>OX243996.1:5620000-8425000 GCA_945859715.1 Apamea sordens | reverse complement strand
GTTTTGAGAGCAATGGAGATGAATTTAAATATACATAGTAAATTGCCTGCCTGGGTTCGCGACCTACAAGTTGGACACTGGGCCACCAATGCGCGACAAAATCATAAATGAGTCAGAAATATTTAAGCTTATCCAAGGTCACCTCTCCAAGGTCGTCAGTTCATTTCAGCACTTATTATTAAAATATTTTCTATTATCAAATCCATTATGAATCTGTAATGGCATAGATTGAAATAAATGGCGTTCATTGCCTAAAACAATGCGTTCAATTATTTTTCTGACGGAGAATAATCTGTTCAATTATGGCGGATTAAAAATACATTTGGCAAATGCTGAGTAATGTTATAATGAAAATATTTTTGGATAGATTGTTTCTTTTGACTTTATTATTATTAACTTGCTGCTGAATTAGGGTGTCTTGCTCGATAATTATTAGTTATAGAAATAAAGAAAGAAAATACGTTTATTTGCGGTATATGCATGACGTAAAACATTAAAAAAAATAAGAAAGGGTTGGGGGAAACATGCGTCACATCCACGCAAAACGGCTATCGCTCAGCATTATGCTGCGACCCTATGCAAGACAGAGCCCCAGCGCTACACCCTGCCCTGGAGCTGCATTGGGGAGGCACTCCGGTATCACCGGGTGCCGACCTACCTCCGTCGAGTAGTCGGGGCGTATTTGACGGACAGAGCCGTCATCTACCCCGGTCACGACGGGAACTGGAACCGGCGAGAGATGTCGTGCGGTGTCCCACAGGGATCGGTTCTGGGGCCGCTCCTGTGGGACATCGGTTACGACTGGGTGCTGCGGGCCGACCTCCCTGAAGGCGTCAGCGTAGTTTGCTACGCTGACGACACGCTGGTCCTGGCGCAGGGGAGGTCGCATCAGGCGGCGGCCGACGCGATGACACGCGGGGTTGCGATAGTCGTGGAAAGGATCCGGCGGTTGGGTCTCGAGGTGGCATTGCACAAGTCTGAGGCCATGTCCTTTCATGGGCCTCGGTACGGGCCACCTCCGGGATCCCAACTAGTGGTAGGAGGGGTTCACATCGGCGTCGAGACCACGATAAGGTACCTGGGTCTCGTCCTCGACAGCCGATGGAACTTCGTCGAGCACTTCCGACGTTTGGCCCCCAAACTGGAACGGGCCGGGGCCGCCCTAAAGCGGCTCTTGCCCAACCTGAGGGGGCCAAACGCCTCCTGCCGGAGGCTTTACGCGGGGGTCGTGCGGTCCATGGCCCTATATGGGGCCCCGGTATGGGCGCGTTCACTGCGGCTTCGAGCCGCACACTACCTGAACGCGCCCCAAAAGGTGGTAGCCGTAAGGCTGATCCGGGGCTACCGCACGATCTCGGGCGAGGCAGCAAGCCTCCTTGCCGGACTGCCACCATGGGATCTGGAGGCGATAGTCCTCGCGCGCCTATATGATTGGCGCGCGGAGGCACTACGCCGGGGGGAAACTCCGCATCCGCGGCAAACCGCGGCGGAGCGGACGAACCTCCGGCGCGATCTCATGGTGGCATGGAAGGAGCGACTATCGCAACCCAGCGCAGGGCACGCCACGATAGCGGCGGTAAGACCCCTCTTTGAGGAGTGGCTAGAGAGACGTCACGGCGCTCTCACCTACCGCCTGACGCAGGTCCTCTCCGGACACGGATGTTTCGGGAGGTTCCTGCACATCATCAGGCGGGAGGAGACGCCCGGGTGTCACCACTGTCAGGATCGCCCAGAGGACACAGTGGAGCATACGGTGGAGGTCTGCCCTGCTTGGGCAGAGCACCGCCGTGTCCTCGTAGAGGCGATTGGCAGCGGCGGCGACCTCTCGCGTCCGGCCCTGGTTCAAGCCATGGTCCGGGGTGAGAGGGAGTGGGAGGCAGTCACCTCCTTCTGCGAAGCAGTCATGCTAGCGAAGGAGGTGGCGGGGTGGGCGAGGGAACGCGCCTTGCGCACCTCACGCCTCAGCCGCCGCGGGAGACGCTCCGGGCGTCGGGAGCCGCGTGACGACTCCCGGCTACCGTAGGCGCGGGCCTGCGGGCGGAGAGTAATGGGTAGCTCTCCGTCCGATCAGGACTAGGCCCGTGCCGGACGGCGTGTTCGTGTTCCACGCGCGCCTCAAAGAGATGTCAGCAAAGTGACGGGGCCCCACAGGGCCGAAGCCTGCCAGGGTAGCAGGAACATCCGAAAGGGTTTACCGCTGCCCTGGAACATAAAGGGCTAAGGAAGGAACACGGGTGGGTTTTAGTCAGTAAGAGTCTGACACTCCCTCCTGCTCCACCCAGAGCGGGAGGAGTCATTTGATGATTTCCCATACTCAAAAAAAAAAAAAAAAAGCCCCAGCGCTGGTTTTCAGCGACAGCCGGCGGTATAGGTAGTTGTAGCTATTTATTCTGTTAATTTTAGGTGATTGGTATGTCACATACTTAACATAATCAGCGTATAATGTTCCAACTGCTGGGACACAGGCGTTATATCTTCGAGAGAGTATGGGCTATAACCTTCCACGTGGGCCCAGTGCGGGTTGGTAGATGTCACATTATTATTATTATTAAAAGCCTGAGATGTCCCACGACAGGGCAAAGGCCTCTCTATTCTTCTTCCACTTCTCTCTGTTTAAAGCTTCTGAGGACCAGTTCTTGTTGAAGAAGTCCAGCTCATCTCACTATCTCCAATGTCACATGTGTTCGAATTTTTCGTAACACAAATTCAAAGATGGTTGAGCGATGATGTACTTATATTATAATTCAAAATGAAAAGCTGTTCGTTGGTAAGCGCATCACTAGAGAACAGCTGGACCGGTTTAGCAATTTTATATTATCCAAATAAGGTTTTTAGGGAAGGTTAAATTGCAAATTTGTCTGGAATATTCGAGTTTTTTGTTGGGAATTCAATGGGATAGGACAACGTCTGTCGGGTCAGATAGAAAAAAAAAACCGTAATAGTTTGTTTTTTAAACGTCACACCAATCACTATAAAATGGATAATGCATAATAACTTATGCATTAAAAGCTGATGTTTATATTGAATGCAGTCCAACATTAATACTAACAACAGATTGTAAATTGCTTGACATAATGACGTCATTGAATAAATATGACGTAGTAAATTATACCGAGGTTCACTGTGAACCACGGAAATAGAACTAACAGTATATTTCCAGACAAGCTTCCTAGTTTCACTACTCGAATGAGATTCCCTTTGGGAATTGTAAGAACTACAACTTATAAGAGTTTAGAATCTGGAGTCTTAAGGGGAAGAAAGTTTTGTTCGTATGGATTTCTTACTCTATTTTCTTGTACTAAGTAGGCAATACTGGTTGGAGAACGGGTATTTATTTTGTTGTTATCGAAACACGTAGTAAGGTTTCAAACTTTAGCTATACATACCTTCTAATTAGGTCACCATTTTAGTACCTAATAATTATGGTGACCTAGGTAGAAGGAAATAGTTAATATTAATAACAAGTTGTTATTTGACTTTGTAAGACGACGTTTGAAGACTGGGCTAAAGGGGTTTATTTATAAACGTTGTTTAAAGTTAAGTAATGATAAACGACTGTATAACCATACATTGTTGACGTTAAAACGTCTCTTAACTAGAAGGAACGTTTATAAATAAAGGGGAAAATGTTTAACATCAATGTTCAGGCAAGCAAGACATAAGGCACACAAAAAATCCAGTGTTACCTACAATAACAATTCGTAAACGTTTAAAAATACCAAGACATAAAACTTTAAGAAAAGGTACGCCTAACAAGAAACAAAGCAACAAAACGACACCGTGCACTTTCCAGTCAATTAACTCCATTGACGCACTGTACTAATGAAAATGCTAACTAAGTGAAATGTCAAGCGCATGATATATTGACGTTCAGTCGCTGTCCATCCGAGCTCACTATTGTTCCCAATTTACAACATGGCTGCGATAAAATTGAGAATAAAATGCAAAATGCAATACAATATTTTCCTCTTTCAATTTTCTAGCGGATAAAAATCGTTGTTATTGATTTCGGTTCATGAAGCGAACCGTATTTACGGTTATGTTATCCATATGAAAATTCTATTGGACTATCCGAATATCAACACGAGGATATTCTGTTAATCTCCTATAAACCGAGTAGCTAATTGCCACATATGGCGGGTATTTATTGCATGTACGATATAGATTAAATTCATTACCCATTTTTCGTTGTAATGGGCTAGCGCATTTTATCATTCATTAGTGACTTGATGACATGATAATTAAGTACAATAAAATAGAAAAAAACTTTTTTGCAAAAAAAAACAACCGACTTCCGAAAACGACACTACAAAGTGAAAAATAACTTTAATTTCGGAATTTTTCACTTTGTAGTGTCGTTTTTGGAAGTCGGTTGATTTTTTTTCAAAAAAGTTTTTATTTTTACTTATAAGTTGTAATTTTTACCAGTAATTTTGGTTTAAAAACCAAACTACTGAACCGTTTTTGATGACATGTCTATGGGACCATTCGGGAAGTATATCCTTTCCAACAAAAAAAAGAATTTTTCAAATCGGTTGGCAAGCGACGGAGTTATGCGCGAATAAACATAAAAAAAAATACAAACATCCGAATTGAGAACCTCCTCCTTTTTTAGAAGTCGGTTTAAAAATTATAAAGAATACAGGGCCAAAAAAGTAAAACCATTTAAATGAAATTAAATTATCTGAGGTCCACCTACCGAAACCCCACCCACCAGCACCTCAAACGGAGAACCGTTTGAGGTGCTGGTGGGTACGAAAAAGTTTACCAAGCAGTTTATTTGGGTAGGTAGAAACCTACTCAAATAAACTGCTTGGTAAACTTTTTCGTGTATTTTGGATCGTAAACACAAGCAAAATCGAGTATGAAAATAGATTTTACTGATAAAAAATATATTCTTTAAAACACCACCTTCATTTTATCAAATAACAGCTATGCAAGGTAGTTGCACGTGCAGTCCATGACCTACCCAAGCCACTCCTACCTACTCAAGTAAACGGCTTGGTAAACTGTTTCGTCTAGTTTCGATCATAAATGCAAACAAAATCCAGCATGATAATAGATTTTACAGCTAAAAAATAAATTATTGAAAACACGTTACCCACCTTCATTTTATCAAATAACTATGCAAAAATACTGAGCATTTCTGAAGCCATCTAGATTACACAGTCTAATAGAGCGAAATGCCTAGATTCCGAAATTGCCTCCTGAATTCATAAACAGAGAGTTTTCTCATTTCCCCTTGATAACTAAATTATACATCGAAAATTGCGTTGGCTCTGTTCTCAATAATGATAATCAGATAAAACGGAATTCGTTTGTTTGTAACATTAATTCTCTGCTGATTATACACGTGTATAACCCACGTAGGTACTACTCACGTACATTTTGTTTTCGCCCTTCCTTATCAAAATTATCTGTAGAATTATCCGATCGTTTATTTTTGTAATTATGCAACTCAATTTCGGGACTTAATCAAAATACTTTGGGGTTTAACTTTGTGCTAACTTTTAACTTTATATTAACACTGTGGAACAGATAGATAAATAAAACATTTTCATGTTAAAATGTATGAGTTTTCACACTATCGATATTGCTTCCGTGATACTTTGGAAAATGTGCATTGAAATGAAAACGTATCAAAAATAGAGATATCTACAACCGTATGAAATGACACTGAATAAATAATAATACTTTTCCACCTAGGATTTTGTTTCATTACGTTATTTATGTAAATTTGTACCACAAAGCAAATAAATATTCCAAACGTATAATAATATTCATGAAATTAACGAAAACTTGAATATTTCAGTCCTATTTACCGTACTCTATCTCTACCAGTAAACATATTCACAGCTAGAACAAATGAAAGCTTGATAAATATTTCACAACAACTTTCATCTGATAATGAATTATTAACGCCCCAACATTTGTCTTAGAAATTAACCCTCGCTTAAGCCCACAAAGGTGTTCTATTTTAATTTACAACTGGAATGTAGGTCGCTTTAGGATGAGAGCTATGAGCTAAAGTGGGCGTTATTAATAACGGCATAAGCGTACGCCTGAGCTGTTTGAGAACTATAAATAAATCGTTAAGTTAGTCCACTTATGTCAAGCTGACGCATGACGGTCGAATGAACTTTGGTTGTGTCGATAGCGTCTTTTATCGACTAAAGTTTACGGATCGATCCTGTGCTCGGTTCTACAAAGGTCTTTATATTTTTAGCTTTTGCACGAACTGGTGTTCTCTTTTTATTTTCGCTTTGGAGCAATTTTAGAATAGGCGTAGAGCTGTGGTATTGCTGGTTTCGAATCTTTTAATAGTTCACCTTTGTCGATATTCAATATTGAAGTCGGATAAACCGGTGGGCTGTTATTACTGCACATGCCTTCATGTTGTAACCGGACGTGAGATGACAGGGCTAGATACAAAGATGTAGGTAATATCAGACCGAGCTGTGCGGGTTCTGCCACAGCTTTTTCTTTTGGGCTTGATGGTATTTTTTATTATATTGGGCCGAGTAGCTACCCACGTTTATCGCTAATCCTACATTAATGCTGATGTTTATCTTTGACTTCAGGACAACTTAAAAAAACACGGTATCTGCTATCCTCCCGTGATAATTTATCGAAAACTATTTCCTACTTTCTATTTTTACTCGGCCAATACGCCATTAATTGACTATGTAGAGAACAAACCTGCTTCAGAATCTATGTGGGCATTAATTACTTGTGGTGAGCGTGAAAACCTGAGGTGTTCAAGAACTATAAATATCTACTATGTTCATTTCTGTGGAAGCGTGGCGGTGAAACGGCTAGGCCGCAATCGGAAGGTCGCAATTATATCCACTCGTTGACTATAACGCCCTGGGGCGCTACTATGGGTTCGTCTGAAATTTGATTTATAAAATACTTTCTAACTGGTTTAAAGAGACGATAAATACCTCCAAGGTCCACAACTTAAGTATCGTTGTTTTGCGCGATGCCATAAACAGCGACTTTTCACACAAAAAATTAGTCGTTTCCCAGCAATATTTTTTTACTGAATGTTACTTAGTTCTCTCTACATAATGCGTAAATAACGGTTATGTGATGGGTCTTTTTCTAGCCTTTATTTAACAGGGTTCTTTTTGGATAATGTAGCTAGATGAAGCAGCTTTTTATGTTCATGTAGAACCCTAGTAATAATTTCCAAAGGTTGGCAATGATTCATTGTCACTCTTATGGAAATGGAGGCCACAACCATTTAACACAGTGCTTAATAAAAGCTATTACGACTTTGTCAAGTATTCGTCGTAAAATGTTCTACCACGTTAAAAAACCAAGTACTTTAAACGAGTTAATTTCCATCAAACATGCACGTAAAACCCACGAGTGCTCATTTTTTCTTAAAGAAATTTTTTTGTATCGCTAAACGAAACCGAAAACTTTATACGAAGTTTCAAAAGTTCCAGATTTCGAAGAGTTTCGTGTTGACTTTACAGGATGTTTAAAAATTCATGTATTATTCTATTTCAACTTTATACAAACCTTTTCAGAGTTTTACTGCAAAGTAAGCAATTCAAATATAGAATTCGAGTGTTCCTTATCAGATTCTCGCTTCCTTTTCACGCGAACAAATTCGCATCGAAAAGTTTAAATGGCCTCTATAGTAGGGGTATTGTTATGCCTGAATGAACTTTCGCACCCTCAGTATAGACCGACCGAAATAACTATGCACATGAAAAATAGGCAGTTGGATTTTGTTCTTTATACCTTTGACTTAGAATTCTATTTCACTGGGCTATTGTATAGGGATATACTTGTATCTAAGGGTAAACCCGACTGGCTGACCGTAATGGTTTCACATTATAGTGGTAGTTCTTTTGATTCGGAATTGTTCTGCTTTATTTGTGTTAATTATTTTTCAATTTCGTTTTGTATTCTTTTGTTTTGGGTGGCAATATTCATTTTAATGAAAAACGACCTCGTGAAATTATCATAATTTAGGGAAATATCAATTTTTATTCCTCACAAAATGAGCATGAGAACAAAATGAGATTCGCTTAGTAATTACGAATTCGAAGTGCCGTTTTAAATTAGATGAGACATTTCTTGAGGAATTTCTTAAAAAAAAAAAAAAACGGGAAAAGATTTTGATTAAAGAGATGCCCATTTTTAAGGACTTTTCGTTCATGATACTGATTAATTCAAACAGTAAACACATCAGAAGTAAGATGAATACAGTTGTATTTCAAAAACCTTAAATTATTTGAGTAGCAGCTGAACATTTTATATGCTAATTGAAATCACTTTAAGACGGCGAAGGCCCATAAAAAAGGTTGTAAAGCTTGTCTGAAATTCTTTGTAAGCTATACGATGGTATGGACATGTTTGTATATTACAGCCATTAGTTGTTTGCTTTTAAAGCCTGGTTTAAAGACGTGAAGGAAGTAATTTAAAGATATCGCCTAATGGTTTGTTACTTTGTAAGGGAAATAACTGATCCTCTAATGATGGACACTTTTTAAAATGAATGAACCTGTAAGAACTTTTGGCGCTTATTATGATGCATTTAAAAAAAATTAACCTCTTTTTAACTTTCTTACCTTTTCTCACAGATGGTCACAGTAACTAAGCTAGGGCACCCAAGTAAATAGGTTAGAACTGTGACAAAACGCGCGCGAGCGAAGCGTGCGAAGCGGACGGAGCCACAGCAGCGGACGGCGAGCGCTACATCTAAGTTGGTTGCAGTTACTTGGCTATTTAATATTTAGAGGACGCCAAAATAGGAATTGTTTGAGGTTCGATTAAATACATGTATTTTTGTAATTAGGTTGGTTGCTCTACAATACACTAGCATATTGTTAGGTTTTGTTATTTTATTTAAACGATCTCACGCAATTTGATGTAATCTAGTTTTTAAAATTTAATTTCCTTTTGTATTCGATTATCTGTAATGTAATCGACTTATTGTGCTGGCAACTCCGAAACGATTCATCATTCAATTTGTGTGATTCTTTTTTGGAAAAGCTGTCAGTGGAAGATATTGGCGGGAAAGCGTTTTAAAAAAAAAAGAAAAAAACAAAAGAGATCTAGAATGATAATGATGGTCGCATCGAGGTCGGACGCACGATTGGTATTTTTACCTTGCTAGTCTCCATCTGCATATAAGTTATGACTGTTATCAAAGTTGTTATATTGTGAAACCAAAACAATAAATACCTATACGTAAAGTGAAGTGAGCAGTTTTATTACAATTCAGAAGTGGTAAGTACACGCCTTTGTAAACATTAAAGTTGCTTCAAAATAGTTTTCTGCACGTGTTTTAACATGGTGAATAGATCATGATTCTATAAGATTAGTAGGTATTCATCAAATAGCCAAGTTTAATGTATTTTAGGACAGAAAAAAAAAAGATTTGTTAAAAAAATTGAGGCTTATGGATTCTTGTCCCTTTTGTGGTTTTTGAGCTCAGACGCACCATTTTTGAGATTTTTCGAAATATCCTGCAAACCATTTCTTAACGTTTTTGTGTAGTTTTGTTAAGTTTACCAATTGTAACCCATTTTTCTTCTTTCTGTTTTATGGATTTCAAACCATGCCGCGCGATCAAGGGACTAGCTCGCGGCGCCTATCGACGCTGATGCGGGGTCATTCGCGCCACGCAGCTGAAACCAGATCGACAGCGCATCATAGCGGCGGTGCGGGGCAATAGCAGTCTCAGGCGCTATCGAAGTCGCAGTCGCCACACACCTGAAGCCAGATCGAGAGCGCGTAGCGGCAGCAGTGCGATGCGTCTTCGAAGTCGCAGTCTTCGCCGGAGTCCTACTTCTTTGAGTCTACGCGAGAAGGAGAAGGAGCTGGAACGAGAGCGAGACTAAGGCTATGAAAAACGAGGTGAGCAGAGCACGTAGTCGTTTGTCGTCAAAGCGCCGTCATAGTCCGTGTTCTCGTGAATCTTCCGTACATCTCAAAAACTATGTGAAGCCAAGTCGTCCTCGTACGCATAGTCGTAACGATAACAGTTATAATAATGACAACACGGTTAGCGCAGTGGCTGAGCGATCGGACTGCTGCGCTGCGTGTCGCGGATTCGATTCCCGCACAGAACAAATATTTGTAAGTCCTACATGTATTTGTTCTGAGTCTGGATGTTTTTCTATGTATAATATGTATGTATATACAAAAAAAAAAATATATAAGTAGTTTATCAGCCATCTTGTTACCATAACACAAGCATTAGGTTGCTTGCGATATGTGAAATGTCCAGGGATATTATTATTATTATTATTAATAATGTTTCTAATAAAGTGGAACAACGTTTCCTTTGGTACCAAAAATATAGCTCATTTGTTAAGCTCTATTAAACTATTTACGTCCCAGCCATCAACAACTGCAGTAACGATTCTAAAAACATTTTGGCATAATTTAACCCTTCGCTGAAAAATTAACGCGTGTGGATAAAAAAAAAGGTTAACGAGTGCGCTTCTGTTTATGGATGGGACGAAAGAAACACTATTCATCACGCGATGCAATAACTCCAGGGGTTGGTCAAAACCTGGTACGAAAGTTTAAATTCTCTTTTGTTTTTGTGGCTTGAGTGGCAAGAAAAGTTATTGAGTGCATTTTTCCATTCGAACAAAATTATGGCCAAACCCTGAAGGAGATGCTAAAGCGAAAAAGTAGATACAATGAACCCATTGAAAACTATTTTTATGACAAACTAGCTCTTATATCAGTGTGATATTTATGACAAACGCGCGGTTGACTGCATTATATACGGAATTAGTGATAAGTCGGTGAAATCCGCGGCCTTAGCGCTAAGGTGCAGTCATCCTGATCAGTTACTGCAGTATCTATTGAGCAGCAAAGATGTTACTAATGTAGGCGAACGCGTACCTAATTCTTAGTTTAAACCAGGACACGATACAGATGTAGCAAATGTTGAGGCAACAACCCAAACCAATAGTTTCTCAAGTTTTCACTGTTACAATTATAAGGAAAAAGGACATCTTATCTCTAGGTACCCAAAGCTCCTCATAACATGTACTAAGTGTAGTAAAGTTGGTCATACTGCTGACAAATGTTATTCAAGTTCTGAAGAGCACGAAACTTAGGATCCAACCAAAACTGCTGCTTATTTGGGCATCTATGTAAACCAAATTTAAAATTTATTAAACAATGTAGATACTCGCTAACATCACTTGCCGTGTGGTACGCGACAAAATACTGGCGTGCCAGTCTTATTTGGTCAAACTCTTACAGAACAGCCTCTTGTTGATATTATTGCATAGAACTGTGACAGATTTGCAATTTATAAACATTGATAATGTGGTTAAAGTTGTGATAAACATTGATAGTGTGCCCAGCACCGTGATCATGATGTTACGGGAAGAGCCTTGGTAAACATAGAGCCTAGTTGCGAGGGATACATTGTGTTAAATGGCAAGTTGTTCGGTAAGCTACGTCAGCAATGTGTTGTGACTGGTGGATTATACTTATATGGTCAAACATTGTAGGACATATTTTAATCATTTGCCTTTTTAGGCCTGTTCGTTCATAATTCTTGTCAAATCTAAGCTGGGTAGTTGTCATTAAATTGGATAATTGAGTCCTTGCGCCTCAGTTCTGTCGAACCTCCTAAGCAGCCTTGACACTTGGAGAATTAAATGTTAAATGATTTTATTTCTGTAGGTAACTATTATCAATTCAAAAATAAGTTGTGTTTTAATTAGATGGGTTCGGTGTTTCCTATCAGACTACCCTGAGAAGAAAGACCGAGGCCACAGTCTCTCAAAGTCCAGACATAATCTTGATCAGATCATATGAAGACAGATAAGTGTTTGAAATGGTCTTTTGAGGACAGCACCACACAGATTTGGGTAGAGGCCGTGCTAAGTACTTAAACTGCCAGGCCATCACCAAAATTAACTGACACTGAAATAACTCACATAGTCCTCATATTCATAATCATCATCATCTGCCTAGCCTTTTTCCCAACGATGTTCAATGTTGGGGTCGGCTTCCAGTCTAACCGGATGCAGCTGAATACCAGTATTTTACATGGAGCGACTGCCTATCTGACCTCCACAACCCAGTTACTGGGTAATACGATACCCCTTGGTAAGACTGGTTGTCAGACTTTCGGGCTTCTGACTACCCGTAACGACTGTCAAAGATCCACGAATGACAGCCGGGACCAACGGCTTCATAACGACGTCCTCATATTCATAATATGTAATGTAATTTAATACTTTACAAACTAAATATTCACATCATTTTGTAAACATTGTGTAACTGAATTGATGCACTTTATGACAGTAACTAGTTTGTTCAGAATCGTTTCCTGAATCGATTTCTGTTGCTTTTATAATGCAGGTAATTTTTTTTATTAATGTACGTAAATTACAATTACACTACCGCTGTACAGTATAAACATACCAAAATGGACGAAGTACTTGCTACGCTAGACCCTTATACCTACTGGTGCGACTGTGTGCGTGCGTACATTTATAATGTGACCACAATTGTATCCCACAATCAGTATATCTAATTTAAGAAATAAACAATGTTTTATTACATAATAGTAAAAATTCAGTGTAGGTATGTATTATGATTATAACACAATATTCTAATTGGGGTGTTTGGTGATTTGCGTTAACTCTGGGACATGCCGTATAATATAATATAAAAAAAAAAATATGCGAATTTTATTAACCAAGAATGCAACTTGTATTATTCAACACGAAACTTATTTCCCGTTCTATAATAGATAGAGTTAAACTGATTAGATAGAAAAATCAAATAAAATTCAAGCTTCAAGATTGTATAAAGAACTCAAAACTGCTACAAGTGGAGATATATCACTTTTCACTAAAGGTACAGAATTGTTCCTTCCGGATACGATATTGCGTAGTTGCGTCACTCAAATTATCGATATGAGTTAACCGCGATTCCCTGAGTATTATTAGTACCGCGAAAAACTAGCAATAACTCAAAACGGTGGTAGTACCTGCCAATAGAATGTTGCCATGGGTTCATGTAGCTGCTTTAAAGCTTAATCAAACTAGTACTAAATGTTCTGATGTTGATTAAGACTTTATAAATTTGCATGATTTTGATAAGATGATGTAGCAACTGTATTTAACATAAAAAGTGAGTTGTTTGCGAGTTATATTAAAAAAAAAAAAGTGTAATTTTGAATGAATTAGTGAATGATATTTAATACGTGATTTCTGAGATTGTTTTAAAACAAAAAGGAATTTAAAAAAATAAGAAGAGAACTATTAACTGTTTACTATACTTATTGTTTTGATTTGTATTGTATTGATTGAGACATGGGGAGAACTCCAAAAGTTGGAGAAGCTTAAGGAACTCCTAAAGTTGGAGAACTCCAAAAGTTGGAGACGTATGGGAAACTCCATAAGTTGGAGAAGCTTAGAGAACTCCAAAAGTTGGAGACGCATGGGGAAACTCCAAAAGTTGGAGAAGCTTAGGGAACTCCAAAAGTTGGAGAACTCCAAAAGTTGGAGGCGCATGGGGAATCTCCATAAGTTGGAGAAGCTTAGGGAACTCCAAAAGTTGGAGAACTCCAAAAGTTGGAGACGCATGGGGAAACTCCATAAGTTGGAGAAGCTTAGGGATCTCCAAAAGTTGGAGAACTCCAAAAGTTGGAGACGCATGGGGGAACTCCAAAAGTTGGAGAAGCTTAGGGAACTCCAAAAGTTGGAGAACTCCAAAAGTTGGAGACGCATGGGGGAACTCCAAAAGTTGGAGACGCATAGGGGAACTCCAAAAGTTGGAGAAGCTTAGGGATCTCCAAAAGTTGGAGAACTCCAAAAGTTGGAGACGCATGGGGGAACTCCAAAAGTTGGAGAAGCTTAGGGAACTCCAAAAGTTGGAGAACTCCAAAAGTTGGAGACGCATGGGGGAACTCCAAAAGTTGGAGAAGCTTAGGGAACTCCAAAAGTTGGAGACGCATGGGGGAACTCCAAAAGTTGGAGACGCATAGGGGAACTCCAAAAGTTGGAGAAGCTTAGGGAACTCCAAAAGTTGGAGAACTCCAAAAGTTGGAGACGCATGGGGGAACTCCAAAAGTTGGAGAAGCTTAGGGAACTCCAAAATTTGGAGATGCATGGGGTAGTTCCAAAAGTTGGAAAAGTTTGAGGAACTCTGAAACTTGGGGATATTTAGTTTAAAAGCGTTATGTACTGAATTGAATACTCCTTATATTGTAAACTAAATGAATTACAGATATATTATTATTATTGTCATTTATTGCGGCCAGAACCCATATAAATGTTTATATGTCATACAGGGCAATTAGTATCTTGCTCTCTTGATTATGTATCCACAAAGTGCAATTAAATTAGCCGAGTGTTAGGTTTTAGTATTTACCTGATAGCGTGTATGAGGACATACACGTTGTCAGGATGGACGAGTGTTAGGTTTTGTTATTTTATTTAAACGATCTCACGCAATTTGATGTAATCTAGTTTTTAAAATTTAATTTCCTTTTGTATTCGATTATCTGTAATGTAATCGACTTATTGTGCTGGCAACTCCGAAACGCTTCATCATTCAATTTGTGTGATTCTTTTTTGGAAAAGCTGTCAGTGGAAGATATTGGCGGGAAAGCGTTTTAAAAAAAAAAGAAAAAAACAAAAGAGATCTAGAATGATAATGATGGTCGCATCGAGGTCGGACGCACGATTGGTATTTTTACCTTGCTAGTCTCCATCTGCATATAAGTTATGACTGTTATCAAAGTTGTTATATTGTGAAACCAAAACAATAAATACCTATACGTAAAGTGAAGTGAGCAGTTTTATTACAATATAATATAAATTTATTTAAAAATATTTCAGTTTCCTTGTTTTTTTTTTAACAACTTTTTAACCTTTTTCGGCAGCCCTTTCCTACATCCCAAGATGCCATACTTTAGTACCGTAAAATACACGAAGCGTTTACATCTCCCATTAGAGAATTACCCAGTTTAAGTAGAAGTTCCTAAGTGTGTCATAAATTTTAGACTTCTGTTAAGCCGATACGGATAAAACGAACTTTTACTTTCTTCTAAAATAAATACACAGGCCCTAAGCACGAACGCGCGATGTAAACTTAACGTAAAGAACGATTTTTTAATAAAATACAAAGTATTCGATAGAATTTTGGCTTAATTATTTGCAACAAACTATGGATTTGAAGAAAGTTTTAAAATTAAGTAAATTTTATATGCAAAACGAGTATTTGAATGTTACATAACATAATATCACGCCTTCTTTTTGACAATTTAGTATTTGACATTTTATTTTTAAATTATTTTGACATTTTTATAATTTTTTGACAATTTTCATTATTATTATTTATGAATATTTTAATTTAATTAGTCACAATTTTATTTTGGGTTTTTATCTGTTTATAATCTTAAATAGTTTATAAGTAATTTTAATGTATGAGTGTAAAATATGGCCTACAGGTTGTCTGAGATAAATAAATTATTATTATTATTTTCCCGAAGGGTTTAGCAGAAGTGTACCTACAGTACACCCACATTTCACCAGTTATGTTGAAGTCCCCTGTAATAGGGGGCGAGGTTATTGCCAACAACTAGGCACAAATCCAGACTCCGGGCTGTTACTGAGAAATTCCAGATAGAAAAACCCGATAACGCGTTACCCGACCTGGAAATCGAACCTAGGGCCTCATGCTCAGCAATACTGCTTGCGACCACTAGACCAACAAAGCAGAGCATTTCAATTTAAAAATAGTTTAAATTTACGTTTCGTTTACCTACGTCGCGCGTTCGTGTTAAGGCCTGTGTATTTATTTTAGAAAGAAAAAAGTGGATATTTCCCTAAGCAATTAACAGAAGTCTAAATTGTTCGTACTAAGCCCACAGTTCGTATAAAGATAATCTCATTTACAATTGAGGCTCTCGTTTGAAAGGTTCAATGACATCTTTATTTTATAGATGGCCGACTCAAAATGGCTGTCTTTATAATGGCTAATGAAAATTACATTTATTTTGCAGATTACTGACAATACTACAAGAGTTACGTTGATTTTGGTTCGACTTTTCGAATCGCTTTTGTTTTTTTTTTATTTTAAGTGAAAACTCCTTTCACTTTACGCTTTTTTTAAATAGTGAACGAAACCGAACCGTCTCTCTCGGGTCGGTGACACTAAATCGGGTATATTCGGCTCCAATCGGTCGGTGACGCTGAATCGCGTATATTCGGCTCCAGTCGTAAGTTTTCACTTCTATCGTGCGGTCATGTCAATAAAAAAAAACTGTTTGTAAGCACACACCGATTGTTTTAATTGAGATGACTGTTTGTCTTTTTTAAGAGTGATACAGAGTGCACCTGTGTCTGCGCACACATTTGTGCACTATAATATCTCCCGCGCCGGAGGCTGGTCTCCGTTGAGATTTGCCACAATGGCCGAAATACTGTCTGGACGATTTTTTTTTACCTTTTTGACCAGCCCAATTTTATAGTTTAATAAACTAAACATTGCTTTTTTTTCACGTACATTTTATTGCAGATAATTGCAAATGATGACTAAACGATTGTTCGAGGTGAAAAGTAATTCATCTAATTCCTGAGACATTCCCTAATGAGGTTTTCTTTAACAACTTGCTGGAACAATGCTGTAATTATGCAATCAGTTAACAAAAACAGAATGCACTAAACGGCTAACAAAAACGATTCCTTGTAACTACACGAACTCTACCTCCCTATTTAACACAACCACTTATTCTTTTCGTAATGAACAAGCCCTAGTTAATTAGTTTCAAGATATAAAAGAAATAATATAAAGGCTTTATGTAATAATATAGTTTCATTTACTGAATAGCGCACGCGATTGACGCCCAACACTTTAACCGAAGTGCGTGCTTATTATACCGAAATGGGTGCGGCGACCAAGTGAATTTCCACGTATACCGTTATAATGAAACTGCTCACGCAATGATTCATCGACATTAGTAAACCTAGCCTTTAGAACATGGTGGATAATACGCCTTAAATTGCTCTATTCTGAACCTAATGCGAGGAATCATAGAGGTTGGGTTTGATTGATGGGTGTTCTTCAAGCATTCTTCGCAGTCACGAATCATTTACAGAATGCCGTTGCTTGGCTCATGGTATTCTTTCTTGTAATTTTATTCATTTTCTCGTTCTTGCCAAAACCTTTGTTGTGTAGGTACTCTTTCGTAAGTAATGCAATTTGTTTCTCTCTCATCTTCCAAGTATTTCAGTTCTCGGACCTCAGGTAACTCAATGGTCACGTCTAACGAAATAATAAATTAGAATATTCAAACCTTAATTTGCAGGTAAAGTGAAAAATAAACGAAATTAGCTTTACCGTTAACTTAGCGCAAAGTCGACCCTGTTAGAGTAAATGCGCAAGGACGGGGTTTTTAAAGGCTGGTACACAAGTATTGACACGACGAAGGCGGTGCGGCAAGGATTTAGAATGGCATACGACACGCGGCTCGTTTTGCATAGGTTTAAACCGGCAGAATACGAGAAAAGCATGTAAATTACATCTACCGCGTCATACGTGAATATTTTTGCTTTTTGACGCCATTATCGGCGTTACTTCGACATTTGCATGCCCGTTTTCCTTCCTAACGCGAGTTTGGCTGTGTATATTCACACATATGTATGTTCCAGATTCCGGCTGAAATATGTTTGTTCAAGAATTGATCTGAATTTGCTTGTTTTTTAACGGTTGCATGTTTTTTTGTAAACGTAAATGGCAGTCTACTATACGGTAACGTTTGTCAGAGCCCTCGCCGCGTAAGTTCAGTGTGCAACATGCCTTAGTTGTAAAGGAAAATCTACTAGCGTCACACTAATTGGGTGCTAAAGTAAATATTTAAAAAGGTGAGCGGGAAAACGTGAGGTTTTAACTTTTCAATTACGTCAATTAAGAGTGCCGTGCGCAGCTGTGAACAGAATTATTAGGTGTAGTCATTTTTGTGAAAACACAATTCATTCTATGTAACGAACGTCGTTTCGTGAACGCTTAATTAAGTGACTTCTTAAATGAACTAATAATTCAGGAAAAATGGCTACATTTTTACTGCTTATTAAAATTTATTGTATTTTTATTTTCGACGTGACTTTGCAACTTTAGAATATAAATCTAGCTTTTAGTTTATTTACTAGCCATGTTAAAGGGAAATCAATTTTCAACTATCCCAATGAATTTTATGACTATTTTGTCGAAAAAAGCGGATAAAACTAAATAAAATTTATAGAATAAACGCAGCACGAATTTTGCAGGCCAAAGTTTGGCGCGTTTGTGGAAAACATAGGCTTTTGTTTTGAACATATTTCAAAAACTTACACATACAGCTTTTTTCCCGAAAGAAAATCCTCAGCAATACGCAACACATATATACTTACCTACTTTTATAAAAATGCAACTTTATCAATACAACGAATAATTCAAGATTACGTTTTACTTAGTGGTTAAATGAGTGTGTAGTTGATGCCTGAAAAACCCCTGAAATTATTATTACATGCTATGTTTTATGCTAGCTAAACATGTTTGTGCTATAATTATTATATTTAACACAATTGTGTAACATGTTTTATGCAAATAAATGATTAATATTTATTATAAACGCGAAAGTTTGTCAGGATGGATGTTTGTTACTCTTTCACGCAAAAACTACTAAACGGATGAAATTTGGCACACAGGTAGTTTATAACCAGGATTAACACATAGAATACTTTTTATCCCAATATTCCCACGGAATCGAAACTGAAAAGCGGGTGAAACCGCGGGGCGCAGCTAGTATTATTATAACGAAAACGCATTAAACACAACAACAACATTAAAAAACACAAGAACAACAACAAAACCCCCTACAACATTAAAAAGTCCTGTAAAATTCTTCAGTGCGACGAAGTACCACGGGACGTGACAAGTGAAAACGTTCGTTTACACCAAACAATACATTAAACTTATCACTCATTGTCGGTCACGTGAACCAACCAATTGATTTCCATTTACATACAAAACGTTTTACCGCGATTACTTTGTATACCCATTTATTATTTCCCCAATGAACTGTGAAAAGAACTCTTTTTAAATTACAAACTTTTTTTTTTATTTGTTTTTTTTTTTGTAGACGATTGATTTTGTATTCGAAAAGGTAATACGGGTGATAGCTTTGATTGTTGTGACTGATTAAATACCTGAAACTTTTATGAACATAAATAATTGGAGCTATTTTAAAGAAATTGGCTTAGGGACTTTGTAAATCATTGTCTTCTATGGACAAAAGCTGAACAGAGGAGCTGAATAAGTGTGATTACTTCCTTAGTAGGTACTCAAATGGGTCGCCATTTCCTATTTGGAAAGTAGGTATTTAAAAAAAACTATCCTAATAATAAAGATGAAGAGTTTGTTTGTTTGTTTGTACACGCTAATCTCTGTATTAGCAGTCGGACTTCAAAAATATTTTTGGCTTTGATAGCCTAATCATCATCGTTTGCCTAGCCTTTTCCCAACTATGTTGAAGTCCGCTTCCAGTCTAACCGGATGCAGTTGAATACCAGTATTTTACATGGAGCGACTGCCTATCTGACCTCCACAACCCAGTGACTGGGTAATACGATACCCCTTGGTAAGACTGGTTGTCAGACTTTCGGGCTACTGACGACCCATAATGATAGCCTAATGTTCCTCTAAAAACATCACGCCAGGACTAATAAGAGCTGAGCAAAAAGAAGATAAGTCAGAAAGACCGCTAAGCGAAAAGGAAATAATAGCGATGAGGAGTTTTATAAAAATGTAGCTGTTATTATATTTTTATAAAACTCCTATTATTATAGCGATTTCTACCATTATTATATTAGCGATTTCTACCATAAAAGTGTTTTAACATCCGAACAAACTTATTGAGATTTTTGTGATGTTTCTGTTTTCCTTTATTTCATCATTATTTATGAAAAAATAAAGGAAAACAGAAACATCACAAAAATCTCAATTAGTTTGTTCGGATGTTAAAACACTTTTATGGTAGAAATCGCTTCTTATATTGTGAAACTATAAAGGGACACTACAGTAATGTGTTCTTTTTCTTAGCGATCTAAATAGACTCGGCCCAGAATTCGGCCAGTTGTTTGGCGCCATCACCAGCGGCCATCAGTTCTAACGTGCAGCTGACAGGACACGCAGGACACGATATTAAGTGTCCCATCGTTTGTCGAACAGTACCACATTTAAGCCGGATTTACATTAATGTGTTGTGTCGCCTTCTGACGCAGTTTTAACAAATCAAAAATCGTTGTGATTTGGCGTAGCCCTGAACAGATACGTTTGATTGGTGTATTCCGCATCACGACAAAACACAACACAGTAATGTGCCTTTGGCTTTACACTCCAAGACGGAATCGTCTATGAATCTCCACCTGAACAGGTTTTCCTTGCTTCGGCCAACCTGGGTCCGGAGTCTGTTTAGAGACTTTCACGTTACCCAAGGTAACTCATGTTAAGGTAGGTGGAAAAAATGGTAATGTGTTTTACCAATGTGGTTTTCCGTTCTATTTACCTGGTAAAGACGAATCGGATATAAGCGCATAGCAACTTTTTTCCTTTTTCGTTTGGTTATCGATACCTGATAGAATTGCTGTGCGCACGTCAGCCTGTCAACATTCCTTACGCAAGCAATTTGTCAGATTTACAGACACACGGGAATATGTGCTTACTAACACAACATTTCTTTTATAGACGAACGACGACGGTGCTATTCTGAAAGAACCACTATCGAGTTCAAGTTAGCTCTGAGTGACAATGACATGCAGACGTTTTGTATCTGTAGTCAGTTTTGAAATTCTGTTTCCACAGAGAATACAGATTTGTGGTAAAAGTTTAACAGAATAGCACTGTTTATTTTTTTTAATTAAAAAAAAAAACGTTGCTCCACACTAGGAATTACTCCTGTAACGTGGGTGCGTTTACAAACATTTAAACTCACATACACAGACCCGGAATAACTACCTGTAGGCAATACGAAACTCCGCCCATTGTATATTCTGTAGTGTTTCATGTATTTTTTTATGCTATGTATTTTTGTGGTGTAAAATAAAGTAAATAGTAAATATAAATGAATAATAATAATTAACTCATAATTTTCCTATTCTTGTCCCAATTTATTTGGGGTTGGCGCAACATGTAGTTTTCTTCCATACTTCTCTATCAGCAGTCATCTCGGTAGTCACTCCCTTTCTAGCCATATCAATTTTGACACAGTCCATCCATCGTTTCTTTGGTACTCGTACAGCCATCCACATTCATACTCAAAACTTTCCTGACGACATTTCATTTTTCAGAGTAACAATACGAAACCACAAACAAAATACTATTCATGTATTATGTAATGGTGGATAGCCGACTGGTTTGTTGAGCTGGAATTCTATTACTATTCAATATTGAAATGAAAGCATCAATATCAATTTTCCGAATGTTTGGGTAGCGTTAAACGTAAGAATTCTATTGGCTATTTTCTGATAATCAAAGATTCACATCGTAGATACGCCCGCGTCAAAAGATGGTGGCGTTACTGTTGTCATGGAAACGCCATTAATATTGTGTGCGCTCACTCCTCAGAAGGTAGGTGTTGACATTTGTTCGTGGGCCTTACTACGGTAGGTACTTAGTACGACGTATGGTGAGGGCAAATCTAGTGACTTCAATCTTGGATCGCAATTCAATTATTACATCTGAGAAATGAAATCCATTTAAGACATCGATTGAAGAGCAGTGGTTCGAACCCAGACAGGCGCTTGTAAATTATTTCCACGGCTCTTAAAACGGTAAAGGAAAACATCGTGCGGAAATCGACATGTACTAGAACCAAAAATTTGAAGACCTGTGACATATACCAACCCGCACTGGGCCCGCGTGGCGGACTATGGCCCTCTCCCTCTCACCGAGAGGAGGCCTGTGTCCCAGCAGTGGGAACATTATAGGCTATAGGATATGTGAAGACATCGATCAATGTGGCAAATGTTTCTGCACTTTACTTTACATATGTTCTGTGTTCGTAAGTACTTATAAGTCTGTTTTGTTTTTATGTTTTTTCTTCGGGTGATTTTATCTTTTTGTATGCACGTGTTTCTATGACAAATAAATCTATTTTTCTTTCTTACTTTTCACTTTTCCTTAACCCATCTTAATACTGAATACTCTTGTATGCTCTAACCCACAGCCATGAAAGAAAGGATTGATGTAATCATCATCTAGGGATTAAACCGTGCTCGTAAACGTTGACAAAGGAGGTTCTCTTTTACGACAAACCCATGAAAAGCGGTGGCTATTAAATGTTACCACAGGCGTTGTTGTCGCTAATCTTAGATTTCAACTAAACCTACTGATACTGCATAGGTGTTTTTTCTGCTATTACATAGGAGGGTTTTGAACGTGAGTATCGCTAATGTTAATTAAAAAGGGAAAAAGGCAGTAATGAGGACGGCCGAAAGAAGTGAAAACTTAAACCTATGAAAGAACAGTGACCACCCTTGTAGTTACACATATAATGAAAAAAAAAACTGGTAAAAATGATTAAAAAGGGTTCAAACCTGGTAGAGTCTTTGTTCCTCAATACACGTTTCCAATACAATAAGAATAACGAACAATGTATTTCAATAAACCTTGTACGTATATTTTGTTTCTGACTGTCCCAAAAATCTGGTAATAGATAACTAGGGTATCCGACCAGAATAAAATAAAACTTTCCATTCATCATTAACCTAGCCTTTTCCCATCCATGTTGGCGTCGACTTCCAGTCTAACCAGATGCAGCTGAGTACCAGTATTTTACATGGAATGACTGCCTATCTAACCTCCACAACCCAGTTATTGGGTAATACTATACTCCTTGGTAAGACTGTTGGTCAGACTTTCGGGCTTCTGACTACCCGTTATGACTGTCAAAGATCCACGAATGACAGCCGGGACCAACGGCGTAACGTGCTTTTCGAGACACGGAGGGATCTTGATAAACTTTTACATTCATAAATCATAATATTAGTTTGATAAGCTACACTGACTTAGCTGCTAAGGTTAATAAAATATCATGAGTAGACAGAAGGGTATCCTATAATAGTATGCCGAACAATACCCCTAAACAAAGGCAATCCAATACCTTTATAATTACATTATAATAACAAAAGAACAACACAGCACTGATTAGCCTACGTCTTTGTTTGCTAATTATAGTACTGCAACATTGTGTTTCATAAAATAATAAAGTAATTAGTGAAGGAAATAAAAATTAACTTAGCGTATCATTATTATTCTAATCTTACCCGGGAGCATTACCTACTGGTAAAATCCACTATTGAGCTATTGTGAGATCGTTTGTAAGCATCGCACGAAGACTAGTCTACATAAAAGATGAACGGAAGTTCAAACATCTATTTTTGAAATAGATTTTGCAAAGAGACGGCTTTGAGGCAATAAAATGAATGACCCTTTAGCCGCGTTTGAACTGAATTTGGCGCGAATTCTAGTTTCACGTTTATGCTAACCTGTGAACGAGTATGGCGACCTGAATGACACCTATTCGGGAACTTTAACATGCAGAACATTAGACTACATACTACGTACGTAGTACTTAATGTACGATAGAATTTGCTTTCGCATGTTTATTTATATACCCGTGTTTATCTTTTGTTTTTAGCTGTCTGTAGCTTGTGCCAAGAGCATGTTTTTATTTTGATAGTTTTGTTAAGTTATGTTAAGAATATTTTAACAACTGCGTCGTAGTAGAAATATTTTTTTTTAAAGAATAGAAAATGCCACATGAAACTTTTGTGAGACATTTTATTTCTTAAATCTAGTTGTTCTTTTATTGAACAACAAAAGTCCAAACTCAAAATTTGCCAGCGGGTAATGGAGCGCAGTATCCGTGTCAGGCATACGGACCGCGTTAAAAATACCACTCTACACTCTATAACTCAAGTAGCGGATGTTGGAGTAAAAACAGCCAGGCAGAAGTGCGAGTTGGCCGGTCACGCCGCACGAATGCATCCGGAGAGATGCCTAAGATCGTCACTCACTGGATGCCTGACGGAGGACTTTGCCGTCGAGGTAGATCGCGGCGAAGGTTAAAATTACGAGAATTACCCCCCTGATCGTCACAACGACGATCAGGGGGGTAATTCTCGTAATTTTAAGAACGTTCACAGTCTAATCTCAGTCTCAATCTGTCAAAATTACCTCTAATTTTCCTACATTTTGACAAGTTTTTGACATATGTTTGTCGCTGAGATGAGACTGCGACTAGATTTTGAACGTTTTAAATTACGAGAATTGGCCTGCTGATAATGTTTGCAGGGCCATCATGGCCAGAAATTGCACAAAACAGAGAGATTTGGAAGAAAAAATATGCCCATCAGTGAGACATAAAACTTGCTAAAACTTTGTTTAAGAATATCTTTAGACGAAACAATTGGAACACTTTTCCGGAAAATTAAAACCAATGACTTGATAATTTGTCTCGCCCATTGTTGCTCAAAACAAGCGATTACCGAAAGAAAGGGCGTAACGATCTTTGACATTTTTCCGAATTCCTTTCTGATTAAACAGTTTCATTGTGAAACCACAACAATGTTCGTTTATATGAAGTGATTTACCAAATTTCCTCAATCGTTAAGGCTTTCATGTCGATCGCAATTTGTGTATTGTTGGAGTCGGCACGCGATACATAACTGAGTTTTATTATTTATTAAGCATTTCTTTTATTGTGAATCATGGTGAACTGTAGTTTTTGTACAAGTTCAAGTGTGCTGTTCTAGGTCTGTGGGATAATAATAATGGATTTATTAAGGTCATTGTTGAATAAGAAAATGATTTATTTTGAAATTGTGACTCATCGTTTTTCTTAATGTACAATGTAACGTTTGATAAAACCAACGTCTGCGTTGCTACATTGAGTTTTTATAGCCACAACTAAGATTGATAAATGATATTTCTAAACTATTATTATAAAGAGAAAATATTTTATTATTTGTTTGTTACGCTTTTATGCTAAAACAGCTGAACGGATTGGAATGAAATTTGGCACATGGGTAGACCATGACCCGGAGAAAGACATAGGCTACTTTTTATCCTAGATCGCAGATGAAGTCGCGAGCAACAGCTAGTATTTCTAAAAATTGGTTTGAGTTCGATGTTTCCTAATTGACTGCTCTTAGAAGCGATACCGGAACAAACGTCTCAGTGTCTTTTTAAGTCCAGACATAGTCTTGGTCCGGCCATATGAGGATTATACTGGTGACGGTCTGAGATGGTCTTTTCAGGAAAGAATTGTACAGATTTGAATGGAGCTGACCAGTCAGTGCACGTATTTGTCAGTAGTCGTGTAGCTCAGCTCGGAATAAAGATTAGCAATTTGCTTCAAAATGATTCTGATTCCGATTGATTGTGTGTTACGCAATTAGGGTGCAGACTGTGAACGTTCTTAAAATTACGAGAATTGCCCCTCTGCTCTTAGTCTCAAACAACAGTTTCAGGGAAAACCGTCTGTTATTTGTAACACGCTTAGAGGCTATTGTTAAACCAGGCTGCCTTATGCAGAAAATAATAATTTCGAAGTTGCATTTTTGTATGCAACGATAATTACGTGTAGCCTTTTATTATCGTCGATGTATAAAAAGAATATTGCTTGCATACTACGAAAACAACCCTGGAAAATAATCCTGGTAATGGGCGCTAGAAAAAGTTTACAGCAAACGAAGCAAATTAGATATTAGAATAGAAACAAAGCGAAAACAATGAGAGCATTATATGTACTTTTTTCGATAATTTTCACCGCGAATCACGATTACTTACTGTATGTTTTTGCTGAATTTTCTAGTTGGTAGTAGAATAATATTAAATGCATGAAACAGTTAAAGAATAATCGTAATTAGAACAGTAAAAAATAATCAAATCAATCTTTATTTTAGAAAATGTTACACATTTTTCGCTGGATTTTGTGGAGGCGTTTTTTTAGGTTTCGTATAAATCTGTTTCATAGTTTCATTTTACTCTAATTTGTCAGCTTAACTTCTGGACTAAAAAATTGTATTAAATTTTTAAACCTTTCTAAGTCATCATCTGCTTAGCCTTTTCCCAACTAAGTTGGGGTCAGCCTCCAGTTTAACCGGGCGCAGCTGAATAAGTATTTTACTTGGAGCGACTGCCTATCTGACCTCCACAACCCAGGTAATACTAATTTAATGGTAATACGATTGCTAAGACTGGTTGTCAGACTTTCGGGCTTCTTCAATGACAGCCGAGACCAACGGCTTAACGTGCTTTCCGAGGCACGAAAAGGTCTCGGTGTGTAAAGATGGTCATCCATTCACGGACCAACCGCAGCAAGCGTAGCCCATCGACCCCGGCTGTTATTACTTAGCCACGAGTCTTTCTAAGTCTACGACGTAATAATATTCTTCAAGTGAAGTTTATTTATAACGCAACATTTTGAAATAAAAGTATTTGAAAATAAGCTAGCTGCCAACTATGGAACAAAGCCTTTAAGGTGCATTGAAACTCACTCAGATTAAATAAACCCGTATTTCTTTATATAAATTAATATTTGCGACGCAATTGAATGATTGAAAGGACAAATTGTCCAAACATAAAGTTACTTAATACAACAGCGTATCGGTTAAAATGTGAAGTCCGAATGAAAATCATCGATACATCGGAACATACGGTAAACAATACAAAGTAATTGTAGCATATCTGTTCGGATGATCGCAAATAATGTCGCTCGTTTGTCATTTTTCCATTAAAATAAACGCTTTACGGTTATAAACTCTGAAGTAGAGATGGGCAAAATCGAATGTTTCATTCGAACAGGAGTAGGCGATTATTCGATGGAAAGAGACATGTTTTCGATTCAGTCGATTGATGTAAAATCATTCGAATAAATCTTCATATAAATAGTAGTTTTTGAATTAGGGTTTGCTTTAACTTTTTCCACCGTGATTTAAAAATAAAAACGAAGAATTGAATTAAATAATCTAAATTATAAAACGAACAAATAATAATTTCATTCAAGATTCGAAACAATTGCTATTATTCGAATTTCAAATGATTTTTGCGAGCATTTTCTTACTAAAACAAATCCAATCCGAATGATCTATTTGGGAGATTTATCAACAATATGTGATTTAGGGGAATTTATGTAATTGATAAAATAATACCTATGCTACCTGTGTTTACAGTGATATTATGTTGGATTCCTGGTGATAACTCATTTGTAGTATCGCATTTACCAGTCATTGGCTTCACGCGTTGATGATTCGATTACCGGCTAAGAATTTAGCTGGTTGACTGACTTTGATAGTGGGTACATCCCACACATTTACGTATTTAGTTGTAAAAATATATTTTGAGATCCGAGGAATTTCACGTAATTTTGGAAGGAATTTGAGTATCGTTTACTCATTATTTTGGAGTATTCTGACCTTTTTGAAGTATTTACCAAAACGAAGGGCATTTTTTTTTCTAAGAACTGATGGTATGTAGTATATTAAGTAGTCTGACGGTATGTCAACATAATATCATAATTGTATGTGAGGGTGTCCGGAAATAAATCAGTGTTTAACCAACCTACGAGTGTTTCACTACATGGTGGCAGCGGTGTGCTTTTTTAACATTTATAAGAGTTAAAACGGACTTGAACCTATGTTATCTTGGTGCCGTGATACATATTGTTAGTAAAACGTAAAAATATTAATGGAACACGCACGTCCTCCAGTGGAATTATCGCTCGACGGCGCGCGGCGGACGTTCGCGTGGCAAAATGGCGGAAGCTGTTCGCAGTTTTTCTGAAATCTGGAGTGAGCAAAGAGCCTAAAGAAGTCCAGGCTAGTTTGATAGTTAACCTCAATGGATCAGCTGGTTATGAGGCATATACAACGTTCACGTTCGATGAAGGCGAAAGTGAAGACGACATAAATTGTGTAGGTATTGAAAAAAGTTTGACAAGTATTTCGGCACAAAACCAAATATCACAGTAAGGCAGTTGTTTTTTATTTAAAAACTAGCTGCGCCCCGCGGTTTCACCTGCATAAGTTTCGATCCCGTAGGAGGCCCAGAGGCGATAAATACCCGACGAAAAATTTGATAAATTCCATACATTTGACCGCGTAGGTATTCCTTCACCAATGTCAGTAATCTCCAAGATAACCTCAGGAAGTACATATCATTTGAAAATTACGCAGTGGTACTTACCCGGTTTGTGGGTTTACCACAACCTCGTGCATGACTGGCGGGGGGGCCTTAACCACGTCACGGCATTAAACTCATTTTTTAAATATTCTACGGCTGCCATATAAAAAAAAAGTTTCTCTATTAACGTCAGTTGTACACAAAACACTTATCTATACACTATGCAGCGTTACAACAAAGGAAAAGTGATTTCGATGAACTCTGGCACCCAAAGTAAGATTTAACTTGTGTTTAGGGTGCCAGCGTCCTCCCCTATAGTTTGAAACATAGTATCAGTACAGTAGTTGTAGGACGAGCACAGTATATTATTATTATGATAACTACTTACTAGTAAATGCATAGATGTGGCCTATTAAAGTACCTATGTATATGCATTGAGAAAGAGATAAATATGGTGAAAAACTTGCGTTTATGTAATCCTGTATAAATGTAATTATAAATACTTTATTACCTACATTAGGTTAAGCGATTGATACATGTAGTTAAATCTTCAGTCTTATCGTAACTCAGTGTCAATAGCCACTTTGTAACCTTGGTCCACATTCATTAAGGCACATAGGAGCGATTGTGCATAGTTTAAATATTTTATTTATAAATGGTTATCGATCTGTGTAATCTTGGTTATCGATCTGTGTAATCTATCCTCCTGTATCTACATCTATATTGATATGGGTTTGTTTTGCGCCAGTTAGCCCTTCAAGTGCGCCATGGCGGCCGTTGTGGATAACCAACCAGCCAACCTCCCTCCAAAAGTTTATTATGTATCTACATTCATAAAGATTAAATCGAAACACACGCATACGTACGAAACACCCAATATCCTGAAAAAATACGTTCTGTAGCATAAACTTTTAAATGAGTCCGCCATAATTTCGAGCATATATATGTAGTTGCATATCTAGCTTAGATCTATACTAAATCGGATCGCGTGCGGCAGGCGTGACTATGAACTCGCACCGCATTCGCTGGGGCAAGTTCCTAAACGTTTTTAATTGTTAGCTCGTTAGGTTGCGGATTATATCTTTTCTATTTTGGTTAAACAAAAGGTTATTAACATTTGAACCCTTGATACCCTATAACCTTAAAGACTTTGAAGTTAAAAAAGTATTCCGTTTGAAAAATATTTTTGTATTATTTGTGAAAAGGATTTTCCATCGGTAAAAATTGCGATCTTTCAGTCATCACGAGTTCACGACACCTTGTATAATTTACAAGGTGTCGTTTTGCATTCTCGTCAAATTCAAGGAGGTAACTATGCCACTGATTCTCGGCACGAATCAATAACAAAAATGTTTTTTTTCTAATTTTCGGAACACGGCATGTGTGAGCACGACACGCCTTTTAAAACGCGGCCTGTGTGAGACCGCATTATAACTGCCCCTTTACACACACATAAAAACGTGGCCGCTTATACGATACCATAACGCGATTCTGTTCTTTGAAAGTGGTGTATTCTGAAATACTGTCAAACTTAAATAACTAAAAAAACAAGTAGGTATTTATTCATTATTTACCAGAGATCGTAATTTTATTTGTTTTTTTGTGTCTTTCATAACAGCCTCCTGAAATTTGACGAGGATGTAAAACAACAGCTTGTATTTTAATCCCCTATTCAAATCCTTTAGGGGTGAATTTTCAAATATCTTGTTTTAGTGCTCATTTTTGTTATACAGGGTCGCACATTGACAGTACACGTATACAGTTTGCGCGTCGATGTCCCTGCCACTCTGTATAAGGTCCAAGAGGTGCAAAATTTCATGCTTCTGGGCCCAGTGGTTTAGATTGTGCGTTTGTCAGTGAGTTAATGAATTCAAGATTTTTTAAGGGAGTTTTTTTATTTGTTTCAGGATTGGACAGTTTGAGGCGATGTCGGGTCGCCATGGGGCGAAGTGGTAGTGCGATGGAGGTATGTACTGATATGTTTTCACTAAATTAACATAAAAAATGTTTATCAACTGTACTTTGACCTTTCACTTATGAACGAACTGTTTTCTCTTAATTGATGTTGGATCTTTGTACGTATTTAAATGGGTTAAAACGTATTTATAGTGAAAATAATGAAAAAGTTGCATTTTATTCATCTACTTATAATTCTAAATTGTTTTATTTAAAAGTTTATGTACAAAAATGATCAAATTCTGGAAAATGCGCAACTAACATTCTACAACACAAATTACTTGTCGCTTTCTCGTTAGTAAGCAATTCCACAATACAAGCCTTTGAAGGAAAATATTAGTACGAGGAACTTTAGAATTGAGAATCGATTCTTTATCAAAGCTACTCGAGTCGGTAATTGGTTGCATCGAACTCCACTTCATATCCGATACTCAATTACTGGCTAAAGTACACATAGATGCGAACTTTGTCAACTGTCATACGTTCACATGCTAATTAGGCATCGTAAAGTACTGTTCGTTTGAGCTGTAGCAAAGGAATCAACTCGATATAATCGATATTCCTTTGTGCGTGTAGGTATCGATTAATCGTTTGACGTTTGAAACGATAGAGTAGTTTGGCGGTTGGACTTGGAACTTGCAAATTGAGATGATTGACTTTGACTTTGACTTTGGCATGTATGTGGGGGAGGGGGGGTTTTGCAGCCGGTAAGCTACAAATACAATAGTATTTCCTTATCATAATCAAAGACACATTAATGATGGTTTGGTACCATTTCACTTGCTGTAGGTACAGTCAACAGCAAAAGTAGATGATCAAAATCAGAAATTCAATACTGATGAACGGAGTTCGGGTCAGAACTGTGTGGCGTCGAAGTGATTCAAAAGTATGTGATTGTAAATTATACCAAACATTTACTACTAGTACAGCTGCCATATAGCTGCGAACTCCGTTCATTAGTATTGAATTTCTGATTTTGATCATCTACTTTTGCTGTTGACTGTACATACCTCCAAACTTAACCAAAACGAAACTTACCGACATAGCCGCGGTGATTGCCCGAAGAAAGTAAAAATGCGCGGACCACATAGGGCGTAGAACAAATGGCAGATGGGGTAGAACAGTGCTGGAGACCGAGACCTGGTAGTAGATAGATAGATAGATAAATCATTTATTTGGCGCACACAAAAAAGACAGCGCAACACACAAAAGTACATTATTAGAGAACTACCCACATTAATAATATAAAACTAGGTGCCGACAGCCGACAAAAAAGACAAAATGAAAACACACAAATATCAAAGTCAAAGTGACACTATGACGAATTAAATTAATAACGAAACATACACAGTGCGGTGTGCGTCTCAAGGTTGCACCAAATGGGAGTCCAGCTCAGCATGTGTCAGTGTAGTAAAAGTGTGGGCAGACAGATGAGGTGGACCGACGACCCGGTCAAGGTTGCTGGATGACTCTGGCTTAGGAAGGCTAGAGATAGAAAAGAGTGGCGTGCATTGCAGGATGCCCACACCCAGTAGGCTAGCGAAAGGCTGAAGAAGAGATATACCCACAAACATCGCCAGTGCACAATGGTTATACTAGACTGACTAAAATCTTAAATTCACAAACTCCACTAGCGAATTAAAATGTATCTACATGCACATGCGAAGTAGTGTTCAATCAACTTCGACAGAAATCGCAATAAATGATCTATTTTTTGTAAGTAGGTTTGTACAAATGCTTTTACACGTAAATCATATTTTTTTTTAAACTAACTGAGTTGCGCAATGTAAAGCGATCTCTTTTAATTTACGCGATTCCACTCTTTAAATAATGAAATGAAAGATCTTGAGAAATATGTCTGAAGGAATAGATATCTATTCCTTCAGACACATTTCTCGAGACCTTTGTCATTGGAGATAGTAAAACAATACATAAAAAATATTTATCTCTAAAATGACCCATTAACAACAAAGCAGCTTAATATTATATCCTTCCCTATTGTTAATAGTCCCCATCTTCTTGTTTTCCCTACATCACTATTATTTTGCGACGAATACGGCTGACATAAAAGTGGTCGTTACAAGACCATTAAATGGTAACATTGTCCGGCGTACGGATTTTCATAGATGTGGCAATAACATTCTACTTTTATGGAGTAAACACCTATTTGAATGAGGAAGTGATTCGAATTTAGAATGGTTGAGTTTTTTTTCTTTGAAGTTTGAGTCCGTTTCCTAATCATCGCGTTTATTTGTCGCACTGTTGTTTCGGAAAGTCGAACGCCTCCCGTTTCTGTGCGACGATGCGTTCAGGTTCGCCGAACGCGTTCAGAATGCAACGATCGCTTACTAGGAGACGGCCAGAGAGTGGGTCCAGAAAAAGTTTATCAACAATCTTTCCCAGGGGTCCAACTCATTTGCGTTGCATAATATTCCCACTGCTGGGACACAGGCCTCCTCTTGTGAGAGGGAGTGGGTCATAATCCACCATACGAACCCAGATTGGGTTGGTTTGGATTTGCGTTGAATGTGGCTCAATTTGAGCAGTGCAGATTGAGCTGTGTATATTTCTCCTACGCTTCTTAATTCGTTGATTTGATTTAAAAAAAAGTATCTAAACGTGTCATCGAAATGTATCGAAAGCTTCTTATCCATAAAAGCTTCAACCACTGAATATCAAAACACTGTCTTACAGAATAAAACATTCACGAAATAAAAGGACCGCTCCAAATTCCAACGTTTTATTTCTCAGGGAAATATGGTTGAATATAATGTATCATTATTAAAATGTCTCTGCACATTGAAATGAAAAAATAACACATAACTGAACGTATTCCAACTGCATGTTTGTTGGAATAACGCCAGTTACTTATAACCAGTTTAAATGTAGTCCTTATGGGTTCCCGACGCGGGTCGCGAACTTGGCCGCCCCCGTTTTTCCTTGCGAAGCGAGTGGAATTCCAAACGGAATCTGAATTAACTTGGTACAGACGCGAGCACATCAAGCTACTAGGTACAATCTGTCAAATTTCTTTAATAGATTTTCAACTTTATCGCTAAACTATTAGGTTCAAGATTGATTGGGAAAATTTGACAGTTTCGGGAAGCTTGACCTGCTGGCGTCTGTACTTTAGATCCGGTCAAAGCTAGTAGGTGTTGATTTGTAAAATGCTGTTAGACAGGGTCTTGCCAAAATTAGTGAAATGTTTTTAAGAGGACTTTTGTATTATTTTTATTTCTAAATGGGCCTGCTCTTGACCTGGATCACGCCTGCTGGAAAGCGATGGATGAGGTCTATGATGGAACGAGCGTGTCCAGAAGATGCCCGTTCACTCTTGATTTGAAGGCAGACGTCGCGTCGTTATTCAGTCTGAGGCCAATTCCCGTTTATAAAAACGTTCAAAATCTAGTCGCAGTCTCATCTCAGCGACACTCATTGTAAAAACTCGTCAAAAATGTAAGTAAAGAAGATATCTATTTGACAAATTGACACTGAGACTCGTATGCGACATTCTTAACAATACGGAAATTGCCCCTCTGCTCGCTTGCTGTGATATAGTATCTGTTCGTTTACTGTAAAAAGAATAACGAATAATCGAAAGTAGATCCCTAAAAGTATTTTCAACATAACAAATCCCAATGCTTCGAAATTCCGAAATTAGATTCACAAGTAATTTCATTTCTCTTTCGTATCCTTTATTTATTTATCATTCTTTTGGAACACTTTTAACCACTTCTAACTTTAGACTTCAGGAAACCATTAACTTTCGTTACATTATCGACAAACATCCAAATCAAACTTACTTATATTTACTTATAAAGCACAAGTGAGCTAACCACCCGCATCAAAAAGAAAAAGATAAATAGGAAGTAGAAGGAAGTTCACTGAATAAAAAACGTTCAGGGTACATTCCAGAGATAAAATTACTCCTTGGGAACTTTCGATTGGGCCAAAAACTTTTTTAATATCAACTTTAATGATCTCGATTTTCGTACAGTCTTAATGAGAATTTATTATTTTCCTGTTTGTTCAGAATCGATTGGTGTTTTTTATGAAAAGTATTTGCTCATTAAATTGGAAACGGTTTTTATAAATTTTCAGTATGTGGGACATCCATCAAATTATTATTAGATATTTAAATAGTAACGCATCGCATTGCTGCTCAATGAACAATTATGAAATATTAAATAAACGAGGTGTTTAATTAGGACGCCGACATATGCATATTTCCAATCGAGTTGGTATGATAGAAAAAAATGCAAAAAAAAATTAAAACAGCATACATCCGGAAAATGGAGGGTCATAAAATGTAACGAATTTTGTAAACCACATAAATATCTGCATAATTAACACGTAGTACTTATAAAACTAGGTCATTATGATCTGGGTGATTATAGTTAAGTATAGTTTTGTAAGTCTATAATCTGTCTCATTGCTCATTTTGTATGGGAAACCGCTCATTTCATCTCACTTCCCATGTTTGGTTTAATTCAGCCTATAATTTTCCCACTGCTGCTGGTACACAGGCCTCCTCTCTTCGAGAGGGAGTGGGCTATAATCTACCACGCTTGCCCAGTGCGGTGGTAGATGTCACAACACGTGTTACTTTTTGATACCACGTCAGAACGCAGTCTCACGCACTTTCTTTTGACTTTCTATACCACCACCATCTAATTCGTACTCCCTTACATCGATCTTGCAAACACAGACACCAGTTAACTCTAAAATCTCAATTTCACGTATAGCTTAATTGTGGGATTAATTGTGGAAGGGATTCGGTTGCAAATAAACGTGCGAATTTGGAACGTAGTCGTAATTCCGAACATAACAGTAGCGCCACAGAATAGGTACAGAATATCGGTTCCGTATAAAGAGCGAACACGCACACACACATAAATACGCGTCTACATACAGCGAGCGCAAGTGATCGCAACGTGCGTTAACGCATCGTTGCACTACCGGTGTTGTACTTTATAACGTAGTTATTATTATATTACAATGATGCTTATTATAAATTATTTATATTGTGTTAACTCTCATGTTAGGATATTTATTTACCTTTGAGTACCTAGATCACTAAAAAGTGTTTCAACATCCGAACAAACCTCTGACATTAAGGTTTTTGTGATATTTCTGTAGTTTTGTTTTATTCTGTAATCCTAAAAATATAATAATTATGCGAAAGTATGTATGGATGCATGGATGTTTGTTACTCTTTCACGCAAAAACTACTGATCGGATTTGGATGAAATTTGGCACACAAATAGTTTATTACCAGGATTAACACATAGGATACCTTTTATACCGATATTCCCACAGGATCGAACCTTATGCGAGTGAAACACACAGCAGCACAGCTAGTTATGAAATAAATAAAAAAGTGCACTCGCGCCAGTCATTTGTTTGACATACCTAGTTTGCTCGATCGCTGTATGTATGCCTGTATGCGTCTATGTGTGCATGCAACTGTTTCTACTCATGTCATGAGGCCGGCCTTCTGTACCTATATACTCTGTGGTAACAAGCTGTGTAAATTACATTGTTTGTCAAAAGACGTATTCGGGTCACGGCAGTTTTGTTTGGTTTCGCATCAGTTTGATGTGTTGTGTTGAAACCACGTAAATAAAGGTGTCTCTCTGCGTGTTTTCGGGTTGGTCAGGGGTTTTTTAATACCAGGGTACGGCCAGACTAGAATAAATATATTCGTTTTTAGCATGAATTTTCATGTAGGTACTGCGTCATATTGGAAATTGATAAGGCCTATGTCGACCAAATCCTGAAATCAGTACCCCACTGGTATCATAATTGAATTACCGTTGCGTTGTCACTCGCTAATTGGATTGCAGGGTTTTGTTGACATTTGCTTCGTGTATGTATGACTTATATTCAGCTGCGTCTCAGATGACTGATATTTTGTTTACATGTTGATATACCTAGCTGTTTTTGAAGCTGTAAAAATGTAAAAAAAACAAAACACTACATCACCAGGCGTTAAAAATAGAAGACCACGGAAGTAAATAGAATATACCTAATAAAGGGAAACCAAAGAAGAAGAAAGAAGAAGAAGAGAAGGAAAGAGTTGGTGAAGGCCAAAGAAATGATAGATTGATTGTGTGAATGATGATATGGTTAGAAAGGGGGTGACTACCGAGATGACGACTAACAGAGAAGTATGGAAGAAATAGACATGTTGCGCCGACCACAAATAAATAGGGATATGGGCAGGAGAATGATGAAAGGGAAACCCGTCAGAGTTTCTAATTAAGTTGTCCATTATTTGGTAAAAACAAAGCACCCACAGACGTTGTAAGCGTGGGCTTGGCGCTTGGGCATTCTGAAGTTTGCGAAAAAGTGCTATAAAATAATGGTGTAGAGCGGCGCTTGTCAGCGGGACATCCTCGGGTTCTAGTTATGAAACTGTACCGAGAGAAGGAACATAGATACTGCGATGTTTGTGGGACAAGCTCATAGGAGACAGCGGTCTGAAAAAGTTCATAATTTTGAAAACGCGCCGCCATGAAAATGGCGACGGTTTGGACCACCAATTTTGAATTACTGTAGTGTCAGCTTCAGCAGACACGAAGAAGAAGGATAGATACCTACTTCAAACCAAAAAGCGTCCTATTCTTAATTTTTTTATACTTTTAAATATTCTCCAATGGTCTTGACTCGCGTTGACACGCGTTGAGTGAAAATTCAGTCAGTCATTCAAGAATGTATAGTTTGTGAGGGTTTAAGTTATTATGGAAATTATAAAATCACCAATTTAACATTGGAAGACGTACCCTGCATCTCCCAAAGTTCTGAAACCGCAACACTTTATGACTTGTCCCACACTCCAAAAGCACGGCAGTGCAGTTCAACGTTCGACAAACGATACTCCAAGTTCCAAACTCGGTCCCGCTCCGTTTTGTTTGTCGTTAAAAACACTGGACCAGATGAAATTGTTACAAAAACACTTAAGTATTTTAATATTTTTCATCTTTTTCACTGGTACAGACTTCTCTTGTTTAATGTTTATTTTTATTTTTGTTCTCTGCTTAGCTAAGAGCAGAAAGCTGTACCTAAGTACTACTAAAGTGTAATGATGATTAAACTGAGCATTATATTATCTCGTGTCAGAAAAAGACTTTAACATTCATTTGTTAGACCATCTTTCGGTGGGAGAAACGAGAGCGATAAAAGTACTCAGTAAAGCATATATTTTAATGCTAAAAGAAATACTTTTTAACTCTTTATTTCAGTCACACTCCATCGCTTTTTTGCCAAAATCGATGCATTGCAACCGCATTTGCCAAAGAGCGGTGGAGAAATCAAACTAACCGACCAAATTCGCAACACCACAGTACGCTCTAGAGAGGTCTCGCCGATGTTGCTGATAAATGTGAGGCTGAAGTGGGACTGGGCAGGTTATACCTATAGGATTTATACAGACAGATGGGCCAGGTTCGGCACACAGTGGATGCCTGAAGACGGGCGTCGTCACCGAGGCAGGTCTAAGAATCGCTGGAGACGATTTGCACTCGTTCCTAACCGATTGGACGGAGAAGGCCGTTGGCCAGCAGTGGGACAACATAGGTTTACTAAAAAAAATATATTCAGTCACACTCGTCATAAATCATAATAACAATTTTAAACGTTTTCATTTCGTTTTAAAGTAGTGCCTAAAATAGTTCCAATTGCTTTTATTTTTAACCCTCGACGCAAAAACGACGGGGTGTTATAAGTTTGACGTGTCGGGGTGTGTGTGTGTGTGTATGTATGTCTGTCTGTGGCGTCCTGATTATATACCAAATTACCTGTATCTTAAAACGCAAAAAAATAAAAGAAATGAAATAATAAGGAGTCCCTACAAAAAACATGAAATAAAAATTAAATTAAAAATTTAAAAACCCCCGACACAAAATAATAATAAAAATAGTATGAATGTAAAAAGCCTAAAACAATTTAAAAAACAACTTGAGAAAATAGCCACAAATAGAACAAAAAAGGTATAAACGTGAAACCCTATAAAAAGAAAAAAATAACAAGGTTATTTTTTTCTTTTGACCCTACGTAAGTACGTATGAAATTTTTTGGTTAAATGTTGTCCCGTCGGGGGACCGCTGTTATTTTAAACTTTAACAGAACGTTAGGCTATTTTTATTACCTTTGTTATCTACAATGATTGATCAAAGTGAATTCCGTGTTTTGCTTAATTGATTTCGCTATGTTCGTTGTTCAACGGGTCAGGATTCCACCCATGTTTGTATTAACACTGAATTTTGTTGATCAAACAAAATGTGGTTTGTCACTGTTTTTTTGACAACAACTGAATTGTAGCCCTTTTGATGCGTATACTTTCAAAACATTTGGAATTATGTTGTTATTTTATTACATAGGAGCTTTAAACTTTAGTTTTGTTCTTATAGGTTAGCAAAGCATATATAATCCCCTTGTTATTACACCCGATCGATTCTGTAAAAATCTCACCGTGAAAAGTTAGGTGAAGTGAGCTTAGAGTGAGCTGTCAATAGTCTCAATCCCTTAGCATTCGTTGGAATGACAGCTCACTCCACGCTCACTTCACCTAAGTTTACACGGTGAGATGGTTACGGAATCGCACTGCAGGTGCATAAATTGAATTACAGCCCATTAACAGTTACTTTAGGTACCTCTAATTTTGCATCACTATCAAAATCGCAGTTTTCTTTATTCTGGTTACAATAAGGTTGCTTTTGGGTTGATGCCACTAACGAGTGTGTCAATATCACAATGATCTTTATTCTCGTTACAATAAGGTTGCTACTATCAGAGGTAAAGTAACTGTAAACGGACTGATCTCCAAAACCATCAAACCACCCAAATGACGCATGACGCATGACCCATCAAATGATGCATGTACAAAAAACATAGCACAAATAAGTATACAAGGACCTTTGACAATCGGAACTACTGCCACCATCTTGATTTTTTCAATACATTTCACAAAATAATTGCACAAATGTTAACCAATAGCGCCCCCATGTCAATGTCATTTAAGCCCAGAAAGCTCCCTGTAGCACTTTATTTAAATAAGGCAATAAAACATTTAAGGAAATACTTAACTTTTTGGAAGTAAACACCAAAATTTTTCTTCGATTGTGGTAAAATTTTCTTTGCCTTGGGGAGTATCCCACGCAGTTTAGCAAAATATATTATTATTTAATAGTCGAGGGTTGTTTGAGAACGTTGAAAGTGATAGGCTGTAAGCCCTTTGTCAGCCTGAACTGAAACAGATATCTAAATTAAAATTATAAGTTCTAGTTATTTATTGGAAAATGTTTTTGTACGTGAGTATTATTTCTTAGGAGTCAGAAAATTGGCTATTAAGTGGGTGTTAAAAGGAATCGTTATTACGAATCCTTTATATCGAATCCGTTATTACTGTAGAGGTAATTTACTCATAAATTAAAATACATACGTCAATAGCTTTCAGAGTATTTCTTGTATTTTTGACTCCTATTAATTTCGTATGTTCATTACAAAAACACGGTTTGAAGCTGTATACGTCTTGACTTATATTTATCGAGAACTATTTTAGAATCATTGAAAACAGCACAACAAAAGCATTTTTAAACACTTCAGCTAATAATGATGACAAATTTACTCAAATCCACGTCAAAATTAACATAATAAGTGGGTTCCCACTCAAACCGCAACTTCCATAATTGTAGCGACAAAGGAAAAAGTTGGCCCACTGAGGGGATTTCCAGACGAGACAATTCGTCCCAATTTAGAATTCAACAGAATTACCACACTTATAGAGTTTACCACGAAGTTCTGTGTGTCGACGCCTTAAGAGCCCGGATTTTACGATGAGCGCGGAACATTCAAAACTTCATGTAGGTAATGTAGTAAGTAACTTAGTCAATTTTCATATTACGTTTATTGCGATATTTCGAAATTAATGTACTTGATGGTGGAATGAGCTTTTTTTTGTTTTCGAGTTGTTGACGGGGAATACTCGCTTACTTAAATCAATTTGGAAGTCACCGGGTGAACTTATGCGTGTGTCGTTTCGCTTTCTTTTGCAAACTTTTCCATTAGTTTTCGATGAGGGATATTCTTTCCTTATCGATCGAAGCATGGCAGTAGTAGGTAATTCTCATAGCTGATTAACCAGTGAGCGAGTATTCCGCATACTGTTGCCAAACCAACTCGCAAACAACTCACCCGCATAAATGTCGATCTCGTGGGAATATCGGAATAAAAATTATCCTATGTGTTAATCCTGATTATAAACCATCTGTGTGCCAAATTACATCCAAATCCGTTCAATTGTTTTTGCGTGAAAGAGTAACAAACATCCATCCATCCATGTAATATATTAGTAATATTAGTAGGATGTTGCAGTCTAATATTGAGTAGGTATGTTACAGTATCATGTTCCTGAAGTTCAACAAAGTGATTCCCATTCCAAAGCTATATCGTATCTTAACGTTAATAGTACATGCCTGGTTACCAAGATCCTCCACATAAGAGCGGATTAGGCATCTCATGGAGGCCCGACTATCTACAGTTGGTAATGCCATAGATTAATAATGAATAGACGAGACATCTACCTATGCATCTAGGTAGGTACTTTCCTTTATTTTTTCAACGATGCTGTGGAATGGTCTTGGTTCCTCATCACTATCATATAACCAACCTTCTACAATGCCAAAACAGAGATATCGATTTGGTTGATTATCAAGCATCATCATCTGCCTAGCCTTTTCCCAAATATGTTGGGGTCGGCTTCCTGTCTAACCGAATGCAGCTGAATACCAGTATTTTACATGGAGCGACTGCCTATTTGACCTCCACAACCCAGTTACTGGGTAATACGATACCCCTTGGTAAGACTGGTTGTCAGACTTTCGGGCTTCTGACTACCCGTAACGACTGTCAAAGATCCACGAATGACAGCCGGGACCAACGGCTTAACGTACTTTCCGAGGCACGGAGGGGTCTCGGTATGTAAAGATGGTCACCCATCCACAGACCAACCGCGGCAAGCGTAGCTTAACCTGACCGATCGACCTGTGCGGCTGGTATTATTTAGCCACGGGCCCCTCTATTGTTGATTATAAAGCGTTGATCGCTTATTATGAACGTCGATACAATAGTACAATACTGACTGTAATTTATTTAAGATCTTCAACAACAGAATATATGACAACTAAGTAATAGGCAACATCTGGTAAGTAGGTGTGCTCCTTCACTTACACTTAGGAGATCACAGAATGCACAATGAAGTTAACAACTAATAAAGTGGTGTGGGTATTGTGTGTTGAACGTATCATACGCCTTGAAACTGTAGGCTAGTAAATAGATAGCGTACAAACCTGGAGTTTCACTTCTATAGTTTCTTAATCTTTGGTAACGCCAAGCTAGTCTAAACTCAGTTGTTAATGATACACGCTGTAGTCATTAATAATGTTCCTTGAATACCAATAACAAAATGAAATATCTCAATTACTGCTAATGTTATAGATGTAAACGTTTATGAAGGTGTTTAGGTGTTTAAATACCTTGTTCTTAATTTACACTTTTAACTAGTTTTTATTAGACTTCGGACAAGTTTGTAAAAATTACTACATTCTACAGTCGACTTCGTCCGCGTGTTTCTTGATCCCCGACATACTCCGTCGCATCGCATTGAAAGAAAGAAAGAAAAAAAGCCTGTCCGCACTATTACTTTGTTTTCGCTCAGCATTTTTTCTGACTTTTATGGTTTTTGGTCGGCTTTTAACTGGTCTTAGCGTGATTTTAAGTAGCCAATGGAATGGCTAATTGTTAATTTTGACTTCCTCATTTTTTCAAATATGACTGGTAGTTCCAGAGAACGTTTAAACAAACTCTTCAGCTTTATTATAAGTATAGATTTAATAGTAAAAAGATCAGTAACAGCAGGACTGTAAATAAATTTAAAACTACTTTAAAGCAAGACTTAGGTATCAGAAATATTCTTATCAAACTAATAAACGGATTCCCACAAAGTTTACCAGCAGAAATATGAACTAAGTTTAAATCGTGGCGCAAGCAATACTGCATTTAACAAATTAATTGCCGTTGCATTTGCCGAGAGTGGACGCCGCCATCTTGTATCTCGAGACTCGATCTGAGAGACTAGATCAACTGCTATATTTAGTTGTATCAATGACGCAAATATCGTTTGTTGGTAAGAGGAAGTGGAAGTACTACTTAGTGGCGCATAGCTACCTATATTATTTATAAGTTAATCGGCCGAAATGTATTTGACTTGGCCACTACTCGCGGTTAAATTAAACAGTTTACAGGCACTTTTCAGTTATCTATAAGAAGTCGGTCAGTGCGAACCTACAGTTGGCCCTCTCATAAAGAGGAGGGCTGTGTTCCAGCAGTGTGAACATTATAGGCTAATTATGGAGTGGGTCAGGAGGGGCCCGTGGCTCAATAATAACAGCCGCACAGGTCGATCGGTCAGGTTAAGCTACGCTTGCCGCGGTTGGTCTGTGGATGGGTGACCATCTTTACATACCGAGACCCCTCCGTGCCTCGGAAAGCACGCTAAGCCGTTGGTCCCGGCTGTCATTCGTGGATCTTTGACAGTCGTTACGGGTAGTCAGAAGCCCGAAAGTCTGACAACCAGTCTTACCAAGGGGTATCGTATTACCCAGTAACTGGGTTGTGGAGATCAGATAGGCAGTCGCTCCATGGAAAATACTGGTATTCAATACTGCATCCGGTTAGACTGGAAGCCGAACCCAACATAGTTGGGAAAAGGCTAGGCAAATGATGATGGAGTGGGTCAGTTAGTCAGAAACTAATTGCCCGTTTCACAACGTCTCTCGATCCCGATCGAGAAGAACGGGTAAGAAACTCCACAGCATGGCCACTTACTTATTTAAATCAAGTTATTATTACGTATATAATCCTCAAGTGCATTGTTTGCTTTAAAATATCACACAGCTTTAGAGATTCAATTACATTAATTCAATAAGGTTTAAAAATAATTGGCTTTTTTTTTTTGAGGATGGGAAATCATCAAATGACTCCTCCCGCTCTGGGTGGAACAGAAGGGAGTGTCAGACTCTTACTGACTAAAACCCACCCGTGTTCCTTCCTTAGCCCTTTATGTTCCAGGGCAGCGGTAAACCCTTTCGGATGTTCCCGCTACCCGCTAATAATTGGCTTACTAATCTGTATAGAGCTGTCGTGGCCCAGTGGTAACGTTGTAAGTCGTGGGTTTGAACCTACGACTTATAACCCAGGCTGGCGCTTTACTTTGTATAAATAATTTCATCACTATTGCTCTCAAAAGGGTGAACGAAAACATCGTGAGAAAACCAGCATGTCCTAGAACCAAAAGTTCAGAGATATGAGACATATACCAACCCGCACTGGGCCCGCGTGGTAGATTACGGCCCACTTCCTCTCATAGAGAGGAGGTCTGTGTCCCAGCAGTGGGTACATTATTGAAAGTATATTGATTTGGATTGCACATAAATAAGCGAAAGCTTCGTTTATCCTGTGCCTTTAATCTTTGTCTCCTTCCAACTTGTTCCTACGAAACAAGATTATGTAGTTTGTGAATTAGCACTGGAGCTGGATCCAACCAAACAACCCATAGATTTTCTTCCTCATTTAACTTTCGCCGTTTCGTCACGACGTTCAAGATAAGTTTGTAAGTAGAAGGATATGTCAACTTTCGCGTATATGCTTATCCTATCTTACTTATATTATAAGCGTGAAAGTTTGTATGGATGGATGGATGTTTGTTACTCTTTCACGCAAAAACTATGTACTAATTTGGGTGAAATTTGGCACACAGATAGTTTATAACAAGGATTAACACATGAGATACTTTTTTTCCCGATATTCTCACGGGATCGTAACTTATGCGGGTGAAACCGCGGGGCGCACCTAGTGATTTATATATTTTTACAGATTTTTGTGAGTTACAAAATCTTATAGAATTATTATTATTATTATTTATTTATTTATCCTTTATGAAGGTTATATGAGGAAATTAGTTTCTTATGCCGTACATAAATGTATAAAGTTACGCCTTTTTTTTCATGGGGGTAGGACAAATTGGTTGCGGAAGGCGGAGGACAGGGTGTTGTGGCGTAGCCTAGGTCTATGTCCAACAGTGGGCTACGATAGGCTGAGTTGATCGATTGATTGTAGGCGGAAACTTCAGAATGCCACTTGTTTGCTCGCAGTTAATTTATTTAACTAAAGAAGTAAAGTAATGCTTAAAGAATGCGTACGAACATTTCACCTATCTGTTAATACATAGGTCATCATCTGCCTCATCTGCCTAGCCTTTTCCCAACTATGTTGGGGTCGGCTTCCAGTCTAATCGGATGCAGCTGAATACCAGTATTTTACATGGAGCGACTGCCTATCTGACCTCCACAACCCAGTTACTGGGTAATACGATACCCCTTGGTAAGACTGGTTGTCAGACTTTCGGGCTTCTGACTACCCGTAACGACTATCAAAGATCCCCGAATGACAGCCGGGACCAACGGCTTAACGTGCTTTCCGAGACACGGAGGGGTATGTAAAGATGATCACCCATCCACAGACCAACCGCGGCAAGCATATCTTTGACAGGCGTTATGGATCTTCAGAAGCCCGAAAGTCTGAAGCGAACCTGCCCTTACCACAGCAGTGTTATCCAGTAACTGGGTTGTGGAGGTCAGATAGGCAGTCACTCCACGTAAAAACTGGTACTCTGCTGCATCTGGTTAGACTGGAAGCCAACCCCAAAAATATTTGGAAAAAGGCTAGGCAGATGATGAGTAAAATAATGACACCGGCAAAAACTTCTAAATAAAAGCTGAATAGTCAATTCACTTTGTATTTACTATTTAATATTCATCCACACGAGGGAAACATAAAATATGTTACTATTACCTTCCTACGCAAAATACGCGCCTGAACGTAGAGTTTCGGACACCAGCCCGTTATACCTACAAAACAATACTTTTCAGTTGCTTCTACTCTGCTAAAAAACACAATTTATAACAAGCTTGCAGTCCATTTTCATTATTTGGCCTTGTATAAAACAATTTTCACATTATTTATTTTGCAACTTTCACAACTTTCGAAAAAATTCTAAACTACCCTTTTTCAACTAGAAACGTTTGCAACAAAAGGCCATAAACAAAAATTGTTGCTTGCATATAATAGGTACATAGTTGTACATAAGGATAGTCCTGAAACAAGTAAAGTTCTTCGTACATGGCGTTATATACCCATTTCCCACGCTTTACGCGATCAAAACGTCCCCGGATCTTCAAGACGTTTCATAATATAGGTATTACTCTTTTGTTTGATATTGCGCTGTTGTGAATTGCTTCGGGAAGATTTATACTGTACGAAGATATTCATATTCATGCAAACGTAGTGATAAAGGGTGTATTCTTTTTTGTCTTTATTTCTGTTTGTCAATCTTTTAAGACATTTTTACACGTCAATTTTTGGTCATTTTTTTAAAATTATCCTCTATTTTCTTGTTGACTGATCCCTGAGAAAAAATGACGAAATAAACTTCTGTTTTAAACGTTATTATAATTTGCCAGTGGGCGCTAACTGATGAATAGTGGGCACCGGTTTTAGGCATAGTCAAGTAAATAATATTTTACTAACATAATGATAAGTTAATGACTAACAAATATTGTATCTATTTTTCACTTCAAACATACCGTTCTGATACTCATTCCAAGGAAATTTTTGTATGCAACCAGTACTTCTCATTCTAAGTGAAAAATTGTATTCTGTTTTTTAGAAGTCAGTTATCTGCTAGCCATTGCAATAAAATTATTTTCTTACTGTGTTGGAATTTGAGCTGTCTACGATAGAAAAACACCGAAACTAGCGTGCCAAACATTCTCAGTAATGGTTTTCCTTATTGCGTGTAAAATCAAATTCCCACGTCAAAATTATTTGGGTCCAAATACAGCCAGTATCGAATGCACAAGGCAAGTTATTTACGGACAAACTGAATGTTTTAACGGCTTGGGGCGTCCCCAACTTTGCGCCAACGATGGTGTTGCTATCCGAAACTTATGTTTCGTTTTCTGAATACGGACGAGCACAGTGCAGATTGCGAATGCTTTGTTTCTTTTTTTAGGTAGTAACATGTATATTATTTATGTTTCTTTTTTTGATAAAAGTTTTGTTACCATCGGTGAATTTTTCATGAGTTTTTTGAAAAGACAACTTTATATTCTGCTGCCGATTCTACTTTACTTGAATCGTCCATTATGATAGTCACATAGGTACAAACAGACATATATGTAAACATAACATCACGCCTGTATTTCCCGAAGGAATAGGCAGAGGTGGAGCTGTAATAAAAGAAAGAAAAAAAAAACAACAGCAAAAATACAGCCATAATTCGCCAGTTATGTCTAAGTTCCATGTAATAGAGGGCGAGCCTATTGCCATCCAGGCACAAATCCAGACTCCTGGTTGCTATTGAGAAATTCCAGATGGAGAAACCGGATTAATTAATTAATTACTCTTTGCCGGACCCTTTATGACCCAAAATCAAAATCAAAAGTCATTTATTTAAATTAGGCTGAGAATCAGCACTTTTCGAACGTCAAAATTACAAAAGACAGTCCCACAAAAACGCCCGCCCTTCACCACTTCCTAGTGCTATCGCTGGGAAGAATAAGTGGCGCAACAAACTCCTCAGCAGCACAGCTGTCTGTTCAGTTAGATCGTGACAGTCATACCTTTAATATACCCTCGATCGTTTAAAACTAAAGCATGTTAAACGCTTCTAGAATGTAAGTAAAGGTAAATCGACACTTACTTCAATATGTGAACACTATAATTATCTACATTTTAACCTACTATAACATTTAAGTTTTCCTGTGTTCGAAAAGTAAAGGCGTTATCTTAACCAAAAACTAAATTAAATGACTATTTTAATGTCTGTACAGTGTGAACAACATCCTTTGTTAATAACGATTTTCAATTTGGGGTTCTAATGTGTAGTATTTGCGTGACCATCCGGTATTCGGTTCGCAGGAAGTTGTTCAGCCTTTGTGTGTGTATCAGGCTCTTTGTTCGACTAAATTTAGATTGGAATTAGGTGTTATGTTGTCCGATAACATGTTTGATGGGCAGATTTAGATTTGGATAGTGTTTAGTCTAAAAATATGTAGTGCTGGTTTTAGATATAAATTCTCTGTAGGTAATGAAGTTTACAATAAGCCTATAATGTGTAAATAGCAGTGAAAAGCAGACATGATTAGAAGATTAAAGGCAGACTGCAGTCATATCAGTTACCTAACTTGTTATAACTGAACCTATGAGCCATAACAGCATAAATGCATATTGAAAACAGCATTGTGAGGGCTCACTAACTTGTTATAACTCAACCTATGAGCCATAACAGCATAAATGCATATTGAAAACAGCATTGTGAGGGCTCACAATGCTGTTTTCAATATGCATTTATTGCGATAAAACAATATTCTCTTCTTCATTATATTTTTCAATAAGCCCTCGCTCTAGTTACAACTCCGAAACACAAAACAGCTTAATTCCTTTCCTTTATTTCTTTCAACAGAATAGGACTGACGAATAAAAGAAAAACGAGTATTTAATGACCCAAATAAAAGTCAGCGGGAATAAGTTTAAGTTAATTATACGCCCGTGCCAATTATTCTCTTCTGTGACAGCCAATCACTCTTCAAATTAGAGCCAGCGTTGAGTAACGATGTTACTTAAGAAAATTATTCCAAGATCCATTTAATTGTTATAAAATTCCACTGAGTTAAATTAATGTAAAATTTGTCCTGCACGTGACGAAGAATTTCCTTGTAATTTCTAATGAATTTTGAAATCAAATTGTTACATAAACTTCCTTGTTGAGAAGGTTTATTTTTGGATAATTAAAGCAATTTCATGTTTATTATTTTAATTTGATAATATTCAAGTTTAAAAAGTCAGTTTCGATTTCGTCGTAGTCCATGTTGTTGTAAACGTATACGTAAAGAAAAGTCACAAAAAGTCATCGTCAGAAAATAAATTGCCTATTATGCTGAAATGCTCCCGTTTTTATTACCATATCTATTCTCCCGTACTTCAGAACATCTCAATCTCAAACATAACGTACCCAAATCAAAAGTTATTTGAATAAAAACCTCAAATGACCCACAGATGGCCGCCATTTTTAATTTACTCAAAAAAAAAACTAATCGCCTTCATAAAACTGCATTTTGAACTTGGAAACCGCTTCAAATGATCGTTATACCTACTCGAAAAATTGATAGCGCTACTAACTCACATTTTTGTTCGTAAAAATCTCATATTTTATAGGTAACACTGATTCAGCTGGTAGTGAATCAGTCGACATGAATATTCATCGGAATAAATTCCAGGTAGTTATATGTCAGACAGTAAATTACATAGAATTTATTTTTGTGAGAAAACTTTTACAGCTAACAGCTTCCTTTTGCTGACTTTTACATGTGGCTAAAATATTGGGTGTTAAAATATTGATGTATGACTCGAATTTTCATCATAACGCCTGTATTCTCTGAAGGTAGGCAAATGTGTATAAACAGTTTCTTTCTTTATTTCTCCAGAAGGGGTGAGCTTGGCAACCAAGCAACGAGGGCAATATAGATACAACATAGATTTATTAGAGTTTCTCCATTTTTACACAAAATTTTAAAATGTACTTATAAAAGATAATAATTAAAATGTGATTTATTAGTAAATTTTGTGTTTTTCTTGTCGGTATTCTTAAAAAATATTTTGATCTTTCGATAGAATTAATGTGCGATGCGTTGAACGCTCGATCAAACAAACATTCGATATTTTGAACACGCGATGTATTGAGTGTGCGATGTATTGAATGTTCGATTTAATAACCATTCGATATTATGAGCGTTCGAGTATTTAGACGGTCGATCTATAGTGTTCGATCAATTGATATTCGATTATTTGGCATTCGATTTGGTAGAGTACACCCACATTTTTAGGGTGTCCCTTATTTTTCAAAGTTTTAATTTTACATTGCATAGGCTATTGGTGCCGATTCCCTTGTTCACAAACTAAACAAAATTTAAGTTTAGTGCATCTTTGTCTATTTTATTAAGAAAAGGACAGTAGATAAATATTAGTTTAGTCCTGTCCTGTCCAGTGAATCATTGTTTAATTCATTTGGACCTAAAACACCTGAAAACATTTTTTTTTTACTTAATCGGAACAGTGCCATGCCGACTCGCGCGCAAATCCAACCCGCGTCCAATTATACAAGATTTCTTTTCTTTGGTTTTTACAAACACTTTGACACGACAATCATATTAAAAACAAAGAATAGATGAGGTTGGCTTTTCCTATCTGATTACCTACTCTGAGAAGAAAGGTCGAAACAAAATCAGAGATCACAGTCTCTTAACGTCCAGACATAATCTTGGTCAGATCATGTGAAGACCATGTAGATTGGTGTCTGAAATGGTCTAACTATTAATACAGCTACAACAACTTTTATTAGGGACCTATTACTAAAAGTTGTTGTAGTTGTATTAATTGTAACAAAATTTTATTGACTGCCTCATTGGGCTAGTGGCCGCAAGTTCCGAGCATGAGGTCCTAGGTTAGATTCCCGGGTCGTGTACTGGGTTTTTCGTTCTAGAATTTCTCAGTAGGAGTCAGGTTGATTGTAATAGACTCGCCCACACACACGTTAAGTTAGTTATTATGTTCAGCTACTGGTCTATTATTTTGTTCATTTTATCCTTCAGTCTCTTTAACGACGCTTCATATATAATATCAGGGCCTTCAATAGCTCTAAACAGTGGTGGATGACGCAATAAATTCTTATACATGGTTATGTCCATACGGGGCGATATTTTGTCATGCGGATCGCGCTGTTGTTGGCACAATGTATGTCACTTCTGGTTTTGGGTACATAATAGACGTGTTTGTTACAATGTGTTATTTAAATTTTTCTGTCTACTTTTTACTTTTTGCGGTGGTTAGCCGCTGCGCAACTTTTCCGCTGAATCTGACCACTGTGTCATCGTTTGGGCAGAGCCTAATTTACTTTGACATGGCTCTTTTTATGTTGGCTCTAAACAGTAGTTTTACTTGCCTAAATGTATAAAAATACATAACACTTTCTAATGCTTACCAATGCCAATCAATTGCATAATTAGCCTATAATGTTCCCACTGCTGGGACACAGGCCTCCTCTCTGTGAGAGGGAGTGGGCCGTAATCCACCACGCGGGCCCAATGCGGGTTGGTAGATGTCACATGTCTTCATGTTTTTGATTCTAAGACATTTCCTGTCCGGTTTCCTCACGATGTTTTCTTTCACCGTTTTTGAGAACAGTGGTGACGAAATAACTTATTCAAAGTAAAGCTTCTGTCAAGGTTTGAACCTAAGACCTAAAACTCGTAAGTTGCGAATCAAATGTAGCAATAGGTAATTAGTACTGAAAGCTAATAATGTATTGAAGAGCCTTCTGTATGTTTGACACTTGACATTCACATAACACTTTATCATCTATGGCAGCTAATTAGATAATGATAGGAACCTAGTATCAATAATTAAGTTAGTAATTCTAGGTTTGAGCCGTAGTACGCACAGTTACACATCAAACTATACATAGCCAGTATAAGCTGACTTCTGATTGTACGAAAAACGTATACAATGCGAGGTCAGCTAAAACTGGAAATGTGTCTTGTGACTGTTTGATGTGTTGCCGCGTGTAGGTACCTGTAGTTTACGCCTTCTACGCATGGCAGCACTAGTAGTTCTCATGTGTTCGTTTATTATTTACGTGTTGGTTTTGTCACCCTGAATTTTAATATGGTTTTGTGTAGGTTGTTTAATGTTTTGGGCGTAACAAGTTAGTTAACAACGATGTCATAGTTTCTGTTTTTCAAAGTTTACTGTCGGATGATAATATTTTGTATGTATGGTAGGTATTTCGCAGTTCGTTCTAAGGGTTTGTTGGCTGCTTATCCAGGCTATCCTGTGGTAGCCTTATAAATAAGTTCTCCAGCCAGGGCAAAAAACTTATAATCTAAGCGTCTTTAAACTTGCTTTTATTGATTTATCCCGACATTGTGTATTCTAGGTTCCATTTATAGACCATCGGATTGAAAGTTTAGTAAATATCACAGTACTTCTTGAAATCATAGTAGTTATTTTATCAGTGAATAATCCAGTCTTGAAAGGTACCTATTCCCTTATTGCCTACCAAGTCTACAAGTTCAAGTTATACAAGTTATCATAGAACTTTATCTAAAGTGAGTAAAATTGGTCAAAATTACCTTCACTGGATTGGATTGGATCTTCATTGGACCTTGTCTATGTAATGACGAAGTTATAGGTACTATAGAGATTATAGGCTATTTGGTGCTAAAATGCAACCTTTATGAATACTTTGAAATTTATAAATCAGTGTTTGTAAACATTGATTTATAAGTAGTTAAATTCCCTTTGTCCCCTTTAACGGGGACTTGGCCTACGGGGACAACGGTACTACAGGGAAAAAACAACGGTTTGAATGAGATTTGGCTGAGAAGCTAAGTGACAAGAATAACAATGTAGAACTATCTTCTAGGTATAATTTTTGAAATAATATGACAAACTTTGGTTTTATTTTCATCCTGGTACTAATAGCTCGTAAAGCTCTCACAGTACCTATAGGTAAATAATTTTATTTTACCTACCAAGACAAAACGTACCTGAACACCTTAATTTCGTATTGGGTTCATTTCAAAGAATCCAAATTAAGCCTACTTTCGGTTCAACAATCCACAAATTCAAAACGATCTCTAAACAACTTTCAGCTAGCCAAAACATACAAACTCCACTAAAATCAGGCTCTGTATATTCTTGACGCGTCCGTTGCAAGTTTAAAGCCGACATGATGGGTAACATTAGCCGCGAGGAGACATTATCGTGTTGTAAACCGGAGATTTAACGGCGTCAGGTAACATACTGGTACTATTGTACTAACCGCTGGGGATTCCACCGCAGAGGTTGGTTGAAGCAAATTGTAGAAGAAAGATTTTAATCATAGAAGCGTGTGAAAGCGGTTGGATACATTTGTAGATAGTATTTTGTTTCTGGCTGATAGAAAAAAAGTCGTTTGATTTTTTTAATAAAGCACCCTTCTTCGTTTAGAATTTGATGATTCTATATTGGGCATGAGTTCGTGGGTTCGAAATAAAACAAGTCCAAATATGACCACGGTTGTGAGAGAGAGAGAGAGAGAGATTTTTATTTGCTTAAACATGTGTGTGTACATACATAAAAAGTGCATACAAGATGATAAAGTAAATTAAGTGCAAACATGTTTGTCACTATGTGACGTGCAAGATAATAGATTTATACAATTAAAAAAAAATAGCAAAATATTAAAAGTGTGAAAAACATCGTGAGGAAACTTCGACATATAACCGTTGGAAATGGTTAACAGACTACATAGCGGGTACTGGCTGTGAGATACGCTCATATCATTGATTATTCCTTCTATGCATGACAAAAGGGCTTTGCTCTGCAGTGACACAGGTACAGGCTGGAAATATTTTTAGTTCGTTTACGAGTGATGAATTGAAGACGAAATTCGAACGCATTCACGGCACTGCTGCACTGGTTGATTTCGGCTAATTGTGTGTTTCTTTACTTCTTTAAAAACTCATTTGTTGTCAGTCATTTGATGCAAACCTTGCTCGCATCGTACGATTTAAAGAAATGTCCCTATAATAAGTTTTATACAAACTCTTTGTAAGAAAAGATTTCAGTAATCTCCTAACCTCAATCAAATAAATCGCATCGTCCATTTTGAGGGCCTCTTTACGATTTCCTGTTATGAAAAACGTAATAAATTAGGTCCACTTTATGCTTTGTTGTACCTAAAGACGATTCTTAAAAAAGATGAGAATAAGTTTAATTTCAACGTTGAAATCATACTTGTAGGTTCGTACTACAAACACTTTTACTCGTCAATCATATTTTAAAAACTAGATGAGGTCGGCGTTTCCTATCTGACAAGAAAGGCCGAAACAAATTCAGACGTCACAATCTCTTTTGACGTCCTAACATAATCTTGGTCAGATCATGTAAAGACAATATAGGGTTTTTCTTGGCTTTGTTCAAAATTATCACTTGTAGTATTACGAGGTTTATGAAAATGAGAGAATCAAATGAGATGATAACTGCTATAGTAAAAACATTAGCCAGACAGAAAGGTTGGGTATGAGACTGACGGCACAAGGTAAGCCTGACGGACTTCTAGGTCTACTAAGTCCAATGAGATATTAGAAGCATCGAATCATCAGATTGGGAACCTTTTTACTTTTGGAAGTAAACTGAGTTGATCACCAAATAGGTTGTTCTAAATATTTTTGAAAGATATCATCATTATCATTATCCCTATTTATTTGGGGTCGGCGCAACATGTCCTTTTTTCCATACTTCTTTATTAGTCGTCATCTCGGTTCTCACCCCCTTTCTAATCATATCATCATTCACACAGTCCAACTATCGTTTCTTTGGTCTTCCCCTACTCTTATAGACATATTTTTTAAACATCATGTAAAGACCATTAAGAAACATTTAAGAAAGTAGTGGCAAACCAGAACCTTGCCTTAAAACACGACTACACTAGTGAGGCATGTATTCTCCTTAGGTATCTAGGGTCATTTACTTACTTTTCTCATTTAAGATTTCACTTAAACACGTTATTGCAAGAGTTACATGTTGAGGCTGTAAAAAGCCTCGACATACTTTGTTGATGCCACCCTCATGTATTTTTGCCCTTATAAGAGAAAACTCGAGAAAAAAAAAACAGTGGTAGAGAAATAGGTACTGTTATCTTATAATTTTATATATACTATCAAAATTATGGCCCAATGCATCTGATTTAAATATATAAATAAAATTATATTAAATATATCATGATACACAATATTTCAACAGCGAACCTGAACTACGGAATTAAGGAGCAGTCCGGTAGACAATTTCGTTCTCTCTCACCATCTTCATCATCCACAGCCCGACTTCAACCACTGTTGAGCATAGGCCTCTGTTTTAATGTGCCAATCCATACGGTCCTGAACCAGCTTCATCCAGGTTCTACTCGCGATGGTAATAATTTCGTCCGCCCGTCTCGCCGCCGGATAACCGACACTTCATCTCCCAGTCCTTGGACGTCACTGCTGGCCGCTGCCTTACTGCACCTGTCACCACTGCGCCTTGCCCGATGTTCTGCACAACTCCATTTGAGTTCCATAACTCGTTTCATTAAGTTCTCCATTGCCGTCCTTTATTTCAATCATTCCTTTTATTCTGAAGTAAACGTAATTACGATTTCAGCCATAAGATCGATAGTAATTAAGGTGATAGGTTGACCTTTAGCAAAATATAAAGACTAGGTCCTTATATTTTTATGAAACTAGAAAAAGGATAAAGAACTATAAGTTTTGTCGCAGACAGTTGCCTATAAAATCATTATTCTTATTCATTATTTTTAGGGTTCCGTACTCAGAGGGTGCCAACGGTACCCTATTGCTAAGGCTCCGCTGTCCGTCCATCCGTCCATCCGTCGTCGGTCCGTCTGTTACAGTGCTGTATCTTTTAAACGATAATTTGTAGACACTTGACTTCATAAAGTGTGTACTACCATGGCCGCTATAACAATAAATAATAAAAATAAAATAAATTAAAAAATTAAAGGGGGTGCATGCAAGCCCCATGCAAAAAACGCTTGTTTTTTAATAAGTACGCAAAAAAAATCCAGTGTTAAATATTGTGGTCTTTTTATCCCAAAAAGCGACGTGCACTTTACTTGTAGTGACCAAGTGTACACACGGCTACACATCAAGCTATGCAAAACCAGTATTGGCTGACCGTTCATTGTGAGAAAATATCATACAAAGTGAGACCAAGACAAACTGGTTTTGTATAGCTTGACGTGTAGCCGTGTGTACAATCACGCTGTGAATGTGTTCGTGAAGATGAGTAGCGTAAGTACATAACGTACACACACACGCACTTCCGACTTCGCTATCGTCTCGGACGGTATTGACGGCTCCTGCGCCTACACACACAATCACAGCGTGTTTGTACACATGAGATATTACAAATTAGAGGATTATATCCAAGATATGAATGCTTGGAAACATGCTGGTCCTGCTCCATAGGACAATCTCTAGAGTCTAGACAAAATCAAACTGGTTGCTAATGTAATTGTATAATTTATTCTCTTTGACATTGATTTACATTCTGTAATTACTTAAAGTCACCCGGACTTATTACTCATTATTTATTTATGAAAATAGTCTACTTTTGGAATGTTTGTAAATATGTGAGCACCATGTATCTATCACATAGGCAATTTATATGTCATGGTTTCATTAATTAATTTTAATTCTTTTACCTATTGTGGTATAGTAATTTTATGTTTAGGTGCATCGTCTTCACATATAATTATATAATTAACTAGCTGCTGCCCGCGACGTCGTCTGCGTGAAGGCTCTACAGCACCAAAAATACCTAAGATGCCAGTGTCGCTATAGCATTATAAGTAAACAACTTTTAAAATAGCATTAAAATATAAGTTTTTTTTGCAAGCGAAGCAAGTGAAGAGGGGGATATGGGGGGGGGGATATGGGAATCCTGCTGAGTTCAGTCATAAGATGTGACTGAAGGAAACCGAGAAAATAATGCAGGAATACATTCCAGGACACAAAAGAGTAAAAATACGTACAAAGGTATCGTACCTTACAATACTTCTCTATAAACTACGTTGGTAGTTATGCTGCCAGGAGCCAAAATGTAAAGAGAGTCAGGATTGGTGACGCGGGAGTAAGCGACATACAGTTGGCCGTGTGAGAAGCAACTCGTCCTGAGGTCGACACCCGCTGCCCTCAGTATCTGCCCCTGCGACTTATTGATGGTCATCGCGAAGCAAACACTCACGGGGAACTGTACGCGCTTGAACTGGAACGGGAAGTTATGAGGTATGAGGGAAATGCGTGGTATAAATACTGCCTCGCCGATGCCACAACCCGTAAGAATTTCCGCCTCAATGGTGTGTCTGTGGAGCGAGATGACTTTAAGGCGGGTCCCGTTACACAACTTCGGAGGAGATAGGTTCCGAAGAAGCATAATCGGGACACCGACCTTCAGCTTGATGGTATGCGCTGGAAGTCCACTTGCTGACAGGGAGTTCAGAAATTCCACGGGATAATGTGTGGCGTCATCTTGCTCGACAACAGTGTTTATCGAGGTGTAGACCACTTCATTCCCCTCAATTTCCTAGAGAATGCATTCGTTAATTGCTGCAGCCTGATCATTTTTGGCCTCAAAATGGCCATGCTCACACACCCAAGAATTCTGCTGGTGCGGTATACGACTGATGTTCCCGTACACACAGCGAATGAGTTCTTCTAAGCTGGATTGACGCTCTACCGAGAGACTCTGGAAGAACCACCTGTCCACCTCTCTCTTCTGGTAGAGTGCCTTCGCCAAGAAGGACATCAAAGAATTCTTGAGCATTGCCGCCGAGCCGAGCTCTCATATTAATCGTCAAGCGCCGCGTACGAACTGGTGACCACAACGAAGATCGTTTCAAAGAAGTATTCACCTCGTCAGCCCTCGATCCCCGCATCACCACTGAACAGAACTGTGACACCACCCATCAAATGTTCGTTCCTGCGGATGTCCTGCAGGGTTCTGTCCACGGCCTCAACTGCCTTCCTATTGGCCATCGTACACTCATCCCATACGATCAGAGAGCAATCCTTGAGCACGTGTATCTTATCGCTGTTACGTGATAACGTGACACACCACAAACAGGCATTTCGGCGCTCTCTAAATCGATGGGAATTTTAAACATGGCATGAATTTTTAACTCTGCAAGTATGCGAGTGGTAACAAATGTTTTTCCTGTTCCACCAGGAGCATCCAAGAAAAACATTTTACCCTGGTTTTACCCAACGCTTTAAAGGACGGTGTCATAAATTTGTTTTTGCTCTGAAGAGAACAAAGCGACATGGTCATTTCGTATGGTGGTCTGAGACAGGTGTTCAGCACGCGTACATCAGTTACTTCGACTTCGTCTCCAGTAGCACTCCTCAAAGCTCGTAGAAAATCTTCAGACAGATGATGGCGATACTTCTCCCACAAAGCTACCGGGTTCGCGACTCTACAAAACACCAAGATGACGGCAAACAGATGACGCATGCGGCTGGGACTGTCACTGACGCTCGCCTCCGCGAGGGTGTCATCCCAATTTTGGTCACCGTCGAGAAGGTGACGTGCTACGCAGGCTGCGCGGTAAGTGGGATACTCCACGCAATCAAATGTCCTCAGAAAGGCGAAAGACGTTGGGCCTCGGACAGTGTGAAGTAACAACCGCAGAAAATAGCATTCGCCATTATTCGGATGCACGGTATAAACCCTACCCAATGCGGTGTCCTTGAAAATTCCCGGAAAACCTTCCACAGCACCTCCTCGTCGACGTTGGTTAAATACACCCCTTTGCTTGTCGTACGTGTAATATGAAGGCACCTCGTCATACGTAAGGGATCTCGCAAACTGGTCGACTTCACAAAGCGTGTTTTCTTAAATTGTCTTCCTCAACTCTGCTCAAGATTTTGAGGATTTTGTTGGAACTTGAATTTGTCGAAACGAACTATAGGATACAACTTTTATGAAGAAAATGCACATTGCCATCTATGAATTTTAAGAATAACTAACTACTAACCTCGCCAACATGATCAAATTTAAATTATTAATTTCCAAAAGTGTTAACATACAAGTTGATTTGATTTTTATGAAATCTCATAGATGGCACTGCTTTAAAATTACTAAAAAATTACTACTAACATTCATTAAACTATGTTTCTCTGCCCAAGTTACTTAAATGGCGTAGTTTTTATAGTGTAAAGCTAGATAATAGCATGGCTTACTCAAAAACAACATTTAAATATGCGTCGTTAGATTACACGCTGTCACAGAATGCGTAAGAAAAACAAAGATTCACAGCTCCTCCCCCGTAGGTGATAGCGTGATAATATGTAGAATTAATGTAAACCCGACCTCTTAGTAATATTCATGCAAAATTTAAAGTAAATCCATGCGGTACTTTTTGAGTTTAGCCCGGACATACATACAGACAAACAGATAAACAGACAAACAGACAAAAATTCTAAAAACTATATTTTTGGCTTCGATATCGATTGTAGATCACGCCCCAAGTATTCTTTTTAAAAAAATATTCAATGTACAGTTTTGACTTTCCTACGATTTTATTATATGTATAGATGTATGCAAAATATTGTAAAACATTCTAAAAGAGTAACGGTGGAGTTTCTTGCCCCTTCTTCTTCATACGAAAACTACCTTTTGGAAGGGGCGACTAGAATCAATTTTATTTTAATTTTGACGTTCAAAAGTGCCTTTATGTGCCTATTTGAAATACATGATTTAACTTTGACTTTGATAAAATACACGGGGTGGTACGGAACCTTCGTCTGCGAGTCCGACTCGAAATTGACAGCCTTTTTTAGCAATAATAAGTATAACTAAGTAATTGATTTCTTTTATATTTTTATGAGCAGCCAAGATAACATTATTAATCTGTACATTAAATATTTTTTTTGTGTCGACCCATAAAACTAAGATTAAAATGGATTATTCTTGAAACACAATTTGGCTAGTTAAGCCTATTACCTAACGAAAATAAAATCTCTTCTCAATAAATTCTTAAACAAATGGGTACCTATTATCTTTAGTTTGTAAGCTAAATTAAATCTGTTTTTAATTTAGCTTACAAACTGAGTCGTTGCAAAAGTAACATTTGAATTCAATTTTGGTATTTCATTTCTTTTTTTAATTACACTTTCGATACTTTTCAATCAAAGTACTAATTTGATTGAGACTCGTAGTTTTAAAAGTTTCAAAATAAATCCATCGGAATATTTAAAACTAATAAAGTAGGTATCTGAAATAATAAGTTATTGCAATTATTATCATACTCCTCCGGCGGCGGCGTGCGTGTACAACCTAAATCATACATCATCTCTCATAGTCATCTCGGCGACAAACAATTGTCAATAACTGGTCAAAATGTTGGGAAATTAGAGGTATTTTTGACAGATTAAGACTGAAATCAGACTGTGAACGTTCTTAAAATTACGAGAATTGCCCCTCAGATGTAAACGAAGCAAAAAGAGTATGTAAGGATTGTAGCAAATTCAATTCAAAATCAAAGTAGCCTGAGAATCTTTTTGAACGTCAAAATTACGTATATATAAGACAGTCCCTAAAATGCCTCTGCCCTTCACTACTTCCTAGTGCTTTAGCTGGGAAGAAGATGTGTCCCAGCAGTGGAAACATTATAGGTTGATTATGTATGTGTGTATATCTTTACATACCGAGACCCCTCCGTGCCTCGGAAAGCACGTTAAGCCGTTGGTCCCGGCTGTTATTCGTGGATCTTTGACAGTCGTTACGGGTAGTCAGAAGCCCGAAAGTCTGACAACCAGTCTTACCAAGGGGTATCGTATTACCCAGTAACTGGGTTGTGGAGGTCAGATAGGCAGTCGCTCCATGTAAAATACTGGTATTCAGCTGCATCCGTTTAGACTGGAAGCCGACCCCAACATAGTTGGGAAAAGGCTAGGCAGACGATGATAATTATGTATGTGTGTATTATGCAATATTTTTAAGCTCATAACATATTTCCTAAATTCATTTAGACATCACTGATTTACGCGTGAAGGAAAAAGGTCTCGACTAACTTATATTTGATTTTTTTTTAAGTTAACATGCAGGGAACAAGTTTGGTTATCAATGCTTCGTTCCTGCCTGTTTGGAGGCCTGTGCCCTGTAGTGGGGCAATTACAAGCCGGTATTATTAATCCTTTGTTATAAAGCGTTCGCTTCCCTCCCCGTTCCACGAAGCGTGTATAAAAAATTCATACACTTGGTACCTAATCCATCATGGCGGATTACTTTATGAAGCAGCGTCGAATGATTGAAACTAAAACAAAATGTTCTATTAAGGGGAATTGGAATAAAAGGGGAGAGAATTAGCCCGAGGAGTTGTATTCTCCTCGAGTTTGAATTGGACTCAAGTCATGATTTCATTAAATGGTCTTTATTGGAAGACTCTCAATCGATTGCGTGCCCAAGTAGGGCGCTGCAGGCACAACTTGTCGAAATAGGGGATTACTGACCCATCCAATACCCAGTGCGAGTGCGGTGCCTCTAATCAGACCATGCCCTACTTGCTGGAGTGCCCTAAGTGCCCGTTCACCTGCACCTTGGATGACTTAATGAATGCCACTGATACCGCAATCAACGCGGCCACCTACTGGGCTCAAACAATATAAAATATCGAACAAGAGTACTATCGACACGAAAAGAAGAAGATTAAATAGTCCTGCTATCCTACTAATATTATAAATGTGAAAGTTTTTATGAATGGATGGATGGATGTTTGTTACTCTTTCACGCAAAAACGACTAAATTGATTTGGATGAAATTTAGCACACAGATGGTTTATAACCAGGCTTAACACATAAGATATTTTTTATCCCGATATTCCCAGGGGATCGAAACTTATGCGGGTGAAACCGCGGGGCGCAGCTAGTAAGGTAATATGAACTTAGAGACTTGTATTGATAATTTTTATGATTATAATTCTACTAGATTATGCTCTTAACTTCGTCCGCGTGAAAGTCGTTCATCCGGCCCATCTCATAGCATCGCATCACCTGCCCGCGGTATTACTTCGTGTTCGCTTAGCGTCAATTCTTACTTCTTTTTTTTTTTTTGCTCGGCTCCTAACGAGTCATAGCGTGATGTCAAATAGCCTTCCTCGAGAATTGGGCTACCAAATGCAAAATTTTATTTTTCAAATCCGACTGGCAGTTTTACAGATTAGCGCGTTCAAACAAACTCTTCAGCTTTATTATTAGTAAGCTTACTTAGCCCGAAGGGCCCGTGGCTAAATAATAACAGCCGCACAGGTCGATCGGTCAGGTTAAGCTACGCTTGCCGCGGTTGGTCTGTGGATGGGTGACCATCTTTACATACTGAGACCCCTCCGTACCTCGGAAAGCACGTTAAGCCGTTGGCCCCGGCTGTCATTCGTGGATCTTTGACAGTCGTTACGGATAGTCAGAAGCCCGAAAGTCTGACAACCAGTCTTACCAAGTCACTGGGTTGTGGAGGTCAGATAGGCAGTCGCTCCATGTAAAATACTGGTATTCAGCTGCATCCGGTTAGACTGGAAGCCGACCCCAACATAGTTGGGAAAAGGCTAGGCAGATGATGATGACTTAGCCCGAAAGTCTAACAACCAGTCTTACCAAGGCGTATCGTATTACCTAGGTTAACGTATTAATAGGGTTGTGAAGATCAGATAGGCAATCGCTCCATGTAAAATACTGGTATTCAGCTGCACCCGGTTAGATGGGAAGACGACCGTAACATAGTTAGGAATAGGTTAGGCAGATGATGAGATAGATAGATAAATAAATATTTTTTATATATCATATTTAGATCAACATACAACCTGATACTGCCCTGCAAATTCCAAAAAAGGTAAAAAAAATTGAGTTTGGCTACACTGTCGCTTTAGCCTTAATCTTACATATTAGATATACCTACATTTTTTGTATGAATATAAAGGCTTATGAGAATATGAAAGAATGAGAGGCATGTTTTGGTTGAATACCTTATAATATTAATATTTGGTACAAAGAGATTTTTGTATCATGAAAGAAACTACTAGTACCTATCGTGTAGAATTTGTTCTTTGCTAATATTATTTGTTCTCTATTTTTTTTTTTTTTGGAATTTTAGGTCGGCGAAGACTGACGCACTGACTGACTGAATTCGCGAATAATCCTATTATAATATTATAAATGTGAAAGTTTAGATGTTTGTTACTCATTAACGCAAAACGGGTTAAAACGGATTTGGATGAGAAATTTAGCAGCACACAGATAGTTTGGATTAACGAATGGGATACTTTTTATCGCTTTTTACTCACGTGGGCGAAGCCGCAGGCAAATCCAGTTAATTATATTAAAGAGCAGAAGCTTTTATCACTCTGGCAGAGTACCTAATTTCTCGTAATTATCACTAGATATAAGAACTCAAACGGCAAAGTGAAAAATGCTGCATCAACAGGAAACAATTTTCCAACCATTATTATTTATTAGCAAAACATTTATGTATTCAGTGAATATCAACCGTCTTTTTTTTTTTTTTTTTTTTTTGAGGATGGGAAATCATCAAATGACCCCTCCCGCTCTGGGTGGAGCAGAAGGGAGTGTCAGACTTTTACTGACTAAAACCCACCCGTGTTCCTTCCTTAGCCCTTTATGTTCCAGGGCAGCGGTAAACCCTTTCGGATGGTCCCGCTACCCTAATATCAACCGTCTTACGTGTACCTAGCTGTTCGTTTGCTTACTCGGCTAGGCGTGCCATTTTAGGCCTGCCTACATATTACGGTTAGGAAACGACGGTACATTATTTAGTACTAAGCAATGCTCGTGAACCAAGTATGAGTTATGAGTATTAGTTTTTGGCTATACATTATTTTAGGACGTGGGGATTCTCCTTTCACTTTACTGTTTATACTTCCTACTATCTTACTAATATCATAAACGTGAAAGTTTGTATGGATGGATGGATGGATGTTTGTTACTCTTTCACGCCAAAACTACTGAACGGATTTGGATGAAAAGAGAATGACCGAAAGCCATACCAAGAAATCGCATGCATCAAGATTAAAATATTATAGCAATTTTTTTCATAATTTTTGGCGTCGAGGATTTGATTTTTGAACAGGGAATTTAATTTAACGTAAAAAAGTGTTGGTATTGTTTTATTCCCTTTACATGACTTTCCGTTTCAAATGATATGATTAATATTACAGTACCCCTCTGTGTAAGTTGTACACCTACTGGCTCTTGATCAGTTGTTTTACTGATGAAAGGAATTAATGCCTCCTTGAGGAAGGGGACATTTTGCGAAAGGGACATTCTGAGAATGGGACATTCTGCGAAAGGGGCATTCTGCGAAAGGGACATTTTGCTACCAGTAGTCATTTTGAGAAGTGGTCATTTTGCGACAGAGCCAGCACGACAAACCGTTTTAACTCTACAGGAACTGCAATTAGAAACCATTCGTCACCCTCCGTATTCGCCAGATCTTGCTTCAACGGACTACCATTTTTTTCGTGATTTGGACCATTTTCTACGTGATAAAAAGTTTCCTTCTCAGGAGGCAGTACAAAATGCTTTCACATAGTATGTATACTGTATATATTACTGTTACTGTTAGCCTACATCATCCTACTGACTTCCAGCTCTTTCGATCCAGGGCTAAAGAGGACCACTGGCCGTTTGTTTTCTCCAGCTCGTCCCGCCATCTTCTACGGAGTCTGCCGTGACGCCTTCTATCTGTGTCAGGGCTTCACGTTGTGTTTATTAAGGCATACGGCAGACGAAGCTAGCCCAGTCCCACTTCAGCTTAGCGGCTTTTTGAGCAACGTCAGTAATCTGTTTTTTCGATGTGGTGTTGCGAATATAGTCTGTCAATTTGACGCCAAGAATGCTGCGTACTATTGCACATACCTACCTCCAAGTACTTAACGTCAAAACCGTAACCTTTGACATAAAGCCAGAAACTTGCCTCAACGCTAGCGAAAAAACTGGCTTAAATTACTTAAAAAGCTCCCAGCAGCACCCAATCTACTTTAACAAAACCCACCCAATTTAAATACGTCACTGTATGAATGCGGGGCTCAAGGAACGGAGCGGCTCCTTAACTCTGCTTGCTAACAAAGAGTATAATAAAGACTTTAGGCAGATAATCTACATAAAACAAAAGGCGGGGTAATGTGCTAGCTCAGATTCAGTGCTACGTCATCGATTTTCTTTTGTTTTTACTTATACGATCTCGGTACAATGTCGTGCTGTGAATTGACAATGGTTGTAGTGTTGCAGTAGATAATATTCAGAATTGCATCATTTGCGAATCCCCATAGTTTTTGCTTATGAAAGACTAGCTTTTGCCTGCGGGTTCGCCCGCGTGGAGGTCGGAAGTTATCCCAGGGGACCGTACTATCTGGATAAAAAGCATCCTATCTGTTAACACAAGTCATACCAAAGAAAATCAAGGCTTAAGGCGTGAAAAGGGAACAGACAGATAGTCTGACACACACAGTTACTTTCACATTTATTATAAGAAATATTCCTCCAGACCGAATTCCGGCCATGGCGATCAATCTCAGCGGACACCAGCCTTCCTTGGGCGAAATTATAGTGCACAAGTGTATACGCAGACACTGGTGCATTTACAATATTAAGTAATTATAGTACCAAAGGAGTGAGGGGTCCGTGGCAAAATAATAACAGCCCCACAGGTCGGTCGATCAGGTTAAGCTACGCTTGCCACGGTTGGTCTGTGGATGGGTGACCATCTTTACATACCAAGACCCTTTGACAGTCGTTACGGGTAGTTAGACGCCTGAAAGTTTGGCAACTAATCTTACCAAGGGGTAGTATCTTATTACCCAGTAACGGGTTGGTCGAGATCAGATAGGCAGTCGCTCCATGTAAAATACTGGTATTCAGCTACATCTGGTTAGACTGGAAGGCGACCCCAACATAGTTGGGAAAAGGCTAAGCAGATAGTGAGTAACAAAGGGGTATAGATGGATATGGATTGCAATAGCTTTCATTAGACACAGGTACAATACCTATTCTATTTATGACGTCTTTCCTCATTCAAGACTCTTGATACTTCGATGAACCTGTAGCGGTAACTACAACGCCACATGCGAATAACGCTTCATACTGACGTCACGCAAATCCTGCATCTCGCAAGCAGAGTTTACCTATAGTCTAAACTATGTACAGTATAAAAGTGGTGCTGTTCGGTATTTCCAATTCAATGCACAATACAATTGCCTTTTACCGCTGTTCATTTCGACTGTCGGTTTTTATGGAAAATTTAACTATCACGAATGCTGTTGTTTGTTATGCAAACTTGTTTTTTGGACGCGGATTTTACTAACTTAAACAAAATACGGTAAAAGTGTTGCAAAATTGTTGTGTAGATAAACAAAATCTTTACATTTTATTTAAAACTAATCAGTGGTTTTTACGTCAATTTATCTAATCTAATCTATCTAACTAGCCTGTATTGTCACACTACAGGGCACAGGCCTCCCTCTGCCTTTTTCACACAATTCTGCCTTTTGGGAGTGGCGGCCAGTTCCTACGGCAGGAGTCAAGCTCGTCCCGCTATCTTCGCCTTGGCCTGTCGCGATGGCGTTGTGCCTTTAGTGCGACCCAATCGGTGACCATCGATCCAATTTATCTAAACGAGAACATTATTGTTGCGCGCCACAATTAATGCCTGGTACATGGTGACATTAGCTACCACTAGCGCCATTTAGTATCGAGTAACAGAACTAATAGAGTCAAGATGCTTCTAGAAATTTCGATGCTAGAACTTTCTAGAACTATCGACATCTGGTCAGTCGGGGCCGGTATGTACTCGCACCTTCTAGATGTTTCTACAATAGAAGGTTCTAGAACTATCTGCGGCACTATATAAGGCCGGGATGAGCCACGACCGGGTCAGAGTTGGATAAGCGATACAAGTGAATACATCGAAAGCGATTTTTAAGTGCGACTTAAGTTCAATTGTGTTTCATAATTAGTGTGTTTGAGTTGTTATTAGTGTTGTTCAATTAAAGTGTAAATTTTTATTTATATCGGCAGTTTTAACTGTCACGAACCCTGAAGCTCGTAACATTATTATATCCATGCCATCTTCAGGAACTATATTTAGGCCATAAGCTATTACAGTAGAGCAGTGATGATCCAGTGGTAACGGCCCCGACTTTAGTGTCGTAAGTCGTGGGTTTGAACCCATGGAGGCACTATACCTTTCTTTATTTATCTCCTCTTTCATGACCACTACTCTCAAAACCATGAAGGAAAACATCGTGAGGAAACCGGCTGGTCACAACCAAAAATTTTAAAACATGTGACCCACCAACTCGCAATGTGTCCGCGTGGTGGATTATGGCCCAATTTTTGCAGAGAGGAGGCCTGTGACTCGGCTTTGGGAACGTTATAGGCTGATTATGCTATACTTATGCGATTACACACTGCCTGACATCAAGCAATGGACAACATTGTCAAATTTTTTAAGGTTTTGAATACGAGGCTTTTAGCTCTTTGTATTAGTGTGTATTTTGTAAAAAAAAAAAAATTGTAGTATGTGCTTTTTTGTGCAGAATAAACCATCTTTCTTGCTTTTGTTTTTTCTTTCGTTACCACATTACTAGAATTAGATATTTCTTAGTTAATCTAAATAAAATAATCAGCCTATACATAAAAAGTTCCCACTACTGGAACTAATGTATCCTTTCTTTGACCGGGAGTGGTTCATAGAGCACCACGCGGGCCCATTGGCATGAATATTTTCTAAATGTTCTCCCCAAATAATGGGGTAGAGAGGATATCTGTCACATTAAGCATAAGCCATCGACGTGTTGTGCTCAATTACATTTGCTCATTTCCTCTTCAATAGTGTGATAATAATAAACATTTCCTCATGGTTTCTCCTCTCGTGTTTCCGATGTTTTGGGCGGTGTTACACAAGTCACACGAACATACTTCCGGGTTGAGAACAAATATCGTCGAACCCAATAAAGTTGTCGTCACAATCAATGGGGCTAAACAAATGCACTTGAGCAGTTGAGTTGGGTTTCAAATCCGCTATTTAGCTTAGTTCCTACGACTTGTGTTTTGTCTATCTATACCTGTGTGACTGTCTCTATTTTGCTGTTCTTGCGTGTACAGACAGCGTATACATGTTTTACACAAAACATTAAGACAAATAAATTTTAATTATAACTGCGACACAAAATCGTAAATCGCATCCTTAGTCAATATAGCCAGCATAGTTATGAGTATGTATTTCAAAATAAATCATCAAAAAAATCATAAACATGAAATATTATTATATATATAATTTTGACGGCATGGTTGGCGCAGTGGTTAAGCGATTGACTGCTGCGCTGCGTGTCGCGGGTTCGATTCCCGCACGGAACAAATATTTGTATGGCCTACGAGTAGTTGTTCCGAGTCTGGTTGTTTGTGTATGTGAGTTTAAATGTTTGTAAACGCACCCACGACACAGGAGAAATTCCTAGTGAGGGGCAACGTTTTAAAAAAAAAAAAGAAAATATTTCGTTCTGGTGACTAAGTGCCGAGATGACGAATAATAGGCACATATGGAAGAAAAAGACTTACTGCACCGACCCCAAATAAATTAGAATAAGGGTAGAAAATGCTGATGATTTTATTTTGTTAAGAATTACCGTGAAAGTATCCAAAAACAAACCACAGATTTCAATTACAACGTTGCCAATTTTACTCACAAAACCTGACACATTCTAACGTAACATAATCTTCTCTCCATATAAATCAGCAAGCCGTCATTATTAAGTGAGACGCAGAATGGATGTAACACAGAAGGTACTCAGAGAGCCTGTAACTGGGGTAAGTGTGGACTCATTAACTCATGCCTAATGATGTGCCGCTGTCTTAACTTACCCTCTCGCTTTAGTATTCTATTAAATCACGTCGGTTTTAAGTGAAAAATGTGACCTGTTTTGTTTATCATTTCTATGGAAGCGGAATAATGATTATTTTATTCATATTTTGAGCTGTTTTGGGCTGGTCTTGAATTAGCGAAATGTTAATTTGAAATTAGTGCAAGTGATGAATTTGAGTTACTTGAAGCGTCAACAGACTATATCGTGATTACATGAGAATTTCGGGAAAGCATGGAAATACCTACTAATTAATTAACTATGATACTGAACTTCCAACGCGTAGTCGCAAACTAGTTATTAGTCAATTCGCACGAATTTACTCGCCGAAATGGGTGAACCGTCACTTTTAAATAATATTATTTTTTCTATTAAGGCGACTCGCACTAATTGGTACATTTTGAATTTTATGCAGTAAAAGTATAGAAAAAAGTACACAGAAGTGATAAGAGTTTAATATTATAAAACATGTACTTATTTTATTTTAAGTGATCAGAACCCTAATAATTAAGTAATGTTATGTTTACTTTAAATTATTTTTCTTACTTTTATATCGTTCTTCTAACAACTAGTAGATCTGTATAGTAATATGTGGATAACGTTGTGAGTAGTATATTTGTTACCTGTATTATTAAGTTCTAACCTTTGTTTACTTATTACACTGCTGTTTGTTGTCCCTAAGTAAATAAATAAATAAATGTACATTTTTTCTTAACTTCAACTTAATTCCTGATAACACTTTCATAGTACAGGAGTATAAAACATTTCTGAGATCTACTCCACATAACCTACACTGTCTGAAAATTCAAAATATCTGACATAAACATTTTATTGCTCTGACAGCAAATACAGCTATATTTTATTTCCCACAATTCTGTCTGTATGTCAACCGTCAAGGGACCGAGATACATGTAGTCTAGATGAGCGAGAAAGTTGCCGAGTAATGTAACGATGCGGTACGTGAGTGTGTTATTAAAGTTAGAAATATTTCTATAGGAAATGGAGTGAGCGGAAGAGTTTCAGTGTGCTTTGTTGGTCACAGGCGAACTAGGGGCCTAAAAAGGCCACTTTGGCAGAATCATAATAGGATAACACAGCTCTTAGCGATAAGACCGCCCATTGTGTCACCCTTTGTAAAATTGTATTTATATTATTTATGTTCTGTAATTTGTATGGTGTACAATAAAGAGTATTCTATCTATCTAACAATACAATATTAAAAATCGTAAAATGGTCACAAACTGACAATTCATAATATGATCTGTGTGCAATTCGTATCACAATGAAATAACATTTAAACTGTAGAAATAAAAAATAAAAACCTAATTTGATTAATAAAAATAGTAATGAAAAATTTACCGATAAAATTACGGGTTTTATTTTTTTCATGAGATAATGTTTACACCAAATATGAAATGAAATTTCACGAAAATTAGAGGAATTGCTAATGATCTGCTGGGAATTCAGGAAATGAATAGCTTCTAGAGGTAGGTATTGCTTAAAATGGCATTTTTAGGCCCGCTGAGCATGTTAGTTACTGGTGTTGGTGTCTTAAACTGATAACGGAATTGTATCTCAAGCTTGAATAGAACATAAATTACGCAAAAGAACTTCGTCACAAGCGGATGAGTTCTCGATTAAAAGAGGAAAACATCTGAAAAACGTGTTTTTTCAGTTAGTTTATTAAACAATTAGCTTTGATAGTATACATTCTATTATCAAAGCTAATTGTGCGGTGCGTAGGTTTGAAATGTGGACTCTGAAAGTTGCAATTAATGTGGTTTTAGTTTTGGGCAAAATGTTTGAAATACAGGGTCGACGTGCAAACTGTAACCATGAATTCATACACATCAAATGTTTCTAATGTAACTAATAGTTTATAGATACCTACATATATGTGAATACAATAATAAAACGGACTATACAAAACTAGTACCTAGAAGTATTATAACTATCACTATTTTACGACACTATAACAAATAAAACTGATACAATCAAAACTATCTAAAACGTCTTCATACCAAACAAAACGATCAGTCGTAACACCGAACTTAACATTACAATACGCGATAATACTCCGGATTACACTTTACGCGCACTACCCGAAATGATCCGTTTATTATACCCATTAACAACCGTATCTCTGAGAATGGAAATGACGGTAGTTGCCATCACACGTATTTATAGACCCGACTGTACCGTCGAGGCCAGTCAATGAAGATTTAATTTTGGAATTCCCTTTGTACTCGTATTGAATGTCCGTTTCGATGATCTGGGAATTAAATAAAAATATGGCTGTCATTTGATCTTTTATGACTGCTGGTTTTTATGTTTATTGTAAAGTTATGCAGTAGTTTAAGTGTGCATACATAGTTAGTGTTCATACACACGAGCGGCACGCGTCAACGGAAAAGGCCACTGCAGCCGTCGAAATCCGTCGACGCCCACCGTCGACAACGTGCTGCTCGTGTATTTGACTACGGTGCTCAAATACACGAGCGGCACGTTGTCGTTTCGTTGTTTTCTGCCGTAGGCGCGTGCCGCTCGTGTGTAAGAACACTTATAAGGCTCAAACACTGCCGCGGAACGGGGTGGAAGCGATTTTTTTTGTACAAAGCATAATGAACTTTATGTCAAAAGTGTAACGCACATATTGGATACACAAATACGCACAGGTCGCGCATCTTGGAGAATTATCGCGCATTCTCGGGAATTCCGACAGTAATAAGCTCGTATCTAGTTTATACGTTAGACAATTGACATAAAGTTCATTTTGCTATGTACGAAAACTCGCTTCCACTCCGTTCCGTGGCGGTGTAAATTGAGCCTAACGTGTGTAGAAAAACTAGTTGATATTAATATTCGACCGCAAGCTCACCAAGGGGTATCGTGTAACCCAGGTTGTGGAGGTCGGATAGCCAATCGCTCCATGTAAAATACTAGTAGTCAGCTGCATCCGGTTATACTCGAAGCCGACCCCAAAATAATTGAGAAAAGTGTAGGCAGACGATGATTAATAGACCGCAAAAATAAAAAGTGACATCCCACTAATAATATTATAAACGCGAAAGTTGGTGAGAATGGATGGATTTTTGTTACTTAACTCTTTCACGCAAAAACTACTGAACGGATTTGAATGAAATTTGGCACACAGATAATATCGGGATCGAAACTGATGCGGGTAAACCCTGCTGCTAGTAAATAAATAATGCAGAAACTGAAAAATTTAAGTTCTTTCATTGCTTATCTGAAAAAGGTTGTTCTCCGCGCAACTGTTGAAACAAGCAATTGGTTGTTACAATTGCTTGTATCAACAGTTGCTACTGCAGAACTTAATTAAATTTTAACTTGAGTTAAATGGTGTTGACGGTGAAACAGCAATGTTCAGATTTTTCTTCTTTATTCGTATCCAATACGTACTTTTTATAAACTGTTTATTGGTTTATTAAATACTAGCTGCGCCCCGCTGTTTCACCCGCATAAGTTTCGATCTCGTAGAAATATCGGGATAAAAAGTATTTTATATGTTAATTCTGGTTATAAACTATCTGTGTGCCAAATTTCATTCAAATCCGTTCAATAGTTTTTGCGTGAAAGATTAACAAACATCCATCCATCCATCCATACAAACTTTCACGTTTATAATATTAGTATAAAGTATAATATTAGTAGGATTTATCTGATAACCAGTTTTACTACCCAGTAACTGGGTTGTGGAGGTCAGATAGGCAGTCGCTCGATGTAAAATACTGGTATTCAGCTGCAACCGGTTAGACTAGAAGCCGACCTTGACATATTTGGGAAAAGGCTAGGCTAGGTGATGATGATGATGGTCTAACCGTAGGTTGATACCTTCGTTATACAGCTGCAGTGGCTTGACAATAACAACACATAAGGTAATATAATATGTGCGGGCGTCATGTAACTTTATGAACATGGGCATTAAGTTTCAATTACAATGGTTGACGAGCGCTCATGAAATGCAAAAATTACTATACCAGGAAATATATATCCTAATGAACACCATTGAAACCTACACTGCAACAAGGATGTTTTAATGACGTTGACAGGCACTGTTGTTTAACATTTTTGCAATTGTTTTGCGAATGTATTGAAAAATCAAAATGGCTGGATGGATCCTTGTACATATATGGTATGAAGGACAACACAGACGTGTCATATCATGTCTGAACAAGTCACTAATCTCAAGAATAATGACCAGCAGAATACAATCTCTCAGAACAAAGAACATGAAACAAAAGACGATAGAGAAATACAATACGAGTATGTCTCAAAGGGTAAAAACATTTAGTGTAACGAGGCAAAGGATTTGTATCGAGTCAATCAGGCTTATGCTCCTAACTAGCCCCTAACTAATTTCTTAACGTTACTGGTCAGGTTTCTGTGACGTCATCCTTTTCGTAGAAAGTAATAAAATAAAGAAAACTTTGTTCACTGTTGAGTGTTATTAGATTTTGTTGAGAAACCACGAGATAAACAGAAAATAAAATTTCAAGTTAGGTATATTCTTTTATATAAATAAGGGTTTTGAAAAAAATAGGTAAGTAATATCTACTATATCAAAACTGATCATCTTATTTATATTTTGTTGAAGTAAAGCAATATCATGAAACGTGAGACGTGAAAAATTATCAATATAATAACTTCGTCTGATAGAACGGATTGCTGCCCCGCTGTGAGACAGTTCGGGTTGAATCATTTATTCTGTTACAGCAGGGATAGACCCCTGCTCACTAAGTCCGTCAACGAAGACACTGGCCCGAACGAAAGTAGTTGATGCATGTTGTTGCCCAGTAGAGGCAGTGGTGGCCCAGTAGGGCAGTGGTGGCCCAGGAGAGCAGTGGTGGCCCTGGAGAGCAGTGGTGGCCCAGGAGAGCAGTGGTGGCCCAGTAGAGCAGTGGTGGCCCAGGAGAGCAGTGGTGGCCCAGGAGAGCAGTGGTGGCCCAGGAGAGCAGTGGTGGCCCAGTAGAGCAGTGGTGGCCCAGTAGAGCAGTGGTGGCCCAGGAGAGCAGTGGTGGCCCAGCAGAGCAGTGGTGGCCCAGTAGAGCAGTGGTGGCCCAGGAGAGCAGTGGTGGCCCAGGAGAGCAGTGGTGGCCCACTAGAACAGTGGTGGCCCAGTAGAGCAGTGGTGGCCCAGTAGAGCAGTGGTGGCCCAGTAGAGCAGTGGTGGCCCAGTAGAGCAGTGGTGGCCCAGGAGAGCAGTGGTGGCCCAGGAGAGCAGTGGTGGCCCAGGAGAGCAGTGGTGGCCCAGTAGAGCAGTGGTGGCCCAGTAGAGCAGTGGTGGCCCAGGAGAGCAGTGGTGGCCCAGGAGAGCAGTGGTGGCCCAGGAGAGCAGTGTTGGCCCAGCAGAGCAGTGGTGGCCCAGTAGAGCAGTGGTGGCCCAGGAGAGCAGTGGTGGCCCAGGAGAGCAGTGGTGGCCCAGTAGAGCAGTGGTGGCCCATGAGAGCAGTGGTGGCCCAGGAGAGCAGTGGTGGCCCAGTAGAGCAGTGGTGGCCCAGGAGAGCAGTGGTGGCCCAGTAGAGCAGTGGTGGCCCAGTAGAGCAGTGGTGGCCCAGGAGAGCAGTGGTGGCCCAGGAGAGCAGTGGTGGCCCAGGAGAGCACTGGTGGCCTAGTAGAGCAGTGGTGGCCCAGTGGTAACGGCCGCGACTTACGATCTGTACGCAGTAGCTGTAAGCTGTACGGTCGTCGGTTCGAACCCAGTCAGGCGCTTTACTTTGTGCAAAGTACTTCATCACTTAACTGCTCTCAAAATGGTGAAGGTACATCGAGAGGAAACGGGCATGTCTTAGGACCAAAAATTCGAAGATGTGTGACATCTATTAACCCACACTGGGCCCGCGTGGTGGATTACGGCCCACTCCCTCTCACAGAGAGGACCCAGCAGTGGGAACATTGTAGGCAGGTATATAAAAGCACATCGGACGCAGGTACAACTGTCAAATTGTGTTATCATTCATTCTTACTTCGGAAACCGATCTAATCTTAGTCAGTAAGTAACGCGGAGTATGAAAGCCCCGTAACTTAGGTATCTACGGACTTCGTTGTAACCGTACGTACGTAAATAATTTGTTTATTCCTTATGTCTATAATTATTAGGAATTTTTGTATAAACATGATCAAAGAAGTTATTTGTAGACTAATTTGTTTAATTTTGTTTCTTCCTTATTTCTATAGTTATTACAAATATTTGTATAAACATGATCAAAGAACTTATTTGTAGACGAAAAGATTTTTTAATATATATTTATCGAGAGATGTGTATTCATTATAACATCATATATCACATAAAATAAATTGAATATTTATGATCAAATAGGTAAATAGAATTACATAATAGGTTTGATTTCTAGGCGGAGGTGCTCGTATCATCTAATATAGTGTTCGGATATAAATTCCAGTAGGTACAGACGCCAGCAGGTCAAGCTACCCGAAAGTGTCAAATTTTCCCAATCAACCTTGAGCCTTAATGCTTTAGCGTTAAAGATGAAAATCTATTAAAGAAATTTGACAGATTGTAGTAGCTTGATGTGCTGGCGTCTGTACAATATGTTCTTATTAGATTTTCGCTGCTCAAAGGCACCTCAAAGGTCGATCATAATAAATTCGTTGCATTTTATTTCTTTTATTCAATAATTTATCTAAATTCAATAATTTATATAAAAAGGGTTAGGCTTTTTTTGTGCTATCATTTTTGCCCATTTTTTTTCTCGATGCCATTACAATAATTGATCATTAGGTGGTCTAGTAAATATCCAATCAGTTGAAATTGCTCCACAAACTTTTATACTGTTAGGTTCATATAGGTATATTATTACAAAGTTATTCTAGAAAAGCACGTATCTTAAAAAAAAAAAAACTATGAAACACACACATCTCGAAACTAGAAGCCGTAGCACGAACGTACTGAGTAAATTTAAATTACTTCTGAATCGAAAATACAACTATCGTATTTATGCGACAAGCATAGCATCACCCATAGATATCAAGAAAGTCTTAAAACTAAATGCAATAAAGTATTGAGTATAAATATATTTGTAAATATATTATTATGTGCGATTTTCAATTTAAAATTGTTCGAAGTCACGCTACTTAATTCTCGAGTCCATGCTAGGCCCACAGTATCAACACCTCGTAAAAGTACACAAAGGTTAACAGCAAGGAAGTATAGCAGTAAAGTCCCGACCTCCATAAGACTGACCCACATACATTACTCTACTTGATGACTGTACATGGTCTCATTCAAACGAATCCTGCACAGCTTTAGCCGAGATTCTACGTCCAATACGCGAACATTACGGGCGCTTAATACTCCCAAAGTATTTGCTACTGTTTGGGCCAGTTTACTTACTGTGAGTTGTCTCATTAACTTGGATTTAGTTACTTGAAACACAATTAACTTCACTAAGAACACTGAACAGTTCTTGGTTCTCGTTTTGTGTGAATGGTCGAGTTTATTATATTGTTGTGTAAGGGTAGTTTGTTTTGAGTGCTTTTCTGATCCGTTTTTTTTTGTTGTTATTTAATCATTATTATAAAAGGCACAAAGCAATAAAATAGCATAAGTACACAGTTTACTAGGGAACAGTGGTGGCCGACTTACGAGTCGTAGGTCGCGGGTTCAAACCCACACAGGCGCTTTACTTTGCGTAAATCATTTCATCACCACTGCTCTCAAAATGGTGAAGGAAAACATCGTGATGAAACCAGCATGTCCTAGAGCCAAAAGTTAGAAGACATGTGACATCTACCAACCCGCACTGGGCCCGCGTGGTGGATTACAGCCCACTCCCTCTTACAAAAAGGAGGCCTGTGTCCCAGCAGTGGGAAAATTATAAGTTGATTATGTTTACACAGTTTAAGAACCAGTATTTGGATTTAATTGTATTTTCATGAAGTTAGACTTAATTATATTTGAAAAACCGATTGATTTTCAAGTTTTTATAAAACAAGGCTTTTCTTTTCACTAGAAAAACTCGAGACTTTCCTATTTCCACGCAACACAAGACCAAAGTTACTGTGCAAGAAAAACATGAAAATAATTTTCTAGATGATAGTGCTTCGCCCGCAATGAGGCGGGAGGGCGACCGAGTTGGGTGTGTAATGTTTGGTATAATAACAAATGCTCTAATTTCACTTGAAATAACGTTCATATAATATAATTTTCATATGCTATAATATCAAATAACCCAAATTCATATGACCTAATGTCTTATATCATATAATTTTCCTTTAATATAATAACGTTTAGTATAACGTTCATTTTATATAATTTTCAATATGTATAATATTCTGTTTATATAACGTTCATTTGACCTAATTTTCATGTTTAACCTAACTCAAATGGCACCTAACCAAACCTTAAAATATTCTATGCATGGTCCAGAATGGGCTTGGTAGTCAAGTGAACGTTAGATTTTTTGTTATTATATCAACCGTTACACACCTGACCGAGTTATAGCAACCGGCAACCGTGCCACAGTCAGTAAGCAAGCAACTACTCGGCTGCCTGCCTTCTGTAGACATTGCCTGAATGTAACCGCTAACGAGAGGTTCACATCACAGCCGCCTTCATTATACTCCCTACAACGTAACAATGTATTCCGCACTAATGTTACCTAATACTCCATGGTTTTATATAAAATGAGAGGAAATAAATGGAAATTGTATGTACTTTTTCCACATGTCTGTGTTTTATGACGACATCCGACCAATTCTGTAAAAAACTCACAGTGAAAACTAAGGCAAAATGAGCTTGAAGTGGGCTGTCATTTCACCTGGGCCCCAAGTCTGCTATTTTTATAAATTCGTCATTCCAACACGATCCCATTCCCATCCCATTGTCATTTTGCTTAAAGTTCGTAATCTGCTAAATTCTTAATGGCGATCATTGGTCGGTCAATGGTCTCGTAATAGAATTGTGTCATAATGACATTGTCGTATTATCATTATTATAAAACCCGTTAGTAGAAATGATTTTCGAAAAACTACCACTACTTTATTTATGCCAGATTTAATTTATATATATTTTTACATTATTATTTATTAGTGTTTTATACAAGTCAAGTGTTTTATGTTAGTCATTCATTCATATAACATTATGTACGAGATTACCATTCTATGCCATTTCTTTCAATGAAGTGTCAGTGGTTGACCACTGGAAAGTCATAATGACGCCATTATGTTAGTAGATTACCAAACTTATCAAAATCAACAATTATGAAATCAATGATAGACCATTCCGACACTATGGTAATAACAGACTTGGGGCCCTGACCACCACCACCTTTAATGCTAGGTAATGACACTATAGACAGTTCACTTCACCTTTGTTTTCACGATGAGGTTTTTACAGAATAGATCGGCTGTCGTAATAAAATACCAGACATGGGGTAAAATACAAAAAGAAACATTTATTTTCTCTCTTTTCAATAAAACCATGACTTGCTGCTTTAATACTCGTAATGGTTTTTCCGTTACCGTGTCGTAGATCAAATAATCACTTTGTCGTACACAAAAAACGCGGTTATACGGATGTTGGACTTGAGAAGTTCTTTACAATGAATTGTGAAATTTTCAAGAAGGTAAAGTTTTTCTTTTGTAATTGGAAAATTGAAAGTTTTAGAAGTGTGATTCATTGTTTAGTTATATTTTTATAAGGTTTTTTGAACAATGAGTTGGTAAGCTGTAAATTAAGCCACCATGTAATTTTATCACAAATAGTAGATTCTGTCTTCAGAAGTGTTTCACTTGAACTTGAAATATAGCCGATCTACTTATTCTGTAAAAGTCTCAATGATTATTAGGTGACAATGAGCTTGAAGTGAGCTGTCAATAGTGTCAGTCAGGTGGAATGATAGCTCACTTTACCTAAATTTTCCCTTTGAAATTTTTAGAGAATAGACGTAGTTATCACATGCTAACTGTCTTTACTACAAAACAAAACATAAAACCTTATCTAAAGGTATTCTTCAAAATATTGTACGTATTCATGAATGTTTGCACCTCACAGCTCATTTTAAAACTCGCTTCAAAAAAATACAAAATCACAAACGATGTCACCCATTTCCGTGCTCGTAGGTACACCGGCCGCATTAAGAAGCATTAGTTCAGTAACAAAGGGTGGTATGACAAAGTGCCTTCTTTTCTTGGTGGGGTAACAATAGAGGTGTCGCTTGTTGTACCCCCGAGTTGTCGCACGACCGAAGACGACATTGAACAACCCTAACGGCTTATTATTTATTTATTTATTTAAACTTTTCGCACAAAAAGGTACAAAGGCGGACTTAATGCCTTAGGCATTCTCTACCAGTCAACCAAGGGCAAGGGCAAAAGCAAGGGCAAGGGCTTAATGCATAGTCTCGTTATTTCTAGAAATGAAAGTATTTTATTTAGACTGTGGGTTCTTTTTCTTGGTTCATTTTTACTTTGACGTCACAATGTGGTTTTATGGTTGTCGATTGTGGTATCTCTGCTGTAAAGGTAGAAATATAACTAGAACTTTTTGATAACATCATTTGTGTATGTCGAGTTTTATGTTCTCGTTTATTTTCTACCTCTGCTTCTGAAATACTATTTGTACTTGTTCTTTTGTGGTAATTCAGGGTAATCTATACGATACATATATACAAATAAATAAAAATGATGTGTCTGTTTGTAATGTCCAAATTACAGCTTTTTAATAAATGCATATGAAAGTATATACGATATTATAATAAAAAGCCATTTATAAATTTTTGTCTGACTGTCTGTGTGTTTGTTCCAGCTGATCATTGAAACGGCTGGATCGATTTTCACTGACAGATAGCTGATGTTGTAAAGAGTAACTTAGGGTACTTTTATTTAAGAAAAATAGTGAGGGTTCCGCGCAAAAAAACTAAAAACACAAGAAATCCAATTGGTTTTTCGATATTAATGCGAACGAAGTCGCGGGCACAGCTAGTAATAAATAGAGCGTTCATAAAACTAGATGTCATGTACACATGACTTCTAGTAGTAAATCAATAAATTATTTTCGAGTGCAAAAACAAACGTTTACCCATCCACTGTTGGAAAAATCAGCTTACTCTAAGTGCCCGTCCAAAATTATTCAGATCACTACAAAAACGATTTGAAAAACCCTATTTACATAGAAAACACGATTTTTTACTTTTGCATAACATTGATTTGGCAAAAACGTTTATTTTCCGGACTAAAGGATGGACAGGGAATACTAATCTGTTCCGTTGTAAGGAAACGGATCGGAAGGGGCGACCCACCACGTGTACTTACTACCAGTTCTAAGGCACAGTAGACTGTACCTTAGAACTGCTATAAGAGTCGCTCTTTTTGCTATGAAATAAAAGTGTCCTCAAAGTCGAATTATTCCCATTGACTGGATTGGTTGACTGTACCATGACCCTTGATTAGGAATCCGGTTTGCGTTCTACGTTATATGAATATTCTAGAAGTTGTGTGTCTTTAGTATTTTGCATAGAAAAATATTGTACTTATTTATTTATTAAAATCTATCTTACAATTACTATCATTACAGATATATACCTAATGCGATAGCGTGGTCTTAAAATTACGTAACTTACTATTTAAAACTATGAAAAACGTAAAAAACTAGTAGTACTTAAAATAACATCTAAAACCTTCATTTTCAATTATTTCAAATTGAATCAATATTTTCTTAAAGTTGCATAAAAGGTTGTACTGAGAACGAAGAGTATATTCACAGTTCTAGTGAATTCAAAATAAGACTTATTTATTCTTTTACTTACATAACTTTTACCTTATTTAACACAACTAACTATTTACACTACGTACTAAATTAAATGACTGACTATACAATTAAAAAACAAAAGGACACTTAGCATTGCTCTCATCCGGAAACGTGTCCAGAAGACTGGCAGCATTGCCACGTTGAACGGCAATGCTAATTCTTTGACCAAAGAACGATGTTGGGTCGTTCCTCTGGTCACGTGAAGTGTCGATCAGTTGGCGAGAAATTACAATATAAATTAAATAGGACTAATTATGTTATAACTGTAACATGGAGTATTTTATCCAATACAAAAATGAATAAAAACTTTAATCACACAATACAAATACAAAGCTATGGACAACCGTTCAAACGTAAAATGCAAAACGGTCTGTTTTTATGCAAACTTATGAAATACAATTTTAACGTTGACGCATAACTAACAAAGTTACCAAACTGAAAACAAGCGTCGAAAATGTTTTGCTGACCGTAAACAAATGCTGCCGGTTTTACATTCATTTGAATTTGAAAAAGCGTAATTCACCTTGAATTCCACGCTAAAATACCTTTTCTTGATATATCCTACATCCTACAAATATGTACCTTGTGTGTACCTACTCTTCTTAATCTAAAAAATAAACCAGGAATGGTTTTTTTTTAAGTGAGAGTCTGTATGTTCGGCTGTTTATTTGTTAATTAACCATGGCTCTGTAGCGGTATCTACAACGCCACATGCGAACAACGCGTCATACTGACGTCACGCAAATCTTGCATCTCGCAAGCAGAGTTTACCGCGCAATTAGCATAGATACAATTTCCCAACATCAATCGTTGGGCAATAGCCCGCCAGACACAACACCCGTCTGGTCGGAGGATCCTCCCTTTTCTATGGAGGATGAGTGAACTTTACACCCTGTTCCTCATGCTCCCAAAGCTCAAACGGCTGAATGAAATTGGCTGAAGTTAGGCACAAGGGTAGACCATGACCTGGATTAGCATAATCAGCCTATAATGTTCCCATTTCAGTGATACACGCCTCCTCTCAGTGAGAGTGTCGTAATCCACCACGCGTGCCCAGTGCGGGTTGGTAGATGTCACATGTCCTCGAATTTTTGGTTCCAGGATATGCCGGTTTTCTCACGATGTTTTCCTTCACCGTTTCGAGAGCAGCGGTGTTGAAATAATTAACTCAAAGTAATGTCTGAATTCGAACCTACGACCTACAACTCGTAAATCGCGGTTGCTACCACTGGGTTACCACTGCTCTTGGATTTGGATCTTTTATTCCGGTAGTGATTATCATGATGGTGTTTCTGGTAGTACGTTACCGTGGTATAATTTCTGACCATCATGCGGCCAACGTCAACAAAAAACTCAAATCATTTATTTCAATTAAACCATTTACAGGCACTTTTCAATTGTCAAAATTAAAAAAAAAAAGGTTTAAAATTTGGAATGGGCAATTTGGTAGATCTCTCTCTCGTATAAGCTAGCCATGCAGGTGTGTAGGAGAAATAAACTCTCACTGTTTTTGTTTTCAACAACGTGAGGGAAGCAGACGGGTTGAACACAAAGATACTCCGGCTCTCGCCTACATCGCCTACACACCCGAAGTTTCTGAATTCACCCAGTTTAGGACGGCTCTGTGTCAAAAGTTGTTTCCTGTATTTTAAAATTGGGTATTTCTAGAGCTGGATTTATTTTCTTTTGTTTTCATATTTAGTTGTTAAAATAATAATGAACAGTTTTGTTCGTCGTTTCTGTGAATGATTGAATTATTTATAACTTTCTAATTCAGGAAGTAAAAGTTTGTGCGGAGCGTACTCGTGCGTTATAAGTACTGTATTTTTTTTTACTCTGTTCAGTGTTCCGTATACAATGTGGAGATGATATTAAACGAAAACACTGACAATACTAATACATAGGAATATTAAAAAAAAAACATCGTAACATCGAAATTAAACGTGATTTTTACAAAACTTAATTGAAGTGATGAGCCGACTATGGGTTGGATGGTTTGCCGATCAACTTTCTAGTTACAGTGATCTATTGGATATATTTGATTGAATTTTTGGACGCAGACTGGGTACGTATACGAAGTTTAATTTATTGTCTGATTGTCGTCTCCGCCTTGTAAATAGAATGTATCAGAAAATTGTGATCAATCTTTTTTTTTGTCAGCCTCCCTGTACATTTGGTTTGAGTAGGTATTGAAGTTTTGTACGGGACCGAGCTGATGGTTTTTTCTCGATTACGATGTTGGTTCCATGGAGAAAGTGGTTCAGTTTGATGGTCACACAAAATAAAACTACGGCCTTAAAATTGACCACACCTTTCTGACACATTCTGTATATACTTACATAGTATACTGAATTCTGAGGGGCAATTCTCGTAATTTAATGAACGTTCACAGTCTGATGTCAGTCTCAATCTGTCAAAAATACCTCGAATTTCCCTAAATTTTGACAAGTTTTTGACATTTGTTTGTCGCTGAGATGAGACTGCAACTAGATTTTGAACGTTTTAAATTACGAGAATTGGCTTTCTGTTTGTTGGTTTAAAACAAGGAAACATCTATGAAAACAGTATTATCTCGCGTACCAACTGTACCCTCGTCGGTTCTTATAATGACAGTTGGAATGTTTGTATTTAAATAGTGGCCATTAACATAAAACTAATTTGTGCGACCTCAGCAGCTAATATGTTAGTCTCAATACATAGTTATAGAAGTCCCACTATTCCTTTCAGCTGAACTCTTGTGGAGGCAAGTAGAATTATTCAGAAAGTTAGCTCGTTAAACCTCGTGAGACACGGTTAACTTTCTAAAAGTGAAACACGAGGAAACGACGACGAATATATACTTGTACTTATAAGTATTGTTCGCGACTTTAAATAGATTTCGTTGTTTAATAGTTTCTGAATAAGTTGTAACACTTTCTACGTTACGTGGTGAAGTGGAATTACTAAGTTCTGCAAGATTCTATTAATGTAGTGTAGCAACATAGCTATCGCCATTCATTTGGGTTATAGTAATACGTAGTTTGATTGCTGATGGCAATATATATTTTAAGAATTGTTTAATTTTGGTTAATTTTAGTTCAGTTTCATTTTCGTTTATATTTACCTGTAATAATCACTATGTTATATGCTTAAAACTCCGTAGATATTGTAATTCTCACCCCAAGATGCAGGCAAATGCCTAGTTGGAGGTCACCGTCCAATCTTGTCTTGTACTGTCTGACTGTACTTATTAATAAATAGATAAACATGGATTTGAAATTTATTCTAACCTAACCTTTAGGTCTTAAAATATAGCCACTGGAAACTGCGTATCGGCAAGAGTAGCATGAGGCGCCCTCCAGTTAGATGGACCGATGACCCAAAGAAATTAGCTGGGATATACTGGATGCGGAAGGTAGAGTACAGGCTGTTGTGGCGCAGCCTGGGAAAGGCCTATATCCAGAGTTGGACTGCAATAGGCTAAGATTATTGACGTAGCAACTTCTAAATATAGTGCAATTACACAATCGAAAAGCTTAAGTAGGTATACGGAATTCTTATACCTCCTACTCCTACAAGCAGTCACTCACTGTCGATATTACTTTCAAAAGATTTCCAACAATTCTTTTACACATTCAAATGCGCAAACAAAATGGATTACGAAGGCAATTGCGAAATTGATTTTTGTATTATGACAAGGCCATAATCAAAGTTAAGTCGAGTGGAAGAGCGAGCTCCTTTTATTTAGGAAAAGAACTTTCAGGCGATTTAACAGGCCTTTCAGATACCCTTTCATTTGTAAAAGATGAATAATAATATAAACAATGACCTCGGAACCATAGCTTTTTTATAAAATACAGCAATTAATCTAGACGAAGTTGGCGACAATATAACACAATTATTACCCTTTTTAAGGTCCGTGAAAAATGGCCCGTAATATATTTTCGTCTAAAGTGAGAAAGTTACATTTGTTCATTGTAAAGATATGATATAGAGGCCTTTTGTTGCGTCGGACAATATAAAAGAATGGTGTCAGTGGACCGCGAAATAAATTAAACCGACGCCATAAAAATCCTATGTCTATATAACCCCTTAATTATTTCATACGAGACTGCACGTTGCTTTGTTTTTCGCAATTTTACTGTACACAAAATGTGTGCAGGGGTGACCGCACTTTCATAATTAGTCATAATTATGAAGTGTAGGATGAGATCTCGGTTAAAGTTTCGAGAGAGTTCCGTTTATGTTCCACTTATTGTGAGGACAGACAAAACGACTAAATTGCGCCTACGACATCTGAGGTCGGCCTTGTTGACAGTACCCCTTTTCACCCTCTTACGACTTCGATTGTGACCTCCACAACACACAAAAGAAAGATCAAATGGAGATTACTTATTTACCTTTAGAAGCGAAGCCTTTACGAAACTTAAACGAACTTGACTTAAGTTGGTCGTTCAGTTCCCTTTTACATCAAAATAAAATGCTTAGAGATATAGGTATAGCTAAATTATAATCATTATGCATGACATTTTTAGGTCATTATGTGCTCTTGAAGAGAGAATTTCGAAATAATGCCCACACTGATCGGGCATTAAAGATATCCAAATGTGATATTGGTTTTAAGAGTGGCTAAAAACCCCAAGATACGTTACTAAAACTTGTGGTTTACTTTGATATAATAACCGTTATAAGAGCCCAATTAAACACCCAAAAAACTTTCTACAATACCACCAGCACAGTTTGTAAAAAAAACAAAATCAGTTAAGTCAAAAAAGAGGCTACTTTAGAAGACACAGACAGAATTCACGTCGACCAAGATAAAAGCGAAAGACTTGTATTGTCCAAAGAGCTTTTAGCGTAGAAAGTTTCTCCCGAAAAAGATTTCCGAGTTAGAGATTAGATTACAACTGGGACGCGGACTTCTACTAGACTAGTGGTCCTTGAATAAATGTATACGATACTTAGAATAAGTTGTTATTATTAGCCCTCATAAATTATACACTTTGTCACGAAAACAATGTAACCAATAATATTTCATTAACTTGATGAAACAGACAAGCCTATTTCTTGTCCGTTCATTGCCATAGTAGTCTATAAACAATGTTCTTATAGCGACAAATATCTTAATCTTGGAAGTTCAAAAGTAAATAATAATAATAATATATTTATTCAAAAAATTATAAGGCATGAAAATTAGTACAGTTTTGCTTAAATGTAAATTATATTCCTAAGACTTACGTGCCTGAACTAGGTAATCCTGTGTTTCAGGCGAAAAGAACTAAAATAGTCTTTAAAAATTAATAAATAATCAAAAGTTGACAATAGAAATGAGTAGCATAACTCCTAGTTTCTAAATTTGGTAAATATTTGTATACCTATATTTAAAAAAAAAAAAATTAATGGACTTGCTTGAATTAATTACTGCATGTGACCAAAATGAGGGATGTGGGTGGTGGCCCAGTGGTAACGGCCTCGACTTACGAGTCTTTCGGTCGAGGGTTCGAACCTAGGCGGGCGCTTTACTATGTGTACCTAAATGAACAACCGAAATATCCTAGAACCAAAAATTCTAAGACATGTGACATCTAGCAAACTGCACTGGGCCCACGTGATAGATTATAACTCACTCCCTCTCGAAGAGAGGAGACCTGTGTCCCAGCAGTGGGAAAATTATAGGCTAATTATGCTTATGGAACGGACGCCAGCAGGTCAACCCACCCGAAACTGTCAGATTTTCCCAATCAATTGAATCAAAAAAAATTTAACCTAATGCTTTGCTAAATAATAACAGCCGCACAGGTCGGTCAGGTTAAGCTACGCTTGCCGCGGTTGGTCTGTGGATGGGTGACCATCTTTACATACCGAGACCCCTCCGTGCCTCGGAAAGCACGTTAAGCCGTTGGTCCCGCCTGTCATTCGTGGATCTTTGACAGTCGTTACGGGTAGTCAGAAGCCCGAAAGTCTGACAACCAGTCTTACCAAGGGGTATCGTATTACCCAGTAACTGGGTTGTGGAGGTCAGATAGGCAGTCGCTCGATGTAAAATACTGGTATTCAGCTGCATCCGGTTAGATTGGAAGCCGACCCCAACATAGTTGGGAAAAGGCTAGGCAGATGATGATGCTTTAGCAATAAAGTTGAAAATCTATTAAAGAAATCTGACAGATTGTAGTAGCTTGATTTGCTGGCGTCTGTACAAGTTACCAAAATATTGTGACATTCGTGTACCAAAGCATCTGTAAAAAATATCTTCAGTTTACACAAATGAAAATATCCCAAGGGTTGTTTCGTATTTCTATTTATAAATGCACTGCGCCCCGCGGTTTCACCCACATAAGTTTCGATCCAGTGGGAATATCGGGATAAAAAGTATCCTTTGTGTTAATCCTGGTTATAAACCATCTTTATAACCAGGTTTTAGTTTTTGCGTGAAAGAGTAACAAACATCCATCCATTCATACAAACTGTCACGTTTATATGTTTATATATTAGTAGGAGTAGGATTTACAATAAAGAGTATTTTAATCATCTTTCTTGTCTTTCATCGTAAATGTATGTATATACATATGTATAATGTAATTTTCCTTACTCCAACTAGGTTTGAACTCACCACAATCACGCCAAGCGTGGTTTCAATTAGTGCTTTGATATCGGCTCGAAGTTTCTAACGTCGTTTTATTCGTCGAAGATAACAAATGAGGTTTACATTCACTATCCAATTTGTGCAGAATGCCTAGGGATAATAATTATTTTCACATAAGCTTGTCAAGACAAGACTAACTGGATTAAGCAGAATATAGAAGGGATAAATGAATATCTATGTTTAACAATATATTCCAATTAATATAATCGGAGAGCTTCTAATGAACCTTTGGGGGTGCGTCTCATCCAAACTAATATTATAAATGCGAAAGTAACTCTGTCTGTCTGTCTGTCTGTCTGTCTGTCTTTGCTTCACGCCTAAACTACTGAACCGATTTGTGTGAAATTTGGTACAGACATAGTTTGGAACTTGAGAATGGACATAGGATAGTTTTTATTACAAAAAATAAAATAAAAAATAAAATAAAAAATAAAATTTATTCCGGACATACAGCGCCATCTATTGGTCAAGAGTCGGTGTCATCTATTGGTGAAGTCACTATTCCACGCGAACGAAGTCGCGGGCAAAAGCTAGTAACGTATAAACTCATTTGATCTAATTTCATTTTATTATCGTTCATAAGATATAACCAACTGTTGATATAATTTCTTTACATACAACATTTATTTATTCTAAAACTTAATTAGTATAACGTTGTTAGATATAACGTTTATGTAATCGAAAATAATTTGGTCTAACGTTTAATATGTATATTGTATAATTGATCGAAAATCATTATGTCTAACGTTTAATATATATAAAAAACGTCATTATGGTTAACACCCCGACTCAGAGTACCTCGACTCGGATAGGTTAGGTTAGAAGGCTAAGGTGGGAGCGAAGCGGAGCGGAGCTCCCGCCTTAGCTTTCGTGGTTATTTTTTTGCAGTTTTGATCAAAAATTACTTTTTGCCCAAAAGGCTGACAGAATGGCCACGTTGTAAATAGAACTAGACCAAGAAAAAATAGACCAGCCGTCTGGTCACGTGAAGAGTTAACTAACCGCTTGGCAATGTCTCGAAAAACTAAACGGGCATTTGGATCCTAATTTCAAATCAACAGTTTATAAGTTCTGATTGAAAATATAAGTTGAAATATTTGCGCCGTTTTTAATATATTATATGAATTTTATAACATAGCAAATTTATACAGTATCATCTGTACAACTTATTTTTTGTAGTAATAATTCACGGCAATTTCGATTTCAAATACAAGCAAAATCATGTATAGTTCAGTTCAACGAACTTACGACTATTTTTACAGCCAGTTCACTGCCCCAACCTTGAAAGAACATAGTGGATAAGTTGAAGTTTTATCAAAACTATCACGTACTTTAATTCAATATAAGCGTAGTCCACATATATAATATTAGTGTGCGGTTTACTCGGGTTCGTACCATCTGTCGTCCCACGCTTAACGAAGATTTAGTGATCTGACACGCGGTTCAGAGCTGTGGTAGGTTTTTACACGAAGAGCTGTAAGTCAAAAGGTTAGGATATTATTAGAACGATCTTTGGGGTTTAATGTCTATATCTTGTGGTGGAATAGTTTGTTAATAACGATGTATAACTTCAGATGTGGAGTATTAGATGAGTATGGGAAGTGGAGGGCGGGCGTTTTTGGGGGACTGTCTTTTGTAATTTTGACGTTCGAAAAATGCTGTTTCTCAGCCTAATTTGAATAAATGACCTTTGATTTTGAATATGAAACTTATAGAAAGAAGAAATAAGTTTATTCGTGGTAAACATGACGCAGAGAAAGAACAGAATCACAAAAAAGAACAAGTTAGGGGAAAATAAGCGTCACAACTACGGAAAACGGTCATCGCTCAGCATAAACTATTCGTTCGCTTTTCATAGCCTTTATACCCATGTATACAAGTAAATAATGACCTGTACCCTTCGATCAATAATAGTACTAAGTAGATTCCCGATAAGCGCTTCAAAAACGGCCCGATAAATAAAACCACAATTACTTTTGTAGTCTTATTTCAAATTAGTATGTTTTTAACCTTATTACTTAGACTTTAAGTTTCATTTTAGAATAAATGACTGAAAATTTAAAAATAGAATGATTTTATTTTCAAGCGAAATTTTTAAATATATTTTGCAATGGTAATTAAACTTTATGTTTAAGCATTAAGGTTTATAATAAACTGGAGTGATTAATATTATTAAACTTTTTTCTAAGAAATGTAGATGTTTACGTGTGTGCAAACGTGGCCACTTGAGCGGCTGATTTTTGTTCCTGATCCTTAATCTAGTACTATTATTGATCGAAGCCTGTACCTAACTTATATGTCAATAGTCATTGGGCATTTATTATACTAGCTTTTGCTCGCGACTTCGTCCGTTTGAAATTTCTGGTCCCTCCGACCGACCCCATCGCATCGCATCGCATCACCAGCCCGCGCTATCAATTCGTTTTCGCTTAGCTTTCTTTCTGATTTTTCTTTATTTTTGCTTGGCTCCTCAGAGTCATAGCATGAATAGCCCATAGCCTTCCTCAAGAATTGGGCATTGAATTGGGCTATCAAATACAAAAATATTTTTTTAAATCACGAGATTTGCGCGTCAAACAAACTAAAAAGAAATAAACAAGCTCCTCAGCTTTATTATTATTTTATTATTTATTAGATGTACGATGATGTGTATTAGATGTACTGTAAATAATAAAACGAATATTTAATAGTTTCGAAGAATTAAGAAGTTTGATGGGTGACCTAAAACAATCTCTTCAGATTTATTATTTTATTACTTATTTCTTAAGATCTACTATAAATAATAACACTAATACTTATTCATTTTGAGGAATTAAGAAGAATTTGATGGCTGGAATGAAATAAAATCTTCAGCTTTATTTATTTTTTCATTTTATTATTTATTTCTTAAGCTTTCCAGATCTACTTTAAATAATAAAACTAATACTTATTAGTTTTGAACAACGATTTTGTATGGAATGCGTACTGTTAGGCCGTGCCTTTACGAAGGGTTTTTAAAAAAGGTTAAAAAAAGGTCTTGAGTAATATGTATATTAAAAAAGAAAATGGAAATAGTAATTACAAGAATTAGGAATTACTTAGAACGTGTGTGGCTCTTTAGAATGACGGAGAGAGACTGGTCTAAGTGTCCTCAGAATTGGGCGATGGCGGTAGGCCCTTATCAGTGATACTTGAGATTTGAATGCTGAGAAGTGCAGAATGCCCTTCTCTTAATTATTTATTTTTAATTTGCTAGCAAGGCAGGGCTTTAACAGTACGCATCCGCAAAGCTGAACGGATGCGTACACATTCCATACAAAATCGTTTTTTATGGACCAAAGCTGAACAGAGTTGAATAAGTGTGGTTAGTCCCTGAAGATAGAAATTGGCTTCTTACAATAATTGGCTTATTTTAATCGAGCACTCCATGTTATTTATACAGAAAATCTAATTACAAAATAATGAAATTGTTAGCTTAAACATAATATTAGTAAAGGGAATATCGTAAAAACACGTGCTACTCAAATATCAGTCAAAGCGTTCCACATTTTTATACTCAAATCGTAAAACAAATGTTTATATTCATTCGAAACCAATTAAATGCACACATATCTCATGATCACTGTTTACTTTCAATTATTTCATACAGTACTATTCATTTATAGCTAAATGGGGCTAGCTATAAATTAGCGATAGGTAGGGTTGCCAAAAACCAAGAGTCGTCGGGCGTTCTATTCGAAAAGTTGAAATTTTTGTTTCTACAATAGTTAGTCAGCGTGTAATGTTCCCAGCTAAGCATCCAAACTAAATGGTGCACAATTAGAAAGGCTTATGATCACCTGGTGGTCTGCTATAGGATAGCATAATCAACCTATAGGTAATGTTCCCACGGCCTCCTCTCCGTGAGAGGAAGTGGGCCGTAATCCACCACGCGGGCCCAATACATGTTGGTAGATGTCACATGTCTTCAAATTTTTGGTTCAAGGACATGCCAGTTTCCTCACGATATTTTCCTTCGCTGTTTTTGAGATGGAATAATTTACACAAAGTAAAACGTCTGTCGGGGTTTGAAGCCGTGACCCACAACTCTCGCTCCCAGCACCCATGCTCTCGTTTTCTACAGTATGTAGTAATTATAGCATATATAGGACATTTAATACAGTTTGTGCTGTGATCTGAAGGCTAATTCCCGTAATTAAAAACGCTCAAAATCTAGTCGTAATCTCATCTCAGCGACAATAAATTTCAAAAACTTGTCAAATTTAGTGTTAATTAGAGGTATTTTTGGGTATTTTTTTAGAGATTGAGACAAAGATCAGACTGTTTGAACGTTCTTAAAATTACGAGAATTGCCCCTCAGGTCCCATTTATACGGTTACTAATGCTCCACTGTCCACCCATCCGTCTGTAACAGGGCTGTATCTTTTCAAGCGTATCAGGTAGACATTTGAAATTTTCACAGACTGTGTATCACTATGGCCGCAATAAAAATAAATTAAAGTTAAAAATTAAATGGGTCCCCATACAAGATGCGTGTTTTTTAAATAAAGTATTTTTTTTAATTTGTCGTGTTAAATATTGCACGGTAGTACGGAACCCCTCGTGTGTTAGTCCGACTCGCAATCAGCCGTTTTTTTTTTAATTCTTTATAACTTTATAAATGTCATAAAATATTTGCTGAAATGTTAGTAGGTTTAATATTTGTTATTCTTCAGTGGCTTGCTCGATAACTACGGAAAAAACCAGAACGAAACTATTGTTTTTTCTGGTAAAAATACTTTGACTTATACTTTAGCCACACAAAATATAAAATTCAAGCAACCCGGACATACAATTTTTTTACCGGAAGAAGCCGAAAGCCGAACACATCCAGCTAAAGAGTGACATCCCTAAATATGGATATCACAGTATAACGCCGGGATATATGTAACAACGTGTAATGTAAATTGAACTCTACAACGCTTAATGAAAGGGGAGTTGCACATAATTTGTAGCTTGTATATTATATGTCAATCAAGAGTAACGTTGTTACTGGTAACGTTGTATCATACATATTATTATTATTGTATATATTTCGTGAGATTGAAGGTTCTGTATGATTACAATATTATTAATTTAGAGTGTAATTATGTCTTGTATTATTATGATTTAACTTACAGCCTAACAGAATGATAACTATTGCTCAGCCATATAAAAAAAGGAATATAGCTATGATGTAAAGGAAATCATATTTCTAATTTAAGCCGATGTAGATGAGTGTCAACGGGTTCTTTAATCATGATCAATTGCGTCCAGTTTTAATAAAACCTTAAGTCCATCTTTTGACCCTTAATTAAGAGGAAAAGAGTCTTAGGCTAACCAAAATGTACCATTGCAGAACTTACGCTTAGAAATTTACGCCGTAGCAGTCTACGCCGTAGCATGCTACGCTATAGCAGGCTACGCCGTAACAGGCTACGCCGTAGCAGACTACGCCGTAGCAGTGTAAAACTTAGCCGACTACGCCGCCGCCATAGCTCGCGTAGACTTCTAGGTTCGTAGATACATAAACATTTTTTTTTGTGATTGCCTTCCTTACTCGAGGTCAGAGTCGTAAGTCCTTTACAGTCGAATAAATAAGATCGACCTAAACAGTAGTACCTATAGAAGGCAATACATTCATGCCGATCGCATAAATTGTTGTTTGACCTAGTTGAACATCTGAAGTTAAGCCCAGCCTTTAGCTACATTGTTACTAGGATGCTTCGGTACGCAAATCTTCACTTTGAAGACGGTGTAGCGGTGCGCTTATCAAAAAGCTGCGGATAGCGGTAGGAGGCAAGGCGAGGCGAGGCAAGGCAAGGCAAAGCTCGTGTTTGGCTCAGCGTTCTCTTTGTCGCTAGCTAAAGATAAGCTGCAAAGTTGATACAATTTCTATACAAACGTTGTCAGTGTAGTTTGTAGTGCTGCATACTTTGTTGTAGTATTTTGTGTTCGAGAGTCTGAGTTGAGGAGTTTGTGAACGTATTGTTTGTGTGTACGAGTATGTTGTACCACTGCAAATTAGCTGTCTGTTTGAAAACTGATACGGGACAATTTTCATCGATAGTTGTTAGTTTGTTGTTCATAAAGCTTACATTTCTGGAACAAAACATCAATTTGAAAGCTCCTACCAAATTGTACATAATGCCTCGTAATTGCGTCGTAACGTCCGTACTTTATATCAGAGCAAAGTAACGTTAATGCTTCTAAAAAATGTTACTGCTTAACATCTTCACGGAGTCCATAAATTCTATTTTGTGTGTAAGTACCTTTTCGTTTATATCCGCCTGGTCACTGACTTTAAGAATCTGTGATAAATCGTAGTTCAGGGACTCTTTTTTATAATGCCAGGTTTAGAGGTGCAAATGATTTGTCAAAGTAAATATAAAAAAAACAATATGATTAATTCCAAAATTCCCGTATAGTTTTGAAGTTTATTTTCTTCTAGGCTGATTACCCCGAAAGATCACGCAAACACGTTGAACTAAGTGAAAAAAACAATTTTTCTTCGAAGATCTTTTTAAAACTTGATGTCATAAACAGTTTGTACGTACTCTTGTGGTTTCACTATCATTGAAGCTTATTTCTCTTGTGTATTAATGTGCAAACAGTTTTTAAGTTCTAGAAGATTTTTTCTCATAAACGAGAAAAGAAAACTTGTATTCTTTACACATATATCGTGTACCAGAAATGCGTGGTCATATTTAAGGATGTGGTACAGACCATCAAACTTACAAAATTATCAAACGTCCCAAACATTTGGATCAAGTTCTTATTGAATTTTTGTATGAGAGAGCTGATATTTTTTTCGCGATTACAATGTTGGTCCCATGGAAAAAGTTGTTCAGTGTGATGGTCTATATATGTATGTGCCACACCCTTAAATATGACCACACATTTCTGATGCTCGCTGAATATTTTCAGTCTTTCTGAAAAACTCTAGCCATTTTAATATGACTCGTTGGTAAAATGCTCTCCCTAGATAAACTATTTTTCACTGTCCCAAGTTGATATTCAGCTTGAATGTTAATATGAGTGTTATTAATGATCTCTGAATACATTGTTCTTTAATATTAACGTGACTGATATTAAGTGACGCGTTATGAAAATCAAATCAAATCAAAAGTCATATTTTATTCAAATTAGGCTGAGAAACAGCACTTTGTGAACGTCAAAATTACAAAAGACAGTCCCCCAAAAACGCCCGCCCTTCACCACTTCCTAGTGCTATCGCTGGGAAGAAGAAGTGGCGCAACAAACTCCCCAGCAGCAAAGCTGTCTGTTCAGTTAGAAAATATTTGATTGCATACAATACTAGGTACCCGTATTAAGTATTCATATTGCCAGACATCGAACATAAAATTAAATTATTTGCCATATATCGGCTAGTCACGCCAATATACCAACAAATATAATAAAAACAATACGTACTCAAGCTAATAAATAATTAATTGAAATTAAAATAAAAACTTACTACCTAAATAAAAGCCTCCAGGCATAAAGGGTGTGACAGCTTACATATTTATGCATTGCTGGGTTCTGTTTAGATAGCTGTCACTTGAAGTCACAAATGATAAACTAGGACCATCGAAGTAAAATAAATAAATAAGTTAATACTAATAACACCAACTTGTCGGTAAGCTAATTCTGGAGAAAGAACATAAACATTGTCTTGAGTTAATTAGGGCGACCAACTATTCTTATCATGTAGGTAAGTAGTCGTTGATGGAATAGTATGCCTTTGAACAAAGGTTGGATTTTACTTCACGCGAGCCCCGTGCGGATCGGTAGATGTTGCATGTCTTCGAATTTTTGGTTCAAGGACATGCAGATTTCTTCACGATGTTTTCTTTCACCGTTTTGAGAGCAGTAGTTATGAAATAAATTACAAAAAATAAACCGCCCGTTTGAGCATACGACCTTGAACTCGTAGGTTTGAGTTTTCGTTGCCACTGGCCCACCACAGCTCCATCATATTTTTTATGTACCTGACAAATATATTTTACGAATCTAGAATAATCATACCCATAATTAATAACATTAAAACGCATGAAAACAATTCCAAAATTCCTTTACCTTCTAACCCATGTCCTCACGTGCCGTATTCTATAAATGGGCTCATTTGTAACGGGCTACCGGATCCGGCCCTTATTTAATCACCATTACGACTTCCCCGTGTTGACGGGTATTAGTCCTAGCCACTCCTGGATTCAGTGTGTGGGCACAGGAGTCGGAGTAACGAAGATTAACAGCCGCCGCATGCAGCCCATTCTTTTGTGGGAGCTAATAATAAAAGTGTAATGGGGAGAAATACGAAGATCATGTTTTGTTTTTTGGTCATAGTAGATTGATTACTGATTATTTTGATGTTGATTTTTCTATAGTCAGATAACTTTTACCTGAGAAATAAATATGGCGGTATATTATTCCTCAGGTATGGTAAATATGGCGCCATACTTATTCAGAATAAATACTAAGAAAAAACAAATTAGATTAGAATTAGATTATCAGATAAAAAATATCGGACTCTTGAAAAATCAGGTATATCAAGTCTCCTCTAGCAGTGAATTTCTCTGAAAACTGCTGGGATTGAAAAACAATCGTCAACATAATTTGAATTAACTACAGAATAAATAGACTTTCAGTACTTTTAACTTGTTCCTTTTTTATAACCCAACTAGATGACCCGGCGAAGTTCGTACCGCCTCAGAATTTACTGTCGTGAATTTTTCCCATGTTTTAATAGTTATTCTGCTATTCGGTACGGAGACACATCCAATAAATCATAGATCATAAAAACCGTACCAGCCGTTCTTGCGTTATAAATGGTGTATGTAACTAACCCAACTTTGTTTTATATAAATATTGATTGTAATCTCAGATTAATAATTAGGTGAAAAACTTTATCGACCCACACAAATAATCGATTCTATTGAAACATAAGTGTTTACGTTTAAGTCTATATTAATAGCTAGGTTAACATTTAAAAAAAAAATAAGATGCAAAGGAACCATTTTGCTTAAGAACACCACACTAATAAAATTATTATAAATTAATGATTATGTAGGTGAATGCAAAATCAAAGTAGATCACCTTACTTAACGCATAAGCATACTATCAACAAGAATCTCCAAACAACAATTCGTACAAACTAAAGCAGCATGTGGGTGCACTCCCTAACAAAACTTAACTATGACATAGGCTTTATGGTTAACGAAACACGCGCCTAAGTTAATCTAACTTAGTTATTAAGTTAAGTTGGCACTCTCTTGGCGGCTGGGAGTTATTTCTCTAGTGACTCAAATAGATAATGTTACATATTTATGCGTTTATTAATTAATCGAGGTGGCGCGGAAAAAGAGTTCCTGGAAGGATTTGGGGGAGGTTTTTACCTGGTATGCGGCGTCACAGCTACGACTGGCACACCTTTAGCAGCGATAAATTTAGTCAGTGTGTGCGTGCGACGACGCATACGTACGAGCGCGCTCACATACAAACCGTGCGCGGTGCGAATGTATGAAGATGTCCTACTTGTTTGCTTTTACTATGGTATCGGTTACATCATTCATGTTAGAAATTATGCATGTGAGAACGTTGCAGAACGTTAAAAGCGTCCGTATTTAAAAGTTAAAAAAATAATATAATATACATGTCGGAGATGGTATGACTGTCTCTCGTTAGCATCAGGCATATTTTAATTACTGTGGGCGTACTATATATAATACTAACCAGTATTGGTTATTGCACATTAGAAAAACGGTTTGCAGTTCAAATCAGATTACAATACACGAACCAATCAGTCACACTAGCGAATCACACACTGTAGGTACACATTTAACGATACGGAACGCGACAGTTTCTGAGCACATGTTGTTCGTACGATGTCCAATGTTTCGATCATCTCGAGAGCTCTGCTCACATCGTTCCTTGTAGCTGTCGCTCCCACGAACTCAGGCTAGACTCTGTCCAGCGCCACGAGATGGCGCTGACGTTCCGAATAGTCAAACGAATGACTCCGACATACATAATATTGGTACACCTCTGGCTAACCCTTCCAAGAATATAGGTATGATGTTATGTGTGTAATAAAAATATTCCACATTATGTCAATACGAATCTATGCGGTCCCCCAAAAAGAAATGATTGATTTCGATTACTCTGCGGTTGCGAAACAAATTTTTGATCTAAGCCCACAAATATGAAACAATGTAACCACAGAGACATCACATAAGAATGCTGATATTACCCCAGACGAGTTTGTCTCACTCACAGACACCACAATATTAGATTTGTCTCCAATTCGAAGCGCGTTACATCGACAGACAAATAATAATAAATCGTTATATATGTACAAGGAATGACGCCACGGAATTCACGTACAAACGGCCTTCAATGTCTGAATGTCAAAGAACTAATAAAGCTACTGAATCAGCATTTTTATTTTTCTTTTTTTGTTTGAAACATTTTCATCTGAATTTATATTAAGCCCGCAATTTTTAAAAGTGAGTGGCTAATTTTGGCTCTGCCTTAATCAAGTTTTCAGGTAGCATTTGCAGAGACGAATAAGGCTTTCTGAATGTAATTATAACCGATGGTTTTCTTTTTGTAACATAAAGTATTTTCAGAATTCTTACTACGAATCCTTTGGTGATAACTTTTATTAGATGCGTATAATACATTCTGTCTTTAATAAAAGAAAAATATTGGAGGCTCAAGTACAAAATGATGAACGGCCAATCGTAGTAGTAGATGAATGTATTAATACCTTGCTAAACTTTTGGAGGTCACCGAACTAATCTGTTCATACGTTATCATCATTCGGCCATTTGCTGTGCGCCATATTGTGCCCCTTTTATTGCCTAAGTTGGCTCCTTTACCGCGCACATGATTTGTGTGAGTTTACCATATAATACCATAATTTGTATATATCGTTGCCCGTTTAGTTCGAAACGTATTCGGCGTGTTTTCGTCTAGACCATAAATATACCGCAAAACTGAATTTATTGAGGAAGTGGAATTATATCCGTGATTTATAAATGCGATTTTTATTTTTGTAGGTGGTTTGGTTAGGAGCTTTTAGAAATTAAAGTTTTTGTGAACTTTTTAACAAAATTTTATATATTTTATTTTCTCTTCTACTCTTAAATACGTTGTCTACATCTCATTTTTATGGACTCTCCTATCGCAGGTATGCTGGAAGAGATTTTCTTAGAAATAAACATCTCCTTTGTACGTATTTTTCTGTTCCTTTCTTCTTGTCTGTTTATATGTGTGTAAATAAATCGTTAAATAAATACGGTATGGCATGGCAATTATGGTATGGCAACACTGCCCGAGTGACATGTCAAAATTCTGTTCCGTATTTTAAAATTATTTTTATTTAACTTTTAAGTGTAATTATACTGTATTACTATATTCAAATGTAAAACAACTGCACAAATACTCGGGATTATTGTTTTCCTGCAAATTTACAAAGTTAAATACAGTGTTTGGTTGCCCGCCGTTACCGGTAACCTCTCACGAACAGCTGACGGTCGACCTGCTTATTTAAACGGGGAGTATTGTTTACTTTTATTATTATTTAATTAGCACACAATTGTCTTAGACTGTAACAGATTCATTGAGGCCCAATGCACTGGGTCTAGTCACTTAGTTTACATAGATCTTATTGAAACTTTGTTGTTGTGAAATTATATCAAAATACTGATATCCTATTAGTGTTATAACACTGTGTTTATATACGTAACAACAGTAACATTGACTGTCGTTGTTTTCAATTGTAATCTTTTATTGAAAACTTGATTTTTTATTTAATTTTTTTATTGTATCATCTTACCCACATAAGCAAAAATAAAAGCTTATGACAATAGAATCAATGTAACATTGTACTTAATCTAATCATATTAGTTGCATTTCAATTAGATTCAGCAGCCTATCTCATTACTTACTCTACTAAGCTACACTAACTTCTAACAATTTATTCTTTCATTTCTAGCTTTCCCTCCTTTTCTCTATCTGTCTAAGTAGTTCTCACCGTTCTTTTAATTTTCCTTTCAGTACTAATTCCTGAAACCATGCCTGTGATGACCCGTAAGGCTGCTGCTCAGGATGTGGAGCTTAGATTGAGAACAACCATTCATGAACTTGAGGCTTCAGAGAGAAAATGTCAAGCACTGTTAGAGGAGAGAGAGGAAAGTGAGAGGGAAGTAGAGAAAGTAATATACAAAAACACAAGCTTAAAACAGGAGCTCGTAGACTTACATCGTCTGCACCTCAATGTTGTCGATGAACGGGATCAGCTGAGGGTTGTCACAGATGGCTTCAAAAACTGCAGTAATCTATACGAGGAGGCTTTGTGTAAGATTAGGGACCTAGAGGATGAATTAATCCATGCGAATATTCAAATCCTAAAATTACAGAAGGATAAGGAACGTTCTCAGATCAAAGAAACTGACCATTTATTTAATGAATTATTAAATAAAAGCTGTAATCCACATTCCATAACAACAATAGACCTAACAGAAAATTCCTTACTGAAACATAACTATAGTCATAAAATGAGTCAAAATAAAATAAAAAAATATGCAAGACTGAATAAAATCATTAAAAAATGTAATAAATTTAAGAAACAGCAAAACCATTTTTCCAAAAATATTCAATTAAGGAAAGAACGTGTTACTCTTATGAATAAATTGAAGAACTATCAAATTAAATTAGAAGATAGTATAAACATATATGAAATAGACACTCAACGCTTACAAACTGAAATTCAAGCTCTTGATGACTCACTAAAGTCCCTTTATAATAAATATTTATGCTCACAACACCAAATCAAGGAACACATCCTTGCTACAAACGAGTTGGTAGACAGAGTGGACTCACTGACTCTCAGTAACACTCAGTGTACTTGTCAGAGGGGATCCAACCTTGATGCTCTCCAGCCTGAGGCAACGGAGGACCCGTCCCAAGTTGTGAGTGCTCTGGACTGTATTCCCAACCAAGATATACTTGATACTGTGCAAGAATTATCTCAAGCAAGACAGTCAGCAGCTAGTAATGTTTCCTCTTGTAGTAGTCAAGTATGTTATCAGTCAGTTATGTTTTCAGATAGTATAGGAAGAGGTTTGGGGAAATTAGTTAGTGACAACTTTAGTTTTAATACTCAAAACTATTGTTTACCTGGGACATCCTTCAAACAAATAATTACATCAATTACAGGAAAACAATATGATTCAAATACCAACATTACTGTATTTGTAGGTGATAGTTCACAAGTCAGAAAAGAAGTTGTCACTGACAGTGTTTCTAAACTTTTAAAGATAAAGTGTAATAAAATTATTTTGTGTGCTTTTCCATATTTTGAGACACTATCAAATAGACAAAACAATTATATACATATGCTTAATAAGCATATGCATTTCTTAGCAAGTCACTACAGTGACAAACTTATATTTTTTGACACCAACAGTTTTGTTGTTAAGTTGAAATCGACAAGGAATACAGTGTATCTGCCCATTAGGTTTAGACATAAAATAGCGAGGCTATTAGCTTATATAAACTCAGACATAAGTAGTATGTCGAAGTCTTGTACTATAATTAACACTGCAATTATTAGTAATAATTCTAATGTACAGGTGGTCACTCAAAATAACTGTAGCACTAATGCTATAACTATTTACAATGATTGTACGAAGGAGGATCCATGTGTCACTATGGCAAGTTCTTGTCCTAATGTGGGGTCCACGAGTAGGGGGATATCATTGCCTGGTGATGGCTTGGGAGTCTTGGGGCTCACTCTGGATGTTAATTTAAACTAGTTAGTAAGACAACAGAAGACACTAGTAACAATATTATTATACCTACCAACAACAAGGTGTCTTCTTGCTCTCAAATAGTAAAGTGTAAAAAAGGGTCTGAGCAGAATTCCTTGAAATTATTTCATCAAAATATTCAAGGTTTTTCTACCAAACAATTAGAAATTGAGCTATTTTTAGAAAAAACTATGTTTGAAATTATTTGTTTAACTGAACATTGGTTGAAAGATTATGAAATGCTAATTAATTATGAAAATTATAGTGTGGGCAGTTGTTTTAACCGGAAATCTATGCTGCGTGGGGGTTCACTAATCTTAGTTAAAAATTCTATTAAAACTAAGACTCGTACAGATATAGTTGATCTTTCAGTTGAACATAACATTGAACTGTCCTGTGTTGAGCTAGATAAGCATGTTATAGTGTGCGTTTACAGACCCCCTAATTATCAAAACTACTCCATATTTGAGTCAGTAATGGAAGATGTTCTAGCAAAACTTGGAACTGGTAAAAAATCGCTAATTATCTGTGGTGACTTCAATATTAATATCTTAGAAAATAGTTCAAATAGCAGTCGATTATTAAGTCTCTTTAAATCATTCAATTTGTCAAATGTGTTTTCAGAACCAACCCGCATAACTAAAAATTCTGCTACATGTATTGATAATGTTTTTTGTTGCTGCGAATACTTAGATAAAGCCATAGTAAATTATCTCCCTTCTGATCACAGCGGTCAAACTGTTGTGTTCAAATCCAATACACCAGTACAAAAAATTCTGATACAAACTAGACAAATAACACCAAGTAATCTAAATAGATTTAATAATAACTTAATTAGTAAGTTAAATGTACCAGGCCATATTAAAAACAATGTAAATGAATTATATGAGTGGTTCTTTTCGGTAGTACGCACCGAGTTCAATAATACTTTAAAAAAGAAAACCAAAACTATTTGCCCAAGATTTTTGTTCAGTGACTGGGCAACTAAGGGTATTAGGAAAAGTAGGGAAAAATTGTTTGAGCTGTATGGCCTTAAGCCTTATATTAACTCTGAAACTTTTAGTAAATATGTTGCTACCTACTCTAAAACTTTTAAAAATTCCTGCAAGGTAGCTAAAGCCCTCTATATTAGCAACAAGATCAAATCAGCCGATAATAAAATAAAGACGGTTTGGAAAATTATCAATGACGAAACTAACCGGAATAAAATACATAATAATGATTTCACAATAGAGACTTCGCGTGGTCTCATAAGCACTAACAAAGAAGTTGCTCATGAATTTGTAAATTTCTTTACCAGTATCCCACATAAAACCACTGAAATCTTAAATTCCTCGCCCTTACGTTCTATTTATTTATTAAGAGCAAACGTCTCATCCTGCCAGATTGAATTTAAATTCATGCATATAAACCCCACAATAGTAATAAAAGCTTTCAAGCAAATCAAGATCAAACTAACCGAAGATCTATGGGGAATGTCTATCAAAGTTTGTACCTCCATTATTGAGACTATAGCGCCGTACTTAGCTTTAATATTTAACTTGTGTGTGGATCAAGGAGTCTTCCCGGATCTTATGAAATACAGCAAGGTGATACCACTTTTCAAATCGGGGGACAGTAAAGTTACTAATAATTATAGACCGGTATCCGTGTTACCGGTTTTCAGCAAGGTGTTTGAAAAGGTGATGCTGAACCAAATGCTCAATCATTTCAACACCAATAAAATATTGCACGACCAACAGTATGGTTTCACCAAGGGACGTTGTACTACTGATGCCGGTGTAACTTTATTAAAACACATTTTTACGGCGTGGGAAGAGTCCCAAGACGCCATAGGAATTTTTTGTGACCTCTCTAAGGCTTTTGATTGCGTCGACCATGAAACCTTACTTTTAAAACTTGAGCATTACGGACTTGGAAAACTTGCGCTCAGTTTAGTAAAATCTTATTTAAATGATAGACAACAGCAAGTTCAAATAAATGGTGTCAATTCACTCGGTTTAAAAGTAAAAATGGGTGTACCACAAGGCTCGATATTAGGTCCTTTCCTCTTTTTAGTATATATTAATGATCTACCCCATTTGTTAAAAACTAAACCACAGATGGTGTTATTTGCTGATGATACTTCCTTGATTTTTAAAATTAATAGACGTGCATCAAATTTTGACGACGTAAATAACGCCCTACTGCAGATCCAAAATTGGTTCACTGCTAATAATTTAGTATTAAATGGGAAAAAAACGAAGTGCATAAGATTTTCTTTACCAAATGTCAAAAGTAGTCACTGTGAGATAGAATTGAATCAAGAGAAACTAGAATTCGTCGATGAAACGGTTTTCCTGGGGATCACGCTCGACTCAAGGCTTCAATGGGGTCCTCATTTAACATCCCTTGCAGGACGACTAAGTTCAGCAGCGTATGCTGTGAGAAAAATCCGCCAATTTACTGATGTTGATACCGCGAGACTAGTCTATTTTAGTTACTTTCATAGTATTATGTCGTACGGTATTTTACTATGGGGACGAGCTGCAGACATCGAGTCTATTTTTATTCTGCAGAAAAGAGCCATCAGAGCCATATATAGCCTCCGCAGGCGTGACTCTCTAAGAGAATTGTTTAAAGATATTAACATCATGACGGTACCTTGTCAATATATCTATGAAAACATTATGTACGTAAGGAAAAATCTACATCTTTTTAGTAAAAGAGGTGAAAGACATAATTATATCACTAGAAATAGGGAGCAATTAGTTCAACCAGGTTTCAGGCTGGCTAAAGTAGACTCATCTTTCATGGGGTACTGTTTAAAATGTTACAATAAAATACCTCCCCACATAATAGAACAGAATGAAACGAAATTTAAATCTTGTATAAAACGCACACTATGCAGCCAGGCATATTATAAATTAGGGGATTACATCGCTGATAAAAATGCTTGGCTAAACGCTGGTCCTGCTCCATAAGGACGCATAAATAAATCGATTAGCATTTGAAAATACTGTTGGAGCTGCTGAAGATTTTAAAATACTTTTTTGCATTATATAAATTCAATCTCCTAGTATTGTATAATTGTATAGCACATGTGTGAGTACTATGTACATACTATAAAGCTACCATATACTGTGTACGTCTTTCACTGACTTGAATTTGCCCTGGCAGCAGAGAGTATGTCATGCTCACTCAAATGTCTCGCTGATGGTGGCGCGTGTGTTGGATCATTTGGTTCCCTTCAAAATGGTTGAGCTGAATGGTGCTGATCCACGCGTCATGTTCGTGAACGGGCGCCGTCAGTAGGGACTGGTCATCTCTTTGCTGCCATGGCTTATTTTAATTTAACTTATTTTTATTTTTTTAAACTTTTCATTACGGACGCTTTTAACGTTCTGCATCGTTCTCACATGCATAATTTATAACATAAATGATGTAACCAATACTTTGTAACCATATATTGATATAAAAGAGTGTCCATGGAGTTTCTTGCCCGTTCTTCTCCATAGGTACCTACGCTTTGGAATGGGCAACTAGCTTCATTTTTCTGACTGACCGACCCCTTGACAATTCAAAAGTGCCTGTAATTGGTTTAATTGAAATAAATACTTTGAGTTTGAGTTTTGAGTTTGAAATAAAATTTTGTGTAGCTGATTGAAGGGCTGATTTTTCGATCAGCAGATAATTTTTATTTGTGAAATAAAATTGATGTCTGTCACAATTTGTATGGAAGAACTGACAAAAATTCAAAATTATTCCCCGGATAAAATTATCTGGCGGCGTTGGACAAAACAACACTTACACAAACAATCGTCTACTATCTCATAATATTTTATGGTTAGATTTATCAGTATTTTATTATGCTTCAACCGATGTATAATTGTATAAAATATATTTCCTTCCCATAGGATTTTCATACGCACTAGAAAATGCCTGCTCAAGTCAGTCTCTACAAACTTTCCCGCCAATTAACTCCCAACAAAATGGAAATTCATACCAAAATTTTCGTAGACTCTTAGCACCATCCATTGACCTGATTAAGACTTATAGCCACTTACCATATTGAAGCAGATGGACCATATAAACGTGTGAGCTCCGAGAAAGGCGCTGATCTGTTGAATTTAACAAATGGCGGCCATCTTTCTACGCTGCCGCCAATTTACGAAGATGGCGCCCTGTACAGCTGTTTAGATAAAGGAGGAGCAACTGATGCGTTCACATCGCGAGGGTTTGTCTCGTTATTTACTCATGAGCTGGTTTTGCTTGTATTTTTGAGGTGGAGTCCTTGAAAAATGCATGATGTTTTGGCACGGTTTGTAGGTTTTTTTTTATTTTTCTTTTACATTACATGCTGTAAGTTATTATAAAACTGTTTTGGATAAACTTTATCATTATTCATATTGCTCATGGATTGTTAGTATATCAGGTGGACCGGGTACAGTAGGTCATGTGTTTGGCCTTGTGATATTTCACACATCACAAACAATGATCAATTTTTCTTCTAAGTACAATACGAAAATTATTACCAAAACTTACAACAACTAAGTTAAGGTTTGATAAAATTGCTCCCTTGAACAACATCTTTCAAAAAAACTACCTTCGTCGTGTCCTTCACGAATGCCCAGGAGACGTCCTCCATTCGCGCCAATTGTTGGAATGAAACCTGTTTTGTGAACTTGACTCGTAAGAAAAAAGTTTTATTCCACTTTATCATTATAGGTATAGTTATTCCAAGCGGCGAGCGAGTCATGTGACTATTGTCATTGACATAAGGTTTAAATTGCAACGATGGACACTCACTAGACATGCAACAACTATAATTACCTACATAGTATGACAGGGCTGGTTACAGGTATCCGAAGGCCAATTCCCGTAATTAAAAACGTTCAAAATCTAGTCGCAATCTCATCTCAGCCACAATCAATGTCAAAAACTTGTCAAAAATAAAGGGAAATTAGAGGTATTTTTGACAGGTTGAGACTGAGTTCATTCAGAGTGTGCACGTTCTTAAAATTACGAGAATTGCCCCTCTGATCCTATTTCAGTCCACGTCCGACTTCAGAGTCAGCTGGTCTGATCTGATCTTGGCATTTAATTAAATTTTCTTTTGAAACAGAGTTATTACAGTTATAACTCGGAATGGAATTCCGATTATTTTTGGAAATTGAATTAGTTGGAATTCGTAAGAATATCGTTGATAAGAAATTTATCTGGAGCGTAGGATCTGCAGAAAAATATTAGTATACTTACTTAGAGATACTAAGATACTACTTACTTAGAGATCGAATCCTAAAATAACTATTAAATTCAGATTCGATTCGATTTCTAGTGTTTGAGCAATGTTATAAAATAATAATCAGTTAATCAGTTTCTGTAACAAAGTCAACCTAACTACTGACCACATAACCTACATAATTGCCTGTACACGCTACTGGCTTAAAATCCCATTTGTCTGTACTCCATGTCCATGCCAAGGCCATTGAAGGCCAAGAAAATCAATATTTACTCCTTAACTAGAAATAAACTCAAAACTAAATGAAATACCTGGCTAAAACAATTAAATTATGACGAAACAGAAAAACTTGTGGAAGTATAACTCACACAATCCTTCACACACATACACATACATATACCTAACATACACAATTACACTAACACACCATACATACATCCACTCCTCCACTCACACAAACACTTTTTTACTTTACTTTAGACTACTTACTTTTCTTTTCTTTTTTTTCTAAATTGTTATTTAACCATAATAATTCATATGTTGCATTTTTGATTTTAAGTAACTGGAACAATCTTCCTCCTTACCTGGAGAGGGGCGTTGATAACTGCGACACGGTTTTATACTACTGCTGTTATCATCGTTTTGAACTTATTTATATCTGTATGTGTTTCTTGTTCCAAATAAATAAATTTTGAATTTTGAATTTTACTCTTTAACGAAAAACTTGAAAATAAATTCAGTCAAATCGCGTTAAAAACTTCGCTGGCTTGTACTCACTGAGTAGGTGTAGTACAAAGCTTTGATGCAATTTTAACATGAACATGCTTTAGCAAATTATTTATACTGGCGTAACCCAGTTTGTGTCTAGTTTGTTTAAAAAACTTTAGCCTACTCACACTGTGGTGAAAATAAGCAAATTGGTTTTGTGAATATTTTTTGTGTAATGTGAGAATTTTCTTTTAAAGTGTACACGTACACACTATGCCTCTCAACTTGGACAAATTCGAACTTACTGATTGCTGGCTACAACACTTCAAGATTTTCTTTTTAATTTGCATAGGTATTTGTATTTATAATAGTGTGGGTTTTAATAAATAAATAAAAAGCCATTATTGTTGTTCTTATTTTTAATCAAATAAGACTTCCATTTCCTGTCCTGGCTTTTGGTGTACGAGTCGGAGAGAGTGTAGGTTTTAATAACTAACAAATACATGTAAGTATGGGAAACTGCTAGTAGAAGATAATTTAGTCTAAGCCTTAGATACACTAAGTGACAAAATATCCCTTGACACCCAAACACATCTCACGAACACACGCGACGCCACCAGATATCTCCGGATCATCACCAGGGATAACAGAGCAGGGACTCGCCACGCCAGCAGCGTCCAGAGACTGGCGTCGAAAATGCGTTGAGCACACAACTTCTGTCACTGGCCGCCTTCAAAGCCGTCAGTTTATATACATCATTTGTACATACATCATAGTGCAAGTAAATAGTGACACACTTGGTTTACATGGAATGTGTTAACAATGCCGCCTCTAGCAGCCGCTGCCGAGGCGTGTCCGTGCTCAGTGCCCGAGATCATCACCGCACCAAATACAATGACTACGCTATCGTCACCAAGTTTAATCTCAATTAAGTCAAAGATTGACACATCAGTCTCCAGTGTGTCGTGATCATTATTCATCCCGTTAGATACATTCATTTCCTCAGAGACGTATGCTAATTTTGTCATGATTAATTTATGTTCTATCCTTGCACTTAATTGAATATTTATTGTCTGGCAAACGTGTAGGAAAATGTGGTTTCTTGATAAAATAGGCGGTGTACTGTGTTCGAATAATTTTAAGGACGATTTTTCTTTGTTTTTTTTCTTGTTGTAAAGTTTGTGCTTATTCAATAAAAAAACCTTTGCATTATCTGAGACTTCAAGTAAAGACACTAACTGAATAATTATTTATTATTTGGAAACCATTTATACTGAGCGATGGCCGTTTTGCGGGGATTTTCCAGCAACTTGTTCGGTTTTGTATTTTCTTTGCATCATGTCTTACCGCAAATGAACGTGTTCTCTTTCTGTTAATTTTGGTGACAAGAAACCACATTTTCCTACATGTTTTTGATCGTGTGGGAAATGTGATTTCGTCGAAGTTGTGTATTGGAATATTTAAAAGACCATTTTAAATCGCTTGCAGTTCTTATACAATTAACAAAAGTATTCATTTTTCTCAGACCTCGACAAAAATAAAACCAACAAAATTTAGGAAAAGCATTAGTCTCATTCAGAAACAATAGAACAAGAATAAAAAGGACGACGGTGATGGTAAAAGTACTAAACAAGCGAATCGTTTTACTATGATTTTCAACTATTTCGATGACGTATTCCTATTAACACAACATTAACAGAAAATACAGCCCAAATTCGATCATTACATTTAGAGCCGAAGTTTCACTAATTATATACCAACTAAAAGGGTTTCTAAGCTTCGCCTCGTAAATAATTACAAGTTAGTGTTCGGTACATTCTTAGGGCAGGCTTTGCCGCAGTCAATACGCACTGGAATTCGGTTCAGTCTGATCTTAATTAAATATTAGCTAGCTTGAGTTCAGCGTCTTTGGAACGCGTTACATTAAAGGCATGTGTGGTGTCTTAAGATAATTATTCGACAATTTAGGTTGTGTGCTATATGTATTAATATTTTGGTAGAATATTCTGATAATAATGACGTGAAGTAAAGCATAGCAGAAGAGTCATACCTACAAAGAGTGAAGTTTATTTTCGTGTTTCAACAAAATTTAAGGTCATGACAGTTTAAAGTTAGCTGGCATTCTTGCATTTGTACAATACGAAATTATTTTTACCCACAACAAAGATCAGGACTAGTATTTATATACAAATAAAGAACATGATTTGCAATCGTATTTATGTATATTTTTTAGGTATTTATATTCAGCTACATCCGGTTAGACTGGAAGCCGACCCCAACATACGATGATGATGATTTATGTTTTAAATATCGCAGTATTATGTTGAGATAGGAAACTTTTGGCTTCGCATAGGCTTTTTTTTGGTTGTTTTTAATGTAATATTGTTAGTTTTAAATGTTCCTTTTTTACTGTTTGTATTTCCTGTGCGTGTCTCAAATAAAATATTTTTATTTCTTTCTTTTAATCGGAAAATGGTCACACTTCTGCGACATTTTTGGAAACACAAACAACTCCTTTTGGGCTTCGCCGCAGTCACACAAAGAAGCAATGCTAATCGAAATGCGGTAATTCTAAGTATACAAGTTAAACCCTTTTATCATTCTTATCATTACAATAGTTACAATGAAAATTGCCCTCAAGATATCCGCGGGTACAGTCTCAAAAGTTTAATAAAGCTTCTTTGTATTTAAATCCCCCATTTAACTTTGTCCCGACATAAGTCTTGGGATTAATGGCCAGACATTGTCACTACTAGTAATACTCTTGGCGTTTTTAATCACCCTTGGATTGCATTTGCCGTTAATTAAAATAATACTAGCAATTCTTTTTATCTGGGACTAAGTTTTATCCGGCTTACTGATTTTATTCAGAGACTAGCTTCTGCCCGCGGCTTCGCCCGCGTGGATGTCGGAAATTATCCCACGGGAACGTGCTAACAGGATAAAATATACCTTTTTTTTTTTTTTTTTGTTTTCGGGGGGAAACCTTCGAAAGGCACCCGACCTCCGGGGAGAGGGGTCGGGGAGTGTGGGATTTTTACCTCACTAAAACCACCCCGGTGATCACCATCCGCACATAGGGGTGGTCACGGTTCCTCTTAAAAGACCAACTCCGGAACTACCCCTGCGCAACGCCTATAAGGCACATCCCTGGGGAGACTGTAAAGGGGCCTCCCCCAAACCTCGCTATGCACGGCAGCACGTGACCACTGTGCCACCGTCTTCCCTGGGGTCACTTGGAAGGCGGACAGAGTCCCCACTCTATGCACCCGCGACCCCATAGGTCCACTTACCTTAATTGGTAAGCGGGTTTTGGCGTATTAGGCGCCAAGGCCTCCCCGGCGCCTCCTTCTCCGATCAGGATCAGCCCTCTCCCGATCCCGCTCGGCGGCCTCCTTCTTGACCATAACGGTCTCACAGAAGGAGGCTACTTCTGTCCAATTCTCTGTCTCTGCTAGCATAGCCCTCACTACTGCTGGCAGAGACAGGTCTCGCCCGATCCTGGCAATCAGGGCCCGCCGCTCGGAGGCCCAAGCAGGGCACTCCTCGAGCGTGTGTTGTGCGCCCAAGCTGCCTCCACAGTGGTGGCAATTTGCCGTGGCCTCTCGCCCAATTCTGTTCAGGTACTCGCCGAAGCAACCATGTCCGGTGAGTACCTGGGTGAGCCTGAAGGAGATGCGCTCCCCTCTTTTCAGCCAGGCTTCGAAGTGCGGCAGAACGGCTTCGACAACGCGTTTGCACGAATATTGCGGCTGCTGTAGCCGCTCGCGCCACCGCTCGAGAGCGTGTCGCCGTTCCCGCTGCCTCAGCCTTACGAATGCGCTTCCTGGCACACTATTCCCGCTTTGGCGGATATCGCGAATTTGGTCGTAGACCTTCGCGTCCATTTTCGCCAGGATGTCCAGCGACGGAAAGCGCGCCAGGAGAGAGGATAAAATATACCTATGTGCTTCCCCAGAATGCCATCTATCTCGCGGGCCCTTTGTGGCTAATTACAATAGAAAACCAATTGTGTCTCATTAGTGGTGATTAAGAGGGTACCTATATGATATCTTTACCTAAGTACCTACCTAATTTAAATAAAAAACTCAATAACAGAAAATTAAATACCTACCTACCTAAATAAACCTATTTCTGATGATAACTAATCTAAACTCAATAAATAAGCAAAATCCCTAAAAACTAATATCTATACGAATGACTAATCCTACCTAACAGTATTATAAAATAACCTACGGTCACTATGTAGGTAGGTACACTATCAAATATACTACCTATACTTTAAAATTAAAATCTATACCTACGACTTATATAAAAATAAACCTAAATAACTCTAAAAACTAAAAGGAATAAAAATGAACTCCATGGCGGGTGACTTAACCTACGACAAACTTATTATTTGCGGTTGGTGCAGTAATCGGGTCTAGGGATCGAACCGCAAAATTAAGTTTGTTTTTTATTATTGTATATACTTTTCCGGGATAAAAAGTACCCAGTGTGGTGCCCAGGATATTAAAAAATAATTATACCAAGTTTCATCGTAATCGAACCGGTAGTTTTTGCGTGATGCCTGAACAAACAGACAGACAGACAGACAGACAGACCGACAGACAGACAGACAAAAAATTTTTAAATCACATTTTTGGGCTCGGTGTCGGTCTAGTAACACCCCTTGCCATTTATTTTTTTGATATTTTCAATGTACAGAATTTTCGCTTCTACAGATTTATTATAAGTATAGATAATGCATATAATGTCATAATTTTCGCACTACTGGAACACGGGTCTCCTGTCGGTGAGATGGATTGGGCCGTAATACACCACGAGGGCCTAGTGCGGGTTGGTAAAAGTCACATGTCTTCGATTTATTCATTCTAGGACATGCCGGTTTCCTCACGATGTTTTTCTTCACCGTTTTGAGAGCAGTGGTGATGAAATAATTTACACGATGTAATGCGCCTGTCTGGGTTCGAACCTACGATTTAATACTCAAATCTTTATTGCATTCCATATGTGTTACATGATACAGATGGTATTTACAAGGTCAAAGTTCAATATGGACCCTCGATTTATAAGCCACGGCCCATTACAACTGAGCTATCACTGCTTCTAGAGATAAAGAACATTTTTAAATTGATTGTGTTACTGGAGAGCAATAATTTCATGACCTAAGAATAAGACAAGGGTCTCAGTTTTCTTTCGCGCAACCTTCGTCCTGCTATATTAAGCGTGAAAAGAACCTACAGGATAACCCTGTCTCCTCAAATAGATGCCCTAAAAATAACCAATAGACTATTTGAAATGGCCAGCAGCATCCAACTGTAAGTTGATAAGGGTTGTCTAGATCAGACGGCAGTCGTTTCCAGAAATTAGTTGCGTCAGCAATTCTATGTTCTAGTCAGCTAAAGATATCTATTTCTTAAAGAAAATAACAAGAAATAATCTTTAAAATGCTTCGTTATATCACTACTAGCAGCCCCGCGGTTTTACCTGCATAAGCGTCGATCCTGTAGGAATATCGGAATAAAAAGTATCCTATGTGTTATTCTGATGTATCCTACTAATATTATAAACGTGAAAGTTGGATGGATGGATGTTTGTTACTCTTTCACGCAAAAACTACTGAACGGATTGGGATGAAATTTGGCACACTATTGGTTTATATCCAGGATTAACATATAGAATACTTTTTATCTCAATATTCCCACGGTATCGAAACTTATGCGGGTGAAACCGTGGGGCGCAGCTAGTAAGCCTGTATAGTTTAGTGTGTCGCTTTTGCGTGAAAGAGTAACAAGCATACATCTATCTATCCATCCTCACAAACTTTCGCGTTTATAATATTAGTAGCATGTTCATAATGTTTCATGGAAAACATAGCGTTACCATCCACTGAATCGAGAAAGTTTATATGGATGGATGGATCCATCCATACAAACTTTCGCGGTTATAATATTAGTAGGTAGTTTATTATTCTTTCACGCCAAAACTACTGAACGGATTTGAATGAAATTTTGCCCACAGATAGTTTATAATGTTTACGTGTTTTTTGTTTTTTATGGGATACTTTTTATCCCGATATTCCCAAGGGATCAAAACTTATGTGGGTGAAACCGCGGGCCGCAGCTAGTAATAAATATAAACATTAAGAAAATAAAGGCATCTTACAGGATATTCTCAGCAGGCTAATATTAGAAGTTAAATGGCTAAAGTTTCGTCTTCGCTAATGATTCATTATTAATTAAAACTTAAAACAATACGAGAAGTTTCGCCAGACTTTTGTAGCAAAAATTAAAATTTTACACAAGAAATTAATGAGTAACTAATTTGATTATGTTCGAAACTCGGTTTAGTAAAGAGTGTATTAACACATTCTGACATGTTAATTTCTGTTTCTGTTTTATTAAGTTTAACCGTAATCTAAACATATTTGGCTCAAGGCATTTAATCTCATCTAAATCAAACTTTTTGCTTATTCAGAATTATTATTTTTGGGCATTCTTGGAAAATATTTGACGAACCAAACTTGTTACTTTGTTAAAATTACCGAGAGTTCTTGTTGTTATTTCTGAGCAATCTTTGAAGATAACTTGCTTTGATATGTAAAGGCCCTTAAAGATTTATTGCTATTTATTATTTTTGTAAATGATAGTAGATAAGTTGGTTTTGATTAGCCGGCGATGGTTCAAGAGCAGTTATTTCCATCAGACCGCTTTAGATCTATGAGCTGCGATGATCAATTGGCTTGGCAACGAGGGGCTTGTGACTAAGTAATAACAGCCGCACCGGTCGATCAATCAGGTTAAGCTAAGCTTGCCGCGATTGGTCCGTGGATGGGTGACCATCTTTACATACCAAGACCCTCCGTGCCTCGGAAAGCACGCTAAGACGTTAGTACCGGCTGTCATTCGTGGATCTTTGACGGTCGTTACGTGTCGTCAGAAGCCCGAAAGTCTGACAACCAGTCTTTCCAAGGGGTATTGTATTACCCAGTAACTGGGTTGTGGAGGTCAGATAAGCAGGCTCTCCATGTAAAATACTGGTACTCAGCTGCATCCGGTTAGACTGGAAGCCGACCCCAACATAGTTGGGAAAAGGTTAGGCAGATGATGAGCTGCTATGATCCATTATTTAGATATATATGAAATAAATACAATAAATTAAACCTATTCAATAATTTACGTTATTCCATAACTGTATTACCTTCTTTTAGCTTAAGAATATAACTCACTAAAAATACTTACAAAGAAAATTCTATAAATACTGTATTATATACTACTAGCTGCTGCCCGCGACGTCGTCTGCGTGAAGGCTCTACAGCACCAAAAATACCTAAGATGGCAGTGTCGCTATAGCATTATAAGTAAACAACTTTTAAAATAGCATTAAAACAAAGTTTTTTTTTGCAAGCGAAGCAAGTGAAGAGAGTTATATGGGAATCCTGCTGAGTTCAGTCATAAGATGTGACTGAAGGAAACCGAGAAAATAATGCAGGAATACATTCCAGGACACAAAAGAGTAAAAATACGTACAAAGGTATCATACCTTACAATACTTCTCTATAAACTACGTTGGTAGTTATGCTGCCAGGAGCCAAAATGTAAAGAGAGTCCGGACTGGTGACGCGGGAGTAAGCGACATACAGTTGGCCGTGTGAGAAGCAACTCGTCCTGAGGTCGACACCCGCTGCCCTCAGTGTCTGCCCCTGCGACTTATTGATGGTCATCGCGAAGCAAACACTCACGGGGAACTGTACGCGCTTGAACTGGAACGGGAAGTTATGAGGTATGAGGGAAATGCGTGGTATAAATACTGCCTCGCCGATGCCACAACCCGTAAGAATTTCCGCCTCAATGGTGTATCTGTGGAGCGAGATGACTTTAAGGCGGGTCCCGTTACACAACTTCGGAGGAGATAGGTTCCGAAGAAGCATAATCGGGACACCGACCTTCAGCTTGATGGTATGCGCTGGAAGTCCACTTGCTGACAGGGAGTTCAGAAATTCCACGGGATAATGTGTGGCGTCATCTTGCTCGACAACAGTGTTTATCGAGGTGTAGACCACTTCATTCCCCTCAATTTCCGAGAGAATGCATTCGTTAATTGCTGCAGCCTAATCATTTTTGGGCCTCAAAATGGCCATGCTCACACACCCAAGAATTCTGCTGGTGCGGTATACGACTGATGTTCCCGTACACACAGCGAATGAGTTCTTCTAAGCTGGATTGACGCTCTACCGAGAGACTCTGGAAGAACCACCTGTCCACCTCTCTCTTCTGGTAGAGTGCCTTCGCCAAGAAGGACATCAAAGAATTCTTGAGCATTGCCGCCGAGCCGAGCTCTCATATTAATCGTCAAGCGCCGCGTACGAACTGGTGACCACAACGAAGATCGTTTCAAAGAAGTATTCACCTCGTCAGCCCTCGATCCCCGCAACACCACTGAACAGAACTGTGACACCACCCATCAAATGTTCGTTCCTGCGGATGTCCTGCAGGGTTCTGTCCACGGCCTCAACTGCCTTCCTATTGGCCATCGTACACTCATCCCATACGATCAGAGAGCAATCCTTGAGCACGTGTCTCTTATCGCTGTTACGTGACACACCACAAACAGGCATTTCGGCGCTCTCTAAATCGATGGGAATTTTAAACATAGCATGGGCTGTCTTGCCACCCGGAAGCAGTGTGGCAGCGATTCCCGACGACGCTACAGCAATAGCAATTTTGCCTTGCCTCCTGACCTCTGCAAGTATGCGAGTGGTAACAAATGTTTTTCCTGTTCCACCAGGAGCATCCAAGAAAAACATTTTACCCTGGTTTTACCCAACGCTTTCAAAGACGGTGTCATAAATTTGTTTTTGCTCTGAAGAGAACAAAGCGACATGGTCATTTCGTATGGTGGTCTGAGACAGGTGTTCAGCACGCGTACATCAGTTACTTCGACTTCGTCTCCAGTAGCACTCCTCAAAGCTCGTAGAAAATCTTCAGACAGATGATGGCGATACTTCTCCCACAAAGCTACCGGGTTCGCGACTCCACAAAACACCAAGATGACGGCAAACAGATGACGCATGCGGCTGGGACTGTCACTGACGCTCGCCTCCGCGAGGGTGTCATCCCAATTTTGGTCACCGTCGAGAAGGTGACGTGCTACGCAGGCTGCGCGGTAAGTGGGATACTCCACGCCATCAAATGTCCTCAGAAAGGCGAAAGACGTTGGGCCTCGGACAGTGTGAAGTAACAACCGCAGAAAATAGCATTCGCCATTATTCGGATGCACGGTATAAACCAATGCGGTGTCCTTGAAAATTCCCGGAAAACCTTCCACAGCACCTCCTCGTCGACGTTGGTTAAATACACCCCTTTGCTTGTCGTACGTGTAATATGAAGGCACCTCGTCATACGTAAGGGATCTCGCAAACTGGTCGACTTCACAGAACGTGTTTTTTTAAATTGTCTTCCTCAACTCTGCTCAAGATTTTGAGGATTTTGTTGGAACTTGAATTTGTCGAAACGAACTATAGGATACAACTTTTATGAAGAAAATGCACATTGCCATCTATGAATTTTAAGAATAACTAACTACTAACCTCGCCAACATGATCAAATTTAAATTATTAATTTCCAAAAGTGTTAACATGTAAGTTGATTTGATTTTTATGAAATCTCATAGATGGCGCTGCTTTAAAATTACTAAAAAATTACTACTAACATTCATTAAACTATGTTTCTCTGCCCAAGTTACTTAAATGGCGTAGTTTTTATAGTGTAAAGCTAGACAATAGCATGGCTTACTCAAAAACAACATTTAAATATGCGTCGTTAGATTACACGCTGTCACAGAATGCGTAAGAAAAACATAGATTCACAGCTCCTCCCCCGTAGGTGATAGCGTGATAATATGTAGAATTAATGTAAACCCGACCTCTTAGTAATATTCATGCAAAATTTGAAGTAAATCCATGCAGTACTTTTTGAGTTTAGCCCGGACATACATACAGACAAACAGACAAACAGACAAAAATTCTAAAAACTATATTTTTGGCTTCGATATCGATTGTAGATCACGCCCCGAGTATTCTTTTTAAAAAATATTCAATGTACAGTTTTGACTTTCCTACGATTTTATTATATGTATAGATTCTATAATATGTACACACCAAGTCAGGTCAAGCTACCCGAAACTGTCAAATTTTTCCAATCAACCTTGAACCTTAATGCTTTAGAGATAAAGTTGAATATCTATTAAAGAAGTTTCACAGATTGTAGTCTTGATGTACAGACGCCAGCACATCAAGCTACTACAATCTGTCAAATTTCTTTATTAGATTTTCAACTTTATCGCTGAAGCATTAAGGTTCAAGGTTGATTGGGAAAATTTGTCAGTTTCGGGTAGCTTGACCTGCTGGCGTCTGTACAAAATGCGTTAATTAAACATCCCGTTTTAATGTAAACAATATCGTGGGCAGTATGCCTTGTAATATAATTTTAATAATGATCGTACCATGAAACCCTTACGACTTTAGGTGAATTTAATAAAGTACCATTGTTTTACGATATGATTAACTTTGTATTTGGTAAGAGCACGGAGTATGACGAAATGGAGTGCTGAATTTCGCTTAAAACTTACAGCGCCGCCGCCCGTTTTCAACATGGCGCAGTATTCATAGATAGATATTTTCCTTTATTTGCAGAGTTTATAATGACAGTCTGAGTGTAATCACTATGTACGAGTAGATACGTAACCTCAATGCTTGTGACTCCCACTTTATTGTCAACCATTTGAATTTATAAAGAAATCCGGATTCCCAAACATATGTACAAAAAAGCCAGGGGCAACTTACTAATACGGTGATACGTTGAAGAGATTTGATTACAATTATACATAGAATGTAGGGCTTTTATTAGGCGCCATTGTTATAGGCATGTGTACATTTTATTTTAAGATAAGATATCAGTAGGCTAGGTTAACTTCCGTCATTATTGAAATCTGAATTGAGTTGAAATAAACTACTGTAGATTTTTTACTATCACAAATCTCACATACACAAATATAAATTCTATGCATACGAGTACGACAGATCCTGTCATGTAGTAGATAAGTATATTATATTCTACCAGTGTGAGTACATTATAAGACCTATCAACACACCAATTAAATATAATCAGTATTTACTCGTCATCTATCTATTTTTCCATTTATTTAGTTTTTTTTAATTAACACCAATTAGAATGTAATTTCAAAGCATCGGTATTAACACTCTATCTTTATTATTCCATGGTGTTGTTTAAGCGATTGTAAACATTTTATCTTCTCCGTCGGAAATGGTATTACGAAAATACGGCCACGCCGTTTTGGGACGTTGCAGGATTAAGTTTTTGCACCGTCGTAGATTATGAATTAGTAGTAAAACAAAGGATTTATCTTTTGAGTTCGTATATCTTTTATGTTACCCTACAGCTTCACGTAGAAGCGCGTTTCATTTTCACAAAAAGTTATGATTTTGCCGGAAAATGTCACAGATCAGACCAATCTAATTTTATCTCGGCACGTAAGTCTTTTATCGACAAAACACCTTTAAAAAATTCAGAAGCCTTTGTAGAAGCCCATGAATGTAAAAAAGATCTACATAAAGTTGTAACGATACGATAACCCGAGATCTTGTCACTCCATAAACAAGCGGAAAACAGCAAAAAATCGCAACATATCAAGTTACGATATAAGGAAAACTCCTTCAGAGTTTTCGTATTAACACGAGAAGTCTCCGTATTCAACTGTTACCCGAAACTTCGTACTTATTTTGTTTTCCGATTTCCGAAATTGAAATCCATTTAAGTCAAGGACGTTCATTCGTCGTATGGCAGTTGTTTGGATCAGAGACTTTTTCTTTTAGGTAACATTTCCGAGTGGAAATTTTGGCAATAGCCATACGTTTTATGAGAGCTGGTATAACCCAATATTGGTTCCAATATTGGTGTCGAAGACAAATGAGTCTGTCTTTATTGTTGCGGAATATGGATGTTTGTTAGTCCATAAATGAAGATTGATCGAAGTAATAAGACTGACTTCGGACTACACTAGAAGTTTGATTACCTATTACTACACGTGCTTCTGTAGTATTGTAAGACTTACTCGTCAAATGCATGAAAAATCAAACATTCTTTAAGTAGTACATTCCATTTTATATTCCAATGGGTCGCTGGAGTCCCAACAGTGGGAACGTTATAGGGTGATTATGCTTCTATAACATCTTGAGAGACTTACAATATAAAACCTGTTACTGTAGTATTTATCAATTTTGCAATCACGAAAAATCAAACCAAAGGTATCGAAATCCGTTTTCTCTTCTCTCCGTACATACCAAATTCAACCTGAATCTGATTCCGATTGAATTTATCCCGGATAATTCTTATTCCCACATCTCTTCGCACTTTACAGTAATTGTTTGTTGTAGAAAAACTGCGAGCTGGATTTTACCTAAGGGAAATGAAGTTGATTACTTTAGGTATTACTTTCTACTTGGAAGAATACGTGTGAGAAATATATGAATATCTGAGCAATGTGTAACGTAAACACTGTCAGTTATCTACTAATGTTGTAAGAAGGTAAATTTTTGTGGGTTTGGGGTAATAGGTAATACGGGCTGGTGTCCGCAACTCCACGACAATGCGCGTATTTTGCGTAATTTATGATATTATTTTGGGGTAATCTTCGGAACTACTGATGCGATTTCAAAAATTTTTTCACTGGTGGAAAGCACTATTTCCGAGTGCCTAAGGTAATGTTTTATGTTAAAATTTCACGCGGATGAAATCGCTGTCAGAAACTAGTTTATACAAAAAAAAAAATACAACGAATTATTGTTGTTTGTTTGTAATGGGTAATCTCTAGAAATACTGAACCGATTACAATAAAACTTTCACTAATAGAAAGCTACACTATACCCAAGTGACAAAGAATACTTTTAATGCCAGGAAAGTACATATTTCTTGTAGGAAGTCTCCATGCAGTTAAAACTGCGGTGCGCAGCATGTTTTAAATAAATGTTCTTACCCTTTATAATACTTCTGCTGAACGTAAGCTTCTTCCAGTTTGTGGTGCAGGAACCAATTTTCCACCTGATTGAGTGTTGCTACAGGTCACCGATACCGTCTCTCTATGGACTGGACATCTGTAATCAATCAATTACAGTTCGCCGGCCAAAGGTTTTTTAGTAAGCATTTAAAAGGTAGTAGGTAAGTATCTCATATTCGTTCAGTTCTAAATGCAATCAGACTTTTTCATCGACCACGCTTCTCCACTAGATTACAATTTTTTCCTGACCCACATAAAGTGAACGTTGGTACATTTAATAACTCCGGCAAGTTAAATGAGTATGTAAGAGTGCGGAAATGATAAGTTAGATTGAAAAAGTACTACAGAGAGCCGGCGGCGTCCGTCGCTTCCGCATAATGTTATATGACATTTGAAAATACATTAATTTCATCAAAAATATGCGGCTGATGTTCGGAACGATAATACAAATAATCTAAACCTTTAAATAACCTTGTTTTCAACAAGAAAAAACATTTGAAAGTACATTTACAAAATTCTAATGTAAAACATGAAGTTTCCATGTATTCCATAAACAAATTCCACCCAAAATTTATACAGCGCTCCTAAAAAGCATAAACTTTAACCGAATTTTAGTTTTAAAATAAAATAAAACTAAAATTTTAGACGGCATCTGTTCCGTGTTGAATTTTAAGCACACAACCACACATCCTGGAAGTTTGTTTAGAACTAACTCGGCGCAGTAAAAACGGACAAGATAAAATATTACCACAAGCGAATGTTTTATGCGTTTTACGGGAAGTGCATGTTTTGTTTCTTTCAATATTTACACAGCTGACCACTGTGCAGTTCGACGCGGAATCTACTAACGTGTAACGTATGGACCTTTTTTGTTGTTTGTATTGGATTAGCCTTGTTTGTTGCTGTTCGCAGGGTTTAATGCTGTGCTTTGTGGTTTTGTGAATTATTTATTTGTATCCGGGTCTTGGTGCAGGACTTAAAAATCCATAGTCTGAGTTGATGAAAATAAATAAAGCTTTTAGGGATGACAGCTTTTTCACTCAACTGCCAAGAACAATTGTTTCAACGGCTATGTTTTTGTACCCTCATTTTATCACGATGACTATTCTATCTTGTTTTTGATTGATGATTATTTGTACATGATTGCATCTTGTATTTCGCAAGAAAAAAAATATTATGATGAGAATTTTAAGGATGATAGCATCTTGTATTTCACAAAAATAATTGGTACGACATGTTTTTAATTATTGTATATTTTAAGGACAGGGAGAGTTTTTTTGTTTTTTTTTAAATTATTTTTTTCGTTTTAAATACTGTTATTCAGTTGCGCCCGGTTAGACTGGAAGCCGACTCTATTATAGTTGGGAAAAGGCTACATAGATTGATAGTACCTACAGGTATCTATATTATATCTTCCAATTCTATACCATTGAGAGCAGTGGTCGCCCAATGGAATCGTGGGTGGGTGGGTTGTGGGTTCGACCCAGGCAGGCAAACCTTTGTGTAAATAATTTTATAACTACTACTCTCAAAACGATGAGGGAAACCATCGTGAGGAAAGCGGCATGTCCTAGAACCAAAAATTCGAAGGTATGTGACATCTACCAACCCGCACTGGGCCCGCGTGGTTGTTTACAGCCCACTCCCTCTCAAATAGAGGCGGCCTTTTTTTTTTTTTTTTGAAGATGGGAAATCATCAAATGACTCCTCCCGCTCTGGGTGGAGCAGAAGGGAGTGTCAGACTCTTACTGACTAAAACCCACCCGTGTTCCTTCCTTAGCCCTTTATGTTCCAGGGCAGCGGTAAACCCTTTCGGATGTTCCCGCTACCCTGGCAGGCTTCGGCCCTATGGGGCCCCGTCGCTTTTGCTGACATCTCTTTGAGGCGCGCGTGGAACACGTACTCGCCGTCCGGCACGGGCCTAGTCCTGATCGGACGGAGAGCTACCCATTACTCTCCGCCCGCAGGCCCGCGCCTACGGTGGCCGGGAGTCGTCACGCGGCTCCCGACGCCCGGAGCGTCTCCCGCGGCGGCTGAGGCGTGAGGTGCGCAAAGTGCGTTCCCTCGCCCACCCCGCCACCTCCTTCGCTAGCATGACTGCTTCGCAGAAGGAGGTGACTGCCTCCCACTCCCTCTCACCCCGGACCATGGCTTGAACCAGGGCCGGGCGCGAGAGGTCACCGCCGCTGCCAATCGCCTCTACGAGGACACGGCGATGCTCTGCCCAAGCAGGGCAGACCTCCACCGTATGCTCCACCGTGTCCTCTGGGCGATCCTGACAGTGGTGACACCCGGGCGTCTCCTCCCGCCTGATGATATGCAGGAACCTCCCGAAACATCCGTGTCCGGAGAGGACCTGCGTCAGGCGGTAGGTGAGAACGCCGTGACGTCTCTCTAGCCACTCCTCAAAGAGGGGTCTTACCGCCGCTATCGTGGCGTGCCCTGCGCTGGGTTGCGATAGTCGCTCCTTCCATGCCACCATGAGATCGCGCCGGAGGTTCGTCCGCTCCGCCGCGGTTTGCCGCGGATGCGGAGTTTCCCCCCGGCGTAGTGCCTCCGCGCGCCAATCATATAGGCGCGCGAGGACTATCGAGAGGCGGCCTTTGTCCCAACAGTGGAAACATAAAAGGGTGATTATGCTATACCATTGCAACTTGTAACAATGCCGTAGATGTACAGCCGCCAGCACATCAAGCTACTACAATCTGTCAAATTTCTTTATTAGATTTTCAACTTTATCGCTAAAGCATTAAGGTTCAAGGTTGATCGGGAAAATTTGACAGTTTCGGGTAGCTTGACCTGCTGGCGTCTGTACTAGTTGTGAATATGTGCTATTTGTTAATCCAATAGATAGGTACCTTTGACCATTGATGTATGAATTATCGGAAAATTAATGCAGCAATTTGCGGTGTCCGGTTAATTTGATAATAAATTATTATTTGTTGTAAATTAACAGGGTGTGGAAAAGGTGGAAAGTGTTTTCATTCCTCAGATTCCTCTCATTCCAAACAATTTTCCATTTAGTTTTAAACGAGTCCAGTTTCCAGTCAGCCTATGTTTTGCGATGACAATTAATAAAGCAGATCTAAGTATCAGCTGTTTCTCGCACGGTCAGTTGTATGTGGTTCTGTCACGGGTTAGCAATCCTAGGAGCCTGTATGCTTTCATCCCCGATGGCCATACGTCAAATATCGTATACAGAGAAGCATTACTGTAAAGTATTTTTTTTGCTACCCAAACGACGGTATATGTAATTCAAAATATGCTGCCCGAAAAGTCACTATTCCACGCGGACGAAGTCGCGGGCACAGCTAGTTTGATAATAAATTATTATTTGTTGTAAAATGCTAAATATAATAATGTGGTTTTGTGGTTCCTATAGTTTATTGGCTTTCCACAACCTCAACAGCGGTCAATTTCACCGAATCTATACGAGTACTATGCTATAATATAATAAAGAGAGAGAGCGAATTTTGTTAGTTTGTGTATATGTATAGGGTAATCTCCGGAACTATTTAGCTCTTATCTGAAAAATTATTTCACCATTTAAAAGATACATTATTCCAGATGAAAATTGGCTAGTTATTATATATATACATAGTAGGTATACAAAAATAAGTAATACTTAATAATACTAATGAAATACTATTTTGAATTCATGCAAGCCTAGTACTTTTTGTTAGGTTACTGTTTAGAAATCGTGTCGTGAACAGTTAACTCAACACTCATGCGACGCCGGGGCAGGTCGCTAGTATGTTATAAAAAAATATTTCAAAGGACATCCAAATTATTTCCTGGTAAATTAGTGTTGTCCTCTCTCATATTTCCTGTTAGCTGAAACCTAGCTGAGACCATAAAGAACAACGATGATCGGCAACCTACTTTCTAAGCTTTGTTTTTCATTTTCCCACGACATTTTATTGTATGTAGCGAGGCAGCAGACAGTCGTGAGCTATTGCCGTATAGCCCTTGCGGGCACTGATGACATATGCGATCTGAAGTAATTCTGCGTTGGTCCGTAACTAGTTTTCCTTCAGATTTTAATCCTACTACACTGTAACGTTGTTGTACCTACTATGGATACTCATGAGCCCCTTTGTCTGTATATCCCTTTTTTATCTATAATTATATCTCCTCTCCTTGTTTATGTTATACTAGCTGCGCCCCGCGGTTTCACCCACATAAGTTTCGATCCCGTAGGAATATCGGGATAGAAAGTATCCTATGTATTAATACTGGTTATAAACTATCTGTGTGCCTAAATTCATCCAAATCCGTTCAGTAGTTTTGGCGTGAAAGAGTAACAAACAGCCATCCATCCATACAAACTTTGGCTTTTATAATTTTAGTAGGATAACGTTTATTAAAATGTTAGTAATAGCCTTTCATTATTCCACTCAATTCCACTTCAGGGTAAAGAAAGGCCTCTTCTCGTATTGAGAAGGCACGAGAAATGATCACCACGCCTGCACAAGGCAGGTTGACGATTTGAATATCCAAGTGAATTTGTAACTTACACGCTTAGATATTAATGTCTAAAATTGCTGGACAAAAACAAGAAATTCCAGTTCATTAAACGAAGACTGAACTCGGAAACTGTTCCATCTCAATTTACTATAGTAACGGACATTAGGGTTTGACGGCACGACGACAAGCGTCCATCAATAATACCCCCCCCCCCCCCTTTCCCATTCTTACCCCACCTGGCAATATAAATGAGAAAAAGATTAATGTGAACTGTTGGTACCAATAAATCATGAGATCTTGCACCCCTTACCTTATAAACGGTGCTTAGTAAAGGCTCAATGTATAGGGTGTTTTTCTGATGAGAGATTTATTGAAACGGACCCAGTTGAATTGAGATAAAATAATCAGGTAGTTAAGAGAAAATCGTAGGCGTGTCTTACTTACCCTAAGACAGATATCCTTGGGCAAGTAAGACACGCCTACAATTTTGTATGTTTTGTTTTTTTTCTGTTTTTATAAAAATACCATAGGTACCTACATTTTCATCTAACAATGACATGGAAAGCGCATTAAGCCGTTTGTCTCAGCTGTCATTCGTTGATTTTTGACAGTCGTTACGGGTAATCAAAAGCCCGAAATTCCGAAAACCAGTCAAACCAAGGGATATCGTGTTACCCAATAGCTTGTTTGTGGAGGTCGGATAGGCAGTCGCTTCATGTAAAATACTGGTATTCAGCTGCATCCTGCAGCTGGTTAGACTGGAAGCCGACCCTAGTTGGAAAATCATTCATCACCTGCCTCCATTTTCCGTATTCTGCATAGACAGAATACGAAAAATGGAGAACTGTGTATTGTGCTGAAACAGATGAGTAGGTTACGTCCAGCAGTGGACAGCATTATCAACCTATAATATTCCCACTGCTAGATCACAGGCCTCCTCTCTGTGAGAGGAAGTGGACTATAATCTACCACTCGGGCCCAGTGCACCCGTGGTATATGTCATATGTCTTCTGTATTCAGTGTGACCGGGTTTTCAAGACCAAATTTGGTTTTGCTAGTCATCAGAGAGCTCACAAAAGGAAAGAGAAGTAGTCGGGGTCGCTGTCGCCGGATACGGTGAAGAGGACTATATATATATGTCTTGTGTGTCAGTGGACAGCGGTTCAGTTGATTTCATTCATCAGACAATGACATAAACTACATTCTGCTGAAATATAACCTTCATTCATCCTGTATACCTACCTCATAAATCTTGATTATGCACACAGTCTGCGCCTGGACATTTTTTTTTTTTATTCTACGTTGGTACAATCTATTCACGGTCGTGAAAGGCGATAAAGTGCGTAAAGGGTCCTAGCATTACTTAAGGGAGGATTTAGAACTAGATTTAGGGATATACATAAGTTCCACTTCAGGGTTTTCTAAAGTACGACTACGTGTCTGAATGAAAACTCTTTAGGCGCTAAAAAAAGCGCTCTTCCTCTCTCCTATTTATTTAAAATTTCGCTGTGCCTGACAGGCTCCATAATTGATTCTATCGATTTATACTAACCACTTGTATGTGTACATTATGGATGCAATAAAGATTGAATGGAATTGCGAATTTCGTTTCATAATATTAAGATGTTCTGTTAAAAATGACAGTGATATATTTAGATGCTTAGAATAACTACAAAGATTCATCATCATCTATCTACCTAGCTTTTTCTTGACTATGCTTTGGTCAGCTTCCAATCTAACTGGACGCAGCTGAGTATCAGTATTTTACATGGAGCGACTGCTTATCTGACCTCCACAACCTAGTTACTGGGTAATACGAAACCCCTTGGTAAGACTGGTTGTCAGACTTTCGGGCTTTCAAGATTAACCACAATGATTATAAATGTAAAAATAAGACTATGTTTGTTACTTTTCACTATGGATAAAATCTGAAACTAGAATATATGGTAGACTGTGCTTGAATTAGGTAGGTACATAAAATACTTCTAATCACAGAACAAACATAGGGACGAGGACACTCAAAAGGAAACTTTTGGCCGCCATTCAAAAACAAGTGTCAAAGCGAATCCGAAAACCACGTTCAGCTTTAATGTGGCTTAACCAACAAACGAGTAAATAAGGACACTCTCAACCATTTTCTTGTAACGTTCAAAACATTAACTTAAACTGCTCAGCGACCGAAAGGGAGTTATGAAAGTGCTAGAGAGTAATTGCGAGCAAATAATTTCAACGTGAGGCGACTCAAAGGTTGGTCTTGCCAATTACAGCAATAAGCGTTTGTTTGCGACTTGTTCTAAATTGATAAGCGAGACTCTAATATTGTGTCTGTCTGCCGCAGCGAGATCTTTCATCTAACTGCTGTTAGGCCAAGAGTTTTAGCGTTCGTTACTAAATTTATATTAATAAATAAATATCCCTGGACATTTCACACAGCGCCATCTAGTCCCAAGCTAAGCAACCTAATGCTTGTGGTAACAAGATGGCTGATAAACTACTTATATACATTTTTTTTTGTAAATCTATACATATAATAAAATCGTAGGAAAGTCAAAACTGTACATTGAATATTTTTTAAAAAGAATACTTGGGGCGTGATCTACAATCGATATCGAAGCCAAAAATATAGTTTTTAGAATTTTTGTCTGTTTGTCTGTTTGTCTGTATGTATGTCCGGGCTAAACTCAAAAAGTACTGCATGGATTTACTTCAAATTTTGCATGAATATTACTAAGAGGTCGGGTTTACATTAATTCTACATATTATCACGCTATCACCTACGGGGGAGGAGCTGTGAATCTTTGTTTTTCTTACGCATTCTGTGACAGCGTGTAATCTAACGACGCATATTTAAATGTTGTTTTTGAGTAAGCCATGCTATTATCTAGCTTTACACTATAAAAACTACGCCATTTAAGTAACTTGGGCAGAGAAACATAGTTTAATGAATGTTAGTAGTAATTTTTTAGTAATTTTAAAGCAGCGCCATCTATGAGATTTCATAAAAATCAAATCAACTTACATGTTAACACTTTTGGAAATTAATAATTTAAATTTGATCATGTTGGCGAGGTTAGTAGTTAGTTATTCTTAAAATTCATAGATGGCAATGTGCATTTTCTTCATAAAAGTGGTATCGTATCGTTTCGACAAATTCAAGTTCCAACAAAATCCTCAAAATCTTGAGCAGAGTTGAGGAAGACAATTTAAAAAAACACGCTCTGTGAAGTCGACCAGTTTGCGAGATCCCTTACGTATGACGAGGTGCCTTCATATTACACGTACGACAAGCAAAGGGGTGTATTTAACCGACGTCGACGAGGAGGTGCTGTGGAAGGTTTTCCGGGAATTTTCAAGAACACCGCATTGGGTAGGGTTTATACCGTGCATCCGAATAATGGCGAATGCTATTTTCTGCGGTTGTTACTTCACACTGTCCGAGGCCCAACGTCTTTCGCCTTTCTGAGGGCATTTAATGGCGTGGAGTATCCCACTTACCGCGCAGCCTGCGTAGCACGTCACCTTCTCGACGGTGACCAAAATTGGGATGACACCCTTGCGGAGGCGAGCGTCAGTGACAGTCCCAGCCGCATGCGTCATCTGTTTGCCGTCATCTTGGTGTTTTGTGGAGTCGCGAACCCGGTAGCTTTGTGGGAGAAGTATCGCCATCATCTGTCTGAAGATTTTCTACGAGCTTTGAGGAGTGCTACTGGAGACGAAGTCGAAGTAACTGATGAACGGGTGCTGAACACCTGTCTCAGACCACCATACGAAATGACCATGTCGAAAGCGACATGCAAATTTATGACACCGTCCTTTAAAGCGTTGGGTAAAACCAGGGTAAAATGTTTTTCTTGGATGCTCCTGGTGGAACAGGAAAAACATTTGTTACCACTCGCATACTTGCAGAGGTCAGGAGGCAAGGCAAAATTGCTATTGCTGTAGCGTCGTCGGGAATCGCTGCCACACTGCTTCCGGGTGGCAAGACCGCCCATGGCATGTTTAAAATTATAACAGCGATAAGGGACACGTGCTCAAGGATTGCTCTCTGATCGTATGTGATGAGTGTACGATGGCCAATAGAAAGGCAGTTGAGGCCGTGGACAGAACCCTGCAGGACATCCGCAGGAACGAACATTTGATGGGTGGTGTCACAGTTCTGTTCAGTGGTGACGCGGGGATCGAGGGCTGACGAGGTGAATACTTCTTTGAAACGATCTTCGTTGTGGTCACCAGTTCGTACGCGACGCTTGACGATTAATATGAGAGCTCGGCTCGGCGGCAATGCTCAAGAATTCTTTGATGTCCTTCTTGGCGAAGGCACTCTACCAGAAGAGAGAGGTGGACAGGTGGTTCTTCCAGAGTCTCTCGGTAGAGCGTCAATCCAGCTTAGAAGAACTCATTCGCTGTGTGTACGGGAACATCAGTCGTATACCGCACCAGCAGAATTTTTGGGTGTGTGAGCATGGCCATTTTGAGGCCCAAAAATGATCAGGCTGCAGCAATTAACGAATGCATTCTCTCGGAAATTGAGGGGAATGAAGTGGTCTACACCTCGATAAACACTGTTGTCGAGCAAGATGACGCCACACATTATCCCGTGGAATTTCTGAACTCCCTGTCAGCAAGTGGACTTCCAGCGCATACCATCAAGCTGAAGGTCGGTGTCCCGATTATGCTTCTTCGGAACCTATCTCCTTCGAAGTTGTGTAACGGGACCCGCCTTAAAGTCATCTCGCTCCACAGACACACGATTGAGGCAGAAATTCTTACGGGTTGTGGCATCGGCGAGGCAGTATTTATACCACGCATTTCCCTCATACCTCATAACTTCCCGTTCCAGTTCAAGCGCGTACAGTTCCTCGTGAGTGTTTGCTTCGCGATGACCATCAATAAGTCGCAGGGGCAGACACTGAGGGCAGCGGGTGTCGACCTCAGGACGAGTTGCTTCTCACACGGCCAACTGTATGTCGCTTACTCCCGCGTCACCAGTCCTGACTCTCTTTACATTTTGGCTCCTGGCAGCATAACTACCAACGTAGCTTATAGGGAAGTATTGTAAGGTATGATACCTTTGTACGTATTTTTACTCTTTTGTGTCCTGGAATGTATTCCTGCATTATTTTCTCTGTTTCCTTCAGTCACATCTTATGACTGAACTCAGCAGGATACCCATATAACTCTCTTCACTTGCTTCGCTTGCAAAAAAAACTTATATTTTAATGCTATTTTAAAAGTTGTTTACTTATAATGCTATAGCGACACTGGCATCTTAGGTATTTTTGGTGCTGTAGAGCCTTCACGCAGACGACGTCGCGGGCAGCAGCTAGTACATACATATTATAGATAGAAAAACACCCGGACTCAGAACAAATACATGTAGGTCATACAAATATTTGCTCCGTGCGGGAATCGAACCCGCGACACGCAGCGCAGCAGTCAATCGCTTAACCACTGCGCCAACCGTGCCGTCAAAAGTATTCTAAAAGTAGCGTTTACCGTGAGTATGTAGAACAGCGGGGTAATTGCGTAACACACTCACGGTAGAAATGGCTGTCATTTTGACAGTTCAACAACTATTATTGCGTTATTAACGTTTTGTTTTCAAACATAAATGAAGCAATGGATAAGCAATATCCTTCAAAATTATTCAAATTGTGATTGATCATCATAAACAGACATTGAAAAACAGAACAGAAAAAATAGATGCTTATTTAATTTTTTTTTTCATCATCTGTCTAGCCTTTTCCCAACTATATTATGTTGGGGTCGGCTTCCAGTCTAACCGGATGCAGCTGAATACCAATATTTTATATGGAGCGACTGCCTATCTGACCTCCACAACCCAGTTACTGGGTAATACAATACCCCTTGGTAAGACTGGTTGTCAGACTTTCGGGCTTCTGACTACCCGTAACGATTGTCAAAGATCCACGAATGACAGCCGGGACCAACGGCTTAACGTGCTTTCCGAGGCACGGAGGGGTCTCGGTATGTAAAGATGGTACCCATCCACAGACCAACCGCGGCAAGCGTAGCTTAACCTGACCGATCGACCTGTGCGGCTCCCCCCAGATTGTGATTGATATGGGCTGTATTTAGCAACGTTTAATTACCAACGTTAATGTCGTTGGTTTTCGAAAAAGAAACGTCTGAATGCTAGATTTTTTGTAAGTTTGTTTGCTGAAAATGCACAATCCGAATTTAAAGGCACGTAGTAGAACCGGCAGTTCACATTCCTACGTGGTCTAGACTAAACACTCCCGAGGTGATAAAATTGCATTATGAATGCCGAAAACAACAGTGCGGGACGGCAAAAGCTACACCTCAAAATAATGCTATGCTACCGCACCGCATAAATCCCGGTACACACTGGAGTACTGTGATACCTATCACTGTACACCGTAGAGTAAAGCAGGATTATTTATTTGCTGAACCAAGACCAACGTAGCTTTTACATTTCGATTCCATACTGCTACGATAATAGTGTGTTCTATCCTAACTTGCTGCAAAACAGTGTTTATAAAGTGCAGTGCTTAAAGTTAAGTTATGATTAGTGACTGTTTAACCATACAATTTTGATGTTTAAGCTTCTCTTAACTATAAGCAACGTTTATAAACAAAGGGGTAACTTTAAAGTTGGGAGCTCACTGGCAATTAACACTAATGTATCCTGGGTGTTAGTAAAATTTTAAGATTTTCATTTGGATTTAACATGTGTACGAGCTTACGTCTTTTACCTGGATATTAAACAATATTTATTTTTATAACTATCTACCTGTAGTAAGAGTATATCAGTCTACCTACAGTGATAAAGTAGCAGTAAAAACACATGAATACTAATCCACCATCACGCGACCATTGATATTATAATAAGCCTGTCGTATCCCGTTTTAATTACTCATAAGTGAATAAAATTACAACATAAATACATTTATTAATAAAACAGGGTGAGTGATAAAAACTATTTTGTAATAGACCTGTTTTTATGAAAAGAAATATAGGAAAAGTTTCCCAGAAAATTTTCCAATTCGGGAACAACTTTTTTTTTCTATGGGATTTTTGTATGAGTGAACACTTTGGATGGAATAACTTCTGTCGGGTCAGCTAGTTAAGAATGTTTGATAAACTTGTGTGATAAGGTAACATTAATATCACCATTCTCTCTTGTCCTTATCCCCGTTTATTTGGGGTCGGGGCAACATATCTTTTTCTTTCATACGTCTCTATTAGTCGTCATCTCGGTAGGTCTTATTCTTCCTTTACTCTCTACTCTCGACTCTTAAAGGAAGAAAAAGAAAAAAGGGACGAACGGTAGAATTATTATACCGTGTCATATTTTCTCAGTTATATAAAAATATAATGAAATAACATAATTCTCTGTAACTCAGTGAAATTAAATATTAGCATAAAATACTTGCAGCATTATTTACAAAAAGCCCAGAGGTGTATCCAAGACCGGGTCTGCGGGTACCAACACAATTTTTCATTTTGCTCCGGCGTCAGGACAAAGAGGAATTTTAATGCAATTTAGTAGTGGCATTGTACCCTGGAGTTGTTGGCATTTTTACAGAACACGGCTTACGAAAGGTGTCACGAAGAGAATGGACCTAAAAAAATAATTACCCACCCGTGTCAGTGATATTATAAGTAAGGCTTGCATTTTTAAAAGGGTTAAGAGAGCACGCGAACGCCTGGGGCTAAAATTTTTCGCACTCATGAAATATTTGTATTGACATGTTGAGTGAAGTGCGGCGTTTATATATAAAAGCCGAACTTCAGAAGATATACTTAGATATAAGTACACTTACGGTATGTGTATCTAAAATTAGGTTCAGAATCTTTTTTATCCTATGTCAGTCAAAAATTACCTGACAAAAATGGCAGCTTCCTGTCAGCGGCTACAACCGGCGGGAAATACTAAAAATAAAAGTGACATCGAGTCTGCATCTAACGTTTGTTTATTTTGACTTATTAATAACTAGCGATCCGCCCCTGTTTCGCACCGTTTTTACGACTTGAAAAAACATCGATATTTCTTTATTAAACGATAGTTTATCATTAATAACAGCCGCACAGCCGCGCAGCCGCGATCGGTCAGGTTAAGCTACGCTTGCCGCGGTTGGTCTGTGGATGGGTGACCATCTTTACATACCGAGACCCTTCCGTGCCTCGGAAAGCACGTTAAGCCGTTGGTCCCGGCTGTCATTCGTGGATCTTTGACAGTCGTTACGAGTAGTCAGAAGCCCGAAAGTCTGACAACCAGTCTTACCAAGGGGTATTGTATTACCCAGTAACTGGGTTGTGGAGGTCAGATAGGCAGTCGCTCCATGTAAAATACTGGTATTCAGCTGCATCCGGTTAGACTGGAAGCCGACCCCAACATAGTTGGGAAAAGGCTAGGCAGATGGTGATGATGATGACGATAGTTTATCATTATTTATTATGCTTATTTCATTTACATTAAAATGATTATATACAATATATAACGCAACTTTCTATCTGCACCAGGTACTAAATTAAATGAATAATTAACTAAGCATAAAATAAAGACAAAAACAAAAGAACACTAAGGCGTCGATTTCGACGCCTGCTATGACGAGTATTTACTCTTCATACGGAAACATCTTTGAAGCATTGCCACGCTGAATGGCAATGCAAATTCTTAACAGTATGATCGTTTTATATATTAAGGAATAAATTCTCTAATTGATGGTGAAATCCGCTTCGATATCCGTTGCGTAGTTTAGATTAACAACGCGGTCACACACACACAGCCATAAAAAGGACTTTGTTTAATACCACTTAGACTTACAAAGGAATAGTATAATTATTTTTCACTGTTAATAATTGTCATGTTTCTTTGTTGCAGTTGTCAGCAACGTTGCTGGTGTTCCTCCACCTATCGATGCACGTCGTCGACGAAGGACATGCTGTCAATCCCAGTGAGTATTAACATCCAAGTATCTCCTTCGCATGAAGGTGCCAACTCGCGCGCACGCGCCAGTTTCACACTCGCCAGTTGAAGAACAAGTCGTTTTCTCATATCACATCTGTCATTGGCAGAATTGTCGACATCGCGATCGGCTCCATTACCATAGAAAAAAATAAAATAGAATATATAACATAACATATACCTACATTACTACAAGTATCTGTTGGCGCTTGAATAACATTTACAGGGGCCGTTGTCGGTAAACATTTGTTTACGTTTTTTGCGATATTATTTAAAAACAAGATGGCGGCGTTAGTTTGATTTTGGCCGCGCGCCAATAGAACTTTGTTGCTCTATAAATTGGTTTAATGACTACAATGCCTTTATTTACGTAGGTGAGTTATATTTCTTAACACTATTCACATTATTCACTCTTAAAAATTAGACTTTAACACAAGGTGCTAACATTTTGATATGGTGTAGTGTTTGGTATGATGCAGGTAAATGATATTCTTAGGCCCGCTTGCACCAAAAATTACTTAATAGGTTTAGCATTTGAAAACGACAGAGATAGAATGATGTTTTAAGTCCGTTAAGCACCAAATGTATTATTTATGGCACTGTGTGGTCTGAACCCGCACTTTGGTCATGCTTTTCTGTGATTTAAGTAGTTCATTTTTACATAGAAAAGCGTGATTTAAGTACGGGTTACAGTTAACCACACGTATTCACACATAGTCACAAATACTCGGTACGATCCGTGTGACTTACATAAGTAGTCTATTAATGCACGGCGCGTTCTGTAATGGACTACTTAAGTTACACGTATCGTAATGTACTATTAGGGCTTTGTGGTGCAAGTGGACCTTATTAATAATCTACATAGTATGTAATGACTTTTAAGAATTATAATTATAGTGAACGTAATCATTAGAAATTCAAAATCTATACATATAATAAAATCGTAGGAAAGTCAAAACTGTACATTAAATATTTTTTAAAAAGAATACTTGGGGCGTGATCTACAATCGATATCGAAGCCAAAAATATAGTTTTTAGAATTTTTGTCTGTTTGTCTGTATGTATGTCCGGGCTAAACTCAAAAAGTACTGCATGGATTTACTTCAAATTTTGCATGAATATTACTAAGAGGTCGGGTTTACATTAATTCTACATATTATCACGCTATCACCTACGGGGGAGGGCTGTGAATCTTTGTTTTTCTTACGCATTCTGTGACAGCGTGTAATCTAACGACGCATATTTAAATGTTGTTTTTGAGTAAGCCATGCTATTATCTAGCTTTACACTATAAAAACTACGCCATTTAAGTAACTTGGGCAGAGAAACATAGTTTAATGAATGTTAGTAGTAATTTTTTAGTAATTTTAAAGCAGCGCCATCTATGAGATATCATAAAAATCAAATCAACTTACATGTTAACACTTGGAAATTAATAATTTAAATTTGATCATGTTGGCGAGGTTAGTAGTTAGTTATTCTTAAAATTCATAGATGGCAATGTGCATTTTCTTCATAAAAGTTGTATCGTATCGTTTCGACAAATTCAAGTTCCAACAAAATCCTCAAAATCTTGAGTAGAGTTGAGGAAGGCAATTTAAAAAAAACCCGCTCTGTGAAGTCGACCAGTTTGCGAGATCCCTTACGTATGACGAGGTGCCTTCATATTACACGTACGACAAGCAAAGGGGTGTATTTAACCGACGTCGACGTGGAGGTGCTGTGGAAGGTTTTCCGGGAATTTTCAAGGACACCGCATTGGGTAGGGTTTATACCGTGCATCCGAATAATGGCGAATACTATTTTCTGCGGTTGTTACTTCACACTGTCCGAGGCCCAACGTCTTTCGCCTTTCTGTGGACATTTGATGTCGTGGAGTGACCAAAATTGGGATGACACCCTCGCGGAGGCGAGCGTCAGTGACAGTCCCAGCCGCATGCGTCATCTGTTTGCCGTCATATTGGTGTTTTGTGGAGTCGCGAACCCGGTAGCTTTGTGGGAGAAGTATCGCCATCATCTGTCTGAAGATTTTCTACGAGCTTTGAGGAGTGCTACTGGAGACGAAGTCGAAGTAACTGATGAACGCGTGCTGAACACCTGTCTCAGACCACCATACGAAATGACCATGTCGCTTTGTTCTCTTCAGAGCAAAAACAAATTTATGACACCGTCCTTTAAAGCGTTGGGTAAAACCAGGGTAAAATGTTTTTCTTGGATGCTCCTGGTGGAATAGGAAAAACATTTGTTACCACTCGCATAGTTGCAGAGGTCAGGAGGCAAGGCAAAATTGCTATTGCTGTAGCGTCGTCGGGAATCGCTGCCACACTGCTTCCGGGCGGCAAGACAGCCCATGCCATGTTTAAAATTCCCATCGATTTAGAGAGCGCCGAAATGCCTGTTTGTGGTGTGTCACGTAACAGCGATAAGGGACACGTGCTCAAGAATTGCTCTCTGATCGTATGGGATGAGTGTACGATGGCCAATAGGAAGGCAGTTGAGGCCGTGGACAGAACCCTGCAGGACATCCGCAGGAACGAACATTTGATGGGTGGTGTCACAGTTCTGTTCAGTGGTGATGCGGGGATCGAGGGCTGACGAGGTGAATACTTCTTTGAAACGATCTTCGTTGTAGTCACCAGTTCGTACGCGGCGCTTGACGATTAATATGAGAGCTCGGCTCGGCGGCAATGCTCAAGAATTCTTTGATGTCCTTCTTGGCGAAGGCACTCTACCAGAAGAGAGAGGTGGACAGGTGGTTCTTCCAGAGTCTCTCGGTAGAGCGTCAATCCAGCTTAGAAGAACTCATTCGCTGTGTGTACGGGAACATCAGTCGTATACCGCACCAGCAGAATTCTTGGGTGTGTGAGCATGGCCATTTTGAGGCCAATAGTGATCAGGCTGCAGCAATGCATTCTCTCGGAAATTGAGGGGAATGAAGTGGTCTACACCTCGATAAACACTGTTGTCGAGCAAGATGACGCCACACATTATCCCGTGGAATTATCCCGCGCATACCATCAAGCTGAAGGTCGGTGTCCCGATTATGCTTCTTCGGAACCTATCTCCTTCGAAGTTGTGTAACGGGACCCGCCTTAAAGTCATCTCGCTCCATAGACACACCATTGAGGCGAAAATTCTTACGGGTTGTGGCATCGGCGAGGCAGTATTTATACCACGCATTTCCCTCATACCTCATAACTTCCCGTTCCAGTTCAAGCGCGTACAGTTCCCCGTGAGTGTTTGCTTCGCGATGACCATCAATAAGTCGCAGGGGCAGACACTGAGGGCAGCGGGTGTCGACCTCAGGACGAGTTGCTTCTCACACGGCCAACTGTATGTCGCTTACTCCCGCGTCACCAGTCTTGACTCTCTTTACATTTTGGCTCCTGGCAGCATAACTACCAACGTAGTTTATAGGGAAGTATTGTAAGGTATGATACCTTTGTACGTATTTTTACTCTTTTGTGTCCTGGAATGTATTCCTGCATTATTTTCTCTGTTTCCTTCAGTCACATCTTATGACTGAACTCAGCAGGATTCCCATATAACTCTCTTCAATTGCTTCGCTTGCAAAAAAAACTTATATTTTAATGCTATTTTAAAAGTTGTTTACTTATAATGCTATAGCGACACTGGCATCTTAGGTATTTTTGGTGCTGTAGAGCCTTCACGCAGACGACGTCGCGGGCAGCAGCTAGTACAGAATAAGCTCATGACACTATCAACTCAACGCATAGTACTTAAGTTTAAATAAAAACACCACTACAACATTGGCCCCACAAAACACGGCGAAAATAGCTGAATTACCTTCCGTTTAATCCAATTATCCGGTCTTTGTAAGCCATTAAATAGGGAAGTTTGGAAACTCTTTCCCTCCCTGCATTTTATCGTCTGATTAATTTCATTGCGGTTAGTGCGAACAGTAACTTTGTGAGATAACTTGACAACGGACACTTGTTTTTAATGATCTTCTCGTACTTGGACATGCTTCATTAACTTTTTATACCGGGATTCTGCATAAAAATGTCTGGAGTACTGTAGCTCTTTGGAATAATAGCTGTGCATCTCGACTTTTGATATGCAGCAGGACGATGACTACGGGGTGGTTTAGAAGAAATCTAAGTTCATTTTGTCCATATTATAGTCTCGTTATGTTAAAAAGTCTTCATACCTAATCTTACCATTTTTTTTTTAACCGTTGCCCCACACTAGGAACTACTTCTGTGTTGTGGGTGCGTTTACTAAAAAAATAATAATAATTAAAAAAATATATAAATTAGAAATAATTTATTTATATACAAAGTTGATACGACACAGGGGCTTCCTTTAAACTGCCTATTCTAGGTACCATTTTCAAGCTCTGTACCAAAAATCAATTAAATAGGAGCAGTAGTTTAGTCGCAAATGATTTTTTTAGTATTTGCACCGTTTGAACACGATGTATCTTTCCTAACAGCTGATTATGTCTAAGCATAGGTCATGCATCTTACAACGATAAAGACGTTGCCACTTCGTTACCTAGGTATCTAAGGTCAGTCAAATTTATTTACAAAAGGCGGGTGCTTTTTATTCTGATTTGTAAGCCATTTAGTTGGTTTGAAAAAATTTTTTTCTCATTATTGGCGCTTTTTATTTTTATGTCGTATCGAATTAATACTAAACACGTATAGTATACGTAGTGTAATTTAATGCCCCCCTGTCATATCAACTCTGTATACTTTATTGTACACGACCAAAATACTTAACAATGCTAATTGCACTGGTTGACGTCATTACGTCAACGCTGACTGTCGCTGAAAACCAGCGCAGTATAGGGCCTTAGCATTATGCTGAGCGATGGCCATGTTGCGTGGATGTGCCGCATGTTCTCTTTTCTTTCTTTCATACAAGCTGTGTCTGAGCACTTGTTATTTTTATCTAGCTGCATGTCTGGACTTTTGTCTATGTCCTTGTTATTTTTAAAAACAGAACAACGCCAAAAATAAGTTTCCACTTAGCTTGTCATGAATTAAAATGGTTTAAAAATCAGTCTTACTATAAGTTACGCCGCATTATGAAGTAAATTGAATTCAAGTCAAACTTTCCCATCTTCCTTATTCCCATTTGATCCCTCATTCCGCCATTTTATTACTCCTAACCCATCTTGATACGTAGTTTCTCTACACATTGTACCACGGTGGTCTCTATATCGGGTTGCTTTTGTTGTTTGATACTTAAATCCGGGTTGAACCGTGCATTTGACACAGAAACCCGGACTCACCGCGAGCGAAACGCAATCATCCAGCTTAACTTCACCGGGTAATTCCGCCGGCAGAAGTTAAAGCGTAAATAAAGAGGGCACGAATACCTAGTACAGAGTGTTTAACAGCTGTTTGAGCGGCATAAGCTGATGGTTAACCGGTCGTGTCTTGGCTATTAATATTTTAAACTTTGATAAAGTCATCCTTTGATAAATCGCGAAAGAAAGTTGTTAAGAGCCGAGTTGGGTAGACCAAGAGATTTTACACGGACGAAGTCACAGACAGAAGCTAGTCGTTGTATAAAAATAAAGTGGGTACTATTTCTTCTAATTTCTGCCTATGTAGGTACTGAGCCTTTGCTCCGGACTTCTTATGGATAATAACATAATGGCTATATTTCTTTAGTAGGAAAAGGTCTAAGCTGTCTGATATTTTAATGTATTTATATATATTTTAATATTATTTGCGGTTGAAATAGTAGCTTGTAAAAAAACTGATGTACTGCTGCATTTTCTTGGGAATATAAGCGTCGCTGTAAGGATAAAAATAGGAATAGCCGATGTTATTGAAAATGTTGTGTTATAACGGTTTAGGAGAAGATTCGTTTAGGTATCTCAGGTACGTGCTCAAATTCGGGTAACTATACTACCTCAGGGGGGCAATTCCCGTAATTTTAAAAACATTCACAGACAAATCTCAATCGGTCAAAAATACCTATAATGTCCCTACATTTTTGACAAGTTTTTGACATTGGTGGCCGCTGAGATGAGATTGCCACTAGATTTTGAAGGTTTTTAATTACGGGAATTGGTCTCCAGGTCACTGTAGTTTCTCACTAAAACCTACTTTCATTAATACATATAGGTACACTTGGGAGACAACCACGAAGTAAATACACTAAATGTACCAACAACCGCGCGAATTACGTTCACAAACACTTAGGCCTCATTTACGGAGACGCGGGACGTCACGCGTCGCGTGCGGCGTGGCGGCTCGCGGCGCGTAGTACGATTTTCTGTTTACGGAGCGGCGGCGCGTCAAGCGGCACTTATCATCGCACGCGTAAACACAAACGTATGGCAATATAAGACGTTGTGAATCCTCAGCTTGTAGCAAAGCACGCGGCGGGCAACGCTGCGGCGCACGCGGGACACTCAATCAAACCGACCAGTTTTAGGTTAGCGGAAGATGGGAGCGCGAATTAAATTAATAGGTAATTACTAATAATTAATTAATTGCGTTCTGCAATTTCCAAATATGACTGGCAGAAGATTCCGCCGCGGGCATCGCTTCATCGAGAATTGCCGCTGCGTGCGCCGCCGCGATAAACGCCGCGTGAGACGCGGCGGTGCCAAAAACGCTCCATTTCAAGCAAACGCGTCTAAAATCGCTTCTCCGTAAATGCACTTATACAACGCCATATGTTTGAATTTAGTGCGGGCCGCGCCGCACAACGCGACGCCCAACGCCCCGCGTCTCCGTAAATGAGCACTTAGAACAACAATAGTACCTAAATTCAGCCAAAATCCCAAAATAGCCTAACTTAAGTACTTATGATTATGATAATAGACATAAGACATAAGCCTATCCTATACCCGTTTTGAGGTCGTCCCTAAGGCTTAGCCACCATGTTCTTTTGTTCGTACTAAAGTTATGTTGGTTTGGTTATATTATTGCAGGAAATAACCGGAATAATATCTCCCTTGGGTTTTGTAAAGGCAACTACTAAGATATGCATCTGGGGATGACTATTGATATGAGTAGGATCGGTGAGTTATGATGAATGGAACTATGTAGGTATTATAGAGTGAATGAGTATGAGATGGCTTAACGACTGTTTTTTTTTTTTTGAGATTCTACTATATCTAATATCTACGGGTTAAACTTTTTAGCCCATTATTTTTTATTACTCACATACATAGATAGCCAACCCACCGGTTTAAAACCCGATGCTTTGGTAAACATCCGTTAAACACCCATAAAATTGGTGGTTTACTAAAACATCGGGCTTAAACCCGGTGGATAGCCCATCTATACTCAAATAGTTTTTCATTTCTCTTTGGACCAATAAAATTCTTAAATATACGCAGACAAAGCTAGCTATCCAATTAGATTAACCATGAGATAAGCAGTCACTCCGGGTAAAATACCGGTATTCAGCTGCATCTGAATACCAGTATTTTAGACTAGAAGCTAACCCCAACATAGTTGTGAAAAGGCTAGACAGATGATGGTATACCATTAGCATTATGTCATTTTGTAAGGATGATATAAGACCTAAGCGACACTTTGTCCAACCTGGAAATCGAACCTAGGACCCCCCGCTCAGCAGTCGCGCTTGCAATCACGAGACCAACGAGGCAGTAAGGTACTACAGAGTAATAAATACAATGTGCAGTAGTAGTTTAGTTTCTAATCACAATGCAATCTCAGAACAATTCCCTTCCAAGTTATTTTCTAGTTAATATTTCACAATCACAATGTTATGTTCAGATTCATAATAACATTGTGTAGATGTAGTCAACGTGATGACAATAGTGAACGCCGACGATTAGTACAATCACCCTACGTGCGTGCCATTGCAATGCGGAAAAACGGTCAATATATACACGAGTGGACGTTGAAGGGAGCAGCTACCCTAATAGCTTCAGTGTTGTTGTTATTTTTTGCAGTAAGTAAATAGGATTGTTGAATTTCAAATCGCTCACATTTTTATTTCTAAAAGTTTTAATTGAATTGCAACGATTAGGTATGAAAATTGGTAGTATTTCTTTTATTTAAACCCCACTTCCAAACTTAATACTTAGAAGCTTTAACTTACTCACAAAACATTAAAATTATTCATGTAGCTTTATCCACTTTCCAAATTCCATTCCAGTTTATCGTTAAACAAAACACCAAACAGTATTGTATTTCTTGATATTATTTGCAAACTTATGCGCGTCAAGTCTTTAACATATTACAAAGCCTTCATTTACATCGCTGTTGTGAAAAACCTCATCACTCATTCTTGCTCGGCTGCAATCTAGTAATGAATTAGCTTCCGTTTAGCTTCGCTAATTGCCTCATAATATATTAGTTGGATACTGGAAATGCTTACGCAATATTTGCAGTACGAACTACTAATATAGCGCATATCATTGTTCATGCTGTTAGGCAAATTTCGGTTGATTTGATTAGAGCACATTTACAAAAGTACACAAGGTTTTCCCCACAGATACACTAGCCCAAAGCTTAAATGCAGACTAGAATACTACAGCATAAAGTTTGTACAATTAATAAATATATTTTATTTCACATAAACTACACGGGCACTTATGAAACGTCAGAAGCTAGATGCACGGTTCCAATTGGTCGTGTCGTATGGAGAAGAGCCGACAAGAAACTCTACGATTAGTTTTTTTTAAATAATTGGCTTTTATAATGTTTTCAAATTACCGTGTTTACAGGACAGTTTGTGTGTACTTAACTTATTTTCATGGAATATAAGTATAATTATGCAATAGCACAACCCTAACCGCACCTATCCGAGTTGTGATAGTAGTTCACTATTGTATTTTTAAGATAATAATCATTTGTATTATCAGCCTTTCGTTTCCACGGCTGATGCTGGGACACATATCTTTTTTTTTATGAGAAGCAGCTTGTAACCTACACGCGGGCCCAGTGCGGTTTGGTAGGTGTAAAAATGTCTTCAAAAGTTTAGCGTTCTAGGACAGACGCCGGTTTGCTGTACGATGTTCACGATTTTTTCCGTCGCTAGTTTTGAGAACAGTGGTTATGATTTTTGACAATTCTTCCTCTTCGCGTTGCTGGCACGACAGTTATTTAAATTTTGAAGGTTCGGTAAGTTATTTTTGGTGAAGGGCGGGCGTTTTTGGGGGACTGTCTTTTGTAATTTTGACGTTCGAAAAGTGCTCAGCCTAATTTGAATAAATGACTTTTGATTTTGTTGTCCCAAAACTTCGCCACTGCCACGGCGTTGTCGGTTGCAGCTAAGAGGTCACTTTGGCTGCATGTTTTGGGTGTCCAAAGCATTCAGCCAAAGTGACCTGCAACGCCTATCTATGAAAGGGCAGGATCGGAGGGTTTTTACAATAATAATGCTGATATTGGCGAGCGACACTTTACGTGATTTTCGTCAAGCTTATTAATAATATAAGTAAATAAAGAATGAATCCAGTAAAAGATAACACGCTAAGTGCTTTTGTCTGTCGGCTTTCTGACATGTGAACAAATATTATTTTATCGAGTTTCCTTATTGAAAAGGAAAATTCCCGTTTGTGACAATCCACACCACTTTTGGCAAGTGATTTCTTTTTGATAATGATTTTCTTCTGCCCTATTAGTAGCTATTTGAATCTAAGTGTTTGATAATGTCAATAGGTTAAAACATATGCAGGACTAACGGCCGGACCCAATAATCTATTTTCAGTAAAAGACAGGGGTCTACTCCGAAGTAGTATCGGCCGAATGTTCGGCCGTTTCCTGCTACGAAGTTACTATTTGGTTCGGTCGGTTCCGATCCTACACTCCTACACTCTTTCGAATATTGACTATGGTCCCGACCCAACTGAGCCGATCTGAACTTTTTTCGCATTTTTCAATAATATTCGGTTCGGCCATGTGTCGGGCCGATCCGAACATTCGCTCTTTGCACTTCGGAGTAGGCCCCCTGATCGCTACAGTTACTGATGGTAGCCAGTATAATCATTAACTACCAGTATAATATAATCATACAGATAGTTACTAATATAGATTATTGTGACGTTAAAACCAGAGATAGATAGGTTTTTCTACCTCCAGTATGCATGCCAAAACTGGTGATAGATAGGTAATTGGGTTCGGTCGTTAATCGATTGAAAGACACTGAACGAGACACAATAAAAGTTTTATTGTTATTACGTCTGGCGTTTAGTGTCCCGCAAAGTGTTAACGTTCAAGTTTCAAGGCACCAGCATGGACAATTTTGCTTATAAGTAGTTACTTTAGTCGTCTATAGAAAATGTACCTTAGGACAATTCAAGGACACAAAAGAAATACACTAAGGAAATTCAAGGACACAAGAGAAATACACAAACAAACTTAAATTAAAACAATAGAGGTCACTAACTAACTAACTGCACTTCTATTGAATAAATGTTACTACTCCGTATCGAATTTTCTAACTGAAAAATTTTAGTTGTATCAATGTCTGTATATTTGTTGATGAACTGCATCAATGTTTGCATGCCAAAATGGTAGAATGTAAAAGGATTATTTCATATTATTGTAACCCCCTTATTGTAAACACCTACATCCTAAGCAAATAAATGAATATTCTATTCTATTCTATTCTAGTCACTTTAGAAACAAAAAAAAATAGGTTATTTTGATCAGTTTACAAAATACTATACTGCATTTTTTTTAACTTTGAATATAATCATAATTATCATTTTTGTGCCCCGGTTTTGTGGTAATGTCGTATCCTCTCACAATTTGATATTATAATTCAAAACCAAAAACAAACACTAAAATCGTTATCGTTACCCGAATAACTGTCAATCTTAAGTGGGATAGAAGCCGGACAAGTCTGCCCCATGTCAGATGTGCTGTGAGCTAGAAGAACCACTGATTGGGTCCCAATAAATGTTAGACGTCATCACGGAAGACCAAGACGAAGATGAAGGGACGAACTTGACTCCTACCGAAAGAACTGGCCTGCGATGGCAGTAGACAGTTGTGAGTGGAAAAGGGAAAGGGAGGCTTTTGCCTAGTCGTGGGACATTACGGGCTAAATAGATAGATATACATCGTGTTCTTCACATAATCGACGGCACGGTTGGCGCAGTGGTTAAGCGATTGACTGCTGCACTGCGTGTCGCGGGTTCGATTCCCGCACGGAACAAATATTTGTATGACCTACATGTATTTGTTCCGAGTCTGGGTGTTTTTCTATCCATAATATGTATATACTTACAAACAAAAAAAATTATATAAGTAGTTTATCAGCCATCTTGTTACCATAACACAAGCATTAGGTTGCTTAGCTTGGGACTAGATGGCGCTGGGTGAAAAAAAAAAAAAAAAAAAAAATCAAACAATGCATAAAGTTTGGCAAACGCTTTTATAATTTTACAAATCAAATCTAACAAAGGAAGGGAAGGAAAGGAAAGAAAAAAGGAAAGGAAGGAAAGGATTCGTTACAAAGATATTTGTTATTTCATATTGTGATTGAAACCGTTTTACCTTCACGATTAGGTCCCGATATTTTTAATTCAGATAGTATGTAGGTATACAGATAGGTACAGTCACGAGCAAAAGTACATATGTATACCTACACTCGGCTTTATTCAAAAGCGATTTACTCCTATAGTTTTGAATGAAATTTTATGTTGTTACGAACATAGCAATTTCGTACCCATAGGTTTATGTAATGTGTCGTATTTTAACGTTGCATTCGTTATTTCACGAAAAAATCGTAATTGAAAGTTGACATATTGGTGCTCGTGACTGTACCTACCTAAATAATTATCCACCTCATCATCTAGCTAGCCTTTTGTACACTATCTTGGAATCGGCTTCCAGTCTAACAGGATGCAACTAATTACCAGTATTTTACCTAGACCGACAGCCTATCTTACTTTCACAACCCATTTACTAGGTAACATTGATAAGACTGGTTGTCAGACTTTTGGACTTCTACCACGTGACGACCGTCAAAGATCTACAAATAACGCGCTTTCCGAAGCACGGAGGGGTCTCGATATGTAATGGTCACCCATCCACGAACTGACTGCGGCAAGCGTAGCTATACCTGTGATCGACCTGTGTATGGTTGTTAATATTTAGCCGCGAGCCCAAATAGTTACCTACCTTCGTAGATAAAATAAGATTACAGCCATTTCGTGAACAACACGTGTAGATGTGCTACACGTGTTGTACACATCCATGTGTAGAATTAACTTAGATAGTAATTAATTATACTAAATATCTTCGTACAATACCTACCGCTAAACAACCGTTTTCACATCCTCATCAAGAACCAAATACAATAGTTGGGATTACGATAAATGGCTGTTCAGTACAGATACAGTAGCCAATACGAAATTTGACACTATCCTAGCTATATCAACTGTTATTGTGAATTAATCAGAGCTTAGACACTGGTGCAATCAATCCCTATTATAACTCAGTAAGCATTCAGACTGTGGCACTTGGGGTATTAATAAGGCAAGGTATACCTATTTGCATATATAGAAATAGTAGCGGCCCGGGGTCTGGATTTGTATTTATTTATTTATAATTTATTGTACACCAAAAAATACATAATTAAAAAACTCAATTTTTAGTACAAAACGGCGGCGGCGGGCGGTCTTGTCGCTTTCTGTGATCTCTTTCAGGCAACCTTGGAATGGACAGTGATTGCGTAGATATAAAAAATGGGGTTGTCAGTGGTGAAAAATAATATACTATGATATATATTATGTATATGCTGTATAATACACGGTTGTACCCGGTTGATAGTTCCCCTATGACATGGAACTTAAACATAACTGGTGAAATATATGTCTGCTATACTCATAGCAGACATATATTTCACCAGTTATGTTTAAGCTCCATGTCCATCAGTTATGTTTAAGTGTCATGTTTAAAATCCACAGTAGGTTATACATAGGTGTAGCTGTACTCACAGCTACACCTATGTATAACCTACTGTGGATTTTAGGCGTGATGTTATGTGTAGTAGAAATGCCGTAAGTATTATTTTGCAACAAAAAATGCCAAACAGTCACAATTTATGACACAAATATAAGAAGATACGTTTCGCTACTCTTAAACGATTCTTAGAAGAAAATACTGTGGTACCAACCACAGTATATTTTCTACTAAAAATCGTTTAGTTGGAAATACCGAGGGTTTCAGGATCCAGTTTTGTTAACCAGATTTAAGATTAATTCCCAGTAAAAAAGCATAGCATAATCAGCCCACATGTGCCCACTGCTGGGACACAGGCCTCTTCTCTGTGAGAGGGAATGAGCCATAATCCACCACGCGAGCCCAGTGCGGGTTGGTGGATGTCACATGTTTTCGAACTTTTAGTTCTAGGACATAGGGGTTTCTTCACGATGTTTTCCTTCACTGTTTTGAGAGCAGTCATGATGAAATTAAATACCACGAAGTAAAGTAACTGCCTGGGTTCGAACTCACGACCCTCGTAAGTCGGGGCTGATACCATAGGGGGCTACAACTGCTCAAACAAGAATAGCGCGAATCAGAATCGGGCATGCAATTCTGAAATATAGTAATACGTATGTATACAACACGTCATTGACACACACACAGCACAATACACAAACATACATAACTGGTACAGACGCGCACATCAAGCTAATCCAAACTGTCAAATTTTCCCAATCAACTTTGAACCTAATGCTTTAGCGATAACGTTGAAAATCTATTAAAGAAATTTGAGAGATTGTTGTGGCTTGATGTGCAGTGCTGGCGTCTGTACATAATATTTTCTTGAGGAAATAAAGTTGTGATATCAGTTTTCTGGCACATCAGAGCAGTGGTGGCCAAGTGGTAACGGCCGTGACTTACGAGATATAGGACACAGGTTCAAACCCTGATAGGCGCTTCACTTGTGTAAATTACTTCAACACCACTGCTCTCAAAATAGTGATTGAAGACTTCGTGAGGAAAGCGGCATGTCCTAGAACCAAACATTTGAAGTCATTCGATGTCACATCTACCAACTCGCAGTGAACCCGAGTGATAGATTACAGCCCACTCCCTCTTATACAGGGGAGGCCTGTGTCCCAGCAGTGGGAACATTATAGGCTGATTATGCTAGATTAGTGCTCTAAAGCTTATTAAAAAAAATAAAACTTATATTTCAGACAATGTCCATTGATTGGTTAGTATACAAAATAAAACTTAGAACTAGAGTTAGTACTTATAGCTACCCGGAAAAATAGTTTTATGTAAGTAATTAGGTACCTACGCCCCACTGGCATGTAGGCATATCCAATGTCCCAGTATGGGGCTATCCCACCTGTTCGCTATGGTTTTCAGGATTGCGTTGGGGCTGTTATATTATTCATACTTAAAGCTTTACCACAAATTTCAATAGAGATTAATCTTAAACACATCTCTGTTTGACTACCATACAGTTGAACGATTTCGGCGCCAAAATACACAAGTTAATGGATAAATTCGATAAACCTTTATCGATACGCGCCGCCACTACTCTATGTTTGCTTTCTCGATGGCAGTGTGGAGCCCGTAAACATCGTGTGGGGCGACCCTTGTTGTCATATTCACGATAACTGCTCACACGAGATTCTACTTTATAATTTCACTATTAAGTTTGATAGTTGTAGGTGGCAAAGCGATAATTCGGCGACTATTGGTTATGGCGATGCCACGTATACATTAAAGAAACCCTTTGCAACGTCGCAGTTGGTGTGCGGTTCGAGGACTACGTTTTGTGGATTGTCATGTCGGCATGACCGCGTGTGAGTTATGGTCTGGGAAATTAGAGGTTGTAGGAGTAAGGTCTGTATGCAAATTAGCGTCCGATATATGGCTTCGTGACATTTTCTGTGGAGCTGTGCTCGATGGGAAAATAATAAGCGCTTGATTTTCACAGTTTTCATAATATTATAGGCAAAAAGTCCCGAGTTCTTTTAAGGCACAATATTATCTGTTAGGGTCGCGGGTTGTTTGAAAATGTTACCGTGGCCCCTGGCACAGGCAACTGAAGAAACACGGGTGGGTTTTAATTAGTAAAAGTCTGATATCCCACTCCACCCAGAGTGGGAGAAGTTATTTATTTTATTTATTTTTCCTTTATTGGCCAACCAACAATTGTTTACACTGTAAATATTTAAAGTGCTATGTACCATAATCTGGGGTTTGTGTAACAATTTTTTACAGGTTAGCACCGCATGCCTCACAAACATTAGGTGTGCCACAAGCATTATACTATAAAATTAAAATTGATATCTTATTAACTAAAATTAACAAGTTAAAAATGATATTACGTGATGGGATATAAAACTAAAATAAGCAGTAAAAGTAAAATTCATTAAAGCATACATTCATTAATTATTTGATGATTTTTCACCAAAAAAAAGCATAGGTAATATTATGTATTATTACAATTGTTATTTTAAACTTAAAACACAACAACTATTTTTCTTTGTGAGATGAAAATATTTCGGTAAAGGAAGTTTACTGAATTTTTCATCTCACTCTCAATTTTTCTTTCAGAAGGTAGTTGTTGTTTGTATAGCTCTAGCAATTAGGCTTTTTTCAGGGAAGTAGATTCCAAGCATAACTAACCAAGTAGAATTTTCTGTGATATATGATGCATTTTAAAAGCACGTGAGATATTTTTATTGGTTTCTGGGAGCAAAAAAAGCACTAAACAAAATCAAAATTTTATTTAAATTCTACCAGAACCATCAGTTTCGTAAAATAATAATGAACCCGCCCAATATCCAACCCCAAAACTTAATAGGAACCCACATAATTGCACTCGTTGCGTCGAAATGGGTCGTGCGCATTTTTAGTCGGTGAAAAACAAAAGTTTTATTGGAGTGGAGCATTCAACACAGGAGAGCCGTTTCAGCTTTTGAGCAGGTTAATGTTCATCACAGGAAACAAGGGAACCGGGCGAAAATTCACTGCACTTTGTACATACAACTGGGTATTTTGTGCAACTCGACCGCAGTTTAGGGCATTTTTTGTGAAATTCTTTTGCGAATCTGCAAACTGGCCAGTAATTATTGGCTTTGTTTAATCAAGTCGGCTTGGCAGTCCTTTTTGAAAAGGAAACGTGACCTTTTTCCTCTATGAACTTTTAGCTTAAAAAAATTAAAATGACAGAAGTAGGACGTAAAGAGGTACGTTCTACTTCTGTTATTTTGAAACTGCTAGTTTCGTATTCGATTCGTAACTTAATACTACCCGTTTTGCACAACTGGTCGGCGGTTTTTGTGAATCCATTGTGAACTTTCGAGTCTGCGAACTGACCGGTATTGCTCGATAGTTATGGCTTTTATTGGTTGCGTTCTAAGCGAGGCAAATGGATTGTCTGCAGTGTTGAGGTCGCCATTTTCAAAATGGAAATGTGAACTATTACAACGCGTATCCCTTAATAAAGTGTTGGAAAGGTGTGAATACTATTGTGGTTTGAATACCTAGTATATACTAGTTATAGTATATTTTTGGTATAGTTTTGTATAGTTAGTTTAGTAGTCGAGTATAGTTTTGGTAGTCCTAAAAAACAAGATTTTTCGCTAGGATCATCAAACAGACCATTCCTACTCAAAGACCGTTTCTGGAGAGAAAGAGAAATAATGTCGGTGAAATTGCTGTGATTTATGACGTGTTAGGCAAACACGGGTTTTAGATTTAGATCCAACACGAACGAAAATAACAATCTATTTATTATTTTTATTCTTATTTTTATCTACATTCAAATCACAAATCCAACAAACACACATCATAAGTCAAGCAACTGAAAGCATCATTATATAATATTTAGAAGAGAAAAATAAGCAATAAAGTGTGGGGTACATTCGCCCCGATATGGGCGTATGATGAGCGGCTATCGCTGAATTATGTATAAAGGGCCGGAACCACCCGACGTCAGATAACCTCGTGGCCAATAAACAGGGCCCTAGTAAAAGTTAGACGAGAATAAGGGATATTTATTTACCATAACTGTTTTTTTTTTGGCAGAACAAGGAAAAGAAGATGCTCGATAATTGGTGAAATAAATTATTCCGTGTGTTCTTAGAGTAATTTCGATGTACGCATGTATTCATTAGATTCATCTCACGAGACTTATAATAATTTACGAATGTTGTGTTTGATTTTATTACATACCACTGATTGCAAGCGACTATTTATTTTATAATCAACTTCATCATTCAGCTGCATAATCAGACAATAATATTCCCACTGCTGGGACACAGGCCTCCTCTCTGCGAGAGGGAGAGGGCTGTAATCGTGCGGGTTGGTGGATGTCACATGTCATCGAATTTTTGGTTCTAGGACATGCCGGTTTTCTCACGATGTTTTCCTTCACCGTTTTGAGAGCAGTGGTGATGAAACAATGTCTGGGTTCAAACCTACGACCTACAACTCGTAAGTCGCGGATACCACTGGGCCATACTGCTCTCATCATTCAGATGGATAGCCAATAGGCAGAGGCCTATTGTCCAGCAAAGGTGATATCAGGGAGGCCTAACATAACCACACTGACCAGTCTTCCGCTTTCTGTATCCAGCGGTAAATCTACCTTTATTAAACTACTATCTAGATAACATGTAACAGGATGTGCTTGAAAAATGTCGTAAAGTTAAGCGATACAGCCACTACTAAATTTTTCCGTTCATTTTCTCTCTTGTGGGAGCAACAACCGTGCGTAGTGGCAATAATGCTCGACGCAGCAATATTGCTCATAGTTCTATATAAAAGCTAGTTCAAAAGTACCGCATTTAACACACTTATAGTCTATTCTGTCATCATCTGCTTAGCCTTTTCCCAACTATGTTGGGGTCGGCTTCCAGTCTATCCTTAGCAGCTGCGTTGCAGCTAAATACCAGTATTTTATATAAAGTGACTGCTTGCCTGACCTCCACAACCCAGATACTGGGTAATACAATACCCCTTGGTAAGACTGATTGTCAGACTTTCGGGCTACTCACTACCCGTAACGACTGTCAAAGATCCACGAATGACAGCCGGGACCAACCGCTTAACGTGCTTTACGAGGCACATAAGCGAATGTGAATTAAAGATTAAAAAGGTTTTGGAAAATATCTTTCAGTCAGTGTGTCTTCACAAGATTATAATTAACCCACTGAGTCCACTCTTCAGAGAGCTGACCCATTTCAAAGAGAAAATAATAAAAAAAACTTTCAAGCGTACTCGTGAAAAATTATGATCTCAAATATGGTGTCGTTTAGTTTTAAAATTTTAGTCTTATGAAAGTGACACAGCATGTTACACCACACTATTAATTTTGTGCACACGAGTCGAGTAGAAAGGCTGTGACAAATTAGTTGATTTTGCAATATAGTCAGGGTTTACGAACAGAGATTGGTAGGCTCAGCTGCTTGATAAAGATATAGAAGATGTTGGAAATCGATTTAAAAAACATTGTAATAAAATGAAAAAACCAAAACAAAAGGAAACTTTTTGTTTCATCACCTATTTTCAGCCGTCCACTGCTGGAAATAGGCCTCCCCAAGCACCGCCATTTTGACCGTTTCTGTGCTTCCTGCATCCAGTGGATACCTGCGGACTTCACAAGGTCATCGATCCTCCTTGTGGGAGGCCTTCCACCGCTACGTCTTCCGGTATGCGGTCGCCATTCCAGAACCTTTCGGCCTCATCGGCCATCTGTTCTGCGAGCAATGGGCCACTTAAGTTTGGCAACTCTTCGGGATATGTCAGTTGCCTTGGTTCTCTTGCGGATTTCTTAATTTATGTTTTGATGACGGACACTCCAAGTATAGTCCTCTCCATTGTTTATAACGAGAAAAGTATGGAAATAATTTTGCCCAAAACCTCACCCTATAATATACCAAGTGCCGTATTATTTCTAAATTTGAACGGATCTATCACTGAAACGTAATAATCGTGCAGTACTTGCGTAAATTGACATGAATTTATGCTTTATATAGCAGTATTTCACGAACAGTAATTGTCATGTGGAATGCAATGCGTTACAATGATTTTAATAGGTTTGTTACCTATTTATGTGTAGGCTTTTGTGTGACACCTAATCGTATGGGTACCAAAATTGGGGCGATCTATATTTTACATATAGCAGAGACCATAATCAATTTTTTGTATTATACGATAAATCTTCTACTTGCGGTGCGTTCGTTTCTCAAAAACTCAAAAATGCCTCAATGGATAGTAATGAAACTTTGGTAAGTTGTTGTACGCGCGTCGGAAAAGGTTCCTAATTAAAAAATAAATAAAAAGGCATTGCAACACATGTCCGGCATTAGCTAGTGCTAAATAAAAATTCTCTAAATTCGGACGGATTCCAGATCTAGTGTTCAACCCATCATACAAATACTAGGTAAGTAAGCATAAAGGGCGCTTCGGACCATAATTTCTCGGCATCAAATTGGATGCAGCACGCAAATGCTCTTAATCAAGCCTACGGGAGCTATTCAACCTCCAAGTGACCTCAACCACTGATAACGTAAAGATATAACTTTGTCCATAAATAATCATGCTCATTTCCCTTGCAGGATAAACAGGGACACTCGATCAAGTGCTAGTGATCGTGGTAAGCGCTTAGACCTCGATGTATCAGCGTCGGTGTAGTCTTTAGTTAACGAGATAGGTTGCTGCGTCTGCCCCTCTCAGGGACTTACATGCGCTTAGTTAAGTGGGACAGGGTACGACGGATTTAGTTGATGTTTTTGCTGACATTGTCATAAAATATTTACAGGGATGTTTCTCAGACATAAACATGTCTGACAAACATCCCTGTAAATATCTTGAGTGAGATACCTGAGATACAGATTTATTTCAAGTTCAGGTAGAATCAAATGATTATATACTTCTACTTTAAGGCCGTAATGTTGTAAATATTTATGTAGATCAATTATTTCAATTTTTTTTAAATTATTTCAATATAAACAATTTCAATTGTATCAATAAACAATTTCAATTATTTCAATTTGATGGTGTTTTGTTTTTCTGCCTACTTCGTACACCTCGAAAACTTGTATTTTTTACTGATTTTTTTCATATTCACAAGTTGATTGCTTTTTCCAAAAAGTGGTTAAAATGTGACGTGCCTAAGTGATTTTTAACACAGAAGCAACAATGCTTGTGAGTAAATGGTCACTGAATTTTCGAACAAATTTAAAAAATACTTATTTCGTCCGAATCTATAATAAAGAATCAACACAAAATAAACAGATTAATTTTGTATTCTTATTACAAAACAAACAAGATTAAAAGATATTTAGTTGCAAAAAACATCGTAGACAAAATTTATTTCTCGGTCACTACTGGGCTTAACAGTTCTGAAGGGCTTATCTGCATCAAGATTATAATTACTTGGTCCCTTTTAAACCGCCAGCCTAGACTTCTTAAGGCGTCACGGTTTTGTGAGCTCAACAATTAATCAGGCCACAAGGAAGTAATGGTATTGTTATGCGCTCAATTTATTTTCGCTTTAAAGTATCTCCAGAGTAATTCAACTTCTCTTTGTTAGAAAATTACAAAAGGGTTAAACAATTTTTCCTCTTGGTTTAATCCTTTTTGTATTCTATCGTTTTATTTCTTCATAATTTTTGTTTCACTGACAAGCGTTAGAAATTAAAAATGTTAAATATATTATATTACAATGATAGAATTTGCAGTCTTGATCCTAGAATCATGATGCGTAAGCCTGGGAGAGGCCTGTGTCGAGCAGGGGACTGCGGTAGACTGAGGTGATTGAACACACCATTTGCAACCTCAAAACGAAATTAATTGAACTTCCATATTGATTTAACCGTCCATCACATCATAAATAAGAACATTATCACCGGAATCCAATCTGTAAATAAAAATCCCATCAAAATAATATCAAAGGCAACCCTAAAAACACGTTCAAACAAAATAAAATTATCTAAATCCGTTTTTAAACGGCACTAAAATCAAGCAAGGGGTGCGAATAGCCTGCATAATTAGAAATCTGGGCTATATTCCTGGTATTAATAACTCGCTAACGGTACTGAGCCGAAGGCGTAGCGATAACCATTACGCTAAAAGCCTGCGGTACTTCGCCTAATGTGTCTTCAATTTAGAATAAAGTAATGTTTATCACGTCGTTAGAATGTATTTTATGCTTCAAGTTCTTGAGGACCTCCGTGCGTTCTTTTATGAGCTATCACGGGTGTTGTCTAGTGTTTTATTTTGATGACACCCTGTATTAACCTAGTTTTCATTCAATATTATTGTCACGATAAATGCTCCACATTTACTTTGTCCAAAACTTGTGTTCTAGATTTTTTTTAAGGAATTAACCGATTAAAAATATATAATTATGACATTCTTTGTGTAGATCTATGTTTTGAAATCTAAAAGTTAAACTCAGATATAAATAAAATTAAAATCCACATAAATAGACAATCTCCTATCGTATAACGTTTTTCTGCATCATCTCCGAAAATCTCAGTTAAGAACTCGATTGCTCTCAAACTGCCGTCTTCACCGAAGCACTGTTACGCACAGTTTGGCACAAACGTGATCAAAATATTTGTGCAATAGTCGGAACAATGTTAACTGACTCCAATTTCCTCAATCTGAATCGAACAGTTAATTGGATTACCAGTTTCAGGGCGAAACCTGATGAATTCCGTTATTGGTGAATTGTTATTCATTGTGTCATTGCTAGTTGTATGAGTTAATCAAAATTATAATTTGTTTGTGCTCGGGTTTCTATATTTTGTTATTATTATTCGATACTTATTTAAAGTTTTGATAAAATTAAGTCCTTTTCAGCTTTGCATCTTTTAGTTTGATATAATTTTGTACGTAGAAAGATGAAAGCTGGGGTCGTTTTTGGGAGACCGACGCCATTCAAAATGAATTATCATCATACTTTTGTTTTTATTGTTAGTTTTTCTGTCAATTTTATTGGGTATTATCACCCAACTCGTTATATTAAATGACTAACTAACTATACAAATAAATACAAAAACAAAAGGATACTTAGGCATCGAAGTACTCGTCCGCATCGCTGTCATCCGGAAACGTGCCCAGAAGACTGGCAGCATTGCCACGTTGAATGGCAATGCTAATTCTTTGGCCAAAGAACAAGCAAGCCCTCTGGTCACGTGAAGTGTCGAGCAGCTGGCGAGAAATTCTCTTAAGAAGAGATGCGCAGTCGGGTCTAATACTCATATAATCGTTAGGTATTCAATGACATCCACCCACTCCCAATGGGCCCGCGTGGCGGATTATGGCCCACTCCCTCTCAAAAAGAGGAGGCCTGTGTAGATGATTCAAATCCATTTTTATTATGCTCATGATGATTCAAATCCATTTTTATTATGCTTAACGAGCTTCTACATAATTAACAAAAAAAAAAAAAAATTGGCTTGGGATTTTAAATCTAAGTGGTATCTGATGGTCATACGAAATGGGTTTATGATTTTAAAACTTTTACCTAACATTGAAAAAATATATTCGTATCATCCGACCAACTTCCTTATAGGTTCTTCTAACAATCTTCTCTTACTTTGTCCTTCTCATACGTCTGACTTTGTTCATTCCTCTTTTCATATTCAGTCCATTCTTCTATGGAATGCGCTTCCTCTTGATATCAGGACGGCCACCAGTCGGTATGCATTTAAGCGGAAATTGCAGAGTTACTTTCAAAACAAGTTTAAAAAAAAATAGCGTACAGTCATCTCAACACATCTCTCCCTTGATTTTGTATATATATATGTCGGAGCAGTGAAGTAAAAGGTTTTGATTACGTACTAGTAGCGCCATCTATTAGCGTTTAAGATACCTTACTCGATTAACCAAATCGAAAACAGTTGTCATTGAGTCAGTAGTTCGAGTCGGGGTTGTCAATGTCTTGTCGCGTGTGGCGTTTGACATCTGTCAGATGTCATGGTGAGACTAGTGTGTTAGCGACATACATTGGACATCCAGGGCTCGACCGCGCCGGGTGTGCGCACTGATTCTACCCAACCACATGCAACCTGACGGATACCGATGGAATTTCGGATAAGAATCCCTCAACATCTCCGACATATATATATTATAAGTATATATTATAGTAATATATATGTATGTGTATGTAACCTATTTATGTATTTGTGTACGTAGTTTTAAGAGTTTTTTTTTTAAATTATTATTGTCCCTCTCAACCAAAGCACCTGCCATCTAATCTCTACACCACCCTTGGTTGACTGGTAGAGAATGCCTAAGGCATTAAGTCCGCCTTTGTACCTTTTTGTGCGAAAAGTTTAAATAAATAAATAGGTATTCGGCCTATAAAAGACAATGCGCATCGTTCAACTTAGGTATTTATCTATAATAGAAGCTATTTATTTATAGTGTCGCTTCCTCTCTTTGTGAGAGTTACTATTCACACCAAATTACCTAAATGGTATACCTACGTAAGTATCCCACTGTTGACCGGAAGATTAAATGAGATTATAGGATAATAGCTTAATAAGCACTTTCACGGTTCAATACCTGCATCTACTGTGGTTGCTTCTCTATCAAAATATTTTATGGCCAAACTAGAAAACACGTAAAAAACATCCTGTAAATAGTCGTTATACACTTTTAAAAAGTTTTTATAGCACTTTGTGGCCTCAACCCACACCTAAGTCATGTTTATCTGTGACTTAAGTAGAACATTTTTACACAGAAAAGCGAGACAAGTGCGCCTTTAGGTCTTACGTGCTATAAAATAGTATAGATCGCAATACTGTGTTTTTAATTCGAAAGAATCCGATTCTTTCACGCATGACATAATTATCTTATCCACACTCCCACTATTTCCTTCTTCCTTTACCGCAGCTACATACTGAGCTTTACCAGCCTGACATTAAGATCCATATCATCAGTAAAAACATTATTACCCCACATAACAAGTCTCCCATCGTTACGCCGTCAAAATCTGGTGGGGGGTAATTCGAAAACTTGATGCCTGACAAGTCTGACACGCGTCGAGGACAACAGGTCATTTATCATTGAAGCCCCTCACTGTCCAGTCGTGTTTATCGCTAAATGACGTTTATGTCCTACACCGAAAAAAATGATGTTGTATTGTAGTGACACTGCCGTAACTTTATTTACGTACGAATTTTTTGATACGTGATTTTTTATTTGGTTTATTTACTTGTTGAGTTTATTGTGGTTGAATATAAATGGGTTTGTTGTAGATAATATAATAGATTACAAATATATTAATACTGATGCATTAATAGAGTTCCTGACCGTATTTTGGCCATGGCAGCAAATCTCAACGGAGGCTAGCCTTCTGGGTAGCGGGATCGTCCGAAAGGGTTACCGCTGCCCTGGAACATAAAGGGCTAAGGAAGGAACACGGGTGGGTTTTAGTCAGTAAGAGTCTGACACTCCTTTCCGCTCCACCCAGAGCGGGAAGAAGAAGATATTGAAGATTTCCCATCCGCAAAAAAAAAGGCTAGCCTTATGCGAAGGAGATATTATAGTGCACAAATGTGTACGCAGACACAGATGCACTCTCCCTTCCCTCACTCTCATAGTCCGATGTGACGGTAATCCGACACGACCAGAGAGAGATCAGGCGATGCATTAATGAAGGGTACGAAGCCAGTGTGAGAAAATCTTGCCTTGATACAATTCTGAGCAAAATCAATAGATAATAGCGGTAGATATACCGGCCGCCAATCGGGAAAAGATGCTGACTCCCAAGAATTCCAAAAAAACTGCTGACATGAAAAAAAAGAGAGGAAAACTGCTATGTAGCTAATAACGCTTTTGAAAAGGGCCGGGAACCAAGTTAATTCAAGTCTACTATCACATATTATTTGCTAATCAATACCCTGATCTTTGATCTCCTGATAATATAATTGGGAAGTAACCTCTCGAAGGGTCGCATTAAGAGCTCATGATTAAGGAAATATACGATGGAGTTCGAAACTAGTCGGGTAATCCCAAATCAAGTTGGAATAACACTATTCTTAGAATAAGCGAATTTCATTTCCGGACGAAAAAAGACAGTTATGCCTTCCAGAAACGCTATAATTTTTATATACTTCCTGTTATTTATAACCAAGGGAATCTATGCAGGAAATTATTTAATGTTACAAGTTTTTTCTGAAGTTATGTTCTACCAACTTTGGTACTTAGCTTGTTGAAAGTTACGATACTCACTCAACGAGAAAAAGTTTATTTTAGGTGTTCCGAACACAGACAAAGAATTTCTTCGAAAATAAATGACTGCTGGGACGGGAAATTAAAGAATTCTAACTTGATATTTCACGACCAACGTGACAGATGGAAGACACTTAGAGCTCATTATTTCTTTAATTAAGAGGCCATTATCGACTTTTTTGGTAAAATGGTAGCAGTGACAAATGGCTGAAAGTGCCAACAAAACTGTCCATCCCAACACCGAGTTAATTAAATTATCGGTTTACATGACAGATGCACCAATTAATAAAAAAATAGTTTTTAAGTTTACTAGCTGCGCCTCGTGGTTTCACCCGCATACGTTTCGATCCCGTGGGAATATCTGTGTGCCAAATTTTATCCAAATCTCTTCAGTCGTTCTCAATACTCAATACATTTATTTGCATTCCACAATGTGAACTTAGGCGATTAACACACGGCACCGCGCACCGCCGCGGTTGGCGGTGAAGCGGATCTCATGTCGCATTGATCTCTATTAAATCCGTCGATGCCTAAGGCGATTATCACACGGCACCGCACGCCGCCGCGGAGGGCGGTGGCGGTAAAGCGGATTTCGTAGCGGTACCCCGCGCGGTAAGGCGGTTTACGCGCCTGTCCGCGCGGTTGGATTTAACGCGGATTTGACCAGATTGGGTTCATCCATTTTTACGAAGCAGAACACTAAATAGGACATTCATGTTATTCATTGATATATAAAAACCCTATATCAATGATGTTATTCTATAAAAGTTTGAGAAAACACGAAGATAAATTTTTCAACTATACGCGAATGTCTACTTCTTCATTTGATTATTTGCTAGCAAGGATAAGACAAGCAATTTCAATCTCCGAAATAAACTTTTCAATATCAAAATCCATTTTTAAATTGCAACACATACGATGTTTCTTTCGCGCGGTTATGCGGCGCCCCGTGTGTGATGCACCGCCCCTCCGCGCGGCCGGCCGCGCGGAGGGGCGGTGGCGGTGAGAGCACCGCTCGAACGCGCGGTCAGGCGGTGTACGTGTGTTAGGCATCGACGGATCTAATAGAGATCAATGCGACATGAGATCCGCTTCACCGCCAACCGCGGCGGTGCGCGGTGCCGTGTGTTTATCGCCTAACACACGTACACCGCCTGACCGCGCGTCCGAGCGGTGCTCTCACCGCCACCGCTCCCCCGCGCGGCTGGCCGCGCGGAGGGGCGGTGCATCACACACGGGGCGCCGCATAACCGCGCGAATCATCGTGTGTGCAGGATGTGTTGCAATTTAAAAATGGATTTTGATATTGAAAAGTTTATTTCGGAGATTGAAATTGCTTGTCTTATCCTTGCTAGCAAATAATCAAATGAAGAAGTAGACATTCGCGTATAATTGAAAAATTTATCTTCGTGTTTTCTCAAACTTTTATAGAATAACATGAATGTCCTATTTAGTGTTCTGCTTCGTAAAAATGGATGAACCCAATATCTTCTTTTTAATTTCTTTTTACGCCATAAAAGCCAGATTATTGCCACCACTTCAGCGTCCATTCTTGCCAGTGTCTGTGATCAAACTGGTCAAATCCGCGTTAAATCCAACCGCGCGGACAGGCGCGTAAACCGCCTTACCGCGCGGGGTACCGCTACGAAATCCGCTTTACCGCCACCGCCCTCCGCGGCGGCGTGCGGTGCCGTGTGATAATCGCCTTAGGTGGTAGGTACATTACAAAATATACATAATTTTAGATCATTGTGGACCCTGTCGGGCACAGCAAGATAGAATAGCTAATAATATAATAATCGTTTTTGGAATAATCGTTTTTGCGTGAAAGAGTAACAAACATCCATCCACCCATCCGTCCATACAAACTTTCACGTTTATAATATTAGTAGGAAGTAAGATAAGATTCAGAAACTTAGCTAGCCCGAAAACACTTTCATCCGGGAATGTGGGAAAGAACAAAGCAAATGAATTCCGCGGCTCCAATAGCAAGGCTATTTTTTTTTTTGCGGATGGGAATTCATCAAATGACTAAAACCCACCCGTGTTCCTTCCTTAGCCCTTTATGTTCCAGGGCAGCGGTAACCCTTTCGGACGATCCCGCTGTGGTTCGAGGTTTAGTCGGTAAAAGTCACATCACAAGTAAGAACGCAAAGAGTATTCACAACAATTTTGCTCTCAAACAAACCATGGCTAAGATATATCTATTCTACCATTTTCAGGAAAATAGTCTCTAATAATAATGTCAAAACTCCTCTAGCTTTGTGACGCTCAATTTACTGTCATATCCTCATATCACTAATTATATCCATTGATATATAATAACGACCTTGTGTAAGTCGCGACCCCTAACGTTTTACGCGCCGCTGGCTCAAGGGACGTAATACCGACCCCTTAAGTTTCTAATTGGTTTCATGCCTCTAAACGTTACAAGTTCTTACAGTAACCCTGAAAATATTTTACTGTAGTATTTAATGTTTGTGGCGCCTGGCGTTTAGTCATGAAGTTTTGTGGCAGATATTTATTTGAGAGAATGGGAGGGTCTTGTGGCTAAGTAATAACAGCCGTATAGATCGATCGATCAGGTTAAGCTATGCTTGCCGCGGTTGGTCTGTGGATGGGTGATCTTCACATACCAAGACTCCTCCGTACCTCGGAAAGCCGTTGTTGGTACCGGCTGTCATTCGTGGATCTTTGACAGTGTTTATGGGTCAACACAAGCCCGAAACTTACCAAGGGGTATCGTATTACCCAGTAACTGGGTTGTGAAGGTCAGATAGGCAGTCGCTCCATGTATAATAAGTACTGGTATTCAGCTACATCCGGTTAGACTGGAAGCCGACCCTAACATAGTTGGGAAAAGACTAGGCACATGATGATTTATTTGAGAGAATAGAAAGTTTGATGATGACCTTTTTTATTTTTTTCGAAATGGAACTGTTGCATTGCAGGACTTTTATTTTTCACACATAGTTTCACCCACATGTTTTCTCGGAAGCTTTTTATAACGGGCAAGTTGTTAATTGTTTATACTTTACTTTTCACAACGGACTAAGTAGAGGTATCTGCACTTTGCAAGAGCGTTTTACCTGACAGTATTTCTGAGAAACAACTTTAACTGCATTCCCATGTTGTTAAAGTTGTTTCAAGTAAGTAGGGACCTATTAGTTCAGTGTAAACCACACAATTTTTACATAATAGGCTTTTTATCATAAGCAGAAATCACTTCTCTGAGTATATCAACTTTGACAGCAATCTGCTAAGATTCATCTGGATTCAGTTCTAAGTTATTCTGAAGAAAGAAATAACTTTATCAACAATCTTAAACAGACGTTTCTTCTTATTTAAAGTTAGAGACATTTTCATGTATTAATAGACAATTGTGGCACAAACAAAAGTTTTCGCACAATTTTGGGACTCAACCAGATTCTTAGTAGATATTAGGAAAATTATGAGGATGGGAAATCATCAAATGACTCCCCCCGCTCTGGGTGGAGCAGAAGGGAGTGTCAGACTCTTATTGACTAATACCCACCCGTGTTCCTTCCTTAGCCCTTTATGTTCCAGGGCAGCGGTAAACCCTTTCGGATGTTCCCGCTACCCTCAGACTATACCTTAGGTATTATCAGTTCAGATCTAAATCCATTCGTGCCTAACAACAACACAGCCAGCACTTACTTTTATCTCCGCTTTATTTCTCTTAAAGACGTGAAGTACCTAATTAAAAAAAGTTGAGCCCATAATCCAACTCTTCACGTTTTGAAATTGTTACAAGCGGTTTTTTGCAGCGGTTTTCAGCCATCCCCGGGGAAATCGGCATATTCAATTGCCACAGTAATTCGTTATTGGAAAACGTAATTAGGCTTAACGAGTTCACAAGGATTGCTGCTGTAATCAACAATAAAATAAAGGGAGGTGTAATTAAAATCATTGCTAAAGACCTAAAGTGTGTCAGCCTTTTTCGCAATTTCTTGAATTGCTTCGTAAAGCGTTCTATTTTTCTACTTTCAACTAACAATTAGTCTTCGTTACTTTTGTATTATCTTAGGGAACCAGAGGAAAAACAATGACTGTTTTCTTTTGGGTAGAGCTTTCCAGTTTAAGCTGTGGCAGGTATAATATCAAAGTGCTTTTAGGGTACCTACTGATTCTTTATTTTCCCTTTAACAAGTTCGTGGTACTCGACGGGGTCACCACCGTTCCAGTAACTAAAAATAAGTAGTGTGAATGTACGATATTATTTTTATAAGATCTAAAAGGAAAACGTAGGTTTAAGAATTGCTTTTAAATGTGTGTTTGTGGTATCGTAACTGCGGGATATTGCGTAACACAATAACAGTAGCAATGGCTTCATTTTGACAGTTCAACAACATTCATTGCGGTATTTAGGTACGTTGTTGCGAAGACAATTTTTTCGAACATATGAAGCAATGGATTAGCAATATCCTTAATAATGATTCAGATGGAGATTGTATTGATAGTATGTTACGCAATTAGAGTCCTGGGGGTCTACTCCAAAGTAGTATCGGCCGTTTCCTGCTACGAAGTTACTATTTGGTTCGGTCGGCTCCGATCCTACACTCCTACACTCTTTCGAATATTGACTATGGTCCCGACCCAACTGAGCCGATCTGAACTTTTTTCGCATTTTTCAATAATATTCGGTTCTTCCATGTGTCTGTCCGATCCGAACATTCGCACTTTGGCCCCCTGGTCATAAGCTTCATTCGTAGTTGGCGTAACTTTAAAGATAACTTGGGTGCTACAATCTATCTTTTCAGCCCAAATCACCTACTTCCGAGATGAGGCATCCTGTTTCACGTTATATGTAGGTATAACTAAGTCGATCTTGATCCAGTCTCGCTCGTTTGTGTCTAACGATCCGTACATAGATATCCAATTTTTGACGGCACTGTTGGCGCAGTGGTTTAGCGATTGACTGCTGCGCTGCGTGTCGCGGGTTCGTTTTCCACACGGAAAAAATATTTTTTGTATGATCTACATGTAAGTAGTTGTTCTGGGTCTGGCTGTTTGTGTATGTGAGTTTAAATGTTTGTAAACGCACCCACGATACAGGAGAAATTCCTAGTGCGGGCCAAGGTTTTGCCAAAAAAGAAAAAAAAACAATGCAGAGCTAGACTTAGGTAGGTGAAATCAACAACAACAAGTGAAACATTTCTATATACTATGGGGCCCCTATGTATATTTTTTGTATTTGTAATTGATGTGGTGTATAATACAATATTAAAGAGTATAATTATTCCGTGGCTAAATAATAACAGCCGCACAGGTCGATCGGTCAGGTTAAGCTACGCTTGCTGCGGTTGGTCTGTGGATGGGTGACCATCTTTACACACCGAGACCCCTCCGTGCCTCGGAAAGCACGTTAAGCCGTTGGTCCCGGCTGTCATTCGTGGATCTTTGACAGTCGTTACGGGTAGTCAGAAGCCCGAAAGTCTGACAACCAGTCTTACCAAGTGGTATCGTATTACCCAGTAACTGGTTTGTGGAGGTCAGATAGGCAGTCGCTCCATGTAAAAATACTGGTATTCAGCTACATCCGGTTAGACTAGAAGCCGACCCCAACATAGTTGGGAAAAGGCTAGGCAGATGATGATGATGAATTATTCTATTTTTTTTCGATTGCCTCGTTGGGCTAGTAGTCGCAAATGCTAGTAATGACTATGAAATCCGTCGATTTCCGGGCCGGGTAAATTGTTATTGGGTTTTAACACCAGGGGCTCTACTCCGAAGTAGTATCGGCCGAATGTTCGGCCATTTCCTGCTACGAAGTTACTATTTGGTTCGGTCGGTTCCTATCCTACACTCCTACACTCTTTCGAATATTGACTATGGTCCCGATCCAACTGAGCCGATCCAAACTTTTTTCGCATTTTTCAATAATATTCGGTTCGGCCATGTGTCGGTCCGATCCGAACATTCGCACTTTTCACTTCGGAGTAGGCCCCCAGGAATTTCTCAGTACCAGCAATTACCCCGGAATCTGGATTTGTGCCTAGTTACATGGGACTTAAACATTACTGGCGAAATGTGAGCATACCCGAGGGTACACCTCTGGCTAACCCTTCGGTTATTACATGCGTGATGTTACTATTCTATTATTAACCCCCGACAAAAACAGAGGGTTGTCATAAGTATAACGTGTGTATCTGTGTGTCTGTCTGCGCCATCGTAGCACCCAAATGGCTGAACCGATTTTGATTATTTTTTTAATTAAACAACAACCGTTTTAACATTTTTTCCTTCTTTTTCTTTAAATCTAAACGAATTCGATTGTGAAACAGAGTAAGGTACTGTAAATTTTTTAATACAAATAAAATATCCACGTTAAAGTATAACAGGCTTCTTTTTTCGGTCGGACCATAAGGTATACGAAGTGTTTTATTGGTGCAACCAGGAAATTATGTTTACTGGCCGTTTCCAACCTGAAAAGCTCTAAGGGTATTCAATTATTTATCTTCTTACTGCTCGTATGAGCTATATCGGTCAGTTGAGAAGAGTGCTTTGGTCAATGCTAATATTAGATTATGGTGTACCTACTTTTGTATTTTATCTTCATTTAAGGTTTAAGTATGACAAAGTGTCAATTCAATCTAAAAATCTTTTTAAACTTACTAGTAGTGTTATCACTTCGTAGTTCAACCCGTATAAACTATTTATATCTATTATGGTTATTTCGACTTGCAGATGTTGCACTTTCTTTTTGGATAGAAAGATAGATAGTAAATAAACCATTTGGTGCACACAAAATACATGATACAACACACAAAAGCACGATTAAAATATAACAATTAGGTACAGACGCCAGCACATCAAGCTACTACAATCTGACAAATTTCTTTAATACATTTTCAACTTTATCGTTGAAGTATTAAGGTTCAAGGTTGATTGGGAAAATTCGACAGTTTCGGGTAGCTTGACCTGCTGGCGTCTGTACATATGACGACATATCAAATTATACTTTTCCAGTTTTAGCTGACCTCGCATTGTTTAGGCTTTTCGTACATTAAGAAGTTTCAGCTTATACTGGGAATGTATAGTTTGATATCTCGTTGTTTGTACATGAATATAAAGAAAACATATGATGCCAATATATAAAAAAAAATCGTCATGTTGGGTCAACGTTCATGGGCAGAAGCTGACGTATGTTTGTTATTTATAACAGACTAGCTGCACCCCGCGGTTTCACCCGCATAAGTTTCGATCCCTTGGGAATATCGGGATAAAAAGTATCCTATATGTTATTCCTGGTTATAAACCATCTGTGTGCCAAATTTCATCCAAATCCGTTCAGTAGTTTTTGCGTGAAAGAGTAACAAACATCCATCCATTCATACAAACTTTCACGTTTATATTATTAGTAGGAAGTAGCATACTGCAATACAAAATTCTAATTTCCCAAGGGGTTCCCGAATGTCCGTCAGCAATACGTCTGCATGAACCAGTAACGGTTTCTGACAGTATTTCGAAGATAACACGGAAATTTGAAAGGATAAACGTCAAATCGTACCGGTTATTGTTGATTTCAAATGTAGGAAATCAAATTATGTCCACAAAGTAAAATATTAGAGCATTAGGATTCGTGTAACTTAAGTAGTTCATTATTGCACCGAGTGAAATTATTTTATAGCTCATGTGACCTGCCGGTCGATTCTGTAAAAATCTCACCGTGAAAACTCAAGTGAAGTGAGCTTGATGTGAGTTATCAGTAGTGTCAATCCCTAGCATTGTTTGGAAAACTTAGGTGAAGTGAGCGTGGAGTGAGCTGTCAGCTCACTCCACGCTCACTTCACCTAAGTTTTCATGGTGAGATGGTTACAGAATCGCACTGCAGAACCCGCATTAAGTCACAGAAAAGCGTGACTTAAGTGCGGGTTTAGGTCACACAGTGCTAAAAAAATAATTTTAAAATATAATCCCCTGTCTTCATGCAGAGTTAAATGATTAAATCAGCATCCTATTCAAAATTGCTACCAAAAAGTTCGATACGAACCTGAAAATAACATTAACAAAACCAAATTCAAAAACAAGAAAGTTCCAAACAAACACGACCTCATAAATACTTGATCTAAAACAAAGCGTACAAAATCCTAAAACCAAACAATTTGTAATACTTGGCCGCAAAATTAACCGTGTGGCCGCCGCGTTCTTTTAATTCCGGCCCCGAAACATTCTAAACAAAATAAAAAAATGGCCAAAATACTTCGTGAAAACAACGACACAGAAATCCTGGGTCTACAGGTAATAAGCGAAAGTGCCTCGGCACCGCCAAATTAAATATGAATGCCGTTGTAACAGTACTCTTTCGTAGTTGAAATATAATCCTGTACATACCTTTTTCAGTTCATGTTGTTTTTATTGTAGTTTTTACGAGCGACGCGTCTGTGATAGTGACGCGGTCGCAGGGTTAAATGTGTAAATATTGCATTAGGATGTATTGGTTTGTCGGTATTTTGTGGTATTTGTTGACAGTTATTCGTATATTTCCGTGTAAGCTCGGAAAATATCTAACACTGGTTTCTGCCCGTGAATTCGTTCGCTTGGAAGTCGTAAGACACTAAAATATACTGATAGAAACACAGCCCGTGTTACTCGCTGATAATATTAGTTATCTAAACTTTCTATAGATGAAATATTTTTTTAAATCGCTTAAGTATTTGTTTTAATGTATAGATTACAAGCATACATACAAAAAAAAAAATACCCTTTTCTCTTCATAATATTACTTTAGATGACCTCGCTAGAAAAAAATATCAAGCAGCATTCAAAAAAGTATTCTGTATCGAATGTTTTCTCCGTGAAAAGCCAAGATCTCTGGGTACAACACCGTTATAAGAATCAATGTTTTCTATGAATTACTTTTGCTACAGCCTGTTGTGATGTCTCGTTGAGGGAGGACAAAAAATAATGCCATATAATTTGGAACTATTACAAAATAAGCAGAAAGCATCTATCTTCATCGCCTCGAGGTGTAATCTCTCCAGCTTCCTTCACTTCCATATTTCATTCACATAACTTTCATTCACTTGAACTCGATCCGAAGCGCACATTTTTCATAGCTGTGACTGGTACTTGCAATTCATGCTTTGAACGTGCAATAAGTACTGAAAACTCTACTTACAGAACCAGCTCTCAAGTAGATTATCGTGTTTTGAGGTAAAATGCTGGTGGTCTACCACAACACATTTTAAAATTAAAGTTTCGATTGGTGATCGAATTTTGAATTCGTCTATTGAAAATAAGTAGTCTATTTTAGTCTAAGGCATTCGTGGATCTTTGACAGTCGTTACGGGTAGTCAGAAGCCCGAAAGTCTGACAACCAGTCTTACCAAGGGGTATGGTATTACCCAATAACTGGGTTGTGGAGGTCAGATAGGCAGTCGCTCCATGTAAAATATTGGTATTCAGCTGCATCCGGTTAGACTGGAAGCCGACCCCAACATAGTTGGGAAAAGGCTAGGCAGATGATGATGATTTTAGTCTAGGTCATCCTTTTTCTCCCTACATGAACGGGGACTATTATCTTTTTTTTTTTACTGGCCTAAGTCGTCCTACTCCTGGGCAAGGCCTCCGTCCATTCCTTCCCTCTTTCTCGAGCCCGCGTGACTTCCTTCCAGTTTTGACGGAACCTATCCAGCTCGTCCCGCTACCTCCTACGTGGTCTGCCGCGACCCCGCCTCGCTATTCATTATCTATACTAATAATAAAGCTGAAGAGTTTGTTTGTACGCACTAATCTTAAGAACCATTCGCCTCTCATTATTTATAAGGCGTAGGCAGTATTAAATAACCTCTGAAACCCCAGGACTGTATAGTCCTACTAACACAATTATACGCCTTCCCATAATTGTGTGTGGAGCCGTTCTAACCACGTTTTGGGTTCCATCTAATATAGAATACCTACACTCTACATATACGGGTGTATAAATAGAGTGTGGGTATTCAAGGTATATCAAACACATAGATAATACAACATAGCATGGCAGTATACCCATACTTCTTTTTTACTATGTGTTTTGTAGTGCAAGAGTCGTGGCTAAGTAATAACGGCCGCACGGGTCGATCGATCAGGTTAAGCTACGCTTGTCGCGGTTGGTCCGTGGATGGGTGACCAACTTTACACGCCGAGACCCCTTCGTGCCTCGGAAAGCACGTTAAGCCGCTGGTCCCGGCTGTCATCTGTGGATCTTTGACGGTCGTTACTGGTAGTCACAAGCCCAAAGTCTGACAAGCAGGCTTACCAAGGGGTATCGTATTACCCAGTAACTGGGTTGTGGGGGTCACATAGGCAGTCACTCCATGTAAAATACTAGTATTTAGCTGCATCCGGTTAGACTGGAAGCCGACTCCAACACTGTTGGGAAAAGGCTTGGTTGATTATGATGTGTTTTGTAGTGCAACGCTTTTGGTACGAATGTTATGTAAATGACAAGCTCAACAGTTGTTTACCCTAAACTTCAAAAGGGATCATTGTTGGTAGTCACCATTGTGATTAACTTTTACTATGGGACCGCGAAATAAATCATCTCCTCCATCCATACATTTGATCGATTTAAGAGAACACCGTGGCTTTTTATTATATATTTATAAAATTGGTTCATATATGTATAGGCTATTTTCCTAAAAAAATCTAATTATTCCGTCAGTTAGATTATCAAAAAATATCGAACCCGTATTTTTTCTTTTGTCAATTATATAAAAAATGATGAAGATATCGCCCGTTAAAGTTCCGCGTGACGTCACTTGCTTGCGACACTTGCAAGCAAGTGACGTCACGACACCCCACTCCCAAATTTTAATGCGCTTTATCTTTGTCATTTTTTGTTTGATTGACAAAAGAAAAAATACGAGTCCATTATTTTTCGATATTCTAACTGACGGACTAAATATAATAATTATTTTTTTACCCAGGCAACTACCCTATTGTCATCGGTCAGGGTCATGTTTGGGCTTAGGGTAAACAAAAACTAAGATTGTATAATACAAGGCCAATTTCCGTATTTAAAAACGTTCAAAATCTAGTCGCAATCTTATCTCAGCGACATTCAATGTTTAAAATTGTCAATTAGAATTTGATATTAGAGGAATTTTTGACAGATTGAGTCTGAGATGAGACTGTGAACGTTCTTAAAATTACAAGAATTGCTCCTCAAGTTTTATACAACGTATTGCTATCAAACAATTAAGGTATTTTTGCCAATGACTGGGGCTTTTGATAAATAGAAAATAGGTAGTTAAAAAGACCGTTTTAATTAAAGGAAACTCAACTTGGATTCTAAACTGGATTTTTCAGATGTTGTAGTCGCATCTTCGGTCAACGTTCGTAAGCAGAAGCTGATCTTGTTATTTGTAACAGATACATAATCAGCCTATAACGTTCCAACTGCTGGGACACAGACCTCCTCTCTGTAAGAGGAAGTGGGCCGTAATTCACCACGCGGGCCCAGTGCGGGTTGGTAGATGTCACATGTGTTCGAATTTTTGGTTCTAGGACATGCCGGTTTCCTCACGATATTTTCCTTCACCGTTTTGAGAGAGAGCAGCCTGGGTTCGAACCTAAGACCTACAACTCTTAAGTCGCCGCCGTTACCACTGGGTCACCACTACTCTTCATAAAAGATATCTACTGCAAATTCTAATTTCCCAAGGGGTAAACGAACGTCCGTCAACAGTCGCTCAGCATGGACCAGTTAACCTACGGCTTCCTAGAAGTGCGGTGGCCACCATATGCGTCCGTAATGTCCTAATACAGAGCAGTTTTTGATACCTCAATGTGAGATATTTTATAAATGTCAGATTTTCATGACATCAGTTATAAATATGACGGAAACGCTCTTCTAAAGTCCGGCCGTCGAAAGAATGCATTCCTGACACATGTCAGTGCGACAACTCTAGTAGCAAATAAAGATCAAATTCTCGAAACACGTATTCAAACTCAAACTCAACTAAACCATTTACGGGCACTTTTGAACTGTCAAAAAGTCGGTGAGTCAGGAAATATGAAGCTAGTTCTCTATTCCAAGGCGTAGTAGGTGCCTATGGAGAAGAACGGGTAAGAAACTCCATGGACACCCTTTAAATTATATTTTTTCAAAAATATTAGTGTTGAATTATTAATGTTGAATTTATATTATTTTTAATTTATGTGAGAACGATGTAAAAAAGACGTACACGTTAAAAGCGTCCGGTATTCGTTTGTATGAAACTGACAGGTATTAAGAACGCATTCTCTCGTCGGCTGAACTGTAGGAAACCTTAGCTTTACGGTATTCAAAAAAATACTGAAGTTTGAGAGGATAAACTTCAGATCTTAAACGTAATTGTTATTTTCAATGGAATTAGATCCTAACAAATTATAGTATAATATAATTTTAATTATAATCAATTAATTATTTGCTGGTATTAATTCGTCATTAAAGTGAGACCCTTTTCATAAAACTCCTCGCTACACGCGTTGCTCAATTCCGGCACCCTTAAAACAAATGAATACAAAATGTTGCTACCCCTCTCACAAACAACATAAATTATGCAGACCGTGTCCATTACATACTTTATCTCTGAGACATGTTTACAGATATAGATAGACTAGATAGGTGCTAGGTGTGACCTGCAAAGTATCGAATTAAGGACACAAGGGGCTGAACTGGAAATACGGACCAAATTAGCTGCCTAACCATCGTAAAGTTGATTGGTTGGCCTAATAAGTCACTCGTGGCCTGGGCGTAAACTTAGTTACTAATGTGTAATATATTGCATTTTCATCATGTCATTTACAGGCCGACTTTGCCCACTGCTGGGCATAAGCTTTTCATTTCTTGTGCCAATCGCCGCGCTCCTGTGCCAGCCTCATCCAGCCTCTACCCACGATGGCAACAATATCGTCCGCCCCTCTCGCTGCCGGACGATCCACACTTTGAGTTCCGCTCCTTGGACGCCAAACGGTCCTTTCTTTACTCCACCTGTCATCGCTGAGCCATGCCAGGTGTCCTGCCCAAATTTACTTGAAATCTTCGTATGTCTTCGGATCTCGATGTTAGGAACTCGGTCTAATAGCCTTAGGCCAAGCATGGAACGTTCCATAGCTCTATGTGCCACTCTTACCCAGAACACAGCCTCCTGCGTGAGCGTCTTAACACTGTACGTTATGGTTTGCAAAAAATATATTACAGAGGCGAGATTTCAGATATAGTGAAGTTTTGGCTCATTTCAGGATGTCGTCAAATTTGTTAAATGAGTTCAAACAATTCTTTTTTATAACTTATTTTACAAGGTTCCTGTATCGTAAGCCTATGCTATACATATAACAACACAATCGAATCGTATCTTTCTGTATAATTACTCTGCAAACAGTATCGCAAACTTCTCCGAAACACCAGCAATTTTCAGTTACACGTGCGTTCCAAAATTATCACCCCACAGCTGCGCTCAAAGGCTCATCTAGCAAAACATATTTAGCTGTCCGTCCAACCTGATGAATGGGCAAATGGTCCCTAATTGAATATTAAATGCGGCTGCCTACGAGCCGCATGACAGCCGGGCTAAGGTCGCAAATAAGGTCACCGGCACCCTACGCTCGGATTACTACCAGCCTACCCGAAAATCATTGGTTTTCTCGGGATAAGTAGCAAACGCTTCGGCTTTTGCGTAAAGCCTTAAATTCCCTGATCAGACAAAAATGTGTAGGAAGGTGTTTTCCGCCAAACTTTTTCGATACAGATAAGTACTGTGGTGTGGTGTTTTTTTCTTTCGATAAGTAGTGAGGGACTTAAGTCCCAAGGATTTTGTGAATAGACTACCGTCTATCCTCGGAGAGATTTTCAGCTTTATCTTTCTTGGCAATTATGCCATCATTCTCTAAACATAAATATGCTGACTAACCATGGTCAGCCATTTTACTCTTCCAAACGTAAATTGCTTCTTAAAGTAAATCTTTCACCCTTATATTTTTCAACTAAGATATCTTCGGGCTACAGGGACATACAGCAAAACCAATATTGACATTACCGAATACTTGATATTATACGGAACTACTTTTGTTTACCTTGTCTCTGCCACAGGTGCTCTATTTATGTCTTATGAAAACCTACATATGTGCAGGTGTTGGTCGTCTTTATGAAAAATAATATGACATCGTATATTTTCAGTATTAAGTTATAATAAGGATAGTGTCCCGCTTTTTTTACGAGTTCGTTGTTAACTTTCGTCGGTAGTTGGTTTCGGACGATCTGCTTTGGAAAGGGCCGTAAACATAAAGAGAAAAATATATAGGTATAATAAGTTTTTTGGGTCACGTTTGTTACTTGTAGTATGTAAGGATCGTAGCAGGTATTTTATTGTATCTGCCTACCCCCACCGTCATGTCCTTGAACCAAAAATTCGAAGACATGTGATATCTATCAACCCGCACTGAGCATCATCTGCCTAGCCTTTTCCCAACTATGTTGGGGTCGGCTTCCAGTCTAACCGGATGCAGCTGAATACCAGTATTTTACATGGAACGACTGCCTATCTGACCTCCACAACCCAGTTACTGGGTAATACGATACCCCTTGGTAAGACTGGTAGTCAGACTATCGGGCTTCTGACTACCCGTAACGACTGTCAAAGATCGACGAATGACAGCCGGGACGGCTTAACGTGCTTACCGAGGCACGGAGGGGTCTCGGTATGTAAAAATGGTCACCCATCCACAGACCAACCGCGGTAAGCGTAGCTTAACCTGACCGATCGACCTGTGCGGCTGTTATTATTTAGCCACGGGCCCGTCTGTTATTATCTACCAGCCCGCACTGAGCCCGCGAGGTTTATTAGGGCTCACTCCCTCTCTCAGAAAGGAAGCCTGTGTCGCAGCAGTGGAAACATTATAGTTGATTATAGGCTGATTATGTTATTATGGTGCAATTTAAGACAGACCAGTCCAGTTGTCTTGTCGATACACTAATTGCACTTAATAAAGCACTCGCTATAATTCAATACTTGCTTATGACGTCATCCACGGCTGCTACACAGTGACCTATTAACCACTAAGGACAGGCAATGAATCAAGATGACAATATATAGGAGGCAAGTTTCACTTTATTTATCATCCAATTTACGTAACATCAAAATTCCTAACTTCTTGAAATTGGAGATCGGTAGGTACAATTCGCTTAGTGACTTCGTTAATCTAATATTTTGTTTTACAACCACGAAATGGATTTTAAATTATATTATAGATAAAATTTATCGTTGATGTTTTTCCTTTCTGCAAGTTTATAGAGAAATATTTAGACGATTTGAGTTCTACGACGATTATTTTGGCTCATTAGTCGATTCGCACGAATTTACTCGCCCGAAACTTATGCAATGAAGATATTAAGAAAAAAGTACACGTTTTGTAATATTTAACTCTTTATGAGTTCTGCACGCTAGTGTCCTTTTTTCTATACTTTATACTTTTAGTGCGGGTAAATTTGTGCGAATCGGGCGGATCGTCATGCCATTATTTTGATACAATTCCATGAAATCAAGTGTTACGTAAGACGGATTTTGTTGTTTTAATTTCTTTGTGACATACCAATTTATAATGTTATTCCTTTTCTATTTATTAAGTTTAAAACCTTCGATATAGAGCGACCCGAACTGACTTAACGTCAAACCCGCTTTCGAAGCACAGGCTCCGAAGGTGACTGAAGAGGATTTAAGTATCGACGGATGATGCGATAACCAAGCAAATTGTTGATCTAAATATGCCATACTGGTAACAGATAGCAGTAACGTGGCTTTCTCTTCTGTATTTACCAGTGCTAGGTTTGCGTGGTATAACCAAAATGATTATAACGCTTAATGACTTCGTTAATTCATTATTTTGTTTTACAACGACGGAGTGGATTTAAAATTATATTAAAAACTAGCTTCTGCCCGCGGCTTCGCCCGCGTGGATGTCGGAAATTATCCCACGGGAACGTGCTAACAGGATAAAATGTATGTGCTTCCCCAGGATGCCATCTATCTCGCGGGCCCTTTGTGGCTAATTACAATAGAAAACCAATTATGTCTCATTAGTGGTGATTAAGAGGGTACCTATATGATATCTTTACCTAAGTACCTACCTAATTTAAAAAAAAAACTCAATAACAGAAAATAAAATACCTACCTAAATAAACCTATTTCTGATGATAACTAATCTAAACTCAATAAATAAGCAAAATCCCTAAAAACTAATATCTATACAAATGAATAATCCTACCTAACAGTATTATAAAATAACCTACGGTCACTACGTACACTATCAAAATTAAAATCTATACCTACGACTTATAAAATTAAACCTAAATAACTCTAAAAACTAAAAGGAATGAAAAGGTCGCACAGATAATACTGCGGGTGACGTAACCTACGACAAACTTATTATTTGCGGTTGGTACAGTAATCGGGTCTAGGGATCGAACCGCAAAATTAAGTTTGTTTTTTATTGTATATACTTTTCCGGGATAAAAAGTACCCAGTGTGGTGCCCAGGATAATAAAGAATAATTATACCAAGTTTCATCGTAATCGAACCGGTAGTTTTTGCGTGATGCCTGAACAAACAGACAGACAGACAGACAGACAGGCAAAAATTTTTTTAATCACATTTTTGGGTTCGTTGTCGGTCTAGTAACACCCCCTGCCATTTATTTTTTTGTTATTTTCAATGTACAGAATTTTCACTTCTACAGATTTATTATAAGTATAGATATAGATAAAATTATCGTTGAAGGTTTTACTTTCCGCATGAGTTCGAGAAAATCCTAGATAATTTAAGTCTTTAAACGACGTTTATTTTTTTACAATTCCATGAAATCAAAGTGTTATGTTGCGCAGCATGTTTCTTTTAATTTCTTTGATACGTACCAATTTATAATTTTATTCCTTTTCTATTTATTGTGTTCAGAGGCTTCGACATAGATTGATCCGTCAAACCTGTTTTCGAAGCACAGCGATCCCGAAGGTGACTAGAGATGATTAAAGTGTCGCCGGATGATGATGGCAAATTGTCGACCAAAATAATTATGTCAGACCGGTGATAGACAGCAGTTTCATGGCCTTTATATTTACAAATGCTAGGTATGCGTGGTATAAACAAAATGATTGTGAACTGTTTTGACTATGTTTAATACCTTGTAGACTCAATTTATTCTTAAAATGAGCAATGTAATTTATGACTTGATAAAGTTATCTCATCTATACTTAATAATAGAAAGAGGTAAAATTTGTTTGTTTGTTTGTATGTAGGGGGTAATCTCCGGAACTACCAGTTGGATTTGGAAAACTCTTCTTGCGTTTGATAGCCCAATTTATCGAGGAAGGCTATAGGCTATATAACATAACGCTAAGACTAAGGAGCCGAGCAAAGAGAAAAATAGTCAGTAACAATGGTAAGCGAGAATGTAGCACTAGTGCGGGTAGTCGATACGATGCGATGCTACGGGGACAACAAATTTCACACAGATGAAGTTGCGGGCTGAACTTTATAACTCTAGAACTTTATAATCTGTGAAAAAAAAAACCACACACACCATTTACCAAAAATTTTAATATGCTATCAGAGTTGCCAGGCACTTTCAAATACTTAATAATTTATTAAACTTGACCCCTAAACTGGACGTCAAACGATTAAACTAATAATGGTTCAATCTGTAGACCATGCATTTATTTAAAGTTTTTTTACATAATAAAGCACATTTAATAAATAAACAAAGCAAAAGGAGTAAGCAACGATTCTGTAGTTTCTGCCTACCCCATGGGAAGATGCCGTGATTTTATGTGTGTATGTGTATGTTCAGAAAACATCATTAGATAAGGAGGGTAAGACTCCAATAAATTTGTTTGTGTAAGATAGAACTATCACTTTGTATCACTGCCAAATGTCGCGTTTAATGTTTTTGAATGGTTTCCGTTAAAGTACAGACGCCAGCACATCGAGCTACTATAATCTATTAAATTTATTTAGGAGATTTTCAACTTTATTGATAAAGCATAAAGTTCAAAGTTGGTTGGAAACAATTTACAGTTTCGGGTAGCTTGATGTGCTGGCGTCTGTACCTTTTGACTTACCTAATAGTAAAAGCATATTGATTATACAGCAATAATAACTATTGTTTTATGGGAGACTAGCTTTTGCCCGCGACTTCGTTCGCGTGGAATAGTGACTTCACCAATAGATGACACCGACTCTTGACCAATAGATGGCGCTGTATGTCCGGAATAAATTTTATTTTTTATTTTATTTTTTATTTTTTGTAATAAAAACTATCCTATGTCCATTCTCAAGTTCCAAACTATGTCTGTACCAAATTTCACACAAATCGGTTCAGTAGTTTAGGCGTGAAGCAAAGACAGACAGACAGACAGACAGAGTTACTTTCGCATTTATAATATTAGTTTGGATTGGCCGCAGAAGGCGACACACAGAGAAGAGTGTGAATAGCTGACCTTTATAATTATGCCAGACTGGTGACAGAAAACTGTTTTATTGCAAAGCTCTCCTCTATGGAGTATGAGACGAGACAGCTGTGCTGCTGGGGAGTTTGTTGCGCCACTTCTTCTTCCCAGCGATAGCACTAGGAAGTGGTGAAGGGCGGGCGTTTTTGGAGGACTGTCTTTTATAATTTTGACGTTCGAAAAGTGCTGATTCTCAGCCTAATTTAAATAAATGACTTTTGATTTTATGAAACGATCGAAGCAGGTGGCGTTCTGTAGTATCTGCTTACCCCATGGGAAGAAGGTATGAGCTTATGTATATATGTATGTATTTTTAATAAATGCATTGCATCTTTAATAATTAAGACGATTTTATTTTCTTCAGTAAATCGACGTCATTGAATTTTATCGCCAGCAAACTGTTGCATCAAAACTGAGAACTGAGCGTTATGCTCTAAACTTTCAAATTGATATTGGACAGTAATATGCTATTACTAGATTGCTAATATCTAAATCAAAATTCCAAACATTTTCTCTTCTAAAGTCGATAGTCCACTGCTACGCTGCACGGAGAGGTTTACCACGTTAGCTGCGCGGTTCATTTGTTTGTTGTTTGTTCCAACTGCACATCCGTGCGTAGCATGGCCGTGGGTCGAAGGGGACGATCCCGCCGAATCGTTCATACAAACCAAGGCTAAGTAAATCTGCGAAGCTAAGCCGTGGGCTGCTGTGGAACGGCGCCTTAAGACATATCGAAGTCAAGTTGGCCGATTCATCATGTTCAAGTTCTAATCTCGAAGTCCAAGATCAGAATCACGAGCTCCGTTTATGACCAAAGTTCTGGTGTTTGTGCCACAGACAATGCGACCTTAAGGGTACAATAACTGTGCCCTCGATGACTAAAACAAGGGTCTCGTGTTATGTTAATTGTTTACGTGACAGCCTTAAGAATGTAGTAAATAGTAAACGTTTAGTTGACGTGGTAATTACTGCTCTGAGTCATTTGTGGTAATGGCGCGGTGATGTATTGCTTTTAATGTTTGATGAATATGTATTAAAGTTAATTATCTGCAAAGTTTTAGCTATGTAAGTCCCTGAAAGAGGCCAATTAATATTAAATCATAGACTTGGGACCTCGCTCCGTGATTAGTTCATAACGAAAGGCTTCTTACGAGTTCGAAACTAGTTGAGCAACGAATCGCAGGTCCCATATCCGCACGGAACAAATATTTGTATGGCCTATACCTAGATAGGTCTTGTAAGACGTGGTTGTTGGTGCATGTAAGATTGCCTGTTATAGGTACTTAAATGCACAGTTCGAAGAACTTCACAATCTTATCTGATTTATAAATTTATAATTTTTGTTTTTTTTTTTTATTTATAAATTGTATGTTTTAGTCGGCATGAAATCGTTATCCGGCCCTTTGTTTTGCTCATAGAGATAGGATTCTGTCTGAGCCCTTAACCAGATAAAGTTGAAATAAAACAATACATTTTTACAGATAAAACTACTTTTATTATCTTAACCATTTCAACACTCCATTAACGATTGGACACTTGAATAGTACAGACGCCAGCAGGTCAAGCTATCCGAAACTGTCAAATTTTCCAAATCAATCTTGAACCTTAATGCTTTAGGGATAAAGTTGAAAATCTATTAAATAAATTTGACAGATTGTAGAAGCTTGATGTGCTGGCGTCTGTACAATACTTTTTTATCAATATACTAGCTTCTGCCCAACCCGCATCGCATCGCATCGCCTACCCGCGCTATTACTTCATTGTCTTTTTCATCATGATAATGCTAGCTGCCACACATCGGCCGAAACAACTCGGTATTTGGAAGGTCAAAAGATCGAATTAACAGGTCATCCGCCGTACAGCCCCGACTTGGCCTCCAACGACTTCTAGAAGAATAAATTCCGTGGTCACGTTTTTCGAGCCGTGAAGAGGCCCTTGATGCGTTCAAAATGCACGTTTTGGAGATACCTCAATCCGAATGGAAAAAGTGCTACGAAAATTGGTTCCAACGTATGCAAAAGTGCATCGATCATCATGGCGAATATTTTGAAAAGCAATAAAACCATAATAAATGCTATATGTTTGTTTCACTTTGTTATTCCGGATACATAAATAGCAGCCCTCGTAAAGTAGGTTATGCCAGAAAATACATTCTTGTATAAAAACATTATTTACATCGACACTGTTATTCATTGTAGACACTGCGCAAATATTTAGTTCAGTCATTGAGGCTTTAAAATTCGTGTCAATTAAAATTCATACAGAGTTTATTATTGATACATTTATGTTCAGTATTCAAGCACTGTTTGTTAAAGCAAATAGATGAACTCATGTTTTTTCCTTTATCTGTCCGGATATGGGAGCTTCCTAATAGTTTATTGCCAAAGTATTTATCCATCATATTTATGAAGATTCGTAAAAATTTTACGTTACTTAAATACTACTAGCTAAAATACTAGTTATTTTTAATTAATGTAGAATCGTCAAAGTATATTTTTTTTACATATTTTTTTAAAGACGTGATCATGACAGTTTCGAAATTCAAGGTTACATTAATCATAATAATTATTATTTTAAATGGAACGTCATGTAAAGTGAATAAAACAATATCAACACTTTTTTACTTTAAATTAAATTCCCTGTTTAAAAATCAAATCCCCGACGCGCAATGTCGTAAAAAATTATGAAAATAATTACCTACTCTAAACTATATTTTGATCTTAATGCATGAGACTTTTTGGTAGGTACGACTGTTGGTCATTGTCTTTTCATCCAACTCTGTTCAGCCGTTTTAGAGTGAAAGTGTAACTAATAAACTCACTTTCGCATGTATGATATTAGTTAGGATTTATTATGACGCAATCACGCTTGGTGGTTCACTCAGATTCGGTTACGTATGAGCGACATTTTTTTATTTGTTGTAGATGCGGTAGGCCGCACGTCAGTGTAGTGTACTCAGTGGTAACTTAACCAGCACCCTAATTGCGTAACACAATATTAATCTAAATCTGTATCATTTTGAAGGATATTGCTAATCCATTACTTCATATGTTCGGAAAATGTGTCTGCTGAACCACGTAAAAAACGCAATGTATGTTGTTGAATCATCAAAATGACAACTATTGCTACTGATAGTGTGTTACTTATTTTTAATGATAACAAATTTACATTTGCAGTTGGAGAATTGACCGTGACGTACCTATATATGTACGGGAGAACACATTTTTCAACTACAATGTTAACTTGTTTTTGGGATGAATTCGCCACACTTGGCAATTTTTGTTTACTAAAAATTACTTAGATAAAGTACATGAATTTTAGTTCCCACTAAAACATATTTCCATTTTAGTACCTACCTAAATCTAATTTGACTTACATATTCACGAAAGTTTTAACAATCTCTAAAGCCTTAATTATTTCAGTTCTCACGTTTTCTTCAAATGTCGTATCAGTGATTAATGTAGCAGTATGTGAAGGCGATTAATAATAAACCCGACGAAGTTCACTCCAATGAATTTGTGTTTGGAAACTAACTAAAATATAGAGATTTGGGGCAGCGTAATCCCATTCCCAAAGTGGTTGTATAGGAAGATTAGTGTGCTAACTTAGTTATAGACAGCTCACCTATTGTATTGAATAAAGGTCGCTTTAATTCTGTAATTGTTTATTTAAAGTTAGGAGTGCTAACAGCCGCTACTTACGAGGACGTAGGTGCGAACCCAGACAGGCTTTACTTTGTGTAGTTAAATTATTTCAATGGACACAAAGGGTAAAGATAGGTGGAGTCGTCAGTAGCGAAGCCAACGTCACCTGTGGTGTGCCGCAGGGTAGTGCCCTCTCGCCGAGCCTCTTCTTGATATATGTAAACGATCTGTGTCAGCTACAACTTACTAAAGGTCGAATATTTAGCTACGCTGATGACACCGCGCTCATATTTCATGGAGAGACTTGGGAGGAGGCACAGCGCATGGCTGAGCTGGGACTCTGTAAAGTCAGTAATTGGTTGGAACAAAACTTACTCACCCTTAACATTGCCAAAACTTCATACTTGCAGTTCACGTTCGCCAAAACCAAACCTATAGCAATAACCCTTAAGGTACACTCTTGCAATTTCCCTGAAAATAGGCGCCAGTGTTCATGTCTTTCAATATCTCAAAAAACAAATATAAAATATTTAGGTGTATTAATGGACGAAAAACTAAGCTGGCGGCCCCAAGTCGAACTAACTGCCTCTCGAGTTAGGAAACTTATTTGGGCATTTAAGAAGCTCCGAGATGTAGCTGATTTTAATCTTCTTCGCACCTTATATCTTTCTCTAGCCCAGTCGATAATTGGTTACTGTATCACGGTGTGGGGAGGAGCCTGTAAAACAATTATGATCCACCTCGAAAGAGCTCAAAGATCATTGCTCAAAGTCCTGACCTTCAAACCGTATCGGTTCCCGACCATAACTCTGTACCAAAACTGTAAAGTGCTTACAGTGAGACAGCTATATCTCCTCAATACCACATTGAAGCAACACCTAATAACACCTTTAAACAACAGTTACAAAAGTAAACGCACAATCACTAATGTCTGTAAATATGTCAAATGTAAGACTGCCTCAGCTAGACGGCAACATCTCTTCCTTGCTACGCATATCTATAATAAGATAAACAGGGCCCTACAGATTAACCCATTCCCTAAAAATGTGATTAAAAAGAAAATAAGCACCTGGCTACAAACACTGGATTACACACAGGCTGAAAAATTAATAACATAAACCCAGGTTACATTATAAACACGCACGATAAATGTATACATACCATGATATACATTCATACGTACGATCACGTACCCGGACACACACACACCCTTACACACACAGACACCCTCACACACGCTCACACGTACACACACATGAATACACCCCCACCCTCTCACACGCTCACACATACACGCACATGGATACACACCCACCCTCTCACACGCTCACACATACACGCACATGGATACACACCCACCCGCACCCATACGCCTCATGCAGGTATTGTATAATTTAAAATTGTTTAAAATTTATTGCATAATATCTGTCTAAAACTACTGGGAGAAGACACTGATTCCTGTAACACAGGTTACAACCTAGCACAGGAGTCAGGGATTCCATATATAAATGTAACATACTTTTATGTCAATAAATATTATTATTATGTCCTTTATTTATTTATAATTCTTATTTTAATACATTTTTAAATATTAGTATAAAAAAAAAACATTTAAAAATATAAAAAAATAGTAATCCACCGGTGTCGGGAGCAGGGTCCAAGCTACCGGTGGTTAGGGCTCCAGAGACAGAAACCTCCTCACAATGCGAGCCGTATCGAGGAGTACTGCCTTCTGAATCAGGCCCTTGATCCAACCGCCTAACGAGAGCCTCGATAGATGTTGATCGAGGCTTTCGGCCATCAGGCCATTAGCCGATACGACAATCGGCACTATGACAGTCGAGCTCACATTCCACATGTCAACAACCTCGTGTGCCAAGTCAAGATATTTGATTTGTTTATCTTTCTCAGCTTTCACGAGGTTCCCGTCATGTGGAATGGTAACATCGACAATCATTGCGCGGCGCACTAATCGATCTATCACCACTATATCAGGTTTGTTGGCGACAACAGTCCTGTCAGTGATGATAGACCGATCCCAGTACAACGTGACATGGTCATTTTCGAGAACTGGGTCGGGCACATACTTGTAATATGGTACCTCAGAGTTAACAAGTTTATATTTCAAAGCAAGTTGCTGGTGAATAATCCTGGCCACTTGGTTATGCCTGTGCAAGTACTCGCTGTTAGCCAAACGAGAACAACCAGAGATAATATGTCTGATGGACTCACCCGGACGGTGGCATGCCCGACATACGTCAACCGTCCCATCCTTCATAATATGTCTCCGGTAGTTATTCGTCAAGATAACTTCGTCCATAATTGCACAGACGAAACCTTCAGTTTCCCCGAAGAGGTCACCAAAACGTAGCCAGGAAACGGACGCTAAGAAATCTACACCGGGCTCATGAAGAGCCCGATAGAAGCGCCCGTGAAGCTCCTTGCTTTGCCATATCTTCTTGCGGTCATCGGTAGTCAGTACTACAGGTTTGCGCCAGTTCTCTTTCGCCATGGAGAGCGGGGTGAGCCCCTTGTCCACTGCGACCACATCACGGTGCATACCCACTTCGGCTTTTAAAAAATATTCCCTGAGACTGCACACCTCGCGGTTGTGGAGGGTCTTCGCATTTAAAAAGCCTCGACCCCCACACTTCCGCGGGATATACAGTCTCATAACCGATGATCGTGGGTGATGCATCCGGTTTGCGGTCAGTAGTGTACGGACCCTTCTATCCAGGGCGTCGAGTTCAGTCTGAGTCCATTTGAGTATGCCGAAAGAGTACATCAAAACCGGCATGACCCAACCATTGAAGGCGCGCACCTTATTTCCGCCCGAAAGAAGACTAATTAATACCTTCTTCAGGCGACAAAAGAAGCGCTCCTTCAACGATTGCTTCATGTCAGCATCGTTGATGCCTAACGCTTCCGACATACCCAAATACTTATAGCTTTCGGATGAGGAGAGGGATCTAAGGTGTATGGAATCGGAAAGTGGAATTCCCTCGGATTCCATAATCTCCCCCCCCTTTACATGCATGACTGCACATTTGTCCACACCAAATTCCATCCTGATGGCACTACTGAAAGTTTCAGTTACCTTCAGTAGCTCCACCAGATGCAATTTGTTGGGGGCAAAAAGTTTCAAATCATCCATGTAGAGGAGGTGAGATATGACCTGACCACCTCTCTTCAACCGGTAGCCTAGACCTGAATCCTCCAGCAGTGTGCTTAGAGGATTCAGGGCTAAGCAGAACCAAAGAGGACTCAAACTGTCGCCCTGAAATATTCCCCGTTTAATCCATACAGGCTCATCATTCCCCTGGATCTGTCGACACCCTGGATAGCGAAGGACCGTCTTCCATTGCCCCATACACGACTCAAGGAAGGTGCGTAGAGTTGCATCTATCTTGTACAACTCCAGCACCCTCATGAGCCATGTATGTGGCACAGAGTCGTAGGCCTTCTTATAATCTATCCAACATGTCGACATATCCTTGCGGGATCGGCGAACCTGTTGGCTAATGGCCATGTCTATAAGGAGTAGCTCCTTAGTACCGCGGGACCCATTCCTACATCCATTTTGAGAGGCAGACATAATCGAGTTACTGTCTATGTGTGTGTTAATTTTCGCTCTCAAAATGGATGTAAGAAGTTTATAAACCGTCGACAAACATGTAATCGGTCTATAATTCTTGGGTTCCGCGGGACTACCTGACTTATGGAGCAGGTGGGTAACGCCTGTTGTTAGAAACTGTGGTAGCGACCCAGACTCTAAGGATGACTGGAACTGAGATGCCAGGCAAGTGTGTGAACTAATTAGCCATTTTAACCAAAAGTTATGCAGTCCGTCCGGACCCGGTGATTTCCAATTCGGTAACGGACGGACTGCTCTGGCTATGTCTAATGACGTAATTATGACTGGTTCCATGTCTGATATAGTTCCACACACTCGCTTGATATCGCGCATCCAGCCACCCTCAGCGTGACAGACGGGTACCGACCAGATGCTGCGCCAGAATGCACTCGTGGTGGCATCATCCGGGCGGCATACGTCCGTCACGTTTTGTTCAGGTCGCTCCCAAGCTCTATATACCCACCTCTCATCGCTCTGGAACATGCGATTCTGCGTATATCGATCAACCCGCCGCTTATACCGCCGAATACGGCTCGCCCATGCACAAACTTTCTGCTTCAGGAAGTCGATGCGCTCTGTGACATGAGACATGTATTCTCGAGGACTGATTCCAGTCCCCGAGAATGCCTGCCTTACAAAGCGCATCACTCGTGGTCGTGTATTGCCCTCCCTGAAGCAGTATAGTTTGCCGATGAGTACCCTGGCCCCATCGATACGACGCTCGATCCTGCGCTGCCAAGCTGGTACGGCTGGTTTTGGTCGAGTAGCTCCGTCAAAACTAGGGAATTTGACGTTAGCTAAACGACATGCCGCCACAGCCGCGCAATACAGGATCGAGTGTGTATCAACGAGATCCTCGCTGCTCTCGAAGAAATTCTTGAGCTGCGAGTCCAAGGCACACACCAGCGCCCTATTTTTTTTGTGCATAGGTAACCGTGGTAATCGGGGTCTAAATTCGGTTGGAGTGGATCTATATTCGCGAAACGCATCCTCCAGTGCGCTCCTCAGTCGGACGTTGCACTGGCTACTTACTGTGTCAACCCTATCATCTTCTTCTTCAACATGATTGAACCGCGGCGGGATGGCATTAGTATTTGACGCTTGTGCCGCGGTTTGTGTCAGAGACGAGACGATTTGGTTGCTCAGTACCTCTGAGCGCAGCCTATCAAGTGCGATATCGTCCAACCTGTGATTACGTTGGATGACCCGCACCTGATCCGACAGTCGTTGGGCCGAGACGTTGACGGTTGGTTCCAGTTCCTGAAACAGAGACAGCATCCTATCACGGTACGCAGTGAGGTTAGTTCCCCCCTCTGTAGACCTGTAATATGCGCGCATGACGTTCTCGTTCATAGACTGAGTCCATCTCATGCGCTGCACACAACCACCGGTAGCGGGGACCCGGCTCGGGGCCGGATGGCCCCTAAGTCCCAAGCTCCTCGGTGGCCGGCCTCTCCCCTGCCGACGTACAGGTGTAGGCGACGTCGGCGGGGAAAAATATTCGTCGCTCGAGCTCGACGCAACTGCTACGGCCGGTGTCACAGCACTCTCGATGGGGCTAGGTTCCGGCGGCGGCGGGGCGGGGCTGAGCGACGAATCCGGAGGTGGTAGAAGTGCGCGGCGAGCCGCTAATCTCGTCAACATCTTCGTTATATAGTTTTCGTTTTTCCTTTCATGTTTTTATCCGGAGGTGACATCTGTCATGTCACCTCCGGTTCGGCAGTTTTTGATGAAAATTGTTATGGTTCATTTTATATTTATAGAAAATTATGTTTTATAGAATTTTTATTTTGCCTATTATGGTTTCAAGTGATATGTAACTATAAAACTGTTTCTAAAAATTATATATATGAAAATTGTGAGGAGATGACAAAAAGACGTTGACGTTGACGTTGGTGTTGCTAGCTTATTATTATTATTATTATTTCAATGCTCTCAAAACGGTGAAGGAAAACATTGTGAGAAAAACAAAAATTCGAAGACATGTGACATCTACCAACCCGCATTAGGCCCGCGTGGTGGATTAATGAATGGAATTCATTGGGAACATTATAGGCAGATTCACTAGCTTTTCCTTTTTAATCCCCCATAGAAACAGAGGGGTGTTATAAGTTCAACGTGTGTATCTGTGTATGTATGTGCCAATGTGTTTTAATTTGATTTATTCAAAACAACTGTATATTAACCTAATTGTCAAGGTAATTGGATAAGTATAATAAAAAAAATCACCAAGATAATGACACTGTATTTATAAATCACAATCGAAGTTATTACATGATTCAATAAGGTCGGGCGCAATTACGTTGGAACGACTCAACAATGTCGTTCAACACGTAATTCTCTGGAATTACAGGCGCATCGAAGAACGGATCCGTTGCGGCTGGAGAACCTCCCGATAGACCGTCGGAAGATGGGTAAACATGGAAATCAGCCGGGTATACATAGTTCTCATAAATTTGGATTGCCCCTGACGGGCCCCACGTCATCCTTTGAATCTGCCCATGCCAACGCACCACAACCGAAGGATACGCATCACCACCTTGCAGAGTCCGGTACTTGCACTCAAAATTTAAAGGAGCCCGTTCTTTCACGTCATTTCTCTCTGGTACAACAATAGTCTCCGTCTCACTCGGCACTACCCTCCCCGCACATAACTCAAATGTGAATAATAAAAACAGAGGAAATAAATATTTCATCTTGTCAGTTTGAAACGACACCGGGGAATGAAACAAATTTAATGTAGAATATTCCGTTTCACCACGCGTAAACATCATTAGATAAGAAGGGTAAGTGTCAAGTTAAATTGTTTACTTTAAGATACAACTATCACTTTATATATCTGCCAAATGTCGCGTTTAATGTTTTTTGTTGACGATATTAATACTGGTGACACGTTCACTTGCAGTGTTCTTTAGTTTAGGTAAACAGAAAAGGGCAATGCTCTCTAAATGAGTTGTGATTGTGACCTCTACGCAATTTAGTTACCGAGTTGATTCCCTCTTTATTTTTGTAAAGTTTTCGTTTGGTAAATGTATATTAATTATACATAACAAGGGACACCCGGATGGAACGAAGTTCCTTTCGATTTTTTTTTTATTAAGTATGTACAAAAAACCTGTATACACTCAACAAAAATCGCGACACCACACTGTTCAATGTGAAATAGAAAGACGAAACGAAAATAACTGGTTTGCTTTCTATAAGATAGAGACAGTTGTAAGCCGTGCGGCGTGCGCGTGTTTCTCTGTCTGTGTCTCTCTCTCTCTTTGAACTTCGTTCCATCCGGGTGTCCCTTGACACCTCTCAAGTTTTTTTATTTTTGACGTTCAAAAGTGCCTTTTATGTGCCTATTTGAAATAAATTATTTGACTTTGATTTTGAAACAAAAAATGATGTAAAAAAGCAATAGTTTGATACAATATCGCTTTAATTAAATAACATCACAGACCTCCCATTCCGAATTTATACAATTAAAGTTTTATGAACCAGCGAACAGAATCTTCATCTATACTCGGGAGATTAACGCAGTGAGCCTGCCCCAATAGCGAGGGATATCCAAGGAAAGTTTAGATCGTGACTCACTGTACTTCGCTCCATAAAGCATCGCGGTTCCGCGGGTAAGTTCAGCGGCGAGAGATCAAAATGAAACCCCAAATGTTCGGGAAATAGTTTCAATTAGCTAGTTTGTGGTTGGGTAAAACGTAAGATTTACTTACTGACTCTTACGGCTGTGCCTGAAAGTTTGCTTAACCTATAACCTATAATTTTCCCACTCCTGGGACACTGGACTCCTGGGACAGAGGGAGTGGGCTGTAATCCACCAAGCGAGCCTAGTGCGGGTTAGTGGTTGTATACAGGGTTATTTGTAAAACACTAGCAACCTCTTAAGAGGTCATTGTACTCATCATTATGAACAAGTTTTACTATGGGACCAAAACTGAAATCGCGAAAAAAAAATTAGCTGTTTCCTACATTTATGTTCGCATAACTCGTCAAAATGTAGAGGGAGCAGCAGATTTATTTTTCGCGATTTAAGGTTTGGTCTCATAATAAAAGTTGTTCATAATGATGAGTACAATGACCTCTTAAGAGGTTGTTGGTATTTTACAAATAACCTTGTATATGTATATATTCGAATTTTTGGGTTCTAGGACCGTTCACCGTTTTCAAAGAAAAGGTGATGAAATAATTTACTTATAGCAAAGCGCCTATCTGGGTTCAAACCACGACCTATTACTTACGAATTAATAATTTTTGGATCGACAACGTACGAAATATTATTGCTTGCTCAGAACACACAAAACGTGGTTCCATATCAGTCCGACGGTTGACAGCACGGTTGGCGCAGTGGTTAAGCGATTGATTGTTGCGCTGCGTGTCGCGGGTTCGATTTCCGTACGGAACAAATATTTGTATGACCTACAAGTAGTTGTTCCGGGTCTGACTGTTTGTGTATGTGAGTTTAAATGTTAGTAAACGCACCCACGATACAGGAGTAATTCTTAGTCTGGGGCAACGTTTTTTTTAAAAAAAAAGAATAAAATAAGTCCATATCACCAGTCCATATGTAATAAAATATATATTACCAGCAGCGCCCAACGGTTTCACCCACATAAGTGTCGATCCCGTGGGAATATCGGGATAAAAAGTATTCTATGTTTATTCTGATGTATAAGCTATATTACTGTAAAATTTCATCAAAATCCGTTCAGTAGTTTTTGTGTGAAAGATTAATAAACATCTATCTATCCATCTATCCTTCCATCAATCCTCACAAATTTTCGCGTTGTGTTTAGAGGTACTATTGGAATACCATACTCAATTCTCAATCAAATAAATATGGTAGGCAAGTGTTATTATGAGATATAACGTTACGTAGCTTTGGAGTACAATATCTTGTAATCTTTGATGTATTATGACTTCTCTAGACTTGACTTCCAAGCTAATCTAGGCTCCCTAAGGTTAATGACTCGAAAAGCCTGTTACGAGTTATATTGTCTAGAACAACAGCGCAATGTGGATAACTTTATAGCGAGAATCATTGTGTTCACGCTACCACAGTACAGGCAGGTAGAGAAAGTAAGTTCCATGCAATGAGTGCGAGCGAACGTATAGCCTATAATGTTCCCACTGCTGGGACACAGGCCTCCTCTCGGTGAGAGGGAGTGGGACACCACGCAGGCCCAGGTTACATGTCTCCGAATTTTTGGTTTTAGGACCTCCCGGTTTCCTCACGATGTTTTTCTTCTCCGTGTTTAGAGCAGTGGTGATGAATAATTTACAAAAACTAAAGCGCTTGTCTGGGTTCGAACCTACGACCTGGGCCACCACTGCTATGAACCTACGCATAAATTATGTATAAACACGCTTCAGGTACAGTGAGTGCAAGTGCATTTGCGACTGACATTTGTTAGAGATCGTCGTACGTCATCTATGGTCTGTTAAAGTTACTCAAACAATAATTGGTCCAAAAAGTGGTGAGATAATAAAGTTGAAACCTTCTAAATAGAACTAGTTCCCTTTAGTGAGAAGAATTTAACTTGAACGGGGTTTGTTTACACTTTCATCAAATTCTTGTAGCCTAAATGTGTGCGTGCACCTGTTTTCACTCGATGTATGGAGCTGACCTTCTGTACGTATCTGTTCTGTGTCGCTACTGTAGCGTGTCACAGAGTTACGTGAACGTGATAAAACTGTAGACAACTGAGAAATGCCTCTAGAAGGATCTAATGCCATCAACTTAATTTTGTCTCTTACTTTGAAAATGTAACTTAACTTTGTAGAAAGGTGTCGCCTTATGTTACTGTGTTTTTTTTTCAGTTAACATACGTTACTAGCTTGGTAATCTGAGTGAGGTAGGTAGGTACTGATGATAAATTAAGGTTTTACGGTACTAAGGCAAATTGGTAATAAACAACGGACCGTCGACTTACCCATGGCACCTAAATCATAAAAAATCCGTTGACGAAGCTAATCTGCCTTCATAATGAAGTCTATAAAATATTTTATATCAAATAAACCTAACCTCAATTTACGCAAACTGTATTAGTCTACGCGTACAGATTTGTTTTTATAAAAACAGTCATAAAACCTGAAAGTGGGCTACACAGCTATATAAAGGCGGTCACCGGACTGGTCTGGTCAAGTCGACAATAAACATAAAGAAACCATCACGTCTCCAATTCGAATACGATAGGGCAATATATCTGAACCAAATCCTTAGGGACTAAGAATGCAGAAAGCAAATAATATTTTATCTTATTTTCTCAACATTTGCTCGCTTTTATACGTCATTCATTTATCGGAAAAGTTTTCTAGATAACGGTTAGGTTATATGGATGTAGGTGTTATGTATGGATCAGATTTTCTCTTGTTTGTCCCGATGTCCTTGATATTTAATTGGTACAATGTTCGATCTTGATTAAACACCCAAGTTTGTTTGTACTTGTAACACTCAGGGCTGGTTTTACCAAAGTCAGATATCTTTTATCCGTGGAATAAAATTAACGTCTGACGTTCGATTTCGCCAAACTATTATACCTAGAATAACTCTTATCCTGAGAATAAAATTGAATTATTTACAGTTTTTCCACAATAGAACTGTCAGACGTAAATTTTATTCCACGGATAAAAGATATCTGACTTTGGTAAAATCAGCCCTGACAGTTCCAGTATGAAACAACTGTCAATAATTCAAAATTTATTCTCAGGACTTATTCTAAGTAGGTATAAATGTTTGGTGAAATTCACCCTTAGTAGTATAATTATTAAAGCCGAAGGTACCCAAACTAGAAGGTACTTTGTTATGACTCTTGAAAATTATTTTAAACTTTGCAGACTGAAACGTTTCAATTTTATCAAAAGTTAGCGTTAATTAATTTTTAATTAATGTTGATGGTTATTGGATTTTATTAGCATTCGTTAGAATTGAATTGTGAGATTAGCCTATTTAGTGAATAATTATGACATTCTTCTAACCAAAATTAAACTTACAAAAATATCAAACGATGCTATGTTTGTTCAAATTAAAATTTGAAATGCTGGGTAGAGTCCAATAAATTATTCAAATAGTTGGTAATAGGATTAATTATTGTTATCTATGCGTGTTATTTAATTTTATCATCGTATTCCAAATATGTCTTCATAAATATCGGTACTATGGTTCAACAAAATAATAAACCAGGGGGTAGTTGCGTAATATACTATCAGTAGCAAGGGTTTCATTTTGACATTTCAACAACATTCATTGCGTTATTTACGTTGCTGAGCAGACAAATTTTTCGAACGTTATGAAGCAATGGAGTAGCAATATCCTTCAAAATTATTCAGATTGTTATTGAAAGTGTGTTACGGAATAAGGGTGCTGATATTTCTGACGGCACGGTTGGCGCAGTGGTTAAGCGATCGACTGCTGCGCTGCGTGTCGCGGGTTCGATTACCGCACGGAACAAATATTTGTATGACCTACAAGTAGTTGTTCCGGGTCTGGCTGTTTGTGTATGTGAGTTTAAATGTTTGTAAACGCACCCACGATACAGGAGAAATTCCTAGTGAGGAGGCAACGATTTTAATTAAAAAAAAACAGTCAATGAAAAGCCAATTGCAAGTAAAACTAACGTCAAATTGGATTTCGTTTTTGATTACAAGAATATTTCATCGTTCTTGCTGGTCAAACTAAAATAAATACAAAAGTGGGTAAGTACGTAATTACATAATAATAAACATGAATGAAAGAGACTAGAGACAGAAGATTTGTCATTTGTCATTTGTTTGTCGCATAAGTCTACTGATAAATCGCTCCCTAGATTCTATAACTAAACTTTTTGATAGTATATCCTACGGTACGTAGGGATTGTTCTGAAAGACCGACTAACAACCAGTCACAACTTTATCAATCTGCCTAGCCTTTTCCCAACTATGTTGGGTCGGCTTTCAGTCTAATCAGATGCAGCTGAATACCAGTATTTTATATAGAGCGACTGCCTATCTGACCTCCACAACCCAGTCACTGGGTATTACGATACCCCTTGGTAACAGTGTTTGTCAGATTTTCGCGTTTCTGACTACCAGTAACGACTGTCGAAGATCCACGAATGACAGCTGGGACCAACGGCTTAACGTGCTTTCCGAGGCACGGCGGGGTATTGGTATTTAAAGATGGTAACCTATCTACGGACCAACCGCGGCAAGCGTAGCTTAACCTGAGTGATCGACTCGTGTGGCTGTTATTACTTAGCCATAAGCCTTTCAACTTTATCGATATCGATCCCTATAGCAAGCAGCTTTGCTTGCTACACAACAGACAAAAACATATTAACTACATTTCCAATTCCACAGTAACTTGGTATCTCACTGTTCTGCACTTTGTGTTCCTTAAGGTGTGCGTACACAGCAACTGGCGATCTATTCTGTAAAAATCTCACCGTGAAAACTTAGGTGAAGTGAGCTGTAAATAGTGTCAATTCCTAGTATCATGTGGAATGACAGCTCACTTAAGGCTCACTTCGCCTGTGTTTTCACGTGAGATTTTTCAGAATCGACGAGCACACACATTTACATTATACATTTGACAAAGGTTGCTCAGAATTAAGCAATTTCAGCTTAATTCTGAGCAACCTTTGTCAAATGTGACTTCATGACATATCACGATTGTTTTCGGAAAACCTGCCATAGCATATTGAGCGATATGGAGTAGCGTAATAACCGAGGAAATACATTCAGCAGAAATACAATATACACAGAGCAGTTGCAGTATTTGCAGAGATAATATAGTCAAAATAATATAATTATAGCATTTTTTTGGAAAAAAAACAAGACTGCTTCACAATTAATGTTCCGGAATAAAAAAAAATACCTTTATTTGCGGTAAAAATGACGCAGAGAAAGAACACAAACACAAAAAAGGACAAGTTTCAGGAAAATATACGCCACATCAATGCAAAACGGCAATCGCTCAGCATAATGCTACGACCTTATGCGAGACAGAACCCCAGCGCTGGTTTTCAGTCACAGCCGGCGTAAAACATAACACACGCAAAATTCACTATTTTTATTCCATTACCTAATGGAGTAAAAAGTAGTAACAATTTTCGAAACTTTTTTTGGAAATAAACTAGGTTGCTACACATAATGCTCCGCTCCTATCGGCAACAGTTGCCGGGCAATAATTGCTGGCAAAATCGCCCGTGTAAGCACAGCTTAAGGCAGGTAAGGTACGAGTAAATGCTCGCTTGCACACCGCAATCAGACTGAGATAGGGTTATTGTTTGAGACAGCCAAAACACTATGGTGTAGAGAACTGGAGAACTAAGAACGCTTAGGTGTAATTAAGGTGCAGGATATCTGCATATGTGTTTTGTACAACGTACAAAGACTGGGTTAAGCCAGTGTACTTTTGCTTACAAATTCGTGAGATAGAGAAAATCTTAGGTAGAATTTTTAGATGTTTCGTTAACTGCCTGGTATTTTTCATCTTTATTTCATCTCTTGCCAGTGTACATTCTGCTACAAAATTGCTACGTAGCACCTCTATACTAAAGTTAGTGATTATTGCCATTGAAAGTTTGACATTATTGTTACGACGAACTAAGACTTAATCGTAAAGCATGGTTACTATGGATAGCCCAAACATATCTTTTTATCTTCGTCGTTTTCAACTACAAGCTCGCAGTGTGGCAGTGGGCAGTGGTGGCCAAGTAGTACTTTGTGTAAATAATTCCATCACTACAGCTCTCAAAACGGTGAAGGAGCATCGTGAGGACACCAGCATGTCCTAGAACCAAAAATACCAAGACATGTGACATTTAACAACACGCACTGGGCTTGCGTTGCTTATTAGAGCCCACTCCCTCTCACAGAAAGGAGGCCTGTGTCCCAGCAGTGGACATTGTAGGCTGATTTATGGTGCAATTTAGGACACACCAGTCCTGCAGTGCGATTCTGTAACCATCTCACCGTGAAAACTTAATTGAAGTGAGCGTGGAGTGAGCTGTCATTCCAAATAATGCTAGGTATTGACACTACTGACAACTCACATCAAGCTCACTGCACTTGAGTCTTCACGGTGAGATTTTTACAGAATCGACCGGCAGTTGTCTTGTCGATACACTAATTGCACTTAATAAAGCACTCGCTATAATGCAATACTTGCTTATGACGTCATCCACGGCTGCTACATAGTGACCTATTAACCACTGGGGATCGGCAATAAATCAAGATGACAATATATAAATAGGAAAACGGTCCATACATTTATCTCACTAAAACCAGCCAGCAAGAAATGGCCGCTATTCGTTAGATGGATGGAAATTCTTAATTGAACCAGTTAACTAATTGAACTAATTATGACGAGACATTCGGATAAATAATGGATACGGCCACTTCAATCTTCTAGAGGCCAGATCCGGCTCTATTATAGAATTATAGCAGACAGTTTTAGGTAATTATGCTTTATGATAATGAGGAAATTGGAGCTTTGTTCTACTGCATTTGTAGCAAATATTATTAGAACTTTCATTTATTAAATGTAAAGACAAAGACATTTATTCGTCGGATATGGTAGGTATAAAGTTGGTTAGTATTATATGTAGATAAGTTCAGGACACATCCACCTTTAAAAGCGGCATACGAATATTTGCAATATTATGCACAGGTGGTAAACTTAGCTTATATACTACATAAACTCTAATAAACAATAAAAAAACACTTATACTATGGACTTAAATATACACTTATAATCTATTATACAATATAAAATAAAAACAAAACAATTACATCATTTGTACCATACAGCGTGGCGCTTTAATGGCGACATTAATTTAACACACGTATACGGTTTTGCGTTGTAGTTTTATGAATATATTTTAATTTAATTAAACATTAATATTTATTTATTTATTAACGATTTTATAAAATAGCATATTAGAGCAACCTGACTTAAAGAACTGTAGCGCAGGGTTCATTTGCCGGGGTTTCGCATCAATGTAATTAAAACAATTATCGAGCAAAGAGAAGGCGAATTGAAGGAAAAAGAGAGAGCCCTATGTCGGCGCGCGGCGCAGGTGGAAGTTTTCAAGTTACGATGTTTTTTATGTTGTTATAATTTTTATGATTACTGGCCACTAGCCCTACCCGTGTGTTAAATTAATGTCGCCATTGTAGCGCCACGTTGTATAACTAAGAGCTGATTTTTCAATCGGCAGATAATTTTTGTTCGTGGAATAAAATTGACGTCTGACAGTTTTTGTGTGGAAAAACTGTCAAAAATGAAAAATTATTCCTCCGATAAATTTATCTGGGCTTGGAAAAATCAGCCCTAAATAAATCTAATTTGAAAATAACTATAATCTAATGCAGCGTTTCCCATCAAAATATAATACCGGGTCGCAGCATTCCCACCTTGTTTTAAAATATGTAATAATATCGAATAACGCATCGACTCGTTAATAGGCTAGCTGCCCAAAAAAATCTAATTAGTCCGTCAGTTAAATTATCAAAAAATATTGGACCCGTATTTTTTCCTTGTCAATTATAAAATGATGAAGATATCATATCGCCCGTTAAAGTTCCGCGTGACGTCGCGGCTTGCTACACTTTTTAGCAAGGCGTGACGTCACGACCGCCTACTCCCAAATTTTGACGCGCTTTATCTTTGTAATTTTTTGTTTGATTGACAAAAGAAAAAATATGTGTCCATTATTTTTCGATAATCTAACTGAATAATATTTTTTTTACCCAGGAAGCTTTATCGAACTGTCATGCGACACAGCACTCAAAGATAGATTCGAGACAAGACCACTGATAGATTGGTTATCTTGTCGTCAAGAATACACAAAATTAGCTGATAAAGCATTAACTTTTTTAATGCCTTTTGTCACAACCTACAGATGTGAAGCTGGGTTTTCAACACTAGTTTACCTTAAAAATAAATATAGAAATGGAACCAGACCTCAGGATAAAACTTTCATCACTTTGATTCTTTGGTAAAAAATAAGCAGCTCCATAATTCGCACTAAATAGCCAATACCGAAATATTGTTGGAAAAGTTATATTTAAAGGAAACAAACTCAAAGGTTTATGACTCTTTTAAAGCCCAGACATAAACTTGGTCAGATCATATGGAAATAATATGGTCTTTTGAATGACATCTTAAGGGCAAAGGCAGCCCTGACAACGCTCATACAGCTTTCCATAGCCTTTTTTTTTTCTTATTATTAACAATACGTTTCTGGCTACAAACTATACTGAACACGAAAAAGTGCGTGCCAGTAAGAATTGTGATAAAGATGATTAATATCCGCTGTCATTAGTTAGCAACGGCTTGAGTAGATTACTCACTCATCGACTGAAATCCGTAACAAATCATTTCTCTTCTTTGACATATATACAATATTAATTAATTGATCATCTCAGTATTTTTTGGAGCAATGCTGGACAGGAGGCTGTCATCATTAGATACACGTAAATGAACGGTCGAATGATGTGAAAGTCGGTGTAAGGGATACATATTTGCCGCCAGGGCTGCGGGTTGTTCGAAAGAGTTACCGTGGCCCCTGGCACAGGCAAATGAAGGAACACGGGTGGGTTTTAGTCAGTAAAAGTCTGACACGCCCTTCCGCTCCGCCCAGAGCGGGAGGGGTCATTTAATGATTTCCCACCCAAAAAAAAACACTTATTAAACATTTATTTGCTACTTAGTTAAGTTACAACTAAAGCCAACAACAATATTTGGAAGTTCATTATAATTATGTATCTATTACGACATAAAGGGGTGAATCATTGGGAATTTCGTTTCTTCAATGATTACTTTAATGAACTTTTGGAAAATTTTGGTTTATTAAAATTACAGAGGACAAAAAAATACATCGACTGCTCGTGCGGTTGACAAGTTGCGAAGTGACGCGTAAGTGACCTTGAAGTTTTTCACTCACACCGCCACGGTAATTGCGCCTTGCCAAAGTTTTAAGGCAATGTGTTTTGGTCGCACACAGTGCTATAGCTTGACCAAAAGCGCTGTACCGCGCCTTAGGTATGTGCGCGGCGAGACGGGGGGGCAGTGCACGCCGCTCATTCGTCATCGCTCACGGCGTCCCGCTCCCCGCCTCGCCGCGCATTCCTAAGGCGCGGTACAGCACTTTCGGTCAAACTATAGTAAACAGGCAGCAGTTGAGCCTAAACATTATGTGGTCAACTCCTACATCACAAAATCAGTCGACCAAATTATTGAGGTCAATTTATTTGGGTGTCCCAACTAATCAACCTGTCAATCAATCATTCACATGATTTCTTTCAATTATTCCATTAAACTATCCACTTGTGAAACGATAACATTGCAAAGGTCAATTACTTAGAAATTCTAAGTTAGCGAAAAGTCAGTGCGTTTTAACAAGAAGTCGCCTGTATTTTGCTCAGTGTAATGTAATATTGCTCCGAACGTGCGGCAGAAAGGAAATTGTTTCACCTTTTGACGTAGCAGAGTCAAGCTTTATAAAGATAGGGATTTGAAGGTCAAGGTCATGTTATATTATTTAGAAGTTAATGTTGTAAATTCGTAAGGCATCACCAGTACTGATTGAGTGTTAACATCACGAAACGTATCTAGTATTTACCCTAATTATTGAAATCATAGATATTGTGTTTCACTTCTTTAGTCCTCATGTTTAAATATGGTGCTGTATCCTATGTGAATTATATACATTGTGTATTTACCAATTTACGATACTGGCAGAGTCCCCTAGAGTCATACGAACAGCCCGCATTACCTAACCACGCTAAACATGATCGAAGCTATTTCTACTATTAATTTCTAACCAAATTATTACGACCGCTATCTTCCCAGCATGAGCAACTTCGTCCGGGCGGACAGTCCGGTGTCCGGCCAAGCGGTGCCAATTTCCGGACACTCTCACACCAATGATTGCGGACACTCCGATTGGAATCACATATAAATGGATCACTAGCAGTAATAGCTAAGTTGGTGCATTTTATATTTAGAGAATTTTGAGAATAGATTTTCTTATTTTATTCTTTTTCTTTCTTTGTTTGCCTTCCATTGCGTGGTTATGTTGCGAAGTTATTGCCCTAATATCGATGGGAGAAGCTTGTGGCTAACTAATAACAGCCGCTCGGGTTCGAAGGTTAAGCTATGCCTACCGCGGTTGGTTCGTGACTGGGTGCTCATCCATTACATATCGAGATCCCTCCGTGCCTCGGAAAGCACGTTAAGCCGTTGGTCCCCGCCGTTACAGGTAGTCAGAAGTTCATAAGTCTAATAACCAGTCTCACCAAGGGGTATCATGTTACGCAATAACTGGGTTGTGGAGGTCAGATAGGCGGTCGCTACATGTAAAATACTGGTATTCAGCTGCTTCCGGTTAGACTGGAAGCAGACCCCAACATAGTTGATAGGCATTGCTAGGCAGATTGATATTATATTGCCGTATTAATTATGAATGTCAAGCGAATTGGTGATCACTGCATGTATACCTTTGTGTATACCTTTTGGAAGGGGCGACTAGAATCAATTCTATTTTATTGCAATTTTTGACGTTCAAAAGTGCCCTTTATGTGTCTATTTGAAATAAATGATTTCACTCTGACTGTTTGCAAACTGGAAAGCCTCAAGAGGAAAGCCTTTTGACGTTATTATTTTCACCACTGTAAATACACCCATAAATGAAACCCCACCGGGTACTCTTCACCGGGGACCACGTGAATGTATTCTTCCATTCGCCTTCAAATATTATAATAACTTTTATAAAATATAATATTAATAATACACCACACAGTACAATAAAATTTAAGTAGGTTACCTAGTTTTTGTAAGTAGGTTATTATATACACTTACTCTTTACCTAAAGTAAAGAACGTCGAAGAGTCTTCGAAATCCCAAACAAAGAATGAAATCAGAAAACTTTACCAATAGGTCTCGATTGAAAAAACTTTTATGTACATACTATAATGAATAAGTTATTCGTTGAAAAAGAAGTAGTTTTACGTTAGTTCTAATTACTTTCTGTTCTGTCTTTTGGTCCCTTGGGCATACGGGTATTAAGGTCAGTATTTTCGAGACATGTTTCTGTTCCCCAACGTAAAGGTCATGTGGTTTAGTGATGAGAGGTATGAAGATTCTGGGCTTGCTTGCTCTACTTATGTGCCGTTTGTAAACCCTACCCTACTTGTTTTCTTATTAAATTGGTGTCTCTCAATATCTTCGATCAACAATATTACTAGATTAAGGACTGGTTTTTCCATCGCCAGATAACTTTTATTCGAGGAATAAAATTTGACAATTTTTGTATGACATACCTGTCAAAATTTCATTCAGATGATTGAAAGATCAGCCCTTCATTTCAATCAGATGATTAAAAGACCACCGCGTTTTTTCCGGCCGTTTTTGATGCGCTCATCGGAAATGTGTAGGTACTAGATTTCCGATGAGCGCATCAAAAACGGCCGATTCGGTCCGAAACTGACGAAGCGGAATATTGTTGATTGGAGCTGAATGTCGAAAAAGTACCTAGTACTGAGTCACGATGAAAACATCCTACGTCCCAAAAAATAATATCATTGAGAACTCAAGAAAACACAAACAACATTTCACTTTCAACATTCTGCTACCACTTCTATTTTGACAGCCACTGTTCGTTAGATTAATACTCTTTATGCAGAACATCATCAATCAGCCAAACTACGTCAAAGGCGGCTTTGTTCATTGAATTTCAAACAACATTACTATTACCAATAATGACTGAACTTCGTCTGGCCTACGCACAATAATATCCCATCAATTCGAAAACGCTCTGTAATCAAGAAAGGAAACATTCAAACTAAATTGGAATAGTTGACTGAAGCTGTTCGAGGGGTTAGTAATTTACTAACCGAAGGAGTTAACCATGTTAATGAAAATTGCTTTCGATAAGATCTGATGCCTGAGTTATTGAATATGAGGTCTGTGATGAGGCCGGAAGATAGGAAGCGGAAGGGATAAGTTATGGGGACCTTTTATGAGAGGTATTAAATTTTATAGGCACTTGTGTGGAGAACGAGGTATTGTGTAAGTGCTATTTAATGGGTTTGGGAGTCAATGAATTTACATGTAACGATTTTTTTAGCAATTCATGAATACGTTGCATTAATGAGCCAAATAATAGTTTTAAAAATTATCATGAGAGAACAAAGCCAGAAAAAGAAAAAAAAAACACTACTAGTGTAGTAGTAGTAGTGTTTTTTTTTTGGAAGTCGGTTGTTTTTTTAAGTTTTTATTTTTCACTTTTTAATTTGTGTGGGGTAGGTACCCACACAAATTCATATATACTTGCAAGATTAGAGATACCCCGATAACAATTTTGGCAGAAATGAGGGTACCGTGGTTTACTGAACACATTTGCGTAGCCCTTTAGAGGGTACAGGCGTGATGTTATGTTGTGTGATTGCGTAAATGCATACATAAGTGATAGCAGCAATCGCGGTTGATTTGCTGGCATTTATTGAAGAATTCCGTTGCCTGTGTTCGGAAGTCATCATCAGATCATTACGAAATTTAAATGGTGGTCCCATTAAAAAGTGAAAAATAAACCTCTTAGGAAAAAAAACAGAATTTTGCAAATCCGTCTATATTCTAGTTATATATAAAATAAGCTAGCTATTATAAGAAAATATAAACATCCGACTTGAGAACCTCCTCCTTTTTTAGAAGTCGGTTAATAAATACAGCACGAGTCGAAACAAAATAATTAAAGTTGTATGGTTATTATAACTTTGTTTAAAAACTCATGTAGGTCGTTCATGAAATGAGGAAAAGACAGTGCTTTAGTTTGGTAGCTACTGTTTTTTTTTTTTTAACTTAATAATAAAGAAGTATGGAAGAAAAAGACATATTATTGTACCGGCCCCGAATCAATTAGGAAAAGGGCAAGATTGCTGTTTTTAATTAAATTAAGTATTTAATTTTCCCTAACATCCATCTAATCAACTACGAAACAACATCCAACGGTAACTAAAATAAAAATAGTTAACACAACAATTTTTTTTCTCAAGTCCCGCACCCTAATTGCGTAACAAACTATTACTCTCAATTTGAATAATTTTGAAGCATATTGCTAATCTATTGCTCCATATGTTCGAAAAATGTTTCTGCTCATCAACGTAAATAACGCAATTAATGTTGTTGAACTGTCAAAATGTAACACATTGTTTCTGATAGTGTGTTTCGCAATTATCCCGCCGGTATATGTATATTCCAAAGCCTATATAAACTGCGAGGATTTAACGCAATCCACTTCACGCCTGTAGGTACCTCACGTACAATAAAGCTAATAAAACCAACTAAAGCCTCGTTTACATGAGGAGGAGAGTTACTCGACTGTTGAGAAACTAGAATATCCATGCAAAACTCATAGGCTAGTTTCGCGATACGATTTATCATACTCATTGTGTAAACGATACACACTTGAATGAAACACAGTTTTGTCTGACAATAATTTTGAATTTAAGTTCAACCTTAACCCTTCATTAATGCAGTATAAAACTGATTTACACCCGTCATTCCACACATCAGGTCCAGTTGAACACCAGCATCAGGCACTAGTTGTCTGGCATTTTTGCTGAATTGGGCCTTTTTGGCGCAGTCGTGGGGCACACTTTCCTGCTAATTTCTTATATCGGACTTTACATTTTTTATTTGATATTTTATTAGTTTTTATCAGATGTATTTATCTGGTGTATTCTGTGTCTTTTAGTCTGTGCTAAATAAATTGATTTCCTTCTTCCTTTCTTCTTTTAGTGGCTTTTGTGGAAGAGACACCATAATTTTGCCATGAGACTTGCTATGAGACTGTTTGTTCGATTTTTGTTTGACTGAGCGCGCCATCTTTGTTTCATAGCGTGACCAGTCTATTTAAACGCGGGTGTTGCTCTGCTGAGACACATATTTGACGCATGGGAGAAATCGCAAAATGCTATTGGAGTTTTCTGTGATCTCTCCAAAGCCTTTGATTGCGTGCACCATGACACGCTTTTGCGTAAGTTACGTCATTACGGTGTCCGAAACGTGGCTCTCAACGTAATAATTTCTTATTTACATAATAGGGTCCAATGTGTAGATGTTAATGGCGCGAAATCTTCCGGGCTACCAGTTCAGTTAGGTATTCCACAAGGCTCAATACTGGGTCCATTTTTGTTCTTAGTATATATCAATGGTTTACCATTCCATTTGAAGGGCATCTGTGACGTTGTACTGTTTGCAGATGATACCTCTCTTATTTTTAAAGTAGACAGGAATAGACAAGATTTTGACGACGTAAACAGTGCACTCTCAATAGTTACAGATTGGTTTACGTCAAATAACCTAGTTCTCAATGCCAAGAAAACGAAATGTGTAAAGTTTGCCTTACCGAATGTCAGATATCTAGGACCCAACACTGTCTTAAATAAAGAGGTGCTTGAAACAGTAGGCTCGGCAATTTTTCTAGGACTAACAGTAGATGCCAAACTTCAGTGGGGACCTCATATATCAAGTCTAGCAGGAAGGCTCAGTTCGGCTGCCTACGCCGTCAGGAAAGTAAGACAATACACTGACGTTGATACAGCTCGTTTAGTCTATTTTAGTTATTTTCACAGTGTTATGTCCTACGGTATTCTGCTGTGGGGCAAAGCCGCTGATATACAAAATATATTTGTCCTTCAAAAACGAGCTGTTCGAGCAATTTACCAGCTAGGTGCCAGAGTTTCTCTAAGAGATTTTTTTAAAGATATTGGTATTCTCACGGTTGCATCACAATTCATCTTCGCCAACATTTTATATATTAGGCAAAATTTGCACTTGTATACTAAAAACAGTGATATTCACAGTGTTAACACTAGAAATAAGGACAAACTACGTGCCCCCTTTCACCGGCTTCATAAGGTTCATAACTCATTTGTTGGGCTTGGTATAACCTTTTATAACAAGATACCCTCTTCTTTGCTAGACTTGCCTTTCAATGCGTTTAAAGCTCAAGTAAAATCTAACCTTTGCTCAAAGGCTTACTATTCCATCAACGACTACTTACACGATAAGAATAGTTGGTCGCCCTAATTAACTCAAGACAATGTTCATGTTCTTTCTCCAGAATCAGCTTACTGACAGGTTATTGTTATTAGTATTAACTTTTTTATTTATTTTACTTCGATGGTCCTAGTTTTTCATCTGTGACTCAAGTGACAGCTATGTGACCAGAACCCAGCTATGCATAAATATGTAAGCTGTCACGCCCTTTATGCCTGGAGGCTTTTATTTAGGTAGTAAGTTTTTATTTCCATTTGAAGTAATTATTTTTCAGCTTGAGTACGTATAGTTTTTATTATATTTGTTGGTATATTGGCGTGGCTAGCTGACATATTTTATGGCAAATAATTTAAGTTTCTTGTAATGTTAATTACTGAACATAGGTTCCTAGTATTGTATACATGCACTATATTCTAACTGAACAGACAGCTGTGCTGCTGGGAAGTTTGTTCCGCCACTTCTTCTTCCCAGCGATAGCACTAGGAAGTGGTGAAGGGCGGGCGTTTTTGGGGGACTGTCTTTTGTAATTTTGACGTTCGAAAAGTGCTGACTCTCAGCCTAATTTGAATAAATGACTTTTGATTTGATTTGATTTTAAAAACAGTCTTGACTCAGTTCTGTACACAGCCTAAGGAAACTTTCTCACATACAATCGCTGAACTAAGTTTCTTACATACTTACCTTTACAGTCTCAGGAGTAATCGAATGTGGGCGAATAATTTACTACCCACCTTTGTGAATTAGTGCTACAATATACTACGGACAATTTGCGGTTTAGGACCTATTCGGTACCTGTGGTTTCAAGGGAAACATAAGGACTTAATTAATTATCTGGCACCTACTAGTCCTACAACCATCAAATCAGAGTCTTAGGATTTTTGTAAGTTGAATTCCACCATTTTTCCAAACACTTTGCTTGAATGCAGGCCATGAAAGCTCAGCAAGTGCTGATGGTCGCATTTTATTTAACCACTAAAAGGCAATGGTTTGCCTTAATCAGAACTCACTTTTTGGGTTTGAATCTTTTTAACCAACATTATGATGGAGCTCCATCCGCAAGCTATCCTTCATCAAATTGAGCTCAATTTGATGAAGGATACTGCAGCTTGCAGAGTCGCAAAACGAAAGTCTTTAACCAGTGCGTGTTGCCAGTGTTGACCTATGGCACTGAAACATCCCCCCCAGTGGGTTCCCGCATTGTCGAGGCGGGGGGGCTCAGTAGCCGTGGCTGCGCGAGCCACGGTGAAGCTAAGAGGGACCCAGGCGGGGGCCGCTCGTCCGGGCTGTGCGGTTTAGCCCGGGACGTAGCGGCCCACGGGTAGGTTGCGGTGCCGCTTGCGCGACATCGTGACCTACCTGAGGCGGGCCGCGATGTCCCCCGTGAGGGAGACATTGCGGCTGAGGACAGAGGCCGCGGCGGGAGGGGCTCTCCCTTCCTTCCGCGGCCTTGACGGGGCCGCCACCGTTAGATGGCGGACGCGGCGGGGCCGCAGGGGAAGAGGAGTGTTCGGTGTTTCGTTGCCGCTCTCCCTATCCTCTGCGGCCGTAGCTCCCCCAACGCGGGGGGCTTGCGGGGCCCGCCTTTTAGGCGGGCGTGGAGGCCAGCAGGCAACGGGTGCGGGGGCTCCGTTGCCTGTTTTGCACAGGCCTCCACCTTGAGGGACGGGAATGGCCAGGTGTTCCCGGCCATTCCCGTAGCCCCCCAACCTGGGGGGCATGCGGGGCCCGCCATACCACCTTGGCGGGCGTGCGCCGGGAGGGCCGTGGAAGTATTAAATTCCCATAGCCCTCCCATTACGGCGTTTGTAGGAACACCGCTGAGTTTTAGTGGGTATACTGTCCTTCCGACAGGGAGTCCCACATACCCCGTCTCGGTCCCCCGCGGGACGGGGATGCATAAAGCATTTCTCAGCGACAAAAAAAAAAAAAAAAATGGCACTGAAACATGGTCGCTCACAATAGGCCTTATTAGAAGGCTAAAAGTCACCCAAAGGGCAATGGAGAGGGCTATGCTTGGAGTTTCCCTGCGTGATCGAATCAGAAATGAAGAGATCCGCAGGAGAACCAAGGTAACCAATATAGGCCGAAGAATTGCCAAACTTAAGTGGCAGTAGGCAGAGCACATTGCTCGCAAAACAAATGGCTGATTGAGTCGAAAGTTTCTGCAGTGGTGACCGCATGCCTGAAGACGTAGCGTTGGAAGGCCTCCCACAAGGTGGACCGACGACCTTGTGAAGACTTTAGGAACCCGTTGGATGCGAGAAGCACAAAACCAGTCGAAGTGGAGGTGCTTGGAGGAGGCCTATGTCTGGACATAGGCCGGTAGGCAGTGGACATAGGCATAGGAGTCTTTCGGCTGAAATGATGTCTGCAGCTTCAGTCATCGCTTGCGACTTGTGCAGGAACAACAAGGAAATACTAACAAGCTTGTTTCACCAACTTATAAAATAACTATAAAAACCATAACACAACAATAACCATTTACAATCTATGAAGTTTTTGAAGAAGCATCTTCTTTAAAATTAAAAACTTGTTTTGCTTGGTTGAGCCGCCGCTTACGACTTGTGCAGGAAAAACCAGGATATAATAATATCACAAGACTAGTTTCACAAGTTCCATACCACAAATGCATTTCACCGATTTCACCATATAAATGTCAATAATAAAATTTAAACTTCAAAAAACATTTATTTTAACCATTCCAAAATCGCTTAGTTAAACAACACGCTGGCCAAGCCAGGGATCCGATTAATTCACAACTAAAATTCCCTTGGGCCTGGTCACAACGTTATTCGTTAAAATAATCCTATTCAGCTCCCAGTGTTACATTTAGTTACATTTAACGCTGCGTTGATTATTTGTGAGTAAAGTGAATATTTTGCAGGACATATTTATGTATATATACAGGGTGGCAGGGACATCGACGCGCAAACTGTAACCATGGGTACAGCACATGAGTTTAGACCCCATAGCGTCGAAATTTTACGTCTGTTATAAAAAAAATCTTCTGTTTCATAGAAAAGTGCAATACCCACGCGATCAAAATGTATGGAACAGCAATATTTTTAGGGTTCCGTACCTCGAAAAGAAAAAACGGAACACTGTTGTCCGTCCGTCCGTCTGTCTGTCTGTGAAGACCCTTTTTCTCGGGAACGCGTGGAGGTATCAAGCTGGAATTTATATCAAATACTCAGGTCTACTGACCCTTGGAGCTGTGAAAAAATCAAACTTTTAAGCAAACTCAATCAAAAGATACAGCCGTTTATTTTCGACACTCGCAAGGGAATCAAAACCTACAGGGTACTTCCCGTGAACTCAGAATCTTGAAATTTGGTACGAAGCAACGTCTTATAGCACAGATAAAGGAAAAATTGCGAAAACCGTAAATTTTTTGTTACATACCTACAAAGGTTGGCCTGATCGGTTTTTTTTAATAACCGACGAAAAATTTCGACGCTACGGGGTCTAAACTTATGTGCTGTATCCATGGTTACAGTTTGCGCGTCGATGTCCCTGCCACCCTGTATTTAATACCTAGATTTTCCCCGCGACTTCGACCGCGTGAAATTTCTCATTCCCCCGCCCCGCCTGTCTGCGCTATTACCTCGTTTTTGCTTAGCGCTCTTTCTGACTTTGTTTTGTTTTTGGCTCCTAATCTAAACTCCTAAGTCTTAGCGTGATGTTAAGTAGCCTAATAAGCCTTCCTCAAGAATTGGGCTACCAAATGCAAAATGTTTTTTTTTTAATCCGACTGGTTGTTCCATATATTAGCTCGTTCAAACAAACTAACTCATCAGCTTTATTATTAGTATATCGTCGCTCTAGATGTGACACCTCGTAAATACGAACCTGTCAATTTTCCAGGAGAGACAAAAAACTGTTTTGATTATCATGTATATTGCATGGTTTTGGTTATTTTATTGAATATTAAATAACATACCGTATGTTTTCTTGTATGTACATAAAAATTCACCTTGGCATGCTTGGTGTCTATTAAAGTGTTGTCTTACAAGGTCCCACCATACAAAGTGCTTCAAAGACTACGAGATGTCACTAAAAATCAGTTTTTAAGTGAAGTAAACCTCCTGTACCTACATACAAGGTATCACCAGAAAGATGGAGAAATTGCGTGATGGACAATTTCGCATCAAAATGTAAAATTTACCAATAATTGCAGTTACGAGGTATCACATCTAGAGCAACGATATGTAGATTTCGGTACCTCTGCTATAAAGATCTATGAAAATTCAAATGTCATTTAATTAAAACTCAAGTCCCACGTGCATCGAAGTCACGGTGAAAAAATCAGATTCGTAGATTTTGAAATTTCTATCCAAGTCTTAAATATTTGAGATTTTGTTGACTACTGAAACTCCTGACCACCAATATTAGTTCAGGGCTAATGTGAACAATGGATCTCGTTAGCCCTGAACCGAAATAGCTGTGAGTCGGAGGGGCCTTTGCCTAGATTTAACAACAGCAGACTGAGAGTCCAGTAAACTCTTGGTTATGTCTAACGAAATGACCCAACACTAACATTTATCCAAAATTACTTACTGAATACTAACCATAACTGTCTTGTTACAGGTTGCACGTGTATCCGCTACACGTCGACGTACGGCAAGGAGCGCGGCACGTTCAGCAGCCCCGACTACCCGCGCCCGTACCCGCCGCGGATCGACTGCCTCCTCTACACCTTCGTCGCGGCACCCCACGAGATCGTCGAGCTCGTCTTTACTGACTTCGACATTCACAAGGAGCATCTTGAGTGAGTTGAATTTATAATACCACTGACATTTGATAGCACTTTTGAACTTAGCGTACCTACTGATGTTTCTTTTTCTTAATCATCGCGTAGAGGAAATTGTTCATAGTTTCCATCGTCTTTTGTTTCGTTTCAATTTGCGGCAAACGGTTAAGTTCTTCGCAAGATCTTTATTAAAAAGCTTCGAATGTTGCAAAGCTATTTAATGCATTTTAATTTAAAATCGAATCGGACTTTTACCAAGAGCCTCTTTAACTGTGACTTACTGGATAGCTTCTTTATTAAAAGAGACTAGTTTAAAGGACATTGCAACTCTTCCCTAGAAGCTTGGCCCAAATGTTTGAAACATGTTGCCAATGGTATTTGATAGATCTCATCGTCAATAGTAACTTTTTCTATGGCACCATAACAATATATCCAGGTAAAAAAAGATATGTCTATTGGAAGAAAAATAATATATTTTACTATAAAATCGAAGACACATTCATTTTTAACATTAAGAGATTTTTTGATCGATTGCCAGTTAGTATTATTTTTATCATGAATTTTATTAATTTCAACTTTGAGCAATATGTTTAAAAAATTTAGGATAGTTAGTTGCATTGTCCTCATCGTACATCATTGCCTTTCAATCAATTATAGTTAAGTATTGGTGTTTTCGTAATTGATAGATGAGTTCAAAACTATGTCTGATATCGTTAAAGTTTAACAGTAAAGCCATCTTAATTAAGATAAATGTAGAATTATTCTAAGCGTTTAGCATAACTTTAAAGCCTGATAACACAATCTAAATAATATTTTTAGCATCTCCATTAAAACTTGGCACTCAATGAACAAGTTAGGTACATGAAGTTAAAATTAATGATGAAAATGAATTCTTGAAATTTACGAAAATTTTAACTTTCGTAAATGTAAAGAATCCATTTCATTATGTAACAATAGTTTATTTCAAAATAAAATAAGTAAATAAGGCAAATTGTAATAAAATACTTCAGATTTAATTAGTCCCTTAAGTCCACAAAGTTTAATTCTACAATCGAAACTTCTCTCTTTAGCAATATCCTGTGCGAAAGAACCAAGGAACTCGAATTTGCGTTTAGAATCGTTGATTTCATGTTATAATAGTTTTGTAGTGACTGCTTCGTGGGGCTAGTTAGTGGTCGCAAACTGCTGAGCTTGAGGTCCTGGGTTCGATTCCCAGGTCGTGCAAAGTGTTATTGGGTTTTTTCATTAGAATTTTTTCAATAACAGCCGGGAGTCTGGATTTGTGTGTCTGGAGTTGATGGTACCCCTATTACATGGGACTTGAGCATAACTGGTGAAATGTGGGTGCACCTCTATCTAACCCTTCTGAGTTCAGGCGTGTTGTTATGGGGTATCATTTATTTATTGAACTAATTAAGCCAAATCATTATTTGGCTTAATCTCGAGGAAAATTGTTAAGGGAAGTGGTTGTCAGAAACATGTAACTTTGGCAATCCATGATTTTCCTGACCCAGCAAGAGAGTAAAATTGTTGTATTTTTGAACCTACACGGTTTTAAATACGGATAAAAAAACATAAAAATTATAACAAAACTTTTATTTCTCACATCGTGCTAAATGCTGATATGGACCTGATTAATTTTTCATCGCTTCATTTGACCTCAATTTTGGTTGGTTTTCTCAATCCTGCAAGTTTTCTGCAGAACTTCACATAGTCAATCATGGTTGATCCGTCATTTTGCACAATCATTGGTGCCTCGTCTAATGCATAATCTGCTTCTTTTGCTGTGAACTTGTCTCCGAAAGTCATAAGGTCATGTCTGATCCTGGGAACAAAGTTATATGAATTAACTTTTTTTTTCAGTATGTAAAATTATATTTATAGCACTGTGTGACCTAAGCCCGCACTTAAGTCACGCTTTTCTGTGACTTAAGTAGTCCATTTTTAGACAGAAAAGTGCGCCTTAAGTGCGGGTCTTTAAACAAACAAAGTCTTTAAGCAAACCCCGGACCCAGGTAAGCTGAAGCAAGGAAAACCTATTCAGCAGTGCGATTCTGTAACCATCTCACCGTGAAAACTTAGGTGAAGTGAGCGTGGAGTGAGCTGTCATTCCAAATAGTGCTAGGGATTGACACTACTGACAACTCACATCAAGCTCACTTCACTTGAGTTTTCACGGTGAGATTTTTACAGAATCGACCGGCAGGTGGAGATTCATAGGCGACTTCGTCTTGGAGTGTAAATGTGGTGCTGTTCCACAAACGATGGGACACTTAATAACGTGTCCTGCGTGTTCTGTCAGCTGCACGTTACAGGAACTGATGGACGCTGGTGATGGTGCTAAACAAGTAACCGAATTCTGGGCCGAGTCCATTTAGATTGCTATCGACACGTTAAGAAGAAGTGAGGGTTTCGGTCACACGAGCTATACGATACGTGGGACTAAGTAGTCTATTAATGCATAGCGTTTAGCATCTTGCGCCGCGCAATAATGGACTACTTAAGTCACAGGTATCGTAATGTACTATTTATTTTACCAAGTTCCTTTGTTTGCTAATCAATGTATTTTCACCATTGTCCGTTTGACAATTCTATAGATTGGTATCATCAGTATGAGTAAACAATATACCTCTTACAATACAGGCAGGTAAAACATAAAATCAATTGACGTGAGATCCTATTGTTTATAATATATATGAAGCTGACAAAGAAGACACGACAAAGACAGATTTGAATAAGAGAAGCTGAAAATAAAAATGAATTTTAGCTCGAGACAAACAATTCTGCGAAGAGTTACCAACAGTATATAAATTAGATAAAACAATGTATGTTTTCTTTATAAAGTGTCGTGTTTATCATCCTAAATTGATAAAAGGGAAAGTTTTACTCGTTTGTTTTTGTCGTGAACAGCTTATCCAATTGCCACTGCCATTTTTTTTCATGTGTATTATTGATAAAACCTGGGTCGACATTCGATAAAAACGTTATTTTTCTTAGTGACAAACGATAAAATGTTTGTTTATTTATTTTATATTAAAAGTTATTGTTTATATGATTTGGTCATGTTTAGAGGATGAGTGAAAGACGACTAACAAAACGTATTTAACAAGGCAGATGTAAGTAGAAACGCCAGGAGGGACGTCTGATAGGACTTATAGTGACCTTATTGGTGCTGTTCTTCAGAGAAGTCAGGTGCGTAGTACTCGCAACTGGCGTGCGTGTATAATAGTAATGTATGAACGTAAAGGAAGCATAAGGAGTACCTAGCGGGATCGTCCGAAAGGGTTACCGCTGCCCTGGAACATAAAGGGCCAAGGAAGGAACACGGGTGGGTTTTAGTCAGTAAGAGTCTGACACTCCACCCAGAGCGGACCCCCTTCCGCTCTGGGTATTTGATGATTTCCCATCCACCAAAAAAAAAAAAAAGGAGTACCTATGTAAGGCTCGTAGGCAGGTGGCGTTCTTTATTTCCTGCCCAAGGTTTAAAAGCGTGATTTATGCATGTTTCAAGACTATCTATGAAAATATGTATTAAATAAAATCATTTACAGAACTTTTTACTATAGAGCCAATTAGAATAGACTGGATTTAATATAAATTTAAAAGACCCCAAAAAGCGTTTTACTATTACGTGAAGATGTGGCAATGCCCTAAATAATAAAGTGAACTTTACACTTTTACAAGAGCTTTACGTGCCCCGCTTAGAAACATGGGCAGAGCTTAGTGGAACTTTTATTGTAAGAATGTGTGTGTGAAAAAGACCATAGCAACCGAATAAAATATTACTCCACGCTTAGACGTGACTGAGCAATAAACCTTTTTTCCAAGTCTCGAAGGTCGCGCGAACGAAGCCGTGGGAAACAGCTTGTATGTAATAAATTTTATTTTAGCGTTTCACATTATCTCCTACAGTTCGGAATAAAAGAAAAGCGTAGCGTATCGGAAACTTACTATCACGTGAAACTTGGGGTAGAAAAAGGCGTTTTTGTTCAACTACACACCTGTCTACTTTGTCATAATAATATGGCTACTACTGTCATAAGATTTATTACGACTTTTATTTTTATTAGCCAACTAAGCTTAACTATAATATTTTTTTTACATCTTACTCATGCTCCACCAATAAAATTATATTAGACTACGCATAAACTAAAATTAAGGCTTTATTCTATCTTCGTTTTATAGCTAAAATTGCTATAAAATTAGCGTACACACTTAATTTTAAAACTTCGCATAAACTTTTTACGCAGCTCCAAGTTTTTAGTTGATCAATTGGATAAGGTTTGAACATCAACATTTAGCATAATTTTACGAAAACATTTCTAATAAAATTAAACTTTCTACAATTTGCATTAATAATTAATTTATTTAGTAGCTAACAAACTATGTGTTTATTAGAAAACTTTACAGAACTTCCAAAGAAAAATTTGTATCCAATTATAAGTTTATCGTTGAAGAAAAGTTCGTACATTCAATATTTTTTTTAGATTCACTGGTAATAAGCGTATAGTTAAATAAAATTATTATTAGTGCTATTCACAACACATAATGGCTACATTTATTTTGTCTCTTTCAGGCAGATTTTCTCGCATAGACGAACACAAAATGTAAGAACACATCATTTTACTTTACGACCTTTTGCACGACGTACAAATGTATTCTTATATGTTTTCTTGTCAAAATTTGCCCTTAGAATTACACAGAAGTATATCCGAGGGTTGTCGTAAAACACAGATTGCAGTGAGAATTTTAATAAACCCCCATGGTGTTCCTGCTTAAGTGCGTATACTTTTGAACAAAGTTACGCAAAAAAATACTTTTATATTTTTTGAAGCTGTGGAATACCTACTTACAATTTTTATTTTAAATTATGAAGAAAAATTTAAGTTACGAACCTTTTTGTAGAAACCATAATTATCAGCGCATAAAAACGTATTGTCGCCAGCATTACTTTGCATGTACATTTTTTTTCAACTCAATTGGAAAACAAAGAAAGAAAAAAATTATTTGTCACAGAGCACGTGAGATGGGCGGACGATATTGTTACCATCGCGAGTAGAACCTGGATAAGGCTGGCACAAGAGCGTAGAGATTGGCACAAGTAAAGAGAGACCTATGCTTAGTGTTGGGTGAATTTGGACTGTGGATGATGATGATGAACAATATTCCAGGAACCTGAGGGGAAATCCTCGTAATTTCAAGAACGTTCACAGTCTGATCTCAGCCTCAATCTGTCAAAAATACCTATAATTTCCATAGATTTTGACAAGTTTTTGACATTTGTTTGTCGTCGAGATAAGACTGCGAATAGATTTTGAACGTTTTAAATTACGAGAATTGGCCTTCAGATTAATATCTCAGGATATAATTTCGTTATAAAACACAATTCTTGGAACACAGACCCAACTCAAATCTAAATAATTAGGTAAAACTCCAAAATATCATTAAAACATTACCAAAGCTACCCTAGTATTCGGAAACAAACGTCATTAGGTTTAGGAAAGTACCCAAAGACCACCGCCCTAAATCATACCCTGACAGGTACCCGAGAAATACATCATGCGGATATCTGAAAATGTAATTTAAATCTTGATTCGCAATATTTACTGGTCCCTTGAGTAATGTAAAATTTAAACGATACCTTTTAATGGCTGTTAAGATATAATTGTATAATTCATTTGGGTTTAATAATAATTAAAATTATTTCGACGTTGACACTGCTGATAGGAGTGTTGTGTGCTTCTGGGATTAATTATAATAATAATAATATCCCTGGACATTTCACACAGCGCCATCTAGTCCCAAGCTAAGCAACCTAATGCTTGTGTTATGGTAACAAGATGGCTGATAAACTACTTATATACATTTTTTTTTGTAAATACATACATATTATAGATAGAATAGAAAGACACCCAGACTCGGAACAAATACATGTAGGTCATACAAATATTTGTTCCGTGCGGGAATCGAACCCGCGACACGCAGCGCAGCAGTCAATCACTTAACCACTGCGCCAACCGTTCCGCCAAATTATATTATAGACAGTATCAGTTTTATACAATGACAAGCTTTTCTGAGAATTAAAATCGTTTTCGTGTTTTTTGTGCGGTTACGGTTTCAGTCGGCTGATAGGAAAATGTTCTACATTTCAGGGATAATTATTTACCCCCATTGTTGGCAGTTGTAAATTTAAATGGTTTATGCTTTTTTATGAAGAGGATAGACGATCTCGGCGCGTACTGCAAGGGTTGGCTCGAGATGGCTCTAGAAAAGGATGCCTGGAAGTATTTGGGGGAGTCCGTTGCTCAGCAGTGGGACAATGTAGGGAAACATATAGGTAACGAAAAAAAAAAACTTGAGAGGTGTCAAGGGACAGGGTGGATGGAACGAAGTTCAAAGAGAGAGAGAGAGAGACAGACAGGGAAAACGCGCACGCCGCACGGCTTACAACTATAGCAAAAAGTGTCGTTCCAACTTTTGGTCTTAATTTTTTCCGTCTAACCCCCTTTCGCAACGCGCGATAAGGAACTTCGTTCCAAAACATGTTTTTTTTTTATAAAGAATGCAGTCTTAGATTAATGCTGCTTGTTTTTCTGTTTCGATTTTGCATCAATTGAATTTACGAAATGGATTCGATGATACTGATGCAATGGGACAAAGTTATCCAATCACCTAGCTACTATAATAAAACTTTATTTTATCGTTTTGCGTTATTCTAACCGTTTCGTTTCCTCATATTCTTCTTATTATTGTAGAACCATCCTTCTACAAAACTTTGGAGGTCAATGACCCCGAGCAAGCAATTGTTTTTCCACGTATAGCCTAACCTATTCCTATTAGTTTTCGAAGGTCGATACCAGCGTATACAAAGTTGTTTCAACAAAATGTAGTTTTGTTCGTAAGTGATCGGTCAGTCTTGTTTTTCGCTAAAGCTTTCGTTTTGCCGTATTTACGTAATCCTATGTACATACGGAAAGAAACGTAGATGTGTTTTCGTAAACAAACATTCAAATTTGTTTTTGATAAAAACATGGAAAGAAAAATCATATATTTTATGATATTCCTTCAATTGGATCGAATGTCGCAGCCAATTTGGAAAACAATACGCTTGTAGTTAGGAAGCCTAACAATTGGTTATTACTTTTATTGTTGTTAGTTTGAATCTAGTTCAATTGTTTTTATAACAAAAAAAAAAAAAAAAAACGTAGAGGAATTCTATTTCGCAGACGAATTTTATTTGTGTTGGCAGTAGGTATCCTGAAAAAAGCGGCCAAGTGCGAGTCGGACTCGCCCATGAAGGGTTCAGTTGAGTTGATTGAATGAAAGGTAAATTGCGGTTTACGATTTATGACGTATTAAAAAAACTACTTACTAGATCTCGTTAAAACCAGTAATGTACTATCATATATTTTTTTTTGTTTAATCATTCTCTTATTTTAGAAGTTACAGGGGGAGGGGGGGGGGAGACACATTTTACCACTTTGGAAGTGTCTATTCAGTTTAGAAAAAAATGATATTAGAAACTTAAATATAATTTTTGAAGACCTTTCCATAGATACCCCACACGTATGGATTGACGAAAAAAATAATTGAGTTTCAGTTCTAAGTATGGGGAACCCTCAAAATGTATTGTTTTTTTTTTTCTATTTTTGTGTGAAAATCTTAATGCGGTTCACAGAATACATCTACTTACCAAGTTTCAACAGTATAGTTCTTATGGTGTCGGAAAAAAGTGGCTGTGACATGTGGACGGACAGACAGACAGACATAACGAATCCATAAGGGTTCCGATTTTTGCCATTTGGCTACGGAACCCTAAAAACCACAACAAAATACGTGAAGTATTGAACTTATTCATTCATAACACAATGGGTTGATATGAAAATACATGTAGGTTTATTCCATCATCACCATTATGCTGTCCCATCCCAATGTATTTGGGATCGGCGCAACCTTTTTTTTCTTCCATAATTCTCTATTAGTCGTCGGAGGGGCCCGTGGCTAAACAATAACAGCCACACAGGTCGATCTATCAGGTTAAGCTACGCTTGCCGATTTATGTTTTGTAAAAAAAGGATTCTCATTCTGATATTATGTTTAATACGTGCTTCTGCCCGCGGCTTCACCCGCGTGGAAGTTGGCCATTATACGGGTACGTACTACCGGGACAAAAAGTAGCCTATGTCCTTCCCCAGGATGCCATCCATCTCCTCTCTCCGTTGTGGTTTAGGCATGAAAAGGTAACATACAGACAGAGTTACCGACTTTCGAATTTATAATATTAGTATGGATAGTCATTTTGATGATGTCATTTTTACCAAAAAAAAATACTCATGAAAGATTGTCGGTTAACATTGCCAAATGTTATCCCACAATCCACGTACAAATAAAATAAGGTTTTCCTTAAAAATTTCCTATAACTGTAACCGCTATATGTATAGTAATTCCATTTCCATATATCTGTCTCATTCTGCAAAGCTCACCAGTGTGATGGTTATATTAGATCTTCTCCTAAGTTCATATATTCTGTATACATATACACTTGGAGTTTCAAGTCGAAGTTTATTAGCGTCCTCAATACACTGCGGATTACACAAGTTAGGCCATTCCCATAGTTTGCTAACTCCAGCTATGAGATGATGTAAATTCACTATCGGTTGGCTCATATAAATATTGCGGATGGATTATAAATTAAGATTTACGAGTGTTATAAAATTTAAATAAAAACTCTTTGATGCGCCATTAAAAATAACGTTAGAGTAGTAAACTCATTATTGGAACTCGGAAACTAATTATTGGAACTTGCGCAATTAGTTGAATTAAAATTACGTTTGTTCAAAGAAATAATCTGGTAGAGAATTCTATTTTTAATAATTGAGTCCAGACACATTTCATCATGATCATCCTATAGCAGTAGTGATGAAATAATTTACACAAATTAAAGCCCCTGTCTGGGTTCAAACCTACGACCTATAATTCGTAAGTCGCGGACGTTACCACTTGGCCACAACTGCTCTCCTAACCTCCTCCTCCAGAAGGAGGAGGAGGTTAGGAGAGCAGTTGTGGTGCTCTCAAAATATTGAAGGAAAACATCGTGACGAAACCGGCTTGTCCTAGACCCAAAAATCCGAAGTCATGTGACATCTACCAACCCGCACTGGGCCCGCGTGGTAGATTAGGTACGGCCCACTCCCTCTCAGCGAGAGGAGGCCGTGGGAACATTATAGGCTGATTACGCTATCCTATAGCAGACCACCAGGTAATCATAAACCTTTCTAATTGTGCACCATTCAGTTTGGATACTTAGCTATTCAGCTTATCCAGCTGCTACCACCTACAATGTTTGGCATCCCACTCGGCCTCGTACTACATTTGTCGTTTCAGAAACTAACTGAAAGTCACTTCTGCCTCAAAAGTGGGGTTAAACCGACTGTTTAACTCCACTTTCCCACTAATCTTGTTCTCTGTGGTATCACCTCCAAGTGTACTTTTAGGAATCATTTATTTAAAAAAACTTGAGAGGTGTCAAGGGACACCCGGATGGAACGAAGTATAACTGGCTTGCTTTCTATAAGAGAGAGAGACAGACAGACAGAGAAACACGCGCACGCCGCACGGCTTACAACGATAGCAAAAAGTGTCGTTCCATTTTTTGGTCTTAATTTTTTCCGTCTAGCCCCCTTTCGCAACGCGAGATAAGGAACTTCGTTCCAAACAAGGTTTTTTGGTATGGGGTAATACATACCTGTCTTCAGAAATTAATCCGCTATTGTTCTTGTCCCAACGAGACAAAGCTGACATAAGAGTTTCTTCCGAATCCAACTCCAGAGTCCTATATCCAAGGAGGTTGACGAAGCCGTCGAAATCTAACGGGTTGGGTGCCTGTAAAGTGACATGAAAATAATATCAATACACACGTCATCACATATTTTTTTCTAACTGTGCTGCTGGGGAGTTAGTTCCGCTACTTCTTCTTCCCAGCGATAGCACTAGGAAGTGGTAAAGGCGGGCCTTTTGGGGAACTGTTTTAAGTAATTTTGACGTTCGAAAAGTGCTGATTCTCAGCCTAATTTGAATAATTTACTTTTGATTTTTAATAATACACATATTAGTCTCCAAACGCAAATGAAATAGAATTTGGAGATCTCTGAAAAAAAGAACACTTTCCGTCTTATTACAAAACGAGTTCTGACCTTAGACCTAACTCAAACCTTCGAGCCAAGTACTGTATTTTAAACTTTATTCTGACAAAATTGGCAACTTAGACTCGGGTTTAACGTCAGTTTTTTTTAAATACTTCGAAATTAGTCGGATGGTTCGAAATTTAAACCTTGAAAACCTTGTTTTGTAATAATGCCGTTTGCGTTTTCTCACTATCTCACTATAATATGCGATCAGTGATGAGGTGTGAAATGCTTAGCATTGGAAAAAATTGCAAAAATTTCCTGTAAATTGAACTTTAAACGTGAACCTATTTATTTTAAATGCTCCCTCTCGTTTTGATCCCGTCTGTAAAAGCGGAATCACTAGTAAAGGCACTAATTAGTGAATCGATAGGTACTGATTGAATGTGGTTTACGTTCAACAGATAGGTACGTGTCGGGATTGAAGATCGCAATACTACTAATTGTTAAACCATTTTAACACAGTGCGAAAATGTTCTCTATTGGAGGGCCTGTGACGTTGAATCTGTCCATAACTTTGTATTTTGAAGAAAGAAAATACATTTATTTAGCACAGACCAAAAGACACAATGCACCAGATTCATACATCAGATAGCAACTAATAAAAAACAAATAGAAAGTGTAAAGACCGATGTAAGAAATTAGCAGCAAAATGTGCCTGACGGCTGCACCAAAAAGGCCCAGTTTAGGTAAAAAAACTCGTTCTCGTTCTATAATGTAGATCCTACTATTCCTACTAATATTATAAACGCGAAAATTTGTATGGATGGATGGATGTTTGTTACTCTTTCACGCAATAACTACTACACGGATTTGGATGAAATTTGACACACAGATACTTTATAACCAAGATTAACACATAGGATACTTTTTATCCCGATTTTCCCACGGGATCGAAATGTATGCAAGTAAAACCGCGGGGCGCAGCTAGTACTACCATACAATTAGAAGGCCAATTCTCGTAATTTATAACGTTCAAAATCGGATCGCAGTCTCATCTGGGCGACAAACAAAAGTCAAAAAGAATTGCCCCTCACGTGTTTTATCATAGATAGATGGTAGATACAAACTATAAATATAAACTGCTGCTATTGTTATTTATCTACTCCTTGTTTTGATCAATTTTCATTAATTTGCTCTATGTGCCTTTACATATCCTTTACTTATGAAAGGAAAAGCAACTATTTGCCTTTACTATTTTTAAATGATACATTTTTATTTGTTTTTTATTCAATACTCTATTGTCCAATATTATGATTAATAATAATATTATGATTATTTGGAACTAGAAGCAATAGCCCACCAAATTAAAATGGCTATGTCTAGGTATCTAGATTCTTTAACAAGATTGGGGACTAACATTTGTAAAACGAACAGGGAACAACCTACTGTTAATAAGACTTTATCAGACCGGCCTTCAGTTAAACTAAATTGGATAAACCTTATCTGATGAACAAAAACAGAAGAGGAGTTTAATCTTTTTGTTGTATTTTTGTATTTTTTAATCGTTTTTTTTTTACTTTTTATAGAATAAATTTATAATCATTTGACATAATAATATTTACAATCATTTATATAATAGCTTTTTGCAATCTATTGACACAATATTTATCATTTATGTTATTGATTATTTTAGTGAAAACTGTTTGAAGTTCAATAATTAATTATTATTTTTAGCTGTAATAAATTAATTAATATACTACATATTTCAAACACAATGCGAATTGTTACATAAATATAAATTAAAAAAAAAACAAAAAAAAAAACACGAACAGTTGGTAAGAGAAAAGAAAAATATTTAGTCGAACAGGAAATATTGATTAGGATTTCCTGTTTAGTGCGTGGAATGAAATGATTAAAGAAGTCATTGTTCTTGTGTAAATTCAAATGGATTTTGGTGATTCTCAGTATTTTATCCATAATAGAAAATAATACCTGATAATAATTCGGCCTGATGACCAAAAGCCTCGATCAACATCTATTGAGGCTCTCGTTAGGCAGTTGGATCAAGGGCCTGATTCAAAGGGCAGTACTTCTCGATACGGCTCGCATTGTGAGAAGGTTCCTGTCTCTGGAGCCCTAACCACCGGTAGCTTGAACCCTGCTCTCGACATCGGATTACATTTTTATAATATTTTTAAATGTTTTTATACTTTTTTATTATATTTAAAGAAATATTTAAAAATGTAATTACATATGTAAATAGATGAATAAACCAAATACTTAATTAATAATAGGCAGGTTCATTATGTTTTTTCTCCCTAAATGGAACCCTGTTGCATCACCCTGTCTCGTTGGTCTAGTGGTCGCAAGCGTTTCTGCTTAGCTTGAAGTCCTGGGTGCGATTGCGATTCCCGCGTCAGGCAAAGTGTTATTGGCATTTTTCATCAGGAATTTCTCAGCCCGTAGGCTGGACTTTTGCCCAGTTGATGACAATAGTCTCGCTCCCTATTACATATAATACAATACATATAATTCCTATATGGGACTTAAACATGACTGGCGAAACGTCCCCGTGTACTATAGCGAAATGTGGGCGTACTGTAGGATTAGCTCTGCCTAACCCTTCAGGGATTATTCTCTGAGGTGTGATATTATGTTTTAGAACAAAATATAATCATTATTAGGTAGCTACCCTATTTTAATATTTTACTTCCCTAAATAAAACACCGTTGCCGATCCTAATACTTAGTTACATAGATATCTCAAAAAATTCGGATAGGTTCCGAACAACTCTCGTACCTATTCCATCGTCTCTTATAAAACACATTTGAGTGGATTACGATGTTATTTCCAGATTATAATAGAAATTTATTTTCAATATTCCAGCGAGAAAAAGGGGAGGAGAATAAGTCCCCTTAATCTTAGAGATACAGGAAAAATATACGGTAATGCCGAAAAATCTGCAGACACTGCCCTAGACAAGGGCTTTTAAATTTGATCTGTTGGTGCCACAGAGCACGGAATCGCTGCACCGGCAGCGTATAAAGACGTCAATACTAATAAAATTCGTGGCACCGAAAGTGCGCTCAACTTTTTTCGAACCGCCTTCAATGCTGTCATTTTCTATACGTCATCTGTTTCGTAGACCTAGTAAACGGTGACACGCTTGTTTTGTATAGGAAGTGTCAACAATGCCTCCTTTACCACACGGCAGTAATAATAAAATTCGTGGCGCTGAAAGTGCGTTGAGCTCTCAGCTTCTGTCAAGAATCACCTCCAAAGCCGCCAGCTTTTATACGTCATCTGTTTCGTAGTGAGAGTAAACGGTGACACGCTTGGTTTGTATGGGAAGTGTTAATAATGCCACCTCTAGCAGCGGCCACAGAGGCGTATCCATGCTCTGTGGTTGAAGCAGTGGGGGCAAATCCCTGTGACCTCGTCAGCGTTGTGGATTGACACAAGCTTAAGGGTCTCATTCCTCAGGACTCAGCAACTTCCCTAACAATACTTAAGCGGAATTAAAAGAAAAGCAAAGTTTCGTATCTGTTTTGAGACCGCCTTTAGCGAGTGGCGTCAGTGTTTTTATTCTCATTGTATGAATTATTTTGGTGTTTGTGTCTCGAGGTTGTTGTTTTGGTAAATTGTGTTATAGTTGTTTGAATGTAATTAGATAGTATTTTCTGTTTGTAGTTTTAAGAGCAAATAATGTGGAATACCAATTCTAGTCTATTATCACAAAAAAAAATTTAACATCCTCTACTTTGAACAAATATTATTTAGAACCCTACCCACTTTCATAATAAATTTCCATGTGACCAACTTTGAAATCTAAATTCCACAAACGTTACACATGAACGCACTATAAACTTTAATCTTACTCTACTTCCGTCCATCTGGCTACGACCAACTTTCAGTCCGAGTTTGGTCACCTGACTTAGTTATACCTCTACACACAAGTCTGGCCCACAATTGTCTACTGACACAGATGCCAGCTGGCTAATTGGCTATGCGCTTACAATTTATGGCTAGTTGGTGCATATCCGAACTACTGCTACTTATGAGCACAGATGTTGATATTACTTACTACAATTTGTAGTATACATAGCCTCTTCTAGCGGTAGTAGGTACGTGGATGGGTTAATTTCGTTGCACTGAAATTACTACAGGTTATTGCTGTACGTGGTTTCTGGATATAGCAAATGAAACTAGTGTGGAATTGCTCTCGGTCGTGCTGATTAAAGTCAAAACTAAATGGTTGAAATTATCAACAGGATATTACGTACTCGTTGAGGTAAAAAATCTGTAAGATAAAATGCAGATAACTCCTCTAAATACGTCACGAAAACTTCGTCGAGAATTTTCAGATTTTGATCAACATTTCTATATTAACGAACATGTGTGTTCTCCTTGGCATTTTTTAATATTCATAAACAACTATATTTACCTCAGAAAGCATGTTTCGAATGGCATTTTCGTCAATCTTGTCACCAAGGCTGACCAGGGTAGCGCGAAGATCGCTGAAATCGATACAGCCATCTCCATCCATATCAAATAGTAAGAACGCCTGGAAATAAATGAAAGCTAATTAAACGTACAGAGACGTGGAAGGAAAGCTGTAGGCAATTAGTCTCGAGTCGAAGTGAAATTGAAGAAAAACAGCGTATCAGTAGACATGACAATTAAATAAGTTCGTAGAAATTGGTAGGATTTGATTACGGCAACATGGCATAATAGCCTTAAACGTTTTCTTTTGAGCGTAATGTGACATATATGTAGGTATATAATTTATTCAGAAAGGAAAATAAAAACGGTCTAAGATTCAAAATCTAAATATATGTAGGTATGTATGTACTACCTGTCCCTGATCAAATCAGTACACAGTATAAAAATATCATGCGGTAGTCTAAAATTCTCGGGATTGCATGCAATAAACAGGATTCCGTACCTCTTTCAGTTCAAAAATTTTATTATCGTCGAGTTCGGACGCAACATTGGCTGGTATACAGAGAGCTTCCCTTGCTCTAGACGCTGAACGGGATCGCGGCTGCGGTGGGACAGTTAAGTCGTTTCCATTCTCCGATATAATAGAGCTGTGAGAAAACAAAAGGTTATCTCAAATAAAGTTTGTTGTGTCCAGTCGATTCTGAACCATAAAAGTAGAAATTGTTTTGACCTTTGAATCATTTTTAATGGAATTCGATTCCTGATGATTTTCGCTTCGATGTTTTGTTACGCAATATAGAATCAAACGTCTGTAAATACATTGCGAATATTAAGTTGTTCATGAAAATATTCGGATATCAATTTTGTCTCGCAAAATAGAACAGTTTATAAGTATTGACAAAAAACTCAATATTTTACCGGATTTCATATTCTACCTAGCGCCTTTTCAATCACTTCTTAATAAAGACATTTTACAGCGCCGAAATAGCTTTTTGTTAAGCCCGGTGCGCGTAGCGGAAATTAAAAATTACAAATAACCCGGTTTTTTATTGAGGCAACGTACAGAAGAAGTTAACAAAATGATGAATATCCACTTTTTAAATTAATTTAATACCTGTCATGAATGAATGATGAACTACATTTATTGTGAATTAAAATGAAATGAACGTAAATAATAAATGTATGAATTAATTTATTACTTGAAACATGATATTTTGACCCTGATTCCCGGAATTGGTATGGTAATTATAATCATCGGAAAACTGATGATGACAACAAATATGACGCTATTCAAGAGATCAGTTATGCAAACAATGCTTACGCTTAATTTTAGTTACCGGAACCTTCCATTTGTAACTTTTCTAGTAACGTACCTATTAGCTTAAATAGGGTCATCATTCTCCTCCCCCCATCCCAATTTATTTGGGATCGGCGCAACATGTCTATACCTTCCATACTTCTCATTAGCTTAAATAGGGTAACATTTATAATGAAAATGCTCTGTATTAAGTACTTCTATTAAGGTTAGATTTAGCATGTATTGCCAATGCCACATTGGATGAACAACCACGTATGCCACAGCTATTGGTCCAGCATTGCCAATAATAACATCAACTTTATCACGCATCCTAAGTCCTACATTAAAAAATAAAATATTTGAAAGAAAGATAAATATTTTATAAAAATATATTATTTTAATAATAATATTTTATTTTAATATATATACTTATATTATTTCTATTTCACGATATAAGAGCTCTTTTACGATACATTTTTATTCAGTTTTGAGTATAATATTATTTCTGAATAAAATTGACGCTATTAACGTCAGAAACTTTCATTGTAGAAAAGAAAAAAATATTATACGTATTAAACACTTACTCTCCAGTAGAAAGCGATTGTAGAAGATTCTCTTTAAATTTCTTTATTTCATCCTTAGCATCGTCCGGCTTGCTACGGCGGCGCTCCCCTTTTGATCCCCTCTGCGAAAATACAATACACTTTGTAAAGCCGCCACTTTAATAGGAAAAACACTTTCATCCTATTATAGCATATTAAAAGTTGCTCCTTTTATAAACAGAGCACCTCTAAAAAAATTAGTTTCTCGCTGGAAACGATTTAAACAAAATAAATTGATGAAAAAAATAAATCAGGTTTCTTTTGATAAAATCAACTGTTTCCAATCGGCAGTAAAATATTAATTCTCTCTTTGAAGTGACCGGAGAAGATAACACTGGTGACTTCGCAAACTCAAAAGTCTTTGACAAGAGAAATTACTTACTTGTCAAAACTTTGTTCACAGTTTAATTTACAAAGGGAAGAGACCTTGTGTTCACTTTATTTATTTTACATTTAAAACGTATTATATTTTAACAGCTTAGAGTGAGATTACTTTGAATTAACTTACTCTTTTCGCGGCGCCATTCGTATCTTGGTCCGCCATGTTTTACAATTCAACTGAACTATATATTTTTCTTCGCTTGTAGTGTCCTATGCGTGTTTCCACGACCGTACTGACTAAAGCAAGAATTGTAACTACACGTCAGGAGTATTAAATTTACATTGCATTTTCCGTCAGCCGAGATAATTATTTATTTCGGACGGATGCACGCAGATTTCGAGATTAGCCGTGATGTTTGCCTCAACTAATTAATCTTTGGGGCAAAACTGCTTCAAGATTTCCAGGTCAACGAATTGTTTGTGCAACGTGAACATGTTTCCACTTGTTTGGGACTGGGAAGGGTTGAACGCTTACAATTGTTTGTGTTTATTTTGGCAAATATGGCGGCTGAATGTTCCGAATTTAACGGCATTAGCGAGGCTTGCAATTCAACGGATATTCATTAACCCGATTTACCATTTACCGTTGTAATTTGCTTTTTGATTTCTCTATGGATTACTTACTCGCCTCAATTTACGTTATTAACAGCAATATTGTTACTAAACCAAATACCATATTCCACTCAGCATTAATATTAAATTTTGTGGTGTCTTGGGTTAATCTAATCTCATCTAATCTTGTATGGATACACATGTTGGCAGGAGATCAAAAATGAATAACGACTATTAATCTCTGCGATATGACCAGGATAGTCAAATAAATAATATTTTACAACCCAGAAGGAGCCGTAATGATGTCAAAAATAAATAAAACATGTGTCATCGTGTAAAAAGTAATAAACTTAGAGATTTAAACTTCACGGTACATAACTTGTTTATAATTACTAGATTCAAAGAAAATGTTACTTACGTGACACAATTATTATCTATGATATTTTTTATTGCAATGATCTGTAAAAAAAGTATTTAACGAAAGTAAAAAAATAAACTTCAAAGATTAAAAAAAGAACATTATTAAACTTCTTGAAATATGTAGCACTACGTCACAAAAAATAAATTACAAACAATGTCAGTTCATAAAATGTGATCTATGTAGCTCATAATTAATCAATTAATAAAAACTTTTATGCGCTTTGTTAGATATAATTATGTATATAAATATGCCCATAATACACATTTTCAATTTCAAAAACTTTTAAAACTGATAAATATGAAAGGCAAAATAAGTATGTAAGGGTCGTTCGGGGCCTAAAAAGGCCACTTTAAGCAATACGTCTAAAAGCTATTCATTTCCTGAATTCCCAGCGGATCATTAGCATTTCCTCTAATTTTCGTAAAATTTCATTTCATATTTGGTGTAAATATTGCCGCATAAAAAAAAATAAAAATCGTAATTTATCCGTAAATTTTTCATTACAGTTTTTAATAATAAAATTGGTTTTTTATTTTTTATTTCTACAGTTTAAATGTTATTTCATTTTGATATGAATTGCACACAGATCATATTATGAATTGTCAGTTTGTGACCATTTTACGATTTTTAAAATGATTCATATTGTTATCCTATTATGATTCTGCCAAAGTGGCCTTTTTAGGTCCCCTGTAGTTACTGCCTACCCATTGAAATAAGACGTAAATTTATGTATGTGTGTATATAAATATAAAAGGTTTATCACAAAATAAGCGAGAAAATATGGTTTAACAAAAGTAGGTGTCGAAAACACGAGGAATTTCCATAAAAGTAAATGGTTTGAGCACAATGTGACTACATATAATCCTGGGACATTTTCCGCCTTGAATGCTGAGAGATGAGATTTCTCAACTTTTACGATTTGGCTATTGTTTATGTCAATACAACCTTATATTAAGTTTTATGAGAATGCTGTTCTCATAAAAGTTAATTGAACGAAATATTGCATGTGTTTTGTTTTATTTACTTTACCGTTTTGCCTGAACAATAGTGTTTTGGTCTGTGGTGTTATTGATAAGTCATCTTATACCCTGTCTATTAGGTTAACCGTTTTTTGACAGCTGTTTTAGAACGTACATAATCTTACGTAAAAGTTAACTTTAAAATGCGTAATAAAATAAATATATAAACTACCTTATCTTATTGAATTATCTTATTTATGGCTTATTACATACATTATAATACCGTACGTGTATCAATCAATGTATTGTATGTTGCTGCTATCACTAGTTCCATCTGTCAAAAAACGGTTTACCTATAAATGGACAGGGTATAGTTTAAGCCTAGTTTTACACAGCCTTCTTTTCATACCGAGGAGCTCTGAACCTCTTTCTGGCTAGCTCCGTGTGTAATAATTTCAGACTTTACTAAGTCCAGGTTACTCCACTGTGTTTTCTTTTACCGTAAAGATTCGTAGAGAGGTACGACGCGACGCGACGGTGCGACGCTATTCTGGGAGTACAATTTCCATGAAATTTTCAGAGAAATTGCTCTACTACAGTTACGTTGCGCCTGTCTGTGGGAGCCTTGGGTCGGTGTTATCAAAAAGGAACCTTAAGAGTACCAACGTCTAAGGACTGATTTTACCAAAGTCAGATATCTGTCGATACATGTCTGTCATTCATGTCTGTTGTATACACGCAACTATATTCTAATTGAACAGACAGCTGTGCTGCTGGGGAATTTGTTGCGCCACTTCTTTTTCCCAGCGATAGCACTAGGGAGTGGTGAAGGGCGGGCGTTTTTGGGGGACTGTCTTTTGTAATTTTGACGTTTGAAAAGTGCTGATTCTCAGCCTAATTTGAATAAATGACTTTTGATTTTGATTTTTTTGATTAAAATTGACGTCTGACAGTTCTAGTGTGGACAAAATGTCAAAAATTCAAACCTTATGGTCAGGAGTACATTAAAATTTATTGTGGTGGAATTCGCCCTTAGTATCGACGTCTCTTGTATTTAAAAAAATTGAAGGATAATACATTTAAACACGATTTTAAATAAATAAATTTTAGTTCTAGTAACCAATTACCATCGTCTCCAACTTCCTTCGTCTGATCGGCTAAATAAACGCGATCATGCAAATACGAAGGAGTATCTAGTGAATCAACAGCGGCGAGGTAATCCGCACCACGAACAGGTGTAAGTGGGTTTTTAATCAACTACAAATGCAACGGTTTAGGAGAGTCCAAATGAGATTCGTTTAGGGCTGTCGCAGTTTCGCATTTGGGATAATCGCTACAGAAGCTATAATTATTCTACTTATTTAAGTATACACACAAAGTCTATTTTCTCAAAAGATGATTGTAGGTTTGGGATAATTGGAAGACGTTTGTAATTTAAAATTTTCATCAAGTAATATGTATGACGCTATGGGGTCTAAACTCATGTATAATTGTAATATACATGAGTTTAGACCCTATAGCGTCGAAATTTTTCGTCGGTTATTAAAAAAAATATTGCTGTTCCATACGTTTTGGCCGCGTAGGTATTGCACTTTTCTATGAAACAGAAGATTTTTTTTGATAACCGACGAAAAGATTCGACGCTATGGGGTCTAAACTCATGTGCTGAATCCATGGCTACAGTTTGCGCGTCGATGTCTCTACCAGCCTGTATACTCATTAACAATTGATCAAACAAAAACACACACATTTGATTAACAACGCACATGCGAACAAAGCAGAAAATGTCTGTTATGACTGATGAATCGGTTTATATATAAAAGAAGCTTTCAAAGAATTCTGTACGCTTTTAAAATGTATGACGTGACGTACGCACGGTACTGAATTAACTGTTTCAATTACAACGTGGAATTAAAAATATTTATGTATTGAAATATTTTTGGCATTGTGATTTCGAAAATTAAGTGTGTGAACAATGTTTTTCAATACTATGCTGTTGTAGTATTGCTATAAGGTTCATTAAGATTCTGACGACAAAAATATCTTTACGGATCAAATGAAATCTATCACCGAGGTACACAAAATACAATCAGTATTTTGTGTACTTCGTTGTTAGATTTATTTTATAATCTATATCTATTCTATACTTATAATAAATCTGTAGAAGTGAAAATTCTGTACATTGAAAATATCAAAAAAATAATTTACAGGGGGTGTTACTAGACCGACACCGAACCCAAAAATGTGATTAAAAAAAATTTTGTCTGTCTGTCGGTCTGTCTGTCTGTCTGTCTGTCTGTTTGTTCAGGCATCACGCAAAAACTACTGGTTCGATTACGATGAAACTTGGTATAATTATTCTTTAATATCCTGGGCACCACACTGGGTACTTTTTATCCCGGAAAAGTATATACAATAAAAAACAAACTTAATTTTGCGGTTCGATCCCTATACCCGATTACCACTGTCTGTACTGTACCAACCGCAAATACTAAGTTTGCCGTAGGTTGGGTCACCCGCAGTGGAGTTCATTTTTATTCCTTTTAGTTTTTAGAGTTATTTAGGTTTATTTTTATATGAGTCGTAGGTATAGATTTTAATTTTAAAGTATAGGTAGTATATTTGATAGTGTACGTAGTGACCGTAGGTTATTTTATAATACTGTTAGGAAGCATTAGTCATTCGTGTAGATATTAGTTTTTAGGGATTTTGCTTATTTATTGAGTTTAGATTAGTTATCACCAGAAATAGGTTTATTTAGGTAGGTATTTAACTGCAATCATCTACAGTCTTCTTTTATTTTTCGTTGCCTGTATATATAGTACTAGCTGCTGCCCGCGACGTCGTCTGCGTGAAGGCTCTACAGCACCAAAAATACCTAAGATGCCAGTGTCGCTCTAGCATTATAAGTAAACAACTTTTAAAATAGCATTAAAATATAAGTTTTTTTTTTTGCAAGCGAAGCAAGTGAAGAGAGTTATATGGGAATCCTGCTGAGTTCAGTCATAAGATGTGACTGAAGGAAACAGAGAAAATAATGCAGGAATACATTCCAGGACACAAAAGAGTAAAAATACGTACAAAGGTATCATACCTTACAATACTTCCCTATAAACTACGTTGGTAGTTATGCTGCCAGGAGCCAAAATGCAAAGAGAGTCAGGACTGGTGACGCGGGAGTAAGCGACATACAGTTGGCCGTGTGAGAAGTAACTCGTCCTGAGGTCGACACCCGCTGCCCTCAGTGTCTGTCCCTGCGACTTATTGATGGTCATCGCGAAGCAAACACTCACGGGGAGTTCCCCGTGAGTGTCCCTCATAACTTCATAACTTCCCGTTCGAGTTCAAGCGCATACAGTGGTATGCGCTTGAACTGGAACGGGAAGTTATGAGGTATGAGGGAAATGCGTGGTATAAATACTGCCTCGCCGACGCCACAACCCTTAAGAATTTCCGCCTCAATGTTGTGTCTGTGGAGCGAGATGACTTTAAGGCGGGTCCCGTTACACAACTTCGGAGGAGATAGGTTCCGAAGAAGCATAATCGGGACACCGACCTTCAGCTTGATGGTATGCGCTGGAAGTCCACTTGCTGACAGGGAGTTCAGAAATTCCACGGGATAATGTGTGGCGTCATCTTGCTCGACAACAGTGTTTATCGAGGTGTAGACCACTTCATTCCCCTCAATTTCCGAGAGAATGCATTCGTTAATTGCTGCAGCCTGATCATTTTTGGGCCTCAAAATGGCCATGCTCACACACCCAAGAATTCTGCTGGTGCGGTATACGACTGATATTCCCGTACACACAGCGAATGAGTTCTTCTAAGCTGGATTGACGCTCTACCGAGAGACTCTGGAAGAACCACCTGTCCACCTCTCTCTTCTGGTAGTGCCTTCGCCAAGAAGGACATCAAAGAATTCTTGAGCATTGCCGCCGAGCCGAGCTCTCATATTAATCGTCAAGCGCAGCGTACGAACTGGTGACCACAACGAAGATCGTTTCAAATAAGTATTCACCTCGTCAGCCCTCGATCCCCGCGTCACCACTGAACAGAACTGTGACACCGCCCATCAAATGTTCGTTCCTGCGGATGTCCTGCAGGTTTCTGTCCACGGCCTCAACTGCCTTCCTATTGGCCATCGTACACTCATCCCATACGATCAGAGAGCAATCCTTTAGCACGTGTCCCTTATCGCTGTTACGTGACACACCACAAACAGGCATTTCGGCGCTCTCTAAATCGATGGGAATTTTAAACATGGCATGGGCTGTCTTGCCACCCGGAAGCAGTGTGGCAGCGATTCCCGACGACGCTACAGCAATAGCAATTTTGCCTTGCCTCCTGACCTCTGCAAGTATGCGAGTGGTAAAAAATGTTTTTCCTGTTCCACCAGGAGCATCCAAGAAAAACATTTTACCCTGGTTTTACCCAACGCTTTCAAGGACGGTGTCATAAATTTGTTTTTGCTCTGAAGAGAACAAAGCGACATGGTCATTTCGTATGGTGGTCATTTCGCCCGCATCGTAAATTGTCTCAGCGTTATACTCCCGATTTCCACGGTCTTGATGCGGTGATGATTGGGGAGCTGGTAACCCATATTCGATCAGTGGATTGCCGCCGATAGAAATGACCACATCTTGAAGTGAACTGAGACAGGTGTTCAGCACGCGTTCATCAGTTACTTCGACTTCGTCTCCAGTAGCACGCCTCAAAGCTCGTGGAAAATCTTCAGACAGATGATGGCGATACTTCTCCCACAAAGCTACCGGGTTCACGACTCCACAAAACACCAAGATGACGGCAAACAGATGACGCATGCGGCTGGGACTGTCACTGACGCTCGCCTCCGCGAGGGTGTCATCCCAATTTTGGTCACCGTCGAGAAGGTGACGTGCTACGCAGGCTGCGCGGTAAGTGAGATACTCCACGCCATCAAATGTCCTCAGAAAGGCGAAAGACGTTGGGCCTCGGACAGTGTGAAGTAACAACCGCAGAAAAGAGCATTTGCCATTATTCGGATGCACGGTATAAACCCTACCCAATGCGGTGTCCTTGAAAATTCCCGGAAAACCTTCCACAGCACCTCCTCGTCGACGTCGGTTAAATACACCCCTTTGCTTGTCGTACGTGTAATATGAAGACACCTCGTCATACGTAAGGGATCTCGCAAACTGGTTGACTTCACAGAGCGTGTTTTTTTAAATTGTCTTCCTCTACTCTGCTCAAGATTTTGAGGATTTTGTTGGAACTTGAATTTGTCGAAACGAACTATAGGATACAACTTTTATGAAGAAAATGCACATTGCCATCTATGAATTTTAAGAATAACTAACTACTAACCTCGCCAACATGATCAAATTTAAATTATTAATTTCCAAAAGTGTTAACATGTAAGTTGATTTGATTTTTATGAAATCTCATAGATGGCGCTGCTATCAATATTGTCATTATACTACTAACATTCATTAAACTATGTTTCTCTGCCCAAGTTACTTTAATGGCGTAGTTTTTATAATGTAAAGCTAGATAATAGCATGGCTTACGCAAAAACAACATTTAAATATGCGTCTTTAGATTACACGCTGTCACAGAATGCGTAAGAAAAACAAAGATTCACAGCTCCTCCCCCGTAGGTGATAGCGTGATAATATGTAGAATTAATGTAAACCCGACCTCTTGGTAATATTCATGCAAAATTTGAAGTAAATCCATGCAGTACTTTTTGAGTTTAGCCCGGACATACATACAGACAAACAGACACACAGACAAAAATTCTAAAAACTGTATTTTTGGCTTCGATATCGATTGTAGATCACGCCCCAAGTATTCTTTTTAAAAAATATTCAATGTACAGTTTTGACTTTCCTATGATTTTATTATATGTATAGATGTATGTATTTATGTATATATAATTTTGGATATGTATATATTTGTGTATCTATTTTAGTGTATTGTATACATAATAATTGCACCAACGACAGTCCCATTTATTGACCAGGGAAATCACTGTCCATTCTAAGGTTGCCTGGAAGAGATCGCAGTAATGCGATAAGGCCGCCCATTGTATATTATGTAGTTTCATGTATTTTTTTTATGCTTTGTATTTTAGTGGTGTACAATAAAGTATATATAAATAAATAATAAATAAATATTTAATTTTCTGTTATTGAGTTTTTTTTTAAATTAGGTAGGTACTTAGGTAAAGATATCATATAGGTACCCTCCTACCCTCTTAATCACCACTAATGAGACACAATTGGTTTTCTATTGTAATTAGCCACAAAGGGCCCGCGGGATAGATGGCATTCTGGGGAAGCACATACATTTTATCCTGTTAGCTCGTTCCCGTGGGATAATTTCCGACATCCACGCGGGCGAAGCCGCGGGCAGAAGCTAGTTAATTAAATATAATTGTTTCTGCAATAAATCACTTTTAAAATGTTTAGTTTGGTTATTATTTGGATAATTGAGACGGTTAAAATTGGAAAAATTCATCAATGGAATTGACTGCGATTTCGCCGAATTTTGAAAAATGGTTCATACCTTGCGTTTTCCCACCTACATTGGGGTCGGCTTGGCTTCTAGTCCAACCACATATTTCGGTTTAAAGGAATTTATTTCTCATAAGAACTTACAGTCCGCTTATAATGAGATACAAAGTGATAATACAGTACAATACAATTTAAAGCTACAATGTACTATCGGCAAAAGATGAGCATGCTCACTTAAGAAAATATTTCTGCGGAAGCGCAGCTAGTGACAAGCCACACCCCTTCCTGGTGTCGCCCAATTAGAGACAATATGCATTTGTGTGAGTAAAGGGCGTGTAACAAAATTTCAAAGTCATTAGCCAGAGTGCGGCAGTGCCAATTTGCATCTCGCTAAGTGTTGACGCTTCCCGTATATTACTACCGCCATATAATTTTACGACATTTCATTTTAGATGCGGGAGGAGCAGCGACGAAATATTAATTTAATTATATTTTTTAACATATAGTATGTTAATTAACGAAAGGCGTTCTATAATAGCGTCCATACATGCTAAATAAATATTACCATTTAAAAACCACCATTACCATTTTTGAATGGTCATATTTTTTTAGCATGACGGTATTCTATTGCAGGTTAGCGGGAAAGCCTTTCGTTAGTTAACGTACTGTATAATTACATTATACAGGGTTATTTTTAAAACACTTGGCAGGAGTGCAGGACTATAATAGTAACATCAAAAACAACCACTTTTGTTCTATGACTTTTGACAAAACCAAAAATAGACTTTCAAGTTTTTGTTGTAATAACACTTTTTAGATCTGTATTTTGTAGTTAGTACCGCCACGCCCCTGCATTCGCAACACACTATTTGTTTACTTATCTAGTGCACTAGATAAGTAATGATGTAAATGAAATAATTCTTAACTAATACTTGGCGCAGTTCATACAATGTTATCACAGCTTTTTGTTTATAGTTGCCGCAACTTTTGCCGTAATGCCAACGTATGGCCCTTGTATTAAGCCGCCCTATTGTTTAACCGGATTTCCAGACATTCCCACTAAATAACAATGGGACTTAAACAATGAACTTATTTTTATTGCAGTTGCAAAAGTTGCGGCAGCTAACATAGAGCAATAAAAGAATAAAAATAAGTTCATTGTCTTAATCCCATTATTATTTAGTGACAATGTCTGGACACCCGGTTAAACAATAGGACGGCCTACGGCCATACATTGGCGAAAAGATAACCAATTTTATTACCTTAAGATTATCTCAAATGTTTTGCAGTTGTTACTTGTATTTGGTTCAATACTTTTAACAGTTGTAATATTCGTTTTATCCATTAATTTATCACACCTTTGAATTGATTGTAAATAAGTATAATAACGAGATTTCACAAACAAGGTATCTTTCTAATCAACTCGACAGGCGCGTTGCCGGCATTGCAACCTACCTATGACAAGTTTTTTTCGCTCTAAATGTGAAGAACTCGCTAGAAATGTGAAGATCGCTCTAAATGTGAAGAACTCTAGGCTAGAGAGTGCTCCGCCTAGAGTTCTTCACATTTAGAGCGATCAATTTAAGTATTTTGAATTAAGTAGTTCATGAAAAAAATAAAAATTATGAATTATTAAAAGTCATAAAACAAAAGTTGTTATTTATGATGTTAGTATTTTTGTCCTGTGAGGTTAATAGCGTTTTACAAATAACACTGTATAGCTATTTTTAGGTTAATTTTCAGTATTCCAATTTGTATTATACTAATTCATTGATTAATGTCACTGTTTAAACTATAGTCATAGTTTAAAACATTGCCAATGATTTCGAAGTCTTCAATTTAGTGTCATGCTGCCTTTCTTGGTGAATTTGTTGTTTTTTAGTTTTTTGTTATATTTTTGTTAATTATTAAGATAAAGAAACATGATATACGACACGATTATTTACTTTTTATTAAAACGTTGCCCCACACTAGGAATTTCTACTGTGTCGTGGGTGCGTTTACAAACATTTAAACTCACATACACAAATAGCCAGACCCGGAACTTGTAGGCCATACAAATATTTGTTCCGTGCGGGAATCGAACCCGCGACACGAAGCGCAGCAGTCAATCGCTTAACCACTGCGCGAACCGTGCCGTCGATTTGAGAGGGCTATGTCTTTCTTTGTTTATGTTCTCTAAAAATATTGTGTAACAAAACTAGAAAAAAACTAGTTTAAGATTGTTCACTTAGTAGGTAATAATAAGAAAATGCTGTATTTACCTAATTTTAAAGTAGCGCGTGGCGTAGGAACTAAGTGAATGTTATATTTGTCAAAAAAAACTTGTCATAGTTAGGTTGCAATGCCGGCAACGCGCCTGTCGAGTTGATTAGAAATATACCTTGTTTGTGAAATCTCGTTATTATACTTATTTACAATCAATTCAAAAGTGTGATAAATTAATGGATAAAACGAATATTACAACTGTTAAAAGTATTGAACCAAATACAAGTAACAACTGCAAAACATTTGAGATAATCTTAAGGTAATAAAATTGGTTATCTTTTCGCCAATGTATGGCCGTAGGCCGTCCTATTGTTTAACCGGGTGTCCAGACATTGTCACTAAATAATAATGGGATTAAGACAATGAACTTATTTTTATTCTTTTATTGCTCTATGTTAGCTGCCGCAACTTTTGCAACTGCAATAAAAATAAGTTAATTATTTACGTCCCATTGTTATTTAGTGGGAATGTCTGGAAATCCGGTTAAACAATAGGGCGGCTTAATACAAGGGCCTTACGTTGGCATTACGGCAAAAGTTGCGGCAACTATAAACAAAAAGCTCTGATAACATTGTATGAACTGCGCCAAGTATTAGTTATGAATTATTACTGTAATTGTGCTATTTCAATCAAAACATCTCTACCTGAATCATTTTGAAGGATATTGCTAATCCATTGCTTCATAAATGTTCGAATTTGTAGAGCAATAAAAGAAAAAGATACCAAAATATGTTGTCAATTTCCAATAAAATTACGTAACTTGCTTCTTTCTTGACATATACGTATTCCCAAGTGTAATCATCACATAGACATATAGTTATTTACTTTTCATTGATAGCACTGCACAAGTAAAAAGAATACCTACCTTTATGCAGTGCCGGTCAGCGCACCTAGTGCATTCGCTCCGATTTGTATGGCGGCATCGCATAGGATATGGTGAAAATTGGGCAGTCAAGTGAAAGTGTTCATAAGTAACGTAAATTTATAGCCCCGATAGAGAGAGATAATTAAAGTGGATGTAATAGATATGTAAATTGTAATACATAGTTTGACATTTCTTATTCCATATTATTCTATTTTTGTGGAAAGTTGATACTAATTTAATACAGCAATATCAATAATACATTGATTGTCTAAACCAAACAGAAGATATGAGTACCTATTAAAATTACTTCTTGTCTATACTAATATTATAAAGAGGAAAACTTTGTTTGTTTGTTTGTAATGAATAGGCTCAAAACTACTGGACGGATTTTAAAAATTCTTTCACCATTCGAAAGCTACATTAACCACGAGTAACGTAGGTTAAATTTTATTTTGGAAAAAATAGGGTTCCGTAAGATATTTGGGTTTTTCGGAGACAAGGTGTAAAAAATAAACCAGAAAAGTTACGTATTTTGCGTACGCTGCCTAAACTATAAAAGATAGAACCATAAAATGTTCAAATTAATTGTAGATCTTATAAATATCCACAAAAAAGTCCGCGACACACTATACCTATCTATGTCGAGTGAGGCACAACAACCATTTTTTTATTTAAAAATCTTGATTTTTTTTTTTGGACTACATTTAAACGCATTTATTTTACTCATGCTATTAATGCTTATCAAAATAAATTATTTCATCACTAAGTACAGTTTATGTAGATAATATTTGGTCTTTTGTCGGTAAATAAGTTTACAAAATCAAAAATCAAGTCATAATATAACTATTTACATCGCATCTGTATAGTGTTATAAAGTTTTCATAATTTTCGCAAAGTTTAAATAATTCATCTTCTTACTTCTATTTATTTTAAAAAAATATATTTAGTATCTTTATGGGTTATTTTGATTTCCTTTTGAGATACGCAATCCTGTCACAAATCCGAAATCTACGCGGACGAAGTCGCGGGCAGAAGCTAGTCAATAACAAAATAAGAATTCATGAAGAGCTCACGCCGGCCATGCCCATTAAGGAAATCGTCTCACAAACAATTTAGTGAGCATAGCACGCGCCTAGTGAGAGTCGCACACTTCTATACATCATTATACTAATACGCACACGACTAAAATACGGTTCGTGCATCCTATTGGTCAAAACGCATGCATTGTGCGGTCGAGTCGTGAACCGTGCTATGCGATTATCGCCTTAAAGGTGAGCACGCGGAACTTTTGCCCATAGTACATACATGCTTCTTAAGTTTATTTTTAAATATATTCATGTTATCGCACTCTTTGATATCGTCCGGCAATCCATTGAACAGCTGAGCTCCTTCAAACAATAATGGTCTTTCTACCGTAATTAGTGCGTACGCTAATGACTTCAAGTTTGTTTTTATATCTATTTCTCAGGTTATATGGCATTGTATTTTCATATTTACATGGAACAACTACCCATATGACCTCCACAATCCAGTTACTAGGTAACACTATACCCCTTGGTAAGACTGGTTGTCAGACTATCGGGCATTTGACTATCCTAGTAATAGAATAGAATTTTCTTTATTCAAGCTACAAAGACTCAATTGTTAGTAAAACTTACGACTATGTTAGTAATTACAGATATAACGGTCACCGTTGCGACATCCCAATGACTGTCAAAGATCTACAAAGAATGATAGCCGGAACCAACGGCTTAACGTGCTTTTCGAGGCACGGAGAGGTCTCGATATGAAAGGGATGTTAACCCATCCAGGGACCGACCCCGGCAAGCGTAGCTTTACCTCGATCGATCGAACTGTGCGTCTGATGTCGCCAGGAGGCCTAATTTAGAAAAAAAAAAATATGTTTTAAAAAAAAAACACTTTCTTCTCAAAGTGGCAGCCCTGGATGTGAAGGTGATCCGGAACGGAGGCAAGGAATTGAGATTGCACTTAAGTTTCTTTGGCATTCGAACACCGTAATTTATTTTTGTAGCACGATTTAGGATTCTCGATGTTTGCTTTCATTAGTATCGAGATTGATGATAATTATTATTTGAGTAAGTACCTAATTCAATTTCATGGTTTATTTCTGTCAGGGTTTAATTAGGTCTTTGATGACATTAGCCATATCTTGAACTTTAATATTGGAAAGGAACATGATGTCACGTTCGAACGTCACACGCATGTTGGTGGGTTAATAAATATCAAACTTCTCGTTTTCTGAGAAGCTTTGTGTTGGGATAGAAATATATTTTTGGAGTCAATCGCGATATTGGTAGTCGTCATGTTTCTTGCAAATTGAGCACGAATAGAAAAATACAGATTTTATCACAATGTGTTCAGGTGGATCTTATTGGTGATTTTCGTAAGAAAGGTTAGGTGCGTAGTCCTTGCATTAGGTGTGCGTTAACGAGGAAAAAGGAGCATGTAAAGATCGTAGTAGCAAATCTCAAATCATTTATTGCAATCCATAATGTGGTAAAATAAAAAACCGGCCCAGTGCGAGTCGGACTTGCGCACGAAGGGTTCCGTACCATTATCTATAAAAATCACGCCTGTTTTATGTACGCCCCTTAAATATTTATTTTATTATTTATTACCTGTTGCCATTATTGATATCGAGCAAAAAGGGCAAAAAAATCGCGTTTGTTGTATGGGAGCTCCCCTTAAATATTTATTTTATTTTGTTTTTAGTATTTTTTGTTATAGCGGCAACAGAAATACATAATTTGTGAAAATTTCCACTGTCTAGCTATCGCGGTTCTTGAGATACAGCTTGGTGACAGACAGTCGGACAGACAGCGAAGTCTTAGTAATAGGGTCCCGTTTTTACCCTTTGGGTACGGAACCCTAAAAATGATAGAAACCATTATGGACCCTGTCGAGCACAGCAAATTTTTAAATAATTAGAGGAAGAGCGCTTTATAAATTTTCCTTTAACTCAAGTTATTAAGTTTGAATTGCCCCCATGGGAGAAGGCATGAGTTTATGTATTTATACATATATGTATGTGTTCAGGTATAGTTCATGTAGATATGGTAAAAATAATTAATGCAAGAAAAGAAATTGAGTGCCTAAGTCTATGTCCTAAGTACACAAAAGAGTTGACATGTTACTTAAATATTCTACTTGAAGAGCAAAGTGCCTGACAGTAACAGATCTTATACTTTTATTACAAATACATATGTACTATTTATCATAAGCATAGTATTATCAGCCTATAATGTTCCCACTGCGTGGATACAGGTTTCCTCTCTGTGAGCGGGAGTGGGCCGTAATCCACCACCACGCGGGTCCAGTTTGTAGATGTCAGATGTCTTAGATTTTTTGATTCTAGTATATGTCGGCTCCCTAACAATGTTTTCCTTCACCGTTTTGAAAGCAGTGGTGATAAAATATCCCGATGACTAATGATAAATCATACATTCGCGTTAATTACATGTCATCATCTGCCTCATCATCTGCCTAGCCTTTTCCCAACTATGTTGGGGTAGGCTTCCAGTCTAACCGGATGCAGCTGAATACCAGTATTTTACATGGAGCGACTGCCTATCTGACGATAGGCATATATTAGATTTGATTTTTTTGTGACTAAACCGCACCACTACGCCTACCATCTCTCGTGGAAATGAAATCTTTGTTAGAACAGTGACACCCATAACACAAGTTAAATCTTACTTTGGGTATCAGAGTATACGCTAGTTTTAATTATTGTTCTTTCGGTAACATAATTTGTAGTGCAATATTACCTACTAGCTTATGCTCAATAAATAATTTTATTTTCTGTGAAGCCCTTTGTAATACATGATATTCTTGAGTTTAAGGTTCCATAACGATATCGGTTTTCAGAAATTAATTGCATATTGAATGAGATATGCAATAGCTTACATTATCACATGTGTGAAATAATACAACGTGATCTAGGTTAGATCCATATCCCAATAATTATGCAGCTTCAATTACAATTGCTTGCTTGAATAGGTTAGTTGCCTGGGTAAAAAATTGTTATTATGTCAAGTCCGTCGTTAGATTATTGAAAAATAATGGACACGTATGTTTTCTTTTGTTAATCAAACAAAAAACACAAAGATAAAGCGCGTAAACATTTGGGAGTGACGTCACTTGCTTGCAAGCAAGTGACGTCACGCGGAACTTTAACGGGCGATATCTTTATCATTTTTTGTATAATTGACAAAAGAAAAAATACGGGTCCATTATTTTTTTGATAATCTAACTGACGGACTAATTAGATTTTTTTTAAGAAACTAGCCTATTACAATCTCACAATCACACTGCTGAGCATGAGATCCTGGTTAAACTCCCAGGTCAGACAAAGTATCATTGTGTTTTTCAATCCGGAATTTTGCAATAAGCAGCCCGGAGTCTGAATTTTTGCCCAGTTGATGGCGATAGGCTCGCCCCCAATTACGTGGGACTTACAACTTTAAACATGACTGGTGAAATATGGGAAATACTTTAAGTAAACCCCTTTGAAGATTACAGGCGTAACGTTTTTTTTTTTTTTAAAAAAAAAAAAAAAAAAACGTTACGCCTTTAAAACGTTGCCCCACACTAGGAATTTCTCCTGTATACAAACATTTAAACTCACATACATACACAAACAGCCAGACCCGGAACAACTATCCGTATTCAATACAAATATTTGTTCCGTGCGGGGATCGAACCCGCGACACGCAGCGCAGCAGTCAATCGCTTAACCACTGCGCCAACCGTGCCGTCAAATGTTATGCTTTTGTTTTAAGTATTACTCAAAGTAAAGCTCTGGTTTTCAAAGGCAGTCGTGAAAATCTGTCATTTACACCAGTATTTTACATTAAGTCAAGTCCAAAGATAAAAAGATCAAATCGCTAGATTTGCTCACACCGTACTTAGTCACGCGAAAAAGTGTGTATACTGAGAAGAGTGAGCTCACCAATGATTAAATAGCGTTTCAATGACAATAAAGTCACTACGTTATTGTGTGTCAAAGGTCATCATCATCTGCTTAGCCTTTTCCCAACTATGCTGGGGTCGACTTCCAGTCTAACCAGATACAGTTGAATACCAGTATATTAAATTACGACGACACTGAACATTTGCTTAAAATAACCTCTTAGATGGTCACTCAAACATATACACGATGTCCCATTCATTCATCATAATCACAAACACATACCTACTTACACACACATCCTCAAACATAAACCATCATAGGTATACCATACCTTGTTCCCTCTATTAACTTTTCTATTTTGTTTTGTTTATATTTTGTTTTATTTTTTGGTTAATTAAAAAGAATAATCATAATAATTTTATTTTAGACTAGCTGCTGCCCGCGACGTCGTCTGCGTGAAGGCTCTACAGCACCAAAAATACCTAAGATGCCAGTGTCGCTATAGCATTATAAGTAAACAACTTTTAAAATAGCATTAAAATATAAGTTTTTTTTGCAAGCGAAGCAAGTGAAGAGAGTTATATGGGAATCCTGCTGAGTTCAGTCATAAGATGTGACTGAAGGAAACAGAGAAAATAATGCAGGAATACATTCCAGGACACAAAAGAGTAAAAATACGTACAAAGGTATCATACCTTACAATACTTCCCTATAAGCTACGTTGGTAGTTATGCTGCCAGGAGCCAAAATGTAAAGAGAGTCAGGACTGGTGACGCGGGAGTAAGCGACATACAGTTGGCCGTGTGAGAAGCAACTCGTCCTGAGGTCGACACCCGCTGCCCTCAGTGTCTGCCCCTGCGACTTATTGATGGTCATCGCGAAGCAAACACTCACGTGGAACTGTACGCGCTTGAACTGGAACGGGAAGTTATGAGGTATGAGGGAAATGCGTGGTATAAATACTGCCTCTCCGATGCCACAACCCGTAAGAATTTCCGCCTCAATGGTGTGTCTGTGGAGCGAGATGACTTTAAGGCGGTTCCCGTTACACAACTTCGAAGGAGATAGGTTCCGAAGAAGCATAATCGGGACATCGACCTTCAGCTTGATGGTATGCGCTGGAAGTCCACTTGCTGACAGGGAGTTCAGAAATTCCACGGGATAATGTGTGGCGTCATCTTGCTCGACAACAGTGTTTATCGAGATGTAGACCACTTCATTCCCCTCAATTTCCGAGAGAATGCATTCGTTAATTGCTGCAGCCTGATCATTTTTGGGCCTCAAAATGGCCATGCTCACACACCCAAGAATTCTGCTGGTGCGGTATACGACTGATGTTCCCGTACACACAGCGAATGAGTTCTTCTAAGCTGGATTGACGCTCTACCGAGAGACTCTGGAAGAACCACCTGTCCACCTCTCTCTTCTGGTAGAGTGCCTTCGCCAAGAAGGACATCAAAGAATTCTTGAGCATTGCCGCCGAGCCGAGCTCTCATATTAATCGTCAATCGTCGCGTACGAACTGGTGACCACAACGAAGATCGTTTCAAAGAAGTATTCACCTCGTCAGCCCTCGATCCCCGCGTCACTACTGAACAGAACTGTGACACCAGCCATCAAATGTTCGTTCCTGCGGATGTCCTGCAGGGTTCTGTCCACGGCCTCAACTACCTTCCTATTGGCCATCGTACACTCATCCCATACGATCAGAGAGCAATCCTTGAGCACGTGTCCCTTATCGCTGTTACGTGACACACCACAAACAGGCATTTCGGCGCTCTCTAAATCGATGGGAATTTTAAACATGGCATGGGCGGTCTTGCCACCCGGAAGCAGTGTGGCAGCGATTCCCGACGACGCTACAGCAATAGCAATTTTGCCTTGCCTCCTGACCTCTGCAAGTATGCGAGTGGTAACAAATGTTTTTCCTGTTCCACCAGGAGGATCCAAGAAAAACATTTTACCCTGGTTTTACCCAACGCTTTAAAGGACGGTGTCATAAATTTGTTTTTGCTCTGAAGAGAACCTTTGTTCTCTTCAGAGCAAAAACAAATTTATGATACGAAATTACCATGTCGCTTTCGACATGGTCATTTCGTATGGTGGTCTGAGACAGGTGTTCAGCACGCGTTCATCAGTTACTTCGACTTCGTCTCCAGTAGCACTCCTCAAAGCTCGTAGAAAATCTTCAGACAGATGATGGCGATACTGCTCCCACAAAGCTACCGGGTTCGCGACTCCACAAAACACCAAGATGACGGCAAACAGATGACGCATGCGGCTGGGACTGTCACTGACGCTCGCCTCCGCAAGGGTGTCATCCCAATTTTGGTCACCGTCGAGAAGGTGACGTGCTACGCAGGCTGCGCGGTAAGTGGGATACTCCACGCCATTAAATGTCCTCAGAAAGGCGAAAGACGTTGGGCCTTGGACAGTGTGAAGTAACAACCGCAGAAAATAGCATTCGCCATTATTCGGATGCACGGTATAAACCCTACCCAATGCGGTGTCCTTGAAAATTCCCGGAAAACCTTTCACAGCACCTCCTCGTCGACGTCGGTTAAATACACCCCTTTGCTTGTCGTACGTGTAATATGAAGACACCTCGTCATACGTAAGGGATCTCGCAAACTGGTCGACTTCACAGAGCGTGTTTTTTTAAATTGTCTTCCTCAACTCTGCTCAAGATTTTGAGGATTTTGTTGGAACTTGAATTTGTCGAAACGATACGATACCACTTTTATGAAGAAAATGCACATTGCCATCTATGAATTTTAAGAATAACTAACTACTAACCTCGCCAACATGATCAAATTTAAATTATTAATTTCCAAAAGTGTTAACATGTAAGTTGATTTGATTTTTATGAAATCTCATAGATGGCGCTGCTTTAAAATTACTAAAAAATTACTACTAACATTCATTACACTATGTTTCTTTGCCCAAGTTACTTAAATGGCGTAGTTTTTATAGTGTAAAGCTAGATAATAGCATGGCTTACTCAAAAACAACATTTAAATATGCGTCGTTAGATTACACGCTGTCACAGAATGCGTAAGAAAAACAAAGATTCACAGCTCCTCCCCCGTAGGTGATAGCGTGATAATATGTAGAATTAATGTAAGCCCGACCTCTTAGTAATATTCATGCAAAATTTGAAGTAAATCCATGCAGTACTTTTTGAGTTTAGCCCGGACATACATACAGACAAACAGACAAACAGACAAAAATTCTAAAAACTATATTTTTGGCTTCGATATCGATTGTAGATCACGCCCCAAGTATTCTTTTTAAAAAATATTCAATGTACAGTTTTGACTTTCCTACGATTTTATTATTTTATTTTAGATTTGATTCCACCAAATTCCATCTGCCTAGCCTTTTCCGAACTATGTTGGGGTCGGCTTCCAGTCTAACCAGATGCAGTTGAATACTAGTATATTACATGGAGCGACTAATTGTGTGTCAGAGATGTCAAATCGAAACAGAACCGCGACTAACTTTTGACGCGGTAGGGCGAATCTAACGACTTAAATCTTTGTCACTGTTATCATTTTCTTGACAGCAGTCACTAAGGCCGTCACGTGCGGCCACCGCTCTTATAATTGTAGCTTAAGTACCATATTATTCTAAAACGAAACTTTCTTCTAGTAACTATAATTAGATACTGCGTGTGAGTGGGGCCCGTGGCTAAATAATAACAGCCGCACAGTTCGATCGATCAGGTTAAGCTACTCTTGCGACGGGTGGTCTGTGAATGGGTAACCATGTTTACATACCGAGAACCCTCCGTGCCACGGAAAGCATGTTAAGCCGGTGGGCCCGCCTGTCATTTGTGGATCTTTGACAGTCGTTACGGGTAGTCAGAAGCCCGAAAGTCTGACAACCAGTCTTACCAAGGGGTATCGTCTTACCCAGTAACTGGGTTGTGGAGGTCAGATAGGCGGTCACTCCATGGAAAATACTGGTATTCAGCTGCATCCGGTTAGACTGGAAGCCGACCCCAACATAGTTGGGAAAATTGCTAGGCAGATAATAATGACGAGGTGTGTGTTTTATTTACAACCTTTTCCCTTTCTTCCAATCAAATTCTCTCCGACGTTGCTTCAAACAAGGGAATCACCTAATCTCCCTGAAAACATTTTAAGTAACATAAATGCTTTTAGTTAGACATCTTAAGCCTCGCAATTCAGAAACAATCTGCAATACTAAGTGGTATTGATGCTGTGTAATCTCTTATGTACTTTGCGGATTATTTTGTACTACATGCAAAGACTCTGGTTGTATGTACTTATGTAAGTGAATGGCAAACACAGACCTTTGTGGAAATACTTCTTTTTCGTACCTATGATGTACTTATATCACGTTCTATAATTTTAGTGCTGGATACGAAGTGGCTCATGGCTAAATAATAACAGTCGCATGGTTCGATTCAAGATTTAAGCTACGTTTACCGCAGTCTGTTCGAAGATAGGTGACCAACCATAACATATCGTAACCCCTCCGTGCCTCGGTAAGTACGTTAAACCTTTGGTCCCAGCTGTCAATCCTAGATCCTTGGCAGTCGTTACGGGTACTCATGTAAAATACTGGTATTCAGCTAGAAGCCGAACGCGACATAAGTAGTTAGGAAAAGGCTAGGCACATTGATTGAGTGCTGGACATAAATTAGCTGAAGGGTGAAAGTAGATTTAAAGAAACAATAATACACCGTTTTTGATGGCATAATTGTAACTCATACTCAATACTTTTATTGCATTCCACATGTAGGTATTTGAGATATTTGCTACATAACTACAACTTTTTAAAATATTTTTTTATTTATAGGGGTTTTAGCACTGAATGATAATTCCACCACTGCATCTGTCTGTAAATAATTACAACTGATGCCTATATGACATAATCACTCAACTGCATTTTACGTCACCAGTTAAATAGGTACCCGACTTATGCAGAGATAATTCCATAGCGTAATTTGGCACCACTTTACTCAAAAAGTCTTTAAGAATGAAGAAAGAAAAGACATTTATTTGTCACAAACTAAAGGACACACAATACACCAGATACATTCATCAGATAAAACCAACAATAAAAATAAAAAGTGTGAACTCCGATGTAAAAAATTTGCAGGAAAGTGTGAGTGTATCTTTACCGAAACCAGCGCCCTAATAGCATAACACACGATCAATCACAATCTGAATGATTGTGAAGGATATTGGTAATCCATTGCTTCATATGTTCGAAAATATTGTCTGCTCAACAACGTAAATAACGCAATGAATATTGTTGAACTGTCAAACTGAAAGCCATTGCTAATGATAATGTGTAACGTAATTACTCCGCAGCCTTATTCCCAGTCAAAAGCTAAACTTCATATCAAACACAAAAACAGCTGTTGAGCAAACTGTAACAAATATTCAGCAACTGTACGTCTATTTGGCTTAGTAACTAAGTCGTCATACAATTTGCGAGGTGGCTCTGAGCTGCTTATCTGACCTAAGCATGACCATATGTTACAGTTCTAACTTGTTGTTTCCCAAATACTGGGATATGGAAACACTTGGTGAAATATGGAGCATCCATGGGGAGAAAACTTGTTTTTTTTGCGTAAGTTGTGGTTATCTGTAATTGAGTGTGCATTACATGGATAATGTTTAAGAAGATAAGCTATATAATGGTTAACGATAATTGTAGTGTATCTCGTTCTCGTTGGTAGTCTTTAAATAATTTAAAAACATTGTCACTGGGTAGTCTACACGAGACATCGGCATTTTATCCACGATCTTACACGGTATATGTTTCGTTTTTCATCTTTTGAATGTCAAACGCTGAGAAATATTAAAAGGATTCTGCATGAATGATCACATTAAGAGAACTTCTATTCAACATAGAACTTTTCTTGGTTGGTAACAACTGAAGAGTCAACATATTTTATAGCCCCTGTTCAACAAGTTATGGGTAAAATATGGGTGTACTCTACACCTTTGCCTACCTTTTCAGGTAGCAGGCGTGATGTTGTGTCGCCCCTGTCGTGCAGATGTGTCAACCTAAAATGAAGGCACCAGCTTAATAAAATATTCTCACAACTCATTCACGGGCAAGGTGTGGGTATGGGTTACAAAGGTGACCAGGTATTCCACCTGGTCGTTAGAGAACACCGTTCTAACATTGGGCAGACAATTTTGCATCAAATATTCAACACATCCGCAAAAGGACTGTACACAGTATCTCATGTAAAAGGCACCGAAGCGGTTTTGTAAATAAGTGAAAAACGTTTTATGAAAACACAATCTGCTTTTAGGGTAGCAACGTGTGTTTGTTTTTCCGAAAACGTTACATTGACGTCACATACTCCAGATGGCTTATGGAAGAACGTGTTGACAAAGCCTTTAAATGAGGATACTTTTATAAAAGCTTCAACAATGTTTAATTTTGATTTTGTATATTCATGTAACTGCCAAATAAAATGCTAACAAAAGTAACTTTTATTAAAATTGCTGTTCCAATAAACGAATTGAAACCGTGCACAAAAAGGCTGCAAATAAAAGAGCAGCGTCGATTGGTGGTTTGATTACACAGCAAGCGCCGACGGGAATCACCGACAGTTAAATACAATTACAAACACTAACAGACGCCGTAAACTGCAGAGATGTATGACACAGAAGGAATTGTCCCATTTGCACTTTAGTACCGCTTAAACTTTTGTTAAAGTACACGCTCGCTACAAACTAAATGTGTTTTCCAATATTCGTTCGTGGTGTTCGGAAAGGCGCTACCGTGTCATTTGCCGTAATTGTACTAGTAACAGGCGCTTGGAGGCCTAACATTTCGCTTGCAACTGCCACCCATTTATGTTAGGCCCACAACATCGGGACAAATATTTTCCAACCCAAACTAATTTGCTTTAACACCGACAACAGTATGGAGATCTTCTAACACTGGTGCAATGACATTCCGCTTCGGGTCGAAGCCGTTTCCCTACTCATTATCGTTAACAAAAGGATTGTAGCCAACTTACATCGCGGTATTTCCTTGACTATTATATCGTTCGTCGTTGATTTCAGTGGATTTCTTATATGCTTAATCATGTGTAATTTAATTACTGTCTATATCACCAATACTAGAAGAGTGTATTTTAATAATCTCGTTTCATTTTCCAGAAATTGTATATTAGAAAGGGGTACCGCCACTGCTGCTCGTAAGACAAACATCCATCCGTATAAGAATCAATGTTTTATTCTGCCTCATGCAATATCTGAGGGCTTATACGTATTGACAGCGAAGATGTATTACATTTCTCCAATTATGCGGAAGGTCGATCAGTGACAAGAAAGAAACCAATCGCACGATGATATTTCGACGGCTTCGTGATCTTGAATAAGAAATACTATTTTTCATTCTCATCTGACCGGAATACGGCAGCCCGTCTTCGCTATTTCATAAGGCACTTCTTATTGTGACAAGACTATTATGTTTCAATGTGAAGTGGAAAACATTTCGTTTTGCTTTTGTCGTTATTGATTTATTTTGTCGTAACATTCAGACTTTTGCATGAATCATTCAGCGTATTGTTATTGTGAACGCCCGTCTCGACTGTTATAGGTAATATTTGTGCCTTTTTTTACATAAAAAAAACAGTTTTCTGCCATTTGTTTTTCTGCGACCTAGGTTATTTGTTTAATCGACAAAAGACCTCTCCGGTATTTTGGCCTGCCCTATCTACTGCAGTTCCGGGAGATATATCACGGCATTTAACGCCGACGTTCCCCCGTGTGTCCTCCATAAACGCGCACACAGCTATATGCGGTACTACAGCAGGCTGCATAAAGCTTACCTGCGCCTTTGCACCCGGTATAAAATATTTGACGCTGTGAGCTCCAAATTTCATAAAATAAAATAGAAAAATGTTCTGGTGCTTGAGAGTCAAATTGTTTTGCTACCAAATGCGAAAAAGGGTTTGATGTGTTCAGAAATTGAGTTTAATGGAAAAGTCTCAATTTGCATTGTGTTGGTGATATTATATTGTATCGTCAGAATAAAAGAGTGTAAAATGTTAAATGACTCAATGTGAATTCAATTTCTGTCGGCTTTGAAAACGCGTACTAACATACGAGAAATTTAACGCCATAATATTATCACGCCGACCCTGTATCTCCTCATTGTGTAAGTGTAGGCTTAATGTACATAATTTATTTTAACACCTTTAAATATAACTTTAACGTCCCTCCTATTCAGCAGCACAGTTTACAACAAACAAAAGGTTTTAATGTTGACTGTCCGTAGTCAGCCTCTTGGGCTCAATTTTTCCTGACCCGCCAACTCGAGCCTGCGATTACTTGACTTTAGTAATCCCTGTACACGAGTTTGATCTTTGTTCTTTCCACTCTAACCCTGTTCACAGTTCATTAATTTAATGTACTACTGTAACACATCATTTCATTCTACTGAACGACACACAAGTACTCGCTTTAATTAGTTACTTTGATCCGTAAATTCTCTGTAGAAAAATTTACTAGGATAGCTTAAATATAAATTCCCTCGCTCCATGGTCTATCGTAGCTGAGCTAAGAGAAATAATATAAAAAATCCGCCCCGGCAGCGCCATTTTTCTTTAGCCTGGCGCTTATTTAGCTTTAATATGTTCCTTTCTTGCTGAACCTAAAAGTTTATGAGGTTTCGTGTTTGATTCTTAAGCGACATCGTGATGAAAACTTTTGAGATAGCGTTGCAGTGTATATTTTCGTGTAGTTTTCGCGTACATTTTGTCACTGCTTTGAGGCACGTGCCTGTGCTATACTTTCCATTTTTTGAGTTGAAACACCTGTGTTATAGGTTAGCTTATAAAAGTTAATGTAATATTTTAATTAAGTTTCTCTTTGCTCTGTTTTTGCATATACGAATATGTACTCTTTTTAGTCACGTAAGCTGGATAAACTCAATTCCCAGAAGGACCCAGTCTTTCTTTGCACTACAAATATTTTCTAAAGCCATCCAACTAAGCTGAATGTGCTTGTCGTAGCCATTCTTCCAACGTAATAGCTCAACTGGGTCACATTATGTGCACTTCTTATCTCTGAACAAACGACCCGATCCCAAATGGCTTCACTAAAGTCAAAAAATTAATCCAACTTTACGTAGTCAATATGACGCACAAATTCCCTGCTTTGGACAAACAATAGATAGTTCATTAATATTGTGACGATGCCCCGTCCGCCTCATCTGACCTCGTTAATCAAAACTAATGACAGAGATAAAAATATTTCCCACATTTGCTGAAACTGGTAAATTACTCGTTATAGTTTTTCTGATGATTTTGATCGCTGAATTAGCTACTTGTATTGATTTGTGTGACGGTTTGATTGGATTTACTTAGGTAATTACCTGAGAGTTTCTGAATACGTAAACATAAGATCGTACTGCCTGATAGGTCAAAGTTGCCTTGAAGTTCAAATCAAATCAAAAGTCATTTATTCAAATTAGGCTGAGAATCAGCACTTCTCCAACGTCAAAATTGCATAAGGCTGTCCCCAAAACCCCCGTCCTTCGCTTGATATGACAATATACTTACCATTGGCTATACACAAGATCTCATAAGTTACATAGCATATATGAATATACCTACCCAAAGGACGTGCCTACTTCGTTTCAGGGCGTCCTTCTTCAGTCCACACAAGCAACATAGCCTGAATGTAGTGTTTTCTTATCTAAAGTCAGTAGTTAGCTAGAGCCAACTAATTAGAGACTGTAAGCTAACGAGCCAGCGATCTTAGCTACTTTTTATCGTTGAAATGAAAATAGTATCCCCGCTTTGACATTTTACTTTGTGCTGTTTTAAAAGCGAAATAAGGCTGTGCTCAAACTTGAGCCACGACTTCCTTTAAAAAGAATTTCACTCTGTGAAACAATAATTATGAAAATGAAAAACTAAGCTAATGAACATAAAACAAATTTATTATATTATACATGCATTAATAAAAAAAAATCAAGATAAAAAGCTACACTCTGAGCTAATTTTTAAAACTAACACCGAAGAAGGGTTAAGACTTCTCCGTAGCGCAAATTATATTTGTCTCGCGAGAACACGTACAAATTACGGAAAGAAAAGTATCACGTATACGAAGTGGCACATAATAATATGTTCAACAAACTAAGACGTTTTCAAATATTTAAAACTCAGTTAAAATCTTTTATTATTGACAAAATTTAAATTCGGCCCTGGTTTATTTATTTTCTTTAATTTACCCACAAAATTTTGACTTTTGTTTCGCATGACTCCTTTGCTGCTACCTTCAATGTCTTGATATGTACCTACGTTAATTATTGTTGTCTTCTTTTAATATTTGTGCGTGTCTGTACGCTCATGAATGTCATCATTATTATATAATAATAAGTGAAATTTGTAGTAAATTTCTTTTGAGTTATAAAGATTCTTTAACCACAAAAAATAAATAATGAAAAAGTATTTATTTACAGACATAATCATTTTACAATACAGAAGCAGCGCAGATGAGCAACAAAACAGTCTCATAGTCAAATTTGTTAAAAAATCTGCTGAAAAACGAGTTTGACAAAACTTTTTTGGTCCACGTAGTCTTCTGACTGTACTCACTAACATAAATATCATAAACTTACGGAAGATTCAGAAGTGATTTACTCCTAAAGTATTGGTAGATATTTTATGGTGTTACGAATAGTATTTTCATAACCATAAAAATATGAAATAGGTCTTTCCAAGATGCAATTTTTATTTCACAACAAAACTGCTTTAGACTTTTGCGTATCTGTTGGTAAGGTATTTCGTCGTGAATGTACTGTGTAAGTATTCTCGTTGACGGCTTTATATAAAGAGTTGGCCATAAATCTGCCTATACAGCCAGATTATTACAATATTTAGCTTCAATCTACCCTCGAGAACCCTTGCGCCCAGAGGAAGGACGTGATAAAGGTTTGACACCCTTCCTTACGCTTTTTTATGCAAGAATTTCGCGAAAAAACTTTCTCAAAAAATCCTATCTTTTTCTTAGCAAGACTATCGAAGAAAAAAAATGGGTAAATGCCAATGTCTCAATATGTGAATTCATATTTTTATGTAATTACTCGTAACACATTTTCATAGTAGATTAATCATTGTTGGGTTGTTAAAATCATGCAACGTCTTCACATCACCGCTGCTATATTATCACTCTTTCCCGTGCCTCGGAAAGCACGTAAAGCCGTTGGTGCTGTGCCTGATCTGTCATTGGACTATGAGAGTAAAGGAACAGAGAGTGCACCTGTGTTTGCGCACACACTTGTGCACTATAATATCTCCTGCGAACCTGGCTGATCTCCGTTGAGATTGGCCACCGTGACCGAAATCGGTCAAGGGGATGATTATTAAAATAACAAAAATTTGAAAGCTTATTCTAAATTCGCTTGATTGTTCGAATACAACCACTTATTTCATTACCAGCCTGCATTACATAAGGTCGACTTTTGCAGACAATCTACTTTTATTCAAGATCTAGAGTAATCAACAATTAGATTTGTAGCGGTATCTACAACGCCACATGCGAACAACGCGTCATACTGACGTCACGCAAATCCTGCATCTCGCAAGCAGAGTTTACCGCGCAATTAGCATAGATACAATTTCCCAACATCAATCGTTGGGCAATTGCCCGCCAGACAACACCCGTCTGGTCGGAGGATCCTCCCTTTTCTATGGAGGATGAGTGAACTTTACACCCTGTTCCTCATGCCTCTAAAGATTCACTACGATAACTTGCTTTTAAAATCAGAAAATCAAATGCAATTTTCTCTTAACAAATCTAATACATCTACCAACCAGCCAGTATCTTGTTTAAAACTAGAAAGCAAAATAAACCTCTTTGTAATTTCGTAAACAGATGTTACGTACTTACGGATATTAAATCCGTTCGGATCTCGGCTCAGTTGAACGCAGTCCAACTAATATTATATCCTTTTATATCTGTTTTGACTTTGCTATGCGTTGAGTTATTGAGACTTGAATAGAATTCTTTGTTTTAGAATTCTATGTAGTATGCTGGCGTTATTACGTTTTAAGGCACAATTTAAATAAAGTAGAAAGTTACCTACATTTGTACCCGTTTTCTATAGTTTGGCCCTGTATTCGACAAATAAGGCATCATGTATAAACACACCAAATACAAATATAATATGTAACAAAACCATCCCCGAAGGACCAATACATATTCGTCATTTGTAAATATTATATAGTGAACAGTAGACTTTTCTGGGAATATGACGTGAAAAATTGCTTTACGTTTTTCTGCTAATAGCATAAAGTTCATACCGTCTTTTTTTTTTGTTCAAAACCATCTGCCTGGTCTGTTTTAGCATTACCTACGTGCCTGCGTTACGAGGCGACAAAATACACTGTCGGCCAAATAAATGTGGCACCATCTTACGAAGTAAATGTTGGGTTAAATCGAGGATCCCTTTCTTATGCCGATACTTTTCTAGGTTAACTATAGTAAAGAAGGTAGAATGGCTATTGTCTCTCGGGTCGAAGGGTTCCGAAGGATGACACGACCTGTCGATTCATTTGTGGTATTGTAATGTATGAATACCCCAAATTGCGGTATTCCGTGATGCCTTTACGATGATTTACAATTTCACTTGATTGCTACTAAAATGATCGCACAATTTACAGATACACAAAACTCTACTCACCCAAGATCCATGTGAAAAATAAACAATGCACACACGAGGAAAGTAATTGCTACCCACTTGACTTACATTGCGAGAAATATCAAGTGAAAATTGAGTTCATTTTTACCGTCAGAGTTTATGAGCCCCGTGGGATTGACATCTCGAAATATTACCTGTTTCAATACATACATAAACAACGAAGATGTTATCTGAGAAAATGTTGAACGGGAAGCGTCTGGCTCATAACTGTGGCAGGTTAAGCTCCACTTGTCAAGGTAATGGCTGGCCTCCAAATTCACGATAAGCCGTTGGTCCCAGTTGTCACACAAACATAAAAGCAGTGACAATAGTTACGGTCAGAACATCTATCTAAAATATGCTGGGAACTGTACTGATTACTGATACTGGATAGGAAGGCTTTTGCACCTGGCGTTTGTCGGACGTTTACTCAGCGACGTATTATTTCGTTGATTTGAATTGAATGACGTTGCTGGTAAACATTCGTAAAATTGTGTTGAAAAAAACCAGCCAAAGTGAGTGTCGGAACGCGCACAATAAAGGGTTTTCCGTAGTTATGATGAATTTATACCAAGAACCAACTTAACTTTGTAGATAAAAAAATGTTCTACCATACATCGATATACGTCACTGTCAATTCTCTAATTGCAAATGTAAGTTTGTAATCGCATAAAAAAATGTGATAAACTGCAAATTAATTATTTTCGGACCCTGACATTTACTTGTGCTGCGAGACCTTGCTTCTTGCTAAATTTCATGGTTTTAGGTCAACGGGAAGTAAAATTATAGGTTTTGTTTTTTTTTGCGACTATCAAAATATATCGCAAAAATATTTTTTTAATGCGTTGATTTAGAAGCTTGATTTTTTCAGAGCTTGAATGGACCGTAGACCTACATATTTGATATTATTTTCAAAACTTTATGCCTACACGCGTTCCTGAGAAAGAGGGCCTTGACAGACAGACAGACGGACGGACAACGAAGTGATCCTTTATGTGTTCCGTTTTTCATTTTGAGGTACGGAACCCTAAAAAACAAGATGGGGCGGTGTGTCCTGGTTAGGTTAGAGAAATCAATCAAACAATTACATTTTTTGCTGGCTAGTCATTGGACCTGATGTCGGCATTCAAAATAATCGTCATGTTGGTTTACCTCAAGCCGTAATAAAAAGTCATGTACTACTTATTCAAGATAAACATTTGCAAATTGCAGCGTAGTTTCTAGAACGAAATGAAGCCTAGACCACGACTAGATACTGTAGTAAAATAGCATTTCGATGAACAAAAATTACTATTTAGGAACAGTAAATTTAGAGTTACTTTGAAGGTTGTAAAAACGGATTTCGTTACAGTTTTTAGCACCATTAAATAAGGGCTTACTAAGACGGTTTTCGTGTATTAATTTTATGTATACAAGGCCGCTAGCGGGCCGCTAGTGTACCATAAAATGTATCATGTCATCACTCGGTAAAAGCATTTTCATTTTTCGTGTACATGAAAGGATAATGTTGGCAAAACCATAATATATCATTTACCTACACTTACTTGAAGAATAGTCTCTGTTATTATAATGTTTATGCAATATAAATGATATTATATCTACTCTAGACTGATTTATTGTTTCAACAAAAATGTGGAGTACCCTTTCTCAGAGAGACGCTAATAAGCCAAAGTTGAATGATACTTACAATTCTTTGAAAGATTGCCCTGTTGAAAAAAAAAAAGAAAAAAATGATGAAGAGAAATTTCATTAGCAGCGACTAAAAGGTTGTTGAGACTGTCTTATTTTTTGACCCCGGAACACCATAAGTAGTTTTATTATTCCGAAGACAACATTTGGTTTTTCGTAGTTATCTGAGTTTGGATAACAGCGAAAAAAGATTGTTGGCGTTGCCTTTTAAGTAGTTTATATAACTTTTAGGTACTTTACTACCCGGAGTCCGGACACAGGAATGTTAAATGAGAAAGAGTTGTCTTCACACAAAGCGGTCCTTGCAAGAAAGGATTGTTCTAAAATATATAAAGCTTTTGTTATGAACTCTTATTTTACATTTAGTAGTATAATACAATTCAGACTAGTATTTTAGTTCAGACCTTACCATATTTGAAAGAAAGAAAACACATTTAGCACAGACTAAAATACACACTATACACCAGATACATACAATAGTTTGACATGTTTAATTCGAATTTTTTAATTATAACATAAAAATAATTTTTGGTTTCTAAAGTTTCATAATTATAAATTGTGTAAATGCTTATTCTAGGTAATTTTTTTGTTTTTACTTTGTCTTACCTATTAATTATTTTCAATGTTATGGAAATATTTGTACGCCGATACTTACGGCTAAACACGACTGGACTCAAACAACTTAATATCTTGCATGCTTTTGTATGTATACAATGTTTAAACAAATAAAGAAATCTAATCTAAAGACAGCAACAAATAAAATCAAATGAAAGTATAAAGTCCGATGTAAGAAAATAGCAGGAAAGTGTGCCTCACGGCTGCACCAATAACCAACAGTATACATAATCTACCTAACCTAACCTCACGCTCCTTCCCATGGGGGTAGCATCATTACTATTTTGTTTTCAAGCCCCACTCTTCCACTAATTACAACTCTCTATGTACTTAGGTACCTATACTTTATTTAATTGACTCTCTTTTGCTCCTCTAATATTTTCTAGCTTTCTACAATCAAGGGATATTTTTGGAACGAAGTTCCTTATCGCGCGTTGCGAAAGCGCTAGAAAGCGAAAGTTGCTAGACGGAAAAAATTAAGACCAAAAGTTGGAACGACCCTTTTTACTATAGTTGTAAGCCGTGCGGCGTGCGCGTGTTTCTCTGTCTGTCTCTCTCTCTCTCTTTGAACTTCGTTCCATCCGGGTGTCCCTTGACACCTCTCAAGTTTTTATATTTCAGTTTATGCTCCATCATGAGACGCCATTACTCAATATAACGTCCTGCTGCGTTAAACCAAGTAATCACCGGGAGACTGGTTGCCTTTTTCATTTCATACGGGATTTATCGTGGTAAGGCATGCCGCTCGTAAGTTATGGTACGAAAGTGGATATGGCCATAGTTTTATCGACTAGCGTTTAATATTAAAGGAGAATGTATGATGAGTCGTCAGTTTTATGCGCTGCTAATAAAACTACATCAATATTTGTAAAATACGTAATAATTTGCCCTTAAACTGGTGAATCATTGTCAAAATAATAATTATATTGAAATTTTATGTTGGCGAAACAAGAAAAAAGCGGTCATGAGTGCGAGTTGGATTCGCACACGAAGGTTACACACGTACCACAAGGCCAAAAGGCCGAAAAAAAACACGTTTCTTGTATGGAATGAAAAATGAAATAAAGTAAAAATTAAAGGGATCTTCCCTTTAATTTTTCTCCCCTTGGTATAAAGAAATCAACTGTCTACCTATAACTGTTCATAAGATACAGCCCGCTGATAGACAGACGGACGGACAGCGGAAGTTTAGTGATAGGGTCACATTGGCAGTTGGCACCCTTTGGGTACAGAACCCTAAAAAGGTATTCGTATTATCTTCTAAAATGCAGCTACGAAATGAGGGTCGTAATATTTTTTCGGATTAGCGTTTTAAAAAAAAAAGTGTTTTCTGAATTTCACAGTCCTCAAGCGATCCGTCAACGTTAATACTTTCTAGCTCTGCACATTCCTCGTCGCTGTCATAGTGTCCCAACTTTACAAGGCTCACGTGGGGACGCCCGTGACGGCTGACTGATTCTTGTTGAGAACTGCGACATTCCCGGCTGTGTACGGGAATATGAATTTGAACAAATATTTCGTGTATTTACTCCCGAGGTAGCCTCTTTTGGCTCAAAGTAAATGTAGTAAAGAGGTACATGAAAGTATTCGTTGTAGTCCTTATTGAAATGTTTGTGTGATTTAGGACGCTTTCGGATAGAATGTTATTGGATGTTTTGCTTTGAGGTTGGATATGAAAATAACAATGAGAACAAAAGATTTCTAGATTTCTAACAGAATGAAAGATACCTGAAAACCCATTGAAGATCTAGAAGTGGATAAGTGGATCTAGAATCAGATACCTAATTCATGGATTAAGTAAGTATAAATGTCATCTGAAACAATTATTCAGAGTCAAAGTCAAATCATTTATTTAATGTGCATAATGACATATGTGTTTTGGTAGGCATAGCAAATGGCTCGATTGATTATCCGGAGCTACTCAGCAAAATATTTATTCGCACTAATTAAAATAACCTGCGCAGACGACCTCTGCTGCAGGCACCATGCGCATCGACTAATTACAGACGCAACGCCTTCTTCATTCGTCTTCTGTGTAAAACCCTTCAATAGTTTACCATCGCACCTGGAAATCGACCTATTTTACACCAAAGCACACAGTATTAGAAAGATCCTAAACAAGGAATATTTTGGAGATAGTCATGAATAACTACTAAATGCTCTTGTGATTTAACTGTTTTGATGTTGCACGATTCGATTTATTAATTTTAATTTATTAACCTTTTTAATATATTTCTGTTTTTTTCTTCATTTGCAAATCGCTGTTATTTTCTTTATTTGGGGAAAAAAAAACACGATATTACTGGTAACGAATAAAAACAAAATCCAGTTACAACCAGCGCAAGCTCGCACTAATTATGGCAAAAAAACAATATTGGTTGAGGGAGCACGGCTGTTCAATAGTTTACCGGAGGATGTAAAAAAATGTGACGGTATAAACACATTTAAACGTAGATTAAGGCAATACATAACTACATTGGAGATGACATGACACAGAGTGTACATTCTGTTTCATGTTATTTCGAATGTAGTAACATATAAGTTATTATAATATCTCCAACGCCCTAGAGGTAACCAATACCTACTAGTTATAATCACTTGTATCTCATTCTAAGCGAACTGTTATTTAGAAAGTTCTTATGAGAAATAAAGTTCTTTAAACCCAACGAACATAACCAACGATCCTAAAAGAAAGATCCTAAACAAGGAATATTTTGCAGATGGTCATGAATAACTACTAAATGCTCTTGTGATTTAACTGTTTTGATGTTGCACAATTCGACTTATTAATTTTAATTTATTAACCTTTTTAATCTATTTCTGTTTTTTTCTTCATTTGCAAATCGCTGTTATTTTCTTTATTTGGGGAAAAAAAAACACGATATTACTGGTAACGAACATAACCAACGCAAAGTACTTGTAACTAGATTTATATAATATGTGGAAGCTTGTAATTAGCAAATGTCCCTGCCTGTATCATTTATAGTCTGTAAGCTTTCTGTAAGAATACAGAATAATTTAAATAAATGGTACTTTCGAATGTCAAAATTAGAAATAAAATACAATTAATTCTAGTTGCCCGATCCAAAAGACTTTTTTTTTAAACTGGCGAGAACCTCCATTGTAGTTCCTTTAAAATGGTTCAATGCTGTGTCGTGTTTATATTTAAAAAAAAATTTAACAATCTATTTTCTAAAATACTAAAGGCATCTTGCAAAAGACAGAATTGGAATTTTTTATTGTATTGCGTGGAAAAGAGATAGCGAGGCCTTTGCCCTGCAGTGGTGTCCCACTCAGGCTAGTTAGTTAGTTTTTTTTTAGTGATTTTTAAACATAAATTAGCTAATAAAAAAACAACCTCAAACCAATTTATCATAAAACAATCTATCTTTTCCGCTAGATCACCGACCACAGAATAACTAAAAATCCCTGCAACGATTTCCTCTGTTACAAAAACAAGGCTAGTATTTTCATGGCAACAGTAACATTCAGTTTATGTAAATCAGAGAGCGAGTGACTGCTAATATCCGGGGAATAAATAATGTTCCAGCGGTTTCCACAAATCCTTTTCTCCTAACGGAATGGCGTAATTTTAGGAGATTGGGCGAAAGAGTCTGTGAAATATTGATTCGACTTACCCATTGTTTATTGGTTAGGACTTGATTGATATTTATAATGCTACGCGTTTGATGTTTGTTTATCGAGGAATATGTGCCTTTAATAAAAAATACGATCACTTTTTTTTTGGCCGGATTTGTAATCTGTTTTGTACAAGCTTTTATTTCGCACAAAATGTTTTTGGATGATAGAATATTGGTTCGACGTGGATAATGACGATTATATCCGTTGTTATTTGTATTCGGAAATTGATTTTGATATCAATAGAGCTGAAAATGTATAGAAATATTAGGTTTTTCATCATGTCATGACCGCGTGTCTAAAGAAAAGAGAAAGCCCTGTTTCTACAGTGCTTTCGCAGTATTTGCGAATACATACAGCGATGATTTCTTCGCCTTCATAAGGAAATGAACTGCGTCGATGATGAGCAGGGTCCGTGATAGCACAAACACCATCCTCAGAACGTTAGCGTGCAAAATTTATAGATCATTTTCTGTGTGTTTGGCAGATGTAGGTAAATCTGCACAGAAGAGAGGAGATCTTCCTGAGGAGGGAGATCTTTCTGATCTACGAGGTGTGAGGACGAGTCTGATGCCGAAAATATAGTTTTTAGAATTTTTGACCGTTTGTCTGGATGTATGTTCTGGATTGGCGTAAAAACGGCTGAACGGATTTGGATGAAATTTAGCACACAGATAGTTTATTTTCAGACATCCACGTGGTCGAAGCCGTGGCCAAAAGCTAGTTTCTAAGTTAAGTTCTACAAACCTGACGACTTTCTCTCTCATAATAAATTATCCACACCCTTTCATAGCAAAGGTATGCAGGTATGCAGAGCAATCTTCTTTGCTGATCCTGAGGTTCCCAGCGTTTTCTTTAGGGTTATTTTGTTATGCATGGTTAAAATACATATATTTTATGAGAATTAATATGATGTCGTGTATTTTTGCCATAGCGATTTTATTATAAAGTTCATGTCTATACGAGAGGAGAAAAAATATATTTCTTATTTTAATATAACATCACGGCTGTATTCCCCGAAAGGGTTCGGCAGATGTGTACTGAAAGTACATCCACATTTCGCCAGTTATGTTTAGGTAAGTCCCATGTAATAGGCGGCGCCTATTTCCATCAACCAGGGACAAATCTAGACTCCGGGCATCTACTGAGAGATTGAAAAAAAAACCATAGAACACTTTACTCGACCCGGGAATCGAACCCAGGACCTCATGCTCAGCATTAGCGCTTGCGACCACTACACCAACGAGGCATTTAACATTATAGCATATCTTTTAGTATACAGGGTGTCCCGAAACTCAACGATAACCTGGTACCGGGCGAGAGGCCAAGGTATACCAGTTATGAAAAAAATAAGAATAAATCCATGTTACTTATTCAAGCGATAATAGACATTTTTCGAAAAAGTTGAAAATTTGACACCCTTCAACGCATTTTTAAGTACTGTGATCACAATTTTTTATAATTTTACAGTGATTTTTTTAATAATGTAATCTCAAATAACAGTGCATTAATCGCAACCACAAATCAAAGTAACAAACATGGTTAACTAACTAAAATAAATTAAGTACTATTGACGAGTTATGGATTACAAAATTATTGTCACTCCATGTTGGAACAAAAATGTACCAAACTACCCTTGGCAAGTTATTTCAAAAGATGGCCCATTTAGTCTAGATTTCAAAATGGTACAACACTTGCCACTTTTCTTGGCAAATGACTTTGGTCTTTGGCTTTTCGAAAAATGTTTATTACCTATCGCTTGACTAAGTGACATGGATTTTTTTTCTTATTTTTTTCATAACTGGCATACCTTGCCTCTCGCCCGGTACCAGGTTATCGTTGAGTTTCGGGACATCCTGTATATCATAATAATATCCTTTAACTACAAATGCGACCTAATTCAAAATATTACAGTTAACTGGAATCCGCCCACTTCAATCAATACTAAAGCGTACGGTTCAGTTCATTATGATTAGTGCTCGACACTCATTCATTAATATCTCGTTGTTATTGTCAGTGATCATCGAGCGCTACTAATCCTATTAATATTATAAATGTGAAAGTTTGTATGGATGGATGCATGGATGGATGGATGTTTGTTACTCTTTCACGCAAAAACTACTGAACGGATTTAGATGAAATTTGGCACACAGATGGTTAATAATATGGCTGGTGGTTTTATAATCAGGGTTAACATATAGGATACATTTTATCCCGATATTCCCATGGGATCGAAACTTATGCGGGTGAAACCGCGGGGCGCAGCTAGTATACTCTAAATCCAATTCAATCCTACTCGTATTTCAAAATGTAAAATGTAATGTGTGGCTAAGTAATAACAGTCGCCCGGGTCGATCGATCAGGTTAAGCTACGCTTTTTGCGGTTGCTCTGTGGATGGGTGACCATATTCACTTACCAAGACCCCTACGTGCCTCGGAAAGCACGTTAATTGGTCCCGACTGTCATTCGTGGATCTTTGACAGTCGTTACGGATCGTCAGAAGCCCGAAAGTCTGTCAACCAGTCTTACCAAGTATCGTACTACCCAGTTACTGGGTTGTGGAGGTCAGATACTCAATACTCAAATCTTTATTGCATTCCATATGTGTTACATAGATGGTTTATACAAGTTAAAAGATCAATATGAACCCTGTCGGGCACAGCAAAATAAAAAGCAGATAAGTAGGCAGTCGCTCCATGTAAAATACTGGTATTGAACTGCATTCGGTTAGACTGGAAGCTAACCCCAACGGAGTTGGGAAAAGGCTAGGCAGATGAGGATGATTTTTAGAAGGAATAAAATTCGAATATCGAGTTGTATTAAGAAACATTTCAATTAAGTATGTAGTAAAATGACTCGTCTGCTTTCTTTAGTGTATTTTTAATTGCCCTTGAAGGACTGAAGGTGCCTTCAAATGTGGACTTTGACAATTAAGTGTAATTGGTTTTTGTTTCGCTTTGTACGTTTCAATGTACATAATTAAAAGTTCAACGTTAATGAAGGTAAGTATAGGGCAGATACTAGAGATTCAAAATTAATGTCACAATGTCAACAGTACAATAAGCTCCTACTTTTTTTTGTTGACGGTACAATATACTAATGAATTGTGAAAAAAATCAATATTTCAATTAAAACATTTATGTTAATTTATGGGGAACTAGCTTTTGCCGCAGCTTCGCCCGGGTGGAGGTCGGCAGTTATCCCACGGGAACGTACTGCAGGGGTAAAAGGTATCCTTTGTTGAGACACAGGATACTTTTTACCCAGGCAGTACAATCTGGGTTAGGATCCAGATCATGGTCTAAACATTTGACGGCACGGTTGGCGCAGTGGTTAAGCGATTGACTGCTGCGCTGCGTGTCGCGGGTTCGATTCCCGCACGGAACAAATATTTGTATGACCTACATGTATTTGTTCCGAGTCTGGGTGTTTTTCTGTCTATAATATGTATGTTTAGTACAAAAAAAAAAATGTATTTATGTAGTTTATCAGCCATCTTGTTACCATAACACAAGCATTAGGTTGCTTAGCTTGGGACTAGATGGCGCTGTGTGAAATGTCCAGGGATATTATATTATGTGGCAAGTTTTATCAAAATCCGTTTACAAGTTACGGCGTGAAAAGGTACCAGACAGAGTTACTTTCGCATTTATAGTATTAAGTATGGATTCCTAACAAAATTCAGTAGTGGCAAACCCCTAAATGATTACTATTCGTATATTCGACGGTTCTTTCCAATAAAAGAAATGTCTCTTATTTAAACTAGGCTGAGAATCAGCACTTTTCGAACGTCAACGATACATAAGAAAGCCCCCAAAACGCCCGCTCTTCACCACTTCGTGCTTTATCTAGGAAGAAGAAGTGGTGCAACAAACTCCCCAGCAGCACAAACCAAATCACACCTCGATATTAGGCCAACCGATCTATTCTGTAAAAATCTCACCGTGAAAACTCAGGTGAATTAAGCTGTCAATAGTGAAAATCCTCACTTGAAGCTCACTTCACCTTAGTGATCACGGTGAGATTTTTACAGAATAGCATGGCTGATTCACATCACAGTACATAAATATCATAAAGCTTGTCACACACAAGGTCACATCACGTCGCATTGTGCTCGTCATAGCTGTCATGGCCGAATCCTTTCACCGCAGGTAAGACCTTCCCCATGTAATATGCATGGGTTTAATTTCACTTATGTACAATCTCTAGTCGGTTGCATTTGATTAATGTTTCATTAGTGTTTGCGTTAACACTGGTTCTATAAACGGCAGCGGGTAAGGCAGTTTACATATGGGCAGCTTTTGCAGCAAGCCTGTTACGCATCTGCATCGTTCAGTAACATTATGTAGACAAAAATGTTTTTTTAACATTAAATAATAACAGCCGCACAGGTCGATCGGTCAGGTTACACTACGCTTGCCACGGCTGGTCTGTGGATGGGTGACTATCTTTACATACCGAGACCCCTCCGTGCCTCGGAAAGCACGTTAAACCGTTGATCCCGGCTGTCATTCGAGGATCTTTGACAGTCGTTACGGGTAGTCAGAAGCCCGAAAGTCTGACAACCAGTCTTACCAAGGGGTATCGTATTACCCAGTAACTGGGTTGTGGAGGTCAGATAGGCAGTCGCTTCATGTAAAATACTGGTATTCAGCTGCATCCGGTTAGACTGGAAGCCGACCCCAACATAGTTGGGAAAAGGCTAGGCAGATGATTATGGAACAACAACACCACGAAGCCAAGGTGAATGTGGTGTAACGATCTAATATCATTTGCAGGGCCAACAAGACAGGGTTTGGAAAAAAAGGGAGGCCTTTGCCCAGCAGTGGGACACAAAATAGGCTAAAAAATGAAAATCTTAAAAAAAAACTGGCTTGCTTTCTATAAGAGAGAGAGAGACAGAGAAACACGCGCACGCCGCACGGCTTACAACTATAGCAAAAAGTGTCGTTCCAACTTTTGGTCTTAATTTTTTCCGTCTAGCCCCTTTCGCAACGTGCGATAAGGAACTTCGTTCCAAAAATATCAGGATTTTGCTTTACCAAATTGCCAATGAGAAAGAGAACATAGCCTACGTTGGATTCCATTTAGTATCCTAGCTTTTCCGAAACCGCAGATGCAATACAAACTTTCACGCTCAAACTCGAGTTTCAAAGTCATGTTAGGCTCGTTTGTAAAGAACGGAACATTTTTACATTAATGGCTATACAATGGCATCAAATTAGTCCCGCAATTGTGTTCCACTTCTCAGCCACTGTATACTGTGGCACTCAAATATACCGTGTGGACCAGCCCTACGTGAAAATTGCATGCGACGCGATATTTTGTGTTGATTTGTGTTCAGTTCGGTTGCACCCTAAATTAAGTACGTCTATCGTGAAACTTGTGTGTTTATGTGTTTGTGTGTGTGTGCTATTCGTGTTTGATTGTGAAGTGAAACGTTTTATCGCAGGCGTTTCGCCTACAATACGTAAGCTCGTACGATTACTTTTACGTTCGAATGAAATAGGTTTATTGCGTTCGAAGTTGTGTAAATTAAACAAGGCCTTGCGTAGAAGTTTATTTGATAGTACCTATTTTACATTTATCACTCGGTAAAGCAAGGGGTAACATTATGAGTACGCGACTCCACGATGCGACACGATTCCGGTAAAACAATTTCCATTAAGTTTTCATAGAAATTGTTGGAAGCCTTTGTGTGTTAGTCGTCATAACAACGTTTCTATTACAATATGTTTGTGATATGATGTAGTTCCAATATGAGAGTGAAAAATAACATTTTGGTTTGCTAATAATGATAAACATGAAAGGTCGAAAAATAACTTTTTCGACGTTTCACAAATCCAAAGAAACCTCTCCCCGATTCTTACAAACAGTCAGAATCAATTGATACTGTCCGACTTTTATCCATCCGTCTAATATTCATTCGTAATACATGAAAGCAATTCAGTTCTAAACCGGAAAGACGCGGGACGTTAATAATACAATAATGGCGCCTACTTCAGACGACGAGTGAAGCACAGTAGCGCCATCTAGCAGATTTATTATGCAGTAGGTCGGACATGAAATATAAAAATATAAATGTCTCGCTTGGTGCCAGTTTTATTGAAATACTGTGATGTGAAAGACGTGTTTTGTGGTGCTTTATACTTTGTTCACTTAGGTACAAGAACATCATTTACTTTTATCGTCTATGGGTTTTGACGTGCCCGTTCCTACAGTGCGGCCGAAGAGAGAGTTCTTTCTTGACACCTGACACCAAGCTATGATGACATTGAAACCCTTTTGCAAACTATCGTGTGATAATCTGGCGATAAGTGACGCATACACAAACATACCTCCATTACACTGACACACTCTTACATACGCCAACACACCATTACACAACACACACTCACCCACACCCACTCACACCCACACACACTCATACACGCACGCATGCTAGTTTTAGAAGAGCGGGGCCTCCTAGCACAGGTATTTCTTATACTTAAAAGGAGACCCCTATGTAAGATTAATTGTAGAAGCTGTAAATTTACTGAAATAAATTATTATTATTATTACCTGTCAGTTTCAAACAATCTAATACGTCTTTTGCGAATTTGATCTTTATTAGCTACTTGAATTGTCGCACTGACAGGTATCAGGAACGCATTCTTTCGACGGCCGGATTTTCATCTGATCGTACTGCAGTGCGATTCTGTAACCATCTCACCGTGAAAACTTAGGTGAAGTGAGCGTGGAGTGAGCTGTCATTACAAATAATGCTAGGGATTGACACTACTGACTACTCACATCAAGCTCACTTCACTTGAGTTTTCACGGTGAGATTTGTACAGAATCGACCGGCTGCTCTCTGTAATCAAATATTGAAAGATGGCATTTGGTTTCCCAAGTTAGTTAACGATGGAGGAACGTGGTCTCGGTTGGTGGTTATCCATGGTACGACCGCAACAAACGCGGCTTAGCTTGATAGATCGATGGGATATACGAGTTGTAACCGTATTCTATAATCTGTTCAGTTGATAAAAGCACCTCTTTGCTCTTTGTACTACTTACTGTGACTGATTGAGGTAAGTTGCATACCTACATGATAGTGTTTTAAGAATCTGTCTATAAAAACTGTTCCGTCAAGAAGAAAAAATATTTTATAACTAGCTTCTGCCCGCGGCTTCGCCCGCGTGGATGTCGGAAATTTACCCACGGGAACGTGCTAACAGGATAAAATGTATGTGCTTCCCCAGAATGCCATCTATGTCGCGGGACCTTTGTGGCTAATTACAATAGAAAACCAATTGTGTCTCATTAGTGGTGATTAAGAGGGTACCTATATGATATCTTCACCTAAGTACCTGACTAATTTAAAAAAAAAACTCAATAACAGAAAATTAAATACCTACCTACCTAAATAAACCTATTTCTGATGATAACTAATCTAAACTCAATAAATAAGCAAAAACCCTAAAAACTAATATCTATACGAATGACTAAACCTACCTAACAGTATTATAAAATAACCTACGGTCACTACGTACACTATCAAATATACTACCTATACTTTAAAATTAAAATCTATACCTACGACTCATATAAAAATAAACCTAAATAACTCTAAAAACTAAAAGGAATAAAAATGAACTCCACTGCGGGTGACCCAACCTACGACAAACTTAGTATTTGCGGTTGGTACAGTACAGACAGTGGTAATCGGGTATAGGGATCGAACCGCAAAATTAAGTTTGTTTTTTATTGTATATACTTTTCCGGGATAAAAAGTACCCAGTGTGGTGCCCAGGATATTAAAGAATAATTATACCAAGTTTCATCGTAATCGAACCGGTAGTTTTTGCGTGATGCCTGAACAAACAGACAGACAAAAATTTTTTTAATCACATTTTTGGGTTCGGTGTCGGTCAAGTAACACCCCCTGCCATTTATTTTTTGGATATTTTCAATGTACAGAATTTTCACTTCTACAGATTTATTATAAGTATATAGATTTGTGATGTTAATAAATGTGGAACTCATTCAAATGGGCTCTATTTCAATACACCCTGTCCATTAGGTTAGCTGTTTTTGACAGCTATCTTTGAACGTAACTATTCCAGATTACGTAAAAGTTAACTTTGAAATGCGTGATAAAATAAATATATAAACTGCCTTATCTTATTGAATTATCATAAATATGGCTTCTTACAGACATTATAATACCGTACGTTTTTCAGTCCTTGGCCGATTGCGAATTTGACGTTACGCGACGAAACGTATCAATCAGTTTATTGTGTGTTGCTGCAATCACTAGTTCCATCTGTCAAAAAATGGTTTACCTAATGGACAGGGTATAGATATGATTATTTCACTAGAAAATGAAATAAGCTTTAAATAATCCGTAAATAAAGTAAATGGGTCTATTTCTCTATCTTTTATTAGGTAATAAAAAAGGACTACTTTTATCTCTGCGTACCTCTGTTATGCCTGGGTGTATTTTAGTAATATTAATAATAATTGAGGTTACCCAAATTATGTGTCTATGTAGGTTGGTACTTATTATAAAGCCTCTGTTATAAGGTTAACGGTATTCATAAAATTAAATTCACCTCAAAGCTTAGGTACCTTTAGTTTGTTCCAAAAGTAGGTTATAAATACAAAAGGATCAGAAAACGTACCTGTGGAGGCCAATTCGTGGTGCCACTAACAAATTGAGTGCTTTCATTTGATTAGGAGTTTGTTGCCTGTTCTTCTCCATAGGTAACGCTTTGGAATGGAGAACTTGCTTCATCTTTCTGACTGACCGACCCCTTGATAATTCAAAAGTACCTTTAATTGGTTTATTTGAAACTAGCTGTGCCCGCGACTTCGTCCGCGTGGAATAGTGACGTTTCGGGCAGCATATTTTGAATTACATATACCGTCGTTTGGGTAGCAAAAAATTTACTTTACAGTAATGCTTCTCTGTATACGATATTTGACGTATGGCCATCGGGGATGAAAGCATACAGGCTCCTAGGATTGCTAACCCGTGACAGAGCCACATACAACTGACCGTGCAGCTGATACTTAGATCTGCTTTATTAATTGTCATTGCAAAACATAGGCTGACTGGAAACTGGACTCGTTTAAAACTAAAATTGGAAAATTGTTTGGAATGAGAGGAATCTGAGGAATGAAAACACTTTCACCTTTTCCACACCCTGTTAAAATCTCTGCTTCTATCAGATGTCGTTGTAAATTGGTCACTTTTAACCTAGTGCCATTGCAAAGTTTTGGGGGGCTAAATTTCTAAGAAGCATTATGGGTTCGCAGAAGTCTCAGACTCACGCGATAGCGCGTGAGCTTCGCGATCGACAGATAAACGTGCCTTTCGTTGTTCCCCGTTTTCCCTATTTCGAGTTGTCATCATTCGAGAACGATTTGAACTCAGTCGAGATTCTCGCTGAGTCGAAGTTTCTGCAGCACAAAACCTAGCCTGATGTTCCCGAGTTGCAGAAAGCCTTGCCTCACGACCTTCTTTAGATTCCCGTGATCGAAGTAATCTCATCCTTTTAGCATTTTTGCTACAATGGGAGAGGTTGGATCTTCTTCGAGGCATTCTTACAATAAAATAGTACTTACTACGTAACACACAATTATTTAGTAAACACGTACTATCGTAAACAATTATTTTAAAGAATATTAAGAAAAAGAAATTAACCTACAAACCCTAAAATATAAATAAATGAAATATGCAAACAGTCAGTTTTTTGTTCTTTGAGAGGCCGTGACTACTTAACCAGACTATTCTGTGGTTGCCTTAGGAATTCTTAAAGCCTCCAGCCAGGGCTACATCTAGATTAATACTAAGCGACTGCACGCTAAAGGCACCCCCTGTGGGGTACGAACCTTGGCTTAGGGCGTCGCTGGGAGAGGGCAGCAAGGGGACAGGCTGGATCGAATTAATATTAATGCTTTGATGAGCGCGGCGTTTCCTAGGACTATCTCTGAGAAGAAAGGCCGAAACAAACTCAGAGGTCTTTTTTTTTTGAGGATGGGAAAATGCTGTGTACAGGCGCTTTTTGCACTTGAGTGACAGCTTGCTGCGTTCATTGAGGACGGAATGAAGGCAGCCTAGAGCGAAAGAGGCGCGCGAACCGACCGTCTTTATGTGCTCTGAGAAGGTGAGGAGAAGGAGAAGAATAACACCAAGGTATTTGGCTCGCTTTTCCCAAGGGATCGGCTTGCCGAATATGGTGATAGGTGGAGGGGTGTGGGTTGTCGTCTGGGTCTCGAATAGAGCACCGCTTGACTCTTATCGGGGTTGACTTCGATTCGCCATTTCCTGAACCAAGCAGCCAACTTATTGACTGCGGTTTGGAGACGAAGTCGTAGTTGGATATGGCTGCGACCAGTGTAATAGATGGCTGTGTCGTCTGCGCACAGAGCCAATTGGGACTTAGCATCTTTAGGGATGTCGCTAGTGAACAGCGTAAATAAGAGAGGGGCGAGTACGGAGCCCTGAGGGATTCCTACTCTGATGGGGGGCAGCGGCGCGGCTCTCAGCGCGCTTTATATAGCCATAGACGCGCAGGCGCGAGGCCTGTACGTACTCTGATAGAATACCTTAACAAATGTTCGCCGTGATTCTTTAAATTGTCATAACTTTTTTATTTATGAACCGATTGACATGAAATAAACACTAAATGTTAAGTGAAGCTTACTACAATATATTAATGAAAACCGCATATAAATCCAATAAGCCGTTTCTGATATTAGCGTGCACAAACACACAGACAAACAGACAAAAAAAAATTAATTACAATTTCGGGTTCGGCATCGATATAATAACATCCTCTGCTACTTTTTTTTAATATATTTCCATTGTACAGACACCACTTTTCTACAAATTTATTATATGTATATGTTAAATACCGAACACCTGGTATGGTACTCAGTACTTAAATTTGAGCTTATGTGTATTACTAGTAGGGTTGAAGGTCTGAATAAAACAACCCAACTGTATACTGTTCTATGCTGATAATATATTTTCCTGAAACTTCAGATGAACCAACAACATCGTTGCCACGACAACGCTTGCGAGTTCTAAATTTGACGTCAACGCCATCTAGTTACATCTTGCAAAAACCTTTTGACAAAAACACATTGTATGGAACTTATGAGAGGCCTATGATTCTGCATGATCATTAACATACCGCCCACCAAGGACATTACTGATGGAATGTCCTTCTTGAATTACATTATGGGTCCGAATTGGTAGCAAACAATTTGATCTTATAGTTTTGATCTAAAATCTTAAACAGTAACAAAATAAAAACTTACATACCTATAATAACTTAAACTACTAACATTATGTTAGGTTGGTGAAAAATAATAAATTCATTGATCTGTAACCGGTAAAATACAAAGTTTGGATGTTGGTCTCTTAATAGTAGATGTCCTAGTGCGCAATGTGACTACACGGGTGATATTATCATCACCAGGATGCTTTTCGATTACGCGACCCAACAGCCAACGACTTGGCGGCAAATCGTCTTCTTTAATTATAACAATGTCTCCAATTTTTGGCTCAGGAACCTTTGAAGACCACTTGTACCGGTTCATAAGGTTGGACAAATATTCACGAGACCAGCGCTTCCAAAATGACTGTACCATCCTTTGAATGAATTTCCACCGTGATAAATAACTGACATTTGTGCTCTCATATCTATCATCTGGTACATTGAGTATCGGCTCTCCGATCAGGAAATGCCCAGGAGTTAAGGGTAACAATTCACCAGGATCAGTAACGTTGAGGACACTTATTGGACGCGAGTTCAGACAAGCTTCCACCTGATTGAGAAGTGTGCTCATTTCCTCGTACGTCAAGGTAGCATCGCCAATGACCCGTTTAAGGTGAAACTTTGTAGATTTCACCCCTGCTTCCCAAAGTCCGCCGAAATTTGGACTATGTGGGGGAATAAAATGCCACTCAGTACCGTTGGCTTCGACTTGTTCTGCTATTGATGCCTGAATAGATGTCAATTGTTGCAGTTCTCTGGAGGCACCAACAAACGTTGTGCCATTGTCACTCCATATTTTGGCACAATGACCTCGCCTAGACACGAAACGTCTGAAGGCAGCTAAAAAGGCTTGTGTACTCATGTCGCTGACGACTTCTAAATGAAGAGCACGGGTTGACATACACACAAACAAACATATGTAGCCCTTGTACGAACGGTGTCCACGACCTTTCGTTGTCCTAATATTTATAGGGCCTGCATAGTCAACACCGCTATGCAAAAACGGTCGCGCTGGAGAACACCTTACAGATGGCAGAGAACCCATCATCTGGTTTTTGATACTAGCGCGATGTTTAGCACATATTACACATTTGCGCACATGATGTTTGACTAAATTTCTGACTCCTATGACCCAGTAGGCTGTCCTCAAATAATGCGCCATCAGCTGAGGACCCCCGTGCAGAGTTTTTAAGTGAGCATCTGCCACTATAAGGTTAGTCAGATGACCAGAGTTTGGTAGCACTATTGGGTGCTTTATTTGTTCCTTTAATGGAGCCTTCTCAAGTCTACCTTGAACTCTGATTATGCCCTTGTCATCAAGATATGGGCAGAGTGAGTTTAGCTTACTAGATTTTAATCGTAAATAGCCTTTGTCCTGTAATTGTAAATATTCAATTGTAAATATTTCTCTTTGTGTTTGTCTTATACAACATTCTAAGGCTGCTTCTAATTCTAATTTCTGTAAATATTTTTGTTTGACTGTATTAGTTTTCAAAAATCGTCTGCAATAAGCAATAACTCTTACTAATTTTTTTAAGGAGGAATAACTTTCGAAAATGGAACACTCTGTAACTGTGGCCATGTGAACTTTCGTTGTTTCCTCCAAATCTGTACTCAACTCCAACTCCTTTGTCCTTTTGTGTACTATATTTTTTTGGTTGAGAAATGGTGGTCCGGAAAACCATAAACTATTGTTTATAAGTGCACTTGGTAATATACCTCTAGAGGCGCAGTCTGCTGGGTTGTCCTGTGTTTTTACATGAAACCATTGAGATGCTTTCATGTTGGTCAATATTTCAGAGGTACGATTGGCTACAAACGTCTTCCATCTGCTGGGATGGCTGTTGAGCCAAGCTAGCACCACGGTAGAATCTGTCCAAGCCTTGATTCTGTCCCTTGAAATATTTAAAATATCTGCTGTTTCTGTCAGAAGATTTGACAGTAGAACTGCTCCACACAGCTCTAAACGAGGTATGCTAATTTGTTTGACGGGAGCTACTCTGGTTTTTGCAACCAACAACGAAATATGGATTTTGCCGACCTCATCTACTATCCGCAAGTAAATAACGGCTGAGTATGCTGTTTTGGAGGCGTCACTGAAGCCATGCAGCTCAAGATCATCGTTTGACTTAGTGCCAAGCCAACGACGTATCCGTACATTACTAAGTTGTGACAACTCATCACGGTAAATATTCCATTCCTTTACTAACTGAGTGCTTAGTTCTTCATCCCAACTAACACCTGCAAGCCATAATTTTTGGATGAATATTTTTGCTAAAACCACACTAGGGGCTAACCAGCCTAGTGGGTCAAATAATCGAGCTATGTCCGAAATAATTGATCTTTTAGTTACAGGTGCAGTCGTCAGTGGAGGAAGATTCACCAAGTATTGGAAGGTATCTTCGATGCGGTTCCAGGTAAGTCCCAAAATTTTTATTGTGCTATCTAATTTGATTTCTATCCCTTTCTCTATTTTGTACTCTTTTTTCTCTATTTTGTTGTCCTTATTTTCAGTTGTTCTAGTTTGATCTGTTTGTTCTTTAACTTTATTTCTTTCAAGTTTATCTATTCTCTTCAGTAGTTCCTGACTGTTGCTGTTCCACTTTTGTAATATAAATCCACCTTTTTCTAATAATGCTATCATTTGTCTATATATTTCTATGCCTTCTTCTACACTATTACATCCTGTCATTAAATCATCCATGTAGAAGCAATTTAAAATCTTCTCTGCAGCAAGTGGATAACTTGTGCCTTCATCGGTTGCGATCTGACGCAAGGTTTTGACGGCTTGATACGGAGCAGAAGCTGTTCCGAAGGTCACGGTCAAAAGTTCGTAATCTTGGATCTCTTTGTCTGGACTGTCACGCCAGAGTATCCTTTGGAACATAGCATCTTCTTCTGCTACCCTAACTTGGCGGTACATTTTCACAATATCCGCTACAAGTCCTATGGGATGAATCCTCCATCTTAAAACCGTGTGACGTAAATCAGCCTGCAGTGACGGACCAACCATGAGCGTATCATTAAGTGACACTCCTTTGCTGTTCTTTTCAGAGGCGTTGAAAACAACACGAACTTTAGTTGTGGTCCTGTCGTTCTTAATGACTGCATGGTGTGGTAAATACACTGCTTCTCCCTTCTTACTATCATCTTCTTTCACGTGCCGCATATGTCCTAACTGTAAATATTCATTTATAACTTCTGTGTACTTTTGCTTTAAATCTTTGTTCTTTACTAATCTTCGTTCTAATGCTTTGAACCTTGATTTAGCTATGCCACGTGAATTTCCCGACTTGCAAGGAGGATCTTCATCTCGGAAAGGTAACTTAACTATGTATCTGCCATCGCTATCTCTCCTTGTGGTCTCACTATAAAACTCTTCGCATTTCTTCTCTTCTGGTGTAAATATCTTTTTATTAGTGCTGACATCTTCAATTTCCCAGAATTTTCTTAAAATATCATCAACCTTGCAATGCATTACATTTATGTTCTTTAAATTACTATTTGCACTAGTCTTTTCTCCAGGACCAACGGCACCCGACAGGACCCACCCAAATGTAGTGCTCTGTGCGATCAATGTACCAGAAGGACTCTTTACTAAACCTTCTTTTATGATGCAGCTATAAACATCAGCACCCAACAGAATATCGATTTTGTTGGGTGTGTTGAACTCTGGATCTGCTAAACATAGGTTATTAATATTTAACCAGTCGAAGGTGTCTGAGTGAAGACTTCGCTCCGGTAGGTAAGCGGTGATCTTCTTTAACACATAAGCATTTAATGGAAACTTGAAGCTAGGGTCGACACGAGATTTAATCATTAATTGTACCATGTACTTTGTCATGGTTGACCTATTATCTCCTAATCCCGACACAAACCCTTGAATTGGGACTTTTTTCAGGCTAAGATACTGCACTGTGGCCTCTGTTATGAAACAAGCCTGCGAACCTTGATCGAGCAAGGCTCGGACCGTGTGGTATTCACCCGTCTTTGACGAGGCCTTTATTAGCGCAGTGGCTAATAAAACCTGACTGGGTTTTGCTACTCTCCCTGTAGATAAGCAAGAGACTATCTGAGTAGTACTAGTTGAAGGACTAGCACTGTCAGTAGTAGGCTTTGCTTCAGGGTGTTGGCCTTTATTGTCCAAATGTAGCAAGGAGTGGTGACGCTTCTGGCATATTCTGCAACTTGTATTTTTCTTGCAGTTGTAAACAGTATGGTTACTGCCTAAACAGTTGAAGCATATTTTGTTCTTACCAACGAAATCCCGTCTTAGTTCGAGAGATTGATTGGCAAACTTTTTGCAGAAACAAAGCTTATGACCCTCTGAGCAGTATTCGCATTTCATTGGCGATGACGAGTCTGTGGCTAACAATGTTTTAAATGAATTATTGTTATTGACCTGGTGTCCTGAACCCTTTTTTGGTTCTATGCACTCAAACGCGCGGAAACGTTGCTCTAAAAATACTTTGAATTGTTTAAAAGTAGGAAAGTTATTGCTGGAATCGCTAATACTGACACTTAATTCCCATTGCTTACGCGTTTCAGGATCTAATTTAAATGTCACTATGTGTATGATAATAACATCCCATGTACTCACATTTATACCTAAATTTGTTAATGCATTTAAACAGTCACTGGTGGTATCTGAAAGCTCCTTTAATGATGTCGCCGATTCAACCTGCATACGTTTAATACCAAATAACCGTTTCAAAATGCAGTTGGCGAGATATCTTTTATTGCTATAGCGCATGTCTAATAGATCCCAGCACTGACTGTAATTGGCATCAGTTATTGGAGTATTACGTATCAATTGCTCAGCTTCACCAGTTAGAAGACTTTTTAAATAGTGCAGCTTTTGCACATTATCTAACGAATTATTTTTATGAACTAATGATACAAAAAGATCATGAAAGGTTGTCCATTCTTCATATTTGCCAGAAAACGTTGGAATAGTAATCTTGGGCAATTTGACCAGTGAATGGGCAGACTTAACTGTACTACTTGGTGAACCATCCCCATGAGGTACTGGTTCACTTACAACTTTAATTTTATTGAGTGTTGTTTTCATTAAACTTTTATAAGTAATGTAAGTGTCCTCAGTTGCATCATAAATATCAACAACTTTTTGATCAATATCATCTAATTTATAGCTCTGATAAAGTTTAGTATTCATATTTTTAAACGATTCCCAATCGTTTTCTAATAATTCCTGTTTAGTTTCAATGTATTCAATAGTTAATCTTTCTTTAGGACTCTTTTTAAAATTTGTGAATCCTTTAAGAATAACACTTTGCAACCGCCTCAATTGATTGATCAACCCCTCCATATTTGAAACAATTAACCAAAGAAATTAAAACTAAGTTAAAAAAGTATTATAAAAACAATGTTTCTTCTAAAATAAAGCAAAAGTAATTTGAAATAAAATACAAGACAAATATTTTAAGTTCCAATTAGTTGCTCAAAATTTTACAAGTGTTTTGAAACAACTTATAATCTGGCGGAAATCGGGCATAGGTTCCCCGTTCCGTCGTTTTTTATGAAATTATTCTAAGTCCTAAACTAACATGCAAAAATAAATACAAGTAAAACTCTTAGAATAAATAAAGTCTAAAATTGCTTGTCACTTACTGCTTTTGTTTATATAGTAAAATGTACTCACAATTTTCACTTCACTCACACAACACGATGATTCTGTGTACGTGGCGCTCCCTGGCGGCGACACGTTGAACTATAGGTGTGACGTCAGTCTTCTGATGTCACGTTGAACTCGGCGTGACGTTCTTCTAATGACGTCACGTTGAACTACGAGGATGACACAGTCACCTCACGCTTGAACTGTTTTCCGCCGCTGCTGCTGCTGACCACGTCCACTATAGGTACTGGACGAAGCTGCCGCTGCCCATGCGGGGAACCATGTACTTTCGCCGCAGCAAACCACTGCGAGTACCACGGGCGGGCGAACTCAAAAAATCCGAAATATATCCGGGTCGTTGGACCAATGTTAAATACCGAACACCTGGTATGGTACTCAGTACTTAAATTTGAGCTTATGTGTATTACTAGTAGGGTTGAAGGTCTGAATAAAACAACCCAACTGTATACTGTTCTATGCTGATAATATATTTTCCTGAAACTTCAGATGAACCAACAACATCGTTGCCACGACAACGCTTGCGAGTTCTAAATTTGACGTCAACGCCATCTAGTTACATCTTGCAAAAACCTTTTGACAAAAACACATTGTATGGAACTTATGAGAGGCCTATGATTCTGCATGATCATTAACAGTATATATAGATAAATACTTTGAGTTTGAGCTCGAATTATTTAAATATTTAAACCCGAAATTCTAATTTTAAATCACCTTAATGACAAAAGAGGTTTATTATATAAATATAACCTCAGTTTTCGTCGTTGATTATATAATTCCAATTGAGTAATTTTCCTTAAACAATAAGTTTTGGGTAAAGTGGTAAATATAAAGTTTAAGCCTGTTGAATACAGATAAATGTATTACTAATTCCCTTATAATAAATGATTGATTGCATAAGAATTTAACCTGGACAGAGTTTGTTGACACTTTCATAAGATATTTTTGGAACACACCATACAGACCTATATTTTTTTTTTATAGTTGCCTCCAGTTCTGGTAGAATCTATAAAACATCCAGACAAGGATAAGTACGTATACATACGATATTCCACGCTTGAAAGGAAGGCGTGATAATCCGTTGGAAGCCGTACAAAGGTAGCATGTTCGATACGAAACCAAGTGGCTACCGGCTTCATAGTAACAGTCTATACTGTACGATATCGATCACAAATAGGTCTAGAGGAGAATTAGAGGGTACTTCTATACCCCTCATTTATAAACGCGGAGTAAAGTTGCCTCCAATTACGTGGGACTTAATCATATCTGGCGGATGTGTGTACTATAGGGACACCTCTGCAGAACCCGTCGGGAATTACAGGTATGATGTTGTTATGTAAAGTTACAACACGTTATACCTACCTAAAGCCGTAACTACCATGCCTACATGCCAGTGGGGCGTAGGTACCTAATTGGGTGTTAGTGTTAGTACTTATAGATACCCGGAAAAAATGTTTTATCTAATGGGGCATGTTACATTTGTCAATATTATCACGATCCTAATATCGCGATATCACAATTATTGAGCACGATACCGTGATACGGCCTATTATATCATCAATATTACCACGGTATCGTGATATTATTGACAATGTAACATGCCCCATTAGATAAAACATTTTTTCCGGGTAGCAAGTACTAACACTAGTAGTATAAGTACTAACACTAGTTCTAAGTTTTATTTTGTATACTAACCAATCAATGGCTTCTGTTTCAAAGATAAGATTTTTTTATTTTTTTTACTGCACGTTTATTAATAAGGGGTTTAACGTTAAAGATTGTTGTTATTTTTTGTAAACCGCTAAGAAGATAGTTAGAACCAACCACATTGCCGAAGGGAACGCTCAATTAGGCAGCTCTTTCTTTTTATGTGACGAAACCATGATGGTAGTTTTCCCTTAACAAATCTATTTATACAGGCTGGCAGGGACATCGACGCGCAAACTGTAACCATGAATTTCAGCACATGAGTTTAGACCCCATAGCGCCAAATTTTTTCGTATATTGAATTAAATATTGCTGTTCCATACGTTTTGACCGCGTAGTATTGCACTTTTATATGAAACAAAAGATTTTGTTTTTGATAACCGACGAAAAATTTCGATGCTATGCTGTCTAAACTCATGTGCTGAATCCATGGTTACAGTTTGCGCGTCGATGTCCCTGCCACCCTGTATAATTATTTACAAACTAGCTTCTGCCCGCGGCTTCGCCCGCGTGGATGTCGGAAATTATCCCACGGGAACGTGCTAACAGGATAAAATGTATGTGCTTCCCGAGGATGCCATCTATCTCGCGGGCCCATTGTGGCTAATTACAATAGAAAACCAATTGTGTCTCATTGGTGGTGATTAAGAGGGTAGGTACCTATATGATATCTTTACCTAAGTACCTACCTAAATAAACCTATTTCTGATGATAACTAATCTAAACTCAATAAATAAGCAAAATCCCTAAAAACTAATATCTATACGAATGAATAATCCTACCTAACAGTATTATAAAATAACCTACGGTCACTACATACATAATCAAACTACCTACCTCTACTTTAAAATTAAAATCTATACCTACGACTTATAAAAATAAACCTAAATAACTCTAAAAACTAAAAAGGTCGCACTGAAAAGCACGGTTCAGAATTGCAAGTAGCAGTTAAAATAAGAATAAGAACGAACGCTCGCCACTCGACACGTCCGTTCAAATCAAAGTTCAAAAAATGTAATGCCATAGATAAGGATAAGTACTGACGTAATGCGCGCGCTCAGACTTCGTCCTTATATACGGTAGCGATCCGTGGCGGCCGCGGCCGCGCGCCACGCGTGTGCCGCGAACGGTGCAAGCCAAATTCAACCTTCAGCACTACATTTAGAGCATAACCTTAGTGAACTCCACTGCGGGTGACGTAACCTACGACAAACTTATTATTTGCGGTTGGCACAGTAATCGGGTCTAGGGATCGAACCGCAAAATTAAGTTTGTTTTTTATTGTATATACTTTTCGGAGATAAAAAGTACCCAGTGTGGTGCCCAGGATATTAAAGAATAATTATACCAAGTTTCATCGTAATCGAACCGGTAGTTTTTGCGTGATGCCTGAACAAACAGACAGACAGACAGACAGACAGACCGACAGACAGACAGACAGACAAAAATTTTTTAAATCACATTTTTGGGTTCGGTGTCGGTCTAGTAACACCCCCTGCCATTTATTTTTTTGATATTTTCAATGTACAGAATTTTCACTTCTACAGATTTATTATAAGTATATAGAATAGATAATAAATCTAAAGAGTTTCTTTGTTTGAAAGAAAGAAAAGAAAAATGCATTTATTGGCATTACACAAAATGACACCTTAAAACTATAAAAACAAAAACAAAGATTATAATGCCAAAAGGTCCTCAGCTCAGCATAATGTTTGTGTTGGTTTGAACTAATCTCTGGAACTATTGGTCGAATTTGTTTTTTTTTTTTTTGCAATTTATTGATAGCCAAATTCTTGAAGGAAGGCTTTTAGACATCACGGTAGGATCCGAGCAAACCGAAAAAAAGTCAAGGGCATGCGATGAGCGACGGGGTGGTTCTGGAGAACAAGCATTTTCACGCGGAAGACGTCGTGGCCAGAAACTAGTCCTACTAATATTATAAACGTGAAAGTTTGTATGGATGGATGGATGTTTGTTACTCTTTCACGCAAAAACTACTAAATGGATTTGGATGAAATTTGGCACACAGGTAGTTTATAACCAGGATTAACACATGGAATACTTTTTATCCCCATATTCTCACGAGATCGAAACTTATGCGGGTGAAACCGCGGGGTGCAGCTCGTATATCATAATTATACATACTTTGATCACCTATAAAAGTCACGTTTGTTGTTTATTTACACGCATAAATAAATATCATACACTACTGCGGAAGACTACGTAAAGATTATCAATTTTATATCAAAGAAAACACTTCGAAACAATTTACACATTTATTACATTCTTTACAGCAACCTACCTGTAGATCCTTTTTCGCCAAACATTTCATTTTGTGATTAAGCTTAGTCATAATAACATCGTACATTTCTCCGGGGAATGCCTCGGTTTCCTTCGAAAGCTGAGGTTGTTCATGCATTGAATTTCAGATGCAGCTCTGAAGAAAGTAATACGTTCGTCATGAATTTTATAAAATCAATCAGAGAGTAGGTACATTCTTTGTTAGAAAAGAATTGTAGGCTAAAAGAATTCCAAAATGAATTAAAAGAGTTGGAGATTTTTGTTATTAAGTAGCCCTGACTTTCAATTTAATCGAGTAACCGTACCGTGGGGCCGAAAGGTTCTGGAGTGGTGACCGCGTAAAAAGACATCAATGTAAGTAATAATAAGTAACGTACGTATAGTTACCTCGTTGGTGATGTTCTTCAGAAAGGGCAGGTGCGTAGTCCACGCAAATAATAATAATAATAATATCCCTGGACATTTCACACAGCGCCATCTAGTCCCAAGCTAAGCCAGCTGTGTAATGCTTGTGTTATGGTAACAAGATGGCTGATAAACTACTTATATACATTTTTTTTTTGTAAATACATGCATATTATAGATAGAAAAACACCCAGACTCAGAACAAATACATGTAGGACTTACAAATATTTGTTCTGTGCGGGAATCGAACCCGCGACACGCAGCGCAGCAGTCCGATCGCTCAGCCACTGCGCTAACCGTGTTGTCAATGGCGTGCATGTATGATCATGTACGGTACGCGCATGTGTGAGAAGGCATGAGTTTAATATGTAAACGTAACCTAACCTGTTGTACAACATGGGTAGTGTAACTACGTTTATATTTCAACACCATTATGAAATGCCGAGATTGTAATAACACCGGCTACCTTTGTTCAGGGCGGCGGGATATTTACGAAATTGGCCATATATTATTCTGCTGCAATAGGCTGGTGGTCATGTCTTGTGTCTTGAATATTGCCATACAACCTGTCAGAGTGTAAACGAGCAATGGGAATAAAGTCTTTGTAGGTTTAAATGGTTAGTTTAGAGTTTAATAATATACGCCAATAGGTTCCTTGGAACTAGAAGTTTACAATTTAGTTCCAAGCAACCTTTTAGCCTAAAAAATCAGTGAAATGTTTGTTGATATAAATATTTCTGATCTTAAAATGAAGAAAAGTTATGTTCCATTGTGAGAGTTCATTGTGTCAAATTGAATTAATTACCCCAATTTTAATAAAAAGTATATTTTGTTATATTCTGTTTTTGTTTTTATGTGATCATTTTGGTGTTTTTTTTTTGTTTTGCACCTTTGCCGAACCCACATACATAAAAATATAAACATAATATGTAGGTATATGTGTTTTATGTGTATACTTTTGCAAATTAAATTCTGTTTTCTAATTTTATCAAAAATAGAAAGAAAATGCAAACCACGAGACCAATATCCATTGCCATCCTTTATATCATCTATTACAAATCCAATTGCATTGAAACGATAAATCTCTTTCCAATCCCGAATTTTCCTAAATTCGTTCAGTATTATTTGCTTAGCTAAACTTTCATTTAATCGTTTCGCCGCAGCATCGCATAGCTACATACAAATAGGTAAAACGTTTAACTGATTCTCTTAATACTTATTGACCTTTGATGATAGACGCTTTTTTAATTTAATGAACTTCTAAAAACTTTTCGTACTTCAATTGATGATCACTTTTTAAAATGATTGAGCCTTTTTTTAACTTTCCATCCTTTTTGCACAACTAGTCGCAGTAACTAGGAATTATTTGAGGTTCACAAAAAGAAGCACATTCATTAAGTATATTAGTGTGTTCAATAATATTTTTATGAAAGCGGAGTAGGAATTGCTTGAGGTTCGATTAAAAACATGCCATTCAAATGTATCATCCAATCTTTTATATTCCGTTTAACATTTATTCACTTTTGTTCAATTTATATTACTTTACCGGCCATTTAGCCCGTTTTTATTTGGCTTCACAATCGGTGTTTGCTTTCACTACCTTTTTGATTCTACTGTGAACGTTTTATTTCCGTTTCTCTTATTGCTTTCTGTGAACGGTTCGCCGGAATGCATTTCTTTCCATTCATTTTCAAATCTACTGGTTGGTATCATTGATATAATTAACTTTTAGAATACGCTTAGTAATGATCAGAGGGCCAATTCCTTTTTTTAAAAAAACGTACGCATTCCAATCTTAGTCTCAATCTGTCAAAAATTATACAAGCTGTGTTGTTTTGCATCCTCGTCAAATTTCAGGAGGCTGTAATGAAAGACATAAATAATCAAATAAAATTAAGATCCCTGGTAAATAATAATACATACTTGTTTTTTTAGTTATTTAAGTTTGACAGTATTTCAGAATACACCACTTTCAAAGAACAGAATCGCGTTATGGTATCGTATAAGCGGCCGCGTTTTTATGTGTGTGTAAAAGAGTAGTTACAGTGCAGTCTCATACAGGCCGCGTTTTAAAATGCGTGTCCCACAAATGCCAATTTCCGAAAATTAGAAAAAAAGCCTATTTATTTTAATCATGATTAATTCTTGTCGAGTCAGTAGATAGTTACCTCTGTAGCGGTATCTACAACGCCACATGCGAACAACGCGTCATACTGACGTCACGCAAATCCTGCATCTCGCAAGCAGAGTTTACCGCGCAATTAGCATAGATACAATTTCCCAACATCAATCGTTGGGCAATTGCCCGCCAGACACAACACCCATCTGGTCGGAGGATCCTCCCTTTTCTATGGAGGATGAGTGAACTTTACACGCTGTTCCTCATACCTCTAAACCTCCTTGAATTGGACGAGGATGCAAAACTACACCTTGTATAGGTATTCGCGGTCGGTGAGTTGAGATTGCTAATAGATTTTGATCGTTTTTGATTACTGGGATTGGCCTTCAGTTTGATAACAATTGTCTAAAATTTTATTTTCGTGTTACCAATGTGGATAACTATTAAGACATCTCTGCATCATTTATTTTAGAAAAATTACTAACAAAAACCTACTTATTAAATAGCCATAAATAATTACATTGTTGTTGATTTAATAAGTTGTAAGCACACTTTAAGGTCAAAGAAGATTAATAAAAAGTATACAACATATTGAGTTACCATATGTACTTAATTGATGGCTAGTTAAACAAAAACTTTAAAAGTAGGTTACCCTCATTACTATTATTAATTCAAAGCCAAAGGAATAAATTATTCCAAGAAACGAAGGAGTAATTAGGGCCTGTTCTTGACCACATAACTTCCCTTCCTGTAATTTCCCGGTAAACGGACCATATAGTAGCGACCACATAATTTGACCGAAACCATATCGATACGTAACGTTACCTTCATGCCTGGAAACGGGTTCACACTATTTGATTAAAATTGAACAATGTTTGTTGTTCTACAAAAAATACTTTGAATTTGAAATTTAAATTGATTGCAAGTGCGTTCAGACGGCTCAAATCGCTTTGGAATTTGCCGTTGGTCAACTAAAATCGAACCGTGTGAACAGGTATTACAGAGGTACAGTCAACAAAAGAGATAAGTATGCAGGGTCGTCGGATAAAGTTGAAGTTTAGTAAGAAACCGATTGATGTTTTCGGATAATATTTTATTTAATTAATATAAAACAAACAGTTCAATTATCAAACTAAATTTCATTCGAAAACATCCATCGATTTCTTACTAAACTTCAACTATATCCGACGACCCTGCATACTTATATCTTTTGTTGACTGTACCAACTCTTAAGCGTTAAGATACATATTTAGTAATATTTTTACCAAGGGGCAGTTTAAAAAACAAGACCATCAACCATTTTGAACGTTTCATTTTAGTAGAGTTCTACACTGGCATTGAAATTGTTAAAATAAACTAAAGAGCTGTAATCAGGGATTTTTGTTGCAAAACAAGACGATATTTCTGCCTAGCCTTTGCCCAACTATGTTGGAATCGGCTTCCAGTCTATCCGGATGCAGCTGAGTACCAGTATTTTACATGGAGCGACTGCCTATGTGACCTCCACAACCCAGTAATACTAAACCCCTTTGTAAGACTGTTTGTCATGTTATTTCCTACTGTGAATATTATTTTCTAACCATTTCAACTAATTTAGTCTACAAACGTACGTGTGCGTGTTATGTACGTTTTAGGAGGAACATTCAATTTGTTCGACACCGATACAGAGCAGACAAGATCTAATACGAAATACTAACATTCCCTTAGGAGACTAACCGCGATGTTTCCACCAGCATCACAATTTGAGATCAGAAAATTATTCCTCTAGGATTTTCTGAATTTCATATTTATTGCTGCTTCATCTTCCCGTCCGAAGGTTCAAGGCGGCAATATTTTACGGATCTTAGAAAAAAATGGTCGGCATTCGTCCGTATTTTCTTGGATATTAGTTTTCTTCTCCTTTCGTATTATTAAATCAAGTAACACTTCAATTTATTTCGTAGAAACTAGACTATTAAGAAAATTTTATTTGATTTATAGACAGGAGTTATTCGATCAACATTTATTTATACTCCACTCGAGTATCAAACGTCTAAGGTTTCTACGGAAATCTAATTTAAGCCAGCGAAGTTTGTGGATTCCGAATTTTCTTGTATCGAAATGATGGTTTATTTGCAACTGTTTCTGTTTTTAGTGTATCCAGATATATATATATATATATAATATATATAGTCTGGGTGTTTTTCTATGTATAATATGTATGTATTTACAAAAAAAAATGTATATAAGTAGTTTATCAGCCATCTTGTTACCATAACACAAGCATTAGGCTGCTTAGCTTGGGACTAGATGGCGCTGTGTGAAATGTCCAGCGATATTATATATTATTATTATATTATTTTCAAAAAATCTTTGTTTGCGGTCAATATTGGTTTAGATTTGATCATAAAAAAAATAATAAAATGAAAAGCTGCATGTTTCCACAGATGGGTAACATTTTAGGAAAACCTATAAATGTAAAAAGTATCTCAGTGATATTATTGTTGAAAGTAGAAATAGGAATACCCTGACTGAATATTGATACTCTAAGCCTTTAGAGTAGGTATATCTGTACCTGAGTGTACCTACCTTGTGGACCTTTATGATCAATCATTGTAGGGACTGCCCTACTAGAACTCTAGGGACTACGGCCTTTTGTTCAGCAGATGGTCTTCACGGGATGAAGTAGAATCAAACTTTAAGGGCCCAGCAATGAAACTGTCGCCAAAAAGAAAAATTAATAGTATCCCGCAAGATATATGCCTTTTGAACAAAATTGCATCATAAACCATATCTTTTACGCCTATCTGTCATTGTTTGGATCCAGAAGGAAGTCAATTTAGTGAACTTGCATTAAAGATCTCATTGATTTCAATGGACCATAGTACCCATACATAATATCTATGGCTTTATCGTGGGTCTCTCTCATATTTCCCCCAATTTATACGGGTTCGCCTTTTGCGGTTCCCTGACAGTTCTTTCGCATATTCGGATTAGATTGAATTTATTCGACTCAACCTACACCGATATTGGATCGTTCTACCTTTAATATTTCACAAACTCAATTTTAAATGTACGGCATATTTGTTCCTCGAATATTAATGTAAAGTGGTTTAATTTAGAATTGTATTCCGAAAATTAATCAAAAGACCAAAATGTTTGTTGGATATGGTTTAAATTAAAGGCGAAAAACGTCTAAAATTAGATAAAGTAGGTACCTTTAATATTTCACAAACTCAATTTTAAATTTACGGGATTTTTGTTTCTTGAATATTAATGTGAAGTGGTTTAATTTAGAATCGGACTCCGAAAATTAATCATACCACTAAAATGTTGGTTTCATATGGTTTAAATTAACGGCGAAAAACTTCTAAAATTAATTTCTTAATTTATATTAATAAAACAAGAGTGGTCAAATATTGTATTAGTAGTATATTTATTATATGTAATATGTACATACATATATATATTATACTAGCTTCTGCCCGCGGCTTCGCCCGCGTGGATGTCGGAAATTATCCCACGGGGAACGTGCTAACAGGATAAAATGTATGTGCTTCCCCAGAATGCGGGCTACCTCCTCGCGGGCCCGTTCCCCCCCCCTATCTCGCGGGCCCGTTGTGGCTAATTACAGTAGAAAACCAATTGTGTCTCATTAGTGGTGATTAAGAGGGTACCTATATGATATCTTTACCTAAGTACCTACCTAATTTAAAAAAAACCTCAATAACAGAAAATTAAATACCTACCTAAATAAACCTATTTCTGATGATAACTAATCTAAACTCAATAAATAAGCAAAATCCCTAAAAACTAATATCTATACGAATGACTAATCCTACCTAACAGTATTATAAAATAACCTACGGTCACTACGTACACTATCAAATATACTACCTATACTTTAAAATTAAAATCTATACCTACGACTCATATAAAAATAAACCTAAATAACTCTAAAAACTAAAAGGAATAAAAATGAACTCCACTGCGGGTGACCCAACCTACGACAAACTTAGTATTTGCGGTTGGTACAGTACAGACAGTGGTAATCGGGTATAGGGATCGAACCGCAAAATTAAGTTTGTTTATTATTGTATATACTTTTCCGGGATAAAAAGTACCCAGTGTGGTGCCCAGGATATTAAAGAATAATTATACCAAGTTTCATCGTAATCGAACCGGTAGTTTTTGCGTGATGCCTGAACAAACAGACAGACAGACAGACAGACCGACAGACAGATAGACAGACAGACAGACAAAAATTTTTTTAATCACATTTTTGGGTTCGGTGTCGGTCTAGTGACACCCCCTGTAAATTATTTTTTTGATATTTTCAATGTACAGAATTTTCACTTCTACAGATTTATTATAAGTATAGATAGTATATTTATTATAATTTTCCTTGCTTTACACATCACTTCTCAGAAGTCAGAGGGGTAATTCTCGTAATTTTAAGAACGTTCACAGTCCCAATCTCCAGTCTCAATCTGTCAAAAATACTTTTAATTTCCCTACATTTTTGACATTGATTGTCGTTGAGATGAGATTGCGACCAATTTTTGAACGTTTAGAATTCCGTGAATTGGCATTCCGATGTTGTGTAGGGCAGGAAGTTAAATATGTCGGAGATGGTATGTCTATCTCTCGTTAGCATCAGGCATATTTTAATTACTGTGGGCGTACTATGGGTAATGTTGGTTATTGCACAATAGAAACATGGTTTACAGTTCAAATCAGATTATAATTTACGAAAAAGTTAGTCACACTAGCGAATCACACACTCACACAACTCAACGATACGGAACGCTGACAGTTTCTAAACACATGTTGTTCGTACGATGTCCAATGTTTCGATGATCCCGAGAGCTCTGCTCACACCGTTCTTTGTAGCAGTCGCTCCCACCACGAACTCAGGCTAGACTCTGTCCAGCGCCACGAGATGGCTCTGACGTTCCGAATAGTCAAACGAATGACTCTGACAAATATAAAAACCGCTTTACCACAATACACAAGTATTTCAGACACACAATAAACAACACCAACACCATCTTACGATATTAAATTCTACACCAGAAGATTAAAGTACACACAATCTGCTTCCCAAATCCCGCCACATACACAGGTATAGCATATTTGTACCGCAGAAACCATGTTCCGTGGAATGCGGCAGAAGCAAGGGAATGCCCGCCTCGCGTCAATGGGTGCAGACAATTGGAATGTTTGCGCCGACATGCTGAATCTGGGAACAGAATACTACAGGATTTTTAGTGTTCCGAACCAGTAAGTAGGGAACAATTGGGAGCTGAAACAATTGCAGCTTGTTTTTGATTCGATATTTTTGGGATATGTTCGATTTAAAGTTTGTGCTCTTAATTACATTAAAACGGATTCTGGAGATAAATTTAATTTAGCATTTTCTCCTGTTCATTAATTGCAATTGGTAAATGTGACTTGGGAATTTAAAGACACCCTTCTTTCGGCTCGAATGGTCTCTGATCTGTTCCCATACCTATTGCGGTATTTATTTTGTATTAAAATAGAGAATAAATTCTTCAGTCGCTAATACAGGGCCTTGTTACATCAAAGATATTTTTTTATAATATATTACAGAAGAAAGAAAAAGAACCTTGAAAACATTTTTTTTTCGTCAACTATCTTTATTCCAGTTTTTGTGCTGGCTTCTCGTGATGAGATGAGATAGATGTGCCTCATCGGAAATTTGTCTTAGTGATATATTTCCTTATCAGAAAATATAGTCTTCCTGTTCCCTGTTCATAAAAAAAGATTTGTAGCGGATTCTGTTTTGGGTCCGGAGACTCAGGAAGGCAGTACCGAAAGTTTATTTTTTTCTTGCGCTTTTTTCCGCGATTTTTGCTCTTTCTTGAAAATCTTCTTAAAAGTAAACAAAAGCCATTTGATTTTTCCTGTAAAAGCATTCAGATTTGCGTCAAAAGAATCTATATTTGTTTCTTGTAATTTTCATAAAACTTTTGGGTAAGTACCCCAATTCGTAGCAGAAACCACCCTTACAAAATTTCGTTTTACCAAACCACCTACCCGCATACCCCAAATTAATCGCCACTGATTCAGCTCCGAACATTTAACGCGGTGTTCCTGCAAAACATAAATTGAATTACAAGTGTTCCGAATCGTGTAGCACTTGTTCACGAAATGTCTAGAACACGTCGCCTCCCGGATCCTCCCAGTTATTTGACGAATGTCTTGGAGCGCAACCAAATGGATGCGGCACGGCGAATGCACTGTCTACAGCAGCTATTTGATAGCAATTCGATCGTGCATCGAACATCAAGTGTCTCGCTCTGAGTGACGGCGGGCGGGGAGTTTTGTCTTTTGTTGAACTCGCTTGTTGCGAAGTGAGATAGATTGTTGAGTGTGAATGTCGTGTAGCTGATCGGAACTGTGCTGGGGTGCACGGTTGGCGCAGTGGTTAAGCGATTGACTGCTGCGCTGAGTTCGATTCCCGCACGGAACAAATATTTGTATGGCCTACAAGTAGTTGTTCTGAGTCTGGCTGTTTGTGTATGTGAGTTTAAATGTTTGTAAACGCACCCACGATACAGGAGAAATTCCTAGTGTGGGGCAACTTTAAAAAAAAAAAAAGAAAAGAATGAAAAGAACGTTTGGATTGCGTCTTTCAAACTTAGTTGGTCGTAATCTAAGAATAGCTCATCATTTTATAGAGACGTGCATTACGTGGGATGATTATTTATATCATGGAGTCCTCGAGACTACCATTACTTTGTTAATAAGTTTCTCTTATCAACCAAAAATATCATACGGGGTAATTGCGTAACACGCTAACAATAGAAATGGCTTTCATTTTGACAGTTCAACAACATTCAACATTCATTGCGTTATTAACGTTGTTGAACAGACACATTTTTCGAACATATGAAGCAATGGATTAGCAATATCCTTCAAAATAAATCAGATTGTGTTTGATAGTGTGTAACGCAATTAGAGTGCTGCTTTACATGATTTAAGGAGTCCTGTCTGTATAAGTAATTGCCTTTGGATTGGACACATAAAATGTAATCCTAGAATAATGTTGATACCCAAGAAAGTATTTTTGCTATTTCAAGATGGTCATCCCTATATCTCTGATTACTTCTTCCCACTCCTATTCTGCTATAATTTGTCTTTCTTTCCCAAATTAATATTGTATTAGCGTTGGCCCCGATCCTATTTCTTCCAGTAAGGACCCCAATCAACTAAAATTGTTCGGCGTTAATGAAAGTGACGTCTCTTCCATTATATTTCCAATACATCCCTTTGTCTTTGTTACGAAACTGGATTTGGATTAACGCAGTCTTGGAAGCTTTCCGTCACAAAATAAATAGGTGCAGAAGATTGGATCCATACAGTGAGCGAAAACAGGCTTACACACGCATAAAGGCAAAAGTACAGAGATCTCAAACAAATGCACGTCGCGAGTGCGCTTGCACTCGCTGTACCTATGTTAGCCTCAAGTAACGTATGTATTCACTTATTATCAGATCAAAAGTCATTTATTCAAACTAGGCTGAGGGTCAGCACTTTTTGAACGTCAACATTACATAAGACAGTTCTCTAAAGCCCTTGACCACTTCATAGTGCTTTAGCTGGGAAGAAGTAGTGCAACAAACTCCCCAGTAGCACAGCTGTTTGTCCAGAAGAACTTGATTATGTACAACAATAAGTAATTAACATTACGAAACATTATTTGCTATATGTCAGCTAGCATACGCTAATATACCATGCATGGAGCTGACCTTCTGTACCTATATATTTTGTGGTCCTGTCTTCATATTTCCGGAGATCCATATTTATAAATTAATTAATACTCGGATGAAATCGTGAATTCTATCGTTGCGTTATGATTGATACGCGCCGAAATGATTTACTCGTAGATATTAAATTTTCATTTCGTGTTGTAATTGGAATACCTGAAATTCGTAAATAATTGGAATGGGTTTGTGTTGTCAGCCGACAGCCAGTAACTTCAGCTGCTTATGATTTTATTAGCAGCTTTAATTTTTTTTTTTATTGAAAAACGTTTATCATTGTAATAAGATGGAATTTATTTTGTGTTTATGCTTCTACCTTTATAAAAATACAAGCCGTGTGCCCGATTGGATTGAATCGGCAAAAATGATGAACTTTCATAACAACTTTCATCCTCTATTTAACTCCGTTGCGGGGTGAATATTGAGAGGCTCGTGGGTAAGTAATACTCGTAACAGCCGCACAGGTCGATCGGCCAGATTAAGCTACGCTTGCCGCGGTCGGTCCGTGGATGAGTGACCATCGTTACATACCAAGACCCGTGCCTCGAAAATCACGTGGATCTTCAATAGTCTTTACAGGTCATCAGAAGCCCGTAAGTCTGACAACAAGTCTTACCAAGGGCTATCGTGTTACCCCGTGTCGCGTTACCGAGTTGTGAAGGTCAGATAGGTAGTCACTTCATGTAAAATATTATTGTATTCAACTGCATCCGGTTAGACTGAAAGCCGACCCTAAAAATTGTTGGGAACAGGCTAGGCATGATGATGGGGTGAATTTTTAAAAACCTTCCATAACTTTACTTTCGTTGTATAAAACTCTTGTGCAAAATGACATGCTTTTAGACCCAGAAGTTTAGGCTGTGTGTTATCTATTATTAAATGAATTTTAAGAATTTTATTAACACATTCATTTGAATTATCGAGCCTATCTTAAACTAGGCCATCCATTTAATTTTCATTAGCAGTAAAACTTTTAGAATCTAACGATCAGAAGTCCGGGCACTTTATCAGCTTGGGGATAAACTTGGGAGCAGGGTTCCGTCGGCAAACACGGCACTGCGGAACCGTGATAGCAGTGTGGATGACGTATGACCACGTTAGCGAGCTTTCACCATCTAGTTATTACCTACCTCCATTTCTCTAGAATGATTTGAATTTCTGGCGCATGGTAATCCAAATTGTCGTAGCTAAACTCTAGTGCACTGCTCAATTTATGTCCTCCTTTGTACACTTATTGTTTATGATACTGTAAAGTTGTGCTGTTTATTCAACAAGAACGTTAACTTGAAGACAGTTTGTATTATTCTGAATTTTGATAACTTTCTCGGTTGTGCATTTAACTAGTAGGTAGATTTCTGGATAGTGTGAACTAGTTTGGTGTAGATAAGTTCTGATGCAAAATTAATGTCGGTAATTATATTTTCGAGCCCATTGGGGTTGAAACCTTCGGGCCGTGGGGTCAGAGTGCTCATGACTTGTTCAATGAAATCTCCAAACGGCTGGTTGACACTTCCCGTGATCCAAGGTACGGTCAGCAACAAAAGTCGGTTAACACTTCAGTTGTTTAAATCTTAATTATTGAGCAAAATATTCTTAAAAAACATGTAGTAACAGAATATTTAAGAATAATTAACTCTTTGCTATTACATGAAATAGAGAAAACCAATGTATCGCATCATTTTGTATCAATTTAGATGAGTTGTAAAAGTAACAGAGTTAATTGAATTTTGTTGCTGACTGTACCATACAACGTGGCGACGCCGCCAGTCTCTTGGGTACATTACCAGTCGACAGCGATACGGAGGAGTTTTCGACGCCATATTTTTATTTGTTAATAGTTTTAGTTAGGTTGTTATATTTTAATTTTAATAGTTTATTTAGTTTTTAAAGTTTATCCAGATTAATGTTCTGTTACAAATTTTACTTATTTCAAGTACAACAATACTTTAATGGAGTAGAGATATCTTACGATTTCAATCATAAAGAAAAATACCCGCACTTAAGTATGAAACATAGATCTTAAATCTTACTTCACAAACTTGCAAATTGAAAACATCTGGAAGTGTTCCAAGTGGGAAAAAAAGAAAAGTGGCCGTTTCTCTAGATTGCAATCTAATAATTTTGCCAAGAACCTTTCATGCGTAGCAAGATGGCCGACATATGTGAAATTAATTCAGTTGCCATTATTAATACTTACCTGCGCTTGCGTTGGGGAATTTATTACACATAAATTCCTTGCGTACTGATTTATAGCGGGAAGATCCATTTGTAGGACGCTACTAATGTAACTAGATAGGTATACTACTCTGTACTAACTATCTACCATTAACTTAGAGAATGGACTGAGAGTTAGCCTCACAAAAGTGACCACTCTCTAGAACTAGAAAAAGATAAAGTGACTTTTCGGCCAATACCTCTCTATTCTGCAAGCCTTTTAAAGAAAATGCTTTTATGTCAATTTCTATCTCAATATCAATTTTATTATCAATAATTCAAAATATATTCAATATCTATTTACTGTACAGTCACGAGCACCAATATGTCAACACCTGGCAACTTTAAATTGCGATTTTTTCGTGAAATAACGAATGCATCGTTGAAATACGACACATTACATCAACCTATGGGTTCGAAAATGCTATGTTCGTAACAATATAAAATTTCATTCAAAAATAAAGGAGTAAATCGCTTTTGAATAAAGCCGAGTGCATACATACTTTTGGTCGTGACTGTACACCTGCACAGGAATAGGAAATAGTAATTATTGTGCAACTTATTTTGTTTACTAACAAATTAGTACTTAACACCTTTTCGTTTATTTTTTATTTTTGTGTGTACTACTAACAACCCCGCTAACGCTTTCTTTGTAATAATTATATAGACTGTATGTCGGAAATAAAGATAAACTAAATAGTCTATTTAAACAACAACTACTGGCCGCAAATTCGCTTTGTCCCTCTCGTACTTTTCGGTTTGTATTCGCTGGACTACGCTGGTATGCGGAACTAACGGATATGTCGATTATTTATGTCTCTATCTACTATCTATCTTGGCTATCTATCTTTTAAAGATTCTGTTTCTGATAAATCTGCGGGGTAGTTACGTAACGTACGTTACGTTTTTGACGGCACGGTTGGCGCAGTGGTTAAGCTATTGACTGCTGCGCTGCGTGTCGCGGGTTCGATCCCCGCACGGAACAAATATTTGTATGGCCTACATGTATTTGTTCCGAGTCTGGGTGTTTTTCTATCTATAATATGTATGTATTTACAACAAAAAAAATGTATATAAGTAGTTTATCAGCCATCTTGTTACCATAACACAAGCATTAGGTTGCTTAGCTTGGGACTAGATGGCGCTGTGTGAAATGTCCAGGGATATTATTATTATTGTAACACACTATTAGTAACAATGGGTTTCATTTTGACAGTTCAACAACATTCAATGCGTTATTTACGCTGTTGAACAGGCGCATTTTTCGAACATATGAAGCAATGGATTAGCAATATCCTTCAAAATAGTTCAGATGGAGTTTGATTGTGTGACGTAACGGTGTACGGTGCTGATTTATGTTAGCTTATCACCTACGCTTTGGCTGTAGTACCTAATCAAAACTAGTTAAATATTAAAGAGCTCTGAGATGACTGTAAATCATGCGTTGTTAATTACTAGCTAGGGAATGTCCACGACTCAAAAATCAAAATCAAGTCTTTTATTCAAATTAGGCTGAGAATCAGCACTTTTCGAACGTCAAAATTACAAAAGACAGTCCCCCAAAAACGCCCGGCCTTCACCACTTCCTAGTGCTATCGCTGGGAAGACTCTGGCGCAACAAATTCCCCAGCAGCACAGCTGTCTGTTCAGTTAGAAAATACTTGATTGTATACAATACTAGGTACCTTTTTTCTAGGTACCTAGGTTAAGTAAATAACATTACAAGACACAGAACATAAAATTAAATTATTTGCCATATGTCAGCTAGCTGAGTCATATAGTCTATTTTCATTCCCCGAATGAAAATTTTCCTGGTGTATTTGTGTCTTCCACTAAAATAACTTTAACGTCATAAGTTTCGTGTTCTTGGAGTTAATGGAGCAGGAATCACATATTAATTAGAGAAGTATTTTTATCGATCGTTACTACGAGTAATTAATCGGTCATTGCTCCCTATAGTAAGTAGGTGAACTGAGCCTTTTTGAGGCAGCCGTAAGGCACCTCTCCTGTAAACTTTCCTACATAGCACTTGTTATTAAATTAGTATTGTTTTTATCTGCTGTATATTATATTGCATGCATTTTTATCCCTGCTAAGTAAATGTATTTCTTTCCTCTTTCTACGAAAGTGGTTTTTGGCCTTATTTTGTCAAGCAGACTAGTTACACATGTTTGTACTTATTCATTTTCGAGTTTGCAGCGACACAAAACTAAATAAAAAGACTTAAAGCTTACTACCATTTTCAATATAGCTCTCCTCGTTTCTGATTTTTCAATTAGAGCGCTGTTATCAGGAAATTAAGTCTTTTACGCTTGACCTGGCTTCGAAGATATTACTTTCTACTATAAGCTTGTATATTTTTGTACAGAAAAAAGACTAAAAATAAAGAGAAATAAGTACTTGACCTTGTCTTGGCACAGTCAGTAGTAGACATCTAGTAGGTTGTTAAGAGTTTTTATGTACAACATTTCCAAACACCCCAATTAGAATATTTAATTATTATCATGATACACTCATTGAATTTTTACCATTATGTATAAAACATTGTTAATTTGTTAAATTTGTTACATTGATTGTGGGACAAAATTGTGGTCACATTATAAATCTACGCACGCACACAGACGCACACGTGTAGGTAAGGGTCTAGCGTGGAAGGTACTTCGCCCATTTTGGTTTTTTTTGACTGTGCAGCGGAATTGTGATTTATACGAATAATGAATTGTAGAATTTACGTAGTTTTGATTATTTTTGGGATAAAAAATAGCCTATAAATAAAAATGACAGAAATTCATTCATTAAACGATTCTGAACCAACTACTTTCACATTGTGCATTAATTCAGTTACACATTGTATATGTTGTGTTGCTATAGTTGTCGCATTTTGGCATGGCAATAGCGGTCATTGTCTTTTCCCTAACATCTCTTCGTAGAAACCCAAACAATAAACTATATATGATTTTAAGTTACTGTAACATGTTGAAGATCATGACAGATAGTGATTCAGGACGTTAACGGACTTTATTTCAGTTTATAAAATGCTAGTTAATTTTGGTGGGTCAATTACTTTTTTTGCCAAGCTAAAACGCGATTAGTTCAAAAGAGTTCAAAGCGGCTTTAACCACCCCTTTTTACAACAAAAAAGTAACAGCTACTAGCTAAAATATATTAATTTATTATCGATACTGATCTATCGTGAACAGTTTCGATTCGATATTTTACGCTTAGAAACCGAAGCCTTTGAAACATTGATTAATATTAATGCTTTCCTTTGGCAACTAATTTGAGTGGATAATGGATCTTTTGTATTTCATGAAAAAGTAATTTGTTAGACTCGCCGACCGACCAATTAGAATAGAGAAAACACGCGGCGGCTCCTCGATTAATCATCACATTCAGGAACGTTGAGTATTGAGATATCGCGTGTTTCAGCGCAATTTGTGTACAATACATAGGCACTTGTGGTGGAAATATAGTGGGCTGCTCCGTTCAATATACTCGTGATGAAAAGAAATTTATTCTTATTAATAAGAAACATTTATTATTTATATTTTGGCAAGTAGTCTACCAATTAGCAATGGGTCTGGTGTTATTTTTATATTTTTCTGCTAATTTCTATTTCTTAACCTGTTTTTCATGTCACACATGTTTTTTTTTCGTTAGACGTTTATAAAAACTTAATTATTTTGTAAAGTACTATATTATTTTAATTATAGTGAATGTGAAGACTATATGGGTATTTTTTTTTCTAAGTTAGCTTTAATGTTGGTCTGGCAGTTTGAGTAATTTATGCGGCCTACCCAAATGTCCTTTTTTTGGTATTGTTCGTCGAATCGTTGAGCTCCTTAAGATCTGAGTTGAGCTGCATGATTACTGATAAATGCGTGTACTGACTGGACAGGTCCACTTGATCTGTGTGGTTCTTTAGAGAAAAAACTATTTCAGACACCAATCTTGGTCTTCACATGATCGGACCAAGATTATGTCTGGACTTTAAAAGAGACTGTTTGTTTCGGCCTTTCTTCTCGGAGTAGTCAGATAGGAAAAGCCGACCTAATTTAGTTTTTAAAATATGACTGACGTGTAAACTGTTTGTACAGACGCCAGCACATCAAGCTACTACAATCTGTCAAATTTCTTTAATAGATTTTCAACTTTATCGCCAAAGCATTAAAGTTCAAGGTTCATTGGGAAAATTTAACAGTTTCAGGTAGCTTGACCTGCGGCGTCTGTAAAAAACCTACTTACAGAAATAAAATCATTTATCATTAAACTATTTATTTTCACAAATGGCAAAGCAACAGTCTGTTAATGTATTTCAGGCGCCAGACGCTCTATAGGTAGTACTCTAAGTTAGTGAAAGAATTATCAAAACCGATTAATTTTTGACACTACTATTTATCTAGTTACATCAGAAATGAACTTTTGAAGGGTTTACAAGCGCCATTCAAAGCTACAAATCACGAAAGTTACTTGAAAAGCAGAAAAGGTTGACAATTCGGATTTCTTGTCAGCCCTTGTTAGACAAAAAGAATAAACGTTGACAAAGCTCTGAATTTAACATTTTTTTTTACTTATAAGTCGACTTTTGATTAATGAAGCTCGACAGTTCGGGGGGAAATGGACAACAGAAAAAATATAGCGGGAATATCCTTCGTTTTAATAAAAAAATATTTTGTTTCGGATAAAATACTTCCTGTTATTGGTGATCCGTATCAATAAGTAATATCGCCACTCGTTCGATGTCCACCGCGCACAGGATGGATGGAAAGCAGCACATGAAGTGATTTTTTGCTCCTTTGGTGTAATTGCCCTATGGCGTTCCAGTGTGAGGATAAATAAATAAATGTATAATACCCAATAGCCGCGTTGTATGATTTGACCGTTGTATCAACCAAGAAAATGATGAAGATGTTTTTCATTCCCACCGCACGCGTTTTGTGGTGTGGTTTATTTCCAGTTAATTAAACAGGTATTTCCAAGGCAGATGTGAGTAGAAACGCCGGAAGGAGACGCCGTAGAAGGACAGGAGTGGTGATGTTCTTTAGAAAGGTCAAGTTTTTAGTACTCGCAACTGGCGTGCGTGTTCCACCTGATGTATGATCGTAAACAAAGCAAAAGGAGTAAGTAGATAAGGATCGTAGCAGGTAGCGTTCTATAATTTCTGCTTACCCCATTGGAAGAAGGAGTGAGTTTATGTGAATGTTAATCAGGGTAAAAGTAAGAACTATTATTTCGTAAAAGAATAAATAGATTTAAGTAAAACAAAGTTCATCATCATCAGCCTATAGCAGTCCACTGCTGGACATAGGCCTCTCCTATTGCACGCCATTCAACTCGATCTTTGGCAACTCTCATCCAGCTGCTACCAGCTATCTTGCAAAGTTCGTCACTCCACCTAGCCTGAGGGCGTCCCACCTTACGTTTGCCGATTCGCGGTCTCCACCCAAGAACACGTCTACCAAGACGGTTATCGGTTCTACGTCTAATATGGCCGGTCCATTGCCATTTCAGCTTGCTTATTCTGTGAGCTATGTCGACAACTAAAACAAAATTAATGCAAACAAATAAGTGTCTTTTACATTGCTAACCCAAATAAATTCCTCAAAAAGGTGCATTTTCCCAAACCTGGTATATCTCTAGATTAGATGAAAGTAGAAACCAAACCGACATACGTTAGTAAATCAAACTAAATCCACTTTCGGTTGCGAAGGATAAAGTTGGAATCTTCCGACGGTTCTATAAGACTTCAAAGGATTTACTCTGAAATAAATAGAAATTATTTTCGTGAAAGACACACATATTTTTGTGCTTGTTAGAGGATAATATGACAGTGATGACAGGAAGTGTTTTTATTATACATAGATGGAAGATTTGTGTCACTCTTAATATATAGTTGAATAAATCTCTAGATTAATGTAGTCGAATTTATAAATAAGTTCAATGTATGGAAGATAAGAAAATCTTTCCGTAGTTGCAGCTACGAGTATAAGAAAATAGTGCTCAATTTGATTCAAAGATCACATCACTTATGGATGCACTGTGTTTGATATGAGTATCATAGAAGTGATCTGTGAGTGGTCTTGAGGTTGTAACGACTTCATATAATATTCTGCCAAATGATGGTGACGCGAAGTCTACAAAAAAAAAAAAACAATTTTGCAAAACTCGTTTTACAATTTATTTAAATTAAAAGTTTAGACATCAGAAATCTCCTGATTGCTTTGCTCTTAAAGAGCTACAAGTATAGGCCTCCCCCAGGCTTTCCTATAGCTCACGGTCATGAGTTCTTCTTCTCGATTAAAAGATAATAAAATGCCTTCAATCCACAAATAATAAAAAGTTTCCTTCTATACGTCATGTATTCATCCCCGTATCTTTGATCATTTAATTCTTAGGAACATAAAGGACCACGTCCACAGCATTCTATTACCCACCGTTTAAATTATACGTGGTCAAGAATCCGTAAAGTGAAGCAAGTCTGGCTAACAATTAAACTTTAGGGCACTTCTTTGAAAGTGATTTAAGTTAGAAGAATCCTTAAGAAAGCCGGTATCCCGCCCACGCTCTAAGGATCTCTCTCGGCGTTAATGAAGGAATTCCGTTTTTATTATACTGGAGTGCTCCCTGTCCCATCCATCTTGCCTTTTAAAGGTCTTCTCTGGAAATGGGAAAGACAAAAACGGTAAATCAACAATAGATTCCTATAAATATAAGGCTCTTTAGGGTTTTATGGAAATGTTAATTGTAAATCTTTTTTAGAAATTTTTATGGAACTTTGGTAAAAACTTTTGACAGTTATGCTTTGGTAACTTCATGAGTAACAAAGGTAGGATTACATTACACGTTCCCAAACAAGGTAATTGAGTTAAATTGCAAAGCCCGACTTAGCGTTACATTCGCACAAATGGTGTAAGGCTTTGGATGAGATTCCTCATTTTCAAAAGTTTGATAATCTAAAGACGTGTGTAGTGTGTGATTTAATGTATTGTGTAATGTAATGCGAATAGTGTGAATGGCATACAAGCTAATATGTCTAAATATCTATAGCATAAACACGACTCAAGTCAATGACCCGTCGTCCCTTTAACCTCAGAGCGAAAATCTATCTCCATCCCTCGCAGATGCACTGGGAGTAGACCGAACTAAATTCATAATAAAGTTTCACAACTCTTAGAAAAGACGGACGGGGCTAGAGGGAAATATCTTTCGAGTAACCTCAACTTCAGCGGATTATAAAATACCTGACAGAATTGAAAATTGTGTTTCATTTTCCACTGAAACTCTGGAACTAAAAATCTGTAAGATACTGCGAAATACTTCGCCGGAACTTTTATTGGGAATTGAAGGATTGTAATTGAATAAAACTCTTGCTGTAGTGTTGTCATCAACTACTTTTGGGGTGTAATAAAAATGAGAAGATTTAATAAATGTCACATGTACCAGTAGTCTGATCCTTTTTCTATTCAATTTCTGAAATATAAATTATTGTAACTTGGAACTCAACACGATTCACTTATTATGACTATCGTTCTCAATTATTTATGTGCTATATTTCGAACTTGACCCTACTTATCGCCTGATATAACTACCTAAACGGTAATTGCGTAACATACTAACAGTAGGAATGGTTTTCATTTTGACAGTTCAACAACATTCATTGCGTTAATAACGTTGTTGAGCAAATTTTTTTTTTCGAACACATTAAGATTCAGATTGATTCAGATTGTGATTAATGGTGTGTTATGCAATTAGGATGCCGATATTAACGCATTTGGTATTTTTAATAACATACGACAACGTGGCGAAACATAATTATCTGTAAGGGCTGATTTTTCCAACGCCAGATAATAATTGTTATTTGTGGAATAAAATTTACTTGTATGGAAGAATTGTCAAACAAGGGACACCCCAGGGAGAGAGACAGACAGAGAAACACGCGCACGCCGCACGGCTTACAACTACCTATAGCAAAAAGTGTCGTTCCAACTTTTGGTCTTAATTTTTCCGTCTAGCCCCCTTTCGCAACGCGCGATAAGGAACTTCGTTCCAAAAAATTCAAAATTATTCCTCCGATAAAATTATCTGGCGTTGTAAAAATCAACCCGAAGTATATTTCATCATATCCTTGATATATCACGGCGCTTCCTGCCTACTTTTTTGTTCCTAATTTTGCAATATTCGTATGCCATTTACTGTGGCAGGACACAGTGATACCTCCTTTATAATTGTTGTAACCAAATGATTTGATTTGATGGTAAATCGAAACTTGCCTTTGTACCTCCAATAAACAAAATTCCATTCCTTCAACAATACACCAAAATTCATAGCGAACCAATACCGACGAAGTGCTGATTAGAAATCCGTACGGTTAACCATGGTCTTATTAGTGCAGACCACAAATTTCGGAGTCCCGCTGACTCACGGATGCTGCGAGCGTCTGCAAATAACTATGAGTTACTACCTGGTATGTGTGGTTTGTTTGGACAAGCCCAATACCGGTATTTACGTCGGCTGGCATATAGAGATGTAATAAGTTTTGCGGTTTTGTTCAATCATTCAATTTTGCTTTTACATAATATTATATGCTATGCTTTTTCATCATTTGCCTAGCCTTTTCCCAACTAAGTTGGGGTCGGCTTCGGATGCAGCTGAATACCAGTATTTTACATGGAGCGACTGCCTATCTGACCTACACAACCCAGTTACTGGGTAATACGATACCCCTTGGTAAGACTGGTATGTTATGCTCTTTCAAGTGTAATTTATTCGAGCCTGTGATTTGAGTGGGCATAATCTTCTTTATATGCACGCGTTGCTGTGACAAATAAATACATTTTTCTTTACGCTATAATTTTTAATGTATCAGCTGTTTCAAAAATCATTGGTATGGAAGACCAATGATGTAAATACCGATTATATAGAAATTATTCACCAAATAGATGTTTTTTTTCAATTATATCTACCTATTTTTTTTCTATAAAGTAACAACGTCTAAATGTTTACATGAAGGAAAAGATAAATAACAAATTAAAATAAAGAAGATAAATAAATAACAAACACAAGAATGTTCGCCTCGTTAGTCTAGTGGTCGCAAGCGCTACTGCTGAGTACGAGACGAGAGTACGAGACGTACTGTCCTGGGTACGAGTCCCAGGTCGGGGCAAAGTATTACCTATTAGGTTTTCTATTTGGAATTTCAGAGTGCAGCCCGATGTCTGAGTTCTGGCCCGGCTGATGGTACTAGGCACACCCCTATTACATGAGACTTAGCATACGTAGGTTTACTATAGGTGCACCTCTACTTAACCCTTCGGGAAATACAGGCATAATGTTATGAGTTGACGCAGTTTGAGTAATTAATGTGACCTACCCAAATGTCCTTTCTTTGATATTGTTCGTCGAATCGTCGAGCTCCTTAAGTGTTGTGTTGAGCTGCACGATTTCTGACAAATGCGTGCACTGACTGGACAGGTCCTCTCAAACTGTTTGGTTCTTTCCTCAAAAAAACCATCTCAGAAATTAATCTACATGGTCTTCACATGATCTGACCAAGATTATGTCTGGACTTTAAAAGAGACTGTGACGTCTGAGTTTGTCTCTGCCTTTCTTCTCAGACTAGTCAGATAGGAAACGCCGACCTCATCCAGTTTTAAAATATGATTGACGTGTAAAAGTGTTTGTACAAACCTACTTACAAAAATAAAATCATTTATTATTTATGTTAGGTAAATAACTTTGAACGTATCAGCCGTTTTAAAAACCATTGGTCTAGAAGGCCAACGTTTCTCATGAGGCAGTTAAATTACTCAGGAAATTGATTTACCTAATAAGTAGATAATTTTTCCACTATATTCACCGTTTGTTTTGTCTAAAGTATACCGGCAGCAACTTCTTCATTGTTACTTAAAAGGCAATATTCAAAGGCTTCATTGTTACATAACAAGCTAAAATAAAGAAACAGAATAAGATTATTTAGAGAATTGGATCTCCTTTGTAATAGATGCTTTTTTTTCACCATATAGGGTGGCAGGGACATCGACGCGCAAACTGTAACCATGGATTCAGCACATGAGTTTAGACCCCATAGCGTCGAAATTTTTCGTCAGTTATTAAAAAAAATATTGCTGTTCCATAGATTTTGACCGAACGACAGACGAAAAATTTCATAGATATAGATTGGTTTTCTATACAGTGTACCGTCTACATGAAGCTGAAAGAAAAAATAAACCAACAAGTTAAAACAAAGAAAACAAGTGAACAAGTGCAGTATTTATGCAGTCTTTCTATGGTTAAAACCGAAAAGGTGAATGAAATACGTACCGAAAAGCGGAACCTCTATTTAGTAGAGATCCCTAAAACCAGTACATTGTTTCACGGTGGGAGTTCACTTTCAACTTTATTTTCTCGTTATAAAGTTACTCCTTTGTAGTGCATTGTCAAGGATGCCAGTTCTTTGAAGTCAAAAGATTAAAAAACAAAAATACGTAACGTTCTTGATGTAATGCTGTTTCTTCTCTTGAGAACAAGATGTACCTAGTAGGTATAATATAAAATAATTTTACTATATTTTAGTCAAGTGGTATCGAAGTTTTATTCTTCGCAGCCCGTGGTTTCCTTTGACGAAACTGTTGCCATGAGAGAGATTTTGATCCTTCATCCTTTATAGCAATATGTTAAATTTATTCCGTTTATTCCAAGGAAACGTGTTTACTTCTACGCACCTATTATATCACTCTTGTTTCTTCGAATCAAAAACATAATAAAAATAATTTGAAAGATAATTCTAAATTCGCTTGAATGATAGAATGCAACTAGGGTTATTTTCCTGCCAGCCTGCAGAACATAAGGTCGCAGTGTTTTGCAGATAACCTTTACAGTACCAACCTTGTTAGTATTTGCCTAAGTTTAAGTAAGTAGCACATTAAAAACGAAATACTTAAAAATCTGCCAGCAAGCAGTCGTATTTTTTACTGCCTGGTCTACTTTACAAAATAGAACTAAATCTCAGGTGACATTTTTAGCCAGACAACCCCCGCAGTTCTATTCATATTTGATTAAAAGATAAAAAATATTTTGTAAAAAGATGATGTTAAAACTAGAGCTTCATCTTATGTATGATAAACACAGAAATCTGACAACTGGTGTGGGTAGACCAACATTCTAAAATATCATAAATATTATTCTTACCTCAAATTCTGTTGCTAAGTAATAAAATACGGTATATTTATCTTCTTTTGAATATACCAAGTGATATTTAAACATGCGTCAGTTGTGGTGAAACCGTGGCACTTCATATATCCACGTTGTTCAGGTATTTTATTCTCAACATGACAGCTCGCGGTATTTTAAATGTTTATTCTCCAGGTGAGGTATCACCTAGAGCATAAACATTTGAAATAAACTTGAAGCTAGTGATAAATGGTTGAGTTGAGATATAATAGAGGAGAATTTTGGTGCACTTTCAGAATTTAAGAAACGAAATAACATATGTATAGGATTTTGTTTTTACAGTTGAAAGATTCACCTATTTCAAGACATAAAGATATTGATGAATATTTGAACCGACCCGGCGGCGTTTCACGTTCAGCCTTTCAGTGTTTCTATCAAACACATACACATTTAACTTAAAATAAAGAAAATAAGTTCTTTTGACCCAGGTTAAGTAAGGTACACAATATTCACACAAAAAAAAAATGAATTGCATATGATTTTATGTCTCCTTTACTCTTTCACGCGCTGTCTCCATCTCTCTATCTATTGTCCTATCGCTGGTATTCTGGAAGAGATTTTTTATGAAATAAGCATCACCTCTGCACCTATTTTTCTGTTCTGTTTTTTTTCTTGCCTTTTTATATACTCGTATAAATGAATAAATAAATAAAAAAAAAACTTAATACAGTATTGTTTGTTAAATGTCACTTTACTGTATGCTATGTAGTGATGAATATAAATTAATTAACTTGCTGAGCTAATTAGTTGGAAATTAATACATATTTTCATTTGGCTTTTGAATTTTAGTGAACATCAAAATTAAGCCAAATTTGTTCATTAAATATGTCAGTCACGAAGTGCCTACATACAACAAAACGTTGCTAATAATGGATTATAACATCAATACACGGAACTGTAGTCCGACGCATTAATATGCGGCATACGGCGCAATGCAACGTTGTGCAAATACACCGGGGTTTGTATTAGTGTTTACTATCATCACAAAATAGGTAGGGTACAGAAGGCTGGGTCTATGCAACGAGTGCAAATAGACACACACACACAAACGTGTACGTACAGCGACGAGCTCAAACAAATGCCAGTCGCGAGTGTGGTTGCGCTAGCTATACAAAGACGCATGTCTATGTATGTGTTTTCACTCGTTATATAGAGTCGACCTTCTGTAACTTTCTATTCTGTGATATTACTGTTCACTATCGTCCCTCTATATGCACCTGTGTTGGTACATTTACCGCTCCGGTGTACTAGTGTAATGATTCGGTGAATTAGATTATTGTGCCATGTGATTCGGGTTTAGTAAGTGACAATTCCAATTCAAATGGCTGCTGTAAGTATTGGCAATTTGGTGAGTTCTGAATTATTGAGGGCCCCTTTTATACATACATACATACAAATAAATAAAGTGTCTGTTTGTAATGTAGGTATAATCGCGCGAAACCGGGAAGCGCAGCTAGTTTACCAAAAGTACTACGTTATGACTGTCCCGTTGGTCTAGTATGGAAGTCGCAAGCGCTACTGCTGAGCATAAGGACCTGGGTTCGTTTCCCGGGTGGAGCAAAATAATTTCGTGGTAGCCTAACCTTTCTGAGATTATTCCCAGACACGAAAGGCTACCACGAAATTACTCACACATTCGGCTAAAGTAGACTCTTCCTTCATGGGGTACTGTTTAAAATGTTACAATAAAATACCTCCCCACATACTCCAACTCAATGAAACGAAATTCAAATCTTACATAAAACGAGCACTATGCAGCCAAGCATATTATAAGTTGGGGGATTACATCGCTGACAAAAATGCTTGGATAAACGCTGGTCCTGCTCCACAGGCTGCTGATGATTTTAAAATACTATTTTTGCATTATATAAACTCTATCTCCTAGTATTGTATAATTGTATAGCACATAATTATGTGAGTACTATGTACTTACTATAAAGCTACCATTTACTGGGTACATCTTTCATTGAATTGAGTGTGCCTTGGCGGCTGAGGGTACGTCATGCTCACACTAATGTCTCGCTGATGGTGGCGCATGTGTTGGATCATTTAGCTCCCCTCAAAATGGTTGAGCTGAATGATGCTAATCTATGCATCATGTTCGTGAACGGGCGCCATCAGTAAGGACTGGTCAACTCTTTGCTGCCATGGCTTATTTTTATTTGAATTGTTTTTTTTTTATCTTTTCATTACGGACGCTTTTAACGTTGTACATCGTTCTCACATGCATAATTTGTAACATGAATAATGTAACCAATACTTTGTAACCATATTGTTGTGATTTAAAAGAGTGTCCATGGAGTTTATTGTCCGTTCTTCTCCATAGGTACCTACTACGCTTTGGAATGGGCAACAAGCTTCATCTTTTTGACTGACCGACACTTGATATTCAAAAGGTGCCTATAATTGGTTTAGTTGTAATAAATAGTCTGAGTTTGAGTTTCCTGTATAGGCCGTAGGCGTGATGTTATTACTTAGTTAGGAAACCGGCATGTCCTAATATCAAAAATTCGAAAACATGTGACATCTACCAACTCGCACTGGGCCCGCATGGTGGATTACGGCCCACTCAAACAGTGGAAATATTATAGGCTGATTATGCTGTGGTATTACTACGATTCTAAGCCTCACACACAAACCACACACAAAACTAATCAACGTTCAGTGTTCCCAACTAGATGTTTATCGCAGCATGTTTCCGTGTCAATCGAGCTCTCATTAGAGACGGCCACATTAATATTCACTTGTTCCGGAACGATGTCAATGCAGGTTGAGCGGAACTGAGCTTTGATTTAGTGTCTTGTATTACCGGTTGTGTGTTGAGCTGTGGGCTTCCATTTCAGCAGGGAACTGTGTTGTTATGTTGTAGGTTATAGTCGTGATGACCAGATGGGCAAGTCTCGTAATTTTGAGAACGTTCACAGTCTGATCTCAGTCTCAATGTGTCAATAACACACACACACAGCGGGCCCTATCAGAGTACCAACGCTGCGACATTTTTTTTTATGTCACAGCATCATGCTGAAGTAGCCTTTTGGCCCACTATAGGACTTTCTGTTTATGTTTTCTTTTTATTACTTGTGATCTTCCTGACCGAGTCGCAATAAATACTTTTTCTTTCTCTTTCTTTCAAAAATACCTGTAATTTATTAAAAGTTTTTGACATTAATTGTCGCTGAGATGAGATTGTGACCAGATTTTGAACGTTTTTAATTACGGGAATTGGGCTTCTGGGTGTTAAGGGATCTGTGTCGTATTTATTTACGTGCCATGCACTAGGTTGTGGTGTTCAAATCAGCACAGGTCATCATCAGTGATTTGCTTCCCCTAAAACCCTAATCTGGATTAATCTGTAGGAACATTTTAAAACAAAATATAACCACATCGGTCCAGCCGCAGCCGTTCTCAAGTGATGTGCTTACCAAGGACCATTTTTTTTTTTCATTTTTATTTATACATACAGGGTTACTTTAGATTGTGTAGCTAAAAACAACCAACTTCCAAAAAAAAACACTACAAAGTGAAAAATAACTTTAATTTCGGAAGTCGGTGTCGTTGGTTCCGCATTTTCGTATTTGACACCGACAAAATGAATTTGATGATTTTTATGGGGTCGAATGCAATTATTGCAGTCATATGAAATATCAGTTAAATAGGTTTTTCTAAACTTCACAGACGTGATGGGTATCGATATCCAAACACGATAAAACATAAGAAAACAGTTTCAATAAAAATGAAAAAAAAAAGTTTTATTCAACTCATACTTCAAGTAGCAACACTAACAGCTGTCGTTAACCTCCCAAAAAAAATTAAAATCTTTCCCACTGCGTCTGCGGAATTTAGCTAGCCAATTTAAAATAACCTTGTATAGATGAGGAAGCACGGACCGGCAATGCTCTTAAATCCAAGCAAAGAAGATACTGTTGCCTCTTGGTTTTAACTAGGTGTAGTTAAAGGCAAGAGGCAACAGCATCTTCTTTGTAGATAGAATGGACCATTATCATTGCAAAGTGCACCCACTTTGCAATGATAATGGTCTATTCTATCCCGGAATGCCAAACGTTATAATAACATAGCCCTTATTTTTTTCCATGGACATACAAAGTCGTTAACTAAGTACCAAGCAACAATGAAACCGCGTAGGTTTGACGTTCAGCTAACATTAAACGCATCCGACTCAAAGCCACTTGAGTTTTGGCTCTGTTTCCACTCGGCTGCACTTCGTGTTTATACGGTTTCCAGTTTCCTTTCGCTGTGGTTTGCTTACTATGTAGTAGAGCTGGAAATATACAACAGCTATGTAATGATTTTGCTCTTGTACTATTTAGATAACTAGGTTTTGCCCGCGGCTGGGGTCGCGTAGAGTTCGGAAATTATCCCGATAAAAAGTATCCTGTGTCCTAACCCAGGTTATGGTCTGTCTGTGAACCTTTAATCGAAATCCGTTCAGCCTTTAAGGCGTGAAAAGGTTGGAGACAGACGTTTATTATATTAAAGTTTACAGTATGGAATAGTATGGATAGTGAAAACATCTTTGAAGACAAGTGGTTTGTAATTTTAAGAATAAAATACTCTTTATTATGTACATTGTACAGACGCCAGCAGGTCAAGCTACCCGAAACTATCAAATTTTCCCAATCAACCTTGAACCTTAATGCTTTAGAGATTAAGTTGAAAATCTATTAAAGAAATTTGACAGATTGTAGTAGCTTGATGTGCTGGCGTCTGTACCTAGTTTTAAGAGTTTTTTTTTTATCAGTGTTCCTCTCAACCAAAGAACCTGACATCTAATCTCTTCACCACCCTTGGTTGACTGGTAGAGAATGCCTAAGGCATTAAGTCAGCCTTTGTACCTTTTTGTGCGAAAAGTTTAAGTAAATAAATAAATGGGAGACTAGCAGCACACAATCACACTTATTCAATCTGATTGTACTGGTATTTCTAGAAAACTTCTGAGTTATGTGAAAAATATCATATAACATCACACCTGCGTTTACCGAAGTGTTAGGCAGAAATCTTCCTATAGTAGATACAACCACATTTTGTCAGTCATGTCTAAGTCCCAAATAATAGGGAGTGAGCCTAATGCCATCAAGCAGACGCAAATCCAGACTCCGGGGTGCTTCCGAGAAATTCCTGATGGAAATTACTATTTTATTATTACTTCCTTTATTTCATTTAAATACTTATAAATTACATTTTTAAATATTTTTATAAACAAAATGATTAAAATAAAATATAAAAAATAGAATATAATTTAAATTTATTTATTCTTACTTTCACCAAAACAATGTATTTCTAGCAAATAAACATTTGATTTGAAAACCCATAACATTTTGCTTGATCTGGCAATCGTACCAAGATTCAAAGCTATCGTAAAGCTAAGCTAAAGTATTCTATATTTTAATCTAAGATAAATGGTCTACCTGCATGCCAATTTTCATCCAAATCCGTTCACCCGTTTACGAGTGATGGAGTAACAAACATCTTCACAAACTTTCGAAATATAAATATTTGAGGGATAGTAGGGTTAAACGAGCTCACTGTAGTTGAAAGCCTGTCCATCGATCTGCTAGGTTAAGCTGCACTGACCTCGGATAACAAGTTAAGCTGCCAGTTATACGACCTTTGATAGACGTTACATACACACCGTTACTCGATGGCTAAAAATCTGACAGCTGGTCTAACCTATGGATATTGCTAGGCCCCGGTAATCCAATCAACTGTTGGCCTAATATTCGTGGCATTGCCTATGTCAGTATTATGATATTTGGTAACACTGTGTGTGGAATATAGGCATGAAAAAGTTTAATAGTCTAATACAATTTTGTGGCCTTTATTTTTTTGCCATCATTCGTATTCTCGCCTCTTTCAATCCTTCGTCAAGTTTTTATTGCAGCGACTCGATGTCCAACATTGTATTTAAAAAGAAGGAAAAAAAATCGTATGGCATCAAAAAATTTGTGCACATCGCTGTCAAAAGGAAAGGTGCCCAAAAATCTGGCAGCATTGACACGTTGTAGTAAAATTAGGCCAGCCCTCTAATCAAGTGAAGAGTCGACCAACCGGTTGGCGATGTCCCGAAATACTAGATAAGCACTCGAAATCCAACTAGTAATTTGAAAAAAATAAAAAACTCTTGGCGATGTCTCGAAAACCAAGTGGCACTCGGACCCTAATTTTTAAAGGCCCATATTATTATTATTTTAAGACTGTTACCTTATTATATTATGTAAATATTATCCTACTATTAATATACACGCGAAAGTTTGTATGGATGGATGGATGTTAGATACACTTTCATGCAAAAACTCCTAAACGGATTTGTATGATATTTGGCACACAGATATTTTATAACCAGGATTATAAACTAGGCATAGGCTACTTTTTATCCTGATATTCCTACGGATCTAATGCTGCGGAAACCGCGGGGCACTGTCAGTATGAAATAAAAATATATTATGTATTTTGTAAATTAAATCGCATGCAGTTACAATGACGATTCTTCTCGCAACTCAAACAATAAAATACAGTTACCGAGCAATCTTTCACACATATGGAAAAACTGCCGAGCTGTCATTCGAAGACCGGTCACTAGATTGGTGACAGATGATTGATGAAACTTATCCCTCGCAGTGGACAGACTCGATTCGATTGATCAATCACAAACCAATATATCCAGTATCCAGTTATTCTTTCGTCTCTGTGTGTGAGTGACGCATCAATCTTACGATATGAAAGTTAAGATAGTTAGAGAAAAAGTTTTGAGCTGACACTTGTCTGAAAAAACGTTATCGCTCATCGTGTGAAGAATTTTTAAGTATTTTGGTCCTCGAGTTTAGCTGAGTTCAAGTTTTTGTTTGTGTTTTTCAATTTTTGAGCTCGTGTGAATAGTATAGAATTAGAGGCAATATGACATGTAAGTTATGTGCTTTAAGAGAAGGGGAAGACCAAAGATACTATGGATGGAGCGTGTGATGATGACATGGTTAGAAAGGGGGTGGCTTCGTCATGACGACTAATCGAGACGTATGGAAGAAAAAGACATGTTACGCCGAAATAAATGGCGATAAGGGTAGGAGAATGATGATGAAAGAAAGAAAAAGTATTTATTGCAACTCGTATAGGATCATAGACTAAACCAAACACGTTTAAAAATAAAACAAATTATATAAAAAAGTAACAAGAGGAGAAATGAAACAGAAAGTCCTATACGAGGCCTAAAAAAGGGGAGCCTTTTGGCCATGTATAGGACATTCTGTTTAAAAAAAAAATCATTCTTCCTTTTATTACTTTTTTATATAATTTGTTTTATTTTTTTTGAGATGATTTTTTGCCGAGATAGGAGTATCTCAGCATGATGCTTCGACATTTAAAAAATATATGTCACAGCGCTGGTATTCTGATAGGGCCCGCTGTGATGTCACGGGCAATCACAGTAATAAATAAATAATAAAATAGATATAATATTATGTAAAATATTAGCAATAAAATAAATATTATTTATTTTTAATCCGCGCTAGACGTAACCTCATTATTTGTCTATGCCCTGAGTGTCAGAAGCACTCTGTGGAATTGTTGTGACAAGTGAACGCGATGATGATGAATTTGACTCTTTCGGGTTTCGAACTGCTGGCGTTTGCCAGCAGTTCGAAACCCGAAAGCGTCAAATTTTTCCAATCAACCTTGAACCTTAATGCTTCAGAAATAAAGTTTAAAATCTATTAAAGAAGTTTGACAGATTGTAGTAGCTTGATGTGCTGGCGTCTGTAAATATGTAATGTGCTAAGGTTTTTGAAAATGTAGAATAATTTATAATTGTGATTTTAATTGTGGATGTATCTCATATCTTTGTATGAGTGTAACAACTGTTGGTGAGCCAAATAAATAAAATAAAAATAAAATACCACTTTTATCAATTCTTTTGTTTACGAAGTAATTAAGCATTGAAGGACCCATTAAATTGAATCATCAATTTAAACAATTGATAGCTGCAGTCATGGAAATTAATTGTTATGAAATTGATGCCTTACGTCAATTTGGCGTGTTTAATCCATTTGTTATACCTACGGACAATATAAGATGGTAGTCAATTTGGTAAAAAGTAACTGGGTTTTGAAGGTTAGATAGGAACCCAGTAACTAGGTTGTGGAGGTCAGATAGGAACCTAGTAACTGAGTTGTGGAGGCCAGATAGGCAGTCGCTCTATGTAAAATACTGGTATTCAGCTGCATCCGGTTAGAATGGAAGGCGACCCCAACACAGTTGGGAAAAGGCTAGGCAGATAAGTCAATTTGGTAAACAATTTATTTCCCTGACTTTACTTTGCGTTGGTTTCATAAGCCATAACGCTTGGGATTTTACACGTCACACAGCTATATGACGTGACTTTCATTAAATTAAAGTCGTTAAACCAGCACGACAAAGCGGAAAGGCGAAAATATTGTCACAGTAAAAAGTATCGCAGTTGGCGGCGAAAATTGAAAACACAACTAGTGGAAACCGTTTCGTTACGACATGCAAAACATTTTAACGATGTTAGTTTTTTTGGGCTATGTATTTAAGTTAAGCCTTTACACGTGAACCCTGACTGGGTGACTATAATTTAGGAAATTATACCTTAAATATAAGCAGTGAAAGGTCTAGTCAGTATCTTCCGAGGAATGAATTATGATGATTTTTAACTCACTTCTAAAAAACAAAATACAAACATCCGAATTGAGAACCTCCTGGTTCTCAATTCGGATGTTTGTATTTTGTTTTTTATGTTTGTTCACGCATAACTCCGTCGCTTGCCAACCGATTTGAACCAAAAATTCTTTTTTTGTTGGAAAGGGTATACTTTCCAAATGGTCCCATAGAAATTTCATCAAAAACGGTTCAGTAGTTTGGTTTTTAAACCAAAATTACTGGTAAAAATTGAAAAATAATAAAAACTTTTTTGCAAAAAAAAAAATCAACCGACTTCCAAAAACGACACTACAAAGTGAAAAATAACTTTAATTTCGGAATTCGGTGGCAAACAACGAAAATGTGAACCCAACGACACCGACCTCCGAAATTAAAGTTATTTTTCACTTTGTAGTGTCGTTTTTGGAATTCGGTTGATTTTTTTTTGTAAACCTTACTCCGTGACACTCGGCGATAGCGTAGCTTTCACACAGATTTTAAAAAAATCGGATGAGTGTTTTCTAAGATTAAGGGACCTTCTATATACCAACTAATAAACATCACGCTAGCACCCTAAGGAGCCGAGCAAAAAGAAAGAAAGCCAGTACGAAAGCGAAAACGAAGTAAAAGCGCGTGTAGGCGATGCGATGCGACGAAAATTCACGCAGACGAAGTCGCGGGCAGAAGCTAGTTAAATAATAATAAAATATATATATATATATATTTATTTACTGATTTTCAGAGCCACCACTTCTTACCACCATTATTTTTAATTTGTGAAACCGTCACAAATATGACTCCAAGAAATAATAATCCCATCAAAAAAATTTCATATAAAGTAGGTTGCCAAGATTCACATAACATCTTTTATTTCCTCACGACGTTTTCCGTCACTGTTTGAAGAGCCCGTGATGACATAATAACTCTAGATTACTTTCTCAAAAATTTTAATACTTTTTCACGAGTCACTTACAAAAGAGAATAAAAAGTCAAAGCATTTATTTCAAATAGGCACTTATAAGGAACGTTTGAACGTCAAAAATTACAATAAAATAGACTTGATTCTAGTCGCCCCTTCCAAAAGGTAGTTTTCGTATGAACCAAGAAACTTTGCATCTGCCTTCTCGTCTGTCATCTTCCAAACAGTATTGTTGTTCCAATCGTTCTACACAAAACTTGCAGCCAGGATCCAAGATTTAGTTCGCAAGGCAAACACCGTTTATCAGGCGTTGATGGCAAACTTGCTTTACAAATCTCTTGCATTCACGACCAAAGTCAGTTTCTATTTCGTTCTCAACACTACAGATTTCCCAGTTGCATCGTTTGTCCTCAGTTTAAGAGGCAAATACGTATTCCCGTTACGCGTCGACGACGCTAAGTGTATTCTTTTGTACGTCTTGCTGTACTGTTGCAGTAATAATTGTTTGGTTTAGTTTATTGTAGTAGGGATTTCTTGCTTTGGATTATGATTTGTTGCAGCGCGGTAATTGCGTAACACGCTATCAGTAGCAATGGCTTTCATTTGACCGTTCAACAACATTCATTGCGTTATTTCCGTGGTTGAGCAGACAGTTTTTTCGAACACATGAAGCAATGGATTAGCAATATCCCTCATGAAAGGCATATTCCCAATTGATATGTTTGTCGTGTCATGATTTAGAAGCGACCATTTTGGCATAATTATTATGACATGATGAATGTTCAATACAAGGACATTTTGGATTTATTGCTAAAAATTAAAGGAGAATATATTATGAGATTAATACATTGAGCGGTTACTAGCCGGTTATTGGCAGCTTATAATTTTTCTAATAGAGAAAAAAGTGGTCAAGCGAGGACTCGCACTCGGAGGATTCCGTAGCAACGTACAATATTTTACACTACTTTTTTTAAATATTTGTTTAAAAAAATCACTGGGGGTTCCCCAATATTTTTTAACTTTATTTTAAAAATACACACACAGTGTGTGTATCCACAGTGTGCAAATTCACTGTGTCTGTGAGTGTCTGTGTGAACATTTCAAGTATCTATCTAATGAGGTTATAAAGATACAGCCCTGTGACAGATGGACGGACAGACAGCGGAGCCTTCAGCGGGTCCGATACCCTAAAAAATATGGTTGTTAGATTTAGAACATACTGCAATTTCTCCATTCCTTTTTTGAAGGGTTCTTCAATTTTGTTCTTTAAACAATAAGTTAGTTTCGTATTACCAAACTTAGATAAGTTTGTTCACTAGACTGTGCTTACTATTGGAAGACAATCAAATTGGCTATTCTCAGGCTATTTGCATAGGACTTTTTGGAAAGTATTTTAAATAATGTGGCTGTGGGATTGTATGATAATGGATGGACTCGTAGGTAAGAAAAACAGCCAGTTCTTCTAAATATGAAATATATTCTCACCAATCACCAATAATCACCATCAATCAAGTTGGCGGGGAACACGTTATCGATCTGTCGCGGCCCGACCCGTGAAGAAAGTGAACGAGACATTAAAATAAAAATGGCTACCGAGAGCGCACGCTAGTAATGTTCGTATTATTTAGTAACATTTAGTGTTGGGATTCTAATAGTGGTTTGGCGGGCTATAGCAGCAGTAGAAGCATATTCAATACTAGCTGTGCCCGTGACTTCGTTCGCGTGCATATTGGATTTCATGGGTTTTTTTTTTGTGCGGAACACTAACTCTTTCTATAAAGTAAAAGAAGCCTAAGTTACTTCTTATAACATCAGTTATCTGCCCGTGGAAGTCTGGTCAAAATTGGTCCAGCCATTTCTAAAAAACCGGATTTTTTGTTTTAAATACCATATATACGAGTATGTACGTTCATATGCATTTAGTAAAAAGCATTTAAACAAGCAAAAGTATTTAGCAAGATTTTGACAAACAGACACTTTAATTTTATTTATTTGTATACAAATTTAAATGTACAGATTAAAAAGGACCTTAAAAACTTCCGAACTAAAAGGTAGGCGAAGTCATTATAATGTACTTTAGATTTTTGAGTTGGTGCCCTTGATGACGGTTTTTATAACCTAACTAATACCTATGCATATCATGATTAATCGCTTAAAACTCAACTATTCGTTAATGCCTATGCTGTCTTTATCACTATGGTGTAGGTACCTATTGTAGCGCCACACCAGTAGAACTTTTAAAAGAACGTTACACATGGGCGGCGCGTGAGTTTTGCCCGTAATGTTACCATTACATAAATTTCATGTTTATACCAACTTTTAGAACTAGGTAATATATATTTATTAAATTTCTTAATTTTATTGTTGTTTTTTTATATCTTATCGAATGCTGCACCGGTCGACGTCATCACGTTAACGTCGGCTGTCGCTGAAAACCAGCGCTGGGGCTCTGCCTGTCATAGGGTATTAGCGTTATGCTAAGCGTGACCGTTTTGCGTGGATGTGATGCATGTTTCCCCCAACTTTACATTTTTTTGTATTTTATTATTTATGTACCCACAGTAAAATACATAGGATTTGACATTATAATAATTTCAGTACAAAGGTAGGTACTGCTTATTTCTTAAGAAATTTCTTCAGCAGACCTGCGAAAGGAGAAGTAAAAAAGATGTTTATGTTCTTTTTTTGCATTTTCTTTCTTTACATAACATTCAAAAAGAAATCTTGCTCTATTATATAATATTACAATACGAGTAGGTACCTACTCAAGTATTTCAGCTCCCGTAGACTTTATACAATATTTATGAGCCTCATTTTCTGTCTCTTTCATTTGCTCTTACGTCTTTAGTGAATCTCTTTGGTGATGTTGGCTCAGGATAAACTGCATCATTTAATACCTTGCCTCGTCTGGATTATTATCTCAATAACTTTTGCAATAGTGGTGCTCGTTAGTTTTGAGTCTCAAACTCAAACTCTTTATTGCATTCGTGTGTGTCTTTCTTTTGCTTTAGTTCAAAAAGCATGGATGGAGAGTAGTTGATGTACTATTGGGCGTAGGTCAGTGGTAACACTCATCTTGAGCTGGCCTAGCGTGGTACGTAGTTTTAATAGAATGCGAGGCCTGAGGTTTTGTTACCAATGAAGAGCTAGTAATCCTATACTGTCAAAAACTGTAGGTACCTGATTATGGCCATTTTTGTCTTTGATTGTTTATTGTAACGGAGATTGTATGCAGTAGCATTAGAAACACAGTTAAAAGTCACAGAAAATTGCAAACTGCTTTTCAAACACAGACGACGATTTGCTGAGTCTAAAAACCTGCATTTAAGTTTTTCGATGTTGAATAGTCAAACACCTCTAACCGTTGAATATTGAAATTCAATCAAAATAATATTATACGATATCATCGAAACAAAGCCGATCCTATTCTCGATATAATACAAACTGTATGAACAGTACTGTGGGACGATACATTAATATGCATCAAGTGCAAACTATCGCCGACCACGATCGCAGTGCGCACTGCAAACACGAACACAGTCGCTACTATTCGCTTTCCATTTATAGACACAGAAACACTGTGTTGCCGTACCCTGCTTGAGTACTGAATTATTTTGTAGCGGGTTTGGGATTGAGGAAACAGCGTGTCGGCCACTTATCTTCTTGCCGAGACAAGTGACGGAAATGAGTGACTTAATGGCGCTGGTAGCGATAGCTGGGTTGTTAGCACTTGTACGAAGGCAGGAATTTAAACGATTTGTTATTTGTAGTACCTACAAATCTTACGATAAGTTGGTACAAGAACGACCACTCCAAAATGTATTCAACCTAAAGTTTGTAGACAAGCTACATACCAACATCTATTGTTGGCTTAGCTTTTGGATACAACACGAAAGTTCAAGTAAAATAGAAAGCTTTTAGATGCGATCCTCGTGCCGCATCTAAAAAATATTATTATTATTATTATCAGTCTGTGATGTCCCACTGCAGGGCAAAGGCTTCCCCACTCTCTTTCCACTTCTCTCTGTTCAAAGCTGCTAAGAACCAGTCATCCAGGAGGCCTGCCGCGATGTCACTTGCTATTAAGAAATAAAAAAATATATAAAATTATACTTTCACAGTACATCTGCCAGTATATGTACCTACTACGGTCTCACTAAATACATTATGCAGTAAACCCTTTGAAATATGTAAATTGGGCCTCGTATGACTCAAAATGTATTTAATAATATTTGCGGTATTTACAATCGGAATATCAAAAAACATTTTCTGTAGGTTTGCGAATTTAAAAGTTCAACTATATTTTTCAACAGCAGTTTAATTTCACTTTTTATGCTGTCGGCCGCTACGGGAGAATTGAATAAAAGTCATATGTGAATGTTCTGATTCAATCCTATACCTACGTGTTTCAGGAAAATCTAAAAATCAAATGTACCGATTGACCGTACCAGGTTTTTGCGCCCAGAAATATTGAATATTGGATGCAAACAATTTTTGCGGTATTTTTTCTTAATTTGAAAAAAATAACGGCAAATATATGTTTTATTTTAACTTTGAAATACAAGGAATCTAGCCATTGGAACTCGTCACCAAGAAACTATTTCAATTACCCACCAGTTGGAAGTGCATATCCGTACGAATTAAAAGAAAACCCTTTTCATAATAAATAATAATAAAAAAAAGTTGGAAGTACGAAAAAGTATTTAGAACATATAAGAGATTAGCAAGATACACAGTAATATTAGGGGTTAAAGTATGAAATTGCCGATTTGTACTGAAAAATTGAAATTGTTTTTTTTTTAAATTTAATTTATTTATTTAATCAAATTAATTACCATTATTATCTATACATTGCTGCCATCTAATAGGAAGGTCACGTATGCCTTTGCGTTAGAACTCTCGTGATATACATAGATTCGACAAACTGTGTGAAAGCATTTTGTAATGCCTCCTGAGAAGAAAACTTTTTATCACGTAGAAAATGCCAGACCTTGGTCTGGCGAATACGGAGGGTGACGAATGGTATCTAATTGCAGTTCCTGTAGAGTTAAAACGGTTTCTCGTGCTGTATGAGGTCTCTCGTTAACATGGAGCAGTAATGGTGAAGATCGATTCATGAGTCGGGACTGTTTCACTGCTAGTTTTGCTATCATTGTTCGGAGTTCGGCACAGTAGGCATCTGCCGTTATTGCTTGACCAGATCTGAGAAAGCTATAGTGAATAACACCATGCTGAGACCACCAAACAGTTACCATTACCTTTTATTGGTAAGCTTTGCTTTAGGATACTGTTGCGGCATTTGACCTTAGGTCAGCCATTGCATTTTTCGCTTACGGTTATCGTAAAGAATCCATTTTTCATCACATGTCACAATTCGATCCAATATTCCTTCATTTCTGTATCGATTCAACAAGGCAACACAAGTTTCAACACGCGTTTCTTTCTGCAGATCAGTCAAATCACGAGGCACCCATTTCTCATATTTTTTTATTTGATTGATTAGACGCAAATGAGTCAATATTGTTGGTAAGGTAACGTTAAACCATGCCACTAATTTCTGCGTAGATTGGCTCGGATCGGTATCCACCATCTCTTTCAATTCATTGTTATTCACCTGTGTAGGCGGGCGGTCTTCCACGTGGTTCGTTCTTCAAATCAAAGTTTCTATCACGAAAGCATTTAAACCAAAATCGCACAGTGCCTTTATTAGCAGTCCCCTCTCCAAACGCAACATTGATATTGCGAGCTGTTTCTGCCGCGTTAGTTCCGTGTCGGTACTCGTATTCAAAAATAACTCGAATTTTCGAAGTATCCATCTTTCTTGTTTATGCTGAATAAAAAAAACAACTGAAAGTCAATAATCGAATATTGCAACTTTTTTAAAAGAAGAACTTCATAGTTACCATGTGAAAGAAGTTTCACTCAAAAATCTCAAACCATGAAGGTTCTATATCAGTTCGAAGTACCTATTACAATAAAACGGCAATTTCATACTTTAACCCCTATTATTATACTTATAAAGTAAAATAACAAAGATACATCGAGGTAAATGCGTAACACACTATACACTATGCAATGGGTTTCATTATGATAATTCAACAACATTCATTGCGTTATTTACGTTGTTGAGCAGACAAATTTTTCGAACATATAAGGCAATGGATTAGCAATATCCTTCAAATTAATTTAATAATGCACTAAATCTCACAACAGATGCTTCGCCCCAACCTACATATTAACACAGCGCTTAGGATTCAAAGGAGAACTGTTTTACTCTAGTCTAGATAACTTTATAGCATGTTCTTATTAATATACAACAGCTGACGACACCGAACTACAGATTCAATAATAAGAAATTGATCAACGAAGCTTCTTGCTACCGAGCGAATTTCAATTATGGAGTCGAAGTTGAAATTCAAATTGGAAAACAGTGCCGATATTTTGTTTATATATTCTATCAATACACTATCGTACACCAGAAGGCCAATTCTCGTAATTTAAAACGTTCAAAATCTAGTCGCAGTCTCATCTCAGCGACAAACAAATGTCAAAATATAGGGAAATTAGAAGTATTTTTTGACAGATTGAGACTGAGATCAGACTGTGAACGATCTTAAAATTACGAGTATTGCCCCTCTGCTATCCATGTAGTAAAAACTTATGTTTCTAACATAGTTAGAGTACGAAAGTATTTTTGTAAAAAATTTCGAGCAAGCAAGTAAGCCAGACATGATTAGTTATATGTGAAAGATTTGAAGCAGACGAACTGCTCAGTATCAGTCAGCGACAAAAGTTTTAAATCTTAATTATTGACCTAAAAAATCTAAAATTCTAAATATTTATTGAGAGTTGAGAAGATTCTTGGATCGTTTGGTGTTTGGCTACAACATTTTATGCAATCATGAAGTGAAAGGAAAGAAATTGACCATAACAATTCTGTAATCAGTTTGAAGTGAAACTTCTCAGGCCGCGATTCGGTAATTGGACAAGAGTAAAATTGTGAATTTTTCAAGGACGCGTCACGTTTAGGCTCATTTCGTTACATGAGAGAGAATAAAGATATGCTTGACTCTCTCTATCTTACACACTAAATCTCTCTTATTTTTTAGTTTTAAGATGTTTCCCCCTTCTATCACGGGTACGGTGCTGCATGCGCATTTTTTTTTAGAAATAACCACCTTTATTTAAAAAAAATACAATTTTTACACAACTAACTATTTACACTAGCTACTAATTGAAATGACTAACTAACTATACTTACAAAGAAGTACAACAACACAAACAAAAGGATACTTAGGCATCGAAGTCTGAGTCTAATCTGAGATTGTTATTAAAATGGAATATTCCAGAAATATCACATTTTCTGGATTAATTCGTTTGATCCGCTAACGGTATTAGGTCGCAAATATGCCTGATATTTTATTCATCTGCGGTACGATTCTGTAACCATCTCACCGTGAAAACTTAGTCGAAGTGAGCGTGGAGTGAGCTGTCATTCCAAATAATGCTAGGGATTGACACTACTGATAACTCACATCAGGCTCAGCAGTGCGATTCTGTAACCATCTCACCGTGAAAACTCGGGTGAAGTGAGCGTGGAGTGAGCTGTCATTCCAACTAATGCTAGGGATTAACACTAGTGACAGGTCACTCTAAGCTCACTTCACCTGACTTTTCACGGTGAGATTTTTACAGAATCGATCGGCAGTTCACTTGAGTTTTCACGGTGACATTTTTACAGAATCGACCGGCTGATCATAATTTAGAGTATAGGAGGTAATTTTTGTGTGGGTAACCGTTTCAAAGAAATCTCTTCTGAAACCGTACTGGTTCATAGAAGACACGATTTATATTTAATTCAAGTAAATCAAAATACATTATTGGTTTTATGATAGATAACTAGCACTTCGCCCACGACTTCGTCCGCGTAGATAGCATATTTTCCCCTACAAAATTGAACAACCTCCATATTATCTTTCAAAAGGTATTTTTCGAAAAGGTATGATTCTCTTCTTATCTAAAAGTACTCGGGTCAATTTTCAAGATGATTGATCTTCAAATTCATGTTATGTACACGCATGAAATATCATAGCCACAGCCACTGCTCCCAACACGGTGAAGGCACTCATTGTGAGTAAATCAGTATGTCTTAGAACCAAAAATTCGAAGACATGTGACATCTCCCAAACCGCACTGAGCCTGCGTGTTGGATTATTGACCACTCTCTCTCACAAAGAGACGGCCTGTGTCCCAGCAGTCAAAATCAAAAGTCATTTATTTAAACCAGGCTGAGAATCAGCCCTTTTGGAAGTCCAAATTACTTGAAACAGTCCCCCAAAACGCCCGCCCTTCATCACTTCCTAGTGCTTTAGCTGGGAGGAAAAAGTGGCGCAACAAACTTCCCAGTGGAAGCATTATAAGCTGATTATGCCATGACACACCACATGAACTATCTAATAAAGACCAATTCGTTCCAACTTGCAATCGATATCATTTCGACATGCCGTTTGAAATTTCACATTGGTCGTTGTACTGAAAAGGAATTGTAAATTTCGTATTATGATAATTCCCATGTGCTAGCATTAAATTAAGCCGGGCTAGGGTTACATGGCGCAAAAAGTGAGCCTTGTTTTGAGGCCGTATGTTAAAACTGTCTTGTATGTCGTCAAAATGTTTTTGGTCTGTCTGCGTTGATATCACATTCGTATTTTCATGTTTGCTAAAATGATGATATGATTTCGTTGAATTTAAAATTATAAGTAGGGTGATTCTCTGTTTCTTCCATTCTTCCTACGATGTCAGTAATTTAAATAAAATTTACTTTTTACGCTATTAAGTAAATACTTAGTTTGATAACGCATAATTTTACCAAAACATATCTTGGAGAAAAGCTGAAAGCTGTCCCTTAATTTCAAGCAAATTTTCTTTTTTTTATTTCCTTTTGTCGGACGGAACATTCGATATAAAGGAGGTAGGTACCTAGTAATCTCGATTTATACAAAACTTTGCAACTATACATACATACTCCGTACATACAGAAATAGAATAAGCACGAAAAACTTCTCTAGTACGTCCTTACACACCAAGCTTCCTCAATTATTTCTCACACTGTCAACTCCAGTTAGATCGATCACACAATGCGGGGATCCCACTCCAGGGAAACAACGGTAAGACAAATCTTTCCCCGAGCTCTTGGAAAGTTTCTAGACGTTACTGGACCGCATATGTTACTTACACCCATTGTGTAGATAGTTTGTACCTTTATTTGTTGAAGAAAGGTGTTTATTTAATAAGATATGGGATTCAAACACTTACTTTCTTGTGAGTTTATGTTTTCTTCGTAAAAAGGTTATTCATAAAATATGGTTATATGTAATATCATTCATCATTCGTGTCTCTTTTATATAAAATTACAACTACATGCTGAATTTCAGTGTTTTACTTTGAATTTTTATGTACAGCTACTATTATTATAAATGCAGTGGCTTCAAATACATAGTATCCGAATCGATTCCACCGTGGTGGCATCTACAACCCCACATGCGAACTACGCATCATACTGACGTCTCGCTATATCCTGCATCGCGCAAGTAAAGTTTATCGTGCAACAAACAATATAATAATAATAATAATTTAATAGCCAAGAGCCTCGACCAACACCTGAGGAGGCTCTCGTTGGGCAGCTGGATCAAAGGCTTGATTCAGAAAGCGGTACTTCTGGACATGGCTCGCATTGTCAGGAAGTTCCTCTCTCTGGAGCCCTGACCGCCGGAAGGTTGGACCCTGTTCCCGATACCGGTGGGCTACTACTTTTTTATATTTTTAAATGTTTTTTTTATCCTTTTGTCTATAAAAATATTTAAAAATGTATTTTGTAAGTATTTAAATGAAATAAAGGAGATAATAATTTATTTCAGAACATAATTCCATATACAACGTAATATAAGAATACACAACACACACACAACGTAACACACAACACACAACGTAATATACAACGTCCCAATATCAATCGTCAGTCAGTTGCCGACAAGACACAACACTTGTCTGGTTGGAGGATTCTCCCATTTGTATGATGCCTCTGTAGATGAAGGATGAGTAACCTTTACACCCTGTACCTCATATACCCATACAAATCAAGTTTTCAAGTTTCCATAGTCGAATTACCGAATCTTATCGAGTGAAAGTAGATATACCCAATTCAATATATTTTCCATTTATAGTAGGTATATTTTATGGCCTTTGATCAGAAGGCCAATAATTCTCGTAATTTAAAACGTTCAAAATTTATTCGCAGTCTCATCTCAGCGACAAACAAATGTCAAAAACTTGTCAAAATGTAGGGAAGTTAGAAGCATTTTTTGACAGATTGAGACTGAGATCAGACTGTGAACGGACTTAAAATTACGAGAATTGCCCCTCTGTGCTACTAAGAAAATACCAATGTCTTCCCGTGTGTTTTCCCTTTTCAATTCAGCAGGATTAAAAATCAAATCAAAATATCACACAAGTCATTCAAATTAGGGATGTTTGTTTCAATTTTCCCAGCATTTTCCGCATTTAATTTAAAAAGATATTATACCAGCCATCCGTGACGTCATTAAAATGCTGGAAACGCCACAAAAACAAGGCTAACACATGTATTGTGATTAAAATCGAGGTGGTCAAGCAAACTGGCGCAACCGTCAGATTTGCAATTCACAGTGCGTCGTCGTGCTGGCAAATAGCCGAACGGTTGACGACTAGTAGGTATTTGTAATCGAAAGCTTAACATGTTGTTCGGCACAACGATTAGTGTTGACGATGGTTTCCGATACAGTTGGCGCAGGGGAATGGGCGGAATTGGTGGAATTGTCGAAATTGTGCGCGAAATTTGTCACTTTTCGGTTACGTGATTTGACGGAGTCGCTGTACGTGATGAGTTGCATTGTCATTTTTCTAGGATTCTACTTGGGTTTGCTTTGACAAAATAGTTTTTAGCTCTGACTTTATTTAGGAGTTTAAAATGAGCTATTTTACTGATTGCGTTTATTTCTCCCTAAGATTTCTAGTATTTTAAAGAATTATGTAAATTTTTACAGTACTATGCTTAAACTAAGAATTAAAAACAATACTTCAAACTGAACAATTCCATTGATAACCACATCTCGATCAATGCAGCTGCTAAGTATCTACTTAAGAGATTTCTATAGAAATAAGTATCACCTTTGTTCATATTTTTCTATTTCTTTCTTCTTGTCTGTTTCTAAGTGTGTACGGTCACCGAAGGAGATAAGTAACCAGGATCGTCGGATATAATTGAAGTTTAGTAAGAAACGGATTGATGTTTTCGGATAAAATTTAATTTAATTAATAGAAAACAAACAGTTCATTTATCAAACTAAATTTCATTCGAAAACATCCATCGGTTTCTTACTAAACTTCAACAATATCCGAAGACCCTGGTTACTTATCTCCTTTGGTGACTGTACATAAATGGTTAAATTAATAAATAAACATCCCTGGATTCTGATTGGAGAAAATCAACGACACTAATTACAAATACTGCACTGAAGTAGATAACATATTAGATAAATAATACTCACCAGGATTTTTACATTTTAATGAAAACATGTAGAAAGGAAAACATACCTACATCTTATTAAGTGACAGCTAGTAAGCAAGTCAACTGCGTAACTCGAGACAGAAAACAGACTTCTTAATACAGAAAGTAGAAACTTCAGAAATAATTTAATTTCCTCCGTCGTAAGTTAAGTAGTTAATTACAATATTTTATGTCCTAGATCGTATTCAGTAGGTACTCTAGCTAGCAAGTACCTAGCCTAGTCTAGGTATTAAGCCAAATTAATACTATTATTCGTTAACGCGAACAGCATGCATGCCACCGTATGCAGGTGCAGGCAAACTACGAGATCAAATTAAATTAGCTAGCGAAACTCCACAGATACCGATCGATGATCGATGATCGGGTATCGATGTCCAAATACGATAAAATATAAATAAAAAAAGATTTGATGTTTTTTTTTCGGGGACTGCTTTGAGTGATGTAGCTTGAGGTATGAGTTGAGAAAATCTTTTTTTTTTTTGTTTTATCGTATTTAGATATAGAAAGTTGAAACTCATCTCGTCTGTGAAGCTAACAGCAATTTATTTTATAATATGTTTTAAGAGACTGCACTACCTTAAAAGAAACTCATCAAATTAATTTATTTTTTGTTTTATCATGTTTAAATATCGATACTCATCTCATCTCATCTCATCGCTAGCAAATTTAATTTGACCCTGTACAGGGTGGCATGGGACATCGACGCGCAAACTATAACCATGTATTCAACACAATGTGTTTAGACCCCATAGCGTCGAAATTTTTAGTCGGTTATTAAAAAAAAATATTGCTGTTCCATACATTTTGACCGCGTAGATATTGCACTTTTCTATGAAACAGAAGATTTTTTTTTTTTATAACCGACGAAAAATTTCGAAGCTTTGGGGTCTAGTATCATGTGCTGAATCCATGGTTACAGTTTGCGCGTCGATGTCCCTGCCAATCTGTATAGATAGGTAACCGTCTTTGGCAGTCGTTACGGGTCGTCAGAAGCCCGAAAGTCTGACCACCAGTCTTACCAAGGGCTATCGTATTACCCAGTATAGTTACTGCCGACTGAAGCGACTGCCTATCTTATCTATTTCATCCAACTGTCAAAAAATGACAGTTGTGATTTGAATATACGGACAATATAAGTTGGTAGTCAAATTGGTAAAAAGTAACTGCGTTGCTGGGTTGTTGAGGTATCTAACCTCCACAACCCAGCAACCCAGTTACGTAGGAACCCAGTAACTGGGTTGTGGAGGTCAGATAGGCAGTCGCTTCATGTAAAATACTGGTATCCAGCTACATCCAGTTAGACTGGAAGCAGACCCCAACCTATTTAGGAAAAGGCTAGACAGATGTTGATAGATAGGTAACCATGAAATAAGATACAAGATATTTCAGTAGAAAGAGGTTGCACAATCTACACCAATGAAGTATTTACATTTTTCAAACGGAATATTAATATCGCATTTACCTACAAACCAAAATAAAATTCAAGCAAGACACAAAATTTTATGTACAGACGCCAGCACATCAAGCTACCCGAATCTGTCAAATTTTCCCAATCAACCTAGAACCTAATGCTATAGCGAGAAAGTTGAAAATCTATTAAAGAAATTTGACAAATTGTTGTAGCTTGATGTGCTGGCGTCTAGAACTATAAACATAGATCAGAGGGGCAATTCTCGTAATTTTAAGAACGTTCACAGTCTGAGGGGCAATTCTCGTAATTTTAATAATGTTCACAGTCTTATCTCAGTCTCAATCTGTCAAAAATACGTCTAATTTCCCTACATTTTGACAAGTTTTCGACATTTGTTTGTCGCCGAGACGAGACTGCAACTAGATTTTCAACGTTTTAAATTACGAGAATTGGCCTTCTGATCTCAGTCTCAATCTGTCAAACATTCCTCTAATTTCCCTACATTTTGACAAGTTTTTGACATTTGTTTGTCGCCGAGATGAGCTCTGCGACTAGATTTTGAACGTTTTAAATTACGAGAATACGCCTTCTGCTCTATTAATTCTTTAAAAAAATCGAACTAATCGAAATTTCTTAAATAACAAAGGAAAACGTCTATTAATGCAACGAAACTCCAGTTATCCAGTCCATTGTTTGTTTGGTACTCGTTGCCAAGTCTAAATAGGTCAAAAGGATACGTTTCTACTGAAACTAAGCTGTTTTTGCTTTTAGTTTACCCTTTCTTTGAATTCGACATGTAGATGATTTATTATATCTATCGAGTACGAAAGGCAAGTGAGTGATGAAGAAGCTCTTAGAATAGGAAATGGGAAATGTTTATTGGTGAAACGGATTGAGGAATGAAGAGTAGAGGAATTAAAACGCGTTTGAAATAAAATAGTTTTGTTTAACAAAAAAAAATTAAAATAATAATAGATGAGACAACTTTTAGGGCCATATTTTTGGAACGTAGTTCCTTATCGCGCGTTGCGAAAGGGGGCTAGACGGAAAAAATTAAGACCAAAAGTTGGAACGACACTTTTTGCCAAAGTTGTAAGCCGTGCGGCGTGTGCGTGTTTCTCTGTCTGTCTCTCTCTCTTATAGAAAGCAAGCCAGTTTTTTTTGTCTGTTTTTTTATTTGTTAATAATAAAAAAAATATTATTATAACTTTAAAAAAAAAAAATTACAATTCCTTCACTAATTAATCGAAAGGAACTTCGTACCATCCGGGTGTCCCTTGACACCTCTCAAGTTTTTTTGCTACAATTTTTAGTTTTATCATTATAATTATCATTTTTAAACGTCATTATCATCATTTTAGCCAAAAACGTTCACTGCTGGACATAGTCCTCCCCCAAGCAACGCATTTCACCGTTCACTATGTTTCAAGTGCACATACAAAAGTTGAATTGTATCGACTTTACAAAATCCATTCCTTTCCCATTACGAAGACCATTTTTGTTTGTTTTCCTGGAAAACAATCACTTACCATATAACGGTCACCGCTACTAGTGAAAGCATTACGAATAGTGGGTCGTGGGGCTTAGTGCTGTTGACTGAAAAATACGAAACAAACATAATTGTATCGAAACAAACATAATTGTATTTAACATATGTATTTTACTGTGTGTACATAAATAATTAAATAAATAATTTTCATCTCAAAAAATGGAAAGAAACTTGTCATTTCTTTCCAATTGAGTTAGGTAGGTGCCCAAAAAATGTCATCTCCAATACAAGTGAAGATATAAAAGGTGATCGTGTGTGAAATGTCCAGGGATATTTATATTTATTTATTATTATTTATTTATTATCGTACACTCGGCGACTTATCCGTTGAGTGTACAATCACCTTTTATATCTTGTCTTGTTATGTTGTGACTGCCCCTTAGTCTCGTGGTTTCAAACGCGACTGCTGAGCGAGGGGTCCTGGGTTCGATTCGGACAAAGTGTTATTGGCTTTCCATTAAGTATTTCTTAGTAACAGCCGATCGATTCTGTAAATCTCACCGTGATAAGTTAGGTGAAGTGAGCTTAGAATGAGCTGTCAATAGTGTCAATAACTAGCATTAGTTGGAATGACAGCTCACTCCACGCTCACTTCACCTAAGTTTTCACGGTGAGATGGTTACAGAATCGCACTGCTGTTTAGAGTTTGGAAGTTGGTGGTTTAATACCCCCGTGGCTCGGAAAGCACGTAAAGCGTCCTGCGCCTGATCTCTTCCCGGTCGTGTCGGGTTGCCGTCCCATCGGACTATGAGAGCCTTTGAACAGAGTGTGCACGTGTGTTTACTCACACACTTGTGCGCTATAATATCTCTTGCGTACCTGGCTAATCTCTGTTGAGATTTGGCCGCCGTGTCGAAATCGGTCAGGAGGCTATTTATATCTTGTGTGGAATTGACATTTTTTAAGCTGTAAAAGTACATATTTCATTAGAGGGGCCCGTGGCTAAATAATAACAGCCGCACAGGTCGATTAACACCCTGTATACTGACTTCGCATTTTCCAGGCTTTTCATACAATGACAAGTCAGCTTAATCTGGTAATGTACTGGCAAATGTATGCACGACGATTATTCAAGCTAGGTATAGTAGCTTGAATAATCGTCGTGCATACATTTGCCAGGTAAAACCTGCTTTATTTTCAGCTTTGTATCGATATTACGTTAATAATTTATATCTTTACGGGGAACACGTAATTGAAGAAAATCGAACCGGTTGCGGTAGTTTGAGAGGCGTATCCAATCAGACTGATGGACGGTGACATTTGTGATGTGGGTTTAAATATCTTAGCCAATCACAACAGTGAAAAGTTACACGTTCAGTAATCGATCGTTTAGTTGCTATAAAAATATTATGGATTTCTAATCTGTTATTAGATTTTATCATAGTATTATTATTATTTTATCATAGTTTAGCTATTTAATTGGAGTATTTAAACAAACCAAAATTCTTTGGATACGTCTTTCTCATCTCGTTTTAACTGATACCATAGTGATTCTTAAAGTTCATCTTGAAATCAGCCATTAAAAGCCGTCTCGTAGTCGTTGAAGCGCGACTGCTGAGCGTGGGGGTCCTTGGTTCAATTTCCAGTTTCAATTTCGGGAAATTGTTATTGAGTTTTTCGATTGGGAATTTCTTAGTAGCAGCCCGGAGTTTAGAAGCTGATGTTCTGATACCCCTGTCCCTCACAAAGCATGTAAAGCCGTTCCCCTTGCGCCTGATCTCTCTCCGGTCGTGTCGGATTGCCATCCTATCAAACTGAGAGTAAAGGAACAGAGAGTGCATCTGTGTTTTCGCACATACTTGTGCACTATAATATCTCCTACCTAGTTAATCTCCGTTAAAATTGGACACTGTGACCATACAACCTTAGCCGTTCTCTATGACACAATGAAGAAAATCGTGTGAATCAACGCGAGATTGGCGGGATTAGCTAAGGAATTGACGTGGGTCCGGTAAGGAATCGATAAGTGGTGATAGTGAATTAGGGACCTGTTTCGTTATATCTTCATAAATGAACTCGGTTTAAAGACTCAAATCTCAGTTTTAATGCCAGCTATCATCAATCAACTATCTATATTTCTTCTACCAGATTTAACGATCTGGTAGAAGAAATAAAAATACGAATAACTATGCATTCACAATTTAAAATTCCATCTTTCAGATATACCATGAACCGTGTCTATGGAATGTGCCAACCTTAATAAGCTGCATGCATAAAATGCAAGCGCCATTTTGTATTCAACATTCGTCTATGAATTATTAATGGTAATGAGAATTAAATTTCGAAACGATCGTTACGATTCACCGACTGGTTTGTAGGGATGTTTAAACGAGTGTAGATAGTTATGAATTTAAGCTAGAATATTCACGGTGAAAATCTACTCTGGTCATGCCAAAAATAGTGCAGAAATAAACCCGAATAATGATCACAAGAAAAATGGTGCAATCACGGGGTGCAATCATACTTTTTTTTCAAACCCAACAGGAATCAGGAGATTCTCGTCCGCAGGGAGATGCAAAATTCAATATTTCAAGGTGTTTAGTTATTCCGTTTCTCGATTTTCTAAACTAAAACTTGGAAGCAAAAAGGTAGATAGGTTTTTAGTATCTTTTTATAAAGTCTAAAACACCATGCTGAATTATTTACAAACACAAAAGAATGGTAAAAAATGTATTTAAGTATTTTCGATCTAACGCTTGGATAAAATGTATTTAAAAATGTTCGATACGTAACGCTTAGAAAACCTAGCCAAGAACAACAATGTTATCATTTTCCTCAAAAATTCCCTTGTACAACGCAGCCACATAATTTTCCCGATAAAACTAGATGACATCTTAATAAAGGCTTGTCTTTATAAAATGGAGCGCTATAAAACCGGTTGGAAAACATTTATTTTATAAAATTGAGACGCTAACTTCGCAGCACTTAACTCTCGGCCGATAGTATTGGTTGTTCCCTTAAAATATTGCTACCACATAGTGGTTTTCAGTTTTCCAACCTCGTTGGTAGTTTAAAACGGAGGTTTATAACGTGTTTTATTTTTATTAGAACGTTTCAGTTTTGGTACGCTGTAATAATTTTTTGGTAGTAATTTTAAAATATCAAACACGGTTTTTCCTGGAAAACTGGTGTCAAATATGTAAATCACTGGTAATTGAATAATACATATTGGACTAGTTTTATACAATTTATTTATCCTGACAATATCAAAAATCTATTTTTTTTTTTATTAATTGATATCCCCTTTAATAAGCACTTTCCCTCCAAATTAGCTTAGCGATAAGCCCCGCGCCCGTAGTTACCAATCAAATCTTAAACATGCCAAAATAGTCAAAAAAATAACCATATTATTCCTTCATTGTTACAGCTGCACCCGAGGTGATTACCTGAAGGTGTACTGGGAAGTCCAAGGTCCTGGTCCTCCTGGAACCATCAACGAGCGTTCAGCGTGGGCTCGGGAGCTCTGCGGCAGTAGAGCCGATGCCCCACCAGCCCTATACTCTCCTGGACCCTCACTTATCCTGGAGTTCCATAGCGGGGCCAAGCAGAACAACGCCACGGGATTCGTTGGCACATACAGCTTTATTGATAGACGTGAGTACCTTTTAATTTTCTTAGCTTGTGATTGGTCAGTTTAAAAGCGACTAGCCGATCTATTCTGTATAAGATGTCACCGTGACAACTCATGTGGTGTGAGCTGGCATCTCATTTAATGCTAGGTGATATTATTGACAGCCAACCTAAGTTATTACCTAAGTTTTCACGGTGATATTTTATATAGAATAGACCGGCTGATATAAAACACCATGGAGAATAGAGAGAAAAGAAGATAGAACGAAGTGATTTTGGAACGTGTTCTAAAGCAAAATAATTACAGGATGTTTCTAGTTTGTTTTAACGTTGACAGACGTGTCACATTGTTAGTGAAGGGTGTAAAGGGCTTTGTGATTTGTTCGGAAGTTTAGCTCGGGAAACTATAAATAGTCCTTGTTTGCAAAGCAACTTGAGCCTTCTAGAATAAGATACGGTCACGTCGATGAATTTTATCCCTCTTCTGATATGTTAGTCATTTCAGGGGCCATTCTCGTAATTTTAAAAACGTTCACTGTCTGATCTCAGTCTTAGTCTGTCAAAAATACCTCTAATTTCCCTACATTTTTCCCTACATTGATTGTCGTTGAGATGAGATTGCGACCAGATTTAGAACATTTTTAACTTCGGGAATGGCCTTCTCATACAAAAATACGATGAAGTATTTTCGCATGATACAAATATTTCGGTCAACAGGCTTAATTAACTGTTTATTTATAAAATACAGGACGTTGTGCATAAAGGGATCAATATTGTTTATAATGAGAAACACAATACTTAAAGAATTGCCATTTTTTAACGAAGAAAAATAATGTGTCAACGTTGGTAAATACTCGGAAATCACGTATTACTCAGAGAGTTATTTCGGTAATCTGATTTCATGCAGATGTGTAATTAATGAAGACTATAATTAATATACGCTTATTAAAGCGTGTAAATAAAACAGGTTAATGAGCAAAACTGTCTCATACCTCGTAGGTGTATGAAATTAATATCGTTACTGCTCTGCATAATTTGTACGCGGCTGACGGACGGTAACATTTTGAATTTCCACACTTCCGCAGTATTTTGTAAATGTCTACATAGAGATTTGATATCATACTCATACCTACACATTATACTTAATAACATACCAACCCCGTCTCTTTTATTTCTATATCTACACAATAAGGCCTTTCAGATAAACAATTTTTTTACCAACAAATGAATCCACAGTTTGAAGCCACGATAATAAGTAAAATTATTTCTTCATACGGACAATATTGACTAAGTACCGCTACCAAAGTAAATGCACCTTATTATCCTACTATAATAAAATAATAAACGCGAAAGTTTGTATGGATGGATGGATGGATGTTTGTTACTCTTTCACGCAATAACTACTGAACGGATTTGGATGAAATTTGGCACACAAATAGGAACACATTATAACCAGGATTAACACATATGATACTTTTTATCCCGCTATTCCCACGGGATCAAAACTTATGCGGGTGAAACCGCGGGACTGCTAGTCCTTTATAAAACCATTAATTTGAGATACCATTTTTATGCTGAAATTAAGGTCATTCACTCATTGGGGTTATTTAATTTCTTCAAAGTTTGTAATGTACCTATATCTTTTGGCGATTGTAGCCTGAAATAAACGATTTTTGTTGTTGTTTGGATGCTGTTAATTCTTTTTCGACAAACACACTTCGCCAACAGCACAACACAAACCATCGTTACACAACCAGTCAGTTTTAAAGGCCCACTGTCGCTAACTAACCGACTCGCAAATCGGATAATAAAGATTTTGACCAATCACGGCTCAGTTTACGCGTGTTCGAATGCACGCCATTTTACCCTTTGTCTAGTATCGCAAATACACTAAGCGGATATATTGATCAAAGCCAGTACAGTCAGTCAAGTATTAAAATCCAATATTTATGCAAAATGCCAGAATAATTTGTGAAGCTTTTTTGTTTTGGAACCGGTGCATTTTGATGGAGTGCTGTATCCCGGGGGTTTACGTTTTGATGGTGGTTTAAAGACGTGTCTGAATTTAAATTAGTTTTTGATGAGAAGATAGTTTGTTTTTGGTGGTGAGATGAGATAGTTATGCAGTTAATCGATGAGGAGCTTTTGATCTTGTCCTACATAATTTGTTTTTGTTTTGTGCTTTCTAACCAGCGCTGCGCGGTAATTGCATTATGCTGAGCAATACCCGTTTTGCGTGAATGTGACGCATAATTTTCCCCAACTTGTTCTTTTTTGTGTTTGTGTTCTTTCTCTGCGTCATGTTTAGCGCAAATAAACGTATTTTCTTTCTATTTTTGTTATTCAAAAATGTTATTTAGAGTACAATTTCCTTTACTTCCAAGATAAACACTGAGTTGGTTGCTTGTTTACTAAAATTAGAAAAACGTAGACCATTTAAACAAAATACCACAGTGCTGTAATGCTTTGTGTCTATCTCATTTACGAGTCTTAAATCAAGTCAAATCTACTCCAGTACAAGGAGTTTGTTTAATATAAAGATTTAGAATTCAAATACACACACGTGCCTACTAATATACCCACCTCAATTTATTTTAAAAACATTTCCATTTCTCCATTCGCCGTGTTTCTAATTTCTATAATTTGTTGCGCAAACATGGGAGCTACTGAACCGATTTTAACACTGTGTTTACAGTTGAAAGCTTACATTTGAGTTAGGTACTGATGTATGAAATTTCACCTTTTGTCCTTGGGGTGGCATGTACTAAGCAAATGTTTGAGGTTATGTGGTTCATTTTACGAAATATGAGATATTTTGGAAAAATAAACACGACATGTAGGGAACGAAAAATGGTAAGATGCTTTTACTCAGGAGTGTGACAGCTTAGGCTAGTAATAGCAGTTGAAGCTGTTACTAACACTGTTATTAAGGTTAATAATAAATGGTAATTTTAATAATAAATGAAGAAAAGTAAAGAACCAGCGTACAGTAAAGTGATTACTTTTTATCAGAGGAGTATTTTGTTTTTATTGTAAAGCCTAAAGAGAACCCGATAAGAACCGGAGTTACCGACATTATCTTGCAGATTAAGCAAACTAAACTGGCAGTGGGCTAGCCATGTTTGTCTAAGGACCGATGGCCGGTGGAACAGACGAGTCCTGGGGGCCTACTCCGAAGTGCAAAGTGCGAATGTTTGGATCAGACCGACACATGGCCGAACCGAATATTATTGAAAAATGCGAAAAAAGCTCGGATCGGCTTAGTTGGGTCGCGACCATAGTCAATATGCGAAAGAGTGTAGGAGTGTAGGATCGGAACCGACCGAACCAAATAGTAACTTCGTAGCAGGAAACGGCCGAACATTCGGCCGATACTACTTCGGAGTAGACCCCCTGGAGTGGAGACCGCGTATCGGCAAGCGTAGCGTAGGACGCCCCGTAACTAGATAGACGGACGACCTTAAGAAAGTGGCTGAGACAGACTGGATGCGAAAGGTGGAGGACAGGGTGTTATGATGCAGCCTGGGAGAGGCCTATGTCCAGCAATGGACTGTGATAGATGTTGATTGATAACGCCTAAGTTCAGAATTTAATAATAATAATAATATCCCTGGACATTTCACACAGCGCCATCTAGTCCCAAGCAAAGCAACCTAATGCTTGTGTTATGGTAACAAGATGGCTGATAAACTACTTATATACATTTTTTTTTTGTAAATAGGTACATACATATTATAGATAGAAAAACACCCAGACTCAGAACTTACAAATATTTGTTCTGTGCGGGAATCGAACCCGCGACACGCAGCGCAGCAGTCCGATCGCTCAGCCACTGCGCTAACCGTGTTGTCAATTTGACAGGAATCTTTGGCTTTATTATAATATTATGTCCATAACTGCCCGTTGGCCTTGTGGTCCTAGGTTCGATTCCCAGGTCGGGTAATTGGGTTTTCCATTAAGAATGTCTTAATAACAGCTCGGATTTTGGAAGTTGGAGGTTTAATACCCCCGTGCCTCCGTAAAGCCGTTGGTCCTGCGCCTGATCTCTCCCCGGTCGTGTCGGATTGCCGTCCCATCGGACTATGAGAGTAAAGGAACAGAGAGTTCACCTGTGTTTGCGCACACACTTGTGCACTATAATAACTCCTGCGTAAATGGCTAGTCTCCGTTGAGATTGGCCACCGTGACCGGAATCGAACGGGAGACTATTATTATTATGTCCTAAGACCCGGAAATTTCTTTAAGAACCAAATTGACCTATAAATAGGGCATTAATCTACAAACAACCGATTATAGTTGCTAATGATAATGATGTTGGATTGTATAATTGAAAACTTATGAAACTGAAGATCTCTGAAACAGTCTCACATTATCACAGGGTTTCCAATTAACATAATTATCTAATAAGAACTTTTTGTATGTAAATTCATATTTAAATGGGTAACTTCCGACATTTTCACATACCAGGAAGCAAATCTTTGACAGCATTGGCTTCTCCCTTTCGGTTTACTTAATACTATTGACAATGTGTTTAAAGATCGGATCCGTATTTGAATATTTCATTGATGTTCAAGTCATCATCATCAGCCTACAGCAGTCCACTGCTGGACACAGGACAAGCGATTCAACTCGATTTTCAGGAACTCTCATCCAGTGGCTGCGCCAGCCACCCTGCGAAGATCGGATTTCGGTTCTTCGGCTAATATGGCCGGCCCATTGCCATTTCAGCTTGCTTATTATGGTAAAATTGCTGTTCTGATACGAAGAGTACCTAATTCGAATAGTTGAAGGTGGGCTTTTTTAACTTTGATATTTTGCATTTATTATGCTTCGATATTTCGCTATACTGTCTACAGTAGCGGAAAAGTACTGAAAGTGCTGATTTCCAACTAAAAAATTATATAGCTACATATTACGAAGTTAAGACTTTGTGATGACGCTAACTTCTATTGTGTCTCGTTCAGTGTCCTTCAACCAATTAAGATTGAATTATCCTAACCTAATAACTTAAATGGTGAAGTAAATTACAAGACGACAACCCTCACTATCAAGCCATTATCACTTAATTTATTTATCAAATATTAGGTGTGCCCCGCGGTTTCACGCGCATAACTCTCGATCCCGTGAGAATATCGGGATAAAAAGTGACCTATGTCCTAATCCAGGTCATGTTCGACCCAGGTGCCACATTTCATCAAAATCTGTTCAGCGGTTTAGGCGTGATAGCGTAACAAACAAACATACAAAAAATAAAATCCTTTCTTTTTATATTATAACTAGCTGCGCCCCACGGGTTCAACCGCATAAGTCTCGATTTCGTGGGAATATCGGGATAAAAAGTAACTTATGTCCTAATTCAGATCATAGTCTACTCATTTGCCAAATTTCATCAAAATCTGTTGAGCGGTTTTAACGTGAAAGCGTAACAAACATACAAAAAATCAAATCGTTTCTTTTTATAATATTGAATATAGATTTCAGTAGGTACCTACTCCGAAACACCTTGAGAATATCAACACCGCTATGATTGAGTTTAGGAATTAATATCAAAATGAAAATTAATATAATGTCACAGTACGTTTTGACAACAATTCAAGTGCCTTTATTCACGTAATCTACAATCGCGACTTATTTACCAAAAATGTAATCAAATATAAGTTTATGGAAAAATCAAATATTTTTATAACATTTTCAAGAGGGCTAGTCACTCTAAAATCAACTTAATAACCATTGAAATAAAGTTGATGTTTGTTTAACTTGAAATAACATCAATTTGAAACATTTGGTATAGACTTTACCTTAATTTATTCAAAAGACGTCAACAATTCAAAGTATAATTTGTAGAAGAATTATAAATTGAATATAAACAACTGAAGTAAGAAGATTAGAAAGTGATGATGATTAATGACCATATAGCTCTGCTTCTTCAGTAAAACTAAAAACCAACTTAAATAATTGCATTATTATTTTTGGTTTTAAGCTTGCTAGATATAAATAAAACCACTTTTTATTCCGTTCTACTGAAAGTTTATAAGAAGAATTAAATCAACTATTTTGTCCGTTTGTACAGACACCAGCAGGTCAAGCTACCCGAAACTGTCAAAATATCCCAACCAACCTTGAACCTTAATAATCTAGGGATAAAGTCGAAAATCTATTAAAGAAGTTTGACAGATTATAGTAGCTTGATGTGCTGGCGTCTGTACTTTATAATAATAGTCCCCAGACCTAATGCCATGGCCATGGCCAGGGTGATCAATCTCAGAGCAGACTAGCCTTTTACACGGAAGATATTATAGTGCACAAGTGTGTGTGCAGACACAGGTACCTACTATCTAAGCAGACTTATGAAACTGACCATAGTGATTAAAAAAAAGGTTGCATGGGTACTGCCGACAGAAGTGTAAACTAAAACATGATTTTACTGCTGGCCAAGCGCAACGTCAAACTCATAGCTTCAAATATTACCATGTTGGTGACGCAAATCCATAGATTTTCCGCTACCAAAAATCGTTCAACGCGTTTAAAGAAGTTTTCACTTCAGTTATAAAAGAAACTTAGACATCATTATTTTTAGTCTGAAATAAGCTAACACTTTAACTCATCTTCACACCAATGTTTCATAATTTTTCATACAGTAAAATGATATTAATATTAGCTTAGGCTTAACTTATTATTAAACGTATTTATTCACCGACCAAAGTCATTAAAAACATGTTACCAAAATAACTTTAAAATCGTGATTTGATTCTACCCTATACCTAATCATCATTAGCCCACCCCTATCGTTTACATACAAATCTGGGGAATCGTTAAGACTAAACGGAGTTTCTTCACTGAATTAACCACAGAGTTTTAATTACATCTGACTTTAATGAATGTCCGGGTAAATGTTCGGCGTAACAAAAGAGAATCAACTGTTCCGGGAACATTAAGATGAGAGCACTGAGCAGCTTTGTGGACACTGTAATCGTTTTCAAATCCTGTAGATGTCATATTTCCTTGAACAAAGGACAGTGGGATATAAATGTATGGGGTATGGGCCCACCTTTCAATAGTAACATTTGATATACCAGTGCATAGGGCTTTTTAAGCGGAACATTAGTTACTAATAAAACTATGGTCAAATGTTAGTACTTTCGAAGATACGACGTCTTAAAGTTGCCTCAGTCTAACATGTTCTTTATGGATATTTATAAGGTAGTAATAGTAAAAATACATGTATTTCACTTTAAAACACAAAAGAATTATTATTCGTCCTGGAATTAATTAAATTCAGGCAGAGAGGGCAGCAGGTAGGGAGTTATGCAATGACTAAACACGATTCGGTTTTTTTTAAGACTTCACTACACTAGGGATTTGTCCTGTGTTGTGTGTGTTTAAAAACATTTAAACTCACATACACAAACAGCCAAACCCGGATCAATTACTTGTAGGTCATATAAATATTTGTTCCGTGCGGGAATCGAATCTGCAACACACAGTGCAGCAGTCAATAACTTAATCACTGCACCAACCGTTTCATCTGGTTGGAATCTGGGTAATGTATATGTCGGAGAAGGTATGTGTGTCTCTCGTTAGCATCAGGCATATTTTAATTACTGTGGGCGTACTATGGGTAGTGTTGGTTGGAGCACAATAGAGAAACAGTTTGCAGATCAAATCAGATTATAATTCACGAACAAATTAGTCACACTAGCGAATCACACACTGTAGGTACACATTTAACGATACGGAACGCGACAGTTTCTATCCACATGTTGTTTGTACGATGTCCAATGTTTCTCTCATCCCGAGAGCTCTGCCCATACCGTTCTCGTCCCACCACGAACTCAGGCTAGACTCTGTCTAGCGCCACGAGATGGCGCTAACGTTCCGAATAGTCAAACGAATGACTCCGACATATAAATGTTTATTTTCTAAGTAAACGACGATCATTAATTGCTTTTAGTTTGGAATCACTTTTACGGCAGTATAATAATAGGTAGTATAACTCCGAAAGTACTGACTTTTAACCTTAGTCGTGATACCAAGTTTTATTCTGCATAAAAATACCTAGTCATTCATGGGTATCTTATTTCTGTTGAGAGGTGGGCCCACCATTACTCATTGTCCTTTAATTATAATAGTTTTCTGTTATTGGGAAAGCACATTAAATGAAAACTAATTTTGATACACTTTTTAATACAATTTTTTTCATAATATAGGAAACCTTATAAATCCTTAGAGGTCTTTTAACTCAGCGTCTGTCTGGAAGGCCTAGACGTTTTTCACACGTTTGCACAACCATAAACTGACCTACCACATAACACAACGCTAACACATTAAGGCTAAGGATTAGAAATGTTCGTGCTCCTTATGTTACAATTCTCGCAAGAATACTTCAACTAGAAAGAAAATAATTCTAGTAAGTATTGCAATATTACTCCGAGCGTAACATTGCATTCTGAATTTCATAGGAACCCACAAAGTCTCATCTAAATATTGTAAGCTTCATTCACGATTTTTCCAATCCATATTTTCTTCATTAAAAACCCCATTAAGCTTGAAAACTATTATCGATAACAATTGCTAAGAATTTACAGCCTTTTTTATACTCGCTGAAGAACTCTATCGAACAATGACGCCTCAATTTTTCCGCCATTTTGAGGCTGCTGAAAACAATAGGCGAAAGGAAACGTCTAAAATCCTTGCATTGTTTGAATAACAAGACCTCTGCAATTAATATAATAGAAGGTCTGTGAACAGTTAGGTTTGGGGTAAGTAAGTAAGAGAATTCAGAAATGTTTAAGCTTGTATAGGTAAAAGGATTACATTTATTTAACGACTTTTCATATCATCTGCCTAACCTTTTCCCAATTATGTTGGGGTCGGCTTCCAGTCTAACCGGATGCAGCTGAATACCAGTATTTTACATGGGGCCACTGCCTATCTGACCTCCACGACCCAGTTACTGGGTAATACGATACTCCTTGGTAAGACTGGTTGTCAGACTTTCGGGCTTCTGACTACCCGTAACGACTGTCAAAGATCCACGTATGACAGCCGGGACCAACGGCTTAACGTGCTTTCCGGGGCACGGAGGGGTCTCGGTATGTAAAGATGGTCACCCATCCACAGACCAACCGCGGCAAGCGTAGCTTAACCTGACCGATCGACCTGTGCGGCTGTTATTATTTAGCCACGGGCCCCTTTTTATGGACATAAATAGCCAAATGATGAGATTTTTCGACTGAATTATGCTCTAAAGAAGTAACTATACTAAGATTTTTAATGTTTATTTTTTATTACTGTGTTCGACCTTTTTTATAGGTACTTTTTAAAACTGTTGATCATCATGACAAGTATGATCAAAAGCCGCTCATCAGTTCAATATAAAGTGTACTTGTCAAAAGGTTTGTACAAGACTTAACGAGATGGCGTTGTCGTCGAATTAGAATTCGCAAACGTTGTGTGACAACGATTGGGTTGGTTTCGTGTGAATTTTAGCAAATATAATATCAGCTATAGAACAGTATACAGTTTGGTTGTTTTATTCAGACCTTCAACCCTACTAGTATACACATAAGATCAAAATTTAAGCACCATACCTGAGGAGCAATTCTGATAAATTTAAGAACGTTCACAGTCTGATCGCAATCTTAATCTGTCAAAAATACGTCAAATTTCCCTACATTTTGACAAGTTGACATTGGTTTGTCGCCGAGATGAGACTGCGACTAGATTTTGATCGTTTTAAATTACGAGAATTGGCCTGCAGGTGTTCGGTATTTAACAAAAACACATAACATCACTCCTGTATTTGCGCAAAGGGTAAAGCAAAGTTGCGCCTATTGTCCTCGTTTTTAACAAAAATAGATTAAAAACAATGCTGCTGTTTTAATGTAATAACCGATCTAATCAAATATTACCTGAAACAATAATGAATCGCAACCTTAAACATTAGCTAAAGATCTTCACATGTGTAATTCATGCCGTCAACCTTACCGAAGCCAAAATTTATGACCGTTTAAATTTCCAAGTTACACCATACAAAGTTGTAAGTACCGTACGTAGTGTACGTATCACCACAGTTTAATCACCCGGTTTATATGGATTTCCTATCTGAAGCTCGTAAATACGACCGAGTTTGTACTTAAATCATGATGACATCTTACGGTTGAAACATTGTTCGTATGCAGGAACATCAACTACCTACATAATGGCAAAGTTATAGTTCCTAAGATGAAGATGATGATGAAATGAACGATTTTATTGGTGGCGATGTTATCATTATAAAAGAATTTCCTATATTACCTAAGGGCTGATTTTTCCAAAGCCAGATAATAATTTATCCAAAGAATAATTTTGAATTTTTGACAGGTCTTTCATCATACAAAATCTGCCAGAAGTCAATTTTATTTCACGAATAAAAATTATCTGTCTATTGAAAAACCAGCCCTTATTTGAGTTAGGGCTGATTTTTTAAACGACAGATAATTCTTGGATTTGGAAAAATTAGCCCTTAGTAATATTAAGACACTTTAAGTAGCTAAAGAAAAAATAATTCAGCACTCAGAGCGTTCACAAAAAAATGCAATTTAACTTCCCTTTTGTTTTAAACAAAACACTCCTTCAACACAAGCCTATTGTCCCATTCCATACTTTCTAAACAATTAAGGCTATTGCTCGAAAAACTTTGATGAACTCCTCTCGACCCTCTTAGAACAGCGAACAGATTCTTAGATAACATTATCATTAACACAAATCTTCACTTGCCTTTTGCCAGTCATTGCGTAAAATCGCCTCGTTCCTCAAATCGTTTATCTTAAAGGAGCTCAATGTGCCCGCATCCTTGCGGCCCTTCAGTGCCAGCACTTTTGTTGGCTCTTATTACACAACTCTGAACTTCGTTGCTTTTCAATTCGTGATCGTTAATGAGTTCAGTTTCATATAAAACGTTGTCTGGTTCCGCTTTATGTTCAGTGTGTCAATTTAATGGGAAATTACGTTTTGGAGCAAACTTTGGCTATTACGGGAAATAAACCTTTTTTGAGTTGAGTTATTTGCAGGTTTATTTTTCTCTGTGCCTCAGAAAAGGGTGTGTAATGCTTATAACATAATAACAAATGCTCTAATTTCAATTAAACTAACGTTCATATGACATAATTTTCATATGACATAATATCAAAAGACATAAATTCATATGACCTAATGTTTCATATCATATAATATTCATTTAACATAATAACATTTAGTATAACGTTCATTTTATATAATTTTCAATATGTATAATAATATTCTTTTAATATAACGTTCATTTGACCTAATATTCTTTTGACCTAAAATTCATGTTTAATGAGCACAGTTCTAGCCTAACTCAAATGGCACTTAACCAAACCTTAAAATATTCTATGCATGGTCGAGGGTGGCAGGTGTATAGGGTATAAAGTGAAGAAAAAAAAATTTAATACAATATTTATTTAATCATAACATAAATATTACATCAAAACAAATATCGACATTGCAATAGCCACACAACGAATAATTTTGCTGTAACTGTATGACAGTAAGAAAAATAATATTTATACAGTCTACCCACCTCACACATAAAAGCAATCTTTTGTAGCAATTAATGTTAATGCAATGCATTTTTGCTAGCACCATACTAGCAGGCGTTTAAAATCGTATCAGATTTCCAAAATTAGGTATATTAAAAGTTACTTAGAGATTATGAATATTATAGTAAATGAATAATATGCTAAATGAATATTATGTGAAATGTGCATTATAGGAAATGTTCATTATGTCATATGAAATTAGGTAAAATGAAATTATCAACAATTCATTATGTCAACTGATCGTTATGTTAAACAAAATTATGTTAACTGAAATTACCGTCAAGTGAACGTTAGATATTTTGTTATTATGTCAATCGTTACACACCCCTCAGAAAACACGTTAAGCCGTTGCTCCCGTCTCTCTTAGTTTGTAGATCTTTGATAGTGGTTACGGGTAGTCAGAAGGCCGAAAGGCCGACAGGCAGTCTTTCCAAGGAGTTTCGTATTACCCAGTAACTAGTCGCCCCATGTAAAATACTGGTATTCAGCTGAGTCCGGTTAGACTGGAAGCCGACCCCAACATAGTTGGGAAAAGGCTAGGCAGATTATGATGATGATCATTTCCCTCTGTGACTGCCTTGGAAAACTGGATATGGACATAGTTACTTGCGCAAGTTCTCTTAATTAAGTAACGAACAACAATATGCACCTCAGTTGTAATAACATCATTACGCGGTCACCAATTCGCCTGCCAACAGTCGTGATTATGGCAATATTGCCCAGGACCATTTGGTCGTAACGGCCTATAGACCAATTTCAGCAATGGACGGGTTGATAATTCCGATGATTATGGGCTTGAACCAGCTCAACACAATGCTCAGTCGAATCATGCACGCTTTTACAGAAATATGTAATTTCGTAACAATTTCGTGTGTAAAAATATAAAACATACTCATCATTTTAAAGTTAAAGACCGTTTTCCTTTCCATCCTGGTAACTTGTATCTTTAACTTTTGAATCCGTTGAGCAGACGGAAAGGAATCTTTGAACGTTTTAAAATAAAATTATTACCCGTGTCAGATTCGCCTCATATGAATTTTCATATGTGAAAGACATAATTAAATAGGGTTTTTTGTGAAATATAATTATTCTCTCTACAAAAAATTTGAAACTTTTATTAATTTATATCTTCATTGTCACATCTCACGTTGGTACCTAAGTTGTAGGTACAAAGGTGAGATGTGACCTGAAATTGAAATACTTCATGCTTGCTGTACAGCGCGTGTATCACATTTACTTACTGTCGTATAGCGACAAGGAAAGCTAAGGTTAAAGGTTAAGGATAAAAAGAAAGGGAGGTAGAAGACAATTAAAGATATATAATTATAAGAAAAGGATGGAGATGGACTGAAGAGTGGTGTGTAGTATGTGGAGGTGGGGTGTATGAGTGAGGATGCGTGATAGCTGGGTTGAGGAGGCTGAGGTGAAGATTCAGGTGGGTTGAGGAAGTAGTCGCGAGGCAGGTGCTGGCGACAGGGGCAGGTACAGCTGCCGATCCACGATCAGGAGCAGGAACAGGTGATGACAGGTGCTGGCGCGTGGCGACACGGAGGACACCCGTAGCAGGACCCACGCAGCAGGCCAGGACGCAGCACAGCAGCAGGAGAGAGAGGCACGGCGGAGACGCTGTCAGCCCGCCAGGTGAGGACAGGAGGGCCCACGCAGCAGGCCAGGACGCAGCACAGCAGCAGGAGAGAGAGGCACGGCGGAGATGCTGTCAGCCCGTCAGGTGAGGACAGGAGGGCCCACGCAGCAGGCCAGGACGCAGCACGGCAGCAGGAGAGAGGCACGGCGAAGACGCTGTCAGCCCGCCAGGTGAGGCGGCCCTCGGGTGAGGCAGCCCTCAGGTGAGGCGCGGCCCAATAGATGAGGTAGCCCTCTTCACGGAGGACGGAGGACGGAGGCGTAGGCAGGGTCCGTCAGGTACCGGAGCGGAGAGGTACGCTAGGTATTCCCGGGATAGGTGACCCTGGAGTATCAGGCTCCTTGTAGTGTTCGCTTTAGAGGCGAAGCCAGAACTGATCCTTGTATTGCGTGGATCAATAAGGTAAACTCGTAGAATAGAAAATATGAATTTGAGATAGGAACGTAGCCAGTAATTCTTTTACGTGAGTTTGCATATCTAATTCCACTAAAATGATACAGGCCGGTAAGAATTTGAAAGGTACGTTGCCATGACGACGTATTAAACGTCGTTGTCAAAGCTGTCATAATAAAATATATTATAATAAAATACAATAAAATCTATAGTTATTTTGTATTAGAAGTATAGTGTTTATAGGAAAAATGATATCCATCAATGTGGGCGAAACTACCAACCCTTGGATGACACTAAATCGTCGTAGACTCATGTTAAAGTTGGAAGCTGTGTCTGTGTACCGATTGTGGATAGAACGTGTCGTGAGGAATAATCAGATCAGCGCCTAACGGTCACAGAATGCTTGTTCTGACCTTGAGAAATGATTGAAGGTAACTGTGAGTATATACATTATGTTACATTTTCCCCCCGACCCTAGAAAATTTTCGACTCAGAGAAAATTTTAATGAAGCTTTCCGAAGGAACTGTAAAACACAACTTCGCAGATTCATACCTCTCCATTCACTCAATCATACTATCTCTTTTAAGCAATCTCCTGCATTCCGGTAAGGGTGGAGTTCACATTCAATGACTGCCACTCTAGAAGGGTGTTTTATAAACGACGTCAAGGCTTATTTAAGGAGTTGTCAGCCGCTCCAGACATGGAAAAAAAAAAGAAAAGGTATTATACAAATTAAGTACAGGAGATTAAGCTCATTTAAAAGCGATAGTCAGTAATAAGTTAAGTAGTAGTAGATAGATACATTTGTACATTTAGTTTAGGCTTATTTAGGGAGTAACCAACCGCTCCTGCAAGGGCTTATTTATAGAGTTGCAACCGCTCTTTAGAATACATATACATATATGCATATATACAATAGTTAGATAAGTTTAGATTGGATAGCTTAGATTACCAATGGTTTAGAGCCGATTGATAAAGCATATCCAGTGATCAATGCAGTAGAGCATCATGATCATTATAACTATGGCTGTAGGGCCTGTAGTTATAGAAGAGTAAAAGATGGATGGAGTAGGCCATCATCTTTTAAAACCGTTTGGTTTTACCAAATAGATGTGCTTAAGAGCACGAGTTAAATAAGTAGGTATTTATAAACATAATAGAATAAAGATATGATAATGTAGTGTAGAGATGTTTAAGTATATACAATATATACATAATTATAAGTTGAAAAGTAAGTTACATAAAAATACGAGTATCTAAAAGTTAATAAATATAAAGTTACGTAAAAAATATTTCTGTTTTCCTGTTGAAAAAAATAAAGTTACATGTGAAGAGTATAGATGTTTAGTACAGTGTGCTCAAGATGTTTGGATGAAAGAAAATAAAATTAGCCAAAGAGTTTAAATTACACTAGATGAAGCGTTATTTTAGAATTTAGGAAAGTGCGAAAGGAATGGATTTATGAAAATTATGTAAGAAGACAAAGAAGGAAAGAAAGAGCAAGGAGAATTCAAAGAATTAGATAAAGGGAGAGCGAGAGAGGGAAAGAACTAATTTACGTTGGGCGCCAAAATGTCGTATAGCGACAAGGAAAGCTAAGGTTAAAGGTTAAGGATAAAAAGAAAGGGAGGTAGAAGACAATTAAAGATATATAATTATAAGAAAAGGATGGAGATGGACTGAAGAGTGGTGTGTAGTATGTGGAGGTGGGGTGTATGAGTGAGGATGCGTGATAGCTGGGTTGAGGAGGCTGAGGTGAAGATTCAGGTGGGTTGAGGAAGTAGTCGCGAGGCAGGTGCTGGCGACAGGGGCAGGTACAGCTGCCGATCCACGATCAGGAGCAGGAACAGGTGATGACAGGTGCTGGCGCGTGGCGACACGGAGGACACCCGTAGCAGGACCCACGCAGCAGGCCAGGACGCAGCACAGCAGCAGGAGAGAGAGGCACGGCGGAGACGCTGTCAGCCCGCCAGGTGAGGACAGGAGGGCCCACGCAGCAGGCCAGGACGCAGCACAGCAGCAGGAGAGAGAGGCACGGCGGAGATGCTGTCAGCCCGTCAGGTGAGGACAGGAGGGCCCACGCAGCAGGCCAGGACGCAGCACGGCAGCAGGAGAGAGGCACGGCGAAGACGCTGTCAGCCCGCCAGGTGAGGCGGCCCTCGGGTGAGGCAGCCCTCAGGTGAGGCGCGGCCCAATAGATGAGGTAGCCCTCTTCACGGAGGACGGAGGACGGAGGCGTAGGCAGGGTCCGTCAGGTACCGGAGCGGAGAGGTACGCTAGGTATTCCCGGGATAGGTGACCCTGGAGTATCAGGCTCCTTGTAGTGTTCGCTTTAGAGGCGAAGCCAGAACTGATCCTTGTATTGCGTGGATCAATAAGGTAAACTCGTAGAATAGAAAATATGAATTTGAGATAGGAACGTAGCCAGTAATTCTTTTACGTGAGTTTGCATATCTAATTCCACTAAAATGATACAGGCCGGTAAGAATTTGAAAGGTACGTTGCCATGACGACGTATTAAACGTCGTTGTCAAAGCTGTCATAATAAAATATATTATAATAAAATACAATAAAATCTATAGTTATTTTGTATTAGAAGTATAGTGTTTATAGGAAAAATGATATCCATCAATGTGGGCGAAACTACCAACCCTTGGATGACACTAAATCGTCGTAGACTCATGTTAAAGTTGGAAGCTGTGTCTGTGTACCGATTGTGGATAGAACGTGTCGTGAGGAATAATCAGATCAGCGCCTAACGGTCACAGAATGCTTGTTCTGACCTTGAGAAATGATTGAAGGTAACTGTGAGTATATACATTATGTTACATTACAAGAACTATGTCTGAAATGTATGCAGCATTCTCGCTACACTTTAAATAATATGTTTGAAAATGTACAACAACATAAGATTTTGGAATGTAAGAGAATGATAGTTTTATTCAAGGTAGGTACAGTCACGAGCAAAAGTATGTATACACTCGGCTTTATTCAAAAGCGATTTACTCCTTTATTTTTTAATGAAATTTTATCGTGTTACGAACGTAGCATTTTCGAACCCATAGGTTTATGTAATGTGTCGTATTTCTACAAAAAATGAAAAGAAAAGCGAAAAAATCGCAATTGAAAGTTGTCAAGTGTTGACATATTGGTGTTCGTGACTGTACCTACACTTTGGAATAAGGTTTTAAGTAAAGTTAAAGTTCCATGTAAAATACTGGTTTTCAGCTGCATCTGATTAGACTGGATGCCAACCCCAACATACGTGGGAAAAGTGGGAAAGGAAAACATACTAGGCAGATGATGAGAATGACTATAAAAAAAAGTTTTGAAAAAAACAATAATTACAATATTATCATACATTATTGTTCCCAACGATCGACACCCGAATGAGGTAGACTTAAGTATCTTATAAATTCATATCATCTGAGCTAGATTAACATTTTTATTAGTTCAGTTTATTGAAATGAAATGAAAAATAACTCCATTTAAACACTAAGGAAATTTCGAAAAGACTGGTTGACACTTCCCATGATCCAAGGGCTGGCTTTTACCTTGGCCAGAGGCTAAGCATTGCCATACAACGTGGCAATGCCGCCAGTGTCTTGGGTACATTACCAGTCGACAGCGATGTGGATGAATTTTATGACGCTATATTTTAGTTTGTAAATAGTTTTAGTTAATTTAGGATATTATTTTGTTATTTTAAACACTTACCTAAGAAAATTATTTACTGTAAACTCAATTTTCACTTTCAATTGAATAATTTTCTTCAATAAACTTGAAATACAATTTAAACAATAACATTATTCGAATTTTCACTTTAAAGCTTTTCTCATAATATAGCTTCATGCACCTTTCGTAATAAAGATTCGTAATAAAGAGCGCTGTATTTAAATAATATCTTCTAAGAATTTTACAAAACGCTTGGTTCTTACATACAGAAGTGTAGTACATACTAAACCATCTTGAAATACCATCCATCTATATGATAATCTTAGAAACTATTTGTATGAAAATTTCATTAGGAAACGATGTGCACTTGAATGCTTCCAAGTACTTATAAAATAGGAATTCTGCAAAGCTCTGTTTTAGTAGCTTCGTGTTTACGAAAATGTTGCACAAATTGATATTTTTTTTTTTTTTGTTTTGGAAATGATAAAATGCTGACATTAGAGTAGGGTGTTATGGCGACAAAATAATTTATTGAATTAATTTAATCACGTTTCACGTGTAACTAACGTAAGAATCAAGTCAAACAAAGAAGAATCTCCATTGGTTTAATTTTTGCTAATTGAATTTGTTACCAACCAAAACTTACCGAAAATTGCTATAATTTTATTCATTGTCAAAGTAATAAACTAATTTCACTCCGTACTAAACAGCTTTTCATACAAATAACTATCAAAATTTAAATTAACTTACACAATTAGAACCTAATTTCAAAGTTAGTAGATTTGAGAGCAGTATTAAATTACCATTATACACCATCCCTCCACCACCTGCTCCCTGTATTTGTTCTAATAAGCACTTACAACTTATCTCAGTATGACTCATTCCTTCCTACATAGAACTATGCGACGGACTTTGCGGCAAAGTTAACACTGCATTCGCGAAACAGACATTAAGTCTTGTTGCGTAGAGATATGGTTTATTATTCTGTTAGCTGACGGCAAAGTTGAGCGGTCTCGAGTCAACTTAGACAAATGTTTGTTCAGGAGTTTCCGCACCTGTGCTTGTGTTATATGTCTCTGTCGGAAGATTTCTGCGAGCTCCTCTGACAATGATCGAAGGTATCATGGATTTGACCTGATGTCTCTTCTACTTGGTGTCTGAGTGATGTAGCTCTTTTGTATAGAAATTATTTGTTCCAAACAATTATTGGATATTTCCATAAGTAACGTTTCCTAATTAAAACTTTCTGAACAAAAAGGAAAAAACAACTATCTCAAGAGATTTTGAACAACAGAGCAAACGCATTGAGACGTATGGGTGCTAATAACAGCTATTACAAATAGGACACTCATATTACTAGTATATTATGGTAACATGGTGTGCTATAAAAAAAACATCAATTTTTTTAAATCATTTAAAACTCAAGTCGTCTGAGCCATTCAAATAGAAAACAATTGACTTAGTTCTTGGCAAAATAAAAATATGCTACCAGTATATTTCGTAGCATTACGAAGGGAAAATCTGGTGTAAATCTGAGAAAATCCTTCGGGTAGACGGCCCAAGACGCTCAAATAGGATCAGGTCAGGCTTTGTAAGGACGGCTTATCGGCAGCTGGGCTCCATGCATATTAAAACTACCTGCAGAACCAAGTCGAGCCAGAGAGAATATTCTATTAGTTTGAAAAGAACCACAGACGACGGATCGAGGGACGAATTATTTTTCTACTTACTGATCAAGACATTATCGCTGGTATAGGCTCTATATGTATACATATTTAAAGTACCAAACGAAAATTAATTTTCGTGGACGGAATAGTGTGCGATAAAGTACGTTTTCCTATAAAAATGGCTAGATTATTTAGGCAAGCTGTTCTTTGTGGTTGGACGTTTCCGTGTTGCTGTAAAAACGACACAAAGTTTTAGCCTTATTATTATGAGCAAGACTTTGGGAATTTTAATAGAAAGACATTCCTTTAGAGCTGTTGCACATACTACTTACTAACTAACTAAGCCTTGATGTTCTAATAGTCAAAGGAAGGTTCCTTTGATTATTGGAACATCAAGGCTTAGTTTTACATGTACAGTTGACCTCGTTATTGCTTTACCTACGACTGATAACAATTCGCATTCAATTGAAACGTCACTACAGTCTTTTTGCTGAGGGGCAATTCTCGTAATTTTAAGAACGTTCACAGTCTAATCTCAGTCTCGATCTGTCAAAAATACCTCTAATTTCCCTAATTTTTTCGAGAAGTTTTTGACATTGATTGTCGCTGAGATGAGATGATTTTGAACATTTTTAACTATGGGAATTGGCCTTCTGTTATTTTGCATCACTATCCAAATCATAGTGATCTTTATTCTCATTTTTTATAAAGTTGCAGTTGGGTAGCTGCCACTGACAAGTCTATAAAATCATTTTGATCTTTACTCCCGTCACAATAAGGTTGGTGTTAAGTTGCTGCTGTCAGATATGAAATAACTGTGAACAGACTGTAAGGTTAAAAATATCTAACTGTCACATAGACAAATCTATAGACCTTCTCAATTAATGACGTACGCAATGACATTAAAATTTAGAGTGATAAAACTATTACGAGGGGCGCCCCTTCTAAAAGGTACTCGTATATTTAAAATGTTTTACAATATTGTGTAAACATATATTCATTATAATTATACAGGGTGGTGCGGCAGGGACGTCGACGCGCAAACTGAAACTATGAAGTAAGCACATTATTCTGACGAAGAAATATTTTGTCGAAAATGAAGAAAAAACACAATACCTATGAAGACGATGTAACTAGAATAAAATTACTATAAATACTAAATATGTACAAACGTACAAAGTATAATACAAAGATGATGGAGATACGAATGTGCTGGAATCGTATGTAACGGCAATTCAAAATAACAACATGATCATGAGAATACATAGGTATCTCCGTTATATAAATTATCATAAATCATCATCTGCTAGCCTAGGTCGGCTTCCAATCTAACCGGATGCAGCTGAATACCAGTATTTTACATGGAGCGACTACCTATCTAACCTCCACAACCGAGTCACTGGGTTGTTATAATTATCATAAATAATTTCTATTTATTAAATACCATTATCAAGTTTGACCTTAAACCCGCGAAGAACTTGTTTATCAGTTATAGAAGTCAAACAGTTATCAATATTGGCATATCAGTAGTTTCGCACAGGCTCATATCATAAGAGACAATATGAAACATGCAACAAATAATAGCAAAGTTATGATTTTACTTGTAAATAAGTCCCATATCTTTAGTACCTTCTATAATTTACTATGAAAGGGTATTCATGTCAATCTAAGAGGAATTGTCGGTGGTCAAGAATAGTCATTATAGTGCGACTAAATATTTCCCTCAGGCTAGGTGGAGCGACGATCTTCGCAGGATGGCTGGTAGCAGCTGAATGAGAGTTGCCGAGAATCGAGTTAAATGGCGTGCAATAGGAGAGGCCTATGTCCAGCAGTGGACTATTATAGTGATGATGAAATATTTCCACGATATACCTACAAGTTTTTAACCGACTTCTAAAAAAGGAGGAGGTTCTCAATTCGAATTTTTGTATTTTTTTTTAAATGTTTGTTCTCGCATAGCTCCGTCGCTTGCCAACCGATTTGAAAAATTATTTTTTTGTTGGAAAGAGTATACTATCCCAAATGATCCCATAGAAATTTCATCAAAAACGGATCAGAAGTTTGGTTTTTAAACCAAAATTACTGGTAAAAATTACAACTTAAAAGTGAAAAATAAAAACTTTTTTGCAAAAAAAACATCAACCGACTTCCAAAAACGACACTACAAAGTGAAAAATAACTTTAATTTCGGAAGTCGGTGGCAAACAACGAAAATGTGAACCCAACGACACCAATCACAACACACAATCTAAAAATTAGCTATAATATTTAACGAAACTTGTCCAGAGGGGCAATTCTATGAACGCATTCTAATCTCGGTCCCAATCTGTCAAAAGTACGTAATAATTTTGGACATTGATTGTCGCTTAGATGGGATTGCACTTTTGCAGTTTGCAAATTTGCTGATATTGAACGTTTTTCTTTACGGGAATTGGCATTCTGGTATCTTTAGTTTATTATTTTGGGTTAAAATACACTCGCGAGCAATGAAAAAGTTCCAGTGACATAGAATCAAACTACTCCTAAACGGAAAGGCTAGCTTAATGACGCCGTCTGCAATATTGAAGTACATTTAACAGCGCATCGGAATATTACCAACTAAAAACGTAAATATTGTGTTCAAATTTTAAATTAAATTATATGTCTTAGGAGATACAAGGTGTTAAGGTGTTTGTCGGAATTTTGTGGGTGGAACTTTTTCATTGCTCGGCAGTGTAGCTTGATCCTTTTTCTTTAAGTATGGCTTACCATGGATATGGTATATATTAGTTCCTGAGGTAATCTGGCTAGATTACCCCAGGAACTAATATATTTTCGAATAATACACACATTTCTTCTTGAACTTAGTAGTGTGAGTTTCTTAAAAGTTGTGCGATATGGATTGCAGAGTCAGTCTTATGTGTAAAGCAAATGTGAAGTAAGTATAGCAATATTCTCAAACCCCAACCGGTAAAATATGTAAAAAGGGAAATAAAATAAAAACAATAAACTCGATACAAAATCTATTTCATACTAGGATCATTATTTGTGTAAAATGTAATACAATGCAGATTCGCGTTCATTGGCTTTGTAGCCGATAAAATGGTTTAATGTTGTGATTGTAACTCTAAAATAAAGGCAATAAAGAATAAATTCCCTTGTCCTTCGAATCAGTCTTATTTTTAGGCCGCTTTGGGTTGTGTCGCCGCTTTCATGTCGTTCATCTGAGAAAGATTAAAAAACACAAAATTAGTTTAATAAAAAAACACTCAAAAACTTTCCTGAGAACTCTACTAGAACTCTAGTGCCTGAAACAAAAAGCAGTTTTACTCGTGAAGAGGTTTTTGCATCCGGAAACCTATCCTTATTATTTTTACAATAGGTCTGCTTTTGATCTAATCACAACAATTTATTTATTTATCCTCACACTGGAACGCCATACGGCAATTACACCAACAATATTATTCTTAATCCGTTTAAAACTAGGATGTACCAATATTTCCGTGGAAATATTCATTAGAGCGGTCTTTTAAGAGATAAAGTTTTGACGAAACGAAAACCGAGACCCTATTAATATTATTTATTTTTTTTAAAAAGACGTTGCTCCACACTAGGAATTACTGCGGTATCGTGGGTGCGTTTACAAACATTTAAACTCACATACACAAACAGCCAGAACCGGAACAACTATCTGTAGGCAATACAAATATTTGTTCCGTGCGGGAATCGAACCCGCGACCCGCAGCGCAGCAGTCGATCGCTCAGCCACTGCGCCAACCGTGTCGTCAAACTTATTATAATTCTTCACGGCGTTAGTTGATTTCGGGCTGGTTTTTCAATAGTCAGATAACTGTTATCTAAAGAATAATTATGACAATTTGACATATTTTAATTCTATACAAAAGCTGTCAAACCGCCATATTTAGATTCCTTTCCTTCCTCAGATAAAAGTTATGTGACTATTGAAAAATCAGCCCTTGGGACTGAATTTTCCAACGCCAGATAATTTTATCCCAGGAATAATTTTGAATTTTTGACAGATCATCCATTCAAAATCTATCAGATGTCAAAAATTATCTGTAGATCGAGAAATTAGCCCTATGGGCTGATTTCTCGATCGACAGATAATTTTTATTCGTGGAATAAAATTGGCATCTGACTGATTTTAAAAACTTAGACCTGAGTCAAATAAAACAACTCCTTTAACTATTTCAATATAAGTAAGGAACTTCTTTCGAGATATAATATTATTTTGCAATAAAGGGATGGAATCCCGGCAATTTCCCAAGAAAAAACTAAATTACTTTTAACTTTTCCGATCGTTTTAAAAGTATTCATTAAGTTATTATCCAAATTAAAAATTCTTTAATTATATATCTTGTCTTATTTTATCTTTGGTTCGACACCATTTAGAATACGTTAACGAAACTAGAAAAAACTACTCAAATTCTTACCGTCTTAGTAACTCCGTCAACAAATTCATTGAAGTTCTTCTTGACTACATCAGGGTCTAAGGCGTGGCTTACTTGTTCGTTCATAGTCTTTCCAAATTCCTGAATCTGCTTTTGTATTGTCTCTAGATAGTTCTTGCTGTCAGCCGGGGGGGCATCGCGTTTAACGAAAGCGTGAGCCTGTGGAAAGAAGAAGATGTATTAAGATATAGATCTACAAAATTTTGTTCAACAAGGATATCATCTTCAGCTCAGCCGAAAGAAGAGCACTGCTGGATACAGGCCTCCCCAAGCGTCGCCTTATGGACCGGTCCTGTGCTTCTTAATTTCCCGTCATAAGTCCGCCTCGTAAGACCTACGCTACGCCTTCCTAGCAAAATCTTACTAGGTGGACTCTGTGGTTCAATAAAATTCTAATACCCTGTTTATCCTAACACAAGATGACAGTTGTGACAGTGACAGCGCGCTGTTGGATTTTCAATGCTCGGCTTTGTGCAGAAAGTTGAAATCCAACAGCGTTTAGATTTGTGAAAACGGGCATAAATGATCAGTGTCTAAGGCAAAGGTAGACTTAAACGAATTAGCACTGGATAGAGTATAGGAGGATGCTATACCAACGTTTTGGGTGAATGAACTATGAATATCAGCCTTGTGCTAGTCACTGAATTTATTACTCACCGTCATCAGAAAAATTCATTTAGATAAAATTTAGTTCTGATGGGTCTCTCGATTTCAAAGATTGGATTGAAAAAAAAAGAAATGGTTCCGTTTAAGATCAGGTAGGTATTTTTGACAAGTTTACGTAGTTTAATCCACCTCGAAGAGCGTTTTTAGTCTGTAAGCGTGATTAGTTCATGAGTCACAACCAAGAGCTCCATTGAATTTCAAAACTAGTCAGGCAAACCCGAAACATATAGTGTTAAAACCGTAAGCAGAGACAAACACCCAGTTTCTGAATTGAGAATTTAAAGATGAGAACTTGTCAAAATCTACTGCAGCATTTTTTAAGGTGAAAGCCCACAAAATTCATTTTTTTTTTTGTTGCAAATAAAATATTACTATAATATTTTTTTTAAATTTCGCAGTCTACTTTGATCACGTTAATGCTCAGTACCTATAAACAAAAACAAGTCGTTTTCTTACCAATGCCTCGTGCATATAAATAGATTCGTACGCTAATTTTACCTAAATGGCTACTTCCATATGGGAGAGTCTACTATGAACAGCTATGAGGTCTTTGCTTCACTATCGGTAAAGATTCTTAATTTTAGAGTCTTAATTTTAATTACAGTCCGCAAATTATAGGAATCGGCCATTAGTAACGCTACAATACTCAACTTCAAATTCACAATTCAGAAATGGGGTGTATTAATACAGAAAATAATTCGGCAAAAACAAATGAAAGTTAAACTAAAACTTACACTGATAAGGCACATGGCCAGAAGGACGATCACCAGCTTGTTCATGATGAAATGGGTAGGTCTTTACAATGCAACAACAAAATGCACACTGCACTCTCGACGGCAGAAATTCCCTTTATCTTCATGCCAACCTCGTTTGTTCAAGTTATCGTTATGACCCCGGGTCGATTGTCATCGCTAATTAAAAAAATTTTTTTTGCAAAAAAGGTTTTTATTTTTCACTTTTAAGTTGTAATTTTTACCAGTAATTTTGGTTTAAAAACCAAACTACTGAACCGTTTTTGATGAAATTTCTATGGGACCATTTGGGAAGTATACCCTTTCCAACAAAAAAAGATTTTTTCAAATCGGTTGGCAAGCGAAAGAGTTCGGCGCGAACAAACATAAAAAAAAAAAATACAAACATCCGAATTGAGAACCTCTTTTTTAGAAGTCGGTTAACAAATGAGTTTGTAACAAACAGTAATTGCTAAAGACTTCGGCCTTAAGGCGCGGTAAGAAGCACATTTTTAGGTAATTGATTTTTGTGCATCGCAGCAACAAATTAGAGGGGGAAATTCTAGTAATTTAAAAAACGATCTCAATTGTCAAAAGTACCTCAAATTTCTCTAAGTTATTGACATTTGTTTGTCGCCGAGATGACTGCGACTGGATTTTGAACGTTTTCAATTACCTACGAGAAAAACAGCGATGCGTTTGATGTTAGTTGAATCGAATGACAACCAAATTAAGAGTAATTTTGCAATGTTAACTAATTTAAAAAATAAAAGCACGGATCTCATTTTTAGGTATTTCTGTAGTTGATTGAATTCTCTATATTATGATTACATAAAATATGATTGTTTGCACTAAAAAAATAAATATGCGACGAAATATATTTTTGAGCTCTGTTTTATGATTGTGTTATCATGATACTATTTTATTTCTATAAAATATTTTTGAATAAGTGTTGTTTTGAACATTCGACAATACACTCATTTTTTTCTGGCTTGCAATATGTACCAATACGCCTAACTATGCGTTGGACGGTGCCCTACTTTTGTACATCGCCTTAACCAGTTGAATCCTGTGAAGAAAGGAAGAAAATACATTTATTACTCAATTTATACTGCCGAAAAACAAAAATATGTAGTTAAGTATGTCTTTTGTTGCTCTTTTTTGTTGACGGTCGGAGATGATAAAAATGATGTTAGGTCATTGTAATAACTATCAGTACCTACTTAATACTTTAAATCTGAAAGTAACTCTTTCTGTCTATCTGTTACCTTTTGACGAACCACCATAACCGATCGTTATAAAATTTAACAGATAGGTAGGTAAAGGACATAGGCTACTTTTTATCTATCTATATGTACAAATAATAAAGGTAAAGAGTTTGTTTGTTTGAACGCCTTAATCTTGTCGGATTTGAAAAAGTCTGTTACTGCGGGTAACACGATACAAAACTATTTATCGTTCACCAAAAATTATTTTTCAAACCGAGGCGCCTACAGCTAAGCTGGTAATAAAATTCTGGTCATACTTCCCGCACCCGGAAAAATATTTTCGTACAAAGATTTTAAAATTTCTCAGCAAATTTAAATTTTTCCAGATCGTTCCCTTTATAAAGAGGAATCCAGAAAGTGCCTCTTTATATGCTAAGTGATGGAACTCAACAGCAATACGACTGCGCTTCTGTATACTTACAATATACATACGACGTATGTATGTATAGTGGTATTATACCACTATCATGAAAATGCCTGTCAGCACGTTATTCACGCGCAGATTGACAGCGCTGCATCCTCTTATCTGATTTGACAACAGCCTAAAATCAATTGATAAGAAAACTTTTTTGAAAAAAAAAACATCCGACTTCCAAAAACGACACTACAAAGTGAAAAATAACTTTAATTTCGGAAGTCGGTGTCGATGGGTTCGCATTTTCTTTGTTTGCCACCGACTTCCGAAATTAAAGTTATTTTTCACTTTGTAGTGTCGTTTTTGGAAGTCGGTTGTTTTTGTTTTCAAAAAAGTTTTAATTTTTAACTTTTTAGTTGTACCTACCCCACACAAATTCGTATATATACTTACAAGATTAGAGGTACCCCAATAACAACTTTGACAGAAATGGTATACCCTTTAGAGCGTACAGGCGTGACGTTATGTTGTGTGATTGCGTAAACAATACATACATAAGCGATAGCAGCAATAGCCGTTGATTTGCTGGCATTTATTGAAGAGTTCCGTTGTCAGTCTCCGAAACTCACCATCAGATCTTGTCGAAATTTCTATGGAACCACTTCAGAAGTATCTCCTTTCGATATATAATACGAAGACCTTGTTTAACAGTTCAATATAGGTACTTATAGCCTGGTGGTAATTATTAGTGTGGTGGAATCGTATGAAACTGCAATTCAAAGTAACTACACGATCATGAGATTACATAAATACGAGTACATAAAGTTTATTCATGTTTCGAATTAATGTTATTTCAAGTTAAACAAATATCAACTTTATTTTAATGTCCGTTAAGTTGATTTTAGAGTGACTAGCACTACCTATTGAAAAAGTTATAAAAATGTTTGAAGTTGTAGCGTAAACTGAACTTTATTCTGGAGGAATTAAAGTTATTTTTCCATAAACTCATATTTGTTTACGTTTTTGGCAAATAAATCGCGAATGCAGATTAGGTATCTTAGTTATATAAATCATGATAAATAATTTCTATTTATTATTCTTTAGATGGGTAGACATATCAAGTTTGAGCTTAAACTTATGAATACCTACGAATACGAGTTTATCAGTTTATGTTAAGAGGTCAGTGTACGGTTTACGTACAATGTATTAATATAATGTAGCTGAGCTAGCAAATTGGTCGATTCCCATCGGCGGTAATAGCTATTGTAACTGTACTCAGAGTCCACGTTAACCACAAGGCGAAACAGACGTATGTGAGAATCTCCACATTTTATCGTGTAGTGATTAATAAACCTTTTGAATTACTGTACGAGTATTTTCCATCTTAGTCACACTCACAACTAACTAACCTGCAGTGCGATTCTGTAACCATCTCACCGTGATAACTTAGGTGAAGTGAGCGTGGAGTGAGCTGTCATTCCAAATAATGCTAGTTTATGCTAGATTGACACTACTGACAACTCACATCAAGCCCACTTCACTTGAGTTTTCACGGTGAGATTTTTTCAGAATCGACCGGCTGCAAACAAGTATAATGTAAAGCTCATTAAACTGTACAGTCGGATTTATCAATATTGGTATTTAGGTAGTTTCGCATAGGCTCACATCATAAGAGATAATATAAAATGTTATGATTTTACTTGTAAATAAGTCCCTTATCTTTATTACCTTCAAATGCATATTATTTATGAACACTGTTTATTAGCTGTAAGTTTCCCGAATCAAATAATTTTCTGTGAAAGGGTGTACGTGTCAACCTAAGAGGATTACAGGAGAAATTCCTAGTGTGGGGGATTAAAAGAGTTTTGATTTATTTTTTAAGTATACGTTTATCAGATTACCTCATACACTACATTGTATCGGGTAGGAACTAATATATTTTCAAAAATACACTAATTTTTTGTTGTACGTAATTGTTTGAGTTTCTGAGATAGACTGCAGAATCTTATAATAATATGTCTTAACCGTTTCCCATATCTGACGATATAATAGAAATATACTCAAAGCCCAATCGCTAAATGTAAAAAGGGAAATAAATAAAAACAAAAGATTCGATATAACATCTATTTCATATTAGGGTAATTATTTGAAAAATGTAATACACAGTAATGTAACACATATATAAATATAGATATAAAAGACGGTAAAAATGGTTTTATGTTGTGATTGTAACTTTAAAGTATAGGCAATAAGGAATAAACTCGATTGTCCAACGGATCAGTCATTTTTTTAGGCTGATTTGGGTACTGTCGCCACTTTCAGGTCGTTTTTCTGAAAAAGATAAAAAAAAAACACAAAATTTGTTTAGAAAACAAGCACTTTAAAAGTCTCTACTAGGACTCTAGTGCCTGAACGCAGTTATAGTCGTGATGAGGTTTTTGCATCCGGAAATCTATCCTTATAATTTTTACAATAGATCTGCTTTTCACAAAATACACAAAAAAAGCACAAAATCACTGTAATACGATCCATAATCCGTTTAAAAACTAAGATGCACCAATATTTCTTTGCATATATTTATTGAAGCGGTCTTTTAATAGATAAACTGTTGTCGAAACGAAAACAGACATCCTATTATTATAAGTTTATACGGCGTTAGCTGATTTAGGGCGAACTTTTCAATAGTCAGATAACTTTAATCTGAAGAATAATTATAACAATTTGACATATTTTAATTCTTTATAAAAGCTGTCAAATCGCATATATGATACATATAATAAAATCGTAGGAAAGTCAAAACTGTACATTGAATATTTTTTAAAAAGAATACTTGGGGTGTGATCTACAATCGATATCGAAGCCAAAAATATAGTTTTTAGAATTTTTGTCTGTGTGTCTGTTTGTCTGTTTGTCTGTATGTATGTCCGGGCTAAACTAAAAAAGTACTGCATGGATTTACTTCAAATTTTGCATGAATATTACTAAGAGGTCGGGTTTACATTAATTCTACATATTATCACGCTATCACCTACGGGGGAGGAGCTGTAAATCTTTATTTTTCTTACGCATTCTGTGACAGCGTGTAATCTAACGACGCATATTTAAATGTTGTTTTTGAGTAAGCCATGCTATTATCTATCTTTACACTATAAAAACTACGCCATTTAAGTAACTTGGGCAGAGAAACATAGTTTAATGAATGTTAGTAGTATAATGACAATTTTAAAGCAGCGCCATCTATGAGATTTCATAAAAATCAAATCAAGTTACATGTTAACACTTTTTAGAAATTAATAATTTAAATTTGATCATGTTGGCGAGGTTAGTAGTTAGTTATTCTTAAAATTCATAGATGGCAATGTGCATTTTCTTCATAAAAGTTGTATCGTATAGTTCGTTTCGACAAATTCAAGTTCCAACAAAACCCTCAAAATCACGCTCTGTGAAGTCGACCAGTTTGCGAGATCCCTTACGTATGACGAGGTGCCTTCATATTACACGTACGACAAGCAAAGGGGTGTATTTAACCGACGTCGACGAGGAGGTGCTGTGGAAGGTTTTCCGGGAATTTTCAAGGACACCGCATTGTTACTTCACACTTGTCCGAGGCCCAACGTCTTTCGCCTTTCTGAGGACATTTGATGGCGTGGAGTATCAGCCTGCGTAGCACGTCACCTTCTCGACGGTGACCAAAATTGGGATGACACCCTCGCGGAGGCGAGCGTCAGTGACAGTCCCAGCCGCATGCGTCATCTGTTTGCAGTCATCTTGGTGTTTTGTGGAGTCGCGAACCCGGTATCTTTGTGGGAGAAGTATCGCCATCATCTGTCTGAAGATTTTCTACGAGCTTTGAGGCGTGCTATTGGAGACGAAGTCGAAGTAACTGATGAACGCGTGCTGAACACCGGTCTCAGTTCACTTCAAGATGTGGTCATTTCTATCGGCGGCAATCCACTGATCGAATATGGGTTACCAGCTCCCCAATCATCACCGCATCAAGACCGTGGAAATCGGGTGTATAACGCTGAGACAAATTACGATCCGGGCGAAATGACCATGTCGCTTTGTTCTCTTCAGAGCAAAAACAAATTTATGACACCGTCCTTGAAAGCGTTGGGTAAAACCAGGGTAAAATGTTTTTCTTGGATGCTCCTGGTGGAACAGGAAAAACATTTGTTACCACTGGCATACTTGCAGAGGTCAGGAGGCAAGGCAAAATTGCTATTACTGTAGCGTCATCGGGAATCGCTGCCACACTGCTTCTGGGTGGCAAGACAGCACATGCCATGTTTAAAATTCCCATCGATTTAGAGAGCGCCGAAATGCCTGTTTATGGTGTGTCACGTAACAGCGATAAGGGACACGTGCTCAAGGATTGCTCTCTGATCGTATGGGATGAGTGTACGATGGCTAACAGGAAGGCAGTTGAGGCCGTGGACAGAACCCTGCAGGACATCCGCAGGAACGAACATTTGATGGGTGGTGTCACAGTTCTGTTCAGTGGCGGGCTGACGAGGTGAATGCTTCGTTGAAACAATCTTCGTTGTGGTCACGAGTTCGTACGCTGCACTTGACCATTAATATGAGAGCTCGGCTCAGCGGCAATGCACGTGCTCAAGAATTCTTTGATGTACTTCTTGGCGAAGGCACTCTACCAGAAGAGAGAGGTGGACAGGTGGTTCTTCCAGAGTCTCTCGGTAGAGTGGTATCCAGCTTAGAAGAACTCATTCGCTGTGTGTACGGGGACATCAGTCGTATACCGCACCAGCAGAATTCTTGGGTGTGTGAGCATGGCCATTTTGACGCCCAAAAATGATTAGGCTGCAGCAATTAACGAATGCATTCTCTCGGAAATTGAGGGGAATGAAGTGGTCTACACCTCGATAAACACTGTTGTCGAGCAAGATGACGCCACACATTATCCCGTGGAATTTCTGAACTCCCTGTCAGCAAGTGGACTTCCAGCGCATACCATCAAGCTGAATCGGTGTCCCGATTATGCTTCTTCGGAACCTATCTCCTCCGAAGTTGTGTAACGGGACCCGCCTTAAAGTCATCTCGCTCCACAGACACACGATTGAGGCGGAAATTCTTACAGGTTGTGGCATCGGCGAGGCAGTATTTATACCACGCATTTCCCTCATACCTCATAACTTCCCGTTCCAGTTCAAGCGCGTACAGTTCCCCGTGAGTGATTGCTTCGCGATGACCATCAATAAGTCGCAGGGACAGACACTAAGGGCAGCGGGTGTCGACCTCAGGACGAGTTGCTTCTCACACGGCCAACTGTACGTCGCTTGCTCCCGCGTCACAGTCCTGACTCTCTTTACAGTTTGGCTCCTGGCAGCAAACCTACCAACGTAGTTTATAGGGAAGTGTTGTAAGGTATGATACCTTTGTACGTATTTTTACTCTTTTGTGTCCTGGAATGTATTCCTACATTATTTTCTCTGTTTCCTTCAGTCACATCTTATGACTGAACTCAGCAGGATTCCCATATAACTCTCTTCACTTGCTTCCCTTGCAAAAAAAACTTATATTTTAATGCTGTTTTAAAAGTTGTTTACTTATAATGCTATAGCGACACTGGCATCTTAGGTATTTTTGGTGCTGTAGAGCCTTCACGCAGACGACGTCGCGGGCAGCAGCTAGTCGCATATATGATATATTCCTCAGATAAAAATTATGTGACTATTGAAAAATCAGCCCTTAGTGAAATAAAATGCTCCTTTAACTATTCCAATATAAGTAAAGAACTTTTTTTGAGATATAATATAATTTTGCAATAAAGGGATGCAATCCCAGCAATGTACCAAGAAAAAACCAAATTACTTTTAACTTTTCCGATCGTTTCAGAAATATTTAGTGAGTTATTATCCAATTTAAAAACTATTTAATTTAAATCTTTGGTTCGACAACATTTAGAATACATGCATTCCCGCTAAATTTTCCAGGAGTGTTTGCGAATATTTATACGAAGAAGACTTTTCAATCCACAATAAATTATTCTTATTGAGACGCACTAAATTGAATTAACTTGATTTATTTTTTATTATTGTTTATGGTCATAACCTAACATTCTCATAAAAATCTACCCTACTACTACCTACTGACATTCACAGTCGGTATTCGTCATACATTTTATTAGTTATGTCAATCAATTAAAATACAATATCAATTTTAATTCTAAAAAGGGGGGGAGCTAATAGCTAAGTACATAAACAGCCGCACGGATCGATCGATCAGGTTTTGTATTAAGGTAGCCATTGACGATACGTCCATCAATCCAAATGGAGTGGACGTCTTCCAAAATGGTTTCGTGAATGTGATAAACGTATGCCAATCAAATGGACACCTTCCAGCTTTGGATTTCCAAACGGATTGAAATCCATGTATCCAATCCAAATGAACGTCATCCGCGGCCGACTGTCAATGTGAAAAACGTGCGACACGCAATTTGGAAGCCGTTCGAATCGTCAGTAACTGGGTTGTGGTCAGATAGGCAGTCGCTCCATGTAAAATACTGATACTCAGCTGTGTCTGGTTAGACTGGAAGCCGACCCCAACATAGTTGAGAAAAGGCTAGGCAGATGATGATCTATTTTAATTCTAAAATGTACGTAGTCTGTAAAAACTTCTGGCTACAATAGATATAAGGATTCCCTTTGACAGACTGCAAATGACAGACAGCGTAGGCTTAGTGACAGGGTCTTGTTGCTGCCCTTTTTTTTATTAAAAAGTTTTTAATAAAAAAGGGCACTCACGATACAGGAGTAATTCCTAGGAATTACTCCTGTATCGTGAGTGCTGGGCATAGAATTAAAAAAAAACATAAAATATAATATCGGCACATATCACTTTTCCGTTCGCCATGCTGTAATAGTAGGATGAGTTATATATATTATATTATATTACTTATAATAAATCTGTAGAAGTGAAAATTCTGTACATTGAAAATATCAAAAAAATAAATGGCAGGGGGTGTTACTAGACCGACACCGAACCCAAAAATTTGATTAAAAAAATTTTTGTCTGTCTGTCTATCGGTCTGTCTGTCTGTCTGTTTGTTCAGGCATCACGCAAAAACTACCGGTTCGACTACGATGAAACTTGGTATAATTATTCTTTAATATCCTGGGCACCACACTGGGTACTTTTTATCCCGGAAAAGTATATACAATAAAAAACAAACTTAATTTTGCGGTTCGATCCCTAGACCCGATTACTGTACCAACCGCAAATAATAAGTTTGTCGTAGATTACGTCACCAGCAGTGAAGTTCACTTTTATTCCTTTTAGTTTTAGAGTTATTTAGGTTTATTTTTATATAAGTCGTAGGTATAGATTTTCATTTTAAAGTATAGGTAGTAGGTATATTTGATAGTGTACGTAGTGACCGTAGGTTATTTTATTTTACCTATTAGTTTGTAGGGATTTTGCTTATTTATTGAGTTTAGATTAGTTATCATCAGAAATAGGTTTATTTAGGTAGGTAGGTATTTCATTTTCTGTTATTGAGTTTTTTTTTTTTTTTAATTAGGTATGAACTTAGTTAAAGATATCTTATAGGTACCCTTTTAATCACCACTAATGAGACACAATTGGTTTTCTATTGTATTTAGCCACAAAGGGCCTGCGAGATAGATGGCATTCTGGGGAAACACATACATTTTCTCCTGTTAGCACGTTCCGTTAGTTTTGTATAATTTAGAAGCATTTTTGAAAATTTTGTAATTGTAAGAACAATGGATCCGTTTTTTATGATATTTTGATGTTGACTTGAAAGAGCATGGCAGTTGAGAATATGTCATGCTCACTTAAATGTCTCACTGGTGGTGGCGCGTGTGTTGGATCATTCGGTTCCCTACGAAATGGTTGAGCTGGGTGGTGCTGATCCACGCGTCATGTTCGTGAACGGGCGCCATCAGTTGAGACTGGTCATCTCTTAACTGCCGGGGCTTATTTTTAATTTTATATTTTAATTTGTTTCTTTACATTGTTCTCACATATAGAAGCAATAAGAATAATGTACCCAGGATTTTGTAAAAATATCTTGATTTAAAAGAGTGTCCGTGGAGTTTCTTGCCCGTTCTTCTCCATAGAGATCTACGCTTTGGAATGGGCAACTAGCTTCAACTTTCTGACTAACTGACCGACTATTTAATAATTTTGACAATTCAAAAGTGCCTGTAAATGGTTTAATTGAAATAAATGATTTGAGTTTGAGTTTGAGTTTCCCGTGGGATAATTTCCGACATCCACGTGGGCGAAGCCGCGGGCAGAAGCTAGTCTAACATAAAGGGTTGTATTCAAACGTGATACAGGAGTAATGAGAAATAAAACCAAATAATAAAGTTTATAAAAAAATCTATTTAATACAAGAAACATTCATTTTTATAAAAGATAAATGCTTTGCAATAAAGATTTGGTTGATTATCATGGTTTTTATGATGTAGGCAATAAAGAATAAATCCCATTGTCATTGTTATTAGGCTGCTGGTTTGGCGGCTCCTTCCGGCGTTTTCAAATTCTCCAACTGAAAGGAAAACAGTAATTAGTAGGTATCTACTCGTACATTAGGTATACCGCTGATTCCGCGAATCCTTTTTTTTTGGATCGTTGTAATATTTTTAGGAGTCATTTTTCGTATCACCGCCATTAGTCACTTTTGTTATCAAAATGAATGAAAATGCATACCAAATCGCTAACCTATACTTACAGCGTGGATTTTTGAGACGCAGTAAGGGTAAGGCAATGAAGACGGGCCGAAAATAAAAAAAAATGTAAACTTCGAATTTTGATCGAAAACGTGTTAAAATTTCACTCGTTTTGAGAACAAAATTTAGATAGCTTATGATAGCATGTTTTTTGTGATTTCTGACATTCTGAGAAATAAATGAACTAAAATAATTTTTAGACTTGTATGGGAAAAGTAATTTTGTGTTACGTTAAAAATAATATGTTCTAATCTCATTTCCTACAAATGTATTATAACAGTTTTTTTTTTTTTGCAATTTCTGACCTTTCTAGTACTCAAATCTCAGTTCAACTCCGATGGTCAGATAGAGGCTTTTGATCCTATTAAGAAACAGAGTTCGCTGGCACAAAAAAAAATGTTTGTGAAAACAGGGGGTCTACTCCGAAGTAGTATCGGCCGAACGTTCGGCCGTTTCCTGCTACGAAGTTACTAATTGGTTCGGTCAGTTCCGATCCTACACTCTTTCGAATATTGAATATGGTCCCGACCCATCTGAGCCGATCCGAACTTTTTTCGCATTTTTCAATAATATTCGGTTTGGCCATGTGTCGGTCCGATCCGAACATTCGCACTTTGCACTTCGGAGTAGGCCCCCAGTACTGTACTTTTTTTCAAAAATCTGTGAATGCAGATCAAAATGTCTCAAAAAGTTAAAGACAGTCTCTTAAGATCGTTTTCCTGTAGCTACACACAACGGTTAAGGTACCTGGCCTGAGGGCCCTCGCCCGCGGCGACTTGTTGTAGCGATGCAGTAGCGGGTTCCCTATCCATTTGCATAAAATTTTAAGACCTAATATAACTTGGAATACTTTTGTTTGTCCTAATTATATTTTCGCATAAATTACTTACGCATAACAGCTTACGCATAATTTTTTTACGCATAAATTCTCTAGATTAAGCATACATTTTTAAGCATAACATTCTAAAGCATAACTTTATTAATCATAACACTCTAAAGCATAAATTTATTAAGCGTAACAATAATAATAAGCCCCTATTTCTGTCTGCAGGGCTTAAAGGAACCTAACACGAATGGGATGACGGGGGCTCAAGTGAGCGAGCGGAGCGAGCGAACGAGCCCCCGTCATCCCCTTCGAACCTAACCTGTCCGAGTCGGGGTGCCCCAATTCCCGAGCTCGCTTCGCTCGCTCTTGCATCCTAAGTTCTCATTGCCTTTTTACTAAATGGAGATGTGTTAGACCTTGGGGGCCCCGACCCCGACTCTTGGAAAAAGTTATTCAGAATCGAGTGAAAATAAATACGTAAAAATAACTCAAATTTGTTTCCGTTATTTCTATTAATTGTATGCCTAAATATTATTATGCTAATAATCATTAGGCCTAGTAACTTTATGCGAAATAAATTTAAGCCAAAACAAATTAGTCTTCAAGATAATTATGCCAACATAAACTGTATGCCAAAAAAAAATATGGCAATGTATTATTATGGCAAAACAAATTATGCCAAAATCGTTATGCCAAAGTATATTAGGAAAAAGAATATTATGCGAAAAGAAGGGATCCCGTTATAATAGCGTAAAAAGTATTCAATAAAAATGCTTACCACTTTAGCTGCAGCATCAATCGCATCATTGACATTCTTCTTGACTTCATCTGGGTTTACAGCCGCGGCGATTTGTTGGCCAATTTCGGTACCTGCTTTTGCGATTTGTGCTGCTATTTCGTTCATTTTCGCCGTCAGCTCATCCGCAGCAGAGGGGGCATTCGCAGCAGCGGGGGCATCGCGTTTCACGAAAGCGTGAGCCTGTGTAAAGAACAAAGGGTATTAGGAAAATACTTAATTGCGTTAGTAAGTTTTAAGTACTTAGCCAAGAAAAAATTGCTAATAAAACTTTTGCCACTCTGTCTGTGAGCAATGCATGCATTTGTCATTCCGGAAAATGCATTTTGACAAAAATTACGGAGGTACAGATTTAGACTTGCTTAGTTTTAATTTACCAAAAAAAAAATACAGAAAATACCATTTTCCTATGACGAATTTATTCGTTGCGTCATCATGTTGCGCCGAAATTTTTTTTTTTTTAAGCACTGACCGAGTATTGTTATGGGACAGCCACACTATATGGACTATCAACGAATGTCGGCCACTACGCGTGCGTTTACCGAAAATTGCCAAATTAGAGGTGTATATTTCGATAGAAATGTTCTATTACTCATAAAGACTGAATGTCAAAGTTAAATATACCTACTTACACATTACGACAAGAATTGATTTTTGGAAAAACCAAAAAATGAAACTTACGCTAATAACACTGAAGAGGCACACGGCCAGAAGGACGATAAACAGCTTGGTCATGGTGAAATAGTACGTCTTCACAACTCAACAACACAATGCTTACTGTAGCTCTTCGCAGCAGCAATGCCCTTTATCTTGATGCTGACCGGAGCTAGTGTTTGAACAGCTTATCGTAATGACCCCGGGTCGTTTTTTTTTTGTTAGCCAATTACCAAAGAGCTCGGACAGTCCTAATTAATATCTACGTCGTAATTTGATGAAGTATTGTGTTTTCGGTCGGAAGTGATAGATGATTATGTAAATATGATGAGGTTAACAACAGTTTATACTTATTTATTTACTAGCTTCTGCCCGCGGCTTCGCCCGCGTGGATGTCGGAAATTTACCCACGGGAACGTGCTAACAGGATAAAATGTATGTGCTTCCCCAGAATGCCATCTATGTCGCGGGCCCTTTGTGGCTAATTACAATAGAAAACCAATTGTCTCATTAGTGGTGATTAAGAGGGTACCTACTTATATGATATCTTTACCTAAGTACCTAACTAATTAAAAAAAAACTCAATAACAGAAAATTAAATACCTACCTACCTAAATAAACCTATTTCTGATGATAACTAATCTAAACTCAATAAATAAGCAAAATCCCTAAAAACTAATATCTATACGAATGACTAAACCTACCTAACAGTATTATAAAATAACCTACGGTCACTACGTACACTATCAAATATACTACTACTTTAAAATTAAAATCTATACCTACGACTTATATAAAAATAAACCTAAATAACTCTAAAAACTAAAAGGAATAAAAATGAACTCCACTGCGGGTGACCCAACCTACGACAAACTTAGTATTTGCGGTTGGTACAGTACAGACAGTGGTAATCGGGTATAGGGATCGAACCGCAAAATTAAGTTTGTTTTTTATTGTATATACTTTTCCGGGATAAAAAGTACCCAGTGTGGTGCCCAGGATATTAAAGAATAATTATACCAAGTTTCATCGTAATCGAACCGGTAGTTTTTGCGTGATGCCTGAACAAACAGACAGACAGACAGACAGACAGACCGACAGACAGACAGACAAAATTTTTTTTAATCACATTCTTGGGTTCGGTGTCGGTCTAGTAACACCCCCTGCCATTTATTTTTTTGATATTTTCAATGTACAGAATTTTCACTTCTACAGATTTATTATAAGTATAGATTATTATTTATTTATTTACCAATAATGTAGGTACAGGTATAAGATGGTACATCACTAAATGTTTACTCTGTTCGTAATGTGTTGCTGTGTGTGTCACTCAGTCATAAACATTTTCAACCGCGAGATATACGCAATAATTTTATTTTATAATGAAATTCGGGGGCCAACATGGTCAGAGATCGCACAAGACAGGGAGGTTTGGAACAAACAAAGGGAGGCCTTTGCCCAGCAGTGGGACACAAAGTAGGCTAACAAAAAAAAAAACGAAATTCGAAGATAAGTGACTACCATCTACCAACCCGCACTGGGCCCGCGTGGTGGATTACGGCCCACTCCCTCTCACCGAGAAGCCTGTGTCCTAGCAATAAGAGCAGTACTTATAGGCTGATTATGCTCAACGCATAACTCTGATTTACAAACTATTTGTAGATTATTCTCACATATCAATCGGTGTTAATAGTGATGTAATTGCAATGTAAAAACCAACGTTTAATAAAACAGAGAAAAGATTTTCTATGTATTTATTTTAGTAAACAAGGAAAATAAAATGTGTCTACTTACCTGTTCTATTAATCGGTAAATCAGATAAGTCAGAATAGTCTTTCAGAGGGGTAATTACGTAACTCACAAACAATTTGCATTGCCTTTTATTTGAAAATTTAACAACATTCATTGCGTTATTACGGTGTCTAGCAGACGATTTTTACGAACATCCTTCCAAATTTTCAAATTGTGATAAATCAAAATCAAAATCAAAAGTCATTTATTCAAATTAGGCTGAGAGTCAGCACTTTTCGAACGTCAAAATTACAAAAGACAGTCCCCCAAAAACGCCCGCCCTTCACCACTTCCTAGTGCTATCGCTGGGAAGAAGAAGTGGCGGAACAAACTTCCCAGCAGCACAGCTGTCTGTTCAGTTAGAATATAGTTGCATGTATACAATACTAGGAACATATGTTCAGTAATTAACATTACAAGAAACTTAAATTATTTGCCATAAAATGTGTCAGCTAGCCACGCCAATATACCAACAAATATAATAAAAACTATACGTACTTAAGCTGAAAAATAATTAATTAAAATGGAAATACCTAACTACTTACTACCCAAATAAAAGCCTCCAGGCATAAAGGGCGTGACAGCTTACATATTTACGCATAGCTGGGTTCTGGTCACATAGCTGTCACTTGAGTCACAGATGAAAAACTAGGACCATTGAAGTAAAATAAATAAATAAGTTAATACTAATAACAATAACCTGTCAGTAAGCTGATTCTGGAGAAAGAACATGAACATTGTCTTGAGTTAATTAGGGCGACCAACTATTCTTATCGTGTAAGTAGTCGTTGATGGAATAGTAAGCCTTTGAGCAAAGGTTAGATTTTACTTGAGCTTTAAACGCATTGAAAGGCAAGTCTAGCAAAGAAGAGGGTATCTTGTTATAAAAGGTTATACCAAGCCCAACAAATGAGTTATGAACCTTATGAAGCCGGTGAAAGGGGGCACGTAGTTTGTCCTTATTTCTAGTGTTAACACTGTGAATATCACTGTTTTTAGTGTACAAGTGCAAATTTTGCCTAATATATAAAATGTTGGCGAAGATGAATTGTGATGCAACCGTGAGAATACCAATATCTTTAAAAAAATCTCTTAGAGAAACTCTGGCACCTAGCTGGTAAATTGCTCGAACAGCTCGTTTTTGAAGGACAAATATATTTTGTATATCAGCGGCTTTGCCCCACAGCAGAATACCGTAGGACATAACACTGTGAAAATAACTAAAATAGACTAAACGAGCTGTATCAACGTCAGTGTATTGTCTTACTTTCCTGACGGCGTAGGCAGCCGAACTGAGCCTTCCTGCTAGACTTGATATATGAGGTCCCCACTGAAGTTTGGCATCTACTGTTAGTCCTAGAAAAATTGCCGAGCCTACTGTTTCAAGCACCTCTTTATTTAAGACGATGTTGGGTCCTAGATTTCTGACATTCGGTAAGGCAAACTTTACACATTTCGTTTTCTTGGCATTGAGAACTAGGTTATTTGACGTAAACCAATCTGTAACTATTGAGAGTGCACTGTTTACGTCGTCAAAATCATGTCTATTCCTGTCTACTTTAAAAATAAGAGAGGTATCATCTGCAAACAGTACAACGTCACAGATGCCCTTCAAATGGAATGGTAAATCATTGATATATACTAAGAACAAAAATGGACCCAGTATTGAGCCTTGCGGAACACCTAACTGAACTGGTAGCCCGGAAGATTTCGCGCCATTAACATCTACACATTGGACCCTATTATGTAAATAAGAAATTATTACGTTGAGAGCCACGTTTCGGACACCGTAATGACGTAACTTACGCAAAAGCGTGTCATGGTGCACGCAATCAAAGGCTTTGGAGAGATCACAGAAAACTCCAATAGCATTCTGTGATTTCTCCCATGCGTCAAATATGTGTCTCAGCAGAGCAACACCCGCGTCTGTAGTTGAACGACCCTTTGTAAAGCCATATTGCTCATTATGGAGGAGGCTGTTTAAATTAAAATGTCTTAGCAACTGCTTGAGTATTAACTTTTCAAATATTTTGCTAAACGCAGGTAAAATAGAAATAGGCCTGAAATTGCCAACGTCATTCTTATTACCTGATTTAAATAATGGTATGACTTTGCTACTCTTCATGAGGTCAGGAAAAGTTCCTAAATCAATACATTTATTAAAAGTAACAGCTAGATAGGGGGCTACGATGTCTATTATATTACTTAAAAGTTTAATGGAGATGCCCCAATAATCACCGGTGTTTTTAGACTTAAGTGTATTAAAAATATTAACTACATCACGCGGGGTTACATGTTCGAAACTAAATAAAGGACTACATTTAGGTACACTACTATGCAAAAGGTCTTCAGCTTTAGACGGGGACGAATTTAAGGAGCGAGTCGTAGTTATCGGTATGTTGGCAAAAAACTCATTAAATGCCTCAGCTACATCAGCTGCATTATTAACTAATTTGTTGTCGACCATAATCTCAAGTTGTTTTTCTTGTTTAACAGATTTACCCGTTTCATTGTTAATAATTTTCCAAGTGATTTTTACTTTATTATTAGATTTTTTAATTGTATCGCCTAAAAATTTTGATTTAGCAAAAGCACTAATCTTTTTGAATAATTTTGAATAATTTTTGACATACTCTAGGAAAGGAGTATCAAACCTGTATTTTTTCAAACCATATAACTCGTATAGTCTCGCTCTACTTTTATAAATTCCCGGAGTAGCCCATTGATTAAAGCCAACAGAGGAACCATTAACGTTAATAGTTTTGGTCTTAAAAGTGGATTGGTACTCTTTTTGCACAACATCAAAAAGGGCACCATAAATTTCATTGGGATTCTCGTATTCTACTATAGATGGTGTAATTCTATGAGCTATATTATTTTTAAACATTTTGCAACGACTGGCTGTATAAGGCCTGCATTCAAGTTTATGCGGTTTTTTATGTATTGGCATGGGGAAGCTAGCTAATAAACCACAGTGGTCGGACGTTAAATCAGTTAACACTAATTTATGTTTAGCATCACAATCACTAAATACATTATCAAGACAAGTTGACGAAGATGCTGTGATCCTAGTAGGTTCAAAAAACAAGTTAATTAAATTATAAGACCTAAAAAGATTGAGAAGTCTAATACTTAATGGAGTAACATCTAAAATATTAATATTGAAGTCTCCACATAATATAATGCTTTTGTTACTTGATTTCAACCTATTGAGAGAATCTTCCATTACCGATTCGAAACTAACAAAATCCCCAGAGGGGGGTCGATAAACGCAAATTATAACATATCGCTCAAGTTCAACACAAGACAACTCTATAGTGCGCTCGATTGAAAGATTAACTAAATCTAAACGTTGTTTACATTTTAACTTGTTTGAAACAAGAACTAAAGAGCCACCGCGAATAGCACTTTTTCTTACAAATGCACTCTGTACGGTAAAGTTTTCATCATTAATAAACACTACTTCATGTTCCTTCAACCAGTGTTCAGTCAAACATAACACCTGAACATCATAGAACTCCATAAATAAACTTAATTCTAGCTCTTTGCCGGACAGACCCTGCATATTTTGATGTACAACATTCAACATATGCGGCTGACCCGTTGTCTCACCTAATAGTTTAAACTACAAGGCGTATCAAAAGTAGTGTTAGTATCAGTACTAACAGTAATCAATGGTACACTACAAGTACCAGTGTCACTGAGTATATTGTATGCTAAAAGATTAGCAATTTGTCTCCTACAACTAGGTGGCAAATACATAGTATAATTTGTCAGTTTGTAATCAGTAATGAATTGATTACAATCAAAATATAAAATAGCATCACTGTGACGACAAGTCCTATTATAAATGAACATATTTAAATTATAAATATGCTTATTTTGCTCATCAGTTAAATGATAGGAATAAGGCAAGGCACAAAAAATAAATTTACAATTATTAGTCTCATTAAGATGCAACATCAAATGGACACATTCAATTAAGTCCTTTTTCCTTACATTTAAACTATCCCCATATAATAATATAACAGTTGAACTGGGGTTTATTTTTGTCAATTTGATATTACTAATTAATTGGCTAATACTGGCACCGGGTAAACAATTATTAATTACATATTGTTGCGAACACTGATTTAGTAAGCTACCAAAACCTTGACCAAATTTATCAGAAAAAATATAAGTAGTGTTAATCAAATTATTCAAACTATTGCTATCATCACTAATACAGCTACCTACTGGCTGAGCCACTGAGGGAGTGGGTGTAATAAGCTGGGGTCCCACGGAGCAGGTACAGCTAAAAGAGAGGTTATTTGTCAAAGACTCATACCTCTCCGCATTATACTTGACCAGGTCTGCCAACTCATTAGCCTCCTGCATGCGCTTACTCAGGTCTTGTTGAGAAGCCTCATATTTACTAAAGATATCCTTTAGAGCGTATTCCCTAACAAACAATTCATCCTGAAGGTGCCGAGTGTCTGTGTCATACATAGCATTACACAATTCTAATTCATTGTTACAGTTTTTTAATTCTTGTATTAAATTTACTTTTTCTTGCCTAAGTTTTGTATTTAATTTGTTAACTTTTTGGCATTTTAAATATTTTTGGGTTTTTCTAATTAATCTATTAATTTTAATATACTTTTTTAACTTATTGTGACTAGTAAACAATTTATTTTTAACTAGAGTATCATCAGTTAAATCTATTGTTACAACTGGCTCAACACATATGGGACCGGACCCGCTACCAACCAACTCATCATAAAGACTGCAGGTGATCGCAGACTCTTCACGGGCTTTGAGAGTTTCCAAAACGGTTATTGTGTTGTGGGCCTTGCTTAATTCCTGTTCTAGTTCAGATATGCGTCTCAAAGCCAGTTCGTGGGTGTCGCTACATTCCTGGAAATTTGACACTATTTGACGGAGGTGCTGATGCTGGTCAAGTATGTCCATATGCTGTACATGTAGTTCAGTCAGCTGATAAAAAGAGTGTTACTCAATTGAGGTGTAATTGGTGTCATTAGGCATTTTTAACAGCAGCCCCAGATTCTGGGGTTTGTACCGGCTGATGACAGTAGGGTTGGATCTTATTACATCATCATCTGCCTTGCCTTTTCCCAACTATGTTGCGGTCAACTTCCAGTCTAACCGGATGCAGCTGAATACCAGTTTTAGTGGGCCACTATTTATTTATTATTTATTTATTTATATACCCTTACCCTTTCTTTTTCCCTATTACATAGGACTTGACAATAAGTGGCGTGGGTGTACTATATACTTCTGCCTACCCTCGGGGAATACAGGGGTACATATGTTGTTCGTGTCTATCTGTGTAACCGCGTTGTTCTCGTAAAGTATACGACGTATTTTGATGCGGTTTCCGACATCATGTAGTGAATTTATTCGGGTTTAATATTATTGCTATACGTAAATCTGTATCTAAATATTATAATAATGAAGTCTCGATGTTTTTACGCTAGTTTAAGTTTTATATTTGAAGAAAATTAATAACAGCCGCACAGGTCGATTTATCAGGTTAAGCTACGCTTGCCGCGGTTGGTCCGTGGATGGTGACCACCTTTGCATACCAAGACCCCTCCGTTCCTCGGAAATCACGTTAAGCTACTTGCATATTTTTGTACAAGTTACAGGAATGTGTATTATGGGCTTATTAGTAACGTCCATTCACAGTTACTTTACCACTGATTTTGCATCAGTGTCCAAATTACAGTGATCTTTATTATCATTCTAATAAGGTTGCTTTTGGGTTGCTGCCACTGACAAGTTTGTCACAATCATTGTGATCTTTATTCTCGTTACAAATAAGATTGCTGTCGGCGCACCGCATATGTATTATGCGCGTGATTGAGCTAGGGGACGGCGCGGGGCGTCGGGGTACCGAACCCGATACGCGACGGCAGCTGCGCGCCCTCCACTCCACTCAGCTCACAGACGCGCTCGACCATGGGCATTTCATTGTTTTCTCTCTTATACAGGGTGGCAGGGACATCGACGCGCAAACTGTAACCATGGATTCAGCACATGAGTTTAGACCCCATAGCGTCGAAATTTTGCGTCGGTTATAAAAAAAAAAAATCTTCCGTTTCATAGAAAAGTGCAATACCTACGCGGTCAAAATGGATGGAACAGCAATATTTTTGAAGTGAAAACTTCTTTAGCGGCTTTGTGCACTTTTTTTGTTATGGGTAAAAAATGTTAAACTCGCGTCAGGACACGTGACCTGATCGAAAATTCGTAAGACGGAGGGAGAATAGACCGCTTTCCAGAATATCAAAAATGCACAACGTTAATATTCAAGATTTCACTTCTGCCGGCACTCCCAGAGTGTAATCCGTTTTTTTTTTTAATAACGGACGAAAAATTTTGACGCTATGGGGTCTAAACTCATGTGCTGAATCCATGGTTACAGTTTGCGCGTCGATGTCCCTGCCACCCTGTATGTTGATTATGTAAATTATGGTATTACACGTATTTTAATACACTTTACTACTTCTTTTAACTTTTTTCTTTCTTTTTTCTTTTATTAAAAAGTCCCGATTGAGACCATTCAGTCGCTGTTAGGATGCTGCTGTCATAAGTAAAATAACTATGAACGTACTTTAAGCCTATAAGGTATGTCTGACTGTCTGTTCATCTGTCACAGGACTATCTTTTTAACCGTTTTTCTGTTTTCTTTTTGTAGCCAGTATCTAGTAAAGATATGTGTTATTATGGGTTCTATCATGGCATATAATAAAAAGAAGGTAAAATATATCTCCTTGAATAAAAATCGCTGTAGAAAAAAATGCTAAATAAAAGATGTTTTATGTTTAAGAATTTTCTATTTCATACTAAATTAATTAAATCTAGTAGATATTTGATCTTTAGGCACATGGTCTTACATCGTTCCTGCTGGTTTGGATTTCATATCGCTCATCTGTAAAAAGAAACATCAGTATTAATGAAATTGTCTATCGTCGAAGATATTTATCAACACTTCATTAAATTAAACGGCTTTAAGCTCGTTTTAATTTGTTGAAGATTTTATGATCTGACACCAAGATAATACTCCTCCATAGATAAATATGTTACGAAATCCCTTTATTAAGTAATTGCGTAAGAATTTACGTTAACCTAAACAGGGTTTGTTTACATTTTCCTCAGATACTTTTGAAACAGACTATAAAACGTGTTTTTTTTATTTCCCATAACTCTAGGGGGTCATTGTACTCATCATTATGAACAACTTTTACTACGAAAAAAAAAATCTGCTGTTCCCTACATTTATGTTCGTAACTCGTCAAAATATAGGGAACACCAGATTTTTGTTTCGCGATTTCGGGTTTGGTCCCATAGTAAAAGTTGTTCATAATGATGAGTACAATGACCCCCTAGAGTTTTGGGATATAAAAAAAACACGTTGTCTTCTCCATTTAAAAATAGTGTACAGACGCCAGCACATCAAGCTACTACAATCTGTCAAATTTCTTTAATAGATTTTCAACTTTATTGCTAAAGCATTAAGGTTCAAGGTTGATTGGGAAAATGTGACAGTTTCGGGTAGCTTGACCTGCTGGCAAAGAATATCACAACAATAAAATGATGCAGTATTCCCACGAATAAAATCATTATGTCGAAATCCACACGAACACGGCCATTATCATACCTATATGTACTCTGTGCAGTCAGCCCTGCTTACAACTTGCTGAATGGCTAATAGTGTGAGATCACATAGCCGCGATCTACGTCGTCTTAGCAAAGCTGAAATTTCTCCACATACGTACAGATATTGCGCTAATACGCCATATATTTGGGGAATATAGGCTTGGTGTCATCACGCTTGTATACCCTGAAGGGTTAGGCAGAAGTGTACCTATTATAGTACACCACAAACACATCCGCTATTTTCAACTTTGTTATAATGACATAGGGCTAGCGGCTCTGGAATCTCGGCTCATAATATTTTTAACACGTCATAACCTATTCCAATATACAGCGTGCTTTAATGGCGACATTAATTTATCAGACGTATAAGGTTTCGCGTTTTCGTTTTATGAACATATTTTAATTTATTTTCATTTAACGTTATTAATTATTTATTTTAAATTTTCTAAAATAGCAACCTGTACTTAAAGAACTGTAGCGCAGGGTTCATTTTCCGGATCATAATATCGCATCAGTGAAATTAAAACGAATAACTTGCAAAGAGTAGGCGAATTATTGAAGGAAAGAGAGAGCCTGTCGACGAGCAGCGCATGCGGTAATATTCAAATAACGAATTTTATGATTACTGGCCACTATACCCTGTCCATTAGGTTAACCTTTTTTGACAGCTGTCTTAGTACGTATATATTCCACTAGATTACGTAAAAGTTAACTTTAAAATGCGTAATAAAATAAATATATAAAGTGCCTTATCTTATTTTTGGCTTATTACGGACATTACCTTGTTGTTTGTGCCGACACAAGAACAAGAATCCTACTAATCCTATCCTACTGGATGGATGGATGGATGTTGTTACTCTTTCACGCAAAAACTACTGAACGGATTGGGATGAGATATGGCACACAGATGGTAAACCAGGATTAACATATAGGATATTTTTCATCCCGATGTTCCCGCGAGATCGAAACGTATGCGGGTGAAACCGCGGGGCTCAGCTAGTAGAAAATATCATTTGACATAACTCACCGCTTTGTTTACGCTTTCGGCAATGGCATTCAAGTTCTTCTTCATTGCTTCGGGGTCGAATGTGCTGGCCATTTGGCTGTTGAAATCCTTGGAGAAGTCTTGGAGCTTCTTCTGGATAGTCTCCAAGTAGTTGGTGTCGGCAGCCGCAGGCGCATCGCGCTTCACGAAAGCTTGAGTCTGTTTGAATGAGAAGAAATTATTAAAAATATGAAAACATTTCAGTCTCTTGCAATCTCACCGCATTACAGTATAAATGTAAACATCTCACATTGGGAATTTAACAAGTCAGATAGGCAGTTGCTTCATGTAAAATACTCGTATTCAGCTGCATCTGGTTAGACTGGAAGCCGACCCCAACATAGTTGGGAAAAAGCTAGGCAGATGACGATCTCACATTGAGAAATTAACATGTACAAATTACAAAGCTAGCTCGCTTAGTGGTAGGGTTAAGGCACTTTCTCTCAAAATTCAGTCTAGATAATATTAAAATTACCTATCAAAATAATATTAGATTATTGCTTACGGCTGGTCCATTTATCATTGTTTGTTTTAGAAATCACCAATGGGAGGATTTTCAAGTATGAAAGAAGGCCAATATTCAAAATGCCTATTTAAATCGACTTTCTTAGGTTTTTATTAAAAGTGAAATACAAGTTTAAGGTCAATTACAAGCTGGCGAACAGTGCTTGGAAAATATAGGAAATATACAATTAAAATTAACAGTTACTTACGCTGACAAGGCAAACAGCCAGAAGAACAATCAGCATCTTATTCATGTTTAAAGAGTTTGTATAGAACTTCACAATACAACAGTAGAAGGCACACTGCGATCTCCACGAAAGCAATCTCCTATATCTTGATGCTGAGCGAGACACAATGTATGGTCAGCTCGCTGCAGTGACCCTAGGTCATCTGATCTTGCAAGCTAATCAGTTAATAAGCTTTGCCTGGGATTTTGAACGCGATCGTCTTGGTACGTGTTAGGTGCATGACTTGTATTACTTGATAAATAATTTGTCAAAAGAAATACATTAGAAAACCCTGTTATTTTCCAAGGCACATCTTCTCTTGCATTGAAGGAATGCGCATTGATCACGCTTGCTGAGTGCGTAGGTATCAAAGATTCAAAACTCAATTTAGGTTTCTTCGGAAACCTAAAATTTATGAAGCTGCATTCGTTTTTCTCAGGTGTTGAAGTAACATGCAACATGTTGACTAAGATATCAAAACGACGTAAGTTCAGTTAGTTCGAAAGGAATAAAATTATAAATTGGTAGGTACGTCACAAAGAAATTAAAACAACAAAATCCGTCATAAGTAACACTTGATTTCATGGAATTGTATCAAAATAATGGCTTGACGATCCGCCCGATTCACACGAATTTACTTGCTTGAAACGGGCGAATCGTCATTTTTAATAATAATGTTATAGTTTTTAAGTTTTATGCAATAATGTATAGAAAAAAGGACACTAGCGCACATAAGTGATGAGTTAAAACGTATACTTTTTCTTAACTTCATTGCATAAAATTCAAAATATACCAATTGAATAGGTAATACACATTTTTGGAGTTGTCGACTCGCCCACAAATAAATTAATTTCGTGCGAGTCGCCTACAAAAAAAATATATATTTGTGCGAATCGAATTAAAAGCCATCAAAACTATTTATTATAATCATGTTTTAAAACTCTGCTTCATCAAGTAGTCATAAAACGTTTGGTCTATTTTGTTGAATCATTTGACGTTACATTATGACGGTGTCATACCGTCACACATTGTAGACCAACCGGCAATTCGTTTGACATTACATGCCAATTATCAAACAATAGAAACCAGTAACCAAATATTTATGCACATAAGCAATGGCTTTAGAAATACAGCCGATCGATTCTGTAAAAATCTCACCGTGAAAAGTTAGGTGAAGTGAGCTTAGAGTGAGCTGTCAATAGTGTCGATCCCTAGCATTAGTTGGAATGACAGTTCACTCCACGCTCACTTTACCCAAGTTTTCACGGTGAGATGGTTACAGAATCGCACTGCAGCTCTTGTGGAACAAACCTAGGCAGATTACAGGCGTGATCGAGACAAGAGCAGTCCCATTTAGCAATAAAAAAATTAAAAAAAACTGGTTTTTTTTTGCAAACCACACCAAAGTGACTTCACAATATAACGCCAAACGGGATATTGCATTAAGTCGGCCCCTCGGTCCGTTTGACTCAGTTTAATGCCCCAGTTCCGGACCAGATGAATGAGATAATTGAACTGCAATAATCATGTCATTTGCCTTGTAATATTTGCATGAAGAGCTGTATTAGGGAACAATTTAGACTCCCATAACATAAAATAACATATCACCTTTATTCTGCAAAGGGTTAGACAGGTATACCCCTCTGTCGGAATGTGGGTATACAGCATTGTGATTCTGTAACCATATCACCGTGAAAACTTGGGTGAAGTGAGCGTGGAGTGAGCTGTCATTCACATTTTCACTCTAAGCTCACTTCACCTAACTTTTCACGGTGAGATTTTTACAAAATCGATCGGCTGTGTTGCCCATTTAGCCAGTCATGTCTAAGTCCCATGTAACGTAGGCCTATTGCTAATCCTAGCTAGTCCTACAAATAAATTTCTATTACATCACTTCATCATTCTCATTCGATCCAGGGATCGAATCATGCTCAGCATCCAGTAACTTCGACCAACTTGGATCCAGTGGGTACAGCCGGTCGATTCTGTAAAAATCTCACCGTGAAAACTCAAGTGAAGTGAGCTTGATATGAGTTGTCAGTAGTGTCAATCCCTAGCATTAACTGGAATGACAGCTCACTCCACGCTCACTTCACCTAAGTTTTCACTGTGAGATGGTTACAGAATCGCACTGCTGTTCTAACCTTTTTTTTTCCGGACTAAAAACCATCCCGGTGTTCCATCTCACACCTACGCCAGGGGTGGCGGTATTACTCTGATAGCCATGACTCTTTGTCACAGTTCTAACCTAATCTAACCCGTTTAGTCGGGGTAATCTAGCTTAGTTACTGCAACCTATCTTTGAAAAAGGCATGTAAAATAAAAAGTGTCGTTTATTTAAAAATGAATTTAGAGGCTCATTAACTTTAAAAAAGCATACATCATTAGACGATAAAATAAGTTTTTTGAGGAACAATTAAATATTTGCCTAAGACAAAATGCGGGTAGTTTACCTGCTTTGTACACCTGTACCCTTATTGCGTAACAGACTATCAATCACAAACTGAATAATTTTGAAGGATGTTAATAATACATTGCTTCATATGTTCGAAAAATTTGTTTGCTCAACAACGTAAATAACGCAATGAGCGATGTTGAACCGTCAAAATGAAAGCCATTTTTACTGTTAGTGTGTTTCGCAATTACCCCGCTTGGTAGACGACCAACCAAAACAAAACCAATTCCAATTCGTAGGTATTTTGTATTATTGTTTTGTTTCCACGCGTACCGCACTCATTCAATCAAAGCATGTCTAAGGTTCGAGGTGCATTAGATAGTGCTACATCCGTCAGCTGTTTATCAAAGACTCAAAGTCCATCCGTACCTACTGTGGAAAATAATTACCAGAGATAAGATTCGCTATGCATAACTAAAACTATAGGAGGTTAGAACTTAATGTAGAAGGTTGGGAACAAACAGTCTCTCACTAGTACAGTCAGCGTCAAAAATATCGGGACGAACAGACTGTTCAAAATGATCTCAAGAACTAAGAAAACTAAACTTTTTCTCAATTGCATAAAGTTCTAGTCAGAATGACATTTGTAGTGTACTGTCTTCATTCTGAAACATTCCTTGTGTCATTGAGTTAATATTTCATTTTCATAGTTGCTTAGATCATTTTGAACAGTCTGTTCGTCCCGATATTATTGATGCTGACTGTACCACAAGTAAATGGTGGTACTATTAAGAACAAAATTTCCTGCCAGTACCACCGGTGGTACAGTTCGGTGGTACTAGTGGGAATAAGGGTTTTTTTTAACCTGTCATCATCGACGCGCAAACTGTACCGTGAATAAATTCACGCACATGAATTACCCCCTAGGAAAGACATTATTGTTCGGTTAAAAAAATTGTTGTTCAATACATTTTGGCCGCGTAGGTACACTGCTTACTTATCTATGAAAAGGCAGTTTTTATCAACGTCCCCTGCGTTGAAACTTATCGTCGGTTCAGAATCATGTTCTGACATGGTACCAGGTTGTGCGTCGATATCCCTGCTGCAACTCTGTATGTTCTTGTGCCTTCATTCCCAACATATCATGCAGCTCAGCGTATCGCACTCACTTCTGACGCTGCGCTACAACACCCCATTCTTCGCATCCAGTCTGTCCCAAAATATGTTATTCCCAAAACATGATAAGTACAGACGACTAAATATTTTTGGAAATGTCTAAGAGACTCCTTATTAATTAACATTTTTAAAATAAGTTGTGTTTTGCCAACCAACAATAATGAACGACTACCACTGTATTTACGATAGATCGAACGATAACTATGTTTACTATGATAGTATTTTATTTTCGTTAAGTTTCTCATATTTAAGTGAACTATGTATGTTCTTTTTTGAGAAACTTCTTTAAACCAAAATATTTTTTTTTTCGCTGTCTAGCACCTTTTATACTCTTCTAATGAAATTAGGATCGAGATATTTTTTACCCTGCGAGAAACAATTATTACAGACTGGTATTTATTATCTCTATTTCACGGGTAGTCAGAAGCCACAAAGCTTACGACGAGGTATCGTCTTTTTTTTTTTTTTTTTTGAGGATGGGAAATCATCAAATGACTCCTCCCGCTCTGGGTGGAGCAGAAGGGAGTGTCAGACTCTTACTGACTAAAACCCACCCGTGTTCCTTCCTTAGCCCTTTATGTTCCAGCGCAGCGGTAAACCCTTTCGGATGTTCCCGCTACCCTGGCAGGCTTCGGCCCTATGGGGCCCCGTCGACGAGGTATCGTCTTACCCAGTTACTGGTTGAAGAGCTCAGATACTTCCATCCCCAATTAACAAAAAAATTAGATTACTTCTAGAACACAGTAATTAGAACCCTATTTAATTGTTATTCACGTTCTACAAGATATGCTATCAGCGGTCACAACAATAATTATGTCATTAGAATGTAAACAAAGTTCTCTACAAAATTATAACACTAATATACCTAGATGGCTCGTTATGATATGAAATGACAAATGCATCCTTGCAAATATAAGATACTAAGATAAGGAAATTTATGTGCTGGTGTTAATTGCTGTCATCATAACACATTATTTCACGAAATTATATGTTATGGTTGACCTCGTAATTGCGTTACCACCTTTGACAACAATTACCAGTTACATGAAACTTCACTACAGACAGTTCTTTCTAGTCCGTTCTTCTCCATAGGTACCTAGTACGCTTTGGAATAGGCAACTAGCTTCATATTTATGACTGACAGACTTCTTGAAAATTCGAAAGAGCCTACATACATAAATGGTTTAATGGAAATAAATGCTTTGAGTTTAGTTGAGTTCACAGTTACACTGCTACAAGGCTTTTTTAGCACTCGAATAACGTTGACAGCGGGGCGCTGTTGGTAAACGTCATTGAAATGTATTTAAAAAACAAAATGGCAGCATTAGTTAAAATTTTGACCAAGCGCTAAAATAACCTTGTAGCGCTATTTTCTACGTTAGTTTATGCATCGCTGCCCATTCAAAACCACAGTGATCTTTATTGTCGTTACAATAGGATTTCTGTTGGATTGCTGCTGTCAGAGGTAAAATAACTGTGAAAGTCTACTGTAAGGTTGAAACTTTCTATCAAAGTCAAAGTCAAATCATTTCGTGCGCGTTTCTGCGTGTCGCGGGTTCGATTCACATAGACTAACTGACCTTATCGTTTATGACGTGCAAGTGACATTAACCTTAGGGTGGTAAAGTATTTACGAGGTTGACTATACAAAACAATTTTAGGTAACAAATAATATAATAATACCGGACTCTTTCGGTCTTTTCTCATAACGATAAGCATGGCTACACACAGTAGAAGTAAAGCTACAGTTTTCTAAGAGTGCGATGGCCGCCACATAGCGTCCGCGTTACTTTATTTGTTAACATGTAAAACACTGACAACACGTGAAACACACACAAAGACATGTTTACCGTCGAATGACATCACTGAAAAGTTATTTATTATAGTAAGTTGGTGTACTTCCCTAGATAGGGTTTTTTGTTTAGTCATGTATCATTTTCATAGCAACCGTCACTGCGGCTGGCATTTGGCGGCCACGAGTTATTCCGTAGGTATATCCACCCCAAAAATCCACCCTAGGTCTAATTGGATAAACGGAATTTATAGGCTTAGCCCACGTCCTCACGGACATCATAATATCGCAGCGGGATTTTATCGTGCACTGGATTTTCAAATCTCGGTGTTCAGTCGAGCTTTGAAAATCCAACAGAGCGCATCCCAGCTCGTCAAAAAAACACACTGTTAGATTTTCAACTCTCGGCGCTAAGCAGTATGTTGAAAATCCAGTGCGAGATAAAAAATCGCCACGGGAAAAACGCGCTCTGTGTGCCTGGGCTTAGGGTGGATTCTCGGACATGCGTTTTCACGTATCCACCTCAGGGAGAGGATTTTTGGGGTGGATAAATGGAATAACCGCCGGCCATCGCTCTACTAGGAAACCTAGCTAAACCTTACCTTTACGTTATTAAAACTTTATGTGCATTTGGATTGAGTGATCTTTTTTTATTTCGTGACAAAATGTGATTGTACATTTAGTCAAAAATAGTCAAAACTCATAGCCCAAAGTAAAAAATTTGTCACTCTCAAGGGTCTTCAGCTATTGCCGAAAATGTGGATCACTCAATTCAGACATTTTGCAAAAACGGCTATGACCTAAATCTCAACAAAAACTTACTCTACTGAATAAATTTATATCTCTCTTATTTATATTTGTACAAAATGGCTAACTAAAGGGTTATGTAATTATGTGCAATTCCCGTATCAGTGTAAAATAAGTTCATATTCATATTATTAAACAAATTCATTATTGAATAACTTTAACATAACCAATGAATATTCAGATTTCGCAGATTTTGCCCTTCTATGAAGGGCATATCCGTATTTACTTAGGACTTTCGAGCACTTGTTATAACCATACCCATAGGTACAGTATTTTGACAGTATATTTACCTGTGACAACAGCAACCTTTTGGTAAGGAACATCACTGATGTGATTATGACAGATTTTTCCGTGGCAGCAATTCAACAGCAATCATAATATAATTATGATTACGAAAATAAAGATTATTGTGATTTTGACCGATTTTTCCGTGGCAGAAATTCAACAGCAATCCTAATATAATTATGATTACGAAAATAAAGATTATTGTGATTTTGACCGATTTTTCCGTGGCAGAAATTCAACAGCAATCCTAATATAATTATGATTACGAAAATAAAGATTATTGTGATTTTGACCGATTTTTCCGTGGCAGAAATTCAACAGCAATCCTAATATAATTATGATTACGAAAATAAAGATTATTGTGATTTTGACCGATTTTTCCGTGGCAGAAATTCAACAGCAATCCTAATATAATTATGATTACGAAAATAAAGATTATTGTGATTTTGACCGATTTTTCCGTGGCAGAAATTCAACAGCAATCTTAATATAGGTAATTATGATTACGAAAATAAAGATTATTGTGATTTTGACCGATTTTTTCGTGGCAGAAATTCAACAGCAATCCTAATATAATTATGATTACGAAAATAAAGATTATTGTGATTTTGACCGATTTTTCCGTGGCAGAAATTCAACAGCAATCCTAATATAATTATGATTACGAAAATAAAGATTATTGTGATTTTGACCGATTTTTCCGTGGCAGAAATTCAACAGCAATCCTAATATAATTATGATTACGAAAATAAAGATTATTGTGATTTTGACCGATTTTTCCGTGGCAGAAATTCAACAGCAATCCTAATATAATTATGATTACGAAAATAAAGATTATTGTGATTTTGACCGATTTTTCCGTGGCAGAAATTCAACAGCAATCCTAATATAATTATGATTACGAAAATAAAGATTATTGTGATTTTGACCGATTTTTCCGTGGCAGAAATTCAACAGCAATCCTAATATAATTATGATTACGAAAATAAAGATTATTGTGATTTTGACCGATTTTTCCGTGGCAGAAATTCAACAGCAATCTTAATATAGGTAATTATGATTACGAAAATAAAGATTATTGTGATTATGACAGATTTTTAAGTGGCAACCATCAAACAGCAACCTTATTAAGACGCTAATAAAGAACACTACTTTTGACAGTGATGCAAAATCAGAGACAAATTAATGTGAAAGAACAGTAGGTGCATGTCAACATAATTAAAATGTTTCTGAATACTGGTCAATTCAAGTTAATCATTATTAAGTAACGTTTGTAAGTGCGGCAGTTAGTTTCAAACATTCATAATATAATATAATTTATATAAATATAGTAGAAAAATAAAGAATTAAGAATTCCGATCTGCATTGAATCGCATGTACACGCAAAGCAAGTATTAATAATTTAAAAGTAAAAAATAAAAAAAACATTTTAACTAAAAAACATCTATTACAAATTCTAGTACATTTTTAACTTTATAAGTTCAGGTTCCGGACTTTTACTTATTTTTTAAATTAATATTTTACTTTACCAATAACATTTTTGACAATACGAAATTCCGCTGTTGTAGCAATAAATCCTGTTTACTACGCAGCAGCTGGTTTGGCTTTTATAACGCTCATCTGTGAAAAAAACATCAATAAAACGTTATTTGACTTTGCCGGGCAAATACCTACCCGGTAAGTATTGGCCTGCCTAAATGAGGTGGGCTGATTACCTGCCAGGTATGTTCCTGGTCAGAGGTAGTTCAAGAACACTATGTGCCTGCCTAAATGAGGTGGGCTGATTAGCTGCCAGGTATGTTCCTGGTCAGAGGTAGTTCAAGAACACTATGTGCTTTTAGTCAGTAAGAGCGAAGCCACACGATGCGTTGCCGATGTGTTACGATACCAGCGGAGAGGCTGCGTCATCCTACATACAAATCACAGTGACATACCACACGGTGCGCTTCAACGATGTGCACCGACGCAAAGCACGCTCAACGTACAAGGACACCAGAGAAACGAAGCGGAAAATGATGTTAGTGCGATACCGAGCGTCGGGTTAGCATCGTAGCGCAGCGCAGTGTAGCTTGTGCTAAAGAAAACTGACACACCCAACACTGAGACGCTGCGACGTCGTTGTACGCGGCGTTGTGTTGCGACAACGCATTGCCCGTGTGGCATTCCGTACGTTGAAATTATAGTGGTGCGAAGACGCAAAATACCGCCAACGCCCGTGTGGCCCCACTAAGAGTCCGACCAACCCTTCGCCCACCTCAGGGCGGAGGACATCCACGAGCATTTTCAAAAAAGTTCATAAAATTAAATGGAATTGTTTAATTCTGTAATTAGGATATCGGAATCACTTTTCCATGTCATATTATTTTTATAAAAAGCTAGATGATGTCGACATTTCCTATCTGACTACCCCGGAGAAGAAATGGCGAAACAAACTCGAGGTTCAACCCGCTGCCAGGGCCGCGGGTTGTTTGAAAGAGATACCGTAGCCCCTGGCACAGGCAACTGAAGGAACACGGGTGGGTTTTAGTCAGTAAAAGTCTGACACGCCCTTTCGCTCAGCCCAGAGCGGGAGAAGTCATTTGATGATTTCCCACCCAAAAAAAAAAAGTTCAATGTTTCTTTTAAAATCCAGACATAATCTTGGTCAGATCATGTAGACCGTTTGAGACTGAGAAACTGAGTTATTACCTGTAATGGTCTCTCGAGGAAATGACTTCAGGATTAGCGACAATACCGAAACATACAAATGATAAACACCCGATAAAGTATGATGATTATACTTGTGTTTCAAAAATATAGATAACTAGCTTTTGCCCGCGACTTCGTTCGCGTGGAATAGTGACTTCACCAATAGATGACACCGACTCTTGACCAATAGATGGCGCTGTATGTCCGGAATAAATTTTATTTTTTATTTTATTTTATTTTTTGTAATAAAAACTATCCTATGTCCATTCTCAAGTTCCAAACTATGTCTGTACCAAATTTCACACAAATCGGTTTAGTAGTTTAGGCGTGAAGCAAAGACAGACAGACAGAGTTACTTTCGCATTTATAATATTAGTTTGGATTTTCAAACAGATCTCGGCTAGAACTGAACTATAGATCTATGATAGGAACTGAACTAACCTATAACCATAACTCCATCGCTTTGTTTATACTATCAGAGACAACATTTTCGTTTGGCTTCAAATCTTCAGGGATGATTGTGCGTGCTATGTGACGAAAATCCCTGACGTTTAAGCCTATGAGAGACTTCTGCATCATTTCCAAATCATTGCGTGCCGCAATCGCAGGATGAATGCGTGTGGGCCAAGGAGCATCGCGTTTCACAACAGCCTGTATTAATGAGAAGAAATGGTTAAATAACTTGCGACTACCTCGCTGGTCTAGTGGTCGCAAGAGCTACTGCTGAACATAAGGTCCTGGGTTCGATTCCCGGGTTTGGCATAGTGTTATTGTCTTTTTCCATGTTTCTCGGTAGCAGCCCGGAGTCTGGATTTGTGCTCGGTCCATGGCAACAGATGTGCTATTACTTGGGAATTAAACATAACTTGCGAAATATGGGTTTACTATAGGTACACCACTTTTTTTCTGGTTTCGCGGTTGAAATCCTCATGGACTTTCTCAATCGTGGGGGTGACGGAGGGGTATGCCGGACTCTTACCGGCTAAAACCACCGCAGTGTTCCACCTCTGCCTATGGCTGGGGGTGCGGGATGCGCATAAGCATTGACCGCTCCCCCGACAGGCCTTGACCCGCTGTTCCTCAGCGGGTCCCACCTCCCGTGCGGCCATTCCCACACCCACAATGGCCGCACCCACTCTCGTGGCGCGCGTGGAACACTGCCGCGCCAACTCGGGCCTGTCTGGTCGGACGACTGACGCCCCTAGTCCGCCGCCCGCAGGCCACCTCTCATGGAGGTCGCAGATCGTTTATAAGTACACCCTTCGGGGACGTTAAATAACATTATAATAATTAAATCAAGGCTTATGCACACGGCAACATTTTTAAGCGCCGTAGACGTGCTTATAACGCAACCAATATGCACAAACAATCAAAAGAAGGGAAGCGTACTTTAAGGGGACTTTCAATCAACCAATCAACTCAGCCTATTGTAGTCCAGTCCTGGACAAAGGCCTCCCAGGCTACGCCACAACACCCTGTCCTGGGATCTTCCACATCCAGTCTGTTACAACCACCTTCTTAAGGTTGTCCGTCTATCTAGCTGGGGGGCGTCTCACACTACGCTTGCCGATAAGCGGTCTCCACTCCAGGACTCATCTGCTCCACCGGCCATCTTCTTGGTCAAGGGGTCTTTACTTTTTTGCGATTTGCAGGTCAGTGTCAGGTTGTATGTTGATTAAAATATGATTCGCAACCGTAACTAATATGGCTTTACAGAATTATAATCATTAGAATCAGCAATACAACTCGTTAAGTTGGAATTGGCCCCAAATCGCGTGATTTCATGGGGTAATATGAGTTTAGAGAGATGTATTGATGATTTTTATGATTACGATTCTGTAAATAAATACTTGTCACGGCGGCTGCTAATCATTTTTAGAAAGATATACAACCTGATACTGACCTGCAAATCACAAAATCTAACAAAATTAGAATTTCGAGGGCTACCTGACGCTATCGCCTTAAGACGAGAAATTATTTAAATTAATTGATAGGTTGGCACTTACGCTGACTACAGACACAGTCAGAAGGAGAATCAACAGCTTATTCATGTTTAGAGAGTTTTTTTTTGTGCTAAAAGCAAAGACGTTTTTAATATTTATGTATTTACAAAAGCATCTATTAATTAAGTTCAACAAAAATTTTGACAAATGCCATAAGAATTTTTCTTTTCAAGAAGTCACTAATTTTATCTTTTATCACAAGTATATGTCGTTGACATTGTCAAGAAACCAAAAAGTTTTGTAGAAGACGTTGCTCATTTGCACGAGCGCGTTTCCAAAGCGTGTTTTATAATTATTTTCCTTCGAAAATTTCAAAGGGACTTAATTGCTTGTTATAGAAACATAAAAAGTCGTTATTCGGTGTTGTTAGGGTGCATATTAAAGTGACTTGCCTATAGCATAATAATATCCAGCGCATCCTGGGTCCTACCAGAGTTGCTAACTAATATACCGTTTACCGTTTATTAGTATAACGCCAGTATTCCCTAAAAGGTAAGGCGGAGGTTTAGTTATAGTACACCTACATTTCGCTAGTTATATCTGAGTCCCGTGCAATAGAGAGCGAGCCTATTGCCATCCACTGGGAACAAATCCAGACTCCAGGCTGATAGGTACTGAGAAATTTCAGACCCAACACCCACTAACACTTTGCCCGACCAGGGAAAAGCACCCAGGACCTGAAGCTCAGTAGTAGCGCAATACCATTTATATTAGTATTGTCTATTAACTTTTTTTTTGCCCTTAATGTCCCACTGCTGGGCAAAAGCCACCCTACTCTCTTTCTACCTCTTTCTGTCCAGAGCTGCCATGGACCAATTTTTATCAAAGGAGTTCAGCTTATCCCGCCGTCTCCGTCTGGGCCTGCCGCGATCTCGTTTGCCATAACCGGGACCCACTGGGTTGTATGTTTGGCCCATCATCGTCTGACATGCGGCAGATGTGTCCAGCCCAATTCCATTTAAGCGTGGCAGCTTTCCGAGTGATATCAGTTATTTTAGTGATGGATCTTTAACTCATGCCCAAACGACATCTAAACTGCACGTTATATGAAACGGCTCTAATGCCCTTTAAATTCAGGATAATTATAATCCATTGCTGGATATTGGTCTGTCCTAAGTTGTGGCACATATCTCTATCATTCACGCTTACTAAGACTCAACTCCTGATAGTTTCAAAACAGCTAGGGAACCTAATTATTATGCTGTGTGCGAGCCGGGAATTAAACTTGGACTACACGCACAGCAAACCAACTCTAGCTGTAGCTTGCTAGATAAACGAAACACGGTCTTGAAATATGGCCAGAGGGGCAATTCTCATAATTCTATGAACGTTCACAGTCTGATCTCAGTCTCAATCCTACTAATAATATTAAAAACGCGAAAGTTTGTAAGAATGGATAAATGGATGGATGGATGGATGTTTGTTAACGCAACAACTACTAAACGGATTTGGATGAAATTTGGCACACCGATAAAGTATGATCACATGACTTGTGTTACAAAAATATAGATAATTTTCAAACACATCTCGGTTAGAACTGAACTATACATAGATCTATGAAAGGAACTGAACTAACCTATAACCATAACTCCATCGCTTTGTTTATACTATCAGAAACAACGTTTTCGGGGATGATTGTGCGTCCCACGTGACGAAAATCCTTGACGTTTAAGCCTATGAGAGACTTCTGCATCATTTCCAAATCATTGCGTGCCGCAATCGCAGGATGAAGGCGTGTGGGCGAAGGAGCATCGCGTTTCACAACAGCCTGTATTAATGAGAAGAAATGGTTAAATAACTTGCGACTACCACGTTGGTCTACTGCTCTCGAATGCTACTATTGAGTATAGGATCCTGGGTTCGATTCACGGGCTGTTTCCATGAGGAATTTCTCAGTAGCAGTCTGGATTGGGATTTTGTTTTTCATGTTACATCTCGTTAAGTTAGAATTGGCCTCAAATCGCATGACTTTATGAAAAAGTAATTCAATAGTGTAATATGAGCTTGGTGATTTTGATTACTATAATTCTATAAATAAATATTTGTCACGGCGGCTGCTAATCTTTTTTAGACCGATATAAAACCTGATACTGACCTGCAAATCGCACAAAATCTAACAAAATTAGAATTTCGAGGGCTACCCTGACGCTATCGCCTATAAACAAGAAATTGTTTAAATTAATTGATAGATTGGTACTTACGCTGACTACGGACACAGTCAGAAGGAGAATCAACAGCTTATTCATGTTTAGAGAGTTATTTTTGTGCTAAAAGCAAAGACGTTTTTAATATTTATGTATTTACAAAAGCATCTATTAATTAAGTTCAACAAAAATTTTGACAAATGTCATAAGAATTTTTCTTTTCAAGAAGTCACTAATTTTATCTTTTATCACAAGTATATGTCGTTGACATTGTCATGAAACCAAAAAGTTTTGTAGAAGACGTTGCTCATTTGCACGAGCGCGTTTCCAAAGCGTGTTTTATAATTATTTTCCTTCGAAAATTTCAAAGGGACTTAATTGCTTGTTATAGAAACATAAAATAGTCGCTATTCGGTGTTGTTAGGGTGCATATTAGTTGCTAACTAATATACCGTTTATAACATATTAGTATAACGCCAGTATTCCCTAAAAGGTAAAGCGGAGGTGTAGTTATAGTACACCTACATTTCGCTAGTTATATCTGAGTCCCGTGCAATAGAAAGCGAGCCCATTGCCATCCACTGGGAACAAATTCAGACTGCAGGCTGATAGGTACTGAGAAATTTCAGACCCAACACCCACTAACACTTGGCCCAACCAGGGAAAAGCACCCAGGACCTGAAGCTCAGCAGCAGCGCAGTACCGTTTATATTTTTGTATTATCTTTTAACTCTTGCCCAAACGAGATCTAACCTAAACGTTACATGAAACGGCTCTATTGCCGTTTAAATCCAGGATATTATAATCCACTGCTGCATATTGGCCTATCATTCTCGCTTACTAAGACTCAACTCTTGATAGTTTCAAAACAGGAAACCTAATTATGCTGTGTACGAGCCGGGAATTAAACTTGGACTACACGCACAGCAAACCAACTCTAGCTGTAGCTTGCTAGATAAACGAAACACGGTCTTGAAATATGGCCAAAGGGGCAATTCTCATAATTCTAAGAACGTTCACAGTCTGATCTATCTCAATCTATACATATAATAAAATCGTAGGAAAGTCAAAACTGTACATATGTACAGGTGAAAAAAAAAAACAAGCAAAAGAATCATAGGGCATCAAAAAATTCGTCCGCATCGCTGTCAACAGGAACAGTGCCCAAAAGGCTGGCAGCATTGCCACGTTGTATGGCGATGCTAATTCTTTGGCCAAGAAACAGGCCAGCCCTCTGGTCACGTGAAGAGTCGACTAACCGCTTGGCGATATCTCGATAAACTGTACATTGAATATTTTTTAAAAAGAATATCGTCTTCACGCACACATTCACAGCGTGTTTGTACACTTGGTTACCACAAGCAAAGCGCGTGTCGCTTCGAGAATCGAGATATGAAAATAGTGTACCTACTAGTGCTATGACATTTTAGCTACTCATTGGTGATTTGAGTTTGTAACTGGTTACTTTTGAGTGGCGTCGTGGACGATGGAGATTCTAGAACGTAAGGTTAGCAATTAATTCATTGAAACATTTTAATAAATATTTAATCATCTAAATGAGCTTCATCAATACATTGAATTTTCTTCATCATTTTCTCGTTTTTACTGGTATTGTCAATCATTTAATTTTCGTCCGGAGAAGGCTTCGCTTTTGTTAATTCATCAAACTGTAAACAAACAAAATGTGTAATATAATTAGAACAAAGGATTAAAACACTGTAAAGTACATTCGCATCATCATACATGAACGAGCTATAACATAATTTAAAAATGACAACCAAGTTGCTACTGAGTAATTTCTATACCTCGTAAAAAACGGTAAACCGTTTTTTGACACACGGAACTAATGATTGCAGCAACACATAATACGGTATTATAATATCTGTAAGAAACCATAAATAAGGATAATTTATTAAGATAAGGCAGTTTATATATTTGTTTTATTACGCGTTTTAAAGTTAACTTTTACGTAATCTGGAATATGTACGTTTTAAGACAGCTGTCAAATAACGGTTAACCTAATGGGCAGGGTATAAAGTAGGAATCCAATAACACTCTGCCTAGGGGTCTGTCTAAGTCCGTCAACTAAGATATAGACCCGTCCAAAAGTAGTTGATCCTTCACAAACAAGTGTCAAATTATTTTTTTCGGACGGGCAAAATCACATCGGGTGTAGGGACACCTGTCAAAACGTATTGTCATTCATTAATACTCGTAGTTCGGTCCCCGAACTAATCTTATGTCTAAAAGTGATACGGAGTAGGAAACGCCCATGACTTCGGGTTTCGTGCTAAGGGTGTAGACCCCTTGATAAGGGCTTCGAACCCAAGGCATCCTGGTTAGCAGTCGTACCTGAGACCTACTACTGGCCGACCGCTTAACTGAGACGTTGCCTGAGGTAGCTGCGCGGTGCGGGAGGGGTGTAGTGACGTGATGCGAGAGCTCAGTGATTCGCCAACTTGTGACAACTATTGCCCCTCCCGCACCGCGCAGCTAAGCGGTTGGCCTATAGACCAAAGAAGCAGTCAAAATTTAATTTATTCAATACAATCAATGGACTCAAAATCAAATTATTTATTCATCATAACAGCATGTAGGACATGGTAATTTACAGGGTTGACAAATTAGTGTACTAAAACTACAACTTGAATGGTGGTGAGGTCTCGCTCCCTTTGTTATATGGGACTAATATTCGATAGGCCGCATGTCAGCGGTAATAATTATTCATCAGCGACAGCGCCTTTATGTCGTCGCAGTAAGGGCGGCTTTCGCACTGATCTGCGGTTGGTTGTACTACCTCTGCATTAATTTGGTGATATGTTATGTAAGATAGACATACCGCTTTGGAAAACCTGTTCAACTGATCACCAATGACACTGAACAGGGGTTTCAGATGGTCCTCGTTGACTTCTCCCACGACATTCGCCAAGCTTTTGTCGATACAGTTCCTGAAGTCATCCATGTTCTTTTTCAACGCGTCTAGAGCAGTTGCATTAACATCCCTTTTAACAAAGGCCTCAGTCTGTGGAAGTATATTAGGAATTAGTTTGTGACAAAGGAAGTAAACTTTTCAAGTCTTGACTAATGGGAGTCAAAGTGCGACTCCATGGGGGACTCCAACGTTCACTAACAAGTTCAGGTTAACAGTTAAATTAGAAATAAACCTAGGTTCGCTACTCGTTATGTTTCGGGTACTGTTCTTGGTCTCAGATCTCTTAATGATGTTTGATTTTGCCTTTTATTTAGGTAATGTGTTGTGTATATTCTAGAGATCCTAAATAAATAATGTTTCTTGGCCTTATTCAATTTGCAACATCTGCTCGTGGATTGGATTAGACAAGCCTTAAAGACGCGATTTTGGTAGAACGTTCTATGAAGTTTTCACAGATATTGTTCTACTAGAACCATGTCGCGCTATCGCATCACGCCTGTTTGCGGGAGCCTTTAGATAGCACTGGATATTTGCTTATGTCTAGTTATATTTTCGTGAGGAAATCGGCATGTCCTAGAACCATCTACCAACCCTCACTGGGACCACGTGTCTTACAGCCCACTCCCTCTCGAATAGAGGAGGCCTGTGTCCCAGCAGTGGGAACAGTAGGTAAAGGCAGATTATGTCTGTATGTTATGTAAGCTACCTAAACTGCTAGCCTAAACAACAAGCCTATAATTTTAAATAAACCCAAACAAAAATAATTCAGCAAAGAAAGACCAAAGAATTAGCATTTAGTAGCCCAGTATACCCCCACATTTCTACCTCGCAGTAATGCGGTTATCCACAGCAAACCGCAGTTAACTTCACTTATTACTGTAGTGGTTGTGTGGACGGTTCACGGGGCATGCAAAGTGCTAAAATACAATTTTGTGTGCTCATAGAACGATGAAACCTTGGCTGTGGCTATGTCCAAAATTTTGATGAATATAGAGCGAAGGTGAATAGCTGAACATTGTGTTGACATCATTTAAGTGACGAATTTACTGATTTAACGATGTGTAACATGGTATTATTATCAATAATGTGACAAGAATAATTTTCGATGACGGACGTCCTAATTGGTACCCTCCTGATTCTTATAATTACTTCGCCCGGGACTTCGTCCGCTTTTTCTTGTTCTCCGACCGACCGACCCGTCACATCGCATCGCCTTCTCCGACCGACCGACCCGTCGCATCGCATCGCCTTCTCCGACCGACCGACCCGTCGCGTCGCATCGCCTGAGCTATCACTTCATTTTCGCTAAGCGTTCTTTCTAACTTTTGTCTTTTTGCTCGGCTCTTAAGAGTCATAGCGTGCTGTTATATAGCTTATAGCCTTTCTCAAGAATTAGGCTATCAAGAGATTACCTCTTACAGACATACTTATAAACAAACCATTGTATCTTTTTATAATATTAAATTAGGTTTAGATTTTGTATCAATCAATCTGCCTAGACTTTTCACAACTATGTTGAGATCAGCTTCCGATGTAACCAAATACTAGCTGAATACCAGTATTTTACATGGAGCGACTGCCGATCTGACCTGCACAACCCAGTTACTGGATAACACGATTTTGTACAATATACAAAATAATTTATTGCATTCCTCATACAACAACAGTGTTAAAATCCAATCATCATTTGCACTAAGTTACAGGACTTTGAAATGTTACATCAAAGACACATAAGATAATTAACTCGGGGGGACTATTATAAAGGCCCATGAAACAGTTTCCAATAGGTTCTCCAACAATTTCCATTTTGCGTGGTCCCTACTGAATTTTATCCCGGGCCAAGGTAGGTACTTCCTTAATATCTTTATCCCATCTACTAAATAGCTATAATATACAGGATGTTAGTGTTATGACACCGTTCGTGGCGATTATTGTATGTGTAATCAACATAAAATTCTATCTGTTTTGTTGGATAGAAAAGGTTATGTTGTAAACAAAGGATTATTATTTAAAGGAGTATTTTGACTACCTATTTACTTTCAGAAGTTAACAATGGAGATGATTTTTTTTTCTCTAATTGTATTATTCTTTTCTTGTTGTCACACACCATTGTCTAAATTTATTTTTCACTAGGTCCGCCCCGCGGTTTCACCCGCATAAGTTTCGATTCCGTGGGAATATCCGGATGAGAAGTATCCTATATATTAATCCTTGTTATAAACCACCTGTGTGCCAAATTTCATCCAAATTCGTTCTGGAGTTTTTGCGTGGAAGAGTAACAAACATCCATCCATCCATACAAACTTTCACGGTTAGTGGGATAGGATAGGATTTCTCCTTTCGTAGATCTGCTGGAAGAAATTTCTTAAGAAATAAGTAGTACCTTTGTACTATGCTGATATGTCGTTATTTTACTGTGTGCACGTACATAATAAAGACGTCCTACTAATATTACAAATGCGAAAGTTTGTATGGATGGATAGATGGATGGATGGATGGATGTTTGTTACTCTTTCACGCAAAAACTACGGAACGGATTTGGATAAAATTTGGCGCACAAATAGTTTATAACCGGGATTAACACACACAATACTTTTTATCCCGATATTCCCACGGGATCGAAACCTATGCGGGTGAAACCGCGGGGCGCAGCTAGTTAATAAATATTACTTAAAACCTGGATGAGGCACAGGAGCGTGGGGATTGGGACTCAAGAAAAGAGCCAATACTCCAGCAGTGGCTGATGTCGGGCTGTAGATGATGATGATGATGATTCATATTCCGACTAAATATGATTACATTTCATGTTATCTAAATTATCACTCCACTTTAACAGATTCCCAGTAATACTTACATCAACAAACAACAAGACAACACAGAAAAAAATGGCGTATTTATAAAACATTTTTGCTTAAAAACTGACTTCCACGTATAGATAACAACTACTGACCTTAGTACTAGCAAACTCTAAGTATAAGTACAAACGTAAAGCGGCTATTTACAATGGTACAGTCAAACACATATTGTCCAGGTAAACTAGTAAATTATGTGTCAGTATTATTCTTGTACATTGCAAACAGTAGTAAAAATATTCCATAGATCCGGCTTACGTATGTAACATAACATCATGTCTATAATCCCCGCGGGGTTAGGCAGAACCTAGATTACACCAATATTTTGCTAGGAATATCTTTGAACAAAAAAGCAGTTAATCAAAGGAAATAAAAAAAATTAAAAACCCCCGACACAGACAAAAACCTCTAAAAATTAAAAAAAAAAAAATCGGGCTTGTGGCTAAGTAATAACAGCCGCACGGGTCGATCGATCAGGTTAAGCTACGCTTGCCGCGGTTGGTCCGTGGATGGGTGACCATTTTCACAAACCAAGACCCCTCTGTGCCTCGGAAAGCACGTTAAGCCGTTGGTCCCAGCTGTCATTCGTGGATCTTTGACAGTCGTTACGGGTAGTCAGAAGCCCGAAAGTCTGACAACCGGTCTTACCAAGAGGTAGCGTATTACCCAGTCACTGGGTCGTGGAGGTCAGATAGGCAGTCGCTCCATGTAAAATACTGGTATTCAGCTGCATCCGGTTAGACTGGAAGCCGACCCCAACATATTTGGGAAAAGGCTAGGCAGATGATGATGTATCGGCCCTTTAAGTTTATAAGTTGTAGGTAATATTTTGATCCAAGAATCGTCACATCGGGGGACACCATAGATGGGGACACAGATACACACCTCAAACTTATAACACGCCTCTTTTTTATCAGGGGTTAAATAACACCCCTCTTTTTCCGTCGGGGGTTAAAAATGGTCCACCACGTCAATCCATTGGTACCCGGACTTTCAATTTTTTTTGTTGATAACCATGAGATTATATTGACCTCAAACCTAATAAACGGTCATTGCTATAAAAATCTGTTTCATTTCGTCCGAACACGACAGATAGCTATTTCAACGTATTTACGTTGTCATAACTTTAGTAATTAACCTATTTGGTGTTTCATTAATATCTGAGAATTAACAGAAATAGAGAGGTTATCTGCTCAGATATTATTTACAAATAAAGAATATTTCAGACTAAAACATATTTAGCTACCTATATTAAAAACAGCCGATTTTGTAGAAATAATATTGTAAACAACTGTCACTTATCGCAATTTTATACATGATAAAAGTTATAAATAAATAAATTCTTTATTTCGCAAAAAAGTGAACAATAACACTAGTGACTATGATACGCTAAGAACTGTATTACCAGAAAATTTAAAAACTAGCGTATTTTGAACTTTGGTACTCAAAGTAAGATCTAACTTGTGTTATGAGTACCAGTGTTCCAGCAAAAGTTATTAGACAAAGGTACACAGGTTCCCACGAGGGACAGCAGGGGCATTAGTGCAGTTTCATTGTCACAGAGAAATGAAGAAAAATTATACAGAAAATAGAGTTATGTATTTACTCTTATTCAAACTAAACTAAAAAAGATATAAACAAAGACATTAAATTATTGTAAGTATCTTAAATCTCTTTGGATATAAACATAATTTAATTGATTTCAATCTACCTAGTTTTTACCCAACTGTGTTGACGTCGTCTTCCAGCCTAACCGGCTGCAGTTGAATAACAGTATTTTATATAAAGCAACTGCCTACCTAGCCTCCACAACCCAGTTACTGGGTAACACGATATCCCTTGATCAGACTGGTTATCAGACTTTCGGGCTTCCGACAACCCGTAAAGACTGTCAAAAATCTACAAATAACTGCCGGGACCAACAGCTTAACATCCATGTGCCCCGGGGCACATAGGGGTCTCGTTATGTTATAAATACCCATTTACCCATCCACAAACCGACCTCGGTATCCGTGGCATCGATCAGTGCGGCTGTTATTATTTAGCCACGAGCCCTGCTCATAATTTAATAGACTTACGACGAAAATAAATAAACAAATTGTATCTCAACATAGTCACTCATTTTACAAGAACAAAACAATCTTTTTGTAAAAAGTTTTCATTCTGGTCGTCCCCTTTATCTCACCCTATGGGAAAAAGGTGTTAAAGTATTTATTAATAGATATTGGTAAATAGAGTCTACCAACCCGCACTGGGCCCACGTGGTACCTAGATTACGGCCCACTTCCTCTCACAGAGAGCAGGCCTGTGTCCCAGCAGTGGGAACATTATAGGATTATGCACGAGTATAAAACGCACTCGACACTTCAACATTTTTCAACTTGCCTTATTACTATCAATAGTTCAATATGGTTTCTTGCTCTCCCGTGGAAGAAACCACGACTTTAACTATTTCTATTGTGAAGGAGAATATATATTCGAGTTTGAATGGAATACGTCCTGGATTTATCTTTTAGACTAACACCTTTTATAGGCTTAGGGAAAGCCACTTTTCATCAAGTAAAGTTCAGTTGAAAACCAGCGTCAGGTACTAGTTGGCTCAGCCGTGAGGCACACAATATTATTTCGAAGACTTTTCTGTTTTTTTTTTAGTGTGAATATTTTGTGCCCGGGTCAAATAAATGTTTTTTTTTTCTGAAAGCTGCAGGTTCTTATGCTGTCTTCAACCAAACCCTACTTAGGGCATTTTGCTCATAAATCATTATATTCATTTCATCCAACGAAACGTTCACTGCTGAAATTGAACATTCGTATAAGTAACGGGGATAGGTTTTAACTATAATAAATTGGTGAACGCAATGTGTTACAATATTACGGAACCGCTTTCCGAGGAAACCAAAGCTTTAGCGGTCAAAAATACATACACTTCTGCTCATCCTTTTGTAAAAAACCCCTAATGTAAACAAAATAACAAACAGGTTTACTGAAAATCGGTCAACTTCACCACATAGGTATTTTGTTACCGACTGTGCGCGCCAATTGTGCTAACAGTCAAAGTGCTCTGTCCTAATTGTTTGAAGAGATCAAAACGTTGAGTTGGTATGATATACCTAGGATAGGATCCAATTATTTCTAGTGGAGTACTGCCTATAATGCTCGGTTCCTATTAACAAAAACTAATCGATTTGCTTACCTATGGTAGCAATTTTTATTGCCAAACTGGGCGTATATACAGGGTTATTTGTAAAACACCAACAACCTCTTAAGAGGTCATTGTACTCATCATTATGAACACCTTTTACTATAGGACAAAACCTGAAATCGCGAAAAAAAAGTCAGCTGCTCCCTATATTTTGACGAGTTATGCGAACACAAATTTAGGGAATAGCTGATTTTTTTTTTGCGATTTCAGTTTTGGTCCCATAGTAAAAGTTGTTCATAATGATGAGTACAATGACCTCTTAAGAGGTTGCTGGTGTTTTACAAGTAACCCTGTATAGATTCGTAGTTTTATGCACAGTAGACTCTCCCATATAGAAGTAGCTAATATTAGACTATTATTAAGGTCTTTGCTTCATTATTGGTAAGGATACAAGGGTCTTAATTTTAATCAATAACGGTCAGTAAAATATAGGAATCGGCCATAAGAAACGATTGAATACGGTATCAGGTTGAAAATAACATTACTATACTTATTAGACAAAGGGCAAGCCTGGGGATCTGCCTACCATCATGGGAAAAAAGGTCTGAGTTTATGTTTGTATATATGTTTGGAAAGTGCTCCTCTAAGTAATTAATTTTTCTTTTTGCCATCATACGTATTTTTGGGTCCCAGTAAAATAATATTTATCCCTAAGTTGATAAAATTTTCGTATTTCCTAAATGAAAAGACACTACGTACTTTGAGAGCTTGGCCAGCTCTCAGTACCGGACGAGCAAATAAAACCACATGGCAGTTTGTCATAACTTTAATAATTATTCCTAGAAGATAGTAAGATGGAATTTGATGAAAAATATTAACGTTCGCAACATAACGATGTAATAAATATAACAATGAGATACTACACACTAATTTAACATTAACATCATATTGTAATAACAATATTCTATGCGGTAATTATTTTGACGTTATCCTTTATTTCTAAATCCCCTTTAACGTCGTCCAAACTGAAACAAAATACACCTTCATTAATTATTACGCTTTTTATAACATCTAAAGGAGGGTCAAATCTTATAAAACCGCCATAGAAACCTATCTTTTCCTTCAAAATAATTATCGAGGCCAGAATGATTAGACACTCTTTCGAGATCCGGCAGCGTTAACTTTTGGATCACAATTATCTCTCGACCGCCAACATCTCCATCGTTACATTACATAACGAATGCAACCCCAATGACCAAACCTTAACTGATGTACATACATAGATATGTATTGGGAAAAACTTAAATAACCGGATATTTAAATGGTGTATCGCCGAAACTATACATTATGTATCATAACTAGTCAAGCGTCAGGTTCACGCGACCGTTCCGCAAACGCGCGCAGCCCCCGACCCGCGGGCGACCTCGCCCGCTCCGTCGTAACTAAAACCTTTATAGCTACTAGACCATAAAAGCTAGAATAAAGAAAACACTACGAAAAAATTACAAAATCAGATCAGAGAAAAAAAACATACATTTTTATCAATCTAAAGTACAAGAAACCATACTTTGAAATTAGAATGAGACTCGATTTATCACCTTTAACTGTGATATTTTATGTTAATATGGGGTTGTCATATTTAAAGGTAGTGGTACTCGTACGGTGTGGTATTTATTTATTTACCAAAATCGATTAATAAATACTTTTAAATTTATTCCACCTTGGAGTAATATAAAGAGGTGTGTCAGGAAGAAAACTTTTTACAAAAAGTTTGCCTTGATAATGTAAAATGAGCGACAACGTTTGATATACAGGTTGTTTTTTTTATTATTTTCGTGGTTAGGTTACCGGCATGTCCCAGAACCAAAAAATCGAAGACTTCTATCATCTACCAACCTGCACAGGGCGAGGCAAGGGCGAGGCAGGCAACCGGCGAGGTAGATTACAGCCCAATCTTTCTCGAAGAGAGGAGTTCTGTGTCCAGCATTGGAAACATTACCTATAGGCTTATTAGGAATTCTGAATCAATTTAAAAATAACCGGATAAACGTAAATGGTATTCAATAAACTTTTGGCACACTACACTATACATCAAAGTCAACAAGTTTTGGGAGGACCAATTAAACATTTGGACTCTTTTAATAAAGATTGGTCCTTAGCCGCTCTGGATAGAGAGAGGTGAAAGAAGAGTAATGAGGCTTTTGCCCAGCAGTAGGACATAAAAGCTAATAAAAAAAAATTAACCATTTCCCAATAATAAATCATTCGAAGCCTCGAGAACCGATACAAGTTACAAGCTGTTACTACCTATAAAATATATCATGGAGACGTTCCTAGCACCTGTAGTAAATTTCAGGCTCTTTATTGCTAAGTTACTAGTTGACATTTATAAGCCTTTGTCACCAAACGTGTGTTTAATTATTCGTCTGCTGCCGGCAGTAAAGCCAAGGATTCTGGATGTTCTGAATAAATTGAGTTGTAACGTAGCTGTGTAGTTACAGTCTTCAGGAGTCTCTATAAACATACTCAGTACATCTACGTAGAAGGAATTTTAATGCTTCGCTACCTTAACAGATGTTGAAATGGAAGTTGTCGTGTCCTTCTACAGTTTAAGGAGCCCCTAGGATTTAGACATACCTTTTGGTTAATAATCATCATCTTAATATAGGGTGGCAAGGACATCGACCTTGGTACATGATTCTGAAACTCCCCGTTGGATGTTTTCGTCGGTTATTTAAAAAAAGCTGTTCCATATATTTTGACCGCGTAGGTATTGCATTTTTCTATGAAAAAACTGTTTTTAGGGTTCCGTACTCCGTAGCAAAAACGGAACCCTTATAGGATCACTATGTTGTCCGTCCGTCTATCAAGAACCTTTTTCTCAGGAACGCGTGGTCCCTTGCAGCAGTGCAAAAATCAAACTTCTAAGTCGACGCGATCAAAATATACGGCCTCTTATGCTCCGTTTTTGCCGCATATTTTGACACTCGCAAGGGAATAAAAACCTATAGGATACTTCCCGTTAACCTAGAATCATGAAATTTGCCATGAAGTAATATCATGTAGCACAAGTAAGCGTCACAAAAAAAATATTACTTTTGTGATTGCAAACTTATTTGTAGTTGGTAAACTAACCGCGACCTATGCCGATGTATGGGGACAACAGTTTTCCAACGGCAAAGTTAAGTTTGTCCCTCAATCCGTTTATCTTTCGTTAGAGCAATGTTCGGTACTTTCATAGTTTATGAACTTTCGTAACTTATAAAGTACATAGGTACAGTAGCGGTCCAAAGCGGCGCGCCAGTTTCACGAAGCAATAGATTGACACTTCTGTTTAACTTACGACCTTCTTCTAATGAGTAATTCCTATACTTTATAGTATACACACACACTCTATTCACACACTCAACACACACATTCTCGCATTCGTTTGCAATTACTTTGAATACTTAATCACGGTATTGATGACTACAGTTCACTTATTCGTAAAATTTTAGGATTATACCCACAGATATCAAAATAAATAAATTATAAGGTAGATGGATGCAGTTAACTTAAAGAGTCATTCAACCGCGACTAAATAGAACGTTGTTCATTGTGGGTTAGCGACGTGTGTTCTATATCTATATATTAGCGGTGTTGTAGTTCCTTTTAAAATGCAAGCAAATTTGAACATTGAAATTAAAGCGAATATTATTGCGCTGCGTAAAATTGGACTTAATATAACACAAATATCTGATGAAACCGGACTGAGTGTAAGTGTAATGATTAAATTATTTTATTAAACAATTTATCTTATTAAAGTAGAACTGCTGATTCTTATTTTTTTAAAACGTTTTATAAAGTCTAAATAGAAGAAAATATAATTCCGAAGTAAATTTATTTACCTAGATTATTGAATGATGGATTAATATAACTATATTAATTCTATAAATATATGTAACATCTCTTGTCATTATAATTTTGTTTCTAAATCGTAGGTAATATTAGTAGTTTGCTTAGTAGCCTAACAGTACTCCTTTTTTTTATTTTAGAGAAGTAATTCCATGGCCGGCACGACCTCCTGACCTCAACCCCATAGAAAATCTATGGGGTTTAATCACACAGCGATGGGACGCAAGGAATGAGAGGACTGATGAGCAATTGAAGCTGCATTGCCTAGAAATCTGGGAAAATATAAGAGGAACAGACATATATAGTAATATTGTAGGGTCGATGCGCGTTTATTTGATTGCATTGCTAATAATGGGGGTTATACGAAGTATTAAATTATAAGTTGATTATAGCAATACTAAAATTATATTGTGATATCCGTAATAAGGATTATTTTGAGGTTTAGCTTCAATCTTCTTTTCATAATGAAAATGAATACTTAAGCTATAACTGCAATAAGTCCTAATAAATACGATTTGTTAACTTTGACATTTGAGATAGGCAACTTAGGTAGGCTACTACTACTGAGTAATTTAATTGTATTGTGACAAGGAGTCCGCACTGTTTTTATTTACGTGGGTAGATTTGCTAGTTGTAGTTTGTTAAAGTACTCCAACAAACTACAACCAGCAAATCTACCCACACAGTGGTAATTAAAGGACAATATTATTATATTAAATTGAATCTTTGCGACAAACACACTTCTATTTTTTCTAGTCCTTTAAACCAAATACAACCTTATTGCATTAAACATATGGTCTTAAATCGAACTGGATTCAAGTCATCGACCGACCCGTGAGTGATAACAAAAGCATTCCTGAGCGATAAGGATTTTTTCTAAGTGGTTACGGACTAATGAGTGAATACAAATAAAATAGACTATATTACGTGCAACGAATTTACAAAACGCATAATTACGGTTTAACCGCTATTACCTGCTTAACTTCAATAAATTGTTCTTTATGAGAAAATAAACTGTTTTAACTAGACGTTTATTTATTTCTAGTTTATAAAATTATAACGAATAAACAATTTGAAATTACTTATAAAACATTTTTATTTTTAACCCCATATTACAATAACAATATAATAATAACAATATAATAACTTATTATTATCGTTTATTAATCTATCGAATAATAAAAAAAAACCGATAAAGATTATTGTTAGAAAAGAAAAATTAAAAGTTCCATCTCGAGATTGGAACCCAGACCTATGCGTTCGATAATCTAATACGTAAGACTACCAGCTATCGGTACTTGATGAAATGACTTCAATTTTAGCAATGGTATGAACCAACCAAAGTCATGCGTAATTACGTAGCCTATGTGCAAAAGCGACGGTATGTTTTTTGTTTCGTTCGACGCCAGCCAGTGTGCGAATTCTGAGATGTGCGTTCTGTGTTGATACATCACTACACACAGACGTAGGTACGGACGTTACCGCGCGTTCACAGCAATACAGTCCTTAAGCTGGTAATCAATTAATGACTCTTGACTGTACATAGATTGTATCACACAAGACACAAGAAACTAATATTGTAATTATACGTTTTGGAGACTTATTTATTGGGAAAATTTTCGAAACTCGATTCCGTGAACGAACTATTTACTTAACTAAAAGTTTGTACGGAACTCTCAGTGCGCGAGTCCGACTCGTACTTGGCCAGTTTTTATTTTTTTAATAACCGACTAAAAAAATTTCAACGCTAGGTCTAGAGTCATGTGCTGAACTAACGGTTACAGTTTGCGCGTCTATGTCCCTGCCTCCCTGTATAGATTTGGTTTAAAACTAAATCAATCCAATTAGGTAGGTATAGCAAAAGGGTAAAAATCTGAACTGAGAAACTCGGCTTAATTTCGCCGAACGAAATTTCACTTCATCGTAGCAGAAAGGAATACCTACCTATCTTCTCGTACGTACATTATAACCTCACGGTCAAAAAACGTTGCCACGAAATAATCAGTATCATAATAAGCATAATAATAGAATGATCAGTCTATAATTTTCCCATTGCTGGGACACAGGCCTCCTCTCTGAAAGAGGAAGTGGGCCGTAATCCACCACGCGGGCTGGTAGATGTCACATGTCTTCGAATTTTTGGTACTGGCACATCAATATCATAATCGGTGTTAATCCGTCAATTACGAATGTCGACAAAAAGATCAATTCACACCACAAAACAAACACAAAGACAAAAGTACCAATCATACTTAACACTAATACAATTCTAAAAGGATAAACATAAATCGCTTTGAGTACCTACATTTGGAGAGCAAACAGACCTTCGGTTGGTAAGTAACTGATCAAACACAGAAGTTTGTGTTACGTTATGCATTGTCTACATTAGAATAGTGGCGTTTACATAAAGCTTTATATATATAGGAAGTAGGTAGGTGTTGGGGAGACAATATAACAACTAACAAAGTTCCATGTTAACTGGGAGCCTTTCAAACAACATTCATTCACAAAGAACTTGGGTAAAATTATCTCCATATTATACTTAATGATACTGGAGGAGCTTGTGGCTAAGAAATAACAGACACACGGTTCGATCGATCAGGTTAAGCTAAGCTTGTCGTGGTTGGTCCGTGGTTGACCATCTTTACATACCAAGGTCCTTCCGTGTCTTGGAAAGCACGTTAAGCCGTTAGTCTCGGCTGTCATTCGTAGATCTTTGACAGTCGTTCCGGGTCGTCAGAAGCCGGAAAGCCTGACAACCAGTCTTACCAAGGCGTATCGTATTACCCAATAAGTGGGTTGTGGAGGTCAGATAGGCAGTCGCTCCATGTAAAATGGTATTCAGCTGCATCCGGTTAGACTGGAAGCCAACCCCAACATAGTTGGGAAAAGGCTAGGCAGATGGTGATTAATGACACTCTTAAACCGTCTCACGTCCCGTCTCTCTCTTATCCTTCTTCTGTACTTCTGAGGAGTTTGTTGCGTCACTTCTTCGTTTGAATAAATGACTTTTGATTTTTGATTGGTGCAAACATGAACAAAATCTGTTCCGTTCTTTTTAAGATTACAAGTTTCAAACATACAGACACGACAAGCTGAATTTACTATCTAGTAATTACAGGATGAAGAATTACGTTAAACTTACATTCGAGAGGAACCAAATTCTATGAAGATTATGATGAAACTGCTTCTGCTTAGCTCATCGAAATACGGCTTAATATAAAAATTTATAAACGAACAGCCTGAATATGTTTATATCCAAATAAAAATGAAAATTTTGACAGCCCTCGTATTTATTCACAGGGGGATTAAGTAACATTTGTATGGATTACATGCCAATTCCGAATTTTAGCATTTATCAATCACAAGTTTTCGTGTTTTTTTTTAAATTTACATTTTTTCGCTCGAATCATTAGTCGTATCTATTGGAAAACAATGAAATATTGAAGAGTGCTCATGGTCTTTTTAAGGAAATTTCAAAACGACTGGTTGACACTTCACATGACCCAAGGGCTGGATTTTAGGTACCTTGGCCAGAGGCTAAGCATTGACATACAACGTGGCAATGCCGCAAGTTTCCTGGTACATTACCAGTCGACAGCGATGCGGATGAAATTTTCGACGCTATATTTTAGTTTGTGAATAGTTTTAGATAAGTTAGGATATAATTTTGTTATTTTAGTGTTAGCGTATATATTGTAACTGTTGTGTCTTTGTCAATATTGAAGAGCACTTAAAATTTAAAAATATATTTTTCACACTTACCAAATAATTAACATAGCTGGCAAATCCGTTCATACCCATAGACTTCAACTCATCCTGCTTTTTCATATCTAGTTTTGACATCATTGGCGTCATGTACTGATCGACCGCTTTTTCAACATCTTGCATGAAGCCGAACAATTTTTGCTGGTAGTCTTTCGGATCCGTGACTGGTCCTGAGTAATCTGGTATTTCTGGTGCAGGTTTTACCCCTCCGTTGTTTGCTTCGGACCAGGACTGAGGGTCTGGTCTTGCGTGAGCCTGAAATGGATGATTGTGTGTTTAACTTGGAATAGTGTTGGAAGATGATGTTTGGAGCAAGATTTTTGAATCGTTCGTAAACGAAAACACACGTTTCTTGTGGATTTTTTGCAAAGTGCAAATACAGGTGTGTATTTGCACTAAACCAAAAGACGCAAGATTTAGAACAGAATTACTTTTACTGTCTCGAGTAGTATGGTTAGCAATAGTAGGTAGGTACATATACAAAACTATAATACAGGAAGCAAAAGTTTTAACCGTAAGCATTGTGCTTAGGCCCCCTAGCAGGTTGCGGGTTTAGTTGCAAACAGTAATTTTCACCAATAATTAACAATTGCAAGGGCTAAAAGATCGCATAGTGATTATTTTTAGACATTTTCTTTCAGGCTCGTCGCGAAAAATTTAAAAATCTTGCTCCTTAAGTATTTTCAGAAACATACCTCTTGACGCCACTAATTAATAATTAGGTAGATATGTCAGGTATAAATCCTATATTATCTAAGTTCTACTGTTTTGTAACAATAATGCTAATGATACGCCAAATTATACATTCATTCGGATGCCGTTATTCTATTTAATGGACCGCGATTATCATATAAATGGAACATTGTATTAATCTATTCTACCTATTTCTAAAATTTAGGAGAGATGTATTCAATTTAAACCAATACTGAAATGCTGAACGTTTATTTTTCATATCATGAGTTTTAGGATAACTTTAAAATGAAAACTGAATTAAAAGCAAAAAAAAAATATGACTGAATAAGAAAGAAAGAAGAAGAAAGAAAATAAGTAAGTACCTAAACATGACGCAGAGAAAGAAAACAAAACCAAAAAGAAAAAAGAACAAGTTGGGCAATGGCAAGTTGGTTGACAAAAAAGCGCTGTGTAAGTTCACAATGAATGTATCCGAATTGACGAAAACGGAACAACCGTATCCGAAATCAAAACCGAATACGATGCCACACTCAAAATACTCACAAAATAAAATGCGGACGCAACTAACAATATTGAAAGGAACGACATCTTTGACCAACAAAAACTAAAATAATATGCTAAGAAAAACCTTGTAACCCTTTTATAAATAGAGTGGTTCATTTATTACCTTTGAGTGAATAAGAAATGTCACGTTTGAAAGATAAGGTTAATACCTGAAGTATGGTCAACCATTGTTTGTTGGAAACTGGTGCACTTGTTATCAGGAACCGCTGTGAATAATATTTCTGTTGACGTAAGAATCCTTAGTTAGTAAAAATCTTTTGTTTTGATTTTTTGAAACATTGCATGGATATGACTACATCATTCCTTTAAGGAACAGAATAATGACTTTGTTGAACCTTTCCTCTTGAACATGGAGATCGGTATTGCTTCAGATTACAGGATTAACTTATTTAGGACGAGCTGGTACGCATGTGTACTACAAAAGATACGAATTTTTACTAGCTAGTCCATTGTAAAAAGCAACTTTAGCATTGCAATAAGAACTATCGAATCTTTGATCGCATAAAATCACTCGTAGAACAAATTCCAATATGATTCAATATCCAGTCTTATCTCCCCAACATTGATATTTCCTCACAAAATATGAAGTAACAAAAACACCACGGCCATAATACCACGGGCTCAGAGTTAGCAAAAACAATAACTCATCATGCAAAACACAGATTGTTTCACAACACAGATGGAAAAATATTTGTCACACTCCATATTACGAAAGTTGTTTTGAATTTGTCAAAACTGAGGCATTTGAGTCCATCACTGTGGGAAAATAAACGTGAAACTCAACGAAGTGAATATGATGATAAGCTGTGCGATGCATATGTCTGTTATATGTTGGTTTCAATATTACTCGTATGTTGTAGATAATTTTCACCATTTAACAATGGTTATATTCAGTTCGATGTGTGGTTATAATGTGAGCAGTGGTGGGCCAGTGGTGACGGCCGTAACTTACGACTTATGGGGTCGTGGGTTTGATTTTCTTCAAAGATATGCATGCTAAGTATTTTCCGACTGAGCAGTTTATCATCATACGGAGTGGTTTATAATTCCACGATTATTAAATCTACTAAATTGATCAGATGCAGACCCTTGGAACAGTCTGAGGCGGCATCTACATTGCCACATGCGAACTACGCATCATACTGACATCAAGCAAAAATCCTGCATCGCGCAAGCAGAGTTTACCGCGCAACTAGCATGTATAAAACGTTCCGACATCAATCTTCGGGCAGTAGCCCACCAGACACCACGCCTGTCTGGTCGGAGGATCAGCGTCAGGTGGTACACTTGTGTTGTCATCTGACATTATGTGAGCTGAGGCCCTTTTGGCATTATAATCTTTGTTTTTGTTTCTATAGTTCTAAGGTGTCATTTTGAGTAATGCCAATAAAGGCATTTTTCTTCGGTTTAAAGAAACTTTATTCCCAATAAAGACATAAGTCACTTACTTGAGAACAATACTAAAAATATAGATTACAATATGTTCGTCATCAGTATTACAATTTAATAGCTACCCATCCAATGCATTCATTTCTCCAGAAGTGATCGATTCGCAATTATATGCTGGCTAAGTTGAGTTTTGAATGCATTGTAAGAGTGTATATTTCTTATACAGGACGGTAATTTGTTATAAAGCTGTGCTCCTTCAAAAGTTAGCATTTTTTTGCCATAGTTAGTTCTTGTTTTTGGTAAAACTAGCAAGCTTGCTCGCCGTGTACTGCGTTGACTAACTTGTTTATATTGAGTGAGTGTTATGTTTGAGTGAACGCTTTTGTTGAGAATATTTCTGATGAAAATGCATGTGTTGTAAATATAAAGTTGTTTTATGTTCATTATTTTTGTGTCTTGATAAATTTTGCTGGTAGATGTTAGATATGGGTAGTTGAATATTATTTTTATGATTTTATTTTGGGTAATTTGAAGTTCTGATAATTTTTTTTTAGCAGCACTGCCCCAGATTTCGATTAAATTAAGTAGATGTGGCTTTACTAGGGAGTTGTAAATAGTATACCGCAATTTTGGTGGAATACAACGAACAATGTTACGCAGTGACCCGGAGAGTGCCGAGAGTTTACTTTTTATATGATCAATATGAGCATTCCACGTTAGTGAGCTGTCCATTCTTAGACCGAGGTATTTTTCGCATGGTTTTTGCTGTAGCGGGATATCATTTATTGTTAGAGGGTCATATGAGGGAATTGATTTATTTTTAGCCTTAAATATTATATAACATGTTTTAGAGATATTTATTGTTAGTTATTGGTAGTTGTTATTTATTGTTCTTTCTTTTTTCTTTCTCCCTTTTCTATTGAAGATGAGTGAATTTTACACTTTGTTCCACATACTCTATAAGTCCATCACGACACATGCCACTAACATTTTGTGATAAATCCTTTCCATTAATCGGATTTTCATCAAACATTCCATTTGACCGTACTGCCCAGACTACCTTTCTCAACCCTTAATGCCACAAAGTCTTTTCTCAGACCACAAAGATAGTGTGACATTGTTTCTCTCGGTACTAGTTAGCAATTTCGCACCTTCTACCCTTTTAAGGTCGAAATTCAGGTACCTTGTGGTTTTACACTTACCTAGTCAAGTATTTAATTACCCAAGTATCTTTCTAGTAAAAAATACCTACATTTGTGACTAGGAAAAACCTTGTGAAGAGCTCATCTGTCACTAATGAGACACAATTACTTTTTCTATTGTTACCGAACTTAATAAGCTTGCCTAAAAGACGAGGGCTAATTAATCCCAAATAAATTAAATTGTTACACTCGTCCTTACAGTGTTCAAATTTTTTTTACAAATTTAATAAAAACCAAGACGTTTTGTTGAGATTAGACTCATTTCATTTACAAAGGAAAAGCTACTCGAACATTTTAAAGTAAGTTAGTTTTTCTTTCCAACAAACAATGTTAGTTTTTCATTCACGGTCGCCGTGTTAGGAACGTGACTGCGGGTGACATTTTCTAAGCGACGATGACTACGATAGACAGACACGCGATTAAAATAAACACTTCGTTATTACTTTACTTATCTCTACAGCTGTGAGTACGGGTACTTTGTGTGTATTCTTTTGTTTATTATATTCATTCTGGAATGAGTATTAGAAGCAACAATTTTTTTAAACTTTAATACCTTTGACCATTTTACAAAGCTATGTTACAATGACAAAGATTTGATTTGTTTTTTTTTAGATTTGTGTCTGGTTGATAGCAATAGGCTCGCCCCCTATTTTTAAGTCCCATGTAGGGACTTAAAAATAACTGGGTGCACTCCGCCATACCCTTAGGAGAATACAGGTCTTACATTATTTTTATTGGTGTGTTTATTTCTAAAGGTGCTGATAGACTGGATCAGTGCTGCTGGGGAGTTTGTTGCGCCACTTCTTCTTCCCAGCGATAGCACTATGAAGTGGTGAAGGGCGGGCGTTTTTGGGGGACTGTCTTTTGTAATTTTGACGTTCGAAAAGTGCTGATTCTCAGCTTAATTTGAATAATGACTTTTGATTTTTTTTTTTTGAGCATTCACTTGTAACATATCATCGAGTATTCGCCGTTTTTATATTTGTCGAACTGAACAACGAGCCGAGCCAAGCATAGAGCCAAACATTGCTATGAACATTTTCATGAGCATTCTAGTGAACGCTCTAGTCGATGCTCGTCAAAAAATATTCTTTACGATGATGTCAGACAGGAACGATGACCGAAGCTTGGCTTGGCAAAAAGCTCGAAGCAATGCTCGCTAGAATGCTCGCCAGAACGCTTGATAGAATGGTCGCTAAAATGTTCTCGTATTTTTCCGTGCTGTAACATTCGCACAAATGCTCATTACAAGTGAATGCTCAAGTCTATCAGCACCTTTAAGGACCAACATTTTTTACATCAAAGACCATTATAAAAAAAACATCTTATTCACTGTGTATTTTTTGTCTATTCTGCGTTCGTGGAATTTAAAAACAGACTAAAGTAAAAGACGAAATATGGCTCTGTCTTACCCTTTAGAAAAAAAAATATTGCTGTTCCCTACGTTTTGACCATGAAACAGAAGATTTTTTTTTTGTTTACCGACGAAAAATTTCTAGGCTATGGGGTCTGTCTAAACTCATGTGCTGAATTCATGGTTACAGTTTGCGCGTCGATGTCCCTGCCACCCTCTATACGTAAGAAAAACTTGAGAGAATTGCGTTACTCCAGTGTTTGTAAAGCACTTCAATTATATAGGGATGCTGTTTATTAAATAAAGAAAAAACATCTTCAACAAGATCCAATATTAAACTGCAGATTAAAAACGTAATTGTAAACAATTGCCAAGTTAATTGAAACAAGCAAATAAAAGAAAAAAAAATACAATTAAGCCTCAATGGGATTCGTCCAAAAATTGTCCAGTGCCATAAAATTATTGGCGAGGAGGAAATAAAAATAAATGAGCCTTTTTATTTGCTCACGAGTTTTATTGTTCCTTTTTGTAACATTTAGAAGTATTAAATTAATTTCAGTGATTTTTTTTATATCTTTTTTTGTGTTCAGCATCTCGTAGGTCACATTTAAACATTGCAAATGCAAGAAATAAATAAACTAACAAAAGACTACATCACTGGTATGGCTGAAGAATTAGAAACATCAATCTATGTCGCATATACCCGCGATTTATCTAGGCAGACATTTGTTAAGTACAATCACACCTCCGCAACCAGACTGAATTAACTCAAAAGAAAACCACATCTAAACGACATTTTCCAATAAAACTGTCTAGGGCTAACTATTAGCACCCAAATTAGACGATATTTGACACTTTATAACCCCAGGGTAAAACCGACAAAGGCCCAAAATAGTTAGTAAATAACTCCTGACAGACGCTAGTAATGGCTAAGATAAGGCTTTAGGAAAGAACTAACAAAAGACAACTCCCACTCGTATGACTGAAGAATTAGAAACATTAGTCTGTGTCGCAAACACTCGCGTTCTACCTAGGCAGACATTTGTCATGTATGTACAATGACACTTGCGCACCGAAACTAAATAGCAAAACACACCTCTAAATGATATATTCCGATCATAATCATTTATTTGTCAGAGTATGGTACATTATTATGGTTAGTCAATGGCATACCATTGACTAACCATAATAATGTACCATCACATTCTGCCAAGTGTGGCATTCAAATATTAGGTACCTACCTACATACATTTAATACAAGACAGAGATTATTAGGTTATTGTGAACATTATAAATTGCATAAATAATAATAATAATTTATTTACTTCAGACCAGGTCCATAAACAACACACATTAAAATTTTATACTAAAAACAAAAAACACAAAAAACATACATACATCGTGAAAACACAAAACTACACCAAAACAACTTACTTTAAATAATGGAATAACGCACGATGAGTGGTCATCCATTGCCACATCATTGGACTGTCTGTCCTGTCGGCTACTATAGCCACCAAGCTGTTGGAGCTGTCGCGCACTCGCCGCATCAGGGATGCTATCCGTGTCCGCATCAGTGCGTAAAAATCTGGCACGCCATTATCCGCGAACATCCCCGACGCACTACAAAAGCGCGGCAGCCCCAACATAACTCTGAAGGCGTTATTGTATTGGACTCGCAGAGCATTGTACGAGCTTTTTGTATAGCTGACCCATAGGGCACACGTGTACATGGATTGGCAATACGCTCTAAAGAGTGTAATTTTCACCTCCCTAGTACAACGTGCAAACCTACGAGCCAGCATGTTACATCGAACTGCCAATGCAACGAACACGAACACGCGCGCGCGCGCGCGCGTGCGTTTTAACTACGAATTAAAATTACAATCTATACTAATATTATAAAGAGGTATTTGTTTGTTTGTTTGTATGTTATGATTTATTTTAATAATTATTTTTACATTTGATAGCCCAATTCATGAGGATGATTATAGGCTATATAACATCACGCTGCGACCAATAGGAGCGGAGCATCAATGGAAAATGTTGCAAAAACGGGAACAATGATTCCTTTTGAGAGCTTCCGTTGCGTGCGCTGCGTGAACGGTTTAATTTACGCAAAAAATATGTATCATGGAATAGTTCCTCTTTAAAACTTAAAAAAAAGTCCGCAACAGCCATATGTCTATGTTTTAAGATTGAATCACTATAACCTTTTTTATGGTAATCAAATTTGTTAGAAATTAATGCATTATTTGCGAAGGTGTTTTATCAACATGATATCCTTATCCATATGATAATCCTTATCCAAATAAATACGTTATTCATCACAAGTATTGAACTGTGAACCAAATTGCCCTGACCTCACTTGATTTCAATCAACATCTTAGGAGATATCATAATTTTAAAATAACCCCGCAACAAAATAGGTATGGCAACGTTCATCAGTTCAACATAAATACAGTCAGAAAGAGAACTGAGAGAAAACGAAGTGATAGCGCGGGCGAGCGATGCGATGCGATGCGACGGGGTGGGGTGGGCGACAAGAATTTCACGCGGACGAAGTCGCGGGCGGAAGCTAGTTTGTTTTTTTTTTTTTAAAACGTTGCCCCACACTAGGGATTTCTCCTGTATCGTGGGTACGTTTACAAACATTTAAACTCACATACACAAACAGCCAGACCCGGAACAACTACTTGTAGGTCATACAAATATTTGTTCCGTGCGGGAATCGAACCCGCGACACGCAACGCAGCAGTCAATCGCTTAACCACTGCGCCAACCTTGCCGTCAACCGTCGGACTGATATAATAATATGTCAGTTACAAATAATCATAAACACACAATAAAGCATTCTAAGCCCAAATATTAGTCCCAATGCAAACTGTGCGTCTAGAATGCGTCTTGTCGCTGCTACTAGACGCAGACCTGACGGTTGCATCGGCGGCTAGTCGTTACGACAAACGTCGTGCAGGAAGCGATCAATTTTCTTTGACGCGCTTCGACGTCCGAATTGAAAACGTAAACATACAACAAAAAACAAAAACACACGTGCACCTGCCTCAGCGCTCATACTTAGCATGACTGACGTCGGGTAAGCGCGTGCGCCGTGGTTCTAGTCGCTGCGACAAGTATAAGCGTGCGAGTAGCCTGCCGTTGCGACTCTGCAAGTCGATACGAAGTGTGCAGAGCTTTGAACAAAATATATATGAAAGTTGTCGGCCGTAACCTGTCATTGCGTCTAGTCACCGAACTGTCGCAGTTGCCACCCACAATAAACGATATTTCACACTCTATAACCACAGAGTAAAGCCGACAAAAGCCCAAAATAGTTAATAAATAGGTCCCAACATAGATTCACATTTACTTGTTACGTCAACACTGATAGCCCACGTACCGTTTATTAAATTAAACCCTCTTAATATTTCAGCAGGGTCTCTATTTACTTAGGATGCCAAGTTATGCTCTTATCTTCCAGTATATAATGCGGCACCGAGATTATATGAAAACACTTTCCGAGGGCAGTTTTCCGAGAAAATCTCGTGTTACACGGAATTTTTTGCTGACCGTTTTGATTAAAGGAATATAGACTACTAACAGTTCATTTGGTGTAGGTACTTGCTTTGGCTTATTGCCTGTTCCAGGGTAGGTTTTGAATTTTCTAATTTTTAATACTGGCGTACCTAGGAAAAGCCACTGAAGTTCTTTGGTAGAATTCCCGTAGCACACACAGAAACTGAGAGGTTGCGCTTTGATGTCAATGTATAAGAGCCTTTTGAGGTAAATGGAAAGTATAATAAAAAACGTGTTTATTTCAGCTGAATAATGTAATTCTTCCATGAACATTATCCCCTTTATTCATAAACGTTGCTAAAAGTTAAATAGTGATTAGGCACTGTTTAACCATACATTTTTTACTTTGAGCGTCACTTAACTTTAATCATCGTTTATAATTAATAACCCCAATTATTTTACTTTTCAAGTAAACATCTTTTTTTAATGCAACCTCATAATGTAGGTTATCCTTGAGTACACAATTTGTATAGTTTTTGTACTCAATTATTGTTTCTATTATAAGACAAATCTGTAAACCTGTATCCTGAAATTCGCCTCAGTTCAATTAACAAAACGCTCATTACGTACACAATTCAACTCGACGTCCCTACAAAATGCTAGGGTTGTCCCGATCGAAACTAATGTGGATGTTAGGCAACAAGCCACGTATTCAATATGGAGGGCGTGGCGGGCACAGCATCATGAAACGCTCATTAGTTGTCATCACCAGCCCTGAAATAGGTTAGGTATACAGGTTGCCTACACTTTTTTTTTTTTTTTTTGAGGATGGGAAATCATCAAATGACCCCTCCCGCTCTGGGTGGAGCAGAAGGGAGTGTCAGACTCTTACTGACTAAAACCCACCCGTGTTCCTTCCTTAACCCTTTATGTTCCAGGGCAGCGGTAAACCCTTTCGGATGGTCCCGCTACCCTGGCAGGCTTCGGCCCTATGGGGCCCCGTCTCTTTTGCTGACATCTCTTTGAGGCGCGCGTGGAACACGAACACGCCGTCCGGCACGGGCCTAGTCCTGATCGGACGGAGAGCTACCCATTACTCTCCGCCCGCAGGCCCGCGCCTACGGTGGCCGGGAGTCGTCACGCGGCTCCCGACGCCCGGAGCGTCTCCCGCGGCGGCTGAGGCGTGAGGTGCGCAAGGCGCGTTCCCTCGCCCACCCCGCCACCTCCTTCGCTAGCATGACTGCTTCGCAGAAGGAGGTGACTGCCTCCCACTCCCTCTCACCCCGGACCATGGCTTGAACCAGGGCCGGACGCGAGAGGTCGCCGCCGCTGCCAATCGCCTCTACGAGGACACGGCGGTGCTCTGCCCAAGCAGGGCAGACCTCCACCGTATGCTCCACCGTGTCCTCTGGGCGATCCTGACAGTGGTGACACCCGGGCGTCTCCTCCCGCCTGATGATGTGCAGGAACCTCCCGAAACATCCGTGTCCGGAGAGGACCTGCGTCAGGCGGTAGGTGAGAACGCCGTGACGTCTCCCTAGCCACTCCTCAAAGAGGGGTCTTACCGCCGCTATCGTGGCGTGCCCTGCGCTGGGTTGCGATAGTCGCTCCTTCCATGCCACCATGAGATCGCGCCGGAGATTCGTCCGCTCCGCCGCGGTTTGCCGCGGATGCGGAGTTTCCCCCCGGCGCAGTGCCTCCGCGCGCCAATCATATAGGCGCGCGAGGACTATCGCCTCCAGATCCCATGGTGGCAGTCCGGCAAGGAGGCTTGCTGCCTCGCCTGAGAGGTTGCCTACACTTCAATTGTGGTTTAGTATGGAGACTATGAAGTGAGAGTCTTGTGATTATATCTAAGAAGTGAATAAGATGGTAGATTACTTATTTCTTCTTCAATCGGTTCATGATCACTGGACACTTTTAAGCGGAAAATCTATCTCCATCGACTCCGGTCCAAAGTTGCCATTACCACCTACTAAAGGGGATTGAAGATTTACATATGGAGCAAGGCATACTTACTGTCACGCCATTTTGTTTTTTTTTTTTCATAATGGCAGCCACGCTTGAAACCTATATACGAGTAAGTCGATAGCTGACATAAATGCAAACAGTAAACATAATAAAAACAAACCCCGTAAATTGTGACGTTGTTCAAAGTTGATCACGTGACATCCATATTTTTTTAACATGTGTTTTGTTTTTTTTTTTTGGCAACCGTCCTTGTAAAAAGAAAAGAAAAGTCTTGGTATTAAGTTATAAAACTAAAGCTCGATTGGTGGGAGCATTAGTTATTCCGATTTTCCTCTATGGAATGAGACGTGAACAATCCGTGCAAGAGAAAGACGAAGGATTGACGCATTGCAAATGTGGTGCTGGAGGGAAATCTGCAAATACCATGGGCAGCTTAACGCACAAATGTGTTTGTCCTTTTCCAACTCGATATCAAGACCCGATTGTTTAGTTTGCCCACGTATTTTGACCTATTTCAGTGACATAATGCGAAGGGGAGATAGCAACCTTGAAAAGCTGGTCGTTGTTGGCAATACCGAACGAAAGATTACATACATATGGAAATTAATAATAATAATAATATGGTAAACGTAAAAATATTTGGGAACAAATAATATACTTACGTAGTAGACGTAAAAACAGTTCTTGTTTTTTTTTTTGCAAGAACATTCTAGAACGACGAAATTTATCAAAACTTTACAAAATGGACGTTCTATCTAAAATCCAATAAATAGAGCAGCATTAGTATCTACATGGTGTAGCAAAAAATCTACTGGCTTTTGCGCTTCAACAATAAAAGAGACATTCACAGCGCTATTTATCTCCAAAGAAGAAATTACGGTAACAATGCATATTTATGAAGGAAAACCCTCATTTATTTCAATTTAGCCTCGAACACTGTTGATGTATGTATGTAAAATATAAAATGTTACAAGTTTCTTCGTTAACTGCGGCCATTTTGCAGCGAAACGAAGTACCCTTTGCCAATTATAATTAATTTCCATTTCAGAGCAACTTAATTGATTTAGCAGTTAAGGCCACCGTTTTTTCTATTATGTAGTTACCTCCTTCGTTGAGGGTGTTAAAAAAGATTTTTACATTTTCCGATAGTCTGAAAAGTGTGACTATTACGATCTTATCGGGAAGAACGATGGCAATTATCGATGAATAGTAGCTTTAGCTGAGGATCTCGTCAAGATTTGCATAAAACTGTGGAGAATGAAGTATTAAGAAAGAATACTTATTATAATAAGTATTACAACTGACTGAAATATACATCAGTCAGTTGTAAAATGTTGTAGGTAGATATAGGTGGTGGTGGTGGTGGTGGTCATTTATTCAAATAGGCACATAAAAGGCACTTTTGAACGTGAAAATTAAAATTAAAATAAAATTGATTCTAGTCACCCCTTCCAAAAGGTAGTTTTCGTAAGGAGAAGAATGGGCAAGAAACTCCACCGTTACTGTTGTTGGGTAATGTGGTAGGTAGGTTGTTGTTGGGGTTGTGGTTGTTGTGGGTGGCATGTTGTGGTAGGTGGACTTCCAAAAAAAAAACACTACAAAGAGAAAAATAACTTTAATTTCGGAAGTCGGTGTCAAAAACTGCGTACCCCTTTAGAGGGTACAGGCGTGACGTTATGTTGTGTGATTGCGTAAACAATACATACATAAGCGATAGCAGCAATAGCCGTTGATTTGCTGGCATTTATTGAAGAGTTCCGTTGTCTGTCTCCGAAACTCATCATCAGATCTTGTCGAAATTTCAGTGGGACCATTTGGGAAGTATACCCTTTCCAACAAAAAAAATAATAATTCAAATCGGTTGGCAAGTGACGGAGTAATGCGCGAACAAACATAAAAAAAAATACAAACATCCGAATTGAGAACCTCCTCCTTTTTTAGAAGTCGGTTAAAAAGGACACAATTATATCTTCTAGGGCATCCTCTGCCCGTGTTTCCACTGACATCGGCCTTGTAAATACCGTACCGCTTGCCGCGGTTGGTCTGTGGATGGGTGACCATCTTTACATACCGAGACCCCTCTGTGCCTCGGAAAACACGTTAAGCCGTTGGTCCCGGCTGTCATTCGTGGATCTTTGATAGTCGTTACGGGTAGTCAGAAGCCCGAAAGTCTGACAACCAGTCTTACCAAGAGGTATCGTATTACCCAGTAACTGGGTTGTGGAGGTCAGATAGGCAGTCGCTCCATGTAAAATACTGGTATTCAGCTGCATCCGGGTAGACTGGAAGACGACCCCAACATAGTTGGGAAAAAGCTAGGCAGATGATGATGATGGGTCTTCCATAGATTAGCGCGTTCAAACAAACTCTTCAGCTTTATTATTAGTGAAGTTACATAGTTGTAGATAGATGATGCACATCATGTCAGGCTTTGAACGTAAAACCTTGACTTTAATGCTCATAAACCTCTGAGGCATCATGACTTACTTAATTAAAGCTTGTTACACATTTACGTAAGATGTTGCAAACTTCAAAGACTTGTCCGTCATCTCTACTTTGCCTTATATGTATGAACATCAAGGAGGACAGCTTACGTCACTTCTCTGTTTCTTTAGACGAGGGTTTTAGACACATGCAAGTAAACATACCTACATGTTACCTACATTGTAAAGAAGATAATGTTTCTGGCTCGTAACAAAAGAAATACTTAAGTAAATAATAATTCTTTAAATGACATATTGTACCTTCCAAACACAAGGAGAGGTGTGTTGTAGCGTTTTCATAATAAGAACTTGGCCAACAGCATCCTCTAGCTACCAAAAACTGTGATCATCATCATCATCATCATCTGCCAAAACTGTGATCATTGCGATATAATTGTGAAGATCTGGTTCTTGCATTGAAGTGGTAATCAAGATCACGAGTCACAATAGTGCGTAAAAGAGTGGCTTCCCTGACGCGCCGCGAGATCTCGAAGTGTCCTTTTTAATATTAAATAGCACAATAATTATTATTAATTATAGTAACATAATTATAGTAGTTACAGTTGGGGACGGATTATTTGACTAGGCTGAAGTGTGGTTCTTGTCCTTATATTATATAATTGTATTTTATTGTTTTAATTATATTTGAATTAAAGCAATGATTGTGTATTAAATATTATAACTAACAAATACTATTTTGTACGCCAAAATTGTTTTATTAATTTTATCATATATTTTTATAATTAAAAATTTTTATATTAAAATGATTACACATTTTAATATTATTTTTTTTAATTATAAGTATTATTTACCAGCAATTAAAATTATCCTCAAATAAAATTAAAAATTCAAACAATGCAACAAAGGATGGTCGGCTCTGCAAGTGACCACAGAGGCTTGGCCTGTTTTTTGGCCAAAGAATTAGCATTGCCAGACAACGTGGCAATGCTGCCAGCCTTTTGGTCACGTTTCCTATTGACAGCGATGCGGACGAATTGTTTGATGCCCTTTGATTATTTTCCTTCCTTTTTATATACTTGTACATAATTATTATTATTATTTTAAGACTGTTAGCTTTTGAAATTATGTAAATATTACTTAAAAACTTCAAAACAAATACAGCTACCACACATAATCATAAGTGCCTGATCCTCATAAAACCCGATACAACATTCAAGAAACAAAACAATGTTAAAAGAAACTTCGTTAAGGTACAGTTCAGACGGTATGAGACATAAAATTCCAACAGAGTTTTCTTTCAAGAAAATTGAATATTCATGTCGGGAGATGAGAACTATCCCTCATACAAGCGCTCGTTTTAAATCGTTATACCGTAGCTCAATGTTTTATATTTAAAACTTTCAGCTGTACTAAGACATTCATAAGGCTTTGAATATATCTCAGCACATTTATTAGGCGTCTGTTTTAAGCCCAGAATATTAGGTAGACTTTAAAAATGGTTTTGAAAATTTTAAGATCATTATAGCCTATTAATACCAGTATTTTACATGGAGCGACTGCCTATCTGACCTCCACCACCTGCCTGGGTAATACGATACCCCTTGGTAAGACTGGTTGTCAGACTTTCGGGCTTCTGACGACCCGTAACAACACGACGATCCACGAATGACAGCTGGGACCAACGGCTTAACATGCTTTCCGAGGCGCGGAGGGGTTTTGATATGTAAAGATTGTCAGCTATCTACGGACCAACCGCGGCAAGCGTAGCCGATCGACCCGCACGGCTATAATTACATAGGGCTGGCACCTACTGGCGGCACGGCACGGCAAGGGATTTTTATGCGACGAATAGAAATATAACTTAAATGTATGCCAATAAAATTCAAATTTCAATGATGATACCAAAGGACGTCGCGGCATGCCTAAGGATACTGCGGCATCATTGCTGCCGATGAAATTTCAATTTTATTATCATACTATTAAGTTATATTTTCTATTAGTCGCATGAGAATCCCTTGCCGTGCCGTGCCGCCAGTGGACGTCGGCCATTGGCCTTTTTGGACATTCTAAAAATAGTACTTAATTATATATTTACAAAACACTGGCAATTTAGATTCTCAAGAAAAGATAAAGTTTCAAATGAGTTTAAATCTATTCTATTTTAAATCTATTCTATTTTAAATTAGAACTCAGTGAAATGTTAATGGAAACGAATTGAATAATGTGCTTTTCAAGTTCAGTCTTCTAGAGGAGTCTTTAGAAGATTGAACTTGAAATGTACATGAAGATTTCGAGACTAGTTCCATTTCTGTGCCATTACACAGAGAGAATAGCAAAATACGTATAGATCGAGCTATGTTGCTGAAGTTTAAGCGGTAGACTAGTTGTGACAGGAGGGTTTTACCGTCTGACAAAATAAATAACAATGATACATTACAAATTGAATTTTCTATACAAGTGTTCTAAGACGATAGACAATGCCTCAGGCATAGTGCCTCAGTGCGCCTTAGTACAGTATTTTTTACTTGCGCATAAAATTTTTATAAATAAAAAGAAGATATCGTTAAAACTATACATGCCCGCTTTGTGCCCAGCTGATGGAATTAATATTGCATGCAGGCGTGTTGTTATGTGTTGTTACTTGTATATAACGTACTATTGAGTTTCAGAAATCATGAGTCAACTTACATGGTATGTTTGCCATGAAAGTTTACTACTTAGTTTTGCCTATACAAAACTTCAATAACTAGATGAACTTAATATTAAAAAAATAAATATAATATACACCGTTAAATTTTGATCGTTTTAATCCTTAAAAGGGGTCATTGTACAGTCACGAACAAAAGTATGTATACACTCGGCTTTATTCAAGCATTAGGTTGCTTAGCTTGGGACTGGATGGCGCTGTGTGAAATGTCCAGGGATATTATTATTATTATTCAAAAGCGATTTACTCATTTATTTTTGAATGAAATTTTATGTTGTTACGAACATAGCATTTTCGAACCCATAGGCTTATGTAATGTGTCGTATTTCAACGTTGCATTCGTTATTTCACGAAAAACTCGGAATTGAAAGTTGCCAAGTGTTGACATATTGGTGCTCGTGACTGTACTCATCATTATGAACAACTTTTACTACGGGACCAACCCTGCAATCATGATAAAAAAAATCAGTTGATTCATAGATTTATATGTTCCCATAACTCGACATAATGTATGGATCAACTGATTTTTTTTTTACAATTTCAGGGTTGGTCCCGTAATAAAAGTTGCTCATAATGATTTTATGAATGAATTCGAAAAAATATCAAGTGTCCAATGACAGTTGATAATTTTTCCCAATTACAATGTTGGTCCCATGGAGAAAGTTATTTAGTTTGATAGTCTGTACATACCACACCCTTAAATATGACTACCACGCTTTACTGATACATGCTGTATAGATCTATTCTTATGTACAGAATCTTTTACTAACACAGCACAAAGATCACGGAAATGGAAATCCTCGTAACCCTTCACTTAGTTAAATGAATCATAAAATCAATACGACACCAGCTGAAAATTTTCCAATGCAATTAGTGTTGCATCGATATGAAAGTGGCTCTACTTGAACAAATTGTCGATACGGTACGAAAGGTGCTCAATTAACTCCAAGTCATACACAGATGTTTGATTTTAAAACTGAGTTTAATTTTGTATTTTCGAGTGAAGTTACATTGTTGGAAAATGGTGTATCGGAATCGAATGTGTTCATTTCATTGGGTAGTTTTCAATTTTACGCTTGAGGCCAATATTTTTTTGATAATTTAATGATTTTTGATCAAAAAAATTGTTATTATAGGATTCAGTGTACCGTCCGTCCGTCACACGAAACAGTCACAGCTAAAATTATGAAAAACAACTACTTTATTAGCGTTAAAAACACTGAAGTTTCATACAAAGTAAATAACTTTCAACATTCTGTCCAAGTTAATTATCAAATAAACTATCTTCAGAAAGCTTTGCTTAGGACCCTCTTTTCGGGTGACTTGTTGAGTTAAAGACTCACCTCAGACCTGAAGTTTTTCTAAATAAATAGAAAGATAGGAAAAATGGATATTGATGAGTGTCGACTCGTGACACAAAAACACCTAAATATACCCTATCCATTAGGTTAACCGTTTTTTGACAGTCGTCTTAGAACGTACAAATTTCAGATTACGTATTAAAAGTTAACTTTAAAATGCGTAATAACATAAATAAAATGCCTTATCTTAATTAATTACAGATCTTATTTATGACTTCTTACAGACATTATAATACCGTACTTGTATCAATCAATGTATTGTATGTTGCTGCAATCACTAGTTCCATCGGTCAAAAACGGTTTACCTAATGGACAGACATGGATTAAAAACACAGAATTTTCTGAAAAAAAGAAAACAATTTTAAAATTAAAAACGTTCTCCAATTTATATCGTAAATCTCAGTGCAACAAAGTTCGTCACGGATGAGACGTCGCGTCATAATCCGGAGAGCATCGACGCAAACAAAGTCGAAGTGTCTCTCTAAGTCTCGACACAGTCACAGGTGTGTTTGTGTTCTATTACGTCACTACTTGTGTCAACGCTGTGTTGCTCGCGACGTGATCGCTCGCATTCAAAGGATCACCGTTGGAATATAATTGTAGACATTTTATTATGAAAATTATGAGAATCTTCATCACTATTTAGATATTTTCGTAGCAGTAGACCTCTTTGCGAAGGAACTTGGCCGGGGAAGTATCTACCAATACCATAATATTACCCCCTATTTCTGTCATCATCTGCCTAAGCTTTACCCAACTATGTTGGGGTCGGCTTCCAGTCTAACCGGATGCAGCTGAATACTAGTATTTTACATGGAGCGACTGTCTATGTGAAGACTGGTTGTCAGACTTTCGGGCTTCTGACGACCCGTAACGACTGTCAAAGATCCTCGAATGGCAGCCGGGACCAACGGCTTAACGTGCTTTCCCGGAGGTGTCTTGGTATATGAAGATGGTCACCCATCCATGGACCAACCGAAGCAAGCGTAGCTTAACCTGATTGATCGACCCGTGCAGCTGTTATTACTTAGCCACAAGCCCCCTATTTCTGTCACGAAGTAAAATATGCTGCAGTGTTTTGGTTAGAAGGGTATGGTTCTCAGTGTATTTACAGTCTCAGGTGCATTCTAGGTTTATTTAGGACTAGCTTCTGCCCGCGGCTTCGCCCGCGTGGATGTCGGAAATTTACCCACGGGAACGTGCTAACAGGATAAAATGTATGTGCTTCCCCAGAATGCCATCTATGTCGCGGGCCCTTTGTGGCTAATTACAATAGAAAACCAATTGTGTCTCATTAGTGGTGATTAAGAGGGTACCTATATGATATCTTTACCTAAGTATCTAACCTATTAAAAAAAAAAACTCAATAACAGAAAATTAAATACCTACCTACCTAAATAAACCTATTTCTGATGATAACTAATCTAAACTCAATAAATAAGCAAAATCCCTAAAAACTAATATCTATACGAATGACTAAACCTACCTAACAGTATTATAAAATAACCTACGGTCACTACGTACACTATCAAATATACTACCTATACTTTAAAATTAAAATCTATACCTACGACTCATATAACCTAAATAACTCTAAAAACTAAAAGGAATAAAAATGAACTCCACTGCGGGTGACCCAACCTACGACAAACTTAGTATTTGCGGTTGGTACAGTACAGACAGTGGTAATCGGGTATAGGGATCGAACCGCAAAATTAAGTTTGTTTTTTATTGTATATACTTTTCCGGGATAAAAAGTACCCAGTGTGGTGCCCAGGATATTAAAGAATAATTATACCAAGTTTCATCGTAATCGAACCGGTAGTTTTTGCGTGATGCCTGAACAAACAGACAGACAGACAGACAAAAATTTTTTTAATCACATTTTTGTGTTCGGTGTCGGTCAAGTAACACCCCCTGCCATTTATTTTTTGGATATTTTCAATGTACAGAATTATCACTTCTACAGATTTATTACAAGTATAGATGGCAAAACATCTATACTATACTACATTCGCGACTTATTTGCCAAAAATGTAAACAAATATAAGTTTATGGAAAAATTACTTTAATACCAGATCGTCATTACTACGTGACTGCTTGGTTGTTTGCTACTCAATACCGAATAAAAGAAACAAACTGATTCTTAACATACTACCTACAGTATTGGTCTCTCCTTCCCCTTTTTAATCCATCCAAAGGTTGTCTTTAAAAGATCGCTCTTAGCGATAAGGATAAGACCCATTGTGTCAAACCTTTGTAAAATTTCTATATTTATGTCTGTAATTTATATGGTGTACATATTAAAGAGTATTCTATTAGCATCATTATTATTCTCGTCTATCTATGCATCATCTAGTAGCGTACTATTTTCACTACTATCGAGATATTATCAGCCGGTCGATTCTGTAAAAATCTCACCGTGAAAACTCAAGTGAATTGAGCTTGATGTGAGTTGTCAGTAGTGTCAATCCCTTGCATTATTTGGAATGACAGCTCACTCCACGCTCACTTCACCTAAGTTTTCACGGTGAGATGGTTACAGAATCGCACTGCAGAATTGGATTTCTAAAACAGTTGAAAATCAAGCCACGCAATGTGCTGGTATTGCGTGGCAAATCTCTTGGGATCGAAAGTAACCGTGTCGTGATCCTCAAGTGAATCGATGCAAACATGTCGAAGTGTCTCGATGCACGTGTGTTTGTGTTCCATTACGTCTCAGCGGGCCCTATCAGAATACCAGCGCTGCGACACGTATTTTTAAATGTCGCAGCATCATGCTGAGATAGGAGTCTTTTGGCCTCGTACAGGATTTTATTTTTATATAATTGTGTTTCTTATTTTTGGAACGAAGTTCCTTATCGCGCGTTGCAAAAGGGGGCTAGACGGAAAGAATTAAGACCAAAAGTTGGAACGACACTTTTTGCTATAGTTGTAAGCCGTGCGGCGTGCGCGTGTTTCTCTGTCTGTCTCTCTCTCTCTCTCTTATAGAAAGCAAGCCAGTTATCCCTTCGTTCCATCCGGGTGTCCCTTGACACCTCTCAAGTTTTTTTTATGATTGTGTTTAGTTTATTTTGTGATCTTTCTGCGCGAGTGACCACAAACACCTTTACTTTTTTCACACTACTTGTGATAGTCGTGTTTACCATGACCATAGGTGCCGAGCAAAATGGTAGAAAGTCGGAAAGAAGGCTAAGCAAAAGCGAAGTAATAGCGGGTGGGTCGGGTGCGAAATTTTACGCGAACGAAGTCGCGGGCTGAAGCTTGTTATTAAAGAAAATGTGTGCCTAGCCAACGTAAAAGAATAAGGGCAACATTGAAGAAAATTGGCGCTGTCTCAATATTTACATTCAAAATCCTGCCCAGGTTAATTATCAAACAAACTATCTTTAGACAACTTTGCTTAGGACCCTTTTTTCGGATGACTTAAAGTTAAAGACGTCACGTGAGACTCGAAGTTTTTCTAAATAAATAGAAAAAGGAATAAAGGATATTGAGTATCATCGTGACCTAAATAACTGCTGTTATATAAGATACTTTACATAATCAGTCTATAATGTTCCCACTGCTGGGACACAGGCCTCCTCTCTTTATGAGAGGGCTTGGGCCTTAATCCACCACGTGGGCCTCATGCCGGTTAGTAGAAGTCACATGTCTTCATACTTTTGGTTCTAGGACATCCCGGTTTTCACTCGATATTTTTCGACTTACACAAAGTAACAACTGACTGGGTTCGAACCCACAACCTACAAGTTACACAACTCGTAAATCGAGGCTGTTATCACTGGGCCACCTCCGCTCTCGCTGTCATAGAAGTAAATCTTGGTAATTAATAAATAACTAAGAACCGACAGGTTGTCAATTTAATAAAAATAAGAAGAACTGTATTTATTTTATTAGGTCAATCACAGTCACAGTTGAATGAAGGTGGGTATTCATTCGTATCCTCTCAGTCAATATTATTTGTTTTGGAATCTTTATTTTCTATTTTCGGGTTTATTTTACGTTACGTTTTTCTAGTGATTCTTACAACGTGATTGTTTTTAATTTTATGTGTCTACTATCTTTTGCCTGCGGCTTCGTCAGCGTCGGAAATTATCCCACGGAAACGTATTACCGGTATAAAAAGTATCCTATGTGTTAATCCACGTTATAATAAACTATCTGTGTGCCAAATTTCATCCAAATCCTATTAAAGCATAATACCTACTAATTATAGAAATACCTACTATCGTGAATTCATGCAAGCCTAGTACTTTTTGTTAGAATACTGCTCAGAAAGTCGGGTCATATTTCAATCATGATTCGAAAGACACTTAGCGCCATCTAGCTTCCTAAAGCAGTTTTGACCGTCGAAAGTTATTGTTCTTTTCCCCGGGAACAGTGTTTTTTTCTGGATGAAAGGTACTCCTGACAACGTATATTCAAAATTGCATGATGATCGGTTCAGTCAAACAAACTTCCTTCGCATTAAAATATTATAGGATTAGGATTTTCCACTGTCTTTATTAATGACTCTATGTCAAACTAACCTACTGACTGACTTGCAAATGACGAAACAAACCACCAAAAGTTTGAACACCATTTGCCAATTCCATTTTGTTCAAATCAAACGGTGTTAACTTCCAAAATTATTTCGGCACTGCAGCGGCTGTCAAACTTTGTATAACATTTAATTTTGCAGAGTATTTTCGTTTAGTTCACAGATAGTGATGCCGTCAACGTTTTGCTTGCTATATTGAAAAAGTAATGAAAAACTCCCGACTCAACTCAAAACTCGGGGCGTTATTGAAAAACTATTTTTATTTGAAGCGAGAGAAATTTCTAGAAACTCTCAATGTCTCTTGGGTAGGAAAAATTGTTTATTTGCGTCCTGATTTTATACTGTTACGATAAATATTTTATCATAAAAGCGGACGCTCGGCGAAAACCAATAGGGACAGAATAATCGAAAAGTCGTGTTTTAAAGTTTCGTCACAGACTGAAAGTTGATATCGTTGATCCTGTCGGAACCAAATAAAAATGTGTACTTTAAGTCCCCAGTTTCTTTACTCACACAGTTCGTAGGTATGCAAAATAGGAAATAATTAATTTTACACAGATAACATAACATCACGCCTGTTCTTTCCGAAGAGTTAGGCAGAGATGCACCCACATTTTGCAATTCGCATTATTAATTTAGTAGTAAATAATTATAACATTCCGATCGCACTTTGCCCATGATGCAATTCATTGAAATGTTAAAAGGAAAGGTATGAAAAATTTAGGTTGGAAACTTGAGGTTGCCCTAGTCGAAATGAGGTACCATATCTAAAAGGTTCAAACCATTTTTAACTTGAGAAACATTCTAAAATGAGCTTATCGGATTCGAAAACGGGCACATTGCCAGTTTGGTTTTACATAGTTTAGTTACCGAAATAATATATCTTGAAGTGGTTATCCTTGGATAAAATTTAACACTCAAATTATGATTATTGCAGTTTCAACGTGTAAATGATGAATACATGAGTTTCCCTAAACCTCTACGATGAAATACAATCACCGCTTGGACAGACTATAGATAAAGTGATGGGTGCAGTATTAAGAAGCTTGTACAGACGCCAGCACATCAAGCTACTTCAACTTTATCGCTAAAACATTAAGGCTCAAGGTTGATTGGGAAAATTTGACAATTTCGGTTAGCTTGACCTGCTAGCTTGGCGTCTGTACCTTGTAAGTACACAAGATCCTATTCGAAGCTTCAGAATTGCTACATTACAGAGTAACTTAATCCTTCAGTCGCGTCCCACGACTTGATTGACACGAAAATTATGATAGAGTTCCATTGAAAGATATACATGCAGAACTAAACCCCTAGTGGTTATAGAAATTTCTGCTTCAGCGCCACGTGAGCGCATTTCGTACTAAATAATATTATCATGAAAGTTTTTTTTTTATAATTGACAAAGTATAGCCTCAGCCTGCGGCCTCGCATGTCGGAACTTATCCCAAGGGCACGTGGCACGTGCAACCGCGAAAAAAAGTAGCTATGTCCTTCCCCAGGATGGCATCCATCTCCTAGCCAAATTGATCGAAATTCGTTCAGTGGTTTAGGCGTGAAAAGGACAGTTACTCTCAAATTTATAACATTATAGTATGTACTAGCTGCGCCCCGCGGTTTCACCCGCATAAGTTTTGATCCCGTGGGAACATCAGTATAAAAGTATCCTATATGTTAATCCTGGTTATAAACCATCTGTGTGCCAAATTTCATCCAAATCCGTTCAGTAGTTTTTGCGTGAAAGAGTAACAAACATCCATCCATCCATCCATACAAACATTCACGTTATAATATTAGTAGGATAGTATAATTATATACTTAATGCATATCTCAAACCCTTCCAATTGGGTTTTTATTTATAATTAAAATTATATGTACGTAAATAACAACTAGTACCTAATTAATTAATAAAAATAACAAAATTATATCCTATCCTAAAACTATTCACAAACTAAAATATGGCGTTGAAAAATTAATCCGCATTGCTGCCGACTTGTAATGTATTAATAAAAATACTGGCGGCATTACCACGTTGTATGGCAATAGCCTCTGGCCAAGGTATAATCCAGCCCTTAGGTCACGGGAAGTGTCAAGTTCATTGGGGTTTTTTAAATAAGTACTGTCTTCAATATTGATCGGTTTACAAGGACTGGCCAGCAAGACTGGATCATAAGGGGTGTATTAAAAACGAGTCAAAAGTATATCCACCCAATGAATGTATACCTACATATCTACGCCAATGCACTTTGTTCACACATGCACGTGGCAGATACTTACGTTAAACATCTTCAACAAATCACAATGCTCCGACTATGTACCGAGTCGATTCTTCCAAGGTTTTATTTGTTCGTCTCGTAGAAATCTCACAAAGCGTTGCACCGAGTGCACTTGTGAGTTCTGAGCCTCTTCCGATAGAGGGCGCACGATCACTTGATTCTACATACAGAAGGTGACGTAAAAGACTTAAGTATTGTGGTTTAAAGTGCATTGGTGGACGATCTTGAGGTATTTGGAAAGCAGTTGTTATGTCAATTGTATTCAAGTCAAATGCATTGGAGTGTCAGATTGTATGTTAATCAAAATATGATTTGCGACCGCAACAAAAATAATAATAATATAATATCCCTGGACATTTCACACAGCGCCATCTAGTTCCAAGCTAAGCAACCTAATGCTTGTGTTATGGTAACAAGATGGCTGATAAACTACTTATATACATTTTTTTTTTTTGTAAATACATACATATTATAGATAGAAAAACACCCAGACTCAGAACAAATACATGTAGGACTTACAAATATTTGTTCTGTGCGGGAATCGAACCCGCGACACGCAGCGCAGCAGTCCGATTGCTCAGCCACTGCGCTAACCGTGTTGTCAAAATGTATTTACAGAATTATTTTCAATAGAATCATCAATACAACTATCAAGTGGAGGGAGTGGAATGAAACTACCACGCAGGCCCAGTGAGGGTTGGTAGAGGTTACATGTCTTCGATTTTATGGTTCTAGGACATGCCGGTTTTCTCATGATGTTTTCCTTCACCGTTTTGAGAGCAGTGGTGATGAAATAATTTACACAAAATGAAGTGCCTGTTTGGGTTCGAACCCGCGACCTACAACTCGTAAGTCGGGGCCCTTATCACTGGACCACCACTGCTCTTGATTTGATTGACTGCTAGTAATTCGGTCAACCAATCTCAACAGTTGAGTTGTTCCACGTCCTATCCTACCCTCTGTGTACCAAAAAATGCAGTTATGACTGTTCCTAAATTACCTTAGGCTGATAAAATTTTCGTTTTTCCTAATTATGCTAATGTCGCGGTATTTACAACGCAACATGCGAACAACGCGTCATACTGATGTCACGCAAATCCTGCATCTCGCAAGCAGAGTTTACCGCGCAATTAGCATAGATACAATTTCCCAACATCAATCGTTGGGCAATTGCCCGCCAGACACAACACCCGTCTGGTCGGAGGATCCTCCCTTTTCTATGGAGGTTGAGTGAACTTTACACCCTGTTCCTCATGCCTCTAAACTAATATGACAGTTAAGAATCGGTTCCCCTTTCGGGGAAAGGTTGCACCCCTCCTCCGTGCAACCCTATAGAGTTCGACTCCAGACTGGACACTCTCCCACCGAAATAGATTAAATGAATTCTAAATATGAAGAAGTCCAGTGCCTTGTCTCATCAATAGACCAAGCAATGGATTGAAAGAAATGTTAAATAAAACTTAAGAATTCATATTTATGAACATAGATTGAATGTGGTTTTAGAAAGCTAGTAATAATAGAGGGAGGCAAAGTATATTATTATTATTAAATTGTGAGTAACTGAGTAACCCTTACGCTAGCGTAATAGGTATTTAATCAGTCATTACTCACACGATACGTCACATCTACACTCGGAGTTATCAGAGCAACACTTCCATATAGTGACGCAAGCGGCTTTTCAGCGGCATTGCGTCGGCATCATGCTCTTTTGGAGACATGGTCCCTAGCAGTTCTTTCGAATAGATAAACGTGACGAAGCGGCTTTTCCTGCGGCAACCAAGCGACTGTGCTTGTCTGGCTATGGAGCGGCTAGTTCCAACAGCATTGCGACGGCATCATGCTCTTAAGGAGAGATGGTCCCTATCAGTCCTTGGACTGGATAAGAGATAGAGGTGGTCTCCCAAACCCCTGGAAGTTCACCCTTTGCACAACAAGCATACCTGCAAGACACAATATGTTCATGTCAGTCTGACTGAATTATTGGTCTGAGATTAAGAATACAACATTCAAGAATTACTAGAAAATAAAGTTGAAATTCGAAACTCCAAAACCATCATTTAATAGAGTTTTGAATAATCTCTCTTAAGGCACTATTATTGGCCGGAGGCAAAGAACACAGCGTTCAAGAATATTATAGTACTAGGATTTACTAGGTAATAGAGCAGAGTCAAAAATTAAGAATGATTAATTAATAGACTCGTGGATCAACTCTCTTGAAGGTCTATAGACAGCCCCAAAGCGCCTAACCCTTCGCCACTTCCTAGTGTTTTAGGCTGGGGAGAAGAAGTAGCGCAACAAACTCCCCAGCAACACCTCTCTGCCTAATTATTTATAAGAACATTAATAACTCTATCAGCCTAGGATAATTATTATAATGAACGACTCACCCAGTCACACCAACAAACACACACATACCACTTTAAATACTAGATTAACCTAATCTGGGCTCCAACCCAACTATATTTCCCTCTCTACAGACACACGACACGCATCACACACTCAACACACACATCACACACTCACACACACATCACATACTCTTACATTTCCTACATCACACGCACTTTGAGTAAGTGCGTGTGATGACACTATTGCTGCTGTTACACGTTTTAGCCTCTCGAATTATGTAAAATAATCTTATACGGACGAATGGATGGCCCCTATAACACAGGATTTTCCTAGCATCGGGGTCATTATTCACAAAAATTGAGCACAACTGTAATAACTTACTAATGTAACATGCATTGTATTTCTTCTTTTTGCCAAATAAAAATTATTATTATTATTATTATTATTACTAGCTTCTGCCCGCGGCTTCGCCCGCGTGGATGTCGGAAATTATCCCACGGGAACGTACTAACAGGATAAAATGTATGTGCTTCCCCAGGATGCCATCTATCTTGCGGGCCCTTTGTGGCTAATTACAATAGAAAACCAATTGTGTCTCATTAGTGGTGATTAAGAGGGTACCTATATGATATCTTTACCTAAGTACCTACCTAATTAAAAAAAAATAACCTACCTAAATAAACCTATTTCTGATGATAACTAATCTAAACTCAATAAATAGGCAAAATCCCTAAAAACTAATATCTATACGAATGACTAATCCTACCTAACAGTACTATAAAGTAACCTACGGTCACTACGTACACTAACAAATATACTACCTACCTATACTTTAAAATTAAAATCTATACCTACGACTTATAAAATTAAACCTAAATAACTCTAAAAACTAAAAGGAATAAAAAGGTCGCACAGATAATACTGCGGGTGACGTAACCTACGACAAACTTATTATTTGCGGTTGGTACAGTAATCGGTCTAGGGATCGAACCGCAAAATTAAGTTTGTTTTTTATTGTATATACTTTTCCGGGATAAAAGTACCCAGTGTGGTGCCCAGGATATTAAAGAATAATTATACCAAGTTTCATCGTAATCGAACCGGTAGTTTTTGCGTGATGCCTGAACAAACAGACAGACAGACAGACAGACAGACCGACAGACAGACAGACAAAAAATTTTTTAATCACATTTTTAGGTTCGGTGTCGGTCTAGTAACACCCCCTGCCATTTATTTTTTTGATATTTTCAATGTACAGAATTTTCACTTCTACAGATTTATTATATGTATAGATATAGATTTAACTTAGTAAGTAATACTCGCTACTTCGCGACAGCCCACTCGGACATAGCCTCTTGGCATTCCCTAAATCTCCTAACTTAACTAGCCTGGACTAGGAAGTCCGTCTCCTAAAGCGGTTCGACACCGACTGTCCCCACCTCTTCGCTATCATTCCTCACATCCTCCAATCCACGCTCAGCCCCTTTTCAATGTCTTCCTTTTTTTTGTACGATTACTCAATTTTTTCAAGGGTTTGTCCAGGTATCGGGCCTGCGACCTACGGAGCCATCTTATCGTCACCAGATGTGTGACTAGCATTGTGCGTTGCTTTTAGGGTCTCGGCGTTCTTAGAATTCGTACAAAATATTGCATCAAATATCGTTTTCTACTGATGACTGGCCATAAATCTATACCCTTACTATAATATTATAAAGAGGAAAGATTTGTATTTTTGTGTGTATGTTTGTAATGAATAAACTCAAAAACTACTGTGTCGATTTCAAAAATTATTTCACTATTAGAAAGCTACATTCATCCTGAGTGACATAGGCTATATTTATTGCTAGAAAAGATTAGGGATCCTTACTAAAACTTAACCACCCGTGCGAAGCCGGGACGGGCCGCTAGTAAAATATAAATGGAATGGGTTTCTAAGAGATTCAATATTGTTTTACTATTTTAAAGAAATAGGATATTTTGTTATTGATTAGGGTAACGTGTTGAGCTGTCAGACCATAAAATTGAGATTTAATACGTTTCTAAGAGGGCCGATATCGTGGGACAATGTTAAAATAAGAATTTAGAATAAGACATTTTGTTATTAAATAATAATAATATCCCTGGACATTTCACACAGCGCCATCTAGTCCCAAGCTAAGCAACCTAATGCTTGTGTTATGGTAACAAGATGGCTGATAAACTACTTATATACATTTTTTTTTTGTAAATACATACATATTATAGATAGAAAAACACCCAGACTCGGAACAAATACATGTAGGTCATACAAATATTTGTTCCGTGCGGTAATCGAACCCGCGACACGCAGCGCAGCAGTCAATCGCTTAACCACTGCGCCAACCGTGCCGTCAAATATATAAGGAGTAAGTGACAGACAGTCACACAGTCAAAGTGACCTCTGCGCTTCCACCGACAACGCCGTCGAATTGGCAAAGTTTTGGGAAAATAAGATTTAAAATACAGTCGTGCCAGCGACACGAAAAAGAAGAGGAGCAGCCGGTCGATTCTGTAAAATTGTCACCGTGAAAACTCAAGTGAAGTGAGCTTGATGTGAGTTGTCATTAGTGTCAATCCCTAGCATTATTTGGAATGACAGCTCACTCCACGCTCACTTCACCTAAGTTTTCACGGTGAGATGGTTACAGAATCGCACTGCAGTTGACTTTAGTTTGACATCCTATTAAATGTTGTGTTAATTAATAGTAAGTGACATTTAAAAAAATCTACAAAAATGAATTCAAAATTTGAAAAATAAAAGAACTACTACCTACTGTACCTAATCAATTCCAATGAATAGTACCGCCAAACTCCGAACTTGAAAATAATTTGGAAGGCTCTCGTGGATTTTTTTTTCAGCAGGCAACCAAAACTCAATTCGTCTACATCACTCATTTGTCAAAGTGAGTTATTTCGCGCCTAGAGTTACAAATCCGGCGATATCTAGACACCGGGCTGATAGTGTTCGTTTCGTCTGATAATGTTTTATGTGGAAGTATTTGATTTTTATTCCTTTTGTTTTTCTCTTTTTGTGTTCAAAAGCTGTCTACTGTTCCTTAATGAATTGATTGTTTGGTATCCTTTGAGTATAATTTGGAAAACAAGGCACTGCTTTTCACAATTATCTGAGCATAAACCTATTGAACTGCAAAAACTTCAAGCATTTCTGGTGTTTTTAACCGACTTCAAAAAAGGGGGAGGTTTCTCAATTCTACCACATACGAGTATATTATATACATTTTTTTTTATGTGTGTTCGCGGATAACTTCGTAGTTTATTAACCGATTTTGATGATTCTTTTTTAGTTGGAAAGGAAATATCCCAAGGGTGCTCCCATGATAAGGAAACTAGGATCTGATGATGGCATCCCAGAGAAATCGAGGGGAACATTCGAAAATCGTAGAGGCGACTAGTGCGTTTGGTAATTTTTTCATTAAGTATTTGAAAGCACTACAATTTAATAGTCTGGAGTCGATCAGAGGGGCAATTCTCGTAATTTTAAGACCGTTCACAGTCTGATCTCAGTCTCAATCTGTCAAAAAATACTTCTAATTTCCCTACATTTTGACAAGTTTTTGACATTTGTTTGTCGCTGAGATGAGACTGCGACTAGATTTTGAACGTTTTAAATTACGAGAATACGCCTTCTGATCATGGAGTTACCTTGTGTTTGGGCTTGATTAATTTGTATTGATGAGAACTTTACACCTAGATGGGTTGTGACTGTCATTAGGGGTCTGATGATGAAGACGAAGGACAGTTAAGGGAACTCCTCAACAGTTTACAGTAATAATAATAATATAATATATCCCTGGACATTTCACACAGTGCCATCTTGTCCCAAGCTGAGCAACCTAATGCTTGTGTTATGGTAACAAGATGGCTGATAAACTACTACGTTTTTTATTATTCTGCTGCTTTATATTAAAGCGATAACAACAACAACTGTTGCTATGGAAAGAGAAATTATGACCTCAAATTAAGTAGGAAAGACTTATTCTTTTCTGGCTATACACATCTGCCGGTCGATTCTGTGTAAATCTCACCGTGAAATCTAGCGTGGAGTGAGCTGTCAGTGTCTTCCCACTGACACTAGGGATTGACCAAGCAAACATTTACAATCATAATCGAGATTTTAATAATATTTTTATGCTAAGTAATTCTATTGCTCATTTTATAATAATTTCAAAGCTAGTATTTTAGTACCTAGTCAAAACGTTCCTATTTTGTGGGGTTATAAAATAAAATAGAAAAACAGAAACTCAGTCAAGATCTCAATGTTGTATTTTTCTCTTTTTTTCTAGACTAGTCCTTATATAGCTTGAGATGCGAGTTGCGACCGTGCACAGCTACTAGACTGATGTAAATACGCATCGACATTGTTTGCGATTATGAGCGATTGTAGATGGAGTCTAGTAAAGACTGCAACGATGTTCAGCGCTGATAATAACCCAAATCTATTCAATTAGAAGAGATAACCGAGTGTGTCAAGTCATCGAGTGCTAACGGTGTGCCTGGCTGACGGACCATAGACTTCTCTCTATACTTACTTTACTCTTTGCATAGACTGAATTCAACCCGACGTAGTAAGAGTGGCGTGATCACTTCACCCGATTCACGACATTTCGCTCGTGAATCGGGTGAAGTGATAAGATCACGCCGCGCTTGCGCGTTAGGCACTGCCATTTCCAAGAAGTGAACTTGTTTTTTTTTTTTTGCTGTCATTGATGACCATGTACATATTATTATTATGTCTGTTCGTATTCGAGTTCAGTGACAATAATTAGTTCCTAATTATTTTAATGCTTTTAGACATTTTATTGTCTAAATCCACTGTCTTTTATCTGCCTAGCCTTTTCCCAACTATGTTGGGCTCGGCTTCCAGTCTAACCGGATGCAGCTGAATACCAGTATTTTACATGGAGCGACTGCCTATCTGACCTCCAGAACCCAGTTACTGGGTAATACGATACCCCTTGGTAAGACTGGTTGTCAGACTTTCGGGCTTCAGACTACCCGTAACGACTGTCAAAGATCTACGAATAACAGCCGGGACCAACGGCTTAACGTACTTTCCGAGGCACGGAGGGGTCTCGGTATGTAAAGATGGTCACCCATCCACAGACCAACCGCGGCAATCGTAGCTTAACCTGACCGATCGACCTATGCGGCTGTTATTATTTAGCCACGGGCCCCTCCTATAAATCCACTGTCTTTGTACATCTAAAAAGTTAATTTTATCAGCCTACAATGCCTAGGTACATTTGGTTTTCAACAAACTGTTATTACTTACATAACCGTAAGTACCTATAGTTCGGAAGCGCCTCCGATTGGTCCCTAACACACGAACCTCCGTCGGCATGTGAGTTAGTTAACACAATTGATAAAAAGCTCCTTTCATAATAATTAGGCGCACAAGTTTAATTTACTTACAATATTCAACTCTGTAAATGCGATACCTAATCGCCATTTTCATGACAGTGGTGGTTGAGGCTAAAAAACATCAAAATTGGAGATTTCGAACATCCACACCCCACTACAGGGGCATTGAATAATACATCACTTAATTATTTGACGAATTCATCCATTGTTCAAATTAAATAAGTAGTGGTAATGAAGTGTTTTGCAGTTTTGATATTCAACGTCGAAGTTTCGCGCCAATCGTGCGTGTTTACATTTTTACTTTTCACAAATATCACACACACTCCTAAAGATACGATTTAAAATATGTCAAATGTAATTTAAAATGTTTTAAACAACAAGAAAGTGCCCATCTCGTAACGTCATAAACAAACACACGTTCAATAATACGCAATATTCATTCATTACCACTAGGTACTCAATTCGTCTTCAAAATCGCAGAGTTCGCCGACCATTATTGTTTTTTTTTTTTTTATTGTATTGATGTGCGAAAGCGAAACGATTATTATGCCAAACGATTTTTTTATTTCAATCGATTCGAGGAATTAATAATTATGACGAATTTCAGAATTCGATTCTTACAAATTGAAATAAACTTATTTTAAGCATTATATACTAATCTAATAAAAGCATCACACATAGATTGTATCCCGTAAACATAATAAAACCCGTATTTTTGATGCTAGTTGTTTACGCCTGGCTTAATTGCGAAGACGTTCAGTGCGTGTCGCGTTGCTAATCTAAAGGGCCAGGCGCTTCATACGGATTTTTTAGTTTTACAAACCTACCTTCATTAATTATAATCTTAGTCAAAATTTTTTCACCATCATCGAAACTTGTACAGCAAATGTAAAATACAGTTTATATCCGCAAATTAAATAATTACCTCGATACGGGAGTTTCATTGAAGATACTTGAAGCCCCAACATCTGGCGACCGTGACAGACCTGTAATTTTGGCGAAAAAACCAAGTTCGATCATTGCGACCACGCGCTGCCGGTATAACCATTGCGCCGCAGCTACTTGTCATCCAAATCAAGCTTCATACCTGGGTTCCTTGGAGGTACCAGCCATTGCAGCCACCGCCGGTCAACGAGCAGCATTCAGCATCGTACCGCAGCCTCGGCCAATGCAGCTAAGTGCCCATTTTTCCTTGTGAATTCCCTGTTACCTATTCACCCTTACCTTTATAACCCTATTATCTATCCAATACCTATTTAAAATAGCTTTTAAGAGTGCATTGGTGTCTGTAGTCATTGTAGTGACTTAAAATAATCGCATCAATACACCTTATGCAGGTCATTTATTACCTAAATTCACATTATCTATTGGCAAAAGTTTTTACTGTCCATACGAATATACCTAATAGTAGGCTATATTATCTTCTTAAGATATTATCATATTTTTTATCCGTGTTTCACAACAGGCTTATAACTGTACTATAAGCATATATTTCACCCACCTCGCCGAACATTCCAGGCCGATCTCTTCGTGTATCGCAACGTCGTGCGTCGGGCCCCCGTGTGATCGGAGCGGAGCCCTACACACGGCTGCACCGCCGCGCCGGGCCGGCCTCAGGTGACGTTAGGCGAGGAGCGTGAGCTAAGTTTTTAGTTTTTTATATTATCATCACCTAGTTGGTGTCTGTTTAATTTCCATAGTCAAACCTATTTGAAATCAAATTGTTTATTCAATCCGATTTAACATTTACAATATTAACAAGTTTGAGTTCACAATGGGTAAAGATTGTGGAGGTGAATCTAGCACAAACAATCCTCAAGAATTACAGGATCTTTTGGTGAAACGTAGTTCCATAAAAGGTCAAATCACTAAATTTAGAAACTTTTTATCAAATGTTACCTCTAAAGAAGCGCTTACTCAGATTGAGTTAGCTGAGTTAACATTAAAACTAAGCAAATTTGAGTCTATCTACAGCCGTTTTGATGACTTGCAAAATCAGATAGAAGTATTAAACTCTGATCATTTATCTAATGAGATTGATGAACGTGATACTATCGAACAACTATTTATATCCAACATTGCAATTGCTCAAAGTATTACACAAAAACATAACTCGAACCGTCATGATGAAAGTAATTATAAGGATTTAAATTCAAGTCAGATAACTACAGGTCCATGTAATCATGACCATCATGATATAGGTTTTAAATTACCTCAAATTCAAGTTGCTAAGTTCGACGGGTCTTGCTTTCGTTGGCTTGAGTTTCGTGACACATTCTTATCTATAGTACACAATAACGACCGCATCGCGCCCATTCACAAATTCCATTATCTTATTTCGTACTTGACTGGCGATGCAGCGCGCATTATTGCTAATTTAGAGGTATCCAGCGCAAATTATGCGTGTGCTTGGAAATTATTATGTGACAGATACGACAATGCACGACAATTAATAACTCATCATATAAATTCATTATTATACATAAAACCAATCACAAGCGAGTCTGATAAATCATTACGATTTCTTGTGGATCACATTAATAAAAACTTACGTGCTTTAACCAGTCTCGGTCAAGGTACACGTGACTGGGATATTTTACTCATTCACATAATGAGCCCCAAGCTTGATAGCCACACCAAAGCCAAGTGGGAAGAATACCGGGGCACGTTGGATACTAATATACCTAATTTGCAACATTTTTTCAAGTTTCTAATTGATCGCGCTGATGTACTTGAGTCAATAAATAGCAGCCATCCATACTCTAAACCTAAGACTCCGGCAACGTCAAAGCCTATAGATTCTAACAATAAAATAAAATCTCATCAGTCATACATTTCTAATAGTGAAGATAATAATGTTTCTGATATAACTTGCGGCGTTTGTAATGGTAATCATCGCCTTTATGATTGTCCCACCTTTTTGGCTAAGAGTGTGGATGATCGTATCAGTGAGGTCAGCAGATTGAAGCTTTGTCATAACTGCTTAAGATCTGGCCATTCTGCACGCAATTGTCGCATGCATCCGTGTCGCATGTGCAATACAAGGCACAATAGACTCTTGCATAAACAAACTGGTAACAAAAATATTTCCAATGTTGTCACCATTTCACCCGACATCACTGACGACACTATCGTTAATTTTTCAAATCAAAACAACCATCAAGTTTTACTGTCTACTGCTTATATTGAAGTAGTTAATCCTGTGACCAATCAAACACAGAAGGTTCGTGCTCTTTTAGATTGCGGTAGTCAGTCATCATTCATTACTCAATCTCTTAAAGCAAAACTGCATCTAGAACCGACTACCACTTTGAATGTCAATATAATTGGCATAGGTAATAAAACCACCACCCAGGCTACGGAAACTTGCGTGGTTCAGTTGAAATCTTTGATGAAGCATTTTACCGTCACTTCTTGTTTTCTGGTGTTGCCAGTGTTGACCGGTAATATACCTAGAATACCCGTTGACGTTAAAAGGCTTAATATTGCGAGTGATTACTTTTTAGCGGACCCTAACTTCCACCAACCAGCACCTGTTGATGTTGTTATCGGTGCCGATATTTTCTGGGATATTATTGGCCGCAATCAACTCTCTCTCGGACTTGATTCACCTGTATTGAGAAGTTCTCAGTTCGGTTGGTTGGTTTCAGGTCCAATGTATTTTAATTTACCCACAAAAAATATGTCAAAGGAAATTGATAATAATATAGATTCTAATCATTCAGTCGTTTCTTATGTGTCGTCTGTTGACAAAATACATCAAGGACTAACAAAATTCTGGGACTTAGAAAATGTTCCCCAAACTAAACCACTCATGAGTCATAGCGAGAAGGCATGCGAAACACATTTTCTATCGCACACCCTCCGTTTAGAAACTGGTAGATTCTCAGTTAGTCTACCTTTAAAGGATACCCCTGATTGTCTTGGTGAATCTTATTCACTAGCTAAAAAACGCTTGGTAAATTTAGAAAGGCGATTTCGCAAACAACCACATGTGAAATCGCAGTACGTAGAATTTATGCGTGAGTATGCAGACTTAGGTCATCTTTCAGAATCCGCTGTACCGATACCTTCTACATCTTACTTCCTCTGCCATCACGCTGTCTTCAAAGACAGTAGTGAGTCCACGAAAATAAGAGTTGTATTCGACGGCTCAGCTCCTACTTCATCGGGTCAGGCTGTCAATGACATCCTCATGGTTGGGCCTAATATGCAGGACTCACTGTTTTCTATCTTAATAAGAGCTCGACAGCATAAGTTCCTCCTCACGGGTGACGTCGAGAAAATGTACCGCCAAGTCCGGGTCCATGAGGAGGATCGAAATCTTCAACTTATTTTATGGAGAGAGGATGAGTCTTTGCCCATTAAAACGTTTCAGCTTGGTACTGTGACTTACGGAATGGCAAGTTCTAGCTATTTAAGCACTCGGTGTCTATGGCAGATTGGTGAAGAATCTTCTGATCCTATGGTTAAGGACATAATTCAACATGATTTCTTTGTGGACGATCTCATCACCGGTTCTGAAAATGAGGCTACTCTACGTTATATTCACCAATCTGTAACTGAAGAATTAAAGAAAGGATGCTTTAATCTTCGTAAGTTTAAGACTAATCTACCATCATTGTTCGATTCAAATACTCAAACTGAAGATAATCTTTTAGTAAGTGAGTCAACTAGTACTCTAGGTATGGGATGGAACCCATCAACCGATCAGTTACATTTCCCTATCGCATACCCCCTTTCATCTAACAGTAATTTAACTAAAAGATCTTTTCTATCGTCTCTTTTTAAAATCTTTGATCCATTAGGACTGATTAGTCCGTGTGTAATTAAAATGAAAATGTTATTACAACAACTGTGGCTACATAATTTGTCTTGGGACTCTCCAGTCCCACATGAAATTCAAAGAGACTGGAACAATTTTATGCATTATTTACCCTCTCTTTTAGATCTAGAAGTTCCGCGGCGTGTACTTTGTAATGAACCCGCCTCTGTAGAATTACATTCATTCAGTGACTCATCACAACATGCATACGGTGCTTGCATTTATTTACGTTCAGTTAATGCTGCGAACGAAGTCACAGTCAGTTTGCTTTGCTCTAAGTCCAAAGTAGCTCCGATTAAAAGTACGACTATCCCTCGTCTAGAATTGTGCGCTGCCCTACTGGCAGCAAGGTTATGCAAAGCTGTCAGAAAGTCACTCCGATATGAAGTTCAGCATCAAGTACACTGATGTGATTCGTCAGTAGTGCTAGCCTGGCTCCACACCAGTTTTATAAATTTGAAAACATTTGTAGCTAATAGGATTTCGGAGATCTGTGAGCTAACAGATGCCTCCTCGTGGCGCTATGTGCCCACATCTGTCAATCCTGCAGACCTCATATCTAGAGGAATCAGTCCAGATAAGCTCGGCAGTACCCAGCTGTGGTGGTCAGGCCCTCCATTCCTCGTGGAGCCTGAAAGTAATTGGCCTATCTTAAAACCTAATAAAATTAATTCTAATGACTTACCGGAAACTAAACCTAATTGTACTACCACTCATGTTGCTACTCAAAATGAATCTATAATTAATTTTAAGGACTTTTCTAGCTTAACTAAAATAAAACGATCTTTCGCTTACGTGCTAAGATTTATTAATAATCTAAAACCTAATAAAGATAAATTTCTCGGCCCCTTGACAGTCGATGAATTAAATAATTCATTTCTTTCTTTGTGTCGTCTCGCACAGCAAGAATCATTCTTCTCTGAATATAATTTACTATGCAACAATAAAGCTTTAAGTTCTAAATCAAATATTTTATTATTAACTCCATTTTTAAGTGACGACAAGGTCATCCTAGTTGGTGGCCGACTAGGCTCATCTGACTATACCTATAATAAAAAACACCCTGTTCTCCTGCATGCTTCGCATCATTTTACTAAATTGATTTTCGAATACGAACATAAACGCGGATTACATGCTGGCCCACAATTATTGTTGGCCGTTGTTAGGGAATACGTTTGGCCGATTAACGGTAGAAATTTAGCTAGACGCGTTTTTCATAACTGCTCCAGGTGCAGACGCTTGCAGGGCAAAACGATTGCGCCAATAATGGGAAATTTGCCCTCACAACGTGTCACGCCAAACTTTCCATTTCGTACTGTGGGAATTGATTTCGCGGGCCCATTCCTTATTGTAAACAGAAGGGGACGTGGTGCATCGTTAGTCAAATGCTATCTTTGTTTTTTCATATGCCTTCGATATAAAATTTCTCACCTCGAAGCCGTGAGCGATCTATCAAAGGACGCTTTCGTTATGACATTCCGTAGGTTTGTGTCACGAAGAGGCAGGCCAGCGGAAGTATTCTGCGACAATGGACGCAACTTTGTCGCAGGAGCTAAAGAAATTAACGATTTTTTTAAGATTTACCAAAACGATCTGACTGATTTTGCATGTTCAGAAGGCATTCAGTTTTACTTTTCACCAGCTTACGCTCCTCATTTTGGCGGTATTTTCGAGGCCGGTATCCGTTCCGCAAAATTTCATATTAGGCGAGTAATGGGTAATTCTCATGTAAGTTTTGAAGAACTTCAAACTCTCTTCGCTCAGAAGCTGTTTTAAATAGTAGACCTCTCTATCCTTTATCTTCCTCTCCTGACGATTTCCAGTGCCTTACTCCTGGGCATTTTCTCATTGGTCGGGCTCTCACCGCGCTGCCTGAACCACCTTTGGAAGATTGCCACTCAACCAACTTGAAGCGCTATGCCAGGCTGCAGCAAATATACCAACATTTTTGGCGGCGCTGGCAATCCGAGTACATCGCCGAGTTACAAATTCGCCGTAAATGGAAGACCAACGCCGACTCAATCAAGATTGGGGACATGGTCCTACTGAAAGAAGATGGCGTCCCACCCCTATGTTGGAGGCTCGGACGTATTAAACGGCTTTTCCCGGGACAAGATGGAGTTGCACGAGTAGCCGACATAAACACGAATAGAGGAACTATACGGCGCCCCTTGGTTCGCATCTGCCCTTTACCAACCGAAGAAGAGCTATCTAAGGGTTGAAATCTCTGAATTTCAACGGGGGGAGGATGTTTACGCCTGGCTTAATTGCGAAGACGTTCAGTGCGTGTCGCGTTGCTAATCTAAAGGGCCAGGCGCTTCATACGGATTTTTTAGTTTTACAAACCTACCTTCATTAATTATAATCTTAGTCAAAATTTTTTCACCATCATCGAAACTTGTACAGCAAATGTAAAATACAGTTTATATCCGCAAATTAAATAATTACCTCGATACGGGAGTTTCATTGAAGATACTTGAAGCCCCAACACTAGTAACCCTTAAATGAAAAAGTGGTTGGTGGCACTGGCAACCCTACGTCGAAGTGATGTTGCCATGGGTTACGAGACTCGCGTGAAAGGAGATTTTGTACATTCCGAACTACGCTGTAATCGATTTGTGCGTGCTTACACCTCTTCCCGAATTAGGGTGAGCGCGATAACGATGTCCCGTGAATCTAAAAAGATGAAGTCTTATGAGTGAGCGCTGTCAACGGTTGTGATCTAATCGGATCTAAATCGGAAGGGAAATGATATTTTGTTGAAGTGAGTGCTGTGGGCGATGGTGACCTAATTCGGAATAACCTAAATCTCACGCCGCGCATGCGCGTTAGGCACTCCCATTTCCAAGAAGTGAACTTGTTTTTTTTTTTTGCTGTCATTGATGACCATGTACATATTATTATTATGTCTGTTCGTATTTTGTGGGGTTATAAAATAAAATAGAAAAACAGAAACTCAGTCAAGATCTCAATGTTATATTTTTCTCTTTTTTTCTAGACTAGTCTAGACAAGGACTAGTCCTTATATAGCTTGAGATGCGACCGTGCACAGCTACTAGACTGATGTAAATACACATCGACATTGTTTGCTATTATGAGCGATTGTAGATGGAGTCTAGTAAAGACTGCAACGATGTTCAGCGCTGATAATAACCCAAATCTATTCAATTAGAAGAGATAACCGAGTGTGTCAAGTCATCGAGTGCTAACGGTGTGCCTGGCTGACGGACCATAGACTTCTCTCTATAGGTACCTAGTAAGAGTGGCGTGATCACTTCACCCGATTCACGACATTTCGCTCGTGAATCGGGTGAAGTGATAAGATCACGCCGCGCTTGCGCGTTAGGCACTGCCATTTCCAAGAAGTGAACTTGTTTTTTTTTTTTTGCTGTCATTGATGACCATGTACAGTAGCGGTCCAAAGCGGCGCGCCAGTTTCACGAAGCAATAGATTGACACTTCTGTTTAACTTACGACCTTCTTCTAATGAGTAATTCCTATACTTTATAGTAGGTATACACACACACACTCTATTCACACACTCAACACACACATTCTCGCATTCGTTTGCAATTACTTTGAATACTTAATCACGGTATTGACTACAGTTCACTTATTCGTAAAATTTTAGGATTATACCCACAGATATCAAAATAAATAAAGAACATTTGAATAAAGCTTGCATTTTAAAAGGAACTACAACACCGCTAATATATAGATATAGAACACACGTCGCTAACCCACAATGAACAACGTTCTATTTAGTCGCGGTTGAATGACTCTTTAAGTTAACTGCATCCATCTACCTTATAATTTATTTATTTTGATATCTGTGGGTATAATCCTAAAATTTTACGAATAAGTGAACTGTAGTCAATACCGTGATTAAGTATTCAAAGTAATTGCAAACGAATGCGAGAATGTGTGTGTTGAGTGTGTGAATAGAGTGTGTGTGTGTATACCTACTATAAAGTATAGGAATTACTCATTAGAAGAAGGTCGTAAGTTAAACAGAAGTGTCAATCTATTGCTTCGTGAAACTGGCGCGCCGCTTTGGACCGCTACTGTACATGGTCATCAATGACAGCAAAAAAAAAAACAAGTTCACTTCTTGGAAATGGCAGTGCCTAACGCGCAAGCGCGGCGTGATCTTATCACTTCACCCGATTCACGAGCGAAATGTCGTGAATCGGGTGAAGTGATCACGCCACTCTTACTAGGTACCTATAGAGAGAAGTCTATGGTCCGTCAGCCAGGCACACCGTTAGCACTCGATGACTTGACACACTCGGTTATCTCTTCTAATTGAATAGATTTGGGTTATTATCAGCGCTGAACATCGTTGCAGTCTTTACTAGACTCCATCTACAATCGCTCATAATAGCAAACAATGTCGATGTGTATTTACATCAGTCTAGTAGCTGTGCACGGTCGCATCTCAAGCTATATAAGGACTAGTCCTTGTCTAGACTAGTCTAGAAAAAAAGAGAAAAATATAACATTGAGATCTTGACTGAGTTTCTGTTTTTCTATTTTATTTTATAACCCCACAAAATACGAACAGACATAATAATAATATGTACATGGTCATCAATGACAGCAAAAAAAAAAAACAAGTTCACTTCTTGGAAATGGGAGTGCCTAACGCGCATGCGCGGCGTGAGATTTAGAATCGGAAGGGAAATGATATTTTGTTGAAGTGAGTGCTGTGGGCGATGGTGACCTAATTCGGAATAGGTAACCTAAATCTCCCGCCGCGCAAGCGCGTTAGGCACTGCCATTTCCAAGAAGTGAACTTATTTTTTTTTTTTTGCTGTCATTGATGACCATGTAAATATTATTATTAAGTCTGTTCGTATTCGAGGTCAGTGACAATAATTAGTTCCTAATTATTTTAACCCTTAATCGGGCCGAACAAAAAAAATAACTTTTCATGGTTTAAGTGTAAGTTATTGTATCATGTTAGATAGCAGTGTACATAAAAAACAATATAAATTACTGAAACTGAAAAGAAAAGGTTTTTTTCGTGTGGGAAATTATTTCCCTTTGCCCGTTTAAAGATAACCCCAGTGGGAAATTATTTCCCTTTGCCCGATTACGTCAATACATTTTAATAGACTAGTAACTTACCCTGACTTTACTTTTGAATTTATGTTCCTCAATCCTCCAATAAATGTGCACCGAGTTGTTAACTTGGAAGTGAGGTGGAGGATCAGTGTGTGAACGAGGGATTCAATAAAAATTCAGAAAAAAAATGTGATAAAAATTTATTCAGCCAAATGAAATAGTTTAATTCTTCTATTAAAAGACATGATCTAAAACAATTAATATCAACAATTAAAAACGATAAAAAAGATCAAATACATAATCCTCCTTTTTTGGCTTCACCGCAGTCGGGTAATAAAAAAAATTACAAAAATAAAAAGTCGACAGAAATAAAACCCTACATTTTATATATATTGACGCAGTATGGAGTTCAGGAACGGGCAATCGCAACTATTTTCCCACTTGCAAGACAATATTTCAAATGAATATAAGCCACACAAATATAACATTTTTGTATTGAATATCATAACAATGTTACACAGAATATAATATACTAGTCAATAACGGATCAAATATCTACTTACCAGAATCTTTCTTGAAGAAACTTAACAGAATTATGTCTCCACTACACGAAAAACGCGCAATTTTTTCAAAAGTGACTTTAGTTTGATTCTGACGTTGACATTTGACGTTTGAAAGAGTGGGGTTGTCAATAAAATAAATCAGTAAATAATCAAGAATATATGTAGGAAAAAAAAAGACTAGGGAGTTGCCATTTTAAAAATATACGACTGTTTATGACGGGTGGGAAAATAATTCCCTGTGCCCGATTAAGGGTTAATGCTTTTAAGACGTTTTATTGTATAAATCCAGTCTCTATACATTTAAAAAGTTAATTTTATCAGCCTACATTTTGTTTTCAACAAACGGATATTACGATTGAGTAACTTCAGAAAATTGTATGCAAGTATTCATTGATTGGTGTTGTATTGTTCGTTTACTGTATATATTACGTAAAGGCACATGGGTTTTTTTTTTAATATCCCAATTTCTCTAGATAAGCTACAGTACAATACACAAACCTTCTAACATAAATATTTAGGCATACCATAAACACAAATTGCATTAAAATTATTCATGTAAGATTAGAAGCATGTTTTGGGCTGTCTAGTTTAAGTTTTCCTGTATACCTACCGTTTTATACACTGTGTCTACATTTTCTCAGCCCTCCCGTCACCGTCGCTGGTCTACTGGAAGAAATTACTAAATAATTGATGTAAACAGTTCCTGTGTGCTCCTCTGTATTTTACTTTATTAAGCATTCAGTGTGTACATAAATAAAATTTATAAATTTGTATCCCATAAAAAAAAATTGCTAAACATTTTTTTTCTACTGAGCCTGCTGCTCCCCGAGGTTCAACTTCTGAATGCCGGGAATGGAGGGTCATCGGACTCCCACCGCAACTAGCTGGAAATAATGGTAAGCATAAGTATTTGATTTATTCCTGCACATCAGCACATCACATCTGCAGCTAATGTAGTACTTTCAACAAGTAGGTAGAGCGGTATGATTTATTTAGAGCAGCGTCTGATCCAATAAAATCAATTACAAGGGGCAGCAATATTCCTATATTTAGGAAACAACGAGTTGCAACATTGCTTAATTCCATGCTCCGTGCCTGTCCATGCCTCAATTCAGTTGTTCCCTATTGTATTTATCAAAAACAGAGTGAAATAATGACCTCAGATAGCCACAAATGATGACACCCACCTTCAGCACCCTATGTGTGTGTGACACAAGTCTTTTACATTGTTATTATTATCACCAAGTTAACTCGGTACTATTTTGACATACCTGACAGACCACCACTTGCTTAAAGCTTATACACTAATCCTGTACATTAGGTTCAGTTTCCCTCTTGACATCTTCCTATTTAAACTGCCAACGTTCATTATAGTCAGACAGATAGTAAAAAAATTATACTGTTTCAGCAGTATTTTCGTTGAGGGTAGTGTTAACTTCTCTCTCATCACCATGTAGAGCTGGAACAAATGACACTAGAATAAAACTTTGTGCACTTGTTAAAAAAGGAAAATTGACTTAAGTTTTTACTTTCATGTTATGTTAATAATCGGCAGGAATTATTCACATGAATATTTATTTATAATTTAAATTGTTAATTAAAATATTAGTCTTACCAGGCAGATATGGTCAGCATAATATTATGGGCATCAAGTTTAATTTTCCAAATAGTAAAAAGTATCACAATTCCAATAAACATCTGAAAAAGAAATTAATGAAAAATTAATACAATAGTATTCTCTATGTTTAGGACTTGTTTTACATAAATATGGGGTGATAACTCCATCACCCCTTATTTATGTAAAACAAGTCTATAAACACTCGGTAATCATGATTGACAATGGCTTTGAAGGTAGCAGTCAGACTAATTAAATTTGCCAATACCTAACTCATTTAAGTAAAGTTGGACAGCCTGGTTCAAATAAAAAGTATGCTAGCAAAGATCTCTTGATTGGAATTAAATATACTCTATTAGCAGGTAGTTATTAATAACGAACGAACCTTCTTCAGCTTCCGTAACGGTTTCTGTGGTTATTTCCTCGGTCTAAACCAATTAAGGAAAAGACCACCATATGGCCACTACTTCTAGTGGCACACACATAGTTTGTGAAGATCTACAAATAAATCATCTGAATCTGAATCTGAATATATCGCTTAATTACCTACTGTTAATGCCCAGGAGCCACTTTCTGCGTCCGATTTCACTAACAGGAAACATGCAATTCCTTTCGGTTGGAGCCGCAATGTTCAGTACAACACTTGTACATCTTGCAATACTAATTGTAGCATTGGCAAATGCTACATTATAATTTTTTCACGAATAACCTTCTTTTATAACAAATCCTACCTTATTTGTAACCAGAAATGTTTTTTCTTCATATTGTTTTTTTGAATTTTGAATCAAAAAGTGTCGTCTTTTCTCTTGCAGTATTTTTTTTTTTTTGAAGCTTTTATTTGGGCACAGGACGGACGTCAATATTACTATTTTTTCCCGTTTTATCATATATTTATTTGCCACTATAAAGATTTGAGCGTCCGAGTTTGTCCGTTGTGCTACCAGACCAAAGGGAACTGTTCCCGAAATTTACAGCATCTAAAACTTGCGAGTCAGGTTTCATCTTTGAGGACTTGATTTGTCCGAAGACTGTAGGCGAATCTTAATTCGCCCCCCCCGCTAGCCTGGGACCTGGCGACTGCGAGCTGCGTGTTGGGATCCGTACCCTACGCTGGTGATTCCAAGTACCAGCCAGCCAGCGAGCCCTCTGCGAGCTGCGTGTTGGGATCCGTACCCTACGCTGGTGATTCCAAGTACCAGCCAGCCAGCGAGCCCTCTGACTGACATCCTGGAGGCTAGGACCGGATCTACGTATTTTTTGTTGTATTTTTAAAATTTCTAGTAGATTCTTTAATATCGTCGTATTTTATGTAAATCAGCTATATCAATTTTATTGTTGCCTGACCTGACAGATCGACTTGGTGCGCATTTAGCCATTTATGATTACCGAATTTTTATTTATTGCGGAAGTTAGGAACGTTTGCAAACGTATCGTGACCGACGCGTAATTGTAATTTTTTTTCCTTTGCGTAATTGTGAAATTTACACCAGGGACGTCGCCTCAGAGCTATTACCGGTTCCTTTGTATCGTGCTGTGCCCTTCATTAAATTTTTGATAACAGTTTTTTTTTGATTTATACAAAATTAAACGTGTACTAGTGAAGATTTGGTTTTTATTTCGCTACATAATGCAATATAATATACTTTAAAATCACTGAGAAGCTATAAACGAAAATTAAACAACACAAACTTTACTTGATCAGAAACAAAACTGTATTAACGAGCGTTAGAAAAGTCGAAAACTCGAAACCGCCAAAATTTGACAGTTACATTCATTATCATCTATGGTTCTTCATCCAACCATAGATTTTTTTTTTCCTTCGCCCTTCTTGGGCAGGCTAAGGTCTTGGACCATACCGCCTCGTCTTCAGTCTTTATTGTCCTTCTTGACTAAAAGTAAGGCCAAAGCCTCGTCTTCAGTTATATCCTTCTTGTTCAAAAATAAGTAAGGCCGAAGCCACGTCTTTAGTTTCATTCTTCTTGTCCAAAAGTAAATAAGGCCACAGCCACGTCTTTAGTAGTTTATACCTTGTTTTATATGTATTTTAGGCCAAAGCCACGTCTTCAGTATCCAACCATAGATAGAGTACGCAGTTTTTTTTTTTTGTTCTAATTAATTTTCGTAACATGCTAAAAAGAGAAAAAAAAACTATGTCCAATTAATGACGGATTATAATTTGTATTAGAACAAAAAAATATTTTTTCGATTTTTCAACGTTTCGATAAATGTTCTTGATCATTTAAATTGGGCAAAGATTCGAGACGAAGAGACGTCATACACAGGACCTCTTTGACTTATGTATAGTTATCTGTGCACAGGACGCCTGACTCGCCTAAGGAAGGATATCTCCGTCGAGGTAAACCGCGGCGAAGGTGGTGTGACTATCTAATAAAAAAAAATGTATTAATTTTCTATTCATCGGTATACAACCAATCCTTTGACTTGTATCATAAGCTTTCCAATATTAAAATCCCTCTTTCTACCAACTTCCATTCCCTCTTGGCTAACTTTTCTCATAAACTTATAAAAATTTTATCATTCTTTTTAAATCTAAATGAAATCAAATTTTAGTTAGCTAGGTACACACGGCTACACGTCAAGCTATACAAAACCAGTTTGTCTTGGCCTCACTTTGTATGATATTTTCTCACAATGAACGATCAGCCAATACTGGTTTTGCATAGATTGATGTGTAGCCGTGCGTACAAATAATTTGTAATAGCAAATTATAATTACATTGCCGTCACCACATGACGCTGGCAGAGTAGTCGACACGGCTGTTGCCAAAGAAGAAAAAAAAAAAAGAAAAGATAAGGATAACTTTAATTTAATTCGTAGCTTTATAATTTTATATCATCTTAGTGGCGCTTTATACTGTAAAATACGTCTTAAAAATAGTGTTTAATCTATGGTGGCGCTGGTGGAAATGTGCTACTGTTTGTTTCCATTAATACATAAACTTTTCGTTTACGAGTTTCAAAATAATTGTAAATAAACAAATGAAAGTTTTAACCAAAGACGTACCTATCTTAAATCTCTTTGGTTTTAACATAATGTCTACTTTGAATTTGTTTTACAGAGACAATGATTAGTATGTTATAATTGTGAATGTGATAGCATTAAGACATAATGTTGGCATGTACCTACTGGTGAGTTTTTCTAAAAATGAATTCCTACTCACTTCTCTACTTCACAATTCCCGTGTTACTGTTCATAATTATATGAACTATGTGATCAGTCTGGTGGTTAGCTTTGCAAGGACGAGTGGTGGTCTGTCAAGTATGCCAAAATAGTATACGAGTACCTAGCTAACTTGGTGATAATAATAATGTAGAAGACGTATGGGCCAGGATCGTCACACAGTAACACATAGGGTGCCTGAAGACGGGCGTCAACACCGACACGTTCCTGGCTGGAGAAGGCACAACATAAGGAAAACTGGAAAGGTATGGGGGAGACCTTTGCTCAGCTGTGGGACAACATGGGATAACTTAAAATAAAACCACAAAAGTATAGGCACACAAAAGCAAGTGAATTTAATTGATCTGATATTTTAATCTACCTTTCAGCAGATGAGCCTAGTCGACCTTGCAGTCGCTAAGACATTAAAGGAGTTCCTTTAGTTTCTTCAGTTGAAGACACTAAAAGAACACCGCCTCTACTTGATTTGATCACATCGATCCTGGCTGTCTGAGGTCATTATTTCACTCTGTTTTTGATAAATACAATAGGGAACAACTGAATTGAGGCATGGACAGGCACGGAGCATGGAATTAAGCAATGTTGCAACTCGTTGTTTCCTAAATATAGGAATATTGCTGCCCCTTGTAATTGATTTTATTGGATCAGACACTGCTCTAAATAAATCATACCGCTCTACCTACTTGTTGAAAGTACTACATTAGCTGCAGATGTGATGTGCTGATGTGCAGGAATTAAATAAATCAAATACTTATGCTTACCATTATTTCCAGCTAGTTGCGGTGGGAGTCCGATGACCCTCCATTCCCGGCATTCAGAAGTTGAACCTCGGGGAGCAGCAGGCTCAGTAGAAAAAAATGTTTAGCAATTTTTTTTATGGGATACAAATTTATAAATTTTATTTATGTACACACTGAATGCTTAATAAAGTAAAATACAGAGGAGCACACAGGAACTGTTTACATCAATTATTTAGTCATTTCTTCCAGTAGACCAGCGACGGTGACGGGAGGGCTGAGAAAATGTAGACACAGTGTATAAAACGGTAGGTATACAGGAAAACTTAAACTAGACAGCCCAAAACATGCTTCTAATCTTACATGAATAATTTTAATGCAATTTGTGTTTATGGTATGCCTAAATATTTATGTTAGAAGGTTTGTGTATTGTACTGTAGCTTATCTAGAGAAATTGGGATATTAAAAAAAAAACCCATGTGCCTTTACGTAATATATACAGTAAACGAACAATACAACACCAATCAATGAATACTTGCATACAATTTTCTGAAGTTACTCAATCGTAATATCCGTTTGTTGAAAACAAAATGTAGGCTGATAAAATTAACTTTTTAAATGTATAGAGACTGGATTTATACAATAAAACGTCTTAAAAGCATTAAAATAATTAGGAACTAATTATTGTCACTGACCTCGAATACGAACAGACTTAATAATAATATTTACATGGTCATCAATGACAGCAAAAAAAAAAAATAAGTTCACTTCTTGGAAATGGCAGTGCCTAACGCGCTTGCGCGGCGGGAGATTTAGGTTATTCCGAATTAGGTCACCATCGCCCACAGCACTCACTTCAACAAAATATCATTTCCCTTCCGATTTAGATCACAACCGTTGACAGCGCTCACTTATAAGACTTCATCTTTTTCGATTCACGGGACATCCTTATCACACGCTATATGACACGCTAATTCGGAAGAGGTGTAAGCACGCACAAATCGATTACAGCGTAGTTCGGAATGTACAAAATCTCCCTTCACGCGAATCTCGTAACCCATGGCAACATCACTTCGACGTAGGGTTGCCAGTGCCACCAACCACTTGTTCATTTAAGGGTTACTAGCATCAAAAATACGGGTTTTATTATGTTTACGGGATACAATCTATGTGTAATGCTTTTATTAGATTAGTATATAATGCTTAAAATAAGTTTATTTCAATTTGTAAGAATCGAATTCTGAAATTCGTCATAATTATTAATTCCTCGAATCGATTGAAATAAAAAAAATCGTTTGGCATTATAATCGTTTCGCTTTCGCACATCAATACAATAAAAAAAAAAAAAAAACAATAATGGTCGGCGAACTCTGCGATTTTGAAGACGAATTGAGTACCTAGTGGTAATGAATGAATATTGCGTATTATTGAACTTGTGTTTGTTTATGACGTTACGAGATGGGCACTTTCTTGTTGTTTAAAACATTTTAAATTACATTTGACACATTTTAAATCGTATCTATATGAGTGTGTGTGATATTTGTGAAAAGTAAAAATGTAAACACGCACGATTGGCGCGAAACTTCGACTTTGAATATCAAAACTGCAAAACACTTCATTACCACTACTTATTTAATTTGAATAATGGATGAATTCGTCAAATAATTAAGTGATGTATTATTCACTGCCCCTGTAGTGGGGTGTGGATGTTCGAAATCACCAATTTTGATGTTTTTTAGCCTCAACCACCACTGTCATGAAAATTGAATCAAGTTGAATATTGTAAGTAAATTAAACTTGTGCGCCTAATTATGAAAGGAGCTTTTTATCAATTGTCTTGGCTAACTCACATGCCGACTGAGGTTCGTGTGTTATGGACCAATCGGAGGCGCTTCCGAACTATAGGTACGGTTATGTAAGTATTATCAGTTTGTTGAAAACCAAATGTACCTAGGCATTGTAGGCTGATAAAATTAACTTTTTAGTTGTACAAAGACAGTGGATTTAGAGGAGGGGCCCGTGGCTAAACAATAACAGCCGCATAGGTCGATCGGTCAGGTTAAGCTACGCTTGCCGCGGTTGGTCTGTGGATGGGTGACCATCTTTACATACCGAGACCCCTCCGTGCCTCGGAAAGCACGTTAAGCCGTTGGTCCCGGCTGTTATTCGTGGATCTTTGACAGTCGTTACGGGTAGTCAGAAGCCCGAAAGTCTGACAACCAGTCTTACCAAGGGGTATCGTATTACCCAGTAACTGGGTTCTGGAGGTCAGATAGGCAGTCGCTCCCTGTAAAATACTGGTATTCAGCTGCATCCGGTTAGACTGGAAGCCGACCCCAACATAGTTGGGAAAAGGCTAGGCAGATAAAAGACAGTGGAATTAGACAATAAAATGTCTAAAAGCATTAAAATAATTAGGAACTAATTAATTATTGTCACTGAACTCGAATACGAACAGACATAATAATAATATGTACATGGTCATCAATGACAGCAAAAAAAAAAAACAAGTTCACTTCTTGGAAATGGCAGTGCCTAACGCGCAAGCGCGGCGTGATCTTATCACTTCACCCGATTCACGAGCGAAATGTCGTGAATCGGGTGAAGTGATCACGCCACTCTTACTACGTCGGGTTGAATTCAGTCTATGCAAAGAGTAAAGTAAGTATAGAGAGAAGTCTATGGTCCGTCAGCCAGGCACACCGTTAGCACTCGATGACTTGACACACTCGGTTATCTCTTCTAATTGAATAGATTTGGGTTATTATCAGCGCTGAACATCGTTGCAGTCTTTACTAGACTCCATCTACAATCGCTCATAATAGCAAACAATGTCGATGTGTATTTACATCAGTCTAGTAGCTGTGCACGGTCGCATCTCAAGCTATATAAGGACTAGTCCTTGTCTAGACTAGTCTAGAAAAAAAGAGAAAAATATAACATTGAGATCTTGACTGAGTTTCTGTTTTTCTATTTTATTTTATAACCCCACAAAATACGAACAGACATAATAATAATATGTACATGGTCATCAATGACAGCAAAAAAAAAAAAACAAGTTCACTTCTTGGAAATGGGAGTGCCTAACGCGCATGCGCGGCGTGAGATTTAGTTTATTCCGAATTAGGTCACCATCGCCCACAGCACTCACTTCAACAAAATATCATTTCCCTTCCGATTTAGATCCGATTAGATCACAACCGTTGACAGCGCTCACTCATAAGACTTCATCTTTTTAGATTCACGGGACATCGTTATCGCGCTCACCCTAATTCGGGAAGAGGTGTAAGCACGCACAAATCGATTACAGCGTAGTTCGGAATGTACAAAATCTCCTTTCACGCGAGTCTCGTAACCCATGGCAACATCACTTCGACGTAGGGTTGCCAGTGCCACCAACCACTTGTTCATTTAAGGGTTACTAGCATCAAAAATACGGGTTTTATTATGTTTACGGGATACAATCTATGTGTAATGCTTTTATTAGATTAGTATATAATGCTTAAAATAAGTTTATTTCAATTTGTAAGAATCGAATTCTGAAATTCGTCATAATTATTAATTCCTCGAATCGATTGAAATAAAAAAAATCGTTTGGCATAATAATCGTTTCGCTTTCGCACATCAATACAATAAAAAAAAAAAAAAAACAATAATGGTCGGCGAACTCTGCGATTTTGAAGACGCATTGAGTACCTAGTGGTAATGAATGAATATTGCGTAATAGTGAACTTGTGTTTGTTTATGACGTTACGAGATGGGCACTTTCTTGTTGTTTAAAACATTTTAAATTACATTTGACACATTTTAAATCGTATCTCTAAGAGTGTGTGTGATATTTGTGAAAAGTAAAAATGTAAACACGCACGATTGGCGCGAAACTTCGACGTTGAATATCAAAACTGCAAAACACTTCATTACCACTACTTATTTAATTTGAACAATGGATGAATTCGTCAAATAATTAAGTGATGTATTATTCAATGCCCCTGTAGTGGGGTGTGGATGTTCGAAATCTCCAATTTTGATGTTTTTTAGCCTCAACCACCACTGTCATGAAAATGGCGATTAGGTATCGCATATACAGAGTTGAATATTGTAAGTAAATTAAACTTGTGCGCCTAATTATTATGAAAGGAGCTTTTTATCAATTGTGTTAACTAACTCACATGCCGACGGAGGTTCGTGTGTTAGGGACCAATCGGAGGCGCTTCCGAACTATAGGTACTTACGGTTATGTAAGTAATAACAGTTTGTTGAAAACCAAATGTACCTAGGCATTGTAGGCTGATAAAATTAACTTTTTAGTTGTACAAAGACAGTGGATTTATAGGGGTCGATCGGTCAGGTTAAGCTACGCTTGCCGCGGTTGGTCTGTGGATGGGTGACCATCTTTACATACCGAGACCCCTCCGTGCCTCGGAAAGTTACGGGTAGTCAGAAGCCCGAAAGTCTGACAACCAGTCTTACCAAGGGGTATCGTATTACCCAGTAACTGGGTTCTGGAGGTCAGATAGGCAGTCGCTCCATGTAAAATACTGGTATTCAGCTGCATCCGGTTAGACTGGAAGCCGAGCCCAACATAGTTGGGAAAAGGCTAGGCAGATAAAAGACAGTGGATTTAGACAATAAAATGTCTAAAAGCATTAAAATAATTAGGAACTAATTATTGTCACTGAACTCGAATACGAACAGACATAATAATAATATGTACATGGTCATCAATGACAGCAAAAAAAAAAAAACAAGTTCACTTCTTGGAAATGGCAGTGCCTAACGCGCAAGCGCGGCGTGATCTTATCACTTCACCCGATTCACGAGCGAAATGTCGTGAATCGGGTGAAGTGATCACGCCACTCTTACTACGTCGGGTTGAATTCAGTCTATGCAAAGAGTAAAGTAAGTATAGAGAGAAGTCTATGGTCCGTCAGCCAGGCACACCGTTAGCACTCGATGACTTGACACACTCGGTTATCTCTTCTAATTGAATAGATTTGGGTTATTATCAGCGCTGAACATCGTTGCAGTCTTTACTAGACTCCATCTACAATCGCTCATAATCGCAAACAATGTCGATGCGTATTTACATCAGTCTAGTAGCTGTGCACGGTCGCACTCGCACCTCAAGCTATATAAGGACTAGTCTAGAAAAAAAGAGAAAAATACAACATTGAGATCTTGACTGAGTTTCTGTTTTTCTATTTTATTTTATAACCCCACAAAATAGGAACGTTTTGACTAGGTACTAAAATACTAGCTTTGAAATTATATAAAATGAGCAATAGAATTACTTAGCAGAAAAATATTATTAAAATCTCGATTATGATTGTAAATGTATGCTTGGTCAATCCCTAGTATCAGGTGGAATGACACTGACACTTCACTCCACGCTCACTTCACTTGAGATTTCACGGTGATATGGTTACAGAATCGCACTGCTGATTTTTCATTTTAACGTTCACTTTTAATATTCCTTACTTTTTGTTTAAATTCGAAAGTAACTTTGCTAATAAACCACCACAATGCAATTTTAAGAGATTTGATAAGATTTATTTCAAAGTCAGCGCATTTATTCCAAATAGGCACATAAAAGGTACTTTTAAAAGTCAAAATTTACAATAAAATAGAATTGGTTCTACATAGTCACCCCTTCCAAAAGGTAGTTTCGTATGGAGAAGAATGAGCAAGAAACTCCACCGTTACACTTTTATGCGATGTGCGTAGAATAAAATTACTAGACCACAATAGATAATAGATTTAAAAATAAAGCAATGACAGATACATTCATTAAGAATGTGATAGATATACGGTTTTCACATTCACATATTTACAAACAACAAGAATATTGTCAAGAACGTCAATACCAGGGACTGGGATCTATCCTTTTAATATATTGGGTTTAGTGTGATTAGGGTACATATAATGTATTCCGCCAGCTACTTTGAATTGTATTGAACCCTGTTACTATCAAACAGTAAATACTTGATAAGTTTTTGTTTTAATATGTGCTGTATTTGTGTGGCTTTGTGTTTGTTATATTGACAAATAAAATGTGTCCTCAACAAGAACCTACCCTAAACGCAGAATATGAATTTGTTTCTCTATGAACGTTTGTGGTAAAAACATCAATTTCTTTTAAAACTAACAATTGTTTTTATTAAAATAAAAGGTTGTACTATTTATTTAAACGAGGGCTTGTTTTCAAACAATGTTGATTTAAAAAAAAAATGATCATACACTAAAGACATTCCACAAAGACACTTTCCATTCTTCATTTTCGATTAAAACAATCGAGCGTGTAGCAAACGTGGTGTTAACCCCAATACCTAACATTCCGACCGAATATCATCCATGGCAACTAATGTGAGTAGAGATCAGCCTTCGGTGCGTGACATTTTTAACCTTCAAAAAAGGAGGAGGTTCTCAATTCGACGGTATGTTTTTTTTTTGTGTGTTTGTTACGCGATTACTCCGCTAATTGTAGACCGATCTTCAAAATTCTTTTTTTGTTCGAAAGGAGATACTTTTGAAGTAGTCCCATAGAAATTTCATTAAAAACGGTTCAGCAGTTTTGTTTTTAAACCAAAATTACTGGTAAAAATTACAACTTAAAAGTGAAAAATAAAAACTTTTTTGCAAAAAAAAACAACCGACTTCCAAAAACGACACTACAAAGTGAAAAATAACTTTAATTTCGGAAGTTGGTGGCAAACAACGAAAATTCGAACCCAACGACACCGACTTCCGAAATTAAAGTTATATAAAGCACAAGTGTGTGCGCTGACATAGGTGCACTATCTCTTCCCTCTCTCTCATGGTCCGATGGGACGGCAATCCGACACGACCAAAGAGAGATCAGGCGCAGGCCCAACAGCTTAACGTGCTTTCCAAGGCTCGGGGGTATCACACCGCCAAATTCAAAACTCCGGACTGTTATTAAGAAATTCCCAATGGATAACCCCAATAAAACCTTGCCTGACCTGCAGTGCGATTCTGTAACCATCTCACCGTGAAAACTTAGGTGAAGTGAGCGTGGAGTGAGCTGTCATTTCAAATAATGCTAGGGATTGACACTACTGACAACTCACATCAAGCTCACTTCATTTGAGTTTTCACGGTGAGATTTTTACAGAATCGACCGGCAGCACATTAATTTTTCTACCAAATAATGTTCATACACCAAAGACACTTTCTTCACGTTCTTCACTTTCGATTAAAATTGTCGTGCATGTTGACATATCTATGGCTCCTTCGGGGCGAACATAAACAGACTTGGCATTAACCCCAAGAGAGTGTTATATACAAACACAGTGACGTACACTCAGCATAGGGCTACTGACAGTTGTTATTAAAATTTTCATGAATTTCGCTCAGACTGTGACAAATAATGCCGTTTTGGGAACGCAGTGAAGGTAAAGTTTTCGTGGGTTACAATTTCGTGTTTGTGGAATTTGATTAATTTTGGACATATTTTATACTGAAGTGAAATGGTGTGAATATTTTTTGGGACGGGTAGCGAAATAAAAGCTTGGGTTGGATTTTCTAATGACATTAGGTATCAATATTTGAAAAGTGGGTAGGTAGGTAGGTACATAGATTCAGTTGTTAAATTGTACCTAGTATTCACGGACCATTTTTGAACACTGCATTGTGGGCGTTATTAGGTACTACGTACCCATACGTACCCATTTTTATCATAAGAATTCCGCAAGAAGGAAAAATAAATGCTATAGTTTTATGATTATTTATTTGATCAATATGGAACTTTGTAGGGATATACGAACTTTATGCCACGTGGCATAAATTTCGTACCTATATATAGGTATCCCTACAAAGTTCCATAAATATAAAATTTTGCACACAAAAACCGTTCCACGTTACCTCAATCGTAAATTGTAATTCATATAAATAAACGATTTTACTTTTATCTTTTTGTTCCGAGACGTAATAAATAAGGTAAGTTTACACATCCGAGCTCAATATTCGATAAGGCGTGGTTGCTGAGTGAATAAGCTACTGCGTGACATGCCTAATCCCCGCGTGTGTGCACACGCCCTATATTGAAAGGAACTTTCAAGTAAAAAGTGTTGTGTTAAATGTATTTGAACCTTGTCAGGTTGTAGGATTTCTTTTTGTGCTCTTTTGTGTGTAAAATGAAAAGGCTGTTGATTGAAAAACTGATTTGACTTGAAAGAAAGAAAGAAAAAAATTGTTTATTTGACTCGGGTACCAGTTAAGTACTTGACTTAAAAATAAATTTAATCGATTACTGTCCAGACTTCGAGAGAATGCGGAGGGGCCCGTGGCTAAATAATAACAGCCGCACAGGTCGATCGGTCAGGTTAAGCTACGCTTGCCGCGGTTGGTCTGTGGATGGGTGACCATCTTTACATACCGAGACCCCTCCGTGCCTCGGAAAGCACGTTAAGCCGTTGGTCCCGGCTGTCATTCGTGTATCTTTGACAGTCGTCACGGGTAGTCAGAAGCCCGAAAGTCTGACAACCAGTCTTACCAAGGGGTATCGTATTATCCAGTAACTGGGTTGTGGAGGTCAGATAGGCAGTCGCTCCATGTAAAATACTGGTATTCAGCTGCATCCGATTAGACTGGAAGCCGACCCCAACATTGTTGGGAAAAGGCTAGGCAGATGATGACTTCGAGAGAATGCGTCCCTGACACATGTCAGTGCGACAATTCTAGTAACTAACAAAGATCAAATTCGTTTGTACGAAACTGATATTGTGATGGGTCAAGGACGCATTCTCTCGTCGGCCCCACTGTAGTTCTGGCGTAACTTTAACCACAGTAGTGGCTAGATAGAGATAATAGATCGACTGTAGTAAGTCACGGGTTAATTTTAAAATAACTCGTGGCTTAATTTCACTGGGAACACTTAGGTAAAGTGAGCTAGAGTGAATCCCCTAGCATCAGGTGATATGGAACTGGGCCTTTTTGGTGCAGCCGTGAGGCACACTTTGCTGCTAATTTCTTGCATCGGACTTGAAAGTTTTTTTTTTATCTTTATTTTTTTGTTTGTATCAGAAGGCCAATTCTCGCAATTTAAAACGTTCAAAATCTAGTCTCAGTCTCATCTCAGCGACAAACAAATGTCAAAAACTTGTCAAAATATAGGGAAATTAGACGTATTTTTGACAGATTGAGACTGAGATCAGACTGTGAACGTTCTTAAAATTACGAGAATTACCCTGCTGACTGTGAACGGTCGCGGTGTCGCTTTTAGTTTGTGCTAAATAAACGTATTTTTTTATTTCTTTTCTTTAAAATGTGAACTCACTCCTAGCTCACTTCATCTAAGTATTTTTCACGGTGAGATTTTCACAGAATAGACCGGTTAGTCTAGCTAGTGGTCGCAAGCATCACTGCAGAGCATGAGGTCCTGGGTTTGATTCCCAGGTCGGGCGATGTGTTATTGGGTTTTCCCATTTGGAACTTCTCTCGACCCCTATTACAAGAGACTTAAACATAAGTGACAAAATGTGGGTTTACTACATGTACCTACACACAGATACACGTCAAGCTATACAAAACCAGTTTGTCTGGCCTCACTTTGTATGATATTTTCTCACAATGAACGGTCAGCCAATTCTGGTTTTGCATAGCTTGATGTGTAGCCGTGTGTACATACATCTCTGCCTAACCGTTCGGGAACTACAGGCGTAATGTTATGCTATGAACATACCACCTTAATTTAACTTAGCCTCTCAAATATCCAATTCGCAATCCATGAGACTCGTCATTTTGGACTAAATAGCCTCCCTTGACATTTTTTTCACATATTTTCGTAATATACGATCATTGTAGCTCAAGCCAAGTGTTATGTTAGCAGTAAGACGTGCCTCCGAGTATATTAACGGAGGAAACGACTGGATGGTAGAGTCCGACCGAATTTCGTTTTCGGTTTTCGGCAGTTTTCGGCTGAAATATCAGTTTTCGGCCAGACGAGAAAAATATTTAGGGCCGCTGCCGAAAAAAAAATATACAGGCAAAAATTTGATCAGAGAAGATCCATAATTATAACGACTAAAAGCACAATAACTGTGTAAATTGCTTTAAGTCGCATTTCTCATCAGATTTTTTAATTATGAATTTTAGAAAAGTACAACGTTTCTTACGATTTAAGTTTAAACGGTGTTGATTTTTTTATTTACTTAATTAAGATTATATTTACATTATATAAGCTATCATTTAAAATAATAATATTTAAATGTGAAAAACCAAGCAAAAAGAATCATAGGGCATCAAAAAATTTGTCCGCATCGCTGTCAACAGGAACAGTGTCTAGTTTAAAAGATTGACACTGCCCTTATTTCATATTTACCTACCGAAGAAAAACCAACCGACAAACCAAATCGGTTTTCAGCCGAAAATGCAAGTCAAGCCGAATTTTGTTTTCGTTTCCGGCCGAAAACAAAAATCCATTTTAGTCGGATTCTACTAGATGCCCATAATTTAATATTACTAAAGGAGGTTTTATGGCGGGGAGGGACTGTTAAATGTTACAATGAAATGAATAAAGATTACAGAAGTTAAGAGCGTGGATTGGACATTGTTGCAGTAGTAACTACTTTTGTTTGTACTCAGTTTTCATATCCTGTTTTTATTTCTCTTTAGAACTGTAATGTCTGAGATAAATAAAATCCAGTTCTTGAAATTCCCTCAAAATCAAAATATTTTATTTCTCATAAACCTACATTATACCTACACTTTTGAAACGTCAGGTAACTCTTTTAAAAATAATTAGCTTTTACAATGTTTTCAAATTACAATGTTAATGGGTATGAGAAGGCGATAAGGATACCAAGTACTTCCTAGTAATCCTACTAATATTATAAATGTGAAAGTTTGTATGGATGGATGGATGTTTGTTACTCTTTCACGCCAAAACTACAGAACGGATTTTGATGAAATTTGGACAGATAGTTTATAACCAGGATTAATACATAGGATACTTTTTATCCCGATATTCTCACGAGATCGAAACTAATGTGGGTGAAACCGCGGGGCGCAGCTAGTACCTACTTAATAAAATAGAAAATGATTTACAAATCTAAGGCTTTGTAGACTTACAAGGCCTGCAACGTTCTCGCTTTAAAAACATTTAAAATATCAAAAAGAAGAAGTTAGTTAGTATTTTATTTTAGTACCTAGTAATAGTTAAGAGATTTAAAAACAATGAAGATTGATGATGTATTTTTTTTGTTATTTATATGATGTACAGTCACCAAAGGAGATAAGTAACCAGGGTCGTGGGACATAGTTGAAGTTCAGTAAGAAACCGATGGACGTTTTCGAATAAAATTTAATTTGATAAATAAACTGTTGGTTTTCTATTAATTAAATTAAATTTTATTCGAAATCGACCATCGGGCTTGGGCGACATCGCAACCTACCTGAGGTGGGCTGCGATGTCCCCCGTGAGGGAGACATCGTCATTAGTGGGTACACTGTCATTCCGACAGGGAGTCCCACATACCCCGTCTCGTCCCCCGCGAGACGGGGATGCATAAAGCAATTCTCAGCGAGAAAAAAAAAAAGGTTTAGGTTCTGGAGGTGGCCCTCAGCAAGTCAGAGGCCATGGTGTTACATGGCCCCCGGGCGCTGCCGCCCGGCTCACACATCGTGGTCGGGGGTCTCGGATCGCTGTCGAGTCTACCATGAAGTACCTGGGATTGGTGCTCGACAGCCGGTGGGACTTCGGGCCCCACTTCCGGCGGCTGGCGCCCAAGTCGTTGGGCGCGGCTGGGGCGCTATCAACGCTGCTTCGCAATCTGGGGGGCCCGAGCGCTGCCTGTAGGCGGCTCTATGTGGGGATCGTGCGATCGATGGCCCCGTATGGGGCCCCGAGATGTAGGCCTCTGACCTGAAGGCCGGCAGTATCGCTATATTGCGGAAACCGCAGAGAGCGATGGCCGTCAGAGTCATCAGGGGATATCGCACGATCTCCTACGAGGGGGCCTGTGTACTGGCTGGATACCCGCCCTGGGACCCCAAGGCGAGAGTACTCGCGACATTGTATCGGTGGCGCGAGGAAGCGAGGGCGCTGGGTGAGCGACCAATGTAGCGACACATGGAGCTGCGTCGGTCTCAGCTTCGCGAGGTCCTGGTGGCGGCATGACGGGACAGGCTTACACGCCCTACCGCTGGCCTCGTCACCATCGAGGCGGTCCGGCCGGTGCTCGAGCGCTGGTTCGGGAGGAGGCACGGCTCCCGTGCTCTCGGGGCATGGTTGCTTCGGGAAGTACCTGTGTCACATAAACAGGGAGTCGATGATCGGCAGCGAAGAGTCCTGGGACGCGGTGGTTTCCTTCTGCGAAACGGTCGTCTCGCAGAAGGAGGCTGCGGAAAGGGAGAGGGAGATCTCATCCACTCACCCTGCACGCAGCAGGCGCACCGGGCGTCGGCGAAGGGCGGACAACGCCTTTTTCCAGCCCCCCTAAATGGGTCCAGGAGCGACGGACTCGGGGACGTCCGTTGCCCCCCACACATCAGGACCCGAGGTGGCGGCGCGTAGTGTTCCACGCGCGCCCCTCTTAGACGTCGCGAGGGGAGTCTAACACCTCACTCCCCCCTGACCCAAAATGGTTAGGTTTAGGTTAGGTTAGGTTTAGGTTAGGTTAGGTTAGGTTTAAGTTAGGTTAGGTAACGCAAACATACCACGTGTATATTTTGTCTCTTCCTCATGTCGGCGCAAAAAATACCACGCATCTGAGTCATCATAAGTGTTAGGCAACATTAAACATACCATATCGGGTTAAAATAAATAGATTTAATTGATAAATAGTTCAAAATACGCCGATATATTAAGATTATGTAATATACGCAGTAACATTTTTCTCCCAGGATGGATTTTTTTTTACCCATACAAAAAAAGTAAGCTTAGTTAATGAACTTTCAAATGAAATAAGCGTCATGCTCTGACGCCACTTGGGCCAGAGCCCATACAAAAATGTCCGATCTCCTTTGTTTGTCGCCCAGATGAGACTGCGACTAGACTTTGAACGTTTTAAATTACGAGAATTGACCTTCAGTTATAAATCTCGTAAATCTACTATCGAATCGTTGACATAGGTAAATCAGCCAGTCAAATCTCTCGTCAAGCGGTTGACAACCGGTTAAATTGAATAAGCTTTCAGATATTCTTGGTGAATCTATTTGTATGTTAATAAGTTTTTTCGTTTGATTTACTCTTACATTTCGCTTGGGAGCCTTCCAACCAGATTTTAGCACAAACATTCAAATTGCGTAACACTACCAGTAGCAATGACTTTCATTTTGACAGTACAACAACATTCATTGCGTTATTTACGTTGTTGAGCAGACACATTTTTTGAACATATGAAGCAATGGATTAGTAATATCTTTCAAAATGATTCAGATTGAGATTGATATATTGTTACCTACGCAAATAGGGAGCTATTATAGAAGCAAAATCTTCTGAATACACCTGGCGAATAAAACATTGTAACCTAGTTTTCACGGCAAGAAAAACATGTCTAAACACATGTAGAACGGCTGTACAACGAGCTACTAGAGCGCGATTAAAATCATAATTTCCCTCACAAACAAAGTCCTTATTCCGTTTCATTTGTTTGTCTGCAGGTATATTCGACACGGACGGCGTGCACGTCCCCGGCACGGAATGCGACTTCCAGTTCAGCCGGTCCGGCAGCCGGCCGACACATGGCCGGCTGTACAGTCCTCGGTACCCGTCCATCTACCCCAACAATGTGCGGTGTTCTTACCATTTTCATGCGAGGTAAGACTTTATGGAAACGTGAAAAAAACTTTGGTCTGTCCACCTACCAAGCTTTCCCAGTATTAGGTCCCATATCGGGATGCAATGCAGCAGAATACCAGCGAAAAGTATTGTGGCATGTGGCCTGGCATATGATGAGCTGAACTCCCATTTGGTGCAACCATGAACACACACCGCCCAGTAGTGATCGACCGTTATAGATTTTCTTATACGAGATGTCTATGGGTCAATTTGTCTTTTTGATCATTTTTTTTTTTTGTTTCATCTTTTTTTGATGTTTTTTTTTTTATTACTTGTATTGTGTCTTTTGTTGCACTGAATAAACGTTTTATCTACTCGTATCTATCCATATCTTCCAAGTAGTTCTACAGTACCAAATTTCGTTGACCCCTAAAAATTTTATCATCAAAACTTTTTTGGTATCGATACCCATCACGTTTGCGTTTGCGTTGCGAGTTTCGCTAACTAACTTAATTGGACCCTGTATAGGTCCAGAGAAAAGGACAATATATGAGAGAGGTATAGGTCGTAGAGAGTTATTTACCCTAACAGGTAGGTATACGTAAGTAGTTACTTCGAACATTTACCGATCACAGTAATTCTTAACTCCTCCATTCTTAATTCCCTGAGAGTAAAACCTAATAACTTTGTCAGACATTTGAGCAGCCGAATGCGATTTAAAAAAAAATACCAGTCTGGACTTTTGAAAAAAAATATCACCATTAGGCTGCTTTTCCACCAAAGATGTGCTATGCAGCTATGCTGCGAGGATGTAATTCGCAGCTCGAGCTATGCGATGTATCGATAGTAGGGAAGTGAAGAGGGCGGCACATAGCTATACCACTCGCGACCATCCATAGCACACATCCATATAAAAAAACATATCTTAGGTGAATCCGTTTCCACCAGTGCTAAGCTATGTGCACCATTGAATATGATTGGTGGATATCAAATGCATCCATAGCTACGTAGCATAGCACATCTCTAGTGCTTAAGCTCGGAGTATGCATCCCGGGATAGATTTCTGATGCATTTGAATTGATCAGCATTCCTAAACTAGGAATGTACATCTCAGGAAAGTTTTTGGAAAAAGCACAACACGACGGTTACGTGGAATGGGGCTGGTGACCGTAAATAGACGAAAATATCTGTCCAATTGCTTCTCTGGGAAATCCGAGTTTCGATTCAGATCTCCAAAGCAAAATTGCATTCTCGTTAGGACACTAATAATAGTTCCAAGAAGTTAATACTGTATTTACGTGCATAAACTAAGAGCTATTCAAGATCCACTAGTTTTATTAAAAACAATTTTGCTTCTTTTTCAGACCAAAGGAACGCGTCAAAATTGTATTCGAAGAAGTTGCTCTTCAAAAAGGTGATATAAGGTATGTATAACATTTTACTTTCTTCTTTATACTTACAAAAGACATGTAAAATTCAAGAAGTGACAGACCACTGCCATAACAACAGATCTATTCTGTAAAAGTGTCTCCAAACTTAGGTGAAGTGAGCTGTCAATAGTGTCAATCCCTAGCATCACGTGGAATGACAGCTCACTTCAAGCTCACTTCACCTTAATTTTCACGTTGAGAGTTTTACAGAATAGACCGGCAGAGATTCAGGTTTTTAAAGACAAAAACACGAAAACCTCCTCACAATATATTAAACAATGTTATGACATAATCATCATCAGTGTATCAGCCGGAAAACGTCCACGTTTAACGTGGGTTTCCCTTCCCTACCATAAATTGCTATTATTATTAGCGAGCCAGACATCTGAAGGCTTCCATTTTTGTTACCAGTGCTTTTTTTATTTTTGAACTCTCTGTATATTAATAATTGCAGTTTTATGATGTTATTTTAATAAATAAAATGACGTCACAAATAGTCTTAATAAAAAATTTGACGCAATATTAAAAATAAATGTATAGATTATTACACCAATAAAAGTTATCCGCAACCATACAAAAATACTCCAAAAAAACCAAGCACGCTTAACGAAATTAAACTCAAATAAAAACACTGACGACACAATCATAAAACACTTCGGCAGCCATAATTCTCAAGCTAAAAATCCATCTATAAAAATAAAATTGCACGTAAAGTTATTCCATAACGTCACCGTCATACGAAGACTGGATGATAAAACTGGGAAGGTACGCGTGATAATCGAATTTCTGATCGAAAATATTGAATGTGATGACGGGCGTGCAACGTCAAACGTAGAAGTACCTAGTGGCGCCAGATGGCACCGTAGTTTTGGGACGTCTTGATAATAAAACTATTATTATCTTATCTAATAATAATATATCTTAGTGGATATTGGAAACCTGGACAATGTAGAGATCTGGAGCTATATAGTGTAGCGGTACAACGCCACATACGAACAACGCGTCATACTGACGTCACGCAAAATCCTGCATCTTGCACGCAGAGTTTACCGCGCCACTAGCATATATACAACGACCCGATATGAATCATCGGGCAGTTGCCCACAAGACCCATTTGGTCGGAGGATCCTCTCTTTTCTTTGCAGGATGAGTGAACATTACACCCAGCCGGTCGATTCTGTAAAAATCTCACCGTGAAAACTCAAGTGAAGTGAGCTTGATTTGAGTTATCAGTAGTGTCAATCCCTAGCATTATTTGGAATGACAGCTCACTCCACGCTCACTTCACCTATGTTTTCACGGTGAGATGGTTACAGAATCGCAGTGCTGTTCCTCATACCTCTAAAATAGCAATTTTATTTGATATTTTTTAGCATGACCCTTAGCTGCTATCACTATGACGTAGTGGTGGGATGAAGGTTTCACGAACCCACGTAGTTGCGTATCAATGTAACTTTTCCTGTTTCCACACACCAAGTCGATTAAGTAATAGCAGAGATACCTAATGCCTGCATTTTGTTTGTTTTAAAAATACCTATACACTTAAAATAACATCGGTTGCAATTTATATAAAACCGACTATGCGTACAATATTGCGTTAATTCACAAAAGAGTAAATTATGCAGTGCTGCTGACCGCCAAGCGATTTCGGGTTTCGGTTGCTGGCTTGCTTCGTTACGATCCTCTCTGCTTTATTTTAACAAAATTTCGGACATCAATATGAAAGCGTATGAGATTTTGTAAAGAAAATAAATTCTGATTTTATCGCAAAATGTTATTGAATTGTAAAAACATTATAAGGGCTTCTTCCGTTTCTTCCTCATCTTCATCCACAACCCGACTTTACCCACTGCTGGGCATCTGGGCATAGGCGTCTCTTCTCGTGTGCCAAGTTCCACGCTCCTGTGCCAGCCTCATCCAGGTTTTGCCCGCGATGGCAACAATGTCGTCTGCCCATCTCGCGGCCTTCAGTTTCCTCATTCATTTGCATCTAAAACTTTTCTTCAGAGCAACAGATGAAGACTCAAAACTTCCGAATATTTTGTTCAGCCGACTTCAGCATCCTTCTTACATATCCGTGCAAACACGAACAATATTAAAAAACCGTTTACCCTAACGCTAACGCCTTAAAACATCTCCATGACAAACAATATTCACCCCTCGAGAATACATCCTGCTCGAACGATTTCGGTTTTTACTCAAAACCGGTTAACCGAAACAGCCCAACCGTAACCAATCCCTAAAGCGGGTAGTAGAGTTGGCATAATTAAATTATGATTTTAACGGTCGACTAGTGCTCACGTAAATGAGCCCAGCTCATAAACTATACGTACTTGTTTAATTAAGCGGATAATGCATGAATGGGTCGCTTTAGGTCGCTACGTCATAATGCAGCCTGGGGTCTTTTGCATAACAGTTTCGGTCAAGTGGTGCGGAGAAATTAAGTGGTATCCATGGGTAGCTGTTAGATTTTAGTTAATTCTGTTTCAGTTATTTTACTAGCAATAGCGAATAGAGTTTATTTTCAAGTAAAATGAGAAATAATATAGATTTATTTAGCGTAGACTAAAACGCGCTTAATAACAAAATATAACACAAGACACAACGTGCTGTGATTGTAAAAATGACTTTGAACAGTTATTTTGGTGTATTTGCGAGACCTATGGGACATGGGTGCCTGCCTACATAGCAGCATCAGCCTATAATGTTCCCACTGCTGGGACATAGACCCCTCTATGGGAGGGACTGGGCCGAAATCCACCACATTGGTCCAGTGCGGGTTGGTAGATGTCTTCGAATCTTTTGGTTCTAGGACATGCCGGTTTCCTCACGATGTTTTCCTTCACCGTTTCGCTTGCAGTGTTAGCATTAAACGTAGAATGTCCCTTTCTAAACATAAATGCGTTTTTAGTCTAGCAAACCCACTGCTTGTGAAACGCCCGCGTAATCTGAACATACTAAAACTGAATTATGTTTTGCTACATCACTCACAAATATCCCCTACACTAATTATTGTTCGTACCTAGATAACGGACACGTCCGCACAATCTACCTGACCGCCGTCCCCGTATAAGCATAACACAACCCACATGACTTTATAACTGAGTCAACCAAAATAACTTCCATTTCATTTACCTTTGCTATAATAACAACAACCTGTAGAGAGTGTTTTTCAACACAATGTCTCGCAACGTAATCTAAAACATCAAAAAATAGAGAAAAAAAATTAAGGGGTGATTTTATCCCTGTATACATATAAACAACTTTTGCTGTTGTACTAAAGTTGTTCCATGAAAAACAAAAATAGTTAACATGAAGAACTGAAAGTTGGTACCAGCGGGGTAATTGCGTAACACACTATCAGTAGCAATGGCTTTCATTTTGACAGTTCAACAGCATTCATTGCGTTATTTGCGTTGTTGAGCAGACAAATTTTTCGAACATATAAGGCAATGGATTAGCAATATCCTTCAAATTGATTCAGATTTAGATTGATAGTGTGTTACGCAATTAGGGTGCCGTTAGTAGTTGTAGTAAGTTCAGGAACTTTAGTAACGTCAGGTCAATTAGGGTGCCGATAGTAGTTGTAGTAAGTTCAGGAACTTTAGTAACGTCAGGTCAATTAGGGTGCCGTTAGTAGTTGTAGTAAGTTCAGGAACTTTAGTAACGTCAGGTCAATTAGGGTGCCGTTAGTAGTTGTAGTAAGTTCAGGAACTTTAGTAACGTCAGGTCACTTGTAAAGGCTCATGGGATTTATCACAACAACCATTGAAGGTCTACAGCTGATCATGGTGATCCCTCATAGACCGCAGACTAGCTTGTATATGGCGCTAATTAAATAATAATTGGCAACAAGGAAGAGACGGAGCAAGTCTGGCTCTAAAACTCGATTGTTTACACATCTGAATCAGATAAAAAACACTGAACCTGAAAATTATACTGTGTTTCGAGAATCGGTAATAATCTAAATTCTCTCTGAAACGTTGACAAAGGTTCTCAAATCACGTAACACAGATTTCGCAGGTTCGTTTTCCAACTAATCGATACAGTGTTGCCAGTGTAGCTACAAATAAATAAAACAAGACTGAATATTTTACCACTGTGTATGCCTCAGGCGTTGACATCGGCAAGCCGGAACACCTTGTAAAGGTATTTACTCCAGCTAATCCGTTTATGGGTGGTACCGTAACAAAATTTTGTGGCACGCCGGTTAGAGGAAAATTTTAGCGGCTCGTAAACACGCAAGGAGGTAAATATTGCAACGTTGCCTTTACTATAATTGTGGTGTTGATAGTGATGGGGTTGCCTTTAAAGAAAATATCAACCCGACGCCAACCAATCAATTAACCTATGAGCATCATTGAGTGCACTTAATAATATCGTCACTTTATCTTCTAATAAAAACACACTGATATCTCAGTATTGCAAAATCCCTGGCATTTGACAATGTTAACACAACATCATCATCACATTTTAAAATTAATGAGAAAGAGTTCTCAATCTCAAGCTCAGACAGAAGTACGTATACGTTGTCATATCCACGATATCCAAAAAAGCGTCCTCGACCATAGTAGAAAAAAAAACCTGAAGTCCAGACGCCAGCACATCAAGCTACTACAATCTGTCAAATTTCTTTAATAAATTCTCAAATTTATCCCTAAAGCTTTAAGGTTCAAGGTTGATTGGGAAAATTTGACAGTTTCGGGTAGCTTGACCTGCTGGCGTCCGTACCTACCTAAAAGGCTAGTTGCCTTTTAGGTAGGTCTTCTTCTTCTTCTTCGTAACACTCTTGTCAGAGCAGTCGTAGTCCTCATGTAGTTTTCTATCTAGGGGCAGTAGTGCGATTCTGTAACCATCTCACCGTTAAAACTTAAGTGAAGTGAGCGTGGAGTGATCTGTTATTCCAAATAATGCTAGGGATTGATACTACTGACAACTCACATCAAGCTCACTTCACTTTAGTTTTCACGGTGAGATTTTTACAGAATCGACCGGCTGATGTGATTCCCCTCACGATTTCTCGCTACCTACTCTGATTGCTGGTATTTGTTGTGCACTCATACAAGGGATCGCCCACTGCGGATTTAATCTATATCTATACTTATAATAAATCTGTAGAAGTGAAAATTCTGTACATTGAAAATATCAAAAAAATAATTTACAGAGGGTGTTACTAGACCGACACCGAACCCAAAAATGTGATTAAAAAAATTTTTGTCTGTCTGTCGGTCTGTCTGTCTGTCTGTCTGTCTGTCTGTTTGTTCAGGCATCACGCAAAAACTACCGGTTCGATTACGATGAAACTTGGTATAATTATTCTTTAATATCCTGGGCACCACCCTGGGTACTTTTTATCCCGGAAAAGTATATACAATAAAAAACAAACTTAATTTTGCGGTTCGATCCCTATACCCGATTACCACTGTCTGTACTGTACCAACCGCAAATACTAAGTTTGTCGTAGGTTGGGTCACCCGCAGTGGAGTTCATTTTTATTCCTTTTAGTTTTTAGAGTTATTTAGGTTTATTTTTATATGAGTCGTAGGTATAGATTTTAATTTTAAAGTATAGGTAGTATATTTGATAGTGTACGTAGTGACCGTAGGTTATTTTATAATACTGTTAGGTAGGATTAGTCATTCGTATAGATATTAGTTTTTAGGGATTTTGCTTATTTATTGAGTTTAGATTAGTTATCATCAGAAATAGGTTTATTTAGGTAGGTATTTAATTTTCTGTTATTGAGTTTTTTTTTTTTATTAGGTAGGTACTTAGGTAAAGATATCATATAGGTACCCTCTTAATCACCACTAATGAGACACAAATGGTTTTCTACTGTAATTAGCCACAAAGGGCCCGCGAGATAGATGGCATTCTGGGGAAGCACATACATTTTATCCTGTTAGCATGTTCCCGTGGGATAATTTCCGACATCCACGCGGGCGAAGCCGCGGGCAGAAGCTAGTTTATAATATAATAATATCCCTGGACATTTCACACAGCGCCATCTAGTCCCAAGCTAAGCAACCTAATGCTTGTGTTATGGTAACAAGATGGCTGATAAACTACTTAAATACATATTTTTTTTTGTAAATACTTACATATTATAGAAAAACACCCAGACTCGGAACAAATACATGTAGGTCATACAAATATTTGTTCCGTGCGGAAATCGAACCCGCGACACGCAGCGCAGCAGTCAATCGCTTAACCACTGCGCCAACCGTGCCGTCTAATTTAGTCAGTCCATGTTATGGGTAAGCGTCCGCGTGGTCTAGTGCCCTCCACTCTATCCTGCACAACAAGGCGCTTTAGGTTTATTTATTTTTTTCAATCCAGGTATGTACACTTGTTCAGAGGTTGATCAGGAAGGAAGGCACAGCATTTAAGGATGACCCCAGGAGCATCCTTATATTTTTCGATTCACAAATTGTCCCCGACCTAATTTCGAATCTCTCGAAACAGTGCAAACCATTCTACAATTCCGAGTATATATCCCAACAGCCGTCCTTAACATAACTTGACTAAACTCAGGACATTCCTGTAAAGGAATTCCGTAAGTCCGGCCAGTGAAACTTGACTAACTAAATTAACCTAACTGAATTGTTCGTGAAGTAATATTACGTGGGCTATATTAATAATTAACTGTGATCTTTGCTGTGATTTTGTAGGAATTTGCCTAAAAATATATATTCCATTTTAAATATATTTTCCATTTTCTTTTTCATGGCTCTAGATGTAGCGTAGGTAATTCACATACTTAATCATCATTGCACAAAGAGGCTTTGATTTTTTCCTTTTAAGTAAATTGGTTTAGATATTGCTTTTTTTTTTAACTGACTTCTAAAAAAGGAGTAGGTTCTCAATTCGAATGAACTTTTTTACAAAAAAAAAATCAACCGACTTCCAAAAACGACACTACAAAGTGAAAAATAACTTTAATTTCGGAAGTCGGTGGCAAACAACGAAAATGCGAACCCAACGACAACAACTTCCGAAATTAAAGTTATTTTTCACTTTGTAGTGTCGTTTTTGGAAGTCGGTTGATTTCTTAAGTCATTGACTGCCACCGCGGTCACCACTGTCCACCAACAATAGGTTTTCTATTGTGTCTGTTGTCTGGTTGTCTGGCAGGCAAAGTATTAATTTGTTAATATTGTTTTTTTGATGCGTTGTAGATAAATTAGTTTTGAAACGGAATAATTTCAGTTTCAAAACCAATTACAGAGATTATAAATTGTAGTCTGTTACTCTCGTTTATCTTTGTTACTGGCAAACGCATTGTATAGAATACCTAGTGATTCTATACAATTCCAAGAATATATAAAATTCGATATTCTATAGAATACCGTATTATACAGTTTGCCGGTAATATCTCTAATTACCTTCTTATATTATGTTACATACCTACCTTTGAAATATACAAATTACTATGCACGTAGGAGCAGAAAATTAAAGGAAACCATAATGTTTTTATGAAGTAGAAAGGCCACTAAAGGATTTTATCGGTCGGATTGATGACGGTTTGCAGCCACACCGCGCTGTGGTCGGTGTAAAGGATTGCAAAGATTAAGTGGCAGCTAGCTGTAAGGAACCAGGAACTCACCACATTAAGAATGAAGAAAACTTTGTACTTTTCAAGCTCTCAAAATCTTTACAAGTCTTTCCACTGTATGCAGTGTTTCAGATAGAATGGGTTAATAATTCACATAAAAAGTGGTAAATTATAAATGAATGATAAATTATTTTACTTCAACGATTTTGTTTCTAAATACAAACACTTTTGACACATTTACATAGCAATTATATTTTAAAAACTATCCGAATACTGTGAGGAGAAAGGCTGAAACAATCTCAGAGGGGCAATTCTCGTATTTTTAAGAACGTTCACAGTCTGATCTCAGTCTCAAACTGTCAAAAATACCTCTAATTTCCCTACATTTTGACAAGTTTTTGACATTTGTTTGTCGCCGAGATGAGACTGCGACTAGATTTTGAACTTTTTAAATTACGGGAACTGGCCTTCTGATGTCACAGCCTCTTTTAAAGCCCAGACATAATCTTGGTCAGATCATAAAGTGAAGGAATATCAATATTAGATCAATAGTTAGTATCCTTATAACTTACTGGGGCCGCCTCAATGTTGTGCTGTAGAACAATTGTATGAGAAACAATAAAATCTTTTTTTTTATATGTAGTTAATTAGTCGCGTTACCTGCACCCTAATGTACTGTAGTACTGTCAAAATAAAAGCCATTGCTACTGCTAATTTGTTACGCAATTACCCCGCTGGAAGCCAAACTAAAACAAAACAATATCGATGCATAACTTAACCTTATTTACACAAAGCTAGGTACTTAAGTGCGTACTTGTAACGAGTAAAGTGCAATAAACATATAATTACGTCGCAATTTCCCAGTCTGTCAACATTACATTACCATAATGACGGAGCTACCATACATATTGCTTATAACGTAGATCCTGAATTACTGTTAAAGCAATTCAATTACATGTTTATCTTCATACTCTTCTTGCTTAATGGATTGAGAGAATTTTGTACGCTGTCCAAGTTTGGGCTTGAAATCCTGTATAGAGTAAATAAAACGGTTTTGCATTTATCTCAAATGTTTAGTTTACCAGAATAGAAACGGTTTCGTGGTGGTAGTAAAGTTGTTAGTTTTAGTAGTAACACAAATATTGTTCAAAACTGGTCTACTAATACTAAGTAAAGTAGTACTAAATATTTGGCTAAAGTTCATATTCCATTCAGGTATAAAAGTATGAGGAACAGGGTGTAAAGTTCACTCAGTAGAAAAGAGAGGATCCTCCGGCCAGACGGGTGTTGTCTGGTGGGCAACTGCCCGACGATTGATTTCGGGACGTTGTATATATGGTAGTTGTGCGGTAAATTCTGCTTACGCGATGAGGGATTTTGAGTGATGTCAGTGTGATGCGTAGTGCGCATGTGGTGACGTAGACAGCATGTGTAACCAGAATCCAGATAGAGACACTACTCTGTTGGCAGTATGGGTGCCAACTATGGGACGCCATGGCCAAATCAAGCAACAATATAGCTCAGAATAATCATCATTCACCTCATCTCCTTTGCAGATAAGACTGAATATAAATTTTAACGTGTAGCATCTGATTTGCCAGCGAATTACCATTTGACCTAACCTCACCTGCCATCTGACCAATATATAATGTCATTCTGTTAAGAGACTTGCAGTTTATCAGCGCAACCAAAAACGTGACGCCTTCTTTCTTGCTACCAAAAACACAAAATGATTTCCGAGTTCGTTGAATATTTTGTCACACCGACATAGAACTCCCATAACTCTTCCAACATCACAGCTCGCCTAATAAAGCAAACACGACAATTTGCCGTAACGAGACTGTTGTCGTAAAATGTATGAAGCTACGACGTCATGTATGTCAAAAGCAGAAGCTGGGGATATATTGCAGGAGGCTTTATATTTCATACGGGAAGTTGCCCACGGAAAAAATGGGTATTGCTTTTAAAAGAGACGAAGAGAAAGAGAATCGATAGGTTTTGATAAAGAACACTTGCTTTTAATATTAGAAGGTATCAGAATCATTTATTTGCAAAGAATGTAGGTAACAAAACACAGTTTAGATGGCGTGAAAAAGAAAAACAATTGGATCCAGTACATTCTACCATAAGGCGCACTATATTAATCATATGTATTGCAAATCTAACATAATCAATATTGTCAGGCAATCAGTAAATAATGTCATATTCTTGAAAATCAAATTCACCGGATAATAATAGTCATGCTTTTATACAAAATAAGAATGTAGCAAATTTAATAAATTGAAATATTATTGAGCAATGTCATAGGGTGATATCATATCATAGGGTGGTAGGTAGTTACCATTTCTTTTTTAAAGCAACATAGATATTATGTTATCTCCGAAGGGCTTAGCAGAGCTATAGAACCCATTTTTTTTACTTTCAGTTATTTGGGTTAAGAACGCAGTTCATCACACTATGCATGAAATTCATTGCTATTTTGCTACTTCATAAGAAAATATAATTACCTATAACTTTAGAATTCGATCTGTAAAAAAACCAAAAGCAAACAAAACAGTACAAATCAAAGAAAATTGCTAAAGACATCGATACCACTGGGAACGGACCATCGCTTTGTAGCGTTATAAATCACAAAAACAAAGTGGATATCAACTTGTGTTAAATATTTTGTGTTATAATTATCTAGGTAAAAATGTGGTCATACCGTCATACGACATACATACGTCGCACCCATCCCGTGTAAACCATAAATGTCGTGTTAATTATGTCGTTTTCGAGGTATAACCATATAACCACTCGACCACTACGGTGACCGCAGCCCTGTAAACTATTTGTGGTCACAATATTGGTCACAAATAAACCGGAGGTACGTTATATAAAATTAAACGGCCTATATTACTGACCTGTGTATATTAAACCCTTTGTTGCGGCGAAGTCACGATATTGAATCACAATTCCTATACCTATTTCTACTGATAGTGCAGTAAAACTCCATCATAAGTTTACCCCTGTCATACAGGAATCAGGATGTCCAGTTCAGGGGTCGAGATTTCGGGCGTCGGGAGCCGTTTGACGACTCCCGGCCACCGTAGGCGCGGGCCTGCGGGCGGAGAGTAATGGGTAGCTCACCGTCCGATCAGGACCAGGCCCGTGCCGGACGGCGCGTGTGTGTTCCACGCGCGCCGTCACGGGGCCTGATAGGACCGAAGCCTGCCGGGGTAGCGGGATCGTCCGAAAGGGTTACCGCTGCCCTGGAACATAAAGGGCTAAGGAAGGAACACGGGTGGGTTTTAGTCAGTAAGAGTCTGACACTCCCTTCCGCTCCACCCAGAGCGGGAGGGGTCATTTGATAATTTCCCATCCGCAAAAAAAAAGGGGTCGAGACTTTAAAGATCTAGCGTTTAATGAAGTTCTGGCAATAAATTACTATTAAATTGTGTAATGCAAGAATATGTCATTTTCCCTAACATTTACCACCACATTTATAATCTACACAAACAGATACAAAACTACATCCTTCATAAATTTTATCTCTAACATAATATTTGAGTGTTACGAACTCCACGCTACACCCTACTTTCCACAGAGCGTTGGAAGCGTTGTTCTACTTCATCTATCTCATAATTAATACAGAATGTACACCCATTTCAGTTGCCTGCGCCGCGCGGACATCATCAAAGTCTTTGATGGCAGAGACACCAACTCTCCAGCTATAGCCATGCTGTGTAACGAGCTTACAGGTACTTAAAATTTATTATTACTCATGAACATAAACAGGCTGAAATACGACAGTGACAAAGCACTATATGACCAGACGTGCTACTTTGAGCTGAAACTATGCAATTAACTGGAATATTTACAGAAAATGGTCCCGAGCCAGTTCTATTTTGGACGGTAGTTATTACTAGCAAAGGAAGGCTAGCATTTAATTTTCTTTAAAACCGATATTTATCAAGTGTCTTTTCTAAAATTTATTTCTTAATTTAAAGTCTTCTCTCTACTAGACATCATCATCTGCTTAGCCTTTTCCCAACTATATTGGGGTCGGCTTCCAGTCTAACCAAATACAGCTGAATATCAATGTGACTGCCTATCTGACCTCTACAACCCAGTTATTGGGTAATACGATACCCCTTGGTAAGACTGGTCATTGGACTTTCGGGCTTCTGAAGACCCGCCGTAACGACTGTCCAAGATCCACGAATGACAGCCGAAAACAACAGCTTAACGTGCTTTCGAGGCACGGAGGGGTCTTGGTATATAAAGATAGTCACCCATCCTCAGACCAACTGCGGCAACCGTAGCTTAAACCCTTATGCTCATTTTGTATAGTATACCATACATACAACTTCAAAAAAATACACGATCACTACAAATATTTTTTAACTTAGTTTTATTAAACACATTATATTTCTGAACGTTTCTTTACACTTCAAAATCAAAAATTGTCGTTTATCTGTCATCATTTTAAATCAGTTGTGAAAAATAACCGTCAAGATGCGCCGGTCAGTTTTATCTAAGGTAAGTTTTATTTTATTTGTATGTGTGGACACCTAAATATGTATGTTTATTAGAAAATACACATACCTAAATGTTTATTCTTACATATTTTCACATAAATGCGGTTGGCGCTATGGGAATTACCATGTTTTTATCGTGTTTTTTACTAACGTATATTATACTATACAATGCCACAGTACCAGTAATCTAGCTTTCGCTTGTTGTGTATAGAATAATATACATTGCTAACTCAGGGTACAATATTTTTGTGGTCTTCACTATAAAATTAAATTGCAAGTATGTCTGTCTGAACCAATTTTATTACAATTTAAAAGATAGTTGTACTGATTTTTGACTGCCTCGTTGGTCTAGTTAGTGGTAGTTGTAGAAAGCGACTGCTAACCCACGAGGGTATGGGTTCGATCCTCATAAAAATACTACTATTATTATTTTGCGTTATGATTACTACCTACTCTACTCAGCATGACTACCTACCTCTATGAAGGGGAAAAATAATAAATTATTAACATTCTGTAATACACTATTGTTTGGCTTTAGTGGTGTTGGCTTGGTGATGGTTTTATTGCATGTTTCTTTTGCCTTTGGTTTTAGACTGCTATGCGTGAAAGAGCTAGGCGCATTTTATCCCTGGTGCCTGAAAAGAGTGCAGACTCTGACAGTGACGAAACAAGCAGCGGTGATTAAGCTGGAATGATTGGATCAGCAGAAAGTTCTGCTAGAGAGAGTCCAAAAATTGTAAAAGACTATAATCGTCACATGGGAGGTGTTAATTTGGCAGACATGCTGATTGCATTATATCGCACTGGAATAAGATCGCACAGGTGGTATATGAATATTTTCTCGCAGCTAGATAGATATATGCATCAACAACGCTTGGCTGTTACGTCGGAGACATGATAAGATGACCAACACCACCAGGAAGCAGGATCGCCTAAAAGATTTTAGATATGAAATCTACAGTGGTCTAGGGTCGAAGTGTTACAGCAAAAAATTTAAACGCGATTCCTGACAAAGCAAAAATAAAGAAACCGGTAACTGAACAACCATGTGATGATGTGCGTTATGACAAATATGACCATTGGCCGCAAATAACCGGATATCAGAGGTGCAAGTACTGCAGAGCTGGCCAGGCAAGTACGATGTGCACGAAATGTAAGGTTCATCTTTGCAACGTGAAGAACCGAAATTGTTTTTTGGAGTACCACAGCAAGCAATAGGGTCTCTGAGTTTTTATATTACTAGTATTTTATAAAAGATATTGTTCAAATTTTTTTTTTAAATATACATTTTATTACTTTCACCAAAAGAGGTATTTTTATTCAAAAGCAAGGAAGTACCTGTGTTATTTACAATATTTATTTTAGTCTATGTTAAAAATTAGCGGTTAAATTCAAACTCCCTAAACATAGCAATGTATAGCATAATATACAGCTCCAAAAATTCGATAATTACTGTAAGGGTAGCAATGTATATTATACTATACATATTGTTTTTCCAAAATTTCCATAACGTGATTTTTTTATTTATTTTTCTGATGTGTTTTATAACCCAAAGAAACTACCAACATATTTTTTTTTTGCTTTTGTTAAAAAAAATATCTTGCCACGATAAGGGTTAACCTGATAGATCAACCCCTGCGGCTGTTATTGCTTGGCCACAAACCCCGGTCTCTCCACTAGACAAAGACCACACAATATTCAACTAACTGAAGTTACAGCGACTCTTATTCCCGCACATTTCCACAACTATCATAACAAGATTTTATTTCTTCACTTCCCGACACACAATGCTAATATAAGTGACGTTGAGAAATCGGTTTTGAGATCTAATTTCACGGGATGCGACGAAGCGGGACATTGCATTGCTCTGCCCGGTAGCCCCGGCATCACGGGATTCTTTGTCGCTTTACACTCCTCTGCACTTATGGGACAGACATAGTTCTACGACACAGATCTGGGACATAAATTGTTATTTTTATATCTGCAGAAAAAAACAAAAAGGTACATTTTTTATAAGGCAGTGAATAGGCTCATAATAAATTAGTACGCTTTACCATCAACGATTGCATTACTGCTTTCCATCAGGCGGGATCGCAGTCAAGCACTAGTTTATATCATTAAAAAAATATATTATTATAGAAGCAAAGAATTTTATATGAAAGCCGATCCGATTCAGCAAAAGATCAAATTGTTTAGATAGAAATAGATGAACCAAATTCAGAAACGCTTCTGAACCTCGCACTCATAATAATATTATTATCGTTTAGGTCAGTAAATAATATTACAATAATTTAATCTTTAATTGCATCCGGGTTAAGATACTTAGCGGGTTAAGATGATTACCCATCAGGAACATCGGACGTGCATTTGGCAGAAAACTGATTATAAAACGCCGAGCTAGTCTCCTACTTTGAAGTTACCCTTTCTGGAATAGACAGGTGACCGATAGTTACAGCTACAGTGCGATAAGGAATCGTCCACCACAAGGAAAATAATTGTACAAAATCTAACTTCAGCTGATACACAAGACTGGGTTTAGACGGTTTGTAAGACAGAAAAAAACAACCGACTTCCAAAAACGACACTACAAAGTGAAAAATAACTTTAATTTCGGAAGTCGGTGTCGCTGGGTACACATTTTCGTTGTTTGCGACCGACTTCCGAAATTAAAGTTATTTTTCACTTTGTAGTGTCGTTTTTGGAAGTCGGTTGTTTTTTTTTTGCAAAAAAGTTTTTATTTTTCACTTTTAAGTTGTAATTTTTACCAGTAATTTTGGTTTAAAAACCAAACTATTGAGCCGTTTTTGATGAAATTTCTATGGGACCATTTGGAAAGTATACCCTTTTCAATAAAAAAAGATTTTTTCAAATCGGTTGGCAAGCGACGGAGTTATGCGCGAACAAACATAAAAAAATAAAAAATACAAACATCCGAATTGAGAACCTCCTCCTTTTTTAGAAGTCGGTTAAAAACAGATGACTGTTGATATTGAGTCGATAGATAATAAAAAATTATACTACCGTTGGCTCGTATTACGATGTGATTGAATTTTTTATTGCTTTACTGCAGGGCAAAAGCCTCTTTTCACACAAAGAAACCACGAGCAGTAATCACCACGTTCGTTCAAGACGGGTTGCCGATTTCAGACTTATATTAACTACTGATGTCTGTCTGTGAATGTCGGAAATTATCCCACGGGAACGTGTTACCGGGAAATTGTTACTCCATAACATCAGCTGAAAGTCCCGTCAAAATCGATCCAGCCGTTTCGTAGATTAGCTGGAACAAACAGTCAGACGTACAGACAGACATCAGAAATTAAAAAATATATTTTTTGTTATGAGTAGTGTTTTTTTATTTTATTTAAAGTTTGCCCCACACTAGGATTTTTTCCTGTATCGTGGGTGCGTTTACAAACATTTAAACTCACATACACAAACAGCCAGACCCGGAACAACTACTTGTAAGCCATACAAATATTTGTTCCGTGCGGGAATCGAACTCGCGACACGCAGCGCAGCAGTCAATCGCTTAACCACTGCGCCAACCGTGCCGCGAGTGTATAGGTATAGTTTCATAATTATGCATTTAGTAAAAAGCTGATATTTTGGTAAGTATTATAAACAGATACTTCAATTTTATTTGTTTGTATATAATAGATGTATAGATAAGTCCAGGTTTGCTCATGATGTTTTCCTTCACCGACATCAGCGATGTCAATGCAACATAACATATAAAGATGAAAATGTAACATTGGTACTTGAACCCACAACCTTATGCATGACGGGCGAGGTCTTAAGCACTAGGCCATCAATTTCCAAGACGATACGATTAGTGAATACTCAAAGTAAAATTAAACTTTTCATACAGCTCGATACATAGGTTAGATATAAAATACTAATTAACGATCATCAAAGCGTAATGAAAAAGTAGGTATTTACCAGGTAATGTCAAGATACCGTATCAAATCTACACATAAGTATATGGAATGGGTATAATGAAATGGTGTCAGAAATGACACCATTCCAAAAATGTAATTTCTTATATTATTAAGCTAAAGTAGAACTAGATTCATTAAGAAAATTAGTTTTCCCAGAAATACTACTTATTTGTTCCTGGAAAACATTTGGTATTTTATTCCCTTTAGATTAGGTAAATAATCTTTAGAGACCGACTCAAGGCTATGTCGTCTGGCACAAATTGTGTTTTGATACATTCTCTAGATATTCAAGGCTGATTCGCAAAACCGAACAGGCATGAATTTCTTTTTGAATATCGATAGGTAATAACACAGTTTATACCTATCTAGTGAATTTGTCGGGTATGTAAGTACCTAGTCAAAATTACCCGAAATGCGCCTTAGTAAAAAAAAAAAAAACAGAAGACGGGCGTCCTGTAAATTAAAAGTAAAGAATGTAAAGTCGTCCCACAAATGAAGTCCCGCGGCAATAAGTTGAACTAATTTATTATTATGCACCGTGTTCTGGACGATATACATAAACTTCAATCAGATGTTCAGACCATGGAAATAAGCCTTTTTCATTAATGAATTCTTATTTTTTGTTAACTTTCATACAAACTAAATACCTTGACGTAAATGACCCGATACGCATGCCTCTTTATCCGAAGCATTTTAAGTACTACTTCCTTTGTTAGATTTGATTTGTAAAAGCTATAGAAGTGTTTGCCAAAGTTTATGGGTAACGTCACGGTGTATAGTTAGCAACATTCCAAAAACAACCCCACTCACCTCACACACCTTTCTCTATTTAAGATTGTGCATTTTATTAATAAGTTCCTGCAGTGCGATTCTGTAACCATCTCACCGTGAAAACTTAAGTGAAGTGAGCGTGGAGTGAGCTATCATTCCAACTGATGCTAGGGATTGACAATATTGACAACTCACTTCACCTAACTTTTCACGGTGAGTTTTTTACGGAATCGATCGGCTGTGTTATGATGTTGAGATAAACAAACTGATGTTGAGAAAAATAAAGATTTATGACTACGTCGCATGCCCGTAGCACCGCGCCTACTGGACTTCCTTCTTGAGAGGCTGCCATAGAAATGTAAAAAACAGCCCATATCCATGGAGGATACTTATATTTTTGGCATTTTTGTTGTGTGAAAGTGTTGCCATCTGCAGATCTATACGTTTTCTGAACCATTTGTTTTCATTCTTATTAAATTGCTTTATAGCATTTTTGTGTTTCTTTTGAAGATTAGGTACCTACATTTTTATTTATCTCTGCTACAATTTATCAGCCATATTTCGACGTGTTATGGGGCATGTTACATTGTCAATAATATCACGATACCGTGGTAATATTGATGGCATAATAGGCCGTATCACGGTATCGTGCTCAATAATTGCGATATCGCGATATTAGGATCGTGATAATATTGACAAATGAAACATGCCCCATTCTATCGTGTGATACACATCCTGCAACGAACGAAGCTAGTTTAGTATGTATTCAACTCACATTCGTATCGGCTGTCACCTAGCTCCTGCGACGTCCACCACCTCCCTTTTTGAATGAATAATGCTGCGTCAAAGTAGCACTGACTTTCGGGGACAGGGGTGACACCGGGGTTTATTATTTTCTTAAGTTTTACGCTGACTGACGCTGTATGACACCTTTTTTAGGGTTCCGTAGCCAAATGGCACGGAAACCTTATGGATTCGTCATGTCTCTCTGTCTGTCTGTCCGTCCGTATGTCACAGCGACTTTTATCCGAAACTATAAAAACTATACTGTTGAAACTTGGTAAGTAGATGTATTCTGTGAACCGCATTAAGATTTTCACACAAAAATTGAAAAAGAAAACAATAAATTTTGGGGGTTCCCCATACTTAGAACTGAAACTTAAAACTCGTTTGGGGTATCTATGGATAGGTCTTCAAAACTTATATTGTGGTTTCTATATCAATTTTTTTCTAAACTGAATAGTTTGCGCGAGAGACACTTCCAAAGTGCAGGGCAAAGACCTTCAGCCAATATGGACCAAACCCTCATAATTATAAGCATCAAGTTCATCCCGCCATTTACGCCTGGATGAAGCCGTTGAACGTTTTCCGGAACCCATGCTGATGGTCTTAGCCCACAATACATCCGACGTGCGGCGAACGTGTCCGGCTAGGCCCATTTGAGCTTGGCTGCTTTTTAGGTGACAAAGCTATTCCAAACTAAATTCTGCATACTCTTTGTGGATGAAGAACCTGATGGGTTCTTCATCTGGATATTTAGAATGTTCTTTTCTATATAAAGTAATATTAATTGTGTTACCAGAATATGAGATATAAGAATCATTTTTTAACCAATGCAATTCGAGATTTTTTCTGTATTTTCTTGGAGACTCTGCCACCCCTATAGGGAATCCACTCGCTCCAGTTCCGCAGCGCTGTGATTGCAGACGGCACTCTATACCTAATTTCCAGGTTTTACGTATTCAAACAATGGCCGCTGTTTCTCCAGACTATATTCAAGACGTTCACGATGAAATAATATCACCCTTTTCATTAAAATTACTAAATATAATTAATCTTGTCAAAGTTCTATTCAGAGTATTCGATAGTAAATTGAAGTCGCCAATATTCAGTAATTTTTGAAACAATAAGGTTGTTGGCAATGAAAATATAAATTTTAGCTATTGAAGGAGAAAAGTGATTTTCTTGCCATTTTGTTGATAATTTTCGGTTGATAAGGTCACAACAGGATGTTTGTCACAGTAGGTACAGTCAACAGCAAAAGTAGATGATCAAAATCAGAAATTCAATACGAATGAACGGAGTTCGCATCAGAACTATGTGGCGTCGAAGTGATTAAAAAGTATGTGATTGTAAATTATACCAAACATTTACTACTAGTACAGCTGCCATATAGCTGCGAACTCCGTTCATTAGTATTGAATTTCTGATTTTGATCATCTACTTTTGCTGTTGACTGTACACACGGCTACACGTCAAGCTATACAAAACCAGTTTGTCTTGGCCTCACTTTGTATGATATTTTCTCACAATGAACGGTCAGCCTATACTGGTTTTGCATAGCTTGATGTGTAGCCGTGTGTACATATAGTAACAATCAGAACTTCTTTTAAATGAATCCAAATTGATGTTTTACTTTTGAACATCATCGCCACTTTTCTTAAGGTTTATGTTCTGTAATGGGTAGTTGTATGCCCAGATCTTATTATGTTTTACTAAGCGTCTACAATCGATTAAAAGGCATCCTTTTATAGGAAACTAGCTGCGCCTTGCGGTTTTACCCGCATAAATTTCGAGCCCGTGGGAATATCGGGATAAAAAGTATCCTATATGTTAGCCTAGTTATAAACCATCTGTATGCCAAATTTCATCGAAATCCGTTCAAAACTTTTTTCGTAAAAGAGTAACAAACATCCATCCACCTATCCATCCATCCATCCATCCTTACAAACTTATATTAGTAGAATTTAACCTACTAACTTCTGCCTGCGACTTCGTCCGCGTAAAATTCAGTCATCACATCGCCTACCCGCGCTCTTACTTCATTTTTGCTTAGCGTTTTTTCTGACTTTATTTTTGTGCTCGGCTCCTAAGAGTCATATGCGTGATGTTATAGCCTCAAGATCTCGGCTACAACCGCAAAAATATTTTTTCAAATACGACTGGTAGTTCCATATACTAGCGATTCCATAAACAAACTCTTCAGCTTTATTAAAAGGTATTAGTAATATAGATTCTTGTATTTGTCAAAGAATCGGCTAACAGCAAATCAACAGTAATATCACACAATACAAGCAACTGTTTGCTTCTAAAAGGATTGGCACAGACTCAACCTCTAAATAACATGCTTAAGCAATTATTTGTTTATGTAATTACAAGTACGAAGCGGCTAATAAACATAAAGTGACGATAAGCTATCCACAACCATTTACTCATGACATTACCGGAATGTAAACTGGACTTAAACCTTGAACCCTTATCTGTACCTACGTGTTAGTCATGCAGAATCTTTACACTGTAATCTTATGTCGCATTTTTACTTGTAATGAAGAAATATGGCGTTATGTTTCCTTACTTCTTTTGTTTGATATAACAACGCCATAGTGACTCAGTTACAGAATGGTGCATGGCATTCTGTACCTTGTCTTGTCTTCCCTCCCAGTTATCAAGCAGTCTTCCCATTTTTGAAATGGTATTTCGACCATTCTCATTATTCATTTTTCGTTTCTGCGAGAGGGACATGGAGGAGAAACCCTCACGATCTTATGCTATAGAAAAGCCTGGAGACCTATGCTAAAGGCAAAGCAATCTGGAGAATTTCAGAAGGCCAATTCTCGTAATTTAAAACGTTCAAAATCTAGTCGCAATCTCATCTCAGCGACAAACAAATGTCAAAAACTTGTCAAAATGTACAGAAATTAGAGGTATTTTTGACAGATTGAGACTGAGATCAGAAGGCCAATTCTCGTAATTTAAAACGTTCAAAATCTAGTCGCAATCTCATCTCAGCGACAAACAAATGTCAAAAACTTGTCAAAATGTAGGGAAATTAGATGTATTTTTTGACAGATTGAGACTGAGATCAGACTGTGAACGTTCTTAAAATTACGAGAATTGCCCCTCAGACTGGTGAACGTTCTTATAATTACAAAAATGATGTCTAAACCTTTAATTTAAATAAATAAATTTGTTAAACTGTTTTAAGATGGCTAATAAAGGCTATTTTGAAATTGAAATTGTGAGAATGTAAGAATTTTCAAAAGACTAGCGATCCGCCCCTACTTCGCACGGTTTTAACGACTTGACTAAATATCCATAATTTTAAGTAACTTTTATATCGCCTAATATATTATATACATAAACCTTCCGGAATAAATTCACTCTAAATGAAGGTGCAAACCGCATACAAATCTGTAGCGAAGTTGAGAAGAACAAGACATACGAATAGCGACTTTGTTATATACTATTTATAGATTCTATTGATATTAAACAAAGGAGCAGCAACAGGATTGCTGTCTATAAAAGTTACAAAGGAAAATATTTGTACGACCTATAAGATCTGGATGGTTCAGTATGTGACAAAATACAATCAAGGCTTTCCATAACATGGTTTGAGGAACCTGCAATGAAGATGTTGAAACAAAACTTTAAGGAATATGCCCTGTGAGCTAATTTTTTTCACGAACTTTACGCTGATATTTCAACCATAATAAAATAAACTTACCAATACATTGACCTTTAATCCCAGCTCGCAGTTTCTATTCTAAGAACCCTTGACCCAACAACAGATATAATCCAACGAACAAGTAATGAAGTTCTTATCTACTTACTTACTTCTATAGATACTAATCCGATCTTCTTATTCCTTTTCATTAAGCTTTTTATACGCAGGATTTACTGAACCCAAAAGTCAGTAACAATGAGGATCATTCAATCCTTAGTGCGCTCATCTTTTCAATACAAACCCTTTTCAAAAACCCTCAGTAACAATGGAGGATCCGAGATGTTATTCAGTACATGTTACCTACATCTGTTTCCGTGGTATATAACATAACAAATACATGACATGTATAACACGGAAGTGACGTGTCGTAAGAGAATTTCGTCTCTCAAATTTCGACTATGCCTGGGAGTTCCTTTGATGCCAAATACGAAATTTCGTGACGTTTCGAAAATCAGTAATGCCATTCTTTTGTTGAATTTCCAACGGAATCTTACTAGAATGGAAATTTTGTTTTAGCTCCACGCCAAAGAGTTGTGTTGAATCCCAACGAACGGTATTGGGGATTTGCCGGGTGATAGATTTTCAGTTTAACTTTTCATGGCTCGGGACTGTAAACCGTTAATACATATTAGAGTGCACTATCGTAGATTCGTTAAAGTTTACATTGGAAGTCGGTCATAGCTATTTGGTCTCCAAAATTGAAATTGGGGTCTATAACTTGGGAAATGGATTAAAGGGACAGTCCCTTTCAAATATCTACTATGTTTCGGCTTTGAAGCTTTTGGCATTAGTGAACTTCTGTTTCGAATTCGTCTCTTCATGTGGTTGCGGTTGTTTCGTACTGTTGTTGATTAGTTTAGTCATCCATCGATTACATTGTTTTGTAAAATCGACTGATGACGTCCAAATTTATGACAAACCTATTGATGGAATAAAGAGTTTTAAGACTCCCAAATGTCATCTTAGTACTATATATTATGTTACAATGGATTATGTGTATGTCTAAAACTAATAAAACCCTTACATCTTTCAGGCTACGAGGTGCTGTCTACAGGTCCGGCGCTGGTCATCCAGTTTACTGCCAACTCCGCCACGCCCGGCCAGGGGTTCGCGGCCACATTCCTGTTTCAACCGCCCCCTGATTCAACGGCTGCTGGTTTGTATTATTATCTCAACGTGTGGGTGGTTTTCTTTATCATGATTTCAGACGGCTACTGTAGGTTATACTTACTATAATAATCGAAGGCACACACACAAATTGGTCGAGCAAAACTTGAGATCAAGATATTTCTATATCTGGATTTCAACGTATCTATACGGTGTCAAATTAAATTAGCAAGCGAAACTCTGCAGACGTTGTTTCGTCGTTTCACTGTGTTTATATATCGATATATACAGGGTGTTATTGATAGCCCTCCACAAAAACACAGGATTGATTCAGCTCCTTATTCTGAATCATATCCCACTGGAAATTTTCACAGGAAAAAAAAAATATGCCGTTTTTTCTGCTGATATTCCTTTATTTCAATGTAAAATTACGTTCTCTGTATGCAACACTCCATTTATGTAAATAAAACAGCTGAAAACAGCCTCGCTCAAGCTCGCTGCGCTGCCGTCCGCTACGTGCGTTTTGCCACGGTAACGATACGTTGCGTGTGAGGTAATAAAACAAATCTGGTTTTTTGGATTCCCTTAATGTTCCTGAAAGAATTACATGTACCGGTCATCTTAATATGATGTACTGAAGCCACCCTATCAGTTTGCGGAGGGCTGTCAATAACACCCTGTATAAACACGATTAAATAAAAATAAAAAAGACCTGATGTTTTTTTTCTTAGGGGTCGATACTCATCGTCTGCATGCAGAGTATCGCAAGCTAAGTTAATTTGACCCTGTAAATTGGTAATGTAGGAGTTCACAAACTATTAGTTAGTTGGAAGACTGAGGCATGCATGATATCGTCCTCTAAAGTTATTTACTATTAAGGTGGATGCTCCAAACTAGCCCGCGAAATTCAAATTTTCTTACGTTTTTTGCATTTTGCTGTTCAGTATAAGTTAATCAAAATCAATAAAAGTTGCACTGTGCATCGTTCATTCTCGATTCAACATGTACCTGGGGGGATATTAAACATTTTGTCAGTTCTAATCATGGCCAGAGGTCACTTAACTATCTAATTGGATTATGATACTTGTAATAAGTTTTTATTTCGTTTATACTGTTGTACATTTTTCATTCGCTGCCTTTTGTTTCCTTTGCACATTTTGTGGAAGTTCCTGTATCCGAAACCTAGGTAGGTACCTAGAGTACTTTATTTGTTTATTTCCACTTCACCGAGGAATTCTCAAGCAGCAGCTTTATGAGACATTTGCATCTTATACAACAGTATCAGGTGAGACGTGCGACTGCAATCTAAATAAGCTTGGTACCCAAGAGGTAGGCTGGACAACCGCCAAAATTCCTATTCATAGTACCTACCTAGCTACCTGTGTTGGCACTCGAAAATTTAACTGGAGCCGACGCATTTATGAGTCCCTCGTTACGAATTCACTCCAATTTATATTGAATAAATGGCTACCAAAAATAAATGCAAATGGTTCAGTTTTAGGGTCCCGTACCTCAAAAGGAAAAAAACATGGAACCCTTATAGGATTACTTCGTTGTCCTTCAGTCCTTCTGTCTGTGACTGTCAGTCTGTCAAGACCCTTTTTCTTAGGAACAGGTGGAGGTTGAACACGCGCAGTTGGAGAATTGACTGTGACATATATCCAAGTATGGGGAAACATGTTTTCCAACTACAATGTTAAGTTGAGATAAATTAATCCTAACTACGACACCCTGCGTGGTCCGACACGCACTCGGTTAGTTTTTACCATAATTCTAGTTTTTCTATGGGTATTAACTAAAACTAGGGATACACATATTATGTACATAGATACCTAGTTTTGACGTAAATGGATAACTTGATGAAACCATGAATTCATGACTCACATATCTAAAGGGCAGAAATCAAGGGTGAATCCTACATTATTAACACTATCTAATCAGTATGACCCACAGTTCATCTAAACAAGGCTGATAGAAATAAATAAACCTATGCAAACGAAATACTCTCATTCAAATACACTATGTTGTACCTAAGTAGGTACCGTCGGCCTCAAAAAGATGTATTGTAGAGAATCGGTGGGTTCGATGGGTTCAAAACAACGGTGAAGTTTCTTGTTTCTTGCCTATTCTTCTCCATACGAAAGCTATCTTTTGGAAGGGGCGACTAGAATCAATTCTATTTTAATGTAATTTTTGACGTTCAAAAGTGCTTTTATGTGCCTATTTGAAATAAAACCCAAACTCAAACTATTTATTTCAAATAAACCAATTACTACTTAATTAAATGTTTTGACTTTGACTTGAACCATAAAAAGAAAATCAAAAGGATATTGTAGATGTATTGTTGAATTCTTGTCGATGTATATAAATTGCCTAAGCATCAGCCAGACAGTTCATTAAATGTTGTATTATAGGTAAGCACGTACTGGCTGAATATCAATCAGGCCGCTAGTTGAAAGGCTATCAGGTATCATATGGCAGTAAACTGAAAGGCTAATAAATTAAGCTAGTTGGCTGCGACATCCAAACTAATATTATAAATGCGAAAGTAACTCTGTCTGTCTGTCTTTGCTTCACGCCTAAACTACTGAACCGATTTGTGTGAAATTTGGTACAGACATAGTTTGGAACTTGAGAATGGACATAGGATAGTTTTTATTACAAAAAATAAAATAAAAAATAAAATTTATTCCGGACATACAGCGCCATCTATTGGTCAAGAGTCGGTGTCATCTATTGGTGAAGTCACTATTCCACGCGAACGAAGTCGCGGGCAAAAGCTAGTAATAATATAAATCTTTTTGAAGCTGTACAACAAATGACTTCTTACGTTTACAATTTACAAGTATTTTTTTTATAAGGTCTTATATATATAGCCTCTATGACTAAAATCAACCTGCCAACTAATTCAAAATGGATCACCTCAAACGAATTTAATACCATACAAAATTCTACAAACGTTAGTACCTACACAATACTGAATAGAGATCAATATTAATTGGGCAAATTGCGGTTCTAAGTTCTCATTGAGTTGAGAGTAACTTGAGGTTAAAACTAACCAACATAGTTGGAACTGTTCAGTTTGAACCGTTCCCGTTTATTAGTGGAACAATGACGGTTCAGAAATGTACCACAACATTGCCAATGTCCATATCTCAAATTGATGAATCTTAGACTTGATATATCTAATTATGAAGGTATGGGAGAATTGATTTGAATTACATGGTGGTTGAATTTGCTTGGCTATTAAATTAAATTATATTTATTAAATAAATTAATTTGTTTGCCTTTGAACGTTTTGGTGTATGGTTTATGGTTTGATTGATAAACTAAAGGTTGGCCTTTACGTAGAGTGTTTGCAAAATCTTTTTCCGTGTTACCAACTTCATAAATAACGCTTCACATTATGTTTGGTGCATTAGAATTGATTTTATTAACTTTGTCAGTATCAAAACTCACGTTTATATTGGTTGTTATTATTGTTCCTTGTTAGTTTATGCGTATGTCTTAGATAATTATACTAACATAGTTTTAAGTAATACTAACAAAATTATGGGTAATGTGCCTGATCCAAGGTAGCCCGCGAAATTAAAATTTTCTTACGTTTTTTGCAATTTGCTGGTCAGTACTAAGTTGTGCGTTGATTAAAATATAATTCGCAGCCGTAACAAATATGTATTTACAGAATTATAATCATTAGAGTTAGTAATACAACTTGTTAAGTTAGCATAATCCTAAAATGTCAAGATTTCATAAAATAATCATTCAGTAGGATTACTTGATCTTAGAGAGGTGTGTTGATGACTTTAATGATTATAATTCTGTAAATACATATTTGTTACGGCCGCGAATCATATTTTAATCAACGTCGTAGTTAGGATTAATTTATCTCAATTTAACATTGTAGTTGAAAAACATGTTTCCCCATACTTTGATATACCTACGTCACAGTCAATTCTCCAACTGCGCGTTCAACCTCCACCTGTTCCTGAGAAAAAGGGTCTTGACAGGCTGACAGTCACAGACAGAAGGACTGAAGGACAACGAAGTGATCCTATAAGGGTTCCGTGTTTATTCCTTTTGAGGTACGGGACCCCAAAACTTAACCTTTTGCATTTATTTTTGGTAGCCACTTATTCGATATAAATTGGAGTGAATTCGTAACGAGGGACTCATAAATGCGTCGGCTCCAGTTAAATTTTCGAGTGCCAACACAGGTACCTAGGTAGGTACTATGAATAGGAATTTTGGCGGTTGTCCAGCCTACCTCTTGGTACCGCTTATTTAGATTGCAGTCGCACGTCTCACCTGATACTGTTGCATAAGATGCAAATCTCTCATAAAGCTGCTGCTTGAGAATTCCTTGGTGAAGTGGAAATACTTATAATGCTATAGCGACACTGGCATCTTAGGTATTTTTGGTGCTGTAGAGCCTTCACGCAGACGACGTCGCGGGCAGCAGCTAGTAAACAAATAAAGTACTCTAGGTACCTACCTAGGTTTCGGATACAGGAACTTCCACAAAATGTGCAATGGAAACAAAAGGCAGCGAATGAAATATTTACAACAGTATAAACGAAATAAAAACTTATTACAAGTATCTTAATCCAATTAAATAGATTATGTGACCTCTGGCCATGGTTAGAACTGACAAAATGTTTAATATCCTCCCGGGTATGTTGAATCGAGAATGAACGATGCGCAGTGCATCTTTTACGGATTTTGATTAACTAGTAAGTTATTAGATTATCTTTTATTATAAGAAACTATTATTTCCATGCAGAATAAATTTACCGCACTGGGCAGCTGTACAAAATTTATGTCAGCGCCATCTAGCGAAAACCATTCACACTTTTAAGCCTTTATGCTTACTAACTTATTATGAATTTCACTCACCGACCGACCGGGTGAACCCACCAATGTTTTAGACGTATTTCGCTGACTTAATATAGATGGCGCTGTTTTAAAAATAAGTTTTAAGCCAAATTATTTGTTTCAGATTCAGATCGACTACTTAAGCTGAGTTTTGGCAAAGCTTTCGAGTCTCTGGGGCCCGAAGTAAGCGCCACAAGTAAGTACAACCTTCTTTCGTTATCATTTATTCAGTACTGTTCAATATTATATAGGTAAGTGCGTGCAAACAGCAGGTATCTACGTAAAATAAGCTGTCTAATCCGTACCTTCGGGAATTTTATATTTAACAGGCGCTACAATTTTATGTGGGTTTTATTAATTGGATCACGATTCAACGGGATTAAAACAATACATTGTTGTATTCAATTAGGCAAGCTGAAGTAGGTACTTAAATTGAACAAGAATTTTAAATCCAAATGAACGGCTATCGCTATTTAATCCATATTTGGTATTTGAGTAGGTACGACTTCTGCTTTTCGCTCCTACATTCATAAAATGGTGAAAAGATGAATTAATTATATGTCAGTTTTTTTTATATATACGAGTATGCCTTAACACTGTTAATGTTATAACACAGCATCAAGCATCTGGCATGTTTCAAATTATCATAAAAAAAAATTACAGGAACAATTTTTCTCTAGTCCTCAAAATGTTTAGCCAATCATGCAGCTTCTTCGAGGCAAGACACTTTACAGCAGGGTGATTCTGTAACCATCTCACCGTGAAAACTTAGGTGAGGTGAGCGTGGAGTGAGCTGTCACTCCAACTAATGCTAGGGAATGACACTATTGATAGCTCACTCTAAGCTCACTTCACCTAACTTTTCACGGTGAGATTTTTACAGAATCGATCGGCTGGATGTAAAAAGACCACGCATTCTGGACACCAAATTAAGTAACATTACACAAAAATAATTGCTGGGTTCCGACATTTATTTTTGGTGCGCGTTTGCAGTAGGTAAGTAGGTAGTGTGCAATGTAACACACGCAAAACATTGTGCTTATGGCTGCAAGCAGCGGTACAGGGGTTGTGGTGGTATTTAAAGTAGTGTTATAACATTAAAACTAGTTTTCGTAAAAAAACGTCAGTAAAAGTTGAATTTAGACCTTCAATATCTCCGTAATGAGAAGGTTTCCATGTATGGTCCGAAACAAAAAAAATATTACTATGACGGGGAGTACAAGTAACTCTCGGCTTCATTTTACACCCGTTAAGTAGGTATGTACTAAATTCATCAATGAATATGAAAAAAAATTGTAGGAGCTCTAAGAAGCTACACAAAGCAATGGGTAATGTAAAAATACTTTACTAATTTATTATCTAGTGCAGTACCTACATATGAAAACGACACTTATAACATTGAGTCACTACTTTTCTATGCGCAAAATATAAAATCTAAAACTATTAAGTAGCAAACTAAAATATAGCGTCGAAAAATTCATCCGCATCGCTGTCGACTGGAATGTACCCAAGAGACTGGTAGCATTGCCAGATTAGCCTCTGACAAAGGTAAAAGCCAGCCCTTGGGTCACGGAAAGTGTCAACCAGCCGTTTGGGGATTTTCATTGAAAAGACCTGAGTACTCGGACCCCACGGCGGCCACGGCCCGCGGGTTTCAATACCAAACGGCTTGAAAATATAGGGTGGCAGCGACAACGCGCAACCCTGGGCCCCAAGTCTGCTATTTTTATAAATTCGTCATTCCAACACGATCCCATTCCCATCCCATTGTCATTTTGCTTTCGTAATCTGCTAAATTCTTAATCGCGATCATTGGTCGGTCAATGGTCTCGTAATAGAATTGTGTCATAATGACAATGTCGTATTGCCTTTATTATAAAACCCGTTAGTATAATGATTTTCGAAAAACTACCACTACTTTATTTATGCCAGATTTCATATATTTTTACATATTTATTAGTGTTTTATTACAAGTCAAGTGTTTTATGTAAGTTAGTCATTCATTTAGCATTATGTACGAGATTACCATTCTATGCCATTTCTTTCAATGGAGTGTCAGTGGTTGACCACTGGAAAGTTATAATGACGCCATTATATTAGTAGATTACCAAACTTGTCAAAATCAACAATTATGAAATCAATGATAGACCATTCTGACACTATTGTAATAGAAGACTTTGAGGCCCTGTTACCGTGAATTCAGTATTATGATTTTGAACCTCTTTTCTCTTGACCTCTCTAAAAACAAAGGTATAGGTGATTAAAAAAAAAATTGCAGTTCCATACATTTTGACCGCGTAGGGATTACCTACACTTTTCTATGAAACAGCTGATTAGTTTTTGATAACAGACGAAAAATTTCTACATTAGGGGTCTGAAATCGTGTGTTGAAATCATAGTAATAGTTTGCGCGGCAATGTCCCTAACGCCCTGTATAATTAGTAATTACCGACTAGACTACTACGTTTCTTAATTTTTAACTTCACAAAGGCCGAGTCGTCTAGATAGGTACTGCACTTAATTGATAATTAACAAGTACTTTGTGATGAAATGAGTTCTGTCATATTCTTGATGCAACACCGAAGTGCAGAGTTGCAAAACTTTGAAAACTAGAAGCTTGACTGAATTTAATTTGAACTTGAGCTACTGGAGGGACTGCTGTTTTTAATACACTATCACAGAGCAATATAACTTAGCTTTGAATAGTACTTTACCTACTTTGAACACTTCTTCTCATTTTCGTATTAAAGTTACACGGTTTATAATTTTATTTTATTTTCGCGGTGAAAATCCTCATGGACTTCCTCCATCGTGGGGGTGACCGAGGGATATTACCGGCTAAAGGCAAATATATAAAAAATAAGGGACCAACGGCTTAACGAGCTTTCCGAGACACGGAGGGGTCTCGGTATGTAAAGACCATCCACAGACCAACCGCGGCAAGCGTAGCTTAACCTGATCGATCGACCTGTGTGGCTGTTATTATTTAGCCACGGGCCCCTACAATTTACAACAAACAAACAAATAAAATTTCATCTCGTTCTTCGCATTCTAAAGTAACGCTCGAAACTCCAGTGGCATGCTAAGGACTACATTGCGAGCACGATACAGCCAGTGCGTGTGCGTTTATTAGTGAAATAACATTATATTTCTGTTGCATTTAGAATACGCGTCATAGTGGCGACCTGTTCTTACCATTGCATTGCTAAAATTCGCGCAATTGTAGTATGTGCTTTTTCATACTTTTTGTATTGATTCAACGCACACGTGTAACCGGTGGCGGCCACCCGCTACAGCAGTACTCAACACCGCAGCATGAGGCGACGGCCACTGGTGGTTGTGGCCGGTGGCTCGGGTGCGCTTACCCTAATACTCACATTCAGGGTTCATCAGATATGTCTGTTCTATTAAGACCACTTTTATGCAGCGGAATAATAGTCGCCCTCGCCTCAATATTAATATGTATTTACCTGCATTTTGAGAATAAATACAATACTGCTATCTATTAAATCACATGTCACTAACCAACAACTACTTACAACCAAACGACAACGTTTATTCCGATCAAGTTAACTATTCATAAAACTCATGTCTACCTCACAGAAATCTAAATTCTATATTGAGTTTTCTATGATATACCTTTCTAACTTTACGAAATGTGTGAACAAAGCGAACAAGATAAAGAATATTATATTTCTATCTCATTACTTCCAATCTAGTAAAAACTTACAAAAGTCGAAGTACTGCGTGATTCGAACACACGGCTCACTGATTCACGCATCTATCTTCACACGCTAAATCACTAAGTCATCTTGACTCATATTATAACGTTGAAATTATGAACTACAATCACTTGTTGACGACAATATTTTCTTGAAACTTGCAGGACGTAAGTCAAATTAAACGTCAAGCTATTGCTTTGTGAGATTGCCTATCGACTTTTGGTCGACACTGTACCTATGTAGGTATAACTATTTATACTTACATAATAGACTACATGAATTTGGTTTCCTTTGTAATTAGAATGCTCATCATGCGGATAAACAATCGCGTTACGAACTCCCTTAATTAAATCTATTAAACAATAACCCTTTGATCCTTTCAACCACAATGTTACAGACGGGCCACACTTATGTACATACCAGTAAGGCTCAAAAATACTTACATATATCAACAAGAATTCATTTAATTTTGTACAATCTTTGTTCCATAATATGGTATCAATGTGTAGACAGATACAAAGCCTGGTTATATCGAACCATTTCATCGTTAAGGGCCAATTACAATTACATAACACGATTTATGGGTGGGGGTTATAAGGCCGTAACGATGAGAGCAAGGGTGGCACATATTGGAAGACATGTGACATCCACCAACCCACTCTAGGCCCGCGTAGTGGATTACGGCTCACTTCCTCTCGCAGAGTTGTGTCTAAGCAGTTGGAACGTTATAGGCTGATTATGCTAATTTTGTAACCCCATTAAATCCATGAATGTTTTATTAGAAACTAACTTTTATCTTACAACTTTCTGCGTGACATTACTACTATACAATGCAATTTTTTTTAGAGGCAATTTCGTCTTCTAGTTCCGTATTTGCTTCTTACTAATGTCTTGCTTTGGAGACAGAGGCTATATCTACCTGTAAGTTCAATTTTCCTGCTGGTCTAGTTCTAATATAAACGATATATCTACTAAATTAATGGCAGACAACGTACAATCAAAACCGCTGGGAACTGGAACACGTCTAGGAGCATGAAATTTTGCGCAAAAATTCCTTGCACTACGCAAGGATTTTTGGAAATCTGACCCCTAAAGGGATAACAGTTCATCATTTTTACTGATATGAAATCCCTTCGGGCTCACGACTTGTATCCTAGTAAATTTTCATTATTATTATAATTATATTGTTAACCGTTACCGTCCGTTGATAAAATGGACCCCCCAGAAATTCACGGAATCGTAGTTAATAAATATCAACGTACGAAAATGATATCGCTTCCACATATAAACTCTTGGCTCCTTTGTAATTAGAAAGAAACCACTTATCTTAGAGAAACTTATAATTTTCAACTCGTTCTTTGTTATATTACTTTATCACACATGGGTACTGTGAGAAATCAAACAACGTTAAGACTTTTTTTGTCCATTCTGTTATATTGTATAACTACTAGTGTAACTAGATGAACTGACCCGATTTCTCTACCTATATTCCAAGCGAACGTATATATCTATACATATAATAAAATCGTAGGAAAGTCAAAACTGTACATTGAATATTTTTTAAAAAGAATACTTGGGGCGTGATCTACAATCGATATCGAAGCCAAAAATACAGTTTTTAGAATTTTTGTCTGTGTGTCTGTTTGTCTGTATGTATGTCCGGGCTAAACTCAAAAAGTACTGCATGGATTTACTTCAAATTTTGCATGAATATTACCAAGAGGTCGGGTTTACATTAATTCTACATATTATCACGCTATCACCTACGGGGGAGGAGCTGTGAATCTTTGTTTTTCTTACGCATTCTGTGACAGCGTGTAATATAACGACGCATATTTAAATGTTGTTTTTGTGTAAGCCATGCTATTATCTAGCTTTACATTATAAAAACTACGCCATTTAAGTAACTTGGGCAGAGAAACATAGTTTAATGAATGTTAGTAGTATACTGACAATATTGATAGCAGCGCCATCTATGAGATTTCATAAAAATCAAATCAACTTACATGTTAACACTTTTGGAAATTAATAATTTAAATTTGATCATGTTGGCGAGGTTAGTAGTTAGTTATTCTTAAAATTCATAGATGGCAATGTGCATTTTCTTCATAAAAGTTGTATCCTATAGTTCGTTTCGACAAATTCAAGTTCCAACAAAATCCTCAAAATCTTGAGCAGAGTTGAGGAAGACAATTTAAAAAAACACGCTCTGTGAAGTCGACCAGTTTGCGAGATCCCTTACGTATGACGAGGTGCCTTCATATTACACGTACGACAAGCAAAGGGGTGTATTTAACCGACGTCGACGAGGAGGTGCTGTGGAAGGTTTTCCGGGAATTTTCAAGGACAACGCATTGGGTAGGGTTTATACCGTGCATCCGAATAATGGCGAATGCTATTATCTGCGGTTGTTACTTCACACTGTCCGAGGCCCAACGTCTTTCGCCTTTCTGAGGACATTTGATGGCGTGGAGTATCTCACTTACCGCGCAGCCTGCGTAGCATGTCACCTTCTCGACGGTGACCAAAATTGGGATGACACCCTCGCGGAGGCGAGTGTCAGTGATAGTCCCAGCCGCATGCGTCATCTGTTTGCCGTCATCTTGGTGTTTTGTGGAGTCGCGAACCCGGTAGCTTTGTGGGAGAAGTATCGCCATCATCTGTCTGAAGATTTTCTACGAGCTTTGAGGCGTGCTACTGGAGACGAAGTCGAAGTAACTGATGAACGCGTGCTGAACACCTGTCTCAGTTCACTTCAAGATGTGGTCATTTCTATCGGCGGCAATCCACTGATCGAATATGGGTTACCAGCTCCCCAATCATCACCGCATCAAGACCGTGGAAATCGGGAGTATAACGCTGAGACAAATTACGATCCGGGCGAAATGACCACCATACGAAATGACCATGTCGCTTTGTTCTCTTCAGAGCAAAAACAAATTTATGACACCGTCCTTGAAAGCGTTGGGTAAAACCAGGGTAAAATGTTTTTCTTGGATGCTCCTGGTGGAACAGGAAAAACATTTGTTACCACTCGCATACTTGCAGAGGTCAGGAGGCAAGGCAAAATTGCTATTGCTGTAGCGTCGTCGGGAATCGCTGCCACACTGCTTCCGGGTGGCAAGACAGCCCATGCCATGTTTAAAATTCCCATCGATTTAGAGAGCGCCGAAATGCCTGTTTGTGGTGTGTCACGTAACAGCGATAAGGGACACGTGCTCAAGGATTGCTCTCTGATCGTATGGGATGAGTGTACGATGGCCAATAGGAAGGCAGTTGAGGCCGTGGACAGAACCCTGCAGGACATCCGCAGGAACGAACATTTGATGGGCGGTGTCACAGTTCTGCTCAGTGGTGACGCGGGGATCGAGGGCTGACGAGGTGAATACTTCTTTGAAACGATCTTCGTTGTGGTCACCAGTTCGTACGCTGCGCTTGACGATTAATATGAGAGCTCGGCTCGGCGGCAATGCTCAAGAATTCTTTGATGTCCTTCTTGGCGAAGGCACTCTACTAGAAGAGAGAGGTGGGCAGCTGGTTCTTCCAGAGTCTCTCGGTAGAGCGTCAATCAAAGCTTAGAAGAACTCATTCGCTGTGTGTACGGGAATATCAGTCGTATACCGCACCAGCAGAATTCTTGGGTGTGTGAGCATGGCCATTTTGAGGCCCAAAAATGATCAGGCTGCAGCAATTAACGAATGCATTCTCTCGGAAATTGAGGGGAATGAAGTGGTCTACACCTCGATAAACACTGTTGTCGAGCAAGATGACGCCACACATTATCCCGTGGAATTTCTGAACTCCCTGTCAGCAAGTGGACTTCCAGCGCATACCATCAAGCTGAAGGTCGGTGTCCCGATTATGCTTCTTCGGAACCTATCTCCTTCGAAGTTGTGTAACGGGACCCGCCTTAAAGTCATCTCGCTCCACAGACACACCATTGAGGCGGAAATTCTTATGGGTTGTGGTGTCGGCGAGGCAGTATTTATACCACGCATTTCCCTCATACCTCATAACTTATGGGAAGTTATGAAGTTATGAGGGACACTCACGGGGAACTCCCCGTGAGTGTTTGCTTCGCGATGACCATCACTAAGTCGCAGGGGCAGACACTGAGGGCAGCGGGTGTCGACCTCAGGACGAGTTGCTTCTCACACGGCCAACTGTATGTCGCTTACTCCCGCGTCACCAGTCCTGACTCTCTTTACATTTTGGCTCCTGGCAGCATAACTACCAACAGAGTTTATAGGGAAGTGTTGTAAGGTATGATACCTTTGTACGTATTTTTACTCTTTTGTGTCCTGGAATGTATTCCTGCATTATTTTCTCTGTTTCCTTCAGTCACATCTTATGACTGAACTCAGCAGGATTCCCATATAAATCTCTTCACTTGCTTCGCTTGCAAAAAAAAACTTATATTTTAATGCTATTTTAAAAATTGTTTACTTATAATGCTATACCGACACTGGCATCTTAGGTATTTTTGGTGCTGTAGAGCCTTCACGCAGACGACGTCGCGGGCAGCAGCTAGTATTACAATATCACTCCCGCTATATTATCGTAGTTAGTTGTTAATTGTAATTTTTATGATAATCGTCTACTTTTACAATGTTTGTAAATATGTGAGCACCATGTACCTATCACATAATTAATTTATATGACATGGTTTCATTTTTAATTTTATACCTATTGTGGTATAGTAATTTTATTTTATATTAGGTGCATCGGCTTCACATATTATTATTATATAGGTAATTAATGTATGCAAAATATTCTAAAACATTTTAAAAGAGTAACGGTGGAGTTTCTTGTCCATTCTTCTCCATACGAAAACTACCATTTGGAAGGGGCGACTAGAATCAATTCTATTTTTTACTGTATTTTTTGACGTTGTAAAGTGACTTTTATGTGCCTATCTATACATATAATAAAATTGTAGAAAAGTGGTGTCTGTACAATGGAAATATATTAAAAAAAAGTAGCAGGGGTTGTTGTTATATCGATACCGAACCCGAAATTGTAATTAATTTTTTTTTTGTCTGTTTGTCTGTTTGTCTGTGTGTTTGTGCACGCTAATATCAGAAACGGCCTATTTGATTTATATGCGGTTTTCACTAATATATTGTAGTAAGCTTCACTTAACAGTTAGTGTTTATTTAATGTCAATCGGTTCATAAATAAAAAAGTTATGTCAATTTAAAGAATCACGGCGAACATTTGTTAAGGTATTCTATCAGAGTACGTACAGGCCTCGCGCCTGCGCGTCTATGGCTATATAAAGCGCGCTGAGAGCAGCGCCGCTGCCCCCCATCAGAGCAGGAGTCCCTCAGGGCTCCGTACTCGCCCCTCTCTTATTTACGCTGTTCACTAGCGACATCCCTAAAGATGCTAAGTCCCAATTGGCTCTGTGCGCAGACGACACAGCCATCTATTACACTGGTCGTAGCCATATCCAACTACGACTTCGTCTCCAAACTGCAGTCAATAAGTTGGCTGCTTGGTTCAGGAAATGGCGAATCGAAGTCAACACCGATAAGAGTCAAGCGGTGCTCTATTCGAGACCCAGACGACAACCCACTCCCCCTCCACCAATCACCATGTTCGGCAAGCCGATCCCTTGGGAAAAGCGAGCCAAATACCTTTGTTTTATTCTTCTCCTTCTCCTCACCTTCTCAGAGCACATAAAGACGGTCGGTTCGCGCGCCTCTTTCGCTCTATTGCCTTCATTCCGTCCTCAATGAATGCAGCAAGCTGTCACTCAAGTGCAAAAAGCGCCTGTACACAGCATGCATCCGTCCCATAATGACTTACGCTTGCGTAGTCTTCGCTCACGCAAAGCCCCGTCACATCCATAGGATGCAAACCCTGCAGAACCGATTTTTCCGCAAGGCCACAAACTCCCCTTGGTTCGTTAGCAATGAGATCCTCCATGTTGATCTCAAGATCCCCACTATCCAGCAGTTCATGAAACGCCTCTCCAAGCGTTTCTTTGCCACAGCCGCTAATCACCCCAACCCTCTGGTGGTCGCGGCCGCCAACTACACCCCCTCCAAACTCAATAACCCTCCTCCAGGAGAGCGATAGGGCAACCAGTACAGTATACAAACACAAATTACCGACATTCCAACCTCGCCGCCGAGGTCCCTCGCGACGCCCCCAAGTAAATTCTCCCCCCTGACCCTTGCCCGCTGAAGTGCCAGCCCGCGTCGTAGCTGAGCCTGTAGCTTTAAATTCCCCGACTGAGACCTCTGAGTTTGTTTCGGCCTTTCCTCTCAGAGATAGTCCTAGGAAACGCCGCGCTTATCAAAGCATTAATACTACTAATTCGATCCAGCCTGTCCCCTTGCTGCCCTCTCCCAGCGACGCCCTAAGCCAAGGTTCGTACCCCACAGGGGGTGCCTTTAGCGTGCAGTCGCTTAGTCTAAGTCGCTTAGTTTAATCTAGATGTAGCCCTGGCTGGAGGCTTTAAGAATTCCTAAGGCAACCACAGGATAGTCCGGTTAAGTAGTCACGGCCTCTCAAGGAAAAAAAAAACTGACTGCATATTTCATTTATTTATATTTTAGTGTTTGTAGGTTAAGTTCTTTTTCTTAATTTTCTTTAAAATAATTGTTTACGATAGTACGTGTTTACTAAATAACTGTGTGTTAAGTAGTAAGTACTATTTTATTGTAAGAATGCCTCGAAGAAGATCCAACCTCTCCCAATGTAGCAAAAATGCTAAAAGGATGAGATTAGTTCGATCACAGGAATCTGAAGAAGGTCGTGAGGCAAGGCTTTCTGCAACTCGGGAACATCAGGCTAGGTTTCGTGCTGCAGAAACTTCGACTCAGCGAGAATCTCGACTGAGTTCAAATCGTTCTCGAATGATGACAACTCGAAATAGGGAAAACGGGGAACAACGAAAGGCACGTTTATCTGTCGATCGCGAAGCTCACGCGCTATCGCGTGAGTCTGAGACTTCTGCGAACCCCTAATGCTTCTTAGAAATTTAAGCCCCCCAAAACTTTGCAATGGTACCAGGTTAAAAGTGAACAATTTACAACGAAATCTGATAGAAGCAGAGATTTTAACAGGGTGTGGAAAAGGTGGAAAGTGTTTTCATTCCTCAGATTCCTCTCATTCCAAACAATTTTCCATTTAGTTTTAAACGAGTCCAGTATCCAGTCAGCCTATGTTTTGCGATGACAATTAATAAAGCAGATCTAAGTATCAGCTGTTTCTCGCACGGTCAGTTGTATGTGGTTCTGTCACGGGTTAGCAATCCTAGGAGCCTGTATGCTTTCATCCCCGATGGCCATACGTCAAATATCGTATACAGAGAAGCATTACTGTAAAGTAATTTTTTTGCTACCCAAACGACGGTATATGTAATTCAAAATATGCTGCCCGAAAAGACACTATTCCACGCGGACGAAGTCGCGGGCACAGCTAGTTTGAAATAAATGCGTTTTCTTCCAAACAAAATCCTAATACAAATATTTGAAATCTCATTCTAAACTCGCTTGACTGAATGCAACCAGCGTTATTTAATAATAATAAACATTTATTTTCTTCCACAAAGGCGCCTTAAAAATATGATGACACTACAACTTATAAATCCTTTGTGGGAGACTGGTATCTGCACTAGGAAAAACCTGTATCACAGATTACCAGCCTGCATTACATAAGGTTGACTTTAGCAAACAACCTTTACAGAGTACCTACACGTCGAGTAGCTGCGGTATTTAGTTACAAGTAGGCACACAGCGCAGGAGAAGCCATGCTCCTCATTAAGAGAATCGATAGTTGCATCCCTTTGACAAAAGACTAGAAACTAGTGAATTCATTTGGAGCGGAATATGAAGTAGGAACTGCCGTACTAGTAGTAACTGTAGTTACGTATGACAAAAGCCTTACTAATAAAGATTTATCCACGACATATACCGGAGTTATAATGCTTACTCTACCAATAAAAGATATTCGACAGTTCAGCAGGGTAATTCTCGTAATTTTAAGAACATTCACAGTCTGATCTCAGTCTCAATCTGTCAAAAATACGACTAATTTCCCTACATTTTGACAAGTATTTGACATTTGTTTGTCGCCGAGATGAGACTGCGACTAGATTTTGAACGTTTTAAATTACAGGAATACGGGCCCTGTTATACACATCTGGTATAGCAGGAGTTTTTATTGTATGAGAAATTACATAACTGTTATTCTTATACCCTTGTATTTGGTATATTGAAGGTGTATTTACTGTACTGTTATTATTTTCCAGCCAATGCATTTGTAAAGCGTAATAATTATTATCATGGACTAGTAAATTTTGGGGAGCAAGCATGAAGATCAATGCTCATGAAGTGGGAAAGTATGGGACACAAATGATAGAAAGTTTTATTTATATTTCTAGTACTAGCTTCTGCCCGCGGCTTCGCCCGCGTGGATAAAATGTATGCAGTGCTTCCCCAGGATGCCATCTATCTCGCGGGCCCTTTGTGGCTAATTACAATAGAAAACCAATTGTGTCTCATTAGTGGTGATTAAGAGGGTACCTATATGATATCCTTACCTAAGTACCTACCTAATAAAAAAAAAACTCAATAACAGAAAATAAAATACCTACCTACCTAAATAAACCTATTTCTGATGATAACTAAACTCAATAAATAAGCAAAATCCATAATAACTAATATCTATACGAATGACTAATCCTACCTAACAGTATTATAAAATAACCTACGGTCACTATCAAATATACTACCTATACTTTAAAATTAAAATCTATACCTACGACTTATAAAAATAAACCTAAATAACTCTAAAAACTAAAAGGAATAAAAAGGTCGCACTGAAAAGCACGGTTAAAATAAGAACGAACGTTCGCCACTCGACACGTCCGTTCAAATCAAAGTTCAAAAAATGTCCTTATATACGGTAGCGATCCGTGGGTGCAAGCCAAATTCAACCTTCAGCACTACATTTAGAGCATAACCTTAGTGAACTCCACTGCGGGTGACGTAACCTACGACAAACTTATTATTTGCGGTTGGCGCAGTAATCGGGTCTAGGGATCGAACCGCAAAATTAAGTTTGTTTTTTATTGTATATACTTTTCCGGGATAAAAAGTACCCAGTGTGGTGCCCAGGATAATAATGAATAATTATACCAAGTTTCATCGTAATCGAACCGGTAGTTTTTGCGTGATGCCTGAACAAACAGACAGACAGACAGACAAAAATTTTTTTAATCACATTTTTGGGTTCGGTGTCGGTCTAGTAACACCCCCCGCCATTTATTTTTTTTATATCTTCAATGTACAGAATTTTCACTTCTACAGATTTATTATAAGTATAGATAGATAATGAAGTCCACATATAAAGAAACACGATATACAATTTATGATGGGAGGTGAATGTCTGTACAAGGAATATGAATTGAACTGCTATAATTAATTAAAGAAAATATATTTCTTAGGGAGAAGAGAAAAGCCACTGACGTCTTATATGATGTCAAGTCACCAACTCCTCTATGGTGACTCACCAAACAGTACCAACGCTACACTCATTCTCAGTATGAAAAGAAGTGATGTGTAGGGTCGCCCAGGGTAGCGGCGAGTTTTACGAGTTGTAGGTCGTGGGTTCAAACCCAGACAGACGATGTACTTTATGTAAATTAGATATTTCATCACCACTGTCCTGTTCTGGAACCAAAAGATTCGAAGACATGTGACATCCACCAACCTGCACTGGGCCCGCGTGGTGGATTATGGCCTACTTCCCCTCACCGAGAGGAGGCCTGTATCTCAGCAGTCGGAACATTATAGAATGATTAAATTACATTAATGCTTACTGTACTTTTTTTTTTCTTCCAATTCTATTTAAATTTTGGCGTATGAGCAAGCGCGTTGATCAATGATTATTCCTTTCATGTACGAGAAGATGCCATTACAAAAACAACTTAAAAAGACGGTAAGTTTTATGTAAAGAGAACATATTAAGACCTATAATTTTACCATGATAGTTTTTGATACCATATCTTTTGGTTACTTGTATGAAACCTTAGAAGTTTCCTCTGAAGACTCTGAACTCCATCAGTCTTATAAAAGTTCCTGTACTATGTACTTCCCAATTTCTCAATTGCTCCACCTCCCAGAAACGGCAAACCACAATCCCAAAGCCTTCGCAAATAAACATTCAACTGTACTATGACGTCACAACACACTTTACGAATGCATCCCTGTGCAAGTAACTGCGGCGCATAAAGTATACAAGGAAAGCTTAAATAAATAATCAAACGAGCTGCAGTGGCCAGCGTTACTCACACTCAGAATGGGGGCCAAGGATTTGTGGCACAACAACGGTTTGAATCTTTTATGAGAGTTCTTTTAGGTTTTTTAAAAGAGTTTCGTTGTGTGATGTTGTACGGTGATTGACTGAATGGTGAATGATGCATCTAATGTAGAATATACAACAGTACCTACAGTCCGTTCATAGTATTACACCTGTGACAGCAGCCACCTAACAGCAACCTTATAGTCACAAGAATAGTGAACATAATGATTTTGACAGACTTGTCAGTGGTAGAAACTCAACAGCAACTTTATAAGTATGAGAATAAAGATCACTTTGATTTGAACAGTGATGCAAAATCAGAGGTAAAATAACTGTACAAGGTTCTTTTGGCGCGTGGTCAAAATTGGAACTAACACTGCCATCTTGTTTTTTTTTTTAATACAATTTGTATGTCAATTTTACAAATGTTTACCAACAACGCCCCTGTCAATGTAATTCAGGCGCCAAAATATCTTTGTAGTATTTGTAGTTTGTTGTTGAAGTTCATCGAGGTTATTGCGTAACACACTAACAGTAATTAATGGCTATCATTTCGAATGTTCAACCACATTCATTGCGTTATTTACGTTGTTGAGCACACACATTTTTCGATCATATGAAGCAATGGATTAGCAATATCCTTCAAAATATTCTGATTGTGTTTGATAGTATGTTACGCAATAAGGGTACAGTTCTGACCAACCTATAAATAGGTATCGGTAACTTCGATTTTAAAATCAACTTCGTATAACACATAGGAAGAGCCAATTTTACCCCGTGGCGCAAATAGAGGGGTGTTATTTGTGGCATCCTAAGTCTAACCTCCGTTTTCTGAAGCCTGTCCAAGTTTCCGATCAGGGGATGCAGTCTCGACATTCATAGCGATCGTTTTACGACCGAATTCGGTCGCAAAGTCCTATCACTCTATGGAGTGATAGGACTTTCCCGGATTGACAGGTGCCATGAATGCATTACACCTGTCAATCCGGGACTTTTTCTATAGCTATAGTACACCCACATTTGGCCAGCTGTGTTTAAGTCCCATATGATAGCGAGCCTATTGCCATGAACTGGGAACAGCACCATTGCGTAATATACAATCAATCGTAATCTGAATCATTTTGAAGCAAATTGCTAATCCATTGCTTCATAAGTTCGAAAAATTTGTCTGCTCAACACGTAAATAACGCAATGAATGTTGTTGAACTGTCAAAATGAAACCGATTCCGATTGACTGTGTGTTACGCAATTAGGGTGCCGGTCCCGACTTACGAGTTGGTTCTGAGCTTGAACCCAGGCAGGGCTATTTCATCACCACTGCTCTCAAAACGGTAAAGGAAAACATCATGAGGAAACCGGCATGTCCTAGAACCAAAAAAAATCGAAGACATGACGTGACATCTACCAACCTGCACTGGGCCCGCGTGGTGGATTACAGCCTCTCGAAGAGATGAGGCCTGTGTTCCAGCAGTGGGAACATCATAGACTGATTATGGGCACAAATACAAAGACACCAGGCTGCTACTGCGAATTGGTTTTCAAAAGACGGTTACATGATAAACAAGTGAACTTCTCATTGTTATTTAAATAACATCTCATAGTTCAACAAAGCTCTTCGCCTCTCCCATCCAAAAGCTCTTATTTCGGATATTGCATTTGCCTTTAATAAATGAAAACAGCACAAACCGTTCTCTTTTGGGAGTTGAGAACTTTAATCTGCAAGTGGTTTTAAATATTACAATGAGCTGTGGAACAGCAGACAGGTGATATGGAAACGCCAACGCCTCGCGCCGCTAAAACTGTAGCTACACAGACGATATAGTTTTTGTTAATTCGCTTCGCGTTATGAATTTTAGATTTAACGTCTCAATTTGAAAGAACTGTTTTGTTGCGGCGTTGTTACGTCTTGCCAGTTTTAAAAAAGGTAATTTGGTAGTTCTCCGGAAAATTCTACCAACTTTTGCCTTCAGTATCTTACTGCTGAACACATTGATTCCAAAAATAAAACAATAAAGAAAGCGGTATGGTACTGGATTTTCTCAACATTATCCATACTAGACGCCTAGAGGTCATTCTTTATCTCCGTTTCTAGGATAGAGCAATATATTCTGACCTATTCCTACAGCACAACATGCAGCATCAGACTTCAGATTATATGTAAGATAGGCTGCACGTCAATAGTAAAAAAACCAGTATAAGCTAGCCTGTCATTCTATTGGAAATTTGCATTATGCTAGGCCAGTTCAAGGTCAAAGTGTTACCACTGATATGCGGCCTGTATATCAGTGGTAACACTGTATGAGTAGCTTAACTTCACTTGTAGTCGTTTATCCGATATTCATTCAGGATCGATTGCCTAACCAGTTGGAACCTTGTTTTTATATATTCACTAGCTTCTGCCCGCGGCTTCGCCCGCGGCTTCGCCCGCGGCTTCGCCCGCGTGGATGTCGGAAATTATCCCACGGGAACGTGCTAACAGGATAAAATGTATGTGCTTCCCCAGAATGCCATCTATCTCGCGGGCCCTTTGTGGCTAATTACAGTAGAAAACCAATTGTGTCTCATTAGTGGTGATTAAGAGGGTACCTATATGATATCTTTACCTAAGTACCTACCTAATTAAAAAAAAAAAACTCAATAACAGAAAATTAAATACCTACCTAAATAAACCTATTTCTGATGATAACTAATCTAAACTCAATAAATAAGCAAAATCCCTAAAAACTAATATCTATACGAATGACTAATCCTACCTAACAGTATTATAAAATAACCTACGGTCACTACGTACACTATCAAATATACTACCTATACTTTAAAATTAAAATCTATACCTACGACTCATATAAAAATAAACCTAAATAACTCTAAAAACTAAAAGGAATAAAAATGAACTCCACTGCGGGTGACCCAACCTACGACAAACTTAGTATTTGCGGTTGGTACAGTACAGACAGTGGTAATCGGGTATAGGGATCGAACCGCAAAATTAAGTTTGTTTTTTATTGTATATACTTTTCCGGGATAAAAAGTACCCAGTGTGGTGCCCAGGATATTAAAGAATAATTATACCAAGTTTCATCGTAATCGAACCGGTAGTTTTTGCGTGATGCCTGAACAAACAGACAGACAGACAGACCGACAGACAGACAGACAGACAAAAATTTTTTTAATCACATTTTTGGGTTCGGTGTCGGTCTAGTAACACCCCCTGTAAATTATTTTTTTGATATTTTCAATGTACAGAATTTTCACTTCTACAGATTTATTATAAGTATAGATATAGAAGATAGATATAGATGTAATTGGTTATCATTCAATTTGTTTTCCTCCTTTTGTGTGTTGTACCTACTATGCCTTATGTGTGCACTAAATAAATGGTTTATTTATCAAACAGGCGAGAAAATCCATGTTGATTTGTGTATCGTACATAACTATTAAATTCTCATTTTTAACTAAATTGAAAGCACTTTTAAGTAGAAAAATAATACTATCCGTCTCAGCATTTTTAAATTAGTGTTGTCATAATCAAATTAAAATGTCCCGAGAAATGTCCTGGGGCGAAAGTTTAAATGAAATATATATTCAGCCATATTATAACGTATTTCGCGAAATTTTCCTTGTTGAGAATAATGAACAATGTAGAAAAAGTAGGAACTAGAGGCAATGGGCTATAATATGTAGTACCTAACTGGGAGAATCTGAAAAAGTCGTTTTAATTTTGTAGTGCTTAGTAGTAAACGATCACATGCAGTGTGCCCTCGCTATGGACTGAGCGGAAGGGCGTGTCAGACTTTAAGGTTTAAGAACAACTTTATTTCTCATAAGAATTGCATACATAATTCACTTACTGAGAAACAATATCTAAAACTAAGATTAATAATTAGAGCGCACAGATGTTACGTACAAATATCAAAAAAAGTAAAATAAAAAATAAAAATGAGGGTAAACAGATAACATAGACTGGATCGTAAGTTAACCAAGCGCAACATGGATGTATAAATTTGATTTTTACTAGATGTGGCATTGATGGCATAGTCTGTCATTAACAAGTTTGTTATTATAAGGCTATTTTATTGTTATTATAAGGCTATTTATATATTTCTGAATTTTATTTGTTAATTTAAGTAATTACTAATGTATTTTTTTTTTTTTTTTAATTTAGAGGTATAAGTATATAATGTGTGTAATTTTATTTATTTAGGAGGCTAATGTATATAATGTGTGTAATTTTATTTATATAATATATTTATATAACCAGTTTTTTTTTTTTTTTTTCTTCACTTATTTGTATGTATTAATTGTGTGCCAATGCATTTTTTTAATTTAGAGGTATATCGCTAATCTATATAAAGTGTTTAATTTGCGATTTGTTTAGCGTGCGATTTTATTTATGTAATATATTTATATGTATAACATCAATTTTTCTTCACTTATTTGTATGTATTAATTGTGTGAGTCTTTAGTAGCTTTTTGAACCGCGCATAACTTTGTTCTTCTTTTATTACTGATGGTAATTTATTATAAATAGTAACACCCTCAAACTCCAAATTTCTTCTTCCATAGTTAGTTCTAGGAGGGCGGGTCACTAAGTAACTAGCACGTCTTAAGTTAATCTTTCGTGTTTGCTGTTTTGTTACAAATCTTATATTGGAATGGATTTCCTTATTTAATATTTTACGTATTAGGATACATGTGTAGTATATGTACGTTTGTTTTATATTCATTATTTTTGTTTCCTCGTATATCTTTTACTGACTAAAACCCACCCGTGTTCCTTCAGTTGCCTGTGCCAGGGGCCACGGTATCTCTTTCATACAACCCGCAGCCCCGGCGGCAGTGTGCCCTTCTGTCGAAACTTCTAAGTTAAATTAGGAGTAGCTAATGATTTCCGATTTTATGTTATTTTTTTTTACATATTAAGAACTGTCCAAATAAATTGCAACATATTTTATAATTTATCACTTAATTTATACAAGCTTAGTTATTTTAAACCTTTTGATCCTGGATATGTCACGGATCTGTTAGAAAATCTTGTTGCGCTACTTCTTCCCAGCTAAAACACTGGAAAATGTTGAAAGTTGTGCGTTTTGTGGGACAGTCTTACGTAATTTTTGACGTTCAAAAAGTGCTGATTCTCAGCCTAGTTTGACTTTTGATTTGATTTAAAAACTCTTGAATAAAAACAACTTTCACAATCTTCCGTCATTAAACATAAGTGAAATGAATAATAATCCAATAATACAGATGTAGGTAAACAAATAAGTACCTAAGTAATAAGAACGAACGCGAAAGAAAATAATTATTCATCTTCATTTGCGATATCCGCCCACTGATTAATTTGTTTCTTGTGCCCTATTAGTGATGTGCCACGCAGGAAGCTTGTATCCGAATGTTATAATTTACACTTCATAATCAGAAAGGAGTTGTTTTATTTTTGGCTAGGACTTGTACAATATATCAAAAAACGGGGAAAAATACCCTGAATTTAGGAAAAATATTAATCTGTGAATTTGAGAATAACCCTTTGTACACAAACAAATTAAAGTTTTTCAATTATTGCCATTTCTTATCATAACATTTTGTTAATAATATTCTAGTTCGATTAATCATCTACTAGGCCAGTGTACTTTCGAACGTTTTATTTTGACAAACACTGTCTGTGAATGCCATAGGACAGACTGTCAATCAGTCTCGTCTCATGCGTTACGTTTGCGTGTTCGTTTTGTGGCTTTCAGTGTTATTTTGCGATTTTTCTCTACGACTTCCCATATTATTACGTAGTTGTAGTTAGTAGAGCATAACAATGAATCAAAAACATAAAATATCCCGTTTTAGTTATAATGACATTAACGTTATTGTCATCTGTCATTGATTCAATATATCTCTATTTTACTCACAACAAATGTCAAACATTTTCAATTTAAATTTTGTACTAAATTAATACAAATTAAATCTATAAATCATTGCCTATTTTATGTTTATAGATGATATATTTCACAGATTTTCTGAAATGTAGGTACACGTCCTAGCCAAAGCTCCATACAAAAATGAAACGTCTCCTTTCCAACACATTATGTGATTTAATATCATGGTAATTTTATCAAGCAAGCTGCAAGCATATTCTATTCGCTTCTCAGCTGAAAATTTGAATTTTCATTGCAGATGTTCAGAGTTTGTTTCGACCTTTCTTCTCAGAGTAGTCAGATAGGAAACGCCGACCCCATCTAGTTTTTAAAATACATGTGATTGACTTGTAAAAGTGTTGGTACAAACCTACTTACAGAAATAAAGTAATTCATCTGAAGTTGGAAAAAAAAACGGTGGAATATTCTAAAGTTTATCATAACAATTATATACACACCTAGTTTACATAAAAATAAATAGTTGGTTCATTTGGGTCTTACCTGCGGGGTAATTACATGACATACTAAGAATATTGCAATGCCTTTCATTTTGATAATTCGACAACAATTATTGCATTATTAATACCTTCAGTAAAGAAAGTGTATTGCACAATTGAATATACGAATTATTTTAATAGATATTTACTTTTATTGAATTCCCAATATTTTATGCCGACATTTTCTGTTTTACAACTTCTACAAACGCCACATCACTACTCCTCTACTACCCACAACTACAGATCCTTCCACACTTTATTTTTGTTCTATTTACCATTTCGTACATAAAACAAAACATCTGACTGTCCGTCCGTTTACGACTTACGGATCTCAATTTTATTCCGAATCTTTTACGGAACTAACATTTACGTGTAAAGGCTTCAGACTTTCACTACCTACATAAATTTCTTTCCTCATAAGTTTAAAAAGCTTGTGTTTCGAGTGAAAAACATCAACTTACTCAGAAAGTGTGAAACTGCTCTTAACTCCAACGACTGTAAATTAAGTTACTTGCTGAGTGTAAACAAGTATTTCTTACAGTTCGTCTTTGACAGGAAGTTACTTCGTTTCAGGACTGAAAATGTTTGATAGGCGAATCTAAGTATACAGGTACAAAATATACCTGTGTTATGGCAGCCATAATGTACATAAATCACATAGAAAGACAGGAAACAAATTTTGTTTATTTAGGACGTCAAATGTGCTCAAATATGTGCAGGTGACGGGTGACCGAAAAGGCTAGAAAAATCCAATTTTGTCACGTCTCACGACCGGTATCTGTAAAAGAAATAAAGAAAAGTTAGGAAAAATAATGATGAACACTCTTTTTACAGGTTTTATTTTCTACTGAAGCAAGAACACAATATGTTCTTGCTTCGCTGAAAATAAAATATTGGTAGCAATATATTCAGTGGCGAATAGAGGCCAAAACTGTTTCCTTGTCACATTATTTGATGGATTTTTTAGGCTATACAGGGTTATTGGTAAAACATTAACCTCTCAGGACTAGGTATATTACTAACATCATAAACAAAAAATTTTCTTCCCTGACTTTTATTAATTCATCAGACTTTCATATGAAAATTAAAATATTTAAATTCAACGAATTGAAATATTCGATTTTACGAACTCTACGCGAAGCAAAAAAAAAAAACGATAGTTAGGTAAAAAAACAGCCGTGTCCAGAACAAAATTCAGCAGAGGTTAGATAGAACAACGAAATCTTAAAGGTTTTGTTTTTGGTAATGTTTTGTAAAAATATTGCTATCAGAGGGGCAAGTCTCGTAATTTTAAGAACGTTCACAGTCTGATGTCAGTCTCAATGTCATGTCAAAAATACCTCTAATTTTCCTATGTTTTTGACTAGCTTTTGACATTGTTTGTCGCCGAGGTTAGACGGCGACTAGATTTTGAACATTTTAAATTACGAGAATTGGCCTTCAGATATCTAATCAAACATAATACTGGACATTTTAAAAAATAACCCTGTTATGCCCTATACAAAATATATTTTAGTTTATTCAGTGGTAAATTGAGTTTTCGTCACATCATTTGATGGATTATGTAAGCTACATTATTATCAGATATCTACTAAAAAAAACACTGCATAGACATTCTAAATAACCCTGTATTGCGTTTTTATTACATTCCCTTTTCCTACACTGTAGTTACAAAAAACAAACGCACAACACAATGGCTTCGCATGCATCAACTTTTTTAAAACTCCACCAGTAATTATAACTGGCCAGTTTCAACAGTTAACAACAATCATAACACCGTGTGGGCTTACGTTTGTGTTATTAACTAGCAAAAACTAACCGCAGAGCAATCGTGTAGCCCGATGTGGACAAAAGTTGTGTCGGAGCAATGTAAAGGCACGAACACAAGTCATTGTTACACTCTATTGAATTCGGTTGAATTGTCTGACAGTGTAAACATGGCGTGATTGTGAATGGACCAATTATCTAGTGTGTGGTTTCTTGCAGAATTGGTCAGTCTCATTATGTATACGTTGGTGGCTAAACTACGTTATATAAGGGTTATTTTAAATTGGCTAGGTAAACTCCGCAGACGGGATAAGTATCGATATTTCAACACAGTTTATCTCATTTCATACTTTAAGTAACAACACTAAGAGCGGTCGTCGACCTCCCAAAAAAAAAAACATCAGGCAGATTTTCCGTTTGCTAATTACATGAGTTTGATTTCTTATGCTATGCATATGCTACAAGAATGTTTCTAAGACAAATGGTCCTACATTTGTCTTAGAAACATTCTTGTAGCAGATATGTTGTAGTGTTTGATGTATGTTGTCTTTATTGTCTCCTAGATTGTGTAGGTTTAGCTACGTACATACTATAACAAATTTCTGTTGCCTTTAATGTTTCATGCAGCTTTTGTGACTGTAGGTTTACGAGAAAATTGTAAATATCACTTTGCCTTTTCGCGCTTTAGAATCAGCCGTTATGAATTTCTTATTCCCAACATTTTCGAGAGACAAGCGGAATCGGCACTATCTTTAGTAATTATTTTGCTAATATTCTCAAAATTTATTCCTTGATTGCTCGGCTTAACTTGAATTATTGTTCAACCCTCATATAATAAATTAGCATTACGTTTTCAGCGATGACATCTCTAAATTCCATATCAATTAGATGTGCCAGACTGAAATTGAATTCTCAGAAATGTTTTCTCACATTTAAAGTATCCAAATAAATTGAAATTGCTCTCTAAACGAACGACTAAGAAGTGAACTTTGGCAATATTAGTCGTCAGTCGATAAGTTGGCGTTAGATAAAAACAACTTTTACTCTTAATCATAAAGTTTTTGTTTGCAGTGCTTCGGTTGCCAAAATTGCCTACAGCCAGGCTGGTAACCCCACCACATTTCTCGCCTATTTTTGTAGAATGTGGTTACATAAATCGTCGTGGACGTACGAGAATATTTTCTGTACTACAGTATTTTTCCCCGTAATTGGTCTAGACTCGGGTCGATGGCGCTGCAGCTGAAAGTTGAATAAGGAAAGCCTAAAGACAAGTTTCTGTTGGATTTTTCTGTTATAGAATGATCATTTTTTTGTAGTTAGGGATTTAGCGTTGGATCCGAGACATCTCACGACATAGCTCTATTAATTAGTTCTTTAACGTGTAGAAGCTTCACTTTTTTTGTCAAATCTGATGTGTTCAACTTTGCCTCGTGTACGGCGCTGTCTTGGGTAAATAACTCGCTACATGGAACTTAGCCCATTGAAGGACACTGAACGAGTTTTATTGTTATCACGTCTGGGAACGTTTAGAGTGTCCCGCAAAGTGTTAATACTTTAGTAACTACTTATATTGTATTTACCATCGTGGATAACGGATAAGCCAGTCGGCAGAAGTCGATTGCCCAAGGTGTGATAGACGTAGCAGAAGGTCGGAAGGTTCGTCGCTCGGGGAGCCTCACTATCATCTGAACCAAACATGTTTGAACTTTTTGCCATAGATACGGTAAGAACACGACTAGATAGTCACCTGGTTTCTGATTCTGATCAATGATTTTTGTAAACAGAAACCACGTGACGGTACCAGATATGTTGTAATGCCATCATGATTCCAGTACGAGAGGGAATCGGAGCAATACATGACCAATAGCGCCATCCCTTATTCAGACTGGAATTATGATGGCATTAATACTTTATAATACGGCCCCAGGCATGTGTATAATATAAATGCCGTATAAATAAATATAATGCTATAAAGGACTCTTATAAAAATTATCTTGTTATTTGTTCGGATATCGTTTATGTGGATTCAACTTTATGCTCCGATACAGATTCGATAACCGCATAACAAATAGATAGCATTTCTCAATCAAGAATAAATCTAACATGGCTGCCAATATCATTGATTGCTTTTGTTGCATTTGTAGCATCTGTAACGAGGTATTAGCTCAGGTTAATATTGTTCTAGTATCGGATGATGCTGCATGATGTTTTGTTTATTCATAAATAAAAAACGAAAGACACAAGTAATAATGCGATTGGTGTAGCTACTGCTGTTTACATTAGGAATGAAGTGCTGATCTTATATCAATTTTACCGTATGGACAAATAAAAATACGTGTGCGGTCGGGGGACCGTCGTCTTGGATTTTAATTTTGACCTCACTATATGTATAGCTTCAGCACCCTCTAACTAAAACAATAAAACGACACCCAGGATGTTATTTTTTTTTTATTTTTACTGCCATCATCTTTGATTTTCATTTTGACATCACTACTGGCATCAGCACCCTCGAAAACCATGAAAACGACACCCATAATATAAAAAAATTGAAAATGTTCGCAGCCGCCATCTTGGATTTTCATTTTCCTCACTATCAGCTTAGGAACAGTTAAACCTCACTATCAGATAGGCAGTTGCTCCATGTAAAATACTGGTATTCAGATGCACCCGGTTAGACTGGAAGCCGACCCCAACATAGTTGGGAAAAGGCTAGGCAGATGATGATATCAGCTTAGGAACACTCGAAAACGATTTCTACTAGTTTACTCCTACCGCAAGCAGCGTTAAAAAACTTAGTTCCAAGAAGCCACCCTATAACACAAAATGTCCAGTTATGTACGGACGCCAGCACATCAAGCTACTACAATCTGTCAAATTTCTTTAATCGATTTTCAACTTTATCCCTAAAGCATTAAAATTCAAGGTTGTTTGGGAAAATTTGACAGTTTCGGGTAGCTTGATGTGCTGGCGTCTGTACTTTATTTACACAAAAATATCTGAAGTAACTCCAAAACAAAATCTAAACTAATCCTGAACCACAACACAGCAAACAAAATTCAAGAAGAAATCTCTCACCTCTCCATTTCAAAGAAAGGAAAATCCTAGAAAATAGAATACCCGCTGAGACGAAGATGTACGAACTAAACATACTTCACTAACAGTACATCCATATTAGTATACTCTGAGTGCAACTAGTACACGTCGAACCGACTAAAAATAATCTACCATTGTCGGGGAAGGAAAAGAAAATTCCTCAAGGTACCTTTTCTATTCTTCGTAATATTTTTACTGGGAAAATTTATTTTACCGTACAATTTTAATTGGACACACTCACTTACAGGCAATTTTGAGTGAAAGAAAGCATTTAGGAAGAGATGTCGAGAGACTTATTTTTTGTCAAACGTGACTGAATATAACTTTTTGTTTCAAGTGGTTTTCGTATTCTAGGAGTTCAGGAAAATTGTTATCTTCGTTTATTATGAGAATATGCGTAGTAGGTATTTGGTAACGCCAAATGGTTTAGTGTATCTATTCAATAGGTACAGGTAAGCCAATTTGATGCTCAAACAGAAAAATATACTATTGAAACTACGCCAACGGATACAACTAAGACAACGGAATTCCATTACTTTTCATAAGTCTTCTCAATCCAAAAAGAAAATGAAACCTCTTTTATTAACCCTGGATAGTGCGTGAAACCTAGTTCTAACGCCTTAAACTAGCGCCTCAGGTAATTCATTATACACCATGTTACTTGTTCCGTGCAGGAATTCACACGCTCCTACAAATTCCTTCATACCGATACAGGTGTTCCTTTGCAGATAAACTTTAGCACAAGTGGTTTAACAAGCCCACAGATTAATCAGCTTTAAGCATACGGTATAAGTTTAAGTATTGCGTACATTCGTTCCGCTAACGAAGTGAACACAACCTGAAGTGATTCTGACAGGAACATATGGGTATCGCTTGAAGGCAATTAGGTAAGAGAACATATAGGAGTTAAAGTAGTGGATCATTAGATAGAGAAGAGTAGTAAGGAATTACGATAAAAGCCGCTGTCTGTGTGTACTATCTTTTCATGATTGTGGCAGTTCAAAAGGTTTATACACTGGTGTTTTTGGTATCTATATCGCAGCCAACTAGCTTTATTATCCGTTAATAGGCTAGCAGTTGGATAATCGGAATTTATAGACTTAGGATGGGTTCTAGGACATCACGTTTCCTCGTTTTGTACCCTAGGGTGGATTTTTTGGTATTGATAAACAGAATAACCGCAGCGAGTAATGTTCACACTTCTTGGAAATTATGAATAGAGAAACAGGGTATTCATTGCTTTGGTTATTGAGTGTTTGCAAACTATATTTTCTGATGATGTCGTTCTGAGCAACATGAAAATATTTATTAAGTTGCATTAGGCAGGGACCTGCTGACTGCTTATAACGCAATCCATAGCTGCCTTAATTTTGGTTTTCTACAAAATGTAAAACTTACGAACCAGTATTTTCTCTTAAAACCTAACAAACTACTCTTACACTATAATAACTACAGTACTTATTCTTTCTCAGAAAAGTATGAAAGTAATTAAGTGGAATACGTTTTAATGGATTTTACAACAGGGTAGGGCGATGTCGGAGTGTTCTTGTTTCTTGCACTCGTATGCTATATACTTACAGCAGGATATTGAAAAAGTAATAACTGGCATCTTGTAAACATTGCACAGAACAACAATATTGATAAAGGAAAGAACGATGTTCAACTGTTTGTTTGTCTTGTATCAATTTGGAATATAATTATCTTAGAATTTTGTAGCAGTTGATTATGACTGAGTGAGAACTATGAAATGAAATTGTTTATTCTGTAAATAGGACATAAGAATCACTTTTACACGTCATATTTTAAACAAAACAAAAATAGCTAGATGTGGTCAGCATTTCCACTCTTTATGGTAATCCACCTGTTTTCGCACGGTAAACACTCCCACATCCATATTTCACTACAAACATACTCTCACTTCATTCACTATACTCAACACTATCACAGAACACCCCAAACACTTCCCACACTAACACAATCATCAAACATTAATTTGCTCTCTTTCAATACAATTCACTCTTCACTGTCTCGCTCTCACATTTTTAAAGTTTAACACAAAATCAAAATGCACCCACTTGTCACAGTTCACTAGCACGTCTGCCACAATAGCATTATACATATAAGCATACCCTATAGCCGGGCACTGCCCCCTAATATACAGGCCTAGCCTAGTTTAGGGTCAGGGTTGAAATTAAGAACTCTAATCTGTATATAGTGCAATGTACTTTAACTTTGAGTAATAAATTATTATTATTATTTCCTATCCGACTACTCTGAGAACAAAACAAACTAAGAGGTCACAGTCTCTTTTAAAGTCCAGACATAATCTTGGTCAGATCATCAGAATACCATGTAGATTTATGTCTGTCTGAAATGGTTTTTTGAGGAAAGTACCACACAGATTTAAGTGGACCAGGCCAGTCAGTGCAAGCATTTGTCAGTAATTGTGTAGCTCAACTCAAAACTTGAGGAGCTCAACTACTAATTAATTAGGTAATTACTAATTTCCTTCATCTATGAATTATTTACTCGTATTTTGGTGTAAGCATATTTAGGACAGCTTCTAGTCAGATGTAGGTACTTACCAGTGTTGTATCAAGTTAGAAAAAGACTTAATTTGCCATTAAATTAATATTTCGTCTTTTTCTCAAGAATATATTTGGCATACTTAATATCTTGTCCAGAAATTAAAACGATTTACCTATGTATAAGGATATAGCAATAAAATTGAAACCGAAATATAAATTAATGTTGAAATGTACGAAGTAAACTATTTGAGGTGAAACTATGTAGACATAATAAATATGTAGCTCCATGTTTTAGAAGAGTGAGCAATAGTTGGCAAACCTCGAACCTGCAAACAACAGCCGAAACCGCAAACTTTAAAATTAAAACCGACCGGTTTTATTAAATAAGCGCAAATCTGTGCCAACCCTAGCAGTACAAACACGAGGAAATGCTGCGAACTTCTCTGTTCATGCCTATTTTGTTTATGAGCACATGCCTAGTTTGTTTAAAAGTATATAACTTTGAAGTTAAAGTACGAACATGTTTGAACAGTTTATTTACAGCCAATGAATATAAATGGTTAATATGAATAATGCTAGGTTCGTGTAAGCTAGGGCTGGCATTGAAGGGGGAGCAATTCGTGGTAAAGTATGGGCGATAAGTGACAGTGTTGTAGTCAACCTTGAAGGTCGTTGTCGAAAATATATGGGGTGTATTTATTTTCTGGGGAAGTGCGAAAATGTTTTGTATTTTCCGTAACAAGAAATAGAGATACAGACAGTAGATTTTAGCTGTGATTACGCGTAGACTTCGAGACGTTGCGGAACCAATGATTACCCAAAAGTTTTCTAAGTAAAGGAAGTTCATTAAATAAACTGCACTCACTACTCGGACTGAATCATAATGTCTTTGAAAATTTCCTGCCTAATTACGAGACTACAGAGTCGGTACTGCAGCTCATACACGAATTCTTTGAAAGCTAGTTCGTATTCACTCCTTTAGACTAGAATCAGAGACGAGGCACTTAATTCAGTGTGTATGGGAACAAATCCTGAGCTGTAGAAGTTGGTTTTAAAAATCCTTACATCGGCAAATAAAGAGAAAAGCGATTAGAACAATGTTATTCAAGATCTATAGGCAAATGAAAAGTGTCATAAAAGTAAATTTCTCAATTATAATAAAATAAAAGTGCATAATTAGCACTAATGTCATACTAGTCAACTCCACATTAACAAAAGATAAATTTTGTATGAAAACAGACGGTTTCAAAGTCAGAGCTACAATTTAAACGAAGCTTTGGTTTAGTACAATGGTCTCTAACCTCGACTTGCAACAGTTCATAAATAAACCACCCAATTATTCCGATATTTCATCGTCCATCTCTGAATAAAGTCGTCAGCAGGAGGAATTGATTCAAGCCTACCCCCGGTAGGTTTACCTAGTGCCAATCTGTCAGCGAATCAACTGGGCTGCCTTATATCAAAACCCAGTAAGTGTTTCAAACTAAATTTTTCATGAGATCGCAAAAACGAAAGTGAAAATGCTTTTTTTAATGGTTAATTGTCCTGTTACTTTAATGTGCATCAAATTAACTAAAATATAGTAAATTAACCATTAATTTTTTGTAAGTTCCAAACACCATTTATTACATTTTGAAATGGTCTTACTATATTTTTTATTGGTTTCTAAATAGTAGTTTTTGGCACGCAACGGACATTTTCATACTGCTAAAACTAGTAAGTAGTTTTAGCACTATGAAAACTATATAGGGTCGTGCGTTGTGTAGTCACGGTTCTTTGGGTTTTCCATCTCAAATTTCTCAGTACCTAGCAGCCTGGAGTCTAATTTGTACCCGATTGATGGCAATTGATAATGGCTCGTCCTTACATGGGACTTGAACATAACTGGCGAGATGTGGGTGTACAGTTCCTCGTCAATATTATCTGACCCACCCTAAAAACAAACGAATTTGGACCCTCTGGCTGTAACATTAAGGTTTATTCAATTTATATGAGCTTAACAGACAAGTGCTCAAGGACTTACAATCAATACAGACACGCAAATTTCATCTTTATAACGTTAGCATTAGGTTATATGTTATAACTACTTGTTATAATATAATTAGTGTAATAGCTTATTTTAATGATTGCGTTCAGGTAATTCTGGTCTCGTGGTCTGTGTATAAGACTGAAAGGTGCGAGATCAAATCCTGCGACGATGATATTGTTTTGCTTTCAATTTAGAATTTATTCCAAAACTATTTCTTGTATTATTATAAAGAACTATAGACGGATAATCTTCAAATATAAACTTTGTAAAATGGTAATATTTTCGCATAACTTGTAATAAGTGGGTAGTTGAAAAATAAATATTATTTATTATAAAACTGGTATTCAAATGCTACTAAGGGTATGCAGTGACTACGCTCAAACATATTTGACCTTGTCTTACTAAATTACAAAAACAACGTCTCTTTACCATTTTTTATTTTCTATTTTGTAGGTAGATTTTTTTATTATCATGTCTCAATGGAGTGATTATTTAAAATACAAAATAATCTATTTGCACGAGGAAAAGGTTGGCTGCTTGTGCTGTGCAAGAATAAACTTTATGAAAGTATACTATATGGTTCAAATTCTTTAGAATATTGCGTCTAGCATAACAACTAAGATCAAATTTCAATGCGGCTTATAAGAGTTGAGTTGGTCTTGTGGTCACTAAGGTAGTGCGGTGTTCATCGTTGTCTACGTTCGAAACCGAGTTTAACCTAAATGTAGCTTTTTGCTCAGCTGTTTTTTTTTATTACACTTTTTTTTTACATTTCTTTAATGGACGACGTACGATCTTGTTTTTTTAAACGGGCAGTTGGTATAGAAATAAAATTAAAAAGTTGCAAGTTTAAAATGTTTATTATTTCATTAAAACACTTAGGTAAGATAAAATAAGTAAATGCTCATATATATTTCCAAATTAATATACCTACATTTTATATTAATATGCCATAATCAAATCTAACCATTTATTAACATTAAACAAGGCATGCTTATGCTTAAAAGTTTGTTATCGAGAAAATTAATTCATGTGTGAAATGCTTTACAGATTTATAGCTGCCTATATGTAGTGAATAAACATGTTATTTAAATAGAAACAATCTATTTATAACAATAACATCACCACATAATCTGCAACATTTTAATGGTTTAACAATCAATCCATTGAGCATTTACTTACATGGTGTGTTTAAAAATAGAAAATAAAAAAAATAAAAATTTAAATATTCCTGGGCAAAACGGACCCTTTCTTCGCGATGAGCAGGTGTCAATGAAATTTTCTGTGCCGGTTTATAATTCCTTATCCCAGCAGCGTGTAAATGCCTTCTCACTGTTTCCCCTGAAATATTGTGGTTTATTGCGGTTACACGAATGGGCAAAAAATGGATTTTCAACATGGCTTGAAACAACGGTGGCGTTCGAATTCGGGACTATACTTGATGGCTTTTGCTCCTGGACGAATCCGCTGAATATTTCCATTGTCTCCATAACGTCTTAGGCATAAACTGTCCATATTTCTCTAAAACAAAAAAAAAACATTTTTGGAACCGTGTATGTAACTTGTAAGGAGTGAATGTAATGGTAAAATAGCCAACTACGCGTTCGTTAATCACAATCAATAAAATTAAATAGGTATAAAAAAACACTTACTGCTATATTAAGTCGATGACCAATCTCTCTAATTCCAACATTCTACTCATGTAAAAATATGATTTTATGTTTGGTATAGTCATTAAGTTGCGACATGATGCTTTTTAACACCAAATTGCTTAAAAATACTTATCGAGTTATGTGAAACGATTTACAAATGTGTGTGCGCAGTCACTGCTATTAGGCGTAGTGTAACTTTTGTCACTTAGATGAATTTATTATCTACCTCACGAAGCAAATATATTTTTTACTTCGTATCCAACCATTCTTGGTCAATATAAATTCTGTGAACTTAGTTTTTCAATTTACCCACCTGTTTACAAGATAAGTTATTAGGCGTAAATCATATTGGTCGTTCTTTAATAATGCAAGCAATATTGTAGAAATGAAAACAAATTAAAAAAGAAACTGAAAATATAGGTGGACTGTATTTTCGAACCCACATGTTGTTCGACGCCAATCCAGCATCAAACCGCTAAGCCACAAGAACTTGTCGGAAATGCGCGAAATTAAAGATTGGGTTGTAATTATGTAGTGTGACTTAAAAGCTTTTCAACTTTAATGTCTATGAGATAATGATTAAAATAGCTTAACAATATGATATAATGCCGGTGGCTCCGACAATGTTGGGTGGGTTTACCTTAACGTTACGTGATAAAGATGAAATTTGCGTGTCTGTATTGATTGTAAGTCCTCGAGCACTTGTCTGTTAAGCTCATATAAATTGAATAAACCTTAATGTTACAGCCAGAGGGTCCAAATTCGTTTGTTTTTAGGGTGGGTCAGATAATACTGACGAGGAACTGTACTAGAAGTACGTCTCTGCCTACAGGTATTTATGTAAAGACTATGTGGAAAACTTTTTTACTCCTTTGTCCTGGGTTTGTTTTTGTACTGGGTTTTGCTTTTGATATGAGGCACCCGAACTATCTGGGTCAATCTGCCGCCGACAAGTTAAATAATTGAAATCACTTTGGCCGGATATTGATATAGGCTGGTGTTTCATGCTGTGGCGTGCATTTTGTATAGATAGTCGAATATTCATTAGTATTAAAATTAATTAGTGGTTTGTAAAATTTATGTGGATGTGGTGGTGGGTGTAAAGGTTGGTTCATACAGTAATTAATTGCTGCATGAAAACAAAATATTTGATTAAATTCTTGTATTCCTTACATAACCAAAATGGCAAAAAATATAGAACAGCCAACCTAAGAATAAAAATAAATTAGAAAAACTATCCTAAATTTGTCAAAAAATAAAAGGCCCGTTTTGACATTCTATAAAATAAAGATCAAATTTGCAAAACACGTTTTCGTTTGTATGAAACTGACAGGTTTCAAGAACGCATTCTAAAATGTCAAAACGGGCCTTTTATTTTTTGACAACTTTAATCATACTTCGTATCCAAAATGACGACATATTTCTAAATAAATAGCAAAATCTTGGCATGATCAAGCGTAGTTGGCTGCACAATCTTCACACATTGTGACCCTGACAGCGATGAGATGGCTGAGCAATATTATCAAGGGCGCCGCCGGATAGTGGGACCTTGAAATCAGCTAAAAACGATACTAGGGGAAAAACTAACACGCAGGCAAAAATATGGCACATGGTACGGCTTTTCAGAGGTTCGTCTCCAAAATCAAAGTCAAATCATTCATTTCAGTTAAGCACATAAAATGCACTTTTTAATTTCATAATTTACAAGAAAATACAATTGATTCTAGTTGCCCCTTCCAAAAGGGGTTTAGAAGGATTGGCAAGAAAATCTATAGTTAGGTACTATTACCGAAAATGTTTTACAATAATTTGTATAAAATCGTTATATAAAGACGATGTACCTGAAATAAAATACTATGGATAAAAAATTACTTATTGCTAACTGTACAAAAAAAATAAAATGATGCAATTACAGAGCAAATAATTATGAGAAGTGATGATACACGGTGCTCACATATTTACAAATATTATACACGTCGACGCTTTTCCTAAATTTTTTACAAATAATGTACTTGTGTCTTGTTAAAGTGCTATGTGCCATATTAACGCCCTCCTACTGTATACAATTCAAGATTATTCAGGGACATATTTAAACCTACTGCCTCTACTATGCATAGTGTCGCAGCTAGGACCGTAAATGTAACCTCAACCGCATTTCTAGGTACCTAGGTAAACGAATAAATAAGCGTAGCTTGGCATGCCGACCCCCGCTCTGCGTTCCTCGGAACATAAGAGCTCTTATATTTTCTGCAGTAAATTCAAACCTGTTGGACTACAGTGAACTTCTGGGTAAAAAAACTGCTGCAGTGAGCTTTTCACCGAAGGTTTTGCATTTTTCATTTTTCGGGTTCTCTTTATCAAATGAAATACGCATTTGCGATGGACTGACAAACAATGAACAAAGTAGGTAATAATTGGGATTTCGGTGACGAGACAATTGTATTCATGAAACCTTTTGTTCAATGATCGTCATGAATTTTGTACAAAAAAGAAAATTACACACTAGGCAACCGAATTAGTGATGGCAGAATATCTCGACGCCAGGCCGTCTGTGATCGTCATTTGTTTTTGGCATTTGAATGACTGTTTTGCTGGAGTGTTCGCAAGCATCCGCACTCCTTCGCTTTGAAAACGCATTTACGTATGAATAGACTCTCTCTCTAGCGTATGAAGTCATTAAGTGATAGAAAGAGATAAACAGAAAATGCTGATCGGAACTTGTAGTAGATTTAACACTCCTACTATCAAAGTCTTTCATTATTTGCTGGCGTACGATGCAGTCAAATAAAGATAGGGAAGTCTGACATTTTGCACTTTCCCTTGAAGAATTTATAGCTTAGTCAAAACTCCTTATAGAAAACAGACAAAAGATAATAGTAATTATGCATGTCGATTGATGGAATCCTCTCATCTCATTAATATCTGAAAGGGAAGTGCGTTTAATATTCATAAGGAATCGATTGATTGTAGCATTAGTCACGATCTCCGTATTGCCAACTGAACAGAATTCTAAGTTAATATCAAGACAGATACATTATTAATTGTTGCTTAGACTCCCAGATATGATATTTAACTTGTAACTGTTTTCGATGCTGGCAGCTTTCAGATAAGATTTCAAATTCGTAATAGCGGACAGCATAAATCACTGTTTTTAAGAAAGCAGACGCCTTTATTAAAGATTAGCTGCGCCCCGCGGTTTCACCCGATCCCGTGAGAGTATCGAGATAAAATGTATCCTATGTGTTAATTCTGGTTATAAACTATCTGTGTACCAAATTTCATTAAAATCTGTTCAGTAGTTTTTGCGTAAATGAGTAACAAACATCCATCCATCCATACAAGCTTTCGCGTTTATAATATTAGTAGGATTTTTAACTTTCCCTTGGCAAAATTGCTGCTGTTCTGTAGCTTTAGTCTCTGGGACGTAGTTTAAGAGGCAAATGTCATCTATGAATACACATTGGATGGTGTGCAGTAGTCTTTATGGTACTTTAATTGATACATAGCCCACCCTAACCTCACCCCGAGTTTATTCTACAAAAAAACTATTTAACGTCGAAGTTATTCGGCGATAAAAATGTACCGTAACTTGTGTCAAGTTTTGTATTACCTAAATCAGTGTTTTTCAACGTGTGGGTCACGACCCCCAGGGCGTCGCCAAGCCTCTTTGTTGGGGCCGCCCTTTCTTTAATTAAAATTATAGGAGGTTCCAAAAATCAAACACTTCAAAGCTTCAGTGGTTGATTGTGGGAATTCTATTTTTCTGTTTAACTAAAACGTACCCAAGGTGATAGACTTGAATTCCAAGTTAGAAGCAGCGGAGGGAAGGGGGTCGCGAAATATTTTCCTTACTAACCCCTTAGTACGGAAAATATTTCGCGACCCCCTACTAAGGGAGCCATGCCATGAAAAAGGTTGAAAAACACTGACCTACATTATCTACCAGCCGTAAGCACGTATAATATCACCACAAATGTTGCCGAACATCACGCTATGTTCTAGGGATACGTGTCGTGTGACTTATTCATCCATAGTAATATATTCACTGTTTTGCAAGAAACACTCGTCAGGTGTACCTATTACATTATACACACACCAAATTTCGCCAGTTATGTTCCATCATCATTCATGACAAAACATATCTGGCAACGGAAGACGTAGCGTTAGAAGGCCTCCCGCAAGGTCGATTAACGACCTTGTGAAGGCCGCAGGAATCCGCTGGATGTGGGAAGCATAGAACCGGTCGAAGTGAAGTGTTTGGGGAAGGCCTATGGCCAGTAGTGGACGTCATTCGGCTAAATTATGTTTAAGTTCCATTTATTACAGGCTCACAAATCACAGGCAGGGGTTTGGCTCTTGTGATACAGGAACTCATACTGATGGTTGTGTATTGAGGTGAAAATAAATCAATCATCATCTGCCTAGCCTTTTCCCAACTATGTTGGGGTCGGCTTCCAGTCTAACCGGATGCAGCTGAATACCAGTATTTTACATGGAGCGACTGCCTATCTAACCTCCACAACCCAGTTACTGGGTAATACGATACCCCTTTCTAAGACTGGTTGTCAGACTTTCGGGCTTCTGACTACCCGTAACGACTGTAAAGATCCACGAATGACAGCCGAGACCACCGGCTTAACGTGCTTTCCGAGGCACGGAGGGGTTTCGGTATCGAGATGGTCACCCATCCACAGACCAACCGCGGCAAGCGTAGCTTAACCTGACCGATGTTGGCAACAATAGCCTATTTTTTAATTTTTTTACACGAGTACACTACATACTTAACGCTACGCAGTTGCAAGATATACATATTCACAGCATGTAACGCACATTATACACGGTTCAACAAGTCCCACTGACCATACATTAAATTAAAACACACACTGCATTGTGTAAATTTGAGAAGCTGCCTACGAGAGTTCAGGAAACTAATTTAGTGCTTTATGTGCCTAGAACTAAAGTCCTTAGTCATATCAAATATAGAATGAAGTTTAGTTCGAGGTACTCTCTCTAGTCTACTAAGTTCAAGGGAGTTTGAGTTTAGGGGACCGCTTTTGTGACGAAAATCAAACGGCCACAAAAAGTACACGGACGGTCTGGTCCAACTATTTTCGTCGGAGTTAATGAAAAGGCATTAGCCACCGGATAATCGCTGAATATTGAAATCAGAATGGATGGTTTTATTTAAGTTAACATAGTTCTTTTTTTACTATATTTCAATACAGAGAAACATAACACATTGATGGACTTTAAACGAGAAACAATAGAAGTTTCATTGTTAAATTATTGTCTGGGGGCGTTTAGTATTCCGCAAAGTGCTAATGAACTGACGATACTGAGAATAATTTAATCGAAACTCCTGAATGTTACTATGCGAGTACTAATGAAGAGTAGCATTTAGCCTTTATCCAGCAGTTAGGCACTTTAGACTTTAATAAATCGTTAAATAACATGCTACCAGCAGACTAAAGGGACTAACCACACTAATTCAGCTCTGTTCAGCTTGTGGTTAGTCCCTAAGACAGCTTTCTTGATACTGGCAGCTTTCAGATTAGATTCCAAATTCGACATAGGGGACAGTTAAAGAAATAACGGCTTCGAAAAATGTTCTTTTCTTGTCTGTGGTGTTTGCGTTTGTTAAAGGTTTTCAAGTTTCCCCTGGCAAAATTGACACTGCTGTTCTGTAGCTTTAGTCTATGGGACGTAGTTTAAGAGGCAAATGTAATCTATGAATACATATTGTATGGTGTGCAGCCGGCTTTATGGTACTTTAAATGATACATGCCCCCCGCCCCCCCAACCAGGCGTAAACCGAATAAGGGCTTATTTTACCAATGTCAGAAAATTGACGTCTGACACTAGTACTGTCAGACGTCAATTTTATTCCACGATAAAAGATAAGGAAAAACTGTCAAATGTTCTAATTTTATTCTATAAAATTTTGGTGAAATTTGCCCTAAATATTTTTAAATTCTATTTTAGTCATAACACCTTCATACCACAAACTTTTTGTTTCAACTCTAAAATTAATACAGTTTATGGTTACAGGCCGTTTTATTATAACAAATGAGCCTCGTGAGTGACGTCAAATGTTGAAAACTAAAATAACAACAGGTTTCCGTGCTGGTAAAATAAATCATAACATGGCTTACGGCCAACTAACATTGTTAACTTGAGTTTAGAAAGAAAATAATAATTGTATAGGCTTAAAAATTAATTTTAGTTGCAATTAAAGTTTAAGGTTTGAAAACCAAAAATTCGAAGACATGTGACATCTACCAACACGCGCTCGGCCCGCGTGGTGGATTACGGCCCACTCCCTCTCACAGAGAGGAGGCCTGTGTCCCAGCAGTGGGAACGTTATAGGCTGAATATGTGTTTGACAACAGACGTCCTGTTGGGTACTTGCGTAACACACATAAAAATGCCAATTGGCCTCAATAACTTTCATTTTGACAGCTCAGCTACGTTCATTGCGTTATTTACGTTGTTGAGCAAGTGAATTTTTTAAACCTATGAAGCAATGGACTGTAAAACAAAACACTCGGGTTGTGATTGAAAGTGTGTTTAGCTATTAGGATGCTGACTTTGCAATTTTGCACCCCTACTTTCGTCAACAAAATATAAAGGTTTTACATTTTCCCCAGAATTTTTTGAACTGGTTTTGTTGTAAAAAACAACGCGCTCAAAGCCACTATTTTCTTTCACACTTTTAATTGTCGGGGCCGTCTTATTCAGTTTACTCAAATAGAAAATGCATTCCGGGAACTCATTTACTGGCTTTTAAAAGAACTCTTTCTGATAGTTAGTAAATAAATTCCTCTTGTTTTATCATTTTAAATTCTACGCTGCTAACAGTGTGGCCTAACAATGTTTCCTATCACGTCTTTATGCTGTTTATCTGTTACGATAACTTGGTATTGCCGTGCAAATTGCTAACAAAATTGCCCCTTTATTTATAAATGTTGCTTTAAGCTTAGAGACGTTCAACCGTCAAAAATGTATGGTTAAACAATCGCTAATCATTACTTAACTTTAAGCAAAGTTTATAAATAAACCTTTAAACCGTTTCAAACATGACCACACCACTTGATACAGCGTAGGCAGCTCATTGCCAAATAATAATGTATTACTTTTATGAATAACACAGGCTGAATTTCCCTGTGTTCACAGTACGCAAATGAGCTCATTGAAAAAAAAGAACATGCCAACGAACCAGCCAATGACAGTCGAGGAAATTAAAATGTATGAGTTAAAAGAGGCTTAATCAGAAACTTTTATTTGTTCGAAATCCGAATGTGACATAACACTAGGCTGCAAGAGCGACCTTTACGTAACCCTGCACCGTTTTAGAATTTACTAGCTTTAGGCTCTCTTTGGCTTGGAAATAGGTATGCGGCAAACTGGGGGTTAGGAAGTTGGAACTTAGAATGGAGATTTCTGGCTGCATTCAGGGGGGCAATTCTCGTAATTTTTAGAACGTGCACTGTCTGCTCTCATTCTCAATCTGTCAAAAATACCTCTAATTTCCCTACATTTTGACAAGCTTTTGAAAGTTTGTCGCCGAGATGAGACTGCGACTAGATTTTGAACGTTTAGAATTACGAGAATTGGCCTTCAGTTTTGTGGCTATTCCGATGGTGAGATTGGTAACAAGCCGTTCTGGCTCAGGGTCAATGTTTTAGAACTTGTTGGCTATCATTAAAGTCATGTATTCTTAAATAACTACATGTGGCACACCCTTCTTTTTAGGGCTAAGCTTCCGTTGTCCGTCCGTCTATTCCTACGTCCGTCCGTCCGTCCGTCCGCCCGTACATCCGTCCGACCGTCTGTCAGTGGGCTGTACCTCTAATAAGTAGACAGTTGCAATTTTCACATTCTGTGTATTTCCATTGCAGCTATAACAACAAATAATAAGAAATAAATTAAATTAAAAATTAAAGGGGAACTCCATACACGAAACGTGTTTTTTTTTTAAATGTGTAGTGTTAAATATTGTACGTGTTGTATTGTATCTTTTAGTTTTTCTACTATACGGTACGTATTTGTTTCTACTATACGCTACGGTATCATTTACAATCATATTCCTTGAATGTAGTAAAAATATATCCCAGTCCCAGTTGCAACAGCTACATTTCTCTTTGTTCTATTAGGTCTTGCGCTCATTAACAAAATGTTTTCCTTGTCAAAAACACATTGTCTTGATTTCTAAAGAACAGCCAAGGCCAAGCTCACATGGAATGGTTTTTTTTTTATTATCTTTATTTATAGTTTTGGAGTTTTTATCCACAAAGATACGTCAACCCCATTATACGTTATACACTATATATCCTTAACTTTAAATATATCTATACATAAAACAAAAAAAAAGCAAAAGACACCAAAAAAGCATACCTAGCAGTAATCCTGAACCCACAATACTCTATATTATGGGTTCAGAACCAACGCAAAGCTACAAAGTTGTTTTGCTAGATCAGACTTAGGCTATGACAATATGTATATGGAATAGTTTTATAAGACAAAAGTAGGTACTAGTATATACGCCAGCACGTCAAGCTAATACAATCTGTCAAATTTCTTTATTAGATTTTCAACTTTATCGCTAAAGCATTAGGTTCAAGGATGATTGGGAAAATTTGACAGTTTCGGGTAGCTTGATGTGCTGGCGTCTGTACAAAAAGTAATTATAGTAAGTAGTGCTAGTATGTAGATTGAATATACTGCTGTTCACTTTTACTTTAACAATATGGCGTGGCAAGTTCACATAGTCACACTGTTTATGTTTTCTGCAATTTCTTCAAGGTCAACTAACGCGCAAACTATACATATACATGCCTGTCACTGCCCGACTGCAGTATACAGGGGCAAATTCAATTAGCTAGCGAAACTACAGACGTGATGGTATCGATATCTAAACACGATAAAATAAAAAATAAAAAGATTTTACTTTTTTTTTGAGGGTCAACGACCTTTATTACTTAAAGTTTAGATATATACCCATCACGTCTGCGAGTTTCGCTAGCTAATTGAATTTAACCCTGTATAGAGAACAAACAACAAACATTTTTATGTAATGTAATTAATTGTAATTAACGTCAGTCTTTTTTATAGTTAATTAAAACGGTACAACACCAATTACATTAATTAACATAGAAACAATAATTGTTGTGCAAACGTTGACAATAATATAATATCATTAAAACTAACATGGAACAGTGGACTCTCTTGCATACTTTCTCTCACAGAACACCAGAGGAGCAATTCTCGTAATTTTAAGAACGTTCACAGTCAGAGGGGCAATTCTCGTAATTTTAAGAACGTTCACAGTCTGATCTCAGTCTCAATCTGTCAAAAATACGTCTAATTTCCCTACATTTTGACAAGTTTTTGACATTTGTTTGTCGCCGAGATGAGACTGCGACTAGATTTTGAACGTTTTAAATTACGAGAATTGGCCTTCTGATCTCAGTCTCAATCTGTCAAAAATACCTCCTAATTTCCCTACATTTTGACAAGTTTTTGACATTTGTTTGTCGCCGAGATGAGACTGCGACTAGATTTTGAACGTTTTAAATTACGAGAATTGGCCTTCTGATATAATTATACGCATAATTTTAATCCATTCATCCGCAAACACATCATATTCAGGGTTGGCTGCCAGAACGGCATTCAGCACCTTTAGAGTACGGTAGACTGGGCATTCGGCTCTTTATTCATAAACGTTGCTTAAAGTTAAGTACTGATTAGAACTGTTTAACCATACATTTTTACGTTTAAACGTCCCTTAACTTTAATCACCGTTTATAAAAACCCCCTTCAACACAAAGGACACACAGAATATTCCAAAGCAATACTTTAATCTCCAGTCCAGCGCGACACCACATGAAACATATACTCGTAGGTAATTACAAAAAAACAAGCGGAAAAAGTATTTATCCAATAAAAGAGAACTTGAGCGAACATTGCTTGAACACACACACGAACAAACAAACAAAAATTTTACACAAATGACTTTTGCCTGCGGCAAGTTATTTCAGTGTATGTAGTTTCTCTCAACAGTACACACCCATAGTGCACTGTTTTAAGTAATTAACAGCCTATTTATATTTTACACGAATATTCTTGTAAATGAGGGGTTCCAATTAGTTTCATTTCGGCTTGTTATTTTGACTTGTTGATTTCGCGTTACGACTGTGGTGTCAGTTGTCAGAACATAATTGAATTTGAAACATTAATTAAAAGTCGCAAAAAGGGTGGTACTGTCAGCATCAAAAGTCGGTTAATACTTTAGTTGTTTAAATCTTAATTATTGAGCTGAATATTCTTAAAAAACATATAGTAATAGAATATTTAAGAATAATTAACTCTTTGCTGTTACATGAAATAGAGAAAACCAATGTATCGCATCATTTTGTATCAATTTTGATGATTTGTAAAAGTAACAGTGTTAATTGACTTTTGTTGCTGACTGTACATTGTTTTACTTGTGAGCTGAGAGGCTGTGGTATCAGCTCCGACGTATGAGTGTAAGGTCGTGAGTTCGAACCTCGAGGTACTTTACTTTGCGTATTTAATTTCATCACCACTGCTCTCATAACGGTAAAGACAAACATCGTGAGGAAACCGGCATGTCCTAGAACCAAAAAATCATGAAGACATGTGACATCTACCAACCCACACTGGGCCCGTGTGGTGGATAATGGCCCACTCCCTCTCATAGGGAGGCCTGTTCCCCAGCAATACAGGCTAATTATTGTTTTACTTAATCCTACAATATTCCAGCGAATATCAAAATGTTGGAATTAATTTACAGCTTTCTAAACACATTTTATGTAATTTGAAACGTACGCATCATAAATGCGCATACTAATTATGTACAAAGTTTCAGCAGGTAACGACAAACCCACATATTATAATACAGAGAAACCTGTCCTTACGGCTCTTTCATTTATATTCGACCCTACAATCAAACTTTCCCACGTTATAGACGAAAATACTAACTAGTATGCGTTATTGTTATCTTATCGGATGTTGTACCGATTGACGTCATCAGGTCAATGCCGGCTGCCGCTGAAAATCAGCGCCGGGGTTCTGTCTGTGCACAGGGTTTTAGCATTATGCTGAGCAATAGCCGTTTCGCGTAGATGTGACACATATTTTCCCCTAACTTGTTCTTTTTTGTGTTGATGTGCTGTCTGCGTCATGTTTACCGCAAATAAAAATATTTTCTTTTTTTCAACTACTTAAATATTTCGCCCCCTACCGTTAAAATCACATATAAAATCTTTCCAGTTCCTAAATTAGATTTTTAAAGCTAACCTCGATATGCCTGAAATCTAAGAATAGGGTGTCAAAGAGAGAGCAGACAATGCATTTCAACTATTCAATAGACTAGGAACCTTGTTTCTGTCAATTATCTTGGGAGTGAAAATACATGGGAACAAGCTGAATTCATTTTTAAATACCACTTTGTTTTTAATCGGTCTGAACTGAGTTTTAAACAATATGGGAAACCAGGCACTTTACGAGTAATTATTAGCAGTAAAATTTTAATTTTATACATTCACAGTTTGACGACACGGTTGGCGCAGTGGTTAAGCGATTGACTGCTGCGCTGCGTGTCGCGGGTTCTATTCCCGCACGGAACAAAAATATATGTATGACCTACATGTATTTGTTCCGAGTCTGGGTGTTTTACTATCTATAATATGTATGTATTTACAAAAAAAAAATGTATATAAGTAGTTTATCAGCCATCTTGTTACCATAACACAAGCATTAGGTTGCTTAGCTTGGGACTAGATGGCGCTGTGTGAAATGTCCAGGGATATTATTATTAGTTTAATATTTTACACATTCGCACTCAAACAAAATACAAAACCGAATTATTCCACCGGGTTTTAAAAGCTTAGGTAGGATACACGAAAAAATCCGATATCAATTTTATACATCCTACACTCCATTATTTTTGTTCACACACTGTAAAATAAATCGGATAGCGAGTGCTTAATCTAAAAGACTCGATACATCAACAATTGTGGGACCAATCGATTCTTCGATTCGATGCTTCATGAACGTTGTACTGTTACAGAAAACCGAACGTTAATAATAAAGTCCTGGAAGAAATAACACAGCCTTACATTGTTTCACAAAGTTCATGAAATTCAATACTCAATACTCAATTCATTGGTTAGCAATTTTCAGTTTAGATACGGTATCTGCCTTGAATCTCGATTTTATTGCATTTAATATAATGATTGACCTACTACTGCAGAGCATCAAGTTTTTTTAACTGAACAGACAGCTGTGCTGCTACTTGCAGTTTGTTGCGCCATTTCTTCTTCCCAGCGAAAGTACTAGGTAGTGGTGAAGGGCGGGCGTTTTTGGGGACTGTCTTCTGCAACTTTGACGTTCGAAAAGTGCTGATTCTCAGCCTAATTTGAATAAATGACTTTTGATTTTGATTGTTGCGAAAGAGGATAGAAAATGGAAAGTTTAAAACAATTTGCAAGTCAATATAATAATCCCTTCCCTATCTGATTTATTGCTCCGTAGTAAGTTTGTGAATATCCTTATTTCTCAAACAAACAAACAAATGAAGAGACGGCTGCATTCAAATCAATTCAATACAACATTCATTGCTTCTAACTTCTGAGAGAATATTGCAAGCGTACTAAACGTAACTGCACTCGACTCAATCGGCCTAGAGTATACACAAGACGCCTGAATCCATCCGCTCTGAAGCGATATATCTTATCAATGTATACGATCTTATACGTAGAACTGCCTTCGAAGTAAACTTGATGAATCAATTCAAAGTGTCTCGAGTTATATACAAAAATAAATTGAACTTTCTGAACACCTGCCCAACAAAAAATCAAGAATTCAACATTTGACGAAACATAATGAAAAACACGCTACAAAAGTAACTCGACAAATTGTAAATATTGAGTTAGCAAACTTTTTAATTTCAAACCACTCAAAGCATTTTATGCATATAAAAAGCCGCGTGAACCTAACGAAATTCCTGCACCAACCTTGTTTGAAATAAAAAATACACAGCGGAGAGCTAAGCCGGTGTACTGCGCAGTGGTCCATTTCTCCCGTTCCAGTTAGGGGGCTCGCTCAGTCGGCGCTCACGTGTCGAGAGCTCTCGACCTTTACCGAGCAACCAATCGACACGAATCTTAAAGCGCCTTTTCAAGCGCATTATTCAAATACAAACAAAACATCGCGAAATAAAAAATATAATGTGAAAAGTGAAAAGTTTTACCAAAAAAATATTTTTCAAAACAAAAATGCTAGAGTTTACAAATTAGTTTGCGAGCGCCAAAAGTGAGGAGCAATGATCAAGAAAAGTTATCAAGGCGTGTTTTTAAGCTTCGCTTCAATCTCCTTCTGCTGTCAAATTAATGAAACTATAGCCAAGAGTGCGAGTAGATTCATTGGTAAGTACCCTAATTAACTTTAAAACAATCTTCGCGTACTCGTAAAGGCGTATCGACAGGATTTACGTTACAAAACTACCATAAATCTTGTCAATACATGAATAATAAATGATAAGGCGTTTTACACTTAGGTCTCAGAAGTGTAAATTATTTATTTACGCACATCGTACGAGATCTAAGCCTTGAATCTCGTACTTAACTCAAGATTTAACTACTAATCCCTCAGAGGGTTTGTTTTATGCTACAAGTTTTTGTATCGCGTGAAGACGTCAGAATTGTAAAAAAAGTACGACAAAAGTCTTTGCCAAAAATCCGCATGGTAAATTGATTACATTATTCCTCCGTCCGTGACAATATTTCTATCTGAAAATGTACGTTGCAGGTTGTAGTTTAATTACTCGTCAAAAGACCGTATTTTCTTTATCAGCGGAAAGGTTCTATACGACGTCGCTTATACTTTTATCCTTCTTTGCAACGGCTTACTGGAAAATGTTGAATATTGCAGAGAGTACGAGAGTGCTAACGCGTTATCTCCTTAGGGAATAAGCAGCTCTAGTGGCATCGATGCGACTTCGTCTAATCTGAAATAATTTATCAGGCCTTTGAAACGTGCACCGCATAAGTTACCAATACATAAGTAATATTAAGAAAGTTGTGTCGTTAACGTAAAGCAATAAAGGTAGAAGATAACAATTGATATATTTCAACGCACATAAAGATACTGAAAGGTACTTAACACTTTGACTATAACAACTCGATTGGAACAAGTGCCTCCTTTCCTTTCAACAAGAAAGAGAGAAACATTTTCTCCATTCACGAGTAGCCCTAGAAAATTGAGCTCTCGAGCGCAAAATTGCCTTCTCCAACAACCCTTTACAGAAGCTGAAAGATAATTACTCATCAAAATACTACTCCAAAGGCATTAAATGACGCCATGACATCAAAGGCCTACGTTGGGTTATTATTATTTCAAATACTCGGCGATTTTCACGGTGCTTTAATAACCTGGCGCGGGAAGCAGCTCTGTTCATCAATAATGCACACTTTTGCATAATATGCATATACTATTAGGTTGCCGTTTGTGACCTCGTGTATGCGTGATGAGCTGGGAATTGTCAAATGGATGAGATGGGAATTAAGGTCGTAGTGGTAGACATAGTTTTAGGTGATGCATGTCAACAATAGAATTAACTAGTTAAGAAGTCAATAAATATTTTTGCGCTATGTAAGCAAAAACGAAAGCTTCCCTAAAGGTTTCGCTAAAGCTCACGGACATGTGCATTCTTCTCACCCTCAGCTACGGAGCGCAAACATGGTCTCTTACAAATCGTTAAAAGTCCGCACTTGAAGTATGCCAACGGGCTATGGAACGAAGTATACTAGGTGTCACACTCACAGACCACATTAAGAACTCTATACTTCGTTCCAAAACACAAATAGCGGCCGCACAGCTGCTGGGCTAAAGTGGAACTGGGCTGGCAACATCTGTCGCATGTCGGAGCAGCAATATGCAAAAGCCACCACTCAGTGGATTCCAAATGGCAGGAAACGACAGCGCGGCAGGCCCAGAAAGAGATGGCGGGATGAGCTGGACTCCTTCTCAAAGGATTGGCCCACAATCGCAGTAGACCGGGAAAAGTGGAAGGAGGGAAGGGAGGCCTTTGTCCTGTAGTGGGACAACACAGGCTTATAATAAATAATAATAATATGTAAGCAACGAATAGTATTAAACATGTGTCTACTATTACATACAATTTTAAACTATGTTGTAGTAACTGCTCTCAAAACGGTGAAGGAAAACATCGTGAGGAAAACCGGCATGTCGTAGAATCAAAAATTAGAAGACAGGGGCCCGTGGCTAAATAATAACAGCCGCACAGGTCGTTCGGTCAGGTTAAGCTACGCTTGCCGCGGTTGGTCTGTGGATGGGTGACCATCTTTACATACCGAGACCCCTCCGTGCTTCGGAAAGCACGTTAAGCCGTTGGTCCTGGCTGTCATTCGTGGATCTTTGACATTTGTTACGGGTAGTCAGAAGCCCGAAAGTCTGACAACCAGTCTTACCATGGGGTATCGTATTACCCAGTAACTGGGTTTTGGAGGTCAGATAGGCAGTCGCTCCATGTAAAATACTGGTATTCAGCTGCATCCTGTTAGAGTGGAAGCCGACCCCAACATAGTTGGGAAAAGGCTAGGCAGATGATAATGTGACATCTACCAACCCGCACTGGGCCCACGTGGTGGATTAGGGCCCACTCCTTCTTACCAAGAGGAGGCCTGTATCCCAGCAGTGGGAACATTATAGGCTGATTTTGCACCCACGTAGATTGCGGCCGTGCAAATCAAGGGTGGGTCACTAGTTTTGAAATCTTGATTAGTGGGAACATTGTAGATTGATTGTGTTCTAGTTAGCTCCCTTTTTTTTGTTGTGTTGACAGTAACACTCTAAATTTTCCGATGCTGGTCTAGTTGGGAAAAGTCTTTTGTTCAAAAAGGATTTGTCAAAGTCTAGTATTTATGTATCGATTTCCGATACTACCCTCGATACTTACCGCTGCATAGAGATGCAGTTTTATTTACAGCGTTGAGTGGTTACGAAGTTGAAATGTTATCCAGAAAGTGTAGAATGTGAAATAGTTGACTTTTTTGTTCATTTTGTTGCTCGTTCCACCTTAGATCGCATCCCTGCCTCTGGGCTGGATTGAGGTCAAGTGTGAGCCCATTGTCAATAAAAAAAAAATTAAAAAATATTTTGGCGGTAGCCCATAATCATTGTAGTGTACATATTTCTTTTTCATAAGCAATTTTCTTCCATTCTTTGTTCTACCAGGCTATAACATGGAACTTAAACATATCTGATGAAATGTAGATGTAGGTACATAGATACACCTGTGCCTAACCTTCGCGGATTACAAGCGTGATGTTATGTAGGTATGTTTGTTCCAATCTTTTAGGTCTTGTTCTCATATGAACAAAGCTCGTCCTTGAATGTTGAACTCATCTAATCATCTTTTCCTAGGTCTGTGTGTTCCGGTCATAATCAGACTATAATTTTCCCACTGCTGGGGCACAGGCCTCCTCTCTGTGAGAGGGAGTGGGCCATAATCCACCACGCGGGCCTAATGCGGGTTGATAGATGTCACATGTCTTCGAATTTTCGGTTCTTGGACATGCCGGTTTCCTCACGATGTTTTCCTTCACCGTTTTGGGAGTACTGGTGATGAAATAATTTACACAAAGTAAAGCGCCTGTCGGAGTTCGAACCTACAACCTACAACTCGTAAGTCGCAGCCGTTTCCACTGGGTCACCACTGCTCTCCACTGTTCCGTAATCATCCAATAATAACTGTAACTGAAATCCAATAAAAGATTTATGATTTTACATTGAAACCTCAAATCCATACTTCTTGGAGCCTGTCCAGTTCAATTTACCACAAAATATAGCTCCGCTATTACCTGATTTACTTCGCACAACTTCCCCACTGCAACATGCCTGAGTAGCTCGTGGGAAGCCTAAGGCACCTGTCCTACCGCCAGCGAATTACTAGAAGCGTGTAGAGCTAGCTACTAAAAGGAGTTGGCGAGCAACGACTAGCGAGTGCGCGACGGCGGCTACGAGCAATTACTCGTATGTGCCAAACGTGAGTCTCTCGGCGAGTGTTCTGCCCGCCAAGCGAGCGTCGCTTGGCGAGTACTCTCTTTGATAGCTCTTGCCGCTGCGACAAACGAGTGCTCGCCGGCGGTGTCATCAGTCAGCGATCAACTATTAATATACAGAGTGGCGATTAGGTTATCACACTAATACCCGCTATTAAGTGGTTATCAGTCTGTAAAAAGAAAACTAAAGTTTTTAAACAAAATAAATAGCGAAAAACTGGCACGAACTAAACCACCCTTGATAATAAGGCACTAGACACGAGCAGGGCGTTGGTATTAACAATTCAATACAAACTCTATGGTATTGTTACCAAATACTTAATCACCAATTAAGTTTCATGTTGATACTAAAAACAAAAATGTGTTACAGCTAGGATGTAAGTTGTTATTAATTGGTTTCAATTAATATGATATGATAATATCGTCACGCTGTATATTTATTTATTTATTAAGGTACAGTCACGAGCAAAAGTATGTATGTATACACTCGGCTTTATTCAAAAGCGATTTACTCCTTTATTTTTTAATGAAATTTTATGTTGTTACGAACATAGCATTTTCGAACCCATAGGTTTATGTAATGTGTCGTATTTTAACGTTGCATTTGTTAGTTCACGAAAAAATCGCAATTGAAAGTTGCCAAGTGTTGACATATTGGTGCTCGTGACTGTTCACCAACAGCTTGTACAGTCAGTGTCAATAATATCGGGACGAACAGATTATTCAAAATGATCTAAGCAACTATGAAAATGAAATATTAACTCAATGACACAAGGAATATTTCAGAATGAAGACAGTACACGACAACTGTCATTCTGACAAGAACTTTATCCAATTGAGACAAAGTTTAATTTTCTTAGTTGTTGAGATCATTTTGAACAATCTGTTCGTCCCGATATTATTGACGCTGACTTAACGTATAAGCCTCGGTCTTACACAGTCGCCAATTATAGGTTTACCAGCAATCTCAGAAATAAGTGGTCACACATAATAACAACAAAATTAAAGGCTAGAATTAAAAAAAAAAAATGCCAAAATACTATTTATATATATTTTGCTTACACGGGTCCCACAAACTTTTGTACGTTTCTTGAGCGAGAAAATCGTTGATATCTATATAGTCGCTTCCTCGTCGACGGTGGGAAGCCACCCTAGGGTTCAACTTAGTGAAACACATTGCTTAATGGTGCTCGTAATTGTTGAGCTGACTACTTATCACTATACTGCACTAATGCAGGGTACACTTAGCTCGATTATGATGTAACTTGTGTGTTGGGGACATTTATGGCTTGGGTTTGGATGTAGGTACATCGTTAATTTGGGATATATTATAACGAGCAAATCTCTCCGTGCCTCGAAAAGCACGTTAAACCGTTGGTCCCGACTGTCATTCGTGGATCTTTGACAGTCGTTACGGGTAGTCAGAAGGCCGAAAGTCTGACAACCAGTCTTACTAACAGGTACTACCTACCCAGTCACTGGGTTGTGGAGGTCAGATAGGCAGTCGCTCCATGTAAAATACTGGTATTCAGCTGAATCTGGTTAGACTGGAAGCCGACCCCAACATAGTTGGGAAATGGCTAGGCAGATGATGAACGAGTAAATCTATACCTACTATAATCATCATAATCATCTTTATTTGCAAGTTTGTATGTAGGGGGTAATCACAGGAAGTACCAGTTGGATTAGAAAAATTCTTTTGGCATTTGATAGCCCTATTCTTGAGGAAGGCTTAGGCTATTTAACATCACGCTGTGAACCTTAGGAGACGAGCAAAAAGAGAAAAAGTCAGAAAGAGCGCTAAACGAAACCGAATTGATAGCAAGGGCAGGTGATGCGATGCGAAATGCAAGGGCAGAAGCTAGTATGGTATAAAGCTCACATACTCATAGCATCACACCTGCTTTCCTCGAAGGGTTAGGCAGGAGACTACAGCCACATTTCGCCAGTTCGCAGGTTTCTATTCATCTCCAATAGCCACGGTTTACTTAATTACCAAGCTTAACTAAAGAACTAGTGATTGGAGTTTGATACATTTAACACTGTAGTTTAAAAACATTGTAAAAGCCAACAAAGCCAACATTGTAAAACATTTAAAAGAGTAACGTTGAGTTTCTTGCCGGCTCTTCTCCATAGGAAACAACCAATTGGAAACATGCACCTAGCTTCTGACGTTTAATGTAGGTTTATAATGTGGAACAAAACTTCAGAACGAACGAAGAATAAATCGAACTAATATAAATATTTATATTTTTTTTATTTTGATGGTCCTTAATATCGTAAGGGGAGACAAGCATGCGATGGATATGTGTGGGGGTGTGTGTGTGTGTGTGTGTGTATGTGTGGGTGTGACACCACACCTATATTCCCCAAAGGGATAAGCAGAGGTGTACTTATGTCTGTCTATCAAGTCGGCGAAACTGGTACGGATTGATTGCAATAGTCAGTCAATATCTTAATTATAGGATTATAACTGCGGTCGGAGAGGCATTAGTCTTGCACTGATAGTGTTCATTGTCTGGTTGTGTTATATCAATATTCAATTATTCACTTCAGAGAGAATTACCCGAAATTACCACAATGAACAAAGGGGACCGACTCGTGATGATGAATTCATGCTGCAAGTCTGAGTAATCTTTATGACAATGTATCACGGTACGGTCAAATTCGTACTTCAATAAAATTGAAAGGCGCAGAATTTAAGGGTAGGTGTTGTAGTTAGTGCCAAATTCACCTCATCAATCATTTGTTTAGCCTATTTTCCAACAAAGTTGGGATCGGCTTCCAGTCTCACCGGATGCAACTGAATACCAGTATTTTACATGAAGCGCTTATCTGAGCTCCACAACCCAGTTACTGGGCTATACGATACCCCTTGTTAAGACTAGTTGTCAGACTTTCGGGCTCCTGACTACTTGCCAAATTCACTTATGTTTGCAATACTCTATAAGTCTATATGGTTCATCATCATGCTATCTGTCTCTTACTGGACGTAGGGTATGTGTCTCATACATACATACATGTATAAACATACACCTTCTTCCCTCGGGGTTAGGCAGGAAAAACAGAACGATACCTGTATACGATCCATACATACTCCTTTTGCGTCGTTTACTTTTATACATCTGACGGGCAATTCTCGTAATTTTGAAGAACGTTCAGTCAGAGGGGCAATTCTCGTAATTTTAAGAACGTTCACAGTCTGATCTCAGTCTCAATCTGTCAAAAATACGTCTAATTTCCCTACATTTTGACAAGTTTTTGACATTTGTTTGTCGCTGAGATGAGACTGCGACTAGATTTTGAACGTTTTAAATTACGGGAATACGGGCCCTGATCTTTGTCTCAATCTGTCCTCCTCTATGTAACTTCCCTACACTTTTGACAAGTTTTTGACATTGATTGTCGCTGAGATGAGATTGCGACTAGATTTTGAACGTTTTTAATTACGAGCCTTCTGGCTTTCGGGCCTTCTGGTCAAACACGCTCGTGCGCGTGCGCGTCTCGTTTAACTTAATCCACGACTACCCTTATTCAACTGCTATCAGCAATTTAATTCAGTTAGAGTTAATCGCATGATTCCGGCGTTACACAAAAACGGATACAGACCTGCTACTCTAGCCATTACTTCCGTACCAGTGGCAGCTTACCTAGCATTGCATAGCTGTTCTCCCTCCACCCGTCGATCATTAGAGCTTCGTAGTGCAGTCGGAGGATGCACCGCCTGCAGGTGAACGTGACGCGAAGATACGTGCTTTTTCCTCAATTCATTTATCTTCATTTATATTCGCTTACATGGCGTGGTGGTCTAGACTTTTTGGTCATGCTTCGTGAATATCAAGTTGGTTCTGAATTTCATGTGCCACACTGAAGCTAAGATGTTCATTATTTTCCGTTTATGATTTAAATTATAAATTCACTACCTAAATTGCTCATTTATTCAAATCACATCTGTCATTCTTTGATTTTTTTTATAAAATGGCTATTAATAAAAATAGTATATCAATTTAATAAATAATTAATTAACATGACTGTACAATCTGAGGGAAAACTTTATTCACAAAAAATAAGTTATAATAATAACATCTTGAACACTTGACTTGCTGTGAATGAAAACATTGGAAACAAAAATGGACTCTGAAAGAGCCAATACAATTATAGCAAGCGTACAATGCAACGAGCATTTGTACGCTTCCATAATCAGCCTATATTGTTCCCACTGCTGGGACACAGGACTCCTCTCTTCGAGAGGGAGTGGGCTATAATCTACCACGCGGGCCCAGTGCAGGTCTTCGAATATTTGGTTCTAGGACATCCCGGTTTCCTCACGATGTTTTTTCTTCACCGTTTTGAGAGCAGTGGTGATGAAATATTTTACACAAAGTAAAGTGCCTGACTGAGTTCAAACCCAGGACCTACCACTCGTAAGCAGCGGCCGTTGCCTGGGCCTGGCTGGGCCACCACTGCTCAACTTTGTACGCTTTCTTTCTCTATGTCAAATACACACATTTCCCCACACATTCTCATTCATTTTTTTTTAATTTTTTTTTTAAATTTTTTTTTTTCACACGTTTTCCCTGCAAAAGGACATTGACCAACGGACTGCTTTTCGATTTTCATGTTTGCTTAGTAACACTCAGTTCTCACCGATTGTCGAAATGTCAGTTTACTTTGCATTAAACAACCATGGACCTCGTTTGGACCATTAGATTACTCGTTTCCTCGTACACGGAGACTGACCGAATTATCCTCTAGAGTAAACTGGCTATTAAAATTGGGCAATAGAGGTCAAAATGGCAGATATGTGCAAAATATTGGGCTACATCTGGTGTGTTGAAGGTCAAACCCGACACGTTATGAAAGGGTTGAGATGATTTTTACATTACGTGTAACTTTTGTGGCACGTAATTTATGCATCACATCACGCCTTGGGGCACAGGCAGGGATGTACCTCTAGTAAGTACACCAACATTTCATCAGTTTTGTAAAGTCCCATGTTATAGGGGGCGATTCCATTGCCATCAACGGCATCAACCACAAATTCAGACTCCAGGCTGTTACTGAAAAAATCCTAATGGAGAAACCCAGTAACACTGCCTAAGCTGGGAATCGTGGGTAGCGGGATCGTCCGGAAGGGTTACCGCTGCCCTGGAACATAAAGGGCTAAGGAAGGAACACGGGCGGGTTTTAGTCAGTAAGAGTCTGACACTCCCTTCTGCTCCACCCAGAGCGGGAGGGGTCATTTGATGGGTTACCAAACGAAAAAAAAAACAAGCTGGGTATCGTACCCTAGCCCTGAGCTCAACAGTAGCTACTACTACAATAATGAGGTGCTTATTGGGTAAACTAAGGTATTTTTTGGTTTGCAAGACATACGAGTACTTCAATTAAATAGGACGTTTCGAAATGTTGCCACTACATAAAGCGTAAAACGTTTATTGATGATGATGATATTCTCTTAGCATGTATATTTCCTTTTTTTTTTTGCTTTTTTTATATTCCTGTTTGTTTCTATCACATTTAAATTAAATTGTATTATTTTGCTTTAAGTACGCTGTACCAGTACAGCGCCCGAATAACTGTTTGCTTTAAAAATTAAAATAATTGTTTTATTACTTGTTGATGAATAATTGATTGCTGCACCGGGCGACGTCATTACGTCAGCGCCGGCTGTCGCTGAAAACCAGCGCTGGGGCTATGTCTTGCATAGGGTCGCAGCATAATGCTGAGCGATAGCCGTTTTGCGTGGATGTGACGCATGTCAACCATTTCTTATTGTTTTGTTCTTTTTGCGTCATGTTTACCGCAAATAAACGTATTTTCTTTCTTTCTTTCTTACTTAACTGTTTCTTATCTACACAACGGTTAAGGACGGTATTTTTAGATACTGTTGCCAATCGATCAAGTAATCCATTCCTTACTTATCTTGTCCAATTTCATGAAAGTAAGAAGTTACTTTCCAGTTTCTGAATCACTTTTCTAATTGTTCAAAGAGAGATCCAACATACTATGTAGCTATGCAAGGCAATCTATACTTCAAACTAATATTCTAAAGTGTAAACGACCGAATAAAATGCTGAAAATTCCGAAAAATTAATACAATATTTGCTGACGTTATATTTTTCCACCAGCCTTAAATTGCGTTTTACCGAAATCTACAGGTCATCATTTTTATCGTAACTTACCTATTTTATATTATAAATTTAGAATCAATCTTACACATTTTATAACTGTGGCGCTGTGGCTGTGTGGTTTGGTTTTATATTCAAAAATATGTTTCTGGTCACGGCGTTATGTGGTCACACAGTTCTAACCTTACACCTAGCTCTTTCGATTTAAAGATGATATATGCGTGTTACGTTGCAAATTTGACTAAACTATAACTTTTCGGAAACTTAGTATTTTTTTCGGAAGTTTAGTATTTTTTTGGAAATTTAGGTTATTATTTGAAAGTATAGAATATTTTTCGTAGAATAAGCTTCATGTTTTTGAGAGGGGCCCGTGGCTAAATAATAACAGCCGCACAGGTCGATCGGTCAGGTTAAGCTACGCTTGCCGCGGTTGGTCTGTGGATGAGTGACCATCTTTACATACCGAGACCCCTCCGTGCCTCGGAAAGCACGTTAAGCCGTTGGTCCCGGCTGTCATTCGTGGATCTTTGACAGTCGTTACGGGTAGTCAGAAGCCCGAAAGTCTGACAACCAGTCTTACCAAGGGGTATCGTATTACCCAGTAACTGGGTTGTGGAGGTCAGATAGGCAGTCGCTCCATGTAAAATACTGGTATTCAGCTGCATCCGGTTAGACTGGAAGCCAACCCCAACAAAGTTGGGAAAAGGCTGGGCAGATGATGAAGCTTCATGTTTGTTTGTTAAATACAACATTTTTTGTCGGTTAATTTTGTATTAACTTTTCGGTAATTCATTTTAACACAGCTTAGTTAGCATTACAGTCAACCACAGATCGCTGGAAGTTAATTTGTTTTTCGGAAGCTTTATTATTTTCCTTTAAATATCGATTTATCACGTCTGCGGTGTTTCGCTAGCTAATTTAAAAGAAAGAAAGAAAGAAAATACATTTATTTAGCACAGACTAAAAGACACAAATCACAATACACCACCAGACACATATATCAGATAAAAAAAAAATACCCAGTATAACAAAGCCCTTCTTAGTTCCAAATGTTTCCTGAAACTTCCGTAAACACGTGAGTACTCTTAAGGCGCCTCATAAGAACTGTCCCGTCTATTTACCTTTATTAAAACTTCTTTACTTCAGCAACTTTTAAAAGCATAAATAATTGACATGAATTAATCGCTCCGGAGACCAAAGTTGACTTAATTACCACTAAAAAGTTACGGGGAATCGATAAAGTTTCCCAAGATAGATATAAAGTACAGAAGCTGTACAAGATTAAATTGTCTGTAGATTGTTATAGAACGTTGCCTGTTTTATTTACGAGAGTAAATAAGTAAGTAAATAAATATTTAAACACAACACGCTTTGATAATATCCAAGTAGGTGTAGAAAGAAGAAAGGGCGAAGAAAGGCTCCCCTTTCTTCCTGGCAGAAGAAAGGGGATGCCTTTACCTAGCAGTGAATGGTTGGTGGGTTTGAATGATGAAGTATCATCATTCATCATTTCAGCCCGGAACTTATTTACGTAAATAAGTTCAAGTAATCAAACTTAATCGAGGGCAGTGGAGGTCGGGCCTGCGGGCGGAGAGTAATGGGTAACTCACCGTCCGATCAGGACCAGGCCCGTGCCGGACGGCGTGTATGTGTTCTACGCGCGCCTCAAAGAGACTTCAGCAAAGTGACGGGGCCCGATAGGGCCGAAGCCAGGGTAGCGGGATCGTCCGAAAGGGTTACCGCTACCCTGGAACATAAAGGGCTAAGGAAGGAACACGGGTGGGTTTTAGTCAGTAAGAGTCTGACACTCCCTTCCGCTCCACCCAGAGCGGGAGGGGTCATTTGATGATTTACTGAAAAAAAAAAAAAAAAGTGGCAGTGGAGGCCCAGTGGTAACAGCCTCGACTATCGACTTGTAGGTCGTCGTCAGACGCTTTACTTTCTGTTAATTATTTCATCACCACTGCTCTCAAAACGGTGAAGGAAAACATCGTTAGAAAACCGGCATGTCCTAGAACTAAAAATTCGAAGACTTGTATCATCTACTAACCCGCACTAGGCCCGTGTGGTGGATTACGGCCCACTCCCTCTTACAGAGAGGAGGCCTGTGTCCCAGCAGTGGGAACATTATAGGCTGATAATGCTTACGTCCGTTTATTTAAGTTGTTTTTTGCAACTTCTTTCGAGGGTCTCGTGGGTTACCATTGCATGTATTGATGTGCCACATACCTGCACTGCACTTTACTGCATTGATGAGTGACCATTATTTACACAAGTGAGATTAAGTTAAAGTCGTCATTCTCTTGCTCTTATGCCAATTTATTTGGAGTTGGCGCAGCGTGTATACTTCTTAATTTCTTCCATACTTCGTAGCCATAATTATCATCTTTAAAATTGGCCACACATAGTAAGACTAAGTTACACTATACATTAGTATTAAGTCAGGAATATACACAGAACAGATAAAAGAGGTTCTGTGGGAATATAACTTACATACACGACGGCAGAAGCAGCGACGAGTGTCGACGAGAATAAAACTTAGTGCACGAGCACACTCATATACACGAGCGAAACGCGTCCTTGGCAGAGGCAACGAGTCAAAAAATCAAAATCAAAAGCCATTTATTCAAATTAGGCTGAGAATCAGCACTTTTCGAACGTCAAAATTACAAAAGACAGTCCCCCAAAAACGCCCGCCCTTCTGTCGAGTGTCGACGGTAGCCGTCAACACCCGTCGACGCGTTGGCGGCTGCCGTCGACAATGTGCTCGTTTATTGACAACACGGTTAGCGCAGTGGCTGAGCGATCGGACTGCTGCGCTGCGTGTCGCGGGTTCGATTCCCGTACAGAACAAATATTTGTAAGCCCTACATGTATTTGTTCTGAGTCTGGGTGTTTTGCTAGCCGCCAGGGCTGCGGGATATTCGAAAGAGGTACCGTGGCCCTTGGCACAGGCAACTGAAGGAACACGGGTTTTAGTCAGTAAAAGTCTGACACCCCCTTCCGCTCCGCCCAGAGCGGGAGGGGTCATATGATGATTTACCACCCAAAAAAAAAAAAAAAAAGGGTGTTTTGCGATCTATAATACCTATGTATGTATTTACAAAAAAAAAAATGTATTTAAGTAGTTTATCAGCCATATTGTTAGGTACCATAACACAGCATTAGGTTGCTTAGCTTGGGACTAGATGGCGCTGTATGAAATGTCCAGGGATATTATTATTATTATTTATTTGAGTACGTTGCTCAAATACACGAGAGGTATGTTGTCAACGGAAGCAGTTGCCTCTGCCATCGATGCGTGTCGCTCGTGTGTATTCACACTAAGTCAAGTTAATATAAATTAGTCAGTAATAAAACTTACGTTAGTACTTACGCACATAACATTAATATTCTTTACGGGCCTAAAGTAAAGTCTGGGCTAAAAATGTGCAACCTTGAAGTCGAACTTACAACCTCGCGCTACGTAACTACGGTAAACAATCTCGCAGTATAATCCTAATTGCTTATTTTACGACACCCATGGGAAACACGAAATACTCCGTTTAAATCTCCGAACTGAACGACAAAATGATGGGAAATCGGGACCCATCTTTAGAACGTTATAGACATGGTACTTTCAATAAAGGCTTCGTTAACTCGATATTTTACACCAAAATAAAGCCTTTTCCCAACTATGTTGGGGTCGGCTTCCAGTCTAACCAGATGCAGCTGAATACCCGTATTTTACATGGAGCGATTGCCTATGGGTAATAACCCAGCAACTGGGCTGTGGACGTCAGATAGGCGATACCCCTTGGTAAAACTGGTTGTCAAACTTTCGGGCTTCTAACGACCCGTAACGACTGTCAAAGATCTACGAATGACAGCCGGGACCAACGGCTGAACGTGCTTTTCGAGGCACGGAGGGGTCTTGGTATGTAAAGATGGTCACCCATCCACGGACCAACAGTAGCAAGCTTAGCTTAACCTGATCGATTGACCCATGCGGCTGTTATTACATAGCCACCAGCCTCTCCAAAATAAGCATTTGCCTAAACACTTTACAGACAAGTTGATATTAATACTTGTATAAATACGCTCAAATGGTGCTGTTACAATTCAGATACAAAAAGAAACTGACCATTTTTCACACATCAGAAGGCCACATTACATTTATTTGTAGTTAATTAAAACGGTACAACACCAATAACATTAATTAACATAGAGACAATAATTACGTTGACAATAATAAAACTTAAAACTAACATGGAACAGTGGACTCCCTTGCATACATTCTCTCACAGAACACCAGACCAGATATACGCATAATTTGAATCCATTCATCCGCAAACACATCACATTCAGGGTTGGCAGCCAGAAAGGCATTCAGCACCTTTAGAGTACGACAGACAGGGGATTTGGCTCCGGCTACAGTTTTCGCTGGGACTTGCGCAAACAGATTGTGCCGGCGGCTCTGACGGTGTCCGATGTATTAGTCGGGCAGAAAAGATGGAGCTCTGGGCAGTCGATACGAGTACGTCCCCGTAAGGTCTTATAGGCCACAGTGCCTCTTCCCACCTCCAATGAGTTGAAGCCCAACGTCCCTAAAAGATAGTTGGTAGGGAAACATGTAGGGAAAGAAAGGATATATAACCTTTGGAAGACGCATCTAAAGAAAGTTTTCTGTACCTTTTCCAGCATCAGTGTTTGGGTCGCGTTATAGGAGTGCCAGATACAGGCACTGGACTCGAGTTTGCTTCGAACAAGAGCGATGTACAACAGCCTAACAACATTTGGATTGCGAAAGTCACGAACATTTCGAATAAAAAATCCCAAACGTAGATATAACGGTGACGATAGTACCTTCACTATTCTCCTAGATATTCCCAGTATTGGTAGATACAGATGCTAACATGAAAATACGAATTGGTAGAGTACAGACAAATGCACGCCTAAGTAATTTCGCATCTGCGCCGTCAATATGTCGTGCCTTTGTGGTGACGTCACTCGAATGAAAGTCACATTCGACTTCATGATTGATTGAGTCTTGACAAAATAACCCCCTTATCTTTCACAGAAACATCGAGGAAACTTTCCGTTTTAAACGTATGTTTAGGTGAAAGAAGTTTTGTTTTGAGTAAATTGGGGTACTTACTCGTATACAGCTTCTCTTGGTGAACTTTTCGATAAGAATAAAAAATCATTGAAGTGGTAAAGATTTCTTTTCTGATTTGAAAGCAACAAAATTACGATAGGTAAATTGAAAAGTATATACACATAATAATAATTATAGTAACGAAGAATTTTTAACCATCTAGCTTCTGTCGTTTCATAAGTAGGTTTATGTGCAATAAAATATTTTGATTTTGATCCTTTTTTATCTGTACAAGATTAAATTGTCTTTAGATTATTAGAAGGTAGGGAAGAAGTAAATGCATAAACATAACACATACTCCAAGAAGGCATAGCTAAAATTTTAGGGCGTGTTACGGGTTGGCGCTAAAACGGTTGAACGGATTTAGATGAAATTTGGCACTCAAATAGAACCTGGATTAACACATACTTTTAATTCCGGCCGTACGTTCCCGTGGAATATTGTCCGACATCCCCGCGGGCGAAGCCGCGAGTAATAGCTAGTATTTCATCCTACTATTCTACTAATCCTATTAATATGCCATTATAAACACGAAAGTTGGTGAGGATGGATGGATGGGCGTTTGTTACTCTTTCATGCAAAAACTACAGAACGGATTTTAATGAAACTTTACAGTAATATACAGTAGAAAAACACATAGAATATTTTTTATCCCGATATTCCAACGGGATCGACACTTATGCGGGTGAAACCGCGGGGCGCTGCTAGTAGAAGAACAAATTAAGGTTCTCAATCAACGAGCAGAAATTGTTATTAGTTCTTCGATTACTTCAAGTTTACTTAAAGTTTCGGATGGCCACTTTGGGCCTCGACCAACCAAGAGTTTGATTAAGCATCATATCGATTTCGAAGTACCTATACAAACTTAAAGATATACGTGTCTATACACGTGTTTCTCTTAGCCTCGAGGTATTTTCTGAGGTTACTGAGAAATTGCATTCCAGAATTCTACCCTGTTTTTCATAACTAAAGTTCTACTAAGTTTCATAGAAATGTTGCGACGGTCCCAACTAGATACGATAAGTTTCATAGATCTTCTTTCATCCTATCCTACTAATATTATAAATGTGAAAGTTTGTATGGATGGATGGATGGATGGATATTTGTTAATCTTTCACGCAAAAAGTACTGAACGGATTTGGATGAAATTTGGCACACAGATGGTTTATAACCAGGATTAACATATAGGATACTTTTTATCCCCATATTGCTACGGGATCGAAACTTATGCGGGTAAAACTGCGAGGCGCAGCTAGTATAACATATGTAATATCACGCTTGTAACCCTCGAAGTGTTAGGTAAAGGGTACCTATGTACAGACGCCAGCACATCAAGCTACTACAAACTGTCAAATTTCTTTAATAGATTTTCAACTTTATCGCTAAAACGTTAAGGTTCAAGGTTGATTGGGAAAATTTGACAGTTTCGGGTAGCTTGACCTGCTGGCGTCTGTACTATACCCACACCCACATTGTATATTGCTTTGTTGTTTTGTTGTTGTATTGTATGCTACACCCACATTTCACCAGTTCCTTCCATATTCTTTAACTAGCTTCAGCCCGCAACTTCGTCTGCGTGAAATTTCTTGTTTCCAAGACCCACCCTGTCGCATTGGATTGCTTGCCCGCAGTGGCTCGGTCGCTAAGGGTTGTAGCGTGATGTTAAGCCTATAACCTTCCTCAACAATTGGCCTATCAAATGCAAAAATATTTATTCAAATAGAAAGAAAGAAAAAGAAAGAAAAATATTTTATTCTGCACAAACAGAACGCACAGTTACAAATAAAATAATAAAAAAAAAAAAAAAAAAAACAAGATACACTTAGTTAAAATACTAGTAGTCAAGCGTAGAAAAAATAATGTTGACACTTTTGCCTTTTGGTTGATGTCAAGGCCAGGGACCAATGACAACTCACATTAATTGTCAATTTGACATTGACAGTACAACAAGACGATATTGGCAGATGGCCACAAAACAATAACATCAAAAAAACAATCAAACAACAAAAACAAAAATCCGACTGGTAGTTCCAGACATTCGTTCAAACAAACAAACTCTTTAGCTTTATTTTCTGTACCTATTATTAATATAAGTACAGATGGTATGTACTAAAGCAAGATTAAATCAAAATTGAATTTCCCAAACCCTTGAGCTCAGAGCGAGAGTGGGTTAAAATTAGAAGGGTAAAATCTAGACTAGAACACCTGCCTACATTTTTTACATAAACCACAAATAAATATTAAAGCAGGTACTATTCGTATAGTGGGGATATTGGTTGGCTTACGTTTATATATCCTCTGGCAACGGCTGGTAATCCCTGTTCGACGCTAAAGCTTAACTTGCCAATTTATTTGTATTATTTTCACATTTAATAACTGTTTGCTACTCATTATTGGACAACTAAATATAATAAGCCCGACGTTTCACAACTAAAGTACAATAATCGAAAATCATGACAGCGACTAATGAGGTTATAGAATACAATGAATTCGATTAATTTCAAATCGGTTAACGCTCGTCGATTTTGGACGGATAATTAACAGAGGGTGTGGTTCTGAAATAGGAATGGCACATCGACGCGTAAACTGTAACCATGAATTCAGCACATGATTCTAAACCCTTTAGAGTAGAAATTATTCGTCGGTTAACTGTTTCATTGAAAACTGCAATACCTACACGGTCAAAACGTATAGAATAGCAGAATAGCAAATTTTTTTATAGTAATCGACGAACATTTTCTATGCAGGGGTTTCAGAATCATGTACCGAAAGATAAAATTTTCTTTTACTAATGTAATTGGCGGAAAGCCATTTTATGTCTAAAGTAAAATAAATATAAATATACAGGAAGGCAAAAACTCAAATAATATGAAACAGATGTTTGACGAAAACAGCTAATTACTCGGGAATCAGACTTTGTGTTTTTCCCCTAAAACTTATCGACTTACTAACTTAAACTTAACTTAGGTCAACTTAAATTTATTAACTTGTTTTTAAGTAAGTTTGTAGTTAAAAATTATTCGTTGCTAATCACATAATTTACCTAATAACAAGCAAAAAATTCAAACACTCTTATCGTGTGTCATTACAAAAACTTTTTAAGCGACAAGGAAGGTTTTATTTTCCATTGAGCTAAGAATCTAATAAATACATTCTTAGCTTAGTTTTGTATTAAAAGGGCGTATCAGAAACGATCTGCGGTGTTCGTACGCGATCAGAATGCAATCTGTTACCTGGCACGCACTATTAATCTCTAGCAAGCTAATAAATTGCGTCTGCGCCTGGAGCAGTACAGTCCCAGTGCACTAATACATCGCCGGATATTATGTGCACGGTATTAATAGGAACACCCTGTGAGAGGCGATTAAATCAGAGAGAAGTCATTAAACATGTTGGAGGTGACAAGATTTTTATTATATGAATGGCAGTGTATGACTAGTGTCAGAAATATACACTCGAATACTTGTACAAAACACTTTATTGGTACTCAACACAGTAAAATAGTAATTGTAACTCGAGACCACTTTCATCATCTCTAGCTGAGAGAAGAAGCAATTCCACCTTCCCCGCCGTTTTTCATCAAAAATTATCTCTGGGTTGCCACAACTCAAAAGCATCAAATGTTAAAAATTACAATGTTGTCACCCATAAATAATGTTAGTTAAATAGTCGATTATTGTGTATGCTTACACTAGATGTGCACGTGGACGAAGGAAAAGGAGTTGTTCGTAAATATCTTAACAGAATGCCAATTCCCGTAATTACAAACTTCAAAATCTAGTCGCAATCTCATCTCAGAGACAATCAATGCCAAAACTTGTCAAAAATTTAGGGAAATTATAATTTTAGACAGATAAAACTGTGAACGTTCTTAAAATTACGAGATTTGCCCCTATTTTGTTGTAATTTTTGTCTACCCCCATAGAAAGTCATTAGTTTATGTAGGCGTACAATTGTGTCATACTTATAGATGTGTCATATTGTACATCGTGCTATGTTCGCAGACTGGGAGATAAACAATTTTCCTCTTGAAATACATTACCGATTCAAGTATTTAGTTAATAACAACCTTTACAACTAGCTTCATTTTCTGACTGACCAACTCCTTGACAATTCAAAAGTGCCTGTAGGTAATTGGTTTATTAGAAATCCATGCTTTACATATGTAGGTTATTTAATGTGAAAACTGAGAATATTTCCAACTAGCAGATAAAATCCACGTCGCCGTCGAAAAATCTGGGTTTGCATCGTATCTCTTCATTTAGAATCTCTCCGACTTCTGCCATATAGGTCATAATTTTGTGTCGTGTGGCAAAAGGGATTCCATCAGTTCAATTAACAAACCCGGCGCACTGTGTCTAACCATTGCAACTCTTGTAAACCAGAATTCGCAGTGACGACAAAAAGCCCACTTACACGTGCAAGTTTATTGCCTCTGGCATACCATAAAATTGAAGCAACAATTGATTTTAAACTGCACGTACAATTGTTGCACGATACCGGCAAGTTAGTTGCCGTTCAAAACTGGTATAGGTGACAGCACGTACAATAAAATCACACCCAATTCTTGCGTGAAAATTATTTATTTATTTGTTTTAACTATGGATAACTTACAGCTAAAACAAACAGAATAAAAAATTATCATTAAATTAAATAATAAATTAAATTATTATTATTATCTACAATTCAAAGTTTCAAATTAATTAATTAATTAAATTATTATTATTATCTACAATTCAAAGTTTAAAAAAATCTTGAGAAGACGTTCAATAATATTGAATGAAATATTTGGCAGCGCGAATACGGACAATGCTTGAATCAATTGTACAAAGATGTGCAACCACTTGCATGCAATAATTGCCTTATTGTAAACAGAAGTCGCATGCAATTATTGAATGGCTATAGGTACAATTCAGTTATTGTATGCCATTTTATGGAAATCGCACCCATGCAAACAATCGCATGCAATTCTTGAATGGCAATAATTGAACGTGTTTTATTGCAATGTTCTTGAATGTTCCAGAAACTTGCGCCGTGTAAATGGGGCTTAACAAGAAAAGCATCGAAATATGAAGTTTAGTGAATTCCAGAGAAATAATTTTGCAAACTTAGACGAAATAGAACGAAGAAATATTGAGAGTTAGTTACCCATGCATTCCTAGGTTGAGTCAGCAGTGCAGAATAAATATACCTACAACAATAACATTTTTCTAATTCATGTACTAAATGCAGAATACTGATAGTTTCCCCCTAACTAAGATCGTTAGCTACTTCGCGTTGGTCTATGTTATGGTCGATTTAACTTAAACCGGAATGAGGATTAAAAATAATAATTTACCTGAAAATAAACGTGGATTAAACAAGATTTTTTATTAAGACATACCATGTTGTTCTTAACCTACACCGGAATAACATGAAATGTTATAAGAAAATGATTTATTGTCAAAGGAAAGTAAATAGACACATTCATCTTTCATATCGGAAATCGTACGTTCCAGTTTCGGATATTATGCTCACACTAACACTACAGACCATTTAGACAAGTATTATAATTTACTTTATACATTTTTCTTTTGCCTCTTCGGCTATCGTATCGATCTGGACTATACGAGAAATACGAGCTCGTGCCATCGTTGCCCTCATCCATCGGTGTCCATTAGGTGAGGTCTAGAGCAGGCCCATTCACTGAACCAAAATAAAAAAATACTCCAGCCGAGATGAAAATAAAGATAAGCAAGTATAGTTTATATCTCGTAGCTCGGGCTCGTTCGTGGTCCCTGGGCCCGAGCCAACCTTTATATTTCAGGCATTTCCACCTGAAAATGCCTGAAATAGGTATCATCACACGCAGAAAGAAGATACCATATCATTGGAGATACCTTTAAGATGCCTGAAACCTGTAGATATACCTCCTAAAGTACTCCCACTTATTTGGCGGTGACGATATTTAATCCTATCCCATATAATAAGAGACGAAGCAATTGCCATTCACTGGGCACAACTCCAAACTTCCAGTTGCTACAGAAAGATTTCTTAAAATACAATCAAAGTTTTCCAGACGCGGAAATCAAGCATATTATTTACGCTAGATAGCAGAGCTTGTTAAAACTAGACCAGTAGGTAACAGAGTCAAGATTTATATAATTTGTAATTCCTTTCACATTTCCTTCTATTACCATCCATTAGCTGATTGTAAAGGGCCCCCAGTTAGCTAAACTAGGAAGAATGAAGATGGATGTATGAACGAATTTGCACTTTAATTTGAGAGCGGGGTCTTCATAATTTTCAGTTTTAGGCGAAGCGACTACGGGCTTTAGGTGGAAATATTTTAAGGAAAGTAGGTTTTTGGTAGTATAATTTTATGTGGAGGTAAAGATAGGACGAAAAGTTGATATAAGTATACTTAGTATTAGGTAGTATAAAGGTTTCAAACCACATTTTATTAAACTGCAAGGAAAAACACATTGACCTATTTATTACACTAAGCTTTATATTGTTTTAAGCTTGTCATAAGATAACGTTTACCTACCTAGTTCTTTCATTTATTCAACAACCTTATATTGCCTCATACTTGGCTTAAGATAACATTTACCTTTCATTTATTCAAACAGGCTTCAAGCTTATCATAAGCTTCATTTATTTAACAACATAACGATACTATGTTTCCTATCCGATCTGTGTACATAAATTCCCACAGCATCAGGTACCAGGAACACAAAGCGTCATAGAAGGTCGTTACAGTAACTATTTGCGAGTTACAGAGGACTGTGGCATAGCCTCGAACGCCACAAATCCTTCCCTTGTCTTCTGCATCGATGCCAGACAAAAGGAACAATATAATTTACGTGGCTGGAAACGACGGAAGCAATTATGCTTACACTGTATCAATAGAATGAGTGTGCTCGGGTTTTGATTCAGTAAAAAATGTCTATACTACGCACCTATAATTATGATTTAATAGATTGCAGCTTTACACCGTTAAATTTTGATCGTTTTAATCCTTAAAAGGGGTCATTATACTCATCATTATGACCAACTTTTACTACGGGACCAACCCTGAAATCGTGAAAAAAATATCAGTTGATTCATGGTTGATTAACAGATTTTTTTTTTTGCTACTCGATTACTGACAAATGCTTGCACCGAGCAAGCATTTGTCAGTAATCGTGTAGCTCAACTCAAAACATGAGGCCAATGTTGCAAATGACAAAAGTCAAACCATTTCTGTCTGTCACTATGTTAAATAACATGATTATTACTTATATGTATTTTTAACCGACTTCAAAAAAGGAGGAGGTTCTCAATACGGATGTTTTTTTTTTTGTATGTTCGAGCATAACTCCGTCATATATAGACGGATTTGCAAAATTATTTTTTCAATAGATAAGATATGCCTCAAGGGTAGTCCCATATACATTTTATTAACTTCGCTTGGATAGTTTTTGAGTGAGCTTCAATAATACGATATGTTTCCATTTAGGTTATATTGATGATGTTTTAATACATTCCTGTCACTGATATTTACATAGCAATTAGTCTTAAAGAATTTGTGTAGGGTAGGTCCAACTAAAAAGTGAAAAACAAAATCTTAAAAAAAACAATCAACTTCCAATAAAAAAACACTAATTGCTCCTTTTTGATTGTATTTTACATTTTGCACTTGATAATGTTCAAAGTGACAATGAATTATAGATTGACTGTAGTGAATAGACAACTGTCAGTCGTTACTTTTATTGCGAACCTGCATCTTAATGCTGAGCAAAGGCATTCTACTCCACCGTCGCTTTTGCGATATTTCACTGAGAAATTGAAACATGATTACAGACAACGTTGTAAAGGACTGTTAGCTGTAACACGTCATGTCTTCTAAATCAATAGAAAACAAAGGAACAAGTTGATATAAGTGGCAGGAAGCGACGGAACCAATTATTATCTTTGTCACTTAGATTTTATTCAGCAACATTTTTGGTGGAAGGGAGAAAAGAAAAAGAAAGAAATTATGTTTATTTACGGTAAACATGACGCAGAAAAAGAACATAAATATAAAAAAATAACAAGTCTGGGAAAACATGCGTCACATCCACGCAAAACGGCCAGGAGGAAATAACTTTTTTTTACAAAAAACAAAACAACAGACTTCCAAAAAAATAACACTACAAACTGAAAAATTACTTTAATTTTGGAAGTCGCTGTCGATGTCGTTGGTTCCCGCATTTTGACACCGACTTCCGAAATTAAAGTTATTTTTCACATTGTAGCGTTTTTTGTAAAAAAGAAATATATGTAGGATCAGGAGTGCCGAGCGGTATATTATATCGTCAGGCTTTGGAGTTCCCATGTTATTGGGATAAACAGAACGGTCTAAACAGTTACAGAGAACTGTAATAAAAATTACAGTACACAAAAAAATACACTACGTATACAAAAGACACAATAATGGGTAAATATTAAAAACAGTTAATCGAACAAACCCTTTAGGGTCACAGTTCGTATATCGGCCAAGCCACCCAACACAAAGTGTATCTACTCGCTATTTAGCAAGCCAACACAGCTATGTAAATATACAGCAGCGCTGTACCAGGTAAACCGACAGTTTTGTCGGGAGCAGGTGCTCTGTATTGAGTCGAATCCGAAGACCGACTGACGAGCAAAACGAGTGCACGCTCTTTTATAGGATGATCGACAACTCTGTCCAATGACGCACGTCAAGTGTTTACTTGATACAAAACACTAAAATACGCTAAATCTAATAAGACTTGCATTATAAAGTAATCAAATAATACAAGAATAATTGTCATAAACAATGGTGATTTCACAAAGTAAACCGTTTTAAAAACAAAGCAACACGTCATCCGTTGTTTTGAATAAAACCAACGGGTACAATTTATCGAAATAAGTTTCCAAAAATCAATTAGGGCGTACACCGACTACTCAATGAATTATGATTCGATTTATAAGACAATAATTGATAGTAAAAATCACTGAAATTGATAATAAACACAAATCTTAACAAATTCTGTTGACTACCCACAATTTTTATTTGACAACCATCTCCGACATATAAATATGTACATATATCAACTTCCGAATTGAGAACCTCCTCCTTTTTTGAAGTCGTTTAATAAAAAAGTTTTAATTTTTTTAATTATAGAATTTATTCAAATAATCATTCTTGGTACGCAATATTTAGAAACTTATTTTGCCCTAAACAAAAAATTATGAATTGAGAATTTTTAGATTAAAAAATGCTAATTACTTTGTAATAACTTTAAGCGTTTTTTTGCTCAAAGCTCTTGTTGGTGATTGACAAGCTCGTTTGGGTAAAATCTTGATAACGTAGGGAATTCCTATGCATTCACGTGGAAAATAAGGCACTAAGGAAGCATTTCAAAAAAATGTTCAGTAGCGTAATTTGTAGTGGAGAGGTATTCCACAGCTATCAGGACAATCCCGTAAGTACGGTCTAAATCCCTATATACTTCCCGTAATACTTCCTTCCTCCGAGCACGTTTGCTCTTGCGAATCTCCACTCAATCCAGCCAATAAATAGTGGTAGGAGGGGTTCACATCGGCGTCGACACCACGATGAGGTACCTGGGTCTCGTCCTCGACAGCCGATGGAACTTCGTCGAGCATTTCCGACGTTTGGCTCCTAAACTGGAACGGGCCGGGGCCGCCCTAAAGCGGCTCTTGCCCAAGGGGCAAGGGGGGAGGCCTGCCTGCCTGAGGGGGCCAAACGCCTCCTGCCGGACGCTTTACGCGGGGGTCGTGCGGTCCATGGCCCTATATGGGGCCCCGGTATGGGCGCGTTCACTGTGGCTGCGAGCCGCACACTATCTGAACGCGCCCCAAAAGGTGGTAGCCGTAAGGCAGATCCGGGGCTACCGCACGATCTCGGGCGAGGCAGCAAGCCTCCTTGCCGGACTGCCGCCATGGGATCTGGAGGCGATAGTCCTCGCGGCGCTTGTATGATTGGCGCGCGGAGGCACTACGCCGGGGGGAAAATCCGCATCCGCGGCAAACCGCGGCGGAGCGGACGAACCTCCGGCGCGATCTCATGACGGCATGGAAGTAGCGACTATCGCAACCCAGCGCAGGGCACGCCACGATAGCGGCGGTAAGACCCCTCTTTGAGGAGTGGCTAGGGAGACGTCACGGCGTTCTCACCTACCGCCTGACGCAGGTCCTCTCCGGACACGGATATTTCGGGAGGTTCCTGCACATCCTCCACCTCCCAATACAGGCATTACTTGCTTAAAGGGAGGCTCCAATCACTAATCTGTTGAGGCTAATTTATGTTGGAGAAATAAAATAATTTTGATTTTTTTTTTAATTTTGATCAGGCGGGAGGAGACGCCCGGGTGTCACCACTGTCAGGATCGCCCAGAGGACATGGTGGAGCATACGGTGGAGGTCTGCCCTGCTTGGGCAGAGCACCGCCGTGTCCTCGTAGAGGCGATTGGCAGCGGCGGCGACCTCTCGCATCCGGCCCTGGTTCGAGCCATGGTCCGGGGCGAGAGGGAGTGGGAGGCAGTCACCTCCTTCTGCGAAGCAGTCATGCTAGCGAAGGAGGTGGCGGGGTGGGCGAGAGAACGCACCTTGCGCACCTCACGCCTCAGCCGCCGCGGGAGACGCTCCGGGCGTCGGGAGCCGCGTGACGACTCCCGGCCACCGTAGGCGCGGGCCTGCGGGCGGAGAGTAATGGGTAGCTCTCCGTCCGATCAGGACTAGGCCCGTGCCGGACGGCGTGTACGTGTTCCACGCGCGCCTCAAAGAGATGTCAGCAAAAGCGACGGGGCCCCATAGGGCCGAAGCCTGCCAAGGTAGCGGGAACATCCGAAAGGGTTTACCGCTGCCCTGGAACATAAAGGGCTAAGGAAGGAACACGGGTGGGTTTTAGTCAGTAAGAGTCTGACACTCCCTTCTGCTCCACCCAGAGCGGGAGGAGTCATTTGATGGTTTCCCAAACGAAAAAAAAAAAGTTGAATTTTCGTTTTAAAACCAAAGACCCCGATTCGCAACTGTCAAAAATATTGAAAACAAAACACTATTATGAGAATTTAAATTCCATTCAAAAGTTCCCATTAATAAAACTAGAAAATAAAAAGTACGATACCTTTCATGTTACTTCGCAATGGAATCAATTTTTGAAGTGAAACACAATGCCTTATCCCGGGTTCAACCGCAGCCATTGAAATCAGGTCGTCTAGTTAATGATTTGTTAATTAATCTCCCCTATTGTAGACTATGTTTGTGTATAGTATATGGGCCATTGTACCTCTAGATGATTGTATGTATTGTGTTAGGTGTTGATAAATGTCTAGTAGAATTTAGGAACCTATAGTAAAGTTGGTACTTAGTTTGATTTTAATTTGATTGTTAATAAAATTAAAAGAAAAAAAAACTTTTTAAAAACTAGCTTTTATTGGGTACTTATTAAATTTACTTATTAGTCCTTTTTAGACTAAAAAGTTAAAAATAATTTAAACCTGATAAGAAATAAATAAAAGCGTGTTACATTTTGACGGAACATTAAAGAACATTTAAAACACAATGTAACACGCTTTTATTTATTTCTTATCAGGACTATATCTATGTATATTTGGGCCATTGTATCTTTACATGATTGTATAGTATTTTATGTGGCTTTAGGTGTTAATATACTTTGACTGCCCCGTTGGCCTCGTGGTTGCAAGCGCGACTGCTGAGCGTGGGGATCCTTCGTTCGATTCCCAGGTCGGCCAAAGTGTTAGTTTTCCATAAGGAATTTCTTAGTAACAGCCTGGAGTTTGGAAGTTGTAGGTTTAATACCCCCGTGCCTCGGAAAGCACACAAAGCCCTTGGTCCTGCGCCTAATCTCTCCCCGGTCGTGTCGGATTGCCGTCGGACTATGAGACTAAAGGAACAGAGAGTTCACCTGTGTTTGCGCACACACTTGTGCACTATAATATCTCCTGCGTACCGGCTAGTGTCCGCCCGAAATCGGTCGGGAGGCTGTTATTGTTAATATAGTCTAGTTTAGTAAAAAAGAAAATTAAAGATATTAATTTATTTTAATGTCTTGAACATGAACTTTAAAGCTTGTAGGGTATTTGTCTCTATATCTATACATACCTATCTGTTGATTTTATAAATGAAATCAGCTTTTTCCTCTCTATTTGTGTGATCGCGTTGTTCTTCTTAATTTCGCACCGGATTTTGATGCAGTTCTCACCATCATTTAGAGAATTTATTCTGAAAGGTTTATGTGTATTTACATTTAGACATTAGTTTGACATCTCGCCACACACGTAGGTTGTAGCCATGCAAATTAAGGGTAGGATCACTGGTGTGTTATAATCTTGAACTTAAGCAATAACTTTACAACCGACATCGTCAACTTGAACCGGAATTATGCATACGCAAATAAAAATCCATGACATGTAAACATTACCAACAGACTTTAATATCTTGGCAGGAGTCAGGACATGCAAATGTACTGGAAATCATACACTGTTGACAGTTGCCTTGCCAGCAGGACCTGAATAAGCTGCCAAGATAAACTGGCACACCCAAGTTATATTGTATGTTCGTGTGGATAGATTGCTTGTATCGTAAATATCGTAATTGGTTTGCGCTAGAAGTTTTTTCATTAGAAATGTATCTGTTATAATAGTAACGGAATTTGTACTCTGCTAGCAAGGAACTGGAGCTCAGATTAAAATAAAAATCTTAACTAATATTAAATAAAATATTAAATGCGAACCAACAAATTTACTGATTTAATGCGAAAGTAAGGCTTTGTTTGTTACGCTTTCACACTAAAACGGCTGAAGGGATTTAGATAAAATTTGTCACACAGACCATTTTTTTTTTTTTTTTTGAGGATGGGAAATCATCAAATGACTCCTCCCGCTCTGGGTGGAGCAGGAGGGAGTGTCAGACTCTTACTGACTAAAACCTTCCTTAGCCCTTTATGTTCCAGGGCAGCGGTAACCCTTTCGGACGATCCCGCTACAACTCACCTGGCGCTATATTTAGATAAAATTTGTCACACAGACAGACCATGACCTGGATAAGAACATGGGCTACTTTTCATCCTGGATCACAGGCGAAGGCGCGGGCAACAGTTAGTATAAGTAATAATAATTATAACAGCCTATTATAGTCTTACTGCAGGGCAATGGACCATTCTCGTACAAAGAAGGCACGAGCATTGAACACCACGCTTGTTCAAGACAGGTTTGCTATTACTACCTATATTACTAGGTATAGCTAACTGCTAGCTAACTTACTGAAAACTATAAAATATCCTAACTGCTCTAAACGTTAAAATAAACTAAGGTAATATCTTAGTTTGTTTTACGTTATGTTTAAGTTGCTCCATAATATGACTTCAAGTAGGAACTTAAACGAGGCGAAATGGGGATTTCCACCTCTGCCTGGGATAGGCAGCGGGGAAAACAGCGAATGTTATAACATAACATCACACCTTTAATCAGACAGATCCCGAGTCTTTAAACAGACTCCGGACCCAGGTTGGCCGAAGCAAGGAAAACCTGTTCAGGTGGAGATTTATAGACGAATTCACCTTGGAGTGTAAATGTGGTGCTGTTCCACAAACGATGGGACATTTAATATTGTGTTCTGCGTGTCCTGTCAGCTGCACGTTAGAAAAAAGAAAGAAAGAAAGAAAACTTGAGAGGTGTCAAGGGACACCCGGATGGAACGAAGTATCTGGCTTGCTTTCTATAAGAGAGAGAGACAGACAGAGAAACACGCGCACGCCGCACGGCTTACAACCATAGCAAAAAGTGTCGTTCCAACTTTTGGTCTTAATTTTTTCCGTCTAGCCCCCTTTCGCAACGCGCGATAAGGAACTTCATTCCAAAAAGTATTTATTCCGACTCGTACAGGAAGATCATAAAACAAAACTAAACACAATAAAAAAAAACCAATTATATAAAAAAAAAGTAACAAAAAGAAAAATGAAACAGAAAGTCCCATACGAGGCCAAAAGGCTCCTATCTCAACAGGATGCTACAACATTTAAAAAAATAAATGTCGCAGCGCTGGTATTCTAATAGAGCCCGCTGTGACGTTACAGGAACTGATGGACGCCGGTGATGGCGCCAAACAAGTAACTGAATTTTGGGGCCGAGTCCATTTAGATTGCAATCGACACGCTAAGAAGAAGAAGATATCTTTAATCCCCGAATGGTTAGGCAGGGGTGTACCGGTGCCAGGGTAGCGGGATTGTCCGAAAGGGTTACCGCTGCCCTGGAACAAAAAGGGCTAAGGAAGGAACACGGGTAGGTTTTAGTCAGTAAGAGTCTGACACTCCCTTCTGCTCCACCCAGAGCGGAAGGAGTCATTTGATGATTTCCCACACACCCACACCCACATTTCGCCATTTATGTATAAAGTCCCATGCAATAGGGTGCGAGGCAACAAAGTCAGACTCCTGACTGCCACTGAGAAATTCCTGATGAAAAAACTCAACAACACTGTCCCACCTGGAATCGAACAGAAGACCTCAAGCTCAGCAGTAACACTTGCAACAATTATACCAACAAGGCAGTCTCAATGTTTATCTTCTATCGTAATTGATAAAACGAAGTGCGTATTTCACATCTGCCTTGATAAAACGACAAAAGTATTTTTGCTGGAAGTCTGACCACTAAATACTTTGGAACAACTAGTCCGCTAGAATGATGGAAAAGAAACTTCGATGAGTCTATGAAATTAGCTTAGATAAAGAAAAGATAATTAATAAAGAAAAATAGGCAGACTGACTATTTTTCTGTATTAATTATATCTTTTCTTTGAGAAATGTAGCGATTTTTATTATGCCTGAAGTTCAATGCCCGTAATTAAAAACGTTCTAAATCTAGTAGCAATCTCATCTAAGCGACAATGTCTAAAACTTGTCAAAAATGTCAGGAAATTAGAGATATTTTTGACAGATTGAGACAGAGATCAGACTGTGAACGTTCTCAAAATTATGAAAAATGCTCCTCCCAAATGCTCCCCTGACCAGCACCCTAATTGCGTAACACACAATCAATCGGAATCAGAATCATTTTGAAGCAAATTGCTAATCCATTGCCTCATAAGTTCGAAAAATTTGTCTGCTCAACACGTAAATAACGCAATGAATGTTGTTGAACTGTCAAAATGAAACCGATTCCGATTGATCGTGTGTTACGCAATTAGGGTGTAGATTATATTATAAGGAAAAAGAGGTAGATGATTTATTAAAAACGGTTTAAAAATAAATATGATAGATTAAAAAACGGCACAATGTCATACTCTTATATGACACGTGGAAGTAGGACGGCATGTCATAATTATCGGGAGCGAAAAAGAGACAAGGCGATTTGTAACTAGGCTAATTAGCCAAGTTTTGAAACACTACTTGCGGAGCGTGTATAACCTATCTACCTCTATCCTCTACTGCATTGTGTTGGGCGATTTTTGTTTTGCTTTCATGTTTCTTTTCACTGAAATACTGAAAGAAACTTACAGAATATTTAAACTGCTAAAACAGTTTGGTCGACACTTTTCATATTAAATAGAGTTACCATTCCAAGCGAATTATGAATTGACATGCACACAATCCTAGTGCTGCCGGCTGCCGGCTGCACAGAAGGAAAGATAAATCCTCTGTCCGGTTTTGAGCTAAATTATATTTTTCAGTCAGTGAATACCCTTGGGTAGTAGAACAGGGGGGTAATTCTCGTAATTTTAAGAACGTTCACAGTCTGAACTCAGTCTCAGTCTGTCAAAAAATACTTCTAATTTCACTACATTTTGCCAAGTTTTTCATATTTGTTTGTCGCCGAGATGAGACTGCGACTAGATTTTGAACGTTTTAAATTACGAGAATTGGCCTTATGAAGCCGAATTCCTCACTGAGATGAACCCCACGTGGGATTCAGGACGAAATCCGTTCGCGCCGATTGTGCCAACAAACTTGGTTGCAGGAGTTAAAACTGGCGCAAATAGACGCGTGACTTTCTTTATCATTGAAATAGTCGACGTGCGCAGTCGCATACCGTATCCCGTACAGGTTCTTTAGTACCCTAATTGCGTAACACACTTTCAATAACTATCTGAATTAGTTTGAAGGATATTGCTAATCCATTACTTAATATGTTCGACAAAATTTACTGCTCAAAAACTTAAATAACGCAATGAATGTAGTTGAACTACAAAATGAAAGCTATTGCTAGGTACTGTTAGTGTATTACGCAACTACCCCTTTAAAATAGTACCAATTTGAGTTATCTTGGCGTTGAAAATCAGGTTATTTCAAAAAGTCTGCATCGACGTGCAAGTCTAGCACAATCTACATATAGGTATGTTGCAAGAAAACTTATGTACCTATAATTATTAAGTATTATTATTATATTATACTATCTTTGGCTATACTTTTTCTTACTTGGAAATGTATTCCAGCATGTAATAAGTATCGTTCCCGATACAATTTGGTTTCATTATATTTTCCGGAATTTGGTTCAACTTTTATCAGTGAGTGAAAATAATGAGAACATCATTATTTCTCCTTTAAATATATTTTGTAAGACGAACCGGAACGAAGCTACGGCATAGATAAATGAGGCAAAGAAAGGGCTGTAGGATGAAAGTTACTTCTTTATTGTTAACAAGCTGCGCCCCGCGGTTTCACCCGCATAAGTTTCGATCCCGTGGGAATATCGGGATAAAAAGTATATCCCTGGATTTAGCCTAAGTATGTCTAAATCCAGGGTGTCAGCTACGTCCATACCAAATTTCATCAAAATTGGTCCAGCTGTTTGAGCGTGACGAAGTAACAAACATACAAACACACCCCCACACACACCCCCACACACACCCCCACTCACAAACATTCGCCTTTTTAATATTAGTGTGATGAAAATTATATCATAGAATGATCTAACTCATTCTACTTCGATCAATAATTAGTACTAGATTAAGGATCAGGAACAAAAATCAGTCACTCAAGTGGCCACGTTTGCACACACGTAAACATCTACTTACATTTCTTAGAAAAAAAATTAATAATATTAACAACTTCAGTTTATTATAAACCTTAATGCTTAAACATAAAGTTTAATTATCATTGCAAAATATATTTAAAATGTCGCTTGAAAATAAAATCATTCTATTTTTTAATTTTCAGTCATTTATTCTAAAATGAAACTTAAAGTCTAAGTAATAAGGTTAAAAACATACTAATTTGAAATAAGACCACAAAAACAATTGTGGTCTTATTTTTCGAGCCGTTTTTGAAGCGCTTATCGGGAATCTAGTACTATTATTGATCGAAGTCGTTCTAAGGTTTTTTCTGTCTGGAATTTCTCAGTAGGAGCCCGAAGTCTGGATTTGTGTTTGGTTGATGGCAATAACCTCACCCCTATTATATGGAACTTAAACATAACTGGCAAAATGTGGGTGAACTATAGGTGAAAATCTGACTTCTCCCGCTCTGGGCTGAGCGGGAAGGCGTGTCAGACTTTTACTGACTAAAACCCACCCGTGTTCCTTCAGTTGCCTGTGCCAGGGGCCACGGTATCTCTTTCGAACAACCCGCGGCCCTGGCAGTTCGTGCTGACATCTCTTTGAGGCGCGCGTGGAAGACAACGCGCCGTCGACCCGGGCCTGGGGGCCTAAAAAAGCCACTTTGGCAGAATCATAATAGGATAACAATATGAATCATTTTAAAAATCGTTCGACATACGTGATAACCGACGAAAAATTTCGACGCTATGTCTAAACTCATGTGCTAAATCCATGGTTACAGTTTGCACGTCGATGTCCCTGCCACCCTGTATACACTGGATAAACTTCTGATACTAAATTAACTAACAATCTACTCGTATTAAAATTTGAATATAATGAATTTTAGCTTATTAAAAATATTGTCTAAGCAAAAACATAAATACATTACATAGCCATACAATTTATTACGGATGTAGTAAGCCCCAAATTATCTCCAGATAGCATCCACTCACATTTTATAAATTTTAAAATTTGGACCGCATGTCTTCCAGAAATTCTCCGGAGAATTGACCAGAAGCTAAAATGCTACCGTTAGATGTCTAGACTTTGACATGTTTATGTATCCGGGCTATTTCCAGCCCGTGTGGATGTATTGGAACATCTATAGTTTACAAAGGCTGCTCTGAGTGCTTCTAACAATATCTTTCAATAACTATGTCGTGTCGTAACTGAACTTTGCTTTACTGACGGGAGTGATGGACTTTTTGTTGGAGTATCTACGCTAATCATTATTATCCACTTTATCAGAACTGCACAACACTGTCATTGCGTCTTTCTTTTTACATTTTATTGAATCTCTTGAGATCTTGCCAAAGGAATACGTTTTTGCTAAAGTAGGTTCGGTAATTATATTGATATATTTATGCTTCTAGGTTATTTCTGAAATCAAAGAATCATTGGAGAATTCATAGTTCACAGACGTCTGGTTTAGGTGTATCTAGTATATCATTGTAACAATACAATGTGGTTTAGGATTGCTTCGTTATCTAGCTACGTATATATTTGTTTATACCTACTATCAATAGACACACTCCATCCGTTATTTGATTAAACTACTAATTTGATTCATTAGTTCAATCAATATCATTAGTGCATCTACCCGAATGCCCTAAGTGGCAAATCAAGTGGAGGCCATCACTTTTTTATAAATGTGACCAAAAGCGTTTAGTGTTTTGTTTTTATAAAACAAGACAACTAGTGTTTCAAAAAAACAATACATTTTTAAACTTAAAACTTCTCCTACATTTTTTATGGAGACCTGCCCAAAACCCCAAAGCCTATACGTTAATTCCAGAAACGTATATATCATTGTAGAGTCCATAGTTTACGAAGGTCTATCGGGGTGGCGGACTTTAGTTATGCATGGCCCGGTGTCCCAGGCCTCCGTTAATTATGACGAGGCTCGCACTCCACTTGAAAATTGGATATTTAAGCCTGAATACCGGATTTTCGTGTTACTTTATAGATGCTGTATATGTTTTTGTGTTTACTAGGAGATAGAATTGTTTTGTCGTGACCTATGTATGGTTTACTGTTAATGCTTCTAGCCTAGACGTATGTCCCTCAATGATTTGTTTTTAAATCTTCTAGAATATGTACATCTATAGTCTTCATTTTTATATGGATTTTGTGGCATCCTCAATGACATATTCACGACTCTTTTTTCATCACCAATATAATAGTATTTTTATGTTCCAAGCTAAATACAATATCTTCTTCAGTTACCGATCTTTAGATTTATTTATTTACTTACTGAAAACCATATATGTCTCTTATTTGTTCCATCTAGCATCCAGTTTAATATTCATATGCCTAGAAATTCACTGAATTTCAAACGACCTTCAATGAGGCCAGTTCCTGACAGTATAATTTCATGAGTAATATATTCAACTACCTAATTAGCATACAGTTAGTTAGTTACTCAACGAACAATGCCAGCAATTTGCTAACCCACCGCGCACTATTACCGCAACAACTAACGCCAAAATTTTCTAATCGGCAATCCGTACCTGTCAGACCTAATAATTTTATGCAGTTTGCAATTAGTCGCACAAAGAGATTTATTAACAGCGCTAGCAACGCATTATCCAACTGTCACTACTTTGTCATTTTAATCTTCTATGACCTTGCGGGTTTTTGTATGAGTTGTTAGGCAGAGCAGCTGGGGCATTTATTTATTCGTCTAATTTAAATTAGGGATTACATACATACGTAATAAGCTGACAATGTTCCCACTGCTGGGACGCAGGCCTCCTCTCTTCGAGCGTGAGTGGGTTGTAATCCACCACGCGGGCCCAGTGCGGGTTGGTAAATGTCATATGTCAATTAGGGATTAAGTATATATATAATGGAACTTTACATGCCTTTTGTCTGATCGTATGGTCTGATATAGACAACGACGAAGAGTAGCATTTTATGGGTGCTACGAACAGCAAACTATGATCATCAATCATCTCTGGTAAGACCACTATATTGCTCTCGATAAGAAAGCCCTTCATATTTAGCCTTTGTTGTCATATCTCATTCTTTACACAGTTCTTACCAATGACAATGACATTAATTTTTGTATTTTAAACCAAATAGGCAATAAACTTCAAGAAAAGATTTCTGGTCCAGTAGAAATACGATTACCTATTCGAATTTCTCTCGCATGAATCATGAGTAAGAAGCTATTATTCATGGTGAGAATCTCATAAGTTATTCTAAATTCCAGCGTCTGCTATGCTACTATTAAAACATATCTGCTTGAAATAATGTCGAGAGACCTGTAGCCAAATTGTCGAAGAGAAATATGGTCTGATAGAATTGATAAAAAATCTTACCTTTGTGATTTTAAAGTAAAGAATTAGAGAAGAATGATGAAGATTTAGAACTTAATAACGGACCAGTAAGAGGCCATATTGCGTAAGCTGCCAGATATGTTTGGGGCTAGCCTTAAGATAAGAAAAGAAGTAACAACAATAAATTACGATCCGCTATAAATCTACCAAGCTTGATGATAGTGACAACTTTCCACGTTTTTCTAATACAGAATACGGCAAAATCCAATATCTGGTGTAAACTGACTGATATTTCTCTAATTGAAAAATGGAATTATCGTGTTCAGCTAGGGATTAACCTCAGTACCACAAGACCTTTAACTTAAACTAAAGCAATAAGCCAAGATTAATCTGCAGGTTCATTTACGTCGACCATAAGCCTGAGTAATATATTCCGAGCTAGAAAAATGTCTCTAAACCGGCAACGTTTTATATTCCAGCTAGAGGTGCTTTAAAAGTGCTCGATTTACGTATAAATCGTTACCTAGTCTTAGTAAGCGAGTATCTAAGATCCGACGGAGTATCGAAGATCGAATGGTGTATTGATATAGCAGGGAATAGATTTTGTATAGACGTGCCTGCGAGGCGAGGGAGTATGATTTACTCAGCCTAAGTTATATATAAAAGAACAGGGTGTATACAGCTGCATCCGGTAAGACTGGAAGTCGACCCCATAGTTGGGACGAGGCTAGGGAAATGATGATGATATAAAAGAACAGGGTATGTTCGTAAGACTCGGATACCCAAACCGCTAAAGATAGAATCTTGAATTTCGGATAGGAGTTGCAGTTTAAAACGATTTTCGCCACAAACTTACAGAAGTTTCATGTTTCTAAGCCGAAGGAAGAGGTAAGGTAAATAATAAAGATCGTAATGATTATTTTTCCAAAATTTCTATTTAAAGGGGTTGGAGGGGGTGTTGAAGTTCGTAGGGGAAAATACCAAATCCACGCGGACGAAATTGCGGGCGAAGTGTATGAAAATTACAACATCAAGAAGTACTCGTATTTTTCCTCTAATTTGTTACTTAGTTACATTTTACTTTATCAATTACAACTTACCCACTGTAACAAACCTAATTAAAACCGAAAAGCAACTCGACCCACCCAAACAAACTTAGCCCTAAATAAACTCCTACTTTAATAAACAGTCTTTTGAACTGACAAAAACGGAAAACCTTTAAGTAAGCGACGTTTCTGAATAAAAAACATTATTGTTTAGCCACCTATTCAATAGCTTTGGGCAAATTAGTCTCTTTTATAAAGCTGTAAACAGCAAAAAGCCACTGAGATGTTAGGACGCGCGACGTGACTTTGCAACTTCGAGAATTTTATATCAAACTAGCAGCCTCACTTGCGGATTTTTCTCATTTCTTTGCCCCCAACTTTGCCATTGTTTACCCAGTGTTTTTCTATTGCCATGGATTATTAAACTCGGCTAGTTGTAAATGAAACGTTGTGAATCAAAAGAATCTTTTCTCGTGCGCGTCGGCGTAAAGTTTGTATTTAATTTTTCGTTCAGAGTAATTCCGTTTGTATTTTTAATTAGAGTTGGGATTGCGAATGCATTTTACTGACGTTGCATATGATTTGGGTTTCATTAAATTTTCTTTTGCTACACGCCGTGTAGGGGAATTTGAGAAAACATGTATGTGAGCGTTACTAATAATATTGTGTAATACTTGGTGTAGTAGATTACTTTGTACGTCGTGTTGGATGTTCTATATTATATATTTTGATTATATAATTTGCCTGTCTTTTCTCAACTATGTTTTGAGTCAGATTCCCATCTAACCAAATTTTGAATATCATCAGTATTTCACACGGACTGCCTTTTGAAATCCGCCACCGCCTTTGAAGACAGACAACGATACCCTAAAGTTAGACTGTTTTCCGGGTTTCCGGCATCTGACTTCCCGTTAATGAATATAAGCTGTCCTCGTGTTTGTTTAGCTCATATCGATATCAAAGAGAAAATCATGGTTGTATGATCTACGGTTAATAGGCAACTAGGGTAAGCCCCCCGAGATCAATCAACCGGTGTTATTATTATGAGCCACACGCCCCTTAACCACAGATTATATAATAGCAAAGCTATGAGGCCTTTGCTTCATAAAGATACAAGTCTTAATTTTAACCAATAACGGTACGTAAATTCCTATAATATTTACGTACCGTTATTGGTTAAAATTAAGACTTGTATCTTTACCAATAATGAAGCAAAGGCCTCATAGCTTTGCATAGTAGACCCTCAAATATGGAAGTAACTTTCAAAGGTAAAATTACCTTACGAATCTATTTATACGCCCAGTTTCGCAATAAAATATGCTAGCAAAACGATTCGTTTTTGTTTATAGGGCGCATTTCATCTATGAAACGACGTGATCATCACCTCTAAACATCAAGAGCTGTCAGTGTCAAACGATGACACTGGAAGCTCTTGAACGCGGTTTAGATATGCTGCGTTTCATTGGTGAAATTCACGTTTAATTAATTTTCAGTAGCGATAGGATCATACCCAATCTCAAATGATTACCACCGTCTTCTGTTATGATCTCTTCATGCCTATTTACGACATCTGCGGGGAAATGTGGGGTAGCTTATGCGTGGTCGTTAGCAGAACCCAGTACCACAGTATTAACGTGAAAGAACGGTAGCTGGCTCTTGAGAATAGTCTAACACCCAGAAAACGAGATAAACTACGTTTAGCACTAAACGCATTTAGTAATAAGTGGTGCAATTGGGCCTTAGTTTTATTGTTGGGATTAAAAGGTTTAGAATGCATCACGCCATGGATGTGTATAATTTGTGCATTATTCATTATTTTAATATTTTAAAAAAATATTTAAGGCAATTTTCAATATAATACTGTTTCATTCTAAGTATGTTTTCCTTTGAGAAGTATGAAAAACACTCTCTTATAGTGGTTTTTCAAGATTTTTTTTTCCTATATTATGCATCCTCGCAAATAAATAGAAAGAAAGAAAAAGTATTTATTGGGACTCTCACATGAAGATCACAAACCAAACTAAACATACTCTTAGAAAACTAAAAAAGTAAAATAAAAATATTTCAGTTAGCTACAGTATCCCTTCTAAATCCACTCAAGCGTTGTTACCAACACCTAGTATTGTTTGTATCTCCACAGCTTCTCTCTAACCCTTAGTAAATAGTAAACAAGCCCTTCGGTTGGCACAATACGGCACCTCGGTTCAACGTAGGGTGGGTTTATAGATTGTAATAACAAAGGTGACAGGTTGCAAGCCCATCGCTTCAGCGGGATTACAGGATTTTACCCTTACTGATAGATACAACTTACCCTAGTGGCGTAGAAAGGAAAACACTTGAGCATTTTAAAAACTGAAGCTGTGTTTTTCTGAAAAATATTTTGTGTGTCAAGTAAATTCTATAGAGTAAACGCAAGAGTGGCTCTAACAAGGAGCCTTTAGGTATTGTGTATTTATATCTCTTCGTATGCTGCACCGGTTGACGTCATCACGTCAACGCCGGCTGTTGCTGATAACCAGCGCTGAGGCGGTCTCGCATAGGGTCGTAGCATTATATTGAACGGTCACCGTTTTGCGTGGATGTGAAGCATATTTTCTCCCAACTTGTTCTTTTTTGTGTTTGTGTTCTTTCTCTGCGTCATGTTTACCGCAAATAAACGTAATTCCTTTATTTTTTTTTTCTTTTCTAGGATTGTATGTAAAATAAGTTAAGGGTAATAATAAGCTACAGTTTTTGGTATTTCTATAGAACTTTGAGTTGAAAAATATTTTGGTATATCCCATATATCATTAGGGACACTGCTCGATTATGGCAGTACGAATAATAATGACCTAATTTCCTTTCTTCCGCTCGCTTATTCTGTTCCGTGTTACAAACCTGTAGCGTTTTAACTGACTTGAAAAATAATAAAAACAAAACCTTTACCGTTTTCAGAGAAAACGCAAAAATGACACAGATTTCCAAAAATTTAAAACAAATTATGTAAAGTGCACATTAGGTTCTCAGTTCACGTGGAACACATGAATCTTGCATAAAGGCCGCTATTTTTGGCACCATGTAAAATGTCCAAACGTGAAATGAAGGAAAGAGAGGGAGATAGATAAATAATTAACTAACACGATGTAGCGTTAATTCAATATATTTGTAGCGTCCACATGAAAGTTTGCGAGAAATACTCCATCATGTTTGTAGGAAGCGCTCTGAGTGGCCCTTTATTTAATTAGCACTAGGAAAAGGAAATGGCGTAGCGTAACGTTAATGTGTCACAAAAATGTGGATGTGTTCTTTTTTTAAATCGGCGTAGTTTGTTGGCATGGAATTAGTATGTACTAAATAGTGTATGAGTATCAATTATATTGGTAAGTACTCAAACTATTTCAACTTGTTTGTTGCTTTTTATTTTATTTATTAGGGAAAACAAACAGTGACACATTACATTTTGTAGGAAAAAATACAAAAAAGATACGGCTTATTGTGTAACCAACAACATTTTCCACGGAACACAAATAAATAAAAAATAATCTTTACAAACCATACTGTTTAAACTAAAACCTAAACTACAATAATTTAAGTTAACAAAACATTTTTTCTGTTATATAGTAAATCAAAAGTATATTTAGCATACAAAGAAAAAAAAAACATTCAGGCATGCAAATCTTAATTAAAATTACTAGTGACTAAGTGTTTTGAGCACAATATTTTTGAATCTACCAGCAGAAAGAGCAAACATATCGAGATGATGGAATAGCTTGTTGTAATTAGTAGTTACTCCATAGGTGTTTATGGTATTCTCAGCCGACGCGATGGTATAAATTGCTAGCCATTTTAGCTTAGGCGCAGTTCCAAAACTGGGTACTAATTGAAGAGTTCCTAATAATCTATACTTAGGACCTATTGCTTGCCTATTGACCAAATTAAAGTTTTTTACTTTTCTGTTCTTAATATTAACTTAAAAACGAATTTTGAAGGCTTTCAAATGAAAATAATAGCCTTCCTACGAGATTAATATTTTTTAGAATTTACAAAAGGTCTCTTAAAGAGATCTCTTTCGACTTGGATGAATACTGAAAAAGTCGTCCCCCTATCCTTAGTCGTAATTCGTAGGAATCAGCAGAACGGATCAAAGCTAATGGTAATAAAGTTAACCGTAATTGCTGAAGACGGGAACCGCGACCTATTATTACTATCTACCTACTGTTTCATTCTTTAAACTGAGGAAGAATTTGTAATAATAAACTTGCATACGTAGCTCCTTTTCTTTGAAAGTTTTTTTTTAATGCAGTAATGGTCCTCCCATTACTGCATTAAAAAACTTTATAAAAAACTCTAAGAAAACGAATAGGGATGAGAAAATCGAAAAGGACAATGTATGGGGGGTAACATACACAAAAAAAAAAGATTGCAAAAGGAGCATTATGAACTACTAGCTGCGCCCCGCGGTTTCACCCCCATAAGTTTCGATCCCGTCGGAATATCGGGATAATAAGTATCCTATATGTTAATCCTGGTTATAAACCATCTGCGTGTCAAATTTCATCCAAATCCATTTAGTAGTGTTTGCGTGAAAGAGTAACAAACATCCATCCATCCATCCATCCATACAAACTTTCACGTTTATAACATTAGTAGGAGGAGAAGTAGTTTAATTAATCCTAGAAAAGCATGTCTTAATTCACTCGGAGAAAAAATATATGTGAGGAAGTAAGATTGATTTAATTAAGGGAAACGGTCTTACCCATTCTCTTATAAATTGATTTCTTTGATGTTCCTTTTTTACCCACCAAGTCCTACCAAGGGGTACCTACCTATCGTGTTACCTAGCGACTGGGTTGTGGATATAATATAGGCAATCGCTCCATGTAAAATACTAGTATTCAGCTGCATCCGGTTAGACTGGAAGCCGATCCCAACATAGTTGGGAAAAGGCTAGGCAGATGATGATAGGTACAGGTGCCAGCACATCAAGCTACTACAATCTGTCAAATTTCTTTAGTAGATTTTCAACTTTATCGCTAAAGCAATAAGGTTCAAGGTTGATTAAGAAAATTTGACAGTTTCAGGTAGCTTGACCTGCTGGCGTCTGTACCTACAATGTTGGCTGGTATACACTGAATTAATGCGATAGATAAGGAATAGGGATCAAAGACAAAAAACGCATGATCTGTCGATCGCCAATCCACCACAACTTTGACGATCAAAATCAGCCTATAATGTTCCCACTGCTGGGACACAGGCCTCGTCCCGGTGAGAGGGAGTGGGCTACAATCCACCACGCGGGCGCAGTGCGGGTTGGTAGATGTCACGTCTTGGAATTTTTGTTTCTAGGACATGCCGGTTTCCTCACGATGTTTTCCTTCACCGTTTTGAGAGCAGCGGAAATAATTTACACAAAGTAAAACGCCGGTCAGGGTTCGAACCTACGACCTATAACTCGTAAGTCACGACTGTTACCACTGTGCCACCACTGCTCACAACTTTATCATTGGCCTATTGACATTTTCCAATTTTTATTCTAAACATTTTCGTAGCCTGCTGTCAAAGACTGCTATCTAAATGCCAATTTCAGCGATGCAGCTAAACGCGATCAGCATATTATCTAAACCGCGTTCAAGAGCTGCCAGTCTCATCGTTGTTGTGGAATATCGACACTGACAGCTCTTGAACGCGGTTTAGATGTGCTTATCACCTTCAGTTTCATCGGTGAAATCCGTCCTTAATCGCTTAGCTTCTCTACTTTGCTAAGTATTTTGGCATGATGAGCCAGTAAATAGTAACGATTATCGTCTCACCACTATCTTAATGATCTAGATGGATATATCGATATCGGATCGATGTTGTGTTAATGTTCGATAAAACTGCATGTGCATCTACAGTGTGTATTTCTACCTACACTTTATATATATTCAATTTTCCCACCCACCGCCTTATTAAAACCATTAACAAGGGCATATAATAATATATAAAATATAATAAATAGGAATTTAGGAATAGAGGGGCTTGTGGCTTAGTAATAATAGCCGCACGGTTCGGTCGGTTAAGTGAAGCTACGCTTGCCGCGGTTGGTCCGTAGATGGGTGACAATCTTTTCATACCAAGACCCCTCCGTGCCTCGGAAAGCACGTTAAGCCGTTGTTTCCGGCCGTCACTCGTGGATCTTTGTCAGTCGTTACGGGTCGTCAGAACCCCAAAAGTCTGACAACCAGTCTTACCAAGGCTTATCGTATTATCCCGTTACCGGGGTGTGGAGGTCAGATAAGCAGTCGCTCCATGTAAAATAATGGTATCCAACTACGTCTGGTTAAACTGGAAGCTGACCCCAACATAGTTGGGGAAAGGCTAGGCAGATGATGGTTATAATAGGAATTCCTCTGTAGCAGCCCGGAGACCCCAGCAGGTCAAGCTACCAGAAACTGTCAACTTTTTTCAATCAACTTTGAACCTTAAAGCTTTAGCGATAAAGTTGAAAATCTATTAAAGAAATTTGACACATTGTAGTAGCTTGATGTGCTGGCGTCTGTACATCTCTGTCTAACTCTTGCAGGGTAACAGTCGTGTTTTTATGATAATAAAAAAGGCTCATTCACAACGCTTTTATTTTCATTCGTTCCCAATAAAAGTTGTGCTTTCAGCCGAAATAATCTCATAAAATCAATCAGCGTAACAATATTTCTATAAAATAATAATCCTTTGAATTGCCCACTTTACTAGAATAGAGCAAAATACAATATAATAATAGAAAACGCTTTATAGTACAGCAGATAGTTTGCTCAAACGGATTTTAAAAGCGATTGTGAAGCGAGCGGTTTTATCTCAAACGGCGATCGCGTACAAAGTTTAGATGGACCGGAATTGTAGGGAAAGACAAAGGAGGCCGAAGGTATATCGGTAAATGGTATATTAAACAGACGTGGTGGTTGTCAACTTGGTAAGTAGGGCGATATTCCCTAGCAACTGTTTAGTTCATAGACAGACCAGCACCCTAATTGCGTAACACACGATCAATCGGAATCTGAATCATTTTGAAGCAAATTGCTAATCCATTGCTTCATAAGTTCGAAAAATTTGTCTGCTCAACACGTAAATAACGCAATGAATGTGGTTGAACTGTCAAAATGAAACCGATTCCGATTGATCGTGTGTTACGCAATTAGGGTGCAGGATGGACACATAAAATCAGCCTATAACGTACCCACTGCTGGGACACAGGTCAAGGGTCAGAGGAAATAATTTATTTATTTTAATTTATTTTAATTAAGTACCTACTACCCATATAAATAATTCTAGAATATCAGTCTATGATCGTGCAAAGGGCTTCTCATACAACGAAATAATGAATTTTGATCGTACAAAAAGCAGAAATTGAGCATAGTCGTACTTAAACTATATAGTTGGAGTATAGATGAATAATCTTAAAAGTTCTAAGGAATCACAATGGCAAAAGTTTTAATGAAAGCTGACACTAATTGAAGATTTGGCACAGATATGGAGACTTAAAAGTTAAGACATTCATATGATAGCAAGAAGCTCCCATGCTGCCAATAAAATGAATTAACTACCTATGAACTATTGACTAGAGACTGAGACCTGGTAGTAGAAGTATGGGCAGACAACCGATGAGGTGGACCTACGACCTGGTCAAGATTGCTGGAAGACTCTGGCTTAGGAAGGCTAGAGACAGAGAAGAGTGCAGAAGAACTACACTGCCGAGCAATGAAAAAGTTCCACCCACAAAATGTGGACAAACACCTTAATATCTCCTAAGACATACTATAATTTAAAATGTGAACACAATATTTACGTTTTTAGTTGATAATATTCTGATGCGCTGTTAAATGTACTTCAATATTGCAGACGGCGTCTTTCCCGTTTAGGAGTAATTTGGTGCTATGTCACTGGAACTTTTTCATTGCTCGCGAGTGTAACAAAATTTAATAGTTCATTGGTAATGTTTAACTTGGGCACTTTAATATTTAAAACCAATTTACTTAACTTTTATTATTTATTCATTTAATTATACATAATTAATTTAATAATAATAATAATTTATTGAGTCTCAAACGAACATATACTTTATTGTACACCACAACAATACATAACAAAAAATTAATCGAACACTACAATATAGTAGGTTCTTATAGTAATAAGTAGGATAAGGGTTTAGGTAAATGCTATCGCAAGATTCCCTGTAAGGATAGATGTAAGTTAGGAAATAAATAAAAATACAAAATAAACAATGGGTCGCTTTCTACGATCTATTGCAGACAACCTTAGAATGGACAGTGATTTGACTGGACATAAAATGGGGCTGTCGTTGATGCAAATAATATGTATACCATATACTAAAATGATGAGAGTATATTTATTTAGAATTAAAATAATATGCAAGTAAATAACAATTAATAACTAATTAATTAATTTAAAAAAAACCTTAACCAAAACTTAACTAAAACTATTCACAAGCTAAATATAGCGTCGAAATTCATCCGCATCACTGTCGACTGGTTATGTACCCAAGAGACTGGCGGCATTGCCACGTTGTATAAAATAGGATACAATAAAAAACATTTAACAACTCATTTTCAACTTTAACAACATGAGAACTATAAACCAAAAATCTCCGTTCAAAGAAAAGCAACCCCATCCTTAGCAAACGACCGCGACGTCCTTTCAACGCAACGCAAACATAACTTCCTCCAGATAATTCCCACTTGCAGTAACATCACCTCAAAACTATATTAAACGTGCAAGACTACCATAAGTTACAATAAGACCGTAACTAAACACTGCAGATGTAACCCGAAAACCGCATTTACCTAACTTTGGTCTCAAATTGTCACAGTGTTCCAAACGTTCTGGGAAAAGTCCAAAACTTGTGGCAAAGTTGAGTTTTCTAGCTCGTTTGTGCCAATTGTAGAGCGGTGTGGATGTGCTCGGGAAATTACGTTTGCTGAGATACGATCCAAACGTGAGCCTATTAGGGTATTGAAGGAATCATTCGAAGAATCTAGTTGGATTTATTATTTAGGAACTTTTTGCTCAATAAAGGTAAGTGTTTCGATGTTGTGTCCTTGTGAGCGGTGTGAGCCTTAGAGGTCCATTTGAAAACCAGTGTCAGGCATTAGTTGTCTGACATTTATGCTGAACTGGGCCTATTTGGCGCAGCCGTGAGGCACACTTTTGTTTTTGTGTGAATATTGTGTGCTTTCCAACAAACTTATTTTCTTTCTCTTTAAATAAATAAAAAACTTGACAGGTGTCAATGGACACCCGGATGGAACGAAGTATAACTGGTTTGCTTTCTATAAGAGAGAGAGAGAGAGACAGACAGAGAAACACGCGCACGCCGCACGGCTTACAACTATAGCAAAAAGTGTCGTTCCAACTTTTGGTCTTAATTTTCTCCGTCTAGCCCCTTTCGCAACGCGCGATAAGGAACTTCGTTCCAATAAACCGTCATGTCCTAGACCCAAAAATTCGAGACATACTCGTATGACATCTGCCAAGCCGCATTGGGCCCGCGTGGTGGGTTACGGCCCACTCCCTCTCACTGACAGGAGGCCTGTGTCCCAGCAGTGGGAACATTTATAGGCTGATTATATTATGTAATAAGTCAGCATTCTACACTTAAGTAAATTGAAAATTGATCAAAGTTGGCCATAGACTGCTTATGGCCCCAAATCATTTAGACCATTTTAAACTCATTTTGTATAGTGTATTAGTTTCATATTTCAATAATGCCGATCATGAAAGCTAAAAACTATTCCTCGCAATTTATTATAATGTTTTCCATATAATGGCCTGTCAATTTATAATGTAACCAAACTATATTACGACGTGGCAATGCCGCCAGTGTCTTGGGTACATTACCAGTCGACAGCGATGTGAATGAATTTTTCGACGCAATATTTTAGTTTGTAAATAATTTTAGTTAATTTAGGATATTATTTTGTTTTTTTTTTATATCTTGGAATAGAATATTCCCACAGTCCAAATGACGGTTAAATAAAATTATGCCTGATGGGTGAGTTGCCAAACTATATTGTATTATAAAGCACGTTTATTAATCAATTAATGAGACAAACAGAATAATAACAGTTTAAAAAATCTCTGTACCTACCAAACGCTACCTAATGCGGTTCGAAATCCGGGCACGTATTGCTCGCCTCAACTCACTGAAGCAAAATGTTTCTCTTAATAAGCGAGTAACGACAGAAGAATAATTATCTATAAACAGAGCACAAAAGTTTATTATCATTAATGATAACGGTAAATAGGTCGTGAGAACAGCCAGTCAACGCCACCTGTCATATTAATAGGAAACAACAGGAAAATGGCCAAGGGAAATCTGAGCTGACATGATCCGTAATGAGACCCAAACACATGGCATAGAAGATTCGATTATCTGCCTTCTGAATAAAGGTTACAATTCCACGTACTACGGTTGGTTTTTGACAGTATTACTTCCAAGGAAGGACTTGGTTTTGGTGTCGATGATTATAACACTTGGGTAAACCGGGATTCTTATTGGATAGGTATCAGCACCACTAGTTTGTTCATGTCATTAATGCAGCTCATGACCTTGTGATCCATGTATGTGATTTGTTTCTTGGGAGAATCCTGCCATACTTTTTCGTACCACTGCAACTCCTGAAAAAGAGACCAGAAAAGCGGCAAGGCAATGAAGGTAGACGAGTCCCGGAGAAACGATTCGCATGGTTGGCGCAGTGGTTAAGCGATTGACTGCTGCGCTGCGTGTCGCGGGTTCGATTCCCGCACGGAACAAATATTTGTATGACCTACATATATTTGTTCTGAGTCTGGGTGTTTTTCTATATATATATGTATGTATTTACAAAAAAAAAATGTATATAAGTAGTTTATCAGCCATCTTGTTACCACAACACAAGCATTAGGTTGCTTAGCTTGGGACTAGATGGCGCTGTGTGAAATGTCCAGGGATAAAAAAAAAAAAAAAAAAAAAAAAACTGTTTTGGTTGCCGCTGCCGCTACGGTAATAAAACAAAAAATTTACAATGATTTACATGAAGACAGAACATAACTAGGCTGAACAGGAGTAGCAGAGAAAAGGGACCTCACAGCAATCCTTTTCGTACCTAAATCGAATACTTCGCTCTCATAATATCCCTTCTATCCCAAAAATAACGGCTCCGTATAAATTTTACACGAGCAATATAATTCATAATTCCCGCTGCGTACATCCCAATTGATATAGGTTGATATTTACTTTACCAACAGCAGTTTCTGTTCGAAAAGCCAGGTTTTTATTTTCTATTGTTGGATGGAACGCAGACAGCATGCAAATTTTATTCCGGGATTTTTTTACGTTTTTGAGAATCTGCTGTGAAATAATAATTGTAAAGGAATAATTTATAGTGAAAAGTTTTAAATGCAACTTGTTTTTGTCAAGAAAATATTTGTGATGCTTGGTGAAATTGTAAAGAATAAATAAGCCAGTAAAATGTCGGTGAATTTCGAGTTGTGCGCGGGGACTGTCGAGCTTTCCAAACCTGTGGGAATGCAGATTTTCGTAACGATGTTAACAACGTGCAGGTTGATGCTTCTGCCCTCCTCATTTCATATTGTTTACTTTATTTCCCTTCTGTGACAGCGTAAAAAGTAGTAAAAAAGTTTCTCGCGCTTATTAGTAATGCGCTGTGAATTCCACCAGTCTTCTCATTCATAATGCTTCAATGAAAAGACGTCTAGAATTCGCCGCTCCTCAAGTTTCATTAACTTCATCATCCATTTCAATTAAAATTTACTCCTGCTTAACAAAAACTACTAGGTGCAAGCGAAAGGGGTGTCGGAACTCAAAACTTTTTAAACCCTGTTTAAAATTTTAAACAACTTAAATATCAGCTTCATCTAGTTGGCAAAAGTTTGTAGCAAAGCTTTAGTTTTCATATTTAAATTGAAACAAAATTGTAGTACAGGTAATTAATACCTACAGGCTTTTTAGTTAGGGCTCACTTTAATATAAAAGACTGACTGTGTTGGTTTTTGTTTTTTTGCCTTTATAAAAAGTTAAAGAAGTTGATACCCTTTACCAAGATCTAGACTATCTACTATAGATCAAGGTTCAAAGAGGATGGATGCGAATGTGAATAAAAAAGACAGTCTTAGACTTGAAACACTAGATACCAAATTAAAAAAAAAAACTTTCTGTGTAATGAATGACACGGCCTGCTAATAGAAAGAAAAAACATTTTAATAGTTAATTAATGACGAGCTAAGTATAAGACCGCCTACCCTGATGCGGGTCGACAAGCCAATCTACGCTGTGACCTAATTTCAACTTTAGGCTTAAATGATGACACAACTTCTGCCCTTAGGCTAATGTCAGTGGGTGCACCTAAGGGACACTAGGGTTCAGTATAATCTTAATGAGAAGCGGGATTGTGTAGACATTAAGGTATACAAAAAGGCTATGTTAGCAAGCTTGTCGCAATTAACGACTAGGTTGGTACAGGTTTTTCCAAAAAGGGAACATAATTATTGTCATTACAGCCTGCTCTTCTTGCAATGATAATGCTTCTATGATAACATTTCTAAGACTCACTGAGTAGCGCATATTTCTTAACACATTATAAACAATTGACTGCACTTATTACCACTCTTCCGCTGAAGCGCTACAAAAGCGCGTAACTTAAAAAAAAAGCGGCTAACTCACGCTCTATTAGTTGTCAACTAGCCAGAGAGAGCGATGGTGCGAGTAATCCAATTTGAAAGTTGTGCCCACCGAACCGGGCTACGTCATAATTAACTACTGGCAGGGGACAATGTCATGAATAACTAAACCCTGTCATGAAACAACTGGCCATGTCGCATGTATGCTTTGTAATCTGTGGCAGAATGAAAGAAAAATATAATTTAAATGAGGTTCTTTGCAGCTGATGGAAGAATAACATTGCGAGAGTCAAATGAGGAAATTCGTCTTTGCTTCAGGTTCAGAACAACAGAACACGTATGTGTGCGTGGGTGTTATCGAAGACAAAGTAAGGCAGTTTCATATTTAACTCAAATAAACTGTTATTTAAAATGGCTTCTTGTGCACATAGCTAACTTCCACACGTTAGCTATGTGCACAGGAAGCCAGTTTATTGGTATTTTTCATCTAGATTAACAATCCCACGATTGTAATTCTAGATGAAAAATACCGCTCATTCTGTCTCGGGTATCAAGTTATTTTTCTGCCAAAAAAACAACAAAATTCTTGGGTAGTTAAGCCTTCAACGCGTGGGGAAAGATACACTCACGTTCGCATCTCTAAATTATTACGTGTCGTTTTCCAACCACCAGTCTTATGATAACAATGGCAGCACATGGAAGCTTTATAATAGGTACCACAGAGTAACAAACACTTTATACACTGTTTGCTAAACTGCGATAATACTGTTTGAAAGTTGAGCTGTGTCGTTGGCACTTCAGTGAGCACCTGTTCATACTAATATGCTTGCCAACATATTAGTACTTAGTACGCTATTGTTCGAACAGTATTCTCATTCCAATACCGCTTCGAGCTACATAATTCCAGTTCCCGTCAAAGTTAAACTATCAATGATAGATGCATTATTGCTCCTAAACGTAGATTTGTATTGCAGAATGGAATGCTCCCAAATGACTATTAGCATAGTTGCAGAATGGAGTTATTATCTATGTAGGTTAGACTCCGAATACGCGAAAATTCTGCTCTAATAAATATACGAGAGCAGCTCTGTGTTACATTGTGTTATAATTTCATACTAAGTTTACTGCAGTCTAAAATTAATAAGTATGGAGTATGAAACAAAATGTTAGTAGGAATTGTCTCGCGAGGAATAAAGGATACGAGCTCTGGAATGTTTACATTTTATTTTGTATTTCATGTACTTTAATGTTTTTTCATTGTGACTGGGAATTGAAGAGAAACATACATTATATTGGTAGCCTATTGTCTCTGAAAAGTCAAAAGAGTTTATTCCTGCCAGAGGAGATTACGGCAACATTGTATTAAATTCAGGCTAGTTAAAACAAATGCGTTCCTGCAAAGACTTTAAACAGTGACGTTTTTGTAAACTTTTTCTTGCTTATTCATAAAACAGGTGATTAATTACGTGTTTTATACCAGAAGTACAGTCTTTGCACAAATTTTACCTCTGATTTTACATCACTGTCCAAATCGTGTTAAAAACTCATCTTTATTCTCATTCTAATAAGTTTGCTATTGGATTGCTACCATTGACAAGTCTGTCAAATTGACAGTGATCTTTATTCTCATTCTAATAAATTTGCTATTGGATTGCTACCATTGACAAGTCTGTCATATTGACAGTGATGTTTATTCTCATTCTAATAAATTTGCTATTGGATTGCTACCATTGACAAGTCTGTCAAATTGACAGTGATCTTTATTCTCATTCTAATAAATTTGCTATTGGATTGCTACCATTGACAAGTCTGTCAAATTGACAGTGATTTTTATTCTCATTCTAATAAATTTGCTATTGGATTGCTACCATTGACAAGTCTGTCAAATTGACAGTGATCTTTATTCTCATTGTAATAAATTTGCTATTGGATTGCTACCATTGACAAGTCTGTCATATTGACAGTGATTTTTATTCTCATTCTAGTAAATTTGCTATTGGATTGCTACCATTGACAAGTCTGTCAAATTGACAGTGATCTTTATTCTCATTCTAATAAATTTGCTATTGGATTGCTACCATTGACAAGTCTGTCAAATTGACAGTGATCTTTATTCTCATTCTAATAAATTTGCTATTGGATTGCTACCATTGACAAGTCTGTCAAATTGACAGTGATCTTTATTCTCATTCTAATAAATTTGCTATTGGATTGCTACCATTGACAAGTCTGTCAAATTGACAGTGATTTTTATGCTCATTCTAATAAATTTGCTATTGGATTTCTACCATTGACAAGTCTGTCAAATTGACAGTGATCTTTATTCTCATTCTAATAAATTTGCTATTGGATTGCTACCATTAACAAGTCTGTCAAATTGACAGTGATTTTTATTCTCATTCTAATAAATTTGCTATTGGATTGCTACCATTGACAAGTCTGTCAAATTGACAGTGATCTTTATTCTCATTCTAATAAATTTGCTATTGGATTGCTACCATTGACAAGTCTGTCAAATTGACAGTGATTTTTATTCTCATTCTAATAAATTTGCTATTGGATTGCTACCATTGACAAGTCTGTCAAATTGACAGTGATCTTTGTTCTCGTTATAATAAGGTGGCTGTTGCCTCTGTCAGGCGTGAAATAACTGTGAACGGACTGTAATGTCAAATTAACCATTCATTTTTCGCGGTGAAAGTTAGGCGTAACTTGACTCCGCTGTAGAAATAACATTTTTTTTCATTTTTATCAACAATCTGATTGAGTGGTTCTACGGCAATAAGAAAGAAATGAAGATACACGGTCACGACCCCTTCAACCGGCACTTCCTAGAACCAAAAATTCGAAGACATTTGACATCCATCAACTGCGCCCGGCCGCGTGATAGATTACGACCCACTCCCTCTCGCCGGCAGGAGGCATGTGTCCCAACAGTGGGAACAATATAGGCTGATTATGCTATGCGTCATACCAGAAACCACTAGAAAAACGTTCCATTTTTTATTTTAGTTCTCACAAAAAGCACTTCACTACATCCTATAAATACGTGAGGTTACAACCCTTTTTAAGACCAAACACGAAAGCCAATTTCAACAGGGAACTCCATACATATTTTTCCTTACAAATCCACTTTAATATCCTTTTGATACAGTAGCCTATTTAGCTGGCTATCCTTGGATATAATGTGAGCCCCAGGGAACTAGTTACGTTTATATAAGAAGTTCCATCGTTTGTTACACCTAGTTACTCGAGAGTCATCCTGGGACAATTTTTAGTTCCCCAGTCAAGAAAGAAAAAGTTTTTATCTTTCGTTATATGGAAATGTCTGCTTTTAGTAATTTTGCTGTCAGGTTAACATCTTATTTGTTTTCTTTCGTTCCTTTGTTAGGTTTTTCCGTGCGATGTGTAAGCGTTTTTTGTGGGGAATGAACTTCAAAGGCGTTTTCGTGATGTTTTGAAAAACTGCCAAACAAAAAATTTTAAGAGGCAAGGGCAGAGTTTTCTTGAATTTTCTGTTTTGCAATTTTATGTAGCTTTTCTTTTTTCAAGTTTGACTATTTTGTAGACAGATGAGTATAACACAACTTATGATACCCATTATGTACAGTTACGAGCATAAGTATGTATACACTTGGTTTTATTCAAAAGCGGTTTACTCCTTTATTTTTAACCGACGAAAAAAACGGAGGAGGTTCTCAATTCGACGTGTATATATTTTTTTTTATGTATGACCACGCATAACTTTTTACAGAGTAGTCCGATTTTGACAATTATTTTTGTATTGGAAAGGGTATACCCCAAAGTTGGTCCCATATAAATTTGAAAAGAAAATCCAACCCTAAGGGTGGGAAAATAGGGGTGATTTATTGTTCACTCACAGATTTTAATGCTGAGTGGTGTATTATTACTCTATTCAGTGCCACATATGCCTCCTGCCCTTTGGCAAACAATTAGTAGATTAGGTATAGCATACAAAAAACTATAAAATAAAAACTTTTTAACAAAAAATTGAACCGCCGAAAAAACTGAAAAGCAAAAAATAATAAACCTTTTTTATTTAACCTTAATAAGGTAAGTTCTTAAACTAATGTAAGTATACCTTAATAATTTTGAGTCGGCGCCGTTTAAATTTAAGGCAATTTAGTGATCTTTGTTTATTGATTGTTTGGCGCCGACTCAAAATTACTGTCAGTCAGTCCATCCATAGTTTCTTTGGTCTTCCCCTACTCTTATAGCCACCGACGTTCACACTCAAAACTACAAACATACAGAAAATAAATAATTTATCATTAACTATTTTATTAGCTGCATCAGTCTTGTGGGAACCAAAATTCACCTGCACAGTAATTAGTTACAATCGCGATCAATCGCCGCTAAGCGCTCTGATTATCGCCCAATCGTCGGTAAGTGTGCTGATTATCGTCCGATCGCAGGCTCTACTCATTCTGCGGAAGCCCACATTCATCAGCGGATATTTACATAATGTTTCTATTTCCATTTACAGCTGCACTGTGGAACTAGTAGCTAGTTGCACCACTCTAATCCACGTTAACCAATAGGGCTCGGATTAAAGTTCACGATTTATGGGGCATGTTGCTTGGTAGCAATTTAACATGGAGTCGCTACGTCAGGAAAATTGATTATTTTAGCAGCAAAATATAGGCTAAGTCGTACATGGTATAGGCGGTATGGAGTATGTCCCTTTTACCCCTTGATGTATCCAACCATGTTTGTGTTGGGCATGGTGGGATACAACAAATTGGAAACAAGGAGGGATCTATCACTGGCGTCGTATATCCTTGGAGTGTTCCGGGGTATCATAAATAATCCGGGTATGCTACAGGGGCTAGGCTTGTGTGTACCGAGTGGGTATGTGTATCGTCGACGACGGCCCAAGCTGTTCGCGGTGCCGATGCCGCGCGGTCGAACTAAACTAACGGATAACGTCCCTCTGACGCGAACAATGCGCACACTAAATTTGGTGGCTCATAAAATAGATATTTTCTCATGTTCACTGAGCGAGTTCGCAAAGGTTACACGTGATTATGTTTGTAAGTTGTAAATCTTATGTTGTAAATTATTCCATTAATCTTCTTTATTACATTTTGTTTACTTTACAAGTGTTATTGTATTGTGTTTTGCTTCGTTAATTTTGTTATCTCCTTGTGTTATTTTTTTTTAATTGTATTTTACTTAACCGACTAGGATATTGTATGTAATTTTATAGGATGTATATTAAGGATTTAGCATGTAAGGCCTCTCTATCGCATTGGATCGCTAATCTGTAATGGTTGTTGTAGGTAAGATTTGAATAAATAAAATACATTTATAGGTTTAGGTGAAGCCTTTGTATACTAGTGTTATGTCCGGTTGGAAGCCATGATTGTAATGATAATACAGATGATTTATGATTGCATATCTACCAGCGGGGTAATAACGTAACACACTAAAAGTAGCAATGACTTTCATTTTGACGGTTCAACAACGTTCATTGCGTTATTTGCGTTGTTGAGCAGGCAATTTTTTCAAACATATGAAGCAATGGATTAGCAATATCAAAATCAGATCGAGATTAATAGTGTGTTATACGATGCAATGTTCAACACCAATATATTTTTAGAACTTCTCATCCGGATTCGACTGAACGAAAAATGCTGTAACCTTCATTTAAATAAGTAATTAGTTTTGTGATGGATCAATGTTATGATAGCGTTGCATTAGGTGTAATTAAAGACCTCGTGCCTATCAATCATCACTTTTCCCATCTGCCGATCGATTCTGTAAAAATCTCACCGTGAAAAGTTAGGTGAAGTGAGCTTAGAGTGAGCTGTCAAAAGGGTCAATCCCTAGTATTAGTTGGAATGACAGGTCACTCCACGCTCACTTCACCTAAGTTTTCACGGTGAGATGGTTACAGAATCGCACTGCTGTTGCGGATTTGCTATAGACAAAGTACTACGTATACGACCTACCTCCTTTTCTTAGGAAGCATATGAGCATCCTTTTAAAAAGTTCCAATATCACGGAATCCATAAGAAAATTGCATCCCAGTATGTTAGAATACGTTCGGCAATCTAAAATAATGTTTGTTCACTATACGTATCGCGTATGCAGACGCGAACGGAAATCTCTTATAAATATTTGATACAGCTGAGCCAGATATTTGCCTTTGCCAAGCAACAGTAGCTTTGGGCAATAACGTCGAAATTTCAGAGCCCACCTTCAGGCTAATAGAATTTTCATTTCAATAGCAAATCGTTGAAGAGGGGACGGTCAGGTATAAATAGTAGACAAAAGAAACAACGTCAGAGAAAGGTAAGACGATAAGATTGTTTCCTCGCTTGTTTTACTGCTCACGTCTTTGTAAAAGGTAAGGTTTTCGATAGACATATGAGCACTGATATAGTCAGTTTCTTTTACGATAATGTAGCGATAAAAAGTTACGCAACAGTATCATCATCATCAGCCTATAGCAGTCCACTGCTGGAAATAGGCAACTCTCATGCAGCTGAGCTACCAGCCATCATGCGAAGATCGTCGCTCCTCGTCTCCACTCAAGATCTCTGAAGACTCCGGCCCATTGCCAATTCAGCGTGCTTTTTAGGGTTCCGTAGCCAAATGGCAACGGAACCCTTATGGATTCGTCATGTCTGTCTGTCTGTCTGTCTGTCTGTCCGTCCGTATGTCACAGCCGCTTTTTTCCGAAACTATAAGAGCTATACTGTTGAAACTTGGTAAGTAGATGTATTCTGTGAACCGCATTAAGATTTTCACACAAAAATAGAAAAAAAACAATAAATTTTGGGGGTCCCCATACTTAGAACTGAAACTCAAAATTTTTTTTTTCATCAAACCCATACGTGTGGGGTATCTATGGATAGGTCTTCAAAAATGATATTGAGGTTTCTAATATCATTTTTTTCTAAACTGAATAGTTTGCGCGAGAGACACTTCCAAAGTGGTAAAATGTGTGTCCCCCCCCTGTAACTTCTAAAATAAGAGAATCATAAAACTAAAAAAAATATATGATGTACATTACCATATAAACTTCCACCGAAAATTGGTTTGAACGAGATCTAGTGAGTAGTTTTTTTTTAATACGTCATAAATCGTAACGTAACGGAACCCTTCATGGGCGAGTCCGACTCGCACTTGGCCGGTTTTATTTATTTATTTGAACTTTTCGCCCAATAAGCTACAAAGGCGGACTTAATGCCTATTAAGTCAGTGTATGCCTATGTGTATGTGTGTGTGTTTATAAGGGTGTGTGTTAGTGTATGCCTTTTTATTCTATCTTATTCAACAGTATCAAACTACGTTGATTAGAGAAACGGGAATTAAAATTTGATTCGACGGAAACTGCTCCATTTTAAAACTTTCGTGATAACTTTGTTGCTTAGTTAGTAACTTTATTGCTTACAGAATTTGCAAACAGGAACGAAAAACCGGCAATGATTAAAAATTCAACCACCCGCATGTATTTTTCAAGCGTATGTATGTATGTTATTAATATTTAAACTTGTAACCAACTTGCACAAGTACCCCTTGGTTAATAATGAATTCTGAACATGTGTCCCATGCGAATGCTTTAGGCTCTAGCGCCCCTTCGTGGAGCAAACATTACATTATGACGGGAACAACGAAATCAAGGACCTTGTTGATGTATTGGTAATGAGTGTGGTCTTACAGTTCCAAGGATATGTGTTCAGATAGGGGTAAGGGATTCTTGGGTTCTCTGTCGGGAAATTCGATGCTAACATTATGTCCTAAAAATATATTATTAAGCCTGAAGAGAAAACCAAACATTAACTGGACTCCTTATATTCTACAGAAGGCCAGAAGGCCCGTAATTAAAAACGTTCAAAATCTAGTCGCAATCTCATCTCAGCGACAATCAATGTCAAAAACTTGTCAAAAATGTAGGAAACTGAAAGGTGATTTTGACAGATTGAGACTGAGATCAAACTGTGAACGTTCTTTTTACGAGAATTGCCCCCCCTCTGGTGAAAGCTTCAAAAGACTAATTATAAAGTAAGAAGAACTAACTAAGGGCCGATTTTTTGATCCGTAGTTAAACTGAACCAATTGTTAAAAATAGTAACTAATGGTTAAATTTTTGCAAAATGTTTTTTTTATCAATGTTTAGTTTATCCAATGATCTAATACAATTGCTAATGGTCAAATAATTAACTATTTGTTAAAAAAAAAATAACCATTAGATAAACTAAAAATTGATCAAAAAACACATTTTGCTAAAATTTAACCATTACTATTTTTAACAATTGGTTGAGTTTAACTACGGATCAAATATCGACCCTAAGAATAACAAAGTATATCCCAACTAGTGCCTTCAGCGATTGTTTACTATACACACACATATTTCCACTAGATGTACGAGTATGTACCTACGCCACGAGTATATCATTAATTAATTATTCATCACATAAACCTTTATATACCTCTACCGAGTAATCTGATATTAACCAAGCAAACAAAACAATATCAAATAAACGAGAACAAAATAAAACATTAACAACTGTAACGGAAAAAGGAAAATCACCTACCCGTAATCACAGCAAAATATAATTACATTACACCCCGAAGACTGACTCATTAAATTTTATGGCAAATGTAAATTATTTTGTATGTTCTACTACAGATAATATTCAAAATATGCAAACATTCCCGGTTCAGTTCATTTGAAGGCTGAAACTCCACGTGGATGTTAATATTTAATTTCCTTTTGCAAAGAGTATTCAAGTGTAGGAGAATTTGAGGGTTTGGTGCCTAGCTGTTAAAAATTTAAAACGGAATACACGTTCGGTCGAGAGGTGTTCTCAGTGGTTATGGCATGTTTGCTGCTTAAAGAGTGGGTTGTGCTGTGACACAGAAAGAAGACGGCACGTTTAATCAATTTTTCAAGCCTTCCTTAGCCTCGAGATGACTTCCTTATCTCTTGAGTTAAGTTGGGGGGGCAGACTTCCTGAATTTAGATTGTAGACTCTAGTAGAGGTAGCGAATACTGTACACCTCTTTTTTACTGCCAACTGTAAAATAGAAGATTGCATTGAGGGGTCTTAGCCTAGAGCTTAGTTTGCCAATCTCTACATAGTAAGCCTTTTACTGCATTTGAAATGGATGCCCAGATTGAGACTCATTGTCTCAATCTGGGCATCCATTTCAAATGCAGTATCATTGATAATAAAATAATCTATGACGTTCTGCTTGGTCTGAGACTGTGAGAGAGCAAAATACCCAAAGTGCTACAATGTTTGTGGTTATCAAAACATTTCCGCTCTAAACTATCGCTTGAAATTATATCTCGTTTATTTGGTCCGCCCTATTTTCCTCTATAGAAGTGACACTCCAAACTGATTCAGTACAAAGAGCGCTGATAACACTTGACAAGACGCTTGCCCATTGCCAACGTCCAATAAAGTGATACCCGCTTTATACAATGGCCCACGTTAGCTACATGTCAACGTCATCTATACAATATACCAAAGACATATCAAATAGGTAGCTACAGGAGGAGCAGAACATCGGTAGAGTAAAATAGTGGAAAGATACAATAAATTCACTGAATATACTTTGGGCAGGGTACTATTTTTCTTCATCATCTACCTAGACTACGTAAAAAAAACTCCTTAAAAGTCGACCTCAAGGTTGGCTGAAGCTATCTAATATAACATAACATCACGCCTGTAATATCCAAAGAGTTAGGCATAAGTGTAGGTACATATCTCTAATATAGTACACCAACATTAAGCTAGTTATGTTTTTAGGATTCCGTACCCAAAGGGTAAAAACGGGACCCTATTACTAAGACTTCGCTGTCTGTCCGTCGGTCTGTCTGTCACCAGGCTGTATCTCAAGAACCGCGATAGCTAGACAGTTGAATTTTTCACAAATTGTGTATTTCTGTTGCCGCTTTAACAAAAAATACTAAAAACAAAATAAAATAAATATTTAAGGGGGCTCCCATACAACAGACGTGATTTTTATAGATAATAGTACGGAACCCTTAACGCGAGTCCGACTAGCACTTGCCCGGTTTTTTTAGTCCTATGCAGTACTGGAACTATATGTTATTCTAAAAGCTGTTTTTATTAGATCTCCAACAGGCACTTTTAAATCATGTAGACGTGTATTCACGAATCCTATAAAACTTTCATTATACTGCGACTAAAGCATAAATATGATATGAAATCGTAAAAATATAAGCCCGCTGCAGAAAATGGTTCCACTGAACTTCTGCCGTTTCCAACTTGCATTACTAGTCTTAACCAGAACTTAAACTGCGTCTAACTCGGAATCCGTGGAGATTGCCCTTAATTATGTTTCTCTAATAGATTAAGGCGTTTAAATAAAGTCTACTTACTCTAGGCGGTGTGTATGAAATGCACTGAACGGATTTGGATGAAATTTGGCACACAGATAGTTTATCGCATAAGTTTCGACCCCATTGTAATATCGGTATAAAAATGTTGTGTCCTCTATGTTTTAATCCTGGTTATCAACTATCTGTGTGCCAATTTCATCCAAATCCGTTCAGTAGTTTTGACGTGAAAGAGTAACAAACATCCATCCATCCATACAAACTTTCGCGTTTATAGTATTATTAGTAGGAAAAGTAGGATAGGCTCATATACAGGCATCCGTTAAATTAATCGATACAGTCGGAATGACAAGCAATAAAACTGACCATTTTTTGTTGCACAAAGTGTACGTGCACTCAACTTGGCAAGCTTTTGTTGCCTTTTTTTTCGTAGTGGGAGGAAGTTCGTGCATGTACACTTAGTGCAACAAAATATAGTCACTTTTCTATGATTCTGTCTGTTTAAAAGACAGCCCAAAGGAAAAACGCATACGCAAAGATTCTTGCCAAGTTAGGTTGACTGTAGTTAGTATCGATATTATACCTTAGGTAGGTTAGGTACATAGCAGATTCACACCTAACATTATTTTTAAGCGATACTCGTAGTATTATAGATTTTAGACACATGAAATTGGAAAGTGTGGCGGTTTATTAGAACGAAGCTTGGCTTAGCTTATCGCACGTTATATTCTGCACAGTTAGACCTGAGAGCTAAACTGAAAAAACTGAAACATTCTGACTGTCACAATACTTTTCTCGTAACAAAAGTGTCCAAAATCGAAAGGAATAAGAAATGCCGAAACTAACTTGGAGGTAATGGTATCTTTTTAAGTCCAGACATACCACGTGGCGCTACAATGGCGACATTAATTTAACACACGGGTAGGGCTAGTGGCCAGTAATCATAAAAATTATAACAACATAAAAAAAATCGTAACTTGAAAACTTCCACCTGCGCCGCACGCCGACATAGGGCTCTCTCTCTCTTTCCTTCAATTCGCCTTCACTTTGCTCGTTAATTGTTTTAATTACAGTGATGCGATGTTATGATCCGTGACCCCGGCAAATGACCCCTGCGCTACAGTTCTTTAAGTCAGGTTGCTCTAAGATGCTATTTTATAAAATTGTTAATAAATAAATAAATATTAATGTTTAATGAAATTAAAATATATTCATAAAACTACAACGCAAAACCGTATACGTGTGTTAAATTAATGTCGCCATTAAAGCGCCACGCTGTACATATTATTATCACTTCATAGGTACTTTAATTATAATACTTCCTTCCTACTTAGGTATCGATTCGTTAAGGCATCGTCAGTCACCTCGTCAGTATATGGGTGGCTGGGTGGCAGGGACATCGACGCGCAAACTGTAACAATGAATTTAGCACATGATTGATCCTCCCAGCGAAAAAATTTTTCGTAGGCTATCAAAAAAAAATCTGCTGTACATAGAAAATTGCTACAGTCAAAATGTACAGACGCCAGCACATCAAGCTACTACAATCTGTCAGACTTTCAACGTTATCAGTAAAGCATTATGTTGTAGCCTCCACCCGTTGATTCCCACCTAACAAATAATGGTAGAATAAAAATACGGGTGTGTACCTTTAAAATCTATATTAGATATCAAGGTTGATTGGGAAAATTTGACAGCTTCGGGTAGCTTGATGTGCTGGCGTCTGTACTGAACAGCATTTTTTTTAATATAACTGACGAAAAATTTCAACACATCATATGGGTTCAGAATCACGTACTGAATCCATGGTAACAGATTGCGCGTCGATGTGCTTGCCATTTTGTATATCTATTTAGATTTCTTATTTTTATTTATTTATTTTACCCTTATTTAAACAGACAAGAAAAAAACAACAGAAAAATAGTTACAAAGGTGATGGTTATTTCTTAAGAAATCTCTTCCAGCATACCTGCGATAGGACAATAGATAGAGAGATGTAGACAGCTTTTTCGGTATCATCGACATTTTTTATTCAATATCATATCCTTTCTCAGACGGCGAGTATTCCAACGCACGATTGATCGCAATTGCCGACACTTTGAGAGTTTATTTGAAGAGTACATATTTGAACCAGATAAGCGCACGTTTCATATTTTTTCTCTGAACCTACGAGCTACGTTTCTATGAAGCATTACGCGATTTTTTTATATTCTTAGTTTCTACCTTTCATAATATTACAAAATCGCGTAATAAATATTTATGTAGCACTCGTACTACAGCAATATTTACTGAAGAAATTATGAAGTTAACTGGTTCTGTTAACTTATTGGTCGAACGGTCGGCATTGCTGAGCATGAGGTCCTGGGTTCGATTTCCAGATCGGGCGAGTGTTATTCAGATGTTCCAACAGAAATTTCTCAATGGCAGCCAAATTTTGGATTTGTGACATGGAACTTAACCATACTATAACCATAATCAGCCTATAATGTTTCCATTGCTGGGACACAGGCGCATGGTAGATTATAGCCCACTCCCTCTCAAACTTCTCAAAGAGAGGACTCTTTGAGAGGGAGTGGCTATAATCTACAGTGCAGTGTGCTGTGCTGTGTAGTGGTATACTATAGGTATACCCCTGCCTGAGGCCTTGGCGCCTAATACGCCAAAACCCGCTTACAGATTAAGGTAGGTGGACCTATGGGGTCGCGGGTGCATAGAGTGGGGACTCTGTCCGTCTACCAAGTGACCCCAGGGAAGACGGTGGCACAGTGGTCACGTGCTGCCGTGCATAGCGAGGCTTGGGGGAGGCCCCTTTACAGTCTCCCCAGGGAGGTGCCTTATAGGCGTTGCGCAGGGGTGGTTCCGGAGTTGGTCTTTTAAGAGGAACCGGGACCAGCCCTATGTGCGGATGGTGATCACCGGGGTGGTTTTAGTGAGGTAATAATCCCACACTCCCCGACCCCTCTCCCCGGAGGTCGGGTGCCTTTCGAAGGTTTCCCCCCGAAAACAAAAAAAAAAAGGTATACCCCTGCCTGAACCTTCAGGGAAAACAGGCGTTATGTTTTGTTTGTTAAATTTTGAAATATCCGTGTTCTTCAGAATATAAGACTTTGTCTACGTTTTGAAAAGACGTCAAGACGAGATATTGCTAACCGTTTAGCTGAAAATAATGGTTCGTAAAGATACAATACACGTTTGAACGGACACCCAACGGCTCAATGTCCCTGCCTTTTATGGTAGGGCAAAATCAGGCCGTAACATTTTATACCCCATTCGTTTGACTGACTCCAGTTTGCTACTATTTACTTTAATTTTTAATAAGATTGTTACATGTTCCAGCTTGTAGGATTGGCAAAGTTTGAACAGTACCCCAAACTGGTAAAAATGCAGAAAGTTCGCCTTTCTTTCTTCCACATTCCTCCTGTCTTAAAACGGAGCTTACGTTAGCATTTTTATGGAAGGTATAGGCTTTTTTCTACGGGAAATCAGTGTAGACAGGTGATTGTTAGCTATAAAGGCTACGGGTGAGTTTTTTTTTTATACAGTTCATAGTTACCTAACTATGATCTGTATAAAAAACTCTTATTTTGACACCTACCTGCGGGATTTATCTTTTCGCATATAATTTGGCGTGCCTAAATAATTTGATGTACTACATTTAAATGATTTTGGCGTGCCTAAATGGTGTTTTTTTTTTGGACCTTTGATTATCACAGAACAAAGAAAACATTTCTCTTAACACAACGATGGAAGAGACATATTTATTACAAGGAAAAACCAAAACTAAATTTCGTAATAAATTCAACCGTGAATAATGTCCTGAAACGGTGATAAAAAGCGCTCTTGTCACTTTAAGTATGAAAAATACACATCAACGTAAATACCGGAGAGAACTTGGCACTTGGCAGTTTGCGTAAACTGGGACCTACGCTACCAAGTATAGTCGACCTCGCAAATACTTTACCACTTTTGGCAACAAATCCCAGTTGATTAAAACTTCCCAGCTGTTGAAACTATCTGACAGTCATATGTAATGTAGTGGGCTGCAATATTGCTAATACTACTTATGAGCCTATATTATTGTTATTTGTAAACATTTTAAATTGTAGCTGTCTATTGTCCCATAATAAATTAAAATAAAATAGTACATTAGGTACTACAGCGGCCGTCAAGGAGGCATTTAACAATGCCTGATTGCTGCCAAGGCGTGTTTGTAAAAACCTACTTACAAAAATAAAATCATTTATCATTTATCATAATGTAGAACATTTTATTTAAAAATTAACAATTAATTAATTATAAATTCCACAATCAATTACAAACAACAATATAATTTTTCTCCAGAGTTTACTTGTTTCTTTTTTTACTTTAAACAGCTCTATTTGCAAGCCTGTTCGAAATTAAAATAAAATCTTTGATAAGTTACCTCCTTGGTTGCCATGTTTCGAAGTAAAAAGTTGGTTCCATTTTAAATTGCACGATAAATATGAATTTATTCGGCCGCTAAACATGACCGATATGAATTTTTATAATAATAATAATAAATTTATTCCATAAAAAGGAGATTGTAGTACATGAGGCATACATAAGGTTATTAATGTAAGTTTGTACCATGTCAAACACAATCTGGTGGGTGAAGTTCAGCTTTCCTTTATAGAATAACCTGTATTAAGGAATAGCTGTCCCTGTCCCTTACAAAAAGTTACAATAAACTAGTACAATTATTTTTTTTTTTTTTTTTTTAATACTACAACATTGATTATAAGTGAAATGCGCGCGCATTAGCGCGTGTGTGTGTGAGAGTGATTGTATAAGTGTAAGCAACGTGCGTGTGTGTTTGTGTGTGGGGGTGTGTGTGTGTGGGGGTGTGTGTATGGGGGTGTGAGTGTGGGGGGGGGTGTGTGTGAGGGTGTGAGAGTGTCTGTGTGTGATAAAGTGAAAGAGAGTGTGTGTTTGTTTTGATTGAAGTCGTGTGAAGTAATATTTGATCTGACACTGTCACCTACTGAGAAATTTTTCTGTTACGTCATAGCTTTTATTTAGAAGATATGAACGTAAAATCTTTTTACACTTAAAGAAAGACAATCTGTAGATCATGCAGATTTTGTTAAATTTATTGTACAAAGCTGGGCCTAAGTAGTTAAAGAATCCACTCGCAAATGATGTGCGTATTTGTGGAAGAGTGCAAACCAAATCTTTCCTACGCCTTGTTACTATTTTATAAGGGGTTTTACGGTGCTGTAAAAGAACTGTTTGCAGGATGAAATGTTGTCGAACGTTAAGAACATTACAACTACTATACAATAGATCAGTAGGGAACATGATAGGTCTTGAAGTAGCCACTTTCAGTACCGCTCTATGTGCGATCTCGAGTGGTTTGAGTATTGTTTTCCCAGCACCACCCCAGCATGTGATACAATATGTTACTATAGATAAGCACAAGGAATAATAAACTATACGTATAATATACGGATTCGCAATATTTCGGAGGGTTTTGAATATATAAATTAGCTTGCGGACTCTACTGGTAAGTTGGTTAATTTGAGTTTTAAATTTAAGGTTTTTGTCTATATATACGCCTAAGTATTTGATATGATCGACTACATTTAGGGATGGGCAGAGGCAAGAGGCATTTCCTTGTAGACACTTGTATTTGTGGGCTTTAAATCTTGGCTGGGTGGCGGGACTAATTGAAAAGTTAATGAAGTTAGTTTTAGAGGTGTTGAGAGTTAGTGAGTGGGAATAGAGCCAATTTAGGATTTTGTTGAAACCAGACTGTGCAACGTGCTCAAGTTCTGACCAGGTGTCAGTAACAAAGGTTATGGCAGTATCATCTGCAAAAGTTACTATCTTGGCATTTGTAATATTAAGGTTACACAGGTCGTTTATTTATATAAGTACTAACTTTACTGGCCGCTGCTCGCATGTATTGAACCAGCCAGCCAACCAAACCAGCATTTGCGATTTACATCGAAGAAAGTTATCAAAATAATGGTTGAATTTCCAAGATTTTTTGAGAAAAACAAATTGACATGTATATCTTGTCGATCTATAACGACCGCGCAAGTGACATTCAGACCTTTGGGTGGTAAAACAATTACGAGGTCGAAGTACATACTTTCCTTCATTGTAGAGCTTTTCCAAGCTTGATAAAGTCTCATTTCATTACTGTTAGTCTGGGTCCTACTTGATCATAAAAGCCTCGCGTTTATAGAGAAAGATATCTAGGTACTATCTAGTTCATCAATGATTATACGGGCTGATCTTTTGAATTCTGGAAAGTTCTTGTACAATGTATGCTATGTTTGATGCTGTCACAATAAAAATACGTTCCTTACTTTAAAGTCTATTTTTGTTTGTTCCGTGCACGATAGTAGCTGCTTTACTACTTTACCGACTAATTATTGCCATAATGTCAATGTTATAGAATGACAATCAGCAAGGTAATTACGTAACACACTATCAGTATCAATGGGTTTCATTTTGACAGTTAAACAACATTCATTGCGTTATTTACGTTGTTGAGCAGACACATTTTTCGAACATTATGGAGCAATGGATTAGCAATATGATTTAAATTTAGAGTAATAGTGTGTTACGCAATTTGGGTGCAGTTTATAATTAAAAAGTTTTTTTTTAAAAGTGATACTGACCATCAAATAAAACAGATTTGATTTGTATTTAGAAAATGGCCTTCATTGTTAATTTCAATTAGACATCGGTTAAAGGTTTATGCTATTTTGACCTTTTTTATATATAGTTTTCTATGCCTATATATAGTCTCCTCAGTGCCGTAGCTACATTAGTTATAACGTATTGTATTATGTATCCTGAATTGTTAAATATACAGAAAATAATTTCGACTGTAAGAGATAAGTAAACTGTTTGTTTTCTATTAATGTTAGGAAAAAATCATCATGTTTCTTACTAAACGTCAACTATATCCGCCAAAAATCAAAATCAAAATAAGGGCACTTATGAAAGGTCAAGCTAGGTGCTCGGTTCTAATTAGTCGTTTCCTATGGAGAAGAGTCAACAAGAACTCCACGGTTACTCTTTTAAAAATAATTGGGTATTACAATGTTTTCAAATTACAGTAGGTATGGGAGAACAGCGTAGGTTTGTCAACAAGTACCAGGTACTTGATAAAATAAAAAATGGTCGACGACCCAGATTACTTATATCCTTTGGTGACCGTACATCAACTTTAATACACGGCTTGGTTGCCACTGTTACATGGGGACCCCTATCTACTAAGGAACACACTAAATAATCCTGGGGGGATAATCAATAACAGAGATGTATGGTAAACGCTTCTGTGGATATGGAGGCTTATACTAGTAAGCGGTAAAGGAGGCTCTGGGCTCTGTGTTTGCCACTGCTGGCTTAGATTAATAGCCATGGGCATGGCATTTTCTTCCTTCAAACTCAAACTCAAAGTATTTATTTCAAATAAACCAAGTATAGGCACTCGGTCAGGTAAGATGAAGGTAGTTTCCCATTTCTAGCCGTAGTAAGTTCCTATGGTGAAGCACGGGCAAGAAACTCCACGGACACTCTTTTATAATCAAATCAAATCATTTAGTTGCAACGAATGTAAGTTACATTAAAATACAGGTGGAGTAGATAGGAGTGAGCCATGTGCATTCTGCCTGGAAAATAGAAACGCAAAATTTAAAAAAAATGTTACTATGCTAAGTATCTAAAAATAAAATAACAAATTAAAATGTCACAGTTAGAATTATTACAATTGTTCATATATTAAAATAAAATTATAAATAAATGCATATTAGGTCCATATGTTCAAAATAATATTAATTATATTTATTACACATTGCTGATAAAAAAGTTTTATCCATTAAAAAAAAATCGAATAATAACATCTTTCTATTAGGAAGGCCACTAATTTCTTTTTAAAGTTTTTAATTGTATCATTTTTTATTACATCTGGCAATTTATTGTACATGGTAGGACCCATACAAATAACACTTTTTCTTATTAACGCTGTGTTACAGGACTCGATTTGTAATAAATTTTTGTATTGATTTCTGACAGGTCATTTTCTAGTTTCTGACATCGTGGGAAATAGGTTTTTAGTTAAAAGTGTTATTAATGATGAGATAAAATAAAAACAACTACATTTTTTAAATAACATTTTAATATTAATAATTTTTTTAATATATATATATATTTTTAATTTATTGGCCTTGACGGCGCCCATTCACGAATATGACACATGGATTATCGCCTTCTCCGTAGAAGCATGGCACGAATAATAAAGGAGAGATGTCTCGCACAACCAATTATGTTTGCGTTATTTTGTCAAGTGTCGCTTAGCTTCAACAGAATATAGGGTGGCTGGGACATCGACGCGCAACCTGTTACCATGAATTCAGTACATGATTCTAAACCCGGGCTGTAGGCAGTCCAAGGAAGCCATGCCATCATTAGATGGCAAGCTAATGAAATATAAAAAAGACTGCTACGACTGGACAGGAAAGGCCTGCGCCTGGTGACGGGGACCATCACGGGACACTGCTCACTGAACAAACACTTCCATACGACAGGCATAACGGACAGCCCCCTGTGCAGAGCCTGCATGGAGGCTGATGAAACCGTTGCGCATGTGCTCTTTGAGTGCACAGGCGTCACCCAGATTAGATCAAAAACCCTCGGGACACCCAGATCCTACACAGATGTTCTCGACAGACCAGGAGACCTAATAAGCTTCTGGAGGGAGGTGGGCTGGTTGGAATAACCACCGACGGCCACCATGGCCCACGCACAATGGTCCACCTGAATAAGTGCGGAAACCAAACCCATAACATAGAACACATAGAACCCATACATATAAATTTTTCCTCGGGTATAAAAAAAAAATGTGATTTTGACCGCGTAGGTATTGATTGCACTTTTCTATGGAATAGCAGATTTTTTTTTAAACCGTCAATATTTTTCTAGGGATCTAAGTAGAATCATGTGCTGAATTCATGGTTTCAGTTTACGTGATGAAAATCTATACTTATAATAAATCTGTGGAAGTGAAAATTCTGTACATTGGAAATATCAAAAAAATAAATGGCAGGGGGTGTTACTAGACCGACACCGAACCCAAAAATGTGATTTAAAAAAATTTTGTCTGTCTGTCTGTCTGTCGGTCTGTCTGTCTGTCTGTCTGTCTGTCTGTCTGTTTGTTCAGGCATCACGCAAAAACTACCGGTTCGATTACGATGAAACTTGGTATAATTATTCTTTAATATCCTGGGCACCACACTGGGTACTTTTTATCCCGGAAAAGTATATACAATAAAAAACAAACTTAATTTTGCGGTTTGATACCTAGACCCGATTACTGTACCAACCGCAAATAATAAGTTTGTCGTAGGTTACGTACCCGCAGTGGAGTTCATTTTTATTCCTTTTAGTTTTTAGAGTTATTTATGTTTATTTTTTATATAAGTCGTAGGTATAGATTATAATTTTAAAGTATAGGTTACGGTTATTTGATAGTGTACGTAGTGACCGTAGGTTATTTTATAATACTGTTAGTTAGGATTAGTTATTCGTATAGATATTAGTTTTTAGGGATTTTGCTTATTTATTGAGTTTAGATTAGTTATCTCTTAGGTAAAGATATCATATAGGTACCCTCTTAATCACCACTAATGAGACACAATTGGTTTTCTATAGTAATTAGCCACAAAGGGCCCGCGAGATAGATGGCATTCTGGGGAAGCACATACATTTTATCCTGTTAGCACGTTCCCGTGGGATAATTTCCGACATCCACGCGGGCGAAGCCGCGGGCAGAAGCTAGTAAGGAATATTTATTTTAATTGACCCCTTTTTGATCTTCTAATGATAATCGCCTTTTTTACTTATTAATCTCCATTTAACTTTTTGGACTATTTAAAAGCTATGTATACAGTTATAGTTGATCGCAGTATCTAAGCTAGGTCACCCCGACCAAATGGGTTAGGTATGTTAGGTTAGAACTGTGGCTACATCCAGGTTGGCCGCAGTAACAAGGCTAGGACCCGTCAAAAAATCGCCAATCATTGAATATATTAACGTATCTATTATATTAAGCAGTATTTTCAAAAAATGAAAATAGGAATTATTTAAGGATCGATCAAATACATGCCCTGCCATTGAAAATTAAACCTTAAAAAGCTTAAATGACTCGAGATAATAAATACAAAACCATTTTCTACCGTCCTGCACTAGAACAGATTAGCTGCTCTAAAAATACGTATATATTAAACAAGACCATTCCGCCTCCAGTCACATTAAATTCAGGTCAAACAAAATACAACAATTCTGCCATTACAGATACAAAATAAAATGTCATAACAATGTTTCTAGTCCAGCAGGTGCTTACCTTCCTGTGCGAACAGATAACGGGCTTACCTACCCTCCACACACATTTATTTTATTTCCTACATTCAGGAACTATATGGCACCTAACCTTTTCTCTATATAAAATTATTCGGAATACATCATTGAATTTTAGAGCAGTGGTGGCCCAGTGGTAACGGCCGCGACGTACTAGTTGTAGGTCGTAGGTTCGAACCCAGACCGGCGCTTTACTTTGTGTAAATTATTTCATCACCACTGCTCTCAAAACGGTGAAGGAAAATATCGTGAGGAAACCGGCATGTCCTAGAACCAAAAATTCGAACACATGTGACATCTAACAATCCGCACTGGGCCCGCGTGGTGGATTACGGCCCACTCCCTCTCACAGAGAGGAGGCCTGTGTCCCAGCAGTGGGAACATTATAGGTTGATTATACTGATTTGATAATTGAAAACGCGAATGAGGTAATTATGGAAATTAATTGTTTATCAAATTAACTCACTACGCTAAAATTGCCGTGCTAAAGCCATTTCATACAGCTTTCAAAAATGTCAACTATGATTAAAATAAACGAACAGTTTTAGTTAGAATAGAATGTTAGATATTTATTGTTGCAACAGGTGAATTAAATTTTTTGGTAGATACATTTGGTCCAAATTAAGAATTGTGATACTGCAACATGCTCCTTGAGTGAACAAGAAAATAAAAATAATAATTTATCATGGATAAACAAAAAACTAAACTACTTATTGCATAATTTGACGACACGGTTGGCGCAGTGGTTAAGCGATTGACTGCTGCGCTGCGTTTCGCGGGTTCGATTCCCGCACGGAACAAATATTTGTATGACCTACATGTATTTGTTCCGAGTCTGGGTGTTTTTCTATCTATAATATGTATGTATTTACAAAAAAAAATGTATATAAGTAGTTTATCAGCCATCTTGTTACCATAACACAAGCATTAGGTTGCTTAGCTTGGGGCTAGATGGCGCTGTGTGAAATGTCCAGGGATATTATATTATTAATTTATGTATACAATAACTTGTAGAAGTTGGTAGTTAATTTGAAAAGTATTAACTTTACTTATAACTAATGTGAACCCCAAAAAACAATAGGTACCTACCTATCCTAATTTGAGCTGATTGGAGAGCAGTAGAACCTTTTTTTTCCTGTACGACAATGAACGTCGTCAAAGCTCTTTCTGTATTGTGTGGGTAGGTTTGAAGATAGTTCTTAATTGACAACACGGTTAGCGCAGTGGCTGAGCGATCGGACTGCTGCGCTGCGTGTCGCGGGTTCGATTCCCGTACAGAACAAATATTTGTAAGTCCTGCATGTATTTGTTCTGAGTCTGGGTGTTTTTCTATCTATAATATGTATGTATTTACAAAAAAAAATGTATTTAAGTAGTTTATCAGCCATCTTATTACCATAACACAAGCATTAGGTTGCTTAGCTTGGGACTAGATGGCGCTGTGTGAAATTTCCAGGGATATTAAGTATACTGTCTCTTAAAATCGCGTTTATAGATGAATCAAAATTTCAGCAATTACAGTTAGAGTAGGTCGGTTGTCAACCGGTATTGCATTTTATTATTTTCATCTCATTATTAAGTCAATCAACTGCCAGCATTTGAAGTCCCAGTAGTTAATTTAAGTTATTTTACAATTTGTTAATATGTTTCAGGAATTATAATCACAATTCGAAAACAGAAATGATACTAGCTGAGCCGGCGAACGTCGTACCGCCATATTATTTTTCTTTTAATTTTCTTCTATACCCTTGTCCAGACAAGAGGGGCCCGTGGCTAAATAATAACAGCCGCACAGTTCGATCGGTCAGGTTAAGCTACGCTTGCCGCGGTTGGTCTGTGGATGGGTGACCATCTTTACATACCAAGACCACTCCGTGCCTCGGAAAGCACGTTAAGCCGTTGGTCCCGGCTGTCATTCGTGGATCTTTGACAGTCGTTACGGGTAGTCAGAAGCCCGAAAGTCTGACAACCAGTCTTACCAAGGGGTATCGTATTACCCAGTAACTGGGTTGTAGAGGTCAGATAGGCAGTCGCTCCATGTAAGATACTGGTATTCAGCCGCATCCGGTTAGACTGGAAGCCGACCCCAACATAGTTCGGAAAAGGCTAGGCAGATGATGACCCTTGTCCAGACAATAACAAACACAAAAAAAATTGAATTATCCAATTTGGCGCAGTCGATCGGAAGTTATGCGCGTACATACATTTCGGTGATTCATTTATATTTAGATAGATTATACAAAAAAAAATCTCATAAATACTGCAATAGAACTCATATCAGTGACTTTCCAGATCATAAAAAACTACTATCATTAATCACCCTTTTATTCAGGAAAAGCTAAAAACGATAAACAGATCTTTTATATTTTCTGTTTCACGTCCAGATCAGAATGGGAATAATTTATTGGAACACAAATCAATAGGAATAACTTCAGAAACACGATGTTCTTAGCCTCCTACACACACTTCAGCACGCACGTTTTATCGAATATTTCAAATATAAGAAATCTTGGAAGATACCTGACTAAGGGAGTTTTAAAAGCAAGTGAAAGGGCAAACCTCTTCTAATGGCTAATTGGAATTCAAATAATACTGCTGTCCTCAATTGGCCAAAATTGGAAAGGGAATGTCGTGTTGTATAATTATCTTAGAGTCCATTATCATTCATGGCTTCATACTGTCCATTTTTGCGAACATAGGGGAGAGGTTCTGTACAAATCTTTAAACCTGACTTGGTTTTGGGGTCAACATCATCTGCCTAGCCTTTCCCAACTATGTTGGAGTCGGCTTCTAGTCTAACCGGATGCAGCTGAATACCAGTATTTTACATGGAGCGACTGCCTATCTGACCACAAGCCAGTTACTGGGTAATACGATACCACTTGGTAAGACTGGTTGTCAGACTTTCGGGCTTCTGACTAATTGTACCTGTTTTTACTGTACCTGTGGCTGTTTTTTCTGTAACTGTTTTTGGGTAACCACTGAAAATCAGCGCTGTGCTGTGAGTCCCACATAGAGCAGCATCATGCTGAGTTGAAGCCTTCCTATCACAGTCATGACGTGCAGCTGCCGACTAGAGCCTATTCACAGGTATTTAACCTTTGATGTTGTATCACTGTCAAAATTGCAGTGGTCCTTTTAATTGTTGTTAGGTTGCTGCTACTGACAAGTCTGTCAAAATCATAGTGATCTTTAATTTCTTTACAATAAGGTTCCTATTGGGTCGCTGCTGTAGTGCTGTGTAATGGATCTATTTTGTTTATTTTACTTTATTACTCGAATTAACTTATTTTTTCGTCGTGTTTTCTGACAATTAAAATCTATTTTTCTTTTTTCTTTCATAGGTCAGATCAAACTCATAAGCAGATTTTGACTTTAAAACTCGGCCTTCTAACACCCCATCTCGAAAGCAATTAACCGGGCTAGTTCTTGAACTTCCTACATATAGAGCTGGTGTGTCAATTTACCAACGACCGTCACGGCTTGCAGGTACCAGGTCAACCATGTAGATTGGTTTCAAATTGGATCGAATGTAAGGACTCCTGACCTTTCGGAGCATCGCAGCAGCATAAGTTGTATGATGTAATTTGTGACTTAAAGACTCCTTGCCCTATTAAACAGATCTGGATAGACTATTCAATAGTATTCCTTATTATCTTAATGATCTACTTGAATAAACAATATGTAGATGTCTGATTATGCCGTAACTGATTAACTCACTGTTTCATTGGCTCTAGAGTCTAGGTCGTTCCAGATTACTAGTAGGTCACAATTAATTAATACATTTGTTCTGTTATCTGTAATAAATAATGCTCCTTAATATTTTGCGTCTAGCCAGAATCGTAGGGTTTATCTCTTTGTTAGTCTATTTTCTCTTCTACATTCACATAATCCTCTTGTTTACCTCTGCAATATAATAAATGAACATAAAACTACGTCGACTTAGATGATTCATTAATGTTTTTCTACATTTCCAACGTTTCGAGCGCTTTTAAGTTAGTCCTTCACAACCCCAAGCGCTCTAAAGTGCTGGAAACGCTAGCAAGTATAAAATGCAAACGAGAAGAGTGGGACTTAAAAAAATACCGTTGAAAACACTGAAAGCAATTTCATTCATGATATGAACACAAGGACTCCTGCATGTGTATGGAGATCAGCTGATAGTGCACTTGTTTTAAAGGATTACGATAGTCCATAGTCCGTTCACGTTCGATGTTTGCATATTGCTGCCATAAAATATTAACGACTTTTCGCACTAGTGAGTACCCATTTCTGCAAAACCCGTGTTTCCGTGTACCGAGTAGCTTGCGGCCAATTGTTGTAGCTACCTCTATATATAGCTGCCTGCCTGAGCTTGCGATAAGAGATTGAATTTAAGTTTCAATTTCGCTGAATTTTCTCTATAGGGGCAATAGTATAAAGAAAGTTGGTGGAAGGAGTAACAATAAAAATACGCCAGCCATTCTTATACTCACCACGAATTGAATTGGAACGACGTAGTTAAGGTGAAGCTCTTGGTGAAAACTGCAATAGAAGTGCTTTCTTTGAAACCAGATGGCCGAAACAGACACTATGAAACACGTACCTATTCAGTAGTAATCTGCAGCAAACTATATAACGCAAGTTATATGACAAATTCCAAGATTGAAATTCAATGGGATTCCTGTCTATTATGTTTCGTGCCTACAATTACTGTAGCTGTACAGCACCTTCCTCTTAGACATATCTGTAGATGCACAATAGATCCCTCCCTTCGTATCGTACCCTATAGACTCTATAGGATAGAGTAACAAGCACTGGTAGATACTCCGTGTTTATTTGTATCAAGATGGTGATTTGTTGTGTGATGAAAAGCAATATTTAGTTATACAAGGTGTCGTTTTGCATCCTCGTCAAATTCAAGGATGCTAGGATACTGATTCTCGACACGATTCAATATTAAAATAAGTAGGTATTTTTTTTCTAATTTTCGGAATTCGGCATGTGTGGGACACGCATTTTAAAACGCGGCGGTCTGTGTGAGACCGCACTGTAACTGCCCTTTTAAACACACGTAAAAACGCGGCCGCTTATACGATTCCATAACGCGATTCTGTTCTTTGAAAGTGGTGTATTCTGAAATACTGTCAAACATAAATAACTATATAAACAAGTATGTATTAATTATTTACCACTGGTCGTAATTTTATTTGATTATTTATGTCTTTCATAACAGCCTCCTGAAATTTGACGAGGATGCAAAACAACAGCTTGTATAATATTGCTGTGTTCGACTTCGAATATAGTAATTGGGTTGCTAAAGATATTATTGTTGAAATTCAGACGTGTCTCCATCAGGCAAATAATCATATTACGAAAACAATAAAATAGTTTTTTTTGCACCTTCACGTAAAAAATATGGTCCCCGAAATATATGGTGGGCCCGAAAGTCTGACAAGCAGTCTTACCAAGGGGTATCGTATTACCCAGACACTGGATTGTGGAGGTCAGATAGGCAGTCGCTCCGACTTTCTTTTTCATTTTTCCCTTTTTTATACAATTTGTTTTATTTTTAACTGTGTTTAGTTTAGATTATGATCCTGTACGTGTCGCAATAAATACTTTTTCTTTCTTTCTTTCTCCATGTAAAATACTGGTATTCAGCTGCATCCGGCTAGACTGGAAGCCACCAACATAGTTTGGAAAAGTCTAATAAAAGCAGATAATGATGATGAAGTAGAAAATATGTTTTACAATAAAAATAAGGTAAATAAAGTCGTATGTTTGAGTTCCAGCCAATACCGCAGCTAAAATATCTTGTAATTATAGGTATCAGCACCCACCCTCGCCTCGTTATCATTAAATCCGATGTAGCTTCAAAGAATCTCAGGGAAACTTGAAAAATCTTAGATGAAAAATAACTTAAAGAATATCTTTCAAGCAAATCTAGACCCTACCTTCATAAAACTACAGAAATATTTTCTTTGAAGCAACAAATTAAATTAAATAAATGTCCAGCGGTAATGAAATACCATCATTTACCAAGACAACAGGCCGCAATTCTTTTATCAGGCAAGTTAATATTCATTCTGTTAAACAAAGAACTTTGCAGGTAGGTAACCTATAAGTAAAATCAGGGAAATTAATTTTTAAGCAAATTGACACCGTACGTCAATTTGTCGCGTTATAGCCACTTCATACAACTGTTAGAGAGTTGTATGAAGATTGTATACAGGTACGAGCAGTTTGAAGTTGATCCATCCTGGAGGGTATATTTTATGTGGAGTTGTTTCGCAAACAATGCGACATTTAATATCGTGTCCAGCGAGTCCTTGTTTTCATGTTACAGGAATTGATGGACGCTACCGAAGTTGCCATACTCGTAGCCAAATTCTGGGCCTACTCTATAATCATCATCATTTCAGCCGAAAGACGTCCACTGCTGGACATAGGCCTCCCCCAAGCACGTCCACTTCGACCAGTTCTGTACTTCTCGCATCCAACGGGTTCCTGCGGCCTTCATAAGGTCGTCGATCCACCTTGTGGGAGACCTTGCAACGCCTGAAGCACTGAATTCATGGTTTCAGTTTGCGCACTGGTTAAAAATTTATTCAGTATAGATTGCCATCGACACGTTATGAAGAAGATTGAAGTTAGTAGTCAATTGGTTTAACAATTAATTTTCCTGACTGTACAATAATAACACCAAAAGGTAGCCTAAAAGCTGGTTAATATTGAGTAGACTGTTTGCAAAGTCCCTCTTTGCTATTTAATTTTCATTTTAATCTGCCAACGGATAAACAACGCGAACAATATTGTTCTGTTTCAAACGCTTATCATTCTGCGCAGGCATTTAAAGTTGGACTTTGGAAAGTTGTGCCTGAATAGTGCTTAATATGATTGTGAAATGTTTGGGGCTTAGTTTAGAGACTGATATTCTTTGTTAGTGTAAAGGCCAGGCTTATGAACGAGACTTCGCACGGGTCGATCGATCAGGTTAAGCTATACGCTTGTTGGTCCGTGAATGAAAAAATCCCTCCGTGGCTCGAGAAGCACGTTAAGCCGTAGGTCCCGGCTGTCAATCGTGAATCTTTGACAGTCGTTACGTATTTTATTTTTTGCCTTTTTTTTCATTAAACAGATTATAGCACATAGATTTATTTATACAATCTGGAGGAGAAACATGGCGGCTTCCACATTTAATTTACCTACATACCGTTATTTAACTAGCCTTTTTCCAGATACATAATAATGTACCTAAAGGGCAAACAGTTTCAAAACATATCTCTTTATTTTGTTTTTCTCAGCCCGAAGTCTGGATTTATGTGCGGTTGATGTCAATAGGCTCGCCTTCTAAAATATTGTTACGAGCTTCGGGTTCGTGACAATAAAAACTGCCGATATAAATTACCAAAAATTACACTTTAATTAAACAACACTAATAGCAACTCAAACACACTAATTATAAAACACAATTGCTCTTAAGTCGCACTTGAAGATCGCTTTCGATGTATTCGCTTCTATCGCAGAACCAAGTCTGACTGGTCGGCGCTAATCCCGGCCTTAAATAGTGCCGCAGATAGTTCCAGAACCTTCTATTGTAGAAACATCTAGAAGGTTCGAGTACATACCGGCCCCGACTGACCAGATGTCGATAGTTCTAGAAAGTTCTAGCATCGAAATTTCTGGAAGGATCTATTAGTTCTGCTACTCGATACTAGATGGCGCTAGTGGTAAATTAGTTCTGCTACTTGATACTAGATGGCGCTAGTAGTAAATATTATTTGTTAATATTATTTGTGGCGCGCAACAATATGAGACTTAAACGTAAGTAACTGGCGAATTGTGGGTGTACAAAGATACACGTCTGCATAACCCTTTAGGGATACAAGCTTGATGTTATGCTGTGTTTCTGACTTAATTTTAGTAGGTGACCTCATGTTATTGAGTGACGTGAAATAAACATATTGTGTTGTTCATCATCATCATTAGCAGTCTTGTTCCATGCAGTATTAATCACAATCTGAATCATTTTGAAGGATATTGCTAATTCATTGCTTCATATTATGTTCGAAAAAAGCAAATAAAAGTTAACAAATAAAAGTGATTTGATTTGATTTGAAAAATCTAATCAACAACGTAAATAACGCAATTACCCCGCTGGTCTCTCAACTCTCAATCTGTTGTTTACTAACCCTCAAAATCAAGAAATAAAAATCCAATTGTGACCCGAAGCGTTACTTGCGTAGAATTACGATGTCGAGCTAAAAGCGTTATTGTATTAAAACTTTTGACCGCAAATCTCTAACTTTATACCAAAATAATCCAATTTCTAAGCTTCCCTTATTCCATACGGTGTTACGCGGCTCATATTTTCCAGTTTTAATACAATATTCGCAACATCGAAGGAACATTAAGTATTTTTTTGTACTTTCGAAGATTATTGTGTTGTTTTCGTATTTTTACTAGGCGCCAACGCCAGATAATTTTATGAGAGAAATAATATTGAATTTTTGACAGTTCTTCCAACTAAATCTATCAGACGTCAATTTTATTCTACGAATAAAAATTATCTGTCGATTGAAAAATCAGCCCCAAATGTATTTTTTCTTCTAAGTTATGCCGTGATTAAAAGATTAGCCAGTAAGCAAGACAGGTAGGATAACTGATTCGTCAGTATCGTCATGTGTTCTATCAGAATACCAGCGCTGTGGTATTTATTTTTTTAATATCGCAGCATTATGCTGACATAGGAGCCTTTTTAGCCTCACACAAGTTTTATTTTTTTGTTTATTAATTTTCTTGGTTGTTATTAATGTCACTTTGTTAGTTTATAAATATTTTTCCTCCGTGTGTCAAAGAAAAACATTTTTCTTTCTTTCACGTATGGTTGTGGTACGTGGCTTATGTGCTGATGGTCATCAACCAAGTCAGATAGTTACCAGAATCCTGTTACTCAATTTGGGATACATAACAGAACGTTCTTGGCCAAGTACTCAGCCTATCGCAGACCACTGCTGGTCATAAGCCTCTCCAAAACTGCACCACAACACTCGGTCCTCCGCCTTCCGCAACCAATCTCCCCACCCACCATTTTGACGCCGAGATTTGTGAAACCATCGACACAATTATAGAGAATTATTGACTGTTATACACATCATTACTATCTATTATCATCAACATTACACGCTGAATAATTTGGAGAAAAAAAGTCTCAACGCATGCGACATAAAATCTAATATGCCAATAAAAAATAACAAGAAAGTTTTGCTTATTCAGGTCTAGTGCCTACCTATTTATAACAGGTTTATCGCAGGGAATTTTTATATCTCAATTAGGTACACTGCCAAACATGTTTGTAAATCATTTGACCGTAAATTCGTTGAATAAAAAGCACCTTGATGTATGCATAGTACAAGAGTTGGATGTGAATGTTTACACAGCGAAAACATTTTAGTTTGATAGCTTGCTAAACAAAAGTTTTAGAAATAAAGGTGCACCATCATCATCAACTACCTAGCCTTTTCCCAACTATGTTAGGGTCGGCATCCAGTCTAACCGGGTGCAGCTGAATACCAGTATTTTACATGGAGCGACTGCCTATCTGACCTCCACAATCCAGTGACTGGATAATACGCTACTCCTTGGTAAGACTGCTTGTCAGACTTTCGGGCCCACCATATATTTCGGGGACCATATTTTTTACGTGAAGGTGCAAAAAAAACTATTTTATTGTTTTCGTAATATGATTATTTGCGTGATAGAGACACGTCTGGATTACAACAATAATATCTTTAGCAACCCAATCACTACCTCCACAACCCTGGTTACTGGCTAAGTAATAACAGTCGCATGGCTCGATCGATCAGGTTAATCTACGCTTGCCGCGGTTGGCCAGTGCATGGGTGATCATACATATATTTACATACCGAGACTCCCACGTGTCTTGGAAACCATCTTAAGCTGTTGGTCGTTGCCTTACTGGTTGTATGAGTTTTTAAGATTATTTGAGATCAAAATCCACTGTTTTTATGCCGCAAGAATGTATTATTAAAATTATGCCGGTAATCGTTTTTTGGTGTTTTATTTCGTGGATCTTTGATAGTCGTTACGGGTAATCAGAAGCCTGAAAGTCTGACAACCAGTCTTACCAAGGGGTATCGCATTACCCAGTAACTGGGTTGTGGAGGTCCGATAGACAGTCGCTCCGTGTAAAATACTGGTATTCAGCTGCATCTGGTTAGACTGGAAGTCGACCCCAACATAGTTGGGAAAAGGCTAGGCCATAGATATGTGTGTTCCTCTATCTATGGTGTGGACCACAGAGGAACACACCATAGATATAAGAAAGGTTTTTTTTACATTTCTATGGGCTAGGCAGATTGATTGGTTCATAATGACACCAATATACTTACCTAAGATTATATGATTTCTATTTTCCCGACTGATTCATAAGAATAGCTATGAAAATCGACACGCTTATTGTAGAAGCTGAAAACATGCTGAAAACACTTCATAGCGTTTGCTTATAGTTGTTTAGCTTCTTAACGACTGAACCATACTACCTACACACATTACAAGGAGTCACCATGTTTTCGAAATGTTTTTTGTAATATCTAGTTGAAAACGGAAAGCTAACTCCGGACAATATAATTTCCTTGCAATGAGCTACATTCCAGCTTCCAGCCTTATGCGATTGAGAGATACCTAATAGGCAACAGCGTGCACTTAACTGCTAGTAACATCATACTGCCATCGGCAATCCGGATGCCAAACGTTGCAATATGTAGGTAAGAGCTAATTTGTTGGGCTATGTTGGTACAGTCGAACAAGCTACAATGGTCTTATGGCGCGTGGCCGAAATCGGAACTAATGCCGCCATCTTGTTTTTGTATACGTTTCACAAAACAATTGCACAAATGTATACCAACAGTGCTGCCCTGTCAACGCTATTCGAGTGCCAAAAGGGACTTGTTACTGTGTAGGTATTTGGTACAGTCTCGTGACTGTACCAAATACCTACACAGTAACCAAGTGTTGACATATTGGTGCTCGTGCACCAATATGTCAACACTTGGTAACTTTCAATTGTGATTTTTTCGTGAAATAACGAATGTAACGTTGAAATACGACAGATTACATAAACCTATGGGTTCGAATATGCTATGTTCGTAACAAAATAAAATTTCATTAAAAAATTAAGGAGTAAATCGCTTTTGAATAAAGCCGAGTGTATATACATACTTTTGTTTGTAACTGTACTTATACAGACAAAATGATTAATCTTTCCATAACACTGCCAATATTTATTTTAGTTTAAGTGAGCTTTAGACGCTTAAAATACACTTAAACACTTACACCCTTGAACAAAACAATGTTTATCCTTAGACCCAAGTTTGAACCATCGAGTCGTTTCTGAATTTAGAAGTCTATTTCGACAAAAGTTCTATTAACAAAAACAGACGTCAAACCCGAGTCTAACTTAAGAACTTTACCGCGCTTTGAATAAAGTTGAAAATACTGGCTCGAAGATTTACGCTCAGACTAAAGTAAGAATTCATTTTGTAATAAAATGGATATAATTAAGTATAGTTTATCTTGTGAAAAGTTTAAGTAGGTAGTAGGTATTTAAGTAGTTTAATCCTTAAAAGGGGTCATTGTACTCATTGTAAAAATCAGCTGATCCATTTATGTTCGCATAACTCGACATAATGGTATGGATCAACAGATTTCTTTTTACGATTTCAGGTTTGGTCCTGTAGTAAAAATTGTTCATAATAATGAGTACAGGTACGAGCACTAATATTTGAACACTTGGAAACTTTCGATAGCGATTTTTGCGTGAAATAACGAAAACAACAATGAAAAACGATACATTGCAAAACCTATGGATTCGAAAATACTATGTTCGTAGCAACATAAACTTTCATTACAAAAAAAAAAGGAGTAAATCGCTTTTGAATAAAGCCAAGTGTGTAAGTATAAGTGCCATACTTATACTCGTGACTGTACAATGTAACGGTGTATAACTGATGTATACCAAATAGCTTGTTTGACTATACAAGGACTCTCTATAACTTTCCACTTATAACGTTATAACAAACAGCTCCATAAGGTTCTTCATTCGCGCACACAAATGAGGCAGGATTGGCAGAGTTTCAAAACTATCGTTTCTGCCTTTTGCAGTTCAGTTAAATTCAGTTACGCTTCTGTTATAAGAACTATGTAAAGTAGGGATCGTTCTATTTTCTATTATATTCTATTTTACTAAATAACAAGCAAAAGACAAATTCGACTATTCTATCATTGTCTAAGGTGAATTGGAAAAACAAGTAAGCATGATAAAAAGCAACTGAAGACCCAAGTAAAATTCTTGAATTGATACAGTTGAACACAATGTAGATCTTGGTGAGTGGAAAAAAACCTCTAAATGTGATTCACGAGCAAATTAGACACGAATCTGACATCAAAAATCTGAAGGCCACAATTTGATGTAGATATGCTGGGATAGACTAGACACACACACAATTTGTATCACTACTACCTATCAGGAGAGCAGTCTACGTCGCTCCAAATATATAATGCGCCAAATCATCGTTCGATTCCGATATCTTTCAATAAAAGAAATACGCCTGATTTCACCTTGTAAGAACATCTTTCGTTCAAGTAATTTCAGTCTCTTTTACCGTTTCCTCCATTTAATTCTACAAGTACTTATCGGATAAACTTCGCTATCCTATCTCCGGGATTTTTCATCGTATTTCCGACTCGATGTAGCTGGCCATTTCTCATTAACTTTTCTAAATAATTAAACTTAAAACATTTTCACGGATTCACTTTACCTTCCTACTTAGAACGTGAAATTGCAACTATGTTGTTTTCTTGTATCGGTTCAAAGAGAATGCAAGAACTAAAGAATGAATGACTACTGGAAAAATACGGAAGAGGTCTTTGCAATTTCCCATACCTTAAAAAGAAGAACTCAATGACTTTGAATTTCTAATTAGCAGTCCGGAGTCTGGATTTACGTTCAGGGGCAAAATGTCCAATTCTTAAAATGTCCAATGGTGTCAAAATGTCCAAATACCCAAAATGTCCAATGGTTAAAATGTCCAACTCTCAAAATGTCCAATGTATAGCAATAGGCTCACCCCACATATAATATATTTATTTATTTCGAAAAGTGAGGTACATACAGTCTGTTACGATAAAGATAAAAATTATACAATTTAGGGAAAAAAAAACTTGAGAGGTGTCAAGGTACACCCGGATGGAAAGAAGTTCAAAGAGAGAGAGAGAGAGAGACAGAGAACTATAGCAAAAAGTGTCGTTCCAACTTTTGGTCTTAATTTTTTTGCATCTAGCCCCCTTTCGCAACGCGCGATAAGGAACTTCGTTCCAAAAACAAAAGAAATTTACAACAGAATTGTATCTGGCGTCCTAGCTAGGTTACATGGTAACCTGTATTAAGGTATACATCATCATCACCATCTTCATCATCTGCCTAGCCTTTTTCCCAAGTATGTTGGGGTCGGCTTCCAGTCTAACCGGATGCAGCTGAATACTGTATTAAGGTATACATAGGACTTAAATATAACTGGCGATACGTGTGTGGACTGTAGGTACACTTCTGCCTAAATCTTCGGGGATTACAAGCGTGATGTTATGTTATGAAATAAGAACTCTCCATGAGTCAGGAAATTATTTTGCAATTCGCAGTTAAGTATTCTCCTCACAGCCAAACTAATAAGGTGACCCACATTCCTAGATTTCTTATTCCCAAACCCTTTTAGTACCTAACAATGGAAAGAAAAAAAAGAAGGAAGAAAATTCTATCTCAATCAACGTAGGCCGCTCACCGCACCACACCCTGTCCTTCGCCTTCCGCATTCAGACTGATCTACTTATGTATCCAAAGGAAATATCCAATCACCCAAACTCCCAAGTTTTCCCGAATCAATTGGCTATTAATTGAGTTAAAACGAATTAATTACCGATCTTATCTGTCTAAAGACTTAAACGTATCGTGGCCCGACGATACTGCGTGAAATGGACCGGCTAACGATACGAGTCGATATCGGGGAACTAAGAACACCCTTAGGTAATAGAATTATATCGGTACACTAGTTTTGTGCTCGGATAATTTTATCTTCCGTTTAACGTTGCCTGAGTTGTTCTACCAATCTGGCTGGAGCATCGGAACACATCCAAGTATTTATGACTGAATGGCCAGCACCCTAATTTAATAACACACGACCAATCACAATAATAAGAACCATTTTGAAGGATATTGCTAATCCATTGCTTCATATGTTCGAAAAATTTGTCTACTCAACAACGTAATTAACGCAATGAATGTTGATGAACTGTCAAAATGAAAGCCATTGCTAGGTACTAAGTAATAGTGTGTTACGAAATTACCCCGCAGGAACAACGTACTAGAAAGAAATGTGGAAATAATAGGGGGGATACCTTTACTTAGCTATCTTGCTCTCTCTTTGATGATCAGCTCTAGAGGGATGGTACAAAATAAAAGTTTAATAGAACTATCATGATCGTGAAATCCATTGAAATGTTAGGGAAATACCTTGTAGTTTGTTTTTGGAACGAAGTTCCTTATGACGGAAAAAATTAAGACCAAAAGTTGGAACGACACTTTTTGCTATAGGTAGTTGTAAGCCGTGCGGCGTGCGCGTGTTTTCTGTCTGTCTCTCTCTCTCTCTTTGAACTTCGTTCCATCCGGGTGTCTCTTGACACCTCTCAAGTTTTTTTAAATCCAGATAGTAAATTCAAATACTTACTAAAAAGCAAACACAAGTCTTTGTGACTTGAAATTACTATCTGGGTTTAAAAACCAAACTTTAGATAAGGCTATCCTACACAATGACATAGGTAAGCACCGTTTGGTAAGAATGTGATAAGTTCACAGTCATCATCATCTGCCTACCCTTTTCCCAACTATGTTGGGCTTCCAGTCTAATCTAACCGAATGCAGCTGCCCTCCAAAACCCAGTTACTAAGTAATATGATACCCCTTAGAAAGACTGGTTGTCAGACTTTCGGGCTTTTGACGGGGCCTACGGCTTAACGTACTCTCCGAGGCACGGAGGGGTCTTGGTATGTAAAGATGGTCACCCATCCACGGACCAACCGTGGCAAGCGTAGCTTAACCTGATCGATCGACCCGTGCGGCTGTTATTATTTAGCCACAAGCCCCATAAGTTCACAGTGTAGGTACGTAATACCAACACTATTCATTATAACCTAAATGCTTTACCCTTGTTTCCAACAAAACCAACAAGTTTTAGGAAATATGAAAAAGGTTAGCGTCGCGCTCTGCCACTGTTCTTGGATGCCGTCCAAATAGATAAAGTTTTCTCCTTGACATAGGGCAATTATGACCGTGATAATGGTTTCCAACCAAAATAGATATCCTTGAAACATTAAATGTATTGTCTTTATACATTTCTACAATATAAGAAGGCTAAAAGAAAGACGTAAGTACCTTCTCGGCCCACTAAAAGAAGCCTAAAAGAAAGACGTACCTACCTAAGTACCTTCTCCGCTCTGTTGATAACAAAGCCAACTAAAGCTTTGTAGGGACCTACGTTTGTCTACCCCGGACTTTTCTAGGGTTGAACCCATCTATTTTCCCACTCGTTATTAAGAACAACATTTACAACGGGACCAACTTTGAAATATCGAATAAAAAAGCTTTTTAAAACAAAAAAAAAACAATAATACTTACCAAAGAAAAATAACTTTATCAATCAAAATACCTACAATTATGAAACCTTAGTTTGCATTGAGTACGGTGCGTAATTACACAAGCGGAACGTTGTCGACGGCAGCCGTAGACGTGCAGACGAATGTGTAGATGGCTGCCGTCGACGCATGCCGCTCGTGTGACACTTAGTGCAAGTTTTGGAACGAAGTTCCTTATCGCGCGTTGCGAAAGGGGGCTAGACGGAAAAAATTAAGACCAAAAGTTGGAACGACACTTTTTGCTATAGTTGTAAGCCGTTCGGCGTGCGCGTGTTTCTCTGTCTGTCTCTCTCTCTCTCTTTGAACTTCGTTCCATCCGGGTGTCCCTTGACACCTCTCAAGTTTTTTATACTGATTCGATCGCGTAAATTTAATTTGTACGCGCGACGACATATCAAGCTATAGGTACCTAGGTACCTGTACATTTCCAGTTTCTTGTACGAAAAGCCTATACAATGCGAGGTCAGCTGAAACTGGAAATGTAACAGCTTGATATGTCGTCGTGTGTGAAACTGAATAAGCGCCGTCTGGTGACACAATAAGGCTAAGTTCATATGACCGCGCGGTGCAAGATCTAGGGCACAGGAGCGGACAACGCCGCGTTGTGCCGCGCGGCAGCGCGCGGACGATAAACACTATTTAGTTTGATCTTGTACCGCGCGGTTAGTAGTTCCGCAATTAGCCTTATTCTATTTCAGACAAATGACGTACCTCTACATAACGCGATCAATTAGGTAAGTATAAAAGCTCGCACTAGGCCTTCTGATCGAACGAAGTCTAGTAGTAGGCTAGTAAACGATACATAACACGGGAGTGGGAGGGAGAGTAGCGGGATCGTCCGAAAGGGTTACCGCTGCCCTGGAACAGAAAGGGCTAAGGAAGGAACACGGCTGGGTTTTAGTCAGCAAGAGTCTGACACTCCCTTCCGCTCCACCCAGAGCGGGAGGAGACATTTGATGATTTCCCATCCACAAAAAAAAGGCCTTCTGATATAGATCAATAGAAATACCTACCTACAATCCTACATGTTCACAAGTTAGGGAGCCCATGAGTGTTAGAACTGTCCGATTCGGGCAAATTCTCAAACTTTACCTTCTTAGACTATGTGAGAAATTTTGTTGAGTTGAGGTGGTATGTACGATGTACGTCTCTGACCTGTCGTAAACAATGGTTTACGCTACGCAAGGTTGGATTTATTCTTACTAATCATGCTCCTGACATACGAAGTATACACCTAATTTAATTAAACAAAAGCAATCACCCCATATAAAATAGTGGTAAGTGATTTAGCTGCATCTGGTTACACTGGAAACCGCCCCCAACATATGTAGAACTTGGGAAAAGGTTAAGTAGATGATGAAGAGATGACAGTTCTTGTAGTTCTTCGTTATTTAATTTAAATTCAAATCTATAGTGCAAATTTATTTATTAATCACAATTTATACAAGGTGTCGTTGTGAATCCTCGTCAAATGCTACTGATTCTCGACACGAATCATTATTAAAATAAGTAGGTTTTGGAACGAAGTTCCTTATCGCGCGTTGCGAAAGGGGGCTAGACGGAAAAAATTAAGACCAAAAGTTGGAACGACACTTTTTGCTATAGGTAGTTGTAAGCCGTGCGGCGTGCGCGCATTTCTCTGTCTGTGTATCTATCTCTCTCTTTGAACTTCGTTCCATCCGGGTGTCCTTTGACACCTCTCAAGTTTTTTTTTTCAAATTTTCGGAAATCGGCATGTGTGGGACACGCATTTTAAAACCCGGCGGCCTGTGTGAGACCGCACTATAACTACACATAAAAACGCGGCCGCTTATACGATACCATAACGCGATTCTGTTCTTTGAAAGTGGTGTATTCTGAAATACTGTCAAACTTAAATAACTAAAGAAACAAGTAGGTATGTATTCATTATTTACCAGGGATCGTAATTTTAATTGATTATTTATGTCTTTCATAACAGCCTCCTGAAATTTGACGAGGATGCAAAACAACAGATTGTTTAAGAATAGAATAGACAGTGGCCCCCAAAACTAGGCATTTGCCTGTATCTTGGGAATCAGAGTTGCGACATTTTCCCCTACCTACATAGTGATTATTGCATGACAGGAAAACAAAAACTAACAACTTAATTATTTGCCAATTCGTGTAGGTATTATTAGTGTTGCGTTTCAAAGTTAGTGATTCGTGGAACTACCTTGGGTTCCCCATGCGCCTGTCTGACATAGGTAGGTACAGTCACAACCAATATGTCAACACTTGGCAACTTTCAATTTTGATTTTTTCGTGAAATAACGAATGCAACGCTGAAATACGACACATTACATAAACCTATGTGTTCGAAAATGCTATGTTCGTAACAACATAAAATTTGATTAAAAAATAAAGGAGTAAATCGCTTTTGAATAAAGCCGAGTGTATACATACTTTTGTTCGTGACTGTACGTATCTAGTCTTTTTTTTTCATAACCATTCCAAAATTAGCATTAGGCATTTGAAACGTTTACAAAATAGTATTAAATTTATTTACTTTGTATTTCGTTATTTCGCCTTTTCCTGACTAGTTAAACCGTAAACATGGATGCGTCTCATAATCAACCTATGGGTAATGTTCCCACTGCTAGGACACAGGCCTCCTCTCTGTGAGAGGGAGTGGGCCATAATCTACCACGGGGGCCCAGTGCGGGTTGGTGGATGTCGCAGTCATGTCTTCGAATTTTTGGTCCTAGGACATGCCGGTTTCCTCGCGATGTTTTCCTTCACCGATTTGAGAGCAGTGGTGATGAAATAATTTACTCAATGTAGAATGGCTGCTTGGGTTCGAACCCACGACTTACAACTCGTAAGTCGCAACCGTTGCCAATGGGCCCCTGCTCCTAATGTGATGGGTGTCACGAAACCTAAAATAACAGTTGCAACATGCTTATTTATGAGGACCTGCAGTGCCATTCTGTAACCATTTCACCGTGAAAACTTAGGTGAAGTGAGCTGTCATTCTAAATAATGCTAGGGATTGACACTACTGACAACTCTCATCAAGCTCACTTCACTTGAGTTTTCACGGTGAGATTTTTACAGAATCGACCGGCTGAAGTCGCAACCAAACGCAAGTTAGGTATTATTAGGTACTTTTTTAAGGTCTTAAAATATCTGAACAGACAGCTGCGCTGCTGGGGATTTTGTTGCGCCACTTCTTCTTCCCTGCGAAAGCACTAGGAAGTGGTGCAGGGCGGGCGTTTTGGGGGACTGTCTTTGTCATTTTGACGTTCAAAAAGTGCTGATTCTCAGCCTAATTTGAATAAATGACTTTTGATTTAATATTCTTTTATTACATAGGAAAGACACACCTATATACCTTATCATTATTCTTTCATTTTGGTCAATTCTATGAGAACTACAAGAATATTAATGCATACCTATTAGTACCTACCATTATTATACAAAGGAAGTTACATAATTGAATTACATTTTGAGCTCCTGAGCATATTAATCACTTTTACGATAGGTCGTAGGATAGTAGGTGCTTACAACACTGACCTCCCAAAGCTACCTGGTTTGATCCCCTAAATGAGTTTCCACAAGGCTAGATAGAGCAAACCTAAGTAACTTTCTGCCTAACTTAATTATGTAGGATTAATAATATGAAACCGAATGCCCAAAATAATATTGAATACTTATTACATTTTAGAAGAAATTATTTTGTGTTATTTTGGGGAAAGAAAATTTTAGCTTAACTCTTACATATTTTATGGAATCATCAACATAATTATAACATGACCTATGTTATATTGATGATTTAGATTGATAGGTAACCTAAGAAAGGCACAAACATAAGTTTTCCTTTAATTTATTTATCAAAGTGGCCACTAGGGGCCCGTATTTTATTAGTATTTATTATATTCGATATATTCGATCGATATCGATCGTACCTACCTTCATGTTCACTATTTCTATATAAAAACTTGTTCTTTCTGACCTAGGCAAAATGCTATATATTTTATTACCTAACAAATTGGAAGGTACATTCAGAAATATTTCCAATCTAATCCCACATTTTTTTTCTGACCCATCGGCAATGCGAGTCAAACTAATAAAAACCGTTCGGCCACAAGCTAAATAAAACACCAAATCGATTACCCGCAATTTTAATAATACATTCTTACGGCATAAAAACAGTGGATTTGATCACAAATAATCTTAAAAACTCATACAACCAGTAAGGAGACTATCACAGCTACGTCACGATAAAAACAGGATAATCTTTCGTATCACACAATTTCACCTCATTAATACATTGCATTAACCAATCCTTGTGTACATGCCTTACATCTAGAGGTACTTTCTTCGTTAACTTCTTCATTTTATCAAAACCTATCTCGTTACTGTTATGTAGCACAAAATCGACGTCCATTGATTTAATTGACTTTACAACGTCACCTCCGTAAGCGATCCAATGTCTTTCAAAATAGTGTCTTTCCTCCTCTGTGAAGCTTATGAAATCTGGGTAGAAACCTAGACGTTTGTCTTTGAAAACGTCCGGTAGAGGAGTCTGTGGTATGAACAGAAACTCTTTACTGTCTACCTCATCAACACTCATATTACTGTCATCTTTGATATCAACCTCTGTTGACATAGACTCGTTACTCTTTTCAGATGAAGATGACCGATTCAGTTTAACTTTCGGCTTTTCCTCTTTTTTGATAAAAAAACTATCTATGGTTTTTTTAGGACTAAGTTTGGTAGTTTTTGTTGTACTTGCTTTGGTTTTGGACGGACTGACTTTAATTTTCTTTGCAGGAGGCTCATCTGCTGTAGCTGCCAGTTTATTTAAAAGCGACACATCAGTTTTTTCTTTAGAAGTCTTGTACAGATGTTTTAGCTCTTCTAGATTCGTCGCAGTCTCCCAATCTTTGTCTGTCCTAATTCTGGTAACTCTTGGAAATCTGACCGATATGCCGTCTGCTGTATGCAAATTGGCCTTCGTTAATTCCGTACCTGAAACCAAATTGATGCATAATAAATAACGTTAGTTATAATACGCGGCTAAATCATGTTTTAATTGAATTCACGGTTTCATTGCTTTTGCGTCCAACTGCATTGAATATTAACGGTATATTGAAGTTAATTTACATTTTAATAGAGTTTATAACTAAAATAATGTAGGCAGTACCTATGTTATCCAGTATTTTTTTGTGGTTTAAAATCTTGGTGACTCTCAATAAGATGACTATTAATGTCCGCATATTATCTTGTGATTTTCCCAATGGTGGGCAAAGGCACGCAGAGAAAGAACTATCTAAGTTCAAGGTTTCCACACGTTTTAGCCATCACCGCATCATTGATGTTTGGTGTTTACATTTCCTAAGAAAACTTGTTCATTTTCTTTACTAATATTAAACTTAGTTATAGATTATATAAGAAAATACAAACCAGTGATCTCCCAAACAGGTTGTTTCTTAGGATCCGAAGCAACAAAATCTGGCACCATTCCTTTATTGCAGTCCAACCAAGATGGGACTTTATTACTGTCCTGTGATATTTTTACCATGAGCGGTTGTAATTCTTTCTGTAGCCTTTCCAAAGTGCTGTCGTCATGTCCTGTGTGTACTTTGGTAACAGTTAACCATTTGTTGCGGCGAGTGTCATGGCACCCCATCAGAAATACGGACATCATACCTCCTTTTTTGCCTGTACCTGTAAATAAAAATAATAAACTAGGTATAAGATCATTGAAGGCCACTTTATAAGGAAAATCAAAGAGTTACGTACTACTTGCAACCGGCGTCCGTGTATAACCATGTATGAACGGAAACGAGGCAAAAAAAGTATGTAAGGTTTAGAAAAATGTACACTATCGCAATAGGTTTCCCTGTAAGGATAGATGTAAGTTGGGAAATAAATAAATAAAATATAATTTCAGGCTCTGTCTTTCTGCATGTTGTACAGCAGGCCTATCTACTCAAAAACTTCTAGGTAATCTACTGCAGAGAAAATAATCACAAATTATTTTGCCATCAGAGTGATACAATATTATTATAGTATGATAGCAAAAGGGGGATAGTGTTGTCCATATTCTTGGCAGAATAAGTCTTTAGTCATGTTTTAGTCAACCTGTACTGTAATGTCAATAATGACTCATCTGCCGAGCCTTTTCCCAACTAGGTTGGGGTCGGCTTCCAGTCTAACCGGATACCAGTATTTTACATGAAGCGACTGGCTATCAGACCTCCGTAACCATTGGGTTACGGAGGTCTGATAGCCAGTCGCTTCGAAACCAGTCTTACCAGGGGGTATCGTATTACCCGGTAATTGTACCGGGTAATACGATACCCCCTGGTAAGACTGGTTTCCAGATTTTCCGGTTTCTGACTACCCGTAACGACGGTCAACGGACGGACGGGCTTAACGTGCTTTCCGTAGCACGGAGGGGTCTTTGTATGTGAAGATGGTCACCCATCCAACCGTGGCAAGCGTAGCTTAACCTGATAGATCGAATAATGACTATTACACTAATGACTATTGGTAATTTTATTTGCTATTGGCTAAAAAAACATCTCATTGTGTTCTTTGTGATGGTTTATTGCATTTTGAGATTAGACTGCCTATTGTACTGCATATTATTTGCTTACATTTTCCTGTTTTGTTTATCTATCTATGCAGGCTGTGACTCACTGTTTTCATTTTATATGCAGCTAGAAGTATTATTAAGCTATGAAAATAACAATACCTATTATAGCAGGTATTTAACTTGCTAGCTGCCACACCGGACACAATATGTGCCTAATGCTATACCTACAGGTCCAAATAAAATTAGCTAGTGAAACTCCGCAACACGTTTGCGAAGTTTCGCTAGCTAATTTTATTTGGACCTTTTTTATATTTTTTTTACGATATCTAAACATGATAAAACGAAAAATAAATTAAGTTGATCGTTCTGTGGGGTCAATGACCACAGTTAGTGTTAATTACACTAACTGTGATTGACTGACTGTGACTGACTGACACTCACTGACTGTGTGATTTTGTTGAAATTTCAGTTTCATTTTGTTGAAATATCAGTTTAAAAAATCTGGTTTTTTTTTGTGTAAACTTCACATACATGATGGGTTTCGATATCTAAACACGATAAAACAAATCAAACTTTAAGTAAGAAAACTACCAGCGGTTGTATGGTTAACCCAAAAAAAAAAAAACAAATCATAATATCAAGACAATACCCATCATGTCTGCAGAGTTCTAGCTAATTTAATTTGACCCTGTATAGTGGAGGTTGGGCCTTCAACATATTTGGTAGGCAGCGTATGTGTTAAAAAAGTATTATTTTAAATACCTACCAAACCAAGCTCCTAGAACAACAAGATCAGCTGTGTCCGCCATGGCCCCATCAAACAGATAGTCTTTCTTCACCTTTAGCCAATGCCTCTTGCCTGGCTCATACGGAGACTCCAAATCTTTGAGTACTAATCCTTCAAGGCCAAGTTGTAGTACCTATAATTTGAAACAGAACATGTCCATAAAAAGAAAATAAGAAAAGCTCTGTGTTAACACAAAAATTCACATAGTGTTGGTACACTTGGTTACCGTAGTAAGTGCACGTCGCTTCATGAGATAAAAATGCTATACCTAAAATTCCTACACTACTACAGAGTAATAAATGAACTACACTACATACTATCTAATATAGGGTACTTTCTAGGTTTTCTAAATGGCTAGTTCTAATTTACATTAACTAGACACTTAGAAAACCTAAGCTAATTTATTATCAATAGAAACGCAATCTATGAGACATTTCTTACAGATTGCTTTTATTATCAGCTCAAAAATAATTATAGTAATAATGTAAAATTATTTGACTTTGACTTTCGATTTCACTACCAATTGGTTTATCTGTCTTAAAATCTTTATAAAAAATAAATTCGAAACATACCTCAGCAATCATTTTCGCTAAATCCGACGGCTTTTCAATCAATTTTTGCTCAGAAAACATAACATGGTTCGTTACTTCCACCATATTGTCATACAATATCTGTCTTCTTTTTCTTATAGGTAATTCTATTAAGACTTTGCCATTATAGTATAAACAGTCAAATATGTACAGACACACTTGTGCATCTTTGAATTCGGACTGCTTATGTTTACCTAATGTGCCAAATGGCAACGGCTTCCCTGTTTTCACATCTACCATTAAAACTTCCGCATCCAGAATCATATCTGTACCTTTTGGAAAAGCTTGCGGTAAATAATCCTTAAAATGACTGACTTTATGTGCCATTACCGGTTTTAAAGCTCTAGAAAAATATTTGAACTCATTGCCTTTTTTATGCACTTGTACTCTTTCACCGTCATATTTTATCTCTGAGAACATTCCGTTAGGACATTTCTTCATTGCCATTTCAACTGATTTGCAAGCCTCAGCCAACATCGGTAGTACAGGAGTCATTAGAGCAAGTTTTGCTTCAAAACCTTTTTGGATTGCGTCTTTATGTTTTACGGTACTGGTTTCAGACATAATTCTATCTAACACCATGTCAAGGTCTCTGGATGTTTGGAAGACGCTGTAAGCATCTGGATGGACCCCTTCTAATATGTGTTTTGGTCCAGCGTTTATTCGTAAATCACCTTTTATTAACCTGATGAGCATTTTCAAGTCTTCAGCGGTACATTTTTTAACAATCTTCTTGAAATGGTATATTTGTTCTTCCTCTTTTGTTAGTTTTGAAAGGTCTTCTAAGAAGTCCTCTACTTTTTGTATGGTAAGAGTGCTGTTAGATGCAGGTTGTACTGCTCTTGATTTCAGGAAGAAATATTTTATTGTATCGGCAACATCACCCTGTTCCAAATGTGTTAACATGTCATCATGGTCCATACTGAATACTCTTGAAAATAATTTGACCAATTGTTTACTTTTTAAATTGTAAACTCTTTTGCACACTTGTGGTAATAATAGCTTACACCATAATGTTAAGTTACTCTTGAAGGAGGTGTTATCAGTGCCTTGTGTAAAAAAGTTATTGACTACTGCCGTTTTTTCAGTATAAGCGTCTACCTTAGAAATTTTCTTGCATAATTTGAAGAATGTCGCAAACTTATCATCATCGGTTTCCACTTCCTGCTTCTTAGGACTCTCAGCGCTCACATTACTTGCAGTTTTAGAGGGACTAGGTTTCGCAGACACGGTTGAAACGTTTTTTATAACCTTAGCCGTATATTTACCACTATTTTTGTCAGCATACAGTTTCTCCATTTCATTTAGCTTTTTCAATATTAGTTCTTGATCTTCTTTGCTTATAGAGCCCCAATTACCGATGTCATCTATTGAATCTACGCGTTTTGTCGCAGGTCGTTGCTTCAGCAAGGCATTCATGAAACAGTCTACATGATGCCATGATTTCATCGATTGACCGTCTCCGTATGGACTTGCAACAAGCTTCGCAATACGCAATTCTCCGCTGGGACAGTTAGTTTTACATCCTTTACACGAAGCTCGGCCACCTTTAGCTCGATCTACGAAAAATGGTGTGGAATCCGCCATGGCTAAAACTACACTTGATTTTTAGATAATAAATAACATTCAATTTTATTTTACAAAGTAATATATGTGCACGTTTTTACGGTTATGGTGAAACATATGTGTGATTTGTGTTACTTATTACGCTATATTTACTTTAAAAACAAAGCATTTATTGGTATAGAAACCAAAACAACACGCAAACGAAGCATTATAGGGTTTAATGTCAAAATCAAAATGTCAAACTGACAGACCAACATTGACAGTTCTAGAGGTGTTGTACACTTCACTTTTTGAATCGAGTTTTTTTTTGCATTAATTATAAATCAACGAAAAGCTATTTTGTACAGAAAATATTCATCTTAAACGAAAATTACGAAGCCAAGCAATTATAATCATTAATATTCTACCGTTTTTACAGTTTAATTGTCGTGTTAACAATTGTATTTATAATTCACTGTTACCTTGTCACAGTTTCGTGCACGTTTCGTGTGAAATAATGAAAGGTCGTCTCAGTCTGCCTCTATTGACGTTTCGTTTTACGCATGCGTCGATATAACCAAGTCTTTGCTGCACTGTATGTCGCCCTGACGACGCGACGCAACGAGTCGATTCAAGATAATACAAATTCGCCGTTCTTGTTTAATATTATAATTATAATATTGTAGAAATTTTAAAATATTTAATGATTATGTAGAAAATATACGTCCGTCTTACCCTTTAAGCCTTCGATAATATACTTTAGTACTTCAAGTGTTTTGATTTGAATTTATCTTTATTTACAGCATCATCATGTCACCAAGAGTTCAGCAGCGACGGTACAAAACACGGCACGCTGACATCTCCTCACTACCCGTCGCCGTACCCTCCGAACACTCATTGCCACTACGAATTTTTCGGGAGGGGCAAGGAGCGAGTTAGATTAATTTTTCAAGACTTCTACTTATATAAATCTGCTGATGGATCTATTGAGTAAGTTTAAACTTTAATAATTAGCGAAAACCATAATGACAAAATAATGTAGACAGTTGTGCATTTGTCATTCAACGATGTTTGATGATAACTTTACGATGAAGTTGATGATTTCCTGATGACTCACGATTTTTCAGTGAGTTTAACTGTATATTTGACTAATATTCTGGAACTGCTTTCGTGATACACATATACTTATCCCCAAATCGTTTTGGAAAAAAGTGTTGGCCCTACCCTTTGCCTGTAGCAAACAAAAGGAAGGGCAAACGCTTAAAAGTAAAAAACTTTTCCTAATTTCCTTACCCTCACAAAAAAAGTAGTAGTAAACTTTACAAAATAAATACAGTAACGAAATTTTTAATGCATTTACAGCTGTACAAACGTGGATTCGTTGCAAGCATTCGTCAACGTGGATGGGCGGTTAGAAAAAGTTGAGACGTTCTGTGGAATCGACCTCCCCAAGCCTATTATGTCGAATGGACCGAAACTAATGCTGGAATTCCGTGGAACGCAATCATCGAGGTACTCGAGAGGATTCAAAATATCATATTCATTTGTAGAAAGTAAGTACCTATGGCAATGCATTTAATAACACTTAATATTTCGGTTATATTTGTGTTCAAATTATCTAATTGTTTTAACTGAAACGAATTGAAAACCCATTCGGTTACATTGGCGAGTTGGAAGGTTAGAACCAATGATATTTTGGTTAGAACTGTTAGGTAAATCAAGTAAGCTTGCTGTTATTTCTTTTAAGATAAAAAAGCAACCTTTTCGTAATTAAGCCACTTGCCTAAATCAGAAGTTCAGGACCCTTTTAAAAGGCATCGGCCCCCGCTATGGAAATAAGAATATCTCTTTCTAATTCCAATTTTTAAATAATTTTTCAGATTTCGGAATAAACACAGGGAGGCAGTTGAAGGAGTTTCCATGCGCGTTCGTGTATAATAGTAGTGAAGCGCGCAATGGTACATTTGCATCTCCAAACTCGCCGGGACCATATCCAAGGGATACGGAGTGTACATACTTCTTCCACGGCGGCGAGACTGAGAAAGTGCATCTGCATTTCACGAATTTTGATGTTGAAGGAGTTTTGCCGTAAGTACCTACTACTCAATATTTTAAAATTACCTTTGGCTTAAAAGACTTAATTGGTACTTTAATCATCAGTTTCTGAACTTAGCTTAAGAAAACTGTAACCTTGAGCAAAAAACTTCCTGAAACGTTCGATACTATATTTTTTAATTGATTTGATTGATTTTTATCATATAATTTTTTTTTAAACACTCTCCAACTAAATAAGAGCAGCTCCAGCTGTATAATTTTTTTTAACCATGGCTATATTTCTTAATATCCCCCCCCCCCCCCTAATTAATAAACACTCAGATTAATTTATTTAATCTGAGAATAAACAACCCTAATACTTTTTTTATACCTGTTCCAGATGCGAAGCAGTATCGGCGAGTGATTATGTAGAATTTTCTAACTATATGACTGAAGACAATAGATTCGGTAGATATTGTGGACAAATGAAAGAGTTCCACGTAGAGTCTGAGAGGAATTTCTTCAAGGTCACATTTAGGTCGAACGACCGCTTAGATGGTACAGGTTTTAAAGCAATCTATCAGTTTTTAGAAGCTACTGATGAATATCGAGCTCCACCGGTACAAGATAAGGCTTCACATTCTCTATGTAAGTATTTTCTAATTGGAACGAATCTGGTTGTCAATAAATAATAATTATATATCAGACTGATGACGAAAGCAGCGGTGGCCCAGTTTCATCGGCCCCGACTTACGAGTCGGTCGTGGAACCCAGGCAGGCAGGGACCAAAAATGCGAAGACATGTGACAGTCACCGACCCGCACTGGGCCCGCGTGGTTACTCCCTCTCCCAGAGAGAAAGCCTAAAATACCAGCAATACCACTAAAAGCTATTCATTTTCTGAATTCCCAGCAGATCATTAGCAATTCCTCTAATTTTCGTAAAATTTTATTTCATATTTGGTGTAAACATTGCCACATGAAAAACATAAAAACCGTAATTTTATCGGTAAATTTTTATTAATCAAATTGATTTTTTATTACCACAGTTTAAATGTTATTTCATTGTGATATGAATTGCACACAGATCATATTATGAATTGTCAGTTTGTGACCATTTTACGATTTTTTATATGATTCATATTGATAACTTATTATGATTCTGCCAAAGTGGCCTTTTTAGGCCCCAAGGCCTGTATCCTAGCAGTGGGAACAGTATAGGCTGATTATGCTATCAGACTAAAACTAGATACAAAAAATTAACCCTGAAGAATGAAGGGAATTTATAATGGGGCTTTAAAGTGATGAGCGATCTACACTATGTAAAGATTAAAAGGTGAAGGCTCAGGCACTTCAAAATTTAGGTGTTATGGGTTCGATTTCCATTTACATAAAATGAAGGTACTCTCGACCGCACGTTAGTGACTAGACTTTGACCTGCAGTTAGCCTAGCGTACTACGAAGTTTCAATAGAAGGCCAACTGATACGGGTTTTGTTATCCCTGACGCGCGGAAGACCGTCCCTACTAATATTTTAAACGATGCGATGTGAAATTAACGTTTTATTTTCTCATTTCAGGTATATTTCAACATTTTCTAATGCTGATCATCCTCGCAATACCACAGCTGCATCATCAACTATATCATTAAATAAAGTGATATTAGATTAAATATTATTATAAATTAGTCTATAATCCTGTATATTTTGTATAATAGTATGTGCCATTCACCTGTAATTACGTAGATATGCAATATTTTCTATAAAGTCGCATTTTATGTTTTCCTCTATTACCTACCAACTAAAGCAATAACATGCGAGACACAATAAAGATTTATTCATAAAGGCACGTCGTAAAACGAAATAAATTTATTTGAATTTAAAGCGTTTTTCGTTTTATTTTTAAAGGCCTTTTTCGCTATTTCAGACACATCTTTCCTGAGGGTGCAGTCTCGACATTCATAGCGATCGCTTTACGACCGAATTCGGTCGCAGAGTCCCGGATTGACAGGTGTAGTGTAGGTAATGTATGGAGTGACAGGACTTTGCGACCGAATTCGGTCGTAAAGCGATCGCTATGAATGTCGAGACTGCAGACCCTGCATGGCACAGAACAGCGCTGGTTTTGCAAAGCAGATCGCAAATCAACTTTACCAGTGTAGCGGAACTAAAGCGGGTATCCAAAATATCCTTCAATACATGGGAAAAAATCCTGAAGTACCTACATACTTTTACCATGCCAACGCGTATGGATATACCAAACTTTGGGTACTATCAGCTAAGACCTACGTCAACATTTAAAAGTTACTGTAGGATCTGCTCGTCCATTATCCATTATTAATATCTCACAAAACATTTCTTGAAAACCCTAACATGACTGAAGTGATGGACCATACAACAGACAAATTAATATACCTACTATAAACAATTCAGACATATACATAATATGTTTGTCTGTACTGTTTATGATGGCTTTAACTGTGGCATAAAGTATGTAATGAGCACAGATGATATGAATAAAACTGCCAAGTTCTATCAATAGTTATATAAATATAAACAAGATTAAGTTGAGTATATAAATCAGTGCCAACTTTAAGTGAGGCAGCTTAATAAATATGTTAAATCACAGATTTGAATGAACTACGTCAAAATCTCAGTAGCATCATAAATTGGCTGCCCAAGTAGGCGTTTAGTTACATGACAGGTTGCAATAACGATTAAATGAGCAATTCCGTGTTTAAGTATTTCCCTTACGGTTAATCTGGGCCTCAGTTACATTCCACATTTACAAAGTAATCAGAAATTCAGGACTAAAAGTACCTACTTCCTATGTACCTATCTCAGAAACGGGAATAAACGAACTACTTATATCACTAGATAAAGAACGCCGACCCACAAAAAATTACCCTTGTTATGTAGGTAAGCCTATCAGCCGGTCGATTCTGTAAAAATCTCACCGTGAAAACTCAAGTGAAGTGAGTTTGATGTGAGTTGTCAGTAGTGTCAATCCCTAGCATTATTTGGAATGACAGCTCACTCCACGCTCACTTCACCTAAGTTTTCACGGTGAGATGGTTACAGAATCGCACTGCAGAACATATTATATTCACGGAATACAGCAATGACCACTTGACCGTAACGAAATTGCGAATTTGTAACCCTGTAAACACAAATACCTATTACTCATTACTAAAAGATGCATAAACTTTTTTTAGGTTAAAACATTGTAAATTTGGACTAGTTATGTATACCTTTACCTACCGAGACAAATTCGTTCAATAGCTTCTTTGACAAAGCAGGTTTGATTAGAATAGTTGTTTGAGATATTTATGTTCTGCCTTGTATAAGCAGAGCTGCTTATCGGTAGGTACTCAGAAGCTGGTCAAGTCAACTATTACTGGGTGCTATGATAACAAAACAAGAAGACTTTTATAGGCCCTAAAAATATACTACTTTGCTTTTCTCAACTGCTGTAACATCAACTACCTACCACAACGGATCATTACCGTAATAAGCATCGGAATTCTTTAGTCATGCTAAGTATATTAAGTTGCATAAGAAATATCTGCACGACGTAACTTATGTACACAGCTGCAGGTACCTAAGTACAATAATAACAAATTGGCTTTACAAAGTTATGGCATCCCACAATGATATTCATTACACGGATTGTCAAACAATATTAGTAAATGTTGCGATAATACCAGTCCTCTATGTAACGAAGAATTTCAATTAGCTAGGTATTGTGGCACATTATTCTCGAAGACATTTTCTTCCTGCCTGCACCCGGTTAAGCTTTAACGCCACTGATTGCATAATCAGAGAAATTACTAATATCTATTATAGGTAGTGATGCGATGAGCGCCGAAGTACGACTTTTAGATATCTACTTTCTTCTAGGTGAGTAAACAAACATAAATGTAGCGACATCGACTTACCGACAGTGTGAAAAGTAAACAGTATTTTAGTTACCCATTAAGTTGGTAGACAGGTACAAACCTAGGACTTTCTATCAACTCAATCATGAAAAGTAACAGGATTTTTAAATCTAAGCACCTACTTAAGTAGTTAGGTACCTACTTTGTTTGTGACTTAAGATTTAAAATTTCTAGCTAGTTCAACCAGTTTTGCCGTTATTCGGTAAGATAAAAGGTTTTTAAGTTCATGTTAGTAATCATAGGTAAGGTACAAATCAAAGCATAAATATTATTACTGCCCTGTAATAAGTTCTTCGGAATATTATTGAATAAAAAACTCAGTCAAGCTCGATTTAAAAACAAAGTCATTGCACCTCTACTTTCGCCTCGGTTCATTGCTTGTCGCAGAGTTGTAGTCCGCGCGTTGACAGGTGTGGCGGCGCCACGGTCGCGTCGTTTAGTTCGCTATTCACGCGATCCCCACTCCGTTTTACGTCAATTCGAGTTCGTTCGCCGCTCTCTTCGGTGCCGGTCGGCAGGCTGTACGTGTTTATTTCCTAAGTCCGCGAAACTTTTCTCCGTAGTAAAGGGATGTGACAGAAAACAGCGTTAATTTGATATTTTTGTGTGATAAATTGTGTGTAAACGTTGTTTTTAATTGTGACTAAGTAAAGTGTTAGATCGGAGTGGTACTGTGAGGGTGATTGTGGTCACAGGTGTCGCATTCCAGGGGGGACGCCGACGCAGCCTCTGTACCCGATACAGTAGGCAGGTGAACCGCTAGACAACCCTATTTTATTTTGTAAGTAATCTACCTCCTTGTTACTAGTGTTTGAGTGCCAATAAAAGGCCCGTGAGTACACAATGTTACCTACGTACGCACCTATAAATGCCGTTCACCGCAATAGACCTCATTAATTAAATTAAATATTTTCTAGCTGACTCCTTACTTTGTAAGTATCCAAGTACCAACCAGGCTATCTACTTGTATTTCTTGAGATAATTAATAACTCACTGTTAAAACCTACCAACTCCGAATACAACAATGTGCAAACTAAGTAGGTAGGTAGGTAAATGTTATTAGAGAATTACAGAATTTCGCCTAAGTAGACAAAACGTAGGTAGGTACAAATACCTGATACCTACTTGAACGTTTATTGCTGTCTGTACATAGCAATATTTTGTATATTGTAGGTTATTCGTACAGTCAACCGCAAATCAGTGGTAATACTTTCACCTTTCACAAAAAACCAAATCGCTCTTACCGCTACGCCTTAGAGGCGGTATCAAAGTCAAAATGACAACTGTTGCCACTTTTGCTTGGTTGACTGTACTCTAATACGCCATGAAACGGATGAAATTAGAGGCACCTACTAGGACCTTAAATAACATAGATGTGCAATATAAGCACAAGTTACTCTCAGGTGCCTTTTGTGGACAGGATAGGGACTATGGAGTCCACATGCTAGGTAGGTAACGGGAACGACGAGTTTTTCTAATATCGCCGGTGTCATTGCTGCCCATCCGGCTCACTATTCATTATTGATTGATGTCATTATATAAAAAAATAGATTCAAAGAACAAATGAGGCATAGATATTTTTCACGAAATTGCTTCGGGCGACGAGGCTTGGACTCGTCAAATGACGATGACCGAATCTCAGATAGGTAGGTAGGTAGCTACACACGGAAAGGCCTGTCAATCTGCAGCAGTAAAAAAACTGGCTGAGACAGACTGGATGCGGAAGGCGAAGGTTAGGATGTTGTGGCGCAGCCGGGGAGAGGCCTATGTCCAGCAGTGGACCGCGATACTTTGAACCCTGGGGAAGGATATATGCTACTTTGTATTGACAAACCGCGCGGACGGAAGCTAAGTAGTTATAAAATCAACATAAAATACTACAAGTAACACAGCCAAAAGCTGTGTTAAATACCTTTACCCAGCAGATAATAAAAGGCTGAAAAAATAAACACTACTCTGCGAAAAGACCATTTTCGCGTGTTTCTGTACCGGCTGAAGCCGTGAACTGAAATCTGAATAACAATAACAATAGTTCAATACCTAGGTACTAACTTTGTAAAGGTCCTGCTGCATTGATCGTTTTGCAATGATAACAGAAGGCCAATTCTCGTAATTTAAAACGATCAAAATCTAGTCGCAGTCTCATCGCAGCGACAAAGAAATGTCAAAAATGTAGGGAAATTAGACGTATTTTTGTCAGATTGAGACTGAGATCAGACTGTGAATGTTCTTAAAATTACGAGAATTGCCCCTCTGGTAGGTATAGAACGGTCGTAAAGGTGAGAAGAAACAAACACAGCTCAATTTAATTTACACGTGGAGCCAAATTATTATTTTGCCATTATGTGAATGTAAAAATATCATCTTTTAAAACCTACCTACTTCATTTCATCGAAGTCTGTTTATCTTTGAGCTTGAGTCATTGATCTTATTTTCGGCAGTTTTTCCGACTGGACCTAAGTATAGCGTTAGCGATGTTTTTATTATTTAAAAGTTCAAGGCGTTTCGTGACATTACGAAAAAGAGGTATCGTATTGTAATTCTGTTTAAAATCACTTCGAACCTCATTTTATTTAGATATTATATATAGAAATTAACTTTTAATTTAATTACGGTCAACCGTGACCTTACACAATTTGAACGCATTTTATTTAAAAAAAAATATTTCGAGTGTCGTTTGAAATTCCAAGTGCATGCAAAATACAAAATCCATGTGGCCAGGTATTATTCTCTATGAATTTACTACTGGCCACATGGATTTTGTAACGGTACGAAAAGCTTCGGAAATACCCAATAGGTTGCCTACACAGCATCCCCATTTTCTAGAGAAAGTCGCCGACTAGCACCATCATAAATTCTTACGAGATTTATGTGAGCTGAAGACATGAAGATATTTGTAGACGATTGGCCTGAAAACTAGTTACGTGTGCACTGTGCCTTTTTGAACGCAAGTTTACAGTTGGATTTTACGGGCGTTTGAGTTAATCTCACTATAATAGTGAAGGCGGTTATGATAGCTTTTATGATCTGTAGAAGCTTTTAATCACAATGAAATACTATCTATGTACCTATTAACTAACATTCCATACTCCTATGCCGCAGAAGTAAATTCAACACAAGTTTCTGTACTTTTGGAAGGCGTACGAGTGGTCGAAGCCATCTCACAGAGGCATGTTTGAAGAATCTTCGGTTGGTTCGCCCCAGCGCAACAACTGACGATTATTGCTGTACGCACTATGCAAGTGCACCCAAGGACAACTCCCGCTTGATGCAGAACTATTACAGGGTATGGACGGCACAGTTTGGGTGGCTAAAGTGAACCGGTTATCTAGAACTATAGAAGGACTATGACCCCTTCCTGATCAATGATAACATGTAACACTATAATTATGTTCAGTCTACATTACTGTTTCCAATGTTCTAGCTAGACTTATTCTGAAGAAGTTTATTGCTTCATCAACAGACTAAACGATTACCTACTGTCTCCATGCAATATTGTACTAAAAAGTTGTAAAATCAATTGCAAAGATACGTAATTAATATAGATCGATGAAGCATTTTTGTTCTTATTTAATCAATAATCCTCGTATCGACTACGAGGATTATAGATCCCACAAAAAACATTTCATGTTAAATGTTGCCAAGACGAGACCATTTAGCTCGCACTGTCTAAAAGTAATCAGATCTCATGTAGAGCCAAGCTTCTAACTCTACACGCCCTAACTCTACAAGGCCTAACTTCGCAAACTCTACATCTTAGTCAAAATATGTGGCTTAGCCATTTCGCAACATTCACATGAGCGTAAGGTGAAAAACTCTCATACTGTTATGTGGTTATTGTAGTAACGAAACGGATGGGAAATCATCAAATGACTCCTATTTGATGATTTCCCATCCTCAAAAAAAAAAAAAGTTCGTAGCAGGTGGCATTCTGTAGTTCCTGCCTTCCCCCATGAGAAGAAGTCGTGAGTTTTTGTACGTGTATGTGTATCCATAGCTGGTATTAATAAATTTTACCTGCAATATTTGCGCCAGTGTCAGATAAATAAAGTCGTTAGGATCGAGACCAATATAGGTATTAATAATTTTCCTAATTATTATTAAAATATACCTGACTACTGTCTACACATTTGGCGTGAATTTATAGCCTAAAATTTGCACACGTTCCTATCTAGAATTCTAGAATAAATAAATGTCAAGACCTTATCTTTAAACATTTGTATTTATTGACAAGTACTTCGGTATGACGTATTTTAACTAACCACTAACCTACGACCCTTCTATTCCTTTCACACAGTCTGGACGTGATTTATTAGGGAACTGTTATTCTGTATTATTGTTTACCTCACTATATTAATATATTTCCATAGTAAATCCTCATTGTCATAAACAGGCCGTAAATGTTCAATGCACATTGCTCTTTCACTTGATACATTTAAAGGTGGTGCACAGACTGAGTTAATACTGTCTATTAGAGTGAGAATATCGCTCTTACAAACCATTGATGGTGAGCACAGTACCCACTGAGCAACAAAACCGTTTCATAGTTAAAGTAGTCAAATGTACTGAATCCGTTTTGAGGTTTTGACAAAAGACAAAATTGTGCGCGCTGCTTGGTCATATTTTTGGTGCGCACGGCTACACTTCAAGCTATAATAACCAGTATAAGCTGACTTCTGATTGTACGAAAAACCTATACAATGCGAGGTCAGCTAATACTGGAAATGTATAGCTTGATGTGTCGCTGTGTGTACTGCCAACCACGCAAATTCTGTGGAGTTTATCCAGTTCACTTTGCATTGTAACAACCCAAGAACCCAATTTCCTTATTTAAATTGTCATTGACACTAATAAACCCGGTAGCACCTTTTTAATAAACTAAGCCGGAAGCAACATTAGCAAAATTGTAATGATGTTTTTATTATTGTTTAAATGTTTATTGTTTTGAACGTTGAAATAAACAATACAGCAAATCCGATTGTTGAAAGAACAATCGATCTTGCTCATATGAGTATTTGCGAGTAGCATTGAAGAAGTAAATAAAAAACAATCCTGACATTGTTTTTTTTTTTGCGTCAGCCTATATTTTCCCACTGCTAGGCAAAGGCCTCCCCGATATTCTTCCACCTTTCCTTGTGCTGTGCCTTCTCCGTCTAATAGGTTAGGAACGAGTCCAAATCGTCACGCCAGCGTTTCTTAGGCCTGCCTCGGTAACAACGGCCGTCTTCAGGCACTAACTGTGTGACAACTTTGGCCCATCTGTCTGGACGCATCCTATAAGTGTAAGATACTATACCTAAAATATCACCTCGCACATTTTGCCCAAAATAAGGCCCTAAAGTAGCACGAGACAAATCTATTGTTACTTTCAAGTAGAGCATAGTCTTGGAGCACCTAAACAAAATCGTGATGCCTAATCAATTAATCAGAATGATCTTCTCGAGATCATTCTGATTACTTGATTAGGCATTACGAGTCAACCCAAGTTTCGTACATCTATAAAAAAATCCGTAACCTCGCATAACAACTTTACTTCTTAGGACTCCAAAGCATTGGCGGCCAAGAGAGCAAAATTCAACCCTAGCAAACACAAAAAGATGTGACGGAATTATTGTTTAACTAGCTGGTTTCACCCGTATTAGTTTCGATTCCGTGAAAATATCGGGATAAAAAGTATGCTATGTGTTAGTCCTGGTTATAAACTATCTGTGTGCCAAATTTCATCCAAATCCGTTCGGTAGTTTATGCGTGAAAGAGTAACAAACATCCATCCATTCATCCAAACTCACAACCTTTGGTGTTTATAATATTAGTTGGTTGTTAGCAAAAATAACTAAAAGGCGCATTGTGCATGTGCATCCTAATGTCAACCAAAACTCAAACACGCACTGTCGTCATAATCTAAACAAATCTGTCATCACTTCTGTACTGCTGATCTCACGTTTCAAAACAAAAATTGCCAATTAATAGATAGGATCATAATTAACATCGTCAATATCACGCTATTGTCTCTGGTTAAGAGTGATGCTAACAATGCCTATCTGTTTAACGTCTATTGTGTAATGAAATAAGAATTGTACACGATTTTATCATGCAGTATTATTGTGGTTTTTGTCATATCTGACTGGCTGTTAGTTGAAGGTATAGTACGGTAAGTAAAGACTTCAACGCGCAAGGTTTACATGATATATTTTATCATTTGACAAAGATCTTTAATCACACAGCGAAACATCGTAATGTTCACCCTGACTATGATATATGTGTGATTACAAGAATCTTAAAGTGCTTATTAAGTGGAGAACCATTTGGATTGTTGGCCAAATGAAGTGAGTGAAGTGACAACGTCTTGAAGCGACAAGTGATGCAAAGCTGTAAATTATGTTAGTAGGTACGCATGACGACATACTCGTATCAAGCTACTACGCTAAGCTACATTTCCGGCATATGTTGACTTCTCATTGTACGAAAATCCTATAATGCGAGGTCAGCTAAACCTGGAAATGTATAGCTTGATATGTCGTCGTGTGTACTGTAATATTAATTTAAAAAGAGAGGTCGTTTGCCTCTTTGTCATGTAAACCTGGCAACTGTCCGTCTATATGTCATAGACACTACTGTTTTATCAACTGACCGGGGTAACATTTCACATCTTTTCCAAAGATAAAATGGAAATATGGCGTCCGTCGTCGTATGCTCTCGATTCTTATAGCTTGACCCTACACCTGCCCCTAAGATAAGATATTCAGATTTCGCAAGCTTTTGTGATAATTTTCTTGAATAAACTTATATCTTATTGGCGGAAACCGCAAGATTTATCTATTAAAGATACTACTAGTTTTAGAATTGGCTTTTATTGATTGTTGTTATTTCAAGTGCGGTTAAACAACGGTCTCTGAACAGCAGAACCTTTTATGTGTCCTAAGGCTAGTCTACTTCTGAACATGTCCTCATTTCCTAGGTAGCTAGAGCAATCTTGAGGAGATACAAACGGGATCGGAAGATTAGGTTACGCCACCTTACAAACTGAGCGCGAATTACAGTCACTTTGAATGACGAATTGAGGCTCAATAAATCAGGCGCGTCAAGTACATTCTGAATAAGTTTACGTCATTATATGAAAATGATATCACTAGCTCGTATTAATTTGACCAGTGATTTAATTCTGCAAGATTTCTCAAGGTTTATTTATGTATTCTCGCACACAGTAAGGTACAAAGGCAGACTTAATGCTTTAGGCATTCTCTACCAGTCACCCAAGGGCGGTGAAGAGATGAGATGGCAGCTGTTTTGGTTGAGAGGAGTAAGTTTAACTTAAAGTACCTACGGCATTTTCATTCATTCATTTCAGCCGAATGACGTCCACTGCTAAACATAGGCCTCCCCCAAGCACCGCCACTTTGACCGGTTCTGCGCAAGTAACAAAATATTGGCCTTGGTTGGTTTCCACCAGTCTTTCACATTGTGTTGTCTTTTCCAGCTGTTCTTCATAAATTCACATGTTATCGAGCCCGCAGCATTTCCTGTAAAAATTAGACTCGGGAAACCGGTTCAATGTTCTAAGAAAAGTTGAATATTCTCACGAGAATTCCGCGACTAAATACGGGCAATTGTGCAAACACAAAACATTCCTCTTGCCTGATAAATATTTAATTCAAATGGTACCTGTTAAGGTACTTAATGTTCTATCAATATGCAAGAGTGTTCTATTTAAGAGCGTGATACAAGTCCGGTTGGTGCAATTTATTTGTTTTACTCCTTATTCCTTGTCCTACTCATGGCTTACAAGAATTATTTGACTTCCCTATTTGATACATGGTCTTTATCACAAATTCGTAAAATTAATCTTACTAAAAGGTTCATTGGCATCGTCGTATAGGTATGCACTCGTACGCAAACACGTGTTTACACAGCTTTGTTGATGTTATTTGCATAACTAACAGCTCAACTCAATATACTCTTCAACCTTTCTAAATAACTTAACCCTGTACCTACTTGTACTTACGTCGCTTGAAAAAAGGCATAAAATCAATCCGCAAAGCCCCTCTCCAATATATTGACTGAAACAACATCATCATCACTTCAACCGGAAGCTTCCGCTGCTGGACAGCGCCACATTTAATGGTAACTAGCTGTTGCCCACGATTTCGTCTGCAATCCAGAATGATAAGTAGCCTATGTCCTTACCTAGGTCATGGTCTATCTGTGTGCCAAATTTCATCCAAATCCGTTGAGCCGTTTTAGCTTTAAAGCGTAACAAACAAACTTCATCATCATCATCTGCCTAGCCTTTTCCCAACTATGTTGGAGCCGGCCAGCACGCCCGGCCACCACAGCCCCTAAGACCTGCGCCGCAAGTCGCCGCCCGCCTACCACGAGCCCGGACCCTCGGGCGCTGGCTTCCAGTCTAACCGGATGCAGCTGAATACCAGTATTTTACATGGAGCGACTGCCTATCTGACCTCCACAACCCAGTTACTGGGTAATACGATACCCAGTAACAAACAAACTTACTTTCACATAATTTATAATAATAATTAAGATTCACTAAAAACATTTGAGCTTCTCTTGTTTTTATGTCTTAATCTTACCTTATTTTTGCCAAAGTTATTTCGCAGTGCAATTAATAATGCATATTTTTTAACAGAAGGGTAATTAAGTTAATAGCTACGTACCCTATTAAATAGCCGATGGCTATCCCACGCACCATCTCCCTGAGGATGAGCTATTCCCATAAAATCGAGTTATGATCCGATCTTATAACCTATTTGATTACGTATCCTGCCTGCTAAAGATTACGGCTATCCTCACAAACTCACAATTAACCGGCGGAAGCACCTAACAAGAACTCTAGCAATAAATGTCGAAACAAATTGCGTATAATATTCAAGTACATTATTCCCCGGAATTACGCAAGAGGTGGGATCGAAAAGTAACATTATGGGTAAGAATTTCCATAAAATCTGCAATCGATAGGCTAATGGATCAGTTAAGTAGGTATGGGACTCAAGAATAGAGGTGCTAATTGGGATGGGGAGATAACATCCCATGTTATTGCAACTGCTATTAGATTATTTTAATTCTAATTAGTGTCCGAAAGCGGAATATTAAAAACTAAAATATTTTTTTTTTTTAATTACATTTATTATTTAACTTACGTATGGATCTAAATAACCAATTAAAAATACGTTGCTTGCTGGATATATTGTTATTGCGAACACGACCTGTCTATATAGGTACTAAAAGTATTCATTAGAAACTTTTTGCTTGTATCGATTGAGCTGCCCATACATGCGTGTATTGTACCCAACTTTTTATGTTACCAAACTATCTTTGTTAAACTGTCACTACTTCATTTGCTCCACAGCGTCTAATTCCGCTCCTATTGTACCGCTATACAAATCAACTTCTTTTAAAGTACATTCTTAATTACTTTCCTAAACTAGCGGATGATGCCGCAAAAATATATAAGAACAAGACATCATTTAAATATATCTTTATATTTAAAGGCTATTGGCCCGAACAAGAAATCCGTCATTTAATTTTTTGTTCAAACAACTGTTTGCCAACCGACCCACGAAATATAGTGGAGTTAAAAGTCAATATTGTGAACACCATGTCTAAATCGTTTTTTGTTGAAAGATTGATTTTTGTACCTTCTGAGTAGTTAATGTGGGGAAGTTAGTTATGCGTGGCCAATGAATTTCATACGGGTCTAGAGGCGAAGAAATCTTGGTAAGATTACAGTTTTTTGGTGAGTAACCTTGATATTTCTGAGTAATAGTATCACTTAATGAAGCTTTGCGGTGACAAAATATAAAAGGATCTCTCCACAAAGGGGTTTCAAAGCCACTGAGAAAAGTTCACCAGAAAGGAAAGGCCTCCATTAAGAAAGTCTTTGCCTTAGATTTGTGAAAGTGAAACATTACATTTCACCCCGAACTGACAGATACGCTACACACAGTCTGTTATAGTATCACTCACAACTCGGGTGCGCTTCCCGACTTCCCTGTCGTTAATCAAAGGCCAAACTCGACAGTTCTTGAAGTGATTCCCGAAATCTCATACCTATATATTCTCTTTCTGCCTGTTCATAATAGTTTGTGGCTAGACTAATACACTACATTCTCCTAGATTGCATGTAGAGGTAATGATGTGGGCATTACTGTGGACTGCAATCCTGTCCTCGCACCATTTTCAGTTTTTCCTCGTGATACCAATATAATTATTCTCAAATTATTACCTTCACGCAAAAAATTCTGACAGCCTAATTTCGACAGCAAGTCATATTGACATATCATTATTATGACAAATTGTTCCAATCAATCGGAACACATTATTACATGATCAATTACATTCAAGTATCTCAAGTCTTCTAATGCATTGTTCTGTCAAGCTAAGGTCGATACAGACTTGATCGTCGCCCTTGCACTATATTCGTCGCTTCGCAACCGAACAAGTCTCGATGTAAATAACAATGCTGGTGATTATGAATTCGTTACTAACATTTACGCATTAGATACGCAAAGTTCGATGAATGGTTGTGTTGAGTTCACATTACTTCGGGTTGAGTCGGAGCTTTTCGCTCACGGTCAACTTGTGGTGGAAGAAATTGTTTTGCGTGTTGTCTGATAGAAAGTATAGGAAACAATGGATTATGTGAAAGATGATGTGGTTGGGAAGGGAGTGAATACGGAGATCCAGCTTAGTAAAGTAAAGGAAACTGCGTCAACCCCAAAAACATGGGATATCTAACAATCTAAGAGCAGGATATTGATGATGTAAAATAGGCAACAGTATCCAGTGTAAACTTTGTTCTACAAAACATCAATAATAACAAAGAAACACCGTAAGAAATATCTTCATCTAACTCCATAATTTCCAAGCTAGCGATTGTATATAACATTCCACGATGACTTAAAGCTGATATCACATGACCACGTCATACATTACAGATATTACGCGGTCTAGTAATAACTTTTAACGATATTAACGAAGGATATGGACTCCACAAATCTCCATTTATGTCGCTTATCGTGTATTAAATCGAAACCCAAGAAATACATTCAACCTTTTTCGTAAACTATAAGGAGTTAAGTAAGTAGATAATAAAAACTACATAAATACGTAGTACCGTAGCACGCTGAGTCAGATATTAAAAAAAAAAACATGTGCGCAAGCACACGTCAGTCAGAATGTCATGACGATGACTACAACATCATAAGATAAATGTTCCTAACATTCTAAAGAATCGAATTCCGTTTTCGAATATCTTTGAAATGGCAACGGCACTCAGCGTAGCCGGTTACTACATGGCTTTTTTTATAACATAGGTATTTTTATTGCGCATAGACAGAACCCATGAGGTTTTCTTGTCTCTGTTAAAGCGATACTTTTCTACCGGGACATTTCAATTGGTGCTTTAGACGTTGAAGTAAAAGCAAATATCAATAAAGAGTACTTAATTTCTAGAGAAGGAATTTTTATTACACTACTGTCGTATAAAATCTGAACATTTTGGAAAAAAGTCGTATATGGTAAAGTTAAGAAAATAGACGTCTCCTCAATCCCAGAGAGAATAAGCCCAAGTAACTCGAGGAAACAAGACTCCAATAATGATCAAACAATGCAAATTATTCGCAGAAACCACGTCAGTCTCAAATACCTCCGTATTAACAATTTATTATCTGCAATTCAAACATCATAGCATGTCGCAATCGCATTGTTTTATCTGAGCTTGAAGCACACTAATCTAACCTGTTGAGGAATGTAAGGCCGTGTCTAACAGCCTTTTCTAAGGCACGTAGGACCTCATTTATCTGATGTGACAGGTATGAGAATATAGCATGACTGTGTGCATGTTTGGCTACGCAAATTATGGGACACAGGGTGACAAATTGGGTAATTAGTCTGTAACCACGATCTTTGGTAGCTGCTTGTTTTGTTGCGAAAGTCCTGCATCTGTGGCTTTAATCCATAGGATTTGTGGAATTGTAATCCTTATTATTGTGTCTTACAATTGCAATAAGGAGCTTAAAGGATTATTATTGCAGTCTGTTTTATCATTAGGATCAGCTTCCAGAATGTAAAGTGCTACTTCAATTGCTCTAGGTAATATAATGAAGTGTGGTGTTTCCGCGTTTTAATCCTGATTTGTGAACGTAATTTAAAATAAAATTCAACTTTTGTCTTCGTCCGTGAGTCGCCCAGTGTTTCGGAAGCGAAGCATTCTCAATTTTATATAGGAGTAAATTATTATAATTATTAGTGTGATTTTCGTAGTATGCCTTTTGTGACATAACCGAATAATTCATTAGCCAATACTTCTAATCGATCCATTAAGAAATTATCCTAGAGAAATTATTATTAGAGAAATAACGTTTAACTAAATAATGGCTATGCAACGAGACACGACTTCTGATTTCAACTGCAACAATAAATCTAATACTTAGAACACGGCGTGTGTAGGGAGCGGCTTACCTTTGGCTGACGAGGTCGAATAATGTTAATACCTCTACAAGAAGCAGTGTATCACCGTTATTTATGTCTACACTTGCATCTAACGTGCATTTGGCATTTTACTGTTTGTCAGGGTTAAGAACTCTGACTGGGAAACTAAGCATGGGTGTGCTGGTTTTAGAAAGCTTTTAAGAGGTAAAAGTGAATTGTGCATCTGCATTGGCTGTTTCTCTTGCGTATTGCGATACATGTTGGCGTCAGATATAGGAAATGATGGGTGGGCATGGCCACATGCTCGTTCATACTAAAGAGACAGTGACAGTTAATAATGAATGTTTGTTTTATGTGATTGAGTGAGTGAAGGGCAAAGCTCACTGGCAATGACTGACAAGCATCTTGTCAGTAGCTGGTTTATGCTAACGTGCCTGCTCCATTACTAGGGCAATCGCACTGAGTAGTAGATGTGAGATTCTAGTTTACCGTAGACCATTGCTGTCGTTTGATGCTATCAGTGTTCTTTTTGCTTTTGCAGCTGCCGCTTCGCTTGATCCAACAAGGTCACATTGTATATATATAATATTTAACTAGCAAATGGTAAAGACGTGTAGATTATTCTCTCTCTGTATCGAATTAGTCACACATTTTTTGCCATGGACCATCAAAGATCATGACAACATGCACACATAATAGATATAATTCTGAAAGTGTTGGCATCGGTGTTGGCAATTTGCACCAAACCGTACCGCTATGTCAACACGACCCAGAAATCTGTCACTTTTGTCACAATACCGCTCTCGTGACTCTAAGCTAAATATTTTACGTAAGTTCAACCTAATACAGAGACAATGGCTACCTTAGTTTAGCTGATAAATTATTTCTAACTTATAGGGTCATAATGGTCATAATCGAACAGCCGACATTGTAGGTGGCGGTCGATATCGTTATGTCAACTGACTAGTGTTATGAAATGCACTATACGTTGTGTTTTCTTAACTTTCTCATAGTGTACCAGTTAAATAAGCTTTCGCAGTTCCCTGATGCATAATTCATTAGAGTCAGGTGCTTTGAAGGAATATATTTGTTTGATCTAGTTTTTCTTTTAGTTCAGGCTTTCAATCTAATTGACCTGAAACAGGGAAAGGAATTGCACACCCTGCTGTATTCACATATGTCGTCGATTGGGGCAAGTATTTTGACAATTCGGACAACTGTCCGATTCTAAGTTTTGGTAACCTTCAGAGGGACAATGTCCATATTTTAAGAACGTTCGCATTCTGATATCAGTCTCAATCTGTCAAAAATGCCTCTAATTTACATACGTTCTTGACACGTTTTTGGCATTGATTGTCGGTAAGATGAGATTGCGAGGTGAATTTGAACGTTTTTAATTCGCCTTCAGATATCAGAGGGGCAATTCTCGTAATTTTAAGAACGTTCACAGTTTGATCTGAGTCCCGACCTGTCAAAAATACCTCTAATTTCCCTACATTTTGACAAGTTTTTGACGTATGTTTGTCGCCGAGATGAGACCGACTAGATTTTGAACGTTTTAAATGACGACAATTGGCCTTCAGTCGGATGTAAACGAATGTTTCCCTTTTGTTTCGCCTTGTAACCGGCCCACCGCTATTTCACATGATAATAGTTATTGCAGTGATGCAGTGTAAAAAGTTTGCAAACAACTTAAACCTCCAGCGGTGAATGAATGAGCGACAAGAACAAATCCATTCTCAGAAAGAGCAGTAATGTACTCTCTTCATTAGTTTTATATATGTGTACGATACTTTAATGACTACGATTATAATGTAGATATTTTCCCCGTCATCTGGGTCTATTAATGTGTTTCCGATAGAAATCTTTATGATTACGAGTCTCTTGAATAACATATTATACATATTTATACAAAACAGTATTTTATTGATTGCGTATTCAATTGTTTCGCGTTGCGTTTTATAGACCATTCATATTGAAGTGTTTTTCTTTTAAATTATATTATCTGTTGTAAAGTTTTTCCTTCCAGTGTTTACAGCTGCGGAAATAAATATTTGTACTGTTATAATAATATGTGAAGAGAACTTTCTAAAATGCCTTTTAAGTACTAACAAAGTATTACACAATTATTGTAACAATGAAATTGATAAAATATTTTGTCAAATAACACGGAAAGGAACTTTTTGAAAGTAGTTCAAAATAATTTCAGTTATGTATGACATCATTAAATTAAGCAAAGTTTCCACACGTTTTAGTTAGAATCAAAATACCTATATTAAAAAAAAAAAGACTTGTTTTTTTTTACCAAAATAAAACTATTATTTATATTGATATTTACCTCAAGATCGTCCAGCTACTTGTATTATTAGTAAGTATCATGATCAATATTAATTTATTTAAGTACCTACTAAACGATCTGCTAATAATATTAACGGCTGACAGGCAGTAGGAATGTACTCTAGATAGTAGTCGGCCTCAACACGGAGCGAGGACACCAAGCAGTGACGACCACACTTTTACTAAGTAAATGATTAATTAAATAATAAAAAATTTCGTTTTATTAGACTAAGGGCTGATTTTTCAATCATAAGATAACGTTTACCTGAAGAATAAATGTGACATTTTGACAGATTGTCCATATCAAAACTGTCAAAATGACAAACTTATTCGTCGGATAAAATTAGCTGGTGATTGAAAACCGGCCATAAGGAACGGAAATAAGAATAGGTTCGAAGAAAAGAAGTAGGAAGGTGCTGAAATAGGAATATAAATGGAACGCTTTGTCTAGCAGAGGGGTTCTAAATACTGGAATCAAGATCTATTTTAGTTTTTTTTTTCGCTGAGTTAGTACTAGTAATACCTTAGACATCGTATCCCATATAGTAATTGCCCAAGTCAGTGTGAGTGTAGCATTAGTTTGCAGTAAGGAATTTTCTAAAGTTGTAAAGTTAAGTAAGCAAATTACTATAAGTACGTAGGTACTTGTAGTAATTTTCTAAGTACGTGTAAGTCTAATAAGATCCTGTTTGAAGGAGTTACACGCATAGCCAAGCTACCACAGATGGCGTAAAAATACGGTGTATTAAAAAAAAAGCCGCTACCTGTTTCTTTGAATAGTAGGTACAGGTAAAGATGAATCTTTGAACCCCATTTCTTGCATTTATATGTATAAGAAAAATCATAGAACTTGATTCGATCCTGACCTTTGATGTTAACCTATCACAAAATAATTGCTATGTGGTGTTTCTACTAAAGAAATAATATTATTTCTTCGTGTCTGTTTTGACCTTGTCCCCCGTCGCGTATGTAGCGTGCAAGTGTTTTTATAAATTGTAAGACACTATTGAATTGACACCTATAAATAAAGACAAAAAAGCCAGGGTACTTATAGATTTTTTTTGCTCTTTAGAATAGGTCGCTTGTCACGTTGGCACTGCTATTGTTTGAGACTAGAATTGTGCTTAAAATAAAACAAAGGTTAAGAATTTTAGACTTTAATAAGACCGGCTCATATTATTACTAACAGCGCCCGGCGGTTTCACCCGCACAAGTGTCGATACCGTGGGAATATCGGGATAAAAAGTATCCTATGTGCTATTCTGATGAATAAGCTATATTTCTGTAAAGTTTCATCAAAATCCATTCAGTAGTTTTTGCTTGAAAGAGTAACAAATATCCATCTATCCATCCATCCTCACAAACTTTCGCGTTTATAATATTTGTAGAATTAAGTAAAGTGTGATTATTTGTTGATAAAATAAGAGTGATTTCTATCATTATCATAATTCTCTAGCCCTTAAAACCTAATTTATTTAGAATCGGCGCAGCATGTCTTCTTTTTTCATACTTTTCTATCAGTCGTCATCTCAATAATCATTCACATCTGTTCTAGCCAAATAATCTTTCACACAGTGAATCCATCGTTTACGCCGTCTCTCTATACTCTTATAGCCATCCACATTCATACTCAAAATTTTCCTCACGATGTTTCGCTCATTCCTCCGCTATCAACGATTAAACAATGAAAACAAAGATGACACTTGGGCCTATTCTACTCCACGTATGGTATGGTCAGCAAAATATCTTTTATTGCCAGATGAAGAAAAAAAAGAAAACTTAATATCTTCTATTAAAAAAGATATCCATTTTTTTTAGTATTTATTTTATTATCAAACGTTTCACACGGCGCTATTGTGCGCTACGTTTTGAACACATATTTTTTGCCGTGAAACAGCCTTCTTGCAGTATCCAGTCTTTTGGAATGCTTTATTATCGGCTCTGAATCATTATTAGTGCCGCAAGTACGAAAAACTATTAGTCCCCGCAGACATTAAACTTTACTGAGCGTTTATTTTCTACTGAGCAATAAAAAACTTGAACTGTCAATTTGGATCGTGATGCAACGGATGGCAACATTTGCTATCTCTTTTCTTGGCACAGGAAATTAACTATGTCTATCTCGCTCTCACAACTAAGCGTCACATGCCTTTTGATTGGACTATCAACCTGTTTGTATAGGTGTTCCACCAAGAGATGGAATCGACACATGGGTATCCTGTGGACATTTTTTCCAGCCCATTATAAATAAAAGTGTCCGAGGCAATAGAAAAATAAGGACCACATAAACGACACGGTCTTTTGAACGTATCTAGTTGGAAAGCTTTGTTAAAATCTTTGTGTGGGAATCCAGTGGTCATAATGACATTTTTGTGTCTTAATTAATGCCTTGAGCTCATAGTGTGTTGCGCCCCTTTGTTCCCATCAAAAGGCAGCTCGTTATTCAACTTTCAAAGGCATGCAATGTCCATTGCTAGTGGTTTATTACCTGTGCACGTGATTAATTAGGTTTTATGATTTGTCATGAATGTTATTCTTGGTCTTGATCACTATGCTTACAAATAATAGTTGCTTGTTAGACTCCGGACGTGTCATCTACATTTTTTTCCATTTTCTAGGCCCATAAAGAGCTTGGAAACAAGAATGTAACAAATTTGATAATAGCTACATTAATCAGATTACATGGTATTCGACATGTACCGTTTCATAAACTAAAGCGCAGCCGATTCACCGAATGATACACCTGTTCCATTTCTCAATTCGGTCCCAAAGAATGTAATTAGTCGTTGCCCAACTGTTCCGCTCAATCAATCTTTGTTTTGGGATTCCAATCTTTTTGTTTTATCATTGAACGTCTTTATTACGTGTCATTAGAGTTCACAAAACAACGGGAATCTTTCAATTAACGCTGACGACGAATGACGTTTGCGGCTCAGCGGGCAGGAACGATCGCTTGCCGAGAGTCCGGGACATAGCTTCGATCAGCTTGCGTCTATAGAATTATGAAACTTTACGAGATAAATTCGAAAGATAATGTTTTTATTACGTATAAAATAAAATTTTATCTTCTACGTTAGTTATGTGTGGTTTTACTAGCCAACGGATTTAGCAATGTACCTAGCATTGATACATATCTGTTTGAAAGAAAAAGCTTGCGTTTATTAACCGGATAGCCTATTTACATGAGTCAATGATTTCGTAAGCTTTAAACTTTAAGATGATTCATGTCACATCCGCCAAGCATTTGACCGTATTTTTTTAAATATCGCACTGGAGGCTGTATTTACTCAGTACTGATAATGATGCCTTTGAACTTTAAAACCTGCTGTATTTTTGTACCGTGAGACTCAGTGAGACGAAATCGAATTTCCTCCGGCTCGACTAACCGCACAGGGTCTATCCTGCGGCTTCTTTGAATGTGCCCGAGCACCGTGTCGTTACTCCCCCTCCTCACCTCACCAACCTGACCACCGCACCGCCGAATCCTCGGAACCAAGGTGTGCTACGGTCAAGTCTTTTGTTTGTTAAACGCAATACAGAACCAACACGTACACGGAATAAAGCACCGTCGTGTTTACTCTTTTTGTGTTCTCAACCGGAGCAGCCTTTTGGCCGCAAAACAAATAAAAGGTGCTCCAGATCGATATTATGTATGAGCACCGATTACTACCTCCATGTTGCAATTGTGACTTGCAACTACGAAAGTGTTGCGTGATGTAAGCGTTTTATAGCTAAAACATGACGAATAATAATGGCTTATTATGTCCAGGTCTAAATGGGATCTTATTTTATCAATGTTTACTGTCAATGGTGAAGTAACAAGTTTATGGGCGAAATATTTCTTTGTTAAATTTTCTGTGAGAAACTTAAACGGTCACTAGCTTTAGTAATAGCACCAGAGACTGATCTTTTTTGTGAAATAAAACATTTACCGGTAGACATTAACGGGTTTGTTCGACAGGCGTTGGAGCGAATAATCGATCCTAAATTAAATAACAGCAATTGAATGCACTTAACAAATACTTATCTAATTTTTGGAGTCTCGGGTCGATTGTTCATTGCCGCATTGAGAGCCTATTAGAAATTGGGCACTTTCAAAACTGGTTTCAAGATCGATATCGATCGAAATGATTTTGTCAGGTACGTAAGTTTTTGAACTTTTTAAGATGATCAAAATTATCTTGAAATTGTTTCTTACATCACGTGTCTAACTGATTGATTAATTGATTAAACAGATATGAAAATCAAATACGCGTGTTTGTCTGACATGTCTCCATCTAGAACATGATAATCGAGCTTATTATTTTGTGACTTGTGTCAAGTTGTGACTGGTTTCGAAAGGCTTACATAAATCTATGAAACTAGACAGTTTCAATTAGAATTTCAATGTTGAGTCTATGTACCTGTAACATTGCCTAACTGTTCTCCGATAAAAAGGTACAATTACATCCTCCACTTTAGATGCTTCAGCTGATTATTTAAACACTTCTCTTTTTGTCTAAAGTTCATTCGCCGAGCTTTACTTATTGGAAAATGGAGGGACAAAAAACTAAAACAACCGTATTTAAGTAAACAAGCAAGAACCTGGATTCCTCATGGCATGTTACTGCCTTATTTTAGAGCCTCCATTAATTTTGGCGTGCCCAAAATAGTACTTAATAAGCTGGGATCGGTAACGAGTTGCAGAGAAGAGACATGCAGGAAACATGACGTCATTTTAAATGTTTTACCTTTTTCCATGCACCAAGCCTTTATGAATGTGTTATTTCATACTTAAATATAATTGCTTAGATCCCTATCATTATTGTGCGCACGGCGGGATGGCTCCCGGCGAGGGAACTAATCTTGCCCGTACTTTTGGTCGTATGAAAAAACTTGGGTCTTTCTAATCGTGGGAAGTTCCGATGACTTTGTTTACGATTAGCTCTATTATGTTTGGAATGACTCTATTTGAAGAAAGTGTAAACTTTTTTTATTCTTCAGCTTCTGTTTGATCTTCGTTTCATGCAATTTGTTTACCATTACGTTGCCCAATTGTTGCTGTAGCTTTATAGAAAACGTGACCGTTTACTGTAGTTTCTTTTTTATTCTCTAAACCAATATTGCCGATTAAAATGTCTGAAGTATTAATCTTTTTTCCACAATATTCAAATGTGCTGTTTCATCTTTGATGGACTACAGTTCCCCTTTTCAATTTACTAATGGAACATCCAAGGTAGTGTTGAAGCAATATGATCAAGTTACAAAATCAACATTTGGATCTATTTTTTCTTACTAAGTATATTAAATCCGATATACATGTACTTTTCCTTTACCTTCCTTCACCCAGGTACACGTAAACCAACAGACACTTGATACATGCGTGATACCTCCGGATGTGGTACCCTTACATCTGTAGAACCAGTTTGAGACAACGAACTTTTTGTCCCACTATCTCGTCCGTTTGTTTGCCGACTCTTGGCCATTAGCCGACTGTTTGATGTTAGATGTGATAGAGGAATGGGTGCGGCTTTATATTCATACGTGGCCTTGCGATTTCGGGGAAGGTATGACGCAAAAACTTGGATTCGCAACATCAGTGCAGTTTTTAATGAGTTGTTCGGTATTTTGGGATTTAGATGTTGTATGGGATATTTTTTTGTTGGAAATAGTGTTTCTGTTCATTAGTGTTCTTCAAATGCCAAAGTTTAAAGCGTCTGGTGTTAGAATTTGGTTTGGAGATCGAGAATTCGATGTAGGTGAAACTATATTTTAGAATCAATCACAGCTTACAGCGTCAACCTGATTTCCCTGTAGAACACTACAGTACAAGACAACCCTATTTCACAATCCAACGCATAGGTGATTAAGTAGACCGCATCAGTACTAAACATCTCCTCATCGTATTCACTACGATGAGAACAGAACGATACTATAAAGTTAAATTGCATTTAAAGCATGGTTCACATGTTCCATATTCCCGTTCTCCCACGCAGGCTCCCATTAAGTACTACACGCGATCATCAATCTAAGGCCGGAACAATAGGCTTAGGAAGACTTCAGCGTCGCGAATTTTTCGAACCGAATCGCATACACATGTGAAATGACGTTTAGAATCGCTGATGTGTGTAGAACTTTCGATTTTTGTGTCGTGAAAGCTTCGTGCAGTATCGGTAATAGGGGTTTTGTTTGAACAACGAGTCGTATTGACCCTTTTAGCTATTGTTCGGTTTTAATGGTATGTTATGTGACACGTCAATTTCTTGTCACGGTTTAGCAATGGTGAAGTTGGGAGCCATTTTACGTTTTTTAATAATTCTATCTAGACTTCTTGGGGTCTATTTAACACTTTAGAATGAATAATTAACTAATTATCTTTATTTTTCCGGTAAAACGAGTTTGGATACGCTTTTTTTATGGTTTTTGTAATCGAATGGGTGCCAAGATTTTGTTTTTACTTCTCTTTTTGCATAATAAGCAGAATGCAATTCTCTAAACGTATGCAAAATTAAAGATCTGACAGAGGTTGTATGGAAACCTGTTGGCTGATGTCATTCGCCAAAAATAACTTTACTGCAGGTCATTTAAAAGCCAAACCCAACTAATTCTGAAGCCAAGTTTTTGTGCGTGTCTGCTACTAATATGGACATCCTAGGACAGGAGATCAACCATTATACATACCATTTTCGTGTGTTCACTGAAGGTTAATTCTAAAAACGTTAAAAGAACTAAACGCCTAACGGTACATAGCTTCAATACCTATGAATGGTAGTTTAGTTTTTCCCTTTTTAATCATGAATGAAATTTGCATAGAGTGATGCCCCAGAATACATAGTGCTTACGCCAACAAGTTGTTTCGTCTCAACATTTAAATAGACTGCCTTTGTTTAGTTCTCCCACGAATAGCAATAACGGAACATCACTAAATGGTAGTTAGGTACGTCACTACTCACTACGTGCGAAAATCCGATGCGTTATTTGTACGTGAGAGAGTAAATTGAAATTTATGCCAGTCTGACAGCTCAATGAGACATAGTTTATTCGAAACAATGTCATTGGCAGAAGCTGTACTTGATTGGTTTATCGACGGTTTTTGTTTGCTCAGGCGGTAACCGTAGTTATTTGTTATTTCTTTCATGTACTGATGTGGATGGGGAAATAAATGTGAGTTTGTGTGATCAATGCTTAATGTTGACAGTGGGATCAGGCTTTAAGTGTCTTTAAACTTCTACGTATGCCATATTTTGAATATTTAATCGTTTTGAATATATAAGTATGAACTTCTGGTCAAGCTAGCCGTGAACCAAATTATCTCTTATTTTGTCTATAATTTAATAATAAACGGATCGCCCTTGACATTTAGCATAATTTGTATTAAACATTATTTATTTGCACAAGATTTCAAAGAAATCGTCAGCCATTTTGCTAAGTAAATTATTCACCGATAAGATCTTTTAAAAGCAAAGCTTTCCTATTCTCAAACAATAAAATGGAGAATTATGTAGGTATTGTAAATTTAGAAAGTATTTTATGCAAAATGGCGATGTGAAACCCGATTAAAGTTAATAAGTATAAATACTTAAATGATTTCATATCTCGTATAATAAAGTTCGTCGTAAAGGTTGCATAAAGCGTTTCTTCGACCTTTTTATGTCTTATCCAATATCCATTCTTTCACTTTTCATAATTCAAGTGGCATTTTCATGGTTGAGTAATTCGGTTGCCTTTTTTTTTATTAAACTGAATTTATACAATCACAAAATGAGTCTTGAGTATAGCCGCGAATGAATAGACAAAAATCAATTTTGATTACAGATTAATTAATCTGCTTACCCTTTTCCCATGTTGGGGTCGGCTTCCAGTATAACGGAATACCAGCATTTTACGGAGCGACTGCCTATCTGACCGCCACAACCAGTTACTGGGAAAGACGATACCCCTTGGTTAGACTGGTTGTCAGGCTTTTGTGCTTCTGGCTCTCGTAATGACTGTCAAAGATGTACGAATAACAGCTGGGAGCAAAGGCTTTACGTGCTTTCCAAAGTACGGAGGGGTCTCGATATGTAATGGACAGTCACCCATTCACGAACCAATTGCGACAAGCGTACCTTAATCTTCGAATTATCGGAGTGGTTATTATTTACCTAGCAATTTTGACTATAGGTACACACGGCTACACATCAAGCTATGCAAAACCATAGTATTGGCTGACCGTTCATTGTGAGAAAATATCATACAAAGTGAGGCCAAGATAAACTGGTTTTGTATAGCTTGACGTGTAGCCGTTTGTACCATAATATATTATAGTAATTTTCTTTGTTCGAACATTGATTTATCGCAAATAAAAAAAATCTGCTATCGGTACCTACTGCTTTTTTAAGCCCTACTGCAACAACTTTAATTGCGCAACGCAAGTACAGTTCCGTAGCACTAAACATCAACAAATGAGTACGTACTGCAGGTTGTTAACCCTTACTTACGAGCGTCAAAATAACTTATTTTCCGCCTGACTCACAGATTGCCCTGCTATCAACTGATAAGCTATGATTTTCATTAATTACGAGTTCTATAATAAAACATCGTGCTATTCAAAAACCGTAACACAGTACACACAGCAAAACAGTTTAGTATACCAGGTCAGAAATTACCCTTTTCAAAGTGGGAACCAGAGGGGCAGTTCCCGTATTTTTATGAACGTTCGCATTCTCTCTGTCTCACTCTACCAAAAACATCTCTAGTTTAGCTACCTTTTTGACAAGTTTTTGACATTGATTGTCAAAAAATCAATCAACTCAGCCTATCTCAGACTACCGCTGCACGCTGGAATAAGGCCTCTCGCAGGCTACGCCAAAACACCTTGTCCTTCGCCTTCCGCATCCAATCTGTTCCAGCCAACTTCTTAAGGTCGACGGTCTATCTAGCCATCAGCTATCATATCATTGATTGTCGCTGAGATGAGATTACGACTAGATTTTGAACATGTTTCATTACAAGTATTGGCCTTCAGTCTGTTGTAGTTGGGTTAGCTGTCTGCCGCCCGTATGTTATTTATCTATTTTTTCTACTGTACACATATAAAGTACATCATCAGCCACACTATAATAAAGATATTATTAAACATAAATTGCGTTCAATGTTACGTTCAGCTAATTAATGGTTTGGTCAGAACGCATGAGTTTCGATCGTCCAATCAACATTCGTTTCGATTTTCGATCAGTCGTTTCGTAAGATCCCGATCGGGGAGTTCATACGAACATTATTGATTTCCTTCTACGGATTCTGAATTTTATTTTTTTGGTTTCCTGTTCACTTTCCGTAAGGATTGCGTGTGAAAGGGAAACCGGTTCAAACAGTTTTTGATACAACTTTTGGTTAATTTACTTTTGCACAAAGTTGTTTAAATTATGATGAAGCTTTTGAACGCGTGAATTTTGAACGCTTCTTCTTTACTGCTTAAAACATCCTCAATTGAACATTTACGGGTTTCCGGAAGGTCTGACCACCAAATAGGCAATAAACTTCATAAAAACCTTGAAATTACCATAGGTAGGTACTTACATGCACAAAACTCGCAGTTTTCGATCTTTAGCAGTCAGATATTTCATACTAACACACTGGATATGGAATAGGGCGGCAACCGTAAAGGTCAGTGCTGTCAATGTTTAATTAATAACTAATTCGCGTGCTCGTCAGATAATAACGTTAATTATGCTAAGAATACTTTAAAGATGTAATCACGAACTAATGAAGGTGATGATTCAACTGTGAAGCATGTATTATATTAGTAACGTATATTATTTAGACATTCAACGAAACACACACATCAAATCCATAAATTACGAGAAGATATCGAAATTAACCAGACATTCAGGATAAACACTCCTTTAGCATAATGATCCTATAGATAATTGACAGCATTTAAAAAGCTTATATGGGTGTGTTGGAAACACCGAGTGAAGTTACTTCGAGTGCTGGCAGTAAAGTTTTTGAACGAGGGAACTTCCATAGAGTATAGAAAACTTGCCGTCATTATTATTTTCTCATGCCGCGAAACGCGTTTGATTTTATGTTTTGTTAATATTTTCGGATTAATATCCGGTTTGTGTTTGTATAGGCGTATAGCTGATACATGTTTTAAACACCCTCTGTATATAAATAGTTAATAGGTGGAACCTTATTTTGAATGATTTTATTAATGAACTATGTATTGCCTGCGACTTCGACTGCGTGAAATTTCCCCGACACACCCCGTCACATCCCACCCTTGCTATTACTTCGTTTCGCTTAGCGCCTTTCCTCATTTTTTTTTATTTTTGCTCGGCTCCTAAAGGTCCTAGCATGATGTTTAAGCCTTCCTCAAAAATTGGGCTATCAAAGACAAAAAGAATTATTCAAATCCGACTGGACGTTCTAGAGATTAGCGCGTTCAAACCAACAAACTCTTCAGCTTTATTATTAGTATATAGATCTGAAACAGTGGCGTAGCTACCTAGGGGCTAGGCGGGGCAGTGCCCCGGGGCCCTCAAGCCCAGGGGGCCCTCGAATCCAGAAAATCTTGATCGAACTGAACTTTTGAAAATTTCTCCCATTTTCAAAATAAATATGACAGGTTGCATCCAGACTTTAATCATGGTAACTCAGTTGAGAGAAATTCGAAAGTTATACCTAGGGAATTCCCCTAAATTCAAACTGTGGGTTGGCAGTGTTGTCAATTTGACGGATAGCGATATGTGCGTTTTATTATTCATCGATGTGTTTTATTGTGCATTCAAGATTTTTGCAAAAATGCAGGTCACCTGCAGTAGCATCGATAATATTTTGTTCGCTAAGCATTGTTGTGAGGTATGCAGTAATAACCAGATCAGAAAATGGACAGCCAGTTGATATAGAGGTAAAAGAAGTGTTTCTAGTCTTTTATGCAGCCATCAAACATGGCACGGCAGATTTAGTCTAGTAAGTAAGTGACTACATTATTTATCGCCAAAAATATTGATTTAAAAAAATGTGTGGGGCAAGGTTATGATGGAGCCAGTGTGAAGAGTGGTGTGTATAATGGTGTACAAAAACATATTAAGGAATTATCCAGCCTAACGCGGAGTACGTACATTGTGCCACTGATAATTTAAATTTGGTGATAAAAGATGCCGTTTGCTGTTGTGTGGACATACAGATTTTTTTCGCAATGTTGCAAGATTTGTATAACTTTCGTCCAGTAGGGTCAATACGATATCTGCAATGAAACTTCGTTTTTTTGATATTATCAAAACATTATCAGAAATAAATTTCAAGAGTCCTAATAAAGATGAGCGTAGTGAAGCCGAGAGTATTAAAACAAAAATGCGAAATTTCGAGTTCGTGTTGCTTTGCGAATTCATGCAGTGATTGAATGACATCAATTTTGCATCCAAAACTTTACAAAAATACGACATCAATTTGGGCGAGGCAAGTAAAGCATTAGCAGAGACCAAAGCAACGTTGCAAATTTATAGAAATGATTTCGAATTATTCAAGTGCAAAGCCAGTGAAACTGCAAGAAAATATGGTAGGTATAGATACCCATTTTCATGAAAAAAGGCAAAGGAAAGATAAAAAACATTTTGATGAATTAACTGCTGATCACTGATTTCCAAACAGAGAAGAAATATTTAAAATTGAGATTTTCAATAATGTACTAGACACAGTCATTAATAGCTCAATTAGATACCTACACGTTTTACTGGTATGACTGCAGTTTGTCAAATATTCGATTTTCTAACACCAACATTTTATTACATGTTGATGAACCAACTTTATTATAAAAGTGTGACGAATTCCAAAGAAAATATTCAGATACAATAGGCCCTAGCTTTTCACTTCAATTTATTAATATTTACCACCTAGTTTTACCTCAATTAACTCAAGCATGGACTGTTCACCAAATTTTGTAAGGAAATAATGAGCAAATATGGAGTGCTAGAATGCGACCTAACGGAAGTATTTACAGCAATGTTATTATTCTTTACAATTCCTGTCTCTTCTGCAGCAGCTGAAAGGTAATTTAGCAATTTTTAAATTGCTAAATGACCTTTCAGCTGCTATACTATTTCTTAAATAATTTTTTATTACTTTTTAGTAATAAAAAAAATATTTAAGAAATAGTATGGGCCAAACCCGACTCCAACATTTGAAAACAAAACCGCATCAAGCCAGGGGGTCTACTCCGAAGTGGTAAATGTATCGTATCGGCCGAATGTTCGGCCGTTTCCAGCTACGAAGTTACTATTTGGTTCGGTTGGTCCCGATCCTACACTCCTACACTCTTTCGAATATTGACTATGGTCCCGACCCAACTTAGCCGATCCGAACTTTTTTTCGCATTTTTCAAAAATATTCGGTTCGGCCATGTGTCGGTCCGATCCGAACATTCGCACTTTGCACTTCGGAGTAGACCCCCTGGATTTAACCGAAGTCATTGATACTTTTGCGAAAACTAAAGCTAGGAACAGATTGTAAATATAATTGTTATATAGTCAGTTGGTAGGTCCGACCTTCATATAATAAACCCTTGAATCTTTTCGTTTTATTGCCCTATACTTACACATTAAATACAAGTATTAATTGTAATTTATGTTGATACTGTTTAATATTTTTATTACCTGCCCTGGAGTGCACGAAAGAGAGCCGATGCTAAAGTAGCTTAGCATTTTTAAAGTATTTGTATATTTATTATTTTTACTTGATAAACCCTAGCCAGTTTACATAGCAGTGGGGCCCCATTTTTTTATTTGCCCCAGGGCCCTTGGTTACCTAGCTACGCCACTGATCTGAAATGAAAAATACTATCGTTTTCTCACTTTCTTGCATATTTAATTATTTATCCCAGAAAAAAGGTAGCAAAAGGCGGTCACTTAGTCAAGATAACCCACGCCACTATTGCTCTATTCTCGCACCAATAGATGAGGTGACGCCACCAATCTGATTCCCTCACGGCATGCAACTTTATCGCTTCCGCCTGCACCGGCGCGGGCGCCGAGAACGCAAGTAATAGCAGGCCTTATCTGAGACAAAAGGACCGACGCCACTATACCATGTTTTGGTCCGTTTACCCTATTTATAGGATGTTGTTTTTGAATGGTCCTTAGTTCCGATAACAATATCCCCATATTTATTTAACGCCTATCCGTCTGTTGTTTTGTATGTCTAAAAGCTATCTCTTATTTGGTTTGAGCGTGTTATTTTTAGAATTAGTGTATTTCCTTTACTGTCTACGGCACTGTACTTCAGCACGGGTGGCCCAGTTGTTACGGCCGTGACTTACGGGTTGTAGGTCTTGCGTTCAAATGTAGACAGGCGATTTACTTTGTGTAATTTATATTATCACCACTCCTCTCAAAATGGTGAAGGAAAACATACACATAGGAAATGGGCTTGTCCTAGAACCAAAAATCGAAGACATGTGACGTCTACCAACCCGCGCTGGGCCCCCGTGGTAGACAACAGCCCAGTCCCTCTCGAAGACCGCAGACCTGTGACCCAGCTGGTGGGAACATTAAATGCTCATCATGCTTATGCTATTAATGATGCTAAGTAATTTTGAGACACAACAAGACAAAGACTTGATAGGTGTCAAATATCAACAGAAGAAGTTTCACCAAGTAATTTAAAGTAAAGTTATGTTGCCAAAGCTAAAACAATTTACCCTTGTATCCTTGTACGCGTCCACCACGCGGGCCCAGTGCGGGCACTGGGCCCGCGCGTGGTGGATTACGGCCCATTCCCTCTAACCGAGAGAACTCCTCTATTCCAGCAGTGGGAACATTTTAATGCTGATTATGCTTTACTATCAGTGCTACACAATATTCTGTGAAAAATTTAGAACAGTTTTTAGATCGTAAATTAATTTGTATTTTTTTTTTGTTTCAGGTTAGTATTTCATTCATCTAAATCTTTTGCATCATTATCACTTACTGAAAGCCGTTTGGTATTGGTAAGCAATCTTATTTATTAACTTGCTGTACCTATTAATCTCTTTAGTCCCAGTGTTTTCCCAGCATATCAGTACCGGCGTTCGTAAAGGAAACTGGTCCTCCGCTTCTTAGGACCATTGTTGATGATTTAGATATAGTTTCTCGTTTTTGTTGCTTTACGTAAAATCAAGAAACCGCCTTCGCCACGTTTAGAGAAATTTCCTATTCTTAACATGGTCTTTGAACTGCTATAGTAATATACTCTACAAGTATAGCGGTTACTAGTATTTTTCGGCCGAAACCCTCCAGAAACGTATTCCTTTTCACTTATTTTATTCTATTCGCGAAACCTATAGCTAATATAAACAGTGTTCGTAAACAATATGCATTTGAAGGCCATTGACTAGTTTCCACTGATAATCACGACCTTTGGTTGTCTTACAACAAAAAGGTCGGTACAAAATACCTGTAAAATAAATTAGGATACAAAATTATACGCATTATTATACCGCTCTTGCCTCCACAGCAAGAAAATACCATGGAAACAAAAGACCGTCTGCCTTACACCAAACTTATGAATAATTCTAGATTCCAACCGTTAAGATGTTCCTAAATCCCTTTTTCGTGACATCTTCACCGCTATTCCATACTCATACAGTTCCCAGACCGTTCACACAGATTCTATTCACAGCTATTACACTATTACCAGCTATTATGCAGCAGAAACCAAGTCAGTCACATCATCGAAGCTCGAACAATGTCAAGTGTTCGCTCACAAGCATTTTCCCGTTGCATTCATTGCCATAACGTTCAGCGATTCACCTATTTCGTCTAATGTTTTTATGCAACGCGTTTTGTGCATAAACTTGTACATTATTGGTGCTTATGTATTCGTAACGTGATTTTTAAATCGTTTCAGATTATATGACATTAGAATTGCTGATCGTGGGCGTTTGATATTGTCGTGCTTTTATGTTTTACCATTTATGTATAAATTCCTTAAGTATTTTTTTTTGTGGAAACCAAAGGCATGTCGATGAATTAAAAATTAAAGGTATGGATTTATTTAATAACTTTACTGACCGGTTCAATAATATGTACATGAAGAATCTTCGCCATTTTAATTAATTATAATATTTATTTAGTATTTCAACGTATTACGGAAGTCTGTTTAATTCAATAGTAACACCTACGTTTTGCCATCAAAACTATGATGGGAGTGATAGGTCGTAACCACGACCACCAATGCTTTTAAATAATCCAGTCCAAGGATAACACAACACCAAAAACATTTGCTGCATAACCCAGAACTTTCTCTCAATGCCAACAAAATGTATACAAAATGACCTACACAATTTTGCATCGCACATTTGTCACATAACATAATCTCGTGCATCTGGCAGTCGGCGCACGCGCACGTTGACATGCATGCCACGCACGCATCGGATAGCATCGCGAACATTGGTCCCTCGTGTTTACAAGGATTAGGTTTGTCAATATCCTATTTATTTTATTTATTTCGTTTTGCAGATTTTTGTAGGTTTGCCAACGATTTTGTTTTGATGACCAGCACTAATATTATCAGTGTTTAAATATATTAGAATAGAAATGGAATCTCGTCACTCATTAATTAAGCTTCATCATCTGCTAGCCTTTTCCCAACTATGTTGGGGTCTGCTTCCAGTGTAACCTGAGTACCAGTATTTTACATGGCGGGACTGCTTATCTGTCCTCCACAACCCAGTTACTGTGTAATACGAAACCCCTTGGTAAGATTGGTTAATTAAGCTTTTGTGTCTGGTAATCTAGGAAACTCTAGGACATGTTATCCGGTCTATAGCATTGTGAAGAACTTTCTCCTATTTGGTTATCGTGATTAGAAACTGATCTAATTGCTTTCCAAACCAATTCTTTTGTCGGAGTATAGATTTATGTACTTGATAACTTAGTCCAATTCACGGCAGTCAAATGTCAATCTTAAATCTTAGTTATGGAACAAATTATGACGTTACACGATGATGATTATTTTTCTAAACTCATTCCAAACGACTTTATCATGCTTTTATGCTTGAAAACTTTAACCTAATATGAGCTAGTATTAGAATTTTAAACTATGGCTGACTAAACCATTTTGATACAGTACTCAAATGCCTTTTATGAAACCCTTGATGAGTGAATATGAATATGAATGATATATTTATTTGCAAGAATATAGATAGCTAACATAAGTTCTTAAGATTGATGGGTTTCACTATATTATTCGGCATTTCTGCCGTGCAAATATTTAGATTTTACATCTTGGTTATACCTACTTATCGCATGCAGTACACATTTAGTAATTATCAATAACATAAAAATACTAATAATAATTTTATAATTTAAGGATTTCAATGCAATTAATAAAATTAAATACAATTCTAGTAATTTAAAACAATAATTTATATAAAAAATAGAGATCAATAATAATGATGTCATGTCAATTGATGAGATAGTTCTCTGAATATTTTTGACCGAGATCACGCACGTGAAATATGCCGCTTTGTAAACAAGGCAAACTATAATATCAGCAATTAAGTACATTGTTAAATTCTTAAATAACAAAGACACATTTAAATATTCATGAAGGTTTGTTAACTTCAAATCAAGGTTTATCGTCTTAAATTACGATCGTTAAATTGGTCAAATTGCATATAAAACTATTAGAATCTTCCGCATTCCTACTCCAAGCAGCAATTAGAGTTTTATCATCGTGATCAACTTTCGAATCTTTGGGAGAAGTTCCAAATTCCGGTGCCATTTTTGGTCCTTATGCTCTTAAATGACGTATTTCAAAAGCAGTTTAGATGAAATCGTGTGGAGTCCGTACGTCACGGTGCCTGACGGTTGCTCGGGTCACTGCCCGTGAACTCGTCTGCATTTCCTCTATTTACTGGTTTACTGATGTACTAACCTCATGTTCTGGCTTATTTAGGGCGTGAATTGAATGAATATGCATTGTTAAAGTCAACGCGTAACAATGAGTAGGCTCTTTGGAGTGAAGAATATGTATTTATGCAGACGGTTAATTCCGCTACAGGCTGTGATATAATCTACGCCGAACACCAGAAGCTATATTTTGTAAGGAGCTGATAGTGGGCTTGGTATAAACGACATCTTCGGGAACCCCCATCAAAAAGTCGGAAGAACGTTAGAAAATGAAATGATTATGTACAATAGTTCACTCGCCTAATGGCAGAGACGTTATCTCAAAGAGAGTGGTTACGTTTCACAGCAATTTTTGTCCTATTATTTAATCAAATCATTTGAAACGTAACATGTGAAATGTCATCACGAACTATACTTTGAGCATATTATCATCTCATTAACTAGCTCTGGCGTCTACGATCGTGTGCGAAATAACCCATCTGCTTGTGGTGAAACCTGTGCGCGCCGACCTTTGACACATAATCCAAGATGGCTGCCGAGCTGTCAAACTAAATACTCTTACTTTCCTTATCTGCTAACGAATCATATTTTACCGTTTCGTAGCCCCTTTTGAAGATTCATTGTGGCTTTGATTCACAGATACAATTGTGAAATCATTTTAAAAGAATTAACACTTTTTGTTGCCCGAAAATGACTGACTACCGGTGGCTGTATTGATTGTGTAATCCACACTTGAGACGCCATCCTTTTCTATGGTATTGTCGATGAAAGAGATAAAATTACGCAAATAAACTATACAAATGTAACTTTCGGTTATACTAAACCGAATAAGCATTTCTAATTCGCAAATAATAGTGAATCAGTCCCGGATAATGCCGGTTAAGATATGGCGCGTTATTTGAGTCCATAAACGATAAGTAGCCGTGCAAATCTTGTATCGTATTCATAGTTGAATTATTTAGACTTTGGAATTTCGCCGAGATGTATTTATCGGCCAAACATGACATTTGAAGAAATTAGAATGAAACGTTACGTGATTTTATTGTGTTTGTTGCGTGCACTACATTATGGTTCATTTATCATGGGCAACGTCGATTCGCCGAGCGCAGTCAAGCCATAGAAATTGTACATTACAGTTTCCTTATGTGTTCCTTCGTCTCTTATGTTATGATTGATATCTGAAGTTTTCTGTTGAGTTTTTTACTGATTCATGTTGTCCGTTTAAGTTATGACTTAAGTGAGGTGTTTCTTATGAATCAGTGAAGAACTTGTTTGTTGTTTTTATGGGTTTGTTTTATTCATTAGTTGTCGTTCACCGAACATTCTTGTTCAGTATTTTTAGACTCGTCTCATGAATTTTAATTTAACGATATTTAGGTAGCAGATATTTGTTATCAAATTAAATTCAAAAGCATGGTGAGTGGAGTAAGAGTAGCACTTAGAATTCTTGCTTTATCATTCAATAAAGATAATGGGGGTCCAGAGGTTCATGAGGTAAATGAGGCTGATTTTATGGTCAGGTTAGGTGTAATAAGCCATAAATCTCCATTACTTTTACGACTTGAACTAGGCCTCGGCAGACCGTTGTTTACTAGCTTTCGTTTGCGCTTTTATTCACGTTTAAAGAACATTTTTAGAAGGGCTTTAAACATTTAACAATTGGGTACCATTAATCTCTGTACAACTTAGACCAAATCAGAGAAAAGGGAAGGTGTAAAATGTCAGAACGCTCATTCCTTCCTGTTTCTGGTCCGCCGGAGCAGCGATAGGGATGAATGCGACATAACATAAATAAATATCCTACAATCTCTAACATACTCAAAAGCTTAGTAAATGAATGAAAAACGTAGAACACCATCCCACGCCGGTCGTAAGACTAATGAGGTAACGGTGTTTGTAAACAATAGACCAGAAACTTGTCACTATTCATACTGCTATGTTCGAACTTCGAATGCAATGGTGGTTCCAGTTGTATCAGCAAGCATTACGATGCATTGTCTGTGCTTAGAACTGGCAAAAGTTATGCAAAATTTTCGCACATCGCATAAATATCCAATAGCCGCTGTGCTTGCGTCCGTCTGATCTCTAGCGACGCGTCTCTCGGATACGCAACGCAATGTTTCTCAACCACAACCAGGGACAACGTGACACGAATACCTGCTGCATTGCCCAGGCCAAAGGGTAAGCAGAAGAACTGTCAATACGAGTGAGTACACACTCAGGCTGCCAGCCAATTATGTAAGCCAATCCGGCAACTGCATTTCAGTGCATTGACCAATCGCAGCCTCCTTACGGTGTCTATGCCTGTCTCATTATCTTTCGTATTCAGTGAAGCATGCTATTTGCTTAGTGCGGTTTGTAACTCGGTAATCCAACCACTCCTTTTCGAAAATAGTGAAGATATTGTTACTTTTACTATAACCGTGTGAGTTAAAGTCCTCGTATAATTTTACACGACGGCACCGGAAGAAAACACTTTCAGTGTCTGTTAGGCCGTTAAGAAGTGGGACTCACTTTCTATATTGCATTAGCGGTAGTCTTGCCTGATAAACTTCGTAATCCGTTTATCATATACAAGCATCGTCTATACATAAGTACGTAGTAACAAGATGCATGTATTGGGCAGTCGGTGTTCCATTTGCGATGGAGGTACGCAGAACTATTGACTTTGACATTTCGGATCGTCTCTTAAAGGTCTACAATATTTGTGCTATTGTAGTTGTTAGAATGCTGTTAGACAAAGTTCACATAATCGATGACAGATCATAATCTTTGTAGAGTTAATGATGCTTAGTCACCATTTCTGAATCTACCTAAAGGTTACCAAAATAACGACGCGCGGTTTCATTTATTATTTGAGTTTGAAACACCATTAACCATGTTTGGTGTTTACGACATTGCTGAGCAAAAGTAGGCGGACAGTTAACTTTACAGACGGAAGTTTGACAATAAGAATGACAATTACGAATTTACATAAATTGAAGAAATATCAGATGGACCTACTTATGGAAGTAAAAATGCGTGGGCAGCAACATTTGAGCCTGAGGAAAGTGCGAATATAAGGCAATTCTCAAAAGAGAACAGCAAGCAAGGTTGAAACCTGAAAAGGTTGAAAAAAGTTTCTGCAACATCATTAACAATTTCAAAATTGTTAATGATTTTGCAGAAACTTTTTTCGCAGAACCAAACAATATGAGAATTGAAGGCCAAGTAATGAGTCACCCCCAAAATTCCCCGTAATGATGAAACAGCATAGCCGGTCTAAAATGACTACTACCTATACTTATTAATGATTCTTCACAAGCTATTGTACTATATGCCCACAGACTTTCTGTGTATATGCCCATAACAAAATGCGTTTACACCATAAAGCCAGCCTAATAGAAGCCGTTCGTTATCACTTCGTGTTGTATAAACAACTTTAACAAGTACCCTACGTTCACATACACGACACTTGACCGGCAAACCCTGTAGTCTATGCTATTGTGTGCTATCTGGAAGTAGGACTCGCTTTCTACCTTGTGTTCATGCGTTTTCACTGGTTGATAATAATAATTTCTGAATTGTGTATGGGGATCTTTATCTGAAGTTAGAGAGGAGATAATATGTTTCATTTGAAATTCAAGGGACGCATTGGCGATGAGTTAGAGGACATTAACTCTTTCGTGAATAAAAGCTCACAGTGGGTCCAAATTGGAGAAGAGTTGCGAGATATAGGACTCGGTGGAAGGCATTAGGGGAAGCTTTATCAAAAAAAAAAACAAAACGGTTCAGCCATTTGGGAGCCACGATGGCGCAGACAGACACACAGACACACGTTTAACTTATAACACCCCTCTGTTTTTGTCGGGGGTTAAAAAGCACACTGAACAAAGAGATATTCTGTAAACTACTGAAAATACCGCAAAGGTTTTCAGAATAAAAGTGCTTATTATTATAATTGACTAAGTATCTCATGCCTCGTGAATATGGTACTGGGGTTCCAATTCCAATAGTCTAATATACATTATAAAGTAGAGAAATAAATTTATACGAACAAACCTACAACCTTAAAGATGACGTAGGTAAGTTGTTAAGATACGCAATGAATATCGAACGAATTCTAGGAAACTATAAATTAACTGTTGTACTAGCTCCGCTTCTACCACTTACACGTTAGAGCGTGATTATTAAATCTATTAGACCACTAAAATACTATCTATTATTATCATCACGATTTAGCATTCCCGACTTCTGAATTCATTACGAAACTAATAACCATGTTGACATTGCGAAACTGTGTTGATTTACTTGGCGTGCTTCATTTGTTTCAAAATGAACTTATCTGATACCCTGATACCTAAGTTGTTATGCATTAGGAATGTTCTAAAACAAGCCGTAAAATCAATAGAATAATGGTTCCTGTCTTTTCCTAAACGATACATTATTAATATTTCTTGCATGTACTTTATCTTGCTTGATAATGTAACAAAACATACCTAATACGGGTATAATAGGAAGCTGGTTGATAGTTAATAGATAAACATTTAGACCAAATAGTTTACATGTGCTATAAATTGTACTGTTCAGTATTGTTGTAAAATGGATCGCAAATAAATGTGCGACTCCTACTTATAGTGTTAGGGTTTACTGTTGAGATGAAGAGGAAAGAATCCTATGTAAAGACGATGTAAATACAAATTCAATGAACATTGCGTATTACTATGGAGCTACTGCCATTAAAAAGCTTATCCAATTAATGGAAACCGACTAACCTTTAACATCGGATGCTATTAGACATGTGCCGGATCGTTAAAAATGAGTAGATGTCCACATCAAGCAATTTTCCAATAGCCTTTTTAATAGCCCCGAGTGATCTGTAAAAACTAAAACAACATTGCATACTGCTAATGAAGCGAGTGTATTCACTACACTACCACATCTAACGATCGAACTACTTCTAATTTTAGCTCACTAATCACTTGCACTAATCAAAGTGTAAACATGCTATAATATATTATCTGAGTTTGACAAGAACAAGGCTCTAGAGGTCTTGATTTTCTATGTGCGGAAAGCTAGCCCGCGGCGATCCTGGCCGGGCTGTAATTAAAAGGACCGAAGTATGTACTACACCGTATAGGGAGCTTAAAGTTATGGCAGTTATATTTACTAGAACCAAAGTTTATTACAGTTTAACATATAGTTGTCTGACACAAGGGCTTGGTGTAAACATCGTCGTAAAAACTGTCGATGTCAAAGTCTTTAAAGAGTTGTTAATGAATTAAAACATTTACATTTCGGAAAAAAGACACTGTGGTTTGAATTGCAATGAGCTTAAGCATACAAGCTGGCTGGACCTCGAAGCGTAAGTTTTCTATGAATCTGCATTTTTTTTTTTTTTGATAACCGACGAAATATTTCTTTGCTCCCATCTAGAATCATGTGTTGAATTCCTGCGATGGTTACAGTTTGCGCGTTGATGTTCCTACCACCCAGTATAGGTTTTTTCTTGAAATCGCAATGTTTTCATTACATAGCAATATTTTCATTGTTTTTTTTTATTTTTATTGACAATGGGCTCACTCTAGACCTCAATCCAGCCCAGAGGCAGGGATGAGATCTACGGTGGAACGAGCTTGCCCAGAAGAAGCCTATTCACTCTCGCCTTGAAGAGATTCGGGTTGTATGAACTCGGGAATGCAGACGCAGGCAGACGATTCCACTCCTTAGCTGTGCGCATCAGATAAAATGATGATCGCATTGTGAGGTAGAGGAACCGTTGATCATGAATTGAAACTGCTTTGTTACTAAACGATGAATATCCGCTTTTTCAAAGTTAACCTTCGTAATCCATTATTCAAATGAGAAGCTTCTAATATTCGTTTGATTTTCCAAATGAGAAGTTTCTAATATTCGTTTGATTTTCATTGTCAAGTTATCATGCAAATTAAGCAAAACATAATAATTATCATATTCATAAACACTTGGTGGGCACGAATTTTGTTTATAATCAAGAGTCATTCAGCGAGGATGATCTTGACACTTACCTTGCGTCATCATTATGTTAGATCTGTTGCAATAGGCTAACAGATGCTTCTTCAAATGTTCATAAGATATTGTTGTTTTAAGAGACTGCCTCGTTGGTCTAGTAGTCGCAAGCGCTACTGCTGAGCATGAAGTCATGGGTTCGATTTCTAGGTTAGGCACATTGTTATTGCACCTTGGATGTGTAGCGGTATCTACAACGCCATATGCGAACAACGCGTCATACTGACGTCACACAAATCCTGCATCTCGCAAGCAGAGTTTACCGCGCAATTAGCATAGATACAATTTCCCAACATCAATCGTTGGGCAATAGCCCGCCAGACATAACACCCGTCTGATCGGAGGATCCTCCCTTTTCTATGGAGGTTGAGTGGACTTTACATCCTGTTCCTCATACCTCCAAAGATGAATGCCACTGATGCCGCAATCAACGTGGGCTTCTGGGCTCAAACAATATAAAATATCGAAGAAGAGTACCATCGACACGAAAAGAAGAAAACAGTGTTATTGTGTTTTTCCATCAGGAATTGCTCAGTAGCAGCCTGGAGTCCGGATCTGTGCTCGGTTGACGGTACTAGGTTCATCTCTATAGGACTTAAACATAACCGGCGAAATGTGGGTACAGGCACACCTCTGCCTTACCCCTTTGAGTAGGTATTACAGGCATGATTTTATGTTATGTGTTGTTTTAAGAACTTGGTCAATAATATGCATGAAATACGCTAACATTCGTTTGGTTCGCAATCGCATACAACATAACCATCTTGCTTGAAGCCTTAAGGGAGCTCTTATTTAAAAGTCTAGACAGGTTTAAAAATAAAGAAACCTTTTTCAATATACAAGTCTTATTTCTGTCTAAGTTTAAGTGTAAAAATTCTAAGTAAAACTCACTTAACTTGCTTGTTAAGCATCACGGCGGGTGTAAAACAAGTGACTCGCTCAAGGCAAATTCTTAGGGAGATTACTGCAATGTTTAAATTGTACTCTAGGGGTGTGTGTAATCCTACAAGTCATTTGTTTCTAAGGTAAATGTACAGACAGTGGAAAATACTATAAAATTGCAATATAACAAATGCCAGATGCTGATCTGGCATTTGTTATATTGCAATTTTTTTAAGGGCTGCGAAACAGTGGCCTATTTCAATTTTAGCAAGAAAGACGTGTATCAGAAATGTGTGGTCATATAATTTTTACTTGATTACGATGTTAGTCCCATGGAGAAAATGGTTCAGTTTGATGGTCTGTAACACACCCTTAAATACGACCACGCATTTCTGATACTCGCTGTATATGAAGTAGAATACCTCGAAGAAGCAATACAAATTGTAAGGGCCATATAAGGACCTTTCAATCGGATTGATACAAGACTCAAGTACTTTAATCGCCTGATGATTATCACCTTTTCTAAACGCGTCTGCCATGTTTCTGTAATCCTCAGAGGCGTTAAGGAACACATTAACTATCGTCTTTCGACAGTTGTAATAAGGTAATCAAATACATATTTTTTACAAATTTCCGGTGACCAAATACAAAAAGTCACGCAATAGAAACATTAGGTGCGCAATCGCATCGTTAGATTATTTGTAAAAGTATTGCAACTGCACTTGCTTCACGGTATATCATCCATAAAATGATTCTACATGCTTGAGCAATATAGTCGATATATCTGTCAATTGACAGCTGATAATGTAATATGTATTCAGAAATATGTGAGAAAATTGTTGCTGTGTATTGAAATATACACATAGTTCTGATGCAATGAAGATTAGTGTTTGGTCCAAAGCTTGGCTTGGCTTAGAACTGATATAGGATTTAATAAAAACGAAACAAGCTCCACGATAATACAGGTTGAACCTATGGTATTAGAAGCGAAACTGATTATATCGGTCTCATTTTCCAGGGCATAAAGGGGCTTTTGTAACGCGTTTCGCCCAAGATAATATTTATAGTCACCGCAAAACTGATACAATAAACAACGTAAGTTTCAGCTCACTAATTTGTTGACAACCTTAAATAAAAACAAGCAACCCTAAATTGGTGCAAGAAGCGTGTGATTTACAACGAGACACGCCGCAGGCGACAGAGTTCCTAAGAAGATCTACAGATTGTACCGCACCGTAATACACAATACATTTAGTTCTACGTCTATTTACCTAATACAGCATGAGAACCGTGCTAAAGTCGAAAATTCAAACAGTAATTGGCGATTGTTTAGTTCATTCACTTCATTCCAATTCAATTTCGTGATATTTATAGCGTTTAAGTGACCATACAACGGTCAAAAGTCACTCGCTCTGATACCAATATTGTGTATCTCGTTATTTCGAAACGTTTACACAATTCGCTTATTATTTGGTAGTTAGATTCTTTTACCTTTACCAATAATATTCTGTACGGTATCTGTTTCGAAGTAAAACGTTCTAAGTAACTCTGACACTCTTTGATATTTCAAAAGTTTCATTGCGTGCGGTTTGAATGTCATGTATTTGTAAATTGAGACGTCTTTAAATAACAATTTCAGTAATATGTACGTATTTATGTCAGAGGTAATAGATAATATTAACTTTGGTTATGACTATAATTACTTTTTTGACAGGTTTTGCAATTTGTACACGCTAGACTGTATTTTGACCGTCAACTTAGTTTTAGGGATTATAATGTTTGGAAAATAGAAGGATTTCTCACAGAATATACACTTAACATAATCTGACCTTAACGTTTGCATTAACCTTAGCGATCAAACTTCCGACTCGGATGATCCGAGCATAAACGAAGATAGCCGAAGTACTCATAAAATTTCTCAGCTATCTCCAAGCAACGGAATACCTATGTATTAGCTACTAAGATACTATCCCCGTGAACGTTGTGAAAGTTTACCTTGGGTAAATAGGTTACCATGGTGCTTGTGCAGGCCACTTGTCACCTACTCGCACATAGCCCGTTACTGTTTAACGTGACTTCACACAATTCCTAGAATACTGGCACCTTACACCTCCTTTGAAATGTAAAACCTTTGTTCGGAGCAAAAAGGTTCGAAGTCCTCCTACTAATTACTGGTTGAAGCAGTGCCGCTTTGACTTCACAATTAAAGGGCGCTAAGGTAGGGCGCTAAATTAAAATTTACTTTTTTGGCAATTCTAGGTCAGTCTCAGCCGCTCGGGTTGTATGTTGATTAAATATGATTCGCGACCGTAACAAATATAGCTTTACAGAATTATGATCATTATAATCAGCAATACAACTCCTTAAGTTAGAATTGGCCTCAAATATCATGATTTTATGAATTAGTCATTCAATAGGGTAATATGAACTTAGAGATGTATTGATGATTTTTATGATTATAATTTTATAAATAAATGCAACAACAAACAACATACATACAATCTGATACTGACCAGCAAATTGCAAAAAAACGTAAGAAAATTTGAATTTCATGGGATTCCCTAACACTTTTTCCTTAAGTACTATATTGCAAATGTTTAATACATGGAAGTAAAATTGTGAATGTTTCTTGCAGTGCCAAGTGCTACACTCTGCTTATGTAGAATCTAGTTCTTGCATATCCAAGGACCTACTGGATGCCCAGTTTAGCTTGGCACTTCTAGCGGCTCTGCTTTGAAACGTAAATTCTAACAGTGTATAGAATTTTCTATCTTGTCACCTGCCATGTTATTCTTGGCACCGGAACGTATCAACTTTCATATTATTTGACGTCTCATATCTCCAGTTTAGATCAGACTTAACTTCTCTCCCTATACTAACAATGTCTTTCCAATTTACTACAGCTTACGGATGAGATTAAAATTAATGATACAACTAGGTAAGTACATTGGAAGAAATGCTTTTCCGTCTAGAATATTAATGGCAACATTAAATGGCATTATAGGGACAAGCCTGGCTGCTTTATTTTGTAACAAAGTTGGTTAGATTACAAGACTGTTTGATCAAAATGCTCTTATGTCGTTAAGGAGTGTTAAACTTTTATGAGAACTTTGAGGGAGTTTTTTATTAAGTTACATAATATTGGCAAAGGCCTTGGCAAGGCTTCCCTATTGCCTTGAACTTTGGTTCAGTTCAATGGGTACAAAGAGTAATATGAAACTATTGCTTCGTTGCCCCTGCATTACGCCTTGGTAAGGTTTCAGTTTGTGTTCATCGATACCTTTAAAACAACTGTGGTTATTTATGTACATTTGGTATTGTTGTCAAAATTCGCATATACGTAGTTCTTGTATACTATCTATTCTTATTGCATGTTTAAGCCCTTGCAAATATTTTGATATAAAAAAAATCGAAACTAACTTTATACATCTGAAATAAAATCGTTTATTCAAATGCTCTAAAGCTCCAACCAATGCCATTTCTTCGATCACGAAATAGCCTGCCAAGCTTAAGTCTCAATCCTAGTTTACAGGTATTAAAGGATGTCACAATTTATGCATTTTACGTGCGAAACCCCACATTTGACCCTCTGCAGTGCAGGCAATTCACTGAATATGTAAATTTTAGTGTCCATAGCACCTTTTGTCAGCTAACGAGGTGTTCAATCGATTCTTAATGCGAGATAAAATGGGCTGTGAGCGTAAATAGTCGATTCTGTTTTACTTATTGATATTAAATCGAAGAAGCTTACCAATGGGCTTTGCATTGTTTTTGAAGAGGCTATTGGGAACAGAGTTTTCTGCCGCAGACTATTGCAGAATCTTTCAATTAAAGTTTTCCGAATCTCGCTCGATAACAGATACGTATATTTTTCTGGCCCACCTCAGGTACACTGCTGTGAAATTGGGGAGCGTTGTAAGCATAGAGCTATTTTAATAATTTGCTGAAATGAAACCCAAAACAATGCTATTCTAAACGCACCTCACGAAGTGAATGAAAAGTAAATTTGGTATAGAGCGTTTAAATCTTATCCAAAAATTTCTCCAGTGTTATTTATATATATTGACTGCTTGATTAACAGATACGGCGAGACTACAAAAGGTTTATTATAGATTACTACCGCCTCAATTGCTTTTCGAATAACATAGTGCTATAAACACTTATTGCCAATATCCTTTAACCAAAAACCAGTATAACTGGACTAGTCACGGACGAGGCTTGAGATCCCGTTAGGGAAGTAAATCACATTAATGCTTTCCTACGCCTTGTACCCGTCATAGTGTGGCAGAGTTACATGTGGATAATTACGTGTATAATCCATTTCCGATGGTTTACTAGCGCATTCCTCTTCAAATAGGTTTCGACCAGCAGCGCCCAGGTATATTGCAAATATTTGCACTGGAAGTGAGCGTGTTGATTAGAAAATGGGTCTCTTAAATTGGTTGTTGTTTCGAAAAAAAGGACGTCACCACAAGCGTAAAAGTTACCCACCCACCTTAGCATTGATTTCTTACGTAAATAAACCAAATAAGTCCACAAAATAAATCTCTCACTTCAAACGGTATCTTAAAACACGACAACTTAGGAATAGACACAGCATAATCAGATAAGAGCTTACAAAATTCCTTTTGTAGAAGCTATAAAGAATCCTAATCTCCAAATGAAATACGCAACTAAATCAAAACGTATCAGTTCGAAGACAAAGTCTCAGCAGGTGGACATAGCTGACGACAACAGAGGTAGAACTGTAGAACACAGTATTCTGTGAGCATCGTTCGTTCTATCACATAAATTATCCGCGTGCTCCCATACGGTGCGGGTTGCGCTTGCGCTGGGTATGCAAGGCATGAGCTGGAAGAGATTAGCGAGTTGACTTTGGATTTTGGCGCGTACGACACGATGCCGCGTTTGTAATATTTGATGAAGAAAGAAATAAATAAGAGGTGCTGACAGCAAGACACTATTTGATTTCATGGTTTTCATGATGTGTTTGCATTAAGGCATAGACAGAAATTAAAAAAGCTAAGGTGACTACAAATCTATACAGGTCGAGCCAATGAAAATACTAAACACTTTATCAATGTAGCTTTCTGTCACTAGAGGCACGTAGTCTGCCATCTTGTTTATAATACTAGCCCCTCATGACTGCCTCTTTCATTCTTGTTTTTATTTCTCTTCAATGAAGTAATTGGCTTCGTTGATATGTATAACGCGTCGTTAAAGGCAATAACAGCGCTCATTCTCCAACACTGAGCCATTAAACACCATTTAATATTCCATACAGGCAACTGAGATAAATAACCTATCCGCGATAAAATCGTAATCGATTCGCAATTAGCTCCCTTCACACGTATATAAAATATATTGGTTACTAATTACAGTAATTCTATCCTAGTTAATAACTTTTTTCGCCACCCTCTTGTGCTTTGGGCCATAAATATTGTAACTAATGCACGCCCATTCGCTGTCAAGCGGTACCGGCGGTATATCGGAAGAGGTGTGCAGATACGAACGGGTTGACGTATGATACGTTATTAATTATAGCCAGTCTGGTAAAGTATTTTCGTATATGCATGGGAATTTAATCGTGAGCTCTGTTAGGAAAAGCTCATCGGTTAACGAGACGTGTGAATTAGCTGTTGGTTTCTCTAGTGTGAGGGTAATTTCCTATGCAGTAAACAGGAGATGGTTAGATGTTTTACATCTGACTATCTAGTCTTTCTCTTTACTTTTTGCTTAGCATAAGCAGCCTTTAACGTTCCCATTGCTGGGACACAGGTATCTTCTTTGTGAGAGGGAGTGGGCAGTAATCCACCACGCGGGCTCAGTTCGGGTTGGTAGATGTCACATGTCTTCGTTATTTTTTTGATTCTAGGACATGCCGGTTTCCTCACGATGTTTTCCTTCACCGTTTTGAGAACAGTGGTGATGAAATAAATTATACAATCTAAAGCGCCTGCCTGGGTTCGAATCCACGAACTACAACTTGTAAGTTGCTACTGGCCGTTACTACTGGGCCACCACTGCTATACTACTTTTTGCTGCGGCTCCTATTATCCTTCACGTCGCTCTATTTCCGACAAGGCGTCTGTTCATAAGTCCGAACGAAACATTGCATGTCGTTTCATCTCTGTGCACTATTACAGCTATTCACCTTGTTGTAGGTCGAACAACTTTGATCGATGGTTTTGTATCAACACAATCGACTGGACTGTTATTCCGTTTTGTCTACACAGTTGCATATTGACACAGTAAACACTCGGCGATCATCGATTCACGAGCCCTTATTCTAATGAGTGCTAGTCACTCGATGTAATCACCAAGTTGCAATAGCAGTTCACTCGTAATTTGTAGTGTGGCATATTTAGACCGCGCTGTCTCATTGTTGGGCTAAGCTCCTTTGAGGTTGAGACCTCCACCGGTCTCCATGATTCTGGTTTTATTGAATCCGTCGAAAGCCTAATGTATATTTCCAACTGCTCGGTCTATTTCATTCTCGTTACTAATACCAAGTATCACAATACCTAGTAATCTAATATCTTTGACTCCATTGCGTAGACTTACTAATATTCCTATTAATCTTACAAAACTACGCAAAATTCTTGTTCTGGGAATAGGTTCACTATGATTACCCAATTTGAACTGGTGACCTTTCGATCGTAAATCCACACCCTATCTCCGGGCTATGTGTCTATCGGTTAAATGTAAATATCTTAAAGGCATTTTAAGCGACCTGACTTGATATGCACGACAGATTTGTAAAATGGCACGGAAAATGGTCCCAAATATCACGCATTTATCCGCCGATTTGTAAGCGAAACAATGGCGGCAAGACGTAAAGATAATGTTGGATACAAAGTTGAATACTAAAGGGGAGTTTGTTGTGTGTTTAAAAATAGATAGGCTTACAAAGCAGACCTAGAGAGCAGTGGTGGACCAGTGGTAACGGTCGCGACTTACGAGTTGTAGGTCGTAGGTTCGAACCCAGACAAGCGCTTTGCTTTGTGTAAATTATTTCATCTGCTCTCAAAACGGTGAAGGAAAACATCGTGAGGATACCGGCATGTCCTAGAATAAAAAAAATCGAAGACATGTGATATCTAACAACCCGCACTGGGCCCGCGTGGTGGATTACGACCCACTCCCTCTCACAGAGAGTAGGCCTGTGTCCCACCAATGGGAAAATTTTAGGCTGATTATGAGGCTTACAAATCTATTCTTGAAGATATCGTATGAAAATCAGGTGAAAAACTAAAGGATACTTACTATTTTACACAGTTACACTACACCACATGCACTCCAAAAGGACTTTATAAGTATTAGAGGGCCTAGACACAGTGACATTCTATCAGCGATAACGATGATGGAAAAGTCAGAAATGTATTGGATTGCATGCTAATCAAAAGCTAGGTATATTCCGTTGAAAATCGTTGTATAAATACGAAACGTTTTGAAAGCGATTTAATACTGGGGGTCTACTCCGAAGTAGTATCGGCCGAATGTTCGGCAGTTTCTTGCTACGAAGTTACTATTTGGTTCGGTCGCTTCCGATCCTACACTCCTACACTCTTTCGAATATTGACTATGGTCCCGACCCAACTGAGCCGATCCGAACTTTTTTCGCATTTTTCAATAATTCGGTTCGGCCATGTGTCGGTCCGATCCGAACATTCGCACTTTGCACTTCGGAGTAGGCCCCCTGGTAATGGTCTTTTACTAATCACTGAAAATGAAAATAATCGTTTTCAATCAAAGCTCAGCCGAGGTGCACAAGATTTATCTTCGGAAAACAAAAGAAACATAAATTACTAACCTGCCAGTATGTCTGACTGTACTTATTGGACTTGTAAAGTTAAAGTTAGCATCATAGGTAAACGAACTCATTATACTAATGCAAAGCTGTATGGCACATTGCCAATATTCACATGAGCTTCGGTTGTCTTTGGTAAGCTAGTCAAGAAATTATGAGAATTCCTAGACGTTTTGCTTATGACTTTTGATAGGTTGACCAGCGGGGTAATTGCGTAACAGACTATCAGTAGCAATGGCTTTCGTTTTGACAGTTCAACAACATTCATTGCGTTATTTACGTTGTTGAGCAGACAAATTTTTCGAATACATGAAGCAATGGATTGGCAATAGCGCAAAATTATTCAGATTGAGATTGGTAGTGTATTACGCAATAAGGGTGCTGATAGTTCAATTTATTGGGATTTTATTTTATTTATTATTTTATTTTATTGTCTTTGGGTGGCTTACAGCTATCAAATACAGAAGTAGTAGTGAGGTAATTGACGACAAGCTATTTACAAGCCTCCACAGTTAGCAATAGAGTATTGTTGTACACATTTTCAAATTGACTATAATGAAGTAAAAATAGTTAATGAACTATAACACTAAGTATAACATTAAATTACTTAAATAATAAATTAAATACCTGTAACAGCATATACTCCGACGGCAGATGCACATTTTGTTGATAAGGCTTTAATATTTTAAACATCAAGAACTTTAACTTCAGCAGTGAATATAACATTTCCGTCGCTTTACTTTATGTATTGCTTAAGTAATATTTAATCTCAAATATCTGTTTAGGAGGTAGTCTACATTTACATGTAGCTGTATAGATATAGCCGGTTGCAGTTCTGACCTATCAATTCCTAGTTTGATAAACTTTAGCTGCCAATGTAATTCATTGTTAAAATACAAAACACTGCATAATATTGGAGTAGTGGTGGCCCAGTGGTAACGGCCCTTACTTACGAGTTTGTAGGTCGTGGGTTCAAAACCAGGGGCTGCAGTCTCGACATTCATAGCGATCGCTTTACGACCGAATTCGGTCGCAAAGTCCTGTCACTCCATACATTACACCTGTCAATCCGGGATTTTGCGACCGAATTCGGTCGTAAAGCGATCGCTATGAATGTCAAGACTACGGCCCCAGAAGGCAGGCTAATATCGCTACACTGGGGCTGCAGTCTCGACATTCATAGCGATCGCTTTACGACCGGATTCGGTCGCAAAGTCCTGTCACTCCATACATTACACCTGTCAATCCGGGACTTTGCGACCGAATTCGGTCGTAAAGCGATCGCTATGAATGTCAAGACTACGGCCCCAGAAGGCAGGCTAGTATCGCTACACTGGAGCTGCATTCTCGACATTCATAGCGATCGCTTTACGCCCGAATTCGGTCGCAAAGTCCTGTCACTCCATACATTACACCTGTCAATCCGGGACTTTGCGACCGAATTCGGTCGTAAAGCGATCGCTATGAACGTCGAGACTGCAGCCCCAGCCAGGCGCTTTACTTTGTTTAAATAATTTCATCACCGCTGCTCTCAAAACGGTGAAGGAAAAACATCGTGAGGAAATCGGCATGTCCTACAACCAAAATTCGAAGACATTTACTAACCCGCATGGGCTCGCGTGGTAGATTACAGCCCTCTCGAAGAGAGGAGGCCTGTGTCCCAGCAGTGGGAACATTATTGGCTGATTATGCTATGCATATTATGACATTGTATAGAAGCAGTAAAGGCATTAAATATTCCGTAATATGTATATTTGATCAGGTTTTAAAAGAACTACAAATGGTCAATGGCGTCGCCGGGTTGTTAGATACCGCATTATGTATGCGTTGTCACGCACTTCCCTTACAAAATGTACAAGAATCAAAAGCGGTGACTACAGAAGAATCATTCTAATATGACAGTAAATACTTAATGTGAATAGATTTTTTTATTGAATGCTTAGGGTTGACACAAAAAAATGAAACCCTAATAGTTACAATAAACGGAATTTCGGAGACATGCCTTTTTTCGGAAATTCCGTTTATTGTAACTTTTTGAGTTTCAAAAGTGCTATGTCTCCTGAGATTAGTAGCAGTACCTAATTATTACAATATATACTATACTCATAGGTATACTCATACCCATGAGGAACAATAGAAATTGAACCTAATGAAAGTTTAAATAAAGTCGTTATTTCTATATCCGAGTCAAACATAAATTATATGGTGCAAATACGACCTAATTTCCTATGTAGGTGTAATCGCTAATTAGTACTTTACAAATGTTATAGTGTTGCTTCATAGGCTTAAGGTCTAAGGTTGCGTGAAAATCATAAAATAAATAACACAGTAATGAAATCGTGATAACATGTTCTATAGCACTTTAATAGGTTGGACAAAATGTGTATTTAAGCAGCAGAAGACTGTGTTTATTAACATTTTTATGACCGATCATGTTGTATAAAGTACTGTTATTCTGGATAATGTGGCTCTTCAGTATGGAATGCGTGTTGGTTGTTCTAAACTCGTTGTAATTGATAATCAGGGACCGCGCGTAGGGTTAGAATACCAACCATTATTTATACATATGTATATGGTAATGTTGTACTGTTTGGAACAAGTGCCATTGAAGATGATATTTCGTACCTTCAGTAAGATTCTCTCAACTTTATAACTGAACGTTTAAGTACTCATCATATAAATCAAAGAGAATGCCAAGGAATTGTGCCGTCTTCTCTTCGCTGTTTTACGATTCTCAATACTGATATAACGAGACGGGATACAGTCTATATGCTTATGCGTAAACAAATTAAAAAAGTCCTTGATATTTTTCAACTTGCATACATCCGTATCAGTAACAATCACAATATCTAGATCGTATTCAGCAGTAAACCTACTTTACTTATCCAATCTCATTTTAACTGTATTCTGTATCTGAAATGGCGGATTCGATAAGCTATAAACACTTAAAGGTTCCATTAAATCTGTCTATTACTCGCACTAGGTTCTTTCGAGAGATTGAATGGTGACCAAAAGATTAAACTTTTACGATATAATAAAGTTATTCATTCGGACTGAAGCATGACTGCATTAGGTACTGCATTGTCATTAACTAACTAAAGGTGAGAATGAAGAATTGAAGACCAACGCCTTTTAGGGTTCCGTACCCAAAGGGTAAAAACGGGACCCTATTACTAAGACTTCGCTGTCTGTCCGTCCGTCTGTCTGTCACCAGGCTGTATCTCAAGAACCGCGATAGTTAGACAGTTGAAATTTTCACAAATTATGTATTTCTGTTGCCGCTACAACAACAAATACTAAAAACAAAATAAAATAAATATTTAAGGGGGGCTCCCATACAACAGAGGTGATTTTTATACATAATGGCACGGAACCCATCGTGCGCGAGTCCGACTCGCACTTAGCCGGTTTTTTACTTCTTTTCCTGCTTCGTTAGTCTCGAAAAAAATTATTAATCAGATAATTTAGGCTGGAATGAAAAGAAGTCGACGTTAAGCTTTGCACATCACTTTGGAGACTTGAAAAATAAAAAACTCACAAAAAAAAGTTCTTGGTTTTTGCATAGAATAACAACCATATTTTATGGATTTTGTTTCATTATTCATCATTGACTGTTCGAATTACTATACCACCGCCTAACCTTTCACGTACTGTGACGGTATGTTATATTTCCTTGCCATTTTCTTGTACAAATTCGACACAGCCGAACCATACATTACGTTTAGCCACAGAACATTGTTCACGTCGGCTATACTTCAAACTCGATCGGTACGTGAGTAACAAATATTGTTGCGTTCTCGAAATTACTCGCTCGTGACAACGTGTTTGTTGTAATATGTGTCGTGGAGTCAATATTGTATAGATGAAGATTTATGTACAGTAGGTTCGGTGACAGGCCATAAATGAGAGACATGTAGGGTAATAGGTACAAAGGGACGAACGGACAACCCGAGATGACTCAAAGACTGCAGCTCATCTTTCAAACGATCGCTTTGTAGTTGAACTGTTTATTTTTATTTATTCACTAGCTGCGGCCCATGGTTTCACCCGCATAAGTTTCGATCCCGTGGGAATATCGGGATAAAAAGTATCCTATATGTTAATCCTGTTTATAAACCACCTGTGTGCCAAATTTCATCTAAATCCGTTCAGTAGTTTTTGCTTGAAAGAGTAACAAACAAATATCCATCCATCCATACAAACTTTCACGTTTATAATATTAGTAGGATAGGATTTCAGGCCACATGGGCCCATAGATAAATACCTGAAGGTAAACATACTCGTACATATTTTGATTGTTAATCAGTAGTTCACTAGCTTATCGTTGTACAGTCCTGTGTTGGGTTTCCATACGTCTTGATCGACGTACGGGGATTGATATAAGAAACTAGAGAGGCATATGCAGCAGTGGGTGGGATAATGATGGACGTACCAGACTAATACTTCTTTGAGTAGCAGAGCTGGTTAAACATATTATTATTGGTCTTGGCACATCCGTCTTCTAGACCGAATTTTGATACCAGGGGGTCTACTACTCCGAAGTAGTATCGGCCGAATGTTCGGCCGTTTCCTGCTACGAAGTTACTATTTGGTTCGGTAGGTTCCGATCCTACACTCCTACACTCTTTCGAATATTGGCTATGGTCCCGACCCAACTGAGCCGATCCGAACTTTTTCGATTTTTTCTATAATATTCGGTTTAGCCATGTGTCGGTCCGATCCGAACATTCGCACTTTGCACTTCGGAGTAGGCCCCCAGATATGAAGCAGAATATTGACGACATTGCTTCTAACAATAGAGTTTGTCAAGTCAACAATGTAGACCCTTCTTTTACCTGACTTGATCGGAACGTTATTCACCTTGGCCCCGATGCCATCGCACGTTAGCATCGATACAGTCACACTGTTGAATCGATTCCGAAACAAAAACGTTTAGCTAAACGTGATGAATGATTCAAGCATCCGGCTGGAACAGCTACATTTATCTGCTGAGTGAGCTTTTTGTGACTTAGACTGGATACAGAAGCCATAGAACAGCTTAAAGAAAGGTTCAGCGCTAGACTAGTCATAATAACTAATATACACGGTAGACAGCACTGTCAATGTATCAATACATTCAATTCAGATCAAAAGGCGGGAAAAAACAGAAAGGAGTGGAAAAAATTAAAAAAATCATAGTTGTGTGATATAGCTAAAATGGGGGTGAATACTGAGATGACGGTTAAAAAAGATGAATGGAAGATGAAGATATGCTGGCTGGCCCGACCCCAAATTAATTGGGATGAAGATACAGATGAAAGACGATCAGGTCGTATTACAGGTCCAACCGTATTCCAGTACTCCCATATATTTTTTAGTCATTTACGATCTTGTCCTACTTCTCACGATTGCATATTACATAGACGGAGAGTCGCCTATTAAGTGTTTAATAGCACTTATATGACTTTCAATGAAGTACCAAGGTTTGCGACAAAGGGACTTTAATTAAGATTATACTTTAACCATTTGATGGTTATGTAACTGTGAACAGACAAGAACCTCTTTGGGACTTCACGTTTTTGATAAAGGATTGTGAAACCCCTCGACATATTTATGAACAGGGCTGGGCTGTAAGTAATCAAAATTATGGATAAATTTTATTCTATAACACCATTATAAAAATTCAGAATAAAACTCTAATGAGTTTTCTGTAATTACTTACATGGTTTATTGAAGAGATGACTTTACACCCGATAAAATCTCTTTCAACTAAGCCCAGTAAAATAACACACATATCAAATAACATATAACTGCAATAAAGGATGTAATCGCGGATACACATAACCCTACGATAATCTATTAAATCGCGATTGTAAACATAATTAATTACACTGACATAAAACAGTTACATAAAATCAAAAACGCAATAGTATTTCAATAAGCGTAGTTACCATAACGGTTCGTTCATTCCGTAATAGGTCTAAACGTATGCATTAAGTCACGGAGATATACGCCTCGTAAGTCTCGTTTCGCTTTCAGAATCACGAGTTTTGCTCTCGAAACGACGTTTAAGATACATTATGTATGGTCTACTAACACGCTTGGCTTGTGAATTAGAGTGTAAATATGTAAACAAACACTTCTTGCTTGGGATATGAAAATATATATTGGTTTTTGTATATATAAACGTGTTTTCGGGAGACATTTCGGGACTAGTCAATTTGTTTTCTATGGAGATATATGTTTTCAATACGACAAATGGTTCATGAATACCCACTTTGTCGAAGGTTCGTGAGTTACTGAGGGCCAACAAATTATGCGCATGTAAAACGTATTTGGTGACCCATAATAGTCCATGGTATGCAGTTAAGGAGGAACTACTGTTGAAACATTAAAGACGGACGAAGTATTTGTTTGAATGATGGAAATGTATGAATGGATATTTCTTTCTACTTCATTTTTAGGGTTCCGTAGCCAAATGGCAACGGAACCCTTATGGATTCGTCATGTCTGCCTGTCTGTCTGTCTGTCTGTCTGTCCGTCCGTATGTCACAGCCGCTTTTTTCCGAAACTATAAGAGCTATACTGTTGAAACTTGGTAAGTAGATGTATTCTGTGAACCGCATTAAGATTTTCACACAAAAATAGAAAAAAAACAATAAATTTTAGAGGTCCCCATACTTAGAACTGAAACTCAAAATTTTTTTTTTCATCAAACCCATACGTGTGTGGTATCCATGGATAGGTCTTCAAAAATGTTATTGAGGTTTCTAATATCATTTTTTTCTAAACTGAAAAGTTTGCGCGAGAGACACTTCCAAAGTGGTAAAATGTGTGCCCCCCCCCCTGTAACTTCTAAAATAAGAGAATGATAAAACTAAAAAAATTTATGATGTACATTACCATATAAACTTCCACCGAAAATTGGTTTGAACGAGATCTAGTGAGTAGTTTTTTTTTAATACGTCATAAATCGTAACGTAACGGAACCCTTCATGGGCGAGTCCGACTCGCACTTGGCCGGTTTTTTAAATATTAAAAATATGCTATGCCATGCTTAATAAAGCACATGTTTGTCAAAATGAAAGTGCGCCATCTCCCAAAGAAATGCCATTTGCAAATGAAAAGAAAGCTTCTCCACTGCTACACGTGAAGTAAAAATAGAAACATAATCAGAATGCAATGTACCATACATCTTGTTTGTACCTTTCATGTTATCAATAAAATAAATCACACTGTACCCGAGCTATGCAGACACCGCAGAACTTTTTACTATGCCAGTTGTAAAGGCTATAACCATACAATACATGGTGATGCGCTAATCTGTTTGACACAGCCCCGAGCGTTGTCTCTTGGATTTGTAGACTAAACTCGACAATAAATTAAAACGACTTCAAACTTAATACCATCAATCGAATATGGTTTTTAAATTGATAGATGCAAAGTTGAATTTGGTATGCTTCACAGCTAATAGATGCGTCGTCGATATGCTCATGCGGTGTTCCGTTAGCCGCTCACCTGCGCCCGCGCTTCTCTAGTTATGCTAATGGCTGAGCGCGGCTCGCTCTCAGACTCTCAGTACTAAGTACTGAGAAACATGGAAATAAGTTCACTGGAAGATTTAGTAGTCGTATTCCCTTGTATGTAGATTTGTACTAGCAATATTTTCCTATGAAAACGGTGCTTGCACACCCAATAGAAGTCCAACGTCATTACGTAGTCATACGTATTCAAATGAGACAATCGTTTAGATAAGCATTTCGCTCGAAACACTATATTACGTTCATAGCCCTGATAATAATTCCCAATCGATTCCTGTATAACATCGAATTTACTTAAAACATATCCTAGAAAGACAAAACGAGCTGACAACTAGATATCCTGTGTATTTGGTGATGTTCCTTTTCTAGTATGCACCATTTATATCAGGCATAGAGAATATATATCAGGGTATGGAGATATTCTGTTCGGTGAACGAGACCGTGGGTGGACGCGAAACTGTAAAGGAAATCGATTCCGCTGTACGTGTTTGAATCGATTTCTCGACACCAGGGTTAAGTGTGCGAGTATCGAGTAAGATGTTCCCTAGTTTCATTTACGGGCAAGCGAGACCACTTCATCGGAATACGAATACCGAGTCACGGTATGTGCATGCCTAATTGTGCATGCTAAGTGTTATGTATAACTTTACTAGTTGCCGCTATTAAAATGCCTATATTATGATGATGTTTCACGCTAAAAGGTTCTTGAAAGGTTTTATTTTTGCTTAATAGTGAATTTTGTAATTAAAAGTGTTTTACGCACGAATCGTGGTTTTAAATTAGACGTTTTATTTATAGTTCGTGTTTATCAAGTAGATTTCGAACAAGGTTATTGAAAGAAACGTAAGATTTCTTAATGACAGCTTCAAATTAACATTGGCTTTCGTCACTTTCATTTTTCACAATTGACTATGGCGGCAAATTGCTCTTCTAATGAACAGTTAAAGTTCGACAGTAGTTTCACAAAGCATGCTATTGTGTGAGAAGGGCCGACAGAAGCTCTTGGCGCAAGCGTGAGACATCTTAATGGATCAACTCTGCACGCATCGCTTTGTCGTCGATATCGAGTACATCATCGAGTCGTGAAATCGATCACTGGCACACAATCGATTGGTGATGTAAGTTTTTATACTCTAGTTTCGTTAACATCATTATTGAATTAGCGTGTTACAAATAGTACTGTTAGTGGGCTGTTATTGAAAACGCTCACGTAGTTAATGGTTTTTGATCGTTGAACAGCATTAGCGATGGTTATAAATTTCGCAAGTGATCGATTTGTATGCCCGCCCTTAGAGCAAACAACCACGTAACTAGGCTCACTACGAAAATACTCGCTCAATAGAATAGAACGAAGTTATTCCAAAACTTCCATGTTAGCCAAGTTTCAAGTTTTGCACTTGACTTTTGCGCTCAAGAACATTTTTTCAATCTCCGTGACTTCGTTTTTTCTATCGACTAAACAGTTATTCTTTAAACCCTTTGTGGATACTCGGGTATGAACATTCTCAAAAGCCAATCGATTTTAGTTCGCTTGCTAATCGAATAAAATATCATAAAAGAGAAGCGTGACCAAGTTGTATTTATGCTTTTTTGTAGGGACTAATCCCGTCACGTCTGTTACCACAGACTAGTTGCCTAGCTGTCAACATTTGTCCCAGTTTCTGTCACCCATCTGTCAGGTTAGACTTTTCTATCGGTAATTCGATTAGCGGTGTTATCACGTTCGTGAGTAGACCGTTTGTTCCGCTATTCCTCGACTCGGGCCAATTCGTGAATTTTCACAGCACGTGCATGTATTTGATAATGGAGAATCGGAAATAATGGAAGCACTCGGTAAATCGATACGTTTTTGTGGAGAGTACGAGTATAACCCTATTGCGGAAATGGTAGGCAGTTTAGGCTTACTGCCGTGGCGAAATATGCCCAATATATCTAGAGTCTTAACATTGTCATCGCTAATCCTGTTAGACTGCAGACGTACCAATTCCAACGGCTTCCCAAGCTTAGAATTCATACATAAATCAAACCTTCATTCTGACTGGCACAAATCCACTACAACTTCTTTGTTTTTTTCCTCTACTTTCAACTGTATGAATTTCTTTCCTTTCTTTCTTAACTTAGTTCCAATCAGTCCCGTTTTCAGCATTAATTACTAAGGGCGCGTTCCCACTATGTCGTGACGATTAATTTATCGTTTGACGACGGTCGTCTCTCACTGTTCCCATTATATCGACTGTTTATCGTCAATGTGACGTCGAAATATTTTATCGTTGAACGACTGTCATGCTAGCCAGCCGTTCCCATTGACTTGACAATCTGTCGTCACTGCAAAAAAAGTCGTGAACGACAGTTAATCGTGTCGTCACCATATGTGAACACCTCCAATTAAATACACAAGCCACGACGCTTTAAACGACACGATAATTTGTCGTCACGACATAGTGGGAACGGCGCCTAAGAGGAGTATTGATATCTATCTACTGGATGTCAAGCAGGTCTTTTTGCTGTTGTAACTGGAAGCTATTAGCGATAGCTTAGTTTTTTACTATAGTTTAACTATCTATTACGACGGTTTATATGTTGTGCCCGTATACCGTTTTTATATGAACCTAGTGGTTGCGATAGATTGCCAGGAATTCTTGCAAATAGGTTTCTAAGAAAACATTAAGTACTAAGTTTCACTCGGTATGTTGATTTACAAGTCGTATTTGATCATGTAATACTTTGTAACGGTGACAGGTTGGGAATGTCTACGTTACATAGTTTTACTAGAAGAGTAATGGAATTCTTCCTATAAGTAGTTTTGATCTAACAGGTATGGGCTCAAGTAAGCTTCCATCATCAGTAGGCTTATCAAAGTCACAGCAAGAGTTCAAAGTAATTGTCATACTGATTTCCTTTTTTTTTTTAAATCTCTATTTCGTGTCCAAACGCATGACACGTTCATTATTCATCACTGTAAGTCACAAAGACTATAAAATTCCACAACATCTCAACAAAAAAACAAACAGTTCTGACCTAATTACTACTCACAGCACAATTCTGACTGATAGAATCATCTTAACATCTAATCATTTACCTTCCCACTTCACGAGTACCCCCAGCAGCCCTTCGGCAATGTCCGTCAGGTAGTCGTCAATCATCGTGACTCGTTCGGGACGTCGTGTCGTGATCGCGGCCCACCCAACCCGCGCGCGCGCATAACTGTTACACCGTTGGGTACAAGCTGTACAAGTACTAGATAGATGAGGACAGAAGGCTCGTCCTCATGCCTCACAAGTCGTTGCGAATGATCTCGTTTATAAATCTTTAGACAGCGAGCGACGGCTTATTCGAATATCTATCTGCCTTAACCCAACACAACTCCAATTTCTCTGTTTTCTATATGCAGTGTGCTGCTGTCGTCAGTGTCCTTATATGTTTAGCAAAGGACTCAACTTAACTAGAATTGTACTCTCTTCCAGCATTCTCTCAACTTGATAACCATACCGGCCATCTGATTTGTGTATCGTGACTTGGGCATGAGCCGTACTTAGCGCCCGCAAAATCAGCTGTACAGAATATCGGAACAAACGGTGTTTAGTCCTAAAATTTAGAACTCGCGCTTCCAGCAAATACAATGATTTAGGTCCTAAGTCGCTCGGGCCATAAGATTTGTTACTTCTTACACTTTGGTTTTATTTCGATGCTCTTGTTATGGTGCATTGAGAGGAGTTGCTCTTCTGAGCTCAAATTGTTTTAACAAACCGTGCCCGCTATGAATAATCCTCATCTCAGCTATATAGTTTTAATTATTTATTTATTATTCACAAAACATCATAATATATATTCATTTATTTTTTATCGTGGAACCAATTACATATGAATATGTATTAATTTTATATTGCAGGAGGAAGTAGATTGTTGTTTATAATGATGATGTCCTATTACGGACTGTAGGTCTCAATTGATGTCTCGTTCTTCACTGTTATTATTTCCATATACTTTATTCGATTTGTGAACATTTCATGTCTTACTGGAATCATTTTCGCTCAGCTTGTAACCAAAGAAGCCCATAAAAACATATAAGTACAGCCACGTGACATTTATGGGACTGGACATTGGACAAGTGACCTACATAAGGGACCTGTTTTCTTCATTGACGCTCACACTTGCGTGGAACTTGCAAGTGTGAGCGTTGTACTACGGGCGCTCGTGTGTAAGTGTCAACTGGAGTTTTTAAAGCTATGTGTTCTTTACGCTTGTTGGTTCTAGCGGCACATTGAAGAAGTCTCATTGCAGGTGGTCTACTTTCATCTCTCTCTTTTGTTTCTTGTTTAATTTTACCAAACTGTGCCATTGATGGAAAAAAGGGCTTTCAGATTTTTTCCACGTTGCTGTTCATTCCCGTCCGTGTTTGCTGCTCTATTAAGCACACTTTTACCAAATATATTTGGGTCAGCTTATAGTCTACTGCGATCAATCATATTACAGTAATTGTTACAAGACTACTAAGTCAAGTCACCCTTCGAATATTGACTCCCACGTCCGAGCTGCGCAGATTGAACCATTCGAAACCATTCGATGAAAATATATATATCGTACCTATCTATTCCTAAGCAAGCTTAAGATTCTTAATCTTCTATACACACTTCTAACATCAGTCGTTAATCAACAGTAAGCCATACTATTTTGTATTTACCACGGACAGATTTACATTAGTTCATAACAGACCGGTCGTGCGACTTCGTCCGATTTATTTGCAGTGTGAGTGAGAAGGCAGCTGACGGATTTGTTGCTAATAAATACATTAGTTTATTACACCCAAGTTTGTTTCTGAGTTTTGAATTATAGAGTTGAAACAGGTCGGTGTACGGTGAAATATTTTTCATGTTTTTACTGCGAACATATTTTTACGTGGAGTTACGGGTCGATCTATCTTAGTTGGCAGTGACATGTCGGAATCGTGAACCGTGCATGTGTGTTGTGCAATTAGAGGTAATTAATTTTGTAAGGTGTATGTATTTCCTGAAGGCATTTTCCGTCACCTTTTTAAATCAAGATAGTAATTCAGTAGTCGTACTAGATTCCTTATCTTGATCATAAATTCTTACTTCGACGTTGCATACACGTGTGCTTACTAAAATTATGTGTTGAACTAACTACATGAAAATGAACAAGATTATTTACTTGTGCAGAATTACGAATCATTGCAATATTGGAATGGTCTATTTCGCAATGACCACTTACATACTGGTTCAACATAAGTTTACCATCATTATTCTGAAATCATCCAGATATTGCTAATCCATTGCTTCATATGTTCGAAAAATTTGTCTGCTCAACAACGTAACTAACGCAATGAATGTTGTTGAATAGTCAAAATGAAAGCCATTCCCACTGTTAGTGTTTTACGCGATGACCCCGCAGAATGTTAATGCTTTATAATTATGAAATTTAACGATTTGGGAACAATTACAAGTCCAGCACACACAATAAACTTTATAACTGTAAATTCAAAGACCACACACGGCATTAATTTATCGTAGATCGTTAATATCAAATATAATAATTGCTTGAATGCTAATTACAATTAATTTCATCTTTTAACCTTCATAAGATCACGTTTTCATGTGTGCTATTCGTCAAAAGTTTAATACCTTTTGGAGTTAATTGAACATTTATCTTTTACTAGCTTTTGCCCGCGACTTCGTTCGCGTGGAATAGTGACTTCCGGCAGATTTTTGGTTTTACCCAAATAGTTCTTACTACCTATTTATTTACATTTTTCCGATGAATTTTCAGTACTGAATTGATGGCGACTCTTGACCAATAGATGGCGCTGTATGTCCGGAATAAATTTTATTTTTTATTTTATTTTTTGTAATAAAAACTATCCTATGTCCATTCTCAAGTTCCAAACTATGTCTGTACCAAATTTCACACAAATCGGTTCAGTAGTTTAGGCGTGAAGCAAAGACAGACAGACAGACAGACAGAGTTACTTTCGCATTTATAATATTAGTTTGGATTATAGTGTGGTCTTTAAGAGCAACCAATTCAGCCGATCTATTCTGTATAACCCTTACCGTGAGAACTTAGGTGAAGTGAGCTCTCAACTTCAAGCTCACTTCAGCTAAGTTTTCAAGATGATAATAAACCGGTTGGTCTTTTCGCGTATTGATATTATATGGTTAGATACAGAGAATTTAATTGTGTTTGTGATTTGTAATCAAATTGTTCGCACTGAAGCACCAATCCTCCTGCTTAATGTGGCATGCAATTTGTATTGCCACGAATAGACAACGAGTCTAATCAAAGGACTAGTGTTTTATTCTGTAAACCTTCTTACATTCTAGCTGGTTGAGGTTATTCTGACTTTATTGAGTGCGCCCGCCGAGTGCGGTACCAATTTTAAGACACTCGATTTCTTCCTGCGCATCAGTTATACTGTCATATCATAATCATTTATGGTCCAAGTACCTACCATTTATAATTACAAACATACATGACCTAGCTAACAAGTAGTGTATAAAAAAAAACAAAAACGAAACAGCTGGCAGGAATGTAGCCTATCCATTGTCATCATCATCACTAGGTATTCATAAATACCCGACATAGTCCACCTGTTTACAAATATTAAATAGTAATCGTACACATTGTGATTTATATTTTTATATGTAAATGGCTATATTGTATGGAGTTCATTCCCCTTCTCAGTAAAGTGTTGTTGTTTCTCTAAAATATTCTAGTCAGGTTTTCGCGATGGATTTACATCTTAAGTGTGTGTATCGATGACTAATACAACGGTTTTTGACATTTGAAGCGGTATTTTATGATTTCCTAGTAAGTTCTTTTGGATGTATTTGATCTCTAGATGGGTTCCTAGAATTTGTTTCGCTTTATTTGGCTTGAAGCGGTTTTCTGATTGGTGAGTTTGATCTTTGTATATCGACAAGCCTAATACAATGAGTATGATCATTTTATCAAGCTCTTCGATTGCTAAAAATACTGGAGGATAAACATAATAGGACATAAATACTACTTCCTGTTTGTTACCCGCCGTTTTGCCTTTCGCCATGCTGCCGTCTTTCTTCAGAACGGAAACAGCACTACAATCAAAACAACAGCATTCAAACCTTTCTCCGAATCTCAACGTAATATTACCCAAACAAAAAACCAATACATAATCAGCCTATAATGTTGCCACTGCTGGGACACAGGCCTCCTCTCTGTGAGAGCCAGTGGGCCTTAATCCACCACGCGGGCCCAGTGCGGGTTGGTAGATGTCACATGTCTTTGAATTTTTGGTTCTAGGACGTGCCGGTTTCCTCACGATGTTTTCCTTCGCCGTTTAGAGAGTAGTAGTGATGAAATAATTTACACAAAGTAAAGCGCCTGTCTGGGTTCGAACCTACGATCTACAACTTGTAAGTCGCGGCTGTTACCACTGGGACTCCACTGCTCTTTTTGACAACAACAAAAAACCAATAAAGAAATTAATCGCCAGCAATACTACCCATCATCGAACAGCGTATCGCAATTGATTCGAGATGCAAAAAAAGATACAACACTCGTACCGAGATGAAGCGCGCTTCGGCATCGTTCGCATCTCGCTGTGCCATTGACCCACTACAGGTTTTTGTACGTATAACGGACCGGCACACTTCATCTTTATTGATTATAAACTAATCATTTAAAACTACGTCTATGCATATTTTTCTTTTTAATACCGTTGCGTAATGAAGATTTTTACGCTTTCATCGTTAAACGTTTGTCAATCGTCAATTGTTTGATGACTTTTTGTTGCGGATAACGAACTTAAATACCGATATAATGATGGCTCTATCACCAATGAGAGTTGGTTCTTAGATTTGGATTGTCATAATATCTTAATGATCTTCGATTTTTAACGCATTGACCACTACTTGCAACTTTTTCTTAGATTGTAATTGTTGTCCCTGATATTTGCTTACTCTCATTCTACATGTCCAACTTTATCTCTGTGTATTGATTTAACCTTTAATCGGTAACTTTCTACAAGGTTCGACTGCACCTGTCTTGCTAAAAGTAAAGATGACACCATCGAAGCTTTAATGCATATTTTACGATATATTTATTATAACGAGACTCTTAATGACGTAACTTGGTGCTTCCAGGTACCGTAAAATATGCACACTCCATGCTAATTATTGCCTAATTTACATTATCATTTTCATATAAAGTTTCTAGTTGCACAAATAGCGTCGTTAATGACACAGAAGTCACAATGAACACCATATCTGGCCTATAGCACCTCGAATAGAATGAGAGTTTCGTCTTATAACAATGAAAAGAACATAAAAAACTTTATGATTTATTATCAACTGCAAATCAGTTTTTATTACGCGTTGGTGTGAGTGACAACCGTTTCAAAATCTGTCATTCGATAAACCAAGTGTTTCCTTCTAATGATTGGTAACTTCCTCTCATATTGGGTGGAAATTATCATTTAACTGTACGTACGTATAAGTAGTAGGCACTACTAGCTAATAGTACTTATGCTATCAATTTGTATTTCCGATGTGGATATACGAGTACATTCGACCGCAAGTTTGGGGGTACCACTTTGAACTTGAGCTGGTCTAGCGTAGTACGGAGTATCAATAGACTAAGAAGCCTGCTTATGCTGGTTTGTTACCACTAACCCGCGGCATACTGTAGGTACTACTCACCTCGTTCAAATGTTTGTAGGAATGATAAATGCGAAATTAATTACGGTTTTCCGTTGGATAGACGGTTTAACTGCCTGGCTATATTGGCAATCTGATGCACCGTTAACTCGTAGGATTGGAAGGCAAATAGCACAAAATCAGAAGCAGAATCTGGTATTCTGTATTTATTTACGTACTAGGCTATGCCTGCGGCTTCGTTCACGCGGAGGTCGGAAATTATCCCACGGGGACGTATTAGCGGGATAAAAAGTATCCTATCTACAAACTTTTATAAATTCATAATATTAGGATATAAAATTAGTTTTGAGAAAATACAACGGCGACAGACGTTCGGAATGTTTTCTCTTATAAAAAGGCAAAGAATAATAACTATTAGTTACTTAAAAAGGTGTAAAGCTTTATCAAAATATTTGTGCCTTATCCTTCACTTAATTGCGAAGTGCAAAATCCGATAAGTCTCACATTACGTTTACCTCCGAAATCCAGGTAAACGTTTCGGGTTTCGTTAGTTCTAACAGTATAGTATTAATATTCTAATGTATCATGTTACTTATTCAAATGAAGCGGTTCTTGCTCTGTGCGCGTTGCCGCCTGCTTTATGATAATGGGCTTGTATTTAATTAATATTTATTTCTTTCTATCTTGTTTTGAGGTTGGAGTTGACATGTGACTTATTGATTCATTTTCTGTACTTTATGGTTTCGTATTGACGTCATAAATTGGTGTTAAAAGACTGTTTCACGATTCTAGCACTTATATTTTAGTGTATTTCGTAAAAAAAAGCTTGTTATTCCCTTCGTAATAGCTAAATGTTAAGTCAAATATTGTTTTATTCAACACGTCTTCACATAGTCTTTGTTTCCTAAGTAATTCTCACTTTTGTCGCAATCTGTATACAAAGTGTACCCCAGCCAGCGAGTTGCGTAGTCGGGAAACCTGACCACGACAATCGTGTCTATCACTCGTTAAAACGCCTTATAAACCACCCAATGACATTTTAAAACACACTTTATTCACAAAAGATAACGTCTATATTTCACTGACGTGATAACCTTCGATATTTAAGTTAAGTGCAAACGAAATTGCCTGCTATTGCAAAGTAGGAAGGACTAGTTTATGTTGTAGATGACCAGTATTGATAGTAGAACTCTGTGAGAAAGAGACGCTCTAAAAACCGCGGATTTACTTACAGTGTACAATTGTATAGGAAAAATCGTAGGTATGTAATAACAGTCCACTTTGTAAGGTCGCTGCATGAAAATTAAAACCTTAGGAATGGGCATTGTTATCGATTATTGGGAAATACAGGATAGGATTTTCTGTTGTGAAAACTTTTTTGCTAGCTATTGTTGATCAATAGCCTTTTCCCCCTACTAATGATTGCTTATTAGAACACATAAAAAGGTAGCTGTCCAAGTTATTTGTATGTATTAAAAGGTTAATCCCCGTAGGTGTAAATTGCCTTTATTTCGCTCAAAAGGAGCCTATTCATGGTATGCCCCCGCAACCATAAAGTGTAATAACAAAGCCTCCCACAGCACTGGCCACTATAGATCAGAAACGCCTTTGCAACATGAAGAGAAAACAAACCACCAATTTGAAAAATAGCTACTTGGACTTATGTTCGAAACAAATAACGAACGTTGCTTCACATAATAAGTAACTTCGCTGTGAATGTTACTCAAACAGAAAGGACCATAGTTCTAATTACGACCAAAACAATATCTTTTGTTCGAAGACAAATTGGCATCCATTTTCAAATACATCTCGCATGGCCATTGGGCACAACTCTGGGAGGCATTTAGAATTCATTGCATCATTTTTTCAATCCTTACTTAATTACAAGTCAGATAAGATGAATGCTCCACATTGCAATGTGTTATTTAAATGGAACTGACCATCACTGCGTAGCCATTAACACGTTCATCTTGGTAGATAAATGTGTTCGATATTTAAAATACATATCATTACTTCAGTTTTACATAACACCATCCCATGACCTCTTAAGAACACTTTGGAAACTGCATTCAATAATATTAGTTAATGGGATCTATGAAACCAGCAGTGGTAATGGCCGCGACTTATGATGACGGTCGCAGGTTCGAACCCAAGCAGACACATCGTGTAAATTATTTCATCACGACTGCTCTCAAAACGGTGAAGGAAAACATCGTGAGGAAACCGGCATGTCCTAGAACCAAAAATTTGAAGACATGTGCCATCCGCTAATCTGTACTGGGCCGACATGGTGGGTTACGGCCCACTGCTCAACATCATAGGCTGATTATGCATGAAACCACTCCCGTACCAACCAACTTCGCATAATAATGAAAATATATAGCTTTAGGTGTATTATGAATTAGCATGGTGATGGGGTGAGGAAAGCCCTAAATGCAAGATCTTGGCATTTAGATGCATATATGGTTACACCTAGAGTCTGCTAAAAGGTTATGATTTTAATGAAAACAATATTATAAACAAACGAATAATCGCTAGCACTTAGCAATTGTCAATTGGTACTTACTTCTAATTAAACAGTAATCTAATGGCATCAGTTGGTTCTGGCCCTCACCGCAGGACCATTTACACGTAAAATTTGAATGAAAATTATAGTCAATTTATACTAATAAAGCAGATTCATTTATTCCGTTTCGGCATTAGTGTTACCAGTCTTGCTCATATGCCAATATTTCAAGTTTAGCTGTTTTGGGAAAAATATAATATGCCTAACATAATATTACCATGGTCCCCAAAATCTGCAAGGTTGTCCATTCACACCTCAGTAATAATCGTAATATCATCAAATGATTACGAATTAAAATTGAATATCATTGACATTTAACTACCTATGTAGCTAGCCGTTGTCGTCGTGATGTCTGCCTAATTAGTTAATTATCTACCCACCGGCTTGACGTTTAGTTGAATGACACGAGTTCTGTCGATCGTAACATCACTAATTAATTCGTGCTTAACTAACCTTTTGGCATGGAATCCGCATTAAGAGGTTAGTCAGGCGTCTTTAATCGATTCACTAGTTTAACGGGAATCCAGCAAGTACGAGCGTAGTAAGACGTAGCTAAAGATGTGCGAACTTTAGCATTTTTAACTTGAGACTTTGAATTAAATGTGTTAAAATTTCGGAATGAATTTGGGCCTGCTAGAATAACAACCTCAATGACTTGAAGGCCAATTCCCGGAATTTAATTCAAAACTTTCAAAAAATTCAAAACTTTCAAAATCTAGTCGCAATCTCATCTCGTCGACAATCAATGTCAAAAATTTGACTTTTTGAGCATTATGAACAAAACTTAGTTTTGCAGGCCTTATAACATTTGAATGGTTCTGAAATGAAAATTCACCCATCCTTGATCATTTTCCGGTTGTTCCGTCGTCTGTTGACAAGTGAAAAGCGAAATGTGATGATAAGTTTGATGAAACATTGTAACTTAATACTCTAATAACGACTAGAGAACTTGCATTTAAACCTATAACACTTAGTAGTACAGTTATGGAAACTACTACGTCACGAACTGGCGTCACGTCAAACATTCATCAACGCTCACTCTAATTTCTTCCTGGAGCAAGTTTTATTAAGCTTAGCTACGGAATTAAGAAAACGTGCTCTCATATTTATGACTTGAGCACAAGTATAATCGTTGCAAGATAATTCTGCTAAGAATGTAAACAATCTAGGTGCCAGATGTGGTGAACATTTAATTTTAATGAAACATTTTAATTATTAAGTAGAAAGATTCGTATAATTCTGTTTGCGAAGAGAAAATATCAAGTTACTCAAGATTTCAAGTTATTTTGGAGTTCGCGTATTTATGCTTAATTTCAACATAACGGTCGTGTACTTTATAGTTCTGTTAGTAAGCTTTAAATAGCAGAATTCCATTCAATTCCTTATCAAGTAATAATGAAGAAATATGCAATACCCAACTATTGTAATTTTACGACTAAAACAGCCGTTAATGATGGTGATGTTAAAGGCTCCAAAAAGATCATAAAAACTAATACCGTACTGTATAATTTTAGTCAAGTTATTCCCTAAATCCGTCGCAGTGTAATTGTTGACAATGGTTTGGAGTCACGTAATTGCTATTACGAGCACACGAGAGCCATTATGTGGTAACGCTGCAATATGCAATTATATGCACACGTTTAAGGCACGAGTAAATTGAACATATCTTGTAGAAGAACTGTGTTGAAATGTTGTCCTGAACTTTTTGGGAGGAATTTGTGTCATACTTCTGATTGTGGGAAAGAAACTCGTGTTTCCACGTGAGGGATCTAGGTTCCTTACAAATCGGTGATGGTATTTGGTGGTAACTTTAAAATAAAGGCAGCATGGGATAGTTTAGTCTAATTCTGACGGGATGGACCTTTAAGTTCATTATAAAAATGCTGCCAAAAGAATTTTGGGTTTCATGTCAATACAGCAATGAGCAATCTTCCATGGTAACACATGATTGAGATTACTGACGAATTCGAGAAAATAGAAAAGCCATTACAAATAAAATAACGTATTGTATTTTATTTGTAAAGGCTTTCCTATTTTCTATTTTCTAGACAGTATTAACTCCTTCATATCCAGGGCAAGTAGTAAATCCCTAACGACGCCAAAGCCACGGGTCAGCATGGATACTTGTGCACTATCGCGATCGTCATTCCAATATATTTATAGCTGGAAGCCCTGCAGCCTAAGAATAAGTATTATTGTCCAGTTTTACGATTATCAATTCAGAAATTTGAATAATCATAACGGGTAACCATGCTTGATTCTATACAGGCCTTAAGGTAGCTCACTCGTCAGTCTGTAAATTAGCTGCGGTTAAATATATCACTCGTCGTATCAGAAGCTTGCAAAGATTTACGACGGAATCAAGCATTTCATTAGCCTTCCTAGCATTTATTGTCCAAAACGATGAAAACTTGAGTAGTGTAAAACTGCCAAGTTCATTGCCGACTTCATTCTGGCGACGATTCTTTATGCAAAGAGAGTATAGTCTTTATATCAACCGGTAGATATATTGCAGCCGATATAACAATTCTCCTACTCCGTATTTTAACGTTTCTTTCGATGCAAATTCTACCTCTATCGCAATCATTTAAGACTGAAAATTGCACAGGATTACTCCAACTACCCTTTGAAAATGTAAAAACGAACTCACGTGTCGATGCTGAAGACGTGATCGGCAAATGAAAGAGACATCCTTATATTCAGAATATATTTCTTGGTAACCGCCAGTCATTTCTCAACGGCAAAGAAAAAGCAGTAAAAGTGTTTTAAGATGGTGGTGATTACGTTAAATCTATTGCCGCCATTACTCAGAATAAATAGAATTATTATATTGCCAAGATGAGCTATGAAAGGATGGCAAAAACTCGTCCACGTATGGAATGAAAGGAAGATTGATTTATTGTGCTTAAAGTCATCTAATGCTTGGATTATTCTTACTAATTTTAGCTACTTTTATGGCAGGCTCTTCAGTAAGTAGGAATTTTATGGTTAATCCCATGTTATTGCCGCCGTAAAGCATTTCATGGCGGTGTTTTATAATGAAAGCTTTTTCATGTTAATGGTTTTCGGTGAACGACATCTATTATACAAAAGAGATGTATTTTCCTGTTGTGCGTTGACACTGGGTGGCACATTCTTGGAACGATGAATATCAGAATAATTTCAATCAATCAACTATAGCATCCGTGTTGAAGATTCTCAAGCACTCTCGCCTCTACCACTACATATTCATGAAATAATCATACACTCATTATTAATCCCTGCAGTAAGACATAAGAGCTTATTCTTAACATACATTTATTTATTGTTCTCAGATTCAAAGATGGCGGAACGATTATGAGGTCGAATGGCGAACGACTTTTAGGTGAGTCCAGAATGTAAATGTATTATGCAAAGAAACATGTTTATGCCATAAGCACATAATGGGCCTATTCGGGCAGTTAATCGACAATCTATATGGATAAATGCCCTCTCGGCAAAGTGAAGGGTGTGGCATGAGGAATTGGACTGCGACCCACGCTTCTTTGGTGACAAAATAAAGTCATTCAATTCATTTTGACAAGACAGTGAACTGTTCCGATGATTTAGGGTCGTCCCACTTTCTGTGTGAAGGCAACAGGTTACCACGATTACTTCACAGCTCACGCCGTGATATGTAGCGTGTATGCGATCCTAACTCACGTCAATCGTGAAATTGCGAGTTGTTCTCGTCGTAAATCCTTCGCGTCGATACTATTCTACAATGTAGACCGAGACTCGATGAGATTGAGTAACTAGCTCCGTTAAAACGCTCTGAACTTTAATATAACAGGTTGCTCATGTATAATCGAAAGTAATAATCGTTAAACTTCCAGTATCTCAGATTTTACACAGATAAGACAACTTATTTCAGTTGCTACCGTGCTGTGAGCTATATTTTGAGTAATGCTGTGAGTTCAGTAACATTTCTATTCTGTGTAGTAATGCTTTCTTAGTGGCTAGTTCGGAGTTGTATTGTGTTTTGAAGTAGAATGAATAAACGTATTGTTGAAGCTGTTTTCAATTTACGAATTTGAATTCCCAGCAAGCTGTTGTATATTTTAATAAATTTCGTGCTTTACTCGAATGTCCAATCGTACAAACAGTTACAATTTGAAACTCAGCTATTGTCAGAATAAACATGGTCTCTATTCATTGGTGAGTACCCACTACCCATATGATATTTACATAATCATTCAACTTACAATTCCAAACGAATGAAACAAGTTTCTAAAACATCTAAAGTTGTTAGTTTACAACCATTTACTTCATTAATGACGCTCAAAAGCTCATTTTCAAAGTTATTTACTTTCTTTTTTTGCGATTTTATCTATTACTAGCTTCTGTCCGCGTTTTCGTTCGTGTGGAAGTCATAAGACATATTTCCCACCCGCGGTATTACTTCGTTTTTTATTAGCATCCTTCTGACGTTTAAGGGTCGGAGGATGATGTCAAACAGCCTTAACCTTCCTCAAGATTTGGGCTATCAATTACGAACAGATTTATTTCAAATCCGACACTAGCAGTCAGATTTGAAAAAAAAAAAACTGTTCCAGAGATCAAACAAACATCAGCTTTAATATATTAGATGTTCCAAATCTTTGTATATATGCCTTCTTGAAACGTCTCCCCAATCCGCAGAGCTCTTGTTTACTCTACAAACGATCCAGATTCAGTGCCTATTTTCTTTCAACCACGTATTTTATGCGAGGTGTTACAAATTCTGCCTGTAGGCTAGCTAACAATACACCATGTTCAACGTGTACTGTGTGTACGGTATAAATTGGTTACGCCAGTTAAATTACGTCCACTGAATAAGTAAGCGTCAATGTTGGTATTATGGAATACTCAAATGACGCCGATTTTAGTGTAATCTTAGTCATGACGGAAGAATTTGTTTTATTGTGTGTTGTAGGTGTATTGTTTCATTTGGTTGCACTTTTACAAAGTGTGGGAATGTAACATGCTGTGTCAAGTTCATTACCACATATTGTAATTTGCATGTTCACTAAACAATGCTCGTTACCTATATGTTCTCTTTTTTTCTATCTTTATTAAACTATCAACAACGTTCACTTGCTTCTTCATTCTTCATCGTGATTATGTTTCTTTAGTATCGTACCAAATTTGCCTCTCAAGTTCCGACTATGCAACATCCCGAATCGTAGCATCCGTCCCAAATTTCCAAATAAGATTTTTCTAACTATTCTTCAGCACAAACCTCACAAGAACTCGATAAAACATAAATATGCATGCCGAAGCAAACGGAACATTAATTTTATAGCCCACAATACAAATGCCCTAAAACATCACGATATTCACGATAGCATACAATTAAACGTTCCCATCACAATGCCATTAATGAACGGGTTCCGTTACTCTCAACAAATTCCCAAAGAAAACTATAAGTCTCAGGTCAAAGTTCACGGAACTTTACAACATACGAACATACATGTTCGTGATATGGGTTTGTTTAATTTAATGTAATCAACATCATTATAAAACGTGAGGGGAATGAGCCATTGAAAGTTAGTATTGAGATAGCGTAATATGATGTCACTGTCGTCGTGAATTTCGATGTTATGACGTAAGCAGTCTAGACTACTCCAGATTTTGCCTTAATTTGGACTAGAATTTAAAATACATGACTAAGCTCTGCATAAATGGTACTCAGTCCCAGGTAGAGTTGAACAGCGTGGCAAATAAAATAGATTTTGGTTTTAATGAAAGCGTGGTTACTAGCGCCCTTCTTTTTGATGGCCTGGAAAGGTTGCACGGAAACCTTCACATACGATTGAACATTCCAATTCCCTAGACAATAACAACAACACCGAACTCCTACTACCGGTACATTATCTCCAGCTCTTAATTTCGCTTGCCTTCTAAATCGGCTCATTGAATACCAAATGGCAGTAGACCACACGTACTTCTGCACGCTACTCCGAAATCGCATTAAGTAAATCTTTCACAGGAACACGGACCTTTAAAGCTAATAAGGTCTTTACAATGGCGGTACGAGCTTTTCAAACTCTCGACTTTCGAAATATATGGATCGAATTTACGCGCGTTAACGATAAATTCAAAGGTAATAAGGTTGCGGTATTAGTGACCTATGTTGCTTTATGTGTGTGCGTACTGACTGCCATTTAGATCGTTTCAAGGAAATAAATTGAATCTAATATAAATGAATTATCTGTATCTAAACAGTTTCTGCACACATTTTAGTACATAAACTAAACTTGTATTTTGCACAATTATACCAGCCCGCGTGGGCAATCTAATAAAACATTTTCTGCACTTTCTATAATATTAACTTCACTAGTTGTATAACCGTCGGCCAAAATACACTTGTACTCATCAGCCTCAACCTCCTTCATTTATTTGAACCTTCACATCAATATTAAATACGGAAGCACTCATTATGCGCTTCTAAGTAAACTCTAACCGTTAACGCCGACATTACGTATCCGTGTGTTTCTCCTTCAAGTTCTTGCCATAACGGTACGGGGCTGGCGCCCTCGTTTCGAAGTGATAATGCTTCTGAAACAGATACCTGATTGGCCCTAGGAGCAAAGGGATTTATAATTGGAAAGATAAATTGTTCCGCGAAAATTGATCGTGCTAACCAATAAAATAAGTATTGTCGTAACTGTAACACTATCGATTGCGATTCATAATAGAATTCCGAAGATTGTATTGTAAGAGTTCGAAAAAATACTTTAGAGAGAAAAAAATAGGGCGTGCTTTGATGAAAATAATAAAGAGCATCAACAATGGAAACATGTAGTTGTGGAACAATTTCTAAACTCTTATGAAGCCAAACCATTTTACTCTTGTACTTTATTGCAGACCTATTGCAAATATCAATTATCGATTGTATCAGAAGCCTTTGCGTTTCTCTGGTTAGCAAGGTCAGTGTTTAAATAAAGAAACGAGTGCACTGAATCTAGACTGTAATTAGATTGCTATATAGTTAAAAACAGTGGCACAATTTTTCATCAAGCATCACTGTTAAACCAACCTAAAATTCATTGTTCGTTGAAACTGAACTGAACTGATGAAGATTTATTAACTAAACTTCATAATGCAGTTTGTCTTAGAATTCTCATTCCCAGGGTTCATTACAATATTCTAATGTAATGTATTTACCGTGTACATATGCGCTATATTGTATGTCAGCGAATGTGTCCGTTTTGTAATTCACAAACGTATCTCTCGTCTCATTTAAATCTTTGGTTCTGTTGTAACGGTCCCTTTATCATCTTATCCATCTGTGTTTGTTTCCCAGACATTCATAAGATTGCCCTTATTTGCCTTTCTATTAAGATTCTAATGAATATGTATCTGTAACTTGCCATTTTCCCTTGTGTGGTGCGCGATTTTCCAGTAGTATCGATATAAAGTTTATTGGTACCGTTTCTAAGATACCATCGCATCGATTGGAATGATGTCACTGTGAAATGAACAGTTATTAGAAGGTGGGCCATCGTCCTAATTGTAGACTAAAACAATTTGTGTAGAATGACGAAACTATTTTTCTCGATTTCTAAATTAGCATGAAAATGTTTTGTTTCTCAATACTTAAATGCCTTTAACATTACCATTTATGTCTGACTAAAATTTTAAGTTCTAAGCAGTCTTCTTTTGGGTTGCGTCTGTTAAAAATGTTGTATCATTATTTTCATGAACGAATGGTGTTATTATACGGTTATTGTAATTTGGTCAGTATGTGGTCTGTAAATGTTAGTCAACCAACTTTCTTGTCTTTATAATACAAACAAATTTCATTTCAGGCGTCATTACTTACTCCATCGGAGTCCATCGACGCCTTGATAACATCTTCTAGATTAAGCAACATTTTTTTTCTTTTTTTTTAATAATAAAAAGTGTTTATTTCTCACCACAAGCCAATTAACAGATTGCTATAAATATGGCCGAATGTGGCTACCGTTACCACGATGATCTTCGACCGTTATAGTTTTGCGGGCTTGCCTACCAGTTTTAATTGAGTGAGGTTAATAGCTTTTTCGAAATCAGCTATAACAGTTATGTTTTAAAATTCAATGACTATATGTATATCTTAGTTTGATAACTGCATAGGCCATGTTATGCTTTTCGGCAATATGATCTTTACAAACGAAAAAGCTCTTAGCTAGCTTCATTATCAATTGAAGCCTGTCAAATTGTCGCATCGAGAAAGATAACAAATCTGAATGGAGTGTCTCATACATTTATTATGTCATAATATTTACCAAATCAATTAATCTTAACTTCTACCTTCTCCATACTGTCACAACTGCGACTCCCACTTCCGAAAATTAATCATATTCCTTCAAAATACAAAGTATCGTTTCGCAAATAAAAGTCATCGCAGTCGTTTATTTTATTTGTAGGCAGATAATTATAAAGTTAGCTTCTCAACTGACGTGAAAATCGAGATTAATGTTAGCAATTAAAGTGGGTGTCATTGCGCAAGTCCTGGACCATACTGTGCATAAAATTTGCTTCTTCGATGCTGATAATTGCATAATCTACGAAGCGATTGGACATGTATTTAATAAACTTTCACTGGACTGGTTAATTTGAAGTGAATTCTGATTCTGAATGTAAACTGTAAAGCTGAGATGCTGTAACGATGCTAATTTATGAAATGGAGACTCGTTTACATCAAATCTACGAATGGATCGTAATCGCTCATGTAATGATTTTCATATAAGTTCTTACAGTTGTTCATTGGTATGATAATTCGATTTCTGATTAGGTAAGAAGTAGCAGACGTCACAGTCTAGACTTTCTTGTTATTACAATTATAAACAACGATAACGATCTCTAGAGACCACTATAATAACCCACTTGACTCCTACGATTTGCGGAGGGCGAGAAGATAATTTGTTTTTCTTACATTCATTACACACGGTGACTTCCTACTATTTTATACTATGTTTGACTCTAATGCAGCTTTGATATTAAATATGATTAGATAAATTCAAGATGAATAAAACTCAAAAGCATTTATGTCTCAGATATCGCTTTTATGTCACACTGTCGCGTTTGTTAAACTGCAGTTTCAAGAATAGGTACGTATGAATCACAACCTTTAAATGTAGGTTCCTCAAATTATAATAATTGATGTCTGCGAACTGGTTGTGGTCTGTCCCAAATTTGGCACAACCTGTTTTGTCCGCGGCACAAACTTCACAGCTACTTGCGCCAGCGCCGTTTTTGGTGCCTTACACGGTTACAAGTGTTTCATCTTCTACCTTTTGAATTATGAATGGGTTTTTCTTCCGTAAACTTTATTATGATGGAAATATTGAGACGTGGTTTGAATTTATGTTGTTTACCGTTCTTCTTGGTGCTTAAAAGTTATTATAAGGCGTTAATTGTTTTTATATTGAGTCGTTCTACGGAGTATCTGTCATTCTTTGTTTATTGTTGTTGCGGCATCGGCTGAATCAACGGGTACGTGATGAATCTGTTAATTTGTATGAGATTGTTAAGAAACAATGTACACATCAACATGGATATTTGTTTTGTCAACAATTCCTGTATCGTTATCATCACAGAAACACATCTTCTGCCAGTTACACAATTTCTCATAGATTAATCAGTCACTTCTCCAGTAGGGTCATCTCTAACCGATTGCTACTCGACAAAGTAAATATCTCTATCAACTCGATGCGCTGCATAGATTGTGGTGCAATCGCCAATCGCCGATATACCGACCCTAAATTCCGATCGTGGCGATTCTCGATAAGCGATACGTAAACGTTCTCGATTGTCTGGTACCGTTCGAGGGGGACTATCGTTAAATTATCGCTCACGTTTCGCTACTGACGGCGCCCTAGTATTACGGTATTGCCAGGATAGTCATAGCTATAGTTTTAACGGCAACCGACAGTGACACGGGCGCGAATTTTGTGAATTGTGACGTCAGTGACTCATACACCGTGTTCGTGTATGTTTATGATCTTTTCTATCACGAGTCGAGGCGTGTAGATTACGAGGCGGTGTTAACAGTGCAATGTTCATCTGTTGTTTCTAGTCTATGTAAATTCAATCTCTTCACAACATTTATTTTGCTGACATTCTCTTTCACTGAAGAACTCATCGGAGGATATCTGGATAGGACCAAATTAAACATTAATTTGGTCCTATCCAATTGACCGCTACACTGTTTTATTTTAGAAACTAGCTGCGCCCTGCGGTTTCTCCCGCATAAGTTTCGATCCCGTGGGAATATCGGGATAAAAAGTATCCCATATGTTAATCCTAGTTATAAACTATCTGTGTGCCAAATTTCATCCAAATCCGTTCAGTAGTTTTTACGTGAAAGAGTAACAACCAAACATCCATCCATCCATCCATACAAACTTTCACGTTTATATTATTAGTAGGATATAGACTAGGATTATTTTGAACTGACTTACCAAACTTTACACTGAACGTGTAGGTTGGATGGTGCCTACGAAGTGTTGCCCATCCCATAACCAAGCCTTAGTCGCATCCAAAAAGAAGGGGTGCCGATGCCGTTCTAGTCTGGGACCACACAGGTCGGTTTTACTTTCTACCAATCCTCTCTATACATCTATTTACTTTCGTTTCCAAGCACAAATATCGACAGTCAAAAAAGGAGATCATTTGTAAAACGGCTTTCGCTGGCGACTTCAATTGCGTTGATTTATTTACTGGTTACTTTCAATGTGTGGTAAACTGCAGTTTGTTGGTCAATTAAGGGTATATTTCGTATACATAATCTATGTATGTATCTTAGCTTATCCATTTCCCCATTTATCATTGAACAGGTTTTCATTCAACTGTTAATCGAAAGATTGGCTATCGTTCCTTCTGCTTGCTTGCGCCTCATTTAGACTTATGTAATCAAAACATTATTCATTTATTTATAAAAAATTGGATTTGCAAGAGCAGACATTTGCCTGTTTACTGTACTGTGATTACAATCTACCCACCAAGTGCAAAAATGGCGCTATCCCCCCAAGATCTTTGGTGGCACGGCCAATGGGGAAGTCCAATTGCTAACGGCCACGTGGTACACACGGCGACACAAGCTATACCTACATTTCCAGCTAACCTCACATTGTATAGGTTTTTCGTATAATCCAATTCGTCAGCTTATACTGGTTATGTATAGCATGATGTATAGCCATGCGTACATTAGAATATACACTCATTTACATCGAATTCATAGAAAATGTCAGTATTATTCCAAGCATATTGCTACCTATTTGTATTCTGTGATCTTCACTGTTATGCAACACCGATTAATGTCTGTAATGTTATCTACTTTCATTTACTATGAACACAGATTTATCCATCTCAATTTTAATTGATGAACAATAATATCCAAGTTCTCTATAGTTAACTGTATCTAAGTATCACTCTGAAGTCTTGAAATAAATTACAGGTAATTCAATTGACATTATTATACAGAATGAAGTCATTGATTTTACTTTATGTCCGAATTATGTAAACTAATGTTAAGTATCAAATGCATGCGTTGTGTAACAGAGGCGGTTACACATTTTGGTTAATAAATCGTCCTTGGTAATGGGTTTTCGATGTTACGCGTCGGTGTAATACGCGGCCTCCTTATTACTCGAACAACAATGTTTGTCGAGTTTTCAGTTGTGGGCGGATACGCTAAAATTGGCTGGAATTATTATGTTACTGTAAAAGCATGAATGGTGGTAAAATGTTGGACTTCAGTGTGTTTCTTCAGAGTTAGTTTCGTTAGTTTCGAGTAGTCGAAAGGTTGATGTTTTTATGAACTTTAAAAGAAACGTAGCATCATTATGAGCAAGCAAAGAAAAACAGAATTAAAATCTATCTTTTCAAAATCGACGTAGGTAGGTCGATTTTGAAAAGATGGATTTTTAACCTGTTTTGTTTTTATGATACTTCGGGTGTTCTGACTATAGTGTTACACTTTTTAAAAACAATTTAATCTTCCACATTTTTATCGAGTAGTTAGCTAAATAACTTGACTTTTTTTTTATAAAATATCATTTAATACCAAATAAATATCACTATGTCCTAGAATTTCTAAGATTCACGATCTTCCCAGTTTCACGGCAACATTTACACCGTTACATTTATAGACGTCACGATGGTTCCGTACCAAAGGAATTTTATTATGTGGGCGAGGGCAATTTGTTCGACGGTCTGCCAGATTGAAAATTGTTTGAATTAATCATTGTGATTATCGGCGACGTGGTCAGGTGGTCCACAATACAAACTGTGTACTGGTATTTTGTGTAAGCGAGGAGGGTATTCATTACTTCGGCATTTACTGTAGTTTAAAATCTAATCATTCGTATATTCAGCTCAAAATTTTTAATAAAAAACTCACACACACACAGAGAGAGAGAGAAAGTGTGAATTTAATATGCGTTTTAAACACAGAGCCATCTAGTATAAGTATTTAGACAAGTTGTCGCCATCCTGAATTTTTATTTGGACCTCTATCGGCTTTAGCACCCTCGAAAAACATGAAAACCACACCCATGCCCATGAATGAATGAATGAATGAATTGCACCGATCCCAGCGTGGTTTGACCAGACTCGATTAATCGAATGAACCCCAAGATTCGCACTAGTACATGTAGCCTCATGTTCATGGTGCTACAGCGACCATTGCATATCAAGAAGTAGACCGGGGGGCGCGGTTTTTGTAAGGAAGACGTGCCCGTAGGAAGGGGAGGATTTAAGAGCCTACCGGATATGCATCCTAGAGTAATCCTTGGATTAGTGGAGAGATGGGTGATATTTGTCTATGGATGGGCATCTTTTAAAGACTACGCGGCCAGGTGCTTCAGTTCGAGCTTAACCCTTGAATCTTTTGGCGAGGTTCCACTACTTTCTCAATTGAAAATGTGCGCAGCCGCCATTTTGGATTTTCATTTTGGCCTCTATTGGCTTCAGGACCCTCGAAAACAATGAAAACTAACACTCGCAGAGATAGAAAGTCGCATGGAGGGGGCAATAACGCTTTTTCGAACTTTGATACATAAAGTAGGAAACCTTAAGCCTCTGTTCCTGCGCCTGATCACTCTCCGGTTGTGTCGGATTGTCTTCCTATGGGACTATGAGAGTTAGGGAAGAGTGAATGCACTTGGGTCTGCGAACACACTTGTGTACTATAATAATCTCCCGTGTCTCCGCTGAGATTGGTTGCCATGGCTGGTTTTAATCAAATCAAAAGGGTTGACCACCGCGGACTGTTAAAGTACGGAATCAGGACATTCTTGCGCTCAAGTGTGTGAGTGTGTGTGGGGTAGTTTCGCGCAGCGGTTTGTATGCAGAAATTCTCACCTAACTGACATCTCATTTTAGTATATATCTCTCCGTGTTCATTATTATACGTGTTAATGTGCAAGCGTCAAATACAAGCATATCCGGTTTAAGTCATACGTTTGACAATCTTACTTACACAGTAGATACTAGTTTCTTATACACACAATGTACATTGTACATACATTGTCAACATTCTAAGTAACAAGTAACATTGCCTGACCCACTTCTAACAACGTATTTATACATCTCTATAATTACATAGGTCTATCGAAACGCCATTACAAAATTAACAATTCAATTGTATCTCAATTTCAACAGTCCAATACTAATAAAAAGATATTGCTCTAGATATTGTGTGGCGTTAAAAAGTGGCCAAGTGTGAGTCGCACTCGCACACGAAGGGTTCCGTACTACCGCACAAACACTATCGAGCAAAAAATGCCGAAACTGTACGTTTATTGTCCCATTTATTTTTAACTTTATTTTTTGTTATAGCGGCCATACTAGTACAAACTCTGTGAAAATTTCAAGTATGACAGACGGAAGGATGGATGGCCAGCGGTGCCTTCATAATAGGGTCAGCTGGCACCCTTTGGGTACGGAACCCTAAAAAGTCGATTCAATTCCATTTCAAATCGAGTCAGATTCTATGGATTCCAATCGATTGGTTACAATGCAGTTTTCGAGTTGCGATTCGACGCTTGACTAGAATACTAATTTATTTGGATTTGATTATGTAAACAAAAACGGAACCGGCATCATTCTTTCTTTTTTTTTCTTTTCTTTATCAAAATTATCAATTACGTATTGATTACTTCACCGTGAAATCTGTGGAAAACAAGTGATTGCTATAGCCTTTTTTTGGGCAATTACTGTATTGTTTATTTTTTTATTCGACTTCTTTTATTATTATGTCATTGTTTTCACCATGAACAAGCCCGAAAAGCTGACTTCATTTGTTTATATTTTATTTCATAATTCAAATGATCGCCCGCTTATCGGTTGAAGCCAAACTACTGTTATTTACGGATATTTTTTTCTACAAAGGAAAACTGTTTTAAAGGAATCTCTAATAAGGTTTTTGTTGCACATATTGTATAGGTTATATAATATATACCTTATAATAATATGTTATGCCGTCGGCGCCGTTTGAAACATAAACCCCTGTATTTATAATCGTTGCTTAAAGTAAAGTAGTATTAGCAACTGTTTATGTTTAACCATAAAGGAGATATTTTATATTGGTCCAGCATTATTTACGGTATATAGATAAATAGGGAAAAAATAGAGGATTTTCATAAAAATGAAAATAAATTGATTTGAATAAAAGTACAGGCGTACAGAAATGATTGTTTGTGAAGTTTTTTAATAAGACTAGACTTATGGTCGCCATGACAGTTGTTTGACATGACGTTTGACGACTTTGACAGTTTGACTTGGTCTTTGTCTGTTTTCTTTCTAGTGATAACAATATAAATGTCATTGTCATAATGACATTTCGCATATTGCTGATCCGTCATGTTTATTTTGTGTTGCTTTTCTTGACCAAGTTAATTTGAAATTACATAAAAACGAAGTCAAATTATAGAACATTAACATTAAAAAACGGTTACTGTATTGTATAGCAATATTTACATTTAGGGTACAAAGCGCTGGCCCAGGTCCATACATTGCTGGCACATCTCCATTTTGACGTTTAAACGTCTCCTAACTTTCAGCAACATTTCTAAATAAACCCCAATATGTCGTGTGCATACCTATTATGTTTATAAAATACACGTTTTATGTTAGATTTTATAGACTAGGCCATTTGAGGCTAGTTACAGATAATGTGTTTTTGTACTTAACTTTTACTAGCGTCGTATCTCGGCGAGGGACAAAGATAAAATCCTAATCATATTATCCTGTAGGAATCGGAGAGAATATCTGAACTCTCCCCGCTGCACATCGTATAGAAATTTGCACATACAAAACTGGACTTGGAAAACATTTCTATGATCACAGGAAACCACTGCCTGTCTTGATATAGCATAATCAGCCTGTAATATTGCCAGGAGACAGGCCTCGTCTCAGTGAGGAGTGGGCAGTAATGCACCACGCAGGCCCAGTGCGGGTTGGTTATGTCACATGCCTTCGAAATTTTGGTTCTAGGACATGTTTCCTCACTCTTTTGAGGGCGGTGGTGATAAACCTGCTTTGACATACCTAATTATATTTATGTGAAAATACTCTGCGCGAAATTCTCGGTAGATGAATTATACAGGGTGTTATTGACAGCCCTCCGCAAACTGATAGGGTGGCTTCAGTACATCATATTAAGATGACCGGTACATGTAATTCTTTCAGGAACATTAAGGGAATCCAAAAAACCAGATTTGTTTTATTACCTCACACGCAACGTATCGTTACCGTGGCAAAACGCACGTAGCGGACGGCAGCGCAGCGAGCTTGAGCGAGGCTGTTTTCAGCTGTTTTATTTACATACATGGAGTGTTGCATACAGAGAACGTAATTTTACATTGAAATAAAGGAATATCAGCAGAAAAAACGGCATAAAATTTTTTTTTCCTGAGAAAATTTCCAGTGGGATATGATTCAGAATAAGGAGCTGAATCAATCCTGTGTGGAGGGCTGTCAATAACACCCTGTATTACAGGATACTTCTTAAGGAAAACAGCTATCTCCTATCTGCCATATCACGTTAAAAGGGTAAATCTCCTGTTCTTTCGAGGACCAAGTATTTAATGCGCATTATTATAGCCTACCTAACTGATATTAATCACAATCTCGAACGAATTTCACAAATCTAGGCTAGTGGTTATTATAAAATCAGAGCTTAAAGCCTTAAAATGTATTTTCTAAACTTAATTTTGCATAAGGCAGACGAGTTTGTCACGAATGCACCATCAAATCAAATGCTTGACTCGTAAAACGTAAGTGGGTCACCCACCATCTTCGCTCTCAGGCCTATGTGTTCGGTTATACTGCTTATAGATGATTATGTATAGGGCCGGTGGATGGTAATGCGAAACGATAATTTCATATTCTGGGTTTACGTAAGTAGGCCTAACCAGGCGTGTGAAGAATTTATTACGATCTTTATGGTAATAGTACTTATTTATCTTTTTGTTTTAAATTGCTATTGATATTTTATTCAGATTTTACAGGGACATAATACAAATACACTTACATAAACTTCTTAAAATAATAATATTGATATTTGATATGTACATTCATATACAAGAAAGTCACCCTTTTTATACAGGTATAGTCAGTTACAGCAATTAGTTGACCCACCTTTACATAAATGGATGAGATTTTTTAGAATACGTATCGATAGATTTTATAGTTCTTTTATTTATTTTATTATTTATGTACACACAGTAAAATACATATTATTGATATGACATAATCATAATATGAGTAGGTACGTGAGTAGTAGTAGTTTATATTTTATTTACTTTGCTCAAATAAATAAAATATAAAAGAATTATAATTCTCTCACCACTCTCACTCCAATAACTCATCTTTTCCTTTTTTTCTTATTTGTTAAAAAAGTAATGTTAAGTAACTCAACTTTTGAGACTCCAATGCGTAATAATACAAGCCAATTAATATTACAAGAACATTAGAGCTTTTTTAGGGTTATATAACGGTATTATGAAAGATATTCCACTATCTTCGAAAATTGTCGAAATTACTTCTAATGAGCACGCAAAAAGAATATACGCATCTATCTAACAGCTATTCCAATAAGAAATAAAATAAACAAATCTAACCGTACTACGCATCGAAGAATGTACATTCCTAGCTACACTTTGAACCGGCATCGGAAAGGTATTGGAACCACGAGGAACAAACCGTTCTAACGTACTATGCGGTCGACTTGTACATGTAAAAGCACGCCTTATCCCTACTGCGATATCGTAACTTTAAACGGGGAATAAGGACAGAGGACAGAAGACCAACCTTTAAAACGAACGGAAATAAAACATACCTACAAACTGTTTTTGATTCGAGAGCTCCAGTCGAACTTAACTTTAAATTTTAAAAGGTTCAACGAACCATTTACACTAGGTACTAAATTAAATAACTAACTAGCAATACCAAAAGCCAGCTATGCTGTATCTAAATAACGTACTGTGTAATAATAGTATATTAGCATTTTAATGTTAATAATAAAAAATGTAAAAAGGGTTATATTCATATTCCAATTACATTGCCCACACACTGGGTGACTAGTGTGATTACTGACTATCAGTAAAAATCAGGCTCTATTACTCGTAGCATTTTCCTTAAGCTACGATCCTGCTGATTTGCATTTATTTTGGCTTGTATTGACCTACTGTTATCAGCCTCTGAACTTTCCACTGTAGACAAAAATATCGGCTTCGTCACTACGCTTTTTGTCGATTCGAGACCAACTTTCGTGTCCAATTCGTAGTTAAACACCATTGCACGCACGGCTTACAGAAGACATTGATGTTTTTGCAATGCTCTTTCCTCCTTTCTTACATACCGTGGATTGTTCCCGATAATTTTGTAACTAGTTTAATTGCCGACATTTAGATACAATCCTGAGTGTCTTATTAAGAATAGAGTGGACATTCTGTATCAATTCTGTCCCTTATCCCAACGATATCGAGTTCAGCTTAGCATATCGCCCAGGAAAATCGCAGTACGGGGTTAATCAAATATCTAATGAATCAATTTGCGATCTGAAATGTTCCTAGCCTTTTATGTGGTTGAGAGATTTCATTTTGTTTGTAATTGTATTCAATGACAAAATTAGATGTGTGATAAGCGTAATTGATTCTTTTGGTATAGAAAGTTGTATTGCAATTTGAATGGCGGTATCGTAATAGGCTGTTTTTTGTAGTGTTTAATAACTAGAATAAATTGGTATGCTAAAAGGTATTGTTAACACCGAAGTGGATGTGAAGTAGCTGAATAACAAGATTGTAATGCTTTGATACTGTATGCAAAATAATTATTGTGATCTGATAACTTTTGTATAAAGAAAAGATCCAACTCTAGACTAGCCTAAAACTTTTTACGGATCCTAAAAAGTTTAGCTACCAGCTATCGCCCAGGTGTAGGTCGGAAATTGATGCAGGGGATCGTACTACCGGGATAAAAAGCGCAAACGGTGACCATGAATTCAGCACTTGATTCTGAACCGGCGGCGGCGCTGGCATTGAAATTTTTCGTCAGTTATAAAAAAAAAATTGCTGTTCCATAAATTTTTACCGCGTTTGCATTGTTGTTTAGAGGCATGAGGAACAGGGTGTAAAGTTCACTCATCCTCCATAGAAAAGGGAGGATCCTCCGACCAGACGGGTGTTGTGTCTGGCGGGCTATTGCCCAACGATTGATGTTGGGAAATTGTATCTATGCTAATTGCGCGGTAAACTCTGCTTGCGAGATGCAGGATTTGCGTGACGTCAGTATGACGCGTTGTTCGCATGTGGCGTTGTAGATACCGCTACACACTTTTCTATTTGTTTTACTTTTCTATTAAACAGCAGATTTTTTTTTATAACTGACTAAAATTTTCTACGCTAGGGGTAGCCGATGTCCCTGCCATCCTGTATAGTGTATATCCTATCCCAGGTCATCGTATATCCGTGTGCCAAATTTCATCCAAAAAACAAACGTTTCTTTCGCATTGATTTTTATAGTATAGGCAGCAAAATGTTTATGTAAATCTATGTATACTGAAGCCCAATCAAAGATTTGCTTGGATTGGGCTTCAGTATAGCTCACCTCTTCCAATACATCAAACTTAATCTAGATTCGCACTAAATCTTATCTAACAATATCATCCTCGTAATAAATCCTCCAGTAGGTACAAGCTAACCAGTGTACCTGCTACGGATGTCGATTACATCAAATGAATCATGACATAAATATACGGTGGACCTCTATTTCTTCGCGGCCATACAAAATATTCCCGATTCCCGGGATTATGACAGTTTGTTCACAATGGTTTATTTATACGTAGGAAGGCTTGTCCTTTGAAACGATATTTTCTTTTTGTGTTCACGGTTGTCGGTGTAAATTTTATAGAGAGTTTACTGGAATATTTTCTTTAAAGTAACGTCAGCTCTTGTCAAATGAATTTTGCAATTTCCTGTACTAGTCCGTGATCTTCAGAAAATACTACTAACAGCCTACAGCAGTCCACTGCTGGACTCTCCAATTGCACGTCATTTAGCTCGATACTTGGCCACTTTCATCCAGCTGCTACCAGCTACCCTGCGAAGGTCGTCGCTCCACTCAGCCTGAAGGCGGTTTGCGCTCAATAACACGTCTTCCTCCGCGGTCATCTGTTCTGCGGCTAATATGGCCGGCCTATTGCCACTTCAACTTGCTTATTCAGTGGCCATTTGTCAATAGCTTTGGTTCTCTGCCGGGTCACCACCGGATTCTACTTATAATCTTACTAAGTATCACAGAGATTGATTAAACAAATCAATGTTATTTCTTAGTTGAGCTGCGCTTCTAAGTTCCCTTCTGAAAGATAAACTCTGCTATATTATGCACAAGAAATCATGCAAACTCTTGTTTAACAAGTTAGTTCAATACCATAAAAGCCACCATAATTAGTTCAATAAAAACAGTAAAGATCAGCGACACAACATCTTACCATAACAGTACGTCAAGTGCAACCAGCAATAAAACTATACTTCTCCCTTTAACGTCCGCGTCTGGTCCAAAATAGCCTTTACAGTCAACTTATAGTGAACTTATAGTCAACTTGTAGTGAACTAAACGACGCCTACGTAGTTAGTAATGCCGTTCTATAAATTGCACTTCGTTATGCTAAGTCGATAGGCAGGTGGTCTGCCTGCTTACCTGGGAACTTTGATGAATGGATGCGTGTTGGGTTGGTCTGAGAGTCAATGAATGATGGGAGAAAGAACCGTTTTGAGTCTGCGTACAACAGAGGTGCTATGCTATACGCAGAACATTTTGAAAAGACCTCTGGGTTGTAATTGAACAAGAAGTTACACTATGAAGATGTAGCTCAAACTTTGTGGCTGTAGGTAGGTAAAGCCATGGTAGATGGATAAGCGTTTTCGTAACCATGGTTACGAATCCTGCAACAGTATTCATTATTTCAGTCCCCATATTATCCTGATAGAAACAACGTTTTGAAATGCCGTTTTTAGTAAAGTTATGTCCAATTATTTCTAAACATTTGTTTTCTCTTGCAGTTTAGACGTCAGAAACTGTTAACCGTTTTGTGTATTCCAAGCTACGCCCATGCATTCGATTAAAGCATTATAGTCTTAACTTGCATATTTATCGCACGATTTATGTCCTAAGTGCCCATACTGTTATTCGTAAGACGCTTAGTAATTACTTCAAAAACAGCTAATACGAGTAAGTACTTAGTCCAAGAATTCCAATAAAACAAACGCAATCCGTGCTACTGCAACTAAATCGACGATTAACGTTCGTAACAAGGCAATATATTTTTCTACTTTAAAATTAATCGTTTCCATATTTTCAAGCCCAGCAATCCTAAAGAAACTTGGTAAATATCTCCCGGAACAATTAAAAGAGAAGGTATAAATCCTTGCCGAGGAACGGGTAACTTACAGAATAGTCTATTAAAATTGTCAACTAACGTTTTTCACTTAGAACCGTATTTATCGATGTTACCCAGGCAATCAGTATGTTTTATAGGCCTGTTTATCTCATGACAGTGGTTCGGCCCGCATCGGTAAACGCACAATGGACTAGAGCTAAGTAATACAGATAATTTATTGTTTATTTCCTAGTTTATTTGCGGCTTATAATTAATTCTTACGGGGTATATGTGGAATTGTGATTGTTATTTTCACATGTTTTGTGATGCCCACAGATTTGAGTTACAGAGTTTCTTGAACCAAGTCCAGTTGTTTTTCTTGTTCAGTGATGCAGGAAGTTGAAGTCGTTAATAATAGAGGAATGTAACATTAAATCTGGATTTATAGACAGACATGAAGTTAACGTAACTACCATAAAATGAATGAATATTTGAGAAATTGATATTGCTTAAACCGTATAGCAGTTTTGGAGAAGGTTCATTCGATTCAGGATTTTTTTATTTTTTTATAAAGGATGCACATGAACTAAGCTAAACTTTTTTGTATATGTACTCGTAGCAGGAGTTCATAACTTAATTGTTAAAACCTGCTTCCGTTGCTTTAGCTATGTTCCCAAATAGCATTAGACATATTTTTAATTTATTATATTCCGAAGAGATCTGCTAAACTTTCTGCGCAAAGGCACACCCTTATAAGGCCTTCGCGACACCGTCCAAGAATATTACACAACAAGCGGATCACAGCTGTCATTTTTACATAAGCGCTAGTTTAATTGAATATTCATTTCCGCAAGTCGCTTCCAGTCTTCGTATTATGATTTATAACGCCCAAGTTACCATGTTTGGCTATCGTTCTCGATACTAAACCAACTGATTTAGTACCATTGTACTACTCTTGGCTTATTACCATAGCCTCTTCTTGAACAATGCCATGGAACTGTGATGTGTATGCGTTTCAATGCTTAGATGTATCTTCCGTACGCTCTGGTCATCTTTTACCATTGCCAAAGCGATTCTCAACTCTGACTGCATTGTTGAAGGTTTATTTTTGTTTGATAGCATGATACCAATCGAAACTTGATTTACTGAAGTATTATATATACGGGAAAAATTACTACTAGTAAAAGCGTTTAATGTAGGTAAAATATGCGAGATTTCATTTGCCAGTAATAAATCTAATTTAATACTCTCGATATTACTTGGAATGCTTATTCAAATACTTGGATAATGCATTGAGAGTTAAGATTTATGAATTGCCATGATAAGTAGTCTCATCTGTCAAGTGTATTATATTGAGTAAGCACTAAAATTAATTTCAATATTCGAACCTTTATCAAGGTGCGCTTTAACACTGTCATCGTCTTTCAAGTGTTCTTCAGAAGTTTGGTGACTTGCTATAATAATTGGGCTGTTACCTTCACTCACAGCATCTGCAGTATCAGCTTCTGTACCTTTGAAGTACATCTTTGTCTTAACACTTCTTGTATACCTTCGGGTTCATCCTTGTCAATAGTTGAATAGAAGGATAGGTTGGACAGCGTCTCAAATTTCCTTATAAGGATCAAGGAAATTCTTAGACATCATTTGGCAAACAATGGCGCCGATTCCCTTGTTCACAAACTAAACTAAATTTAAGTTCAGTGCATCTTTTTCTTTCTATTTCATTAAGAAAACGACAGAAGATAAATATTAGTTTAGTTCTGTCAAATTAGTCAGAGCCTGACGTAAACTGACGTATTTTTAGTCGCCATGTTTTTAATCACATCTAAACTTGCTATGGAGTGTCTATATTTGACAGGACTAAAACTAATATTTATCTTTTGTCCTTTACTTAATGAAATAGAAAGAAAAAGTTACACTGAACTTAAATTTAGTTTAGTTTGTGAACAAGGAAATCTGCGCCAATATATTTCATTGCATTCTAAAGACAATACATAACGTCCAAGTCACAAACAAATAAGTTCTTTTGTTCCACAATAGCTAATCGTCAATATTTTCGAAAGTGTACTCCAATAAACTATACATCTCATTGAGCCTTCTATTATTTTCTTAATAGGTTTTGAATGGCAAAGTTACGAAATAAGCTGTAAGCAAATTTTTTGTTGAATTTCATAATAATAGATTAGGCGTACCATTCTTGGTTGAGGCTTTTTAGTTTTTATCTGCTATTGTAGGTACCGGGGTCATTACAAGTTTGACTGATTTTACTGTTTGCGGTTTGCTGTTCCGTTCAAACGTTATTTGGTCTGCGAAGTTTATGTTTCCTGAGGTTAGTTTTCGTTTTACGAGAACTGTAATATTGAGGCAGGTCATAATTACAACAGCTATCATACGTATTTCATACGTATTTACAGTTCATTGTTTTCCTAGTGGGCGGTTTTGCTCTTGTATTTCTCTCTCTTTTTCATTCACTCTCTGATTTGCTATATTCTTAATACAGAACCTTTGTGGAACCTCAATGCCTGTTAACTCTTGCACGGGATCAAATTGCAGCTTGTAAAGTCTGCCGCTAGGGGGCTCCCAACCATCACGATTTAATTTAAGGATTTACGATCGTAGTTTGTTGTTATTTAGTAGCAGATAGGAGAACACTGATGACTATTTTCTTAATATTATCCCTTAGTTACCCTTAACAACAGCTTTAAGAAGCGGGTGGCCCATTCCTTGCTATGTTTATGAGACCAATTAGGTATTACATCGTTAACTTAAATGGGATCACTTAAAGGCAAGTTTATAAATAGTTATAAAACTTAACAACCAGATATTGCCTCCTGGTAAATAATTGTAAATGGACCAGGTAAAGCAACACTATTAATTAAGACATCGTAAAATCTGTTAAACCAGATTGCTTATTTCATTATTTCCCATTTGAATTCAAATACCAATTTATAAGTTGCAGGAAGAGGCCTGCAATAAAATTTCCTGACAGGTGCCGATTATAGGGTTGTTCTTAATAATTATTAGGTACTAAGATTAAATCTGTACTGGACTAGGTCATTTTCGCATTGCAATTTTTTATGAACCTGCTCTATTTGTATTATTACGCAATGTTAACAGGAAGGAGTTTACGCAAACAATAAAATAAATCATTGACATACCGTTAGTTATAATTGGTGTACTGAGAAGCAAGTCATCAGGCAGAAACTTAACAAGGTACTTAGTTCCAGGTTAATATAATACAATAGTTCCTTGTTAGGAACGTTAACTAGGCATGCCATTTCGTTCACGGCAGTGCAAACATTCGCTTAATTTTTTTCGCATTCTTGAAATTCTATCGGAGCAGCCCTATTCGGTGCAGTTAGCGCAGCGGGTGGTTGTCTGAAACTGCCTCCAGTAACGTTTCTTTCACAATTGTAAAATGGATCTCTTGTATCGATTAGATACTCGATATCGTAAGCCCACGTTTCGGGTGCTAATTATAGCTATCGGTTTATAAGCTTGGGGCGAAACGAGGGCTTTGAAAACTGCAATAGATAACCGATTGTTACGACCAATTGTCGCTTTATGTTTGTGTTCTGCCAACTGCTACTGTTGCAAATATTGTTTGAGAATGTTGTTTCTGAGCTTTCAAAATTATTGAGTCTATATTTCAGAATAATGAAACGAGAGATCAAATCTCGGGAAATTTAAGCCGCAACTGTAAATACACATTGACTCTTAAGGAGCTCATTAGAATTAATAGGAACATAGCTAGTTTCAACAATGATAATGCTTAAAAAAAATATTGTCTGTAGCTTATGTTGGAGATGTTACTCCGAACAGTTTAAATAAAACATGTTCGTAGACCTAATTTAAATTCAATTTATCGGCACATCTTTCTCTTGTTAGACAGCTAAGGCTGGCAACACACTGGCTGTGTGGACTTCAGAGGGAAGTGTACGCGGACGACTGGGGCTGTTAATGATCCACACATCAATCTCTCCGGCAGTCCCAGACAGCTGAATCCGAAAGCTGTCGACTGTTTGAAACTTCGCAGTTGTAAAATGCATTCTGAAGAAGAAGCATTATTGCTTGGTTTCCTGTCTGGGAAGATTTAAAAGGAAAAGTTCAAACGCGGTTCTACAGCTGGCAATTTGAGCAGATGTTGTTACTCTTCTAATTGAAACTTCTCGGCTGTGTAAGCTTTATTGTATTTTTATTTAAATTAAAGATCTGGAGTAGACGATTTCGCATAGACATCTCAATACAAAGCAATTTAAAGTTAACTATTCATTCGAATCAGAAGTCATTTAGCAATCTAACTAACTCTATTGTTCTCATGTAGAATAATTTAACTTGACCTCTTTTCTTAGTTGCTTGATTGCTTAAATATCTCACAGTAGTCTTCTTTTACGAGTATTTCGTCTTTATTTCAATATTATAATAAGCAAATTATGTTATTATAGTCATTAAATGTATGTAACTAAAGATTCATTTCACCTTGATATGCCAGTTGTAGGCGCAACCGCATCATTTTGGCAATATCAATAAGTATCTACGCGCTACACGCTACGAATACATTGACCTTGTTTAATAGAGAATGTAATTATGTTTCACTTAATATAATTATAGGGGTTTGCGATACCTACTAAAATCTATTGAAACGTCTATTTGGATGTTTAGATAAATTGGTATCATCTTCTATTAATCAAACAGCATCTTTATAATTATAACGTTTGCGAAAAATCAAATTCACTTCATCATCTGCCTAACCTTTTCACAACTATGTTAAGGTCGGCTTCCAATCTCATCATCATCTGCCTAGCCTTCCAATCTAACCAGATCAAATTCACTTAATTTGTTGAAACCACACATCCATCGATATTCTAATTAAAATCAATGATATATGCAGATAGTTAGAGACACGGTAATTTCACACTTGATCAAATTCAACACCTGACAATATTTGATTCCGTCAAACCACACGTTACTTTGTATGGCACGAACTATGAAAGCGTAAAGGCGAAAGCAAGACCATTATCAAATTATTAATCACAAACGTTTGCGAAAAATCAAATTCACTTCATCATCTGCCTAACCTTTTCACAACTATGTTAAGGTCGGCTTCCAATCTCATCATCATCTGCCTAGCCTTCCAATCTAACCAGATCAAATTCACTTAATTTGTTGAAACCACACATCCATCGATATTCTAATTAAAATCAATGATATATGCAGATAGTTAGAGACACGGTAATTTCACACTTGATCAAATTCAACACCTGACAATATTTGATTCCGTCAAACCACACGTTACTTTGTATGGCACGAACTATGAAAGCGTAAAGGCGAAAGCAAGACCATTATCAAATTATTAATCACAGTTACATTAGTTCCAGTGACATCCACTACTAATATCAACTTTCTTGATACAAAGGCAATCTACCGAGAAATTGTGATGACTGTGGTAAAAAGTACCCATATGGTGTATGGGCATCGTTCAAAGATGCGATTCATAGGCGTATGAATGGCAGCATTACGTGGGCAGTATCACTTCCGTGTCCGTGCTTCTGTGACTTTTCAATCGTACAGACGCCAGCACATCAAGCTACTATAATCTGTCAAATTTCTTTAATAGATTTTCATCTTTATCGCTAAAGCATTAGGTTCAAGGTTGACTGGGAAAATTTGACAGTTTCGGGTAGCTTGATGTGCTGGCGTCTGTGCAGTCTATGAATTGTTATTGATACGATCTTTAACATCACGCCTGTGTTCCCCGAAGGTTTAGCCAGACTGCCAGAAGTGTAGCTATAGTACAGCCACATTTTGGTATGTTTCTAGTAGTCGCAAGTTCAGTTTTCGATTCCCGGGTCGGGCAAAGTGTTATTGGTTTTTTTCCATCTGGAATTTCTCAGTAGCAGCCGGAGGTTGGATTTGTGTCTGGTTAATGGCAGTGGGCTCGCTCTCTATTACATGGTACTTAAACATCTCATCTTTAGTGTGTACTGAATTTAGGTTTTAATACCAGAGTCAAAATAAAAACAAACTATTTTGTTACTTCCCTAACTACCAAATCGTGCTATCGAGTAAGGACCAAGGTCCCTTTTCTCTTTCACTAACAGTTTCGTACGCACTCTGACCTCAATGCAGCGTAACCGCGAGACAGCGAAATTGTAGCAAAAACATCGAGTTTCCTAATTTCACCACCGAGTAATTGTTACGAATCGAATTATCCGCCAGATTTCGGTCGGCTTTGCTCGCGAGTGTGGTTCTGTTTGCGCGTGACTTTCGCAATCGGTGACATTATCGTGTCGTGTCTGGCCAAAAGTTAAACGCCCAGCTGACCTCACGGTTTTGGCTACCCGACAAACTAGATAGTTTTTGTGGAAAAGAAACCGAGTTGGCTAATGCAGCCAGACTGATTTCTGTACCTACAATATTGCAGACTTTATCCTTGAACATTTTCAAGTTATAATAAAGTAGCTCAATATATACCACTTTAGAATACAGTAAACCATTGTTTATTTCAATCTCTTAAATTCACTTTCCCTTAATGGCGATCAACTAAAAGCGTTAGCGCCGCTTAGTTCTGTAATGTCCAACATTTTCGAAATTATATTGCGTTCAATCAGATTTGGTAACTAAAGCAAACTCTAATGGGACAAGAAAAGGCTGACATAAATAAAATGAACGATAGAAAACACGAAACTGTTTAGCTCTATTTTAACAGTATAGAAATGAAACATAGAATTTATGCTATTTTCATGAACAGTATAACATTCTTCAGCAACAATAACTTCTTGTTACTAAAGCCAATTGCGCCCATCTGTTTGTTCCTCCACCATCATTTACACGCTATACAACCAATGGAAGTGATATCATACCGTAGATAATATAATAAAATGTTCGGAACAACTGCCAGTGTCTAATCGTCACAGCCCGATATGGAAACGACCAGTCTGTCCATTACTTACGATTTCATTCGAAAAAGATCTTAATCTTTGGCCATTATCGTCTGTATATGTACGTGAAAGGCTATCCGATCTATGTTGGCTTTATTTGGCTAGTAAAATCGAAATTAACTAGGTGGACTGAGGGTTTGAGATGCTTGGGATAGTTTAAATGTTTTTATGTTTGTCAAACAACGAGTTTAACGACGTTTTTTGGTTGGTTACACGTTTTGAGACAAGATAAGAGCTGCTAGTCCAAATTTTTCTCGTCGGAAACTATATAGATTATATTTTCGGCTTCTTTAATCATTTTGTCGTCGTCTTTCTCATCCTAAGCCTTTCCCATCTAATTGCTAATGTTAGCGACACTTAAAATTACTGGTAGTGTAGTACCCTCATTAGCTGCTACCAGTTCTTTCATCCATGATATGTCAACTTTCAAGTTTTTGTTTCATCTACCTCTATCTATACATATAATAAAATCGTAGGAAAGTCAAAACTGTACATTGAATATTTTTTAAAAAGAATACTTGGGGCGTGATCTACAATCGATATCGAAGCCAAAAATACAGTTTTTAGAATTTTTGTCTGTGTGTCTGTTTGTCTGTTTGTCTGTATGTATGTCCGGGCTAAACTCAAAAAGTACTGCATGGATTTACTTCAAATTTTGCATGAATATTACCAAGAGGTCGGGTTTACATTAATTCTACATATTATCACGCTATCACCTACGGGGGAGGAGCTGTGAATCTTTGTTTTTCTTACGCATTCTGTGACAGCGTGTAATCTAACGACGCATATTTAAATGTTGTTTTTGTGTAAGCCATGCTATTATCTAGCTTTACATTATAAAAACTACGCCATTTAAGTAACTTGGGCAGAGAAACATAGTTTAATGAATGTTAGTAGTATAATGACAATATTGATAGCAGCGCCATCTATGAGATTTCATAAAAATCAAATCAACTTACAAGTTAACACTTTTGGAAATTAATAATTTAAATTTGATCATGTTGGCGAGGTTAGTAGTTAGTTATTCTTAAAATTCATAGATGGCAATGTGCATTTTCTTCTTAAAAGTGGTATCCTATAGTTCGTTTCGACAAATTCAAGTTCCAACAAAATCCTCAAAATCTTGAGCAGAGTTGAGGAAGACAATTTAAAGTGAAGTCGACCAGTTTGCGAGATCCCTTACGTATGACGAGGTGCCTTCATATTACACGTACGACAAGCAAAGGGGTGTATTTAACCGACGTCGACGAGGAGGTGCTGTGGAAGGTTTTCCGGGAATTTTCAAGGACACCGCATTGGGTAGGGTTTATACCGTGCATCCGAATAATGGTGAATGCTATTTTCTGCGGTTGTTACTTCACACTGTCCGAGGCCCAACGTCTTTCGCCTTTCTGAGGACATTTGATGGCGTGGAGTATCTCACTTACCGCGCAGCCTGCGTAGCACGTCACCTTCTCGACGGTGACCAAAATTGGGATGACACCCTCGCGGAGGCGAGCGTCAGTGACAGTCCCAGCGTCATCTGTTTGCCGTCATCTTGGTGTTTTGTGGAGTCGCGAACCCGGTAGCTTTGTGGGAGAAGTATCGCCATCATCTGTCTGAAGATTTTCTACGAGCTTTGAGGCATGCTACTGGAGACGAAGTCGAAGTAACTGATGAACGCGTGCTGAACACCTGTCTCAGTTCACTTCAAGATTTGCTCATTTCTATCGGCGGCAATCCACTAATCGAATATGTGTTACCAGCTCCCCAATCATCACCGCATCAAGACCGTGCAAATCGGGAGTATAACGCTGAGACAAATTACGATCCGGGCGAAATGACCACCATACGAAATGACCATGTCGCTTTGTTCTCTTCAGAGCAAAAACAAATTTATGACACCGTCCTTGAAAGCGTTGAGTAAAACCAGGGTAAAATGTTTTTCTTGGATGCTCCTGCTGCATACTTGCAGAGGTCAGGAGGCAAGGCAAAATTGCTATTGCTGTAGCGTCGTCGGGAATCGCTGCCACACTGCTTCCGGGTGGCAAGACAGCCCATGCCATGTTTAAAATTCCCATCGATTTAGAGAGCGCCGAAATGCCTGTTTGTGGTGTGTCACGTAACAGCGATAAGGGACACGTGCTCAAGGATTGCTCTCTGATCGTATGGGATGAGTGTACGATGGCCAATAGGAAGGCAGTTGAGGCCGTGGATAGAACCTTGCAGGACATCCGCAGGAACGAACATTTGATGGTGGCGGTGTCACAGTTCTGTTCAGTGGTGACGCGGGGATCGAGGGCTGACGAGGTGAATACTTCTTTGAAACGATCTTCGTTGTGGTCATCAGTTCGTACGCTGCGTTTGACGATTAATATGAGAGCTCGGCTCGGCGGCAATGCTCAAAAATTCCTTGATGTCCTTCTTGGCGAAGGCACTCTACCAGAAGAGAGAGGTGGACAGGTGGCTCTTCCAGAGTCTCTCGGTAGAGCGTCAATCCAGCTTAGAAGAACTCATTCGCTGTGTGTACGGGAATATCAGTCATATACCGCACCAGCAGAATTCTTGGGTGTGTGAGCATGGCCATTTTGAGGCCCAAAAATGATCAGGCTGCAGCAATTAACGAATGCTTTCTCTCGGAAATTGAGGGGAATGAAGTGGTCTACACCTCGATAAACACTGTTGTCGAGCAAGATGACGCCACACATTATCCCGTGGAATTTCTGAACTCCCTATCAGCAAGTGGACTTCCAGCGCATACCATCGAGCTGAAGGTCGGTGTCCCGATTATGCTTCTTCGGAACCTATCTCCTCCGAAGTTGTGTAACGGGACCCGCCTTAAAGTCATCTCGCTCCACAGACACACCATTGAGGCGGAAATTCTTACGGGTTGTGGCGTCGGCGAGGCAGTATTTATACCACGCATTTCCCTCATACCTCATAACTTCCCGTTCCAGTTCAAGCGCATACAACTGTATGCGCTTGAACTGGAACGGTTATGAAGTTAAGAGGCACACTCACGGGGACCTCCCCGTGAGTGTTTGCTTCGCGATGACCATCAATAAGTCGCAGGGGCAGACACTGAGGGCAGCGGGTGTCGACCTCAGGACGAGTTGCTTCTCACACGGCCAACTGTATGTCGCTTACTCCCGCGTCACCAGTCCTGACTCTCTTTACATTTTGGCTCCTGGCAGCATAACTACCAACGTAGTTTATAGGGAAGTATTGTAAGGTATGATACCTTTGTACGTATTTTTACTCTTTTGTGTCCTTGAATGTATTCCTGCATTATTTTCTCTGTTTCCTTCAGTCACATCTTATGACTGAACTCAGCAGGATTCCCATATAACTCTCTACACTTGCTTCGCTTGCAAAAAAAAACTTCTAATTTAATGCTATTTTAAAAGTTGTTTACTTATGCTATAGCGACACTGGCATCTTAGGTATTTTTGGTGCTGTAGAGCCTTCACGCAGACGACGTCGCGGGCAGCAGCTAGTAATTACATAAACGCTTTTAATTTCGTCTCCCATATACGGTGCTCGATTACTCAGCTATTCGATCATTGCGATCCCAATTTATTTAACAGCAGTGCCACTCTATTGGTTAGAGTCTAGACAATCAACGGACTTCTTAGCTCGGTTCTTGATAATAAGTAAATGCCGGTCGTGACGTTGCCAATACCTGTTTCCATTTATGCACGAACATTGACGTGTTACAGATAACGTACAGATCTCAATTCATTTTTTGGACCGAAGTTACGTAGTTGTCCTTGTGTAATGTTGGCAAGTGTTGTAAGTTTTGGGCAATAATCCCTTAAAATTTAATGTTTGTTAACACCCAAGTTTTATAGGGGAGAATGTCTATGACTATGGATCCTCTGTTTCAGGGGCCTGTTTATTATCTAAAGTTCACGTTACAGTATCTCAGCGCAAACTGAACTCGCGCATAGTTCCATAGACCTTTATGTAACTCCGATGATATTCCCTTCGATGTAAAGGTAAGCTTAATCGAACGGCTATCATGGCCCGACAATCGAAGAGAAAGCAATTACCGTGCTTTCACAGACGACATCCTAAATCAAGCCCCGTTCTTACAATGGAAACTCGTTGGGCGTGCATCCGAAGTATTCCGAAGTGCAGAAAGCACCGCTCGTCTCGTGACGGTGGTGTACCGATAACGGCATCATCGGGACCTTGACTGGTCGAAGCTTGAACTTTTATAGACCTGCCGATCATTTGCCACGGTTTTAACCGGCTACGGGATCCGATTTTCTGAGAATTTGTATTTAATGAGAGATATTTGTTCGACTACCTCGTTTATCCTGAAAGTCATTAAATGCTTATTTTTTAGATTGAGGAATATGGGGAATTTCGTTAACAAGGCAAGTAAATACTCAATCGGAGAGGGCCATGGTGATTTTTTGTCTTTTTCTAAGGGAATGCCTGCGTAATATTTTAGTTCTCACTATTTTATTGAGATTATTATTTGCCACCCGGGGTTACGCCAGCAGTTAAACAGGTTCTAATTACAATAACTCTTTTTACTTAATTATTTTCCTTAATTGAATATAATAATATTTTGTCTTCTTATTTAATTTCTGTACCCGCTTCAGCGTATGATATTGCAAAGTTATTTGCTTTTACCGTTCTATGGCACTTTAAGGTGTAAGAAAAACCCCTACTTGTTGTAGACATTTGTCTTCAAGTATCAAATGTCATTGCGAAGCTTCGAACGTGGGAGATTCACATTTTACCAGCAAATCACGTTCCATGTTTAACGTGATTTCTATTGTATAACGACTATTTCTTGTTTTATTTATTGCAGCTTGTGGCTAGCACTTATTCTTATACCTGATTTTAATCGCTGCTTATGGTGCTATTTGGACTGTTACATCAGTCAGTCCTATCCATATCGAATATTATTAAAACTAGCTGTTTGTTGCCTAACATTAAATAATCGTCACTTTCTTTGATCTTAAAAGGATCAGCAGATATATATTCTACACCTACTTACCGCATGTTGGGACTGATTGTGTGTTTAAGATCTACTGTTAGTGCGTCGTCAGCTTTAGTGGTCAATATTTGGCTAACTAAAGTGACATGTACATCTTTGCTTTAACTGTAAAAACTGCGTCACATTTTTTATATGTCTGATGAAACCCAATATTTTAGTTAAAGTAACGGTCACTTGACATATGGCTTTTGGAATTTTAAAGTTGGATTTTCTTATGATTGTGTTTATAGATTAATATTCTTTTGTAATGTGACCATTACTTTCCCAGTAAACGTCTATTGTACGCAATTAAAATTCGCTTTTCTATCAATATGTCGTTCCACCGATTCCACTGAAATTAGCTCACTAGACTGATCGACGCGTGTCTACATTATTCACTTACTGATAGATTAAACCAACTTCGAGTCACGGTAGCTTTTTGCAGTACACTCAGTGCCCACCTTTATTCCAGTTTCCTTCGATAAAATAATCTAGTCATGTTAGGTGGTGCCAATTAGCTTCGTTCAGTTTACAAACTTGATTGATGGTAATTAATATTCATAAAGAGAGTTTCGAAAGTTTGTTTATGAATATATAGTGCTTAATCAACGATAGGTTAGAGGCGATTCTTTTTATCATCGTCATGATTCGATGTGATTTACCGCATTTGAATATTATTTATCTTTAGTTTCATAATTAATTTCTATAATTAATTATTTCTTTTTGACGACACATACTTAATCGAGAATCCGCCGGAATATGTATTATAAATTGTGATTATTTGATTTCGAAATCTGATTACACAAATTAATGTCTTCTTCAAATGCCCCTAAGACTTTATTCTTACACCAATAATCAATGAAGGGCGGTGCTCCAAGAGAGTGGACATGCGTGCAAAAAGTGAGCGTTGCCGGTTGATCGAGTTTATACCGATATGTATTCGTATTCGGAGATTTTTTGTCTTTATCAACTGGCTACGTCGGTCTTTACGCAATTCAAACTGGATACTGTTACGTACTTTTAACGATGTATGACATAGGGACTTTGCGGCTCGTCAATTAAGTTGATTTGTGGAAAAAAATGTGAACTGCGTATTTGTGTTTTTGCGTTGAAGTGTAAACTGTAATTTAGTTTATTGAGTTGATTGATGGGAAGAATAACGTTTGAATGAGGACAATATTTGGAATATGGATTTTGATATACACGTTAAAAGTTCATAATAAAGTTCGTTATAGTTCATATCATTAATGCTGTAATAGTGAGAGCTAGCTACTAACGCTTGCAAAATGGTAAGTATAGAAAGTTTTATTTGCGCCAAGTCGTGAAGAAAACACTAACCATGTTACGGACGGAGTTACAAGACAAGAAGTAGACGCATCACCTTATATTTTTTTCATGTTGACTTGCCTTGCCAGCCGTATGTCTCAGTATTGTCTGTGCTTGTTAAAAAACTGCTAGCCATGAAGACCAACTAAAGGACAAGAGAATGGCTCGATAAAATTCCATTTGAAGGAAATGTCAATTGGCCACTTGCTGTATTCAGTTTGCCGACATTACTTTTTTTTATTATTGTTCTACTGTTTTATTTACTCTTGTATGATTTGCCGGTATTTCTGTGGGCACCGGATTAGGAAATTGTAAAGGATTGGATGAAGGACCATTTTTTACTATTTCTTCGTTTTAAAGTATTGCCTTATTTGTAGTACCTACCTACCAGTTTTCAGTTCTATTTTACGATCTGCAGTGCTATTCTATAAAACTGACAATCAAGGTCCTAGCAATTACAGTGAAAACAAAGTCTTGATGTTGACAGTCGTAATATTAACTAGTTTGACGACTAATAGAAAAGTAGATATGAGAGAAAAACCATCTTACGCCGACCTCAAATGCCTAAAGGCAGGATAATGATGATGGTGAATATTAACTACTTTGTCAGACCAATATCATAACTCCTTTCGTAATAAAAACATGATAAACTAAATTCATTATCAAAGCGAAAGACTCCGTGCATCGTAAATGTATCACTAAATGGGTTTAAAACATTGTGCCTTAAGCTTTGACATGGTACGTGAACATTTTATGAGTATCTAGGTGCAGTTTTACTATCGACAGCCCAAATTGAATCGTGCTCTTGTAATCGGTCCCTAGTAAGTGTTGCTCGTAAAACTGTCTGATACATCGACCTGGCCCAGGCGTTATACAGCCCGTCTTTTAATTCATTGGTAATCTTTCACGGGATGAAAGTAGTAATGAATATAAACAACTTTTACTTATAATCTGCTTAGCTATTTTTGGGGTTGGCTTCCAGTCGAACCAGATGCTGCTGAAAATCAGTCTTTTACGAGGATCGACTGCCTATCTGACTTCCACAACCCAGCTACTGGGTAACACGATACCTTGTAAAGACTGGTTGTTAGACTTTCGGGCTTCTAACGACCCGTAACGACTGTCAAAGATCCACGAATGAGAGCCGAGACCAACAGCTTAGTGTGCTGTCCGAGGCACGGAGAGATCTTGGTATGTAAAGATGGTCTGCCATCCACTGACCGACCGCGGCAACTGTAGCTTAACCTGATCGATCGACCCGTGCGGCTGTTATCACTAAGCCACGAGTCCCTCAACTTTTACTAGGAGGTGGAATTGAAATATCGGTTGTATCATCTGCTTTTTGTGCAAAAATGCAATCTTATGAAGATGTCAAAAAAGATTCATCTTCTTTTGTTGGTAATAGTTATTTATGTTTTATCTTTAGGATCGTGGTCCTAGAGAAATGAAAAAGCTCTTTGAATTAGCTAGACAAATTACTTACATTATAATTATATTGATACATATTTATAAGGTTTTTGTTACAATTTTGTATGTACATAATTATGTAGAGATGACAAGTCATAAGAAATGGATAGAAAATACCAACTAAAACATTAATGATTGGTTAGAAAGCAACAAACTGAAATTTTCCGATTATTAGACAACCCGCCGCCAGTTCTTAAAACGTCCTTCACAATTAAAACTTCCTATTACAGCCTTCATTTACTTAAAACTTCATCTTTGTTTATCTACACAAAAGCTAGAACCGGCTTTCTTCCACAGTTTGTGCATGTTAATTGACTTTCATAACGGCATGCTGAAGACCTTAAAGTTTTTACTCATGAACACTGCATTCCGAATTAGCTGTTTTGTCTGCCCAAACGTGCTATATATTAAGTAGGCCATTTGGCAATATCACCGTGGTTTGGAGACAATGATGAGAATATCAACCATAATTGCGACTAGCCATACGTAATAACGGTATTTTGTGTTTATGTAAATTATTGGATGGTGCATTTTGAAAGTTTTACTGACCGTCTTCAACCGATATTGGTGTCGTTATTGTTTTGCTTTCACGATGTAAGCAAACCTGTCTGTGGCATATAGTATTTCGGTAGCCTGTTATCGTATTTATGTTTTTCTGTTTGTATGACAGCATTTATCATTTATTGTTGGTTATCCGTTACATGTTTATTTCGGTTTCTGTTTTGATATACCTACTTCCTACTTTATTTTAAGTTTCCTTGAATTTAAAGTTTGTTTAATATATAAACCCATATCGCACTAGTCGTTCTCGTTCGTGAAACGCTTTATCGCAATCACCTCTACTTTATACACGATTCATATCTTATTCAAAGTCCAAGCTTTTGATGCATTCATATTGTTAGTGATATCTAGGAAAACGTCAAATTGCATCAAGACGTTATCTTCACAATATAGGTAAATCAATTACTATTTCCCTTACTGAATAGAGACGTTAGATATATCACGCTATTTATTTGAATCTGTAGATAAACTTTCGACCAGTATTAAGATCTCAGCAGTCTTACTAAATACATTGTTAGCACAGACTACCAGTGTGGCACAAATAAATCTTGTTTTGTGATCAGAATTCCTATTATATTCAATGCTTATTTATTCAACCTGTTCGTGTTTCTTTGAATGATTTCATTTGGTGTTACTCCCAGCAGCCCACGCGCAGCGAAAGCCGAAAAGAAACTACTATTCTTTTATTTTTTGTTCCGCGTTATTCGTTCCCAACACAACACCAATCGATGTACACATAAATCGATTTAGTATACAGTTACATCGATTACGAAAGAACGAATCGAGTTGCGATTCTGAGGTATTCGGGTGGTCCAATTTTCAGTAAGTGGGTAACTAGGTGTGTTTAGCGTGATAAATTGCTATTGTTTTGGGTAACACGCAAAAGTATTTTTTTATGAATGGTTCAGTTGATTTGAGAGCGAAGACTTCACGATTGTAAATTGAAATCGTAAAGGGCTTAGCTAAGAAAGTTACATTACAATGTATGCATCTGCACGATTATTCTGTATTATCGTGAGATGTGTGAGAATCGTTTCATGTTATGAAGAACAATAGTTAAACCGCCATCGTGTGTGTGATACGGATCCAAAAGTTCGTGTGCATCTATGCATAGCTGTTACACCTGTTTCCAAAACATTATCGAAATTTCGCTATTCAATCAGAAATTGTGATTGAAGGATTGAAGGCACACTGCACTAAGACGCTTCTAATGCTTTCCAAACCCAACATATTCCAATAACTTCGCTATAAAATCCTTAAAGTTTAGATAGTAAGCAAAAAGAGCAGAACGATAACCCGATACAATTCTCGTTTCTCGTAAATATATTAATGATCGATCAGGTTTGATGCCTAGTCAAACCAGTCGCAGGCAACTTTATAGAGACGTGGCGTAACACACGGAAACTAGACTGTTCAACATTAAGATGATTGATATCGTTAATCGATCATCGACTATCAAAGATACTCATAAAATCGTCACTTTGATCCATAAATTCGTAATTGGTAAGAGCATTATTGGCGCTAAAAGAATGATTTCCAATCAAATTGGAAATAAAAACTTCAACAAACCCATGTTCGCACGGACGTAAACATATCACGCACTGGAATTTCAACTCTCGCTGTTAAGCCGAGCGTTGAGAATCCAACACAGCGCATCCCAGAGAGGGCGCGTCAAAAAAACACGCTGTTGGATTTTAAACTGTCGGCGCTAAGCAATGCGTTGAAAGTCCAATACGCGAAAAAAAAAACGCCGCGGGAAAAACGCGCCCGTGCACACCCAGGCTTAGCTAAACTAATAAAATGCTCGACATGTTGTAAAATCCTTATTACTTAGCTTTAATTGACGTAAAGTTGTAAACTCAAACTCAAAACTCAAATCATTTATTTCAATTAAACCATTTCAGGCACTTTTGAATTGTCAACATTTTAAATAGTCGGTCAGTTAGTCAGAAAGTGAAGCTAGTTGCCCATTCCAAAACGTAGATCTCTTTGGAGAAGAACGGGCAAGAAACTCCAAGGACACTCTTTTAAATCAAGATATTATTACAAAATCCTGGGTACATTATTCTTATTGCTTCTACATGTGAGAACAATGAAAAAAGAACAAATTAAAATATAAAATTAAAAATAAGCCCTGGCAGTTAAGAAGATGACCAGTCTCAACTGACGGACTGAAAATAAACATTACGTTCGTAATGTCAGAAACACAAAAAAAGGGGAAGCATCTCTTCCAAATATTTAAATTGTAATCAACTAGTGAGCCCAAGTGCCTGTGGAGCAGGACCAGCATTAAGCCAAGCATTTTTATCTACGATATACTCATCCAACTTATAATATGCTTGTCTACATAGTGTGCGTTTAATGCATGTTTTAAATTTCTTCTCATTTAATTGAAGAATATTGAGTGGTATTTTATTATAACATCTTACACAGTACCCCATAAAAGAAGTTTTTACTTTAGACAATCTGAAGCACGGTTGATCTAGTTTGTTCCTATTCCTAGTGTTAAAATTATGCCTGTCACTTATCTTACTAAAAAGATGTAGATTTTTTCGAACGTACATAATGTTTTCGTATATATATTGACAAGGAACCGTCATGATGTTAATTTTTTTAAACAGTTCCCTTAGAGATTCGCGTCTGCTGAGATTGTAGATGGCTCTAACAGCCCTCTTTTGCAGAATAAAGATAGAATCAATATCTGCAATAAAGATAGAATCAATATCTGCAATAAAGATAGAATCAATATTGTTGTCTCATTTAGTTGTACCAATCAAGAAATTCCTTTCCACAAATTCTGGACTATGTAAATAAATATTTGCTAGACCATAAACTTTATAAATATATACAGAAGGGAAAGAGGTACTTGTATTTCTCGCTACTAATATGAGCCAATCGAATTAAGTTATGATCCTACTCCTAGACTAGCTGGCATGACTGAAGTTGTATTTAATTCCATTTACTACACATGGAAAAGCTTTGTTGTGAAAACACTTAAAGTTGCTATTGACCAGATTAGTATTGGACACGAGATATATAATATTTATAACAGAATTATTAAACAATTTAAAGAAACATGGACACGATAAAAATTTTACCTACAGAAAATATACAAAATGCTTGGCTTTCAGTTAGTATAAGAGAAACAATCAGTTGCTTAAAAATCAATAACGAATGTAGCGATTATGCTTAACATAATATTCTTTCGAGTTTATCTCAATTTTACTTTCAATCGTCGATTAGATTCCAATACATACATCAACATAACAAAATAAAAAAACTGACTCTAACAGCCCTGCATTCGCTTCCACCATACACATACAACTTTTCGCACACTTGCCAGATTTTACAACTTTGACATCAACCGGGACTTTACGACCGTCGTCCTAAACATTTCAACCCTATTCCTATTAATTTCATGACGTAACTGTCGTACCACCAAAATTATTGTCCAATAAGTGAGTCACGTGGACCGGTTCCCACACCCACTGGGCGCCTACGCAGCGCACCGAAGCGTTGACATCACTTATGCAAGGGTTGTTGTTACACTTGTTTTTATTTGGTTTCTTTATGTTCATTAATGGTCGTTGTGTTCATGCTCATTAATGTTTTAAGGCATATTTCGTATCATATACCTCTTTCTTTTTTTCTCCTCCTTTATCATAAGTCCTTCAACCACCTTATTTTCCAAAGCACAATTCCTTTAAAAACACTAAATGGGATTTTATACCAGTCAAATAGTTTTCTACATTTTATTACAGGACAATCTAGTTATACCCTTTTTAAATATCAGAATAAAATCCAATATATTAAAGTCGGTTCACTTCCAAAGAACAATGAGGCAATCCTTTATTCTGCATTCTGTTTCCATGTAATCAATTAATGACAACCTATGGTTACATATATTCCTTGGTCTGTCTCGACATGTTCCCTATAGTATGGTTAATTTGATTTTGCGTGTACTATAATTTTATTCTTGACTTTTTTATTTTTCTATTATATAGAAACAATTGGCTCATGGGTCTGTCATCTACGTGTGGTTCTTATTGTTCTTACTTATTAACTTAAGCTTTATCATATTATCTTTCAATGTATTCTACATCTAGACGAGTTTTTTAAATTTGTTTGTATTGATTTTGAATATGTGTGTGATATTAAATTTTTTATCTCTATTTCTCTGTGAGCTTGCATTGTTTGCGATTTGTGATGCTCCATAATGAAACAATGCTGTATAGAAAATTTAACTGCTCATCTCGTAGTCAAACCGACAACAATCGATAAATTGAATTACAAGAAAGTGTCGTTAATCAAATAAACAGACCGCAATCAATTGTTTTCAATTTCACTGTCCATCTTTGTTTAGCCCGAAAGATCGACCACAACAATATGCTATCTAAACAAATATTTAATTGGTATTGCTAATTGCTTACTCGATTCTATTGTTTCCCTGGCGATTCTTTCTCACAATTGCCATTGTGGTTAGACAATGTTGGGAGCTGACCTTAAGGATCATGATGCAACGACTTTTTATTGCTGTAGGAAGCGATGGGTTCTTAGAACGGTGCCTTTCGATTTAGGTTCTGATTATTGGGAACACTGTCGAATCTTATTACCGTACGAATCTTGTGACATGTTTGTATTTGTGATTCTTTTGTTGCTTCGGTTTTTCATGTGATTTGTTAAAGATAACGTTAAGATACGATTTCTCAGTTTTCTCCGAAAATTATGTAACAGCCAACTCTTCCTCTTTATTGCTACAACTATCTTCATCAGCAATAAAATCTATTAATGTGTTAAACTATCACTGCCTTAGCTAGTCACTGCTTTCTCATCTTTTTTTAGTATTAATGATCGTTTTATCTATAACACATTTAATTTCTTGTTTCAGATGTACGAGAAGGAAGCATAATTTGAGTAATGCGAACACTTCAGTGTCATAATTTCTGCGTAAGTACAATTTTATGTAACATCCATTATATGCGGTTGTCGATTCGTTTTCAATTCGACACGCGTAGTTAACGGGCTTGAAACTGGTGGTTACGGCTTGATCTATGTTGATGGTAGCAAAAAGATAAGCTGGTTTAGAACTTGAAGTTGTATGAAAAATGTGTGTGCGTACATTTTTCATGAGACTACTTTTTTGTCTAATCAGTGAGTATACGACTCAATTAGATGTGGTTCGCTATGTGATTGATGTGTCATTAATATGGAAGTGCTTCTAAAATTGTGCACGAAAAACAACTTTGCTTTTAGGACATTTTCTTCATCTTACATGCTATGTAACTGATTGAAGCCTTGTAGACTTTTATTAGTGAACATAAATTAAAATCGTCTTGCTTGTTAAATATAAATCATAAAGTTTATTTGTAAACATAGGTATACATTAGGTCATACATAAAAAAAGTACGCTATGTTTTGTCTTAAGACATACAAATATGGTAACATGCAAAGTAGTTAGGCTAAACAAAATGTCATAAAGTAGTATTGTTTTTTCAACGATAGTTGAGGTGTCAGATAGTGGTGTAAACATCTAATATTCTCTAGGCTAAACAAAATGTCATAAAGTAGTATTGTTTTTTCAACGATAGTTGAGGTGTCAGATAGTGGTGTAAACATCTAATATTCTCACTCATTGACTGATTGGGGAATCTTATACACATATTATGTACAATATGGACAAAAATTTGTCGTATCGAAATACAAGTAGATTGCTACACTTAGATACTATTTGAAACCTTAGAATTTTTATTAATTCTAATAGTGATGTTAAATTAATACAGTCAGATGAAGACGGTCTGATATAATATTTAACGACAATTTCCTTTTGAAATCAAGTCATATTTCGTTCAGGTTATGGCCATGAAATTCGATGATGTCAGATCTATAAAGATTATTCGGGATTGTGTATTAAGATGGGAAGGTACGACATTGATTTTGACTTTTATGATTTTATGTATTAATTTTATAGATACAATCGCCTTTACGGATCCCGTAGCTTCAAGGCGGTTTTTGTCATAATTGTATTTTAATTTTAATACTGTATAAATTTATGTCCGTACAAAGAAATAAATACTTAATTTATACCAGTGTCGCACAGTACATTAACGAAATTAAAAACCAAATTAAGTAAATATGCGTCGACATAATTAAGGCAGTTGATTGGTTTGTATTTATGACCTATAAATATTCTTAAATATTTTCCCTTAATTACCGTCGTCATCTGCTCATTATTTTAATGGCTCTTGTTAACCTAATATTATCTCCACATAAATAATTAGTTTTGATAGTTAATAACCAGTAAGTTATTGTTAAGCTGGCCCATACCTTCTAATATAATGTCACGATATCGTGACGATCTCGTAATCGTATAGATAAATTGTTCAGTGATATATTGCAGTGATATTTCAAACGTAGCTACTAGCTATGCACATAGGGTAGGTAATGTTATAATTGGTATTATTTATGGTGTAATAAATATAGGTATGATATAGGCCTATGATATCGAATAAGTTATAGAAGATAATGTCACTAGAATAAAGAGTAATCATATCAGCAATGACATGAAACGTTGAATTTTTGGACTCAAAAATTGCATAATCAACCTATATTGTTCCCACTGCTGGGACACAGGCCTCCTCTTAGTGAGAGGAGAACTCAAGAACTGACACATGCAGAATGGCAGATGAGCGGTGTCAAAAACTTAACAACTCAGCTTGCTAGCAAAAAGTAAATATGTCAGAGATACCTGCATGCATATCTCTTGTTGACTGTGCAAGTGTGCAGTACCTACACATCCTAAGCAGATAATGATAGGTCGCCTTACTGCGCCATGCATACCATTACGTAGGAACTTTTGATTAGCTAAGTAAGCACGGCTGCAATCTTTGCGTTGGCTAACGCACTATCAAATACCTTATCGGCCTCAGCTTCCCCGAAATCAGATACAAATGCAACCAATTATGCGTGATTAGAATTCTTTTATGCAATATAAAATGCAATAGAAATAAAGTTAGGCAAGAATTGTTTGCAAAACTTGTTTAATAACAAATTCTGCTCCACTTTAGATTAATCTTTGGCTATAAAACTGCTGGGTTTATTGATCGGTTGGTTGTTGCAAGTGAAAACATTATCAGGGTACTTGAACAACTTGTCTTAAACGACGATATGTTTGAATTTATGAAGTTTTGTCCGCTTTAGGCACTAGCTTTTGCTTGGTGTTGTTGTGATTTTCAGAATTCAATTTCGATGTTTATTTGTATAATTGCATTGATCTTTTCTTTGAACTTCTCCAGCTGTATTTCATGTATTTTCTGTATTCATGTTTTTAATCGGAGTTTGTTTGTCGATGTGGTGATCTCGTGTCATTGCATGCGTTTCCTTATTTGGATAGTTCCTTTAATAGCAGCAGTATCTACCCTATCATTTTACAAACACAGTTTTGAGCCCCAAAATATCGTTCCGTTCGTTATTGTGCATGCTATAGTCTCCTATAAGTGATGGAGTACACCTACTTAATGCCTGATGATGTTCATTATTTATGTGTCAATTATTGTGTATATCTTTTGTTGGATCCTAAATAAATAATTAAATACTCTGCTCCCCAAGAGACAGACAAACGACTAGTTTAGGGGTCACCAGTCACCACCGTTCAATTTGCTATTGTGCACTGTAGATGACTGTGAATAAATCAATTTTAATTTGAGAACCTACTTAGGATTTTAATATGGCGGTTTGAAAATTATCATGGTACCCAGATGTCCTGACAATATAATCTACCGTCATATTGCGATTGCTTATCCTGTGTCACAAGCCTAGAAACGATAGAGACACAACATTAAAATAGCGATTATATTAGAGAACTTCGCGAAAATAGTATCAGCATTTTATTCAACAATTTTATTACAACTTTATCGTAATTCGATTCAAATGCAATCGCATAACGAAATCGATTCATTAGAACGACGCCCACCTACGTCGATCGAAAATCGCTTATTGTGTTGTAATATTGTAATTATGGTAACAATTTGTTAAGTAAACTATATTTTGCATCAATTTAGATTATTTTAGATAATACTGCTTAGCGCTCTTAGCGTGACCATGAATGAAGAATTTATTATCATTTGGCAAATGGTTTGGGAATAAACTTTATAATTTTATAACGTTTAGATTAGAATAATAGCGTTTGCTAATCTTTCTCGAGTATCATTTTATTGTACCTACACTTGTGAAATGATAGCTTATTTTTTTTTTTTAAATTAAACATTGCCCCACACTAGGAATTACTCCTGTATCGTGGGTGCGTTTACGAACATTTAAACTCACATTATACACAAACAGCCAGACCCGGAACAACTACCTGTAGGCAATGCAAATATTTGTTCCTTGCGGGAATCGAACCCGCGACATGCAGCGTAGCAGTCGATCGCTCAGCCACTGCGCTAACCGTGTCGTCATTCGTATTGGCCAATCAACTCAGCCTATCGAAGTCAACTGTTGAACAGAGGCCTCTTCCAGGCTGCGCCATAACACCCTGTCCTCCGAATCCAGTCTGTCCCAGCCACATTGTTAAGGTCGTCAGTCCATCTAGCTGGGGGCGTCCAACACTACTCTTGCCGATAGGCGGTCTCCACTTCACGACTCGTCTGTTCCACCGGCCAACGGTCTTCGACAAGCATGGCCAGCCTACTGCCACTCATGTTACCTTAATTTAATATATATTCCACATATTTTGCAATAGCTAGGTCAGATAGGCAGTCGCTCCATGTAAAATACTGGTATTCAGCTGCATCCGGTTAGACTGGAAACCGACCTCAACATAGTTGGGAAAAGGCTAGGCAGATGATGATGATGATTTTGCAATAGCTACATATTATATGCCTAGTTTCCCTTGTATATTTGCACGTGTTTGTATTATCAATAACTAGACATTTCAGCACAGCTCTCAGCCTCTTGAGTGAAGCAATCTACTATCATAATATTATGACTGCAGGCCGGATGTTAGCAATCATCTAGCAATCAAGCTACTTGATGATGCTTCTCGACACTCTTGATGCACATCGGCGTGACTTGACAAAAGTATTTATTAGTTTACAATAATGGATTCTAGATATCTAGGAAACATCTGTCTGGCAATATTGGGGTACTATTTTAAACTATGCAGATTTAAAAAAAAAACAGTCTTCTCCATTGAAATAAATTTTGACTAAAGCTTGAGTTTCTTTAGAAAGCGGTGCCTTTATAAAGCGGCCGCAAAATGACGGTTGTCATGAAAATTCATAATTTTAACCGATGTTTTGGTGCGATTCGGTGTAAATAAAGGCTGCAGACATGTGACACGACAGTATGATGTGTCTCAAGTAGAACAATTTCCATGAAAACTTCATGGAAATTGCTCTACCAGAATCCTTAAAAAGGAGCCTTAAAACTTATAGTTATAAAGATCGGTTGCCATTAATGACGGGACCGCTTGCTTTTGAAACCCAGGCTTTACGTTAGCAGACCGCTCCAATAAAAAAATAAAAAAAATACATCATCATTATCACATTCACTTCTATCACAATGATGATGCTTTAATCCATGACCTGCAGTTCGTTGCGCATCTGCTAATTCAAATGATTGATCAACAGATAGACAAACTATGACCTTTTATATTTAGTTTACTGAAGGCTCAATTAAATAAATTAGATTGATAGATGGTTTACTTACCTAATGAATTATTTTCGCAATTAATTTTGAAATGGTCAAGTTAAGAGGTGTTAAGTGTAGCACTTGCAATATTTTTGTTTATGTGTTGCAATCAAGTTAATTAAAAGTTTATTCGATTGCCGCTTTAGTGGAGGCGTATTACTTACTTATTTAATTATGTTGTAAAGTCTGATGAAAGTAATATACAGGGTGACAGGAGAACTCGACGTATTCCTTGAAAGGCGTTATACTAGATAGAGCAACAAATTTAGTCCAGTTAACTAGGATTCAAAACTGGATGGTCACCGAGCTGACGGTTCTTCGAATTTTTAAAAATTTTCTCACTTGTTACTAAAAACAATTAATTATGAGAAAAAACTTACTCCACTACAAACATCCAAACTAATATTATAAATGCGAAAGTAACTCTGTCTGTCTGTCTGTCTGTCTTTGCTTCACGCCTAAACTACTGAACCGATGTGTGTGAAATTTGGTACAGACATAGTTTGGAACTTGAGAATGGACATAGGATAGTTTTTATTACAAAAAATAAAATAAAAAATAAAATTTATTCCGGACATACAGCGCCATCTATTGGTCAAGAGTCGGTGTCATCTATTGGTGAAGTCACTATTCCACGCGAACGAAGTCGCGGGCAAAAGCTAGTATTTTATATTAAAAAAAAAATTGATACTTTTTTGAAAGTTGTAAAATTGATGATTATTAAAAAAAAAATGCTTGCAAAACTTACATAATCTCAAAGGTCTTTAATAGCACTTTTTTATTTTTTAACCATCCATTTTTGACCCCTCGTTCACTGGACTTAATTTGTTGCTAATGACCTCTAGTATAACCTCTTTCAAGGAATACGTCGAGTTTCCCTGTCACCCTGTATACATCTGTGTTATCTTTACTATTTTGATACCCGACGAAAAATTTCTACGCTATGGGGTCTAAACTCATGTGCTGAATTCATGGTTCCAGTTTGCGCGTCGATGTCCCTGCCACCCTGTATTAGTTAATGTCATACTCAGAAAAAATATGAATATTTTGTTCCTTGTCCTACCAGTTTTTATCAGAATATTGCTCCCAAAGTCCCAAACGTAGGACAAGTAGAATATAACCAGGAAAGGTTAAACATGAGGTAGAGCTTCCAATTCCAGTTTCCAATATCTTCGGATGGTAATAAACTTAAACTCCTCATTTTATATAATTTTATGGTTAGTTATAAACAAAGGAAGCGCGCGCACCTGTCTTCCGTACGCGGTGCGATTGCGCAGACCAGCTGTTAGATTGCCAGCGTAAAAAATAAAAGGGTTGCCGTTAAAAAAATATTACGAGGATAAAGCCGATTAAGTGCTGAGATGAAGTTGTTAAAAGTTCCGTAGAGAATTTTATTGAGTTTTTTTATAGAGTTGCAAACTGTTTTGTTCTTTTAGAAACCTGTGTGAGTAATTTCAAGGCTTTTCGTTTCTTTTCTTTTGTAGTCAACCACAAGTTGCAAAATTCGATGTGGAAAAAAAAATCAACTCCGCCTATCGCTGTCCGCTGCTGGACATAGGCCTTACAAGCCTTAATCAGCCTATAACGTTCCCACTGCTGGGACACAGGTCTCCTGTGTGTGAGTGGGAGTGGGTTCATAATCCGCCACGCGGGCCCAGTGCGACGGTTTCTACGACATGCTGGTTTCCGCCCGATGTTATCTATCACCGTTTTGAGAGCAGTGGTGATGAAATTAATTACACAAAGTAAAGTACCTGTCTGGGTTTGAACTCATGACCTACAACTCGGTAAGTCGGGACCGACCACTGGGTCACCACTGCTCTCCTGGGCATAGGCCTAGCAGCGATTAACTAAAATGTTTCAGAGATATATTGTCACAAATCACGCAACATAATATATTGGGACTTGTGAGCAAGTCCGGACCAACCTCTACTCTGTTTTCATTTCATAACTGTTTCCTCGTTATATTTCCATAAGCTTTGATCTTTAACTTACCTCCCACTCGTTCATAATCAAATTCCTGGTATAATGAAGCCGTTTGCCCATACCTTTCAGCAGTTTTAGGTCAGCTTAGCTCATACCTCACTAGCGACCCGCCCCTGCTTGGCACGGATTTTACGACTTGAAAAAACATGGAGATTTCATAAAGCTTTGGATAAGGATACGGAAATGATGATGACACGAAGTTTAGACGAACAACGCTGTCTCACAAATAGACACGAAAAACGACTTTAATTTATAACTAGCTGCTGCCCGCGACGTCGTCTGCGTGTAGGCTCTACTGCACCAAAAATACCTAAGATGCCAGTGTCGCTATAGCATTATAAGTTAACAACTTTTAAAATGGCATTAAAATATAAGTTTTTTTTGCAAGCGAAGCAAGTGAAGAGAGTTATATGGGAATCCTGCTGAGTTCAGTCATAAGATGTGACTGAAGGAAACAGAGAAAATAATGCAGGAATACATTCCAGGACACAAAAGAGTAAAAATACGTACAAAGGTATCATACCTTACAATACTTCCCTAAAAACTACGTTGGTAGTTATGCTGCCAGGAGCCAAAATGTAAAGAGAGTCAGGACTGGTGACACGGGAGTAAGCGACATACAGTTGGCCGTGTGAGAAGCAACTCGTCCTGAGGTCGACACCCGCTGCCCTCAGTGTCTGCCCCTGCGACTTATTGATGGTCATCGCGAAGCAAACACTCACGGGGAGTTAACCGTGAGTGTTTGCTCCCGTTCCAGTTCACTTGAACTGGAACGGGAAGTTATGAGGTATGAGGGAAATGCGTGGTATAAATACTGCCTCGCCGACGCCACAACCCGTAAGAATTTCCGCCTCAATGGTGTGTCTGTGGAGCGAGATGACTTAAAGGCGGGTCCCGTTACACAACTTGGTTGTGTCGTTGGTATGCGCTGGAAGTCCACTTGCTGACAGGGAGTTCAGAAATTCCACGGGATAATGTGTGGCGTCATCTTGCTCGACAACAGTGTTTATCGAGGTGTAGACCACTTCATTCCCCTCAATTTCCGAGAGAATGCATTCGTTAATTGCTGCAGCCTGATCATTTTTGGGCCTCAAAATGGCCATGCTCACACACCCAAGAATTCTGCTGGTGCGGTATACGACTGATATTACCGTACACACAGCGAATGAGTTCTTCTAAGCTGGATTGACGCTCTACCGAGAGACTCTGGAAGAACCACCTGTCCACCTCTCTCTTCTGGTAGAGTGCCTTCGCCAAGAAGGACATCAAAGAATTCTTGAGCATTGCCGCCGAGCCGAGCTCTCATATTAATCGTCAAGCGCAGCGTACGAACTGGTGACCACAACGAAGATCGTTTCAAAGAAGTATTCACCTCGTCAGCCCTCGATCCCCGCGTCACCACTGAACAGAACTGTGACACCGCCCATCAAATGTTCGTTCCTGCGGATCTCCTGCAGGGTTCTATCCACGGCCTCAACTGCCTTCCTATTTGCCATCGTACACTCATCCCATACGATCAGAGAGCAATCCTTGAGCACGTGTCCCTTATCGCTGTTACGTGACACACCACAAACAGGCATTTCGGCGCTCTTTAAATCGATGGGAATTTTAAACATGGCATGGGCTGTCTTGCCACCCGGAAGCAGTGTGGCAGCGATTCCCGACGACGCTATAGCAATAGCAATTTTGCCTTGCCTCCTGACGTCTGCAAGTATGCGAGTGGTAACAAATGTTTTTCCTGTTCCACCAGGAGCATCCAAGAAAAACATTTTACCCTGGTTTTATCCAACGCTTTCAAGGACGGTGTCATAAATTTGTTTTTGCTCTGAAGAGAACAAAGCGACATGGTCATTTCGTATGGTGGTCATTTCGCCCGGATCGTAATTTGTCTCAGCGTTATACTCCCGATTTCCACGGTCTTGATGCGGTGATGATTGGGGAGCTGGTAACCCATATTCGATCAGTGGATTGCCGCCGATAGAAATTACCACATCTTGAAGTGAACTGAGACAGGTGTTCAGCACGCGTTCATCAGTTACTTCGACTTCGTCTCCAGTAGCACGCCTCAAAGCTCGTAGAAAATCTTCAGACAGATGATGGCGATACTTCTCCCACAAAGCTACCGGGTTCGCGACTCCACAAAACACCAAGATGACGGCAAACATATGACGCATGCGGCTGGGACTGTCATTGACGCTCGCCTCCGCGAGGGTGTCATCCCAATTTTGGTCACCGTCGAGAAGGTGACGTGCTACGCAGGCTGCGCGGTAAGTGAGATACTCCACGCCATCAAAATAATGTTCTCAGAAAGGCGAAAGACGTTGGGCCTCGGACAGTGTGAAGTAACAACCGCAGAAAATAGCATTCGCCATTATTTGGATGCACGGCATAAACCCTACCCAATGCGGTGTCCTTGAAAATTCACGGAAAACCTTCCACAGCACCTCCTCGTCGACGTCGGTTAAATACACCCCTTTGCTTGTCGTACGTGTAATATGAAGGCACCTCGTCATACGTAAGGAATCTCGCAAACTGGTCGACTTCACAGAGCGTGTTTTTTTAAATTGTCTTCCTCAACTCTGCTCAAGATTTTGAGGATTTTGTTGGAACTTGAATTTGTCGAAACGAACTATAGGATACAAGTTCTATGAAGAAAATGCACATTGCCATCTATGAATTTTAAGAATAACTAACTACTAACCTCGCCAACATGATCAAATTTAAATTATTAATTTCCAAAAGTGTTAACATGTAAGATGATTTGATTTTTATGAAATCTCATAGATGGCGCTGCTATCAATATTGTCATTATACTACTAACATTCATTAAACTATGTTTATCTGCCCAAGTTACTTAAATGGCGTAGTTTTATAATGTAAAGCCAGATAATAGCATGGCTTACACAAAAACAACATTTAAATATGCGTCGTTAGATTACACGCTGTCACAGAATGCGTAAGAAAAACAAAGATTCACAGCTCCTCCCCCGTAGGTGATAGCGTGATAATATGTAGAATTAATGTAATCCCGACCTCTTGGTAATATTCATACAAAATTTGAAGTAAATCCATGCAGTACTTTTTGAGTTTAGCCCGGACATACATACAGACAAACAGACAAACAGACACACAGACAAAAATTCTAAAAACTGTATTTTTGGCTTCGATATCGATTGTAGATCACGCCCCAAGTATTCTTTTAAAAAAATATTCAATGTACAGTTTTGACTTTCCTACGATTTTATTATATGTATAGATAAGTAGGTACCTATACATGACTCTTTGTCTTAGATTTTTTTGTCATTCAGGGGATGGAGATAATCTATACATATAATAAAATCGTAGGAAAGACAAAACTGTACTTTGAATATTGTTTTTAAAAGAATACTTGGGGCGTGATTTAATAATAATAATTTATTTAATCAAATAATGTTAACTATAAACAGTCGTAATCTGCCGGTACACTTGACTTATGCTAGTTAACAAATCAGGCAGATGTTGCAACCAGCACCCTTACTAAGTTATAAAATAACTTGCAAATGGGAATATCGTATCATATATTATCAGTAAAATTATATTTTATCAAAGGTAGGTATCATATTCAAAACGTTGAGAATGCTGAGATGATTTTTAGTGAAGATATATTATTATTATTTTTTAAATATATTTTTTCATTGGGGTTTAAAATGCTAAGTTTCAGGAGCTATGTAATTGTATACCTATCTGATTTTTATTACTTACATAATACGGAGAAACTTGTACTTGCAAACTATCCCATACATTACCTTACGACATTAGCTTTTGATATCAAATCGAATCAGTTTAATAACTTTAATATACCTTCTGAAGCTAAATAATTTCCGAACAGATTACGATATAGGTGCACGGTGCACATTATTGCCTTTAATTTCATAGTAGGTACTTCAAATAAGCAAGTACCGCTCGCACCCAACGCGGCCTTTGCGTTTCGTCACAGCAACATTCCTGGGCCGCGGATCGAGTGTAGGGCTGACAAGTAATCTAGGAAAATGTCCAATTCAATGTTGAAATGCCTTGAAAAGCTAAACAATGTGGGTGAATAATGGCTATAAATCAAGGGGCATCAAGAACTTGGGCGTTAACATGGAGGAAACGAAAACGTGCAGTAATTAGAATTGATAAGTTCGTTAGTAGTCGTACCACATTCTTTATCCCATAAACATATGGGTACTTCTACTCTAATAGTTGATGAACAACGAGGATAAGAATAAGAATAATTTATTTATCCGTTGTTATAAAATATATCTTAATAATAACTTAAATTCTTACTGTAACTTGATTCATTTACATGGTTATTTGAACAGTGGAAACGAAACTAGGTAGCCCCTGTAGCCCCACAAGGCCTAAAAGTCATCAGTCTCGCTGTCAAATTCAGGATTTGAAAATCCCTCTTTAGTATTCCGAAAAACCCTCTACATGACAAGTAAATTGTATTGCTAAAGTCACAGTATACGACAGTGACAGCTGTCACCGATGGGAAAAGATTGCATCTGTTAGCAATTATCTCCTTTCCTTACGCTCGCTGGTGGAAAGTTTCAGCGGGGTTACGGTGTGTCTTCCATGTTTAATCCTCTAACTGCCTCTTACAACACTAACGGGAAGTGACAGGGAGGTCAAATTCTAGCAAGACGATTATACAATATATTATAGGTACACGTGGGCCAACCCTAATCTAGCGTCGAGTTGTCTCAGCATGCCGACAAACATGTTGATTTATGTAGCGTGGTATTCTAGTTTTGGGAACTTCCAATTAAAGCAAGACGAATTAGTACAAAAGCTTTAAGGTGCGCTTCGACTGTAAATAAAACGTGTAGCTGATATGCGTAATGATTGATATATCACTTTATAAGAGTACGTTTGAAGGAGCTATTAATTAATTGGAGATAAGAATTCAACTTTTGATGCCTAATTATTATTTATTGCTGTGTATCTGGGGACCACCCCAGATACACAGCAATAAATAATAATTAGGTCTCAAAAGTTGGATTCTTATCTCCAATTACTTAATAGGTATACTTAATAATACCTTTTTATTTCTATATAAACTGGTGTTTATATAGAAATAAAAAGGTATATATACAGAATTTGACCCATGTATCTAAAGTCGACTTTTCATCACTTCTTTCTATAGCATCATGAATGATTAGTTCTGCTGTGTGTTCCGTTTCGTGTCCTAGTAATTGAAACTCATAGTTCAAAAACGAATTAACTTCCTACCTACACATTTCTGGACCTCGCTTATCGGGGAAACCTGCTGTCCAAGCTATAAAGTAACTACGTAAGTTTATTTCACACCCACGACCTGCAGGTCGTTTAATTAGGAAGTGAGTCATTCACTACACTTTGACGTATGAACTTTGCACATTCACTGACAGCTGGTCAAATTAACCCACTGGCCTACGCTATTGCTAAAAGAAACTTCGAAGCAATAAGTCATTATTCCTTTGAAACTATTCCAAATAGGAAAACGAGACTATTATTAACCATTACATCAAATTCAACAAAAACTGTATAACAACGAAAAGTTACGGTCACTTTTTGGATATAAAAAATAGTGTATCGAAGTCGGTTCGCTCTGTTTCATGTGAATTTCGTTCGAAATGGGACGAAAACGAAAATCTAAGTGATTGTAGGTAGGGTTGACTCTTTAGAAATGGCCGAAATTAGGGATCGTATTTTGGCATAATCGGTGTGTTGATCTCATTTTCATTGGCCGAGATGAGGGTGCTACTACAATACATGTGTGAGGGATAATATGAATTAAAAGTGAGGGCGAATAGGAAGAATGGAATGTGGGGAGAATGGAAGCAAACGATATTTTCGTCGACCCCAAGTACCTACTTAACATGGAACTAGGGCAGGCAAAAGCAGGATGCAACCACGTATCCTATTGATAACGCAAAGCTGCCACCCTTGAAAAGAGAGAAGGTGGCCCATGAAATGATGGTGGCCTCATTACTAAGACCCACTCTACACGTTTGAATATGACATAAATAAAGTTTCTATCAGAATCAGACTACATAGGAAATAGGAATTACTAGATTAGGTTTCGTGGTCGTGAAAGGTAATCTCGCCTACCGCTAAACGTAATTATGTTATGACGTTAATATTTTATGTTTTGTTCATTTCCTTTGCAAACGGAACGTAACGGGGTACTGAACGTAACGTAAATTGGTAATTTAAATTACTGTATGTGAACTATATGGTCTAGCATATTAAAAATAAATAATATACCGGACTAATAGAAAAGTATGGACGGAATGACATGTTGCGCCGACCCCAAACAAATTGTTATAAGGGTAGGAAATGAATGATGAATCCTGCTACTAGGTCCGCCCCCCGAATAAATATTTTTATTTTCCTTGATTTAAATAAGACTTGTCAAATTCCTGGTACAGACGCCAGCATATCAAGCTACCCGAAACTGTCAAATTTTCCCAATCAACCTTGAACCCTAATTCTTTAGCGATAAAATTGAAAATCTATTAAAGAAATTTGACAGATTGTAGTAGCTTGATGTGCTGGTGTCTGTACATAGGTACCTTTTTTGTATTAGCTGTTAGTTTCCTACTGCTGGGCAAAGCCCTCCATACGTTTCCACCTCTTTCTCTCCAGAGCTGCCAAGGACCAATCTTTATGAAAAGGCGTCCAGCTCATCAAAGGAGTTCAGCACCGACTGGGCCATCCGCGATGTCGTTTGCCATTAAGCGGGACCCACTGGGTCCGTAAGTTTGGCCCATTATCTGACATGCGGCAGACGTCCAGCCCAATCCCACTTAAGCGTGGCCACTTTCCGAGTGACATACATACCTTTATGTCAGTAAGGAGCGAGCCTATTGCATATCCAGACTAAAATGACATCCAATGACGCTGCCCAACCCGGGAAGCGAACTCAGGCCGTCACGCTCTGCAGCAGCGCTTGCGACCACTACACCAACGAGAATCTTCAATATTTTTTAAGCCCAAGTTACGCAAAAAGATTATGCTTTTATTAACCCGTGATGAAAAAAATATTACTTAACTGCTCCCTTACCTAATTACCATTGCTTCACAGGCGATAGGACATTATTTGTAAAATTATCCTTTACACAAGCTATATATCTCAAATTACAACGGTTAACGAACCTTGCTGTGTTAATTGCCGCTAAATTGCTAATTAACTGGCCTTAAGATTAGCATAATGAACTTTACTAATTCTAGTATTGTTCTACGGTCCTGTTTAATTGGAGAATACTATTGGTATTCAGCTACGGTTCCGTGTATCCGGTAAGACTGGAAGCCGACCCCAACGTAGTTGGGAAAAGGTTAGGCAGTTTGATTTATTTATTGATATGTATATACTCGACTCATAAAAGAATGTTTGACAGCCCTTGTGTTAGCATTGTGACCTCTTGACCAAAATACAGATGTTTTTGTGTGTCGAGTAATGACCACAGTTTTGTTTCTTGTCGATGACGATCGTTTAACTTATTTGAGGTGACTGGCAAAAAGAAAGTATGTTTTATTTTTAAATCTCTCTGTAAGAATTTTTTATGAGGATTGATTTGACAGTTGCTAAATTATTTTTCAATGATTGAATCTTTATTGATTCTTTTGAAGAATCAATAAACAAAATTGAAGGCTGCAAACTGAGTGCAGCAGAAAGTGTGACAGCCAGTCTTACCAAGGGGTATCGTATTATCCAGTAACTGGGTTGTGGAGGTCAGATAGGCAGTCGCTCCATGTGAAGAAGGTTAAGCAGATGATGAGGCAATACATGAGTCATCCCCTCCCTCCATACAGCAGGGTAATTGCGTAACACACTAACAGTAATAATGACTTTCATTTTGACAGTTCAACAACATTCATTGCGTTATTTACGTTGCTGAGCAGATTTTTTTTCGAACATATGATGCAATGGATTAGCAATATCCTTCAAAATGATTCAGATTGTTCCGCAATGAGGGTACAGGTTCATCTGATGGGTAATCCGCGTCAGGTCGGGTGACTTGTTCAATCATCTGTAACAATAAAAATACTACATATTTGGATATCTTGGTATGCATATTACAATGGCATATGATTCATATGCCTAATGTAATATAATAATTGAAACGAACCAAAGTGATACAACAGTTAATTTCTGTATCTATACATATAATAAAATCGTAGGAAAGTCAAAACTGTACATTGAATATTTTTTAAAAAGAAAACTTGGGGCGTGATTTACAATCGATATCGAAGCCAAAAATATAGTTTTTAGAATTTTTGTCTGTTTGTCTGTTTGTCTGTATGTATGTCCGGGCTAAACTCAAAAAGTACTGCATGGATTTACTTCAAATTTTGCATGAATATTACTAAGAGGTCGGGTTTACATTAATTCTACATATTATCACGCTATCACCTACGGGGGAGGAGCTGTGAATCTTTGTTTTTCTTACGTATTCTGTGACAGCGTGTAATCTAACGACGCATATTTAAATGTTGTTTTTGAGTAAGCCATGCTATTATCTAGCTTTACACTATAAAAACTACGCCATTTAAGTAACTTGGGCAGAGAAACATAGTGTTATGAATGTTAGTAGTAATTTTTTAGTAATTTTAAAGCAGCGCCATCTATGAGATTTCATAAAAATCAAATCAACTTACATGTTAACACTTTTGGAAATTAATAATTTAAATTTGATCATGTTGGCGAGGTTAGTAGTTAGTTATTCTTAAAATTCATAGATGGCAATGTGCATTTTCTTCATAAAAGTGGTATCGTATCGTTTCGACAAATTCAAGTTCCAACAAAATCCTCAAAATCTTGAGCAGACTTGAGGAAGACAATTTAAAAAAACACGCTCTGTGAAGTCGACCAGTTTGCGAGATCCCTTACGTATGACGAGGTGCCTTCATATTACACGTACAACAAGCAAAGGGGTGTATTTAACCGACGTCGACGAGGAGGTGCTGTGAAAGGCTTTCCGGGAATTTTCAAGGACACCGCATTGGGTAGGGTTTATACCGTGCATCCGTGGGATCCGAGTGACAGTCCCAGCCGCATGCGTCATCTGTTTGCCGTCATCTTGGTGTTTTGTGGAGTCGCGAACCCGGTAGCTTTGTGGGAGAAGTATTGCCATCATCTGTCTGAAGATTTTCTACGAGCTTTGAGGAGTGCTACTGGAGACGAAGTCGAAGTAACTGATGAACGCGTGCTGAACACCTGCCTCAGACCACCATACGAAATGACCATGTCGAAAGCGACATGGTAATTTCGTATCATAAATTTGTTTTTGCTCTGAAGAGAACAAAGGTTCTCTTCAGAGCAAAATCAAAATTTATGTCACCGTCCTTTAAAGCGTTGGGTAAAACCAGGGTAAAATGTTTTTCTTGGATGCTCCTGGTGGAACAGGAAAAACATTTGTTACCACTCGCATACTTGCAGAGGTCAGGAGGCAAGGCAAAATTGCTATTGCTGTAGCGTCGTCGGGAATCGCTGCCACACTGCTTCCGGGTGGCAAGACCGCCCATGCCATGTTTAAAATTCCCATCGATTTAGAGAGCGCCGAAATGCCTGTTTGTGGTGTGTCACGTAACAGCGATAAGGGACACGTGCTCAAGGATTGCTCTCTGATCGTATGGGATGAGTGTACGATGGCCAATAGGAAGGTAGTTGAGGCCGTGGACAGAACCCTGCAGGACATCCGCAGGAACGAACATTTGATGGGTGGTGTCACAGTTCTGTTCAGTGGTGACGCGGGGATCGAGGGCTGACGAGGTGAATACTTCTTTGAAACGATCTTCGTTGTGGTCACCAGTTCGTACGCGACGCTTGACGATTAATATGAGAGCTCGGCTCGGCGGCAATGCTCAAGAATTCTTTGATGTCCTTCTTGGCGAAGGCACTCTACCAGAAGAGAGAGGTGGACAGGTGGTTCTTCCAGAGTCTCTCGGTAGAGCGTCAATCCAGCTTAGAAGAACTCATTCGCTGTGTGTACGGGAACATCAGTCGTATACCGCACCAGCAGAATTCTTGGGTGTGTGAGCATGGCCATTTTGAGGCCCAAAAATGATCAGGCTGCAGCAATTAACGAATGCATTCTCTCGGAAATTGAGGGGAATGAAGTGGTCTACACCTCGATAAACACTGTTGTCGAGCAAGATGACGCCACACATTATCCCGTGGAATTTCTGAACTCCCTGTCAGCAAGTGGACTTCCAGCGCATACCATCAAGCTAAAGGTCGGTGTCCCGATTATGCTTCTTCGGAACCTATCTCCTTCGAAGTTGTGTAACGGGACCCGCCTTAAAGTCATCTCGCTCCACAGACACACCATTGAGGCGGAATTCTTACGGGTTGTGGCATCGGCGAGGCAGTATTTATACCACGCATTTCCCTCATACCTTATAACTTCCCGTTCCAGTTCAAGCGCGTACAGTTCCCCGTGAGTGTTTGCTTCGCGATGACCATCAATAAGTCGCAGGGGCAGACACTGAGGGCAGCGGGTGTCGACCTCAGGACGAGTTGCTTCTCACACGGCCAACTGTATGTCGCTTACTCCCGCGTCACCAGTCCTGACTCTCTTTACATTTTGGCTCCTGGCAGCATAACTACCAACGTAGCTTATAGGGAAGTATTGTAAGGTATGATACCTTTGTACGTATTTTTACTCTTTTGTGTCCTGGAATGTATTCCTGCATTATTTTCTCTGTTTCCTTCAGTCACATCTTATGACTGAACTTAGCAGGATTCCAGCAGGATTGGGAATCTTTCTGGGGAGAGTTATATGGGAGTTATATGGGAAGTTTTTATTAAAAAAAACTTATATTTTAATGCTATTTTAAAAGTTGTTAACTTATAATGCTATAGCGACACTGGCATCTTAGGTATCTTTGGTGCTGTAGAGCCTTCACGCAGACGACGTCGCGGGCAGCAGCTAGTACTTAAATAAAATAGCTTTTGAAATCACTACAATTAAAATTTTCTATAGAAACCTGTAAAACAAAACTTGCAATCAAAAGTCGATAAGTATTTGTTATTGAATATTTATGAGCAGTCGTTTCTAAACAAAAGAAGAATATGATAATAATAGGATTATTATCAAATAAACTTATATTACGAAACAACAGGGTAAAATTGTTTTCTTGCTTTTAAATTTTTCTAGATTTGTTTTTTTTTTATTTAAATATAATAGACATACGTAAGTACATAATTATGACAATCAACTGTGGCTTTAAAATGTTAAACTACCTACATAAGAATATCGACGCCCAACTTGTTACCATGGATTCTAGGCCAGTCATATAAAAACGCATAGTTTAGGACTTGTATTGAGAAATTGGGAATACCAAAAAACGTGTGAAAATTTCGCGGTTTTTCGAGTGCTGCAATGTTAGCACAGGTCTTTCGAAGCTGAAAACTTGGATATACGCTACTTGTAGTGGTTCTAATAACATATTAATAAATCAGAACTAGCTAGCCCTTAGTTTGCGATTTTAGCGATTTTTAGTGTTAGATATTACTGGTTTATTCAGTACAGCTACGTGATTCTAAAAATCTGAATTCCGTGAGTTAAAATTATTCGACAATTATAAAAAAAAAATATTGCCGATCCATACATTTTGACCGCGTATTCCACTTTTCTATGAAACAGCTGATTATTATACTATAATAAATTATAACTGAAGAAAAGTTCCTACGGTTTCTAGAATCATGTGCAGTATTCATTCATGGTTACAGTTTACGCGTCGAAGTCCAAATTATCTTTTCAGTATTACCTGTTCCATAAAATACTAAAAGAACCTATATAGTCCTATACCTCTGAAAGCAACCGAAAAGCAATCTTATAGTATAGCAAAACAAAGATCACTGTGGTGTTTGCATCACTTTGGTCAGAGATAAATTTACTGTTGAAGGACTGTAGATAAACCTAGTTATGTTGACTCTCGTTAATTTTAATGCGTTTTTCAAAATTGACATTGTATAACGCCAACCTTGTTGATACGATACCAATGAATACGGAATGGAAGAAATCTTTTTATGGGTGTTGTACAAAATTATTACTCGAAGCCATTGATATATTTATGTATCAATGCTCCAAGCTGACTTTTATTGAGTTTTTAAGTGGGACAAGATGAGAATGCTGAATAAAATCCTGATGATTGAAAATCCGTATGGACAGAAATTAAACTCTTGTTTAAATAGTTAATGGTGTACGTTATCCTACAGTAAATAAAATAGTACGCATATTTCTTACTAAATAAGAAATAATAATAATAAACTTTTAATTCAGACTAAGTCCATAGTGGGTTAGTAACAATGTAAGAAATATAAAATATGCGTACTATTTTATTTATATAAATGGCATCTCCCAGGTCAACCTAGGGGATTATCGGCTGCTTAACTGGGCTTGCCTCAATAAATTAAGGCCTCCAGCCAGGGCTTAAAAACTACTAAGCGACTACACCCTCAAGGGTACCTGCTGCGGGGTGCGGACCTCACCCTGCAGCTCAGCTCGGCTTAGGACGTCGCTGGGGGACGCCAGTAAGGGACAAGCTAGATCGGATTAGAAACATGCGCACTCAGTCCGTATTCGTTATTAAAATAGTTTAGCTAAATTCTATTCGTCAAACCTCAGGTATGGATTATGCATATCCAAGAGTAGGAAACTAGTCCCAACCCTATTTGGCGAATACTTGACGCGTATAGAATTACATTTAAGTTTCGGGTCTACCCTTTCTAAATATCTCGCTAATTCAATAAACAAATACCAAGAACATTTTTGATTTATTGGTTTAGTAAGTTTCAGTTAAATTAAATTATTAATCAATGAATATGACTGGAGGCGGCTCTAGATTTGGAATTGCTTGCAGCAGTAACGTGAGCTTAAATGAATTAACGATGGCCGATTGTAAAATGAAAACAAATCTAATTACTTGATTGCTCTACTTATTCGAATGTTGGCTGTGACTGGCTAATAAAACAATCGAGTGCTCAGAAATAGCTGCGATTTGCCTAACGAAACAATGGGAAACGAATCGTCGAATGTCGGATAAAATGAACCTGATTGGTGGTGCGTCAGATTGAGTTAATTCAATTATCATAGCAGCTATTCAATTGTTTTTTAGAGCAAATCATTTCTTGAAAATTTGAATTGTTTAGTATTTGTGAATAATCTTCAGTGAAATGTTTGTAGGTAAGTAGATGGGTATTCTTTCTATATTATAAAACTGTAGCACCACTAAAACAATTTGGTAATGTAACTAAATAGCTAGGTTTGATCATAATAATAATAAATTACCAAAATGTAGAGCATTGGATCTTCAAGACAATGAAAGTTTTAACCTGTTGCCTGCGGCAAACTTTCCATGAAATCATTTTAGAAGAACATAATATGCTCTATTTTCTGGTTTATTTTTTAGATACTTTCAACCGATTACCTAAATCACTCAGATCTCACCGATTACTGAGATTAAGTGCGTGTGCTGCATCTTCCCACAGACAATGGCCCACCTTCCATCTTGCGCGGCATGACCTGTTACCTGTGCACTTGATTACCATGATTCATGAATGACTGCGTCAGTGAGTGCAGTTCGCGTAGAAAATTTTCGGCCAACATTTTATATTATAAACTTTTTGCCATCGATACGCTAAAACGAAGACCGACTACCCACAAGCGTAGCCGAGTGCAAACCTTATTAAAGTTTCTACACAGTATAAAGGTTTCTATCTCCTTATTTATGTATCGTTCCATCAGCATTACTTACATTATTAGCAGTACACAATGTTATACTAATTGTAATCTAAAGCCTGATCTATAGTCTATGAAATTTTACGCTAATCTGTTCACTCGTTTACGACTTACGAGTAGTTAATGGTTAGTAGTCAAGTAAGGTTTAGTTACGCATAATTATCTGGATTCAGAGTATTTTACAGATTACTCGATTTAGATCATCGATTTAGAATAGCGTATCGAATAAACTGGAAGTTGGTACATTTATTATACCTGGCGTTATTGGGCTTTATTAAAACGAAGGGCTCACATAATCAGCCTCATAAACATCCCATTCACATCACGTGCGGGTTGGTAGATGTCACATGTCTTCGAATTTTTGGTTCTAGGACATGCGATATTTTCCTTCACCGTTTTGAGAGCAGTGGTGATGATATTATTTACACAAATTAAAGCACCAGCTTGGGTTCGAACCCACGACGTACCACTGGGCGACCATATTGCTCCTTCTGAATAAATAACTTCAGTTCTGAATTCATATTTTCAACGCGAATAAAATACCTTTAAACTAACACAAAACAGTCTCGTAAAGTAATTCCACAAATTATCTCGAACGAAACGATCACATAATTTTGCCAACCATCTTCCTTAGTCACGTATGTTACGAAACAAAGACAATATTATGGAAAACTAATTATAATTCGCATATAGCAAGCGTGAGATAAAGCCATAGTCTAAAGGTATGCGTTGCGTGCGAATACGAGGTCATACAATCGCCGCTTTCTCATAGACCTGAAGGGAAAGAGCTTGAATTATCATTTCAGGTGAGCTTGCAACTTAAAGGTACATGTGAATAAGGCTGCGAATGTGATACCTAAGGCAATAGTGCTTTAAGAGAAGGGGAAGATTTAATGAGCATGTCTTTGTAAAACCTAAGCTCATACCTACTGTGGAATGTGATAAATACGATTTACTAAATTAAGTACTACTTCTACTACTTAATACCTGAGGGGTAATTCTCGTAATTTTAAGACCATTCACAGTCTGATCTCAGTATCAATCTGTCAAAAAATACTAATTTTCCTACATTTTGACAAGTTTTTGACATTTGTTTGTCGCTGAGATGATACTGCGACTAGATTTTGAACGTTTTAAATTACGAGAATTGGCCTTCTGATGTTATGCCCTTTATTTACCCTGAATCAATAAATAAACGAACTTACAGACTAAAATATGGCGTCGAAATTCCTCCATTCCGCATCGCTGTCAACTGGTATTGTAACCACGAGACTGGCGGCATATTGAGTACCTAAGAAACGACGAATGACTTGTGTGAAAGAAGATTTTGAAGAAAGTGGGTAAAATACTGAGATCTAGTCTCATAGAAATGTAAGGTAGAAGATCGCAAGTAAATTGGAATAAGGACCATGAAACTTGATATGAATAAGACCAGGTAATAAATAAAACTCAGAAAATTTTGGACGTCTAGGGTCCACCTTCCCTAAAAGTAAACACTAATATGTCCTTTCTCAAATATCGCAGCATCATGCTGAAATAGGAGCCTTTTTGGCGCGCATGTCTTCTTTTTTTGTTATCAATATTTTGTTACTCTTAATGTTCTTTTTTTTATTGGAGTTTGTAGTTTTAATGTTCTTTTTAGGGTTCCGTACCTCGAAAGGAAAAAACGGAACCCTTATAGGATCACTTTGTTGTCCGTCCGTCCGTCTGACTGTCAAGAAGACCCTTTTTCTCAGGAACGCGTGGAGGTATCAAGCTAGAATTTATATCAAATACTCAGGTCTAATGACCCTTGGAGCTCTGAAAAAATCAAACTTCTAAGGCAATCAAAAGATACAGCCGTTTATGCCGCAAATTTCCGCAAATTTTCGACACATTCTCAAGGGATTCAAAACCTACAGGGTACTTCCCGTGAACTCAGAATCTTGAAATTTGGTACGAAGCAACGTCTTATAGCACAGATAAAGGAAAAATTGCGAAAACCGTAAATTTTTAGTTACATACCTACAAATTTGTACGGAACCCTCGGTGCGCGAGTCCGACTCGCACTTGACCGGTTTTTTTGTTTGTATTTCCTGTGCGTGTCCCATATAAAGTATTTTTCTTTATCTATTGCCATGTTAGGCTCTCTGTCATCAAAATAGGTTGTTTTCGGGCTTATTTTACTGCAAAGAGTCACATACTGATGTAAAAGTACATATTTACCACCAAATCGAAGATATCCGACAGCATAAATTACATTTCGGAAGTCGCCTATTATACAAATGCAAGTTTCCAATTCCAACGACTGAAGTTACAAGTATTACAACATTCTTAAGTTAAATAATTACGGTGATTTTCTCTTATGACGTAAGCAGAACATGCAAATATCTTCCTGCCGCTTCTAAATAACTGTTTAGACAAGTTTGTGTTTAAACTTTACCGTTACACATGATTTATCCTCATGTGTCTTTAGAATTTTAGATATTTTGGCAAAATTTACCGCGACGAGTTGCAGGCGCTTTACTTCGTGTAAATTATTTTATAACTACTGCTCTCAAAACGGTGCCCGCGTGCTGGATTACAGCCCACTCCCAAGAGAGCAGGCCTGTGTCCTAGCAGTGGGAACATTATTGGCAGATTATGTGAACTCTTCGTCATAATAACGCCCAATAACGGCAGGTATAATTGAGGTATATTACGGCCCACTCTCTCTCACCGAGAGGCCTGTGTACCAACAGTGGAATGTACATTATATGCTGGTCATATTATATGTTATGTTAGATAAATTTGCATTTTGGCCTGTATTCCCGGAAGGATTGGGCAGAAGTGTGGGTACCCACATACACGGGTCACACTATAACATCTTGGGAGCAATACTTCGAATTACAAGACACCCGGTAAATGTATAAGTACAAGACACCCGGTATGTATAATTACAAGACACCCGGTATGTATAATTACAAGACACCCGGTATGTATAAGTACAAGACACCCGGTATGTATAATTACAAGACACCCGGTATGTATAATTACAAGACACCCATACCGGGTGTCTATAATTCCCATGAAACAGGGGGCGAGCCTATTGCCATCAAACCTGGCACAAATGCAGACTTCGGGCTGCTACTGAGGAATTCCAGAGTACATTTCCGTGTTCGACTGATTAGCATATTGATCATCATCTGCCTAGCCTTTTCCCAACTATGTTGGCTTCCAGTCTAACCGGATGCAGCTGAATACCAGTAGTTTACATGGAGCGACTGCCTATCTGACCTCCAACCCAGTTACTGGGTAATACGATACCCCTTGGTAAGACTGGTTGTCAGACTTTCGGGCTTTTGACTACCCGTAACGACTGTCAAAGATCCACGAATGACAGCCGGGAGCAACGGCTTAACGTGCTTTCCGAGGCACGGAGGGGTCTCGGTATGTAAAGATGGTCACCCATCCACAGACCAACCGCGGCAAGCGTAGCTTAACCTGACCGATCGACCTGTGCGGCTGTTATTATTTAGCCACGGGCCCCTCCTTTTGATTAGCATATTGATATGCGTTAAAATAATTAAGCTAGATTTCTTAACTACCGATGATATTATTAAGTTTTAAGACAAAGTCTAACTTAACCTTTAATTAAAAGTTAAATGTTCTATTTAAACTAAGTAACGATTGTAATGAAATAAGTAGCCATTAAAATACCGTTCTCACGTTTCAGGCTGTATAAACAAACGCCCAGTCTTTGCAGATACTATTGACAATAAAATATATTCCAAAGATTTAGCTTTGACTGATTTTAAGGTTAGGATAGGACAGCATTCCCTACCGTATTACCAGTTCAAAATATTTAAAATTATAATTGAGACGATTGTTTATTCAGTCGACAAGCAGTTCTGTTTTCAATGAGGTAGGTAATTTATTTTTGTAGACGGCAAACCTTAGCAAAACTAGCTAAGGTTTACTAGGAGAAGCCTTACAGTCTGGCCGTCGAGAGAATGCGCAGCATTTGTAAGTGCGATAACTGTAGTAGTTAATAAAGGCCAAATTCGCAAAACACCTATTTGTTTGTATGAAACTGACGAACGTTTGTTTGTATGAAACTCAAGAACGCGTTCTCGACGGTCGCACTATAGGCACATTCTTAGAAAACCTAAAAATAAGGTAAAACTTAGGAGAAAACAAACATAACATCATAAAAAGTAGCGGTCGCAGTATGACACTATACTATGTTCCATTTCCTACGCTTAACGTGCTAATAGTGTGGCCCAACCCGTCTATCGATATCGAGGTCAAAAGTATTAGTACTTATTATCAACATACTCGTTCACGCCCACCCAACTTCCTATAGAAAGCTTAAACAAATACATAAAAGGGAGGCCTCTAATGAAGCTATTGATAATTAATTAGACATCTATGAGCCTCATATAAGAACAGGTTATAATCGATGTTTTGGGAGTTGTATAAATAAAAATAAACAAGATTTATTGGATATAGGGATTGAAAAAAGTTATACAAAAGTTAGCCTAAGCATAATCAGCCTATACCGTTCCCACTGCTGGGACACAGGATTCCTCTCGGGAAGAGGGATGCAATGGTTAAAAAAACTTTACAACAAAAAAATTAAACCGCCGAAAAAACTGAAAAGCAAAAAATAATAAACCTTATTATTTTTTGTTTTTCGTTTTTTCGGCGGTTTAATTTTTTGTTAAAAAGTTTTTATTTTATATTTTTTTTGTGCCTATCTACTAATTATTTACCAAAGGGCAGGCATATGCGGCACTGAGTAGAGTAATAATACGCAACTCAGCATTCAAATCTGTGAGTGAACAATAAATCACCCCTATTTTCCCATCCTTAGGGTTGGAATTTTGTTATGTCGACTTGAGAACCTTTTTTTCGTCGGTTAATAACTGAAAAGATTCCCCTTATTTAATAAAGGTTATTAAACATAATATATGTTCATGAAAAACAAAAACAGACAGTCTAAACAAAATAATGACTGAGGCAGTACCAAGACCCACGCACTACTTTTAGATCTTCAGATTAGTCTCAAACGTACAAATGGACGTGGACATCGTTACATGGGTGTCTCATTTTATACAACATGTAGTGATTACTCTGTCTGCCTTTATCAAATGAACCAAATGAAAACAGCGCATTAAAGTATATTAGCTGTTTATCGCCGCGTTGAAGGAGCTGGAAATCAACTGGAAACTGGTTAATGTTTCCGTGGCCGACGGCCCAGCAATTTGTCACTGCTCCTGTACTATTGCAATCATTAATCCCCAACACATTATTGCAGCCGTTCCAACCAGGAACGTACTTCTTGTTGACACTGATTGGAGTTCCTTTCACGCGCACAGCGGAAAGAACATGACAACGCGAACATCAAAGCTGCTACTTTGCAAACAAACAGACGGGCTTTTGAAAAGGGAGCGACGGTTAGATTGCATCACGTAAGTTATTAGACGCTATGATGAGGGGATATCGACTCTCTTACATAGCTCGACATGCACGCGGTAATACCTGTTCTCAACGGACATAAATCATAAAGCAAACACGGAAAACAATTAACAGAAAATAACGAACAATTTCACCCGACACGAGTTTAAAGATACTGATCATCCAATCAGCTGTCAATTTGAAAAAAAGTGTTGGCCTGAATTGCATTTTATCGATACTATTACGCAAATAAGGCGCATGGTCAACTAGCCACAGGAGAGGTAATTAAAGATGGCGATTGCATTAAATGATTACGATAATGAAGTTCAATAGTTTCATTGGTTTCCATTATATTTGCTATTCCTGCTTAGGATATTTGCAGTTAATTAAAATCGTGGAGTTAATATTACACGCTTCAGAAAGTTTGTTCTGATTTAGCACACATAAGTTCTGTTCGGTTACGTCATAATTGCTTCGCAATTTCGATTATGCCGTGGTAAAAGTGTTAATAACAATGTGTTAGCAAATTTATTATGTGTGTAAAATGGGATCATTTATTGTTCTGTGCTATAATAAAAAGCTATTACGTTACAGTTATGCCATCCGCTGTGTAATTAACATTTCTCGTTAACATGTCCAGTTGCTTTAGTTCTTTATTAAGCCCAGTGTGTGCATTACAGTCGTTATTTAAATGCTAACAACGACTTAATTAAAGTTTTATTCGTATCATGAATGCTCAGTCAGCATCCATTGGCTGACTAACTACAAACGACAATCGATAAACTTTGTCGTGAAATAAATCTTATAGTTTGTCTTTCTTGATGTTCGATCGATAACATCGTTAGAGTTATTTAAAACACTTGCACCGCGTAGGTGAACGCCTCGCAACAGTGGCACAATAAATCGTCTGTCGAGTAGCAATGACGAGACAAGATTATCGATAATTTTGACATGCAACACTGGCCCGCCGATGTTCAAACTCTAGTAATTTTTAATAAAAGCCAGATAGATTTTAGTTTTAATAAATAAAAAGGAAATCGGAAACTTATTAATATTTATGTTCGCGAAACACCTGGCCACCTAGCATTCTACACTAAAAACTCATAAATAAATTCTTATGTGATATTTTATAACTGGATAGTAACACTATATTTCACTGGTTCGATGCTCGGACTGTGGTGGAACTGGTTCTAGCAAATTATACATGTCTCTTTGTATCCGGTGCCTCTTCTTTGCTATAATTTATAGCAGCTGCTTTCTAAACCCTACGGTTAGCTTCGTAGACGCTTACATGTTTTAATTCACTGCTAGCAAGCTGGATGTTTCTTTATAAATTTTAAAGAGCTGCATTGTGATTTTATTTGTTAGATGCTATCGTAAATTGGATGGAATAAAAGGCGTTTGCTGCATTCAGAAACGAGACTTTGAAGTTTATTACAATATTCTAGGAAGTTATGTAAGACGATGGGTTGTTTAATAGATTTTTATTCAATTTTATGTTGTATAGGTTTACAAAGTAGTTTGTATATCTACACAAAACACCAGAAGGTTAATTGAAATTCTAGTCGCAGTCTCATCTCGGCGACAAACAAATTGCCAAAAATGTAGGGAAATTAGAGGTATTTTGACAGATTGAGACAGATCAGACTGTGAACATTGTTAAAATTTACGAGAATTGGCCCTCTTACAGAAAGTAGTAGACAGTAGTTTCTGTGTAGGTAATCTCGTTAACACGTAAATTTTAGTTTCTCAGTCAATTACCCATTTCACTTAGGTAACTCTTAGGAAAACGGTGCAAAATAACAAGAAGCCGTCTAATAAATCATTAAAGTAATCGCTTAAAATATAAGACACTCAAAGACGATAAGAGAAACTATAAATCAGGCACTAACCACTTCATTCCAAGATGGCGGGAGAAATGTAATCGTATAGTGCGCAACTTCAAAAAAAAAAAAGTATACGCACAGTCGTCAAAAAAATAATTCTTAGTAATGCCGCAGGCTACTGTCAAGCTACTATTTTAGCAGTAAAAAGTGGTCGCACAAACATTTTATCGCTTGTTTAATCTCATACCGCAAAACATATTTTTTTACACTGTAATATTTTATCATAGCGAAGTTATTTCCATGTCTGGTGTGAGTCTGCAGTAAAGTACGTATGAGATTGTGCGTGTGATGAGTACCTAAGCTTAAATGTGTAAAAGTTTTGGAAAATGTCAGTGGCCTCATATCTTTCAAAGTAGCAAAGCACGACTGTTAGATTAAAGGTCGTCTGGAATCCGTACAAAAGAATCTCGCTGATGAATATGTTGTGATTGTGTCCTTAAAAAGCAGATCCTGTTGAACAAATGTAGCAGCGTAGGTATCAGTCGTTATCGAGAGACAAGAGTGGCTAGTGGAAAGACAGGTTTGTAAAGGTTTTCAAGTAGTTCCTCCCTTGATTGTTATTTTGGTCATGCGTCGTGAATTCTGCCCTGTAGTGGTTTGACATTTCAAACTTAGAAATGACATTTCTATTTCCTTAATGTCAAATATCAAGGTACTACAATAATATTGTTTTATTGGTGCAGCATGCACATTAGCATTAATTTTAGAACCAATTTACATAATGCATTATGCTAAAAACTATCTTAGCATAATATCTATATCACTGTTATAGAACGGTTTAAAAACTTTAAGATTGTAGTATAAAGTTACGTAAATAAAAGTATTTTAATATAGTACACACTAATTCCATGCTTTATTAATAGATGTATGACTTCGCAAATCAAGTTGACGTAAACTGTTAGACCATAAACATTTCTATATCAAATTGACGTCGACAGGTTACGTCAGTTAATTATATGTGCATATATAATTACTATTTAAGATTTAATTACAACGTTTTTCGATGTAATTGGCTTGCTTAAAATTGTTTTCTTTTTTATGGTTTGACTTAAATCGACCGTTTATATTAATTTTAATATTTTGTCAGTCATTCATAAAATTTATTTGAGTTTCCGCTAGCGAAATATCAATTCACACATTGTTAATTAATTTATGACATATCGATTGATTGGGCTGTCCTAATTTAATACAAAGTACCCACATGGTTAATAGTCGAAGAAAAATATGAAGAACACACTTCCATTCTAAATTGTAATTCAAAACGAAAGTCAGTTCTTCTTTCACCGATTTAACAGCCAAAACGAACCATTAACATTTGTAAGTAACCAAATAGGCTATTAAATGTCCTATTTATCTACAAAACTAAGCCATAAACATCTATTCAATCCTATTATAAACTTTCTAACAAACATTTTCCCATAAATCTATCAGAAAAAAAAAAACAAAAACGTATTCTAAAGTCTATAAAAAGTAAAAATATAGCACCTTTAAATATTATTGGTGCAGTAAAGACTCGCTGTCTAACGCGAAAAGCTTGCATTCTTTGCAACAAAATTACAAGACGGTTCCGTACCTAATAGCGTATCCGTACCACAGGCTACCTGTTTCTTAGCATAATGACTGGCCTAACTGGAGCTTTGTGCTAAGGAATGTTTAGGAATTCTCTGCACTGTGCACTTGGCGCGAATGGCTTCTTGTAACGTTCTAAGTTGTGTTCGAATCGTAATTGATTAGTTTCGTTGTGTTATTTTGTTTCGAGTAACTGTAAACCTTTCTTTCTGTTGTAAATACGAAGGCCTCGTTGCCGAGTAGTTTATTGGCTATAAACTTCAACAAATTCGCAATGTTGTTTCTGTAAAGTGTTGTTCAAGACACTAATTTTATTTGTTTTACGAAAGGTGAACATGAAACCTTAGCTCAACATAATGAATGCCAAATATGGTTTCTGAAGGAGAATGCCATAACAACTATTGATATTCTACTTAGCCTTTAAACAATAATAACAGTTGCAGCATTTACCATAGTCTTAAAGAAATGAGATACCACCACATCCAATTTCATAGACTCCGTCAATTTCCTTACTCTAGCCATTTCTGTAAGCGAAACAAAATACGTCAGCTTGATCTATGTATACGTAGGTATTATAAACACAGCTTACACCTCAGTGCAAATCCCGTTTCTATCTTCACGTAATAACACTAATCCTGGTGACTAGAAAATACCGGAGCCGCACCCAACTATACATTGGCCACGAATTAAACTCTTAATTGCATGTACATTGCCGCTTTACATTCGCTCTCATATATGTAGTTAGAGGCAAAATGTTAATGGATTGTTACCTTAAGAGGAAACTTTACAGTCGTGGTTCGCTTGTATCCTGGGAAAACAGGGCAGCCGTATCAGAATCCGTTTGACAGAACAATTGGGTTCAGTTAATATTCATGGGATCTGTCAATTATTTTCTCAACGGTTCAGCGTATCGCTATCTATATTAGAGGTTATTGGATGTTAATTGTGGAATTATTCCGTTCTGAATGTGACGAAACGTGAACTTGTGTTAGGACATGAAATGTGCTCGAATAATGGACATTAACGATGCAAATAGCTCTAGAATTCTTCAGCCGAATCAACTCCATCAAAGCCTTAATTTTACCACTTTCGGTTTTTATTGAAAATAATTAATGTCTGAACTCAAAACTTTAATGACCAGGCTTTTACAGTATGTTGTTAACAATTTACAGGGAGATGCGACTGCCATTTACTTGAAACGTCTTTTAACGCCTTTTACGACACCAACGAGATAAATAATATATAGGTTAGCTGTTTTTAGCCGACGTATAAAGCAATGCCACCATATTAAAAACGACAGTGCTTTTTACGCATAATCATTGTCTTTATTAACACCGCAAAATCTTAATACCCATAAAACAGTGTAATCGCCTCTACGTTAGTTTACAGCGCACTTATTCAGCATAACCGTTGATTGCTTGCTGTTGAAACTGTCAGTAAACTTAACATTAAAACGCGGCAGCGATAAATTTCTCATATTTTATGTCAACTTGCTTCCTATTTCATAAATCTGCGGATTACCACGGACGGATAAGAGGAGCTTATTACCTATTTATGATGTTCGGTCATTATATCCCCTTTGACATTTGGCATCGTTTAGGATATTACTGCAAACTTAACAATACCATCCATTATGAAAAAGACCATTCTAAAGTGAACCTTTGGACATGGTAATAGGATTTTATCAGCTTCATGTTCATCAGTAAGCGTATGTTTGGAAGTCCGCAGAGACGCGTCGCCTGACTGATGGTTATCCGATATCCATAAGATGGTATGCTAAATCGCCGTTGATGGTCAGATGTGTTATTCAGTGTAAAGGATGAGTATATTATTATATGCCTTTACTGTTATTTTGATGACATGATTATAAGTCGCTAGTCGTGATTTCTCAATAACAATGAATATGTAATGAAGTCCTGTTGCTTGGTTGATAATATTAAAAGCAATAAAACGTTTAAGAGTATTCCTTAGAGTTAAAGATGTCTTGTTTTCTCACAAGTATATGTCAACCGTGAAAACGGTTTTTTGGGGCATAGTTTATAAGCAAGGTTTTTGTAAACTTACCATTAATAAAGAAATAATAATATATATATATACAGGGTGTTATTGACAGCCCTCCGCAAACTGATAGGGTGGCTTCAGTACATCATATTAAGATGACCGGTACATGTAATTCTTTCAGGAACATTAAGGGAATCCAAAAAACCAGATTTGTTTTATTACCTCACACGCAACGTATCGTTACCGTGGCAAAACGCACGTAGCGGACGGCAGCGCAGCGAGCTTGAGCGAGGCTGTTTTCAGCTGTTTTATTTATTTTATTTATTTATTTATTTTATTATTTATGTACACACAGTAAAATTCATATAGATATAACATAATCATACTAGGAGTACAAAGGTACTGCTTATTTCTTAAGAAATTTCTTCCAGCAGACCTGCGAAAGGAGAAGTAAAAAAGAAATGTAGACAATAGTGTGTGAGAACAAGAAGAGAAAAATAAGAGTGTGTGAAGTCTAAAACTAAAATATTAAATATACCTACACATATAACGCAAAAAATAATAAATACTTAAGTATACTTAAATAAATACATAATACAAAAATATATAAACATATATATATATATATACAAATACTCACGGTATAGAGGAAAGGTAGTGCTCTTTTAATCGACGTTTAAATAGAGAAATAGTTTTTAAGTCACGAATGCTAGGCGGAAGTGAGTTCCACAATCTTACAGCATGGACAGAGAAGGAATAAGAATAGTAGCTCGTTTTATGAGGATGAGATTTAAGGATGGATCTTAGGTGTGATCTACACGGTGCGGCGCTAGAGCGAGCGTAAGAAAAACGCTCACGCAGGTAGGAAGGATAAGACGGGTTGTGTAAGATGTTGAAGAGAAGACATAAAATCCGAGTGTTCCTGCGAAGGCGGATTGGGAGCCACTTGAGTTCCTTGCGAAGGTGTGAAACATGGTCATACTTTCGAAGACCGAAAACAAAGCGAATACACAGGTTTTGCAAGCGCTCAAGCTTGTTTAATAGCTCCTCAGTAGCATCCAGGTAGCAGGCGTCGGCATAATCTATAATCGGCTGAATAAGTGTTTGTGCCAAAGAAATTTTAGTCTTCAAGGGCAGAAGACCCTGAAGGCATTTCAGCGAATGAAAGGAGAAATGTACCTTTCGGCTGACCTCATTCACCTGAGCACGCCACGAAAGATTGGAGTCAATAACTACACCCAGATCTTTAGCGGTTTCAGTATACTCAATGCGAACACCATCGAGATATAAAGGCATGAGAGATGTAACATCAGCCACATTGCGAACGAATCTGCTGCCGATAATCATGGCCTGGGATTTAGTTGGGTTAATTTGCAAACCAAATGACTTAGCCCAAGCGCTGACGCAAGCCAGGTCATGATTCATTGCAGCAATTGCAGAACCCGCGTTAGCTACAGTAAAGTCTCGATAAAGCTGCAAGTCATCTGCGTAGAGATGGAAGCTAGAGGAGATTACTCTGGTAACAGAGACTTCTTAACGTCATCCTCAGTAACATCTTTGAGCTTGAAGTGAGAATATTGTGGTACCGGCAAACTAGCAAGACTCTCCAGTGTCGCAGCCTTGACAGACGCATCAAGAGAAAAGGGAAGGAGAGAGAAATGCTTATTGAGATCATTGAGGTTAACATCCTTACACTGGTTGGCAGGAGACTTGCCTATGCCTACAGATTTGAGAAATTTCCATACATCAGAAGAACTGCGATTATTGAGTTGGTCGTGGAAATAGCGTCTCTTAGCATCTTGACACAGGTGCCTGCAGCGATTACGTAACGATTTGTAGTAAGAGAGATTCAGCTCTGAAGGTCTGCGCTTATATCTGCTCTTAGCTTTATCCCTGCGAGCCATAAGCTCTTTAATTTGTAGCGTTATCCATGGAGCAGGGTTATGTCTAACTTTGACACGACGGATAGGGGCATGCTGATCATATAATTCGAGAACGGTTGCGTTAAAACAATTCACCTTATCGTCGATGTCATCGAACTCAACCAGAGGGGTCCAGTCGAGATCGCCGGCATCACGCTGCAAAGCTTCCAGATCTATGCCCTTGTAGTTACGGAGATATAAAAGCTGGGACTTACGCTTAGGAACGCGGATACGATACGAAAGGTAAATGAGATCGTGGTAAGAAAAAGTAGCCGTAAGTTGACCATGGTAAGAAACATTACTAGGAGAGGAGACAATCATAAGATCAAGAAGCGAGGGTGTACAATTAGGAAAATAGTGAGTTGCAGAAAGTGGCAAAACCTGAAGATTGAAAGAAGACAAGAGTGAAAGGAGTTTAAGGGATCGAGTGTCATTTTTAATCAAGCAGGTATTAAAATCACCCATTAAAATAACGTGCTCATACATGGGGCAAAGATCACTGAGTGTGGAGTCGAGAGAATTGAAGTAGTCTATGTGAAGATTAGGACTGTAGAGCACTGCAAGTAAAACTTTTGTGTGATGAACAGTAATCTCAACAAACAAGTATTCAGCCGACTCAGAATACCGTGAAGGAGATGAACTGACCACCCTGTAGGGTAAATCAGCACGCAGGTACATGGCAACACCTCCTCCGCCTTTGCCGGTCCTATCGTTGCGTATCAAGACGAAGCCAGGGAGTGAGTACTGAGTAGAAGAGGAGTGATGGCTTCAAAAACGATTCCGATATTAAGAGCGCATCCAGATGAGCACTGCTAAAGGATGCCAGAAGGTCAGAATAGTGACCAGGAACACTCTGAGCATTGATGTGAGCTATATGAAAATTCTTAAGGTCATTGGAGAAAAGAGAAGAGATTTTATCATGTAAAGTAAGTGGTAAGGAACAGTCACTTTCCGCACTAACAAAACTAGTAGAAGAAGAGCACGAGAAGAAGCTGTCGTTAAGATCAGCTACATCATCCATGAGCATAAATTATAATATAAATGTAAAATAAAAATATTATAAATATCTAAAATACAAGAGTAATATTTAAAATAACTTAACTACTAAAACACAAAAATTAAAGATTTTCCTTTAAGAAAAACCTCCCCCACTCGCTGGTATATTGGTAGGAATTTTACAATATTAAATAACAAAGATGCACACAATAGTAGTGCAGTAGCAATAAAAACAATAAAAAGAAGCAAAACGAAAACATCGGTCTGTACTTAGAATGGAACGCGACGCAATGACGGCTGAGTAGGAACATGACACTGACATGTGACATCTATGCATCCGTCACATTGTCAAAACAAGATCTATGCCCGTCAAATAAACTTAATGTAGATACCGGCGCTATTAAAAATAAAAAGTGAAATGTTAAGCGGTGATTACAAACTACAGTATAATGCGGTGATACAAATAAAAGTTATAAATTTAACTACCGACCCAAGCTGATTGTTATTATGCAAAGCGGCCAAGTTGAGAAGTAGTGAACTAGGGATAAAAAGGGAGTGACAAAACCAACAATGAATGTGCTACTTGCGCAGACGCGTCTTCCTCGTTCTCTTAGCGGGAGTAGCCAAGGTTGCGGCACTAGGAGATCCAGGGTCTTCAGATTGCGCAGAATCCTCGGTGTTGGCTGAACAAGACGGGAATTTGGTTGTCAGATCGTGAAGTTCGCCTGCCGTTTCGATCTTTCGGCGGGATTTGTCTGGGCAAATAACGACAATCTTGCCTTCCATGGACCAGCAATTTGGCATCCCGAAATGCTTACGAGCAGCTGCAAACACACGATGCCGAACTTGTGTTAAGAACTCGGAGATGGTGATCCCGGAACCCTTGAGAGCTTTCTTGCTATCCCATACCAGTTGTCGGTGCTCCATTTTGAAGAATCGTACCAGTATGGGTCGGGCCTTCTGCTGCGAGAATCCAAGTCTATGACAAACATGGATAATATTCTTGTCTTTACATACCTCTGACAATTTAATTTGGTTGGATATGATGTTGTGGACCACATTAGGTAAATTTTCACTATCCTTCTCTGGAACACCATGGAACAGCAAGACCTTTCTTCGCATGATGGTCTCATGCCTATCGAACCCAGCAGCTAGCAGCTCAATTTGAGTTTTTAGCTTGGAGAGTGCTTGGCAGACAAACAGCTTAAACTCTGAGAACTCACGTGCAATGGATGCAATGTCTGGTGGAGCTGATGTGGTACTAGTGGTAGCCTGCTGCAATTTCGCTTCATACTCCTGCATTCGGGAGCCAAACAACTGCTCGAGGTCCTCCAAGCTGGCAGCAAGTTTAGTGTCCATGTCCAAAGTGAACCAAATCCAAGTGCTACAGACTTGATAACAATAGATAGCGGGTGTGGGGGGGTCTAATATAAAATGATCAGATTTATTTCATAACATAAATTATATACACTATTTTTTAAATTTATTTTATGTGGAGCACACAAAAATGTATGTTACCCCTATGTCTACCCACAAAGGAAAAAAAAGCTTTATTTACATAAATGGAGTGTTGCATACAGAGAACGTAATTTTACATTGAAATAAAGGAATATCAGCAGAAAAAACGGCATACGTTTTTTTTTTCCTGAGACAATTTCCAGTGGGATATGATTCAGAATAAGGAGCTGAATCAATCCTGTGTTTTTGTGGAGGGCTGTCAATAACACCCTGTATAGCTAGAATATTAATTGATATTGTTGCTGAATGCTAAAGACAAGCGTAAAATATTTGTACTACATTCTACAGTTAGCACATTATTCAAAAATTAGCTTTGTCCGTCCACCTTGCATTTCTTGGCAAATTCATTCAAACAGGTGCATTTTAAGCCAGCACGTTGCACGCCTATTCAAATGAAAAAGTTAGCAACAAAAGTAAAGTCAGCACTGGATTTATTCTTAGAGGTTTCGGTGGCGATGTCGCGGTGATAACATCTAGATCGGATCTCCTTGCGTGCCGATCCGATCTTCAAGCTCCTGCTTTAATGAGGCCTGGTGATTCAGTCTCGTGGGAGTGGTTAGAAAATTGTCCGTTTTTATCATACATACGACGTCACTTATGCAATAGTGTGCTTATTATGCACATACATCAGCATCACTTAATCTTTGTTTAGAATTTTGTTTCCTGGATGGTTGTTTTCTGATGTGTCCGGTGTCTTTGGAATAACGGAATGGTAGTAAGTCAACAGTTGTTTAGAAGGCTTGTTGGTCCTCCAGACAAGTTTAAGCCATAAAAAACCTAACAAGGTTATAATAGTGATGCTTTTTTTTTTGAGGATGGGAAATCATCACTCCTTCCGCTCTGGGTGAAGCAGAAGGGAGTGTCAGACTCTTACTGACTAAAACCCACCCGTGTTCCTTCCTTAGCCCTTTATGTTCCAGGGCAGCGGTAACCCTTTCGGACGATCCCGCTACCCTGGCAGGAGTAATAGTGATGCTCAAGATTACTTAATGATACGGTCTACTAAGGAAGGTCTATAAAGAGCGGTGGTGATCCAGTGGTATCCGCCCCGACTTCCGAGTTGCAGGTCGTGAGTTCGAAGGCAGGCTCTTTACTTTGTGTATTTAATTTCATCATCACTGCTCTCAAAACAGTGAAGGAAAACATCGTGAAGAAAACCGGCATGTTCTAGAACCAAAAATTCTAAGACATGTGACATCCACCAACCCGCACTGGGCCCGCGAGGTGAATTATGACCCACTCTCTCTCACTAAGAGGTCTGTGTCCCAACAGTGGGCACGTTATAGGCTGATTATGACGGTCTCCTAAGGAAGGTCTATATTTGGCAGTGGATGGTGGATATCCTTCAGCGATATTACGATGTCAAGTCCAGAATTGCTGTTTTAGATCAGATCTAACAATTGTTGTAAAAAACAAAATAATAGGGGTTAAAGTATGAAATTGTCGTTTTATTGTAATAAGGTACTTCGAATTGACATAGAACCTTCATGATTTGAGATTTTTGAGTGAGACTTTCTTCACATGGTACTTACCTATGAAGTTCTTATTTAAAAAAAAATGTGCAACATTCGATTACCGACTTTCAGTTGTTTTTTTTATTCAGCTTAGACAAGAAAGATGGATACTTCGAAAATTCGAGTTATTTTTTAATACGAGTTCCGACGCGGAACTAACGCGGCAGAAACAGCTCGCAATATCAATGTTGCGTTCGGAGAGGGGACTGCTAATGAACGCACCGTGCGATTTTGGTTTAAACGCTTTCGTGATAGAAACTTTGATTTGAAGAACGAACCACGTGGAAGACCGCCCACACAGGTGAATAACGATGAATTGAAAGAGATGGTGTAAGCCGATCCGAGCCAAACTACCCAGGAATTAGTGGCATGGTTTAACGTTACCTTACCAACAATATTGACTCATTTACGTCAAATCAATAAAATAAAAAAATATGAGAAATGGGTGCCCCGTGATTTGACTGATCTGCAGAAATAAACGCGTGTTGAAACTTGTGTTACCCTGTTGAATCGATACAGAAATGAAGGAATATTGGATCGAATTATGACATGTGATGAAAAGTGGATTCTTTACGATAATCGTAAGCGAAAAATGCAATGGCTGACCCCAGGTCAAACTCTGCAACAGTGTCCTAAAGCAAAGCTTACTAATAAAAAGGTAATGGTAACTGTTTGGTGGTCTCAGCATGGTGTTATTCACTATAGCTTTCTCCGATCTGGTCAAGCAATAACGGCCGAGGTCTACTGTGCCGAACTCCGAACAATGATAGCAAAACTAGCAGTGATACAGCCCCGACTCATTCACCATTATTGCTCTATGATAACGCGAGACCAAACAGCACGAGAAACCGTTTTAACTGCAATTAGAAACCATTCGTCACCCTTCGTATTCGCCAGACCTTGCTCCAACGGACTACCATTTTTTTTTCGTGATTTGGACAATTTTCTACGTGATAAAAAGTTTTCTTCTCAGGAGGCAGTACAAAATGCTTTCACACAATTTTTCGAATCTAGATCACGAGAGTTATATCGCAAAGGCATAAATGACCTTCCTATTAGATGGCAGCAATGTATAGATAATAATGGTAATTGTTTTGATTAAACAAAATATGTTAAATTTTAAAAAAAAACGAATTTCAATTTTTCAGTACAAATCGGCAATTTCATACTTTAACCCCTAATATTATGAACTTGAATTAATCCGTGAAATTAGTTTTATTATGGTTGGGCAATATTTGCTTGATCACTGTGATCAATCATTTAGTGCTCAATCTTTCAGACAGCCTTGAAATATATATGGACAATTCTAATCGTTACATTATTTGCTAGCATTTCAATTGTAGCCGTGTAATTGATTTGATAATTTATAATTATCAATAAGTATTTTTAGTAACATAGACACAGAGATATTCCATTCTTAACATTTTCATCGTACGATTGGGATATCATACCCAGTTCTTCATTTACCTTTTACTTCAGATCGATTCAGGTGTCTTTTCTATTTTCCCTTTTATTATGCAGTTTATTTTCAAACAAGATAATATTTCCATAATATGTAAGCTAACAGACTTAAAATAATAACATGTAGGTATTTTAAAAAATAGGGGAAAGAATCATAGGGCATTATAAATTTCGTCCGCATTGCTATCAACAGGAAAAGTGCCCAAAAGGCTGGCTATACAGTTCACTTTTTTTTAAGAATACATCCATGTCTATCGCTTCAGGACTGTGATAATAATAAAAATGTACGAACAGGGATAATCGTCGGTTGGTGTCTTATTTTTTTTTGGATGGGATATCATCAAATGACCTCTCCCGCTCTGGGCTGAGCGGAAGGGCGTGTCAGACTTTTACTGACTAAAACCTACCCGTGTTCCTTCAGTTGCCTGTACCAGGGGCCACGGTATCTCTTTCGAACAACCCGCGGCCCTGGCAGGTCGGTTGGTGCCTCAATTCGTTAAGAACATGATTGTAACGGCCCTCTGCGAGTTGGCTTGGGCTCTTCGTACGCCTTCCAAAGGCCTGGGACCCCAGGGTCCCGAGAAATATCAAAAGTGCAATCCAATTCATTGTTGAGCAATACATGCATTTTGTATTCAAAAATTAATTTAGATTAGATAGTGTCCAAAACTTTGTAAAATCATTTTAATCACCGTTTCCTTTGTGTTTTTATAACGTCCGGCTTTATAATCATTGTAACATCTATCTCGTTATGTAAATCACATCTGCATCTTATTATCTAACCGCATAATGAAATAATATTCAAATGAGGAGTTAAACATGCAAGATCTTGTCGTTTATCTGAATGTCTTTGTGTGAATTCAAAAATTTTGAAACAATATGTGATGTTAGTAAAATAGTTTTTTATTGGTGATAAATTAAGAATCCATGTTGTTTAAATGGTCCGTGTAATAATTTTTGTATGTTGCAACTTGCAAGCAGATGTCAATTTGTATTTTGTTTTATTTCTTTTAATAACGGCAAAGTTAAGCTTAAGGAGTAGCAGTGTTGGCCCAGTGGTAACGGTTGCGACTTACGAGTTGAAAGGTCGTAGATTCGAACCCCGACAGACGCTTTACTTTGTGTAAATTATTTCATCACAATTGCTCTAAAAACGGTAAAGGAAAACATCGTGAGCAAACCTGTCTCAGAACCAGACATTCGAAGATATGTGACATCTACCAACCCGCTCTGGGCCCGCGTGGTGGATTCCGGCCCACTCCCTCTCACCGAGAAGAGGCCTGTGTCCCAGCAGTGGGAACATTATAGGGTGATCATGTTGTTACAAGCTTAACGGTAACGCTGATGTCTGTCTTATATTTATGGATGTAAGTACACACGGCTACACGTCAAGCTATACAAAACCAGTTTGTCTTGGCCTCACTTTGTATGAAATTTTCTCACAATGAACGGTCAGCCAATACTGGTTTTGCATAGCTTGATGTGTAGCCGTGTGTACCTAGTTCAGCTATTCGTAGTTCTGATGGACGGTTGCTTCTAATTTATTTCAGGGAAATAAACCTTAATCAAGTTCATTTTAATAGCCTATAAACTGACGATAATGCTTAGTCCATTGTGGCTCCTGGTCTTGGTTATACTTTAACAACCATTGCTGATTTAATTACTACTTTAATAGACCTCTTTTGTACGAACTACGCAGTGGGCGTTGAAGTGGGCCAAAGTGGGTGTACGGGAGCCGTAACAATAACATTCTCAGTTAGGTACTATTCGCAATAAAGCAGGTTATTACAGTGACTGGCTTGTTAACACAGCAACTGACTTCCTTAGCCCGAATATATCCTAATATAACATTAAAATAATAAATTATGATTAACCAGTAACGAACACTGCGCTGCACTAATTACTTAACTTCAGGCTAGAGTTGGCCTTTTGCACTTTGCAATATTTTGTTCATTAGCAACTCGGTCATTAAGTCTGCGAGCAATTGATCATACGTTACATCTCTATTTCACAAATCGGGTATAGTTTTACTGCTCTGTATTATAGGGTTATCTATATCTATATTATATAAATGTTCGACTTGAAATGTTAGAATTGATTGTCAGATATCTTAGATAGATAATTTATTCCAGACCAATTTCAGCAATTAATTTTCGATGAAATTCGTTTTTCCAATACCTAATGCCAAAATATTTCAAAGAATTGACGTTTTGATTCAAATACAATCTAATTTTCAGTATAGGAGAAGTTTCGTAAACTGTGAAATGATGTCTTATTTAAATCTTTCACTTACCTAAATAAACACTTTGTTCGACAGAGCATATTCATTTTTAAATATTTTTTTTGTAGTTTTGTTTCGCTTCATCGCTAACCCTAGCACAGTCATACATCAGAATCCGCTGACACGAAGACGCTGCAGCGCTGTTAATTTACATCAGTCACGAGCACTAAGCTGCGACCCAATGAACTTTAGATGAAGATGTTACGTAAGCCTATGCAAATCATGAGGATGCACCAAACACAGGCTTTATGTAAACACTTTCACGAACTAATAGAGGTTCTATACGTAATGCTAAGGTAATATAAGGGAATGGATCGTGAGGGTTTTGATTTGTTGCTTTATCTTCTCCATCTTTGTTGTCGTTGTTAAGGGTTTATTATGTAATAAAATTCACACTTTATGCTTTTCATACGATTGTTTTTCCGCGCCTTTTCTGGTTAAGCTCTCATATTTTCGCGTTTTTTTATCTATTTTTCATAGGTTTAGATTTCCTCTGTAGCCAAGACAGTGCTGCTGTCGAACTATGGGTATTTGCCACTTATTCGCTTAGAAAACACACTACTATATACCTACCGATATGGACTTGAAATTCAATATGCAAAACATGTTCGTAAGTGAATTCACTTCTCAGTATTATTCTGTAAATACAGCTCCATGATCTGTTTAGTTTAGCTCCTAACTTTCCATGTCTGTAAGACAATTCACTCTAACAACAGTGAAATCTCGCGTTTAGCCGTAAACGGCCCTTTACTGCATATACGTGTAGGAATTTATGTGGTTTGTCGTATGTGGAGATAGTATCAGCGATAGGAGATAGGACCAACAAGTTCAAATAATCCGACCCGTGGCAGACCTTGTATTTATTGGTGTCTTTTCTCATTGTGTGGGCCTCAATGTACCTACGCTACTTTTACTCACCTATGTTCGTTTTTTCCTATAGGTAACATATTCTTTCTTTATGTTCAAAGGTTGGTTATCTGGCCATATTGTAGTTTTATTATTTACTAGCTTCTGCCCGCGGCTTCGCCCGCGTGGATGTCGGAAATTATCCCACGGGAACGTGCTAACAGGATAAAATGTATGTGTTTCCCCAGAATGCCATCTATCTCGCGGGCCCTTTGTGGCTAATTACAATAGAAAACCAATTGTGTCTCATTATTATTAGTGGTGATTAAGAGGGTACCTATATGATATCTTTACCTAAGTACCTACCTAATCCTGCCAGGGTAGCGGGATCATCCGAAAGGTTTACCGCTGCCCTGGAACATAAAGGGCTAAGGAAGGAACACGGGTGGGTTTTAGTCAGTAGGAGTCTGACACTCCCTCTGCTCCACCCAGAGCGGGAGGAGTCATTTGATGATTTCCCATTCTCAAAAAAAAAAAAGTAACTACCTAATTAAAAAAATAAATAAATCAATAACAGAAAATTAAATACCTACCTACCTAAATAAACCTATTTCTGATGATAACTAATCTAAACTCAATAAATAAGCAAAATCCCTAAAAACTAATATCTATACGAATGACTAATCCTACCTAACAGTATTATAAAATAACCTACGGTCACTACGTACACTATCAAATATACTACCTATACTTTACAATTAAAATCTATACCTACGACTTATATAAAAATAAACCTAAATAACTCTAAAAACTAAAAGGAATAAAAATGAACTCCATTGAGGGTGACTTCTACGACAAACTTATTATTTGCGGTTTTTGCAGTATCGGGTCTAGGGATCGAACCGCAAAATTAAGTTTGTTTTTTATTGTATATACTTTTCCGGGATAAAAAGTACCCAGTGTGGTGCCCAGGATATTAAAGAATAATTATACCAAGTTTCATCGTAATCGAACCGGTAGTTTTTGCGTGATGCCTGAACAAACAGACAGACAGACAGACAGACAGACAGACAGACAGACAGACCGACAGACAGACAGACAGACAAAAATTTTTTTAATCACATTTTTGGGTTCGGTGTCGGTCTAGTAACACCCCTGCCATTTATTTTTTTGATATTTTCAATGTACAGAATTTTCACTTCTACAGATTTATTATAAGTATAGATATTGTCATTATCATCCACCATAGGTTATAATTATACTGGCTATAAATACTAAATACTTAATTAGCAAAAACATTTAAACGTTTTTATTAGGAAACAACATTCGAGCAAGCTGCTGTTGAAATCGCACGGGAGTTAGCTAATAAAAGGGAACTTAAATCATGTCAAATCATATCAGTTTAATATCGACCTTTTTCCCACGGGGTAAAGCACGATTTCCAACGCAACACCGAGAGCGTGTTCTACACCTGTCTCGCGAAGGATCAAGAAACTTTAATCTAGCTCATTACAGCTCTGTTCAAAAACGGCGTATGTTCCCTTAAAAGCGAGTCTACTTAAGGTGTTGTTTGTTGTTTAATTAGATCACCGAGATAAAAGTAAATGCCACGTAACACGAGACTCGTTTCTGCGTTCGACACTTCCAATAACACGACTTTATGATAATTTAAGCTTGATTTTAAGTTTTACACGTGTTTTTCTTTTTACATTGACGTTTAGGTACTTGGGACAGATATCAAGTTTATTAAACCTACTTTTTTTAAGCGTTTTTATTATGTTATCGATGAAGTTATTTCGAAACTAGTTTTGACTTTTAAGAGCTTATTTATTTCGATTGCGATTGAGCTACTTGATATCATTGCGATTCTGGTAAATGGAAAAGTTTTACAATTATTTATCCCGTCTGTTGTCACAATTACAAATTCAAGATTATCTTCATCAGAGCGATAGCCAGAAGCACCTGAGTGTCTTTAATATCTTCTAGCTACCAGTAATCTTTTATCCCATCCCTGTCACTATCAAAAGCTTTGCAGACGCCAAGCGTTTTGAAGATAATACTTGTAACTCTATAGGGGTCTGTGTGGGAGGAATCCGATATCCTCTCAGTTCTCAGCTCTTAAGAAGCGTAGGCATTTGTAATACATGTGTCATTTCCTTCAATCTGGCTCTAGGTCGATTAAAGTTTATGTTTAACTGTAGATTGCAATATAAGTACAGCACCCTAATTGCGTAACACACAATCAATCGGAATCAGAATCATTTTGAAGCAAATTGTTAATCCATTGCTTCATAAGTTATAAAAATTTGCCTGCTCAACACGTAAATAACGCAATGAATGTTGTTGAACTGTCAAAATGAAACCGATTCCGATTGATCGTGTGTTACGCAATTAGGGTGCAGATTTGAATCGTAAACTTCACTCGAGCGTCAAATGTTTTCAATTCTTTTGTTTTAAATAAAAGCTCTTGTAATTGTTGTCATGGATTGTTTTGCATCAATATTGTCATTACTCTCCATAAATATTTTTATCCTTTATCCCATGAAATCCACCTTTAACTTCCCACTAGGCATCTTCACTGCTGTATTACGTCACAAGGTAAAATATTCGCACTCACGGCGCTTATTGTGAACGTTAATAGATTCACCCGCGTGTGGGCCATTACAATAAAGCATCGATCATTTGACTGCGCCGGCGCACAATCGCCGCCGTTAGCAAAGTAAATCGAGGGGTGGATGCGGAAACAGATGAAATGATCCGTGATATTGCAGATGTAACGGTCCGGTTAATGGAAGAGCCTTTAGTTTTAAAGGAGGAAAGAGGATAAATGGGTTATGAATGTGATATTGAGGACCTTACAAAAAAAAGATTATTTGTAGTGTGCGCCATTAATGCCCTTCGGAAAACCAAGGCCCCAATTCTGTGTGGTAAATAATATTCCCCGCGTAATCTTACCACGTGCAAATCACGTACGGTTGCTATCGTGGTATTTTGACAGTTCAAACCGCGCCGTTCTTAAACGACTTCGCGTTCATTTCGCGCGGTTCCGTTCACTGTGTCATAGAGAATACTTTATTAGCAGATGTCGTGATTAGCTAAGGAATTGACGTGGTTTCGATGTAAGGAATCAAGAGTGGTGATAGTGAATTAGGGCCTGTGGATGCATGGATGACCATCTTTACATACCGAGACCCTTCCGTGCCTCGGAAAGCACATTAAACCATTGGTCCCGGCAGTCATTCGTGGATCTTTGATAGTCGGACAAAAACCAGTCTTACCCAGTAACTGGGTTGTGGAGGTCAGATAAGCAGTCGTTCCATGTAAAATACTGGTATTCAGCTGCATCTGGTTAGACTAGAAGCCGACCCCAATAAAGAAAAGGCTAGGCAGATGCTGATGAAGCTTTGCATCTGAAATTTTACGATGAACACGGCGGTTATGTGGGTGCGGTCCAGATTATAGGTTATTCTTCTAACATTCTTTATTGATTGGCTTTGGACTTGTGTCAAGTTGAAGGGCGTCATCACTGTCATTTAGTTTGATTGATTTCTTATTTTGGACCTCACCGCTTTTCATTACGTTTGACAGGCCTCAATTAAGTATCTTTAGCAAGCTCATTAATAGGTTAACTATCAAACGAACCGCAATAAAAATAAATGACTACTAATTTATTGAAAGTTTAAAGTAATTCGACAAACGATCCATCATCGGGTGTCAAAATGTTGATAATGATAAAATTTATTGACGTTACCACTGAGGTTGAATTTTTTATTCTTTAATCTTTGGCACTAGTTTAAGTAGTATTAAGTGGCTATTTAGTAATTAGTTACTTGGAAGCCGTGAGTTTATTTTGAAAATGAACTTTGGATCTTCTATAAGTGTGTTTCCCCTCGCTTCAACTTTGACGTAATTCTGTAAACATTTTACTGAGTGCATTTTCAAGTAATTCTCGTGTTCCTTAGCCGTTCTAACTGTTCAGCTTATTCCAAACAACCTTACATTAAATCGGAAACTACAGAAATGCTCCAAAGGAACCTATCAACATTCATCGGTGTTAGTCTGCCCCCGAACGTGCGCAAGAGTGCACCGCAATCCGTTAAGACAATGGCGATGGGTTACTGTTGTTACAATACAAATTCCTAACACAAATTACATGTGTGCAGATTTCCGTAGCCGCCTCCCAGACGTTTTTCTTTGTTCCGTGTGCAAATTGCCAATAGGTTCTTGAACGATTTCAGTTAGAGCTTTAATACATATTATTTATATGACGTTTTCAATTTTCGCGTCTGCTTGGTCAATATTTGTTCGGTCTGTGGGCTAGAAATACACTATGCATTTAATTCTATAGGTGTTAAAACAGTTAAGAGTGTTTGTAGTCATGAAGTTAAATATTTCTGCACAAGCTGTTGATACTTGTATAGGTCAGAAAATCTTCTTGGGTAGTCTATCATCATAATATAAACAATTATTACTTACTAGCGGACCCGGCAGACGTCGTTCTGCCCGAAAAAGCAGCGCCACCTACCGGGTCCAATTGTGTACAAACCTTGTCCTGACAATAACAAACACAAAAAAAAGAATTATCCAATTTGGTGCAGTCGATCGGAAGTTATGCGCGTACATACATTTCAGTGATTCATTTTTATTTATATAGATTTTATTCTATAACTCAGAATTAACAAAAACTTAATTAGCTATAAAGCATTAAAATTCCTTTTACTATCCTTTAATTATGTTGCTTTTAATACTCCTTACCTAATTACATTTTATAACCACCATGTTTTACATCGGTTATGAATTGTTTATGATCATTAATTTTGCTTGATTAATATTTTGATCCCTTACAGGGTTCAAAATATTATATAACTAAGGTCTAAAATTCATTTAGACTCTCATCTCCTCAGTTATTAGCGAGTAGGTAATAAAACTACAGTGTACTTCTATATTTATAATTTGTGTTATCGATCCTGTTAACGATCGTAAATGATGCATCGTTAGGAATGGTTTTTTTTTGTGATTAAGGCAATGTTTCAGCCACAATTAAATGTGCAATGGTCGAGAAAGTTTTGGGGGAAACTATGGTCAATATTCTAGGGAACGATTTACGCAGCCAAAATCCATAATAACCGTGACGAGAATCATCAGTTTCAAAAGGTTGGAATGCGCCATATTTTTATGTCATCCGGTTTCAATAAACACCATAATTATCTTAGCGTCAGTCGAAGAACAGTCATTACATTAGACAATATTTTGTAATACCCTAAATTACCGTGACAACGAAGGCCAATTTCCGAAACATTAATGTTCGGAACACGAATCTAAGACGATACTAATAGGATTATGAGAGACGTCAACGTGCCCTACTGTTCGTAATTCACCATAATGCTGTTAACGGATTATACGGCCGTAATCAAGGCTAACCGTAATCGTATATATCTGGGAAAAGGCGTTGATTTATTTTGTTTTTTATAGGGCTTCCATTCAAACAATGTGTTTATTGTGACCTCTATCAACTCAGCCTATCGTAGTTCACTGCTGGATACAGGCCTCTCCCAGGCTGCACCACAACACCCTGTTCTCCGCTTTCCGCAACCAGTTTGTCCCAGCCACAGTTAAAGTTTGTTATATTGGAGTTAAAAACGATTTGATCAGATTTCTGTTCTGGTTTGAATATTCCGATTCATATAACACCTTTAGCTGCATAAACATAATTCAGTTTTGTTATTTCCAAATGTATTCCAATTTGTTTGGTTTTAACATCACCAAGGGGTTTATGTATACTATCGAGTCTAGTATCGGCATTCACAACATCGTACTAAGAATACCGCTAGTCCGAGCTCAAGCTGATGCTATATACTTATCTACGCTTACGAACATGGACGATCCATCAAACGATACTCCTCCAGTTTGTCACTTACACGATAGCCTCCTGATCAGGGTTATTTAATAAACCGATTAATTATTTCTTAAAATAATAATGTCTTACTTAGATAAACAAATTAAATATCTCGACTTAGTACACGAGGTTGTTGACATGTGGAGTGTGAGCTCGGCTGTCATTGTGCCGATTGTCGTATCAGCCAACCGCCTGTTAGCCGAAAGCTTCGATCAACATCTATCGAGGTTCTCGTTAGCCGGTTGGATCAAGGGCTGATTCAAAAGGCGATACGGCTCGCATTGTGAGGAGGTTCCTGTCTCTGGAGCCCTAACCACCGGAAGCTTGGACCTTGCTGGATCACTATTTTTTTTATATTTTTAAATGTTTTTTTATACTGTTTTATTATATTTAAAGAAATATTTAAAAAAGTAATTAAATGAATAAATTGACAAATATACGAGATAATAACGTCTTACTTACAAACTATACGGGGGACCTGACCCATTTTCCTGACATTTTCACATAATTAGGAAAAACGAAAATTTTATCAGCCTAGGGTAATTTAGGAATAGTCACATGTGGTATATTCTTAATTGTCGATGTTTTCTTATTCTTCATTTTAGCCAACAAATCCTCTGATTGTATTATCATCTGTTGCAATTTTAAACCAGTTTATCAGAACCTTATCAGGATTCCGTGTACATGTCTAGCGTGTTCTACAAATAGTAATTCGTAGTCCCGTCAAACTTTATGTCTCTTCGCCAGGGGGCCTGCTCGAGACATCCCTTTAGCATGCAAATACAAGGCGTGACAAATTAAAGCTACGTGCAAGCAACGCTGGCTTCGATCCGATGTCTAACCTAGCAATAATGTTAATTATGAAATGATTTATGAGAACGAAGAAAGAATGTGCAATTGTACAATTCATACTATCGGAGAGAATAATTTCCTAGTGAATGATAATGAGGGGGACAGGAGGAATATAGAAAAATAGAATAGAATGCTCTTTATTAAGTACAGTGTACACCATACGAATTACAGAACATAAATATATAACATTTTACAAAGGGTGACACAATAGGCGGTGTTATCGCTAAGAGCGATCTTTTAAAGACAACCTAGAAGCCTTCAGGTGTTTGATTTTTATTCTGTACCTACAGTGCCCTTCGAAAGTTAGTTGCCATTTTCCGCTTCGGCTGTAATGCCACATTATGATTTAAATTTCTTGTTTCAAGAGTTTGAACAGAAGGCCAATTCTCGTAATTTAAAAAGTTCAAAATCTAGTCGCAGTCTCATCTCGGCTACAAACATATTTCAAAAACTTGTCAAAATGTAGGGAAATTAGAGGTATTTTTGACAGTTTGAGACTGAGATCAGACTGTGAACGTTCTTAAAATTACGAGAATTGCCCCTCTGTACCTACACGTTTTTATTGACTATTGATATTGAAAATGACTGATATTATAAACGTAACTGCCTACCTATGATAAGGGATTACCTGGTTTTCTTTTTAACCAGCTTTTAGTTGTAAAATACTTGAAATCCAGTCGCCAAAAGTTAGTTGACGTTTATAATATCAGTCATTTTCAATATAAATTAGGGCAATTTTTTCAATCGTCAGATAATTTTTATTCGTGGAATAAAATTGACGTCTGACAGTTTTTGTACGGAAGAATTGTCAAAAATTCAAAATAATTAATCCGATAAAATTATCTGGCGATGGAAAAATCAGCCTTTACTCAATAAAAACATACTGTACACTTGAAACTAGGGTCTTAAATCATAGTGTGGTTATTTACACCTGAAGTGGAAAAATGTCAACTACACATTAAGACGCTGACAACCGATAGTGAGCTCCGATGTTTCGGTATTTTTAGCCACGCCCACAATTTCTCCGATAACCTAGCGCCATTCAAAAAAGGCGGTGATACAGGGAAGGAACAGTGTGACGCGGTCAATAATAATATTATCAATGAACCAATAGATGGCGCTCTTGTATATTTATTGTTCTGTGTGAAGAGCTAGAAACAAATAAGACAAGGCGATTAAAAAAACGAATGTATATTATATTTTATCTTTTTATTTATTTTAAGATACTTTACACTGAATTTAAAAACAATATAAATGTAAGGAAAATAAAATCTCAAACTAAATAAAGAATATAGGTAGGTACCTAATATTTTGTTAAACAAAATTTTCATTATTATAATATTAGGTACCTACCTATATTCTTTATTTGCTTTTTTAACCGACTTCAAAAAAAGGAGGAGGTTCTCAGTTCGTTGGTTTTTTTCTATGTATCATGTTCCCTGATTAGGTACTCGATGACACGGCTCGACCGATTTCAATTTTTTTTTAAGTGTATTCTTTCTTCTGCGTCACGATGACTGGACCAAGAGAGATTTTTGAAGTTTGAGCAATACCAAGATTTAGTACCTATTTGGTACCAGACATCAAATAATTGGTACCTCGCTAAAGAGGGAAAACTATAACGAGAAAAGTGGCCAGCCATTCTGACTTCAGAATGGCTGGACCTAGTCGGTTTCCAAGAAACATCGGATGACTTCTATTGGCCCAACTTGTATTTCATCTTTTTGTTAAAATTTGGTACCTCAACATATGTTTTTCTTCTATTTTTTCGATAAGCCAAAAAAAAGTTACACCTAGAAGAATTTTTGCATGTAATCTGGAGCACGTTGATTTCACCTAGTTGTAGGTGTTATAACTAGTTCATCTTTTCGTCAAAATTTTGTACCTCATTGGCTTATCGAAAAAATATAAGAAAAACATATGTGGAGGTTCCAATGAGGTACTAAATTGTAATGAAAAGATAAACTAATTATAACGCCTACAACTAGGCGAAATCAAAGTGCTCCAGATTACATGCAAAATTTCTTCTAGGTGTAACTTTTTTTTAACCCCAACATATGTTTTTCTTCTATTTTTTCGATAAGCCAAATTTTTTTTTCATCTTTTTGTTAAAATATGGTACCTCATTTACCAATGAGGTACCATATTTGTTGATGAAATACAAGTTGGGCCAAAAGAAGTCATCCGATGTTGTTTGGCTCTCTTTTTATTTCTAAATGAAAAACTTCGATTCTGTTTTTTGATTATGTTTATTTGAACCTTAAGAATTTTATTGGTCAAGTCGAGAAGATATCGGCCAAATGGGCGCCGCCACAATTGTTTTTTTTTTTTTGTATGTTGGTTTGTACAAACACTTTTACACTTCAATCATATTTTAAAACTAGATGAGGTTGGCGTTTCCATATGGGCGATTGCGATACGGGCTCGTTTTATGGCATTTTTCATCACTTCGGCGAGAACTTCGGGCGACAGATTTTCGCACTCGTTTCGAATGTTATCCTTGAGGGCTTCCAGAGTCTCGGGCTTGTTCACGTAAAAACGGGACTTCAAAAAACCCCACAAAAAAAAGTTTGGAATGCTTAAATCGGGCGATCTTGCGGGCGGCCAGTGCAAATCGCCAAAACGAGAGATGAGGCGACCCTGGAACGCTGCCTTCAGAATATCGGTTGTGGCTCGCGCAGTGTGTGCCGTTGCTCCGTCCTGTTGGAACCACATGTCCCTCAGTCCTAATTCGTCCAATTGCGGCAGAAAAAACTCGGTCAACATGGCCCTATAGCGCGCACCGTCCACTGTTGTCGTTTGGTCAGTGGCATTCTCGAAAAAAAAATGGCCCGATGACTCCTCCAGCGTGAACAGCGCACCATGCAGTCACTTTGAGCGGGTGTAATGGCTCCTCGTGCATCACTCGTGGATTCTCGGTGCCCCAGAAGCGATAGTTTTGCTTGTTCACGTACCCGTCAAGGTGGTGGAAATGAGCTTCATCGCTCATTACGATTTTGGTCGAAAAATCGTCCACTTCTTCCTCGAGATTGAGGATGGCTTGGGCGTAGGTTACGCGCGTTTGGCGGTCGGCAGGCAACAGCTGATGCACGGACTGGACTTTGTACGGGAACATATGCAGGTTTTTGACCAAAATTCGCCTTAGGGACGTCCGGCTGATGGCTAATTGCGTGGCACGGCATCTAGTCGATGTTTCCGGCGACAGCTCGACAACCTCGGCAACAGCGGCGATATTCTCGGCAGTGTTTGCGCAGTCGGTGTCGGACGGCCGGGAAATCGGCGACGGAATTCGCGCTGCGCCAACACCACAGACGAATTGTTACGCAAAAAAAAGACAGGATTATTCCGCGTTCTTGGGGAGTGTATCGCTCTATGGCTTGTTCACTTGTATTCTGCATCTGTCTAGTCCACAAAATGTCAAAACAGATTTGACATTGGCGGCCCTTTGCAAAAATGAGAGCATCTTCCACTAGGGTGATTTCTTTTGGCCCATCTTGTAGTTATAAGCGCCTACAACTAGGTGAAGCAGACTTGGTCCGACCATTCTGAAGTCAGAATGGCTCGCCACTTTCCTCGAAATAGTTTTCCCTCATTAGCGAGGTACCAATTATTTGATGTCTGGTACCAAATAGGTACTAAAACTTGGTATTGCTCAAACTTCAAAAATCTCTCTTGGTCCAGTCATCCTGACGCAGACTATCCTTTCCAGGTGGTTCCATTGTCATCAGGTCAGGATCTGATGATGGGATCCTGCAGAAATCAAAGGAACTCTTCAAATATTATAGGCACACTTATAACGATTTGGGTATTTTCTAAAGTCATCGTCATTTTCAGGGGTAACTATACTATCACTTTCTGATGTAACTGCAACTGGCAGATTTTCTAATCTGCAAAAAAATAAAACATTTAATCTTGCAAGAACTTTCTTCAGCACTAAACTTACCAATTACGTCTTAAAAAAATACCAAATCTCACACTATGATTTATTTATATAGAGTAAAACAATGGACAAAGCTACGAGTATTTTCCTATAAGTTCAGTTCTAAGATAGTCATAGGTCTATTCGATAGTTTATCACTGGACTTATTTGTGACTTTCTTTCTATGATCTAAGTAATAAAATTGTTATATTAGTAAGTAGGTATGCACTTATTACAAAACTTACTGGTGTAAAACAATTTCCGAAGCTTCACCTGCTTCTGAACTGTTCACCAAACGTCTCTTTTTACTGTAAAGAAAATGAATAATTATTCTAAAAAAATACAAAATAAATAAAAAAAAAAGAATGAAAAATTCCTAAACCTAATTTAAAAAAAAAAAAACCATTTTATGTTCCTAATAAAAATCAACTTGATTTCGAACTCGAAACTCGCTATTCAGAATCTATGCGAAAAACGAAGCTTCACCTGCTTCGTAAAGAAAATTAATAATTATTCTAAAATATACAGAATAAAATAATAAAAAAACATTGAAAATTTCCAAAAATTAAATAAAAAAAGAAACCAACATTATTTTATATGTATAAAATATAATTTCCTAATCAGAATCCACTAGGGCTCGAACCCGAAACTCGCTATTTAGTAACCATGCAAATACCACTAGGCTATCCGTGCGTTAGGTTTACAGATGAATTTACGCTATGCGTTGTACAAAATAGCATATAGGTACATTTGGTTATAATTTCATTTCTGTTCGTGTACCTGTTTTGTCAATATTACAATTAAAAAATTACTTACTTTACTACTTCTGGTTGGGATTTTGGTTTCAGGTCGTCGGCGTCGTGGATTTGAAATTAGACCCAGATAGCTCGTAATATAATGTGTATTGACTTTGAGTTTTTACAATGGTTTTTTTTTGATGTAGTCGTCGTCGCGTTACAAAAATCAAGTCGGGGCGCGCGCACCGTCGTCTCGCATCGTCCGTGCCCTCCCCTCCCCGTCCCGTCCCGCCACCCGCGTTAGTTGTTGCTGCTGGGTTGGATAGATGGCGTCGTGGTCATCAACATGCCCCCGGCCTTGGAAGCACCAGGTTCCAATGAAGCGGAGCTGCTGCGGTCATCATCTGGGTGCAGAAGTGGGCAGATTTTCGGGAATGATCGTCGAATAATGCCCGTCGCTGTTTTGATGGTAGCCACGCGTGATATACCATCCTTTCCGGTGAATGTTTGCAGCACTCGTCCGAGGCGCCACTTCAGAGGTGGTAAGTTGTCGTCTTTGATTACGACTAGGGTGTCAGGAGTGAGTGTGTCCAGGTTGAGCTGCCACTTCGTCCTCTTCTGAAGCTCGGAGATATATTCGGTTGACCAGCGATGCCAGAAATTCTGTCTCATCTGTTCCACGCGATCGTATCGAGGCAAGCGCTGCGTAGCCGTTGCGGTGAGGTCAGGGCTGGCTGGCGCGGTGAGCGGTCGGCCAATCAGGAAATGGGCAGGACTTAAAGGAAGCAGGTCGTTCGGGTCTGTGGACATTGGGTACATAGGTCGGGAGTTGAGAACAGCCTCAATTTGTGCCAATATCGTTGTCAACTCCTCATAAGTGAAATGGGCATTGCCTACAATGCGACACAAATGAAATTTGCAGGACTTGACCCCTGCCTCCCACAAACCACCAAAATGAGGAGAATATGGTGGGACAAATGTGAATTTTATACCATTATCAGTTGTAAAATCTAAAATATCGGATTGTGATGAATCTAAAAATTTTGAAAATTCTTTTAAAGCTCCAACAAAAGTAGTGCCATTGTCAGAATAAATCTGCGTTGGTTTGCCACGTCGAGAGATGAAACGTTTCAACGCCAGCAAGTATGCCTTAGTAGTAAGACTTGTAACCAACTCTAAATGTATTGCGCGCGTAGCAAAACAAACAAAAAGACAGATGTAACATTTTGTCAGTTTGGCCCCTCTGCCCTCGCGGTTCAACATGAACAACGGCCCAGCGTAGGTCACGCCACTACGTATGAATGGATACCCTGGCTCCAATCGTTCAGTAGGTAAGTTACCCATTTGTATGTTCAATGGTTTAGCTCGCATGCGCTTGCACTTTATGCAGGTGTGAACCACTTGCTTAGCTAAGTTACGCCCTCTAGTAGGCCACCAAGTATCACGAATAGTGGCCAGTAATAACTGAGCCCCTGCGTGTAACAATTCTTTATGCTGATGCTCAAATACAAGACGAGTGAATTTGTGTTTACCGCACAATAACAAAGGATGTTTTTTATCATAAGAAAATGTGTCTGAATATGATAATCTACCACCTACTCTAATTAGATCGTGTTCATCTAAGAATAAGTTTAAACTAGATAAACTACGTGGGCTTGTTACTTGACGGTTATGTTTTAAAGTGTCATAAACATTTAAAAAAGCTTGTTGTTGTGCAATCCTAGTTAAAATTCTAACAGATATATTCAATTCATCTATGGATAGGGAACCTGTGAGACGTTGTGGTTTTAGTTTTGTACGACTATTATTGACAAAACGCATAATGTACGCCACTACACGTCGCAAGCGATTAAAACGTGAGAACCTATCGAATAGAAACGAATCTGATTTTGTTTGAACAAGCAACGAAGTTTTAATTGTTTTTAATTCAGGTAATTCATCATGATGAATGTTATCAGAATTAATATTATCATGTTCCCATTGCGAGCTAGGAATATTTAAGAATGATGGGCCGTGCCACCATAAGTCATTAGTTATAAGTGAATCCAGATGTACACCGCGCGATAACAAGTCAGCTGGGTTTTGTTTACCGGCTACGTGAAGCCAAGGCTTATCACCCGTGAGTTCATTAATTTGTGCAACTCGGTTCTGTACAAATGTCTTCAATAAGTTAGGTGACATCTTTAGCCACCCTAAAACAATTGTTGAGTCTGACCAAAAATATACTTTATGAAAACTTAATCGCAGTGAGTTACAGATTTTATTAAATAACTTTGCAGCTACTACCGCGCCACATAGTTCTAAGCGTGGTACGCTAACCGGTTTGATGGGTGCGACCTTACTCTTCGCACATAACAACTTGACCGATATCAGCTGTGCATCTGTATAGCTGCGTATATATGCGCAGGCGCCATATGCGTCTTGCGAGGCATCACAAAAAATATGTAACTCAATAAGGTGCGAGCCTTCTCCAATGACATAACGTGGAATGCGTATATCCTTTAAATTTGATAGTTTTGTAAGAAAAGTTTGCCAATTCAAAAGTATGTTTGTTGGAACTGCATCATCCCACCCTATCTTACATAACCATAGTTTTTGCAAAATGATTTTAGCTATAATGATAGTTGGTGTAAGTAAACCCAACGGATCATATATCTGTGCAATTACTGAGAGAATGTCGCGTTTTGTAGCGTTAGTTACGTCATGGTCACATTTAGTGGTAAAATATAATTCATCAGATGAATGGAACCACCCCATGCCGAGTGTTTTGGTATGACAGTGTTCGCCCTGTGTAAATTCCTTAGACGTAGACAGTGGTTCGATTTGCGGAGATGGTGAATTAAATACCCACTTTCTAAGGGAAAAACAACCCGATTTTAATACTTCAGAAACGTCTTTACATATTTGTAACAACTTTTGTTGATCCTGATGTCCCGTTATTAGATCATCGACATAGAAGTCGTCATTAATTACTTGTGCGATGACGTCATCCTTACATTCTAACGCAAGTTGTTTCAAACATCTAATACTGAGGTATGGTGCGGAAGCCGTCCCGTAAGTGACGGTGTTAAGCTGATATACACCGAGCGGCTCAGATGGATCTTCCCTCCAAAGTATTAATTGCAGATTTCTCTGGTCAGGCTGAATTAATATTTGCCGATACATTTTTTCGATGTCGGCGCATGCAACATATTTAAATTGCCTAAAACGAAGCAAAATCGAAAACAAATCATTTTGTAACGTAGGTCCAATGTGTTGTATGTCGTTTAATGATTTGCCCGAAGTGGACTTTGCACTTGCGTCAAAGACAACTCTAAGTTTTGTTGTTGAACTGTGTTCCCTATATACACCGTGATGCGGTAAGAAATAACAAGGTGAAAAGTATTCCGTTATGTGACTCATGTGTCCCAGACCTAAATATTCACTCATAAAATCTTTGTACAATTGTCTATAGCTAGGTGCGCTCCTAATGAGTTTGCGTTCGAGTGCAAGAAACCTGTTTTTTGCCATAGAAAATGTGTCATGCAAAACATCGGTCGATTGACTGAGCGGAATGCGTACAGAGAAACGGCCCTTATCGTCGCGTAAAGTCGTATCTCTGAATAAATTTTCGCATGCAGTTTCATCCTTAGTGAAGTTGTTATTTGTTTGAGGTATTTCTTCCAATTCCCAAAATCGTTTGAGTTCTGAATCTAATGTTTGCGTGAGATTACAATGAATTAGGTTAACGCGTGAAACCTTTTCATTAACAATTCCCGATATGATCCAACCCAGTTGTGTGTTTTGCAGGTATGGCCCATTCGGCAACCGTATGAGACCATCTCCAAGCAGGTCCCAGAACCTATCTGCTCCTATCAATAAGTTAATGTCGCTAGACAGATAGAATTCGGGATCGGCAAGTTGAATATGGTCTGGTATAGATATACTATTGTGATTATTTTTTAGTGAAGGTAATTGTGCCGTTATTCGATTTAAAACCAAACAGTTAAAGCGCGTATTGTACGTGTTCGTTTTAGATCGCATTTGGACACAACATGATTGTGTGGATTGAGAGATAGTGTTACCTACTCCTATAACTTGAACAGTGGACTGTATCAATGGAAGATTAAGTTTTTTACAAAGCGATTCAGATATGAAGCAATGTTGGCTCCCGTTATCGAGGAGAGCTCGCGTTGTGTGAAATTTGTTTTGTGCGTCCGCTATTTCCACTAATGCGGTCGATAATAATACTGCATTTGGATAATCGTGCTCCATGATATTATTATCTTCCCTGCGAATTGTGTGAGACTTGCAAGACGTGGTCAGCGGCATTTGTGTGTGTGAAGCACTCGTATTACATAAGTCAGACTGTGGCACTATTTGCGTGATTTGAGCAACAGCTGATGATGTACGAGAGTCTGATATAGTATCAGTGTGAATTAACGAATTATGTTTTTTGTTACAAAGCCTGCACGGTCCATACCAACAATCGTTTAAGGCGTGATCTGATCGTAGACAATTACGACATAACTTCTTGTTCTCAATGAAGTCTATCTTATCTTTAAGAGATAAATTTAAGAAATCTTCACAAGAATACACTGGGTGGTTGGAACCGCACTGAGCGCATTTGTAACGGGGTGAATGAGATGATTTTTTGTTATTGTTATCTTTGTGTGTTATAACATGACTGTGTGATTTTGTGACCGACTGTTTCTTTGTGTGCGAGTCTGACGATTGTTTGCTTTGAGGCCTAATCGATTCTAAAAAATCAGCACGATTCGTGAGGAACTTCATTAATTCAGACAGTTTTAATTTTCCTACTTTCGGGAGGGTACTTTTGTAACTTTCCCACTCGCGATCGGTAAGAGAATCTAACTTGGAAGTAATTATATGAATAATTAATGTATCCCACGTATCTGTAGGTTCTCCTAACGTTTTTAACGCCCGAATGTTTCTCAAAACTGTATCTATTAGCCTACGAATTTGAGCAGCTGATTCTTTATTCATTGATTGTGCATAAAATAAAGCTTTGACGTGATTACTAACCAGCAAATTGTCATTATTAAATCTATTCTCTAAGAGACTCCAAGCAACTAAATAATTGTCAGATGAAAACTCGAGTGCCTTTACTACTTGTAACGCATCATCTGTGAGAACTGACCGTAGGTAGTGGAACTTCTGAACATTATCTAGATTGTCGCTATTGTGTATCATAGATAAGTAAGTGTCGCGAAACTCGAGCCATTGGTCATATGAACCGTCGAATTTCGGTAATGAAATTGTGGGTAACTTCATATAGTTAGAAGTTCGACTTTGACCCACAGAATCTTGCTTGAAATTATCCTTAAGAATACATTTAGCCTTGCCTACAATACCATAAAACTGATTTTGAAACGTTTCTCTCTCTAGCAATTCCCTATCCAGATCACTATCTGGCACATACGAGTCTAATTCATCTTGTAAACTAGAAAATTGATCGATTAATAGTTTAAAAGGTTGATAACGCTCTTCTAATTCTACTTTCTGAGCGCCCGTTATTTGCGAATCATCCAATGACTGAAGGTATTTTGAAAACAAAGTTAATTTTCGTTTAACGGTACCTCTTTTCTTAACTAAATCGCGAATAATATCTTCACTAGTTTCTATTTCTACTATTGAATGTCTTTTGTTATTGCTCATATTGGTGGCTTGCAAGAGAAAAGAATCAAGTACTTACAGTAAACCGGTACGCGGCTGCGTTTGAGTACGATGTAGGTAGACGCACAATTGCACACCGTACACTGGAATTTTGCGAAATAAGAACGATATTAGCACAAATTGCACTGAGCTCTGGGTTTGGGTAGTAAAATGGATGGATTGACCTGACCGTTGCACGTTGCCGTTGCTCCAGGTGTTGATCCAGGCTCCACGTCCAGGGCTGATCCAAATGGTTGTGCGGCTCGAAGGTCCAAATTATGGTTGGGATTTTGGTTTCAGGTCGTCGGCGTCGTGGATTTGAAATTAGACCCAGATAGCTCGTAATATAATGTGTATTGACTTTGAGTTTTTACAATGGTTTTTTTTTGATGTAGTCGTCGTCGCGTTACAAAAATCAAGTCGGGGCGCGTGCCCTCCCCTCCCCGTCCCGTCCCGCCACCCGCGTTAGTTGTTGCTGCTGGGTTGGATAGATGGCGTCGTGGTCATCAACAACTTCCATGAGATGTTTTTGTTTGTTAGTATAGAAGCGCTTTATTGCTGGCCGGCCTCCGGCATTTTTGTTTGTTTCATATTTTCACAACTTAGAACTAACTATATTTACACAATTTAAAAATATCCCATACCAATGTCTTTCCAACGTGCTAATATTTTTACAACTTATTGTATTTTTGGGGAAAAAAAAATATGTACATATACTTGTATGTTTGAAGTTGTCAATCAACAAAATATGAAATGAACCGATTGCGGTTAGCGGGGCAAAGCGACATACGTCCATCTAGCAGCGCGCCTAAGCGATCACTGTCGGATTGCATACATAAGAAAGAGAAGCGCGATGACGCGACGCTCGTAACTTTTTACAAACCATAAAATAATTAATTACTTAAAAATAAGTATAGCAGTCAAAAATAAAAAACAACCAAGTTTTGTATTTAAATATGATACGTTATTGTTATAAATTTTACCAACGTACGTTGATAAGTAATACAGATATTTTTGTTGGAAGATCATTTTAAGAGGTTAGTTTACCATTTTTTTTTATCGAGAAAACTTTTCGAAAACGTGTTTTGGATACAACAGGGTTCTCAGAAATATGTTCAAGATTAACATATATTTTTTCCGCCGTGTCAAACTGTATAGATTTGGCTAAAAAATTGTTTGAGACAAGCCTATTTGGCTCTTGTCAGCGTCTTAATGCACATTACATTTGATTTGCTTTCATAGGTTGCCCTTGCCTGCTTACTTAATTTATTATAACTGACACACCCTTCTCTACGTGTTCGTTATTCCAGCGTATGGCACTCGTGGGTAGCGCTGGGATCAGCGTCAGGTGGTGCACCTTGTGTTGTCATCTGACATTATACTGAGCTGAGTCCCTTTTTGCATTATAATCTTTGTTTTATGTTTTGATGGTTTTAAGGTGTATTTATTTTTCTGCAATGCCAATAAATGCATTTTTCTTTAATTCTTTCTTTACATTCGACGTTTTGACATGTGGAAGTTGTTAAAGTCTAGTTACATCCAGAACACAAATTACGATTCCAATCTGGGTTACAATTTACAACTGCAACCATTGGGGCTTCCCTCTTGCTCACAATTCTTTTTTATTAAAAAAAATGTAGCACTTACACAAAAGTAAGTTCATCGGTTAGCCGTATCCATTGCATTATCTTGTTTATTGTCGTCTCCGCCCACAAACTTAGATGTTGCATTAGACTTTTAACGATTTCTCATGATTTACCCTGTCTTCTGGATAGCCTGTTAATATTGGGTCTACTTTTTGCACTGACTTGCAACCGGTCAGGACCGCTTCGCTTGTTTTATTGCACCTATAAACCACTATAAATAATTTCACTTAGAACAAGCGCGCATTACAGACAACGCCTTGAGACTTTTTGCATAAAATCAAATAGCTCCATTTAATATATGAAAAGATTTCGCTTCTTTGTTTGCGTTCAACCGCGTGGGATTATGAGCAGGTGATGCATTCATTTGCAGATCTGCATAGAGCAAGCCCGTCGCACCTGTAATAAAAATAAACACTATAAGATTGTGTTAATAAGAATTTATTTATGTGGGGACATTAATCGGTAAGCTAGTATTGTAGCCATTTCATAATTTGTCTAGAAGAAAGATGTCTTCCGCTAGGAATATGCTGTCTCTCATGTTTTTCTATTTGTAGTGCTAGGAGTTGTATGCATATTAGATGCGTAAGCATTTCTCCAAGTCGTATGAGGCAGCATATGACATCAGTAATAATATGCGTGCATTGGACTTAAAATATATCCTTTCATAGCATTACACTCTCCCGACGTTAGTTCTGAACTGCACACATTTTAAAATCCTCACGTTCTAGTGTCTACGCTGACTATTTACTTGTTGCTTTGTTACATTGACTTACAATATGCGCTTGACCTTAATCATAATGAGAATTTACAATGCTTGCAAGCAAAGGAGTATTGTCCTTTGTTATGTTTTCTGAATCTTGTGATGTAGGATTTAGGAAGTAAGATTACGAAACTTTGGACACTATAATAAGATAGTTTATGCGTGCCCTAATTTCGATTAAATGTAGCCTGAAGTTAAATTATGAAATGTCGTGCAAATGTCTTTACATTGTGTGCAAGTACAAGAAATTGAAAATACGCATTCACGCGTAAAACCAGAATCTCACAATACTGCGGATGAAGTATTACGACATTAAACCGCTAATGAACGCTTTACCTACCTGTTTCTTAATGAAAACCGACCGTAGCTATATGTAGAAGTGGAAAAAAAAAATTTTTGAGAGGAGATCAGAAATTCGTATACTTAGTTCGTAAAAGGTTTTTGTTTACAATTCAAACATGATTCACATTGCTACAAATGCCAGCAACGTGAGTTCATACATTTGCTGAATATCACTTACAAACTATCTGCCTACAAATTCCACTATAATGTAGACCCGAAGGCTTTGAGGTCTTAAGCTTCGAAACGATATATTGACCGGGGTATGAATACAAATAATTTATACGACACCATTTATTTTTCTGCTTTAGCTTGTGGGATTTCAATGATTGTAAATTGCATTAAGATATAAATGGATTTGTAAAGTGCTCCCAAGGCTGTGCCTGTTTGCTTAATCGTGAGAATTGGAGGTGTGATAACTATGTAGTTTGTAATCCGATTAATGTTATCTACCAGAAAGTCCTGGGATTTGTTGGTAGCCTGTCATGTTCACTTGTAAAATATTGTTGGAACAGAGACAGTTGTAACTAGCTACCTAAAATCTTGACTAGTTAAATAATTGACTAACGTAATGTTCTTAATCATTGCACCCTTCAACTTTCAAGGTTCGCAGATAAAGCAATTTCTATCTGAACGTAAAGTTTTTGGTGTTTGCCGTGCTTGAAATATTGTTATTATCAAGAACATCTCTGAAATATATAGCAAGAATGCACAACTAGCATGAGAGTTTTAGATGCACGTAGCACTTAAAATGATTCTTCTGTTAAGTTGACTACTGTGATATCTCCATCTGCTCTCCACAATTTATCTTTGGCAGATTCTTCCAAAGCTTTACTGTTATTGCATTGGTGCGATAAGCAGCAGCCCTTAATGCATTTCTGATATTTCTAGTGGCTTCGAAACTAAGTCTTGTAAATATCTTATTTATTATAATTTAAATCCCTTGATCGCAAATATTCGCATTACCATCAATAAGGTCAGAACTATTTGTGTTAATCCTAGCTGTTATTACAAATGTGAGAATGAGCTTGTTCCACTTATGGCTCGGCTGTTAAACTGAATCGATCTACTTTGAATTTTGTATCAATATAGTCCATGTTATGAATATAAATATCCAATAAATTTAATCTTTAGTAATTCAAATAGTATCGAACCTATTTTGAGAAACCTAATCTTCGTGGCCAAATCCGCGGACAAAAGTTTCATAATCATCATTAACTTGGTATATTGCAGTATAAAGCTAGTTTATTATAATTTAAATCCATCGATTACAAGCTTTCCCATTACCATCAATAAGATCATAGATATAAGCGTTAATTTGTAATAAACTTAATGCGTTTTTATCGCAATCTGGCTTGTCAGTTTAGTGTCAGCTATGTTATCCCTTGGGAACTGAGTTGAAGATAAGCTTTGATTCGTATTACGCTTCGTTGCAGATTTATTATCTTGTTTGTTATTTATTTTGTTTTTCTTTTACGCTTCTATTGTTAGTTCGTCAGTAGACAGTTCTTATTTCATTTGTCTATAACCGAGAGAGTGAAAACACGTGTAGTTATTGTTCGACGATATCGCATGTGGATAGGAGTATTGTCGGATTTTCTATTGTATTTGAGGTATTGTTTTCTTTATTATTTTTGAAGAATATTTATTGTAGATTGAGCTGTGGCCTAGTGATATTGCCGAGCGCGTTGTATTTTTATTAATCGTTTGTCTTTTCACAAATTATGGGTCCGTGGCTACGACAAATTGTTGAGGAAATTTCTCCAAAATGACTGTTGTGTGAGTGAGCTTAAGTGTAAGTGATTCACGAAGGTACTTCCTTAAAATACCCATTGCAGTGAGAATAGAAATGCAGTTTTACATTATATTGTATTAAGATTAACATTTTCATATTTAGCTGTAGCTCATTGTTTTGATGCTCGTGGGCGATGCACGATGAGGCGACATGCTGACTCTGCTTATTTGTAGGGGTAATCCATAATCACCTCTTTTCCATAATATCTTTGAAATATCATGCGGTTTATCTTTAGATTTTTATGCTGACTTTAATATCGGTATTGTCAGTTATGAGCCTGAGAAAAAGTTTATATAAATTATAATTTGGTGCTTAGTGACATATTGATATACATATATAGCCTGTGTATATACCTAAAGAAAATTACTTAAAATTCACACACAGCTTCTGAAATAATGGAAGTGGATTTTTTTGAAAGTTTTTCCTATAGTTATTCTCCCTTGTTACAGTGAGATGGCGCGGTGGAGTGCGCTCCAGCATGGACGATCAACGGCTTGGCTTGTTTTCTTCTGCCTACTGCAATTGGCGAGGGCAACGCCCGGTAAGTACCTACCTTCCTTTATTAAAACCTTTACCATGTGATTTGTGGTGCAAGTGCACCATAAAGGGAGTTAGACGGTGCCTTTACTATGTAAAATAGATAGAACAAAAATAATATAACATCCAAGTGTTTATGAATACTGAAAATTATGTTTTACCTTTAAAACAAACGATGTCTAGGTTAATAGACCAACGCTATTCGAGACTGGCGAATGAATTTGTTACCCATCTAGTCTAGGGTTAGTAGGTTTTTACGATACCTGCAATATAATTATGCGGTAGTTTATGCATGGCCGGGTCTATAAATGGTATTTTCTCACAAGCTGGTAGGAAGTGTGTAGTCAAACTGTAAAATGCAAAACAAAGTTTAGAAAATTTATTGCTGTGAAAAGCGGACGTGTTGAAATCGATCTACTTAATATATATCTTAAATACATTAATTCACTGACAGACAACGCTTACGGCCTGAAAGTTGAGTAGGATTTCCTTATATAGCGAAAGTGAGCACTAAGAAAAGTTTTTTTGAAAATTGTTTTCCAAAAGGGGTTAAAAAAGGGATTGTATGGAAGTTTGTATGGAAATTCGTCATTTTAGCCGACGGGATATCCCATCGGGCACACAGCTTGCAGAGCTACAAATTCCTAGAAAGGCCACACACGTCAAAATCATTCCAATTATTTTGCGACGCGATTTAAAACATACAAAAATAAACACGGTCTACAAGAACAAATCATTAACCGTGTTTGTTAACAAACAGATCAATACTCCATTGTATTGTGTTTACAAATAATACCCGTTGAATGGACCGAATAATAAAATAAACGTCATCGCTTCATTCATTCATCGAAACTAAACGCATTCAGTGAAGCTTGTAAAATCGCTTGTATAGAATTTCATTGAATCGGAAAAGTAATAATAGTTTGGCAGGATAAGTATCGTGTTTTTATGTCCCTTTTTGGATGGTAAAGGATATTTTTTTTAATTTCAAAGTTTAATAATGTTTTGATTACGTAACAAAAGTAGGCTAGTCATTATAGCCGATGTACGATTTGTCTTAAAGTTTATGAATGTCTGAATTTCAGCTAGGTAGAGACGCTAGCATATCAAGCTACTACAATCTGTCAAATTTCTTTAATAGATTTTCAACTTTATCGCTGAAGTATTAAGGTTCAAGGTTGATTGGGAAAATTTGACAGTGTCGGGTAGCTTGACCTGCTGGGGTCTGTACAAGTGGGGCTAACTACAAGGCCGGGCAAAAGTAATTTCATAAAGTGAATTGCCTGACATTTTGTTGGAGATGAAAAAAAAACCGATCCAGTTCAAATCGTCAAAACGTAGATCGATGAACAATCACACGATCCGGAAATTGATTTTTTCCAAATTTTCGTCGTTGCCTGAGTGTATCGCTCCATTGCATTGTCAATTAATTCTCTATATCTATCTCCAACATAATTTTAAAATCAGAATAATATTATGACGCCATTTGCAAAAATCTGACACATTCACTCTATGACATTACTTTTGTCCCACATTGTAAAAAACAAACAACCCCAAGTACAGTCAACAAAACCATGCATCCAAGAAAATGGCACTACAACTGTTCCCGTAACATAACCGCAGCACGTTCCAAGTTCCAACTAATTTATTTACAACAAACACAGTATTAATTGCCTAAAAGCTTGAACGAACAACTTACAAGAATCCTACGTACTTGGAAAACGGTACGAACAGTATTTTCTAATTGGAACAAATACTTATATGGGTAGTCCCGGTTTCCTTTAGAGGAAGCAAAATATATGTGCTTATTAAGATCACATATAGGTACTAATTAACACTGTCTTTTATGGTTACTATTTATATTATTGCAAGGAATGCCCAATGTTATGATATGAACATTAATTGATTGGTTCTCAGTACTCAAACTTACTTTTAATTTAGGGAATTTCATTGGAGGAACGTGTTCGTTCATGTGATTTTCCGGATTTTGTGAGAATTTAATAGTTGTTAATTTTTATAGGTACTTAATACTTTTTTTATTTTTATTTATTTATTTAATCCATAATGTTACAGTTTTATTTTCTCATAACACCTGGCAAACTGCAAAGCAATTTGTCGGCAGTACTTAATGTTTTATCTTCTTGAATATTTCTACAAATACATATTATGACAAATATTCAATACGTGATACTGCTAAACGGCTAAGCTGATTAAAATGAACTTTGCTGTACAGAAAGACCATCTCCTGGATAACTTTATCAGGACGCATAAAGTACTTCCTTTAGAATGCGAGTAAAACTGCATGCAACAGCTTGTTATAGTAATATCTTAACTCAACAATAAAGAAAATCTTGAATTTTATGAAATAACTACAGTTACGTAGTTCATAGACTGTGTAATAATAGTTAAATCAGGATTCTCGTGGCTATTCATTATTAAACTTACTAACTTTACGACCAATCTCAAACTATCCCTTACACTAAGTTATTTATAATTTTCGTTATAATATGAGGTATGTTTATGGGTTTGTATTTTATTAGCCAGATTAATAGGTGATTAGCGTGTCGGTACGAATAACTGGATATCCATAAACTTTTGATAGCCTTCTTCAATAACAGGATGAGGAAAACTGGAATTTTCGCGACTTGCTAACGCTGAGTCTCTGAAGTCCTTAGACAACCTTTTAATAGCTCTAATTACTTCGACAAAGCTATCTAATTACCTAATCAGCCTATAATGTTCCCACTGCTGGGACACAGGCCTCCTCTTTCTATGAGAGGGAGTGGGCCATAAACCACTATGCGGGCCCAGTGCCGGTTAGGTTATTGGAACGAAGTTCCTTATTGCGCGTTGCGAAAGGAGGCTAGATGGAAAAAATTAAGACCAAAAGTTGGAACGACACTTTTTGCTATAGTTGTAAACCGTGCGGCGTGCGCGTGTTTCTCTGTCTGTCTCTCTCTCTCTCTCTCTCTTAAGGAAAGCAAGCCAGGTATACTTCGTTCCATCCGGGTGTCCCTTGACACCTCTCAAGTTTTTGGAACGAAGTTCCTTATCGCGCGTTGCGAAAGGGGGCTAGACGGAAAAAATTAAGACCAAAAGTTGGAACGGCACTTTTTGCTATAGTTGTAAGCCGTGCGGCGTGCGCGTGTTTCTCTGTCTGTCTCTCTCTCTCTCTTATAGAAAGCAAGCCAGTTATACTTCGTTCCATCCGGGTGTCCCTTGACACCTCTCAAGTTTTTTATTTAATCAAAGTTATTCCTTATCCGAGTGTACAAAAACGCAAAGTGCACTGTTTCAAGATATCAAACCAACACTATCGAATAGATAGATCGTCAACTCAGCTTTGAAAATTCAGAAACCGGGCTTAGAAATATTATTGCTGGCTTTCGATAAAAGTGTTTCGATCATTGATATAAGAAAGAAAAGGTTTCTTCACAGTCTTCTCTCAGGATTTTAGTCATATTGAAAAATCTAAAGCAACTTTAAAAAAATCTTAATTTTTATAAAAACGATGCACGAATGGCGTATATACGAGTACCAGAGTGTTCAAATTGCACATGCAACTCTTAGGAAAAGAGGGTTGTTCAAAAAACAAAAACATATCGAAATATTTTTGTACTCTACTTTGAAATAAACAATCGAGATATTTTGGCAAGTCGTATCTATTCTGATATCTCTGGCAGGCGCACCTCTATATACAGTTAACATTATCTGTAAACAATTTAATAGGAAAAGGAAAGGCTACGTTTGCAAAACCTTAATTAATTGTTCAAAGGCCTAACGAAGCGAAGGTCTCGTGCACCTGTCGATTCTCTTATTTATTAGGTACTGTTTGTTTCATGTGATAGTATTTGCTTATTCTATCTCTGGAACTACGGGCTTTGTAGTCTCCCTTATCTTAATGCATTGTGTTTCGTTTCCACGGTGATAAATGTGGGATTAATGGCCCACAGATTTGTTTTACGATGTGCTGGGAATGTAGGAAAAAGTCGTGTTTGAAAAATTGTTTTATGCTAATTGAAGTAATTAATTTGTCTAAGAAAAGTGTTTTGAATGTTTTATGAGTCTTGCTAGCATCCGGAACGTCGCTAAGTTCAAATGATGAAGTAGGAACTTGGTTTTCTGTCATAATTAGCGAAGTGTTAATGATTTGATGAATGTTCTTTTGTTTTTACAGGTCCATGTGAAGTGGAAACGGGGCAGTCTAGCATTATAGTTGATATTGAAGAGAGCAGAGGAGATCGTAAGTAACAAACCATATTTCATATCTTCATCACACTTTTTATGCGCATGAACCTGCTTGGAGAACCTACTAGACAGCCACGAAGTCATACAAGCCATGTGTGTGCTGCAGTGATAAGCTAAAGAAAATTCATTACACCTGTCTGTCATCTATTCTTGTAGTTGCTACATCCTGAACTTCTTCACTTTGATTTAACATCACCCACAGGGACCATAATCCCGTGATTTACCCGGTTGAAATTTTCTCTGTGTTTCCAATCCAATCATTATCCTTCTGTTATAAGCTGTACCAGCTAAATACATAATAATATCATGGCCATTTCCTTCAATTTCAGAGGTGAACCAAAGCACAGTGCCAGCCCAGCTGCCAATAGTCGGGGAGCCAGGTGTAGACGTGTTGCTATCCACGGTCTTTCCTAAGGGCCCCACGTTGTTCCAGCTCGATGGGAAGCGGCTGCAGCTCCTACAGCCTCTCGATAGAGATGAGGATAACTTGTCGCATATGGTGTTTCAGGTATTGTGGATTTATTTTAACTATAGGAAGAAAAATCTTCTAAATCAATGGTTTTACTTTAACGCGGCGATTTTTATCGTGCACTGGGTGTTCCACGCACTGCTCAGAGCCGAGAGTTGAAAATTCAACAAAGTATTTTTTGACGCGCTGTGATGCCCTTTATTGAATTCTCAATGCTCGGCTCAACACTGAGAGCTAAATATCTAGTGCACTAAAAAAAATCGTCGCGTAAAAAATATCGCCCAAGCGAACCTAACCTAATTGTTATAAAACTGACTGGAAAATGTTCTGTTGAACTTAGTTCCCTCAGAACAGTCGACGTTTTTGCGATTTTTCATCCTCTTGTGTTTTCACGTAGGCATCTATCATCAGAAGCTAACAAACATGGGGTTGTGGCTACTACGCTACGTTAATACACAGGTAGTGTAAAAGCGACTGAGAAATTTTCTCAGTCGCTTTTACACCACCTGTGTATTAGATAGAAGTGGGTTATCTTATTCCAACTAACAAGAGAAGTTGTAATTATATTTAGTTCATTTAGCTATGAAAAAGGTTTACGCGCTAACCCATAGAATCTCTCATAAAACCTTTATTACTACATAACGTAGTAGCCACAACCCCATGTTTGTGAGCTTCTGATGCTTAGCATATGCATATCATATAGCACTGCATACTGAGTAGATAATAAGGTGCACGTAATCTTGTTAGATAACTCAAAGAAACGTCTGGACGGACGATTGAACATACTCCCGCGACTGTTGGTCATCGATAAAACACAACAAATATTGCACAACACTGTTACACAACAAATATTCAGTATTTCTTATACAGTTCCCACGATCAAAAATGTATTGTCAAATCATCCGAATATACTCTGTCAGCCATTATTTATCATTGTTAAAATAAATAATCTATCATAATCATGTTATGATAATTTGTCATATAATTTATTAAGATCTCTAGTCACTACATAAGTTGCCACTTCAAATTTTTGTACAATCAATTTCCAACTTTAACCTACAAAAATAAAGTTCAAAATTCACTGTTGCTGCTGTAGATGCAAATGTGGACCGATATATATCGCTTTAACCGAATTAAGTCTATTAATATATCGCCTAAAGCCAATATGGTAGTTAGTAATCTGTGTTAGAAGTAATTTGGTTATAATTAATGGGTGTGTTTGCAGCTGGTTTGCCAGGTGAAAGCGACGAAGAAGCGGCGAACGATACCAGTCATAGTAAGAGTGTCGGATATCAACGACAACTCGCCGGTTTTCCAAGGGACGCCATACGAATCTACTGTTTCTGAGGTAAGATAGTAACGATGACTGAATATGCATGCATGCCGTCTGTTGGGACAGGTCAACTTGAAGCTGCAATGGGTCTTTCTTCAAAAGACCCTTCCAAACATGGCCCTGCATTGTTAGACTCTCATAAAATCCTAATAATATAATGTTTGTGTTTTAAAAGAGACCATCTTGGAGTATGTTTAGACGTTTCTTCTCAGGGATCATTCAGCTAGGAAATGCCGGCGATATCTAGTTTTATAATATTGACCAACAATATATTGACATGTAAACGTGTCTTAAAAGATGTATCTACTCACAGAAATAAACATTTCATTTCAACATTAGACATGTAAAAGCTGCAGTAGGTAAATGTTTGTGCTCAATCACCAGTGATTGATTATCGATGTTGGGTACTACAGGGGGTTTCGAAGTCCGTCAACGAAGTTACGGGCTTGTACGAAAGTAGTTGAGCCAACATCATCATCTGCCTAGCCTTTTCCCAACTATGTTGGGGTCGGAAGAATACCAGTATTTTACATGGAGCGACTGCCTATCTGACCTCCACAACCCAGTTACTGGGTAATACGATACCCCTTGGTAAGACTGGTTGTCAGACTTTCGGGCTGCTGACTACCCGTAACGACTGTCAAAGATCCACGAATGACAGCCGGGACCAACGGCTTAACGTGCTTTCCGAGGCACGGAGAGGTCTCGGTATGTAAAGATGGTCACCCATCCACAGACCAACCGCGGCAAGCGTAGCTTAACCTGACTGATCGACCTGTGCGGCTGTTATTATTTAGCCACGGGCCCCTCCTAGTAGTTGAGCCAACATAACAAGTGTAATTTTTTTTTCCGACGGGCAAATACATATCGAGAGTAGGGACAACTATCAAATAGTGTTTTCATTTATGTATTCTTATTTTTTTCCCCGAACTAACCATAATGGGGTTTATTTATAAACGTTGCTTATAGTTAAGTAATGATTAGCGACTCTTTAACCATACATTTATGACGTTTGAACGTCTCTTAACTTTAAGCAACGTTTAAGATAAATAAAGTGGTATAATATGTCCGTAAGTGATACGAAGTAGGAAGTGCCCGCAACTTCGGCCCGAAACTACGGATTTACCTCCATACAACAGACTGAATTTATCCTTTGCTGTCAATGATTGTCTTTTAGAATACAGCCCAATTGTTTTGCATACAATTACATCATTCATTTGATTTCATTCATCATTTTTCAATTAACCATTGTTTTGCATATAATTGTTCTGTATTCTGGGTGTAGTATTGCGTGTTTAAATAGAGATGAATCAAAACAACTAAATATCCATTGAATGAATATGCAAAAAAAAAACCGATTAACTTAATGCAATGAGCCAAAAATTTGTTTTGAACGTAGACTTCCGATTTCACTTTGTTACCAAAATCTAGAATGAAAGTTCATTTAATTCAGGATTTCTGTTTTTTTTACTGTTACATGATTTATTTTCTTTTCAAATAGACTAAATACAACCATTCACCCACATCACAAAACAATTCTTATGAAATACTCTAGTTTACTGATATACTTATATTATTTCAGCTGGTACCAATCGGTACCACAATTTTCGACGGCATCAAAGCTCTAGACCTCGACGCAGGCGTCAACGGTCTATCGGAGTACTTCATAATACCAGGAGATAATGCAACGATAGAGGAAGCTAATGCAGTAGACGGCTATGGAAGCTTCGCCATACCACTGCCTCATCAGGGGCAAGTCACAGTCAACAGGAGTTTGGATTACGAGCGCACGCAGAAGTATCTAGTCACTATCCTTGCTTCTGTAAGTATTTCAGAGATTTTATATTGGTACCAGGAGGTTAAATTTTAAAGATGGTGGACGCAATAGTCGGCTCTGGAAGCTTCGTGATATCATTGCCTCATCAGGGCAGGTGCTATTCAAAATATACTCGGTTCCCTACAAAATGGTTGAGCTGGATGGTGCTAATCTACGCGTCATGTTCGTGAACAGGCACCGTCGGTTGAGACTGGTCATCTCCTAACTGCCAAGCCTTATTTTTAATTTTATATTTTGAATCATTTCTTCAGTGAAGGGTGGGCATTTTTGGGGACTGTCTTTTGTAATTTTGACGTTCGAAAAGTGCTGATCCTCAGCCTAATTTAAAACGACTGGATTTTGTTTTTTTTTTTACATTGTTCTCACATATAAAGGCAACAAGAATAATGTATCCAGGATTTTGTAATAATATCTTGATTTAAAAGAATGTCCTTGGAGTCTCTTGCCCGTTCTTCTCCATAGAGATCTACGTTTTGGAATGGCCCACTGACTAGCTTCAACTTTCTGACTAAATACTGACTATTTAATTTTGACAATTCATAAGTACCTGTAAATGGTTTAATTGAAATTGGTTTGTTAGACTCTGGCTGATAAAATGTTAGAGGCAAATGCAGTGTTTGCTAAATTCACGATTCTAAACGGTACGCAAGACGGCGTCAAACAAAGGAAGGTGTTGGTAAAAGAATTTAATTCTTCATTTGTTTTTACTTCGAAGGAAGTAAATATTAGTTCAATCGAAATCTCGCATCTGTCCTTTTATAAAACAAATGAACAACGACATGAAGTTCCGTTGAATAAAACCTTTTCACAATAATTTCAGGACCGTGCCCGCGACACGAAGAGACGTCTATCAAGCACCACAACGTTGACAGTGCACATACAAGACGATGATGATCAGGATCCGTCCTTCATATACAAGGGATGCACGCTACACGAGGGAGCTTGCTTCAATCCGGAGTATACTAGTTTTGTAAGTATTATTTATAGTAGTAATGTATCCAGTATGAAGTACTTCTCACCGGTAAGATGTGGCGCCTTTGGGAACAAACATGATATGGGTCGAGACTACGTCATGTTTTCCTAAATATCAAGACCATAATCAGATATTGAAAAGGTCTATGCATTTAACTTGCAGCGTACATGATTTCGACCCGTAAATTGTTAGTATCTATGCATATTCTCATTCGACAAGAAACTGCATAGAACGAGTATTTAAAGTGTTTTCAACTCAATCACACGTGTTGACGATGTTAGGAACATAACGGCGAAATTATAAGAGATTTCCGTTCTTTTCTTCACTATCATCATCATCATCATTTCTGCCGAAAGACTGGACATATGTCTTCCCCAAGCACCTCCACTTCGACCAGTTTTGTGCTTCTCGCATCCAACGGGGTTTCTGCGTCCTTCACAAGGTCGTCGGTCCAGTTCGTGTCCTTCCAACGCTAAGTCTTCGGGTACCACTCCAGATCCTTTCGGCCTCATCGGCAATCAGTTCTGCGAGCAATGTGCCTGGCCCACTTCTTTTTATTCTCCACTATAATTAGTGGCAATAAAAGGAAATGACATGCAAAATGCAAGATTCCACCTACTTCCTCTTTCTGAACGTAGAAAAATTGCAGACTTGGCTTTTTTATTTAGAATTGCGAACGGTTCAACAGAGCTTCCCGAATTGCTGAACAAAATCGGACTGCGTGTTCCTTCTGCTTTTCTGCGCAATCCTCATGTGTTGCATACTCCTATGGTAGGAACGAATTACAGACGAAATTCATACTTAATCAGAGCGAGTCATACGTATAATGCGGCCTACCGGGACGTCGACATCGATGTTTTTAATACCAGTATCTCAAAATTAATAAAGACTGTTTGTGATTTAGGTACTTATGAAAATGTTACTCAAAACGCTGTCTACCTACTCAAATATTTTGTTTATATTCTCTCTTCTATCTGTGAAAACTTGTAATTGGCCTTATTTTTGTTACTCTCAATCGTGTAAAAGTTTTTAGCTGTAAGTTTTCCAAAAACTGTAAAATAAATAAAATAAAATGTTCCCATTTTACTTCAAATATTTTGCGACTATTATTCTTAAATCTACCTTGAAATCCCCAGGTCAACAGCGGCGTCCTAGCAGGCATCCTAACAATAGAACCAGAGAAGATCCAAGCAGTAGACATGGACACATTGGACGCTCGCATCAAGTATACCATCGACAGTGGAGAACCTGACTCCTGGGCTACGTACTTCGCGATAGATCCTAATACTGGAGGAGTTAGGCAGCTTGTTCCGGTCGATACTTCCATTGCCAAGAAGTTTCAGTTGGTTATAAAGGTAAGAGCAATATGCGTGACTTCATCAATGCCTGGTTGACTGGCCAGTGGCGTTGCAGCAGGCTGGCAGTCAAAGCTTTTCTCAAATCATGCGCGGAAATTTAAGCTAAGTAGTTCGAAGTAAGTAGTAAAAAGTTCGAAGTAAGTGTACCTACATTTAGCTATGAGTTTTCATAGTAATTTATTCGGCCACTAAACATGTCAGATATGGATTTTCAAATTAACTTTGCCGGACGCTGCGCTGCTCGCATGTATTTGACCAGTACAGCATTTTCGATTTATTTGCAAGAAAGTTGTCAAAATAATGCTCGAATTACCAAGCATTTTTGACACATTTTATGCACTGCTTGATAACTAGAACCAAGAGCATCCATGTAGAATTGAATTTATGATTAAGTTTAGCTGTGAGCTAAATAGCACGTTTAGAAAGCCGATCATTGTTGATCCTGATTAAATATGTTCACTTCCATCGTCGCTTCTACAGACCACCCGATAACTGGCAGGCTATGATAAAGGAGCGGTCGTTTTTAAACTACTTAGAAAGGCAAAGCCGTATTAATTTTCATTTAATTGTTCATTCCAGGCGGAAGAAGTATCAGAAGCGCGTCGATTCACGACAGCGAAGCTAACAATAACAGTACGTCCGGTAGACGCCAGTCCTCCCGTCGTAGCAGCATCGTCCGACGAAGGAGTGGTGGAAGAAAACTCCGCTAAAGGCACCAAAGTACTGGACGCTGATAAAAACCCTATTAGACTGACTGTTTCGGATCCTGACTTGGTAAGTTATGAATATAATGCATTCATATACATTTAGTTGAAAGTCATTCGCATATTATTTGACATTGAAAGTGCTTTTATGTCGTAGTAGTAAGGGCGATTTTCGTAGTGCAAGTGTTACGTTTTGTAAGTTGTACGATAATGAACTGGGAATGGTTGGGCTGAAGGTATTAGACAAGCGCTTTAATGTGTCTAAGATGGTTATGAATACGTAATTACTGGTGTAAAACAGTTGTTGTACCTACGTACGTCCACTGCCTGAAAAGATAAGGATTTGTAAGATTTTCTCGAGATAAATTTGCGACGCCTGAGGAAGGCAACAGCCTGCTAGGCTAATTTAAGAATACTTTTGCAATAATTGAGTGTAGAGTTTTTATTCAGCCTTGCTAAAACAGTTCTTAGCACGCAACACCGTTGGAACACGAGATCTATTCAAACTCAAACTCAAACTCAAATCATTTAATTCAACTAAACCAATTACAGGTACTTTTGAATTGTCAAAGGGTCGGTCAGTCAGAAAGATGAAGCTAGTTGCCCATTCCAAAGCGTAGGTACCTATGGAGAAGAACGGGCAAGAAACTCCATGGACACTCTTTTAAATCATAAAATTGTTACAAAATATTTGATTACATCATTCGTGTTGAAATTAACCATGTGAGAACGATGTAGAAATACGTGCACGTGTATTGGCAGATTAAGATCTATCCCTCTAAACCAATGGATTGTGTTTTAGGGACCCGGAGATCCAGTACCAAAATATACGTTTGAACTAACAACGAACTTCTTCGACATCGACAAAGATGGTTACCTGGTTGTCAGCGACGAAAAACTTGACCGAGACCCACCGAACCCAGGCAAATTTAGATTCCAGGTAAGATCTGATACAGCTACTGATGTACTTTTTTAACATGATCAGGGGTGGTTTTCACATAATCAGCCTATAATGTGCCCACTGCTGGGACACAGGCCTCATCTCTGTGAGAAGACCATAATGCACCACGCGGGATCAGCTGATCGATTCTGTAAAAATCTCACCGTGAAAAGTTAGGTGAAGTGAGCTTAGAGTGAGCTGTCAATGGTGTCAATCCCTAGCATTAATTGGAATGACAGCTCACTCCACGCTCACTTCACCTAAGTTTTCACGGTGAGATGGTTACAGAATCGCACTGCAGTGCGGGTGACCGTGGATTTATTTTCACTTTTATCGTATTCTTTTGGAACAGACCATTTATGTTCCCGTACTACTCGTCCGACGTCCTATGGTCAAACGTCGGTCCATAAGAATACGCGTAAGGTCTTCCATTTACTGCTTGCTTCTTGTTAAATACTTTGACCTAAAAGAAAGGAAAAGAAAAGAAATATTTTTTTAATTCTTCACAAACAAAGCGCACATCACAAATAAAAAAAAGACAAAAATACACACATACAACCTGTTGTCTAATCTTAACGATAGCATAATCAAGTACCTACCTAATTATATTTTTCTATAATATCTACTTTTCCAAAAATTCTCAACAATCATAAAATATTTAGCTATTCCATAATAGACCATAAAACCTGTCACTAAAGTCCAAAATACCTTTTTCACCCATTAAATCTTTTCTTTCTTATTCGCTTATTCCAGGTGGTCGCCCGCGAAGCGAATGGCGGTGCAGCATCAGCTCCATACTCCTTGGCAGTTCAGTTGCTAGACCAGAACGATAATGCACCAGTCATACCTAAGACTCAACCGATCATTGTACCAGCCAGCTTGGAACCAGCTGAAGTGCATACGGTCAGTATACTTATTTTTGTTTTTTAATACAATTTGTTGCAGGAGAATAAAATAGTTATCAAAAGCCATAAGAACAGCGATTGGTTGTACCAAACACTCAGGACACAAAGCTTAGCCTTGTGAAACGTAACATTAAAACGAATTATTTCGCACTAACAAAACGAACAGACAAATTTAGTGAGGTACAATATCTCGTCCATCCTACAAAATCCTACTTGTTAAATTGGACTATATCGGAAAGACAAGGGCTCGAAAAAACCGAAATAATGGTGCCTATTTTTTGCAGTGTTTAGGACCTTTGGGAACATATTAAATCACCATCCTACTATTTCGCAAAGTGTTTGTTACTTTCATACGACAACGGAGCAAAGTTTGTCGTGATTTTTTTAAAGACATAGTTTACGAGGTGTTGTATTTAAAAAAAATCTGTAAAAAAATGTTTTATCTTTACACCCACAGGTAGAGGCGGTAGACATCGATGAGGGTGAGAACGCACGCATAACGTACAGCATATATCACGTATCTAATAATGGCGGAAACAAGTTCACTATACACCCAAACACTGGAGTTATATGTAAGTTGCACTTTGTATTTGAATACGACTAGATGTAGCTGTGTCTAGAGAGGTATTTGTGAGTCAGTTTTATTGGTCATGTGTGTACACACACGGCTACACGTCAAGCTATACAAAACCCGTTTGTCTTGGCCTCACTTTGTATGATATTTTCTCACAATGAACGGTCAGCCAATACTGGTTTTGCATAGCTTGATGTGTAGCCGTGTGTACGAGTGGTTTTGTGTTGGATATAGTTGAATTCAAAACCGGCCAATAGGCTATTTTCCTAAAAGAATCTGATTAGACCGTCAGTTAGATTATCAAAAAATATTGGACACGTATTTTTTCTTTTGTCAATTATATAAAAAAATATGAAGATATCGCCCGTTAAAGTTCCGCGTGACGTCACTTGCTTGCGACACTTGCAAGCAAGTGACGTCACAACCCCCTACTCCCAAATTTTGACGCGCTTTATCTTTGTCATTTTTTGTTTGATTGACAAAAGAAAAAATACGTGTCCATTATTTTTCGATAATCTAACTGACGGACTAAATATAATAATAATTTTTTTAACAGGGCAACTGCCCTATTGCGACTCGGAGTCGAACACGAAGGGCTTTGTACAATATTTAAAACTCAATCTTCATAATGAAAAGTACTCGAAACGAAGACAGAAAAACTGTATCAATTCAAATGACTCGTAACGATACGACCTCTTTTGTGTGTGCTTTGTGTGTGTATCACTGTGTTAGCATGAACTCACAATAGAATAATTTCTTCTATTTTCACTTAGATTTCCTCACTACTTAATCATTTCTTTTTACTATTTATTTAACATACACTGATTAATTACAATTTTTACAAGCTAACACTAAAATATTATACAATTATAAAATACGAAAAAATATAGAAAAAGGCAGGGGCTCATTGAGCATCAAAAAATTCGTACGCATCACTGTCAATGGAATAAGTGCCCAAAAGGTTTCATGTTTCCATAATTTCTTGTATGTATTTGGATTTGCAATTTTATTATACCAGTAACCATGATTTATTTTCACCGTTCTCTGGAACAAAAACTGACAACTGGAAAACTGGAAAATTAATTAATTTGAGGGGAAAAATTAATTAATTAATATTATAATTAAAAAAAAAATAATTTAAAATATTTAAGGGGGAGATTAAAGTATTTTATAAGAAAAAATTAAACAATTTATAATAAATTAGTATTATGAAAGAATTTTGAAATAATTGAAAAATTAAATTATTTAAAAGTAATTTTAATTTAATGTATCTTGGGTATCAGAGTTTATTAAAAAATATGTTAAGAAATTCTCGAATTTAAAAGAGATAAATAATTAATAAATTTATTGTAGCATAAATATTTTAAATAATTAATTGGAAATGAAATGTTAATCGTTTTTAAATATATCTAGTCAGTTTCCAGTCAAGAAACACAATATTAAAACCTTTTTGTTTCCCTTCCACAGCAAGCACAGGCCGTTTACAAGCAGGCGAACAATACAGCGTCACAATTCGGGCCACAGACGCTAAAGGCCTCAGTTCTCAGGGCATTGTTGAACTGTCCGTAGCACCGGGGCCTAATACCAGGCCTCCACAGTTCTCATCCCGGGATTATTACGCGCCCATCTCTGAAGGCGCTGCTATCAATTCTACTGTCACTACTGTAACTGTAAGTATTTTAGACTTTATGTCAAAGAGATAGGGTTCAATTTATAAGAAGAAGAATTATAATATTTTACCTTTAGATACTGAATACGTCTAACGACGTTTTGTTTTTAGAGCGGAATTTTCAATCCCAATTTTTATTTGAGGAATAAAACAAAAACCGGTTTGACAGCTTTTGTGTAGGAACTATGTTTAACCGTCATATTCAAAATTTTATCAAAATCAAAAGTCCATTTATTCAAATTAGGCTGAGAATCAGCACTTTTCGAACGTCAAAATTACAAAAGACAGTTCCCCAAAAACGCCCGCCCTTCACCACTTCCTAGTGCTATCGCTGGGGAGAAGAAGTGGCGCAACAAACTCGCCAGCAGCACAGCTGTCTGTTCAGTTAGAAAATACTTGTTTGTATACAATAATAGGTATGTTAAGTAATTAACATTATAAGACACAGAACATTAAATTAAATTATTTGCCATATGTAGGCAAAAAACAAAAAATTACAACCACAACCACTTTAACATGAACACTGTCCAGCCTCAACCTATTGGTGTGATTGAAAAAAAACCTAAATGTTTGAGTCAATCTTCTCTTCTTACTTTAAAACTATAATTTAATTATTTCCAGGCCAAAGACCCAGAAAACGAGCCAGTGAGTTACTCCATTGCATCGGGCAATGACCTCCGACAATTCGCGATCGGTTCCAACACTGGCATCATCACAGTCATCCGGAGTCTGGACAGAGAAGTGCTGACGAGATATCAGCTGGTAAGTCATTTGTTTTCCAAATGACGACGACAGTGAATTAACCTCTTCATAGATCGCGCTTTTGAAACCGGTGGATGCGAGAAGCACAGAGCCGGTCGAAGTGGAGATGCTTGGGTGGCCTATGTCCAGGAGTGGATGTCTTTCGGCTAATATGAGGACGATGATGAGCCACGCTTTTATTGTCAAGCGCTCAGTGATGGTTTGCTCTTGCGCTCTTGTTGCGTAAAGATGCATTGTACAAAGTTCTGAATTTACGTCACGGCAAGTACGGTCTGCAGTGCGATTCTGTAACCATCTCACCGTGAAAACTTAAGTCAAGTGAGCGTGGAGTTAGCTGTCATTCCAACAATGCTAGGGATTGACACTATTGACAGCTCACTCTAAGCTCACTTCACCTAACTTTTCACGGTGAGATTTTTACAGAATCGATCGGCTGTAGAGCATACTTGTTGATTCCGACATCATTAAAACGTGCCCGGTGTGTAACCGTGAGGCACAAATGTGTTTGTACTTGCTTGGCCCCTGTGTCCACTGCTACACTCGAATAATATGCTGTTTAATACTTATCTACACACGGATTCAGATCTATGGGGGGTTTTTAACAAAATCCTTATAATATTTCAGATGGTACGTGCGGAAGACCCAGGTAGACTGTCGAGCACAGCGACTGTGAATATCAAAGTCACTGACATCAACGACAATAACCCCAAGTTCGACGAGGATTCCTACATGTTCCACGTTAAAGAAGGTAAAAACGCGATCTATGACAACCACATCAACAACAATTTGACGCCTACTTCTCCAAATTGTTATTATGTATTGGATACATCCACAAAACCTTAGCTAATAGAACATGATGTCAGACTGCCTATATGAAGGTTTATAGGTAAACAGTTTTTTGACAGATGGAACTAGTGATTGCAGCAACACACAATACAATGATTGATACACGTACGGTATTATAATATCTGTAATCATCATCTGCCTAGCCTTTGCCCAACTATGTTGGGGTCGGCTTCCAGTCTAACCGGATGCAGCTGAATACCAGTATTGTACATGGAGCGATTGCCTATCTGACCTCCACAACCCAGTTATTGGGTAATATGATACCCCTTGTTAAGACTGGTTGTCAGACTTTCGGGCTCAATAAGATAAGGCAGTTTATATATTTATTTTATTAGACATTTTATAGTTAACTTTTACGTAATCTAGAATAGTTTCGTTCTAAGATAGCTGTCAAAACACAGTCAACCTAATGGATAGGGTATAACTGCTCAAAATGCGACAGCAAAAAAGACTCAAGAATTTAGCGTCATACCCAATACCTCTAAAATAACTTATCTCAATTTATTCACGGCTGCACACAATAAAATTACATGGGCTTAAGACCATATGCTTACATACCAATTTAATATCTTCTAGGCGCCGCAAACGAGTTTGTAGGCTACGTGCACGCAACAGACATAGACGAAGGAGTAAACGCTATGGTCAGCTACAGCATACCTACGCACCTGCCGTTCAGCATAGACAACGGAACTGGCATGATCAGTACCAACACAAAACTTGACTATGAGCAAACTAAGGTAAGATACAAATATAATATGTGTCGGAGAAGGTATGTCTGTCTCTCGTCAACATCAGGCACATTTTTAATTACTGTGGGCGTACTATGGGTAGTATTGGTTATTGCACATTAGAAAAACGGTTTACAGTTCAAATCAGATTATAATTTACGAACTAGTTACTCACAATAGCGAATCACAAACACACACACACAACTCAACGATACGGAACGCTGACAGTTTCTATCCACATGTTGTTCGTACGATATCCAATGTTTCGATGATCCCGAGAGCTCTGCTCACACCATTCTCGACCATCTCCACGAACTCAGGCTAGACTCTGTCTAGCGCCACGAGATGGCGCTAACGTTCCGAATAGTCAAACGAATGACTCCGACATAATTATGTATATTAAGGTACTAAATTAAAATACTAACTAACGGTGTAAATAAATACAAAAACATAAGGATATTTAGGCGACGAAGTACTCGTCCGCATCGCTGTCATCCGGAAACGTGCCCAGAAAACTGGCAGCATTGCCACGTTGAATGGCAATGCTAATTCATTGGCCAAATAACGACCCAGCCCTTTGGTCACGTGAAGTGTCGATCAGACGGCGGTAATAAACACCGTTAAATTTTGATCGCTTTAAAACCTTAAAAGGGGTTATTGTACTCAACATTATGAACAACATTTACTACGGGACCAACCCTGAAATTTCCATTTCGAGGATTAAAACGATCAAAATTTAACGGTGTATATACCAACCATAAACAATTTGATCATAGATAATGTTGCATTATACAGTTTATCATATAAAAAATGGTCACATAATAAAACTATTCCTAATTGTTTTTCCAGGACTACGCCTTCGTAGTAACAGCGATGGACGGCGCGATAGACAAACGACTCGGCACCGCCTCAGTCACGGTACAAGTGACGGACATACCCGACGAAGCGCCTGTCTTCACCAAATTCGTCTACTCGGTACATGTGCCCGAAAATGCGGCTAATTACCCTGTTGTTAAGGTTGAGGTTAGTATGGCAGCTTTATCAATCTTATACTATTAACATTAGACGTCAAAAACCAAATAAATGGGAAGGATTGACAGCAAAACCAAAGAAGAAATATGTAATTACTAACATAATTTTTCCTTACTGACGTTTTAAAACTATGAATAATCTGTTCCATGGGCTCGTAAAATGCACTTAATGTAATAAGTTACATTTGACTACTTACTGGATTCGTTTCAGAAAAGTATCGATCACCAAACCTATTCTGTTATTCATTCTTCTATATTCTTCTACGACATTCTATTGTAGCAAACCACTTTCAAGTTTAGCAGCGTCTTAACCCCAATCAAAAATCTGAACTGATTTATTCCGTACATTAAACTAACGTATAATTATCATTTTTTCAGGCCGAAGACCCAGACACGATACCAGAAATAACTTACACGATCCTTATGGGTGACACCGAGCTCTTCTCAATAGATCGCAAGTCTGGTATGATACGGACGCTAAAGGCATTAGACCGAGAGACGTCGGCGAGACACCGGATCATCGTGGGGACTGAGGAGAATATGGAAGAAGGACCCGGCGCTAGTACTACTGTTGAAGTTTTTGTTGATGTGAGTAATGAATGCGTTAAGAGCTTAACTGTCATTAATGAGTCACAATTACTAATTATATTGTTATCGAACTTAAGTTTGCCTAGCAACGATATCTAATAGCAAGTAAAGTTGTTCTTTGTCGTCGTAGTACCCGCGGACGGTACTTTAGTCTGAGCTAATGTAATGTCTCACGTCTCAAGTTTGTTAATTTGAAATCTGACGTGAGGGAAAGAGATAATCCTATTTGAACTGAACATCATACTCATACTTAGCCTAAAATATTAGTTTAGTCCTGTCAAATTAAGATACTCCATAGACAGATTAGACGTGATTAACAACATGGCTACTAAAAATACGTCAATTTACGTCAGGCGCTGACTAGTTTGACAGGACTAAACTAATATTTATCTTCTGTCCTTTTCTAAATTAAATAGAAAGAAAAAGATGCATTTAACTTAAATTTAGTTTAGTTTGTGAACAAGGGAATCGGCGCCACTGTCAATGTCTGTAAATTCTCACCAAATTCCGTCATGTCAAGTAATTCGATTTGCTGATATAGTATTGTTATCATGCGAAGCGACGCGCTCTTGACTTGCTTATCACTTGGTAAGCAAGTAAAGCGCGCGTTTGTACACTTGTACAAACACGCTGTTATTGTGTGTGTAAGCGCAGAAGCTCTTGGTACCGTCCGAGAAAATGGCGAAATTGAAGACTACTCGTCTTCACGCACACATTGACAGCGTCTTTGTACACTTACCACTAGTAAAGCGCGTCTTCGTGAAATAAAAATACTGTTCATACAACCCGAATCTCTTCATGGCGAGAGTGAATAGGCTTCTTCTGGGCAAGCTCGTTCCACCGTAGATGTCATCCCTGCCTCTGTAATATGTTTGCCAACCAATTAAAAATGATATACATGAGAATTACTGGTCAGGGCATTGCCTTTCGTTCGGTTTCTCCTTTAAGACAAGTCAAATAGCGTTAAAGCCTTATTGTTCCATTCCGATCGTAATGACTTAAGGTACGTAATTTTCAATCCAAAAACGCTAAAACGCAAGTAGTGTCGTGTCTATTTATTTTTGACAACATTTGTATTTTATTTCCAGGACAAAAACGACAACGCCCCTATATTCACATCCGTTGTTCGCCCCGTTACTATCGAGGGCTCGTCTTCGATCGGCAGTCTGGTGCAGACAGTGGTCGCGATGGACTCGGACGCCACGCCGCCCAACAACCGGGTGCGCTACAAGCTGGTGGGCAGGGGGAAGGCTTCCATATACTTCCACGTTGAACCTGATACTGGCGCTGTTAGGGTTCGGGATGATCTGCGGAAGGAGACTGATAGTGAATATACTGTGAGTAGCATTTTTAATTATTTTTTCTTTATTTAAGCCATCATCTGCCGAGCCTTTTCCCAACTATGTTGGGGTCGACTTCCGGTCTAACCGGAAGCAGCTGAGTACCAGTATTTTACATAGAACGACTTCCTATGGAAACCCCTTGGTAAGACTGGTTGTCAGATTTAAGACTTTAGTCTTTATTTAAGTACTAGCTGCGCCCCGCGGTTTCGATCCCGTGGGAATACCGGGATAAAAAGTATCCTATGTAATTAATAGATTTAATTAATCCTTCCGCTCCACCTAGAGCGGTAGGGGTCATTTGATGATTTCCCATCCGCAAAAAAAAGGGGCATTATTGCCATAATATTATGATGATGAGAACGTGTGTTAGAAGTATGCTGTTTTAGCCTTCGTCAGGCTATGTTGAAAATAACTTACCTTTTCCAACATGTTTTCATTCATAAAATTTATATGATTAACTAATGTATTTTCCAGGTGGACGTGCAAGCTTACGACCAAGGCGAGCCTATGATGTCTTCAGTTTCTAGTCTTACTGTTTACGTCAGTCATTCTGCTACTGTTCCGCCAGATGTAAGTACCTACTCTGAAGCATTGCCAGCTAAAAGTATATCATGATAAATCTGACACAAACAGCAAAATAAATGGTTTACCAGTCATTGGTTGAAGGCAACCAAATTAATCTAATTTACCTACTCTCTAAGGCGTGGTATACTTGTTCGAATTGGCTCATTCGATTCGGCAATATTTTGAGGAACAAAAAATATATACTATATTCGATTTTGCTGTAAAAGAATGCCGAACCGAACAAGTGTGTAGCACGCCTAACTTTAAAAATAATTATTGAAATGTGAATGTTTAACAAGTACCTAACTTAACGCTACTTTAAATACAGAAACACCTAATGCATATGGCATTAAATCCGCCTCTGTACATTTGTGTGTTTAAAGCACACAAATGTACAGAGCCGGACTCAATGCATTAAATAAACTAATATGTTACGCCAGACGAGTTTACGGCTGGCGTCTACCTATTTATTATAAACTGTATTTATTTCAAAAAAATCAAACTCTCTCACTCTCTAACACTTTCCTAATCCCCCATTTCTATCTCTTTCAGGTGGGCCTCGGCTTCGCAGACACGCTTTATACGGAACACGTAGCAGAGAACTCTGCAAACGGCACGCTAGTCAGAATTCTTCCTTTGTTGAACAAACGCGAACACTCTCCCGACACGCCACTCAAGTGTCGCCTCACCGAGTCGTCACAGCAAGGTAAGGTGGAAGGTTAGTGGCAAAATGAAGATATCACTGTTTTTCTGTGTTACTTCTCTTTTTGCTACTCTGTGTACATACTTCTTTAATTTTATGTTTTTGTGTGTATTTTGGTTAACTGTGGTGATAATATTTTCCTTATTTCTAAAGTGATTGCTAACATAATATACTTTTAATGAAAACGTAATGTTGAGGATTTATTCTTTTAAATGTGTGTTTTATATAAAATCCTAAGAAGAGAATTCTGTTCTGAGGAAGTGTGGTCAGTAACAATACAAAATATTCACGGTATGTTTAAAAAATACCCGACATGTGTCCACTCGACCGAAGCCTCTACTGTCCGCCCGTTTGTCCTTCCTTCCATCCGTTCGTCCGTCTGTCTGTCAGCGGACTGTATCTCATGAACCGACGATATGTAGACAGTTGAAATGTTCACAGAGTGGGTATTTCTATTGCCGCTATAACAACAACAAATAATAAAAATAAAATAAAGTAAAAAAAACTCCTCACAAGGGATGTTTTTTTCGGCATTTTTTGCCTTGTGGTACGAAGTTTATTTTTACAAAACTAACATAAAACATCTTTCACAGGGGTATTCTACGTGAAACTAACAGACGAACGAGACTGCGCAATCTACCTCAATACAAGTTCCTTAGACTACGAAACTCTTGGAGAATACTCTTTAGAAGTCCAACTAGAATCCATCCAGGGGTTGATAAACCCTGAAAGCAGTAAAGCAACAATCAAAGTGCATGTAACCGATGCGAATGATAACGACCCAGTGTTTGTGTTCCCTGAGCAAAGCAGCGTTCCGGTCGCGAAGGGAAAGTATTTCGCGATCGTGACCAAAGATATGTTGTTGGGGACCAATGTTTTACAAATCAAGGTGAGTTTTCATACTTTTTATATTTATTTTACTAATTTCTGTTCCAAAAGTATCGAACGAAAGTGTAAACAAACTTTGTTCAATTAGTAACACATTCATAATCAGTCTGTATTAATTTAAATAAGTGTTTCAATTTAATATCTCAACATTTATTCCACCAATTATTTTTTTTAATAAAATTATTAAATTGTACAACAGAAACACCCAAATGTCATAGCTGGGAATGCATTATGGCAGCTTGCGATACTAGACTTTACCAGCTATTAATGCTTTTCAAAATTCATCAAACTATTAACTACCACGTAAATTATTATCTCCCTGCGCACTATGCAGTAAAATTGTACTTAGTTATTTAAATAGCGCTGTTAATTATGTAATGATAAAACTAATTAACAATACACTGGATAATTAGTTACATCATTACCATTCCATGAATATTACGAATCATTTTTAATCGTGAACCATTAGTAACCGTTCACTTATTTAACTCTAGGCAAAGGACAAGGACAGTGGGGATTTTGGCAAGCTGGAATACCACAAGAACTCCTGGACGAAGGCTGCCGAAGAGTACTTCAGTCTCGATGCTGATACCGGAGTGATAAGCAATATAAAGACTTTTGAGAACGTGCCTAAAGAAGTGCTACCGTTCAAGTTTAGTGTGACTGCGAGGGACAACCCTAATTCTGCGCAGGATTACAATATTGCGAGGGCTTCGGTTATTGTGAGTATTTGCACATGTTTTTTTTTTCGTATTTTTTGGTATTCAAATGTTATCAAGAGTGAAAAAATTGTTATTTGTAATTTATATTGTCACTTGGGTTAATATCAGTTTATACAGTATTGAATTTGATATTTTCTTTAAGATAAAGTTGTGCAATGGTTGGAAAAAACTTACTTCAAATTGCGTAATCAATACATACAAGGAAAATTATTGTCTATCAAATAGTTACTCAGTGCCGATAGAATCGTTAATGACGTGGTTTGCATACCGTGCGTGATGCATACTTTTCATCTAGAAATATCTCAATCAGTCCTGTAAACCTTATATTTTAACTCATTACTTACTTATTTATTTATCTTCTTATTACTATACTTCTATTTCCAGATAAACCTCCTCCAAAAAGAGAACCAACTAGTCTTCGAAGTGTCCGACCTAAACGCGGACGTTATGCGTCGACGATCGCGAAGCTTACTCACTGTCATCGAAGAGAAAACCGGATTGTACGCTGGTTTAGAGAAACTGACTTCAAGACATTACTTAGGAGAGAATGGAACGCTCGAGAGTGATACGAAGGGCACCGATGTGTGGTTGTATCTCATTGATCCGAATTCGGGAGAGATTCTCAGTAGGGAATCGAAGCCTGTTAAAAAGTAAGTTAATTTCTATTATATTGTTCATAGATTATGTGGTAAATGGTCTAAATAGGAAAGAGTTCATTGCTTCTGTTATTACTAGTTAGGTGACTTCAGTTTGAGGTTTGAGTCTTACTAATGAAAAGTTAATAGCAGTTTCATGTCAAAAAAAAACGTTTCACTTACCTTTACTGAGTAAGAAAGCGGTATCAGCTGGTTGGTTCAGCTTTAGTATTCGAATATCCGTTACACCTAAAACTAAACAGCTATTTGGGAAGTTAAGGAATGTCATACACGTTCGTCTAAAATAGCTGTATAGGTATCAACAAAAATAGACTGCTATGCATAAAATCTATATTCTTTCAAACATTGCACATGCAACGTCCTTTTTTTTTGTTGAAAATCATCAGGGCCCGTATTCCCGTAATTTAAAACGTTAAAAATCTAGTCGCAGTCTCATCTCGGCGACAAACAAATGTCAAAAACTTGTCAAAATGTAGGGAAATTAGAGGTATTTTTGACAGATTGAGACTGAGATCAGACTGTGAATATTCTTAAAATTACGAGAATTGCCCCTCAGATATCTTCTCCCGCTCTGGGCGGAGCGGGAGGGCATGTCAGACTTTTACTGACTAAAACCCACCCTTGTTCCTTCAGTTGCCTGTGCCAGGGGCCACGGTATCTCTTTCGAACAACCCCCAATGTTCTGACATAATCATTTCAATCGAAAGCCCCAAGCACCTCCACTTCGACCGGTTCTGTGCTCCTCACGCCCTTACATACATCAAACTAACCAACCTTCTCCCACCTTACAGAGCGATAGACAGCGGCATCCACGCGGCTGTCGCGAGCCGCCTGCAGGCCCCGGTGGGCCGCGCGCGCGCCCCGCTGGCCCCCGCCGAGCCGCCCCGCCGGCCGCACGTGGCGGCCGCGCCTCTCGCCACGGCGCTGCCGGCTGCTTTAATCGCTTTAGCGGCCGTCGTACTAGTTGCTGCCATCGCTGCTACCATCTATATTTGTGCGTCTTGGAACAGGTGAGGTTATAACTTAACGCCACGCCTATATTCTTCAAAGTGTTAGAGATATACCTACAGTACACCCACATATGCGACGGCGCGATTGACTGCTGCGCTGCGTGTCGCGAATGCGATTCTCGCACGGAACAAATATTTGTATGGCCTTACAAGTAATTGTTCCAGGTCTGGCTGTCTGTGTATGTGAGTTTAAACGTTTGTAAACGCACCCACGATACAGGAGAAATTCCTAGTGTGGGGCAACGTTTTTTTTTTAAAGAAAAAAAAAAGAAGAACATATCGCCAGTTACATTTAAGTTCCATGCAATAGGGAGCGAGCCTACTGCCATCTACCGGGCACAAATCCAGACTCCGTATTGCTACTAAGAAATTCCTGATAAAAAATTCCAATAACACTTTGCCCTACCTGGAAATATAACCAACCACCACCACCTTCGTGTGCGTTAGTTAGTTGTTAATGTAGTTATAATGTTGTATATATTTATAGTATTTTTAACAGCCACACAGGTCGATCGGTCAGGTTAAGCTACGCTTGCCGCGGTTGGTCTGTGGATGGGTGACCATCTTTATATACCAAGACTCCTCCGTGGCTCGGAAAGCACGTTAAGCCGTTGGTCCCGGCTGTCATTCGTGGATCTTTGACAGTCTTTACGGATAGTCAGAAGCCCGAAAGTCTGACAACCAGTCTTACCAAGGGGTATCGTATTACCCAGTAACTGGCTTGTGGAGGTCATATAGGCAGTTGCTCCATGTAAAATACTGGTATTCAGCTGCATCCGGTTAGACTGGAAGCCGACCCCAACATAGTTGGGAAAAGGCTAGGCAGATGATGTATATAGTATTTTTAAGTTATATTAATATTGTATTGTATGTGTTTGTATGGGCCTTGAGGCATCAAGGCCCATACAAACACATAGTGAATAAATAACCTTGGACCTCATGCTCAGCAGACCAAACAAGTGTTTAAATGACTTTCTAAAACCACACAGTTTTCTTCTACAAAACATCTATCACAAAAGGTCAATTTCGTTTCTATAGAAACGAAATTGTCAACTATCCCATACAAAAACTCAATACCTAATCGACCTAAATGTATGGCGGCTGATTATTTTATCGCGATTGCGAAGTTTGATACCATGGATAAAATATTTCAGTTTGATAGACACACCCCTAAATACGACCTTTGTGATAAATGTTGTAATATGATGATTATAACTTGATGCTTTTACATCTATACTAATATTATAAAGAGGAAAACTTTGTTTGTTTGTAATAAATAGCCTCAAAAACTACTGGACCGATTTAAAAAAATCTTTCACCATTCGAAAGCTACATTATCCACGAGTAACAAAGGCTAAAGAAATCTACGCGGACGACGTCGCGGGCAGAAGCTAGTAATAAATATACCGGAACCGGTAAAGGACTATATCTAGACCATATTTAGAAACTAATGATCAGAATCGAAAATCTTCTTTAATTTAATCTCCAGAGAACTTCCCATTACAGAGCTGCAATGGAATACGGAAATAATTTTGTACTAAAACATTAACTTTATTGTCCCCAGATACAAGAAACACAAAGAACAAGCCATACAGCAGTACGGTACGCTCAGTATGAGCATGCCAACACCACGACCGGCGTCGGGTTACGAATCTAGTGAGGACGAACCCGCGCCGCGGTACGAAACACAGGTAAATAGACGAGTATGTACTACCTTTTTCATTACATTCGCATGGTAACAATTAGTGCTGGCTTCGCATGCGAGATGAAAAATGTTGCACGTAAGTTTTCATAAGTTTTATTTAACTTATTGGTGCGATTTTAAAATCGGTAAATAAAACGTGAAAAATGTCAGGCCTATGTCCACTGCTGGACATAGGCCTCTCCCAGGCTGCGCCACAACACCCTGTCCTCCGCCTTCCGCATATCCGCATATCATATTCCATCGTTCATACTGCGCTTGCCGATACGAGTTCTCCACTCAAGGACTCGTCTGCTCCACCGGCCATCGGTGCTTCTAAAAACATGGCCAGCCTACTGCCACTTCATTTTGCTTACCCTGCAAGCTATATGGGTACCTCCGGTTCTTTTTTGGATTTCCCCATCAGCTCCTGGATGAGTCTCCAGTATACGGCCTAAGGCCCATTTTCCCGGTGGTAAATTGTTTTCTTTCACCAGTACTATATCGCCTTCTTTGACGTTTCTAGAAGGCTTGTTCCACTTACTACGTGTTTGTAGAGTAGTAAGGTAATCGTTTGACCAGTTCTTCCAATATTGTTGAAACATATGCTCGGTAAGCTGCCACCTACGACGTAAATCGATGTTATTTACGTTATTGTAATCAGAGAGCGGCATAGACAATATTGGGCTTCCTGTTAGGAAGTGTGCAGGAGTGAGGCAGTTGTAGAACTCTTCTGGATCTTCAGTTAGCTGGGAGGCGTCCCACGTGACACTTGCGGATACACGTTCTCCTCTCCAGGAGACTCGTCTGCTCCACCAAACATCGGACCTTCGACAAACATGGCCCGCCAACTGCCACTTCATTTTGCTTACTCTGCAAGCTATATCGGTAAATCCGGTTCTTTTTTGGATTTCTCGTTTAAAGACTTCTCTTCAACTAGTCCGTCCTTTCCATGATGACATAAGGTGCCGAAACGTGGACACTGACAGTCGGGCTGGTCTACAAATTCAAGGTCGCTTAGCGCGCTATGGAGCGGGCTATGCTCGGAATTTCTTCGAAGGATAAAATCAAAACGGAAAAATGTACTAAATTATTTTTATTGGGCACAGCAGTTCGATAAATTATGTAAAAAGCAAGCGAGATCGAGGTCAAGAGTAGGCCCAATACGCAATAAAAAGGCATGCTTATGTAGATAGGTACTCAAAACAAAACCAAAAGCTTTGTCAAATGATTATCAATTTATATGTTTAACTTGTAGCACTGTTTCTAGCATGTTTAATGTCTTGTAAGAAAAAAAAAAACATTAGAAAATAATATTGTTATTCACTTTTGCACGCTGTAAATTCGCAACAAAATTCGCTCATTATTCATTGACAATGATTTAGATATTGGTTAAAAATATTAATATCATTATATTTACAGGTCCTAAACATGGCGGTGGATGACGCAGATTTACAGCTAGACTTCAGTCCAAACAACCACGCTTTTAACATACACAGCGTGCAATACCTATCGAAAGATAATGGTAAGTTTTACTTGTTGTATCTATACTAATATAATAAAGAGGTAAAATTTGTTTTTTCGTATGTTTATATGTATGTAAGAGGCAATTATTAAAAAAAAATCACTGGTAGCAAGCTTTATTATTCCTGAGTGCTATAAATTATATTAATATCTTGCATTTTTATTAAATCAAAACTCAGCCAACATTATTGTAAACCAGTATACACCTCATTTCATGAGCCTAAGGTTAATTAAAAAAAAAAAAATTACTGCATTACCTACATTTCATATCCTTAGCGAACGTTACGATAAATCGACTCTATAAAGTCTTGGGTCATACAAGAGGCTTATCACTACAACGTGTCTTATCCCTAAACACTGTAAATAATGTTAATTAACTGCAAAAAACATATGTATTTGCAACCTAATCGACAACCTTTTCTGATCAAAACATGAAAATATGATATGGCTAACACAACGTTATAATTAGTATCGTGTTTTTTAGGTGAACGCAGCCCAACCCTTTCAGAAACAGCAACCACAGCCCGCGCCTCAAGCGTCAATGAGAATGGCGGCACACTCAACAACATGCACAACAGCCAACTATTCGAGCCAATAGCCAACAACACGACACTCATACGCAACACTCAAACGCTCAACCGTCGTGTGCCAAACGCTCATCCACTCAACAATGCGTTAGGAACGTTACCACGCGTCAACAACAATGGAGTTGGTGGCGGGTTGTTGGCTACGACGCTGGGAAGGAAAATAAATGGTGGGAACAATCATAAGAAGAAAGCTACGCAGCCTATTATGGCGTATGATGAGATACCTGGATTGCAGAGGTTCGTTTTGATTTTTGTATTTTCACGCTTAATTACCTGAAGTTTGAGAGACATACGGATGTTCATACAAAAGCTACGCATTAAACCCATCTATCTGCTAGATTAGCTAAATCTGTCTTCTGTTGTACTAACATCTTGGTGGGTCCCGAGTGGCTATACTGCAGCTCGGGATAACTTCAGATCAAATACCGCGTTCCGATATTTATCGGAACGTGGCCTCTTGACGTTTCTATTGTTGAATCGGTTGGCTAAGTTACGGTATCGTCACGTTCATGTGTTCGGGAATCCGGAAGGTGCCCTCTGTCGACAACACCACGCGTTCTGGTTTCCGTTTCAGAACTGTCTTCCGGTTTCCCGAACACATGAGTGACATGAACGCGACGATCGCATATTCGCGCCGGCGATCTTTTTGGAAGCCGTTGGTCCCGGCTGCCATTCGTGGATCTTTGACAGTCGTTATGGGTCGTCAGTAGCCCGAAAGCCTGACAACCAGTCTTACCAAGTGGTATCGTATTACCCAGTCACTGGGTTGTGGAGGTCAGATAGGCAGTCGCTCCATGTAAAATACTGGTATTCAGCTGCACCCGGTTAGACTAGAAGCCGACCCCAACATAGTTGGGAAAAGGCTAGGCAGATGATGATGATCTTTTTGATTAGCCCAGTACGTATATTTATCAAATAAATTGAACTACTTCCAATAATAGTTTTTTCTATTCCAGGGCATCAGACAACGATAATGTAACGTTCGGCAAGAGAAACTTCTCCGGTTATAATTACGACCAATCACCGGTGGAGACCACTACGGAGTTATAAAACCACAACTATAACATAAATAGTGAATAACAAGACTTTCTCTGTTAAAGTGCTAACACAAGACTTATAAAGTGACTAAAACCCTGAAGTGAATAGAAGTGGATTCCGTCCGAAAATCATTAATTAATTTTAAAAACATATTTTTATAACGTTTGTGTTCAACGAATATAATAATTCTCTTCGTGTAAGAATACGACTGAACTTTCAAATAATTAATGTTTAAAAATGTGAATAACGAATTTTTAGATAATTATATTTTTGTACTTATTGGTAACGTGATTTCTTAGCCAAGGCTAGTCCCGTTTTTATGAACAAATGTGCATAATAATGATGTAAATATGGCATTACATGGTGATGTATATTTTTAAGGTACCTGAATTGTAAATACAGGTACAAAGACTTCTTTACTATTTTTGCAAATCTCTATTTTTACGCATCTCTGGCAAAGTGCCATCTATCAACTTCGTTTAAATTTTATACGTAATTTGACATCGTTTATATTGGCGCCAATGTTTGTTCTGAAACTTTTGTAAACAATCGATCCTTGACTGCCTTGTGGGATCAAACGTTGGACCCAATATATTGGCGATAAAGTGAACTTTTCTTACGATTGTAGCTTTTATCTGATATTTCATTCTAGATTTCTTGAGAAAGAAACTTTTTAGCTTTCTTCTTTTTACATATTCTTTACGAATTTTGTGCCAGTTACTGTTAAAATGTATTATAAGGTTTTTACTACGTCTTTACTTGCGTGCGGAAGGCCGCAAAAACGCGAACTTTCTCCTATTTTTATAAGAAGGAAACATTTTTATACCATCATAACAATACGTGGGCGTAGATTTATAAAAAATAAAATATTATTAGCATAATAAATAAAAATGCTCAGTTTTTTTTATAGAATTTTTATTTTTGAATCTGGCTTCAAAATGTGATTTGTGCCAAACCGATACTAACGTTTTTTTTATTTTATTTATTACGTATTGGAGAGTAAAATGTTACCTAATGTAATTTCATTGTATATCTTGTAAAATAATAAAATGTTTATTTTGATTGTGAAAAATAAATTGTATCATAATTTTGTGGTAAAATTGTTAATATAATTTTTGAAATAAATTAATTTTTATTATCAACTTTTGTTTTGAATAAAATTTCCCATTTCAATCTACTCAAATGTTGGCTCGTGTGCATTTCAAATTGGCATGTTATTGTGAACAAGCTCAATTTATGGACCTTCCCGATATAATACTATTTTTTAAAAGACTAAACCTTTAGATAAGTAACAGCATAAACCACAACTTTTGTTCTAGGATTTTTAACATTTAATAGATTTACCAAAAAAAAATAAATGCCAAGGATTGTAGTTTGTTTTTTAGATATGTATTTCCTAGTAAGTACCGACCCTGTATTTGCAACGCACAGTTTTTTTACCTACTTAATTAGTGGTGGTTTTGGTACCGCGTTGTAGCATAAACTGAACTTTATTGTGTAGGAATAATTTTTCCATAAACTGTTTCACATTTTTGGCAAATAATTCGCGAACGCAGATTACCTACTTTGTTCAGAATTGATATGACAACAGTTCTGGAGTTCAATAAACATCACTTCGCGGAACTTACTAAAGCTCAACACAATTAAATCCACTTACCCTTACTCTATACCATATCTCCTAAGTTACAACGCAGTAAAATAGTGTACCCTAAAGGCGACGTAAAACGCATTTAAAGGGTAGACCCAAGGACCCCTTTATACCATTCTGAATGGTTGTGTCAAATAGAATTTTAATGATCAAACCCAATCCTTTCCTTGAACCTTCTGACGAATTAAGTTAAGCCGGTGAAAACCCGTCGAAACTTCATTCGTAAGTAATTACATAGGTTTTATGTTAAACAAATCATTGTGAATGAGATTCGAATTATCTTAACACGGACGGATTTTTGAAAATTCATTGAATAAGCGTTAAAAGTTTGTATGGAAATTCGTAATGTTTGCCGATTACGAATCTGGCAGCGGCCTTTTGTATAAAAACCCAAGATTAGTTGATCACTGTTATGTCAAGAAATGTTTTTGTCCTTGTCTAACCTAACTAGCTGTTTTCATTGATGTTTTGTAACCCAGTCGCAAAAAAACATAAATGCTTTTCATCATTGAAAGAATTGTAGAAGGGCTCATCAAACCACATATACATGGAACTCCCATGTATATGTGGTTTGATGAGCCCTTCTAAGAAATCAATCAACATTACGATTTCTTCACGTTTATTTTGACTGAACGTCTTTACATATTGCCGACTAAGCTAGCACTGTTTTTTCCTAAAACAAAAAACCTTTTTTATTAGCTGGTGATGCTAAGGCTATATGGGATGCTTAATTGTTACAAAACCGACATACATACTTAATCAGCCTGTAATGTTCCCACTGCGGGGACACAGGCCTCCTCTCGGTGAGAGGGAGTGGCATCACTAACCGTAATCCACAACGCGGGCCCAATGCGGGTTGGCAGATGTCACATGTCTCCGAATTTTTGGTTCTAGGACATGCCAATGCCGGTTTCACGATGTTTTCCTTTACCGTTTTGAGAGCATTGGTGATGAAATAATTTACACAAAGTAAAGCGCCCGTCTGGGTCCGAACCTTCGAGCGACTCATAAGTTGCGGCCGTTAGCACTTGGCGACCGCTGCTCATTCTTACAAACTAGTTAGTTAGTTCATACTATTATATTACATCCTGGAAGGAATAGGTGGAATACACGTGGAATACTACGTGGAATTACAAGTCACCTGTAGATACATATGTATACCAGTACATTATCTTAGTGCCAAGAAAATTTTGTCATTACGAAATTCAACCCACCCTGCAGCCCTACATTTTTACTTAGGGTACATAAAAAGAAGGGACCTCATTGAGAAACTGCGAGCGTCAACTTTTGATGGATCGTGAAAACGCGGAGATGTCGGGAGGCACTTGTTTCATTGCTCCAAGGAGAAGGATTACTTATTTGATGGAAAAAATGTGGACTCTCCTCTCTCATTACTTAAAGAGCACTATCATGTATGTCATGTAAGTAACAGGTTAATAAAGGCTCGATTATATAGGATGGATTTTTGAGATGGGACAGGCACTTTGTCCGATGTAGCTACAGGACGACGGTCTTAGTAGACTGTCCTTAACTTTTAAGAAATTTTAATCTGCGTTCACAAATTTTGAAAAAAAAACTTGAGAGATGTCAAGGGACACCCGGATGGAACGAAGTTCAAAGAGAGAGAGAGAGACAGACAGACAGAGAAACACGCGCACGCGGCACGGCTTACAACTACCTATAGCAAAAAGTGTCGTTCCAACTTTTGGTCTTAATTTTTTCCGTCTAGCCCCCTTTCGCAACGCGCGATAAGGAACTTCGTTCCAAAAATTACATTCAACAAGAAAATGGGCAGTGTTCACGAAAACTTTTTGATGTCAATCGAAGATGTTTCTTATAAGGATAAAAAACTGTATTCGGACCAACTGAGGTTTTGTACTAGAAAAGGCGGAAATTACAAAAAACTTTTTCCATACATTTTGTAGGAAATGAGACTCAAACTTACTTTTTATGATGGATTGGCCGATGCAATGAAGACTGGCGGAAAATAAAAAAAAAATTAACTTCGAATCACGAACGAGTACGGGTCCTAATTTTGTTTTGGCCGAAAAACAAAATGATTGGTCATGGATGTCCTGTCCAATAATTTACACAATTTGGGTGTAAACCTACTGAAAAGCTACTGCCTAAAACTTGATGAAACGGCATTAATTGTGACGGATTTTTTCATTTTAACCAGAATATTTCTTTCGCAATAAAAATTAAAAATTCAACACTAAATGGTGCATAAGTAATTACATTACCCAATCTCGTCTTCAACCCTTCACAGGGCGCCCGAATATTTCGCGAGCACATCGCATCGGTCCGCGCCAAGCAATCTTGCTTGCGTACATTTTTAAATTTAATATCTCTTTGTAGCGTGGTCCTCTGGGAATATAACGTCGTGCGGAATTACAGAAACGTCGAATGATATAAAATTCTATGTTGCCTTACCTAATGACTTATTCCATTGCCGACCTGCGGGGTAGGTACTTGAGTAACACACTAACGGTAGGAATCACTTTCATGTTCAACCACATTCATTGCGTTATTTATGTTATTGAGCCTTCGATCAATAATAGTACTAGATTAAGGATCAGGAACAAAATCAGTCGCTCAAGTGGCCACGTTTGCACACACGTAAACATCTACATTTCTTAGAAAAAAGTTTAATAATATTAACAACCTTAATGCTACATAAAGTTTAATTACCATTGCAAAATATATTTAAAATGTCGCCTGAAAATAAAATGATTCTATTTTTAAATTTTCAGTCATTTATTCTAAAATGAAACTTAAAGTCTAAGTACTTAGTAAGGTTAAAAACATACAAATTTAAATAAGACCACAAAAGTATTTCTGGTCTTATTTTTTCGGTCCGTTTTTGAAGCGTTTATCGGGAATCTAGTACTATTATTGATCGAAGTATTGAGCAGACAAATTTTTCGATCATAAGAAGCAATGGATTAGCAATATCCTTCAAAATAATTGAGATAATTGTGATTAGTCGTGTGTTACGCAATTTGGGTGCTGTGTGAGTTAGCGGCGAGTTTTTGAGTAATGTGATCTTTGTTGTAAGTTAATTTTACGTTAAGTTCACCTTTGTTTTAACATTTAGGTAGATGAATCGAACGTACTTTTCGATTTGTATCGAGCGCTAGAGAATACACGTCAGACAAAAATGGAGCTGCATTTACGTAAACGGAGTCCTAACTGTAACAAAATAACCATCTTATACTACTTAGATATATAGAGAACCGAACTTGACCCATAAAATATCTGGACCACCCGCTTTAGGTCCCAGACGGCTATCGCTCACAAATTAATGTTTGTGAAATTAGTTCCAGTTTGATGTTACTCAGTAACTGCTGGCGTGGGAGAAATTGTCCTCCCTTGTATAGTAAAGACGAGAAACGGGGACGCAATAGTGTGCATTCTTGCTACATTGGAGCATGCTATTATGTAGTACCTAGGTACCTATTTGGAATATTCCCTATTAGTTTTGGAGCTGACTGAAGATGTTCATATACCTAATAATAAATACCTCTCGCGACGATGTTACGTAATATGCATGTGGCTAAGTAAGAAAAGTTTACATTCATCATGATGACTACGTTAAGAGATGAGATACTTCGTTGTTAAAATTGCCCATAAAATTCTCTTTCAGCCTGTTCCTAATAAATATACATCGAGACAGTCGTTACGGGTAGTCAGAAATCCAAAACAGTCTGACAAGCAGTCTTACCAGAAGGTAACCTTGTAACAGTTGTAACTGGGTTGTGGCGGTCAGTCGCTCCATGTAATGTAGGTAGGTACTGGTATTCAGCTGCATCCGGTTGAACTGGAAGTGGAGTTGAGTTGAAGCAAAGAGTATCACAGCCTAGGTAGGTACTGCATTTCTAACTTAATAATGCATTGTGCCTGCAGCGGAATATCACGATGTTACGACAGTGTAACCTAGCCTTAACAGTCTGTTAATGCTTATGACCGGACCATCGTTACTTGCATACTAATGCGCCTGATGAGTTATGGGACTAAGTGAAGATAAATCATGATGTCTTATTTCAATTATGTAGGTTATACGTCTCATCTCATTGTATAATACAATGTAGTCTTTTTGTCTTCAAGTAGACACGAATTATCCCGGTTCCAGAGTCCACAACATAAAGCAAGTTGACAACGCGTTGAACTAGCCATATTTACCTAATTTTGACCGTTCTTCCTATGAAAAAAAAGGGCGCTGGACGACATCGCCAAATCGCTCGCCTACGCGCACGTACATATGTGCATCCCTTTCCTTATTGACATTTGACATGCTCTAAATTTACTTTATAATACGTAGAATCAGATATTTTAATTTGGCGCACCTATTCAATTTCGTCCTATATTTATGAAATGGCAAGCAAAGACGAAGTCGACCATTCTGCCAATGTCAAAAGTGAATTGGAATAGAAAGCGCGCATGATAAAAAAAAATTACAACAACTGATGGATCAATAAAAATTCTTCGATTAATACAGTTGAACACAATGTAGACCTAGTTGGGTTAGTGCGGGACTGAAACCAACAAAGAAATAAAAATGAATATCAATCAATCAATCAATCAATCAATGGGTCAATTTATGGGTTTTTTTTTTCAGGATGGGAAATCATCAAATTATGACCCCTCCCGCTCTGGGTGGAGCAGAAGGGAGTGTCAGATTCTTACTGACTAAAACCCACCCGTGTTCCTTCCTCAGCCCTTTATGTTTCAGGGCAGCGGTAACCCTTTCGGACGATCCCGCTACCCTGGCAGGGTCAATTCATGGCTTAGATATTAATTTTATCACTGCATAGGTATACATTGTGGAATGTAATATATGTTGTGATACCTTAACTTACCTACTTAGATACCTACCTACTCGAATTTATAATGTACCTATGATTAATACGGTATATCGTCATCCATAAAACCTCAGAGTTAGTTACTCTTTAATAGATATGCATGTAAAATCTCTACCTACTATGTACAGACGCCAGCAGGTCAAGCTACCCGAAACTGTCAAATTTTCCCAATCAACCTTGAACCTTAATGTTTTAGAGATAAAGTTGAATATCTATTAAAGAAATTTGACAGATTGTAGTAGCTTGATGTGCTGGCGTCTGTACTCGTAAATCAAACTATTGTTGCTTTGTTGTGTGGGTGTAATTTCTCATTTTTATTGTGTTATGCATATTATTATTTTCCACAGTTAACAATTTGATTAAGTATTTTTTATAATTGATGCAACCTATTATTTATTTATGTACTTAGTTGCACATAAAGCAATGATAAAGGTTTACAAGCAACATTGACGTCCACAAGTAGGTAATCCTATTATACTAGGGTCATTACAAACGCAAAGTTAGAGTCATGACTCATTATGCCAATAACAATAACACAGTCAGTTGTTAACACACAAGAAAACGAATGACAAAAACCAGGATTGATTCTAGTTGCCCCATTTTTTCCCGTGTGGAAGTCCTCATGGATACTCTCCTTCTGGGAAGAACGGAGGGTTCTGTCCTACTGACTAAAACTCCACTCTTCCTTCTACTACCATAAGTCGGGGGCCCGAGAGATACATGTACATTAGCGGTCATTCGCCGCACCCCCGACTGGTATCAGCCCGCCATGCTTAGCAGGCTCCGACGCCAAGCGCAGCCGATCCGCAAGGTGTCCGTTACCCCAGCCAGATGTTGTCGAAAATGGTCATTTGAATCTTATAGATAATTAGTTGTGCAGCTTCTGTAATTGTTGCACACATTTTTAAATTTGTTGCGCTTATAGTTTTTTAATTATTTCACAAAAACATATCCTGCTGCGGTAACGTTACTCCAGCCAGACCTTTTTCTTTCTAATGGGAGTATTTAAATAAATACTAGCTATAAAATTAGTTGTCTATATGAAGTAAATGTTGTGCCTTATTTTGTATTTGTTATTTCTTCGGTTGCGAAGTTATTCGAGATTTTGCTGGGGTAACGTTTCTGGTTTTGCTAGATCTTTGAAACGGTTAAGCGGATTCTTATCATATTTTGTACATGACTTCTTAGGAATTAGTTTAAATTTGTTCAGCAATAAAAAAACCAAAATAATGCATAGCTTAAAGGTTATTTCATTAAATAGAAAAACACTTCAATTGGTCCCAGCACTCTCAATAAGAGGTTTAAAGACTTACTTTAAACGTTATTTTGAAGCTTGTAATTGCCTTCAAATGTACGTGAAGTTTCATTAGTATCCTGTAAGTATTTAACAAGCTATGATGATATTCAGTTCTTCACCAGCACGGTCATGAAGCGCGCGGTGTTATTTGGCCACTGATAAGCCTGTTTATGGATATATGAACTGAATGTTATGTCAATTATTAGTTGTTTAGTTCAGTTGTATATCAGTAAAATTTCAGCGTAATACATTGGATAATTAATGAGATAATACGATTAAAGTCATTAGGAAGTGAATGACCGTGGTAACCCGACCAAGTTGAGGTGGTTACGAAAAAGCGAAAACGTAGAACATTATGCTATCTTTTGAAATGTTTAGTATAATACACCTTACAATTTCGGTACAGACGCGTACACTGTTAAATACATAATAATATAATAATATCTGTACTATGAAAACATTATTATTATCTTCCAGTTGCACATACTTATCAAAAATCACCGATAACACGTGTTCGGTGGGACGCGGGAGGGGTGGGGTGAAGGGGTAATTCATTGTTTGCATAACGCACTAAACATGCTCCATAATCACATAATTCATCTTGTAGAGTGCGCGTGCGCTTCCGTAGTTCCGTTTCCTGTTTTTGCAAATATTTATTGAGTGCGTGAGAGCTATTTAATAAGTGTGCGAATTACTGTTAATGTGGAGTGCTTCTATTGATGATCATAATTATGGTGCGTTGCTTGATGAATTCACGAACAAGGTAAGCTTGCATAATGTAACTGCAGAAATAGTAGCAAAATTATTATTAGTACATTTTGTTAGGTACTTATCTAAAACTGTATTTTTTTAAGGCTTAAATATTTGAATTTAGGAACTTACTTATTTTTCCTTAGTTATTACCTGGACTGGAATTCTTGACAATGATAACGACAAAGTAATAGAAAATTTCAAGAAAGCAAAATTACTATCTGTAATTTTAATCTGTGATTGTTTTTAAGTATAATTAATACTTTAAAAGTTCAATTAAATTGATTATTTTACCTCTTAATAAAAATTCTTTAATAAACATGTAGTTTTTTTAAAACTTGTGTACATGTCTGTACTAAATTTGTAACACTATCCTACATATTTTAGAAGGTAGCATAATGTTCTACGTTTTCGCTTTTTCGTAACCACCTCAACTTGGTCGGGTTACCACGGTCATTCACTTCCTAATGACTTTAATCGTATTATCTCATTAATTATCCAATGTATTACGCTGAAATTTTACTGATATACAACTGAACTAAACAACTAATAATTGACATAACATTCAGTTCATATATCCATAAACAGGCTTATCAGTGGCCAAATAACACCGCGCGCTTCATGACCGTGCTGGTGAAGAACTGAATATCATCATAGCTTGTTAAATACTTACAGGATACTAATGAAACTTCACGTACATTTGAAGGCAATTACAAGCTTCAAAATAACGTTTAAAGTAAGTCTTTAAACCTCTTATTGAGAGTGCTGGGACCAATTGAAGTGTTTTTCTATTTAATGAAATAACCTTTAAGCTATGCATTATTTTGGTTTTTTTATTGCTGAACAAATTTAAACTAATTCCTAAGAAGTCATGTACAAAATATGATAAGAATCCGCTTAACCGTTTCAAAGATCTAGCAAAACCAGAAACGTTACCCCAGCAAAATCTCGAATAACTTCGCAACCGAAGAAAGAACAAATACAAAATAAGGCACAACATTTACTTCATATAGACAACTAATTTTATAGCTAGTATTTATTTAAATACTCCCATTAGAAAGAAAAAGGTCTGGCTGGAGTAACGTTACCGCAGCAGGATATGTTTTTGTGAAATAATTAAAAAACTATAAGCGCAACAAATTTAAAAATGTGTGCAACAATTATGTACAGAAGCCGCACAACTAATCCAAACTAATATTATAAATGCGAAAGTAACTCTGTCTGTCTGTCTGTCTGTCTTTGCTTCACGCCTAAACTACTGAACCGATTTGTGTGAAATTTGGTACAGACATAGTTTGGAACTTGAGAATGGACATAGGATAGTTTTTATTACAAAAAATAAAAAATAAAATTTATTCCGGACATACAGCGCCATCTATTGGTCAAGAGTCGGTTTCATCTATTGGTGAAGTCACTATTCCACGCGAACGAAGTCGCGGGCAAAAGCTAGTTATCTATAAGATTCAAATGACCATTTTCGACAACATCTGGCTGGGGTAACGGACACATCCGCAAGTCCTCCCATAAAGGCCACTGCGTGCCACTTCTTTGGGAACTGTTCGAGCGAGACCTTCTAAAATGTAGTTTCTTATTGAAAAGAATGAGCGAGAAACTCCACCGTAACTCTTTTAAAATGTTTTACAATATTTTGTATACATTAATTTATTCTTGATGCCTCGTATTCACATATATTATTATATAACTATACTAGCTTCTGCCCGCGGCTTCGCCCGCGTGGATGTCGGAAATTATCCCACGGGAACGTGTTAACAGGATAAAATGTATGAGCTTCCCCAGGATGCCATCTATCTCTATGCCAAATCAGAAGTTCAGTGGTTTAGGTATGAAAACGTAACATACAGTTTCAAGTTCAAATCCTCCCCTTAAAAACTGAATTACCCCTTTTTGTCCCGTCAGTGGTAAATTTTCGACAACTTTACATACTTATTATTAATTATTTTCTGTCAAAAGTCTCAACACTGAGTTTTGAGTTACTCGGACCGCGCATTCAATTTCTTCCACACAAACTTAACACCCCTATATCCCCCTTTGTTGAAAAACTTATAATGATAACCTTTATTACTTACTTAGGCAAGTATTCTTGCCAAGTTTCAAGTTTATTAACTAAATGAATAAGATTTTTCATATAAACTGTATCCCCCGCTATTCACCCACACAGGGGTGGAATTTTGAAAAATCGTTTGGGATTATTCATAACTTGATTCAAAAATTATTTATTCCAATTTTCGAGTTAATCAAGCCACGCATTATAATCCTCCCTTGTTTTTTTTTTTATTTAAAAATTAACTACCCCTTTTCAACCCGTTAGGGGTAGATTTTCGAAAAACCCTGATACATCAACATGTTACTCTTTATTTTTGGTCTTAAGTATAAACACTGAGTTTCGAGGTAATCGGACCGCACATTCAAATTATTCCACACAAACTTCAACACCCCTATATCCCCCTTCGAGGGGTATTTTTGAAAAACTTATAATGATAAACTTTATAACTTACTTGGGCGAGTATTCTTGAAAAGTTTCAAGTTTATTAACCTAATGAAGAAGATTTTTCATATAAACTGTATCCCCGCTTTTCACCCCCACAGGGGTGGAATTAAAAAAAAAATCGTTTGGTATGTGTTCATAACTTGACTCAAAGATTATTTATACTAATTTTCGAGTTAATCAAGCAATGCAGTAAAATCCTCCCCTGAAAAATTTATTACCCCATTTCAGCACGTCAGGGGTAGATTTTCAAAAATCCCTGATACACATATTCTTTACTTTCAATATTAGGTATAAATACTGAGTTTCGAGTAAATCGAACTTCGCGCTAAAATTCTTCCATACAAACTTTGAAACCCCCCAACCCCTTATTAGGGGGTAGTTTAGAAGAAAAAAAAAGTAACAATCTTCATAATTTATTTAGATAAGTATTCGTGCCAAGTTTCAAGTTTATTAACTCAAGGAATAAGATTTTGCATACAAACGAAATCCCCCCTTTTCACCCTCTTAGGGGTGGAATTTCGAAAAATCCTTTCTTAGTGGATGCCTACTCTTCACGAAGAACACACCCTCCAAATTTCATGTCTCTAGGACCAGCGGTTTAGGCTGTGCGTTGATCTATCAGTCAGTCAGTCAGTCAGTCAGTCAGTCAGGACTTTGAATTTTATATATATAGATGTGAATACGAGTACGAGGCATCAAGAATAAAATTAATATATTACAGTAAGTAAAACGAATTGGAAATAAAGCAAGGACAGATTAATTATGTTATATACACCGTTAAATTGTGATATGTTTCAATCCTTAATTGATTTTAATCCTTAAAAAAAATCAGTTGATCCATAAATTTATGTTCGCATAACTCGATATAATGTATGGATCAACTGATTTTTTTTTTCACGATTTCAGTAGGCCCCCAGGTTTACCTTATCTTAATGATACAAACTTACTGACCCAAAAGTATCCCATAGACACACAGAGGGACGTACAAAAGCTGCCGGACGTACCCTTGAAATCTCAGACAGAGCCTAAAACGTTTCTTTTAAAACTAAAAGCCTTTTCGTATGTTCCTGTTTACTTATTTATTGCAGGTATAAGAATGAAGGTTTATCAACTTTGTTACTACCCTACCATGAAAGATAATAATATCCTAGTAATGTTATTAATTTGAGGGGAGCCTGCCGTTATGCCAAAATTTCACTATCCAAACAAATTTTTGCAACTTTTTTTTATACCAATGCAATATTTGGAATGATTTTAGTACGTACAGACGCCAGCACATCAAGCTACTACAATCTGTCAGATTTCTGTATTAGATTTTCGACTTTATTGCTAAAGCGTTAGGTTCAAGGTTGATTGGGAAAATCTGACAGTTTCGGGTAGGTTGACCTGCTGGCGTCCGTACATTTTCTTTTGGTCAAATTTTTACTCGGCAGAATATTACCAAGGATAATGTCATTAAGCCATTAGGCCTTTAATCAAATGATTTATTACAGCAAACAATCTTTAGACAATAAACATTTAGTCAAATAAGATTTTTTTAGGAATTATATAATAAAAAAATGCACCTTTATTAGATGTCATTTGCGTACTTCTTTGTAAGTTTATGTGCTTGAATTTTTCTAAATCAAGTCAAATGTATGCCTATAACTACATATCATATGTTTACGAACGACAAATGAAAGATGAACTACTACCAGAACTGTAGGTTAGATTAGAATCCATTTTAATATTATATTATATTGATTGACAATTTTCTTAGAGTTTAGTGAAATTTGCAACGTAACACGCATATATCTTTTTAAATCCAAACAGCTAGGTTAGCATATAACTGTGACCACACAGCGCCAGAAACATATTTTATAATGTAAAACTAAACTAACAAAACACACTGTAATTTAATTTGTATATTTTGTGCAACTGACATAAAGATGCAAATCTTTGTCATTGACTAAGCAATTGATTGAATTGAAATGGTAAATTGAAAACTGACGATACTAAATATTGGGTTATTTTATTTTGCATAAAATTATAATGTTATACCAACTGAAATATTTGACTACATAACAATTGGTAAAAGTACTAGATGGTAAGCAAGTTATTGTTTAAACGTTCACTTGCCAAATATTAGGTTTGCGTTACAATTATTTGTGAAGAGTTTATTTGATAAGTAATAATTTGGCAAATGAAATTATGCGGAAAATTCTTTGGAAAGTGACAATTTTTTTTTTGATGAAGCATTGGAGACCCAAATTTGAGAGTTTGTGTGTTAGGATGTTTGTTAGCTCAATCACACGAAAACGGCTGAACGGATTTGGATGAAATTTGGAACATAGATAGTTTATATCCTGGATCCCGTGGGATATTTTCGACATCCACGTGGGTGAAACTTTAAACAAAATCTAGTAATTTAATAATTATACCTACAAATCTAGAAAATCAACGAAAGAAAATTGAATAATTAAGTGATGGGGAGTTAAGTCTTTAACTACAGCTACGAGCCCTTCTTTAGACACGGGCCCCTCTTTAGCTACAGCTACGAGCCCTTCTTTAGACACGGGCCCCTCTTTAACTACAGCTACGAGCCCTTCTTTAGACACGGGCCCCTCTTTAGCTACAGCTACGAGCCCTTCTTTAGACACGGGCCCCTCTTTAGCCACTAGCCTCTGAAAAAAATCATGAAAGTAGTTTTTTTATAATGCCTGTAACTGAAGTAATAAATGCTCCAAGGTCAATGACATTATATTATTATGTTAATTAAGTAATGTTCACATTCAGCGGATCTACAACGTTTTTCAATGTACGGTCACCAAAAGGAGGTAAGTAACCAGGGTCGTCGGATATAATGGAACTTTTGTAAGAAACGGATGGATGTTTTGGAATAAAATTAATAGAAAACAAAAACGAAAACATCCATCGGTTTCTTACTAAACGTCAACTAAGTATATGCGACGACCCTGGTTACTTATGTATCTCCTTTGGTGACTGTACCTACATTGAAAAACGTTACCTAGGTAAGTCTGTATTAATTCGAATTCGTTCCGCGACGGTGGAAGTTTTCACATTTTATTGTATTTATTTAATGAGTTACTTGAATCATATTATAAAATTGGTGTTGCCTAAGATTATTATACCTACCTAAAAACGGAATTTGTGGAAATATTTAAGTAATACCTATTCAATGTACCCAGATAAAAGTAACTTTTACAGATGAAATAAACACAGAAAATTGGTACAGAAATAGAATTTAAGTACTTAGAAAATTAAATGTAGGGACAAGAAGAAATTCAAGGAAAATAATAATCTGGCTAAGTGAATACGAGTCCTTGAAGAATTTTAGAGTCGCGTAGGTGCCAAAGAAACTGTTAGGGATCCTTATTTATTAATTATCATTTCAGCAGAAAAACGTCTACTGCTGGACATAGGCTCCTGTTCTGTGCTTTTCGCATCCTGCGGATTTCACCAGGTCAGTACGCGGTCGCCACTCCAGAACGGTTCGGCCCCATCGGCTATCGATTCTGCGAGCAATGTGCCCTGCCCACTACGACTTAACCTAGGCAATTCTTCGGGCTATGTCGGTTACCTTGGTTCTCCTATGGATCTCTTCATTTTTGATTCAATCGCGTAGGCAAACGCCAAGCATAACCCTTTCTATTCTCCTCTGGGTGACTTTCATGAGGCCCATTGTAAGCTACCACGTTATACCTTATTTATAAACAAAGATCTAAAGACAAAGGTCTTCAATCAGTGTGTTCCACGTTTTGGCTCCAAAAGTAATAACAGGTATTACTTTTGGAGTCAAAACGTGGACACTTATGGTAAGTTCCAAAACTCAATTTTGGTGTAAGTTTTTTCATATTTTTCACAAATCATAAATCGGTCAAAGACTATTTATTAATTGTGCTTTTTATGCATCTAAATCACTGACGCTGGCAGGCAGCGCCATCTAGTGGCTTCCAACTACAATTTATGTCGCTAGCTCGCTTTCAGAGTATGCCCTCAAATATAGATGGCTTAGCGCCCTTATCAAATCAGCTTTTTTACCAGTCAGCCCTATTCTTGCAGAAGACTAAAACATAAAAAGATCTTTCGTATCCTTAAGTACTCAAAATACAGGACCTGATACTAAAGTCAAGTCTCTTAGCCGGTTTTATATTAATTAGAACAATAAAATTAAACACAGTTTATCGTTTCCATATTACTACCTACTACCTAAATTAAAAAAAAAAACAAAACGACCCAGTCAATTAATATTCCCGTTGAACTAATTTGAACATTTTCATTGACAACAAAAACGAAAAATGAGTTATGACCGCACATAGATCCCGTACCCACACGGGCGATTTTTTAACGCGGCGATTTTCAATCTCGCAATGGATTTTCAACGTACTACTGAGCGCCGAGAGTTGAAATTTAACAGTGTATTTTTTTGACGCTCTGGGATGGGATGGATTGTCAATTCTCGGCCTAACACCGAGAGTTGAAAATCAAATGCGCTAAGAAAATCTTCGCGTTAATGAATCCCCCGTGCGAAACAGGGCATCGCGTTTGTTAAAATGTCGCTCACAAAGCTAATGATGCGACATGCGACCTGTTATTTTATTTTACGACTAAACGGCACACATATTTTTTTTATTGATTAATCGTGCAAATATTCGTTCAACGTTTAATTATTTTATCGAATTTGTTCAACTGTAATCTTGCATATTTTTTTAATTGTTTGAAACGTTTTCAATAGATAGTGAATAATTAATGTTTGCACGGCGAAGATAATAAATACGAATGCGGTTGTAGTAAGTATATACAGTTCAGTTGTAATGTTGGTGTACGTTGGTTTTTTTATTTTAACTTTTGCAGGAGGTGTTTTCTGCGGTCAAAAGCCACCACCATGCGATTCAGGTAGGCTTATTTCTTTATTTATTTTTCATGATTTTTTTACAATATATTTTAACCAGAATGTTGTATAGTCAAATGCCTTCAAAGAAAATTAGGCAGATATATTATAATATATACATGTTGATTGTTTTAATCCTTAAAAGGGGTCATTCTACTCATCATTATGAACAACTTTTACTACGGGACCAAACCTGGAATCGCGAAAAAAAATCAGTTGATCCATAGATTTATGTTCGTATTTATAACTCGACATAATGTATGGATCAACAGATTTTTTTTTTGTAGTATGTACAGTCACAAGCACTAATATATCAACACTTGGAAACTTTCAATAGCGATTTTTGCGTGAAATAACGAAAACAACAATGAAATACGACACATTGCAAAAAACCTGTGGGTTCGAAAATACTATGTTCGTAGCAAAATAAAATTTCATTAAAAAATAAAGGTGTAAATCGCTTTTAAATAAAGCCAAGTGTATACATACTTACGCTCGTGACTGTACTTCCATACTACACATAAATGAAAAAGTTATATTATATAGGATTTAATAAGAGATTAAATGTTCACGCTTATAGATCCGTCCTGCCCAAAAAATGAACATTATACACGAAATAATGCACGATGTATAAGGACCTGTGCCAACAAGCACGTGCCGATCTCCAATAATTGCAAGCCCTTCACGGGATGCGTCTGTGACGGCGACCTTGTAAGACTCAACGATGATGCCAGTGGGCCCTGTGTTCCTGAACAAAATTGCCGTAAGTGGACATCATTTCAAACTAGACTTAAAGACAGAATTTAACCCGAATTTAAAGATCGCGTCAGGAGTGATGTACAAAGCACTTGAAAGGATAAATAGTTATTAATTATTTTTTAATTTGGTGATTTTTAAGAGCGTTTACAACGTACGGCATTTCATACAAACTTTCAAGTCCTTGTTTTCGAAATGCATGAGCCGATTTTAATGAAATTTCATACGCATAAGCAGGATACATAGGCCTAAAAAGTTAGTAAAGAACATTTTCGAAATGTCGTATTTAAAAAAAGATAATTGGAAATCTCTCTTTCTATGGAAAATTTAAAATCGGTTGAATTTAGCTGTAACACTATTTTTCGAAAATGTTCTCAATTAACTTTTTAGACCTATATATATCCTGCTTATGCGTAGGAAGTTTAATTAAAATCGGTTCATGCATTTCGAAAAACAAGGACTTGAAAGTTTGTATGAAATGCCGTCCGCAATGATTTTCGGCTTCTTATCGCAACTGTTTTACATTGCTCTCCTATTTTTGAAACTATATATCTTTATAACGTGTAACTTTATACTCGTACAATCAATTCGGACATCTTGCAGTTGCCAAACGGTCGTTGCTCCCCTGTGTCTTAACGAAGACGACATGAATTATAACGAACAAACGCGACTTGCTTCTGTTTCAGCGTCATATCCATACAAACTAGCGCGACAATGGTATACTTGCGCGACTATCGTTTTCGATTAAGACACGGCTATAGACTATGGCCAAAGCTTACACTTGACTAATCCAGATTTAGTCCAAGGTCTTCACGATAACACTACCTACAGGCGATGCACCTCTTAAACGCAGGTTACCATCATGGTAACCTGCGTTTAAGAGGTGGATCGCTATATGAAATTAACTCTAGTTAATCCTCTTCATCTTCGAAGAGGACCTCCTGATCTTAACCCAATTCATTTTGGGTTGGCGCAGCATACATGTTTCATCCATACATCTTGCATTATTATCTATTATCGCAGTATTATCTATTATCCTATACCTATTCACACAATCCATCTTCTTCATCACAATTTATCGTTTTATTCTTATTTAAGTCAACACACAACAGTAAGCCTTTTCTTCATTAACAAATAAATTACATTTTGAAGTGCAGTCTCTGTTTGAAAAGAAATGAGTACGTACTTTTTTTTTTGTTAGCCTACGCTATCCCACTCCTGGGCAAAGGCCTCCCTCCACTCCATCCATCTTTCTCGAGCCCACGCGTCCTCCTTCCAGTTTTGATGGAACCTATCCAGCTCGTCCCACGATCTCCTACGTGGTCTCGCCTCGCTGTCTCAGGGCACCATTTCTGTGCTATTGGGCCCACAGTTTGTCCGGCATGCGGCAGACCTGAGCTGCCCAGTCTCATTTAAGTTGGGCAGCCTTTTGAGCCACGTCAGCTATCTTTGTTTTGGAGCGCAGTATTGTGTTTCGAACACGATCCGTTAACTTAACGCCTAGTATACTGCGCTCCATTGCTCGTTGGCAGACCTTGAGTTTGGACTTCTGGATGTTAGTCAAAGACCAAGTTTGTGCACCATAGGTTGAGACGGGAAGAATACACATGTCCATGAGCCTGCGTTTCAGTGCCATAGGCAACTAACCCTTAAATAGATCCTTCAAGGACCAGTAGCTCTTCCAGGCGTTTTCCGTTCGTCTTGTGATTTCTTTATCTTGTATCGCCTGGAAACAGACTTCTTGGACCAAGTAAAGGTATTCCTGGACATGTTGTATTATCTCCCCGTCTACTTTTATGCTTCTAGGAGTTGTTTCGTTGCACATAACTTTGGTCTTTGGCATTTATTCATCTTTATTCCAACCTGAAGGCTTGCATTGCTAAGTTCTTGGAGCATCCGTGTTCTGTGGCTGAAGATGAAAAGAGAGCAATGTCGTCGGCGAAACGTAGATTTTTCAGTTTCGCTTCGCCAAGGACAATGTCTTTTTGCCTTCATTAGGCTGCCAACTTCCTGAAGATTTGTTCAAGGATACTGGTGAATAATTTAGGCGATAGCGTTTGACTCTTCTCTATTTCAAATTTTGGACCGGTGGTTTCAAGTTTTATTGTGGCTGTATTATTTTTGTAAATGTTGCGTAACAGATTTATATAGGTGGGATCAATGTTTTGGTTGCTTAAGGCATCAAAAATGGATGTGTGTGAAATGCTGTCGAAAGCTTTGGAATAATCAACAAAAGCGAGGTATAACGGAATTTTATATTCTTGGTGTTTTTCTATGATTTGATTGACTGCATGTCGTGATATTATAAGTAATGCTTAGTATAAACTGCCATTATATGAATCTAATTAATATGAAATGTTAATATACAATTAAATAATGTATTAATATGTTTACCAGACTTGTTCGCTACAATAACAATATATCGCACAAGTGTTTTAAAAAGTTACACAGTTGGTTTCATTGACGGTTAATATATAATTGTTATTTGTCGAATAAACAATAGTAGGTACTTAGATACGTAATATACATGAGGTTTAAAACAATCTCGTGCGTCAACATTATTTGTTTTAAAAACGTACAAAAATTAAAAAGCGTTAATACTTTTACACACAACCTAGAAGTAGGTGTTTTTCTTTTTGTTGAAGAGTAGATAAAATTGGTAGCAGGGCTAATTAGCCTTGCTACCAATTTTTTGTTGGCATCTCTAAGAACATATTGCCTTTTATAATTAATATAAGAAAAATACGTCCGTTAGATGTTAAATATACTCAAATTGTGTTATTTTACTTGCATTCCATGTATGTTATTCGCCTAAATTATGTACTATCTCTTTAACTAGCGTCGCGTCGTGACCAATTAAACTTCATATATTTTTTCATATCTGTCACATTCATCAATATACTTTTACGACATTTTGTGAATCATGCTTTCCATTATTTACCTTTTCAGCTTGTAGAGACGATCCGAAAAATCAGAATAATCCAAATCGTCACGTACATACAGCTCATGCAGAAGCTGCAGCTTTCTCAGCAGTAAATCAAGAAAAGAAAACTTCAGATGGAAGATCATTAAGTCATTCCAGCGCAAAAGCTTCATCTCTTTCTAAATCATCATCTTCTTCTACATCTGTTATATCTAGTAACTCTAGAGGTGATTCTTCTTACTTTCTTTTTATTTGTATCTTCTTTTATATTTTATTCCATCTTTATTTGTATATTTTATGTAACATATTTTTTTTCTTTCGTAATCATTCATTTAAGATCATTTGATATGGGTACAAGGCGAGCTTGACTCAAAATTGAGTTGTGATATATGTAGTATGCTATAATGTTGATTAGTTCTTTGGTGATATTTTGCTTTTCATCCTTTGCAAATGTACGGTTTCACTATATTCCAGGTAAAAGATTCAGTGATACAAAGATGGTCCTAATCCACGTCCCAATACATTTATGACATTTCGTGAATCATGCTTTCCATTATTTACCTTTTCAGCTTGTAGAGACGATCCAAAACATCCGGATAATTCAAAGCGTCAAGTATATACAGCCCATGCAGAAGCTGCAGCTTCCGTAGCAGCAGCTACTTCAGATGGAAAATCATTAAGTCATTCCAGTGCCAACGCTTCATCTCTTTCTAAATCATCATCTTCTACATCTGTTATATCTAGTAACTCTAGAGGTGATTCTTCTTACTTTTTTTTTATTTGTATCTTCTTTTATATTTTATTCCATCTTTATTTGTATATTTTATATAACATATTTTTTTCTTTCGTAATCATTCATTTAAGATCATTTGATATGGGTACAAGGCGAGCTTGACTCAAAATTGAGTTGTGATATATGTAGTATGCTATATGTTGATTAGTTCTTTGGTGATATTTTGCTTTTCTTCCTTTGCAAATATACGGTTTCACTATATTCCAGGTAAAAGATTCAGTGATACAAAGATGGTCCTAATCCACGTCCCAATACATTTATGACATTTCGTGAATCATGCTTTCCATTATTTACCTTTTCAGCTTGTAGAGACGATCCAAAATATCCGGATAATTCAAAGCGTCAAGTACATACAGCTCATGCAGTAGCTGCAGCTTCCGCAGCAGCAGCTACTTCAGATGGGAAATCATTAAGTCATTCCAGTGCAAACGCTTCATCTCTTTCTAAATCATCATCTTCTTCTACGTCTGTTATATCTAGTAACTGTAAAGGTGATTCTTCTTTCTTTATTTTTATTTGTATCTTTTTTTATTTCATCTTTCTTTATATATTTTATGTAACATAATTTTCTCCTTTTGTAATCATTCATTTAAGTTCATTTGATGTAGGTACAAGGCGAGCTTGACTCAAAATTGAGTTGAGATATAGTAAACTATTTGTTTATTAGGTCTTTGGTGATATTTTGCTTATCTTCATTTGCAAATGTACGGTTTCACTATATTCCATGTAAACGATTCAGTGATACAAAGGTTGTCCTAATCCGCGTCCCTTGACATGTGCTTAACCAAATCCATGTGCATGCATAAAGGGGGTGGTGCGCGTGCCTCAGGATTTGTTGTTAGTCAAGCCAGCGGTAGATGCGTGTGACCAGTCCTACCTTTAATATAATAAACTAGAGCGCGGCTTCGCCCATTTGGAGGTTAGAAAGTAGGTCCCAAACCGGATCATGTCAATCCGTGTGCAAAAATTCATTCATTCAAATCCAATCAGCCGTTAAAGCTCCAAACTCTGTCTGTGACCAACAGACACAGTAACTTTACCTTTTAGTATGGAGGTATGAATTTAATAAGATACTTAATGATCACGTTTATAGATCCGTCCTGCCCAAAAAATGAACATTATACACGAAATAATACACGATGTATAAGGACCTGTGCCAACAAGCAGGTGCCGATCTGCAATGATTGCAAACCCTTCACGGGATGCGTCTGCGACGGTGACCTTGTAAGACTCAACGATGATGGGAGTGGGCCCTGTGTCCCTGAACAAAAATGCCGTAAGTGGACATTATTTCAGAGGAACATCCGAATTGAAAGATCGTGACAGGAGTTATTTGCAGAGGTGACTGCCAATATTGCACTCACACGAAATGGTATAATGATTGTCAGAGAATTACGTTCGTTGGAAGCTTATTATTTGCAAATATACAGTAAAAGTGTGTAATTTTACTTGCGTTCCATGCAAGTTAATCGCCTAAATTATGTAGCATCTCTTTAACTAGCGCCGTATCATGACCAATTAAACTTCATATATTATATCTTTTCATATCTTTCACATTCATCAAAATACTTTTATGACATTTCGTGAATCATGCTTTCCATTATTTACCTTTTCAGCTTGTAGAGACGATCCAAAAAATCCAAATAATCCAAAGCGTCAAGTACATACAGCTCATGCAGAAGCTGCAGCTTCCGCAGCAGCAGCTACTTCAGATGGAAAATCATTAAGTCATTCCAGTGCCAACGCTTCATCTCTTTCTAAATCATCATCTTCTACATCTGTTATATCTAGTAACTCTAGAGGTGATTCTTCTTACTTGTTTTTTATTTGTATCTTCTTTTATATTTTATTCCATCTTTATTTGTATATTTTATATAACATATTTTTTTCTTTCGTAATCATTCATTTAAGATCATTTGATATGGGTACAAGGCGAGCTTGACTCAAAATTGAGTTCTGATATATGTAGTATGCTATATGTTGATTAGTTCTTTGGTGATATTTTGCTTTTCTTCCTTTGCAAATATACGGTTTCACTATATTCCAGGTAAAAGATTCAGTGATACAAAGATGGTCCTAATCCACGTCCCAATACATTTATGACATTTCGTGAATCATGCTTTCCATTATTTACCTTTTCAGCTTGTAGAGACGATCCAAAACATCCGGATAATTCAAAGCGTCAAGTACACACAGCTCATGCAGAAGCTGCAGCTTCCGCAGCAGCAGCTACTTCAGATGGGAAATCATTAAGTCATTCCAGTGCAAACGCTTCATCTCTTTCTAAATCATCATCTTCTTCTACGTCTGTTATAACTAGTAACTGTAAAGGTGATTCTTCTTTCTTTATTTTTATTTGTATCTTTTTTTATTTCATCTTTCTTTATATATTTTATGTAACATAATTTTCTCCTTTCGTAATCATTCATTTAAGTTCATTTGATGTAGGTACAAGGCGAGCTTGACTCAAAATTGAGTTGAGATATAGTAAACTATTTGTTTATTAGGTCTTTGGTGATATTTTGCTTATCTTCATTTGCAAATGTACGGTTTCACTATATTCCATGTAAACGATTCAGTGATACAAAGGTTGTCCTAATCCGCGTCCCTTGACATATGCTTAACCAAATCCATGTGCATGCATAAAGGGGGTGGTGCGCGTGCCTCAGGATTTGTTGTTAGTCAAGCCAGCGGTAGATGTGTGTGACCAGTCCTACCTTTAATATAATACACTAGAGCGCGGCTTCGCCCATTTGGAGGTTAGAAAGTATGTCCCAAACCGGATCATGTCGATCCGTGTGCCAAAATTCATTCATTCAAATCCAATCAGCCGTTAAAGCTCCAAACTCTGTCTGTGACCAACAGACACAGTAACTTTACCTTTTAGTATGGAGGTATGAATTTAATAAGATACTTAATGATCACGTTTATAGATCCGTCCTGCCCAAAAAATGAACATTATACACGAAATAATACACGATGTATAAGGACCTGTGCCAACAAGCAGGTGCCGATCTGCAATGATTGCAAGCCCTTCACGGGATGCGTCTGCGACGGTGACCTTGTAAGACTCAACGATGATGGGAGTGGGCCCTGTGTCCCTGAACAAAAATGCCGTAAGTGGACATTATTTCAGAGGAACATCCGAATTGAAAGATCGTGACAGGAGTTATTTGCAGAGGTGACTGCCAATATTGCACTCACACGAAATGGTTTAATGATTGACAGAGAAATACGTTCGTTAGGAGCTTATTATTTGCAAATATAGTAAAATTGTGTAATTTTACTTGCATTCCATGCATGTTAATCGCCTAAATTATGTAGCATCTCTTTAACTAGCGTTGCATCATGACCAATTAAACTTCATATATTATATCTTTTCATATCTTTCACACACACATAGACGGCACGGTTGGCGCAGTGGTTAAGCGATTGACTGCTGCGCTGCGTGTCGCGGGTTCGATTCCCGCACGGAACAAATATTTGTATGACCTACATGTATTTGTTCCGAGTCTGGGTATTTTTCTATCTATAATATGAATGTATTTACAAAAAAAAAATGTAAAGAAGTTTATCAGCCATCTTGTTACCATAACACAAGCATTAGGTTGCTTAGCTTGGGACTAGATGGCGCTGTGTGAAATGTCCAGGGATATTATTATTATTACATTCATCAAAATACTTTTATGACATTTCGTGAATCATGCTTTCCATTATTTACCTTTTCAGCTTGTAGAGACGATCCAAAAAATCCGAATAATCCAAAGCGTCAAGTACATACAGCTCATGCAGAAGCTGCAGCTTCCGCAGCAGCAGCTACTTCAGATGGAAAATCATTAAGTCATTCCAGTGCCAACGCTTCATCTCTTTCTAAATCATCACCTTCTTCTACATCTGTTATATCTAGTAACTCTAGAGGTGATTCTTCTTACTTTCTTTTTATTTGTATCTTCTTTTATATTTTATTCCATCTTTATTTGTATATTTTATGTAACATATTTTTTTCTTTCAAAATCATTCATTTAAGATCATTTGATATAGGTAAAAGGCGAGCTTGACTCAAAATTGAGTTGTGATATTGCTATATGTTGATTAGTTCTTTGGTGATATTTTGCTTTTCTTCCTTTGCAAATATACGGTTTCACTATATTCCAGGTAAAAGATTCAGTGATACAAAGATGGTCCTAATCCACGTCCCAATACATTTATGACATTTCGTGAATCATGCTTTCCATTATTTACCTTTTCAGCTTGTAGAGACGATCCAAAACATCCGGATAATTCAAAGCGTCAAGTACATACAGCTCATGCAGAAGCTGCAGCTTCCGCAGCAGCAGCTACTTCAGATGGAAAATCATTAAGTCATTCCAGTGCAAACGCTTCATCTCTTTCTAAATCATCATCTTCTACATCCGTTATATCTAGTAACTGTAAAGGTGATTCTTCTTTCTTTGTATTTGTATCTTCTTTGATTCCATCTTTCTTTATATATTTTACGTAACATAACTTTCTCCTTTCGTAATCATTCATTTAAGTTCATTTGATGTAGGTACAAGGCGAGCTTGACTCAAAATTGAGTTGAGATATAGTAAACTATATGTTTATTAGTTCTTTGGTAATATTTTGCTTATATTCATTTGCAAATGTACGGTTTCACTATATTCCAGGTAAACGATTCAGTGATACAAAGATTGTCATACTCCACGTCCCTTGACATGTGCTTACCCAAATCCATGTACATGCATAAAGGGGTGGTGCGCGTGCCTCAGAATTTGTTGTTAGTCAAGCCAGCGGTAGATGTATCAGTGTGACCAGTCCTACCTTTAATATAATACACTAGCTCGCGGCTTCGCCCATTTGGAGGTTAGAAAGTATGTCCCAACCCGGATCATGTCGATCCGTGTGCCAAAATAAATTCATTCAAATCCAATCAGCCGTTAAAGCTCCAAACTCTGTCTGTGACAAACAGACACAGTAACTTTACCTTTTAGTATGGAGGTATGAATTTAATAAGATATTTAATGATCACGTTTATAGATCCGTCCTGCCCAAAAAATGAACATTATACACGAAATAATACACGATGTATCCTTATACATCGTGTCATTCGTAATCATTGCAGATCGGCACCTGCTTGTTGGCACAGGTCCTTACCTGTGCCAACAAGCAGGTGCCGATCTGCAATGATTGCAAGCCCTTCACGGGATGCGTCTGCGACGGTGACCTTGTAAGACTCAACGATGATGGGAGTGGGCCCTGTGTCCCTGAACAAAAATGCCGTAAGTGGACATTATTTCAGAGGAACATCCGAATTGAAAGATCGTGACAGGAGTTATTTGCAGAGGTGACTGCCAATATTGCACTCACACGAAATGGTTTAATGATTGACAGAGAAATACGTTCGTTAGGAGCTTATTATTTGCAAATATAGTAAAATTGTGTAATTTTACTTGCATTCCATGCATGTTAATCGCCTAAATTATTTAGCATCTCTTTAACTAGCGTCGCATCATGACCAATTAAACTTCATATATTATATCTTTTCATATCTTTCACACACACATAGACGGCACGGTTGGCGCAGTGGTTAAGCGATTGACTGCTGCGCTGCGTGTCGCGGGTTCGATTCCCGCACGGAACAAATATTTGTATGACCTACATGTATTTGTTCCGAGTCTGGGTATTTTTCTATCTATAATATGTATGTATTTACAAAAAAAAAATGTAAAGTAGTTTATCAGCCATCTTGTTACCATAACACAAGCATTAGGTTGCTTAGCTTGGGACTAGATGGCGCTGTGTGAAATGTCCAGGGATATTATTATTATTACATTCATCAAAATACTTTTATGACATTTCGTGAATCATGCTTTCCATTATTTACCTTTTCAGCTTGTAGAGACGATCCAAAAAATCCGAATAATCCAAAGCGTCAAGTACATACAGCTCATGCAGAAGCTGCAGCTTCCGCAGCAGCAGCTACTTCAGATGGAAAATCATTAAGTCATTCCAGTGCCAACGCTTCATCTCTTTCTAAATCATCATCTTCTTCTACATCTGTTATATCTAGTAACTCTAGAGGTGATTCTTCTTACTTTCTTTTTATTTGTATCTTCTTTTATATTTTATTCCATCTTTATTTGTATATTTTATGTAACATATTTTTTTCTTTCGTAATCATTCATTTAAGATCATTTGATATAGGTAAAAGGCGAGCTTGACTCAAAATTGAGTTGTGATATTGCTATATGTTGATTAGTTCTTTGGTGATATTTTGCTTTTCTTCCTTTGCAAATATACGGTTTCACTATGTTCCAGGTAAAAGATTCAGTGATACAAAGATGGTCTTAATCCACGTCCCAATACATTTATGATATTTCGTGAATCATGCTTTCCATTATTTACCTTTTCAGCTTGTAGAGACGATCCAAAAAATCCGAATAATCCAAAGCGTCAAGTACATACAGCTCATGCAGAAGCTGCAGCTTCCGCAGCAGCAGCTACTTCAGATGGAAAATCATTAAGTCATTCCAGTGCAAACGCTTCATCTCTTTCTAAATCATCATCTTCTTCTACATCCGTTATATCTAGTAACTGTAAAGGTGATTCTTCTTTCTTTCTTTTTATTTGTGTCTTCTTTTATTCCATCTTTCTTTATTTATTTTATGTAACATAATTTTCTTCTTCCGGAATCATTCATATAAGTTCATTTGATGTAGGTACAAGGCGAGCTTGACTCAAAATTGAGTTGAGATATAGTAAACTATATGTTCATTAGTTCTTTGGTGATATTTTGCTTATATTCATTTGCAAATGTACGGTTTCACTATATTCCAGGTAAACGATTCAGTGATACAAAGATTGTCATACTCCACGGCCCTTGACATGTGCTTACCCAAATCCATGTGCATGCATAAAGGGGGTGGTGCGCGTGCCTCAGGATTTGTTGTTAGTCAAGCCAGCGGTAGATGTATCAGTGTGACCAGTCCTACCTTTAATATAATACACTAGCTCGCGGCTTCGCCCATTTAGAGGTTAGAAAGTATGTCCCAACCCGGATCATGTCGATCCGTGTGCCAAAATTCATTCATTCAAATCCAATCAGCCGTTAAAGCTCCAAACTCTGTCTGTGACAAACAGACACAGTAACTTTACCTTTTAGTATGGAGGTATGAATTTAATAAGATATTTAATGATCACGTTTATAGATCCGTCCTGCCCAAAAAATGAACATTATACACGAAATAATACACGATGTATAAGGACCTGTGCCAACAAGCAGGTGCCGATCTGTGATGATTGCAAACCCTTCACGGGATGCGTCTGCGACGGTGACCTTGTAAGACTCAACGATGACGCCAGTGGACCCTGTGTTCCTGAACAAAAATGCCGTAAGTGAACATAATTTCAGAGAAACTCCACCCGAAATTAAGTACGGAGGAGGAGTCAGGAGTGCGATTTAGTTATTAAAGCCCGCCTGCACCACAACTCACTATTTCGTATAACTGTTGTCAACGTTTTCTGTCTCCGTCAATAGTTTGAACTTGATAGAAACAGAGTGATGTAATATGAGAATATATAATTTATAGTGCAAGCTGCACCCTAATTGCGTGACAAACGATCAATCAGAATCGGATTCATTTTGACAGTTCAACAGTTCAGTTCATTGCTTCATAAGTTCGAAAAAAAATTCTGCTCAACACGTAAATAACGCAATGAATGTTTCATTGCGTTATTTACGTGTTGAGCAGAATTTTTTTTCGAACTTATGAAGCAATGGATTAGCAATTTGCATCAAAATGATTCTGATTCTGATTAATCGTGTGTTACGCAATTAGGGTGCTGGTCTGAGTCATCTGACTCAGACCAGCTTGCACCATAAATTATTATTACATAAACGAGAAATACCACTGTTTAAAAAAAAATAGCCCTGTTTCTAGCGTTTATGTACTTACAAAGCAGTTAAAAGAAAAAAGTCATCCTTTTTTCTTTATTTAGTTTATTGATTTTTAAGCAAACATAAGTTGCGGTTTTTTATTGCTACTGTTTTACATTCGTCTACTACATTTTTTGAAATTTTCTTTACGTCATTTATATAATCAATTCGGACATCTTGCAATTGCCAACCTGTCGTTGGTACCTCTTGTCTTAACCAAAAGCGACTATCGCACGAATACGCGATTACGCGATCGTTTACGTGAATTATGATCGTACTTGACAAACGTGACTTCGCTGATCGCGCGAGTACGTCATATTCATAAAAACTAGCGCGACGATCGTGTACTTGCGCGAGAATCACTTTCGGTTAGGACACGACCGTAAACTATGGCCAAAGTCTACACTTGACGTATCCATTTAACGTCATTTGTAGAGATGTTCTTTGGTGATATTTTGATTTTCTTCATTTGCCAATGTACTGTGTCACTATATTCCAGATAAAAGATGCAGTGATCCAAATGCAGTATACAAAGATTGTCCCAACCCATGTCCCTTGACATGTGCTAATCCAAATCCAAGGCCATGTGCATTAATGTGCATAAATAAAGGAGGTTGTGAATGTGCCCCAGGATTTGTTCTTAATGAAGCTACCGGTAGATGTATCAGGCCGGAGGATTGTCCGGGTACGAATTTCAATATTTTTTTTGGATTGTTTCTGATTTCTATTAATTTTACAGGTTCTTTATCCGATTACGTTGATCAAAGAAATATGCATTATTCGAATTATCACTGCACACTGTTTAAAAATTTAATTACCAATATTTTAACTTCTTTTAACCAATATTTTTCTTACTATTTTAGGAAACAAATGCAATGATCCAAATGCAGTGTACAAAAGTTGCCCTAATCCATGTCCTCTGTCATGTGATCAACCATTTCCAAAGCGAGTATGTAATAGGGCGTGCGTTGAATTTGGATGCGAGTGTGCCCCAGGATTTATAATGAACCTCAATGACATGCACGGAAAATGTGTCAGACCTGAAGATTGTCCGGGTACCTACTGAAACTTTTTTATTCTAATATTGCATTTTATACATAATTATAACATTTTTTGGCAAAACCCGTCCTTCCCTTTTTCTTACGACACCACGTTCCTTCTTTCCTGACTGACGGATTTTAATTAATAAGTATCTCATTTTTTTTAGTGCCAATAAGTTGCCCAAAACATTCACATTACGTTTTAAACGATAACGAATGTCCAAAAACTTGTGGGAATAGATTGATACCGACTAGTGATGTAGCCGGCGCCTGCGTCCTATTCACAGGATGTACCTGCAATCCAGGTTTCGTCAGAAAATATGATAACGTTACTGGCCCTTGCGTACCTGAAAGGGAATGCCGTAAGAATGGACCTTTTTATTATGAAATATCTTGTAAAATTGAAAATGAATCCTAAAATAATGTTGATACTTTCAATTTTCTAGCACCAATTCCGAAACATTGTGGAATTAATGAAACACCAACTAGCTGCCGGATAATCTGTCCTCCACAAACATGCGAAAGTATCTTCTCTAAATACGCGTGCCACCCGACCGACTGCGAGCCAGGGTGTAACTGCCTCAACAACTATCTGAGAAATAAAAATGGAGTTTGCATCCCGGCTGAGGATTGTTTCAAACCTGAACGTAAGTATTCTTGTTTTTAATCTTCTCTTATCTGCATAATTAGCCTATTATTATTATTATAATCCACCACGCGGGCCCAGTGCGTGTTGGTAGTTGTCTCAGTCATGTCTTCGAATTTTTGGTTCTAAGACATGCCGGTTCCCTTACGATATTTCCTTCACCTTTTTGAGAGCAGTGATGATGAAATTAAATACTCCAAGTAAAGTGCCTGCCTGGGTTCGAACTCACGACCTACAACTGTAAGTCGGGCCGATACCACCGGGTCACCACTCCTCTTCAATGTACTCTTGCATCCCTAAAATTTTTCTAAACATCTTGGAGCTGCACTTACGTTGTCAATTAAAATTCGGGTATTTTTGTTTCCAGCGCAAGAATGTGGACCATATGAAATCTGGTCTGACTGTGCAATTGTGTGCCCCCCTCAGTCATGTGAAAGCCTGTACACAACATACTTGTGTTCCGAAAAGAAGTGTAGCCCTGGATGTAATTGTATTGACGGTTATCTTAGGAACAGTCGCGGCGTCTGTGTGCCGAGTGACGAATGTTCTAACGGTGCGTGTTGAACTGAAATAGATAAGGTTTTATTTTTATAAAATGAAATGTAACACAAATGAGCTGTTCAAATATATGCAATGCATCATGAAATGTATCGCAACAACAAGGCGAATTTGTTTCAACGTGTGTTACATTTCATGCTACGTTTGACCAACGTTCACTTGTATCTGCTACCTACCTGTAAGTCTGTATTGTGGTATTGTGTTAACTTGCTTCCGCTGTGTTCATAATTACCATTATCTTTAATTTAGTCAATTGTGCTACTAACCAAGATAAACTATCGCGCTTCTGTATCAAATTCTTATAAATTGAGAGGTCTGGCTCTTGTGATACAGGAACTCCTAGTACAAGAGCCAGGGGCTACACTGATGCTTTTGTCTTGAAGTGAAAAATAAATAAATAATTATTATTATAACTCACGATCTTTTCACCTGAGGTAGGCGTAATACTTCATTCTGGGGTGGTAAATTGAAAAATAAAAAAAATTAAGTATTTTTTTTTTTTTTCAATTTACCACCCCATACTTTCAGACTAACAAATCGACTGGTTATGCTATCTTAGGAGCAGTACTCATTTACCATTCTTTATCATACCATTATCATACTTATGTATTCCGTCCGACTTTAACTTTATAAAAAAAAAAGTTTATATCATATCATTCTCAACATTGTCTTTGTCTTTTTATGTACCTGTGGAGAACGTTGTTAGTTGTACATTTGTATAACTCCTTATGTTCTATTTCCTTGTATAATATAATGTATAATTGTTTGTTTTTCCAAATAAAAAAATAGATCCAGCCGGATGTAACGGAGATCTCAATGCAACACGCGTGCATGGGTGCAGTGATGCATGTCCACCGACCTGTAAAAAACCGAACCCTACAGTGTGTCCTGCTATTTGCGTATTAAACGGATGTGATTGTAAGCCAGGATACATTCGGTCACGTGGTGACGGGTATTGCATTGATCCAAAAGATTGTCCAGGTGAGTGAATATATTCTTTTGTACCAGTCTTTCCTGATCATAGTCTTGCTGACCCGATGACGATGACGCATAGCGAAGTAGGAAATGTTTTCTTGAGTAGCGATCGACTAACGAAAGTGCCTACAGGATCTTGGGAAGGCCTGGGGTGTTCACTTGTTCCTAGCTGTTGTAGCTTTGAACTGTTTTACTTTTCAAGGAATCCTATAATACCACCTGCTATGTATCTTCATATAAATTGTAATAAATTCTTTTAAAAATATTAATTGCTTTTGTAGGTGGATCGCCAAAATGTGGAGCAAATCAAACATACGTCGGTTGCAAAATAGGTTGTCCAACAAACTACTGCCCAGTTGATGATAGTCGGGCTCAGGTAGCTTGTTCCATGCCATATCCTTGTAAAGGCGGTTGTGCTTGTAAAGCAGGGCATTTGATAGTCAGTCGTGAAGACCCGCGATGCGTGTTAGCTCCAGATTGCCGTAAGTTAACATTTTCACTTATTTCCATTACAATAAGAGTTAGTTTTCTGTAGAAGCATGATGGAAGACAATTTAACTAACTTTCATTCATTCATCCATCATTCATTTCACTCTATATCAAATTTTCATTTTGGATTTACATTGAAGGAGTTCTATTGAACAATGATCATTTCTACTTGATTTTTCAGCTGAAGTTGAATGCACAAGACCAAATGAAGTTTGGGATCGCAATCCCTCCCGTTGTTTCCTAGAAAGATGTGAAGACAGAGGCACTGTATGTGACCAGTTTAACCCGTACCCTGGGCCAAGATGCGTCTGTGAAAAAGGTTTCTACAGGAATGATAGCGATATTTGTATTCCTGCTTCAGAATGCCGTAAGTTATACTTTACATAGAATACCATGTGTGGTTGTCAGCAAGTAATATTGGTCAATTTCTTCTAAGACGCTGGTGTCATTTAAAGATGAACACTCTTTTAAGGAACTTAATTTTTATTAACAATATGACCGTTCATTAAATACCAATAATAAGGAGGACTTGATTCACCCTGCTGGTTTGCAATTTTAATGTTCAGAATGTTTTTGCTAAGGAGGGGCCCGTGGTTAAATAATATCAGCCGCACAGGTCGATCGGTCAGGTTAAGCTACGCTTGCCGCGGTTCGTCTGTGGATGGGTGACCATCTTTACATACCGAGACCCCTCCGTGCCTCGGAAAGCACGTTAAGCCGTTGGTCCCGGCTGTCATTCGTGGATCTTTGACAGTCGTTACGGGTAGTCAGAAGCCCAAAAGTTTGGCAACCAGTCTTACCAAGGGGTATCGTATTACCCAGTAACTGGGTTGTGGAGGTCAGATAGGCAGTCGCTCCATGTAAAATACTGGTATTCAGCTGCATCCAGTTAGACTGGAAGCCGACCCCAACATAGTTGGGAAAAGGCTAGGCAGATGATGAGAATGTTTTTGCTAATTAATTTTATTGTTATAATGGTTTACGGAGAGCTGTGGTGGTCCAGTGATAACGGCTGCGACTTACGAGTTGTAGGTCGTAAGTTTGAACTCAAGCAGGAACTTTACTTTGTGTAAATTATTTCATCACCACTGCTCTCAAAACGGTGACGGGTTTTCCGTCACCGTTTTGAGAGCAGTGGTGATCGTGATGAAACCGGCATGTCCTGGAACCAAAAATTAGAAGACATGTGACATCTACCAACCCCAATGGGTCCACGTGGTAGATTACCGCCTACTCTCTCTCAACGAGATGATGCTTGTGCCCAGCATTGGGAACATTATAGGCTGCTCTATGCTAATTGTTTGTTTCTCAAATGTTACAGCACCACTTTCTTGTAAGGGCGATTTTAACGCAACTCTCACACAATGTCCGTCACCATGTCCAAAAACCTGTGATGATCCAAACGCTGGAAGCGAAGGTTGCATAGAGATATGTCTTCCAGACGACTGTGAATGCAATCCCGGATTTGTATTGACCAAAAAGAAAGGAGGAGTATGTATCAAGCTTGAAGACTGTCCAGGTAAGACTTTTTCAACCTTACAGACTGACAACGGGCCTTTCCCAGAGGCATCGTATTACCGAGTAAATTGGTTGTGGAGGTCAGATAGGCAGTCGCTCCATATGAAATATTAGTATTCAGCTGCATGCGGTTAGACTGGAAGCCGACTCTAACGTAGTTGGGAAAAGGTCTAAAGGGAATTGTATAGGTAAAGATTCTCAAAGCATCAATGCCAGCTTCAACATAGATTGACGACTGACAGCAGGGACATTGACAAGGAATTATCTTTATCGAAGTAGAAGCTTATGTCTCGGATTTGAATGAGCAATTGGCATGCAGAGTTTGGTGTTTCAAATTGTGGTGATTAATGTTGAAAACAAGCCTATCATTACAATCACAACCGTGAAAAGTTAATACAATACTGGAACGGATCGTGAATCATTATCATATACAGGGAGGCATGGACACAGACGCAACTGTAACCATGAATTCAGCACATGATTTAGACCCTCTAGCGTATAAAATGTACGGAACACTTTTCAGAGCCATGTACTGGTAACAGGTTGCGCGTCGAACATTTTTTTCACTATGCGCGTCGATGTCCCTGCCGCCCTGTATACCTACCTATGGATCATAGTCTATCATGTGTGATGCCCCTGTTTGTGTGGGCAAGAACAAGTTGTTACTTTACTGCCCCTGTTACATTGCCACCAGGTTGTGGAGGAGATCTCAACGCAGTGTACAAAAAGTGTCCGAGTGCTTGCGAACCAACTTGTACTAACCCGAAACCCCGAATATGCACCAAACAGTGTATGCCAAGCGGCTGTGTTTGCAAACCTGGATTTGTGAAAAATGAAAAGACTGGAAAATGTATCAAGCCTGAGAGCTGTCCAGGTAACATTCTAACTATAAACTTACCTATGGCAAACATTTGAAGGGGGATGCGCTAGGTAGCCAGCGGATTCAAATTTTCTTACGTTTTTTGCAATTGATATTTCTTGAAATAGGATTATAATGCCCTCTACAAGGCATCTCACAAGGTGGAATGATGACCTTGTGAAGGCCGCAGGAACCCGTTGGATGCAAGAAGCACAGAACCGGTCGAAATGGAGGTGCTTGGGGGAGACCTATGTCCAGCAGTTGACGCCTTTGGGCTGAAATGATGATGATGATGAGGATTATATGAACTAAGAGAGCTGTATTGTTGATTTTAAGGATTACAAATCTGTAAATATATACTTGTTACGTTCGCGACTCATATTCTGTTCAACATACAACTCATTTCAAATTTTCTTACTTTTTTTGCAATTTGCAGGTCAGTGTCAGCACTGACCTGCAAATTGCAAAAATTGAATTTCACGGGCCACCCTGGCGGTTTCCTTTAAAGTTGATACAAAAATTACACAAAAAATAAATATTACTTTTGCAATTACAAACTTATTTGCAGTTCGTAAACTAACCGCGACCTATGTCGATGTATGGGGACAACAGTTTTCCAACGGCAAAATTAAGTTTGTACGTTTTGGGGACTGATAGGTATATTGGGGAAATCATCGAAACTTTATTTGATGAACGAACTATTTACTTAACTAAAAGTTTGTACGGAAACCTCGGTGCGTGAGTCCGACTCGCAGTTGGTCAGATTTTGTTAATTAACACAATTTTTCAATAAAATTAACGAACTGTCTTTTTCGTAGTGGGATGCAAAGGCAACGCAACATACAACGAATGCCCAAGTATGTGCCCTCAGACTTGCGCAGAACCGGACCCGAGGCCTTGTATAGACATGTGTGGCCCTGCTGGCTGTGAGTGCAACCCAGGATACGTGAAGAATGAAGACGGAAAATGTATCAAGCCTGAAGATTGTCCAGGTAACAAAAATGCTTGCATAAAGTATTACCATTACATATCGAGACTTCTCCGTGCCTCAAATAGAATGTTAAGCCGCTCGTCCCGGCTGTCATTCGTGGATCTTTGGCATTCGTTACGGGTCGTCAGTAGCCCGAAAGTCTGACAACCATCGTACTACCCAGTAACTGGGTTGTGGCGGTCAGATAGGCAGTCGCTTCATGTAACATACTGCAGTGCGATTCTGTAACCATCTCAACGTGAAAACTTAGGTGAAGTGAGCGTGGAGTGACCTGTCATTCCAACTAATGCTAGGGCTTGACACTATTGACAGCTCACTCTAAGCTCACTTCACCTAACTTTTCACGGTGAGATTTTTACAGAATCGATTGGCTGGTATTTAGCTGGAGCCGGTTAGACTGGAACCCGACCCCAACATAGTTGGGGAAAGGCTAAGCCGATTGTTTTTTTGGTTAATTAACACAATTATTCAATAAAATTAACGAACTGTCCTTTTGATATTAGTTGTGGGATGCAAAGGTGATTGCAACGCAACATACACGGATTGCACCAGTATGTGCCCTCTGACGTGCGCAGAACCGGACCCGAAGCCTTGTATACTCATGTGTGGTCCTGCTGGCTGTCAGTGCAATCCAGGATACGTAAAGAATGAAGACGGAAAATGTATCAAGCCTGAAGATTGTCCAGGTAACATAAATCCTACTAATATTATAAACGCTAAAGTTTGTGAGGATTCATGCAAAAATTACCTGTCAGTGCCGACGTAGCCTTATAGGATTATCATTTATGATCTAAGTGTCCGTTCACACAGATCGGTTCGGAGAGGAGAGTACATTTTTATCGGGTTTGAAAAAGAGTTTTGGATCATTAAAATAAGGTTGATTTTTTCATGTCCCCCTTTGGTGGTATCGTCAATTTTGGTGCAACTATTATTTAATCCATTCAGTCGTGGTTTTTTATAATAATTTTCACTCCTTTATAAAAACAGTGCCGGGTTGTGGAGGAGATCCAAACGCAGAGAAAAGTAAATGTCCAAGTGCATGTCAAGCGACTTGTGAAAAACCAGACTCTAATCAACCATGCACCAGGGAGTGCCTGCCAACAGGTTGTGTTTGCAAATCAGGTTTTATTCGGATTAAAAAAGGTGGAAAATGTATCAAGCCCGAAAGTTGTCCAGGTAATAGTTTCTCAAATTCAATTTAATAAAAAAAGGATATCGGTTTCGGGTTATCATACAGGGTCAAATGAAATTAGCTAGAGAAACGCAAACGTAGGGTATCCATATTTAAACATGACAAAAAAATGATGATATTTTTTTGTTGGGGTTTCGTCCACAGGTAGTGTAGTTAGGTACCTACTTGAGATATCAGTTTAAAATAAACACACACACACATTTTTGTGTAAACTACACAAATGTGATGGATATCTAAACACGATAACATATGAAATTCATGCTTAAATTAAAAACAATCGGTCACTAACCTCAATTTTTTTTAAATATATATTTTTTCGCAGTTTCGCTAGCTAATTTAATTTTACCCTGTAGTATCGTCACATTTTGATTTCACTGGTTTTTTTTAGCGCTGAGGCTCTGTCTCGTATAGGGTTTTAGCATTATGCTGAGCGATGGCCGTTTTGCGTGAATGTGACGCATGTTTACCCCCAACTTGTTATTTTTTTTTTGTGTGTTTATGTTCTTTTTTATGCGTCATGTTTGCCGCAAATAAAAGTTATTTTATTTCTTAAATTACTTCGTGACTTGAGAGTTTCTTTTTTAAAACAGTGCCAGGTTGTGGAGGAGATTCTAACGCAGTGTACAAAGAGTGTCCGAGTGCTTGTGAACCGAGTTGTGCCAACCCGAACCCCGAAATATGCACCATGCAGTGTATGCCAAGCGGCTGTGTTTGCAAACCTGGATTTGTTCAAAGTAAAAAGGGGGGAAAATGTATCAAACCCGAACAATGTCCAGGTATGTTTCTTTTGTTTTTTTTTTCAAACAAAGCAAGCGCAAGTAATTCAGCGTAAGCATAAGCATAATCAGCCTATGATGTTCCCACTACTGTTCTACCACTACACTACACTACCACTACTATTCTACCACGCGGGCCCAGTGCAGGTTGGTAGATGTCACATATCTTCGATTTTTTTGGTTCGAGGACATGCCGATTTCCTCACTATGTTTGCCTTCACCGTTTTGAGAGCAGTGGTGATGAAATAATTTACTCAAAGTATAGCGCTTCCTGTCTAGGTTCGAACCTACGACCTACAATTCGTAAGTCGCGGCCGTTACCACTTGGCCACTACCGCTCCTAATTCATTCATTGCTGATAATTCAGCGATATCTATAACTAGCCGCGTCCCGCGGTTCCACCCGCATAAGTTTCGATCCCGTGGGAATATCGGGATAAATAGTATCCTATATGCTATAAACCATCTGTGTGCCCATCCAAATCCGTTCAGTAGTTATTGCGTGAAAGAGTAACAAACATCCATCCATACAAACTTTCACGTATAGTAGAATTTTCAACTGGCTGACAAAACATAAAATAGAGCGTATTTCACAGTAACCGCTACTGATCCATCAGTAAATATGTCTGGAATAAGTTACATACAGTAACCGTATTTAATCAAATTTAGTGATCTCAGTTTCAGATTGATAACTCAAATCTATGAACATTTTATTTAGTATTTTTGTTCCGTTTTAAATAAACGAAAAATAATGTACGTCTAGGATCCATCGGCGACCGCAACGCCATTTTGGTAAAACGAATAATATTGCAGTTAAAATTGTAGATCTATGTAATGGGGATCGTAATGCAACATTCAGCGAGTCTCCAACTCACTGTCAGCCTACTTGTAAGCATCCGGACTTTGATGGGCAAGGCAATGATAAGTGTAGGTCTCCAGGCTGTGTATGTAAACAAGGATATCTTCTAAACAAAAGAGGTGGACGGTGTATCAAGCCCGAAGACTGTCCAGGTGAGAAAGATAAGCTAATTTTTAGCCTAAGGCTTAGAAGGTAAGTTGCACATTGCTTTGTCATCTGTCAAGTTTAGGGTCGAACTGACCTAAGTAAGACTGTCTTCCACGTGAACAGCGGGTAGGATTGGAAATTATGTTTTCTGCAGCCAACAATTGCTTGGTTGCTTTGTTAGTTTGGAGGGATGCCCCATAGGATTCAAAACGAAAATGACTTGCCTACATTGAAGATTGCTCCTTTTTATCGGTGTGGAAATTTTCAAGATGTTCATAACTTACTAATATATTATTATTCCGCTTTTTAATGTAGGTGGATGGCCGACTTGCCAAGCGAATGAAACCTACGTCTACTGTAAAGTAGGCTGTCCGACGAACTACTGCCCAGTCGATGACAGCCGGGCTATGATCGCTTGTGATCCCACGTTTCCTTGCCCCGGAGGCTGTATTTGTAAAGGAGGCTTCTTGATGCTCAGTGAGGAAGATGAAAGATGCATTTTGTCTTCAGAATGTCGTAAGTGCAAATAATTTTTAGTAGTTTGATAGTTAAAGCTCGACGTTGTGAGGAAGATGGTAACTGAAGGCCAATTCCTTGAAGGATTTTGTCACAATCTCATGCCAGCGACAATCAAATGTCAAAAATTAAGGTAAACGTTATATATATTCAAACTGAGATGAGACTGCGTATGTTCATAAAAAACGTGAATTGCCCGTTTGATTCAATTGGAGCATTGTTATTAATAAATAACGACGGGCAGACGTGTCCTTGAGTAGAGATCGCGAATCGGCAAACATAAGGTACGCGACGCCCTCAGGCTAGGTGGAGCGACGATCTTCGCAGGATGGCTGGTAGCAGCTGGGTGAGAGTTGCCAAAATTCAAGTTGAATGGCGTGCAAAAGGAGAGGGCTATGTTCAGCAGTGGACTGCTATAGGCTGATGATGATTTTTATTAATTGCTCTCATGTTTTGGAATTATGGGAGCATATATACCTCAAAGCTGACATCGTCTGTATCTCTCGAGATAAATGAAAATGCAAAAATCCTTTAAAAAATGTTATTAATGTTTTTTTTAGCGGAATTAAAATGCACGAGACCGAATGAGGTATGGGACGCAAATGCTCCAGGTTGCTTACATGAAAGATGCGACGATAAAGACATTCCTTGTGATTTCCAATACCCCGGTCCACCAAGATGCAGATGTATTAAAAACTACTATAGAAACAAGGATGATATCTGTGTACCGGAATGGCAATGTCGTGAGTATTTTTTTTTTTATATGAAAGAGTTCGTTCAGTGAAATACAAAAAAAATAAATGATGTTTTCCCTTCGATCAATAATAGTAGGTACTAGATTCCCGATAAGCGCTTCAAAAACGGCCCGAAAAATAAGACCACAAATACTTTTGTGGTCTTATTTCAATTTAGTATGGGTTAACCTTATTACTTAGACTTTAAGTTTAATTTTAGAATAAATGACTGAAAATTTAAAAATAGAATGATTTTATTTTCAAGCGACATTTTAAATATATTTTGCAATGGAAATTAAACTTTATGTTTAAGCATTAAGGTTTATAATAAACTGAAGTTGTTAATATTATTAAACTTTTTTCTAAGAAATGTAGATGTTGACGTGTGTGCAAACGTGGCCACTTGAGCGACTGATTTTTGTTCCTGATCCTTAATCTAGTACTATTATTGATCGAAGTGTTTTCCTTAAAGACATACACAAGATTTTTTAAATATTTTCTACAGTAAGGCTAAAGCAACAAGTCTAACAGATATGGCCAACATCCAGTGTTCTTGTAAGTTTTCTAGACTTAGGGCACTCCCTCATCCTTCAAGATTAAGGACTATCCTAAGTCTAAAATAGATCTACTTTGATGTGTAATAGTAGTGTAAATAATTAGGAATATCAAATCAATATTTTACAATGATGAACCAACCATGCCACGAAGGCTCAAAAGAAAAAGCCCTCAAGGTCTATTATTATAGACTGAATCGAAAATCGTACTTGCCAATGGACAAATCCCGAGGAAGTCTGACAACAAATTCCTACCTATTGCTGAATGTCTAAACAGATATATTGGAATACAAGAGGAAAAAAAAAACTGTTGTGTGAAATATAAATATCGAAGAATGTAAGTTATGTATTACTGACCAGTAACAAAGATACACATATTGCAGCTCAAAAAGGATGTAACGGTGATATGAACGCAACATTATCCGACTGTCCCAGTAAATGTCCTGCAACCTGCTGCGACCCTGATCGAACATGCGACAAAGAATGTGCAGAACCAGGCTGCGTATGCAATGAGGGATTCATTAAGACTGATCCTGATGGTCCTTGTATAAGACCCTATGATTGCGAAGGTAAGACCATTTTCTATCTCCACCAAAAGAAACAGCTTAACTAAAATAGCATATATTGAGCTGCCATTTCTATGATCCAAGCCTGTACTTACATTTTGATAGTATGTCGTTACTATTTGTAATTATTCAAAAAAAAATTAAGTGTTTTCGTGTATTTATATATTAACAGAGCTTTGAATATATAATGAGGTTTATATATTATAGTCATAGTTATGATCGGTTTTTGCATATTTTTATATTTAAAAATGGTTTTTCCTCAATTTTCACAATTCCACCTACCACTGTTTGTCTCTTTATCTCCCAAAGGTTGACTGGTATAAAATGCCATTAAGTCTTTAATAATAATAATGTATTTATTTTATCCCACAAAGTACAACTACAGTAAAATAGAGGTGTTACAAAAATATTGTAGGTACTAGGACTTGTGGGAGTCAGGAATCCAAACTAGGATACCCTGTGTTATGGACTCCTGGCCCCCCTCACCGAGACTGGAATTTTCACAAATAATTGCACGTAAGACATGTTACAAAGAAAAAAAAAACAATAATAACAAAAAGAATAGGTACTAATAAATCAAAAGGAAAATAAAAATGCGTGTGTGTGTTTGTTAGCGTGTGAAGTGTGAGTGTGAAGTGGAAAGTGACGTGTGTTGCTGTTGTATGTGTGTGTGTGAGAGTAAGATGGTGTAAAGGTGGATGTGTATGCGAACGTGTTCGTGAAGGGATGGCTGTATGTATTTTATGATTATCTTTAAATGGTGTTAAGTCCTCTCTGTACATTTGTGTGCTTAAAATAAATAAACAGTCACCAATTATAGTCGATTATATAACGCTATCCAGTTTGAAATCTAAATTGTAATGTTTCTACTTTTTAGGGGGATCTCCACACTGCGGTGACAACATGACCTACGTCAATTGCAAGATCGATTGTCCGATGAAATATTGTCCAGAGGATGAGAATGAAATATTTGTAATTTGTGATCCTATATGGCCCTGTCCGTCAGGCTGTGAGTGCAAACAAGGCTATTTGATGTCGAATGCAGCTAATAAAACATGCATTTTGGCTGCTGATTGTCGTGAGTTTTCTTATTTATTTTACAAAAATAGCTAAAAAAAATACAAATATAAGACTAGAGCATCTCCCCCGATAGTATAAAATTAGATTAGGCTAATAATTTTAGAGCCGCACTGAAACAAGTCTTAGTCACATCATATTTGAAGTTTCTCAAATTATTATGTAAATAAAAAGTATTAAGCAATATCTTCTGACAATGATCGCTTTGTCTACTAACAAAAATCTTAATGTCTCCCACCTACAGCTTCAAGGGAATGCACACGTCCTAATGAGGTATGGGACCCCAGTCCATCAATTTGCAACTATGAGAAATGTGACGAAATGTACTACATATGCGAAGATCCAAATCCCGGGCGGCCCAAGTGTGTTTGTAAGGAAGGCTACTACAGAGATAAAGATGGTGTTTGTATTCCTGCTCAAGAATGTCGTAAGTACCTTAACATTTTTCCTAGATTAACAGAAGGAAACAATTTCTACATACAGCGGCAGCACAAAGGACAAAGTTTTTAGTTATCCACATTCACAGAATGTGTTACCACACATTGCAATTTCATCACGCTTAGAAGATGGGTAGCACTTTGTACTGTGTTATGTGGTTGTAGGAGTTGAGGAGTCTTAAGATCATCACTCATTATAACCGCACCGCTCCAGCGCAGTAACGGCCCAGCACCGCCTCGGAAAAAATTCACCGGCTTGTCGCCAACACTCCATCAGCAAGTCGACCGCTCGCTGCTGGCTCGCAACCAGTGAGATGACAGCTTGTTGTTCAAGCGCCGCTTACTATTTGGTAGCACCCCGTGCTCGCATCAACGGCTAGTTTTCAGCCAGACCGGTTTGCGAGCATTAGTGAGTGCTCTCGCTTAAGAAACGCACGTTTTTACATTTCGTTTTAGCTTACTTTATGCTGGCACTTACTAACTGGCAATCATAGCACTCGACAAAGAAGAAAATAATTTGCGGGCGACAAGGAGACAGCCGTGCGAGCGGTGCGAGGATCACGCGCGAACCAGCGCGAACTACAAGCTGCGTTATTATGAGTGATGACTTACACCTCGATACAAGATACAAACATAGATAAGGGTTTGGTTAATAATATTAACAGCAAGACTAGGGCTGGCCATTACAAAATCTTGATAGTTGTACTTACTCACTTTTCACCCGGATAAAAAACCTTTAGAATAAGAAAATTCAGTTCCATCTACGTGGAGTCGAGAAAGATTTATTGTCGCTTGCATTTCAAAGATATTGCAATAGAATAACCGTGACGGTTGGACATTGAACCTTATTTCCATATTTTTCATTTGAATTTTGTTAGGATGCAGGGAGATCTTGAGCGTAAGTCTGTTTGAACAAAAATGGGAACGATTTTTTAGCATTCTATTGTTGAACGAAGAATTTATGCGTATAAACAGTTTGAAAAGTTTTGACGTTTATGTTCATACTCACTTCCATAATTCTTTTTGGCTAGACTACAAAGAATTTTCTTCTAATGCTGAAAATTCATTCGTTATTGTAATAAACGTATCCTACGTTTATTACAATAACGAATGAATTTTCAATTACGAACGAAACGAATGAATACAATTGCCAATTTTAATTAAACTGCTAAGACAAATTGATTATTTGTCTTCAAACAATGCCGTCGCTGTCCAAGGGTTTAAATGAGAAATACGTTTACTCCAACTATTGTTTGGACAATTCAGAATCCTAACAGGTACCTTTATTTATTGAATCAATTTGTTCAAATGCCATTGAGCAAATAACACGTAACTGAAAAGTGGAAATAAATCCCGGCTTTTTGGTAGGAAAGTCGTGGCTTAGGTGGAAACCCAAGTAGAATGTATACATTTCGCTGGATTAAATTGAATTACGCTTTATGGCCATCTTTGTTTTATAAATGACGCTCTTTTAACCTTGAAATACTATGTTCTGTGTTTTAATTGGACAGAATTGTTACATATTATACATCATATAATGTTGAACGAGTCTTAATCAAACTGCTGTGAAATGTGCTAATTGAAACTTGTGAAAATAATTTATTGTAAAAAGCGTTGTATCGAACAACAGTCAATTTATTCCTCGATTAGCTGTTAATTATAGAATGAATTAAAACGAGCTTGCATTTATTTTTCATAAATTATTTTTATTTCAATGTTTTCATTGAGGTGTTGTGAGCGCTTGGTGTACTAATGAGTCTCAAATATGTTTTACGCCACGGTAAAATGGTTTTAAACGCACCGTAAAAATAAACGTTAGGAAAATTATTTTCGGTAATATCAGCTTGCAAAAATATATGATAGGAGGGAACGTTATCCGACAAAGTAACTTTATATGCACAATATTGCACATTTCTGGTACCTGTTACGTCATAATGGAGTGTCAGTTGCTGTTACTAAGTTACATGCTATTCTGTTCGTCTTTCTTTTGTTTACTTGTTCATCTTACGAAGTGTTTTGTACTGTATTGTTACGTATCGTGTTTTGTTTTTTCTCCTGTTGTTGATTTTGTTTGATGGAAGGACGAACACTTATGTGCGTTGTTCAGAAAAACATGTTGTTTTATGTCACTGGTAAACACCGAAATCTACTTACGAGTTACGATAAGATTTTCAGAATCAAGGGTATATGATGTCACATTTTTTAGTAGCTGATAGTGATTTCGAGTAGAGAGTCAGTTAACCCGGGGAAAAGACAAATTAGAACTCTTCACCTATTTCACTGCAGAACAATGACTGTTTATTATAGAAACATGACATATGCGAACAACTTATCCCACGGGAACGTACTACTAAATAAAAAGTATACTATGTTCTAACGGGTAATATGGTTTGTTTACCTTTGTGCCAAACATTGAAATCCGTTCAGCCAGTAAGGCGTGAATATTAAATATGGATTAAATTCATCCTAATATGGACTGTTGACCGTTTGAATTTGAAAATTTACTAGATGATCGAGGACAGTTAATTTTGCTATCAAGTTACATAATTATATTGTACATCAGTGAATTGAAAGAATACGATAATGTCCTTTTATAATACTTTATTTAGCAAATTAAGTCGAACTCGGCATTAGTTAGGGCTTATTTTTCAATCATTTGATAATTATTTAATTCGAGGTATAATTTTTAACCACAGAACCCTCTTTTATCTGTTCTGTGTTTTTAACAGTTATTTTAAACTGTCAAACGTAAATTTTATTCCTCGAATAAAATTTATCTGGCTATAGAAAAATCAGCCCTTGGTGAAAATAACTTTTCTCAGACAGAAATTATTATTATATTATAATTCCGGTAAAATGAAAAAACTATACTCGCGTGCCTTTTTCTGAATTTCTATACATATAATTTACTTTTGTTTTACTTCATTCAGTAAATTAATTCACATTTTGGTCATGTCATAGCCACCGGTATACCCGATGGCTATGACATGACCAAAATGCGAATTATTTCAACTACCGATCGTATTATTCAACTCGTCCTAATAAAGAAATGTAAACTACTACAAGGGTTTTTTGGCGCGTGGCCGAAATTGGAACTAACGCCGCCATCTTGTTTTTTTCTATATTTTCTATTTTACCTCTGATTTTGCATCACTGTCCAAATCACAGTGATCTTTATTCTCATTCCAATAAGGTTGCTGCCATTTACGAGTCTGTCAAAATCATTGTGGTCTTTATACTCGTTACAATAAGGTTGCTGTTAGGTTGCTGCGGTCAGATGTAAAATTACTGTTAACGAATTATAGTAATCCCTCATTTATAAAACAGTATTTTGTTATTTTTTATTAGCCGTTAGTGTCCCACTGCTGGGCAAAGGCCTCCCTACTCTTCTTCCACCTCTCTCTGTCCAGAGCTGCCAAGGACCAATATTTATTAAGAATACAAAAAAAAAAAACGCGAGCTACGATTTTGGTATAGAAAGGAAGAAGTCTAGCTTCAACTTATGACTGGCAGTAATATAAAATCGCGCAAAAGGCCACTCATTTTATTCTAAATTCAACCACAAATTATTCAAGTAAATCCACAACGGGCCCATCAACGTCAAAATCGTATTATTACACTGAAATCTGGCCTTCTGTTATTTTGGTCGTTATCAGAGGCTTTATAAGCCTCCAAATGCCTTAATGACAGCCTCTGTAGATGATAGTCGGGTACAGAGGGCTTAACTGCCTTTTCAAGTAAGGATTTGGTATATAACCATCTTTGGAATTGATTTTCAGTTTGCGTACGTTTGTAAACTAATGCTGTTTCGAATCGAAGTCATTTTTTTTCCAAGGTAGGTTTGTACTGTTAGCATCAGATGCTAACTGTACCAGGACATTACATTTTTATACCCCCATCTTTTCATTAAACTGACCCCTAATCCTTTTTTCTTTAAGTATTCGTATTGACGTTTCTTATAATTTTATGCCAAAATTGCTAGAAAAGGTCGCATGCCGTAAACTATGCATGTCATAATCTCTACAGTATTCTTGGATAAAGGATCTATGATTGATCTGGGATTTAGAAGTTCTTTTGTTTCACATGGGATTAACTTTTACTCAAGTATTATATTAACTCCCTAGAGGGAGCCACTTATGAGTACATATTATTTTAAGTTGTTCAACACGCAAAACCACTATAAACTTTTTGTCTAACAACTAAATTTATTTTGTTTGGGTGTAGAATTTTTTTTCAATATGTTTTATACTTTTCAATGCTTTATTGATATTTAAAACGAATTGCTTAAAATTACACTAAAAAGAACTAGCATAGGTAACATTCGCCTACAAAAGTTTATTTTAAACAATTATTTTCATGGCCAGATTAAACAAGACGAGAATATTTAACACGATTATTTTTATAGCCAAACCAAAATGTGGTTACAACGAAGTAGAAGTTCGCTGCAGACAGATATGTCCACCGCAAAACTGTGACATCGCATACACTGACTACGCTTGCACTGAAGAATCAAAACTATGTGAACCAGGTTGCAACTGTCTACCCGACCACCTAAGAAATGGTAGCGGAATATGTATACCGAATGACCAGTGTTCATGTAAGGATTTTTGATCCAACATTTTCATCATCTATTGCTTAACTAGTTCAAAAATAAGAATCTGCATCTAAGACAAAAAATATGCATGACGAACTCACACAGGCGCTTTACTTTGTGTAAACTATTTCATAACCACTTCTCCCAAAACGGTGAAGGAAAACATCATGAGGAAACCGGCATAGAACTAAAATCCGAATATATGTGACAACTACCAATCCGCACTGGGCCCGCGTGGTGAATTACGGCCTACTCCCTCTCACCGAGAGGAGGCCTGTGTACCAGCAGTCAGTCTACAATGTCCCCATTTTGTAGACTGAGACTAATTGCCATCTCGATAATTTTTCGAACTCAATTCCGACACTGTACGTCAATTTTAGATCCATCAACTCCCGTGTGTGGGATAAACGAAATAGCCAGAGACTGCAGACGGATCTGCCCACCACAAACTTGCCTGAGCAAGTACGCGTTATTCCTTTGTATTGAAGACTTACCCTGTGAGCCAGGGTGCGACTGTGTTCCCAATTATCTGAGGGACGACAAAGGAATATGTATACCGAGCGAACAGTGTCCTGCGCGTAAGATATGTTTCACGTTGACTGTCTTTTTTCTTCCTCTTATTTTTTTCTAAAGTGCTTTATTGAGTGTCAATATTTTTAGATGACTATCATGATGAAAGCTATGTATTCTGCACATATAATGGTATATGTGCAGAATGATGTTTCACATTGACTATCTTTGCTTTCTGACTTTCTTCTTCCTCTTCCTTTTTTTTAAGTCTTTTTGGATACTACTGGATTGTATATTGCGGATATAAAGCAAGAAAGATGATTAGATATCATCTGTAAAACTACTGTTTTCAGTAGTTCATTTTATACCATTACTTATTTTATAGCTGAACCAATATGTGGTTACAACGAAGTGGCAGTACCCTGTAGACAAATATGTCCACCACAGAACTGTGAGATCGCATATACTGAATACGCTTGCACTGAAGAATCAAACATATGTGAACCAGGGTGCGACTGTCTTCCTGATCATCTTAGGAATGGTAGCGGGATATGTGTACCGAATGAACAGTGTCCTTGTAAGCGTTTTTACTTCATCATTATAATCATCCTTTGCTGCTAAAAGAAAAACTGAGAATATGCAACAAAGCTTAAATCTTCTTTGCATGGAATAAAAGTAGATTCATATCAAATGTATAGGTTGAAATGCGATTAAAAAACACTTGCTCACCAGTTCAATATCTTGACCTTTCGTGTGTTCGTTTTGGTACAGTCAACAGCAAAAGTAGATGATCAAAATCAGAAATTCAATACTAATGAACGGAGCTCGCAGCTATATGGCAGCTGTACTAGTAGAAGGTTTGGTATAATTTACAATCACATACTTTTGAATCACTTCGACGCCACACAGTTCTGACGCGAACTCCGTTCATTAGTATTGAATTTCTGATTTTGATCATCTACTTTTGCTGTTGACTGTACATAACATTATTTAAATCCAAGACATTACCTAGCTTCACGGTTTCATATTCTTTACAATTTTAAAGCTTAACACAAATCATTAAGACTACATCAAAATTGCTACATTTCCACAACTCTTCGACCGCAATTCCGATATTGTGCATCATTTTAGATCCATCAACTCCCGTGTGTGGTATAAATGAAATAGCCAGGGACTGCAGACGCATCTGCCCACCACAAACTTGCCTGAGCAAGTACGCGTTTTTCAATTGTATTGAAGACTTACCCTGTGAGCCAGGGTGCGACTGTGTTCCCAATTATCTGAGGGATAACAGAGGAATATGTATACCGAGCGAAAAGTGTCCTGCGCGTAAGATATGTTTCACGTTATCTATCTTTACTTTCTGACTTTTTTCTTCCTCTTCTATTTTTCCTAAAGTCTTTTATTGAGATTAGACTACTGATTAACATGAGGATAAAAACAAAACATATGTATTCTGCACTTATATCATTAGTTCATTTGACGCCATTATGTGTTATAGCCGAACCAATATGTGGTTACAACGAAGTGGCAGTACCCTGCAGACAAATATGTCCACCACAAAACTGTGAGATCGCATACACTGAATATGCTTGCACTGAAGAATCAAAAATATGTGAACCAGGGTGCGACTGTCTTCCCGATCATCTTAGGAATGGTAGTGGCATATGCATACCGAATGAACAGTGTCCTCCGCGTAAGATATGCTTCATGTTGACTATCTCGGCTTCCTGTCTTTTTCTTCCACTTCTTTTCATTTCTTCTTCTATAATAGTTTTAAGTTGTCAAGGTTGAACATCTATAAGATAAAATGAAAGTAAGTAATGCTCCCGTTTAACTCTGTGTATGCTACTATTACTACTATTTCTGCGATTTTTGATCTTATTATTAAAAAAACTCGAACGTTGCCCTCTCTCATTAACAGTTTAAATTTTAGGTTTAGTATAATTTATTGCAATCTGTCAGTTGAGCAACAATACTTGTGGTCTCGGTGTAAACTATTGTGTGTAAATATTTAGATTTGAATTGTACTAGGTCAAGGTTTGATTTGATTATTTTTATGCAACAGGTTTGTCTCGTTTCTGAAAAATTTCTCACTCTATGTTTTGCCAAATACGTGATACGAAAACTTGTTTTTATTAAATACCTCGCGTACTGTACTGGATACATTTGAACAATTGTTTGTTGACTAAGACTTCGTGCCAATATCTATCAAACAGTAAATGCTTTTCTACAAGCTTTGTCTGTTGGGAAGTCGACGTTGGGAGTACCCAACGTCGCCCGCCGAGTACGGTGGGCGACAGTTGTGAAAAATCCAGATGAACGTATGTTTAAACATAATGAACCATGTCGCTTCTTCTGTTACAGCTTGCCAAATTCCCGATGAATGCAAGCGAACCTGCGCAAACCCGAATCCTCCAAACTGTATTTATAATCCACCAACAGTGAATATGAACGGTTGCGATTGTAAAGATGGATATATTCTGTCAGAACTAGGAGGGGACTGCATCCCTATTGATCAATGCCCGCGTAAGTATCAGCATCTTATTTCATGCTATCTTATTATTATTGAGTTAATTTTATTCTTTTTAGGATTCTACAGAATACATTTAGGTTAGGTTAGCTTAAAATAAGGGAAGTGTTGAATCAATCAACAGTCAATCACATTCTGAGATTCTCCACACTGATACTTCTTCTACCACTTCATTCTCATACAAACTTAAAGTCTATGTGCCAAAGCTACAGTACTAGTCGGTATTAATGAAAAAATCGAAAAAAAAAAATTTAGCAAATCAAAACCGTTTTCGCGATTATAATATTGTATTGTATATGTTTATATGGGGCTTGATACCTGAAATAAATTGATTAATAAATAAATATAATGTTAGGTCGTTGGGTAGGACACGATTCAACAATCTGGTTCTTAATATTATATCTCTATAATAACTCCTTTTTTCATTATATTCCAGCTGATATAGCCTGCGACGGTGATCCCAACGCAAGACCCAAACGTTGTCCTAAGGCATGCCCATCTACTTGCGAATCACCAAACCAACTTCCTTGCAAGAGAATGTGTGAACCAATCGCATGCGAATGCAAATCTGGATATATACGATCTCATGTTACTGGTCTATGCATCTTACCTAATACATGTCCTGGTAAGTGAAACAGATACATATTTGAGTAATACAAAAAAAAAAATACCATAAAAATAAAAAAGGTAGAATACGAGTATAATGGCAAAAATCTTGTCCTGTTTCCATATTTTGTTCTTTGCACATTTTCCACATTTTTTATTTTTTTGGTCGTTAATATTTTTTTATTCCAGTGAAGACATTTTTAGCCTATAACCATGAAAAAATGTTTCTCTAAAATCTAGCTCAGTCAAAGCATTGCTATATATATTTTAAGATTGATGATTTTTCGATTTAATTTGGATATTGATAGCTATCTGACTATTGTTATCCATGTTATTTTCCATATCAGGGATGTCTGATAAAACCAATTTTCCAATATTTTCTTAGGTGGAAATCCATGTGGGGAGAACGAAAGCTTCGTCGATTGCAGGGTGAATTGCCCAGGAGTCTATTGCCCAGTGGATGACAATCGGGACGTACTATTTTGTGATCCTCCTCCAGTAAGCGAATGCCTGTCGGGCTGTATTTGTAATCTGAATCATAGAAGGAAAAGCCTCGAAGATCCGACATGTATCGTGTCGTCCGATTGTAGTAAGTGATTTTTAATGTTGATTGCATTTTCCATTTGCGAGGATTGCAAAAATAATAGGAGCTGGAATGGAAAATTGATCGGTTTTATTGCTCCCTATGCAGAAACAATTTTGCTTTGTAATGTTTGTCATTATTGTGATTTTAGAGCAATAGCTATTGATTGGGAATATAATATTGAAAGTAAAGTAAATATTGTGAAAAGAAAGTATAAACTATGTGTTTTGTATAACAGTAGTATTTAAAGATTTTGAAGCTTAAATTGTTCGTATGTTGAAGATGTTAATAAATGTTTCCTTTATTAAACACACATGTTGGTACCGATAATGAAAATGATATAATAATAGTAGTAGCAAGCAAATATGTAGATGAAGATGAGGGCAGATGTAGAATTGTAGATGATCCAAAACCTTATTTTATCAAAATTAACTTGTTTTAACGTTTCAGCTCCAGTAAATTGCACAAGACCAAATGAAGAATGGTCTTCTTGTCCATCAGCATGCCTTGCTGAAAATTGTGAAGATGTAAACAATCAACCTACTGTTTGCAATACTTTGGTGTTGAACTGTGATCCGAAATGTATCTGTAAGAAATATCATTTTAGGAATTCAAGTGGAATTTGTATTCCTGCTGAAGATTGTCGTAAGTTGAACTGTACTGTTACAATGTGTTATTGTATTATGTTATATTGCTTTTGGTTACGTATTTCTTTAGGTACGGCCAATTAACCAGCGCGGCGCCGCGGCGTCCAGGCGTGCAAAAATGCCTTCAATTGAATTGAAAAGATAAAAAGTGATAGTTCATTAGGTGATAACAGTGAACCAAAAACATCTTAGAAAGGATTATAACAGATATATTCATGTTAGCTTTTAGCTTCGCCACGATTGTATTATATCTATGTAACTGTAAATTACCGACTAGTAAGAAATATATAAGTAAGAATAAATATTGCAGCTCCAAAAGGATGTAAAGGCGATATGAACGCAACATTCTCGGAGTGTCCCAGTAAATGTCCTGCAACCTGCTGCAACCCTGATCCAACATGTATCAAACACTGTGCAAAACCCGGCTGCGTATGCAATGAGGGATTCATTCAGTTGAAACCTGGTGGACCTTGTATTAGACCCTACGATTGCGCAGGTAAGACTATGATAATTATTAAATAGTTTTTATATGAGTTATTATTTTTATTTTTAAATATGTATATTATGATATTTATGATTTAATAAATTAAATAAAAATGATCAATAATGATATTTATTAATGCTATTATATGATCCAACTGTTTATTGATATAAAGGAATTGAAGTGAATTGAATCAGTGTCATTTTTGAAAAGTTTATCTAACCCCACCTGAAGTAATTTCAGCTTTAACTGAAATATAATTTATTAATCTGCCTATTCTGTAATTCATGCCTTAACTTTTATTTTTCATAGTTGATAGAAACTCGATGCCGTCTTTAAGGATACTAGAACACTCGGCAACTTAATAAAGAATATACACAGCCGCGTCATAACTGGTCGGTAATTGTTTGTTCTTCATTGCGTAATAGGGTAGTTGCCTGGGTAAAAAAATAATTATTATATTTAATCCGTCAGTTAGATTATCGAAAAATAATGGACACGTATTTTTTCTTTTGTCAATCAAACAAAAAATGATAAAGATAAAGCGCGTCAAAATTTGGGAGTCGAATTAGGGGTCGTGACGTCACTTGCTTGCAAAAGTGTCGCAAACAAGTGACGTCACGCGGAACTTTAATGGGCGATTTATCTTCATAATTTTTTATATAATTGAAAAAAGAAAAAATACGGCTTCAATATTTTTTGATATTCTAACTGACGAACTAATTAGAATTTTTTAGGAAAATAGCCTATTGCGTTTGATTATTAGACCGACTCTGGCGTCATCCCCGCGTCTCTCGCTCCCCACACCTTACCTCTCCTGTGTGAGAGAGTGCGCATTAGAAACCCAAATTATGTACATACTATTAAGGTGTATATAGGGCTCGCTGACCTTGTGCATGTGGGCGGAGCTAAACGCTCTACTCCCGAAAACGTAAAATGCGCGCGGTGGCGCGCTGAACTAAAACGACGATCAAAGAGTATGCAGAGGCACAGACATGCCGCCCGCAGGTCGCTATTTTTGCCAACGATTCCAGAAGGGAATTGCGGTTGCAAGTCTGATATATTTTGTATAGATTGATACGTATGTTACGTATATTTTAAGCATTTTTCATTTAGAAATTTCGATTTTATTTAAAATCAGAACTTAGTTCCTGCGGGGGTAAAACTTTTCTTAGGAATCGAATAACATTTTATTTGCATACTGTAGGTAGCAGGATTTAATAAGTACATAAAAATGAGATTTTATAAAAAATGTGATCCTGTTTCACCAATTTGAATTATTATAAATCAGTAATAAACCTACCTAACTAGCACTGTACCTAAATATCATTTTAGGGTTCCGTAGCCAATCGAACGATGTTATAGTTTCGGCAGTGACCTCGAAATAATTACCTACGGCCGTTTAGTAGATAAACCTCGTCATGGGTGTCATTTTCGTGGTTTTCGAGGGTGCTGGAGCCGATTATAAAGTCACAATGAAAATCCAGGATGGCGGCTACAAAACTTTTCAAAATTTTCGTCATGGGTGTCATTTTCGTGGTTTTCGAGGCTGCTGAAGCCAATAGTGAGGTCAAAATGAAAATCTAAGATGGCAGGTGCGAAAATTTTCAAAATTTTCGTCATCGGTGTCATTTTCGTGGTTTTCGAGGGTGCTGGAGCCGATTATAAAGTCCAAATGAAAATCCAAGATGGCGGCTGCAAAACTTTTCAAAATATTCGTCATGGGTGTCGTTTTCGTGGTTTTCGAGGGTGCTGGAGCCGATTATAAAGTCAAAATGAAAATCCAAGATGGCGGCTGCAAAACTTTTCAAAATATTCGTCATGGGTGTCGTTTTCGTGGTTTTCGAGGGTGCTGGAGCCAATAGTGAGGTCAAAATGAAAATCTAAAATGGCGGCTGCAAAAATTTTCAAATTTTTCATCATGGGTGTCGTTTTCATGGTTTTCGAGGGTGCTGGAGCCAATAGTGAGGTCAAAATGAAAATCTAAAATAGCGGCTGCAAAAATTTTCAAATTTTTCATCATGGGTGTCGTTTTCATGGTTTTTGAGGCTGCTGAAGCCAATAGTGAGGTCAAAATGAAAATCTAAGATGGCGGGTGCGAAAATTTTCAAAATTTTCGTCATGGGTGTCATTTTCGTGGTTTTCGAGGCTGCTGAAGCCAATAGTGAGGTCAAAATGAAAATCTAAGATGGCGGGTGCGAAAATTTTCAAAATTTTCGTCACGGGTGTCATTTTCGTGGTTTTCGAGGGTGCTGGAGCCGATTATAAAGTCAAAATGAAAATCCAGGATGGCGGAAAAAAAAAAAAAAAAAAAAAGGATGGCGGCAGCAAAACTTTTCAAAATATTCGTCATGGGTGTCGTTTTCGTGGTTTTCGAGGGTGCTGGAGCCAATAGTGAGGTCAAAATGAAAATCTAAAATGGCGACTGCAAAAATTTTCAAATTTTTCATCATGGGTGTGGTTTTTGAGTTTGCTGAAGCCAATAGTGAGGTCAAAATGATAATCCAAAATGGCGGCTGCAATAAATTTGGAATTTTGCTTCATAAGTGTCGTTTTCGTGGTTTTCCAGAGTGATAAAGCCAATAGTGAGGTCAAAATAAAAATCCAAAATGGCGGCTTCAAAAATCTAGTTTTAGTTGTAACTAATTATTCAGTCATCATTTGAGGTGTTGGTTACATATAAAACTAATTTTCCTTCTTAAATATCTAAATAAAGAACTGGATAAATAGATAATCTTTCAATAATAAGTTATCTTTTTTTTTCTTTATTTATTTATAGGGGCTTTTACGCATAGCGTATGTCAGCCCCATCGTATCCTAAACAAATGTACTTTCACAAGACGTGAGCCATGAATTTGAACACACCCTTCGCATCGTCGCCATTTGGTTGGGATAGAATTGTATGGAACATGCCTACATCAGTTCTGTTCAAATTCAGGGACCTTACTAAATTATTTCTGCTGGACTCATATTGGACACATTCCATCAATAAATGTTGTAGGTCCTCGACTACTCCACTTTCCTCACAATTAGGTGAATCGATTTTCTTCATCAAGAAGGCAAATTTTTTGCATGGAATGTGTCCAGATCTGAGTCTAAGAGCAGTAACAATCAGTTTTCTACTAACTTCACTATTCATGAACCAGGGCACGCGAAGAGGTTCACACTGTATGGTTTTATACCATAAAGCCTTTTCTAATGACCGTTTATTAAAATATTCTTTCCAAGAATCAAAGCATATATTTTTAAATTTTGGTAAAAAATCTGAATAATCTAATATAATATTTATTTCTAATAAGTTATCTGTATTAAATCAATTGAATTTTAATACACAATGATACAGTATTCACGGAAACGCATTTCTTGTGTCTTAACCGTATAGGATATTGTTTTTGCAATCTATCTGTCACTCACTCACTCACTCACTCATGCGGTCTCGTGATAAATAACATTGTTTATTTGGCAACTCATCACACTAAGTATATTATTATTGTCAAATAAGTATCGTGTACCTAAAATCAAGTAATAATTAGTAAATTTTAGTTTGATCGGAATAACTTAGGTTATTCGAAGTTCCTTATGTATGATTTAAAAATAAAACAATTTTTTGTAGCCGCCATCTTGGATTTACATTGTGAGCTCACTATCGGCTGTAGTACCCTCGAAAACTATGAAAATGACACCCATGATGAAACATCTGAAAATTGTTGTAGCCGCCATTTTGAATTTTTATTTTGACCTCACTATCGGCTTTATCAACCCCGAAAAGCATGAAAACGACACCCATGATGAAAAATTTGAAAATTTTCGCAACCACCATTTTCGATTTTTATTTTGACCTCACTATCGGCTTTATCACCCCCGAAAAGCATGAAAACGACATCACTGACGAAAAGTTTGAAAATTTTCGCAGCCGCCATTTTGGATTTTTATTTTGACCTCACAATCGGCTTGATCACCCTCGAAAAGTATGAAAACGACACCCATGATGAAAAATTTGAAAATTTTCGCAACCGTCATTTTGGATTTTTATTTTGACCTCACTAGCGGCTTTAACACCCCCGAAAAGCATAAAAACGACACCCATGACGAAAATTCTGAAAATTTTCGCACCTGCCATCTTAGATTTTCATTTTGACCTCACTATTGGCTTCAGCAGCCTCAAAAACCATGAAAACGACACCCATGATGAAAAATTTGAAAATTTTCGCAACCGTCATTTTGGATTTTTATTTTGACCTCACTAGCGGCTTTATCACCCCCGAAAAGCATAAAAACGACACCCATGATGAAAAATTTGAAAATTTTCGCAGCCGCCATTTTGGATTTTTATTTTGACCTCACTAGCGGCTTTATCACCCCCGAAAAGCATGAAAACGACACCCATGATGAAATATTTGAAAATTTTCGCAGCCGCCATTTTAGATTTTTATTTTGACTTCACTAGCGGCTTTATCACCCCCGAAAAGCATGAAAACGACACCCATGATGAAATATTTGAAAATTTTTGCAGCCGCCATTTTGGATTTTTATTTTGACCTCACTATCGGCTTTATCACCCTCGAAAAGTATGAAAACGATACCCATGATGAAATATTTGAAAATTTTTGCAGCCGCCATATTGGATTTTTATTTTGACCTCACTATCGGCTTTATCACCCTCGAAAAGTATGAAAACGACACCCATGATGAAATATTTGAAAATTTTTGCAGCCGCCATTTTGGATTTTTATTTTGACCTCACTATCGGTTTTGTCACCCTCGAAATATATGAAAACGACACCCATGATGAAAAACTTGAAAATTTTCGCAGCCGCCATCTTGGACTTTTATTTTGATCAAATCCATCTTTTCACATTTTAATATTAGTTTATATATGACTACTTGTATTTTACTATCGTAAGTATTCGTAAGCGTCCACGCGCACAATAGAAATGGGCCATCTGCAGCGAGCTAGTCAATAAACGCACACTGATACAATTCGTTCGTAAATATTTGCACTAACACAGACAGACGCGCATAGTCGGTCGATAGCCGGAGCGTAGCAGCGAGCGACACAGCCATCCCGTCTCAATGCTAACGCACGACTGCCGCCCGCGCCCGCGCAGAGCCCCTCTGAAGCTCGATCTCAAAGTGGGGACATTTCCTTTGCAAATGTTAATTGATTTACATAAGCTAAGACAAATCTGTAGTACCTCTAACCATCGATTTTTCAGTGTAAAAATATTTCCAAACATCAAAGCCGTTTAGAAGTAATATCGAATTTCAGAAAAAAATAGCGTGTTGGTAAATATTTTTTTAAGGCAAAAGTATTAGCCATACGAAAAAATCCTTCTACAGAAATGTTGTTCATGAATCTATAGCAAATATATATTTTTTACAGATCTTTTAATCAAGCCGTTAATGAGAAATATTCTTCATAAAGTGACCGTATTACGGTACTAAACGAGAGTAAGGCCCTTAACATTTTAGTTTCAAATTTTCTTACAGTTCTCATGGCAGGAACTTATTACGATATTTTTTTTTTGTTTAACGATGATTCGATTCTTGTTCGGAAAAAAAAATGCATAGGGTTTCAATATAACGTTTTATAAAAGAGTACTTGGTTATCGACTTTTGTTGCTGTTCTTACCACATTTTGTAGCAATAGCTATCCAATTCGCGTTGAACTAAATTAATAATGTTTAAATGATTAGGTATATAATGTGTAATGTTTTATGTATGTAATTTGTAGTGCTTAATATGGGAATAACTTCCTGAAATAAATTATTATTTATTTATTTATTGTTTGTCTCTACCAACCAAACCAAACCCCAAAGGTTAACTGGTATTAAATGTCTGTGACATTAAGACCTCTTTGTACTGTATTTGTGTGCTTAAAGTATTATTAAAAATAAATGAACAATCAACAATGAAAGTCGACCCTTCAGGTGGTATTGTCAAAACTCAAAGTTGTACACAACAACACTGAAAACCAGTGTATCGAATGATTTTGTGTCAATTTAGATGATACATATAAAAGAGAAAATGATCATCGACTTTTCATAGCGTTAATCCAGTTCGCGTAGAACTAAACAAGTAATGTTTTTACTTTTTAGGGGGATCTCCAGACTGGTTGACTGGTAGAAAATGCCATTAAGTCTTTAAATGGCGTTAAGTCCTCTATGTACATTTGTGTGCTTAAAATAAATAAACAGTCACCAATTATAGTCGATTATATAACGCTATCCAGTTTGAATAGAGCTAAATTGTAATGTTTCTACTTTTTAGGGGGATCTCCACACTGCGGTGATAACATGACCTACGTCAATTGCAAGATCGATTGTCCGATGAAGTATTGTCCTGAGAACGAGAATGAAATATTTAAAATTTGTGATCCCATATGGCCCTGTCCGTCAGGCTGTGCGTGCAAACCGGGCTATTTGATGCCGAATAAGGCTGATAAACGATGCATTTTGGCTGCTGAATGTCGTGAGTTTTCGTATTTATTTTACAAAAAATAGATTACAAAAATAAGATCTCAGCATCCACGATAGTATAAAATTAGGTTAGGCTTCTAATTTTAGAACTACCCTGAAACGAAGCTGATTCACATACTGTTTAATGTTTTAAAAAATATTAACTATGTAAACAATAAGTGTTATGCAAAATCTTTCGACCTATGATTTCGCTATGTATTTTTAAGAAAACATTAATATTCTGTCTCACCTGCAGCTTCAAGGGAATGCACACGTCCGAACGAAGTATGGGATCCCAGTCCTTCGAGTTGTAACTATGAGAGATGTGACCAAATGTATTACACATGCGAAGATCCAAATCCCGGGCGGCCCAAGTGTGTTTGTAAGGAAGGCTACTACAAAGATAAAGATGGTGTTTGTATTCCTGCTGAAGAATGTCGTAAGTATCTTAATATTTTTCCTAAATTACCAGAAGGAAACTTTTTCTACGTAATATTGCAGCAGTAAACAGAAGTGAAGAAACGTATAATCATTGTGTTTGACTGAATCTGAACAGTTTTTAGTTATCCACATTCGCAGATTGTGTGGTAGCGCTATTTCGTCATGCCAAGATGATAAGTAGAACTTTGTACTGAACTATGTGTTGGCAGGTGTCTAGAAGTCTCGTTGCATACCTAGATTTAAGGTCATAAATCTTCAAAAAGAGTTTTGTTAATAATATTCACAGCAAGTCGTACTTACTCACTTTTCACCTGGACAAAAACCTTTAGAATAAGAATATTCAGTTCCATCTACGTGGAGCTGAGAAAGATTTATTGTCGCTTGCATTTCAAAGATATTGCCATAGAATAACCGCGACGGTTGGACACTGAACCTTATTACCATATTTTTCATTTGAATTTTGTCAGGATGCAGGGAGATTTTGATCTGAGGGGCAATTCTCGTAATTTTAAGAACGTTCACAGTCTGATCTCAGTCTCAATCTGTCAAAAATTCCTCTAATTTCCCTACGTTTTTGACATTTCTTTGTCGCCGAGATGAGATTGCGACTAGATTTTCAACGTTTTAAATTACGAGAATTAACCTTCTGTTCTAATAAAAAATTAAAAGAAAAAAAAACCTTTTATAAACAAGCTTTTATTACTTGTTAATAAAAAGAACTAAAAAGTTAAAAATAATTTAAACCTGATAAGAAAAACCCATTTTTTTATAAATAAAAGCGTGTTTCATTTTGATGGAACATTAAAGAACATTTTAGCATATTACACCTTCATTATTTTTCTTTTGCAATTACAATGTAACACGCTTTCATTAACGCCAAGTACTCGTCAAGACGAATCATACGAGCCCAAACTCGATGGGGTTGTGTCGTTTAATTGCCGAGTTCTTATGGCCATCTTCCAGCTCCATCATCAGATCAGCTCCATGTCATAATAACTTTGCAATGTCATCCAATTTACACATGCATGCAAAATTGTAGCCCAAGCGGTAACCGGGCAGTGGATCAAATTTAACTTGCAAGATTTGATTACAGACAAACATAGGTTGTAAAAAAGGGAAAGATTTTTGAGGATTCTATTGTTGCATGAAGAATGTATGTTTTGAAAAGTTTTGTTGTCAAGGTTCATAGTCACTTCCATAATTCTTTTTTAAGTGTTGTTTCAACTACCAAGAATTTTCTTCTAATGCTGACAAATTGTCTTCAATTCAATTAATTATTTTAATAGATGTAGGATGGTTTAGGTCAAATTAATTTTAATTAAACTGCTCAGACCAATTGATTATTTGTTTTCAAACAATTCCGTCGCTGCCATGTCCAAGGGTTTAAATGAGAAATGCGTTTACTCTAACTATTGTTTGAACAATTCAGAATCCCAACAGGTACCTTTGTTTATTGAATCACTTTGTTCAAATGCCATTGAGCGAATAACACGTAACTGAAAAGTGGAAATAAATCCCGGCTTTTTGAAAGGAAAGTCGATGGCTTATGTGGAAACCCAAGTAGAACAGGTTCCTTCGATTTAAGTAAATGTAATAGAAAATATTCCGAAGTTGGATTACGCTATATCGAGGTGACGTTCTTTTAACCGTGAAATACTATTTAGGGGATTTCACTTCGATATACAGTGATATCGTATTTGTCGAACGAGTCATAGTCGAAGTAGGTACAGTAAAATGTGCTAATGGAAATTTGTGAAATGAATTTATTGTCAAGAGCGCTGTATCGAGCAACAGTCAATTTATTCCTCGATAAGTTAATTATAGAAACGTTAATTAAACGTAATGGTGGTATCTTACTAACATTATAAATGTGAAAGTTTGTATGGATGGATGGATGAATGGATGTTTGTTACTCTTTCACGCAAAAAACTATCTACTGAACGGATTAGGATGAAATTTGGAATACAGTTAGTTTATAACCAGGGGGCCTACTCCGAAGTGCAAAGTGCGAATGTTCGGATCGGACCGACACATGGCCGAACCGAATATTATTAAAAATGCGAAAAAAGTTCGGATCGGCTCAGTTGGGTCGGGACCATAGTCAATATTCGAAAGAGTGTAGGAGTGTAGGATCGGAACCGACCGAACCAAATAGTAACTTCGTAGCAGCAAACGACCGAACATTCGGCCGATAATACTTCGGAGTAGACCCCCAGGATAAACACATAGGATATTTTTTATCCCGATATTCCCACGGGATCGAAACTTATGCGGGTGGAACCGCGGGGTCCAGCTATTTAAGTAATAATTTAAATATTTTCTTTTAGGCAGGTATATTACTTGCTCAATTTGTGAATGTTTATTTGAGTTCTTTTGGTGTCCTAAATAAGAGTCTCATAAATGTTCTATACAAAGGCAAGATTGTTTTAAACGCACTTTAAAAATTTATTTTAGGTTGGAATATCAAATGGAACGTTATCTGACAAAGTAACTTTATATGCACAATATTGCACATTTCTGGTACCTGTTACGTCATAATGGAGTGTCAGTTGCTGTTACTAAGTTACATGCTATTCTGTTCGTCTGTCTTTTGTTTACTTGTTCTTCAGGGTAGATTTCTCCAACGCCAGATAATATTATCCGAGGAATAATTTTGAACTTTTGACAGTTCTTCCATACAAAAACTGTCAAACGTCAATTTTATTCCTCGAATAAAAGTTATCTGGCGATGGAAAAGCAGCCCTTAGTGTTTTGACTGTATTGTTTTGTTTTTTCCCTTATTCTTTCTATTGGTTTAGTTTGATGGAACAACAAACACATATAGGCCGACCGCTTCACTGAGACATTGCCTGAGGTAGCTGCGCGATGCGGGAGGGGTGATAGTGGTCACAAGTTGACGAATCACTGAGCTCTCGCATCACGTCACCATACCCCTCCGGATCTAGGGTATACAGCGATATTGATTTAACACACGTATACGGTTTCGCGTCCTCGTTTACTGAACATATTTTAATTTCGTTAAACGTTATTATTTATTTATTTTCAATTTTCTAGCATCTTGTGCAACCTGTACACCGTAGTGCAGGGGTCATTTGCTGGGGTCACCGATCATAACATCACATCTATGAAATAAAAACAAATAACTTGCAAAGAGTAGGCGAATTGAAGGAAAGAGAGAGAGCCCTATGTTAGCGAGCGGCGCAGGCGGTAGTTTTTAAATTACGAATTATTTTATGTTATTGTAATTTTAATGGTTATTGGCCACTAACTCTACCCGTGTGTTAAATTAATGTCGCCATTCGTTATCTGAGGTCACAATTTTTGGTTCCTGATAATGATTTTGATTAAAAAGGCAAATTAGAAGCATGACACATACTCGTATGAACAGTAGATATACATATGTAAGTGCATGGTGTAAATTATATCTAAAACTTTTTCGAGAACTTGTTTTTGACATTGATAATATTATAATGACAGTATTACAACATTATCAATGTCACGTCGCCGTCGCGTCGCATCACATCAATTATGACATAAGCAAAACACGAATTCCACCGCTAGCTGCCAGGAAATACAGAATTCGTACATTTGAGCAAAAAATCCCCGCGTGAACTACGTCACGAACTTCATAGTACCTCATCTTACATCGTCTGAGTCATATCTCGGTCGAGTTTAATGTGTTCATTTCCTCATACACTTTGTTTTGCCGAGTTCGTAATATAAGTGGTATTTTATTGAAAGGAATAGTGTCGAAAAATGTTGTTCGGGTATTTTTCTGTTTGTGTACTTTGTTTGGTTCATAGTGGTGTTGCAAAATATGTGGAGGAGAAAGGTGATATTAGGTTTATGTTTATAAATAAGTTGTAATTTTTTTTTTTGGGTGAAAACAGCCGAATAACATTAAGTGAAAGGGTAGGGGGATCTTGCGGATTGCCAGTTTGGCTTCCGCAAGGGGCGCTCTACGGTGGACGCCATCATGCGCGTAAGAGCCCTCACGACGGGGGACGCGGTGTCCCGGGGTGGGGTGGTCGTGGCGGTGTCACTCGACATCGCCAACGCGTTCAACACCCTGCCCTGGAGCTGCATTGGGGAGGCACTCCGGTATCACCGGGTGCCGACCTACCTCCGTCGAGTAGTCGGGGCGTATTTGACGGACAGAGCCGTCATCTACCCCGGTCGCGACGGGAACTGGAACCGGCGAGAGATGTCGTGCGGTGTCCCACAGGGATCGGTTCTGGGGCCGCTCCTGTGGGACATCGGTTACGACTGGGTGCTGCGGGCCGACCTCCCTGAAGGCGTCAGCGTAGTTTGCTACGCTGACGACACGCGGGTCCTGGCGCAGGGGAGGTCGCATCAGGCGGCGGCCGACGCGATGACACGCGGGGTTGCGATAGTCGTGGAAAGGATCCGGCGGTTGGGTCTCGAGGTGGCATTGCACAAGTCCGAGGCCATGTCCTTTCATGGGCCTCGGTACGGGCCACCTCCGGGATCCCAACTAGTGGTAGGAGGGGTTCACATCGGCGTCGAGACCACGATGAGGTACCTGGGTCTCGTCCTCGACAGCCGATGGAACTTCGTCGAGCATTTCCGACGTTTGGCCCCCAAACTGGAACGGGCCGGGGCCGCCCTAAAGCGGCTCTTGCCCAACCTGAGGGGGCCAAACGCCTCCTGCCGGAGGCTTTACGCGGGGGTCGTGCGGTCCATGGCCCTATATGGGGCCCCGGTATGGGCGCGTTCACTGCGGCTTCGAGCCGCACACTATCTGAACGCGCCCCAAAAGGTGGTAGCCGTAAGGCTGATCCGGGGCTACCGCACGATCTCAGGCGAGGCAGCAAGCCTCCTTGCCGGACTGCCACCATGGGATCTGGAGGCGATAGTCCTCGCGCGCCTATATGATTGGCGCGCGGAGGCACTACGCCGGGGGGAAACTCCGCATCCGCGGCAAACCGCGGCGGAGCGGACGAACCTCCGGTGCGATCTCATGGCGGCATGGAAGGAGCGACTATCGCAACCCAGCGCAGGGCACGCCACGATAGCGGCGGTAAGACCCCTCTTTGAGGAGTGGCTAGAGAGACGTCACGGCGCTCTCACCTACCGCCTGACGCAGGTCCTCTCCGGACACGGATGTTTCGGGAGGTTCCTGCACATCATCAGGCGGGAGGAGACGCCCGGGTGTCACCACTGTCAGGATCGCCCAGAGGACACGGTGGAGCATACGGTGGAGGTCTGCCCTGCTTGGGCAGAGCACCGCCGTGTCCTCGTAGAGGCGATTGGCAGCGGCGGCGACCTCTCGCGCCCGGCCCTGGTTCAAGCCATGGTCCGGGGTGAGAGGGAGTGGGAGGCAGTCACCTCCTTCTGCGAAGCAGTCATGCTAGCGAAGGAGGTGGCGGGGTGGGCGAGGGAACGCGCCTTGCGCACCTCACGCCTCAGCCGCCGCGGGAGACGCTCCGGGCGTCGGGAGCCGCGTGACGACTCCCGGCCACCGTAGGCGCGGGCCTGCGGGCGGAGAGTAATGGGTAGCTCTCCGTCCGATCAGGACTAGGCCCGTGCCGGACGGCGTGTTCGTGTTCCACGCGCGCCTCAAAGAGATGTCAGCAAGTGACGGGGCCCCACAGGGCCGAAGCCTGCCAGGGTAGCGGGACCATCCGAAAGGGTTTACCGCTGCCCTGGAACATAAAGGGCTAAGGAAGGAACACGGGTGGGTTTTAGTCAGTAAAAGTCTGACACTCCCTTCTGCTCCACCCAGAGCGGGAGGAGTCATTTGATGATTTCCCATCCTCAAAAAAAAAAAAAAAAAAAGGGGGCCTACTCCGAAGTGCAAAGTGCGAATGTTCGGATCGGACCGACACATGGCCGAACCGAATATTATTGAAAAATGCGAAAAAAGATCGGATCGGCTCAATTGGGTCGGGACCATAGTCAATATTCGAAAGACTGTAGGAGTGTAGGATCGGAACCGACTGAACCAAATAGTAACTTCGTAGGAGGAAACGGCTGAACATTCGGCCGATACTATTTCGGAGTAGGCCCCCAGGTTTTTTAGGTTAGTTCATTAGCCATAATTTGTAACATAACATCACTTCTGCGGACGAAGGGATAAGCAGAGGTGTACCTTTAGTACACCCACGTTATGTTCAAGTCCCATGTAACAGGGAGCGAGCCTATTGCAGCATCATGCTGAGATAGGAGCCTTCTGGCCTCGTATAGGACTTTCTGTTTCATTTTACTTTTTGTTACTTTTTTAATATAATTTAGTTTTTTTATTTTTGATTTAGTTTAGTTTCTTATCTTCCTGGTACGAGTTGCAATACATACTTTTTCTTTCTTCGGGACCTGCTTAGCAACCCAAATTTTTTTTTCAATAACTTTATTTTGATATCAAAATAAAGGGCCCGTGACTAAATAATAACAGCCGCAAAGGTTGATCGGTCAGGTTAAGCTACGCTTGCCGCGGTTGGTCTATGGATGGGTGACCATCTTTACATACTAAGACCCCTCCGTGCCTCGGAAAGCACGTTAAGCCGTGGGTCCCGGCTGTCATTCATGGATCTTTGACAGTCGTTACGGGTAGTCAGAAGCCCGAAAGTCTGACAACCAGTCTTACCAAGGGGTATCGTATTACCCAATAACTGGGTTGTGGAGGTCAGATAGGCAGTCGCTCCATGTAAAATACTGGTATTAAGCTGAATCCGGTTAGACTGGAAGCCGACCCCAACATAGTTGGGAAAAGGCTAGGCAGATGATGATGAACTTTATTTTGATATTAATAACCGAGAATAACCGGTATAGACTAGGTAGCTGAGGTTGACGCCAAATAGATAATATAATAATACAAATATAATTTTTGAGGTATGAAGTTATTAATTGTTAAATCTAGAGTCTTTACTACAACTCGACTTGACTCTCACAAAATGCTCCTTTATTATTGTTACTACGATCGTCAATTTCGTTCTACTCGCCTGCCAAGCAATTTCACTTAATTGAATTTAATTAATTAAACTGCCATTAATTTACGGTACATTGGTTTCCAATGTTGTCTTTGTTTTTGATATAAAATTAATTAACTCGTGTTTATTTGAAGATTTTTTGGGGGAAAATGATTTCGCATTTATTAAATACTAGCTGCGCCGCGCGGTTTTACCCGCATAAGTTTTGATCCCGTGGGAACATCAGGATAAAAAGTATCCTATGTATGAATCCTAGTTATAAAACACCTGTATGTCAAATTTCATCCAAATCCGTTTAGTAGTTTTTGCGTGAAAGAGTAACAAACATCCATCCATCCATCCATACAAACTTTCACGTTTATAATATTAGGATTCATATATGGATGACAATTTGAATTTGTAAAAATGACCGTTGAACGAGGACGGTTAATTTTGCTATCGTGTGATATGTTTTGGTATCACTTCATCAGTGAACTGGAAAGACATGCAATAGTGCACATCTATATACTTTATTTAGCAAATTAACTTGGACTCGGCTTTGTTAAGTAACTTTTTGTCAGACAGATAAAGTTCTAGAACCCTGGAACTCGTCCTTTTCATTCCGCTGAAATGAAAAAACTATTCTCACGTGCCGGGACTTTTACCGAATATCAATTCAAAAAGCTTTTTATTCGTCTTCATTCAGTAGTACGATATGTCAAAAATGCGAATTACTTAACGAGAGAAGAAAATCTTCTTCAGTGTGTCGATGGCAATCCAAATTGTATATGTACAGAATTTGGCTACGAGTCAGGCGCCTTCAGTAGCACCCAAAGTATTGGCAGTACTGAAAGCGTCTTTTTTAAGAAACATTATTGTCGTCAGTTTAAAATGATATGAAATTCTCCCAAATCAAGGAATAGTATGAAGGACTATGTTTCGACTTCGGTATTAAAAGGTTTTAATCTAATGACTGCCAGTAATATAGGATGGAGCATTAGTAAAAGTCACTCTTGTGTTCTAAATTCAAATACAAATTATTCATTAAAGCCACAACGGGTCCATCAACGTCAAATTCATATCAGCACCAACTAAAATCAAAACTTCTATTATTTTGGTCGTTATCAGGGGCTTTATAAACTTCCAAATGCGTTAGTGACAGCTTCTGTAGACGATAGTCGGGTACAGACGGCTTAACTGCCTTTTCAAGTAAGGGGTTGGTATATAACCATCTTGAAATTGATTTAAAGCTAGCGTTCGTTTGTAAACTAATGATGTTCCGTATCCAGGTTATTTTTCTAAATGTATAAACGAATATTGATCTGGGATTTAAATCCCCAAAAGGAAAAATAAGTCTAACTTTTCTTCAAGTATTATATTAACTCCCCACAGAGAGCCACTTACATATCACTTGAAAGTGAAACCACTAAAAAACTTTTTGTGAAACACTTAAGTTTTACTTGGTTTCAGTGTTGAACTGTGTTCCAATAATATTTTTTTTAACTTTTTTACCTTTGTTGATTATTGTAAAGTAAGTGTTCTTAAAATCGAAAAGTAAACTGAGAAGCTTATGTAACATTCACCCTATGTCATAGTTTATTTTAAACAATATTTTTTATGGCCACATTAAACAACACGAGATTATTTAGAAGAAAGAAAGTAAGAAAAAGTATTTATTGTGACTCTTTATATTTTATCTGTCTTTTATATTTTATCTGTCCTTTTGATGAATTCTTTTATATTTTGTAAATGTGAAGACTTTGTAGGCCTTTTAGACTTCGGATCTGTAGACCATTTTTTATTTTATCACCTACCTGGTACTTTTTGACGCCTACTTTGTCCTCCCATTTATTTTAATTATTTTATGCCAATTATTTTTAAAAGACTTAACCGTGGTGTTTCTTGCCAGCTCTTCTCCATAGGAAACGACCAATTGGAACCGTGCACCTAGCTTCTGACCTTTCATAAGTGCCCATGTTGGTTTAAGTGAAATATAATATTTTAATTTCTTAGAAAGATCACAAACTAAACTTAAAACAATCATAAATAAAAATGAAAAAGAAAACAAAATTATATAAAACGAATGTAACAAAAAAAAAAAAAATAGAAAGTCCTATACCCGGCCAAAAGGCTCTTATCTCAGAATAATGCTGCGACATTTAAAAATAAATATCGCAGCGCTGGTATTCTGATAGGGCCCACTGTGATGTCACGTACGATATTGTATTTGACACCATAATTTTTATAGCCAAACCAAAATGTGGGTACAACGAAATAGAAGTCCCCTGTAGACAAATATGTCCTCCTCAAAACTGTGACATCGCATACACTGACTACGCTTGCACTGAAGAATAAAAAATATGTGAACCTGGCTGCAACTGTCTTCCTGACCATCTAAGGAATGGAAGCGGAATATGCATACCGAATGAGGAGTGTCATTGTAAGCGTTTAACTTCAGCATGACCATCATCTGTTGCTTTATTCACGTTAAAAGAGAATTACCAATTGGACCATAATTATAATTTGAATATATTACCGGCATCAGTGGAAAGGTTGAAATGTGGAAACAAACCCGCTTCTGCGCTAATATTATATCTTGGCCGTTGGACAAATCACAAAGTACGAAATGAAAGAAAAAATCACACATTATATAGACTTGAATAACACAATAAGTTGCAGTCTTATCATATATCACTAATGAAAATCACAAAGCTTTAATGGTCCATAAATCATACGACTTCTAAGCTTTACATAAAATATATCACTTTTTCAACCTCAAATCCAACACTCTACGTAATTTTTAGATCCATCTACTCCCGTGTGTGGTATAAACGAAATAGCCAGAGACTGCAAACGGATTTGCCCACCACAAACTTGCCTGAGCAAGTACGCGCTATTTGATTGTATTGCAGACATACCCTGTGAGCCAGGATGCGACTGTGTTCCCAATTATCTGAGGGACGACAAAGGAATATGTATACCGAGCGAACAGTGTCCTGCGCGTAAGATATGTTTCACGTTGACTGTCTTTACTTTCTGACTTTTTACTTCCTCTTCTTTTTTCTAAAGTCTTTGTTTGAGACCCAATATCTCTTATTGAGATTGGATTACTGTCTAACTTGACGCTTAAACGTAAAAACAAAAATGATGTATTTTGCAATCAGTAGTTTATTTGACCCCATTATTTTATAGCTGAACCAACATGTGGTTACAACGAAGTGGCAGTACCCTGCAGACAAAAATGTCCACCGCAAAACTGTGAGATCGCATACACAGAATATGCTTGTACCAATGAATCCAAAATATGTGAACCAGGATGCGACTGCCTTCCCGATCATCTTAGGAATGGTAGCGGGATATGTGTACCGAATGAGGAGTGTACTTGTAAGAGTTTTTCCTATAGCATGCTCATCACCTGTTGCTTTATCAAGTTACAAGAAAGATAATCTTCAACTAAATTGCATGGAGTGGATAATATAGCGTCAATAGTGAAAAGAATAGGGTTCGAACGTACGATCTCTTATTGTCAGTCGGTCCAATCATCTGTTAAATTAATGACGTTGTTCAATCTGTATGATAAGAAAACACTTTTACTATCGATCCTTAGTTTCATAAACTTTGCCAAGCTTAACACGAAACATTGAATCACCACACAAACAATCACTGTCACCAAGTACATCAACTTCAATTCCGACACAATACATGATTTTAGATCCATCAACTCCCGTGTGTGGGTTAAATGAAATAGCCAGAGACTGCAGACGGATCTGCCCACCACAAACTTGCCTGAGCAAATACGCGTTATTCCGTTGTGTTGAAGACTTACCCTGTGAGCCAGGGTGCGACTGTGTTCCCAATTATCTGAGGGACGACAGAGGAATATGTATACCGAGCGAACAGTGTCCTGCGCGTAAGATATGGTTCATGTTGACTGTCTTTACTTTCTGTTTCTTTTCTTCCTCTCTTTTTTTTCTTTATTTCTTTGCCTTGTTACTATAACTACCATTAGCTAGCTACCATTTTTTGGCATTGATATCTTGCTACAGAATGTTATGTTGTTTTTCCGATTGTTATTCCTATTCGTAAACTTCTCTAACGTTATATCAAATATCAGGAATGCGAATGTAAAATATGACACTTAAGCAAATTTTTATTGTACTTTTGGTTGAACAGCATAATTATGTTTTTTATCCACTATTTTGTATGTTTCCATAACATCAGTTGAGAACAAAATTTCCGAAATGTGGAAGTAAACGTTGTATTTGAATAACTGGTTTTTAAGGTTAATAGATTTTGTAGCGAAATAAAAACAGGTCTTCACTTGTACACATTTAATTTAGTAAAATAAAAAATATTGTAAACAAAACTTAATGAAGAACACAGCACGGTTCCTAATTTCAAAGAATTAAGTTATAATTTTGACGTGACGTCCTTGGTGTTAGAGCCCTATAGTAAATTTCACTATTACGCGTCAGTCACGATACGTTTGCAAACGTTCCTATAACTCCCGCAATAAATACATAATCTGGTAATCCTAAATAGGTAACTTTGCACCAAGTCAATCGGTTATCAGGCAGCGAAGTAATCATTTATATCACTATTTTAACTAAATCGAGACAATAGTAACAACTGAAAAATAAAAAAAATAAAAATTATTCGCAAATCCGGTCCTAGACTCCACGCTGGCAGTCGGAAGGCTCCTCGCTAGCTGGTATCAGAATCCACCTGCGTTGAGTTCGATTTCCAAAAGGAAGCTAGCAGTTGTCTGGTCCCAGGCTAGCGGCGGTGGAGCGAATTCAAGATCCGCCTACAGTCTTCGGACAAATCTACAGAAAATAACGAAAAATGATAATCCGAGACGCGGGCAGAATCTTTTATAACAAAAGAGCTGAAGAAAAGTTAAATTACATATCAAGTCTGAATGAAGAAACCTGACTCGCCTCGAGACAAGTTTTTAATACTGTACGTACGTGATACGTTTATTTACGGGAACACTGCCTATTACAAAGAGAAGAATGGAATAAAATCTAAGAAACGATAAGAACTTTTGAATAATCAATAGTAAAGCAAACATACCCTTGGATAAATTGGATGACCGCACAGAACTCGATCGTTCAATCCATTATAATTATACTCACTCATAATTTGGTTAGAAGTCTAAGATATAGAATAAATTCTTTAAACCTAAGATAAAATATATTTTTCACTAAATGTCGTGTGTCCAAAAATCCTTCAAAATTGAAAAATATCGGTAGGGTTAAACGCATGACACTTTTAGATTCAAAATTCAAAATGAAGAAAAAACCTTTCTGGTTACAAATAAGTTTGGATTTATTATAAAAGAAGGTTGTTCGTGATAAAATTATAATGTAGCATTTACCAATGCTGTAATTGGTATTATGAGTTATATTGTTAGTTGATCTATAAAGTACGAGTATTTATGGCTTTAACATAAGAATTAGGTATATCACAGGTTGATGTTACAAACCGAAGGATATGAAGATACTATACTAATTTCAATCAGTGCAACAATGTATCGAAACAAAATTAACCCCTTCTCCACTCCTATTGCAGCCTGTCAAATTCCCGATGAATGCAAGCGAACCTGCGCCGAACCGAATCCTCCAAACTGTGTATATAATCCACCAAAAGTGAATATCAACGGTTGCGATTGTAAAGATGGATATATTCTCTCAGATATAGGAGGGGACTGCATCCCTATTGACGAATGTCCACGTAAGTATTATTTGTTTATTTAATAAACTTTATGCAATATTAAAGGTACAAATCATTGCTTGGTAAATATTAAACAATTGTTATTGTGTTTATTTAATCTTATGAGTATAGAAATCAGTATACACGTATTGTTAGGTTCGAAATTAATAAATAAACTTTTTGAGACTTTTCAACACTGCTCTAAGCAGTGTTGAAAAGTCTCAAAAAGTTTATAATTGCAGTTCGTGTTGAAGGTTCTCCGTGGAGTTGTATTATAAACAACTAAATACTCATTCAAAAATAAAATCGATGTGCCAAAGCAAGGCAGTGCTAGTAGATATTGTTCAAAAGATCTGAGTGTTGAAAAATGTCTTTGGAGAAACAAAACTGCTTTCGACTATATTATTGGGGAACTCAATAGTCTATCTCTATTTATCAATAACTCCTTTGTTCATAATATTTCAGCCGAAATTGCCTGCCACGGTGATCCCAACGCAAGACCCAAACGTTGCCCTAAGCCATGTCCGTCTACATGCAAATCACCTAACCAACATCCCTGCAAGAGAATGTGTGATCCAATTGGATGCCAATGCAAATCTGGACATATACTATCTAATGACACTGGTCTATGCATCTTACCTGATAAATGTCCAGGTAAGTAACATTTTGACTAATTTTGAATTTAAGACCAGAAAAATGAAGAAATATGATGAGGTTTCTTCTAATGCTGGCATTTTTGGCTCATCTTGCTAAACAATAGCCTTAGACCTAGATGAGTCAAAGTATCGCTTACATACTAATTTCAAGGTGGATGATTTTTCGATTTCAATTGAGCTTTTTTGCTCTTTGACTTTGCCATCACATTAGCTCCAGAAGTTATATTTTAGACAGCGGTTGTATTTGAAAAAAACATTTTCACAATATTTTTAGGTGGAGACCCATGTGGCAAAAATGCACGTTTCGTCGATTGCAAGACGGATTGCCCAGGAGACTATTGCCCAGTGGACGATAATAGGGACTTAGTATTTTGTGATCCCCCAGCAGAGAAATGCCTGTCGGGCTGTATTTGTACTTTCAATCATAGAAGGAAAAGCCGCGCGGATCCGAGATGTATCATGTCGTCAGATTGCCGTAAGTGACTTTTAATGTTAATTGCGTATTCCATTTGCGAAGATTGCAAAAAATAGGAGTTGAAATGGAAAATTGATCGGTTTTATTGCTCCCTATGCAGAAGCAAAGCTTTGTAATGCTTGTCACGATTGTGAACTAAGAGCAGTATCTACTGATTGTGGATATTATATTCGAAGTAGTTAATATTGTGAAAAGAAAGGATAAACTGTGTTTTGTATATCAATAATAGGATTTTGAATTTGGTAATAAAATAGTTTAGGAAATACACAAACAAACAAATACATAATAACAACAAACACAACACAACACAACAACACACACGTACATACAATTACACATAGAAATATTGGTACTGATGAAGAAAATGATTTAAGAATAGTAGCAGCAAGCAAGAATAGTAGATTTAGGTACGCTATGTGTATTTCAGTAAAAAAAGTTGTTTTAACTTTCAGCTCGGATAAATTGCACAAGACCTAATGAAAAATGGAGTTCCTGTCCATCAGCATGCCTTGCTGAAAATTGTGAAGATGTCACCAATCAACCAACTGTTTGCTATACGTTGTTATTGAACTGTGATCCTAAATGCATCTGTAAAAAGAATCATTTCAGGAATTCATCTGGAATTTGTATTCCCGCTAAAGATTGTCGTAAGTTGAACTGTACTATTGCAATGTACTACTGTGTTTCTTATATTGCTTTTCGTTCCGTATTCCTTTAGGTACGGCCAAACCATCTGCGTCCGGTGTCCTGGCGCGCAAATATGCGTTCAATTGAATTTCGAATTGTGATCGCAGCGATCGCAGGACGCGCCGGGCGGTACGGACCCGAACCTACAAACAAGTTCATAGCATTTAACTAAACTCCGTGCATTCCGAACGCCAGCAGTTTTGGCGTACCTTTTCGCTCCATTTTCTTTCCGTTGAGCGGATTTCGGGTATCCGGGAGCGGCCCATTTTTAACAGAATATGAATTTCAAAAGCTATTGAAATTCATATCCTGTTAAAAATGGGCTGCGTTTTAATGTTTCCTAATATTAACATGTGGTTTACATGTGGAAAACAGCAATAGGTTGCAATGGGGATCCTAATGCAGTGCACAGCGACTGTCCAAGTGCTTGTGAACCGACGTGTCGTTATCCGAACCCCGAAGCATGCACCGCGGAATGCAAGCCGGCAGGCTGTGTGTGCAAACAGGGATATGTTCTTAATGAAGACGATGGAAAATGTATCGAACTGGAGGATTGTCCAGGTAATAGATTCTTCAATGTATTAAATATGAACCCTGGGTGTTTATTGTTGTAGCGTCACATTTTGATGTAACTTTTCGCTGATGCGTTTTATAGCACTGTGTGACCTGCAGTGCGATTCTGTAACCATCTCACCGTGAAAACTTAGGTGAAGTGAGCGTGGAGTGAGCTGTCGTTCCCAATAACGCTAGGGATTGACACTACCTACTGACAACTCACATCAAGCTCACTTCACTTGAGTTTTCACGGTGAGATTTTTACAGAATCGACCGGCTGAACTCGTACTTAAGTTACGTTTTTCTGTGACTTAAGTATTCCATTTTTATACAGAAGAGCGTGACTTAAGTGCGCGTTGTGGTCACACGTGCTATAAAATAGTATACGATACGTGTGACTTGAGTAGTATAAATGCACGGCGTTTAGCACCCTTGCTGCGCTCGAGCGCTAATTTCACGCCGAGCAATAATGGACTTCTTAAGTCACACGTATTATCATGTACTATTTTTCATTAAAATAGGTTGTGGAGGAGATCCCAACGCAGTGTATAAAGACAATCCAAGTGCTTGTCAACCCACTTGTACTAACCCGAATCCTCAAAAGTGCACAGATGAATGCATTCCAAGCGGGTGTGTGTGCAAAAGAGGATTTGTTCTTAATGAAGAGGATGGAAAATGCATCCATCCGGAGAGTTGTCCAGGTAAACTTTACAGTTTCTAAACATGTGCCTGTTAGGTACTTTATACTTATGACTTTACAGGTGATAATCACTTATTCTAACTAATTCATGTTGTATTTCAGACTGATGAGCACGAATGAATTATTATCTCCACTTCTCACGACCGGACTTGGAGCAATAGACATTTCTCCAATGAATATTCCTAAGGAAAATCATCTATTTTATTACTCTGTTCTTGTTCGAAACTGATAAAAATAAGTAAACACGATTTCTGTTTTGTTGAAACGAAATCAAATTTAAGTCTTGATAAATAAACAATTTTCGGAAGAATCGCAGATATTTGTTTTATTTCGAGAAATATTCTTGTTTTCACACAAATTACAATAAATAGAAGGGCTCTTGAATCAAATAAACACTATTAATTTGTTCTGCGCAAAAGATTTGTGTGGGGAGACAAATCAGCCCACCCATTTTAAGCAGGTTTGTTTTGAAAAATTTCGATGCTGCCAAGTATGTTGGAGTTCCAAGTAAGTTCCTATCACTATTTCCTATATGAAAAGTGAAAATGCTCAACATATTATCTATTTATACAAAAATTAATTGCTGTTCGTTTGTCTCGCTAAAATTCGAGAACGGCTGGGCCGATTTGGATGAAATTTTGTGTGTATATTTCAACGGGTTCCTGGATAGTTTGAAAACACAATTGAACCCGGTAGGTGGCGCTGTATATGATGACTCAACCGGGCAAGACGACGTCTGCTGGGTCCGCTAGTAGACAATAAAAGATAAGCCACTCGTGAGCATATTATTATATCGGTCCTGACTTAATAGTTTTAAGGCCGCAAGGTCAAACCCATCAGCCCACTCCCTCTGAAGGCCTCTGTCCCAGCAGTGGGAACATTATAGGCTGATTATGCTTATACCTATGAGATCGAACTCAGGCAATCTTATTTCATCACCAATGCTCTCAAAACGGTGAAAGCAAATATCATCATCTGCCTAGCCTTTTCCCAACTATGTTGGGGTCAGCTTCCAGTCTAACTGAATGCAGCTGAATACCAGTATTTTACATGGAGCGACTGCTTATCTGACCTCCACAATCCAGTTACTGGGTAATACGATACCCCTTGGTAAAACTGGTTGTCAGACCTTCGGGGTTCTGATGACCCGTAACGACTGTCAAAGATCCACGAATGACAGCCGGGACCAACGGCTTAACGTGCTTTCCGAGGCACGGAGGGGTCTCGGTATGTAAAGATGATCACCCATCCACAGAACAAACGCAGCAAGCGTAGCTTAACATGACCGATCGACCTGTGCGGCTGTTATTCTAGTACCGAAAACTTCGAAGATATGAAGCCGTACTGGGCCGGGCTCGCATGGTGGATTACGGTCTACTACCGCTCACAGAATGAGGCCTGCAGTGCAATTCTGTAACCATCTCACCGTGAAAACTTAGGTGAAGTGAGCTGTCATTCCAAATAATACTAGGGATTGACACTAGTGACAACTCACATCAAGCTCACTCCACTTGAGTTTTCACGGTGAGATTTATACAGAATCGACCGGCTGTGTCTCAGCAGCAAGAACGGTGTGTGCTGATTATGACTTAGGAGGCCTGAGTCCCGGCCGTGGGAACGTTATGGGCTGATTATAACTAAAAACTCACTCAGCAAGAGCTTGGCCTCTCGGATCACCGCTTACAATCCGTGGGTTTCGTAAAAGGTGAGTGGAGTGAGTAATTGTGAGTGTGAAGGTGACTGGGTCAGCAATACTGGTTCATAATAATGCAGTGAGAGTAAACCTGGTGCTATTAATCCAGAATTCGCTAAAAGTAACCAGTGCACTGTGGTATTCCATTTTTTGTTGACTACACACTGATAAGTGATGACTAACACATTGCAACGTTAGAACTGATGGGCAATTCGCGTAATTTTAAGAACGTTCACAGTCAGAAGGTTAATTCTCGTAATTTAAAACGTTCAAAATCTAGTCGCAGTCTCATCTCAGCGACAAAAATATGTCAAAAACTTGTCAAATTGGAGGGAAATTAGAGGTAATTTTGACAGATTGAGACTGAGATCAGAGGGGCAATTCTCGTAATTTTAAGACCATTCACAGTCTGATCTGTCTCAATCTGTCAAAAAATACTTCTAATTTCCCTACATTTTGACAAGTTTTTGACATTTGTTTGTCGCTGAGATGCGACTGCGACTAGATTTTGAACGTTTTAAATTACGAGAATTGACCTTCTGTTCACCTTCCCCTTAAAATATTTTGCTATGAAATATCTTTCATCTCAGATAATGAAAGTCAAGATACATAAACAAAGGCTCAAAGTAAACTCAGAATTTAATATCCCGATTGTTTTAAAAAATGTAACAGTGGCTGCAGTGACTCAATGCCAACGGGCACTTATATTTCCTCAGAACGACTGTAAAGTGCAGAGTTATTGCCTTTTGGTTGATTGCTTAAAAGCATCGTGTTACCCATGTTTCATACTTACATCGATGAAAATTTAAGTCCGTTTTGGTCCATTTAATGACTTATCTGGTGCTTTTGTAACGTTAATTACTACATGGTCCGTTCGTTAATGGTTCATTTTTTAAGGTTCCGTACCCAAAGGGTAAAAACGGGACCCTATTACTAAGACTTTGCTGTCTGTCCGTCCGTCTGTCTGTCACCAGGCTGTATCTCAAGAACCGCGATAGCTAGACAGTTGAAATTTTCACAAATTATGTATTTCTGTTGCCGCTATAACAACAAATACTAAAAACAAAATAAATATTTAAGGCTCCCATACATCAAACGCAACTTTTTTGCCCTTTTTTGCTCGATATCAATAATGGCAACAGGTAGGCACTTGAAATTTTCACAAAATACTCAGTTGTATTTTTACTTTAATAATAAAATTAAAATAAAATAAATATTTAAAGGGGGCTCCCATACAACAGACGTGATTTTTATAGATAATGGTACGGAACCCTTCGTGCGCGAGTCCGACTCGCAGTTAGCCGGTTTTTTAAGGCTATATGCAGCTAGATTATATTATAATATAATCTAGTCTATCTAATATATTATTCAAAAGATAGCTTGGGTCCACAGTAGGTCATCATCAGCCTAGCCATTTCCCAACTACATATGTTGTGGTTGGCTTCCAGTCTAACCGGATGCAGCTGAATACCATACATAGAGCGACAGCCTATCTGACCTTCACAACCCAGTTATTACCCAGTATACGATACCCCTTGGTAAGAGTGGTTGTCAGACTTTCGGGCTTCTGACGATCGATCGGACGATGACTACCGACGACCGTAACGACTGTCAAAGATCCACGAATGACAGCCGGGACCAACAGCTTAACGTGCTTTCCGATGCACGGAGGGGTCTTGGTATGTAAAGATGGTCACCCATCCCCGGACCAACCGCTGCAAGCGTAGCTTAACCTGATCGATCGACCCGATTAATACTGATTGATACTGTTTACCGATTGGTCCACAGTAGTGTTAGTACTTAATCGATGTTACTTTAAAAGTACAGACGCCAGCAGGTCAAGCTACTCGAAACTGTCAAATTGTCCCAATCAACCTTGAACCTTACTACTTTATTGATAAAGTTGAAAATTTATTGAAGAAGTTTGACAGATTGCTGGCGTCTGAACCTCAACACAAATGAGATGTGAATGAAATGATTTTGCCTCTTTATCATAACGAAGTCAGTTTTATTCAAACCTATATCCATCGCGTCTGCGGAGTTTAACTAGCCAATTTAAAATCTATCCTATTAAATCATCATCATCTGCCTAGCCTTTTCCCAACTATGTTGGGGTCGGCTTCCAGTCTAACCGGATGCAGCTGAATACCAGTATTTTACATGGAGCGACTGCCTATCTGACCTCCACAACCCAGTTACTGGGTAATACGATACCCCTTGGTAAGACTGGTTGTCAGACTTTCGGGCTTCTGACTACCCGTAACGACTGGCAAAGATCCACGAATGACAGCCGGGACCAACGGCTTAACGTGCTTTCCGAGGCACGGAGGGGCCTCGGTATGTAAAGATGGTCACCCATCCACAGACCAACCGCGGCAAGCGTAGCTTAACCTGACCGATCGACCTGTGCGGCTGTTATTATGGGCCCCTCTATCTATTAAATCAATAAATAAATATTGGCCATTGAATTAAGTCTGATCTACCGTGATTATGTGTGTATACGAGTATATTAGTTTGATGTTTGATTTTAATGTTTGGGAATAGGCGTCAAAAAACTATGTGGTTATATACTACTAAGCTTAAAAGGTTTTCATGAAACCAACTTCGTTATAATAAAGAGGCAAAATAACTGCATTCATTCACATCTGCTCTGTGTTGCAGTAATATTACTTTTTCCTGAAACATTAAGCTCAGAAACTCATTTTGTATTATAACATTTTCTTCTTCGAATTTACCCTGAGCTCCGGGAATTCCATAATCCTTATGCTTCGTTCATCTTCCATAGTTTACTTCAAAATTGAAACTGAACCAGCTTGATATAAAGTTTCGAAATTTCTCGATGACACCTCTATTCTTGAACAAAATACCTCTCAAATTTTCGAAGTTATAAAAGTTTTAGTACCAAGTGAACAAACTCCAGCGGACGTTAAGGCGTCAAATTGATATTTTAATGTTCCCTTGTTGTCTGTTTGAATCAAATTTTAAAGTAATCTTCGTATTATTTAAGTTACGTACTTGAGTATACAGTTGTTTAGTATCCCCTGTTGTGTTTATAAAAGCTTTTAAGAGGGTGTTTATCAAGAATTTAGGCATGTACGAGTATATTAACATTTTGAAATTGCTTCGTAAACATTTTGAAAATTTATACAAAAAGATCGTCGAATCTTTTATTCGGCACCTATTACTGTCAATTGTGCAAGTACGGGTCCACTACTTCTGCCAGGGTCGCGCGTTGTTCAAAAGAGTTACCGTGGCCCCTGGCACTGGCAATTGAAGTACCACGGGTGGGTTTCAGTCAGTAAAAGTCTGACATGCCCCTCCCGCTCCGCCCAGAGCGGGAGAAGTTATTTGATGACTTAAATTCCCACCAAAAAAACAAAAAAGGGTGCACTACTCGTAGAGTCCACATAATAATAATAATAATAATAAATTTATTGAACCAATGTTACAGTTATTACCTTAAAATTAACTTAACTTAACATCGGTCTGTAACCGTTAGCGATCATCTTTTAGATTTTTGCGGCGGTCCCCAAACTAGGCGGCGCCTGTATCTTGGGGACCAGAGTTGTGATACATAATGCTATTTACCACTGGAGTTTATGTAAGAATAGGTAAGTAATTGCAAATGATTATATAAAACTAAATTAAATATTGAGATCAAAGTGAAAGTGAAAGTAAAACTTAAATCGTAAATTATTAAAAACAGAAATAAAGCTTATATTGCACTGAACAAAGCCTAAAACTAAAAATATTAAACAATTAAAAATGAAATGTTAAACAATAAAAATAATAAAAATAAAATGTTAAACAGTGAAAAATTAAATGTTAGATAATCAAAAATAGGGTGTGTTAGTGTGTGCGCGTGTGGTGTGTAGGTGTACATGATAGTGTAAATGTGGTTTTTTCTAACAATGAGCCCCACAAGGTGGACCGATGAGCTTAAGACGGTCGCGGGAATCCGCTGAATGCAAGAAGCGCTTAACGTCGATACATCTTTCCATTTTTTATGTGAGTCATCAATAAGTCAGTATATTTCAGTTTATAGTACGTCATGTCGATTTTCGAATATTTTAACATATTATAGTGAAGTGGGTTACTGGATCCGAGGCAGTCATTAAATATTTTATAGCCTTTAATAGATTTCTGCCGATTTTATAGATACATACCTACACTGCGCCATTAATAAAGCTTACCAAACACGTTTTAACTCTGTAAAACTGACGATGAGACCAGCATAGCAGTGCGATTCTGTAGCTATTTCACCGTGAAAACTTAGGTGAAGTGAGCGTGGAGTGAGCTGTCATTCCAACTAATGCTAGGGATTGACACTATTGACAGCTCACTCTAAGCTCACTTCACCTAACTTTTCATGGTGAGATTTTTACAGAATCGATCGGCTGTAAGTTGTATACGAAAGAAATACTTTTATTACTGATATTCACTTGTTCTTCGTGTCGCTGGTAAGTACGAATGTATATTAAATCTTATTTTCCCAAAACTCTGCCACTTTCACGGCGTTGTCGGTGGCAGCGCAGGTCACTTTGACTGCATGTTTTGGGACACAGAGGGCAGGATAGAAGGTGGAGCATGGTTTGTGACATTCAAATGCCTATAATGTTCCCACGGCTGGGACACAGGTATTCTCTCAGTGAGAGTAGCATTTAACATAGACACATGAAATTGAGAAAGATAACATCACTACTGTATTCTCCGGACGGATACGTAGAGGACTAATTTCGCCGGTTTCGTTTGGGGCTGAACCTATTACCAGTAACTGGGCACATCGCCAGACTCCGGGCTGGTATTAAGAAAGGAATAAGGAACCTATTACATAGACAGTGTAAATGCCGTAGATTTTTCGAAACTATATCCCAAAGCAGCTCTAAGGGCTCAAGTTTGTACGAAAACAAAGTCGTGGGCAACAACTAGTCCAGTCATATTTAATTACAAACTAAAGTTTTAGACAAAGTAGTGTACAGATTACCCTTGACAGGGTATTCCCTAAGTCCCTAAACATTGCCTTGTCTTCTCATACTGATAGTGAAGGTTTCCAGTATAACCAGTTGCGGCTGAATATTTTACACGGAACGACTGCCTTCTGACCTCCGGAATGTAATAAAAGCAAAAGAGTCCTTGGACTTTTAGTTTGTTTTCGGTATCTCTAGTAGGCAGATACAACAAATATGTCTTATCTAGGTTTGAAAAACACGAGGTGAATATTGTTGACAGCTCAGTTAGGGCTATATATATCCTAATCCTAAGTTTCAGTTTTTATTTTTATGCCAAACCATAATTAGGTATTCTCATGACAACCGGGGGCTTAATTACTGTGCTGTCCGGACTCCGAGCAATCTCAAACACATGTTAACCGCAGATCGCCTCACGATTGGCTAAATTGCGTAGTTCTTATTTAGTGATGAACTGACGAGTCTCTCAGGATACATTTTCTCTCAAGTGATAGAACTGTCTAACATAATAACTCAATTTTACTTCTGCAAATCTCAGGAGAACATCGTCTTGTCTGGCAATCAAAAAAATACAACAAAAAAATAATATAACATTTATTGCTGGTACCTACATAAAGTATAATACATCTTCCAAACTTTCTAAAGAAAAAACTACATTTACTTACGTCACAGGTATCAAAATAGAAGAAGAAAAATTGCACGGTGTCTACGTCTCGTTTATAAGCGAACAATCTCTGCATTGTGAAGGGAAGTTTTTGTGGGAGTCATAAATCAATCCGCGGCGAAAAGATTCCCCCTAAACTTTTTGCTACTCTCTATGTACAGATATGGAAATAGATTTTTAAATGGGAATATATTAGGGGTTTTTTTAGCAATCGGTAACAGACTCACGAACATAATGTACAATATTGAATAATATTCATACTTGTACAGTCACGAGCACCAATATGTCAACACTTGGCAACTTTAAATTGCGATTTTTTCGCTTTTCTTTTCGATTTTTGTTGAAATACGACATTTACATAAACCGATAGGTTCGAAAATGCTATGTTCGTAACAATATAAAATTTCATTAAAAAATAAAGGAGTAAATCGCTTTTGAATAAAGCCGAGTGTATACATACTTTTGCTCGTGACTGTACACAGCGATCATACTTAGGAACATTGAATAGAGCCATTTCATCTGATTATTTTGCGTATACTCACTACAGAAGACTCTGATTCAAATACATATATCTAGATATACGCCGGGCGAAAATTTTCTGCTGGTGGGAAGGGATTGTGTTTTGTTTTCGTTGTGTTTGATGCAACGGGTAGAAGGAAATGGAGGTGCAGGTGAAACTTGTTTTATACAAAAATAGTATAAAATATACAGAAATTCGCTGTTCAAAAATACGTAGCTAAAAAGTCAGTTCTGTATATTCACTGAAAATGTAACAGGTATCTTTAAAGAAACTACATCCCAAACATTATAAATATTCCTGTATTAAATAATTTCATAAAAGGTTCTACAATAACACTACACTGTAAAATAAAACCTATTGATACAAATAAATATATTTAAAATCAAAAAAAAAAAAATCGCGCTTTTAAGGGTTAAAAAAGGCCAGTTTTTGCGAATCGCAGTATTTTAAACGCAATATTCGAGCAGACTAGGCCCCAGGGCAGGTTACGTTATTCAATAAAATAACACTGGTTTCTCTAACAATTTCTTTTTCGATGTAGGTACAGTCACGAGCACGAATATGTCAACACTTGGAAACTTTCACTAGCGATTTTTGCGTGAAATAACGAAAATACTATGTGCGTAGCAACATAAAATTTAATTAAAAAAAAAAGGAGTAAATCGCTTTTGAATAAAGCCAAATGTATACAGGGTTATTGGAAAAGCACCAACAACCTCTTAAGAGGTCATTGTACTCGTCATTATGAACAACTTTTGCTATGGGACCAAACCTGAAATCGCGAAAAAAAGATCAGCTGTTCCCTACATTTATGTTCGGTTAACTCGTCAAAATGTAGGGAACAGCTGATTTTTTATTCGCGATTTCAGGTTTGGTCCCATAGTAAAAGTTGTTCATAATGACGAGTACAATGACCTCTTAAGAGGTTGTTGGTGCTTTTCCAATAACCCTGTATATACTTATGCTCGTTACTATACAGACTAGGGTAAGATTTTTTTTTATTGCCTTCTAAAATTTAGTTAAGTATATATTAATACATATCCACAACCCGTACGAAACGAATGGCCTACGGACTTTCTCTTGCGTTTACTTAAACGGTCCTCACAGAAACTCGTAAAAGAAAGCCTCATTTTAGTCCACTTTGTCTGTACTTGGACGAGGCCGGCCGTCAACCAAGTAACGTTCGATTAATCAGTCTTATTAGTTCCTCCTGAAACTCTAACTAAATAATTGGTTACGATAAATGTTATTCTGCGAACTGTAATTGGTTTTCGTTTTATTTGTTTGTTCGCCGTTGATTTTTCTTTTATTTCTTTGTTTGATTTTTTCTGTGTGAACGTTATTTTTGTTTGTGTGGGTTCCTTCTGTGATTTATGGAGCGTCGATGGACGGAGAAATTGTCTGAGGTCTTAATTTGATTTTCAGACGCTCATTCTGAGCTTGTGATTAAGTTAGTTTTTTTCTGGAAATAATATTTGTGGCTTGGCTTTGTATAATCCTTTTGGAAGGACGTTTATTTCTAAGTAAAAAGAGCGGATAGTAGTAGATATAAGTAGTATACTTTTTGAACTTGATTTGGTTTTCTAACTTTATTTTGGATACCTAATAATAGTCAACAGAATTTCATAATTATGAATATTGCCTGACACATAAAAAAATCAAGATTTAGGTACATAAGTCATCATCTCCTTAGCCTTTTCTTAACTATGTTTGGGTCGGCCTCCAGTCTAACCGGATGCAGCTAGATACCAGTATTTTACATGGAGTGACTGCCTATCTGACCTCCACAACCCAGTTACTGGGTAATACGATACCCCTTGGTAAGACTGGTTATCAGACTTTCGGGCTTCTGACGACCCATAACGACTGGCAAAGACCCACGAATGACAGCCAGGTCCAACGGCTTAACGTACTTTCTGAGGTACGGAGGGGTCTTCAGTATATGAAGATGGTCACCCATCAACGGACCAACTGCGGCACCGTAGCTTAACCTGATCTGTTGTGACTTAGCCACATGCCGCACGTACTTAGGTACATACGGAATTAGGTAGTAATTCGGTACATAAGTATTTAATAAAATTATATTTCAATTATTTTGCTTAAAGGCGAATGAAATACTTACTACAGGATAATCTTGGCAAATAGGTGTCATAGATTAAATACGAGTAGATAGGAAACTACGTAATTGGACAGCAATAAAGAACCTGAGGATGTAATTACGCTCTTGTTGTTCGAAATATCATTTATATTATTCACTTCTAGGTTATTTGAGATACGTATACAAGACTAGGTATCCTTTAGAAACAACTTTGTGATTACAAAAGTTTGGGATCTAATACAAATATTTGTCCACTGTAAGTGCCCTAGTCCTACTTTTATAGTGATAAGAAAACCTAGATCTTATCGAACACTAAAGAAACCAGATTTTGAGGTTAAATACTGATGTTAGTATAAGTTGGAGATTTGTGGCCATCCATATAATATTATTATACAATATTATTATATAATATTATTTTATAATATTATTATATAATATTATTTTAAAATATTATTTTTATTTATAACTGGCCAAGTCTATAGTGGCAGACGAGCCCTGGAGTCGAGACCACGTATCAGCAAGTGCCCCAGCTAGATGGACCGACGACCTCAATAAGGTGACTGGGACGGACTGGATGCGGAAGGCAGAGGACAGGATGTAGTAGCGCCACCTGGGAGGCGCCTATCTCCAGTAGTGGTATACGATAGGCTGAGTTGATTGAAACTGACAACCGTCAATAATTCAATCTTGTGTACAGACGCCAGCACATCAAGCTACTACAATCTGTCAGATTTCTTTAATAGATTTTCGACTTTATTGCTAAATAGTTAGGTTCAAGGTTGATTGGGAAAATCTGACAGTTTCGGGTAGGTTGACCTGCTGGCATCCGTACAATTTTAAACATTTATTTATTGTATGTGAAGGTGTTTAGTATGTGCTCATATTTTCATGTGACGGTAAAAAAATTGTCTTTGTTCCGGGTTTCTATTACCTACCTACATAATTTAAAACAGGAGTACATAAATAGGAGTATTATTTAAGGGCTGATTTTTAATCTACAGATATTTTTTATTCGTGGAATAAAATACAACAACAACTGACTGACAACACTCACTCACATAACTGTCAAAAATTCAAAATTATTCCTCTGTTAAATTATCTGGCGTTGGAAAAACCTGCCCTAAAACAAGACAGTAAATAGAATTTAATTTAATAGATATCGCACAGTCGGAAATACCTCGTCATTAAAAAAATATCCTGTTGTAGTAATCCTCCTTATTAAAAAAATGTATAAAAGAAAATTATACAGAAAGCAAGGTTTCCACAAACAATGATATCTCAGACTAGATTTCGCTAGCAATTATCTCGACAAGGATGTTTTGTGCGGAATCTAGTCATTAGGCAGACATTATAATAAAAATATACTATTTTTCTTTTACTTAGCTTTCGAAACATAGACTTTCTTGATGTTATCTTATCCACAATGAGTGTCTTGAGTAAAGGTAAAAGGACGGTTTTTACAACTTGACAAAATATGAAGATTAAGAAGATATTAAACACATATATAATTATGTATATGTATAATATGAATTTATAATAGACATGATAACTTCCGGAATAAATTGTCTAAATGATGGTGTGAACTGCATCAAAATCCGTAACGTAGTTTAGAAGAACAACACACACAGACAGGCACAAAAAGCGACTTTAATTTAAAATATATACCTACACTGAAGATAGAAATATATTATAAAATCAATCATTTTAATTATTTAATTTTATTAACAGGAAAAAAGATTAAGCTTGTAAAACTAGCAAAACCAGAAATGTTAGTCACGGATGTAATTACTTACCAAAAACTTAAAAAAAAAACAAAAAATCTCAAAATATTTTAAATTTATTTTCCTTAAAGTTCCGCTTAAATTAGTAAGACTTAAGATTAATTTATACAATGCTTAGTTAGCTGGTCAGTCTTCAGAATCCCTCTGAAATAATTATCTTGGAGGGTAAAACTCGGTTTTTCTTTTTTTTTCTCTTGAAAATCCCAAGTTCCTTGAATTCCTCTTTCGGAGTTCGGAACAAAATTTTTCCTGTAAATTAAATAAAAGGTCCCGTTGTGAGAGAAATCCTCAATTGAGTTTTTAAGGGTCTGCACATAAAAGGTTCATCGAAGAGTGAGATTTTGTACTTAGTTATTAGAGTCATTCAACTTGCTGTACACTTAATATTGTTTATTAAATTACACTGAGGCTTTATTAATTTCATATATATTAAAATGCTTATGTGGCGGCATCTACACCGCCACATGGGTACAGTACGCGTGATACTGATGTCACGCAAAATCCTGCATCACGCAAGCAGAGTTTACCGCGCGACTAGCATAAATATCAGACCTCAATCGTCGGGCAGTTGTCTAGCAATCTCGACACCCGTCCGGTCGGAGGATATTAATATTATAATTGATCACAATCTTAAAAACCATTTAAAGCATTTTTTATTAGACGATAACCGTTTTAAGATTGCAAAATAACAAAACTGTACGTAAATTAATTATAAATAAAAAAAGAACTGGTCCTATCAAGCAGATAAATCTACTGATGAGGAAAAAGACACGGTTGTAGTAATCCCAACTCTAGAGTCAAGTTCACACTTAGCCACTGTTATAATTGTTGCTTCAACAATACTAATTGCAAAGGTCGCATCTCATAATGTTTCCCGACATTTCCACGACAAAGCCGCTTACACAATTTCCCATAATTCCTGGAAAGTGAAGCTATCTAAACAATTTTCAAGCAAAAATCCTTAAAACAGTTTTGGGAAAATTAAAATTTTGTTCCTCATGGCGATAAAAATTCTAAGGGGTATAACAAAAATAACTGTCAGCCTGTGTTACTCTTTGAATGTAAAATAGAATTTCTGAATGCTCCAGGTAAAATGTTTAGTTTGTTGTGTTCCCATTGTATAATGAAATGGCTTACTTGAACATCTACTAAATGCTTTTTTGAAGTTTAATTATAAGGATCTAAGAAGACAATGATGAAAAAGAAGAAATAGTTATAAATACTTACAGCAATCAACAGGCAGAACACACAAGCTCAATCCTTCATGAAACACATAACCAGACCTGCAGTCGCAGCTGTTGTACCGACAGCCGCTGAAGCAAGTTTTGTTGACTTCCTTGTAGTCGGAACAAGAGTTGCCGCAGTGGTTACCGCAGCCAGATGTGGCGTTGTTGTCTCCGTTGCAGCTAGCTGTAATAGTAAAGTTCCCATTAATCTTCATTATGGCACTGTGTGACCTAAGCCCGCACTAAAGTCACGCTTTTCTGTGACTTAAGTAGTCCATTTTCGCTTTTCTGTGACTTAAGTAGTCCATTTTCGCTTTTCTGTGACTTAAGTGCGGTTTTGGTCACACAAGCTATTAAATAGTATACGATACAGGCAGAGGTGCAACTCTGCCTAACACTTCGATTTTAATTTTTTTATTATAAGTATCTTTTCATTTTTGCTTGACGCACACCCTTAATCATCATGCCTATAACATGCGCCCACTGCTGGGACACCCGTCTCTACTATGTGCCAGGGAGTGGGCCGTAATCTACCACGCGGGTAAAGTATAAATTTACATAAATATTATTATTATTGACCTTACACAATATTATTTACTCTTGTCATGACGTCTTGTAAAGCCTACGTGACTTATCGTAGTCCTACATATTATTTCTGTTGACGTGTACTGTGGATTACTAATTATATTTATCTGCGGTTGGGTTATAAAGGTACCTAAATGAAATCATAATAATTGAATTAAGCAATTCTTACTTTTACCTATTGTGGTTTCTATTATGAATATAGCACCTATTCTTTTGTTTATCATAATATGGTGAACAAACTTGGCTATTTGAATGATTGTATATAGGTGTAGCAGATGGGTATTATAATTTTGGTTATGACACACAGATCCACGAGGGACAACATTTTGAACTAAAATCTATGAAAACCCGCTAAACGTCGTTCAGTTGTTTTATATAACGGAGCTTCTGTAGTGCGATTCTGTAACCATCTCACCGTGAAAACGTAGGTGAAGTGGGCGTGGAGTGAGCTGTCATTCCAAATAATGCTAGGGATTGACACTACTGACAACTCACACCAAGCTCACTTCACTTGAGTTTTCACGGTGAGATTTTTACAGAATCGACCGGCTGTAAAACAACTAGCGGAAGCGGAGAGGTTACGTAAAACAGAGGATTCGACAATTCATATGCGACTTAAGCACCGCTCTAAGATATATTTTATAGATATATTGCGTGGTAGTTCTAGCAATTTATATCAAGGATTTTAGAGCCCGTTCACCACATTTGGATTAGTTCTACGAGTTAAAACGTCTATTATATAAATATAATTTAGTCAATTATTGATTTTATCTTGTAAATGAAACGTCTATTATAATATGCTTAAGTTTTTATTAAAACAAGTTTACAATCGTTTAAGCCAATCATTGTCCCAATGATCATTTTGACCAGTTACCATTGTGTTGTGAGAATTCTACCAATTCCTACCACAATAAGTGTAGTCACAGTCTTAGTATACCTACTTAGGAAACTCAGTGAACGTACCCGCTGCCACAGACCACAAACTTGAGTTACTTCTTAGTTCCTACCGACTTTGGGCGACTTCAAATAACAAACCTATTCCAACTACAGCTTGTTTAATTTGTACCAATTCAAATTTTCGATTCCTCTTGTCTTTATCGTTGATAAGTATTACAGCCGGTCGATTCTGCAAAAATCTCACCGTGAAAACTCAAGTGAAGTGAGCTTGATGTGAGTTGTCAGTAGTGTCAATCCCTAGCATTCTTTCATTCCACGCTCACTTCACCTAAGTTTTCACGGTGAGATGGTTACAGAATCGCACTGCTGGAATTTGAATAAGATATCTATACTTATAATAAATCTAAAGAGTTTGTTTGTTTGAACGCGCTAATCTCTGGAACTACCAGTTGGATTTGATAAATTGTTTTGGTTTTTGATAGCCCAATTATTGTGGAAGGCTAAAAGCTATTTAACATTACGCTAGCACTCTTAGAAACCGAGTAAAAGAAAAAAAAGTAAGAAAGAATACAAAAACGAAGTAATATCGTGGGTGCGCGAGCGACGAGGTGGTTGGGGAACAATAAATTTTACGCGGACGAAGTCGCGGGCTGTAGCTAGTACTTAGAGAAGGCTGGATATAGACAAGTCCTCTATATTAGTGTATCTCTATATTAGTCCAAGGAGTTATTCTTGTTCACAATAATAACTCCTTGGAGATTTTTGCATTGAAAGGAGTGAAATACGTCTTTGTGACACTTCATGTAAAATAATAGTTGAATGTATATAAAACAAATATATTTAGAAGTATGCCTACTACATATAACGTGGGGTGACATGTATGGGTTGGGTCCGTGTTCTAGATAAATTGAGATCACGTACGTGATTTTGTGTTTTCCTTCCAGTGTATTTTATCTAACTTACAAGTAACGTTATTAAGGAAAAGTTATGTTTTTACTTAATGTAGGTATAAGCATACTTTACGGTATGCAAACAACAATGACAATCAAAAAAACCCCCAACCAATCAGATAACCCCCTCGACTTTTTTAAAGCATGTCTAAGAATTATCCGGTCAACATCTACCTTACGACCATCGGGCCTTCAGTATGGAAGTTCCATTAGTAATCGCGCATCATACCATCAGTCTGAGTCAGTGTACACACTTTCCGGTCCGGAAAGTGGTTCACCCACAGCATATGAGGTTTAACCTTAGATAAACTTAATAGGGGAAGGTACGTTACGCTCTAACATCACAAACACTAAACCTGGGCTCGGTGCATACTTACATTTACCGAAAGACAAGGGCAGAGATAGGACCCGGCACAATCGCGTTACCCACCGAATTTTTACGATTATGAATTTTGATAGTACGTATCGCACGATGCGTCTTATCGTGTCTCTTACGTCTGTATTATATTGTCTATCTCACTCTCACAAAAATGGCGAAGCAAACAATAAATAAAGTTAACGTTTTTGACTATACTTATGCGTGAAAAATAATGCCATGTGTCCTACTTTTATTTCTTGAGTGATTAAAACACTTATTAAATACACAAGGAGGCATTTTGATGCAAATTTATCGACATGCGCTGTTTACATGATGGTCCGCGAGTGACTGAGTGTCACTACGTCCATTGGACTTGGTTCTGTAGGACCGCGCCCTGTGATCAAGTAACGTATCTTCCTCTATTAAGTTTATCTATAAAATAACTATTGGTCTCTATCCACTTTAAAGATACCGCATCTTTTGAAATATCTCAAAATAGTCTTATCTAGGAAGGAAGTTCTAAAGTTATTGATATAATAATACTCTTTAAATATGTTTATCTATTGAACTTTCTTCTTAGATAATAACTAGCTGCTGCCCGCGACGTCGTCTGCGTGAAGGCTCTACAGCACCAAAAATACCTAAGATACCAGTGTCGCTATAGCATTATAAGTAAACCACTTATAAAATAGCATTAAAATATAAGTTTTTTTTTGCAAGCGAAGCAAGTGAAGAGAGTTATATGGGAATCCTGCTGAGTTCAGTCATAAGATGTGACTGAAGGAAACAGAGAAAATAATGCAGGAATACATTCCAGGACACAAAAGAGTAAAAATACGTACAAAGGTATCATACCTTACAATACTTCCCTATAAACTACGTTGGTAGTTATGCTGCCAGGAGCCAAAATGTAAAGAGAGTCAGGACTGGTGACGCGGGAGTAAGCGACATACAGTTGGCCGTGTGAGAAGCAACTCGTCCTGAGGTCGACACCCGCTGCCCTTAGTGTCTGCCCCTGCGACTTATTGATGGTCATCGCAAAGTAAACACTCACGGGGAGTTCCCCGTGAGTGTCCCTCATAACTTCCCGTTCCAGTTCAAGCGCATAAAGTTGTATGCGCTTGAACTGGAACGGGAAGTTATGAGGTAAGAGGGAAATGCGTGGTATAAATACTGCCTCGCCGACGCCACAACCCGTAAGAATTTCCGCCTCAATGGTGTGTCTGTGGAGCGAGATGACTTTAAGGCGGGTCCCGTTACACAACTTCGGAGGAGATAGGTTCCGAAGAAGCATAATCGGGACACCGACCTTCAGCTTGATGGTATGCGCTGGAAGTCCACTTGCTGACAGGGAGTTCAGAAATTCCACGGGATAATGTGTGGCGTCATCTTGCTCGACAACAGTGTTTATCGAGGTGTAGACCACTTCATTCCCCTCAATTTCCGAGAGAATGCATTCGTTAATTGCTGCAGCCTGATCATTTTTGGGCCTCAAAATGGCCATGCTCACACACCCAAGAATTCTGCTGGTGCGGTATACGACTGATATTCCCGTACACACAGCGAATGAGTTCTTCTAAGCTGGATTGACGCTCTACCGAGAGACTCTGGAAGAACCACCTGTCCACCTCTCTCTTCTGGTAGAGTGCCTTCGCCAAGAAGGACATCAAAGAATTCTTGAGCATTGCCGCCGAGCCGAGCTCTCATATTAATCGTCAAGCGCAGCGTACGAACTCGTGACCACAACGAAGATCGTTTCAACGAAGCATTCACCTCGTCAGCCCTCGATCCCCGCGTCACCACTGAACAGAACTGTGACACCGCCCATCAAATGTTCGTTCCTGCGGATGTCCTGCAGGGTTCTGTCCACGGCCTCAACTGCCTTCCTATTGGCCATCGTACACTTATGCCATACGATCAGAGAGCAATCCTTGAGCACGTGTCCCTTATCGCTGTTACGTGACACACCACAAACAGGCATTTCGGCGCTCTCTAAATCGTTGGGAATTTTAAACATGGCATGGGCTGTCTTGCCACCCGGAAGCAGTGTGGCAGCGATTCCCGACGACGCTACAGCAATAGCAATTTTGCCTTGCCTCCTGACCTCTGCAAGTATGCCAGTGGTAACAAATGTTTTTCCTGTTCCACCAGGAGCATCCAAGAAAAACATTTTACCCTGGTTTTACCCAACGCTTTCAAGGACGGTGTCATAAATTTGTTTTTGCTCTGAAGAGAACAAAGCGACATGGTCATTTCGTATGGTGGTCATTTCGCCCGGATCGTAATTTGTCTCAGCGTTATACTCCCGATTTCCACGGTCTTGATGCGGTGATGATTGGGGAGCTGGTAACCCATATTCGATCAGTGGATTGCCGCCGATAGAAATGACCACATCTTGAAGTGAACTGAGACAGGTGTTCAGCACGCGTTCATCAGTTACTTCGACTTCGTCTCCAGTAGCACGCCTCAAAGCTCGTAGAACATCTTCAGACAGATGATGGCGATACTTCTCCCACAAAGCTACGGGGTTCGCGACTCCACAAAACACCAAGATGACGGCAAACAGATGACGCATGCGGCTGGGACTGTCACTGACGCTCGCCTCCGCGAGGGTGTCATCCCAATTTTGGTCACCGTCGAGAAGGTGACGTGCTACGCAGGCTGCGCGGTAAGTGAGATACTTACTCCACGCCATCAAATGTCCTCAGAAAGGCGAAAGACGTTAGGCCTCGGACAGTGTGAAGTAACAACCGCAGAAAATAGCATTCGCCATTATTCGGATGCACGGTATAAACCCTACCCAATGCGGTGTCCTTGAAAATTCCCGGAAAACCTTCCACAGCACCTCCTCGTCGACGTCGGTTAAATACACCCCTTTGCTTGTCGTACGTGTAATATGAAGGCACCTCGTCATACGTAAGGGATCTCGCAAACTGGTCGACTTCACAGAGCGTGTTTTTTTAAATTGTCTTCCTCAACTCTGCTCAAGATTTTGAGGATTTTGTTGGAACTTGAATTTGTCGAAACGAACTATAGGATACAACTTTTATGAAGAAAATGCACATTGCCATCTATGAATTTTAAGAATAACTAACTACTAACCTCGCCAACATGATCAAATTTAAATTATTAATTTCCAAAAGTGTTAACATGTAAGTGGATTTGATTTTTATGAAATCTCATAGATGGCACTGCTATCAATATTGTCATTATACTACTAACATTCATTAAACTATGTTTCTCTGCCCAAGTTACTTAAATGGCGTAGTTTTTATAATGTAAAGCTAGATAATAGCATGGCTTACACAAAAACAACATTTAAATATGCGTCGTTAGATTACACGCTGTTACAGAATGCGTAAGAAAAACAAAGATTCACAGCTCCTCCCCCGTAGGTGATAGCGTGATAATATGTAGAATTAATGTAAACCCGAACTCTTGATAATATTCATGCAAAATTTGAAGTAAATCCATGCAGTACTTTTTGAGTTTAGCCCGGACATACATACAGACAAACAGACAAACAGACACACAGACAAAAATTCTAAAAACTGTATTTTTGGCTTCGATATCGATTGTAGATCACGCCCCAAGTATTCTTTTTAAAAAATATTCAATGTACAGTTTTGACTTTCCTACGATTTTATTATATGTATAGATAATAATAATAACGTTTATTTATAAAAATGGTGCAGATTTACAATAACTTATCTTAAAAATTATAGATGACACAGTTGCTCATTTGCCAGAACTAGGTGGAGACCTCTGTTTCAGGCTAGAAAGGTGCTTAGAATTTTAAAATATATAATTAACAAATGAGAAGACTAATATTAATATTACTTAAAAACTAATATTACCTTAAAAAACTAACATGTTTTATTTACAGACAACGAGTAAATCCTCTGTTTCACTTTCACATATGCTAAGTAAAAATTGCAGAATAACCTTTTTACAGTATATGGACTTTTATAAGACTATTGATCTCTAAAATTATCGAACTATGTATATAATATCGGTATGCAATCCAAAACATCTAACTTACGGCAGTCCGTCTTCGGTATGCAAGTTCCATTAGTGTCGCGAACCATGCCGTCTATGCACACACATTCCGGCTTACACAGCGAGGTGCCCCCCGCGCACCGGATCGGGTGTCCCAGTTCATCACAAGTCTTCGGTCCGCAGTGTACACACTCCACGTTCACTTCGTTTTCTTTGCACACTTCGCGTTTCACGACTAAAAAACATTGAAAGATTAGATTCGTAATACTTCATTATATATATAATAGGTGACATTGAGATCACAATAACCAATAAAGAAAGAAGAATCCCAAACAAATTTGGGATAATGGCAAGAGAATAATGATGTTTTTGCAAATGTAATTTGTTACAGAACTTCTTCACATTGTTTTGTATAAACCTCAGTGGGTTTGTACAAAACAATGTATATTAAACAAGTTCACTGGGCATCATACTATCGATGTGAAGTGAAGACATTTGATTTTCGCCATTTTGGCGCTGATAGCAACGTGAGCGTCCGTGGAACTAATATTTTTAATAGTGAGTTTTAGAAAATGCGAATAGGTACTCTCTTTAAAAAAAAGGTCAGTGTAGTTTTAATGGCATCCATGATTCGGTTAAATGCAAACCTAAACTAAACAATTGGATGGATTGAAAAAAATAACTAGGATGCCGTTGAAATCTCTTGCTTTAAAATGTACATTCGTGAAATTAAATGATTGGTGGCGAGGGAATTACGCGGTGTTTCGAATTTTGTTTCATTCTTCGCAACTGAGTTAATTTCGGAACGGACTGCTAAAGAAGGATGAGCGTATAGTTTCAGCAGTCGTCTTTTATCCTTGTATCTCGAAGTGAGAAAACTCCTTTTTGAACTAAATGACGGATGTCTTGTACCTGACGATATTAAATAGCAGTAGCACGTCTTTGTAAGACGCGTACTCTGCAACTAGTGTTTTATTACTTCCTCTACTACGTACCTTAAGGTGTACACTTTGCTCGTTCATATTCTAATATGAAAGAGCGAAGTGTTCACCTTAAGGAATAAAAAAAACTAGAAAATTCATACGACTTTCGGTAAATTTAAAAAGTTCGTGAACTAACCACGTTTATTATGTACAGTCACCAAAGAGATAAGTAACCAGGGTCGTCAGATATAGTTGAAGTTTAGTAAGAAACCGATGGATGTTTTCGAATGAAATTTAGCTTGATAAATGAACGGTTTGTTAACTATTAAATAAATAAAATTTTATCCGGAAACATCAATCCGTTCCTTACTTACTAAACTTCAACTATATCCTACGACCCTGGTTACTTATCTCCTTTGGAGATGGTACATATGTAGGTACGCAAAAAAGTTGAAGATAAATGTTAGGCTACGTTTACACGGTTTGAATTCATTCGATTCATATGCACGGATGGAGACGGGTTCCCACAAATCAGAGATACAACGCTCTTGGAATTTGCTTTTCGTGCGATTACACTACAGTTCCGGTTCAGATATGAGAAAATCATTTATAAGAACTGGAAGACGTAGTTCAATAAAAAAATATCGAAGATTGTTTATTTAATTCGTTATTTTTTAAAGATATTATTGAAAGGACAGTGAAAGTGAAGGGAGCGGATGATAGCGTGACGGTTGACAGGGGAGGTTGGAGGAAGGAAACGTGTTGCGCCGACCCCCAGTCCGGCCCTTGTCCGGACAGGAAGATAATGATTGAAAGAATAGTGATTCATTAGTGTATTATCATTACTAGTATCCGATTAAACGTATTGTATAGTTTATTCTTTGACTGATTGTACTATTATCCCTGGAGAGCAGTGGTGGCCCAGTGGTAACGGCTGCGACTTACGAGTTGTAGGTCGTAGGTTCGAACCTAGACAGGTGCTTTACTTTGTGTAAATTATTTCATCACCACTGCTCTCAAAAACAAACAGGAAAACAAACAACAAGCATGAAGGAAAACATCGTGAGGAAACCAGCAAGTCCTAGAACCAAAGATTCCCCATGCCATGTGACATCTACCAATCCGCACTGAGCCCGCGTGGTAGATTATAGCCCACTGCCTCTCGAAGCGAGGAGGCCTGTGTCCCAGCAGTGGGAACAATTTGGGCTGATTATGAAATGATACGATAGCTAATATCCCTTGCTTACAGTACCGGAGATCGTTATCCAATATGATTTTCTCGAATAAATCTTGGAACTTTGACGGCAAGATTCTCGTAAGTATGTATCTGAAATATTTGATTCAGAAAGCGTGCATATCGATAACCTACATGTTTCTTCCTCTTCCTCATAAAACTGCAACGAGGACTTGCAACAGGATATTGTGAATACCTTGTATATCTTTGTCGGAAATATTTTGCTAAGTGCAGATACAGCTGTCTTTAATTGTATTTAATCCATTTATATAATCCTAATAATCCTACTAATATTATAAAGGTGATGGATGGATGAATGGATGGATTGTTACTCTTCTTACGCAAAAACTGCTGAATGGATTTGGATGTTACACAGATGGTTTACAAACAGGATTAAAATATAGGATACTTTTTATGCCGATATTCCCACGTGATCGAAACTTATGCGGGTGAAACCGCGGGGCGCAGCTAGTTCATTAATATTATTGGAGTGGAGGGAGGCTTTTGCCCAGGAGTGGGACAGCGTAGGCTAGTAAAAAATATATATATATTACTTGTCAAATATGATATGGCCAGAAAGGGGATGATTAAAAAAAATCTTCTGTTTCATAGAAAAGTGCAATACGTAGTCAAAATGTATGGAACAGCAATTTTTTTTTAATAACCGACGAAATATCGACGCTATGGGGTCTAAACTCATGTGCTGAATTCATGGTTACAGTTTGCGCGTCGATGTCCCTGCCTGTCGAGGCAAGAGTATGATGATGAATTCTGTTATATTATTTTCTAGAAGTATTATCCTTTTACACTTGAGGTATTATATATTATACAAGCCTATACGAATACTTAATGATAATTAAGTGCACCTACCGCAGCACCATAGGCATGTCTTTCCCGGTAGGTACCGAAAGCACTTGCTGACGGGGTAGTCATTTGGCTTGAGGATTTTATATCACTTTCCGACACTATAGTACAAAGTACTACAGACAAAATTACAAAACTACTTTACTTGAAAATATCCAATTACAGGCACTTTTGAAATGTTAAGGGGTCAGTCAGAAAGATGAAGCTAGTGCCCATTCTTAGGCGTAGTACCTATAGAGAAGAACGGCAAAGAAAAAATATGGTTACAAAATATTGTTTAGGTACATCATTCATGTTGAAATTATGCATGTACAGATGCTACATCAAGTCTACATCAAGTTACCTGAAACTGTCAAATTTTCCCAATCAACCTTGATACTTAATGGTTTATCGATAAAGTTGAAAATCTATTAAAGAGACAGATGGTTGTAGCTTGATGTGCTGGCGTCTGTACTACCGCCATGGAATGGTTAGCTTGTCATGATGAGGTTTACTCTGAAAGTTAAGATACCTTTAACGTTGTATGATGTTAATGTAGAAATGGAGCAGCCGTTGTCCAACTTCCTTAAAGAGTCCCCGAAACGACCAATTGCAATTTATTGCTTTTGTAGTAATATTGTCAGTCGCTTCAAATGCAATCACATTAAAGTTGACCATTGTAATTGATCGTTTCGAAGACTCTTTAGATTATTTATAACTTTAAAATTCCTAAAGAATTGTTTTCTTCACATCCTCAAACGCTACTAACGTTATGCACAGAAACAGTTGAATAATAAACCGCTTACAAAACAAGTCGAACTTACCTTCACTATGTATGAAATAAACCCAATAAGTGGCCACAAGAACTATCACAAACAGCTTAGACATTGTAACAAATAAGCGTCCACTACGTCCGTCGAACACAACAACAGTGGTATTTCAAAACTAATTGATATCAACTCTAGACTCTTGACATTCAACTTTTTCCTTTTGAATGAGTAATTCACAATATTACACAACCTGACATGACATTTTCCCTATAAACCTCGACGTATTTCAAGTTCAATTGCAATGTAATTAATTTGTTAATTGTTATTGTGAATGAAATCGAGTCTAATTTGACTCGGTCATTGTTTGGGTTAAAAGGAAAATTCTAGTTGAATCACGTGGTTTTCGCTCATCTTTTGTTTTTGCACGGCATTTTTCCTTGTGATGTAGGGTAATGCCTTTTCCTATGGCTGCGGTGGTGATAAGAATGCGGTATTTGTTGGATTATCTTATGAGTATGAGCACGTATTTCCAGTATCTCTGTTTATGCTGATGGCTTGGAATACACAGAATGGTACTTGTAAAGTGTGTTTCCCCTAACTTAGTTTTTATTCAACAGATTTTTTTTTACTGATTTCAATTACGCAAGATAGGTACCACTTTTGCCTAAAGCCCTAAAAGTTGGGAACAGAATTCTGAATTCAAACTCAAATAAAGCTGTCACTACGCCATTAGTGTTTTTGAAAATTGAATAACAAAATATGCAAATGCTGTTCAACATTCGAATACAAAAATTCGGCCAGCAAGAAAATATGAATCCTAAAGAATCCTAAAGAATGGTCCGGTGACAAAATGTCTCCGGGCAAAGACAGTTTCCCCCTCAATTCCCTCTATTTGTCTCGATTCAGTCTCGGCGTCTATCGGATTTCTTTTCGAAAGCCTCTTATCCCGTTTCCTTCGTGTTTATAGTTTTTGGTCGGGTGCTGAAGTGTTTGAGTACTTATAACAATTCAATTTACCTCTCGCGATGGTATTTGATCTTAATATAATATCTGATTCTGTAGCAAAAATCATTTTATGATGTAATTTTATCTAGATTTTAGGCATACAATTTCTAAAATTAATTAACATGAAACACACACAAAAAAGAAATAAAAAAAATATGATAATTATTTGCGATGAATGGTTTCTTAGGAGCCGCAGATTCATGCAGATTGGTATTCAGCTGCATCCGGTTAGACTGGATGCTGACCCCAACATAGCTGGGAAAAAGCTAGGCAGGTGATGAGGAGCTGCAGGTTGGAAATGTTTATCAAATTCATTTGTCATCGATAAAAGTTAAAATAATAATATATTAGGTAAGTATTGAAAACAATGAACGTATAATACAGCACTCCAGTTGCGTTATACACAATCTCACTCAACAAAGAAATTCCTAATCCATTGATAAATTGACTGATTTACTAATTTGAAAAATTCGTCTGCTCGACAACGTTAACAACGCAATGAATGTTGTCGGATTGACAAAATGAAAGGCATTGCATTGGTGTGTCACGCAATTAACCCGAATTAAAAAAGTTCTTTATTGCTCATTTTATGATTTACTAACTCATTAATACTGGGTTTTTCCGACTAGTTCGTACGTAAGTAAACGGTAAACAATTTAATAAACAGTATGTCTCATGAAAGTTATAACATAGCAAATTCTTTACTGCAAAGTTTCGTCGAAAGTTCAATAAAAGCTTTTTGTCGAGATCGGTATTATGTTGAAAACAAAAGAATAAAGTAATTGTTACTGAAACATGCAAAGCTACGAGACATACCTACAAACGGTGATATATTTTATCACAAGCCAAATATATTCCGGATTATATAAGAAAAATGGGCTCGTGGCTAAATAATAATGTGTGTTTGTGGATGGGTTAACCATTACCCCCATATCGGGACCCCTTCGCGCCTCGGAAAATACGTTAAGCCGTACTTGGTCCCGGCTGTCATTTGAAGATCTTTGACAGCCGTTACGGGTAGAAGCCCGAATGTCTGACAACCAGTCTTGCCAAGAGGTATCGTGTTACCCAGTAATTGGGTTGTGGAGGTCAGATAGGCTGTCTGTCGCTCTATGTAAAACACTGATATTCAGCTGTATCCAGTTAGACTGGAAGCCGACCCCAGTTAAGAAAAGACTTGGCAGATTGATAAGAAAAATATGGTGAAAAAAAGTTCTGTAACCGTCAATTGTGGTGTTCAGAGGCCCTGACACGAATGCGCGACCAATAATCGAACGATTTTCGAAAATGACTTATCCTATAGCATGTTGGTACCTACATTTTTGCGAGAAGCACAATAATAGTACATCTACTATTATTGTGCTCGCAAAAAAATACCAACAAACTCTAAAAACTAAGTTAACATTGTATGGGAAACGAGTATTTTCAATTTTATAATCGTTCCAATCATTCGTTCCATCAACTACGATAATCATCAACTAGAATACTATAATGCTCGCATTCGTAAAGTAATTCACTTTATAAATACATACAATTTTGTTTCTTGGTACATGGTGGTACGCACATAAGACGGGACGGAAATTTTGCAATACTTCGTTGGGTCCTTTACAAATAATTGGCACTGAAACATGACAAACGACAATGATGAATCGACGTGTAAATAATTGGAAACTTTTGAATGCGTCTAAGTATGTACCTATGTTGATCATAACATTCTTAAATAATTGCAACAGCATCAATTCTGCACCCTAATTCCATAACACACGTTTAATCACAAACTGAATCATTTTGAAGGATATTGCTAATCTGTTGCTTCATAGGTTCGACAAATTCGTCTGCTCAACAACGTAAATAAAGCAAAGATTATTGTTGAACTGTCAAAATGTAAATCGTTGCCACTGTTAGTGTGGTACGCAATTACCCCGCTGATCCCTTATTAGCTTATGAGGGGAATGCAGAACGCAGTGTCCTACTTGCGGATAACATTGTAAGGAATAAAATAAATAAATAATAAAAATCCCTGGACATTTCACACAGCGCCATCTAGTCCCAAGCTAAGCAACCTAATGCTTGTGTTATGGTAACAAGATGGCTGATAAACTACTTATATACATTTTTTTTTTTTTTGTAAATACATACATATTATAGATAGAAAAACACCCAGACTCAGAACAAATACATGTAGGTCATACAAATATTTGTTCCGTGCGGGAATCGAACCCGCGACACGCAGCGCAGCAGTCATGCGCCAACCGTGCCGTCAATAGACAACGTAAAACTACTACAAATACAGATCGGATGCGAAAGAATCTGACTAAACAATTTTGATAGAAAACAACCCTTCAGAACTTACAAGAATATAAATAACGCTAGTAAAAGTCGAAGCTGTTGCAAACTACTTAACTTTTTATGTCGGTGTAATCTATTTTAGCCGTATGAAGGAGCTAAGTGTAGTCAGGAAACTTCAGGAAAAATAAATATCGTCGAATAAGAGTTGTTCACTAACTTCAAAGTTGAGCAGGAAGTAGTTTGAAATGTGCCAGTGTGTTCATTTAGTGAAAACAGGTACAGTATTCCCGTGTGTAAAGAGCTTTGCGAACCAGTTTTGTGTATGTTTAAAACATTTGTGAAGTTGTTGAAACTAACTTCTATTTGAGTGAGCGATGCGTTGCTAATATTGAAAGTTTAATCAACTTTGGTCTAAATAGCTGTTGATTGCATGAATATGTATTAATGTGATTCTGTTAGCTGTCGTGGGCTTTATTTGATTATAAGTATATTGTATATATTAGTATAGTATATTATAGCCGGCGTTATAATAGTTTAGTTGTTGTAGACTTGATAATAATTTGATCATCATAATTTCAGCCTATAGATAGACATTATTTCGACAACACGGTTAGCGCAGTGGCTGAGCGATCAGACTGCTGCGCTGCGTGTCGCGGGTTCGATTCCCGCACAGAACAAATATTTGTAAGTCCTACATGTATTTGTTCTGAGTCTGGGTGTTTTTCTATCTATAATATATATGTATTTACAACAAAAAAATGTATATAAGTAGTTTATCAGCCATCTTGTTACCATAACACAAGCATTAGGTTGCTTAGCTTGGGCTTAGATGCCGTTGTGTGAAATGTCAAGGGATATTTATTTAGATAGCCCACTGTTGGACATAGGCCTTCCCCAAGCGTCGCCACATCAACCGGTTCTATGCATCTCGCATCCAGCGGATTCCCGCGGCCTACATAAATTCATCGGTCCGCTTTGGACGGTCTTCCACATTGCGCCTTCCGCTACGTAGTCGCCACTCCAGAACCTTTCAGTTCTTGGGCTATGTCGGTTACCTTGTTTTTGCTGCAGATGTCTAATCTATATTAATATTATAAATTCAAAAGTAACTTTGTTCGTATTGTATGTTACCTTTTCACGCCTAAACCACTAAACATATTTCGATATTTGAGAAGGAGATATATGGTATCTTGGGGAAGGACAAAGGCTAGTTTTGTCCCAGTAGCATGTTCCTGTGGGATGACTTCCGACATCCACGCGGTTGAAGCCGCAGGCAGAAGCTAGCTAACTCAAAATGTTTTTAAGATATTTATAGCAGCAGCAGTTTAATCATCTCATGCTTTAGTATAAAACTCTTAAGAGTATGCGCAAAAATACTTACTTTCTGCCTCAAAATAAAATAAGAATTGCCCTCGACCAATGTATTTATTTTACTGTAGGTAGCTTTACCTGTTCTCTTGTTATTCCACTAAAATTTCCAATTAGTAAAATACTTGGAACGAGTGGCGTAGTTTCCTTGTCTTAATTGAAGTGCGCCATGCAATTACTAAAACTTAGCGTTCAAGTTTAATGCAAATTATATGCGTCATAGTTTTAGTTTTCATTCCTTTTACATTGTTGGCTTTTGAGATAGGTAATTATGTCGAGTATACGTATCTAGTCTTACATAGTTTCGTTGGTTAATATTAGGTGATGAAGTAACTTTATAATTGTGGCTAAACTGGCATGTTACATTGAAGAAGGCATTTGTTCAATGAGATGCTGTCAACGAAAGTAAATTCTTTTCATGGTTCTTATAATGTCTCAAGCATGAGATAAATGTTCGGGTCGGCATTAATCGGTACGACCGGGTGGCAAAAGCGAGTATATGTAGTAAGTGCTTCCGGGCCGGCTTTACTATTCAGAAAAATACTGCGAAATTGATGTGTTGGTTTTGTGCCTTATCAACAGATAATACAGGTTTGAGTGGAGCAGATTAATTTACAGTCTATTTTCGTTTGGTATACAGTAAACGATTTCGGGAGCTGCAAAAACATTTGGATTGAATTTGAAGCGCCTAGAACATTCATTGGAGCACAAAAATTAAGTTACACCTGTGTGGTAGTAAAATATTAGTACAAAACTATTGCTACCAATATTTGGCAAGTAAAGAGTATGGAGGGCGAGATGGGATAGTTTTTGTTTCGCAGAAGACTAACATAAAATCAAAAATGTCATTCGTTAGATGTGCCCACACCGGAATGGATACGAACGGATGCGGCGACAGCCGATCGCGTCCAGCAGGATGTCGACGCATACGATCGACTCCATACCATCGCTTGAGAACGTATTCGTTTCTGCGCCTAGTCAAATAGTTTCATGCGTACCGTGTTTACGTGTCCTAATGCCGAAAGGATTCGATCGGATACGACGGCAGGTGGACGGAGCCGATCGCGCGTCGCAGCATACTTTCGGCTACGATCGCGTGTCGCGGAAGACGCCCGCGGTCAAGCTGCTGTGCGCGGCTTTAGATACACGATTTAATATCGTTTAAAGATTGTAAAATCCGTTCCGATCCGATGCGATGCGAGCCGTTTTACCAAACCAAGCTTTGGATAATAATATCTAAAGATTGAGTCATGATATTGAAAAGTTTAAAATATTGCACCAATTGCAACTTGCAGGATAACAAAAACCGGCCAAGTTCGAGACGGACTCGCGCACGAAGGTTTCCGTACCATTATTATATTATTATCATCATCTGTAAAAATCACGTCTGTTGTATGTGAGCCCCCCTTAAATATTTATTTTATTTGAATTTTTTTATTTATAATTAAAGTAAAAATTCAATTGAGTATTTTGTGAATATTTCAAGTGCCTACCTGTTGCCATTATTGATATCGAGCAAAAAAGGGCAAAAAAATCGCGTTTCTTGTATGGAAGCCCCCCTTAAATATTTATTTTATTTTATTTTTAGTATTTGTTGTTATAGCGGCACCAGAAATACATAATTTGTGAAAATTTCAACTGCCTAGCTATCGCGGTTCTTGAGATACAGCCTGATGACAGACAGACAGACGGACGGACAGACAGCGAAGTCTTAGTAATAGGGTCCCGTTTTTACCCTTTGGGTAGGGACCCTAAAAAGACTGACTAGTGTAGTATCAAAGATGGAGAGCCCTATATTATTATGTACTCATTTAGGAGGTAGGTCAATGTTTTTTTATTTCTGATGTCAGTGTATGTTCCTATCTACCTAAAGCTTACATTTTTTGATAATATTTTCATGATAGCATAAAAACAGTGCTCTATTCATTTTTATTTGAATTTAACTACCTAGTTACTTAAAAAAGGTTAAAGCTTTCTTATAACGTAAATGGCCGTAAGGTTAGAAAATAGTAACAAAGGAAAATATTTAAAGGAATGTTTCAAGAAAACTTCTTCAAAAGACAAGAAAACAAAAGTTCCTAAAGAGAAAATTCTAGCTGCGCAAACAATTAAAAACAAAAAAAAAAACAGAATAGAATATTTTCCCTTTTACACACCTTTCAAACTTTTCTTAGTCACGAATTATTATTACTAAATTTAAAAAAATCATTATGCGCCTTCACCAGCTCATCGGTCCACCTTGTGGGAAACCATCCAACGCTACGTCTTCCGGTTCCAGAACCTTTCGGCCCCATCGGCCATCGTTAACGAAGTAAAATACAGGGTGGCAGGGACATCGACGCACAAACTGTAACCATGAATTCAGTACATGATTCTAAACACCCTAGTGTAGAAATTTTTCGTCGGTTATCAAAATAATAATCAGCTGTTTCATAGAAAAGTCAAAATGTATGGAACAGCTAATTAATTTTTTAATAACCGACGAAATATTTCAACTCATGGGGGTTCAGAATCATGTACTGAATCTAACAGGTTGCGCGTCGATGTCCCTGCCACCCTGTATACTTTTGTAGTTTTTACCGTCCTCTATGGAAAAAAGAAACAAAACATAAAATAAAAAATAGAACCAAAAATTCGAAGACGTGACACCTTTCAACCCGCACTGGGCCCGCGTGGTTGAATACCGCCCACTTCCTCTCGAGGAGAGAGGCCTGTGTCCCAGCAGTGGGAACATTACAGGCTGATTATGCTTATGTATGTATGGGAAAAAACTAATGAGAATAAAAGTAAATGCTAATCAAAAAATCGTCTCAGCTTAAATCAAAATCACTGTTCAATAAATTCAAAACCAGCATAATTTAATAAGCCGATCTAACTTCCAAGTTGCCATTTTAAAAATTGTTCGCCGGTTACAAAATTGCATAACTTGATGCAATTAAAGATGACTCGCTTTAAAAAATCCGCCTCAGCTCTTTCAATATAAAACTTTATTATGAAGGATGGAAAGTTTTAATAATCCCAAGCGACAAGCGGCGAGGACACAGAATAGATAGGTACAGACAGAAGGTCGGCTCCAGACAGTGGTGCACACATTGACACGTAGGCACGTGCAGAAATAGATACTTAGATCATTTTTTTAGTGCACACAAAAGAAATAACACTACACACAAAAGCACAATTGAAGTATATCAAATTTCATGAATATAAAGAAAATACAAGGTGCCAAAATTCCAACAAAAAAACAACAACACATATTTTAAAGAAATAAAGTGACAGCATGACTATGCCACGCTTTAAATCCAATAACAAACACACAAAGGCGGTGTGCGTAACAAGGTTGCACCAAAAATGGGAGTCTCAAACAAATGGCAGTCGCTCGCTGAGCGTAAAGCATATATTATATATACTCGTATTATATTTATTTATTACAGAACACCAATACAGCATATACATTCAACATTGGTTTGCAAAAGCACCGTGGGAATTAAAAGTAACCTTTACTTTACCAAGTTAAACTTACATTAAATTATAAGAAAAAAGACATTGGATAGAAGTTGCACCCGAATTGCGTAACATAATAACAATCACAATCTGTATGATTTTGAATGATATTGCTAATCCATTGCTTCATTTGTTAGAAAAAATTGTCTGTTCAACAACGTAAATAACACAATGAATGTTGATGAACTATCAAAGTGAAAGCCATTATTGCTGCTGTGTGTTACGCAATTACCTCGCTGCTTACAAAGTAAAAGTAATGTGTGTGTGTGTTTTCGCTCATTGTATGGATACGACCTTCTGTACCTATTTATTCTGTGGCAAGGACGTCCGAATCGAGATGGTGTAACCTCATTTCACACCGGGTGGGTCCTACTCATTCATTTTTAAGGTGATAAGTAAGTTTATTATTAATGAGGTCATTTATTTTGCCCCCAACGAGATTATAAGGCGGTCGAATATTTTAGTTGCGTTTTGTTTTAATATAAGTTAGTTTAAGGCCGCCAAAAAATAAATTAACTATCTACCGTACTTAAGTTTCGTTTTGGTCTATCTGATGAAAATGTCGAAGAGATGCGGCTCTTCATGATGCAGGTGTTCTGTTGCATTTTGCTTCAATATAGGTTGGCACTGACATCAACGCGTAAACTGTAACTATGAAATCAGCACATAATTCTAGACGCCGCGAAGATATTTTGCGTTCAAAATGTATGGAACAGCAATTTTTTTTAAATAATTGACGAGTAATTTCAACGCAGGGGGTATCAAAATCATGTACTGAATCCATGGTGGTAATACAAATTTGTATTTTGGCTATTTTACCCCTTACTTCTTTCGGGTGGGCCAAGTAGCTTCGGATTTGATCAGATTATTATTTATTTCTTTATTAATGGTAAGTTTACAAAAAATCTTGCTTATGAACTATGCCCCATAAAACCGTTTTCACGGTTTGTCTGTGGGAACGAAACAAACAGTACAAAAAAGAAAACTAGATTTACAAGTGCGGACATTATAAAGTGGTCAATTTGCCGCTTTGAGTTTTTGACGAAAAATGTAATCAAACCTGTGCATAATTACCCTTATTTTATAATATTTTTAGGCTCAGAACTTCTATCAATAAACTTTCCTGTCCCACAAAGTTAGTAAGCATGATGGACCTACAGCGGTGGACTGTTAATAACACTAACTAGCCAGCTACTCCCGCTGCCACGGACTTTCAGTGAAGTAGGTAACGATATTACGCTCGTTCGTCGCCATTTTTAAAAAATTTCACAGCAACTTGAAACTTTTTTTTCTTTCTCTAAACAGCCAGTGATTGCGTTGTCGTGAGATTGCTTGTCAAGTGATTTAATTGAGAAGACAGGCAGTTCTTTTTTAATGTTAACAATGTTGCGATTGGGTTTTGTCTTTGTTCAAGGAATTTTATTTTAGCCCTTTATTCTATTGTTTTGACGAAAATAAATTACGACTTTTTTGTGAAATCGGTCTTAGACGTGCTGGACATTCTCATCAACGTCTTGTCCAGGACTTGAAGTCCATAGTCCTGCTCGAATTAAATGTAATTATTTTTTATTCTGTGAATAGGATAAGTATCAGAAACACTTTTACACGTCATATTATAAAAAATAATAAGTTAAATGAGGCCTGCGTTTCCTATTTGACTACTCTAAGAAGAAAGGCCGAAAAAACCCAGAAGTCACAGTCTCTTTTTCAAACTCAAATAATTATTTCAATTAAACCATTTACAGGCACTTTTGGATTGTCAAAATTAAATAGTCGGTCAGTTAGTCAGAAAGTTGAAGTTAGTTGCCCATTCCAAAACGTAGATCTCTATGGAGAAGAACGGGCAAGAAACTCCACGGACACGAACATTTTAAAGTCCAGGCATAATCTAGATCAGATCATGTGAAGACCATGTAGATTGAGGTCTGAAATGGTCTTTTGTGGAAAGTACCAGATATGAGTGGACCAGTGCAGGGTGGGGTGCAAGCAGTGTCAGTAATCGTGTAGCTCAACTCAGAACTGGCGGAGCTCAACGAATCAAATGAGTTGGAGTAGGTGTCGTATTAGTTTATATTGAAGACACTTTGGTGAGTGTTTTGTTTTGACATTATGTTTGGTTCGATCGGCCGAGTTTGGCCGACGACGTACGAACATACTTCGGTTAATGACGGATTATTCAGCAGTGCGATTCTGTGACCATCTCACCGTGAAAACTTAGGTGAAGTGAGCGTGGAATGAGCTGTCATTCCAACTAATGCTAGGGATTGACACTACTGACAACTCACATCAAGCTCACTTCACTTGAGTTTTCACGGTGAGATTTTTACAAAATCGACCGGCAGGTGTACCTACGGCTCGAGCAAGTTATTTTGTTTTTTGTTTGCGGGTAATGACATAAACTTACCTATTAAGTGTTGATATTACAAGTTTCTACTTTCCTGTTAACTGACTATAATAACTACCGCACATTCATTTCCTCACTAAAATCTGGGTCATCTTCAAATAAATCTCCCTAATCTGTTGACTGACATATTGAATTGTTAGCTTAATACAATTATTTGTTTGCATAATTGAATATATTACTGGTTCAATCTAATTATTGCAATGAATTATGTAGACTTTTATAGTAGACTAGCTTCAGCCCGCGACTTCGACTCACCCGTCGCATCGCATCGTCTACCCGCGCTATCACTTTATTTTCGATTAGTGCTCTTTTTTCGCGTTATGCTCTCAAAACGATGAAGGAAAATATCGTGAGGAAACCGACATGTCCTAGAACCAAAAATTCGAAGACATGTGACATCTACGAGTACCAACCCGGACCGGGCCCGCGTGGTGGATAACGGCCCACTCCCTCTCACAGAGAGGAGGGCTGTGTCCCAGCAGTGGGAACGGTATAGGCTGATTATGCTTGCTTTAACTTTATTATTAGTATACCTAGATACCAGGTATAGCGGTGTACCCATCGGTGCATACCCTAGATTTAGATATTGATAAGGTACAGTCAACAGCAAAAGTAGATGATCAAAATCAGAAATTCAATACTAATGAACGGAGTTCGCAGCTATATGGCAGCTGTACTAGTGGCAAATGTTTGGTATAATTTACAATCACATACTTTTGAATCATTTAGACGGCACACAGTTCTGACGCGAACTCCGTTCATTAGTATTGAATTTCTGATTTTGATCATCTACTTTTGCTGTTGACTGTACCTTCCGATCAAATTTTGCATTTTGCCCGAAGTTATACTCTGTCTAGCCTTTTCCCAACTCCGGCTCCAGTCTCACCGGATGCAGCTGAATACCAATATTTTATATGAAGCGACTGCCTATCTGACCTCCACAACTCAGTTACCGGGTCATACGATACACCTTGGTAAGATTGATTGTCAGATTTTGGGCTTCTGACAACCCGTAATGACTGCCAAAGATCCACGAATGACAGCCGGGACCAACGGCTTAACGTGCTTTCCGAGGCACGGAGGGGCCTTGATATGTAAAGATGGTTACCTAACCCTGGACCGACCGCGGCAAGCGCAGCTTTACCTGATCGATCGACCCATGCAGCTGCAGTGCGATTCTGTAACCGATAAACTTCTGTAAAAAATAACAGCCGATCGATTCTGTAAAAATCTCACCGTGAAAACTTAGGTGAAGTGAGCGTGGAGTGAGCCGTCATTCCAACTAATGCTAGGGATTGACACTATTGACAGCTCACTCTAAGCTCACTTCACCTAACTTTTCACGGTGAGATTTTTACAGAATCGATCGGCTGTTATTTTTTCTGAAGTATGTACAAACGTCAGCTCAGCACATCAAGCTACTACTGTCAAATTTCTTTAATAGATTTTCAGCTTTATCTTTAAAATATTAAGGTTCGAGATTGGAAAATTTTACAGTTTCGGGCAGCTTGATGTTCTGGCGTCTGTAGAGAAATTCTTCAGTTATCTTGTTGATGGTCTGTTTCTTGTAGTGTAAATCGAATGCCAAAATTACCTATCTCATGAAAAACTCAACGTTTGCTGTAATGAACTCATTCCGTTATTTTGCTTTTTAATAACATATTACCTAATATTTGTAAGTCCTACATGTATTTGTTCTGAGTCTGGGAGTTTTTCTATCTATAATATGTATTTACAAAAAAAAAATGTATATAAGTAGTTTACCAGCCATCTTGTTACCATAACACAAGCATTAGGTTGCTTAGCTTGGGACTAGATGGCGCTGTGTGAAATGTCCAGGGATATTATATTATATTATTATATATTTATATTATTACCTTTTTATCGTTCATATATTATGAAGGCAGGAAATGTCTGAATGAATCATATTTGTAAAAGCATAACTTGGAAATAAATTAAATACACAACCAATAGTAATTTTAAAATTAATAATTACAGACGGAATTATTGAATTCCGATTTTCGACGAATTGTGTGATTTCCAATTATGCACGCTTTGCTTTAAGCTAATTAATTATTTCACGTGGTAAAAAGATGATCAAAAGTTCGGTATATTTATTTTCTACTGTCTTCGGTCTGCGTGGTCCGTCCCGTCAAGACGATGAGTCGGCAGCAGAGTTCTATAATTATTTTGACTTTTAATAGGTAGTAAAAGTCAAAATGATTGCACATAAATAGGTATTTATGTACCGAACGATTGAACGATTTGACTTTAATTTGTACTGTATTATTTTATTTTCCTGATTGTAAATATATTCAAATATCATTGGGCACCGTTGTATGAAAACTATATGTGAGAGAGAAATTATTTAATGATTTTTAAGAATTGTTTAATAATATTTTTATCAACTTCCGGTATTATGAAGGTATTGTAACTGACTACTAGTTCCCCCACTATACGAGTGAATCTTGCTTTAAAAGGGGCGCACTGTCTCTCGACAGATCAGAAGTTGTCCGATAGCGGACACGGCACAACGGTGCTCTGAACTGTCAGGTATGTTTTTTTTTTTTAAATAATGTTATAATGTTGTATTTCTATTTTTATGTTGTATTTTTTTACTGTGTTGTTATTTTTAAATTCTAATATGCTATTTATTGTGTTTTTGAAATATTGCTGTGTCACTTACTGAACAATATAATAACAAACCTATTTATGTCTATTATTCTACCCTACCTCCCACATATACCCACGCTGTACAGAAATAAAATAGGGTGGAATAGATAAATTAATGTCTCTAGTTTACGATAGTATGGGTTGCATTAGTGGGAGTACTATCTGTTAGGTAAAAAATAGTAATATGATTTGCATGCCCCTGTGACGAACATGGTGGACGCTTATAATAAAACCTCTATGTACTACCCATGCTTGCAAACGAATAAATAATTTCATTTCATCATCTGCCCAGCCTTTTCCCAACTATGTTGGGGTCGGCTTCTAATCTTTCATGGAGCATCTCTTTTTACATGGAGCGAGTCCCTATCTGATCCATAACCCAGTTACTGGGTAATACGATTTAATTTATCGAACATTTATGGCAGAGGCCAGTGGTATCGTTATCAATCATCTAATTAAACTCTTAAACAAAAGAAGTTTCACTCTACAAACATTGGAATTAAAAAGCGGACCAACTTACTTTATTTGCGAAGTCCTATCTGTACATCATATCAGAGCCAAACCACACGGGCGGCGCGGCTGCGGCGCGGCGCCTGAGCGGCGCCGCTGCGGTTTTCTACATACAAAAATGCATTGTAGCCACATGGCGCCGTGCGGTGTGCTCCGGCGCCGCGCCGCGCGCGCATCGGAATCGAGACGAGGCGGGGAGGGGTGTAAGCAGAGCGGAGCCGGAGCGGCGCCGCTCGCAGTTGTTGCGTAATGCGTAGCGATGGGCAACCCCTCATTTTGCCGCCGCTGCGGCGCCGCCGCGGCTCCGTAGAACGTTGCGACGCCGCTCTGCCCGTGTGGTCGCCAGCGCGGCGAAATGGCTTGCGGTGCGGCGCCGCACCGCCCGTGTGGTTTGGCTCTAACACAGATAGGACAGTACAGACGCCAGCACATCAAGCTACTACAATCTGTCAGATTTCTTTAATAGATTTTCGACTTTAATTCTAAAGCATTAGGTTCAATGTTGATTGGGAAAATCTGACAGTTTCGGGTAGGTTGACCTGCTGGCGTCCTACGAGAGCTAAATATAATAACGTTACAACGTAATAAAGTGAAACACACGACGTCCGCTGTCCCGGACTTTATATTTATGAACGCTTGTGTGTCCGGCACTAAGCAGACTTAGAAGGCTATTATGATACCGCTTCTCAACAAGAAAATATCAGGAAAGAGTGCGGTGAGGGAAATATTCTTCGAACAATTGAATGTAGGTAATCGTATTACAATATGACACAACTGAGATGTGCCTTCGGAAAAATAGTCATGCCTTTTAAACTATAGTCCATTTACAATAGCATTAGAAAGAAGTTAAAAAAGGTTATTTTTAATGCACACTTTGTAACAAAAGTACAATAAATATTGTTACATTACGATAGACGCCGAATTTATTATGATCAATTTTTACAGTAGCTGTCACACTTAATTGTAACCATTTTAACTATTTATCTTATGAAATTATGTGGCTTTCATTTATTTATATTATTTAACTCCAATTTAAAATTACAGTGTCAATGCTAAAAACCTAAAAGAAGCAGGGGTGAACAATACCTGGAACGTTATTCGCTTCACTATAATTCTACCGAATTTACAAACTTCTTCATGTTTTTAAAATAAAATATTTTAAAAACATGATTATTATTTCCATTAATCTTAATTTTTAAATCATTATTGTGATCGGTTGTTTCATTCATTCATTCATTTTGTTGTAAGTTTGTAATGTGTGATGAAGTCGTTACTATAAATAAAGCATAATTTTAACCTACTTGTTTATATTGTACGTCCATATTTGTTAAAACAATTTTAATTAAGGTGGATGCGCTGCAGTAGCCCGCGAAATCAGACGAATTCGGAGCAATTCTAATTTAAAGGGATGTATTGATGATTTTTAAGGTTAAAATTGTATTATTACCCACAGAACAGATAAAAGATTACCTACATATTTCTTATTGTTGCGCATCATATTATTTTTATTAAGGTACAACCTTACACTGACCTGCAAATTGTAAAAAACGCAAGAAAATTAGAATTTAAGCATCTCCCTTAAAATTGTTTTATCATAACTTTGAAATAAAATGTTTCGCACTCCTGCTTCTATGAGCCTCTTTTTTCTAATGCTATTATAAATGGAGTATAGTTAGAATTTTAAAACAAAATAAGGTCGTAATTGACAGATTGAACGTTTAGCATAATCAGCCTACAACGTTCCCACTGCTGGGACACAGGCCTCTTCTCTATGAGAAGGATGGGTGGAATTTCTTTTTTGGGCTGGTCTAGAACGAAAATTATTGTTAATTAATTAATGTTAATTGTCAAGCGCGTGTAAACAGCTGTGCTTGGTTGAATGATTTATCAACGGTGCACGCACGCATGATAATTTTCTCTTCGATAAATTGGCCCTTAGTCGTTTGATTTAGTACACCGACGGAACCTTCAAGTTGTGTCTTACTCGAACTACATATCTGAAGGCCAATTCACGTAATTAAAAACGATCAAAATCTAGTCGCAGTCTCGTCTCAGCGACAAACAAATGGCAAAGACTTGTCAAAAATGTAGGGAAATTAGAAGTATTTTTGACAGATTGAGATCAGACTGTGAACATTCTTAAAATTACGAGAATTGTCCCTCTGAGCTCTGGTACTGATGTCTGACTTTTACATACAAAGCATTGACCGTTCTAAGTTCTAAAATACAAGAGATAGGACTCTTGTATTTCTACCGTTAAGAACAGCGATTGTCTAAAGTAGAAACCCTTTCATCTCTAGAGGCTCCCCTCAAAGGTAAGATTACCTTTAGACTTTTTTTACAGGATTAGTTAGGACTAAGGCTACAGTTGGTAAAACTAGAGATAGGTTTTAGGATTTCTAAAATAAGGTTCGCTTGTTTTACGTGTTAAAACCGATGTAAGGCTTACATCGGTTTTAATAACTTGTAAATCATTAAAAAAATCATAGCAACAATGGTTAATTCTGCGTCTTCTTGCAGCATTTTCACAGTTGCATGAACTGATCTGTGTATTATTCGAAAATATAAACTAACCTATGGTAACTTACACATGTAAGTTACTTTTATACATTCCAAGCAAGCTATACGCATACGTTTAACCACTCTATATTGTTCCCAATGCTAGGACACAGGCCTCTTCTCTGCGAGAGGGAGTGGGCCATAATTTACCACGCAAGCCCAGTGCGGATTGGTAGATGTCACATGTCTTCGAAGTTCTAGGACATGCCGGTTGCTTCACGATGTTTTCCTTCACCGTTTTGAGCACAGCGGTGATGAAATTATTTACACAAAGTAAAGTGCTTGTCTGGGTTCGAACCCACAACCTACAAGTTGTAAGTCGGAGCCGGAGTTACCACTGAGCCACCACTGCTCTCAAATAATGCTCCAAGCAACGTAAATTACATTTAAACACCGAAAAACATAACAAGCAAATGGAATGGAATTTCAACCAAAATTACTTTCTACCTGAATAGATTATTTCGTTGCCTAGCCAGAACTACAAAGCCGAAAATAGAGAAAGCGAGGAAATCTCTTGCATTTTAAACTACGCATTACCCGCAGTAATGAGGGAACAAAACGAGTGGTTCATAATAACTCTACGGGTCCACGGAATACTACAGTCGGTCGGCAAATTGCCTCATTACACTTAAAAACATAATTCCTTCGTTGTTGGTTGAAATTTTGAATTGCGAGATTTATTCTTTTGAATATTTTGGTGTGTGTTACTCTGACTTTTGGGTTGAAGCCTTTATAAGAGGGTAGCGGGATCGTCCGAAAGGGTTACCGCTGCCCTGGAACATAAAGGGCTAAGGAAGGAACACGGGTGGGTTTTAGTCAGTAAGAGTCTGACACTCCCTTCTGCTCCACCCAGAGCGGGAGGAGTCATTTGATGATTTCCCATCCTCAAAAAAAAAGCCTTTATAAGAGCTCGCTGTGGGTTTTGTCAAGTGGACAAACCTCTGTGAAAGTTAGAGTTTTCAAAGTAGGTAGCGTCCAGTATTCAGTGGTATTCAAATTGAAATGATTTTTCCGAGATTGTTCACTAATGGGTTCAATTTATGTTTATGCATTCATTAACGAAAAATTACATCAGATTTAATCACAATCTGAATTTGCCATAAAACTTGAAGACAAAATTACAAAATGCCCCATTTTGTAATTTTGACTTCAAGTTTTAAGGAATACTACAGTCGGTCGGCAAATTGCCTCATTACACTTAAAAACATAATTCCTTCGTTGTTGGTTGAAATTTTGAATTGCGAGATTTATTCTTTTGAATATTTTGGTGTGTGTTACTCTGGGTAAATAAGCTGACGTTTTGGTTGAAGCCTTTATAAGAGCTCGTTGTGGGTTTTGTCAAGTGGACAAACCTCTATGAAAGTTAGAGTTTTCAAAGTAGGTAGCGTCCAGTATTCAGTGGTACCTATTCAAATTGAAATGATTTTTCCGAGATTGTTCACTAATGGGTTCAATTTATGTTTATGCATTCATTAACGAAAAATTACTTCAGATTTAATCACAATCTGAATTTGCCATAAAACTTGAAGACAAAATTACAAAATGCCCCATTTTGTAATTTTGACTTCAAGTTTTAAGGAATACTACAGTCGGTCGGCAAATTGCCTCATTACACTTAAAAACATAATTCCTTCGTTGTTGGTTGAAATTTTGAATTGCGAGATTTATTCTTTTGAATATTTTGGTGTGTGTTACTCTGGGTAAATAAGCTGACGTTTTGGTTGAAGCCTTTATAAGAGCTCGTTGTGGGTTTTGTCAAGTGGACAAACCTCTATGAAAGTTAGAGTTTTCAAAGTAGGTAGCGTCCAGTATTCAGTGGTACCTATTCAAATTGAAATGATTTTTCCGAGATTGTTCACTAATGGGTTCAATTTATGTTTATGCATTCATTAACGAAAAATTACTTCAGATTTAATCACAATCTGAATTTGCCATAAAACTTGAAGACAAAATTACAAAATGCCCCATTTTGTAATTTTGACTTCAAGTTTTAAGCTTTTAAGCTCAAGTAATTGTCGTCCCTAACTTAAAGGACAATAAAAACAGAATACTTCATGTTTGTTTGTACCTATCTTGTTTCAGAAAGTTAAAACCAACTTTATTTTTAATCAAACGACTTTGTCACTGAGATAATAAAAATCCAGTCCTCAATTTCAGGGTAAACAGTTTCTTATTTACTTCCAATATTGTGGGAAGCTAAATTGAGATTTATAGCTTCACAGACAAGGACGAAAATTGCGTAGGGTGACTTAATTCTGGAGGTATTGTTTTATTTTGATGAAGTGGGACGGATAAATAAACAGGCGAATGTCGCGGTTGATTTGATGCAAGATATACCGAATATATGGTGGGAGAGATAGGGAAATATAGGTTCAGTTAGTAGTTACGCTAGTTTTATTGTCCTGAAGTTGTTATCGTGTCCTCTCGAAGCGGGATGTCAGTGTTTGTGAGCAGATGATTTTGAGGAATAACAGACATTGTGGCAGGGGCTTTTTCTTGAGCTAAATAAGGATAAGGCAAAGGTTTTCATAGCCCTGGGCGCTTCAAACGTTATGGCAAGACAAACGTTGCTCTCTGCCCTTGACGATGCCCTGGGCGACTAGAATCAATTTTATTTTAATTTAATTTTGACGTTCAAAAGTGCCTTTTATGTGCCTATTTGAAATAAATGATTTGACTTTGATGTCCAATCAATCATTGGTTTTTATTCGTCCAAATGCTCAAAACCTACCGGTGTAACCGTAGGTCCTTACTTAGTTCGATATACTGTAATAAAGTATCAACTAGTACAGGGGGTATTGTGACTGTTAGTGGCGGCTTTAATAATAATAATAAACATGTATGTCTCTTCCACAAAGCGCACCCTTAGTAATGTAAGGGCACAACTCGAAATACTGAGTTTTTGAATTTTCGTGCTATATGGGCTCAAAATGATTTCCTAAATCTTTAAACACGTTTTCCCAAAAGTTGATATTTTTGAAATAGGCCTTTACTTTATTAAGGGTGCGAAAGGTGCCTTAAAAATATGAAGACACTGCATCTGATAAATCCTTTGTGGGAGGCTGGTATCTGCCCTAGGAAAAACCTGTCACACCGATTACCAGAAAAAAACAATGATTGAGTATTAAATCTTAAGATAAACAGATTAACCTTTGGTAGGAGAATAGAGTAAAACCAAAATATAATGCCAACAGTATACTTAAGATAAAAATAAATTGTGCACAAATCCTACTTCCTACTAATATTATAAACGTGAAAGTTGTATGGATGGATGGATGGATGTTTGTTACTTTTTCACGCAAAAACTACTGAACGTATTTGGGTGAAATTTGGCACACAGATGGTTTATAACCAGGATTAATATATATATTAATCCTGGTTCAATCCCGTGGGATCATCGGGATAAACTTATGCGGGTGAAACCGCAGGGCGCAGCTAGTAAATAGATATTACTACTAGTTATATATATTATGTCAATTTGGATTAAAATAATTTCAACATTATTTTCATATAGTGAATTCTAATACTTTGAGAATATTATGATTATAAACAAAAAACATCTACGTAACGTAACACACGATCAATCGTAATCTGAATCATTTTGAAGCAAATTGCTAATCCATTGCTTCATAACTTCGACAAATTTGTCTGCTCAACACGTAAATAACGCAATGAACGTTGTTGAACTGTCAAAATGAAACCGATTCCGATTGATTGTGTGTTACGCAATTAGGGTGCTGGTCTTACAATGAAAATTTATCGGAACACAAATGATTTAGTTGCGGACTTTCCTCCACCTTTGACATCACTTTAAGAAAGATAAAGAGAGCTCGCAAGTTTCATCAATAATTATTCCATCTATCTTTTACTAGCTTCTTCCCGCGGTTTCGTCCACGTAAAATTTCTTGCTCCTCCGACCCAACCCATCGCATCGCATCGCATCGCTTGCCTGCACCTCTTTGTTTTCGCTAAGTGGTCTTTCTTTTTTTTTTCTTTTTGCTCTACTCCTAAGATTCTTAGCGTGATGTTAAATAAAAACTATAGTCTTCCTCAAGAATAGGACATTCAAATGCAAAAATATTTTTTTAAATATTTTAAGTCACGGTTGGCGCAGTGGTTAAGCGATTGACTGCTGTGCTGCGTGTCGCGGGTTCGATTCCCGCACGGAACAAATATTTGTATGACCTACAAGTAGTTGTTCCGGGTCTGGCTGTTTGTGTATGTGAGTTTAAATGTTTGTAAACGCACCCACGATACAGGAGTAATTACTAGTGTGGGGCAAAGTTAAAAAAAAAATCCGACTGGTAGTTCCGGAGATTAGCGCGTTCAAACAAACACACCAACAAAAAAAAAAACAAACAAACACTTCAGCTTTATTATTATGTAGTATAGATATAAAATACGAGCCAAGAGTTCCATTTGGACCTATTATCAAAATTATAAATCATCTTTATCTTGTGTTCTGTCGATTTCCTCTTCCCATTGTTTGTAAGGATCGACGCTTTGTCGACTATGAAATGGTTGGGATTTCCTTAAATAACCCAGGCTAAAGTAAATTCAACCTTAACATGAGGAAAATTCAATCTAAACTATGTTTTGTGTGTTCAACATGTTTGTGGCGATACCCGCACCTTAACGCTCGAATTCGGCGAGAAGTGTTTTATGACGTATGCCAATAGATTGATAACTATAGGTCTGCGGTCACACCACACACATACGGGACAGACCCTTTGAAGGGTTTTATTATTTTACTAGCTTCTGCCCGCGGCTTCGCCCGCGTGGATGTCGGAAATTATCCCACGGGAACGTGCTAACACGATAAAATGTATGTGCTTCCCCAGAATGCCATCTATCTCGTGGGCCCTTTGTGGCTAATAACAATAGAAAACCAATTGTGTCTCATTAGTGGTGATTAAGAGGGTACCTATATGATTATCATTACCTAAGTACCTACCTAATTAAAAAAAAAACTCTATAACAGAAAATTAAATACCTACCTAAATAAACCTATTTCTGATGATAACTAATCTAAACTCAATAAATAAGCAAAATCCCTAAAAACTAATATCTATACGAATGACTAATCCTACCTAACAGTATTATAAAATAACCTACGGTCACTACGTACACTATCAAATATGCTACCTATACTTTAAAATTAAAATCTATACCTACGACAAATAAACCTAAATAACTCTAAAAACTAAAAGGAATAAAAATGAACTCCACTGCGGGTGACGTAACCTACGACAAACTTATTATTTGCGGTTGACACAGTAATGGGTCTAGGGATCGAACCTAAGCGATCGAAATTAAGTTTGTTTTTTATTGTATATACTTTTCCGGGATAAAAAGTACCCAGTGTGGTGCCCAGGATATTAAAGAATAATTATACCAAGTTTCATCGTAATAGAACCGGTAGTTTTTGCGTGATGCCTGAACAAACAGACAGACAGACAAAAAAATTTTTAATCACATTTTTGGGTTCGGTGTCGGTCTAGTAACACCCCCTGCCATTTATTTTTTTGATATTTTCAATGTACAGAATTTTCACTTCTACAGATTTATTATAAGTATATAGATAGATATTGAACGTGAAATCGAAAACGTCAATGTAAAACTTATCTAATAAAACCCTGCTAAACTGGTATTTTTTTTTTAAATTCCTGAATTGGCCTGCACTTGATCTAGATCACGCCTGATGGAAAGCGATGGATGAGGCCTATGATGAAGTAGAAAGGTACCTTAATAAAGGGGGAAACCCCGATGCCTATTTATACAACTACTAGCTTCTGCCCGCGGCTTCGCCCGCGTGGATGTCGGAAATTATCCCACGGGAACGTGCTAACAGGATAAAATGTATGTGCTTCCCCAGGATGCCATCTATCTCTATGCCAAATCAGAAGTTCAGTGGTTTAGGCGTGAAAATGTAACATACAGTTTCAAGTTCAAATCCTCCCCTTAAAAACTGAATTACCCCTTTTTGTCCCGTCAGTGGTAAATTTTTGACAGCTTTACATACTTATTATTAATTATTTTCTGTCAAAAGTATCAATACTGAGTTTCGAGTTACTCGGACCGCGTATTCAATTTCTTCCACACAAACTTAACACCCCTATATAGGGGATATAGGGGTGTTAAGTTTGTGTGGAAGAAATTGAATGCGCGGTCCGAGTTTGAGGGTAAGTTTTGAAAAACTTATAATGATAAACTTTATTAGGTAAGTACTTACTTAGGCAAGTATTCTTGCCAAGTTTCAAGTTTATTAACCTAATGAAGAAGATTTTTCATACAAAATGTATCCCCGCTTATCACCCCTACAGGGGTGGAATTTTGAAATCGTTTGGGATGTATTCATAACTTGACTCAAAGATTATTTATACTAATTTTCGAGTTAATCAAGCCATGCAGTAAAATCCTCCCCTGAAAAATTTACTACCCCATTTCAGCCCGTCAGGGATAGATTTTCACAAAACCCTGATACACATTATTCTTTACCTTCAATATTAAGTATAAATACTGAGTTTCGAGTAAATCGGACTGCGCGCTAAAATTCTTCCATACAAACTTTGAAACCCCCCAATCCCTTATTAGGAGGTAGTTTAGAAGAAAAAAAACTGACAATCTTCATAATTTATTTAGATAAGTATTCGTGCCAAGTTTCAAGTTTATTAACTAAATGAATAAGATTTTTCATATAAACTGTATCCCCCGTTTTCAACCCCCAGGGGTGGAATTTTGAAAATCGTTTGGGATTATTCATAACTTGATTCAAAGATTATTTATACCAATTTTCGAGTTAATCAAGACACGCATTATAAACCTCCCTTGTAAAATTAACTACCCCTTTTCAACCCGTTAGGGGTAGATTTTCAAAAAACCCTGATACACATTATTCTTTACTTTCAATATTAGGTATAAATACTGAGTTTCGAGTTACTCGGACCGCGCATTCAATTTCTTCCACACAAACTTAACACCCCTATATCCCTCTTTGAGGGGTAGTTTTGAAAAACTTATAATGGTAAACTTTATTACTTACTTAGGCGAGTATTCTTGAAAAGTTTCAAGTTTATTAACCTAATGAAGAAGATTTTTCATATAAACTGTATCCCCGCTTTGCACCCCCACAGGGGTGGAATTTAAAAAAAATCGTTTGGGATATATTCATAACTTGACTCAAAGATTATTTATACTAATTTTCGAGTTAATCAAGCCATGCAGTAAAATCCTCCCCTGAAAAATTGACTACCCCATTTCAGCCCGTCAGGGATAGATTCTCAAAAAAGCCTGATACACATTATTCTTTACTTTCAATATTAGGTATAAATACTGAGTTTCGAGTAAATCGGACTGCGCGCTAAAATTCTTCCATACAAACTTTGAAACCCCCCAATCCCTTATTAGGGGGTAGTTTAGAAGAAAAAAAAACTGACAATCTTCATAATTTATTTAGATAAGTATTCGTGCCAAGTTTCAAGTTTATTAACTCAAGGAATAAGATTTTTCATACAAACGATTTCCCCCCTTTTCACCCTCTTAGGGGTGGAATTTCGAAAAATCCTTTCTTAGTGGATGTCTACTCTTCACGAAGAACACACCCTCCAAATTTCATGTCTCTAGGACCAGCGGTTTAGGCTGTGCGTTGATCTATCAGTCAGTCAGTCAGTCAGTCAGTCAGTCAGTCAGTCAGTCAGTCAGTCAGGACTTTGAATTTTATATATATAGATGACGTGCATCAATCTTCCATAATTACCTATAATGTTGTGGTTTATTATAATTAGCATGATTGCATATTCGATTCTTATATCCATATCAGCGCTAAATCTTGTTTGAACATGTTTATTATCTACCATAAGGGGAAATTCCACTGATGATCACACCCAGATTACAATGAAAAAACTAAATAAAAGCTTGTAAAAATAAAAACACGAGTGTCCAACGGGGTTCCTCCGAAACGCACGAATGTTATACGTATTAACGATTTACGTACCTATATCGAAATATATTTAAAACGCCCGGTAGGGGCCCGTGGCTAATTAATAACAGTAGGGGCCCATGGCTAAATAATAACAGCCGCACAGGTCGATCGGTCAGGTTAAGCTACGCTTGCCGCGGTTGGTCTGTGGATGGGTGACCATCTTTACATACCGAGACCCCTCCGTGCCTCGGAAAGCACGTTAAGCCGTTGATCCCGGCTGTCATTCGTGTATCTTTGACAGTCGTTACCGGTTGTCAGAAGCCCGAAAGTCTGACAACCAGTCTTACCAATGGGTATCGTATTACCCAGTAACTAGGTTGTGGAGGTCAGATAGGCAGTCGCTCCATGTAAAATACTGGTATTCAGCTGCATCCGGTTAGACTGGAAGCCGACCCCAACATAGTTGGGAAAAGGCTAGGCAGATGATGATCGAAATATATTTAAAAAATATTTATTTATTTAATACTTCAAGCACATAAATGTACAGAGGTGCACTAATACGTAGTAATGCATTTTCTACCAGGCAACATTTGGGTGATGTAGAGACGGACTAACAGTGGTAGGTGCAATTAGGTGATATTGAGGAATATATATATTTTTTTTAGTTGCTGAATTGGCCTTCTCTTCACCTCGATCACGCCTGATGGAAAGCGATGGATGAAATCTATGATGGAACGAGCGTGCCCAAATGATGCCTGCTCACTTTTGCTTTGAAGGTAGACGGGAACTTCGAACTCTTTTTTAGGGTTCCGTACCTCGAAAGGAAAAAATGGAACCCTAGGAGGATCACTTTTTTGTCCGTCCGTCAGTCTGTCTGTCAAGACCCTTTTTCTCAGGACCACGTGGAGGTATCAAGCTGGAATTTATATCAAATACTCAGGTCTACTGACACTTGGAGATGTGAAAAATCAAACTTCTAAGCCAAAGCAATCAAAAGATATAGCCGTTTATACCGCAAATTTTCGACACTTGCAAGGGAATCAAAACCTACAGGGTACTTCCCGTGAACTCAGAATCTTGAAATTTGGTACGAAGCAACGTCTTATACCACAGATAAAGGAAAAATTGCGAAAACCGTAAATTTTTAGTTACATACCTACAAATTTGTACGGAACCCTCGGCGCGCGAGTCCGACTCGCACTTGACCGGTTTTTTTAAAAAGTTTTATTCAGGTAGTGCCAACGCCATGGCATATTTTATTTACATAGAAATATACATAGTCACGTTCAGTCTATAAATAATAGTAGGTTACTTACATATGTAATATTGCATATTATTTATAATCAAAACAATCGTGACGTGTTCTCAGTCCCTCAGCTAGAAACTGGTTTTGCTTTGCTCTGATGATAGTCTTAAGTAAATAGATTTCTCTAACATACGAGTATGGGCAAATTAATAATGTGTTTCTATACAGATTGAAAGGTAATATAATGTTGAGTTTATGAATTTTAAAAATGACTTTATTTGGTGTAAAGTATCTAGCAATCTAACAATCCATCTATATCAAACAAAACCAAAATAATGCTTCGTATAATTGCGAAATTAATTCTGTTGAAAATAATAACATGATTGCTTTGTTATAACGTCACAAACAGGATACCGTTATTATAGTTCCTATGTTTAAGCAGAACTGTGAGTTCAGATCACAGAAGATCAGAGAAGAGCAGGTCAATTTTCGTAATTTAAAATGTCCAAAATCTAGTCGCAGTCTCATCTCGGCGACAAACAAATGTCAAAAACTTGTCAAAACGTAGGAAAATTACAGGTATTTTTGACAGATTGACGCTGAGATCAGACTGTGAACGTTCCTAAAATTACGAGAATTGCCCCTCTGGCCAAAAGGGGGCGGATATAACGCGAACCTATTTGTACCGCTAACGCCACAATCCACGCGCTTCTGGCGGAAACGCCTCTCGTTCCCGCCCGGCCAATGAGAGCGAGTCGAAGCTTCTAGATCATTCTAGAAGCTTCCTTAAGGAAACATACGACGCGCGCCCCTTTTTGACAGAGTCGTGAGACGTCCGTCAACTGGGAGCTGCGCACCGAAAGCGTTTATATTTTAGTAACCTTTGTCTTTACCCCGAACCCTATTGTTTATAACATGTATCATTGTGTGTATGTTAAAACTTTAAATATTTTAATATCCGGAATTGCTTATTGTGTTTTCTTTTGTTTATTCGCTTTAAATGTCCCACTGCTGGGCAAAGGCTTCCCAATTCTCTTTATTGAATTTAACACCTTCTTATGTATTTTAATATTCGCATGTCAATTTAATGCGAAATGTGTCATTGCACTAACAATGCCGCAAATACTGCAAATAAATGACATTGACTTTAACATTTGATGCAATTTTATGTTCCTGTATCATATACTTAATTCAGAATTGAGTAGCCAGTGGCGCTTAAAAAAAATGCTAGGTATCAATTTCGTAGTACAATCATTTTATAGGTATAGCCCATAGATATCCGTGGTATAGCCACTGATATGATATCAAATAAGGAATTGTGGATTTCGGACAAAATCTATTATTATTTTTACACTGCTTTGGTTCTACCTCATTTAAATGTTTTAAATTAAAACTATAGCTTTCGAATTCTTTTCTTTTCCATTACCAACGTAAAACTTTAAAGCAAGAAGGACTATAGCTATTTGCTGGTCTCTGTTGCGATGTCTTTAAATCTTGTTCAAGCTATCTAATAGCTACAAAAAGTACTTGTTCGTCCAGTAACACTGCAGTGCGATCCAAAAAACTACGCCTATTAAAATAGCTGAACTATCTATCGAAAAACGCAACGTTTGTAAAAGTTTTATGTGTAAAAAATGCAAAATGGAAACATGTTTTCTATTTTAAATTGTTTGTGTTTTAGGTATTTATTAGAATGAACGCTGGAAAGGGTTTATAATACTAGTCTTTTTATAATACTATTATAAAATCTATATGTGTATAGATTGCAAGGTGATAAAAGTGAAATATACGAGTACTAAAGGCAGAACCGCGAAGTAAGATACTTACGGAAAGACAGTGTCAGTCCGATCCTCAATTCCTCGTGACTGACAAAATTCAAATATAAATCATACTCACAGATGTCAGTCAAGCTATAAACGCACAGGATTATGGTATTTTGAGGGGACTTTTATGGTTTTCCTTTATGGGGGTGTAATAAAATGACAACCTTAATAATATTCGGAGAAAAAGTTGCAATCTTGTCAAGAGATGACCCAACAATGTGAAGTGAAGGTATCACTTTGCAATTTCTTCGGCAAAATCCATTAGCGTTATGATGTAGTGTTACAAAGATGTGCTGGAAGGGACTCCTGGCAAAGTGACAAGTTTTGTTTCCCTTTTGAAGGCCTAATGCTATTGATAATAGAGTAACAAGTTGGGTGATACGTTTTTCTTGTTTGTAAAATGAGCAAAAGGGATTTGTTTGTTAATAAATGCATGAATCATCAATGAGGACACCTTATAAAAGAAATGAGGTGGCATTCAACAGAGACAATAAAAACTAGGCATGAAAGTAAAAAATATATGCCTAGGAAGAGAGAAAAAAGAAAGAAAAAAGAAGAAAAAATGAGAGAAATTTGCCTAGGAAGAGAGAAAAAAAATGAAAGGAAGGAAATAAATGAATAAATAAATGGTGACCAATTTACGAACTAACCGAGGACTGTACAGACACCAGCACATCAAGCTACTACAATCTGTCAAATTTCTTTAATACTTTATCGCTAAAGCATTAGGTTCAAGGTTGATTGGGGAAATTTGACAGTTTCAGTTAGCTTCATGTGCTGGCGTCTGTACTGATCGGTTGTTTCAACAATCCAAACCCCTAAATCGGCTTCATAGTCAATGCTTAGAGTAGTCAATTCTTCGAATTTACTCTTAACTCTCTTACTACAAGAACCATTGTGTAACAGTATGAGAGTTTTTCACCTTATGCTCATGTGAATGTAGCGAAATGGCCAAGCCACATATTTTGACTTTTTTTAGGGCGTTTTGTTAGGGCGTGTAGAGGTAGAAGCTTGGCTCTACATGAGATCTGATTACTTTTTGGCAGTCTTGACATTTAACATGAAATGTTTTTGTGGGATTTTATATTTTGTAAATGCGAGGACTTTGTAGGCCTTGTAGAATTTAGATCCGTAGACCATTTTTTATTTTATCAAATACCTACCTGGTACTTGTTGACAGTAGGCCTGTTAACAAGTACGCTGTCCGCTGTCCTCCCATATTTACTGTAATTTGAAAACATTGTAAAAGCCAATTTTTTTAAAAGAGTATCCGTGGAGTTTCTTGCCGGCTCTTCTCCATAGGAAACGACCAATTGGAACTATGCACTTAGGTTCTGACGTTTCATAAATGCCCATTTTGGCTTATGTGAAATAAAATATGTTGATTTTGGCACAATGAAGTTAAGAAAAGAGTTTTATAATAAGTATTTAACTCTTATCAGGGACTAATAAGTCCCTAAATTACAATGTGTTACTGTACCTCTATGCATATTTTACAGATTGCCACCAAGTGTTTTACATTGCGACGCATATTTATGTCCTCTTCCAGTTGTGTGTCACAGCTATGTACGTTTCATATGCTACAATTTGTCGCCTCATGGACACATTAAGAGGAATATCATTTCACTAATGGACCGTTGTTTATACGTATGTAGGTGTAAAAAGTTGGCACAAAAACATCCCTAGCGCTCATTGAATATGCGGAGGCACTGATGTGCGAAATATCGTCATTATCATACGATTGTTTGAAAGTTCTACGTGAAAAATGTTTATTTCTTAGTTTTGATTCTTGTCTTAATACCCCCTTTTTTTTTTTGAGGATGGGAAATCGTCAAATGACTCCTCCCGCTCTGAGTGGAGCAGGAGGGAGTGTCAGACTCTTACTGACTAAAACCCACCCGTGTTCCTTCCGTAGCCCTTTATGTTCCAGGGCAGCGGTAACCCTTTCGGACGATCCCGCTACCCGTCTTAATACCCTTTAATGTTTGTTAGCTAGCAAATTGATGTGGTTTTGTGACTATTGTATTATATTGGTTGATTGACTATTTTCGAAGTGACTATAATTTTTCGGGACTTTTAATATACATGTGATGCGTACTCTGCAAATAACTTCACAGAGTATAAATTAATATATGTAGACGCTATACTAGATTTTTATCGTTCTTGATTTTATTTTAGATTGAAACATTAGCTATGACTTCCTACATACTACCTTTTCACCAGACAGACAGACACGAAGAGCGACTTTGTTTAATACAATTTTTAGATAACTAGCTTTTGCGCGCCGCTTCGTTCGCATAGAGGTCAGAAATGTTCCCACAGGAACGTACTACCGGGATAAAAAAGTATTTTATATATCCCAGCACCGTAATTGCGTAACACACAATCAACCATAATCAGAATCATTTTGAAGGCTAATCCATTGCTTCATAATAATGTGTTCGAAAAATTGGTCTGCTCATCAACGTAACTAACGCAATGATTGTTGTTGAACTGTCAAAATGAAACCAATTGCTATACTGATAGTGTGTTACGCCATTACCTCGCTGATCATGGTCTGCCTATGTGCCAAATTACATCAAAATCCGTTCAGTCATTAAGATTTGAAAAAGGTAAGAGACAGACAGTTACTTTCGCATATATGTATTATTATATAGTTTTGTGTATAGATTGTAGGTTTCATTATATTAAGAATCATCATTGTCATGTCACTTGTCTAGCCTTTATATTAAGAATACTAAGTATAAATAAAGTCCGTGGTAATAATGAACTTGTTATATTTACACGTCCCCTACTTAGCTAGACAATGCATTAATTAGCCAAACAAAATGCAAGTATTATAATAAAAGACGGATGTCTCTTTAGATCATTTTCTTCGTCGGCATCATCTATATCTAACGTTACTGTAGCAATGGCTTCCTACATACTACCTATTGGCTTGTTTGTGACAGTTTTAACTATTGTTTCTGCTGGTCCACCTAATGAGAAACCTTTTGGTATGTTTTTATTATTTGTATCTTCTTTTATTACTGAGATATTCATTCTTTTGTATACAGGGTTATTTTTCAAAGACCAGCCAAATTTAAGGATGTGGTACAGACCATCAAACTGAACTTTCTCCATGGGACCAACATCGTAATCGCAAATAAAAATTCAGTCCGTCCCATACATTTAAGTCGACTAGGTATTGAAGTTTTCTATGGGACAATTGATAAAATTTTCGCGATTATGCTATTTGTCCCATGGAGAAAGTTGTGCAGTTTGATGGTCTGTACCATATCCTTAAATTTGGCTGGTCTTTGAAAAATAACCCTGTATAAAATGATATACATTTAATTATATATTGAATGAATCGCAGAATGTATATTGTAAGTTCAGAGAATGCATTCTCAAATCACAAATTTAAAATAACGTTTAATCGTTTATAGTTTTATCGTGTTTTATCGTTAATTTAAAATTTGTGACCAATTAAATTTAAACTTTATCAGTTTTTGCCCAGAAACTGATAAAGTTCAGACACAGGTCTCTTCTCTATGAGAACGTTATAGGATTGATTATACAATCGTGTGCAGCTGACTGGAGTCACTTTCTTCGTCGGAATCATCTTTATCTTACGTAGTCGCTAACTGTTGCAATTTCTTCCTACAAACTACCTATTTTCTTGTTCTTTGCAGTTTTAAGTATAGATTCTACTACTCCAATTGATGAGAAACCTTTTGGTAAGTTTTTAATATTTGTACCTTTTTCATTGCTAATAATTTCTGCACCATTAATAATTTGAGAATGCGTTGGAGCTTGCAGAGTTCATTTATCATCAGTGTGCGCTAGCCAGTGCCAAATCCTCCTCAATGTCATCCCCCACCGTCCACCAGTGTGCGCTAGTCTTTAAGTCTACTGTTTCATTGTATTACTTTTTTGTTTTGTCTGTTACTATTTGAAAATTAGGACAATGATTATCTTTATCGTCCGCTTTTCAGTACTAAGTCTTCGTTTTTTTTGAGCTTAGACCATCAACATCATTTTTACTTGTGATTTTTCAAGGTAACAACGTGATTTATAAAATAATTATTTGCTATGATCAGAGTACCCTTTGATATTCTGATGATCACAAGTAATTTATTCATTTGTTGAACATAGGTACCATAATAATGGTATATATTACTATAATGGTATATATACGAGTAATTATCTGAAATTTTTTTAGTTCAGTCTCGATGGCTTTACTCATCAAATGTAACAAAACTGTCATCATAAAATGTCCTCCCTTTGTGATTCCTACATTCAAATTAATTTATTAAAGTTAAACATATTTCATAAATATACAAAATACGAATACGAATATACATGGCACGAAATTCTAACTAAACCAAAAACTCGTTAAAAGTTATTATTTCCTCTTCAACATTTCAGATTGCCCTGCCAATGAACAGTATCACAAATGTGATCAAGAGCTCTGTTACAAGTCTTGTGAACACTTGAGACGCCCACCGGCTTGCCCCTCCCTGGACCTTAATTGTTTTAAACCTGCCTGTCTATGTGTAAAAGATACCCTGAGGAATTCTGAAGGCAAATGTGTGCCTCACGATATGTGCCGTAAGTTATTTTGTGAATGCCTATGTCTCTCATGATGAAGTTGGACTGATTTACTCGGTTCAATTTATTTACCTTCAGTTGCACCGTCTAAACAATAGCCATTAAGTAATGAGTGCTTGGATTTTATTGTATGCCACATATAAGAAACTTGCATAGTGTAAATGCGGTTTTAAGATGATATCTCCAGAAAAAACTACGGACGGTCTGAACTATGCAGTGACCATAAATTTACCCCAAATTGTGATGGTTACTCATACATTTAACAACTTCTCTTTAACAATGTTAATTACCATGGGAGGATAGGCTAGTGAGATAGTCGACGTGAACGGACCGTGCTCCGACAGGGGATTAAAAAAATATCTGTGTATACATTTCATATGAACTCGTTCACACACGTCCGTATCCGGGACGTCGACGGAGCTTCAGTATCTGCCTTCTGTGTGCCACAGACCTGTCACGTCCCGGATATGGCCCTGATATGTGTGGATAGACCTTTAACCAGTAATGAGGCTACTTTCAGAGCTAGATATAAAAATATTTTAAATGAGTGCATGTATTTTTTTTTTGTTTCAGCATATTAAGAAGCAACAGCTGCACTCGGAATCTACTAAATAAATCTATTTAATTGTTTACTTTTTAACCGATTTCAAAGAGGACAAGGTTCTCAATTCGACTGTTTTTTTTAGTATATGTGTTACGCTACGATATGCTGCGCTACGATATCTTCGGCAATTGTGGATTGATTTTTGTAAATAAAAACAATCATTTCATTAGCTTTGTGTGTATTTCTTTACTTAGTACTGAAAACGAGATATTTTCCGTAACACGAGATGACGAATTGTCTTGTGTATTCTGCAAACAATTTTAAACTACACACATCAAAAGTGTCTAGGGATCAAGTACATTATTAACTATGTATAAAAAAATATCCAATTAATGTTTACCAAATCTAGTCTTCCAGACTGGCTTCTTACTTTAATTCCTATGTTTAAGTTAACAACTCATCCCTATATTTTGTAAAAAAACCGGCCAAGTGCGAGTCGGACTCGCGCACGAAGGGTTCCGTACCATTATCTATAAAAATCAAATCATGAGTTGATTGAATGAAAGGAAAATTGCGGTTTACGGTTTATGACGTATTAAAAAAAAAACTACTTACTAGATCTCGTTCAAACCAATTTTCGGTGGAAATTGTTTGTTAGTTTTATCATTCTCTTATTTTAGAAGTTACAGGGGGGGGGGGGGTACACACACATTTTCTCTCGTATCCATAGATACTCCACACGTATAGGTTTGATGAAAAAAAAAATTGTGTTTCAGTTCTAAGAACCCCCAAATTTAGTTTTTTTTTTGTGAAAATCTTAATGCGGTTCCTTCATTTCATTTCATTTATTTATTCATTTATCAAACAATTTACATTGTGTTCGAATTTTACAAAATAATTACTTTTTAAATCATAACAGCTAAGCAATAATCAAACATATAGCATACAAAAATAAAAACAGTACTATGTCATCAATCAAAAACCGTTGCCTACATGTCAAACCATAAAAGCACAAAAACCACCTTAATTTATCAATTTTACTTAAATCAACTGAGAATTAAATTTCATTAAAATTACTGTTTGTATGTCCAACCATAAAAAGCTCAATCACAGCAAAGGCAAATAGATGTCAATTAGATGTCAATTAAATTACCATTTACATAATTATCCAACCACATAAGCTCAAAAACAACCATGTCTATTCCATATTGCGTTATTTAAAAAATAAAAAAAATAAAAATGTAAATTCAAAATTAAACAGTTCACAGAATACAACTTACCTAGTTTAGCATAACAGTATAGCACTTATAGTTTCGGAAAAAGTGGCTGTGACATTCGGACGGACAGACAGACAGACATGACGAATCTATAAGGGTTCATTTGAAATTAACCTAAGTTAATGTCGTCAAACAATAGGCAAAAAAGACAAAAATGAATGATGAAATGAAGAAAAATATAAAAATATATATTGGTGTGGTCACAGTTCTAACCTAACATAACCTAGCTGATTCGATTAAAAAAAATATAAGCGTGTTATGTTGCAAATTTCACTAAACTCTAAGAAAATTATAAACTAGATGCATGGTACAAAAAAACAAACTAAGTTTAGATTAAGTAATATTATATAACATTAAAATGGATTCTAACAGTAAGTTCTGGTAGCAGTTCGTTTTTCGTTTAACGTTCGTAACCATAAATTTGACTTGTTTCAAACAAATTCAGGTATATGAACTTACAAAGAAGTACGCAAATAACATCAAATAAAAGTGCATTTTTTATTTATAACATTCCCAAAACAACTTATTTTTGTCTTTATATTTTTTTTTCATAACAAATCATTTGAACAAACGTTTATTGCCTAAAGATTGTTTGCTGTAAAAAATGACTTGATTAAAGACCAAATGCCTAATGACATTAGCCTTGGTAATATTATATTTTGCCAAGTAAAAATTTGACCAAATGAAAAGGTGCGTACTTAAATCATTCCAAATATTGGTACAAAAAAAGGTTGCTAAAATTTGTTCGGATAGTGAAATATTGACAATTTTTTTTCGGCAAAACGGCAGGAGCCCAAAAAAATTAATAATCTGTGTTTCCATCATTGACACGAATCACACAATCACAGCGGTTTGGCATGCTTAAAATCACTTTGAAGAATGGCCGCCCACGTTCTTTCTAACAAGTCAAAAAGTTGTTGTGGGGTATGCACGGCATCCATACTCGGCAGAGCTCTTCTTTGAAGCATATCCCATGGGTACTCAATTGGGTTGAGGTCTGTCGATTGAGTAGGCCACGGCTAAACGTTGATGCCAGCATCGTCAAGAGTGCGTGTTACGACTCTAGCCGTGTGTGGACGTGCATTATCGTGCATTAGTTGAAAAGAATCACCCAACCGGCTTCACAAAGAGATGCTTACATCTGAAACAATCCTCTTCGCATAAATCTGAGTATTGAGGTTGCCCCTGATCCAAATGAGATTGGTTCTTCCACCGATCCAAATACCGACCTAAACCATTATTGTTCCCCCTCCATATGAATGAACTTTTTGAAAAATTTAAACGTTCTGGTCGTCCAGAGGTCCTCCAAACTCGAGTACGTCTTGTATCCGGCTTCATACCGAAACGAGATTCATTGGAAAAGCAAACACAACGCCAGGGTTCTTCCTCCCAATTTCTGTGTTCGCGAGCCCATTGTAAACGGGCCCTACTATTGCGGGGTGCTATAGGTGGAACTCTCAGCGGCCTTCGGGAACGCAGACCCACTTCACTTAAACAATTTCGGATGGTTTGTTCGCTTATCAGCAAGCCTGAAGTTCTGTGGAACCTCGTAGCCAACATCATGCCGGTCATGATACGATTCCGTCGAGCAGTATTTTGGATGTACCGGTCCTGTCTGCGAGTAGTGATGTGAGATCGTCCTTCATGTCGCTCGGCCACGTTACCCGTGATGCGATAGCGTGTCCAGAGGCAGCTTATGACGCTCTGTGTAGTGCCAAGAGCGACAGCCACAGTATGATGCTTGGAACCAGCTTACAACATTCCAACGGCGCTCATTATCTCTTCTCCTATCAAATGATGTCGTCGCTCCATATTAATGCAATTCTTTTCAGTTCCGATGCCAAAATTGTAATGGTTTTGTAAAAACGCTATTACACACTTTTATTCTAAGTTGTTAAATTATTATTTTGGTCTTATTTACCAGTTTTATTTTGGTCTGTGGATGGGTGACCATCTTTACATACCGAGACCCCTCCGTGCCTCGGAAAGCACGTTAAGCCGTTGGTCCCGGCTGTCATTCGTAGATCTTTGACAGTCGTTACGGGTAGTCAGAAGCCCGAAAGTCTGACAACCAGTCTTACCAAGGGGTATCGTATTACCCAGTAACTGGGTTGTGGAGGTCAGATAGGCAGTCGCTACATGTAAAATACTGGTATTCAGCTGCATCCGGTTAGACTGGAAGCCGACCCCAACATAGTCGGGAAAAGGCTAGGCAGATGGTACCAGTTTTATTTAAAAATTTAATACCCAAATTTAATTGAAATGTAAAGTGTTGGCCTGAAACACAGATTAGAATTAAACCTAGTTCGGGTGGGTCGCTACCTAACACTCGAATTCCCAACCATCATTACTTGCACCTGTAATAAAATTATATTTTCGTTGTAGTTTATTTTTAGGCACTATAATTGTATGGGAAATTTGCCATTCTTGGCACACATTCTGTACACCTTTTGTAAATGATTTTTTTTTATTAAATAAAAAGAAAAAAAAAGAAAATTTTATTAAATTATAAGAATCCTGATTGACAGTTGGTTTTGTATTTTAAATGAAAATTTAAGGATTTTTTTAATTCAAATAGTGAAATTAACTAAAGAGAATCAATAACGATCCAAAAAAGTTAAAATAACAGATAACGCTCTAATTATTAGCCTAACGTTCTGTGAAAGTTTAAAATAGCAGCGGTCACCCGACGCGACAACATTGAATTTAAAAAAATCATACGTACTTACGTAGGGTCATAATTTCAAGGTTATTTTTCTTTTTATATCTTTATTGTTCTATTTGTGGCTTTTTTTTCAACAGTTTTTTAGATTCAATAGTAAAAATTGTTTAAGTTTTTTTACATTCATACTATTTTTATTATTATTTTGTGTCGGGGGTTTTTTAATTGAATTTTTATAAACATGATATTAATCCTTATCTAAATAAATACCGGTAAAATGAGGCTACTTTGCTCCGTGAAGCACCAAATTGAAAAAAAAAAAGATTATTTCGATCAAATCTCTAAAACTCCAAGGAAATTGAAATATTTTTGAACGCATACGATAAATAATAAAATATAAATAAAAAAGTTCCTTTAACTTGTTCAAACCATATCAATAAGACTATATTATTATTTTTGTAGATTAGTAAAAACTGAGGTTGTTAACTTTGCCACAAAAAGTACTACAAATACCTACTGACATCTTTATCGAAAGAGGCACCACGCGGTAGCGTGCAGCTAGCAAAGCAAAACTCACTTTACGCTTGTAAGGTTAGGTACATTTTTGTTTGCAGCGTCTAGCGACTCGAAGGTCGCCGTGTAGTCATGTGTGTTGTGTAGGCTATTATAGCAGTAGGTATTGAAAATTTTGTTTGGAGCGAGACACTTTTGATGTGTGTATACATATAAGACTGACGATCGACCAGATTTTGATCATTTCCGATTTCATCTATGCGTGGCACAATAGCAATGGCTACCTACATACTACCTTTATGTTTGTTTGTTACTATATTAACAATAACTTTTGCTAATCCACAATTTGATGACAAACCACTAGGTAAGATGTTATTATTTTGATTTATTTTGTCTGATTCTTATTTAATCTTCAAATTATATGAAAACTTATTATTGTTATACTCTCACGTGATGAATAGTTTTTATATCACAATTAAGAATTTAGTCTCTTCCATCCTTCTCATTTAAAGTTTATTTTCTTTATTCACTTTTCTTGTCCTTTCCTATCCATAATGTTGCACTTTTTTTTTCTTATATTGCTAAGTAGGTGGTTAATGTTAATAATTTCCTCTTAAATATCCCAGATTGCCCGAAAAATGAAGAGTACTACTTATGCTACCCATATCGTTGTCAACGAACCTGTGATCACCTTAAGATGAAGCCACCTTGCTTGGGTCTCCTTCCAGGGTGCGTTTTGCCTCGCTGTGTATGTATTAGATATGAGCGCCGATGGCCAATTCCACGGCGGCGGCGTGGCCTGAAAATTTCCACGGCGGCGGCGGCGTCACGGCGGCGCGGTGTGGCCGGCTGTGGGCCTTAAATATTATTTTTACCAGGGAGAGATTTATATTTTTTCATAAAGGAACGTATTTGTTAATTACAATTTAACAGTCTTCTAAATAATTGGAGATCACGTTTAGTGAAAATTAATAATTTCATTAATTTCAGTTGAAGAGACACTGAGCGTTTTTAATCACATCACTATCTATCCATAATAAAAACTAAATATTTCTCAACATAACTGTTAAATATGTATAATTAAGTAAATTCTATAATAATGTAAAAAACTAAGAACATAAAACAATCATAATACTTATAAGTAATTAAAGTAGTATCATCTAAGTGAGTAGGTAGGTATTGCTGGCTCTTGATATAGAAAAAATAAAATATCAAAATTTCAATAACAACCACATAATTATAATAAGATATGACGGACGTAACTTTAATTCCTACATACTTACACCAAAAAGCGAAATACATAGCTGTCACGGATAAATACTATCTTAGTTAGCCTCAAAGGATTTAGTCGTGAACGTTTCGAGGTTATCACGAGTCCAGCTGTGGAAAAGACTCTCTCGCACGGGGCGTGCTGGTGGCTGGTATATTCAAAATTGGGCGTGTAAGAGCATACAGTGCAGGCATAGAAGTTTTCCTGTCTTTTCAGTACTGTACAACGTCTCTACCGCAGTTATTTTCGTTTTATAAACATCAATAGTAGTCGAAGTTGCTGCCATTGTTAACACTCAACAACAATACACGTTCACTCGGTGAAATATTCGACTCAACTGAGCACAGAACATATTATATACCCTAAAGGCAACTGAGTGAGCGACGAGCGTAGCGAGGCGACTAGACGAACTAATGCGGGCGGGCCGCGCGTGTGTGCGGGAAAGCTAGTTGCGACTAGTCGCGAAGACGCGCGACGGCGCGCCGCGTGCGCCACTCGGCGACGACGCGCCGACGTGAACTCACGGCGACGGCGGCGCGCCGGCGCGGCGCTCATATCTAGTATGTATTGACGGATACTACAAGAATTCGGAAGGCACTTGTGTGCCTGAGAGCGAATGTTGTAAGTAGTCAATGATAATTAAGAACGACTGTCGGAGAATGCTTGCAGAATCGGTTATGATTCTGCAAGCATTCTCCGACAGTCGTTTCTCCTTTGGACTGATCACCGACAGGACGTTTCGTTTTTGAGAGATTCGTCGACAGAACTATTCACCTATGGATGTTTCGCCGACAGGACGTTTCGTTTTTGAGAGATTCGTCGACAGAACTATTCACCTATGGATGTTTCGCCGACAGGACGTTTCGTTTTTGAGAGATTCGTCGATAGAACGTTTCACCTATGGATGTTTCGCCGACAGGACGTTTCGTTTTTGAGAGATTCGTCGACAGAACTATTCACCTATGGATGTTTCGCCGACAGGACGTTTCGTTTTTGAGAGATTCGTCGATAGAACGTTTCACCTATGGATGTTTCGCCGACAGGACGTTTCGTTTTTGAGAGATTCGTCGACAGAACTATTCACCTATGGATGTTTCGCCGACAGGACGTTTCGTTTTTGAGAGATTCGTCGATAGAACGTTTCACCTATGGATGTTTCGCCGACAGATCGTTTTGTCTACGATTGTTTCGACATGGCTTTTTCACTATTTAACTACAAAGCCACCAAAAAGCTACTAGCTTGCTACAAAGACGTGAAGAAAGAAAAAAACTGTTTTAATGTAAGACCGCCTCTATTTTTAACTAGCTTCTGCCCGTGGCTTCGCCCGCGTGCATGTCGGAAATTTACCCACGGGAACGTGCTAACAGGATAAAATGTATGTGCTTCCCCAGTATGCCATCTATCTCGCGGGCCCTTTGTGGCTAATTACAATAGAAAACCAATTGTGTGGTGTTTAAGAGGGTAGGTACCTATATGATATCTTTACCTAAGTACCTACCTAATTTAAAAAAAAACTATAACAGAAAATTAAATACTTACCTACCTAAATAAACCTATTTCTGATGATAACTAATCTAAACTCAATAAATAGGCAAAATCCCTAAAACTAATATCTATACGAATGACTAATCCTACCTAACAGTATTATAAAATAACCTACGGTCACTACGTACACTATCAAATATACTACCTATACCTACTTTAAAATTAAAATCTATACCTACGACTTATATGAAAATAAACTTAAATAACTCTAAAAACTAAAAGGAATAAAAATTAACTCCACTGCGGGTGACCTAACCTACGACAAACTTATTATTTGCGGTTGGTACAGTAATCGGGTCTAGGGATCGAACCGCAAAATTAAGTTTGTTTTTTATTGTATATACTTTTCCGGGATAAAAAGTACCCAGTGTGGTGCCCAGGATATTAACGAATCCACCAAGTTACCAAGTTTCATCGTAATCGAACCGGTAGTTTTTGCGTGATGCCTGAACAAACAGACAGACATACTTACAAAAAAAAATTTAATCACATTTTTGGGTTCGGTGTCGGTCTAGTAACACCCCTGTCATTTATTTTTTTGATATTTTCAATGTACAGAATTTTCACTTCTACAGATTTATTATAAGTATATAGATAGACGAATGGCATACTGTACTCAATAAAAAAACAACGACGAAGAAGAGTACCAGTATCTACCGACCCTTATCCCAACTATGTTGGGGTCGGCTTCCAGTCTAACCGGATACAACTGAATACCAGTATTTTACATGGAGCGACTGACTGTCTGCCATAATAATATGGCATCCTGGGGAAGGACATACTTTTTATCCTGGTAGATAATTTCTGACATCCACGCGGGCGAAGCCGCGGTCAGAAGCTAGTATCTCATATTAACATTACGACCAGTGTCGACTCAAGAAAAACAGTTGTGGTTTTCCTAACGTTATAGGCACTATTCAAGAACAATGTCACATGTAGCTACTGTTTAATATCTTCTTAACTCATTGTTCTTTTCCTTTTTCAGAATCACGACGATCATTACTTCCATGACCGATAGAAGAAATCTGTTTCGATAACTTGCTTTCGTGCAATAAATATTTTTTTATAAATTTATTGTTTCTTTTTTCACTATTCCTGTGTCTTCTAATTGTTTAGCTACTAATAACATGTTCAAAGAAGTACTAATAATATTCAAGAAAAAAATGGCAATATACAAGCAATAATAAGAGTAGAACGGTCGTTAGTCGAATGATGATTTTGGCATCATTTGACTAACCACTAAAAACACTTCTTCACTCACTTCACTTGGCTAAAAAACACTAAAACCTTTGCTCTAGTGAAATCAATAGAAGCCACCGGCCCGCACCAGATACTTCAGCCGGTCGATTCTGTAAAAATCTCACCGTGAAAACTCAAGTGAAGTGAGCTTGATGTGAGTTGTCAGTAGTGTCAATCCCTAGCATTATTTGGAATGACAGCTCACTCCACGCTCACTTCACCTAAGTTTTGAGGTGAGATGGTTACAGAATCGCACTGCTGATCATTGGTTATACATAATCAGCCTATAATGTTCCCACTGCTGGGTCACCGGCCTCCTCTCAGAAAGAGGGAGTGGGCCATAATCCACCACGCAGACCAAGTGCGGCTTGGCGGATAATAATAATAATAATAACCCCACTGCCGTATCCCTACGTTGACGTCGTGGTGGGGCTTGCGCGCTCCAAACTCTGGGCCTGCGCCGGAAGAGTTTACTCTGCCGAAACAGGTCTAGCCAGACCAAGAGAGATATAAATACCCGCAGGGCAGCATGAGGCGAGCTGTTGGGCAGTAGCGACCCCACGGACCCTATCTCCCGGGAGAAATCTTCTTCCTTACCTCTGGCTTGCCTTTCTTGGCCGGCTGGAGTGAACAATGACGAGGAACAGAGCTCCCACCTCATTCTTGCCTTTACTGGCCGGCTTGAGTGGATACTCGCAAGAGAAAACGTGCTCGGGGGAAGGAAGTATTCCAGTAACTGCTCGTAGGGATCTTGACCATCTTCCGGGCTCTGGGATTGTTCTGAAAGCCGTGGAATACCTCTCCACTCCTCATAAGCACCTCAGGACATGTTGCACCCTTGTTGCTACGTCACTATGTGCTAGCGAAGAATTCCGGGGGCCCATTTTTGAGTGTGCAAGTCACCCTGCCATTTTATCCGTGTATATATAAAACATTGATCAGGCAGGGGACATAGTTCTTCCATAGTTATTGATAACCAGTCTACATTAGCCACCCAAACCCATAGTTCAAATTTGTATTTTTCCATATCCTGCAATAGTCCTACACCAACCGGGGGTTATCCTTGGGTGCACTTGCATAGTGCATACAGGGATAATCGTCGGTTGGTGCCGCATTGCAATAAAATTTCCTAAGGGGCCTCTGCGAGTTGGCTTTGGCCCCTTGTACACACGGCTACACATCAAGCTATGCAAAACCAGTATTGGCTGACCGTTCATTGTGACAAAATATCATACAAAGTGAGGCCAAGACAAACTGGTTTTGTATAGCTTGACGTGTAGCCGTGTGTACGCCTTCCAAAGGACCGGGAACCCATGGTCCCGAGATATATTAAAACATGAAAATAATAATAATATTTATTCAGTATTCAATTGGTAAAATATTTACATAAAGTCTTAGAAATAATTTACAAAGGTATAATAATTTTAGATGCCTGTACTAGGATAAACCTGTATCACAGGCGGCATGAGCAAACTTTATGGTAATTGTAGGACAATAAAATTCTTAGTAATATTTAACATTAGAAGTCTTGAAATAATGACAAAAATTTATGTTTACTTACATACTATTTACCTTAAAGATCAAAATAACAAATAGTTTCTTGCCTTTTATAACCTAGGTAAACATATGTGTTATGATTGTGCGTCAACAGAAATTGTTAAGTTAAATCACGTTCGAGGCAATGTGTTTATTCGAGTTTTGCTGCGGGCGACTAAAATGTGCTTAAACATCAAAAAAATTAAAAGAAAAAAAAAACCTTTTCAAAAACAAGCTTTTATTACTTAGGTATTACTACAAAGGACTAAAAAGTTAAAATAATTTAAAACTGAAAAGAAATAAATAAAAGCGTGTCACATTGTGTTCTAAATATACCTGAGATACAGGTTTATTCCTAGTTCAGGTAAAATCCAAATATTTTTTACCTACCTAGTATTAAGGCCCTATTTTGTAAATATTTATGTAAATCAATTATTTCAATAAACAATTTCAATTTCAATAAACAATTTCAATCTTCTTTAATGTTCCATCAAAGAATGATTCATGATTTTTTGCTCCATTGGTATAATTGCCGTAGGTATGGCGTTCCAGTGTAAGGATAAATAAATAAATCTGAATCTAAATCAAAATGTAACACGCTTTTATTTATTTCTTCTCAAGTTTAAATTATTTTTAACTTTTTAGTCCTTTTTATTAATAAGTAATAAAATATTGTTTTTAAAAAGATTTTTTTCTTTTAATTTTATTTTTAACTTTTTAGTATTTTTGATGCGAGATTGACTACGGCGCAGTTCGAGCGCTTAGCAGTGTTTTTCCGTTATATGCGTTTACTGCACTTAAGCTACCTGTTCATCTTTAGCCCCTGGTTACCATCTAGCACCAAAGTACTCGTCAAGACGAATAATACGAGCCCAAACTCGATGGGGTTGTGTCGTTTAATTACCGAGTTCCTATGGCCATCTTCCAGCTCCATCATCAGACCCTGGTCACCACCTAGCACCAAAGTTCTCGTCAAGATGGATCAAACGAGTCCAAGCTCGATGGGGTTTTGTCGTTTAACTACTGAGTTCCTATGGCCACCTTCCGGTTCCATCATCAGATCAGCTCCATGTCATAATAATTTTGCATTGTCATCCGATTTACACATGCATGCAAAATTTCAGCTCAATCGGTTGAAGATATCTGCTTCAAAATTGAGTTGCAAGAGTCCACCCGAACATACATACATACATACATCGCAAGTTAAATAAAAGCTTGTAAAAAATCGAGTGTTTGTAGGCTAGTGCAGTGTTTATCTGTGTTAGCAGCAGGCATTATTCACGGAAGTCTGGCCTTAAGTATGACGCTTAATAAACTGGGTATAATAATTATGTAAACAACACACACTTCACTACACAACACATTACCTAGCCAAACAACAAGATTTATAAATAAAAGCCAGACGCCTGACTAGATCATTATTATACTGGCATCACCTTTGACTACTACTATAGCAATGGCGTCCTATATGTGAATGGTTCCCTTTATGTCGAGTCCCTTTACGTCGAGTCTGAAGTCTATTGTTCTTGCAAAATATTACAATTTTACGCTTTCTATTACCGCTACGTCGAGTTTGGTTAAAAGGTACAGTCAGGGTCCAAATTAAATGCTAGTAAGTATAATTAAAATAGTGTTTTATTATTTGTTGTATTAGTCTTCTCAAATAAGTAGGTATCTTTCTTAATCTACAATATAAATCACAGTGTAATCTTTAGGTACTATTAGTGTAAATATAAATCAGCATAATTATAGTTTTACAGTAAATAATTCTTCATTATCTATACAGGATAAGTTTTTATTCAGTGCGCAAATTTTCACATTGTGTTCTACCCATGAATATGAACAACTTTCACTATGGGATCAAATCTGAAATCATGAAAAAAAAAATCTGCTGTTTCTTACAAAAGTTCCAGTACCTACTCGACCAAAATGTATGAATCCGTATGTATGATCCGCAGTTTTGAGCTAACTATATCTCTTCCCCTCCTATCCCAAAAAAAAAAAAAAAACTAATTCAGTACATTCCAATAACTGAATGACACATGAAACATGTGAACCTGACTGTACTTCAAAATATGATATTATTAAAGTCGACGTAGAGGTAGTAGAAGCGGGGTAAAGAAACTCGACGTTAAGGGAATAGAAACGGGACAGAAATTGTAGACTCGACGTAGGGGTAATAGAAGCGAGACAAGGTTCTCGGCTCGACGTAAAGGGACTCGACATAAAGGGAACCATTCCTATATGAATGTTACTATGTCTGTTCGCTGTAGTTTTAACTATTGTTTCTACTGCTCCACCTGATCAGAAGCCTCTTGGTAAGTTTTTGTTATTTGTACCTATTTTTATGCTGCGTTACTAATTGCGTAAAACACTATCCTTTAGAATCTGAATCATTTTGAAGGATATTGCTAATAAATTGCTTTATAAGTTCTAAAAATTTGTCTGCGTAACAACGTAAATAACGCAATGAATGTTGTTGAACTGACAAAATGAAAGCCTACTAATAGTTTGTTATGCAATAAAACTCTGGTTAGACTGGAAGCCAACCCCAACGTCCCCAACATAGTTGGGAAATGCTAGGCAGATTATGTACCTCTTTCAATGTTGCGCAAGTATTTAATTTTTTGGATTAAGTGTCTCTCAACTTGCAACTCAACAAAAAATACAATATAGAAATGTTGCCCTTCATAGTTATTAGTATCTCGTTGCAGTACACACTAATTCTGGTCCCGACTTTACCATTTGATACCTAACCTTTTACGACCCCTAGACAGTGCTTAAATTTTTAAGCGTTTAAGTAGTTTTACCACAATCAAGTCTATAAGCCGTTTGATTTTTGCTTTATTTCTTATCGTGTGTTTTTATTGTTCGTTTGTTTTATATCGATTATGGTTTAATTTATTAATTTTTTTAGAAAAAAATAAAATAAAATAAACCAAATTATTTAGCTTGCTTAGTATATTTTATTTGCATATTGTATATGGTAGCATATCTGTATGGTAGCATAGAAATCTTTCAAGCGGATATCATAGGATTGAGGTTTGTCAAAGTTACGAAGATGTGTTTTAATATTTAGTATAGTAACTATGCTGATAAGCTTAGTGATCAGAGGGGCAATTCTTGTAATTTTAAGAACGTTCACAGTCTGATCTCAATCTCAATCTATCAAAAATATCTCTAATTTCCCTACATTTTTGACATTGATTGTCGCAGAGATGAGATTGCGAATAGATTTTGAACGTTTTTCATCACGGAAATTGGCTTTCTGATGCTTAGTGTGATTAATGACTTCCTATGATCAGTATACCAAAATAATTACCATCAACTTGATTTCATAAAGAAAATTTGTATGCTTTAAAAAATACCATTTAAAACGCAATCGTGTCATATGTATCTTTATCGTTCAAAGTATCGTTTAAAATTATTATTTCCTTTTTAATATTCGTCTCCCTTTAATTTTAATCCATCCAAAGGTTGTCTTTAAAAGACCGCCCATTGTGTCACCCTTTGTAAAATGAATATACTTATGTTCTGTAATTTATATGGTGTACAGATGCCAGCAGATCAAGTTACCCGAAACTGTCAAATTTTCCCAATCAACCTTGAACCTTAATGCTTTAGAGATAATGTTGAAAATTTATTAAAGAAATTTGACAGATTGTACTGGCGTCTGTACATAATAAAGAGTATTCTATTCTATATTTCAGATTGCCCTGCCAATGAGAAGTATTACAAGTGTGAATTGGAAGTGTGCTACAAGACTTGCGATCATTTGAAAAGGCCACCTCCCTGCCCCTCTATTGCTCCTGGTTGTTTCCAACCTGCCTGTCTTTGCAAAAAGGACTACCTAAGGAATTCTGAGGGCAAATGTGTGCCTTACAATCAGTGTTGTAAGTGATTTTGTTTGATATTAAACAGGGTCAAATTGAAGTAGCTAGCCAAACTCCAGAAGTGATCGATATCTAAACCTGACCAAACAATAAATAAGTTAATTGGACCTTATCGATTATTGGCCCTGTTATAATCCACAAAGTCTCCATATCTACCTACTTATTCGGTATACATTTTAAGCTGGGAATGTTACTTGCGCTTTAATAATAGAAAGGCAGCTTAAAATAAAGGTCCTTACTTTGGTGAGTATAGGCTCCCGCAGACAGGCGCGACGCGATGGTGTGACGCGAATCTGGTAGATCAATTTTCATGAACTTTTCATAGAAATTGTGCTGATTGTTGAATCGTACTGTCTCAAAATGTTAAAGGAATCACGATGGCAATTCACTACGCTTTAATATTTTAATTAACATAGGGTAGAGGCTTGTGAGTTAGTTTACATTTAGATAATTTAATTTTTTAATTATATTTATAGAGCTATGTAGACGTCAAAATAAAATGATTAACAGTGTTTTGTTTATTGTTCCAGGACCCGAACCAGTGCACATTCTACTTCCACGACCGAAGAAATAAATTTTAAAATGTTCATTTTTAAATAAAAACAGTTTTTTATAGCATTTTTTTTTTACTTACATAGTATTACAAAACTAAAATGAAATCATTTTGAACCAACTACTGTTCCACAATGACCGTTGCATCAAAAAAAAAAAAATTTTTGCCACACATATTACTTCTGATTATCCATTTCACTCTTTTATGATCACGATGAAAAAATGCAAGTAACTTAAACTTTAAATTCTTACGAGTTTGTAGGTCGTGGGTTCGATCATAGTCAGGCTTTACCTTGCGTAAATATTTTCATCACCACTGCTCTCAAAACGGTGAAGGAAAGCATCGTGAAGAAACATGGCACAAGTTGTTGTGCCATGTGAAAAAAATGTTCTAGAACCAAAAATTTGAAGACATGGGACATCCGCCAACCCATACTAAGCCCGCGTGGTCTACTGTGGCCTATATGGCTCCCTCTCACAGATAGGAGGCCTGAGTCCCGGCAGTGGAAACATTATAGCTATAGGCTGTTTATGTTGCACTACGTGAGAAAAAGGCATTCAACTAGTAGATGCGAATGGAATGTGCAAGAAGTACTTAGTTGCTGCCTGAAGCCTACGTGATGGATTTGGAGTGATACTTTTGATAGAAGTTGCGAACAATCGATACAGCAATTGACAAATATTTAGCAGAAAAGTCACGTCATTAACATGGCGTCTGTTTTCTATTGGTAGGAAATGGTATCCTCTGCAAGGATGAGTGTAATTCGTTGAGTATTAATTTGCCTTATAATATAGGTACATATCTAAAAAACGTGTCATGAGAATGCTTGTTGCGATAGAAATCTTTTGAACTGAAGAGATTCAGTTTCCTTATTCTGTCGGCTAAAATATTTTAATTACACACAAAGTGTCATTCTTTGTTATTTATAAACTAGATTTATTAACACGACTCGCACATTGTCAATCTTTACTAGATTATAAATAAGCAGGCGGATGCGTCACTAGATTATTGTCTTCATCGGGATCATCTTTGACTGACGTTACTAAAGTAATGGCGTCCTCTATGTTACCAGTTTGTTTGTTCTTTGCACTTTTTACTATTGTTTTGCCCGCACCAGCTGAAAAGAACCTTTTTGGTAAGTCTTTATCACCTGTTTTCATTTTATTGGTGTGGTGAAATCTGCTTTCGACCACACAATTAGTACCATTATAATTTATTTATAATAATGGATGTAAGATAAAAATCAAGAATGGTCTCTATAGTTATTTTTTTAATCTCACAAACAAATAACAATAACACAACTCGACAACTTCAGATCAGAATACGAATTATTCTGATCTGAAGTGGTCGAGTTGTGTTTAGTGACGAATTCTGAGAAATTTTCAAAAAAACCGGCCAAGTGCGAGTCGGACTCGCCCATGAAGGGTTCCGTTACGTTACGATTTATAACGTATTATAAAAAAACTACTCACTAGATCTCGTTCAAACCAATTTTCGGTGGAAGTTTATATGGTAATGTACATCATATATTTTTTTTAGTTTTATCATTCTCTTATTTTAGAAGTTACAGGGGGGGGGACACACATTTTACCACTTTGGAAGTGTCTCTCGCGCAAACTATTCAGTTTAGAAAAAAATGATATTAGAAACCTCAATATCATTTTTGAAGACCTATCCATAGATACCCCACACGTATGGGTTTGATGAAAAAAAAAAATGTTGAGTTTCAGTTCTAAGTATGGGGACCTCCAAAATTTGTTGTTTTTTTTCTATTTTTGTGTGAAAATCTTAATGCGGTTCACAGAATACATCTACTTACCAAGTTTCAACAGTATAGCTCTTATAGTTTCGGAAAAAAGCGGCTGTGACATACGGACGGACAGACAGACAGACAGACAGACAGACATGACGAATCCATAAGGGTTCCGTTGCCATTTGGCTACGGAACCCTAAAAACATGGATATCTGTTTTTCTCGGATTCCATGGAATTTTCGCCTAGGCTTATAGGGTGCTTAATTATTGCAAATGGGTCACACTATCACGCCCTGGAAAGAATACGTCGAGTTACCAGTCACCCTGTATACGATACAATTTAAATAAATTAAAAGTCTAGATAGGAATATATAAGTAAATAAATGAAAAAATAATAAATAAAAAAACAAAATAATAAATAAATAAATAATGTATAAATCATAAATACAGGATCAGTCATAAGAAATTTTGTCAGCAAGAAATTCGTCAATGGACGATGGATGGGATTGATGGAATTCGTGAATAGATTTATAATGTAGTATCGTAAAATAAATATGTTCTCTCTATATTTCAGATTGCCCTGTTGGCGAGCTGTACTACAAATGTCAAGCTGAGGAGTGTGTTAAGACCTGTGCTGAATTGAAGCGACCACCCGACTGTCCTTCTTTTCAACCTAGTTGTTTTGATCCAGCCTGCCTTTGTGATTATGGTTACCTGAGAAATTCCATGGGTAAATGTGTCCATGAAGATAAGTGCTGTAAGTGGTTTCTTTTGAAATTATTGGTTTTATTACAATTTCTTTTGACATGGTTTAAATGAGTTATTACTGATTCCCAAGTTCTTGTTTCCACCTGAAAAGTAATATACATAATTTATAATCCCGTTGTAACAGACGAAATCGATGTCAATGAAAAAGGTTGATTATTAATAAGTATGTTTATTCTAAATTTCTAAATTATATAAATCAACAGGTTTAAATGGGATAATAAGCACTATAAATTTCGGGGAGAATCGAGAATGTATACACCGTTAAATTTTGATCGTTTTAATCCTTAAAAGGGGTCACTGTACTCATCATTATGAACAACTTTTACTACGGGACCAACCCTGAAATCGTGAAAAAAAAATCAGTTGATCCATAGATTTATGTTCGCACTAGCTTCTGCCCGCGGCTTCGCCCGCGTGGATGTCGGAAATTATCCCACGGGAACGTGCTAACAGGATAAAATGTATGTGCTTCCCCAGAATGCCATCTGTCTCGCGGGCCCTTTGTGGAAAACCAATTGTGTCTTATTAGTGGTGATTAAGAGGGTACCTATATGATATCTTTACCTAAGTACCTACCTAATTAAAAAAAAAAAACTCAATAACAGAAAATTAAATACCTACCTAAATAAACCTATTTCTGATGATAACTAATCTAAACTCAATAAATAAGCAAAATTCCTAAAAACTAATATCAATACGAATGACTAATCCTACCTAACAAAATCAAAATCAAAATCAAAATCAAAAGTCATTTATTCAAATTAGGCTGAGAGTCAGCACTTTTCGAACGTCAAAATTACAAAAGACAGTCCCCCAAAAACGCCCGCCCTTCACCACTTCCTAGTGCTATCGCTGGGAAGAAGAAGTGGCGGAACAAACTTCCCAGCAGCACAGCTGTCTGTTCAGTTAGAATATAGTTGCATGTATACAATACTAGGAACATATGTTCAGTAATTAACATTACAAGAAACTTAAATTATTTGCCATAAAATATGTCAGCTAGCCACGCCAATATACCAACAAATATAATAAAAACTATACGTACTTAAGCTGAAAAATAATTAATTAAAATGGAAATAACTACTTACTACCTAAATAAAAGCCTCCAGGCATAAAGGGCGTGACAGCTTACATATTTACGCATAGCTGGGTTCTGGTCACATAGCTGTCACTTGAGTCACAGATGAAAAACTAGGACCATTGAAGTAAAATAAATAAATAAGTTAATACTAATAACAATAACCTGTCAGTAAGCTGATTCTGGAGAAAGAACATGAACATTGTCTTGAGTTAATTAGGGCGACCAACTATTCTTATCGTGTAAGTAGTCGTTGATGGAATAGTAAGCCTTTGAGCAAAGGTTAGATTTTACTTGAGCTTTAAACGCATTGAAAGGCAAGTCTAGCAAAGAAGAGGGTATCTTGTTATAAAAGGTTATACCAAGCCCAACAAATGAGTTATGAACCTTATGAAGCCGGTGAAAGGGGGCACGTAGTTTGTCCTTATTTCTAGTGTTAACACTGTGAATATCACTGTTTTTAGTGTACAAGTGCAAATTTTGCCTAATATATAAAATGTTGGCGAAGATGAATTGTGATGCAACCGTGAGAATACCAATATCTTTAAAAAAATCTCTTAGAGAAACTCTGGCACCTAGCTGGTAAATTGCTCGAACAGCTCGTTTTTGAAGGACAAATATATTTTGTATATCAGCGGCTTTGCCCCACAGCAGAATACCGTAGGACATAACACTGTGAAAATAACTAAAATAGACTAAACGAGCTGTATCAACGTCAGTGTATTGTCTTACTTTCCTGACGGCGTAGGCAGCCGAACTGAGCCTTCCTGCTAGACTTGATATATGAGGTCCCCACTGAAGTTTGGCATCTACTGTTAGTCCTAGAAAAATTGCCGAGCCTACTGTTTCAAGCACCTCTTTATTTAAGACGATGTTGGGTCCTAGATTTCTGACATTCGGTAAGGCAAACTTTACACATTTCGTTTTCTTGGCATTGAGAACTAGGTTATTTGACGTAAACCAATCTGTAACTATTGAGAGTGCACTGTTTACGTCGTCAAAATCTTGTCTATTCCTGTCTACTTTAAAAATAAGAGAGGTATCATCTGCAAACAGTACAACGTCACAGATGCCCTTCAAATGGAATGGTAAATCATTGATATATACTAAGAACAAAAATGGACCCAGTATTGAGCCTTGCGGAACACCTAACTGAACTGGTAGCCCGGAAGATTTCGCGCCATTAACATCTACACATTGGACCCTATTATGTAAATAAGAAATTATTACGTTGAGAGCCACGTTTCGGACACCGTAATGACGTAACTTACGCAAAAGCGTGTCATGGTGCACGCAATCAAAGGCTTTGGAGAGATCACAGAAAACTCCAATAGCATTCTGTGATTTCTCCCATGCGTCAAATATGTGTCTCAGCAGAGCAACACCCGCGTCTGTAGTTGAACGACCCTTTGTAAAGCCATATTGCTCATTATGGAGGAGGCTGTTTAAATTAAAATGTCTTAGCAACTGCTTGAGTATTAACTTTTCAAATATTTTGCTAAACGCAGGTAAAATAGAAATAGGCCTGAAATTGCCAACGTCATTCTTATTACCTGATTTAAATAATGGTATGACTTTGCTACTCTTCATGAGGTCAGGAAAAGTTCCTAAATCAATACATTTATTAAAAGTAACAGCTAGATAGGGGGCTACGATGTCTATTATATTACTTAAAAGTTTAATGGAGATGCCCCAATAATCACCGGTGTTTTTAGACTTAAGTGTATTAAAAATATTAACTACATCACGCGGGGTTACATGTTCGAAACTAAATAAAGGACTACATTTAGGTACACTACTATGCAAAAGGTCTTCAGCTTTAGACGGGGACGAATTTAAGGAGCGAGTCGTAGTTATCGGTATGTTGGCAAAAAACTCATTAAATGCCTCAGCTACATCAGCTGCATTATTAACTAATTTGTTGTCGACCATAATCTCAAGTTGTTTTTCTTGTTTAACAGATTTACCCGTTTCATTGTTAATAATTTTCCAAGTGGTTTTTACTTTATTATTAGAATTTTTAATTGTATCGCCTAAAAATTTTGATTTAGCAAAAGCACTAATCTTTTTGAATAATTTTGAATAATTTTTGACATACTCTAGGAAAGGAGTATCAAACCTGTATTTTTTCAAACCATATAACTCGTATAGTCTCGCTCTACTTTTATAAATTCCCGGAGTAGCCCATTGATTAAAGCCAACAGAGGAACCATTAACGTTAATAGTTTTGGTCTTAAAAGTGGATTGGTACTCTTTTTGCACAACATCAAAAAGGGCACCATAAATTTCATTGGGATTCTCGTATTCTACTATAGATGGTGTAATTCTATGAGCTATATTATTTTTAAACATTTTGCAACGACTGGCTGTATAAGGCCTGCATTCAAGTTTATGCGGTTTTTTATGTACTGGCATGGGGAAGCTAGCTAATAAACCACAGTGGTCGGACGTTAAATCAGTTAACACTAATTTATGTTTGGCATCACAATCACTAAATACATTATCAAGACAAGTTGACGAAGATGCTGTGATCCTAGTAGGTTCAAAAAACAAGTTAATTAAATTATAAGACCTAAAAAGATTGAGAAGTCTAATACTTAATGGAGTAACATCTAAAATATTAATATTGAAGTCTCCACATAATATAATGCTTTTGTTACTTGATTTCAACCTATTGAGAGAATCTTCCATTACCGATTCGAAACTAACAAAATCCCCAGAGGGGGGTCGATAAACGCAAATTATAACATATCGCTCAAGTTCAACACAAGACAACTCTATAGTGCGCTCGATTGAAAGATTAACTAAATCTAAACGTTGTTTACATTTTAACTTGTTTGAAACAAGAACTAAAGAGCCACCGCGAATAGCACTTTTTCTTACAAATGCACTCTGTACGGTAAAGTTTTCATCATTAATAAACACTACTTCATGTTCCTTCAACCAGTGTTCAGTCAAACATAACACCTGAACATCATAGAACTCCATAAATAAACTTAATTCTAGCTCTTTGCCGGACAGACCCTGCATATTTTGATGTACAACATTCAACATATGCGGCTGACCCGTTGTCTCACCTAATAGTTTAAACTACAAGGCGTATCAAAAGTAGTGTTAGTATCAGTACTAACAGTAATCAATGGTACACTACAAGTACCAGTGTCACTGAGTATATTGTATGCTAAAAGATTAGCAATTTGTCTCCTACAACTAGGTGGCAAATACATAGTATAATTTGTCAGTTTGTAATCAGTAATGAATTGATTACAATCAAAATATAAAATAGCATCACTGTGACGACAAGTCCTATTATAAATGAACATATTTAAATTATAAATATGCTTATTTTGCTCATCAGTTAAATGATAGGAATAAGGCAAGGCACAAAAAATAAATTTACAGTTATTAGTCTCATTAAGATGCAACATCAAATGGACACATTCAATTAAGTCCTTTTTCCTTACATTTAAACTATCCCCATATAATAATATAACAGTTGAACTGGGGTTTATTTTTGTCAATTTGATATTACTAATTAATTGGCTAATACTGGCACCGGGTAAACAATTATTAATTACATATTGTTGCGAACACTGATTTAGTAAGCTACCAAAACCTTGACCAAATTTATCAGAAAAAATATAAGTAGTGTTAATCAAATTATTCAAACTATTGCTATCATCACTAATACAGCTACCTACTGGCTGAGCCACTGAGGGAGTGGGTGTAATAAGCTGGGGTCCCACGGAGCAGGTACAGCTAAAAGAGAGGTTATTTGTCAAAGACTCATACCTCTCCGCATTATACTTGACCAGGTCTGCCAACTCATTAGCCTCCTGCATGCGCTTACTCAGGTCTTGTTGAGAAGCCTCATATCTACTAAAGATATCCTTTAGAGCGTATTCCCTAACAAACAATTCATCCTGAAGGTGCCGAGTGTCTGTGTCATACATAGCATTACACAATTCTAATTCATTGTTACAGTTTTTTAATTCTTGTATTAAATTTACTTTTTCTTGCCTAAGTTTTGTATTTAATTTGTTAACTTTTTGGCATTTTAAATATTTTTGGGTTTTTCTAATTAATCTATTAATTTTAATATACTTTTTTAACTTATTGTGACTAGTAAACAATTTATTTTTAACTAGAGTATCATCAGTTAAATCTATTGTTACAACTGGCTCAACACATATGGGACCGGACCCGCTACCAACCAACTCATCATAAAGACTGCAGGTGATCGCAGACTCTTCACGGGCTTTGAGAGTTTCCAAAACGGTTATTGTGTTGTGGGCCTTGCTTAATTCCTGTTCTAGTTCAGATATGCGTCTCAAAGCCAGTTCGTGGGTGTCGCTACATTCCTGGAAATTTGACACTATTTGACGGAGGTGCTGATGCTGGTCAAGTATGTCCATATGCTGTACATGTAGTTCAGTCAGCTGATTCTTAAGCTCAGTGTTCTTGTCATTAATGAGCTTTATTTCCACCTCGCTGTCTTCCCTTTCACAGAGCAGCTGTTTGCAAGTAGCTTCAGAAACCTCTAGCTTCATCAAGGTAGATCTTAGTTTTGTTTCCATATCTTTGATTGTAGCACTGCGGGTCATCATTTTCTTTAAAATGTCAGTCACCTGAAATGTGTGAAGTTATGCAGCTAAATAACAGTGTGAGAAAAGATGTTCCAATATTTAGATTAGAAGGAGGTAGAAGGGAAATATAAAAATAAAATTAAAGTAAGTTAAAAAATAAGTAATGAAATGTTAACAAATGGATTTTAAAATTAGTTGAAGTTATTAGAATGAGATGGAGACAAGATGGAGATGTTAAATAGAAGTGAAGTTACAAGGAATAGATACTGCTTTTATTGTAAAACACAAAGAAGCTTAATTGACAATAACAAGTTTAAGACACAGGTTTTATAGTGTGAATAAGCTCTAATGCGCCTATTTTTGTGCAGTAAATTATGTAGTGTTTATTGTCTGGGCGAATGTTTTCGTCGTCGATTTTGCTTCCACTAATTGTCAAGCAAAAGGAGACATAAACCGTGCCAGTGTGTGATGGACGTAGCTCAGAGGCCTGAGCAGTACTTTGTGATGTTCAGTGATAGGTAAATACAAGCACTAAAAGCACTTTAATAGAACAAAATACTCCCCGGGATCGACGAAAGTTTGAAATCCGTCACCGTTGGTACGTTGAGTTGACAGCCGGTTTTGAATCCTCTGTTTTACGAAGTTTTCGCGACAAAAAAACACTTGATAATAACTGTTTAGAATACTTAATACTTAGGTTTGACTATAATACACTAATTTAACATATTTATAACACTTTTATTAATTTACTAAAATAATTAACCTAGAGACCGTTTTTTGACAACCGGCTACCAGTGTTGCCCCTATTCCATAACAGTATTATAAAATAACCTACGGTCACTACGTACACTATCAAATATGCTACCTATACTTTAAAATTAAAATCTATACCGACTTATATGAAAATAAACCTAAATAACTCTAAAAACTAAAAGGAATAAAAATGAACTCCACTGCGGGTGACGTAACCTACGACAAACTTATTATTTGCGGTTGACACAGTAATGGGTCTAGGGATCGAACCGCAAAATTAAGTTTGTTTTTTATTGTATATACTTTTCCGGGATAAAAAGTACCCAGTGTGGTGCCCAGGATATTAAAGAATAATTATACCAAGTTTCATCGAAATCGAACCGGTAGTTTTTGTGTGATGCCTGAACAAACAGACAGACAGACAGACAAAAATTTTTTAAATCACATTTTTGGGTTCGGTGTCGGTCTAGTAACACCCCCTGCCATTTATTTTTTTGATATTTTAAATGTACAGAATTTTCACTTCTACAGATTTATTATAAGTATATAGAATAGATATAGAAGATAACTCGACATAATGTATGGATCAACTGATTTTATTAACACTTTCGGGGTGAAACAAGAACGGGGGAAATCAGTACCCATCATCATCATCTGCCCAGCCTTTTCCCAATTATGTTGAGGTCGGCTTCCAGTCTACCTGGATGCAGCTGAATACCATTATTTTACATGGAGCGACTGCCTATCTGACCTCCACAACCAAGTGACTGGGTAATACGATACCCCTTGGTAAGACTGGTTGTCAGACTTTCGGGCTTCTGACTACCCGTAACGACTGTCTAAGACCTACGAACGTGCTTTCCGAGGCGCGGAGGGTTCTCGGTATGTAAAGATGGTCACCTATCCACAGACGAACCGCGGCAAACGTAGCTTAACCTGATCGATCGACCCGTGCGGCTGTTATTATTTAGCCACGGGAAATCAGTACTAACCCGTTTAAATCACCGAGACAGTTTTTGTGATAAGTGCGTAACTGGGATTGATAAACAGTTCTACAAAAGTGACAATTTAGTCCGGTACTAAGTCGACAGCTTTGTATTAAGAACGTTCACGTTACTTAAAGTTGTCAAAAAATAAAAGGTTCGTTTTGACATTGACAGTTCTAGTAGTTAATAAAGATCAAATTCGCAAAACACGTATTCTTTTGTATGAAACTGACAGGTGTCCAGAAAGCATTCTGAAATGTCAAAACGGGCCTTTTATTTTTTGACTACTGTAGTCAGAATACTTTGCGAAATTTAAAAATGGCCCTGACTGAACCGAGTCTGAAGCAACGTTGTTTTTAGTAAGACGAACATCTTTAGTCTAGTTTTAGTTGGTAGGTACACTTCCGTTTTTAGTTTAAGTCTCCAAAGAGATCTACGTTTTGGAATGGGCAACTAGCTTCACTTTCTGACTAACTGACCGACTATTTAAAATGTTGACAATTCAAAAGTGCCTGAAATGGTTTAATTGAAATAAATGATTTGAGTTTGAGTTTGAAGTTCGTTTTACTACCATACCAATTTATACTTATGAGTAGCATCGTTGAGTTTAGTAAGTTACATTACATAATCACCCTATAATGTTCCCACAGCTGGGACACAGGCCTCCTGTCGGTGAGAGGGAGTGGGCCGTAATCCACCACGCGGGCCCAGTGCGGGTTGGTTGAAGTTACATGCCCATCACATATTGTAACTGTTTCTCTAAGGATAGCAAATTGGGAATGCTTCAAAACTCCATATTGGTAAACTCATCATTACGTCTAACTACGTACATATTTCTGATCATAATACGCTATCAGAGCCAGGAGGGTCCTCCGTTGTCTTTGACCACTGCATTCCGATCATTGTTGACGTCTTTGGAAAAATTAATCATGTTTTTTGTTTTACCATTTTCAAATTGCGGGCCTCCTACGCGAATTCGCACGTTTTACGTCGTTATTGCTACGTAATTATAATTTTAATTAACACGGGATAATAGCGCTGGGTGATAGTGGATTTAACAGAATTTGCATGTAGATAATACTTATTGACCAAACTATTAAAGTTTAAATTGTATCTTTTTGTTTCAGCATAATTAGAAGCAGCTACATAGTCCATTATCGACTAAAGAAATCTGATTTCATGAAGTAGTAACTATGATGATTTTATTAAATTAAAAAAGTAACCATGAAGTTTTGTTTTTCTTACGTAGGCATACTTTTACAAAATGAAAACCTGTCAGAATCGTTTTTTTTTTAGTGCAGAAAGAATTTCTATGAGGCGGTTTTAAACTTTTATAAAAAACACAGAATATTTATCTATACATATAATAAAATCGTAGGAAAGTCAAAACTGTACATTGAATATTTTTTTTAAAGAATACTTGGGGCGTGATCTACAATCGATATCGAAGCCAAAAATATAGTTTTTAGAATTTTTGTCTGTTTGTCTGTTTATCTGTTTGTCTGTTTGTCTGTATGTATGTCCGGGCTAAACTCAAAAAGTACTGCATGGATTTACTTCAAATTTTGCATGAATATTACTAAGAGGTCGGGTTTACATTAATTCTACATATTATCACGCTATCACCTACGGGGGAGGAGCTGTGAATCTTTGTTTTTCTTACGCATTCTGTGACAGCGTGTAATCTAACTACGCATATTTAAATGTTGTTTTTGAGTAAGCCATGCTATTATCTAGCTTTACACTATAAAAACTACGCCATTTAAGTAACTTGGGCAGAGAAACATAGTTTAATGAATGTTAGTAGTAATTTTTTAGTAATTTTAAAGCAGCGCCATCTATGAGATTTCATAAAAATCATATCAACTTACATGTTAACACTTTTGGAAATTAATAATTTAAATTTGATCATGTTGGCGAGGTTAGTAGTTAGTTATTCTTAAAATTCATAGATGTCAATGTGCATTTTCTTCATAAAAGTTGTATCCTATAGTTCGTTTCGACAAATTCAAGTTCCAACAAAATCCTCAAAATCTTGAGCAGAGTTGAGGAAGACAATTTAAAAAAACACGCTCTGTGAAGTCGACCAGTTTGCGAGATCCCTTACGTATGACGAGGTGCCTTCATATTACACGTACGACAAGCAAAGGGGTGTATTTAACCAACGTCGACGAGGAGGTGCTGTGGAAGGTTTTCCGGGAATTTTCAAGGACACCGCATTGGGTAGGGTTTATACCGTGCATCCGAATAATGGCGAATGCTATTTTCTGCGGTTGTTACTTCACACTGTCCGAGGCCCAACGTCTTTCGCCTTTCTGAGGACATTTGATGGCGTGGAGTATCCCACTTACCGCGCAGCCTGCGTAGCACGTCACCTTCTCGACGGTGACCAAAATTGTGATGACACCCTCGCGGAGGCGAGCGTCAGTGACAGTCCCAGCCGCATGCGTCATCTGTTTGCCGTCATCTTGGTGTTTTGTGGAGTCGCGAACCCGGTAGCTTTGTGGGAGAAGTATCGCCATCATCTGTCTGAAGATTTTCTACGAGCTTTGAGGAGTGCTACTGGAGACGAAGTCGAAGTAACTGATGTACGCGTGCTGAACACCTGTCTCAGACCACCATAAGAAATGACCATGTCGCTTTGTTCTCTTCAGAGCAAAAACAAATTTATGACACCGTCGTTTAAAGCGTTGGGTAAAACCAGGGTAAAATGTTTTTCTTGGATGCTCCTGGTGGAACAGGAAAAACATTTGTTACCACTCGCATACTTGCAGAGGTCAGGAGGCAAGGCAAAATTGCTATTGCTGTAGCGTCGTCGGGAATCGCTGCCACACTGCTTCCGGGTGGCAAGACAGCCCATGCCATGTTTAAAATTTCCATCGATTTAGAGAGCGCCGAAATGCCTGTTTGTGGTGTGTCACGTAACAGCGATAAGAGACACGTGCTCAAGGATTGCACTCTGATCGTATGGGATGAGTGTACGATGGCCAATAGGAAGGCAGTTGAGGCCGTGGACAGAACCCTGCAGGACATCCGCAGGAACGAACATTTGATGGGTGGTGTCACAGTTCTGTTCAGTGGTGATGCGGGGATCGAGGGCTGACGAGGTGAATACTTCTTTGAAACGATCTTCGTTGTGGTCACCAGTTCGTACGCGGCGCTTGACGATTAATATGAGAGCTCGGCTCGGCGGCAATGCTCAAGAATTCTTTGATGTCCTTCTTAGCGAAGACACTCTACCAGAAGAGAGAGGTGGACAGGTGGTTCTTCCAGAGTCTCTCGGTAGAGCGTCAATCCAGCTTAGAAGAACTCATTCGCTGTGTGTACGGGAACATCAGTCGTATACCGCACCAGCAGAATTCTTGGGTGTGTGAGCATGGCCATTTTGAGGCCAAAAATGATCAGGCTGCAGCAATTAACGAATGCATTCTCTCGGAAATTGAGGGGAATGAAGTGGTCTACACCTCGATAAACACTGTTGTCGAGCAAGATGACGCCACACATTATCCCGTGGAATTTCTGACCTCCCTGTCAGCAAGTGGACTTCCAGCGCATACCATCAAGCTGAAGGTCGGTGTCCCGATTATGCTTCTTCGGAACCTATCTCCTCCGAAGTGGTGTAACGGGACCCGCCTTAAAGTCATCTCGCTCCACAGACACACCATTGAGGCGGAAATTCTTACGGGTTGTGGCATCGGCGAGGCAGTATTTCTACCACGCATTTCCCTCATACCTCATAACTTCCCGTTCCAGTTCAAGCGCGTACAGTTCCCCGTGAGTGTTTGCTTCGCGATGACCATCAATAAGTCGCAGGGGCAGTCACTGAGGGCAGCGGGTGTCGACCTCAGGACGAGTTGCTTCTCACACGGCCAACTGTATGTCGCTTACTCCCGCGTCACCAGTCCTGACTCTTTTTACATTTTGGCTCCTGGCAGCCTAACTACCAACGTAGCTTATAGGGAAGTATTGTAAGGTATGATACCTTTGTACGTATTTTTACTCTTTTGTGTCCTGGAATGTATTCCTGCATTATTTTCTCTGTTTCCTTCAGTCACATCTTATGACTGAACTCAGCAGGATTCCCATATAACTCTCTTCACTTGCTTCGCTTGCAAAAAAAAACTTATATTTTAATGCTATTTTAAAAGTTGTTTACTTATAATGCTATAGCGACACTGGCATCTTAGGTATTTTTGGTGCTGTAGAGCCTTCACGCAGACGACGTCGCGGGCAGCAGCTAGTATCTAAATATTCAATCTGTAATCTTAATGGTGTGAGATCAAACCATGAAAAAGAAAATCAGTGGTTCCCAATTTTTTTTTGTCGAGTTAAGCGGACATAACTAAATGTATGAAGCAGCTGCGGTTTGTTTTGCCATTTCAGGGTTGTTTCCATAGAAATATAGAAACAGTCGTTCATAATGATGCGCACAATTACCCCTTTCCATGTAATAGACGACAGTAATATACGAGTGGCAGGGACATCGACGCGCAACCTGTAACCATGAATTCAGCACATGAGTTTAGACCCCATAGCGTAGAAATTTTTCGTCCGTTATAAAAAAAAAAAATCTTCTGTTTCATAGAAAAGTGCAATACCTACGCGGTCAAAACGTATGGAACAGCAATATAATATATATTTTTTAATAACCGACGAAATTTTTTTGCTATGGGCTCTAAACGCATGTGCTGAATCCATTGTTTCAGTTTGCCACCCTGTATATCAGCCTGTTTTTCAGTGTAACGGAAAGCAAAACAATAAATGGTTTCTATAAATAGGTTGTCCTGTTTGACATGTGAGGTAGTAGCCGTAATTTGATGTAGATTAATGATATTCATTAAATGTGGTTACCAGTTCTCTGATGAACCCGCAGTTCCGCTTATACATAGGGACTAGAATAACGGTATCCTGTTTGTGACCATAACAAAGCAGTCATGTTATATCATTTTCAATAGAATTAATTTCGCAATTATTCGAAGCATTATTTTGATTTTGTTTGATATAGATGGATTTTTGCTAGATACTTTACAATAAATATGATTTCGATTGGTAAAATAATATTCTTGGAAAAGATAATTATTTGTAAACAAAGTTTCTGGAAGTAAAATAAAGGACCATAAAACCCCTAAATCTCGCTTTTTTTCAATATGCAATATAAAAAGTTACTTTTCGTACCTATGAGCTAAGTATGAAGTATTTTGAGTTTAATTTTTTATAAATATTTTTCATTATAAGCAGGTTTTAACGGTCTATCTACTCTTTTACGACTTCTCCGTATTTCCGACCACAATGTTCCCTGCCATTTTGGTCGGATTTTTTGGTACAGTTTTTTCTTTATTTTATAGCCAACAAAAATTCTAGGACTTGTGCACAGACATTTTTTTCTATTCGCGGTAGGCACACTTTAAAAGCCTCAGTACCGTAAAGCCCAGCGGACTTCAAGACCGCTTGCTGAATAATTGAAGCACCCTTTCACTATGTTTTTGGGAAGCATCCTGTACAATTTGGGTCACGACCATAAACCTAGGATGAGAGTACCTCCTGTCATTCTAGGTTAGATACCTATCTACGTAGACTTAAGGATCAAAGTATAGAAACATGTGCATAAATATTTTTTAAATATTCAGTTTTTCATACCTTTAAGCTGGTTGGTAAATTGGTAGGGTTTTATATACATTGATGGTACTTTATTCGACGATTAAATTGCTTTAATATAAATGAATTATCTATCGTTTGAACAGCTGGTCTATTCTGTAAAAATCTTACCGTGAAAACGAAGGTGAAGTGAGCTTGAAGTCAGCTGACGCTGGGGATCGACACTATTGACAGCTTACTTCAAGCTTCAAACTTCACCTAAGTTAGCACGGTGTGGTTTTTACAAAATAGATCGTCAGTACCTGGGAATTCAGAAAAAACGAAATTAATTTAAAAGAAAGAAAATACGTTTGTTTGCTGTAAACATGATGCAGAGAAAGAACACAAACACAAAAAAAAAATAACAAGTTAGGGGAAAATATGCGTCACATCCACGCAAAACGGCTATCGCTCAGCATAATGCTAAGACCCTATGGGAGACAGCCCCATCGCTGGTTTTCAGTGACAGCCGGCGTTGACGTGACGACGTCAACCGGTGCAGGTGCAGGCAGGCAAAATCCAACAACTAAAATTTAAAATAATAATTTGCAATTAATTACATTTTTGCCGCCACCTCAAACGGGCAATACAGTTTCTTTGTTCTGTGCAGAACAATACAAAACACGGTAGAACAGTTTGCGAATCCTATTAATTAAACGCAGCCATTTCCTCTGTGGGTCTCATAAATAACAAAATATAATGCAGCCTTCACAAGTAGATTGCGATTGTGTTCAACATGGAAACTAACATTTTGCCCGTAGTCATTCTAAGCTGCCTAGCGCATGTACATAACCCAAATTAAAGTTAATTACACTGCCCTCAAACAAAAACTGTCTGCAAAAGAGAATACCAACGACTGTTTTTTCAAGCCAGGAATATAGTAGTTACAGTTACGTGCAAAAAAATGTATTCACTTAACAAAATTCAAAAGCGAATTTTTCGAAGATTGGCGATTCAATTCTAACAAGTGCCTGTGTTATGATTATGAAGATATGCAAAATACCATATAATTTCAATCAATTGTTACTTAGGAGAAAATGGTTGTTCAATTTCATTAAGTTAACACATCTTTTTGCACGCAAGTGTAGGTATAGCATTTTGTTTTTTCCGGAAAATAACTAAATTACTCGTTGGTACACTGGCACAAAGTAAAAACTACCCTCTTATCTACGCTATGCTGTGGTAAACAGTGTGCCTGACAGTTCCTAATTCCACACACGCCAACTTATCGCGTTGTGTAAATAATTTATTATGATAAAAACTACATTTTAGTTTAAAATCAAACGGGATTATACTTGTTTTTATGATATTTTTTTCGTTACTAGTGTAATTTATGTAACATTCTTGATATCGTTGGTGTTTACAATTTTTATGAGTATTATAAATTCCGTACAAATATTTCAAAACAAAAAACTCATTTGAACCGTATCCGCATTTTACATTTCATGACCTAACCGCGAAAAACAACTTTTTTTTGTAAAACCATTGCCCGTTACAACATTACCAGTATTTCTGCTGGAATTTCAACGGCAACGGGAACTTTTGTGTACATTCGTGAGTGAGCCGTTTAAATATTTCGTGATATTCATAAACAGTCAGTTGTAATGGCCGAGATATTTTAAATTGCTTCATGAATAGAAAAGGGAAGTTTGTATTCCGGAATTACATTTATTTTCGCGTTAGAGCATCGTCGCTTTGCTTCCTAGATGTTGTTTGCAAGTGTTAGAGATAAAAAGGTACCTGAGCTTGTTCTTAGAGTGTTCTCGCTGTGTATTTCTACGTAATCCTACATAGTGTAAAAAATCTTTAACGCTTTGTTGCGCGTCATGATAACTACCTACAGGTTAAGGTATGTGAAGTATTTGCGTAATAAAACACATAATAAACCCTATTTAAAAATCCAACAAAGTTGGACACTATTGTGTGACCAATGACAGGGATGAAACCGAAACGACAGCTGTCAACCGCTCCATTTCGCGCCAAAAGCTGACAGCTATGAAACGTCGCCATTCAGCCTATTTAAATGGTTCACGTTCAGATATCCGTACAGAATATGGACTCCGTAAGTTTCTATTGTTGAGCCTCAGTGGAGCCACGTAATTTGCATAAGCAAAGTTGAAATTTAAGGAACAATGCCCTGCATTATTCGGTTGTAAAGTGCTAGTACAAGTCATGATGGCGTTTAATGCTTTATTGTACGTAATTCGTGCTTTGTTTTATTTTAATGGCCTTATAACATCCGAACAATGTATAATTATGAAAGTCGTACCTTCAAATTATATGGCAGCACGCGATTACTTGTATAAATATTTGATCGAGCTCTTTGGTATTAATTTGAATTGTTCTGCTTTGATTTTATCGAGTTGGGTTGTTATTAGGGTTATTAACATTAATGAAATATAACTTTTAGCCTGTAGTTTTAGTTATTTTTGTAGGGTAGTTCAAATCGATTCAATATTTAAAATTAAAACTGCTTGTTCATTCTTTTTCAAAATCCCTTCCCACGCCCACATATTAGGTATATATAGAAAACATTATAATATGCATTCCCAGATAAAAGCAATCAAGGAACTATTTCTTTAATTATTTCCTCATATCTTTCGGCAAGCCAACTGTTTGTTCAGGAAAATGAGAAGCGTCGCATTCTTGTCGCGACGCTCAGCGTTATGCATTTGTTTGTGTCAACAACACAGCGCCGAAGGGATTTATAACCGAGCATCGTCGGTGAATTAGTTTCTTGCAAAAATAGTCTAACTTCTGTTTGTAGGAACAGAGTTTTACTTACGAATGTGTGCTTTTATCACTTCTAACGACACTATACTATCGTGGACGTCCACGCCCATTACACGTATGTTCCCTGAGTTATCGTAAATTGTGATGCCATGGAGGTATACGCACGATAAAATCGTCATGTGAGAAATTTTAAAAAAAACGTCTATTATATAAATAAACTGGGGAGTTTGTTGCGCCACTTCTTCTCCCAGCGATAGCACTAGGAAGTGGTGAAGGGCGGGCGTTTTTAAGGGACTGTCTTTTGTAATTGACGTTGACGTTCGAAAATTGCTGATTCTCAGCCTAATTTGAATAAATGACTTTTGATTTTGAAACACCGAGAGCGTTTAGTTAGAAACAGCTAATTCTTTACTTACAACTTTTTGTAGATATCTCTCATTTCGCTGCATTTTTAGGTAAAATGGAATGTACTTATCGTGAACTTGATGGGGTATTACTTTAAGATAATCATAGTTTCAGTTACACATAGTGTTATTTAGTGTACTTTTATACTGTAGGTACATATTTCTGAAACGGCATACGCAGCGCGAGCCGTCACCAGTGTGTGTGCCGGCGGCGGCCCGCGATCCTATAAGTAGTAATAATATTATTCTTACAGTCCGTATAAAGTATCTGTATTGTAATGTATTTATTTCTGTAAATTAAAATAATAAGTAAGTAAATAACAACTAAGGACTAATTAATTATAAAAAATAAAATGATATCCTAACTTAACTAAAACTATACACAAACTAAAATATAGCGTCGAAAAATTCATTGCTGTCAACTGGTAATCTACCCAAGAGGCTAGCGGCGATACCACGTTATATGGCAATGCTTAGCCTCTGGCATCTACCTACTTAGGTGTTTAATTAGGTTATGTGTACCAAATGTCTTAAGAGAAGCGCTAATCCTGCCAACAAACAGTCACGCAGTTTGGCAGGTTTATAAAATGTACAAGTACTTTACATATTTTTATTTTTTACTCCCGACGCAAAAACGACGGGGTGTTATAAGTTTGACGTGTCGGGGTGTGTGTGTGTGGTCGTGCGTGTGTGGGGGGTGTGTGTGGGGGGTGTGTGTGGGGGGGGGAGTGTGTGTATGTCTGTCTGTGGCATCGTATTGAAAGGTGAATTTGTTGGGAGTGTTCTTAGCTATGTTTGGGGGACCGTTACTATTTTAAACTTTAACAGAACGTTAGGCATTTTCATATATTATTATTAGTATTTTGTGTCGGGGGTGTCGTATAAAGTATCTGTATTGTAATGTATTTATTTCTGTAAATTAAAATAATAAGTAAGTAAATAACAACTAAGGACTAATTAATTATAAAAAATAAAATGATATCCTAACTTAACTAAAACTATACACAAACTAAAATATAGCGTCGAAAAATTCATTGCTGTCAACTGGTAATCTACCCAAGAGGCTAGCGGCGATACCACGTTATATGGCAATGCTTAGCCTCTGGCATCTACCTACTTAGGTGTTTAATTAGGTTATGTGTACCAAATGTCTTAAGAGAAGCGCTAATCCTGCCAACAAACAGTCACGCAGTTTGGCAGGTTTATAAAATGTACAAGTACTTTACATATTTTTATTTTTTACTCCCGACGCAAAAACGACGGGGTGTTATAAGTTTGACGTGTCGGGGTGTGTGTGTGTGGTCGTGCGTGTGTGGGGGGTGTGTGTGGGGGGTGTGTGTGGGGGGGGGAGTGTGTGTATGTCTGTCTGTGGCATCGTATTGAAAGGTGAATTTGTTGGGAGTGTTCTTAGCTATGTTTGGGGGACCGTTACTATTTTAAACTTTAACAGAACGTTAGGCATTTTCATATATTATTATTAGTATTTTGTGTCGGGGGTTTCTTAAATTTTTAATTTTATTTTATTTGGTTGTCCTTTAGGGATATCTATTGGTTACCAACCGAATATTACTAATAGGTACTTATGCACTTTATTCAAAAAATGTAACTTAGTGTTGATTATGAAACAGTCGTCTTTTTACGATAGAAGTCAGAAAATGTTAAAGCATTCAATTTAATTGGACCATTTATCATCACTTTTAAATTGCCACACAGTCTGCCGATTCACAAAGTTACTTACTTTGCTTAAGTACCAAACTAAAACTATAAAATCTCAGATTTAATAACACTGAGCAAATATCAAAGTGTAACCACATTATTGGCACAATACTGAAGTGGCACTTAACTTAAACAAACTTGAACTACAAACGTCTAGAAGCACTTATAACAAGTGCACTCATACTTGGTTATTAAGTATTAAGTTTCTTCTTATCCCCAAATGTTTACTTCAATCAAACATTCTGAGGTCGTAGTCCGTTGGGATTAGTGTTATGATTGCAATGATTCAAGTGGAAGATAGAAACTTATTACATTAGGTACATGTCGAAGTAATTATTTTGAAATGCGTCATATACCTTTATGTTTTTCGTCATTGGTGCGTAAATCTGTTTTATGACTGAAAATAACTTTGAAAGTAGTTACAACCCGCATGAGTTAACTTGAGACCCGAGTGGCCGTTTCTGTACGTCACTTACTTCCGCGTCACCAGTCCTGGACTCTCTTCATATTTTGGCTACTCTGACTAAAACTACAAACGTAAGTATCCAGGAAAGATTTTTTGAAAATGTAACTGTTATTTTTGTATATGATGGTGTCTTACGACTTCCACGCGAACGAAGTCGCAGACAGAAGCTAGCAGCAAATAAATACCTTCCATCTTCATTATAAGATGAAAAGCATAAATACTTACATTATTTTAATAGCAAAATTACACGGACGTGCATAATTTCAACTCAGAATCGGAACAAGGGAAGTTAGAACACAAGATGAATTTATACATGCGTGTGACGCTGAACTTTTTTTTTGTGTTTGCCTATATAGTGTCCCACTGCTGGGCAAAAGCTTCTCCTTTTTCCTTCCAAACCTCCCTGTCTTGAGCGATCTTTGCCCTCGTTAGATCGTCGCCCCACCTTCGCCGCGGTCTACCTCGACGGCGATGTCCTCCTTCAGGCGTCCAGTGAGTGACGATCCTTGCCCATCTCTCTGGGTGCTCCTGGCGCGACGTATCCGGCCCACTCCTACTTCAGCCTGGCTGTTTTGAATAACATAATTTAAAAACAAAGACGATTCGCAAAACTTCCTTTTCGGGTACGGATCAACGACATCAAAATTTAAATTTACTGTCAAACAAAGCAAGTAAGTAAGTAAGGGGGTTAAATAAGGCATGAGAGTTAATATGGTAATTCGTATTTTTTCAAGTTGGTAAAGTAAGAGTTGTAACTAAGGGCGGGTTGTTTCACGTCCGCTTGACTCACTCGTATACGTCAAAAATGGCGCTAACTATCATCAAACCAAAAACAGCGTTGTTTCAATTACAGAATTCATCATCATCATCATCTGCGTAGCATTTTCCCAACTATGTTGGGGTCGGCTTCCAGTCTAACCGGATGCAGCTGAATTAATTATTTCAATTACAGAATTATGGCCTTGAATTAGGTCAAATAATTAGGATTACGTACTCGTTAATTTTCGACGTACGTATGTTACATTAACCAACTGTTTGAAACAACCGGCCCTTAGACTGCTTTTTATAGTTGAAGTTGCTTGTATCATCGTGTTTTGGAAACTCGTCCCCTAAAGAGGTTGAATATGATGAATTATAAAGGGTATGGAAGTGAGATCATTTTTTTGGAAGCTCGTCTCTAATGTTCCTGACAAGGTGTCGATGAGAAACTCCATAGACCACATGACTTGTAGCTTAACAAATAAGAAATGTGCTTACTTTAAGTTACCCTAAATCTACAACAGCTTTCGTTTAGTGGTAAGTACGGCTTGCGCAACCTTACTCTACCATTATAGCGACATCTTCAGGTAGGTATTGTTTACCGATCCTCTGAACCCTGTTCCGATACGTTCCGTTTTTCCTTACACGGTAGAACAAACAGTGTGTGTACATAATTCTGTTTGTCTGGGAAGATAGGTTTATCAAGTTTCTTTGAAGTGATAAAAGGCGGTTTCCTTTTGTCGTCCTTCAATTTGCTTTGCTATATTTTTAGGATACTGTTTTTGTTGTTGTGGTATATGTTCGGATGTGAAACGGATTCTGTTTTGTGTGGGATATTTTGATTACAAGGGAGGGGATGGACATTTTAAATCAGTACGTTTCTAACCCAATAATATAGTCTTTCAGAGCGTATTTCGGCCTTGGCGGTCAATGTCAATGGAGACTAGCCTTCGGCGCGGGAGATGTTAAAGTGCACATGTGTGTATGCAGACACAGGTGCACTCCCTCTTCCCCACTCTAATAAGCCTTCAGCCCGGTTTCCACCGCGAGCGGGAAACTCGCAAACGCAAACTGCATACTTTTATTTCCACCAACAAATAGTCGGACGGAAAGAGCCGAGCGTGTAGAAAGAGTAGAAATGAACTCGCTCAGTTCTAGGGAGCTGAGCGGAGTACTTACGGACTCCGCTCAACTCGCAATTACAATTTACATAGTAGCGTTTCCACACAGAAAGTGGTGAGCGGGGCGCATTGAACGAGTAAAAAGAAGTTGAAAAGAGTCCGCTGCGACTAGGGTTACCAGATGAAAAAATCAAAAGTCCGGAGAAAAGGCCTGATTTCCATTGAAAAATCCTGAGATTTTTTACAGTTTGAGAATTTTCTCTCAAACGTACTTAACAATTTAAAATGTCGTAATATTATCGTTTTTATACACTGCGGATCTCGCTCGCGTTGCACGTCGCACTCAAAGCGTGGGGGCACCCCGTCCCACGCACCGCCCCTGGGGCATTTTTAAAATCCATAATTAAAGATAAAACCGTACTTAAAAATGTATCTTCACATATTAAGTATGATAAAACTGATTAAGTGCCTACTTGGATAAATAAGTATTGATTTTAATTGTGCAATTATTACCAAAGGAATATTATTTTTAGTTTGTTTAACTTTTTATTAAAGAGATCTTTAAAATATAATCTGTATTTTATTTAAAATTCAAAAATCCTGAGATTTTATGATATTTAAAAAAATCCAGCCGCAATCCTGAGAAGAGTCCAAAAATCCTGAGATCTCAGGAAAAATCCGGAGATATGGTAACCCTAGCTGCGACAAGGCCTGCACCGACTAGTTCAGAACGGACTCGCACTCGGTCTCGGTGGAAAATCACTATTCGTTTTTCATTTCTCATTTTCCGTTCAGCTCACTCCGCTCATTTCTCCATCTCATTTTCATTTTGCAGTGGAAATCAAATGACCAACTCTTTTTTGGTGGAAATATAAACCTATTTAATGCGTTCCGCTTAAGCATTTCCCGCTCATTACCCTTTCACAGTGGAAACCGGGCTTTATGCCCGCCTTCCACTGCGAGCGGAGCGGGCTCCGTACGGACTCCGTTTAACTCGCAACGGCTTTTTTCATAGAAGTGCTTCCACTGTGAATGAGCAGACTGAGCGGATCAAAAGAGTACAAAGAGTTACAAAAGTGGTCGCAGTGGAAGGCAAAATCTGAAACTCTTTCTTAGTGGAAGTGTACAACTATTTTTACTCCGGTCCGCTCAGATCATCAGCTCAGTTTCCGCTCATTACCCTTTTTTAGTGGAAGGCGGGCATTATAGTCCGATAGGACGGCAATCCGACACAACCGGAGAGAAATCTGCAATGCGATTCTGTAACCATCTCACCGTGAAAACTTAGGTGAAGTGAGCGTGGAGTGAGCTGTCATTCCAAATAATGCTAGGAATTGACACTACTGACAACTCACATCAAGCTCACTTCACTTGAGTTTTCACGGTGAGATTTTTACAGAATCGACCGGCAGGCGTAGAACCAACGGCTTAATGTACCTTTCTAACATAATTATGTATGTATTTAGTTTATTACTATGTTGTAAATCATACCTGTTATACAGCAATTCTGTGGCATACATTGTTTGTTGCATTAAGTTCTAGAAAAACTACAAACGGCATAACCATACTGGCAGCGCCCCGCGGTTTCACCCGCATAAGTGTCGATCCCGTAGGAATATCGGGATAAAAAGTATCAAAAGTGTTATTCTGATGTATAAGCTATATATATTACTGTAAAGTTTCATCAAAATCTGTTCTGTAGTTTTTGCTTGAAAGGGTAACAAACATCCGTCCATCCATCCATTCATCCTCACAAACTTTCGCGTTTATAATATTAGTAGGATAATTCAACAAGCAACGTGATGCAGCTAGTGAAATTATTGCCAGCAAAGAAATATAATCCGCAATTTTCCTTATAGTGTAGCTAAAATACAGATATGAACCTTATTATTTATAGTATGATCTAACCTTTTACCTATGGGTAAGGTTACTTTATAACCTTTAATATGCGGAAAATATAACCCTCCCATGACTCTTATTTAATTCCCCCATATTTTACACCTAATAGTGCGAGGGCAGTAATTTTGTCAAAAACAATTGAAACAATAAATTCAATACAGTTGGGGAAAGTTTTCACCAATACTTATGCTTAATAAAGATACCCTTTGAAAGGGGACCTCTTTTAACGTACCAAAAATCGTCTATGATTTTTGTCAAAGACCGTATTCATGTACGCTTTTGTTTGAATTCAGAATCAAACTGTCTTTGATCAGTAGTCAATGGATGAGGTGTAAGCAGATGCTATCGTATTGTTTTGAAGATAATAAGGCAGTAAGGGGGGCCATCTTTATTACTTAGTCGTTATAAGTTTCTCCTTTAGTGCCAAGAGGTTTTCTTTTAAAATTAGTTCTGTAATATTTAAGCACGTGAAAAGAGGCGATAAACCGTCTTGATGAAAGTTATTCGTATCGTATTTTATATTGAGATATAAATTTTTGATTTTATGTGCACTAGATATTTTACTATACTTCTGATTTTATTCTGGTGGGTGAGAACACGAAATGGATTTTCCTTTTTTTTTGTCTTTCATAGTAACATTACCAGATAGAGGTACACAGTAGGTACTGTAAGGTTGCCTGCGAAAGTTGACCTTATGTAGTGTAGGCAGGCAGTAAAAATACTCTGGTTGCATTCGAACAGTCAAGCGAACTTAGAATGAGCTTTAAATTGTTTGTATTAAGTAGGTTTTTGTTTGGGAGAGCCAGTGATGGTGTAGCCGCTTTCATGTAAACACGTTCGCTTAGAATAAACGCAGTAAATATAACGTTGTATGATTTTAAAACCCCCATGCAATACACACATCAAGTACCTATTTGCCTTATGGACCACATAGCAAATTTTATGAAAGGCAAAGTGTCAGAATTCCTCTGAATATCAGGATCAAATACCACATTTACCACAAACAAAACTTTCATTATTTTCGCCGTTTTATTCGACAGTGTTAACGGACCCGATTTGCGAGCAAAGGTGAGCCTAGAACCCAGACAGGCGCTTTACTTTGCATAATTTATTTCATCCCCATTGCTGTCAAAAACAGTGAAGGAAAACATCATGAGGATAACGATATGTCCTAGGACCAAAAATTCGAAGATATGTGACATCTGAATGACACTGCTGATAGGGTAGATTTATTTAATTGCTCTCTGAATGAATTCACAAAGGTAATATTGTTTGTATTATGTTATGCTAATATATAACTAGTAGCTTTAATTGTAATTTAGAATGTAACTAAAGAACAAGCTACCGCATTAGGATTATTGCCTGTAATGATAGTTGTGTTTGTGATAAATAAATAAATGAATAAATCTACCAACCCGCACTGGGCCCACGTGGCCATTAAATTATAGCCCAGGCTAGTGTCCCAGCAGTGGGAACGTCAAAGGCTGGTTATGCTACTCAACAAACATTGATTATTTATTAACTGATTTATCCTATTACTCAATTTATATCGACCTCAAGCCATTTCAAATTATATGACCTCCACATAAAAGGTCATTGCTCTTTTATCTTCTTTCATGTCCATTTCGAGTCCATCAAAGTTATTTACAGTCTTGTGATTTATTCTTAGAGCGTTTTTAGTCTAAGTAAGAGATAAAATGAGTTTATTAATCTCACTTATTACTTATTTTATTAGATGAGAAAGATTGGCTCGTTTATTATAGTTACGATCATAACTTACTAGATGATGTAGCCTTTATATATAAACTTTATACATTAAATAGAGAGGATTAAAAAAAAACATTCATTATCGTCAACAAGGCTTCGGCCGAGATTTATCAAAGTTATTACTTAGAGCATGTACTTTTGCTAACTAATCCGATCTAGCCTGTCCCTTGCTGCCCTCTCTCAGCGACGCCTTTTTTTTTTTTTTTTTTGAGGTTGGGAAATCATCAAATGACCCCTCCCGCTCTGGGTGGAGCAGAAGGGAATGTCAGACTCTTACTGACTAAAACCCACCCGTGTTCCTTCCTTAGCCCTTTATGTTCCAGGGCAGCGGTAACCCTTTCGGACGATCCCACTACCCTGGCAGGCTTCGGCCCTATCGGGCCCCGTCGCTTATGCTGACATCTCTTTGAGGCGCGCGTGGAACGCGACGCCTTAGACCGATTTCCGTACCCTACAGGAAGCCCTTAGCGTGTATTCGCTTAGTTTTTAGGTTTTTTAAACCCTGGCTGGAGGCATTAATTTATAGAAACACCCACGGGCGAATTTCACGGCAGTCTTCGACACTCCTCGGAGACTGCCTTCGACACTTGTCGGCAACTGCCTTCGACGAGTGTCGACAGCTGCAGTTGCCGCTCGTGTGTGCTGCGGCCAATCTCCCATAAACGCATCTAAATGTACATAGATGCGTTTATGGGAGATTGGCCGCAGAAGGCAACGCACAAGGAACAATAGAAAGCTATGAGTCAGACTTTTGCCCAGCAGTGGAACAAAACAGGATAGTAAAAGGTAAGTAGGTAGGTACTGGTCGTAAGATTTTTTGCAATGTGGGTTCTTTATTAGAACGAATAAAACGTTAACCTTTTATAAATAAACTCACAATATTATAGGTGTCCAATTTTTACAGTTGAGTATGATATTGTAACTTTATTAAGGAAACGTACAGTAAAAATACCGGTTTACGTATTGCAAGTTCCAGTAGCCAAAAGGTATTTATTGGATTGCAAAATTAAATAACTGGGTTTCCGACTAAGTAGATACAATACAAGTGGTCTTTACGCTAAGTTGCACGGGTTTGAAGGTTCAGAAAATGAAGCACAATGGTTATGTTGGGATGGGAAGTGGATTCGTGGTATCAAATTATTAGTTTTATTCTTCAAAGGAGTGCATCAAGTAAGACTTTTATGTCTATCGATACTACTATCACCAGCGTCGTCTAGGTATAGGCAGTCGGTCCCTTTACGACTAACCGGAACAGCCGGTCGATTCTGTAAAAATCTCACCGTGAAAACTCAAGTGAAGTGAGCTTGATGTGAGTTGTCAGTAGTGTCAATCCCTAGTATTATTTGGAATGACAGCTCACTCCACGCTCACTTCACCTAAGTTTTCACGGTGAGATGGTTACAGAATCACACTGCTGCACCTTCATTGCGTTACTCACTATCTATCTCAATATGAATCATTTTGAAGGATATTGCTGATCCATTAATTCATATGTTCGAATAATGTGTCTGCTCAACCACGTAAATAACGTAATGAATGTTGTTGAACTGTCAAAATGGAACCCATTGCTACTATTAGTGCGTTACGCAATTACTCCGTTGGTATTGTGGTACCTACAGTCACGAGCACTAATATGTCAAACACTTGGATACTTTTAAAAGCGCTTTTTGCGTGAAATAACAATAAAATATATTGTAAAAATCTATGGGTTCGAATATACTATATTCGTAACAACATACAATTTCATTGAAAAAATAAAAGAGTAAATCTCTTTTGAATAAAGCCAAGTGTATACATACTTATGTTCGTGACTGTACCCCATATTGGCTGTCCAGACTCATCACCACTCACTGCAAGAGCTATCTCTTATCGTCTTGGGGGTCTGCTCTCCAAGTCCGTCAGCGAAGATACGGTCCCGTCCGTAAATAGGTAGTTAATCCGTCAAAATAAGAGTCAAATTCAATTTTTTGGACGGGCAAAAGCATATCGGCAGTAGGGACCACTGTCAAATCTCGTTGTCATTCTATCTTAGTTCGGGAACGGAACTTATCCTATTTTTGCTGGGGAGTTTGTTACGCCACTTCTTCCCAGCGAAAGAAAGGAAGGAAGGAAGTGGTGAAGGGCGGGCGTTTTGGTTTGGGGCAGTCCCCCAAAACGACTTTTGTAATTTTGCGTTCGAAAAGTGCTGATTCTCATCCTAATCTTACACGGTTAGCGCAGTGGCTGAGCGATCGGACTGCTGCGCTGCGTGTCGCGGGTTCGATTCCCGCACAGAACAAATATTTGTAAGTCCTACATGTATTTGTTCTGAGTCTGGGTGTTTTTCTATCTATAGTATATGTATGAATTTGCAAAAAAAAAAAAATGTATGTAAGTAGTTTATCAGCCATCTTGTTACCATAACACAAGCATTAGGTTGCTTAGCTTGGGACTAGATGGCGCTGTGTGAAATGTCCAGGGATATTATATTATAATCTGAATAAATAACTTTTGATTTTGAATGTTATGTCCGTTAGTGATACGGAATGAGAAACGCCCGTAACATCGGTCAAAACAAAGGACTTCGTGCTTAGGAAATAGACCCCCAACACAAGATAAGAATATTTTCTTCCAAGCAATAAAATAATGTTTATGGCCATTTGATTTTTATTTTGCAATGATTTTATTCGTTATTTCAATTAATTCAATTAACGTAATTGGCCAATACAATGATATTTGGCAGTCTCTATTCAAATCACGTGCTGGTTTCCCCGTTTTGTCGGATTCAGCCCTTTTCCACAATGTAGGTAAAGGCAATGTTTATACTCGTATAGCTATTACAAGTGTTTACTGAAATATTTTACATCCTATACCTACATTGTTTCTGTATTTTACTATAGGTATTTGGCCAGGGGTTTCCGGTTTTTATTTATCCAGGATTGAAATAAATTATTTATTCAGTAATTGGGTGTAATAAAAGCAAGTAGGTAGGTACGTACGCGATAACGTACGCAATATCTTTTTATCAATCAGTCGCACATCATTAAAATAAAAAATTAAGGCAAGGGCAGGATTGAAATCTAGTCATTAATTCATTTCTTGCAAAAAAAAAAAATGAAAAACAGGAAACAAACTTCGACCAATTCATTACTTTTCAGACTGTTTTCATAAACCCGTGACATAACGTGTTGGAGGTCCAATCTGAAATAAACAAAAACAAAAAAATAAAATACCGCTCATTCCTATGAAACATGAACTTTGAAAAAAAAAACCCCATTTTATTTCGCGTTCCGCTGTGAAATCTGATTCGCTTTCCCGTTGTTAATTAATTTTATTAAATTTTGTAACGACATCCATCGAAAAGGCTTTGTCTGTCTGTATTGCCATTAATAAATGTCAAAATGCAATGTCAATATTATCAGCAGAAGTTTATTACTAAAAAGTAAGGATCCAGTTCTTAAACTACAATGAAAATATCGAGAAATTTTATTATTTTGAGAGATTTTTACAACAGAGCTTTGTAGACTTCTTTCTTGGGAGAATATATGCGTATTGCTATAGCCTAAGCGAAGTGATTAGAGCCTAAAACCACGCAAAAAAGAGCCTCCAGAAATGACATATCTTTAACTGACGCACTCTTGATAGCCGGACTACTAATCCTTTCTCGTATAGCATGTTAAACTGGGCCACACGAGAGGAGTAAAAATGTCCAACTGTGAATCAGAGAACCTAGATAAAGTGATCAGCAATAACGATGGTGGAAAAGTCATACATAAATTAAAAAAAAAACAAATAAAGAGAAAAAGAACAAAGAAAAAAAAAGAAAAAAGAGAAAAAAAGAGAATAAAGAGAGAGAGAGAGAATAAAGAGTTTGAGTTTGTACATGTATTGGACAGACGTTAGTTACCGAAAACCAAGTCAATCCTGTTGAAAGTCGTTATAGAAATACGAAATGCTTCTAAACCGATTGCCACTTGTCCTAGGCCTTCAGAACTATGTATGTAGTAGTTTTAATTGATCAATGATTTAACTGTTTGTGTATGTGAGTTTAAATGTTTGTAAACGCCCACGATACAGGAGAAATTCCTAGTGTGGGGCAACGTTCAAAAAAAAAAAAAAACTTCAATCTAGACATGTGACACCTCGGTGGAACGGCAGTAGGATGTGGTTGTTAGCTAGGTCGCAAACTATGCTCCACCTGCTCTCCTGCCCTCTGTGTCTCAAAACGTGTAGTCAAAGTGACCTCCGCGCTGCAACCGATGACGCCGAGAAAGTGGCGATGCATTGAGTCAACAAGATCTGCAGTGCGATTCTGTAACCATCTCACCGTGAAAACTTAGGTGAAGTGAGCGTGGAGTGAGCTGTCATTCCAAATAATGCAAGGGATTGACACTACTGACAACTCACATCAAGCTCACTTCACTTGAGTTTTCACGGTGAGATTTTTACAGAATCGATCGGCTGAAATACATACATTCGCGCTAGCGACACAAAGAAGAATAAAACTTGCATGAATAATGTGTACCTAACAACTCATGCTATTTTATCAACCCCCGACGGAAAAAGTGAGTTATACATTTTAATTTAAACACACACGTCGTGTCTACAGCGTAGCGGGTGTATGGCCAGCTTCTCCACTTGTGGAACGACGTAAAATCGATACCTCAATGTTATTTTTTCATTACCTCACTCAGGTTCACTGTCCTATGAAAATATTAAAGTGCCTAACAATTAGGCGTACGTTTCATTTGATAACGTTGTTTATGTTCCGGACGGATTTCAAAGGTTAATTTTCTTTAATTTTAAATGGTATTTGGATGATAAAATTTATTTTTACAGGGACAACAGTATCAAATTTTTTTCTGGTTTGTTTGTTTGAATAACAGCGTTGTCAGTACTGTACCGTCTATTTATATATTTTGAGCATTTCATTATCCAATCCAGTAACATAAGTATTAGTCTTTAGCGTTCCCACCGGTAGGACACAAGCCTCCTCTCTTTTGAGAAGGAGTGGGCCGTAATCCACCAAGCGGGCCTAAAGGTTGGTAGATGTCACCAGTTTTCGAATTTTTGGTTTTAGGACATGTCGGTTTCCTCACGTTATTTCCCTTCACTGTTTTGAAGCAGCAGTGATGAATAAATTACACAAAGTGCCTGCCTGGGTTCGAACCCACGACTTGCTTCTCGTATGTCGGGACCGGGGCCATTACCGTTGTTACGCGGTGATATGGATTATGTCGGAATACATCTATATGGTGTAGATACCTAGGTCGTTTTCATCTGAATCTTAGAGCAGATAGTACTCACTCTAATTTTATCTCGAACTTGATTTTAATAACCGGTTTCCACCGAAGCTTCTACATGTAGTACATCAGACACTTATCACTGGGGCGCTGAGCCGGTTAAAGCATTATTCTGAGAATTATTATGCAGCCGTTTAGGATTATTGTCTTCTTTATTTATTCAAAACTGGCCAAGTGCGAGTCGGATTCGCGCACGAAGGGTTCCGTACCATTATCTATAAAAATCAATCATGAGTAGATTGAATGAAAGGTAAATTCAAGGAAGAGTTCTGGCCGGAGGGTGTTGTCTACCGCCGGTTTCGTGGCCGGCTACATGACACCAGTCAGCGAAACACGACGCAGACACTTCGTGTGTGTTAGTTAGTTCTTAGTGTAATATTATAATGTTGTATGTAATAAATAAACTACGGTAAATTGCGGTTTACGATTTATGACGCATTAAAAAAAACTACGAACGAGATCTAGCAAGATCTCGTTCAAACCAATTTTCTGTGGAAGTTTACATGGTAATGTACATCATATATATTTTTTAGTTTTATCATTCTCTTATTTTAGAAGTTACAGGGGGGGACACATTTTACTACTTTGGAAGTGTCTCTCGCGCTAACTATTCAGTTTAGAAAAAAATGATATTTGAAATCTCAATATCATTTTTGAAGACTTATCTATAGATAAGTCTACACGTAAGGAGTTGATGAAAAAAAAAATTTGAGTTTCAGTTCTAAGTATGGGGAACCCCCAAAATTTATTGTTTTTTTTTCTATTTTTGTGTGAAAATCTTAATGAGGTTCACAGAATACATCTACTTACCAAGTTTCAACCGTATAGCTCTTATAGTTTCGGAAAAAAGTGGCTGTGACATACGGACGGACAGACAACATAACGAATCCATAAGGGTTCCGTTTTATGCCATTTGGCTACGGAACCCTAAAAAGCATTTGTGGCTTAGTGTAGGTCGTGGGTTTGAACTCAGATGCTTTACTTTCACTGCTCTCAAAATTCGAAGACATGGGACATCTACCAACCCGCACTGGGCCCGTGTGATATATTACGTCCACTCCCACTCGAAGAGAGCAGGCCTGTCTCCCAGCAGCATTACATTACAGCATGCATTATTCCATCAACATTATAGGATGATTATGCTTATCAACCTTGTAATTCGTAAAGCTCTGCGCATTATTCACCTTATAAACAGATTAGAATGCCTAAAATCACGGCTCTGAAAACATGCAACCGACGCCACTCAGTGCGAAATAAAGTTAATTATTCACTCGCAGTATTCTAAACCACATTTAAACGTACCATTGTTAACTAGAACGCGGTGAAAGTGAGAGTTACAAACAAATTACTAACTTAATCCTTGTTAACGTCGGCAGGTTTCAGTATAGAAATTATAATATTTGTATAGTTGGAAATAATTTTAGAATTAGGTACTATATTTGGCATGGCATAAAGACCAAAGAAACTATGGATGGACTGTGTGAATGATGATATTATGGTTAGATATTGGCTGACTACCGAAATGACGACTAATAGAGAAGTATGGAAGAAAACGACTGGTTGCGCTGACCCCAAATAAATAGAGGCAAGACCAGGAGAATGATGATGATAATGATGTTTGTTCTTTAGTATGCTGCCCCGCTATAATAGGCACTTGCCTATTATAACATATTGTACCTATTATTGCCTTGCCTTGATTTTTTCTAATCAGATAAACTTTTATCAGAGGGGCAATTCTCGTAATTTTAAGAACGTTTACAGTCTGATCTCAGTCTCAATCTGTCAAAAAATACTTCTAATTTCCCTACATTTTGACATGTTTTTGACATTTGTTTGTCACCGAGATGAGACTGCGACTAGATTTTGAACGTTTTAAATTACGAGAATTGGCCTTCTGATTAGAAAAAATACGTTTGAATGTGAAAAAGAGATTTCGGGTAAATATATAATAATCTTGCTGGCATGAATAAAATAACAAGCTCGGATAACGTTGGTTTGCATTGGTCACTGTTTGGCAAATGCGCCAACGTTCCAACGTGGTTTTCTTATCGAACACAATTACAGGACAGTAGTCGTTATTTATTGGAGATCTTATTCTGTGCAAAATAACATTTTAAAAATTCAGTGTCTGTGTTTATATTATGACCTGCTCCTCCGTTCCCTAAGAAAGAAAGAATTACATTTAGGAGAATAAGAGAAGGGTAGGAGTTTGAGTTTTTACTACCTTATTTATTACTAGCTATACCCCGCGGTTTCACCCGTAAGTCTCGATATCTTGTGAATATCGGTATAAAAAATATCCTTGATCCAGGTCATGGTCTACCCAAATTTCATCTAAATCCGTTTAGCCGTTTTAGCGTATAAGCGTAACAAACAAACATCCAAAAAATCAAATCTTTTCTCTTTATAATTCTAGCTTAGATTATAAACCTATATGAGAAGACTTTTTTGTCACGTGGCTTAGCAGTATGCTCTATCTAGTTAGGAAATAGAAGTTCGACTTTATGTTGACTAGTAGCAACGCACTGCTACGCTGCACGCTAGCACGTCCCGATTTTAACAAAGCAGAACCATGTCACTATCACTAACATTCGTCTGTAAAGATCCCAAAACTCCCATGCCGCGAATTTCGCTGATCAGAATACGCCCTAAGATCTGTATCAAAAGCGCAATAAAGCCTTTCCTTGGCCAATAAGGGTGGGCCATAAAACTTTCACGTAACATAGGCTGTGGGTCTGTTGGTAAGCTGCAACTTTTATTGTCTTCGCAGTGATCGAATGTTTGCTTAGACACGTAATGTGGGTGAACCCTTATCTGTAGTGGTGTGGATGTGTCGATTAAAGGGCGGTTTGTCTTGCACTTAGTTTTAATTGAAAACAGTAAGGTACAAGAAATTGTGAAGATTGACCACTGCATTGTCTAATGTTTTTGGTACGAAGTTTTGGAACGAAGTTCCTTATCGCGCGTTGCGAAAGGGGGCTAGACGGAAAAAATTAAGACCAAAAGTTGGAACGACACTTTTTGCTATAGTTGTAAGACGTGCGGCGTGCGCGTGTTTCTCTGTCTGTCTCTCTCTCTCTTTCTTATAGAAAGCAAGCCAGTTTTTTTATCAGATTTTTAATAATAAAAAAAATATTATTATAACTTAAAAAAAATAAAATTTTATTACAATTCCTTCACTAATTAATCGAAAGGAACTTCGTTCTATCCGGGTGTCCCTTGATACCTCTCAAGTTATCGATTCGGTGCGAATACAACTAAATAGTAGGTAGTCTGTATTTCTCTATTTTCTGCAATAACTTATAATCATATATTATACAGTTAAGTTCTGATTGATTCCGTGAGAATTAAACAAAATGTATGTGAGGAATGTCGATTCAATTTTTTTTTTAATAGAAAAGTCAATTCTTTTTTTTTCAAGAAAAAAGTTTCTGAAACAATAAACATTCCTATTTAGTTCTGATGCTAACAGTAACTTCATCACCTGTTTATCAGTATCCGTACAATTAATAAGATAATAGGTAGCTTACATGGTATGAAGTTCAGTCAATCAGCAATATCAATAACGAATCCACTGGACAAACACTTATTAAGCCTCTTTTAAATGCACTCCAATACATTTACAGAAAAGAGACGCAAAAGAACAAAGACTACATACAATTTATAATGAACCCAAGTACAATTCATACAATGGTATTATCGTACTCGGATCGGAACGTTCTCCAATAAAATACTCTCAAAAGAGAAACAATGGAAGCATTAACACTCGATTCTCGGTACCGATTCCGATCGAATTTCAATTCCGGAAAAACGCATCGAATCGAGAATCTGGCAACGTATTAAAAGGAGAACGGTATCGGTATTATAGCGGAATAACCTCTTTATGTGTTCCTGCATGATTTAAACTACGGTTAGGTAACTACGTAAACGTTTGGCTGTTTCAAAAAGGGTAGTGTGAGGTTCTTATAATTATTATTGATAGCACAAGGATAGCATTATCGGCCTATAGGTAACGTTCCCACCGCTGGCACAAGCCTCCTTTCCGTCAAGACAAGTGTAGGTTGGTAGGTGTCTCCGAATCTTTGGTCTTAAGACATGCCTGTTTCCTCACGATGTTTTCCTTCACCGTATGATAGGCATATCTTAGAGAAATGCTATACAGGGTTATTTGTAAAACACCAGCAACCTCTTAAGAGGTCATTGTACTCATCATTATGAACAACTTTTACTATGGGACCAAAACTGAAATCGCGAAAAAAAAATCGGCTGTTCCCTACATTTATGTTCGCATAACTCGTCAAAATGTAGGGAGCAGCTGATTTTTTTTTCGCGATTTCAGTTTGAAATTTCAATTTTATTGTCATACATTTAAGTTATATTTCTATTCGTCGCATAAAAATCCCATGCCGTGCCGTGCCGCCAGTGGGCGCCGGCCCTATAGATCCTTGATGCACTCGACATTGATACATAAAAGTTGTTTATTATAGTAATCCTTATAGGTTCCAATCATTTATATTAGCCTCCATACTTAATATTTACTATTCTTGAGGCTTGTGGCTAAGTAATAACAGCCGCACGGGTCGATCAATTACGTTAAGCTACGCTTGCCGCGGTTGGTCCGTGGATGGGTGACCATCTTTACATACCAATACCCCTCCGTGCCTCGGAAAGCACGTTGAGCTGTTGGTCCCGGCTTTTATTCAACAGCCGACAGTCGTTTCGGGTCGTCAGAAGCCCGAAAGTCTGACAACCAGTACTGACCCAGTAACTGGGTTGTGGAGTTCAGATATGCAGTCACTCCATGAAAAATACTGGTATTCAGCTTCATCCGATTGATGATGATGATGACTGGAAGCCGACCCCAACATAGTTGGGAAAAGGCAACGCAGATGATGATGACTTAATATTTTCTATTCATAAGAAATATTCACTTACATACTTTCTAGTTTCTAAATTGAGCTTCCAAATATCTAAAGAAATTTATTCATTTTAGCAAACGAAGTTATAAAACTTTTAAGACTACGACTGATTCATAAGGTCACTCAAACTTTCTACTAAATAAAATCCAGATTAAGGCTGCTTTTCCACCAGAGCTGTGCTATGCAGCTATGCTGCAAGGATGTAATAGCTAAACTGTGAAACTATGTGACCGTTTCCACTGATACTAAGCTATGTAGCGGTGTGAGTAAGATGTACTATGAAGTTGCGCCGCCGCAAAATAGCTGCGCGGTTAAGATACGCAGCTCGAGCGATGCGATGTATCGATAGTAGGGAAGCGAAGAGGGCGGCACACAGCTACACCACTGGCGACCATTCATAGCACGCATCCATAGCACACATCCATAGCACGCATTCATAGCACACATCCTTAGGAGAAAGAAGAAAGAAAGAAATAAAATACATTTATTTGGCACAAACTAAAAGACACACAATACACCAGGACCATACATCCGACAAAACAAACAATAAAAAAAAATAAGAGATTAAATAAAAAGTGTGAAGTCCGATGTAAGAAAATCGCAGGAAAGTGTGCCTCACGGCTGCGCCAAAAAGGCCCAGTAGCACGCATCCTTCCATTTAAAAAACATAGCTTAGTTCAACCCGTTTCCACAAGTGCTAAGCTACGAGTATGTTACCAATGAATATGATTGATGGATATCAAACGCATCCATAGCAACGTAGCATAGCACATCTTTGGTGGAAAAGCACCCTTAAGCCCCAAACATTTTGAAGATTGATTTTAACGGAGATATGTCTCCTACAGTTTTAGCCAGTAATCCTATTACCGGCTTATCATCCCATTACTACAAAGACCTTTTAGAAATACGGATCGGAATAACTATCGGGAATCTGTCTTAACCACACTGCTAGAACATTTACATATTTTATTTAGCTCGAAAAAACATTGACAAAGACCAATGGATAAGATTAATGTAGTTTCTGCTCAGATTTAGTTTTGTTACAAGTATTATTGACATAGATTAATGTTTTAGTGTTTCTTTTACAGATATATTTTTTGGGAAGTAGGGGTTTTTTTTAGCCTAAATGTTCTGGAATGACGACGTTTTTTTTTTAGCCTAAATGTTCTGGAATGGCGACGGGTTTTTTTTAGCCTAAATGTTCTGGAATGGCCATTCGCCATTTGCCCGTCGGGCGGCGTACCATTGTAAAAGGCCAGAGGAAGGCGCAGCATTGGAAGGCCTTCCTCAAGGTGGCCCGATGACATTATAAAGGCCGCGGGAATCAGCTGGATGCGAGAAGCGGACAGGACCGGTCGATTTCGCGACGCTTAGGAGAGGCCTATGCTTCGGCTGAATTGATGATGATAAACCAATTTTTAACATTTATCACTACTAGTGTCCGAATAAGATAACTGAACATTATTTATTTCTGGCATGTATTTATTCGAATTGCTAAAAAATTCCATTTTGCTCTCCTAAAAATATTATGGAACACTCTAATATTGCGCCATTTATTATGGGCTTCTTATAATTCCTATTTTGCGGACTAAAAAATAATAAATAGTAATTTTTCGCGACAATCTTGGACGAAGCGTTCGCTTGGCACACGCGCGGTTGTTCGCAGTTCTAACCTAACTTAACCAATTAGGTGCCCTATTTTAGTTACTGCGACGAACTGTGAGAAAAGGTCACAAATTTAGAAAGAGGCTCATTTATTAAAAAGTGTGCATCATTAGAAGTCCAAAAAGTTTTTAGAGGTTCAATACGTTGACTGCCAGATAACAGACACAATAGAAAATCTATTGTCGGCGGACACCGGTGACCGCGGTGGCAGTCAATGACTTAATCTAAAAAAGTGTTGATAAAGTTTGTAGAGGATTAGTTAAATATGTTCAATCTTGTCGTCGTAATTTAATTGATTTAATTCATGTATAAAAACTGGAAAATGTAGATAGCGTGGTAGGAAATAACAGCCATGTTTGCTGGCACGGTACCTAGTTTTCTCATTTGTCTTTAAATATGATTATGCAGTATGCATTTCATGAAAAAACTTCGATATCGACGCTGTTCTATCCGAACACTATTCCGTGGCCGTTTACAATGGTTTGTGTACGGAAATAGAAAACCATAACTATATTATTGAATCCATTTCCGTTTCAAGATTGGCTTTAGACATCGCAATTACTTTATTTCAATAAAATCGTGTCTTGTACCGTGCGCACTTAAATATTGTTGTTTTGATCTTAAAACCGAGGAGGGTTCTGAAAATTACCGCAGTGTGATTTGGAGTGGAAACAATTTAATTGGTGTCTTGTAATTGAACTGTCTTCAATTATTTTATGACTTATTTTTTTCAGTTCAATCGTTTCTTACCTTTGAATTGGACTGTAATGGTTTTGGTTTGTGCTATTACATGATAAGGGTAAAAGGCCTTAAAATTTGAATATTAATTAGTTTAAGGTAAACGTCATATTAAAATGATGACAACACGGTTAGCGCAGTGGCTGAGCGATCGGACTGCTGCGCTGCGTGTCGCGGGTTTGATTCCCGCACAGAATAAATATTTGTAAGTCTTACATGTATTTGTTCCGAGTCTGGGTGTTTTTCTATCTATAATATGTAAGTATTTACAAAAAAAAAAATGTATGTAAGTAGTTTATCAGCCATCTTGTTACCATAACACAAATATTAGGTTGCTTAGCTTGGGACTAGATGGCGCTGTGTGAAATGTCCAGGGATATTATTATTATTAAAATTAATTTAGTAATACTTCATGAATTTCCATAGACATATGTTGGTTAGAAGCAGGGTCAGAGAAGTCAAGAATATCGATAAACTGTTGGATGCTGCAGTATCCAGTGGGATCGTTGTTCACTTCCCTATTATGGACGTAGATAATCCTTTAGTCATCTTTTACTACGCCCACGGGAAGCAAGGGGTATTTCCGAGCACATAACACCTGATTTCCCTATTACATTTTAATGGCATGCTAAAATATTGTTATTACCTACATGAATTCAAAGGATGTTCCGAGATTCATGTTAGTATACGTAGACATTACAAAGCAACACGTAGGTTCAAGCTTAATACCATTAAAATTTATGTTAAACGTGTACAGCCAAGTTGGAATTTACATACGAAAAATATACATAAAATGACGTCATCCTGCAAAATTTTATACACGTCATTTTGTTAAATTACACGTCGTTCACGCAAATTTCGTATAAAATTTAAATTTTCTTCGAGGTGTGACCATTTTGATACAATGGCCACATTTGGATCAAGGACCGTTATTACGATGGCTCGTTTCTTTCTTTCTTTCTTTTTGTCACAGTTTTGCTTAAAGCGAAGGGTCGTCGGAAATAATTTTGACGTAAAGAAGATGTTTAATTTTACGTACCGTTTGAGTTCTGTCTTACGTAAATGGGGGTTCAAGATTATGGCAGGGAGTCTTGTTGATTTGAGATTTGCGAGTTTTGGTTATAACAAGCTTTTTGTTAATTTTTAAAATTAAGGATTACCTACAGTCATGACTATGCCCATTTACTTGATAAATGGTAAAGTTGCATGACATATAATAAAATTAAATTTAACATCTTTATTTTAAGCTATTTGACAATTTGTAACTTCATTTCTGTTTGTCTTTTGAAAGCTATTATTTAGACACTTATTTTGTAATGTAATTATTTTTATTTGACATTTTTAATTTAATATGTAGATAATTTTTGATTTAGTAATTTTTTTTGACATTGGAATTTGATCATTTAGTTTAAATTGATTTAATTAATTAATTAGAATTATTATTATTGTCACAATATTTGCATGCCGAATTTAGTAGGCGGAATATGAAGAACTATTGTGTATGTGTTATAAAATCTGTAAAATACCATATTTCTGGCAAATAAATGAATCTAATCTAATCTACTGTCTTTGGAAGAACTATCCGCTATCAAAATATAAAGTCAAAGATTTATTTGCAGATAAATATGGTGGTAAAAGTTCTTACAAAGTAGAATAATAGTAGCTTAGTATATTCAATCATAATATAATGACATGCTAATTTTTTACAATTATATCATTATATTTAAGTTGAAGGAATTATTTAATACTATAGAAGTGATTCTCAACTAGCCACCTGTGTAATGCCCTTCTAAAGCGGACCATTGGAAGTTCTTTAATTTGGTTAGGAATCTTGTTGTAAATATGAATACACATAGGGTAGCAACTTCGTCTATATAGTTCCGTTTTCGTTCTAGTATAGTGGTAGAATAAAAGCTGTTATTATCGCATTAACGTGTTACTGAAATTTAATTGGAATTTATGAAGCCATCCAAAAAAGTGACATTCACAGATCCGGTCGAAGTGACGTTGCTTGGGGGAGGCCTATGTCCAGCAGTGGACCCTTTCGGCTGAAATAATAATGATGACGATCCTAAAAGTCACCACAACATTTGAATTCTTCATTTGGGATAAAAATATACCACAAAAACTTATCTACATCTAGATACCTACCAACCAGGGCCGCAGTCTAATTTCGAGCTCTGTTGGTTCCGACCGATAAGCTTTAGATTACTTCTAAAAATCGTCGCGAAGAGATTGCTTAAAAAAGGACCAAGATTATTCCGATGAGGCGAATCAAGGTCCTACGCAGACCATTAGGGTTCATCGACCTGCCTTAGTGTCGTCAGGACCATGATGCCGTTCGTTAAAATCCGTCGCGTCGTTTCACACAGCAAATTGCATCAAAAGAATTCCGTTGATTTCGATTTCAAGTCTTTCAATAGTTAGGGAGTGAATTTTCGATTGAATACTGAGCTGGTGCCGATAACTACGGCTATTCAATATCAATCCAGGTATTAGCTGATTGGAGAGCTGGATAATTTAAAGCTATTTCTGACGATGTGTTTTTGTCACTAAAAGTCCTCCAAATATGCTGTATTTGAATAAGATAAAACCCACAGTAGTAAAAAAGCTTTGGTAAAAATTGAATTTTCTAAAAGATTTTCATAGGCCAAAATAAAGCCGGGCCATATATTTTATTACTTACTTAATTACTTTTTTGTCCAATTTGATTGCCGGGAGGGATACCTATTTACTTTTATTTCTGTCTATGCGTTTCATTCAATTCATCTCCTATATTACTTATCTACCTACATTTGGCGCATTTTACCAATGAAACTAAAAGCGACCAGTACCTTTAAACCGTTTTCAAGAGCTGTTAGTGTCATCATTGTTGGGTAAAATTGGCACTGAAAGCTTTTGAACGCTGTTTAGATGTAGGTTCTGGTAGCGTTCATTTTTATTGGTGAAATTCGCCCTTGATATGTGTAAAAAAGAATCCTCTCAAACGTGCGTCAGAATTGCAGACATTTTATGAGTTTTCAGACAATTTCAGTTCAACAATTAATGGGTTCAATAACGTGTTATCGGCTCTCAGTTTAAAATTACAGCCCAGACTTATGACGACGCCAATGGTAATCGGAACCAACTCCATTAATATCTGAAACAATAAAAACGTCATATTGAACAGTTTTCAATAACCATTAAAGTCGATATGATTAGATTGTTCAGACTATAAATTAACGTAAAGAATTAAGGACCATATTGACTGAAATCCATTGAACCCTTACGATTAAAGGTTAAAGCACATCTGCACTGCACGCACTGCACGGGGTAGACATCACCGAACCTCATCGGCTCGTTGTAAACCAGGCGTCGATATGGTTGTCGACGCCTGGTTACCACGAGTTGACATAGTCGACATGGATGGGTCTGGTTACCCAACGTAAACACGTAACCGGATCTGTTCAGCACCTTCGAAGCGTCACCCCACTTACGGCGGGCCGACTACCCGCAGGCTGGCAAACATGCGAGGCAAAATCACATACTCGTAGAAGCGAGGCAACGGCTCGCCGTAAGCGGGTGATCGGCCCGCTCGCTGCCGGGGTGACTGCTGTTTACTATTTGAACCCGACTCTGAACCGAGCTGATGCCGCCACGATGCTTATAAATGCGCGTTGCAGTATGGAGTTTCATTGTAAGAATCCTGAGCGGCTCTAGTTGAGGCGATTCTAATCCCGAGCAGTGCTTTTATAAGTGTGCGTTGAGACCATTCGTGGCGACCGCTATGTCCTCGCGTTAGAACTTTTTTAATAAAACCGACTTTCCTCTTTCCCTAAGGAATAAATTTGGATAGCAGTGGACTTTATAAATTCGGGATTTTAAATCATTTATGTTTACGCTGGACCTGAGTTTGTGCTAATTAAAGAGTTTTGTTAACAATTTTGTAAAATTATTTCTGCTTGACGCACTTGCTTAAATACAAGTGGCTTAAATTCTTCCTAATTGGGGGAAAACAGGTCGTTTGTTACAAACAATTTGGCCTTTATCTATACATATAATAAAATCGTAGGAAAGTCAAAACTGTACATTGAATATTTTTTAAAAAGAATACTTGGGGCGTGATCTACAATCGATATCGAAGCCAAAAATATAGTTTTTAGAATTTTTGTCTGTTTGTCTGTTTATCTGTTTGTCTGTATGTATGTCCGGGCTAAACTCAAAAAGTACTGCATGGATTTACTTCAAATTTTGCATGAATATTACTAAGAGGTCGGGTTTACATTAATTCTACATATTATCACGCTATCACCTACGGGGGAGGAGCTGTGAATCTTTTTTTTCTTACGCATTCTGTGACAGCGTGTAATCTAACGACGCATATTTAAATGTTGTTTTTGAGTAAGCCATGCTATTATCTAGCTTTACACTACAAAAACTACGCCATTTAAGTAACTTCGGCAGAGAAACATAGTTTAATGAATGTTAGTAGTATTTTTTTAGTAATTTTAAAGCAGCGCCATCTATGAGATTTTATAAAAATCAAATCAACTTACATGTTAACACTTTTGGAAATTAATAATTTAAATTTGATCATGTTGGCGAGGTTAGTAGTTAGTTATTCTTAAAATTCATAGATGGCAATGTGCATTTTCTTCATAAAAGTTGTATCCTATAGTTCGTTTCGACAAATTCAAGTTCCAACAAAATCCTCAAAATCTTGAGCAGAGTTGAGGAAGACAATTTAAAAAAACACGCTCTGTGAAGTCGACCATTTTGCGAGATCCCTTACGTATGACGAGGTGCCTTCATATTACACGTACGACAAGCAAAGGGGTGTTTTTAACCAACGTCGACGAGGAGGTGCTGTGGAAGGTTTTCCGGAAATTTTCAAGGACACCGCATTGGGTAGGGTTTATACCGTGCATCCGAATAATGGCGAATGCTATTTTCTGCGGTTGTTACTTCACACTGTCCGAGGCCCAACGTCTTTCGCCTTTCTGAGGACATTTGATGGCGTGGAGTATCCCACTTACCGCGCAGCCTGCGTAGCACGTCACCTTCTCGACGGTGACCAAAATTGGGATGACACCCTCGCGGAGGCGAGCGTCAGTGACAGTCCCAGCCGCATGCGTCATCTGTTTGCCGTCATCTTGGTGTTTTGTGGAGTCGCGAACCCGGTAGCTTTGTGGGAGAAGTATCGCCATGATCTGTCTGAAGATTTTCTACGAGCTTTGAGGAGTGCTACTGGAGACGAAGTCGAAGTAACTGATGTACGCGTGCTGAACACTTGTCTCAGACCACCATACGAAATGACCATGTCGCTTTGTTCTCTTTAGAGCAAAAACAAATTTATGACACCGTCCTTTAAAGCGTTGGGTAAAACCAGGGTAAAATGTTTTTCTTGGATGCTCCTGGTGGAACAGGAAAAACATTTGTTACCACTCGCATACTTGCAGAGGTCAGGAGGCAAGGCAAAATTGCTATTGCTGTAGCGTCGTCGGGAATCGCTGCCACACTGCTTCCGGGTGGCAAGACAGCCCATGCCATGTTTAAAATTCCCATCGATTTAGAGAGCGCCGAAATGCCTGTTTGTGGTGTGTCATGTAACAGCGATAAGAGACACGTGCTCAAGGATTGCTCTCTGATCGTATGGGATGAGTGTACGATGGCCAATAGGAAGGCAGTTGAGGCCGTAGACAGAACCCTGCAGGACATCCGCAGGAACGAACATTTGATGGGTGGTGTCACAGTTCTGTTCAGTAGTGATGCGGGGATCGAGGGCTGACGAGGTGAATACTTCTTTGAAACGATCTTCGTTGTGGTCACCAGTTCGTACGCGGCGCTTGACGATTAATATGAGAGCTCGGCTCGGCGGCAATGCTCAAGAATTCTTTGATGTCCTTCTTGGCGAAGGCACTCTACCAGAAGAGAGAGGTGGACAGGTGGTTCTTCCAGAGTCTCTCGGTAGAGCGTCAATCAAGCTTAGAAGAACTCATTCGCTGTGTGTACGGGACCATCAGTCGTATACCGCACCAGCAGAATTCTTGGGTGTGTGAGCATGGCCATTTTGAGGCCAAAAATGATCAGGCTGCAGCAATTAACGAATGCATTCTCTCGGAAATTGAGGGGAATGAAGTGGTCTACACCTCGATAAACACTGTTGTCTAGCAAGATGACGCCACACATTATCCCGTGGAATTTCTGAACTCCCTGTCAGCAAGTGGACTTCCAGCGCATACCATCAAGCTGAAGGTCGGTGTCCCGATTATGCTTCTTCGGAACCTATCTCCTCCGAAGTTGTGTAACGGGACCCGCCTTAAAGTCATCTCGCTCCACAGACACACCATTGAGGCGGAAATTCTTACGGGTTGTGGCATCGGCGAGGCAGTATTTATACCACGCATTTCCCTCATACCTCATAACTTCCCGTTCCAGTTCAAGCGCGTACAGTTCCCCGTGAGTGTTTGCTTCGCGACGACCATCAATAAGTCGCAGGGGCAGACACTGAGGGCAGCGGGTGTCGACCTCAGGACGAGTTGCTTCTCACACGGCCAACTGTATGTCGCTTACTCCCGCGTCACCAGTCCTGACTCTCTTTACATTTTGGCTCCTGGCAGCATAACTACCAACGTAGTTTATAGAGAAGTATTGTAAGGTATGATACCTTTGTACGTATTTTTACTCTTTTGTGTCCTGGAATGTATTCCTGCATTATTTTCTCTGTTTCCTTCAGTCACATCTTATGACTGAACTCAGCAGGATTCCCATATAACTCTCTTCACTTGCTTCGCTTGCATAAAAAACTTATATTTTAATGCTATTTTAAAAGTTGTTTACTTATAATGCTATAGCGACACTGGCATCTTAGGTATTTTTGGTGCTGTAGAGCCTTCACGCAGACGACGTCGCGGGCAGCAGCTAGTATAACATAAATTACCCCTTTGCCTAGAGATTAGACTAACATTAAATATTGCAGCTGAGTCAGAACTAGGAAAAACAATGATAGAATCTATACTTATAATAAATCTGTAGAAGTGAAAATTCTGTACATTGAAAATATGAAAAAAATAAATGGCAGGGGGTGTTACTTGACCGACACCGAACCCAAAAATGTGATTAAAAAATTTTTTGTCTGTCTGTCTGTCTCTCTGTTTGTTCAGGCATCACGCAAAAACTACCGGTTCGATTACGATGAAACTTGGTATAATTATTCTTTAATATCCTGGGCACCACACTGGGTACTTTTTATCCCGGAAAAGTATATACAATAAAAAACAAACTTAATTTTGCGGTTCAATCCCTATACCCGATTACCACTGTCTGTACTGTACCAACCGCAAATACTAAGTATGTCGTAGGTTGGGTCACCCGCAGTGGAGTTCATTTTTATTCCTTTTAGTTTTTAGAGTTATTTAGGTTTATTTTTATACTAGCTGCTGCCCGCGACGTCGTCTGCGTGAAGGCTCTACAGCACCAAAAATACCTAAGATGCCAGTGTCGCTATAGCATTATAAGTAAACAACTTTTAAAATAGCATTAAAATATAAGTTTTTTTGCAAGCGAAGCATGTGAAGAGAGTTATATGGGAATCCTACTGAGTTCAGTCATAAGATGTGACTGAAGGAAACAGAGAAAATAATGCAGGAATACATTCCAGGACACAAAAGAGTAAAAATACGTACAAAGGTATCATACCTTACAACACTTCCCTATAAACTACGTTGGTAGTTATGCTGCCAGGAGCCAAACTGTAAAGAGAGTCAGGACTGTGACGCGGGAGCAAGCGACGTACAGTTGGCCGTGTGAGAAGCAACTCGTCCTGAGGTCGACACCCGCTGCCCTTAGTGTCTGTCCCTGCGACTTATTGATGGTCATCGCGAAGCAAACACTCACGGGGAACTCTACGCGCTTGAACTGGAACGGGAAGTTATGAGGTATGAGGGAAATGCGTGGTATAAATACTGCCTCGCCGATGCCACAACCCGTAAGAATTTCCGCCTCAATCGTGTGTCTGTGGAGCGAGATGACTTTAAGGCGGGTCCCGTTACACAACTTCGGAGGAGATAGGTTCCGAAGAAGCATAATCGGGACACCGACCTTCAGCTTGATGGTATGCGCTGGAAGTCCACTTGCTGACAGGGAGTTCAGAAATTCCACGGGATAATGTGTGGCGTCATCTTGCTCGACAACAGTGTTTATCGAGGTGTAGACCACTTCATTCCCCTCAATTTCCGAGAGAATGCATTCGTTAATTGCTGCAGCCTAATCATTTTTGGGCGTCAAAATGGCCATGCTCACACACCCAAGAATTCTGCTGGTGCGGTATATGACTGATGTCCCCGTACACACAGCGAATGAGTTCTTCTAAGCTGGATACCACTCTACCGAGAGACTCTGGAAGAACCACCTGTCCACCTCTCTCTTCTGGTAGAGTGCCTTCGCCAAGAAGTACATCAATGAATTCTTGAGCACGTGCATTGCCGCCGAGCCGAGCTCTCATATTAATGGTCAAGCGCAGCGTACGAACTGGTGACCACAACGAAGATCGTTTCAACGAAGCATTCACCTCGTCAGCCCTCGATCCCCGCGTCACCACGGGAAGCGTTTGCCGGAAATCGCCACTGAACAGAACTGTGACACCACCCATCAAATGTTCGTTCCTGCGGATGTCCTGCAGGGTTCTTCGTTCCTGCGGATGTCCTGCAGGGTTCTGTCTACGGCCTCAACTGCCTTCCTATTAGCTATCGTACACTCATCCCATACGATCAGAGAGCAATCCTTGAGCACGTGTCCCTTATCGCTGTTACGTGACACACTATAAACAGGCATTTCGGCGCTCTCTAAATCGATGGGAATTTTAAACATGGCATGGGCGGTCTTGCCACCCGGAAGCAGTGTGGCAGCGATTCCCGACGACGCTACAGTAATAGCAATTTTGCCTTGCCTCCTGACCTCTGCAAGTATGCCAGTGGTAACAAATGTTTTTCCTGTTCCACCAGGAGCATCCAAGAAAAACATTTTACCCTGGTTTTACCCAACGCTTTCAAGGACGGTGTCATAAATTTGTTTTTGCTCTGAAGAGAACAAAGCGACATGGTCATTTCGTATGGTGGTCATTTCGCCCGGATCGTAATTTGTCTCAGCGTTATACACCCGATTTCCACGGTCTTGATGCGGTGATGATTGGGGAGCTGGTAACCCATATTCGATCAGTGGATTGCCGCCGATAGAAATGACCACATCTTGAAGTGAACTGAGACAGGTGTTCAGCACGCGTTCATCAGTTACTTCGACTTCGTCTCCAGTAGCACGCCTCAAAGCTCGTAGAAAATCTTCAGACAGATGATGGCGATACTTCTCCCACAAAGCTACCGGGTTCGCGATTCCACAAAACACCAATATGACGGCAAACAGATGACGCATGCGGCTGGGACTGTCACTGACGCTCGCCTCCGCGAGGGTGTCATCCCAATTTTGGTCACCGTGAAGAAGTGAGAAGGTGACGTGCTACGCAGGCTGATACTCCACGCCATCAAATGTCCTCAGAAAGGCGAAAGACGTTGGGCCTCAGACAAGTGCGAAGTAACAATGCGGTGTCCTTGAAAATTCCCGGAAAACCTTCCACAACACCTCCTCGTCGACGTCGGTTAAATACACCCCTTTGCTTGTCGTACGTGTAATATGAAGGCACCTCGTCATACGTAAGGGATCTCGCAAACTGGTCGACTTCACAGAGCGTGTTTTTTTAAATTGTCTTCCTCAACACTGCTCAAGATTTTGAGGGTTTTGTTGGAACTTGAATTTGTCAAAACGAAATATACGATACAAATTTTATGAAGAAAATGCACATTGCCATCTATGAATTTTAAGAATAACTAACTACTAACCTCGCCAACATGATCAAATTTAAATTATTAATTTCCAAAAAGTGTTAACATGTAACTTGATTTGATTTTTATGAAATCTCATAGATGGCGCTGCTTTAAAATTGTCATTATACTACTAACATTCATTAAACAATGTTTCTCTGCCCAAGTTACTTAAATGGCGTAGTTTTTATAGTGTAAAGCTAGATAATAGCATGGCTTACTCAAAAACAACATTTAAATATGCGTCGTTAGATTACACGCTGTCACAGAATGCGTAAGTAAAAAGATTCACAGCTCCTCCCCCGTAGGTGATAGCGTGATAATATGTAGAATTAATGTAAACCCGACCTCTTAGTAATATTCATGCAAAATTTGAAGTAAATCCATGCAGTACTTTTTGAGTTTAGCCCGGACATACATACAGACAAACAGACAAACAGATAAACAGACAAACAGACAAAAATTCTAAAAACTATATTTTTGGCTTCGATATCGATTGTAGATCACGCCCCAAGTATTCTTTTTAAAAAATATTCAATGTACAGTTTTGACTTTCCTACGATTTTATTATATGTATAGATGAGTCGTAGGTATAGATTTTAGTTTTAAAGTATAGGTAGTATATTTGATAGTGTACTTAGTGACCGTAGGTTATTTTATAATACTGTTAGGTAGGTTTAGTCATTCGTATAGATATTAGTTTTTAGGGATTTTGCTTATTTATTGAGTTTAGATTAGTTATCATCAGAAATAGGTTTATTTAGGTAGGTAGGTATTTAATTTTCTGTTATTGAGTTTTTTTTTTTAATTAGTTAGGTACTTAGGTAAAGATATCATATAGGTACCCTCTTAATCACCACTAATGAGACACAATTGGTTTTCTATTGTAATTAGCCACAAAGGGCCCGCGACATAGATGGCATTCTGGGGAAGCACATACATTTTATCCTGTTAGCACGTTCCCGTGGGTAAATTTCCGACATCCACGCGGGCGAAGCCGCGGGCAGAAGCTAGTTTTATAATAAAAATAAACATTAATTATCCTATTAATATTATAAATGTAAAAGTTTTTATGGATGGATGGATGGATGTTTGTTACTCTTTCACGCAAAAACTATTGAATTTGGCACACAGATGGTTTATAACCAGGATTAACAAATAGGATACTTTTTATCCCGATATTCCCACGGGATCCAAACTTATGCGGGTGAAACCGCGGGGCACAGCTAGTGCTGTTATATCTGTAGAGCCGTGAATTTGAATAAAATTGTTTAACATTCCCGAAAGGTTAGGCAGAGGTGCACTTATAGTCCACCCACATTTCGCCAGATATGTTTACAGGTCAAGCTACCCGAAACTGTCAAAATTTCCCAATCAATCTTGAACCTTAATGCTTTAACAATAAAGTTGAAAATCTATTAAAGAAATTCGACAGATTGTAGTAGCTTGATGTGTGGCGTCTGTACGCAGACTCCGGGCTGCTACTGAGAAATTGTCCATCATATGGTGGGTTTACTGTAATGAATCCATACAAATTGCCTGATTTGGTATTGCTTAACCGTCTTATTAACAACAATTTGCTGCTAGATTGCTCATTACAGTAACCACCAATTCTTTATTAACTTCAAAACAAATTCATTATTTTCGGCAACCGGCTCTATACCCATGAAATTATTATTTTTCTTCACTCGCTTAGGTTCACATCTAAAATTTTGATTTTTACGGTTTTTCGCACAGGTAATCGATCGCAAAAATGTTACAAGCACTTAAATCGGCGGAGCTGCCAATCCTTTTAGCCGAGTTAACGACATACCTTCACATGACGAAGTCAAGTGAAGTCCCATGTGATGTCAACTAATCCATCACATACATTACCAAGAGTTAAAATATCTGTCATTATTAAAACAACATCCTCTCCATTAGAAATCCAGAATTTAAATCTAAGATCATTTAAAACAGAAGAAAATCAAATAATAATTAAAACCGCGCTGCGTTCCTGTCTACATTTTAACAGCTGAAAGACAGAAGATTTATATTAATCTTAGTACGAAACCCAAAGTATACGGAATAATTCAAACAGTTCAACATTCTGAAGTATAATTATTATATCTCTCTCCACCAACATTCATTAACAAAAGTTTTTGTTGCGATGAAAACGATATTTCAAACAAAATTAATAATTAGACGTGGATAAACTAAATTAATGTTTCAGGAAGTACATTTCTGCGCCAAATCCTCGGGTGTTATGGCTCATTTACTCAAAGAGAGTTTCTCGCCCGTCGAGAGGCGAGAATGTCCATGCGAGTTTAGTAGGATGGTTGCCATTAATAAGCTCATGATTTTACTTACATTGAAGCGAGAAAAAGGAATTGCCTGCGATTATGATTAATTAAGGCAGTAAGGTGAATTTTTTACAGAAAGCTCATCTCGGCGACAAACAAATGTCAAAAACTTGTCAAAAATGTAAGAAAATTACAGGTATTTTTGACAGATTGAGACTGAGATTAACGATTTTTAAAATTACGAGAATTTTCTGTCAAATATTTGACATTCAAAATTCCTAAAATTTAGTTTGACACCGAGATGACTCCCGCCTTTCGACATGCGATTATTGCACGTACTATTTACTAGTCCACAAAAGTGGACTAGTAAATAGTACGTGCAATAATCGAAAAAAAAAAAAAAAAACTCTTTTCGATTATCGCCTATTCGAGGCGATTAACATTCGTCATGTAAATTAACCTTTCCGCTTTCACGATTGTTTATTTTATTAAGTTTATTGCAAGCGTTACCGTCTGTTGTATTTACTTACGTTTATTTCCGTAAGCACATTAATAATACCATCCAAAATGGAGGCGTTTGTGTGTTTTTCATTTGAATCGAGTTTCGCTGGTGTTCAGATTCAGCAACTACGACAAATAACATGTTGAACAACAAAGAACGAACAACGATACTTTGCTTATGAACGGTTTCATAATTGACGTGTGTTTAGTAAGTTTCACACGATTTCTCACTGTAATATTTCCTTGTTCGAAGGCACTAAATAACAAACTAAAATAACCATAAAGGTTACATTGCTATGACATTTCCTCCCACTATCTTTCCTGTCTCAGACTCCCTCGCCTCTAGGGAAACAATATGGAAGCATTAACTTGCAAATTGCATGAAAGTAGCGACTTAAAGTTTACATACTTTCAACTGACGAAGTTCAGTCAATTACCTCTGGGCTTGGAACTTGAAAGACACACTGAAAGATATCACACACTAGATAGCACAAATTGAACAATAAGCAACGAATTTTGTTGGAAACGTACTCAATTATATAGTTTTGGTACATTTAAGTTGTTCATCAAACAAGAGTTGACATTCAGTTGTGTGTAACTTACCTATTCAAAACTGGTACGAATATACTCGTATTAGTGAAGTTCCGCGTATCGGCAAGCGTAGTGAGGGACGCTTCCCAGCTAGATAGATCGCCCACCGACCTGAAGAAGGTAGTTGGGACAGACTGGATGCGGAAAGTGGAGAACAGGGTCTTGTGGCGCAGTCTGGGGGAGACCTATGTCCAGCAGATTCAGTGAAGCTCTACTGTTAATTGCTAAAGAACTGAGGTGCATTAATTAAAGGTACCTTTGAACATCAGGACGACAACCAGTCGGTTATCTTTTAAAGCGAAGGCTCGTGAACATATCCGTCAGAAGTTGGCCGTAACATCCCAGCGCTGATTTGTTGAATTCGTTTTCTCGTCCATCGATAATTTTTTCTCCTGACAGTTCATTTTGTTTATATGTATGTATGTATCTATCTATGTATTACTATTTATTCTTGTATTTTATTGTAATTTCCTAGCTATTTATCCCGTATGATGCACCTGCCATGTTTTGTCTCTGCATCGCCCTAACGCGGTGTCCTGCGTGAGCGACGAATACGACGTGACGCGACGCTGCGAACGCGACGAACGCGATCAACTCAACGGCATACCCTGCTTGCGGCCTATGACAGTCTGCGGCGAAACGCGACGTAACGCGTACTTGTTTTGAGGGTGACCAGGCGCGTCACCACGAACTACGAGCAAAATTGTACTGTACTTCTCCATGATTCGAGAGACCAAAATCACGTAGGACATTTGTCGCGTGTTGCAACGCATCGCATTACGTCGTATTCGTCGCTCATGCAGGACACCGCGTAAGGTTGACTGGTAGGGGGTCGCCTTTTTACATTATTTTTGTTTACTTATGCATAAAGTTTTAATAAATAAATGATAAATAAATTACATGTTGAAGTATTAATCATTTCAGCTTTTAAGTTTTTCATTCAAGCCTTTGCGGTGGGTTTTACTGTTTCGATAAAATTGGAGAAGAGGGGCCCGTGGCTAAATAATAACAGCCGCACAGGTCGATCGGTCAGGTTAAGCTACGCTTGCCACGGTTGGTCTGTGGATGGGTGACCATCTTTACATACCGAGACCCCTCCGTACCTCGGAAAGCACGTTAAGCCGTTGGTCCCGGCTGTCATTCGTGGATCTTTGACAGTCGTTACGGGTAGTCAGAAGCCCGAAAGTCTGACAACCAGTCTTGCCAAGGGGTATCGTAACTATACCAGCTAGCTATATAACAATCTTAGCATCAGATTATGACACAAAAAGTGTGGAAACTGCAAAATTGTGGCGCAATATCGTGCAAAAGTATCCTTTGTCCAACAGTCACGTACTCCAAAAACAATGTTTATTTGTGCCAATTCGTCATCTGCGCGATATTGTTTACAAACTGTTATTATTTTTGTGTGAATTCCGTTCGGCATAAAGATCTGTTGTTTGTTTCAAAACTGATCGGTTTATTTTATTCTGAAAATGTTTTTGTTAACAGCTTTTGGTTTGTTTTGGGACAAAGATGCTGAAATATAAATGATTGAGGTTTCAATTTATGCTATTGCAATTGTTGGTATTTGTGTTAATTGAATATTAATAGAAAAGAAAGTGATACAAAGTGTTTAGAGTTTATTTATAGGAATTTCCGGAAAATGGATAATAATAATATTTACCTACCTTTAAAAAACATTTTGCCCTCGGTATCTTTTTTGTACCTATATAAAGTAACATTGGAATAACAAAAAAACAACTTCACAGAAACTCGAATGTTTTCAGTGTCCGCCAGCTTTAATTTTTCATCTCATTACAAGGAACTTTGAGTGCTCGAGATGAGCATCCAATAATCCAATTAACGACGATGTAAAAAAACATCATGGCGGCGTAAAAGCTAATTTTAATAAAGTGCGCGCGTCACTTTGGGATATTGTCAGTAGAATTGTAAAGTATACTTTTCACTCAGACTTATTGGTGGTTCCATAGATTTACGTTTTACACGACATCACTTTTCATTTACTTATAGAAAGTTTTTCGAATAGTATAATTTCGAATTAGGTTTGGTCCGACAGTGGTGCCACGTGTGGAATTCAGTCTAAGCAATTTTTTGTTACTATAAGTCAGTTTAGTAACGGTACTTAGCTAAATTATAGTTATGTAAGTATCCAATATTCCATAGAAAGCGTATGTTACTTGTGTTTTTGATATGTTTAATTAAATTGAACCGCCCTGTAAAACTTTTGGTAAAAAGCTTATAAAACCTTCCAAGACCAGGTTAATATATTATAAATGTATTTACATGCATATAACACTAATATATAAATAGTATGTACAAGTATATAAAGGATAAAAATTAAAAGGGAAGAGCTTATTGGACATCAAAAAATTCGTCCGTTTCCACGTTGGATGGAAATGCTGACCTAAATTAGCTCAGCCCTCTGGTCACGTGAAGAGTCGAATACCAGGTTGGCGATATCCCGAAATACTTGGCCCTAGTATTTCAACCCACAATGGCTCAAACATATAGCTCCAATAAGGTTTTTATGTTTGCGCCGTTTGAGATTTGGAGATGAGGTTGAATCCCAATTATCATATCATCATCTGCCTAGCCTTTTCCCAACTATGTTGGGGTCGGCTTCCAGTCTAACCGGATGCAGCTGAATACCAGTATTTTACATGGAGCGACTGCCTATCTGACCTCCACAACCCAGTTACTGGGTAATACGATACCCCTTGGTAAGACTGGTTGTCAGACTTTCGGGCTTCTGACTACCCGTAACGACTGTCAAAGATCCACGAATGACAGCCGGGACCAACAGCTTAACGTGCTTTCCGAGGCACGGAGGGTTCTCGGTATGTAAAGATGGTCACCCATCCACAGACCAACCGCGGCAAGCGTAGCTTGACCTGACCGATCGACCTGTGCGGCTATTATTATTTAGCCAATTATTATTATTATATTTAATACCAATTATCATAATTGGCCTATATTGTTCCCACTGCTGGGACACAGGCCTCTTTTCTTTGAGAGGGAGTGGGCTGTAATCTACCACGCAGGCCCAGTGCGGATAAGTAGATGTCACATGTCTTCGAATTTTTGGTTGTAGGACATGACATGCCAGTTTCGTCACGATGTTTTCCTTCACCGTTTGGAGAGCATTGCTGATGAAATAATTTACACAAAGTAAAGCGCTTCACGCTCGCATTGAAACCAATTCCATCGACTATAGAAATTAATTCGAGAGGATTTTGCCTTTTATGTCGACAGATATGAAAGTGCTTTTATTTGAATAAGTTTATTTTTCTCACAAAAGCCGCTTTCAAATGATGGATTCGCTAAGTACTTGAAATGAAATAATTAATTAAGATGGTTCAATAGAAGCGATGTAATAAAAACAAGATTGAAATAATTAAGGTTTTTTTCTGTGGGAATGTAATTTGACACGTTTTGATTAGTTTTCTAATAAAGAAACCTAGATTACAGGCTTCAGCTGCCATTGTTGTGTTATTCACTATAATATAAGCAGTGTTTATAATCTCAGATAATTTACATTCCATTGCCACTTAATCAGTTCTCTACTTTAGCAAAATGTATTCTAAGTTGATTTTTGAGTGACCATTTGTAACAAAATGGTGGGTGGATGAGTTTTTGATTGCAATGGAATTTGAACATTGTTAAGTATGACATTCAGTTTCTTGTTCCATAACTTTAAAATTATCTCAAATTATAATTATATTATGAAAACATGAGTACGTCATACAACGGCATACGCGACTCTTTGGTTGGTACCTTTCAATTGAACTAAGAGAACGTAATTATTAAATTTTACTAACAAAAAAAAAAAAAGTTTTATTGACAAACGGAAAGGTGATGAATGACAGTTATATACATAGATAGTTGTGTGCGCACGCTCAAAGTTTCGGCGAATGAGTGGCAGGAGTGGGGAAGTTCGCGATCGCGGTGTGGTATGTGTCAGGAACATATTCCCCGCGTTGAAGAGAAGTCTTCAAGATGATGTTGAAGAGACGGGAAGAGGGCATACGTTGTTGTAGGCACGTGTTATGATGCCCTTCTTCGTCAGGATGTCGGCGACTCGACAATGTCCGTCAGAGCCAGTCTTCACTGCAACCAATAGTACATAAACACAATAAGGTTTGTACATCACAATTTCTTGGTTTGACTGTGCACCCCCAAACTAAGCAGGGCTTGTATCTTGGGGGTCGAGATGGTAATGAATGTATAGACAAACAGTTTTCTATGTGTCACATAATCTTATCTCTGGAATCATGGTACCTACTTGAGTCCTGAGCATAAATATTATTATGAAACGCTCGGCAATAATATTTGATTGCAAGATTCATCCATTAGTATATGACGGGAAATATGTGATAATTTGTGGAAGGCATATACAAGTGGCAGCACAAATTAATATGTGACATCGAAGAACACCGAAACTATCTGACGAGACAAGCGATGCTAAAGTATAGGATGCATCGGTTTCAAAAATATGTGTCAATGCAACATTATCTACTACGTGATATGCCACAGCCATCTATAGATTCCTGTACCTATATACATAGTTCTGGCTAGCTGCATAAAAATATTCACCTGAAACTTATTCCACATAAAATGCGGCATAAACTTTCACTAATCACTGGCACTAATTAACGTGCAAATGGCCCTTTTTAATTAGCACACATAAAAGCAGCAGTGCGTATTTTCAATTAAAATGTTTTTAGTTCACACACGCATGGACCCGTGAATTGAATGACGTATGTAGGTAATTGGCTGCATTTTTCAGATATATTGGGTCAAAGTTTTTTCAGGTCAAAAGAGACGCCATTTTATTTTTCAGTTTTGATCGTTGCCGGTATTGGAAAATGATCGTCAGGAAACTTGGACCTGGACTTAAAGTTAATAAGCCTGAAATCGCCAACCAGTCTTGAGAAAGCGTGGTGATCAATGCTCGTGCCTCTGTATGAGAAGAGGCCTTTGCCCTGTAGTAGGACAGGTCCTGCGTCCACGATAGCGCTAATGGCGGGACGATCGCTTTTGGTTATAAGCGTTCGTCGCACCGATCGATCGTTTGTATAAATCGTGAGGCACAAACGCGACTTGATTGATCGCGCGATTATGCCATATTTATACGGGGTGAAAGGCACATCGACGAGCACCCTGCTACCATGGATTCAGTACATGATCCTGAACCCATCCCTACCCAACAAAACAAGAGCGTGTTCATAAAACGCGTCAATGAATTCGTTAATCGGCTGCCGCGAGCAACCGACCGTGGGTACCACAAAAATAAACTAATGAAATCGTAATTAGGGTTAATTTCAGCCAGATTCAGCCCGGTTTCGTCTGCGGTTAACCTGTACAGAACAACCCGTTTAGATTTATAGGGTTTTCATACAAGATTTACGACTGTCATTTATTATTCACTATCTGCGGTACAATCAGAATTTATGACACACTTTTTGGTATGGTTTTATACGTATAAATAAACTATTTTATTGTAATATCTTGGCGCGGCGTATGATAAGTGTTTTTGCTGAATAAAGGTATCTGAATATTTTAATACGAAGCCTTTTTGCATTCACGTCGTAATGTAAATGTTTGGGACTATGCGGTTTAGGCTGTAATTTTTATAAAAATAAAAAAAACATATTTTCGTGTACCTACTGTATTTTTAAAAGAAAAAATGTTGGCTGTATATGAAAATGGTTCGTCGAATAAAATAAATAACATAAATGTATTTTTTTGCAAGATTAATTTCGTCGAGGTCAGCGGTCTTTCAATGAAAGATTAACAATATAGGGTTCAGCTGCCTCGGTTTGACGGCCCAGTTGGTAGCCAATCGAGAAAACGAAGTAATCATGTTCATGGGGCTATTGCATACAGTAGCTATGAGCCTACACATTCGGTATGCCTTGTGTTTCGGTATGTTAGAAGAGTAAATAACCGTTAACCAAGACTCATCGAAAATGAATCAACATTGCTTAGTATACAGGAGTCTTGGAAGCTGATATTTACCTACCAGCTGCGCTTCAAAGGCTTTATCACCTACGGGGATGTTATCATACAGGGTCAAATTAAATTAGCTAGCAAAACTCCGCAGATGTGTTAGGTATCAATATCTAAACATGATTTAAAAAAATTGGTGTTTATTTTGCGTTTTTTTTTTCAAACTTCTACTGTAGGTATATATTTACTTTTTTTTTCATCTGTTTTTGTGTAAACTTCACAGACGTGATGGGGTATCTTAATATGAACACGATAAAACATAAAAACAGATTTTGTCAACCCATACCTACTTCAAGTAACTAAACTGCAAGAGATCATTGACCCTACAAAAATCATCAAATCAATTCTTTTTTGTTTCGTCATGTTTAGATATCTATACCCGTCACATCTGCGAAGTTTCGCTAGCTAATTTAATTTGACCCTGTATATCACAGGATAATAATTATATACAGGGTCAAATTAAATTAGCTAGCGAAACTACTACTACTACTTTATAGATACAAATCTATAAAGTAGTAAGTCACTCCATGTAAAATACTGGTATTCAGCTGCATCCGGTTAGACTGGAAGCCGACCCCAACATAGTTGGGAACGTATCCTATCAACGTATCGTTTATACGTCGTCGTCGTTGACGTCGATACGTTACTCCGTAGTTTTTCCATTTCAAAACTGCACAGTGTCAGTATGTGCCCAGCTGTCCACTGCTGGACTTGGGCCAATCAGATGCCTTTCAACAAGATCTATGAGCACTCTCACCCAGCTGCTACATAGATAGCAAACATGTTACTTAATTAAAATTACTCGCGACTTTAAAATTTTAGTTACATGGCAGTTTTTCATAAAATAAAAAGTTCCAGGTAAAAAAGGTGTACCTAACTCTATTCGACATGCTAACTTGGTTACTGTGTTGCAGCCCCAATTTCGTTCGTTTGACGTCATTTTTCATATTTGATAGCATTTTTTACGAGACCAATGTGCAACCTACTTTCTGAAAACTGATGCAGGAGTATCTGAGAGTTTTTTATGGTATTTTGGTGACGTGACAATGCAGACTATTTTGGGTTTTAGTTCATTTTGGGGAGACCTATAAATTTTTTACGATAGTCATACTTTTTATAAGGCATACCGGCACTGCTTGAACGCCTGATCAAATCTCTGTTGGTAATATTGTCTCTGTTTTATGTTAGCTGTTGGGATTGCATAATCAGCCCAGCATATCATCCCATTGCTGGAAACAGTCCCAGCAATGGGCCTCTCAAAGCTCTCTGCTGGGGAGTTTGTTGCCCCACTTCTTCTTCCCAGCGATAGCACTAGGAAGTGGTGAAGGGCGGGCGTTTTTGGGGGACTATCTTTTGTAATTCTGACGTTCCAAAAGTGCTGATTCTCAGCTTAATTTGAATAAATGACTTTTGATTTGATTTGAAAAGGAGAGGGAGTGGATCGTAAGATGCTACCACGCGGATTGGTAGATGTCTTACGATGTTTTCCTTCAACGTTTTGTGAGCAGTGGTGAAGGGATAATTTACACAAAGTAAAGCGCCTGTCAGGGTTTGAACTTACGACCTACAACTCGTAAGTCGCAGCCGTTTCCACTAAGCCATCACTGCTCTCAGAATTGTTTATTTTATCAATATCCTTTCGTCTGATATTTTTAACCGACTTTAAAAAAAGGAGGAGGTCCTCAATTCGACTGTATTTTTTTTTATGTTTGTCACCTCAGAACTCCGTTATTTATAAGCCGATTTGCAAAATTCTTTTTTTATGTGAAAGAATGTAAGTACCTACTTTCAGTTTGGTCCTATAGACATTTTATCAAAATCGGTTTAGTAGTTTGGTTTAACCAAAATTACGGATAAAAGTTCAAGTAAATAAAATTGCGTCGTTTGCTTTTCACAACTAAAAAGTGAAAAATAAAAACTTTTTTACAAAAAGCAAGCGACTTCTAAAAAAACACTACATAGTGAAAAATAACTGTAATAATAATTTCGGAAGTCGGTGGTGAAAAACGAAATACAAAACCCAAAGACACCTACTTCCGAAATTATTTTTTACTGTAGTGTTTTTATGGAAGTCGGTTGTTTTTTTTTAAAGTAAAAACGTTTTGGATCTTAAGTTACTGAATAACAGAAAGATAACGGGATAGGCACTGGATGGTCACCCATTCAGGGACCGATACCTTCAATCAACCCGTGCGTCTGTAGTCATTTATCTATGTGCCCCACTTAGTTAATTATGTCGCATTGAAATGTTTTCAGGACTTATCTACTTCCACTTAAACTTTTATTGAATGTCTTTTAATACCTATGTCAGACTGACTATTCATCTCCGCAGCTTTTTGAAAACTAACTCACAACAAGTTAAAAGTATTTGGGCTCGTTCAAAACGTTAATTTAAAAGCGTTTCTACTGTCATTGGGAGAGTTTAAAGTCTGAAACTACCCTTGTAACTACTGTTCAATGTCCATTAGTCCTGCTGAAAAGTTTTACGTTTCTTTTAACGTTTAATGAAATTTTCAGTTGTGTTTTAAGTGAACCGTTTATATGAATGAGGGAGATGAGAATGAGGTTTACATAGTGGAAAGTTAGTTAATTTCAACGTGTGATATATATTATATTGAAGAAATAATTAATTGCGTTGCGAAAAGTTATCGAATCCAAAATGTTTGTGTAATTACCTGCTTAACTTATACCTAAAAGTTGCTGAAAGTTAAGTAATGATTAACATCCGCTTAACCAAAGTTTGATGATTACCTACATATCCTCCTAACTTTAGTTGTTGTGTGTTTAATTTGCAATTAGTATAATTTTTTTTTTAAATAACAGGTAGGTAAGTACTGGAATATTTCAGGGCCTCGTGGCTAAGTAATAACAGCCGCACGGGTCGATCGATTAGGTTAAGCTACGCTTGCCGCGGTTGGTCCGTGGATGGGTGACCATCTTCACATACCAAGACCGGTCCGTGCCTCAGAAAGCACGTTAAGCCGTAGGTCTCGGCTGTCATTTGTTGATCTTTGACATTCGTTACGGGTCGTCAGAAGCCCAAAAGTCTGACAACCAGTCTTACCAAGGTGTATCGTATTACCCAGTAACTGGGTTGTGGAGGTCAGATAGGCAGTCGCTCCATGTCAAATACTAGTATTCAGCTGCATCCGGTTAGACTTGAAGCCGACCCCAACATAGTTGGGAAAAGGCTAGGCAGATGGAGTACTTGAATATTTAATTAAAGGCACTGACGGACATAATCTGAACTCATCTAAAAGTTGGTATGGTGATAAATGATCATTGAACATCATCATTGGTAGCCTTGTTTAACCCCCTGCTGAGAAAGGCCTCCTCCTTTTGGAACGAAGTTCCTTATCGCGCGTTGCGAAAGGGGGCTAGACGGAAAAAATTAAGACCAAAACTTGGAACGACACTTTTTGCTATAGTTGTAAGCCGTGCGGCGTGCGCGTGTTTCTCTGTCTGTCTCTCTCTCTCTCTTTGAACTTCGTTCCATCCGGGTGTCCCTTGACACCTCTCGAGTTTTTTTTTTCTTTTTTTCTTAAAAAACGTTGCCCCACTCTTTTTGTGCCATGCTTTTTTGTTGTTCCTTTGCTTTGCAGTAAGACTATTTTAAACTGTTTTTGGAGCATGAGGAACAGGGTGTAAAGTTCACTCAACCTCCATAGAAAAGGGGGGATTCTCCGACCAGACGGGTGTTGTGTCTGGCGGGCAATTACCCAACGATTGATGTTGGGAAATTGTATCTATGGTAATTGCGCGGTAAACTCTGGTTGCGAGATGCAGGATTTGCGTGACGTCAGTATGACGCGTTGTTCGCATGTGGCGTTGTAGATACCGCTACACTGTAATACGCAAGAATATCCTAAGGTTATAACATCTATATTGTAACCAACGAGACTCGGCCGTCTACCGTCGTTTACCGTCTATAACGGACAAAGAATCATTTTACAGAAAAGGGTTAGTAACTTGTCACTATCCGTAAGATATTGAAACCCTTATTTTATTTATTGCAGGATGTAACGTCTCGTGGTGCTGACGTAACTACCGTATAGTGATTTACTGATGCCGCAGGAAAAGATTATAAAATTCTTTTTCACTTCTCATGCTCTGAAAGTGCTTCTTTGTGCAGGGTATAGGCTGCACAAAATCGAATTTTGTGCACAAGGGCATTAACGTATCTACTCATAAATGTATTATATTAAGGCAAAGAAAATGAGCCATACAGCCAAATGCAATAAGAAGTTCATAGATAGAATTTGTTATTATATAATATTTACTTTAATTTATTTGCCTTATGTGTTTTTTAAGATATAATAGATATTAAAATTTTAATTCAAGTACGGTAGGTTAGTTGATGTAAGAAAATTATTATTACAAAATTAATTTAATAGTAGGCTGTATAGGTCTGCAGCCTAATATCAATGTCGTAAGATTTAAAAACAATTTCCTTCAGTATTCAAAACTGTTCTAATTTTACTTTGAATTTTAATTAAAGAAATGTTATGTTATACTACTGTTTTATTTCCTCGCAATCGAAGTGAAAAGCAGAGTTTATAACTCGTCCACAAAACCATTTTTATCCTCGACATTACTATCAGCCATTGCTAAAAGTCTCGGATAAAAATGGTTTGTTTTGTGCACTTGTTGTAAAATCTACTATTTTGTCTTGAGATATCTTTCAACAGTATGAAATTTATACTATTTGAATTAGGGCCGATTTTTCCATTGCCAGATAACTTTATTCGAGCAATAAAACTGACATAAAGAACTGTCAAAATTTGAAAATTATTCTTCGAATAAAGTTATCACATAATTCAAAAATCATCACAATACACAAATACAAGGTGACACTTAATTTAAGCGTGCAAATAGCCTGGCACAAAATAAATTATCAATGACCCCTATGCTAGGAAAAACCTGTGTTACGTGAGTCATTCATGCGTTCATAATAACGGATGTAGAAAGACACTTAACGAAGCCGAGAGCCACTTGTACTCCTCGTCATTGTTATAATTTTTAGGGTTCCGCACCTCGAAAGGAAAAAACGGAACCCTTATAGGATCATTTTGTTGTCCGTCCGTCCGTCCGTCTGTCTGTCTGTCAAGACCCTTTTTCTCAGGAACGCGTGGAGGTATCAAGCTGGAATTTATATCAAATACTCAGGTCTACTGACCCTTGGAGCTCTGAAACTCAAATTTCTAAGCCAATGCAATCAAAAGATACAGCCGTTTATGCCGCAAATTTTTGACACTCGCAAGGGAATCAAAACCTACAGGGTACTTCCCGTGAACTCAGAATCTCGAAATTTGGTACGAAGCAACGTCTTATAGCATAGATAAAGGAAAAATTGCGAAAACCGTAAATATTTGGTTACATACCTACAAATTTGTACGGAACCCTCGGTGCGCGAGTCCCACTCGCACTTGACCTGTTTTCTGTACTGGATCATACCTGGGAACCTTTAGGTTACGGAGATTTATTGTAGAAGGTCGAAAATCCAACTTTTTATGAAATCAATTAAGTGTTTAATGCTACCTATAATATAACTTTAAAAACCCGCACGACCCCTGAATCATTGCATGTACCCATAAGCACAATGCCTTGCGCGTGTTACATTGCACACTACCGCAAAGAGCAAAATTTCACACAAAAAAAAAAGTCAAAAATAAAAATCGTGAAAGAATCGGAAATCGTGAAAAAAAAATCTGTTGATCCATACATTATGTCGAGTTATGCGAACATAAATCAATGGATCAACTGATTTTTTTTCACAATTTCAGGGTTGGTCCCGTAGTAAAAGTTGTTCATAATGATGAGTACAATGACCCCTTTTAAGGATTAAAACGATCAAAATTTAACGGTGTATATGGTTAATAGGTAACAATTAAGTAATGTGCACTTTTGTAAAAATAAACTAGAGTGAAAATTATCTGTACTACAAATAATTTTGACTATAGGACACGTAGAGAAGAAAGTAAACGGGGTTTATATTAATTAAATACAAAGAAATGGGAGTATCTATTTATGCGCCAGGTGTGGGTGTTTATGTGAGTATAGATGTGTAGGTGTGTTTTTATAGCAGCCCAGGGGCTACATTTGTACTTGTTTCATTACAACAGGATTTACTACCGTCGAACCCAAAAACATCAACTCTCGACATCGGCATTAATTGTGACAAGCAGTGACCATAGCAGCTGATCGCTGCTGGCATAGATGGGTTTCATTTTATTTATTAAGGTACACCAACAACTTCTGTGTATAATAATAATATATCTTATGCTGGTAGGGACCTTGACCGTACTTCCGGGATTGTCCTGATAGCCGTGGAATACCTCTCCACTCCTCATAAGCACCTCAGGTCATGTTGCCCTCTTGTCGCTACGACAGTATGTGCTAGCGACCGTTTTCGGGGGCCCATTAATGAGCGTGCAAGTCACCCCCTGACATTTTATCCGTGTATATATAAAACATTGATCAGGCAGGGGCCATAGTTCTTCCATAGTTATTGGTAACTAGTCCACTTTAGCTACCATACCCATAGTCCAAATTTGTATTTTCCCATATCCTGCAATAGTCCTACACTAACCGGGGGTTATCCTTGGGTGTACTTGCATAGTGCATACAAGGATAATCGTCGGGTGGTGCCACGTTTCAATAAAATTTCCTAAGGGTCCTCTGCGAGTTGGCTTCGGCCCCTCGTACGCCGTCCAAAGGAACGGGACCCCATGGTCCCGAGATATGTTAAAATATATCTCAAAAGTACTATAGGTAACAATAGCCTCGGACTTACACAGTCCCAACCACCAATTGCAATTTGGCGGCACGGTTGGCGCAGTGGTTAAGCGATTGACTGCTGCTCTGCGTGTCGCGGGTTCGATTCCCGCACGGAACAAATATTTGTATGGTCTACAAGTAGTTGTTCCGGGTCTGGCTGCTTGTGTATGAGTTTAAATGTTTGTAAACGCACCCACGATACAGGAAAAATTTCTAGTGGGGGCAATGTTTTATTTTTTAAAAAAAATTATTACCACCAATCCAACCACCACCAATCTCAGAAATAGATGATAACACATAACAGTAATAAAACTATAAGCTCTAAAATTTAGAAATCGTGACAAAATAATTCTTTAATTTAAGATTAATAAAAAAAAGGAAAATGCACAAGCCGAACAATATTGCAATTTTTCCCACTTACTAAGACTAAGACACACAATATAAATAAAACTAAAATCGTATAGGTAGTTTCTAAAATAAAGTACAGAAAGGTGAAGAGTTTCCAAAATATACTAACATAACAAATGATCAGATTGCGTTTTCCGTTTACATCTTTGACCTTCGGTACCTACATAATTACTGTCGCTGCTTCATTTCAAAGGTTTCTTTCCCCACACGGCAAAAAGGTTCTAATTAATATCAACTATATTTTTATTTATCACTATACTAAAGAATGTTCCATGGACCCTCAATCCAAAAGATGTTGTTGTCAGATGTTCTATTGTAATCAAGGATACATTTCTATTTCAAGTAGATATCTTATCTGGTCACCGGATTGAGGAGAATTGTATAATGTAACGGTTTGTTTACTCTTGAAACGGAAACAGAACGGAACGGAACTTGAAACGAATCGCTCTATACTGATATCCCAAGGTTTGAAGTAATAACACGAGTTTGGGAACATCCTGTGTAAACTAAAAGTGATATTACACTGTCCTCAAATCATCATCATCATGTTTATTTATTTCGTAATCAACAAATTTTAACAAATACATTTTAGAGGCCTTCTTTTATGTATGGAGATACCTGCACCAGAAGATCTCAACCATTTTTTTTTTAAACATTGTCCCACACTAGGAATTACTCCTGTATCGTGGGTGCGTTTACAAACATTTAATCTCACATATACAAACAGCCAGACCCTGAAGAACTACCTGTAGGTAATCGAACCCGCGATACGCAACGTAGCAGTCGATCGCTCAGCCACTGCGCCAACCGTGACGTCATATTGTCTTACCCTTATCCCAATTTATTTAGGGTCTGCGCAACATGTCTTTTGCTTCCATACTTCTCGGTAGTCAGTCCCTTTCTAGTCATATCATCTTTCATACAGTCCATTCAACGTTTCTTTTGTCTTTCGACTACTTTTACATCCACACACAAAACTTTCCTCACGACACTGTCGCCCATACCATGATAATCGATTTCCACAAATGCTTTCAGAGAATATTACATCTAAAACCATTAAACATGCTCTTAACATGGTCACATCTTGCCTCAATTTATTTACACATCCCACATCCAGATCACGGAAACAAGATTTGGTGAACAGAATCAAAAATTCCGCATCGCATCCAGCACAGGTGATAAAATAAATATTTATAGTAAATAAAAATGTTCCGTATCTCTCAAGATCCCTATGGGAGGAAGGAAATCAATTGATAAAGTTGGAGTTGGAATACACAGTATTCCCCGGCAGAGCGATACGTTTTCATTTGCCTGTCGCATCTAGAATCTGTGATTGTACCAAACCGGCACATAAATACAAGGAGAAAACATAAAAGTGGGGAAAGTAAAGGTATTCAGTTAACCGTATTTTGTACGGAGCAGTGGGCCTAGCACGAACGCACGGATAAACGTAAACTAAATTCGTACGATTTAAAACTGAAAATACTCGTTTCGCTTATAATATTATTATTTCGTTTTAAGACTTCATGTCTCATGGATGATACTAATTGTATTTATTGCAAAACTCTTGTCTAAAACGCAATAAGATTACTTTTATTTTAGCTCGAATTTATTTATTTATTTTTATTTATTTATTTAAATAGGCCCACCTATGCCCGTGGCTAAATAATAACAGCCGCACAGGTCGATCGGTCAGGTTAAGCTACGTTTGCCGCGGTTGGTCTGTGGATGGGTGACCATCTTTACATACCGAGACCCCTCCGTGCCTCGGAAAGCACGTTAAGCCGTTGGTCCCGGCTGTCATTCGTGGATCTTTGACAGTCGTTACGGGTAGTCAGAAGCCCGAAAGTCTGACCACCAGTCTTACCAAGGGGTATCGTATTACCCAGTAACTGGGTTGTGGAGGTCAGATAGGCAGTCGCTCCATGTAAAATACTGGTATTCAGCTGCATCCGGTTAGACTGGAAGCCGACCCCAACATAGTTGGGAAAAGGCTAGGAAGATGATGATTTATTTATTTTTAAATCATTTAAGGCTAATGCAGATGGCGGCGGGCCACGCCGCACCTCATTTCATTCCAAAAATCCTCCTTCACCACTTTCGTACATTTTCTATGAACTAAAGCAAAGCTTGTTAAGGCCGCAGGTTGGATGCGAGAAGTACAGAACCGGTCGAAGTGGAGGTGCTTGGAAGAGGCCTATGTCCAGCAGTGGACGTCTTTCGGCTGAAATTATGATGATCGCATCGCACTTTTTTAGATGAAAATGCGTTGCGTTCCGGCCCGTTGCGGTTGTAATATGCGCTTGGCTTTACGTCACGTTTAAGTCGCGCGTTCATGCTAGGGCCTCAGTTAACGGTATTTTGTACGGAATTCTTGTTCGTATTTGGAAGGATTCTGTTATAATGGAGGATCATCGTTCTTGACCTATTCAACGTTGTTGTTTTATTTTTCTTTAGTGACAAAGACGAGAACTTTTTATTACTGTTTTGACGAAAGATATAAAATTGTCTGTAGCTCTTTGTTATGAATTTGCTTGCAATGACCAAATAGGTTTAACAAAGACAAGATATCAATCTGAGTGTCTTTTAATTGTTCAAGTGATGGCAATTGCTTTTGAACAAAGCTATATATTATTTACCTATTAAGTATTTATGCACTTTCTAGCTAGCCTAAAGCACAGGTTCAGCCTAGTTCAGGCAAATTAACAACTGTGCGCTAACTTTAATTGTTAAGGTATTAAATGTAAATGTATTCCCTTTTTATAAATAAACGATGATTACTATTGTTATATTACTGTGCGGTTCTAGGTTCGAATCTCGAGTATTATTGAGTCTTGAGTATGCGGGAGACAAGTAACACGTGCTTGAGAATAAAAATGGCCGTCTATTTGTTGAGCTTCTAAATAATAGTGATTTAGAAAGAAGGGCATTGACACGTCCCTTCCGTAAGGGACGCGCGAAATGGCCTACGGAATAAAACACAAGCTAATATTCTCTTTGGGAAAACAAATTTCATAATATTTGATGGATTCATAATCTATTTTGCTTTCCAATCGTGGCTCTTCAAAATATAGGCAAATTCATCGCCAAAGCATCTCCAGAAAATTGACTTTTTCAATTTAACCCTCTCTTTGCAAACACATTGATGTTATACTAAATACAATTATGAGATCGGTTCACACGTACGCTTTTTACTGCAAAAAGAGGATCGAACGTGAGATAAATGGCTAATATCAGGGATTTGTGGCCAAGCGTTGGCGGTTTAATTTCCTCTAGGGAAATACGTATAAAAGTATATACCTATATATGTCTAATATATGTAAAGCGGGTGAAACTATTAAATTGGTGCTGATAAATTTATTACGTGTTCGGCGCTTTATCTATGCTGTGTCGATTTTGACGTGGTGTTAATGAAATATGTACTGAGTCGTGAGTTTGTGGTTTGAATGGCTGAAAATCTATCAATAGTAGATTTTGTTTTCGAATGTTTTCAGTACAATATATAGTTAGATAGATAGAGTTCAAACTGAACTGAAAAAGAATTTGGCTTTAACACCACAACTAGACCACAGGTTTCAGTACTATTTTCTAGAAGTGAGAATAATAATTCTCGGAACGAAAAACGTAATATCAGTCATTCACCGATTTTTTTCGTTGGGGGAATTTTAGTAGATATAACATCAAAACAATGATTCAAATGGCCGCAGAGAGTCCCTCTCAATGACATGAGAAATGAGAGATGTTTCCACGGAAAAACCGTATTTCCGTAAAGTTTCATCAAAACTGCTCGTTAAACGAAAGGAAAGGCTGGGGACGTTAGAAGTTCTGACTTAGAAAAGGAAATTATAAAACTACATACGATTTATGGAGGAAATATATAAATGTTTTGCGAAACCAAGGTAAAATAAATTTATATATGATATTAAAAAAATCCAACCTGATTGGGAGTAATATGTTCGAGCCGTTTGGGGTTGAAACACGGCCATGGGGTCCGAGTGCTCACTTGGTTTTTCGAGATATCGCCAAGTGGTTAGTCGACTCTTCACGTGACCAGAGGAGCTGGCCTATTTCTTGGTCAAAGAATAAGCAACGCCATATAAGGTGGCAATGCTGCCAGCCTTTTGGGCACTGTTCCTGTTGACAGCTATGCGGACGAATTTTTTCATGCCCTATGATTTGCTTCTTCTGTCCTAAACATGTACACACTGCTACACGTCAAGCTATACAAAACCAGTTTGGCTTGGCCTCACTTTGTATGATATTTTCTCACGGTGAACGGTCAGCCAATACTGGTTTTGCATAGCTTGATGTGTAGCCGTGTGTACATATTACTATTTTAAGACCAAACCAAGACCCCTCCGTGCCTTGGAAAGCACGTTAAGCCGTTGGTCCCGGCTGTCATTGGTGGAAGTGTCAGTATGGAAGAAAAAGCCATGTTGCGCCGACCCCAAATAAATTGGGAGGCAAGAGAATGATGACGAAGTCTATTCCCGATTTTCTGCTATTTTAGTAATTTTACGTTTCAGCTAGGGGGACTGCTTCTATTTCCAATGAGTATAGAGATTGCGAGCATGTGCTCTGATGGGTTTATAACAGTTAACCTGGCCAGTGCGGAAGGTTAAAATATGTAACACAGAGCGTAAAGTACCAAACTCTGATAGGGATCGTGTGAATTTAATAATGCAACATATTTTTTCTTGATTACAAAATAATCAGTAGGTACTTACTTATTATTGAAACAAAACTAAAGGTAAAATAAAAATATTGTTGTTTTTTTTTTATATATTTACTAAAGGAATCAACAACATAAACAATTTGAACTTAGATTTATACCACGTGACACTTACTCTTTAGTTTTTTGGTATTTTTTTCTTCTAATGAAATATTTTAAAACAAAAAATCACAATAAATAAAGACTAGGAAAAAATATACTGATTCAAAATTAGTTACTCGGAGCTTATTGTGGGTGTAACGCACCCGCAGTCACCTTTAACCTCGTTTAAACATTTTACCGGGTGTCGATCGACTGACCCGTGACAAACAGTGCTTCCTTACCAGCCCCCGCGCAGCTACTCAGACACACAGCACAGATAACTATAAAACACTAAAATATCGATCGATTTATCTTGGTCTGGGTGCCACACCTAACCTTACGCTCGGTAAGTATCAAAAGCGCCTTCTAATAACAGCTATCATTCTATTTCCAACTCCATTACCTTGGCACGTGTCTTGTCTCTTAATATTACTTAAGTATGTTTTCCCTGTTCTTTTAACGGTAAAGGGAAAAACATTGTGAGAAACCTGAAGGCCAATTCCCGTAATTAAAAACATTCAAAATCTATTCGCAATCTCATCTCAGCGACAATCAATGTCAAAAAGATGTAAAAAATATAGGGAAATTAGAGGTAATTTTGACAGATTGAGACTGAGATCAACATTCTTTAAATTATGAGAATTGTCCCTCTGCCGGTCGATTCTGTAAAAATCTCATCGTGAAAACTCAAGTGAAGTGAGCATGATGTGAGTTGTCAGTAGTGTCAATCGCTAGCATTATTTGGAATGACAGCTCACTCCACGCTCACTTCACCTAAGTTTTCACGGTGAGATGGTTACAGAATCGCACTGCTGCTCTGCCTAATCCTTCGAGGATTTCAGCCGATCCATTCTGTAAAAATCTCACCGTGAAAAGTTAGGTGAAGTGAGCTTAGAGTGCGCTGTCAATAGTGTATATCCCTAGTATTAGTTGGAATGACAGCTCACTCCACGCTCACTTCACCTAAGTTTTCACGGTGAGATGGTTACAGAATCGCACTGCAGGACTTAACGGTATGAAGTCGTCAACCTGTAGTGAGCAAAAGTGTATCATTCTATTAAGCGCCATATTGCTCAGCTCAAAGAAAGGTGGAAGAATATGTGGGAGGCCTTTGCAGCCAGCAGTGGGACAATACAGGTTACGGAAAAAAATATTAAAAGACTGGGCAAGTAAGAGGTCATGAGTTTGATCTTCACCCGTTGCACTATCCACGGTAACATTAACCACAGTAGACACCGATACTTTTATCTTAATATTTTTACTACTAATTTAATAATAAATCTGAAAAAATAGAATAAGGTGCACATACTTAGAAATGATAACAGCCGTAGGGTCGATCAAAGGTTAAGCTACACTTGCCGCGGTCGGTTCCTGGATGGCCTAAGTCAGAAGTTCAAAAGTCTAACAACCAGTCTTACCAAAGGTTGTGGAAGTCAAATAGGCTCCATGTAAAATACTGGTATTCAGCATGCGGTTAGACTGGAAGCCGACCCAACATTTTGGCTTAGAAAGACAAATGTTTTATTATGTGTTTTACATGCAAAAACATGGAACTGACAAAATCTTGAAAAAAAGATTTGTTTCTTATCTTTAGAAGAAGAGATCAATAACCTATAATTAGATAATAAGTGGCTAATACTATTATATTATTCTTGGCTAATAATACCCACTCGCATCTAAATAGGGAACAAAAATATGAATAAGCAAATATCTAATCGTATAATAACAAACGATTGACCAATGAGCGGGAAGATCGACTTAATAAGGGCTAAATCAGACGGACCGCAGTAGATAACATCACTAGGAAAATAAACGTTTGAATGGACCCGGGTAATAGAGTCCACGAGCCCGTATTGGACCCGGTAATAACAGAAGCCAAGAATATATTCTTGTTTTGTCTATTTTATGTGGAAACGTAATACACTGCCGAGCAATGAAAAATTTCCACCCACAAAATGCCGACAAACACCTTAATATCTCCTAAGACATAGAACATAAAATTTGAACACAATATTTACGTTTTTATTTGGTAATATTCTGATGTGCTGTTAAATGTACTTCAATATTGCAGACGGTCATTAAGCTAGCCTTTCCCGTTTAGGAGTAATTTGGTGCTATGTCACTGGAACTTTTTCATTGCTCGAGAGTGTATGTATGTAGGTATGTATTTTTTTTTTCTTATTAAGTACATGGTTTTTTTATTGTGAGGCCTGTCAGCGATAGCAGTAGGATGGGATGGGATGAGAGCAGTGGTGGGACAGTGGTAGCAGCCGCGACTAACGAGTTGTAGGTCGTAGGTTCGAACCCAGACAGGCGCTTTACTTAGTGTAAATTATTTCATCACCACTGCTCTCAAAACGGTGAAGAAAAACATCGTGAGGAAACCGACATGTTCTAGAACCAAAAATTAGAAGACATGCGACATCTACCAACTCGCACTGGGCCCGCGTGGTGGATTACGGCCCACTCCCTCTCACAGAGAGGAGGTCTGTGTCCCAGCAGTGGAAACATTATATTCTGATTATGGATGTAAGCGATAGTGTTTTGTTTTTTTCTACTACTCAAGCTTTATACAGAATACATATTAATTTGATCAGTGCGCAAACTGTAACCGAATTGATTTCATCACCAATTGAGGTCATCAAAAAAAAAAAAAAATTGTTGTTCCATACATTTTGACCGCGTCTGTATTGCACTTTTCTATGAAACAGCAGATTAATTTTTGATAACCGACGAAAAATTTCTTCGTTAGAGCGTCTAGAATCATAATTATGCTGAATTCATGGTTACAGTTTGCGCATTGGTTAAAAATGTATCCTGTATAAAGTATTAAGTGTTAATGGAAAATGTTATTCCTGTTCTACTCCTTGCTATATTTTGGGATGAAAACAGTTTATCTTCTAAATATTCAGTATCTAAGTCTAGTATCTATAGTTGTTCGTTATCGATAGGAAAATTCCCAAGACTCAAAACCCTGTACTTGGATTCATTTTATACCTACTCAGTTTTATTCAGCCACCGTTTTTGAAGTCTATAAATAAAACATGAATAAAATTCGACCTAAAAAAGGCTTAATACAGATCCCAATATTGTATTGTGACCATTCAATGCTTTGACAACTATTCATTTGTTACCAAAATACATTCCCTTTGAACTATAAATAAATTAATCCTTTTACGCTATTTAATATAGTAGGTATTGTATCACAATAAAAGAACAAATAATCCGACACAAGAAAGGAAAATAAGTCCTTTCTCATACTACTTTAAACTATTATAAAATATGATCAGAAAACTCATATAATACCTAGGTCTTAGTGCGAAGTTAAGCCGTGTGAACAAAGAGAAATTCCCACTAACGCTGTACGAGTATAAAGCCTACGAAATGTACTCATAAACTTTCTTACTTACTCGTAGTCACACATGAACACACATACAATAAAGTTCACTTTTTATTTAGCAAAAATAAAAGTCCGATTTACATTCAACCCCGATAAAAATAATTAAATGACTAAATATTTTTTACTCTGTATGGACCTACCTATTCGTATATTCGTGAGATTGTACAAAAAATATGGCCGTTTAAGTAACAAAATGTAAAATTTACACCTAACATCGCCGGTTTAGTATGTAATATAACCCTGTATACGATTTCGTAGCTCTGCAGTCAGTGTAGCGCTATCGCGATTGTGAACGGACGTCTACGGCGTAGCACCGTAGTACCGTAGCCCGCGCTACGTATCGCACTCCCAAAGTGACAGTTTGATTTAAGTATTTCAAAAAGTTGTTTTGTTGTTTCTCAGTGTTCTTCAAACCGTGTTGTGTTGATTGGTTCCAAGATTTTCAATGAAAGTAAGTATTTAATGAGTTTGTCTCAAGTTTTTATTGCTCGAAGTTTTGCTTGTTATGGTGTCATCAAGACGTTCTATTATTCGTTTTAGTGCCTAAACTTTGTGAGTTATGCAAAGGTAATTAATTATTTTGTTTTTGTTTGGCATTGACGTTAATTTATAATTTGGCCCTTTGGTTGTTTAATGAGAAACATTCTATTTTGTAGATAGATAATTTTAATAATTAAATCAAATCAATACTAAAGTGCTCGTAGTATCTCCATACTACCCTCTACTCTATAATTTATTTTAGGTACTTATTTAACCACACCTACATTTATCTTTTATTCATATACGGATCGTTCCGCTAATAAATCGTTGCACTTTCGCAAGATTATCCCTCTTGAGAAATGCTAGCGTTAATTTTGACTGAATATTAATGGGATTGGGGCTGTAGGTTGATGATTTTTAGACTTAAAAAGAGAGAGAGAGAGAGGATTTTTAGATTTTATTTTAATCTAGCATAATTTAGCACTAAACTTAGACTTTAGTTACAAAATTAAACTATTAACAAAACGCACTCCAGTTCGCTGCCGTCTCGCGTCTGTAACGTGCCTAAAAGCAAATCAAAAATAAAAAAAAAGCAAAAAAAAAGCAAAGCAAATTAATTAAGCAAATTTTATATATTTATGTTCTGTAATTTGTGTGGTGTACAATAAAGAGTATTCTATTATATTCTAAAAACCTGGCGGCATTGCCACATTCAATGGTAATGGTAATTCTTTAGTCATAGAACGAGCAAGCCATCTGAAGGTCAATTCTCGTAATTTAAAACGTTCAAAATCAAGTCGCAGTCTCATCTCGGCGACAAACAAATGTCAAAAACTTGTCAAAATGTAGGGAAATTAGAAGTATTTTTTGACAGATTGAGACTGAGATCAGACTTTGAACGTTTTTAAAATTACGAGAATTGCCCCTCTGGTTACAAAAAGTGTTATCCAACCACCGGAAAACTTATATAAGAATAAGTGTAATCAGCCCTTAACCTTCCCACTACTGGGACAGAGGCCTCCTCTCTTTTATACGGATGGGCCGTAATCCACCACGCGGGCCCAGTGCGGGTTGGTAGATGTCTCATGTCTTCAAAGTTTTGGTACTAGGACATGCCGGTTTCCTCACGATGTTTTCCTTCACCGATTTGAGAGCAGCTTATTAATAAAATTATGACAGTGAATACCCATCATCAGCCTGATGATGGGTTTAAGGCGGATTTTCAACAGTTTTCCTGTCACATGATCTTGTAATACCTTTTTTATTCAATATAATCAAAAACTGTACGTATCAAATATGTACAGTCAGCGTCAATAATATCGGGACGAACAGACTGTTCAAAATGATCTATAAGCAACTATGAAAATGAAATATTATCTCAATGACACAAGGAATGTTTCAGAATGAAGACAGTACACGATAACTGTCATTCTGACAAGAACTTTATCCAATTGAGACAAAGTTTAATTTTCTTAGTTGTTGAGATCATTTTGAACAGTCTGTTCGTCCCGATATTTTTGACGCTGACTGTACTTAGGCAATAAACGTCTCTCCTTTGATTATATTATTTTTGATGTATGTATCGAACAAGAGAGGCTTTTAAATCATTTCAGTGACTGACTGACGGTTTGACTAAATGACAGACTGATAGACAGCGCCAGTGTGTTGTCTATCCTACAGCTTTTTTGCTTTTTCCTGTTCAATCGTTACCTACATACTTAAACCACTGAAGATACGAGTATATTATAGTTTGAACATCATTCGACTTTTTTATTCTATAAACGTGAACGTTTGTATGTTTAGATGTTTGTTACTCAATCACGCCAAAACGGCTGAACGGATTTGTATGAAATTTGGGACACAGTTAATTTATAATCTTTTGGATTAACACACTGGCTACTTTTTATTTCGGTAAGTGACATGGCTTAACGACTGTTATATATTTATAATCAAATTAGTTTCTACCCGAAAATAATGAAAAATAATAAATCATACAATGTCATCTCATCATCATCACATTATCACATATTATTATGCATCGCACCTCCACTTCAACCGGATCCGTGCTTCTCGCATCCAACGGGTTCCTGCGGCCTTCATAAAGTCGTTCGTCCACCTTGTGGGAGGCCTTCCAACACTACGTCTTCCGGTACGCGGTCGCCACTCCAGAACCTTGCGGCCCTATCGGCCATCTGGCTGATCAACGTAAGTGGCAGTGGGCAGGGCAAATTGGTCGCAGAACAATGTCTTCTATGTAGAAAGTATTAAATAATTGCGTCAAAAACAATATTCATTCATTTTTTAATTTCTCTCTAAGCTCAATTTTGAAGTTCACGCAGGTGAAGTCAGCTGTTGCAGAAATGAAACACACTAAGAAAAGCTTTTTAGAAATAGGAGGTCAAAGTTGTTGGTATTTTTGTAAGGCAATATCTAAAGAATACTGATCCAATTGCAAACACTCATGCAATGACAGAAAGCTACACCATTCCTGAGTTACTCAGTAGCTCATCTTGGGTTATTTGATATTTTTATGGAAGAAAAATTAATGGTTCCTGTGTAACATTCATGCGAGTGAAACTGCGGGGCGCAGTGCGTTTATAATAATTTAATAGGGACTATTGACATAACATTTCAATTCAATGAGGCATAAAGACCTCTTTGTTCACTCCATGAGGTCCTAACCTAATCGCGCTCTTGGCTTTTTAACACGGAACTCCGGAGTAATGCCATTAATTTAATATAACCCGAGTACATTGCTGACTCATGTTCCTCGAATGGTAATCCCAAGTAATTTTATACGAGTCTTGGGAACAAGAAATCGTCAATCGGGTTTGTGATTATAGGGACTAGGGACCTTTGAAGTTAATGTCGTTTGGAAATTACGTAATTATCTTAATCTGTATTATAGGTGAAGTAAAAAAAGAAAGGGATTAAACTACAGTTTTAAAAGAAAGAGAGATATTAATTAGCACTTAATCGTCATCAGCGTCATAAGTTTACAGGGTGGCAGGGATATCGACGCGTAGCCTGTTACCATGAATGTCCTGAATCCATTTTTCCAATCCGTTGAAATTTTTAGGTGGTTATTAAAAAAAAAATTGCTGTTTCATACATTTTGACCTCGAAGGAATTATACGTTTCTATGAAACAGCTGATCATTTTTTTGATAACCGACCAAGGAAAGTAACGGTAAATTTAAAATCATGTGCTGAATTCGTGATTATAGTTTGCGCTTCGGTGTCTCTGCAGGTAATAAATGTTTCTACTATTTTTGAGTAGCAGAAACATTTATTACCTGCCTGGTGATTTGTCACCAGTTTTAATTAATCCCAAAGCAACACATGATGTCGATGTCTGTATAATTACTGAGTATGGTCTGTCCAATCACACGTCATTTATCTCGATCTTACGCTAATTCCATCCAGCTGCTAACATTTAATTTAATACTAATTTGCAGAATTACTGAATGATTTATAACGAGGGCCCGTGGCTAAATAATAACAGCCGCACAGGTCGATCGGTCAGGTTAAGCTACGCTTGCCATCTTTACATACCGAGACCCCTCCGTGCCTCGGAAAGCACGTTAAGCCGTTGGTCCCGGCTGTCTTTCGAGGATCTTTGACAGTCGTTACGGGTAGTCAGAAGCCCGAAAGTCTGACAACCAGTCTTACCAAGGGGTATCGTATTACCCAGTAACTGGGTTGTGGAGGTCAGATAGGCAGTCGCTCCATGTAAAATACTGGTATTCAGCTGCATCTGGTTAGACTGGAAGCCGACCCCAACATCGTTAGGAAAAGGCTAGGCAGATGGCAGATGATGATTATAACGATATAAACACAGGGGAACTAAACATTTAGAAAATAACATTATTTCTCAAAAAAGTACCCCAAGTTCTTCGGATTTGTTGTTTAAGTCTTTGATTATTTAAAAGGTTCCCATGTCGTGTCAGTCTTCATCAGTTATCTGTCAGTTGATATGGGTTAAGCGAGAAATGGCAAACTTTTATAAAACTTGAATAAATCAGTGAAAATACGAGACTGTTTTCTCATGTTACAGCGACAGTAACTTTCGGGCGTTCTGTCCTAAAAAGACCTTGTTTCTATACCATCTACAGTAATATTATTCACTAAGTGTTGCCCACAGTGTCACTTGAACCCTCGGGGAAATACTTCAAATAAATACTCTGGTAAAAGTATCCTATTTGATAATCCAGAGGACCTACTGAAGTAGCAATCGCTTCAAAGCGGTTCGTATTTCTAAAACGACTTTCAACTGGATTGACAGAAGCTTATGTCAATCCAATACATTCCCGACTTTTAAATCATCGTTATCGCTGATAGAATGTCATTTGATTTACCCTTCGGATATTTTACCTATTTCGGTCGGTTTCATCCAAATCTGTTTACGTAACTATTTTTGAATAAAAAAAAAAGATTTTTCTTGTTCGATCACGAGCAAGAAAAATCTTTTTTTTGTTGCCCACTGCTGGGCAAAGTCCTCCCCAAATCCTTCCAGGAACTCTTTTCCCGCGCAACCTCGAACCGCGGAACCTGGAAGCGTACCGCAGCGCGATACGCTTCCAGGTCATCTCGCAACCTGAACATCTTTTTTTTTATTATCCGTTAATGTCCCAATGCTGGGCAAAGGCCTCCCTACTCTCTTTCCACCTCTCTAAAATCTAATTTATAATTTTATTAGTAAAGTTTACTAACTTATCCCACTTAATCACGACATTGGAGCTAATTCTGTTACGCACACACAAATCTAAAATTAGAGTATTTCTATCTTATACTGGCAGGTTGAGACAGAAAGAGACAGACGGCTTTAGCTGTCAAAGCTAGTGAAACTATAATGTTAAACTTCAGCGTGTAATCTTACTTGTTCAACCAGAGGCTCATCGCAATGAAAAGGGTAGACACTTTGTGTACTCAACATGGACTAAGATGTTGAAGATGTAAATTAGTTGGTCGAACAAGCTGTTATTTTGTAAGATACTTCAATTACGTCTAGGTGTATACATACAATTTCATTCCTCATCTTATTTACTTAATTATTTAGGCAACCAATAACGATCCATAATTTTATGTTTTCTATAACGGACGCTTTTAACGTGCACGTATTTCTACATCGTTCTCACATGGTTAATTTCAACACGAATGATGTAATCAAATATTTTGTAACAATGTTATGATTTAAAAGAGTGTCCATGGAGTTTCTTGCCCGTTCTTCTCCATAGGTACTTACGCTTTGGAATGGGCAACTAGCTTCATCTTTCTGACTGACCGACCCTTTGACAATTCAAAAGTGCCTGTAATTGGTTTAGTTGAATTAAATGATTTGAGTTTGAGTTTAATTATAGTATGTTACATAATAATATGATGTGTATAATTACAGTATTGTATGGCTAATAATAGATTTCCCCGTATAACTAGAATAAGTATAAAACATGCGAACAAACGACAGACTAAAAAATATTGAAATAAAATTTAAATAGGTAGTTAGTTTTAGCACTTTTATTTTATAATTGTTTTCTATTAATTCTTTGTATGTACATACTGCTATGGGACTGGGTTGTGGAGGTCAGATTGGCAGTCGCTCCATCTAAAATTCTGGTACATAGCTGCATCCGGTTAGACTGGAAGCCGTCCCAACATAGTTGGGAGAAGGCTAGGCAGATGACGATAATGATGACTGCTGTAGAGTACCAAATAAAAAAAAAATATCCTAGGATTATACAGAAACACTAGAATAATCTACTCGTATATCCCGTTTCAAATACTTTTATATTTTTCAAGTTACAGCTGGGGCACACACATTTTACCACTGTGGAAGTGCCTCTCGCGCAAACTATTAAGTTTAGAAAAAAATGATAATAGATACCTCAATATCATTTTTGAAGACCTATCCATAGATACCCCAAACGAAAGAGCTTGAGGAAAAAAAAAATTGAGTTTCAGTTCTAAGTATGGGGAACCCCCAAAAATTATTGTCTTTTTTTTCTATTTTTGTGTGAAAACCTTAATGCAGTTCACAGAATACATCTACTTACCAAGTTTCAACAGTATAGTTCTTATAGTTTCGGAAAAAAGTGGCTGTGACATACGGACGGACAGACAGACATGACGAATCCATAAGGGTTCCGTTTTTTGCCATTAGGCTACGGAACCCTAAAAAGCAACACCATTTAACCTATAATCTCTATGACGTTGAAAAGACAAGATAAAATTTTCCTATCAGGTGGCGGTGTTGAAATATGCAAGTTCATAATCAAAATTATTTTCCTTTAGTACAGTGGTTACCTCAAAAATTGATCCATTTACGTAAATATGCCTAAGTCACGGTGAAATTAGGCGCACCCTGTAAGGTTATTAATGAGTTTCCGATATTGCCCCGCTCACTTCTCAGTTTTAATAACCTACCCGAAATTTTTGAATTCGACATCGGTTTTTTTATTATCAGCATTTTTCAATATTTCCCCTGCTGTGGTCGAAAGGTGACTTAATTTAGGAATCGGATTTACTGTTTGAGCATTATTTATGGGGATCGGATAAGATGTGGTTACTCTTATTGGGTTATTTACCCCTGAGAGTTTTGCATGAGGAAATGTGCGCTTTTGGAATTTCGAATGTCACTGAAAAGGGTTCGAACCTCTGTGGCACTGACTTGTACTTGCAACCTAAAGTTGCAAGTACATGAAAAGTCTAGTTTTGATGTACAGGTTTGAAACATATGCCATTCGATAGAGAAAATTATAACAAACGACAAATACTTTAGGTATGCCATGATAACCCAATTTATCAAATCAGTTGACTTCTGAACCATTTATTTAGGTATCAATAGGTAATCACTTGAAAGAGATACCTACATAACTCTTCACCCTTTTCTAAATATTGGAAGCTTGAATCAGGCCGGTCTAGAAGGCTTCTGCCATCTTACGGCCATTCGTCCCTTTTCGGCTCATCAAATATCTACCCGTTTTATAGGCTCTAATAGATTCCCGTTAGACTCAACTGATATCAATGTTGCATGGAATCGTATCTTTTGTTATGGGCATCATTTGTCCCTCTTCAAATAAATGTGATCCGTTAATTATGTTATTATTCTGTCTTATTCTGTTGTGTAGAATGCTGGATTTGGACTGGATTTTATATGATCATGGAAATCTGTACATATAATATGACAATTTATAATGATTACATAACAGCTACTGCACCTCCTATTTCGATTTGGCGCAAGTTTAATTTGATATGTATATATTTTTTACTTAACTAGCTGCGCCCCGCGGTTTGTCCCGCATAAGTTTCAATCCAGTGGAAATATCGGGATAAAAAGTATCCTATGTGTTAATAATGGTTATAAACTATCTGTGTGCCAAATTTCATCCAAATCCGTTTTGTAGTTATGGCGTAAAAGAGGAACAAACATCCATCTATCCATCCATCCATATATATCTATATATATAAAATTCAAAGTCCTGACTGACTGACTGACTGACTGACTGACTGACTGACTGATAGATCAACGCACAGCCTAAACCGCTGGTCCTAGAGACCTGAAATTTGGAGGGTGTGTTCTTCGTGAAGAGTAGGCATCCACTAAGAAAGGATTTTTTGAAATTCCACCCCTAAGAGGGTGAAAAGGGGGGAATTCGTTTGTATGAAAAATCTTATTCCTTGAGTTAATAAACTTGAAACTTGGCACGAATACTTATCTAAATAAATTATAAATATTGTCAGTTTTTTTTCTTCTAAACTACCCCCTAATAAGGGATTGGGGGGTTTCAAAGTTTGTATGGAAGAATTTTAGCGCGCAGTCCGATTTACTCGAAACTCAGTATTTATACCTAATATTGAAAGTAAAGAATAATGTGTATCAGGGTTTTTTGAAAATCTACCCCTGACGTGCTGAAATGGGGTAGTAAATTTTTCAGGGGAGGATTTTACTGTATGGCTTGATTAACTCGAAAATTAGTATAAATAATCTTTGAGTCAAGTTATGAATACATCCCAAACGATTTTTTTTTAATTCCACCCCTGTGGGGGTGAGAAGCGGGGATAGAGTTTATATGAAAAATCTTCTTCATTAGGTTAATAAACTTGAAACTTTTCAAGAATACTCGCCTAAATAGGTAAGTAATAAAGTTTATCATTATAAGTTTTTCAAAACTACCCCTCAAAGGGGAATATAGGGGTGTTGAAGTTTGTGTGGAATAATTTGAATGCGCGCGCGGTCCGTTAACTCGAAACTCAGTGTTTATACTTAAGACCAAAAATAAAGAGTAACATGTATCAGGGTTTTTCGAAAATCTACCCCTAACGAGTCGAAAAGGGGTAGTTAATTTTACAAGGGAGGATTATAATGCGTGGCTTGATTAACTCGAAAATTGGCATAAATAATCTTTGAATCAAGTTATGGATAATCCCCAACGATTTTTCAAAATTCCACCCCTGTGGAGGTGAAAAGCGGGGGATACAGTTTATATGAAAAATCTTATTCCTTGAGTTAATAAACTTGAAACGTGGCACGAATACTTACCAAAATAAATTATAAAGATTGTCAGTTTTTTTTTCTAAACTACCCCCTAATAAGGGATTGGGGGGTTTCAAAGTTTGTATGGAAGAATTTTAGCGCGCAGTCTGATATACTCGAAACTCAGTATTTATACCTAATATTGAAAGTAAAGAATAATGTGTATCAGAGTTTTTTGAAAATCTACCCCTGACGGGCTGAAATGGGGTAGTCTATTTTTCAGGGGAGGATTATAATGCGTGGTTTGATTAACTCGAAAATTGGTATAAATAATTTTTGAATCAAGTTATGAATGAATAATGCCAAACGATTTTCCAAAATTCCACCCCTGTGGGGGTGAAAAGCGGGGGATACAGTTTATATGAAAAATCTTATTCATTTAGTTAATAAACTTGAAATTGGCCTAAGTAAGTAATAAAGTTTATCATTATAAGTTTTTCAAAACTACCCCTCAAAGGAGGACATAGGGGTGTTAAGTTTGTGTGGAAGAAATTGAATGCGCGGTCCGAGTAACTCAAAACTCAGTATTGATACTTTTGACAGAAAATAATTAATAATAAGTATGTAAAGTTGTCGAAAATTTACCACTGACGGGACAAAAAGGGGCAATTCAGTTATTAAGGGGAGGATTTGAACTTGAAACTGTATGTTACATTTTCACGCCTAAACCACTGAACTTCTGATTTGGCATAGAGATAGATGGCATCCTGGGGAAGCATATACATTTTATCCTGTTAGCACGTTCCCGTGGGATAATTTCCGACATCCACGCGGGCGAAGCCGCGGGCAGAAGCTAGTATCCATATATTACTAGGATTACTTAAAAAAGAAATGGCTGTCTCCATACATTTTGATTGCGTAGGTATTAAACTTTTTAAAACAGCAGATTTTTTTTAATAACGGGTGAAAAATTTCTACACTGGGGTCTAATCATGTACTGAATTTATGGTTACAGTTGGTGCGTCGATTTTCCTGCCAGCTTTTATATGTATAGATATTGTAGGTATTATTTGGAAAACAATACATCATCTGGGAAATAGGCCTAGAAAGTTAGACGGTCGTCGTCTCGGAGGACCAGATACACAACTATATATCATCACCGACAAGGATTAATAATATGTGCCTTGTAACTTTAACTTAACTCACAAAATCACAAGATATCATAAAAGATATTGCCAAGCATTTAGGACCTAATGGAATGGAAGTGTTGTAAATGATAATCTTGAAGAGAACAGTTTTTATCAATACTAAAAAAACAACTAAACTCATCCCATTTTCATTAAAAATATTTAAAAAAAAAACACAGTTACATCATGCCAGTATTCCCCGAAGGGTCAGCTAGAGGTGTACCCACAGTGAACCCACATTTGGCCAGTTATTGTTTAGTTTAGTTTTATGATCTTCCTGTGCGAGTCGCAATAAATACTTTTTCTTTCTTTCTTTCTTTATGTTCAAGTCCCACGTAATAGGGTGTGCCTACTGCCATGAACGGGGCACTAATCGAGACTCTGAGCTGCTACTGAGAAATTGCAGGTAGAAACACACAATAACACTTTGCTCAACCTGGGAATCGAAACCATACCTCATGCTCAGCAGTAGCGAATGCTATTACTAGACCAACGAGGCAGTTTAAAGAAAATCTTTGCTATATTTTCAATCAGATATTTAAGCCGAGGTCTTGTGCCTAAGTAATAACAGCCGCACGGGTCGATCGATCAGGTTAAGCTAATCTTGCCGCGGTTGGTCCGTGGATGGGTGACCATTTTCACAAACCAAGACCTCGGAAAGCACGTTAAGCCTTTGGTCCCGGCTGTCATTCGTGGATCTTTTACAGTCGTTACGGGTCGTCAGTAGCCCGAAAGTCTGACAACCAGTCTTACCAAGGGGTATCGTATTACCCAGTCACTGGGTTATGGAGGTCAGATAGGCAGTCGCTCCATGTAAAATACTGGTGTTCAGCTGCATCCGGTTAGACTGGAAGCCGACCCCCACATAGTTGGGAAATGGCTAGGCAGATGATGAACGGAACAAAAAAAAAACTACTGAATGGATTTGGTTGAAATTTGTCACACAGATACTTTATAACCAGGATTAACACATAGGATACTTTTTATCCCGATATTTCCACTGGATTGAAACTTATGCGGGTGAAACCGCGGGGCACAGCTAGAGCAAAAATAAATTTTCAAATCCGAGTACTGGTTCCAGCGTTCAAACAAACAAACATCCAAAAAACAAACTAACTCTTCAGCTTTATTATAAGTACATAGATAATAGCCTACCCCAAGAAAATATTCTGCTACCTTTAGTAATAGATAGGTACTTGCTACTAATACTCAACAACATCCATTACGTTTAAGATTAATTCAAGACATTAGATAACGTCCGACCTCCATCCAAAACTTACTCCTTCCCTGGTCAAATGCTCGATTAATGAGAGGCCTGTACAATTAAGAAGGGTTCACACTTAAATCTTTGTGCCTTTATAAATAGTTCGAGTGCGCCTTATACGTACTTAGGTTAATTTTCTTAGTCTTGGCCGTAATTGTTTTAGGTTTGTAGGGCTTTGTGCTAAATGTGAAAGGGTCAGGCTTATTTCAAAGGAAATCGTGTAAAGTTAAGTCCTAAAAATGTTTAAGATAGAAATCCGAGAATAGTTCTTCCATTAATAAATGTCTTTGAAAGAAAGAAAATACTAAACGTATTTTCTTTAGCGGTAAACATGACGCAAAAAAGAAAAAAAACACAAAAAAAAATGAAATGGTTGGGGGAAACATGCGTCACATCCACGCAAAACGGCTATTGCTCTTTCGCCCCCCGTTCACATGGCGATGATCAGTACCTTTGATATTTTACGGTAAAGTTAAGATGACACGTCAACATCTCACTATTCATATACGGTTAAAAACAAACGCAGTATGAAACTGCCTTGTACCTCCAAAATTATACAGTAAATTATCGTACTGATGATCACCACATGGTGATCATCATGATCAAATAATCATGATCAAACAGTGCTTTTCCGTCCGACATCATAGAAAATTTGCTTTTACACTCTTTCGCGTTAATATTACTTTAACATTCACATTTGAATGCCTAAAAATAATATAAGTTCAAATACCAACCCATATTTTTTTGTTATTACCACTGAAATACCTGAAATGTAGACGAAAACTAATTATTATTCAGTTGTTATTGACCTAGAAACTCCACCGTATATTAATGAAATAATAATGTATTTCAGTGGTGCATTTCACATGGGTTATCCTATTTTAAACTTTATGTAAAGGTGATGAGGGGCCTTTATGCAGTGTGAAATTTTCAGTCTACAATATTACCTACTAAAATTTTAGTGTTCGTTGTTTCAGAGTCGGAATGCAGCAATTTCAAGGTTATAAGAACATGAAGGTATGTTGAATAGTTTACCTTACCGCAACACTTGTAAAGAGTATTTCAGCACTTCCAATAAGACATGTTTTATAATACAGGACCGCTTGCTGGATGAGTGACTTTAATTTATAGTATGTGTAGATCTAAATCTATACATACTATAAATTAAAGTCACTTTACGTGTCTATCGTGACCGTGATGTTCTTCTTAATTATGCAAAATATTATGATGCGGTTTTCAACCTAATTTAGAGAATTTCCCCTTTATTTATAAACGTTGCTTAACATTCAGAGACGTTTAAATGTCAGAAATGTATGGTTAAACAGTCGCAAATCATTAGGTATTTAACTTCAATTAACGTAAGTAACGTTTATAAATAAACCCCATAATGTTTATGTGTAATTAATGAGAGAAATCTTAATGTTTTCTCAAGTCGTGGGAACAGGGCGGGTTGCTAGTGCATTAATAAATTTAGCAAAACAATTAAAATATTTTTATCTTTACTCTTTTTTATCATTATTAGGAGGGGCCCGTGGCTAAATAATAACAGCCGCACAGGTCGATCGGTCAGGTTAAGCTACGCTTGCCGCGATTGGTCTGTGGATGGGTGACCATCTTTACATACCGAGACCCCTCCGTGCCTCGGAAAGCACATTAAGTCGTTGGTCCCGGCTGTCATTCGTGGATCTTTGACAGTCGTTACGGGTAGTCAGAAGCCCGAAAGTCTGACAACCAGTCTTACCAAGGGGTATCGTATTACCCAGTAACTGGGTTGTGGAGGTCAGATAGGCAGTCGCTCCATCTAAAATACTGGTATTCAGCTGCATCCGGTTAGACTGGAAGCCGACCCCAACATAGCTGGGAAAAGGCTAGGTAGATGATGACTCTTTTTTATCATTATGGTTTTATTTAGGGAAGTAGGTATAACAAATAATTTGCTAAAGTGCGATATTTTACTTTAAAAAAAAAGGGAAATGGTGCCTATGGCTCGAAATTATATTACTAACTGTATTTTACTAACTGTTTGTTTATTCAAGTGAATTTAGCTCAAATTACAAAATGCTTCGACAATTTGTTTCACTAATTACTCGATTGGTGTAAATAGGATTTATAATTTTCACGCGCCATAAACTTCTACTTTCCTTATCGGAGAAATTAGAAAAGAAAATGTTGACATCAATTTTGTAATCTTGTTAAGAAATTAAACTTTGACGCTTAAATTAGATAACATAATGAGTTTTCTCGTTTTACTGGCTATCGTACCGTGATAAGCATCATCTGCCTAGCCTTTTCCCAACTATGTTGGGGTCGGCTTCCAGTCTAACCGGATGCAGCTGAATACCAGTATTTCACATGGAGCGGCTGCCTATCTGACCTCCACAACCCAGTTACTGGGTAATACGATACCCCTTGGTAAGACTGGTTGTCAGGCTTTCGGGCTTCTGACTACCCGTAACGACTGTCAAAGATCCACGAATGACAGCCGGGACCAACGGCTTAACGTGCTTTCCGAGGCACGGAGGGGGGTCTCGGTATGTAAAGATGGTCACCCATCCACAGACCAACCGCGGCAAGCGTAGCTTAACCTGACCGATCGACCTGTGCGGCAGTTATTATTTAGCCACTGGCCCCTCCGTACCGTGATAAGCGTTAGTCTTAAATAATATTAGTGCTATGAAAGATCTGTTACGTTTTGATGAAACTTATAATATTCTACACCCTGTCCATTGGGTTAACCGTTTTTAAAAGCTGTCTTAGAACGTAACTATTCCAGATTACGTAAAAGTAAACTTTAAAATGCGTAATAAAATAAATACATAAACTGCCTTATCTTATTGAATTATCTTAATTATGGCTTCTTACAGACATTTTAATACCGTGCGTGTATCAATCAAAGTATTGTGTGTTGCTAAAATCACTAGTTCCATCTGTCAAAAAACGGTTTACCTAATGGACAGGGTATAGAGTACTCCACGTCTACGTGTTTGGTTTTATGCCTCAAATTCTTGAGACAAGGAAAAGTTTATACTGTCGCCTATAAGAGAAACGTCTATAAATCATAGCCATCTCAAAGTTTTGTGTTGTCACGAAACCCGCCATGACACTTTCCTTCAACTTCCCCGGTTTTCACGTCATCATACTTCATATTACAGAGGTGTTGCATCCTATCCCTCATCTGCCAAGCCTTTTCCTAACTATATTGGGGTTGGCTTCTAGTCTAACCGGATGCAGCTGAATACCAGTATTTTATATGAAGCGACTGCCTATCTGACCTCCACAGCCCAGTTACTGGGTAATTTACGTTACCCCTTGGTAATACTGGTTGTCAGACTTTCGGGCTACTGACGACCCGTAATGACTGTCAAAGATCCAAAAATAACAGGGACCAACCACGGCTTAACGTGCTTTCCGAGGCACGAAGGGGTCTTGGTATGTGAAGATGGTCACCCATCCACGGACCAACGGCGGCAAGCGTAGCTTAACCTGATCGATCGACCCGTGCAGCTGTTATTACTTACCCACAAGCCCCTTTTGCATCCAATCCCTGACAGAATGATTTCTTTATAACCTACTCAGTGTAAGAGATGACCTCTTCCACTCATAACCTGCATACACAGCTTTACTTTGTTCAATATTTAACTCCTGATTTCCCATAGGAAATAAGTAGCAGTAAACATGACTTAATGTGAAGCAAGTAAAGTAACTATATGACTTACATTAAAATGTAGTATAGTATGAATTTGTTAGGTAGTTACGACAGCAGCTGGCCTGATAAAATTATGGGTAGGTAAACTTTGGTTTTACAAACTTTGTTATCGAACCCTTTTGCGTGAAGTATTTAATAGTTAGAGAGGGTATGGTCTCAGTTTAGAGAATATTAATTATTCTTTTAGTCAACCTTGTGTTAAAAAGTGGTTGATTTCAGCGTTTCCTGGTATCTATCAGTTTTCAGTTGGTCAACAATGGGCCAACAAGACAAGTTTAGTAAGTTTTTGTATAGAATCAAGTGATCTATAATTATTTTTATTTATAATCTGCATTATCGATTATAATCTTCCTTCTCCATAAGTGAGAATTTATACTGATTATTATGTGTTTGCAGCTTCCCAAATGATACTTGTTTAACATAAACTTAATATCATGCCTACAATCCCCGATGGGTTAGGCAGGCCTAGTACCTATAGTATACCCACAATTAGTCAGTTATTTTTAAGTTCCATGTAACAGGGTGCGAGCCTATCAAACTTATTTTTTATATTATTTTCGAATTCAATGGTATAAAATGGTCCTAATAATGTTATGATTTGTGGTTGAAGAATCTTTATTTTTACTCCAAATAAATTTACTACAAATTTCACTTAATCTATACATATAATAAAATCGTAGGAAAGTCAAAACTGTACATTGAATATTTTTTAAAAAGAATGCTTGGGGCGTGATCTACAATCGATATCGAAGCCAAAAATACAGTTTTTACAATTTTTGTCTGTGTGTCTGTTTGTCTGTATGTATGTCCGGGCTAAACTCAAAAAGTACTGCATGGATTTACTTCAAATTTTGCATGAATATTACCAAGAGGTCGGGTTTACATTAATTTTACATATTATCACGCTATCACCTACGGGGGAGGAGCTGTGAATCTTTGTTTTTCTTACGCATTCTGTGACAGCGTGTAATCTAACGACGCATATTTAAATGTTGTTTTTGAGTAAGCCATGCTATTATCTAGCTTTACATTATAAAAACTACGCCATTTAAGTAACTTGGGCAGAGAAACATAGTTTAATGAATGTTAGTAGTATAATGACAATATTGATAGCAGCGCCATCTATGAGATTTCATAAAAATCAAATCAACTTACATGTTAACACTTTTGGAAATTAATAATTTAAATTTGATCATGTTGGCGACGTTAGTAGTTAGTTATTCTTAAAATTCATAGATGGCAATGTGCATTTTCTTCATAAAAGTTGTATCCTATAGTTCGTTTCGACAAATTCAAGTTCCAACAAAATCCTCAAAAACTTGAGCAGAGTTGAGGAAGACAATTTAAAAAAACACGCTCTGTGAAGTCGACCAGTTTGCGAGATCCCTTACGTATGACGAGGTGCCTTCATATTACACGTACGACAAGCAAAGGGGTGTATTTAACCGACGTCGACGAGGAGGTGCTGTGGAAGGTTTTCCGGGAATTTTCAAGGACACCGCATTGGGTAGGGTTTATACCGTGCATCCGAATAATGGCGAATGCAATTTTCTGCGGTTGTTACTTAACACTGTCCGAGGCCCAACGTCTTTCACCTTTCTGAGGACATTTGATGGCGTGGAGTATCTCACTTACCGCGCAGCCTGCGTAGCACGTCACCTTCTCGACGGTGACCAAAATTGGGATGACACCCTCGCGGAGGCGAGCGTCAGTGACAGTCCCTGACGCTTTGCCGTCATCTTGGTGTTTTGTGGAGTCGCGAACCCGGTAGCTTTGTGGGAAAAGTATCACCATCATCTATCTGTCTGAAGATTTTTTACGAGCTTTGAGGCGTGCTACTGGAGACGAAGTCGAAGTAACTGATGAACGCGTGCTGAACACCTGTCTCAGTTCACTTCAAGATGTGGTAATTTCTATCGGCGGCAATCCACTGATCGAATATGGGTTACCAGCTCCCCAATTATCACCGCATCAAGACCGTGGAAATCGGGAGTATAACGCTGAGACAAATTACGATCCGGGCGAAATGACCACCATACGAAATGACCATGTCGCTTTGTTCTCTTCAGAGCAAAAACACATTTATGACACCGTCCTTGAAAGCGTTGGGTAAAACCAGGTTAAAATGTTTTTCTTGGATGCTCCTGGTGGAACAGGAAAAACATTTGTTACCACTCGCATACTTGCAGAGGTCAGGAGGCAAGGCAAAATTGCTATTGCTGTAGCGTCGTCGGGAATCGCTGCCACACTGCTTCCGGGTGGCAAGACAGCCCATGCCATGTTTAAAATTCCCATCGATTTAGAGAGCGCTGAAATGCCTGTTTGTGGTGTGTCACGTAACAGCGATAAGGGACACGTGCTCAAGGATTGCTCTCTGATCGTATGGGATGAGTGTACGATGGCCAATAGGAAGGCAGTTGAGGCCGTGGACAGAACCCTGCAGGACATCCGCAGGAACGAACATTTGATGGGCGGTGTCACAGTTCTGTTCAGTGGTGACGCGGGTATCGAGGGCTGACGAGGTGAATACTTCTTTGAAACGATCTTCGTTGTGGTCACCAGTTAGTACGCTGCGCTTGACGATTAATATGAGAGCTCGGCTCGGCGGCAATGCTCAAGAATTCTTTGATGTCCTTCTTGGCGAAGGCACTCTATCAGAAGAGAGAGGTGGACAGGTGGTTCTTCCAGAGTCTCTCGGTAGAGCGTCAATCCAGCTTAGAAGAACTCATTCGCTGTGTGTACGGGAATATCAGTCGTATACCGCACCAGCAGAATTCTTGGGTGTGTGAGCATGGCCATTTTGAGACCCAAAAATGATCAGGCTGCAGCAATTAACGAATGCATTCTCTCGGAAATTGAGGGGAATGAAGTGGTCTACACATCGATAAACACTGTTGTCGAGCAAGATGACGCCACACATTATCCCGTGGAATTTCTGAACTCCCTGTCAGCAAGTGGACTTCCAGCGCATACCATCAAGCTGAAGGTCGTTGTTCCGATTATGCTTCTTCGGAACCTATCTCCTCCGAAGTTGTGTAACGGGACCCGCCTTAAAGTCATCTCGCTCCACAGACACACCATTGAGGCGGAAATTCTTACGGGTTGTGGCGTCGGCGAGGCAGTATTTATACCACGCATTTCCCTCTTACCTCATAACTTCCCGTTCCAGTTCAAGCGCATACAACTTTATGCGCTTGAACTGGAACGGGAAGTTATGAAGTTATGAGGGACACTCACGGGGAACTCCCCGTGAGTGTTTGCTTTGCGATGACCATCAATAAGTCGCAGGGGCAGACACTGAGGGCAGCGGGTGTCGACCTCAGGACGAGTTGCTTCTCACACGGCCAACTGTATGTCGCTTACTCCCGCGTCACCAGTCCTGACTCTCTTTAAATTTTAGCTCCTGGCAGCATAACTACCAACGTAGTTTATAGGGAAGTATTGTAAGGTATGATACCTTTGTACGTATTTTTACTCTTTTGTGTCCTGGAATGTATTCCTGCATTATTTTCTCTGTTTCCTTCAGTCACATCTTTTTTTTTTTTTTTTTTTGAGGATGGGAAATCATCAAATGACTCCTCCCGCTCTGGGTGGAGCAGAAGGGAGTGTCAGACTTTTACTGACTAAAACCCACCCGTGTTCCTTCCTTAGCCCTTTATGTTCCAGGGCAGCGGTAAACCCTTTCGGATGGTCCCGCTACCCTGGCAGGCTTCGGCCCTGTGGGGCCCCGTCACTTGCTGACATCTCTTTGAGGCGCGCGTGGAACACGAACACGCCATCCGGCACGGGCCTAGTCCTGATCGGACGGAGAGCTACCCATTACTCTCCGCCCGCAGGCCCGCGCCTACGGTGGCCGGGAGTCGTCACGCGGCTCCCGACGCCCGGAGCGTCTCCCGCGGCGGCTGAGGCGTGAGGTGCGCAAGGCGCGTTCCCTCGCCCACCCCGCCACCTCCTTCGCTAGCATGACTGCTTCGCAGAAGGAGGTGACTGCCTCCCACTCCCTCTCACCCCGGACCATGGCTTGAACCAGGGCCGGGCGCGAGAGGTCGCCGCCGCTGCCAATCGCCTCTACGAGGACACGGCGGTGCTCTGCCCAAGCAGGGCAGACCTCCACCGTATGCTCCACCGTGTCCTCTGGGCGATCCTGACAGTGGTGACACCCGGGCGTCTCCTCCCGCCTGATGATGTGCAGGAACCTCCCGAAACAACCGTGTCCGGAGAGGACCTGCGTCAGGCGGTAGGTGAGAGCGCCGTGACGTCTCTCTAGCCACTCCTCAAAGAGGGGTCTTACCGCCGCTATCGTGGCGTGCCCTGCGCTGGGTTGCGATAGTCGCTCCTTCCATGCCGCCATGAGATCGCGCCGGAGGTTCGTCCGCTCCGCCGCGGTTTGCCGCGGATGCGGAGTTTCCCCCCGGCGTAGTGCCTCCGCGCGCCAATCATATAGGCGCGCGAGGACTATCGCCTCCAGATCCCATGGTGGCAGCCCGGCAAGGAGGCTTGCTGCCTCGCCTGAGATCGTGCGGTAGCCCCGGATCAGCCTTACGGCTACCACCTTTTGGGGCGCGTTCAGATAGTGTGCGGCTCGAAGCCGCAGTGAACGCGCCCATACCGGGGCCCCATATAGGGCCATGGACCGCACGACCCCCGCGTAAAGCCTCCGGCAGGAGGCGTTTGGCCCCCTCAGGTTGGGCAAGAGCCGCTTTAGGGCGGCCCCGGCCCGTTCCAGTTTGGGGGCCAAACGTCGGAAATGCTCGACGAAGTTCCATCGGCTGTCGAGGACGAGACCCAGGTACCTCATCGTGGTCTCGACGCCGATGTGAACCCCTCCTACCACTAGTTGGGATCCCGGAGGTGGCCCGTACCGAGGCCCATGAAAGGACATGGCCTCGGACTTGTGCAATGCCACCTCGAGACCCAACCGCCGGATCCTTTCCACGACTATCGCAACCCCGCGTGTCATCGCGTCGGCCGCCGCCTGATGCGACCTCCCCTGCGCCAGGACCAGCGTGTCGTCAGCGTAGCAAACTACGCTGACGCCTTCAGGGAGGTCCGCCCGCAGCACCCAGTCGTAACCGATGTCCCACAGGAGCGGCCCCAGAACCGATCCCTGTGGGACACCGCACGACATCTCTCGCCGGTTCCAGTTCCCGTCGCGACCGGGGTAGATGACGGCTCTGTCCGTCAAATACGCCCCGACTACTCGACGGAGGTAGGTCGGCACCCGGTGGTACCGGAGTGCCTCCCCAATGCAGCTCCAGGGCAGGGTGTTGAACGCGTTGGCGATGTCGAGTGACACCGCCACGACCACCCCACCCCGGGACACCGCGTCCCCCGTCGTGAGGGCTCTTACGCGCATGATGGCGTCCACCGTAGAGCGCCCCTTGCGGAAGCCAAACTGGCAATCCGCAAGATCCGGCCCAGTCCCCACAAGGTGCCCGACGAGGCGGCCCGCAATCACTCTCTCAAAGAGCTTGCCAACCTCGTCGAGCAGCTTCAGTCACATCTTATGACTGAACTCAGCAGGATTCCCATATAACTCTCTTCACTTGCTTCGCTTGCAAAAAAAAACTTATATTTTAATGCTATTTTAAAAGTTGTTTACTTATAATGCTATAGCGACACTGGCATCTTAGGTATTTTTGGTGCTGTAGAGCCTTCACGCAGACGACGTCGCGGGCAGCAGCTAGTGTGAAATATTTTAACTAAGTATATAATAATGATGACATTCATGAGCGTACGGACACGCACATGTATTAAAAGAAGACAACAATAATAGCAATGCTTAGCCTTGGCCAGAGGCTAAGCATTGCCATACAACGTGGCAATGCCGCCAGTGTCTTGCCATACAACGTGGCAATGCCGCCAGTGTCTTAGGTACATTACCAGTCGACAGCAATGTGGATGAATTTTTCGACGCTATATTTTAGTTTGAAAATAGTTTTAGTTAATTTAACAATAATTAACGTACATAATCAAGACATCGAAGGTAGCAGCAAAGGATTTAAACGGATTTAAATTAATTCAAAATATAGATTGAAAGAAAAAAATAATAGATAAAATGAGCTTAGTGGTGTTCTCTAAATCTAAATCTACACATATGTATAGTAAATTAGTAAAGAAGTCAAAACTGAATATTTACATACATTGAATAATTTTGAAAAAAAGTCATTGCTACGAGTCTGATGCCGAAAATATGGATTTTAGAATTTATGTCCGTTTGTGTCTTTGTCCGGCTTGTTCTGGATTGGCTCAAAAACGGCTGAACGAATTTGGATGAAATTAGGCACAAATATTTATAACTTGAATTAACACACAGGGTACTTTTTTTACTGGTAATACGTTGCCGTGGGATATTTTCCGACTTCGTGGCTAACGACGCGAGTAAAATCTCGTACCTATTTTAACATTTTAGGACATATTTTTATGGAGTTCTAGGTAGGTACTGTTTATTTTACAAAAATATATCCGTGGGAGCACAACAAAAACAGGCCCTGCTAGTTACTGGACTAGCCCAGTAAAGGTAATCAAAACATCACTTAGCCATATGGAAAATGTGTTGTGTTAAGGAAACAGGCCCACATGACGTCATCTCTAGTTTAAGTGTTAGAGATGAGAACACTAAATATGTTTGATATACTGATGTAGTATAAAGTGCTATCGTTTAGGTAGTTAGAATGCTTCCTACTAACTACGTTGTTGTAATCGCCTTTAAAGTTTGCTTTTATCAACGTTGATGGGTTTTGAGCTTGAGAGTTAGAAAGTTAAGGTCTTGACACGATGCTTTCTAATTGTAGATGACCTTCTCCTATATAATGTTTTCAGGACAAGTCTACAATTACTGTCATCCCAATCAATGCAAGCCAAGATGTAACAACAAAAGATCGTTGTATCAGAAGGAAAATTATTAAACTGTCTTGGAAATCGTAACCAAAGACATAGGTCCGAATTGAAGGAGTAGTAATGCCTGACAGAGATTACTTTTCCACCGTAGGAACACAGATGAGGACGGAAGAAAGCTATACAGGACTGTATAATATAATATAATAATATAATATCCCTGGACATTTCACACAGCGCCATCTAGTCCCAAGCTAAGCAACCTAATGCTTGTGTTAATATGGTAACAAGATGGCTGATAAACTACTTATATACATTTTTTTTTTGTAAATACATACATATTACAGATAGAAAAACACCCAGACTCGGAACAAATACATGTAGGTCATACAAATATTTGTTCCGTGCGGGAATCGAACCCGCGACACGCAGCGCAGCAGTCAATCGCTTAACCACTGCGCCAACCGTGCCGTCAAATGAGCCCTCGTTAGTCTGTGTGTTTTATCATGCATGCTCCAACTCCTATCCTGCCCTCTGTGTCCCAATGCATGCAGTTAAAGCGACCTCGGCGCTGCTACTGACAACGCCGTGGAAGTAGCAAAGTTTTGGGCCAACAGGTAAAATTCAGTCGTGCCAGTGACATGAAGAAGAAGAAGATTGTGCATAGCATAATAGATAGATATGCTAACATTGTCATGAACACGCATTGCTGAGGTTTAGTACCCACCTCCCAATTTAGAGCCAACATTTTCGACCAACCAAAAAATCCTTCATTGTAACTTTGAATTCGAAACAGCGATTGTAACTATAATATTACCTATTAAAAAAGTGTCAGCCCAACCACAAAATACGAGACAACGTTTGGAAGAAGAGGAAAAAAGGAACCTAAATTTATATTTTCCTCTAAATTAAAGGTAGAAGCGGAATAGAGCTATAAACCATCAACACAAAAGGGTAATGTGGCCAATTTATTATTGTCAAAACTCACCACCTAAAATTTTTGCCAACTGAAAAACCGATTCAATTTAAAAGTAGGAACGGAGATTCCTGCTTCAAAATCGAAACTGACGATGATTGGTTTAAAGTTTTCGACATGCAATCATTTCCTCCTTACCCAGGCTGTCTATAATAAATCTTTCCGTCGCCGAGTTTGAAGTCTCCACTTCAAAACTTTGGATGTTCACTTGTCTTCCAAACTCGTCAATCAATTCCGTCAGTTATTCTTTTGAAAGCTACATCTGTTTATGATGAAAAGGAACAAATTATATTGAAGCAGATTAGATTATTGGCCGTTTTTTATAAATGCCTGCAATTACTACCGTATTGTGTGACGTCAATTAATAATACTTATGAACTGTAATTGACCAGCTGTTATAGGAATTAGAAAGTTGACAGTCAAAAATGTGACAGGTTGACACATATCAATAAAATATATTAAATGTAAAGTTAATTATTGATGAATGTTAACCGTATAGTTCGGTAGCGCCCCCGAATGGACCCGAACACACGAACCTCCGCTGGCTCAGTAAGGGGTCCCATTGGACCTTGAAATGACGACATACGACACCCCTAATGATAATGTAAATATTGATTATGCTACCCATCAAATCTTATGAATGTGCGTTAATTAAGAGAGTTGGATAAAAAACTCATATGTTATCGCCATTCAATCTTCCATATTTAGCGCGCAAGTTTATTAATTTACCTTTATTAAATTCAAGTCTGTAAATGCGATAATCGCCATTTTGATGACAGTGGCGGTCGAGGCTAAAAAACATAAAAATTGGGGATTTCGAAAATCCAAACTTCACCACAGGGGCAATGAATGATACATGATTTAATTATTTGACGAATTCATCCATTGTTCATGTTAAATAAGTAGTGGTAATGTAGTTTTTTGATATCTAAAGTCGAAGTTTCGCGCCAATCGTGCGTGTTTACATTTTTACTTTTCACAAAAGTCACACACACACATGTAGATAAGATGTAAAATGTGAAAAATATTATTACAAATATTATAAAAAACACGAAAATGCCCAAATCATAACGTAATATTGAAACACAGGTCCAATAACACGTATTATTTATTACCACTACTTAATTTGTGTTCAAAATCGCCGACCATTGTTGTTTTTTTTTTTCGTAATGATGTGCGAAAGCGATTATGCCAAACGATTTTTTTTTTAATTTCAATTGACCCGAGTAATTAATATGACGAATGTCAGAAATCGATTCTCAGAAATTGAAATAAAATTATTTTAAGCATTAAATACAACAAGCATTATTTATAATAATGATTTATACTTTCCTAATGTAATTTTAATCGTTTTTTGGACATTATATTGAAACTGAGTCAATAACAGAGGACCTATGACCATAGATAGTCATTTATTCAATTTCGCGCCAAATTGTTTCTATATTTGAATTTATATTCGGAATGCGCTCGCTATTCAAAAATATTTTTATTTATTGTGCAATTATTAATTTTTGATAGGTACTTTCTAATATTTTGCTACAGAATGCCCAGTATACATTTTTAGATAGGCTTAGCAAAAGTTTGGGAAACCGCAAACACTTTACATTTCATTATTTTTTTTTAGCTGTATGAGCTTGGTAGTTTTTATTTATATTAGTTTACTTGAGTAATAGAAATTGTTTACTTTTTGTGGTAGTTTCCCAACGAAATTTAAAAAAAATAACTGGCCAAGTTTATGTCGGACAGTGAAAGGTCCCGTACTTGGGATGAATATTTACGCATGCACAGCGCATATCATTAATTTGATTGACTGCAGAAATAAGTTGTATTTCATAAAAGTTCTCGAAAAAACTGTAAAAAACCAAGTTAATTCTGCGGTTTTAAACGAAAATATCTCATATCTCAAAAACGATTGACTTTAAAAGTTAAAGTCAATTAGAAACATCTTTATAATTTTAATAATAAGTTCCAACAATACCTCCCACACGCTTGTGTGCATAGATTTTTTTCAACCCTCGGGCACATGCATGGGGAATGCTACCTCTAATTATGTTTATCGTAATTTTACTACACCATTTTGCGTGCATAGAATACGAATACGATATAGTGTTATTAACACTCGTTAACGTCTACGAGTAAAATGGTTAATGGCATTAACATCCGAACGCACGCACAGACTGACATGACGAAATTATGGGTTCCGTAAAAGTATTTTCAGATCATTTAAATTAGAAATCAGACAATTAAAGTTCTTAAAATTTTATCCCAAGCTACAGAACGGCAGCTTGGGACATAAGGAGTGCCTACTTTGTCCCACAACGCGCGTCCACGAAAACGCCCGCGTTAAGCCTGTAAGAAAGGCTGGCCGGTGCAAATTGGTCAAAATCTAGATTTTACGGTTAGTTTAGGTTTGTACAGACGGCAGAGAGGCAGAACGACCGGCACATAGACAGACGGCCACATAACTTTTGTTTTAGTTATTAAGCAAATATATTTAAAACCCCCACAACAAGCCCTTTCATTTGATATGTCACACAGATGTACAGCAAAGATTTTTTTTTAAATTTTTTAGTTTGCCCCCCAAGTGTGACCCCATTTTCAAAATTAATTTATTTACGTTACACGTCCGTCTTTGGGTCACAGAAATTCATATGTGTACCAAATTTCAATTTAATCGGTCCAGTAGATTCGAAGCAAATAAGAAAAGACAAGACCCACAGACACAAGTGATCCTGCAAGGGTTCCGTTTTTTCATTTGGACGTACGGAACCATAAAAAATTACACACCTAACCACACCGTACGTGTACGTGTACATACACGTACGGTAATTAAAATGATTAATTTCAAAAATAAATTAATTCATGAAAAATATACCAAAGAGGATTTATATAGTTTCTATACCTTTTTTATTTTTTTTTGCAAATTCCGATTATCGATTAGACTTTATGCAATTTTTGAATCGAAATAAGAAAACTGGACGGATGGTCAGCACTAAGAAGTGTCATGTCGAAACACAATTTTTTGTAATTTTTATCAAGACTTGATTGCGTTTTATAAGTAGTTTAAGTAAGAAAAATGGTAAAAGTAAGAACGCGGAGAGAATGATAATATCTTTATTTTTCCCTTTTGCATCTTTTCAGCAAGAGAATAGGTTGTGTATGTACATATTTCCAGCGAGTTTAAGGTGCCTACCTTTTGGATAGGTGTAGTAATACCTATTTTATACAACTTTCGTAGTAGACTAACGAAGTTTGACCGACCTCAACAAATAATTAAAGATATTTGCCACAAATATATTGTATAAAATAAGCGCGGAAACATATTTTTCTTAATAAATTTGAATGTTGAAAGTTGATGTAATTTACTGAATTTCATGACGTAATTCGCAAAATCCCGTCGAGTCAGCTGATATGTCATATGTCAAAATCTAGTCGAGCAGAGTGGCATACATTTCTGAATGCGCCATGACGAATAGAGAATTATGGAAGGAAACGACATTTTGCACCAACCCCAAATAAATTGGGATAAAGGCGAGATAATGATGATGTTTTAATGCCGCAGTATGAAATTGTAAGCCTACAGACTGAAGAGAAACGTTGCCTGTTAAAAACAAACAAGCATCTGCCACATTATTAAAAAATATTCGTTCCGTTTATTACGGCCAGTCGTTCGTTTAACACTGGGCATCCTTAATTAACTGTGTGAAAACTTAAAGTAAGTAACCACTTAGTTCTCGCAAACGACACCCACAGGTAAAGGTAGATATGTACTTTTTTTACCTGGAGCTACAAAGATAAAATTAACTTTACTATTATATACATAAAAGCGTTTTTTGTGTAAAGGATAGTATAATTTTACCGTAATTTTTCTTATCTACATATTTAGCATTTATTTGAAGTACCTGAAATATGAATATGAATTACTACTTTAACTAAAGCCTTGACGTATTTATTTTTATCGCACGAGTGAGCTAGGAACAACTTTAATGGTTGAAATTATTTAAATAATGTGTCAAACGAAAATGGTACTTTATAACGTTAACGTATTTAGTTTATATTTGTAATTTTGTTTCGTGTCACCGTCACAAACCGAGACGGTGGAATTTCCACAACTGCGGGTCGCGAAAGAAATCCATTGTTCTAGGGATGCGACACCGCGAAAGTTAAAATCCGCTCCACCAGTCCGATAAATGAGGCTCATTTCCACCAAGTGTTTACTTTGAGTCCTCATCAAAATTTTGTTGAGTGACTTATTCCTGGTGTATTCAATAACATCTCTCTCCATATACATTTCAAAATGGAAAATCTTTTTGAAGTTACGAATTCGAAATCGTTTTTCGAAGTCAGTTTCAATTTTGCTATTCTTTGCGACGGTAACTTTGGTCAGACGAATAAGTTGGAAATATTATTGCAGCGCTAAAAAGTTCGCTGTGGATGAGTTTGTGAGAATATTTTAATGAATTTTCCGATATTATTGTACTTTTTGAAGTTCGGGCATAAAAATAGAATCTGAAGAAATCATAATAAGATAAATATTGTTCATAATCAACAGTTTAGTAACTTTCTGTTCTTTGGTAAACACGCCAACATATCATCGCCTACTGCCGATATCAGACGGTTCACTGGAGAGTAACTTTTTTTTCAGTGTCGTACGAACGTGTTCGCACACTGAACAAAACTAGGAATAAACAAACGTTCATCTACTCGTTTTATTTCATTTTTCGATCATTGAGTATGAGAATGTAAGATCTCGAGAGCCGAAATTCAACATCGTTGGATCGGTTCACTCATGAATTAGTTGATCACTTTTGATTCATTTTATGTTCGGACGTTCCACTTCGAGTGTCAGATGCCGAATTAAAGGCTTTACAAACACACAAGCTTTACACCGTAAGCGCGGGCCTGCGGGCGGAGAGTAATGGGTAGCTCACCGCCCGATCAGGACCAGGCCCGTGCCGGACGGCGCGTATGTGTTCCACGCGCGCCTCAAAGAGATGTCAGCACGAGTGACGGGGCCCGATAGGGCCGAAGCCGGATCGTCCGAAAGGGTTACCGCTGCCCTGGAAAAAAAAGGGCTAAGGAAGGAACACGGGTGGGTTTTAGTCAGTAAGAGTCTGACACTCCCTTCTGCTCCACCCAGAGCGGGAGGGGTCATTTGATGATTTCACATCCTGAAAAAAAAAAAGGCTTTACAAACATCAATAAAAAAAACAGCATTCTAGAATTCATCCATTTAAAATGCCAGTAGGTAAATACCAGCTACAGGAATGCAAACAAATTGTAAAGTTTAACAAAAGGAGACTTAAGTCTAGTCTTCTTTATACCTACTTCAATCATTTCCTCCACTATTCTCTTGGACTTGTGAAGTTTCAAACTTACGACATCTAATTTGTACTACTTTCGTAGTTATTTGTTCTGGCTAACAATACTAGGAACGTTCCCGATATGTTTTATTTTTATTGTCTCTTGTTTTTCGAACGAATTTTGGTTGTAGTTGTAGGAATTACGAACTGTGTTTGAAAAGGTCCTGGGGCCTAAATAAATAAGAGAAGGTACAAAGAGACCTAATGCTTTTGTTTGCTTGTCGCCGTAGAAATTGCCTAGAGGGCGCGTTTTAAGTTCTAAATATGGAGTAGTATGAATCACGCTTGACTCTCTGTCCACATTTAGGATACCTGGGGGTCTACTCCGAAGTAGTATCGGCCGAATGTTCCGCCGTTTCCTGCCACGAGGTTACTATTTGGTTCAGTCGGTGCCGATCCTACACTCCTACACTCTTTCGAATATTGACTATGGTCCCGACCCAACGGAGCCGATCCGAACTTTTTTCGCATTTTTCAATTATATTCGGTTCGGCCATGTGTCGGTCCGATCCGAACATTCGCACTTTGCACTTCAGAGTAGGCCCCCTGGTGTCGTGAGTTCGTTCGTCGTCGCTGCCGTTGCGTCAAGGAAATTGTTATTGATAAGCAATCGTGGTGGTAGTATGCTGATGTTTTGTATTGACATGTCCTGAAACGGCTGCGACTTACGTTTTACGTCGTAGGCAAACCCAGCAAGCGCTTTACTTTATGAAAATTATTTCGTCACTAAAACGGTGAAGGAAATCATCGTAAGGAAACCGGAACGTTCTAGAACTAAAAATTCGAAGACACGAGTCTAGTGAATCGTTATTTTTAAGGTTTAATCGTGTTACTCACAATTTATTAACCTTATAAAATGATGTTTTCAAGACACATGATGCTACAGTTTGTCTTTTCTTTAATACACACAGGTACATAATTAAATTCCTATGAAAGATGTTCCAAGCTTCAATATTTTTTCATTTATTTGAGTACATAATATACCATACATAATATCTCTCATAAACAAACAATTGATTATAAAAGCAGAAAACTCTAATTTTCACGTTTGAAGGTTGCTATTAGTTTCTATTTATGAGACTAATGAAAGAAACAGAAATTGTGTCAATCATAGACATTAATAAAATTAGACAACATTTCTGCGTTTCGTGAATGAAAATAATTAAATTTAGAGGCTGTTAATATAATTTGTATTTTATTACTAACGGTTCATGTTCGTCCAATTACCTGCTATTGATTAGATAATCATCTCCAATCGATCGAAATTGATGTTCCTTTACGGAATCAATGAATGGTTTATCGGTCACCAAATGACAAGCAGAGAGAAAGAACATAAATTACATGACTTTTGGTGAGTTAAGAATAATACCATTCATGTGTTCATCTTCATCATCCACGGCCAGACTTCATCCAGTGCTGGGCATAAGCGTCTCTTGTCTTGTGCCAATCGCCACGCTCTTGTGCCAGTCTCATCCAGGCTTAGCCCGCGATGACAACAAACTCGTCTGACCATATCGCGGGCGAACAACCGACATCTCGTCTTGGACGCTACTCTGTCACATCCTTAATCCACCTGTCATCACTTCACCTTGGTGTCCTACCCTACTTCATTGGAGTTCCATAATACGCTTTCCGATATCGAAGACCTTCGTCTTCTACGTATCTCGACGTTCGGAACTCTGTCTATTCATGTGTTGTGTTGTGTGTTCACTTTTGAGAAATTCAAAACTTGAAGTATTGTTAACGTCACATTAATTGATTATAACATAATCCCCTGTAATGAACGACCGTAAGGGGTGCCATAACCGACATAACATAATTACAATGTACCCTCGTCCATAAACTCTCAGGAAGCATTGAGGGACTTAACACATTACTAGATTTATGAGTTATGGTCAAACTTGAGTTAAACTTGTTACTCAACAAACCCACTAAATATTTCAGGACATTTTACATAAACTAACCACTAATGCCGACCAATGTACTTACTAACATCTTTAGTATCTCCAAGCAACCGAACTTGGGGTATTTATTCGGCCGAACTTTAGTTTTGCGAACTTTTAAAGTACTTCCACTGTTCAGTTGGTGTAACAAAGGTAGTTGAGGAGAGTTGAGTCTAACAAATGGGCATCGGACGGAATTAAATGGCGGGGAAACGGCGTAGGTTCTGGGATCTCTTGTTATGCTAATATTTGGCCTCGGGTTATGACAAATTGTGATGCATTCTATGAAAAACCCGGAGGACGCGACCGTGACGGATCTAGTCAGTAGATGTGCCCGAATAAAAACTTCCTATCTACATCTTAGAGCGGCTTCATCTTTCCGAGGGATCACACAAGGACAGTATGCTCAATATTTTTTCTTTTACTGCCTTTTAAGTCTTTTGTGTTGATGCAAGGCACGTGTACACTGCCAGTCAGTAATTGTGTTTTATGTAGGGAGCGTCTTAAGTCCTCGATCCTGACAAATGTCAGTGAGTGTCTTCATCCTTTAGTAAGATTGAGGCGTGGCGCTGGTGTAGACTTTTAAACAGATAGCGTAGGAATAGTTGTGTTATGACTACCTACAAGTATGTATCAGCCGTTTTACCTACGTACTTTTTATATTAAATATATAGAAAATCTTTAAGACAGTGTTACACCCGAGAACAAAAAATAGTGAAAAGTAAGACCAGTACTTTCGCAACGTTTCTCTTCGTGAGAAAAACTCAATTTGTTTTTCGGCAAACTACTTTTTTAGGGCATATGCGATCCCCCATCTATCATTGTCCCAAATCTGTCCACATTTTCAAGTTACACCCAGTATAATTAAGAAAGGCCTTTTATTTAATATTCATTAAAAGCTTCCCAAGGCCAGTTTCTAATCATTTGTTTGTGCTATACTTGGAGCACTAACGAATTTTAATCCAGGCAAGTTTTACGACCAAACGTTGATTTACAAAGGAAAATGGAATAATCTTAGAAAGGTATCACTGTCATTGGTGTGGCCTCTATTCAGATCTAAGGACAAAAGCGTCTTTGTAACAAAGGGGTCTTGTTAAAACTATAATATCCAAGGAACCCTGGCGTGAATATAATTTAATACTGAAGAAAATTGCTTATTTAAGAATAATAGCTTTTACGTCGTATTGCATTACGGCTATGCTATCATGTATTATGGCCCTACTCGAGGCCTGTTTAGTTGTGGACTTAAACGGAATTATGAACACTTGAAACTGCGAGAGCGAGTTGAATTACTCTTTGGAGAGTATACTGCGTGAGGGTAAGCTAAGTTCGTAACATAGGCTTTGTTGTTATTTGTTAAAAACTCTTTTATTGTTCCTTATTACGGTTCATACGCATAAGGTGCTAACGGATTATTACTAAGGAGACTGGCTGACTTTTCCAACGCCTGATAATTTTATCTGAGGAATAGTTTTGAAATTTTGACAGTTCTTACATACAAAATCTGTCAGACGTCATTTTTATTCTACGAATAAAAATAATTATCTGTCGATGGAAAAACAGCCCTTAGTCTAGAATGTATTCCACTGAAAATAATTTTATTGTCTTTTTTTTTCTCTTATCCTTATTATGAGAATTCAAAAAGACGCTTGAGTAAAACTTGATAACATGATAACCATAATATAAACCATGTAATAAAATACACACACGGGATTTGACATTAATATTATTTTAATTAAAATTAATGAAGGCAATGCATAAATAACAGCGTGTTACTATTTAATTCATAAAAATAACAATATATTATTATCCTAACGTAACTAAAACTATTGGCAAACTAAAATATGGCGTCGAAAAATTTTATAAACTGAAACCAAGCTTAAATCTTTTGTTAAAAAAAAAACTTCATAAAATACAATTTAGTCAAGAAAGTATGTTTCATTTATTTACTTGGACGATAAATATTCAACGTCAGAAAGTAAAATGCCTGACTATTTTTACTATGCTGATATTGGAAATTAAAGAAAAATAACTGCTTGTGTATTCTGCGTACGTTCCATTCAGTTCCAGATATTTCTATTATCTAGACTTCATTTCTATTTGAACGATATTTTGATCGAATATAATTATTAAGAAGGATAGTATTGATATGTGACCCCGGCGTTCATCAGCCGACAAAATTTTAGTCTTCGAAATTCAAACGTAGTGAATGAAAATATTTTTTTAAAAACTAAATGCAATGTTTTTTGGCAACACCTCGTATGCTAAGCGTATTGACTCGTAAAAATACCTATTTAATTTTGAATGATTTTTTAAGCAAATAAGTACATAAGTAGGCAAAGATCTTTAGAAAAAGATTCTCAATTACAGGTATGTAATTTACTATCTAACTATAGATTATATCTTCTAAGAAACCATACATATTTACAAAAACTACGTTTTTTATTTAGTTACTTATTTAATTTACTACCTAGTGTAGTGTAAAGTGAGTAGTACAAAATTTAGAAAACTCGTACCTATTTATTTGCCGAGCCTATAATGTACCCACTGCCGGGACACAGGCCTCCTCTCTTCGAGAGGGTGTGGGCTGTAATCTACCACGCGGGCTTAGTGCAGGTTGGTAGATGTCACATGTCTTCGAATTTTTGGTTATAGGACATGTCGATTTCCTCACGATGTTTACCTTCACCGTTTTGAGAGCAGTGGTGGTGAAATTATTTACACAAAGTAAAGCGCCTGCCTGACCCACGACCCACAGACCCACCGACATTTATTTGCATAAGGGCTCCTAAAAGGAACTAAGGAGGAATGTAGTACATATATTTCCCTAGTTAATAAAACTTTCACATCGGCATCCAAATATACTGTTTCGTCTCATCTTTGATTTGCAAACATTCGTGAAGAGACTCCCGCAGTATATCAACATGTAATGGAAATTTTTGGCTGATCAAAGTGCCTCGAAAAAACCCTTAAAATGTAGCCAATTTGTTTCTTTTGCTCGGATTCATTTACCTTGTTTTTTGCGTATGTTATACTCGTAGATATCTTGTTTTGATATGAATGTTTTCAAGTCTAGATTTTGTTGGTACCTACGTAAGTACGTAACTGTATTTATTTGTACGTAAAAAATAGAAACAAGTATAGGGTTAGAATAAGAATTGTATAGAGTTGAAACACATACCCATATTATGAGCTGGTAAATAATATGGTATACTTACTCTGTGAAACGGTTTATTTCCGTTTGAAACATATTTATTTTTATGAAGGTAGTATTGAATTAAATATACCTGTCTATTATGTTGGCTATAAAGTAAAACAAAAAATGAAACTGGGTGCGTGCTTATTTTACTACAAAATTCCGTTTCACAATACATTTTCGTGTAGGCTTTCATTTTTGTGGTTTTATTTTATTCATAAACTGACACAAATGATTTCTGTGGAAAAATATCAGATTCTATCCAAGTGCGGAGTAAATCGCGAAATAAATTATGTTATTTTCATGCGTGGGCGATAATCTTCTAATCCTTGACGTTAGTTGACGTTGAGTAGGCGAAGAGAGGCGAGGAAAAGCCACGTTCCGAATCCTAATTCGGGGTCCCGTAAGAATAATACATGATGGCTGTCCACTTAGGATGTCTAACCAAGGACACGGTAGGTAGTAGAATTTTCTGTGTCACCGGAAATTTAGTTTATATCCAGAAGGGCAATTCTCATAATTTTAAGATCGTTCACAGTCTGATCTCTGATGAGTCTCAGCTTTTTTTACTTGATCTGAGAGTCTCAGTTTCAACCTGACTAAAATACTTCTGATTTCCCTACATTTTTAACAAGTTTGTGACATTGGTTGTCGCTGAGATGAGATTCCGACTAGATTTTGAACGTTTTTAACTACGGGAACTGTTTTAGGTGAGGCGAAAATGGAAAACAGCAAGCAATTTTAGAATTGACCTGAAGACCACGTTTTCCATTTTCGCCTCACCTAGAACAGTACCTTTTTCATGCAATATTGGAATTGTATATCGTTTCCGAATAGATATCAGCTTTTACTTTAGTGCAATAAAACTTCACGATCCCGAGATCAGGTGTTTCTCTCTAGCTATTGCCTCTTGTTGTTTTACGATTTTCAAAAGCAGTTGCTACCTTTGAGAACAACGAGAAGTTTGCTCAAAACATCCCTTATTATTTTACGAAACGCTTTTCTTTTGTTTACTGCGTAAAGAATGTCCCAAAGTTTTTCTACTTCCAAAAGTGTTCGGACCTTTTTTGATAAATCACTTTCTACGAAACAATATTTCTCAATAACATGGATGTGTGTTCATATTTGAGAGTGCCTGTATTCTCCTAAGTCTTGCTGAGACGTGTCAGTGTTAATAAAAAAGGAATATACGGGAGTAAAGCCGGTAGCCCGAATCAAGGCGGTAGTAGGCAACGCAACTCGACACCAAAAGTAATCCTCTTATCCTAATATGGGATGGTGGAAGCCTTTTTATAAGAAGATATATGACGCAGCATATACGGAATATTAGTGCACTGTGTACGTTGATGTTCTGTGATCCATCAAGTATAAACAGCTGTATTTTGCTCCGGTTGTTTTAAGCCAGGCCTTATGTGGATTTTCTTGGAAAAGGGTTGTTATGCGAGCTTGTCGTCTCTTACGTTGTTACGAAGTTTCCTTGGTTTTGGTGTAACGAAATTAGGTACCTTCAAAGTCCAAGTATAATATATTGCATTTTTTTGCCCTAGATTGTTTCGAAAACAAGAAAGCAATTTGAAAAAATGTTGAACCGGAAAGCCTGTTTTTTTCCCCCCGATATTGGCCTGGTTCACAATATTCCAACCGCGTTAGTTTGCCATATATGTAGGTACATTATAGCTACGAGTACATAGATTGTATAGTCTCTGCAATAACGAATAGCTAACATTGGGTAAACCGATAACCAATAGTTTACTTGTTTGTCGCGGGCTACCAGCAAACAGTAGCGTGTGACGTACGCTCTAATAACAACATACTGTGATCATCAATCTGTTGTATGTGGGCTATGATTATGATATTTTTTTGTAGTGGTATTTTTTTTATTTCCTTCTTTTTGTATTTTTTATCTTTAGTAGGTAGGTACAGTCAACAGCAAAAGTAGATGATAAAAAACAGAAATTCAATACTAATGAACGGAGTTCGCAGCTATATGGCAGCTGTAAGCTAGTAGTAAATGTTTGGTATAATTTACAATCACATACTTTTGAATCACTTCGACGCCGCACAGTTCTGACGCGAACTCCGTTCATTAGTATTGAATTTCTGATTTTGATCATCTACTTTTGCTGTTGACTGTACATACTTGCGATGTGTGTTTATTTATTTATGGTTAATTAAAACGGTACAAATCCAATTACATTAATTGACATAGAGACAATAATTACGTTGACAATAATCCTTCCTACTAATATTATAAACGTGAAAGTTTGTATTGATGGATGGATGGATGTTTGTTATTCTTTCACGCAAAAACTACTAAACGGATTTGGGTGAAATTTGGCACACAGATGGTTTATAACCAGGATTAATATATAGGATACTTTTTATCTCGATATTCCCACGTGATCGAAACCGTGGGGCGCAGCTAGTATAATATAACTTAAAACTAACATGGAAGAGTGGACTCCCTTGCATGTGCATTGTTGTAAGTATACATAATTAGTCGATAAAAAAAACTGTAACTAAGTATTTTATATAAAGTCAGGGAAGTTAATTTTATAACAAAGTGACTATCGACTTAAATTGTCCGTATATGTATGTTGTATGTATTTAGCTTGAAAAAGTAAAAATAAAAAAAATACATTGATAAAAACATTTTTAAAGAGAATGAAATTCATGCTGAAGATTTATGGTCAAATCCACATTCAAATGGAGAAAATTTTCATCTCACCTGTTAGGCAAGCTTATTAACGTTCGGTAACAATAGTAAAAGTAATTGTGTGTCTATTCTAATCTATCCTATTTTTTAATTATGGCAAGCAAAACCGATGTCGGTAATTGTTTGTCATTAGTAACAGTTGAGCTCATATTCAAATCACGTTTGTTATTCTTGGACAGTTGTATGATTGTAAGAAATGGCTATAACACGTAGAGAGTATATACTTAACAATTCATTTCCATAACAAAGAAGATAATGAGGAGATTACTACGTAACATAAAAAGAGTCGTCTAATCATTAAAAGTTTCAATTCAGATATACAGTCACGAGCACCAATATGTCAACACTTGGCAACTTTAAATTGCAATTTTTTTCGTGAAATAACGAATGCAACGTTAAAATTATACGACACATTACATAAACCTATGGGTTCGAAAATGCTATGTTCGTAACAACATAAAATTTAATTAAAAATATAGGAGTAAATCGCTTTTGAATAAAGCCGAGTGTGTACATACTTTTGCTCGTGACTGTACACAGGTTTACACCCCATGTTTCCAGTTTATTCTACATTTATCACCGAGTTCCGAGTCTCCGATAGAAATAATTTCTCTCCGCTCGATCTATTCACTTTACGGTTAGTTCCAGCACTTCGCAGGTGGCGCTATCTATCGTCGTCAGATATTACTTAAGTTTAAGATTTATTACTTGAGTGGATTTCGTTACGGTTTCTTCGGTGGGAAGCATGATAAATTGAACTGGATCAAATGGTTGAAAGATTATTGAATGATTATCGGAACGATATTTAGATTTTGTTATTAGATTTTCGAGGCCACAGAGCGTTTACCTTTGATATTTATGAAAATAGATGAATAGAGAACTCTTTGAATTTGATGGTAAGCATCTTAGCGCAGGGTTTCCTAAGACTGCAGTGGCCGTCACATAGAGTCCGCAATTTACGGTAGAATGACGTCACAGATTTTTTATTTATGAAAGTTAGTTGGTGTGTTTCCCTACAAAACGTTTTTTGACACCGTAAAGTCAAACCTCTGTGTCACTATTGGCCGTTATGTGGTGTCTTACGCTATCGTAAGAAACCCGAGCTTGAGTGAGGGTTGAAGTGTAAACAAATTCATATTTTATTTCACATAAGCCTACATAAGCACTTATGAAATGTCAGAAACTAGGAAAATGGTTCCAATTGGTCGTTTCCTATGGAAAAGAGCCGACAAGAAACTACATGGTTACTCTTTTAATAAAATTTGGCTTTTCCACTATTTTCAAATTACTGTTTGGGATATTGTGGATGATGTATATCCTGGTCTCCCTTGGGGACATATAGGTTTGGCAATCACCAAAGCCTATGTCCAACAGTGGACGTCTTTCGGCTGAAATTATGATGTTGATAATGAATCACGATGGCAGCTTTCTGGAAATAGGTGACGCTTCGCTGTAGCATGAGGATGATGAGTGCTGTGTGATGATGTTGATGTATTTCAGTTAATTTATCAGCGTAATGTAGACGTTAAGCCTTTCCAAGTTCCGCCACACCACTTGATACATCGCCTTCCGTATCCAGTGCTCCTAATTAATGCCTGCAACTTCCTTTTACTGGTATTTTCTTAGTACCTATGTCCGGGTCACCGTTACTGTGTGAACTAATCTCGAATAACTTTTGAAAGAAAAAAGGTCTTTTGTTTTTATCGTTTAAACAAATTTTCAAAATAATAGCGTAGAATCAACCTCTCCCTTGATTTTGTATATACATATATATAGATTATAGTAATGGTATGTATGTGTATATAACCTATTTATGTATTTGTGTACCAAGTTTTAAGAGTTTTTTTTATCATTGTCCCTCTCAACCAAAGCACCTGCCATCTACCTAATCAAAATAAATAAATAAATAAGTTATACCTACGTCATTTATTCATTTCTTTAACATAGGTATCAGTGGTGGCCCAGTGGTAACGGTCCCAAATTACGAGTTGTAGATCGTAGGTTCGAACCCAGATACGCAATTTACTTTTTGTAAATTATTTCATCACCACTGCTCCCAAAACGGTGAAAGAAAACATCGTAAGGAAACCGGAATGTCCTAGAACCAACAATTTGATGACATGTGACATCCGCCAACCGCCTTGCACTGGGCTCGCGTGGTGGATTATGGCCCACTCCCTCGCACAGAGAGGACGCCTGTGTCCCAGAATTGGGGACATTATGGACTGATTATGATGAAAGATAATAAAGACTGCGCTACATTATGCCAAAGGTCGTACAAATGTTTTTTATCCTGAGATAATGATGCTTACAACCCTATATGAGTAGGATTCATTAAATGTTTATTCAAATAAAAGTACAATATATTAATCAAAATACAATAATAGAAATACCCTGTTTTCTCATATCAATTTGGTAGATAAAGAAAGAAAGTATATCGACCAATTTGTCAGTTGATAGCAAATTGTCTACATTGATCTGATCCGGTCCACCGTTCATAATGGTCCTCTTGATCTTACAAATTGCCAATTATGTTTACACGATTGTAATGAAACTCTTTGGCTCTATGTCTTTTTGTAATTAAAAATGTCTAATTTTCTATAGAATCGATAGGATCTTTGCTAGCTAGCTATCATTTCTATTTATTTGATTGTTTTGAGTAGAATTACTTAAATTAGTTTTGTCATATGGATCGAAAGTTTTAGCTGTCGATAAGGACTACTTACTACTATTGAGGTTAATTCAACGGTTTTGTCACTTGTCCATAAAGGTTAGAATAGAATAGAATATATAGGTATATTTGCTTTAAAACATGGTATATTAAGGGCTTATAAATATAAATAAGATCTTACATGTTTCGCCAAGGACTGGCTGGCATATAAATATTGAAACACGGTAAAAAATTAAAAGGATACAATATGGACTGATTTTTCAATCATCTGATTGATAACTTTTTTCGAGGAATAATTTTGAAATTTTGACAGTTATTTCATACAAAAACTGTCAAACGTCAATTTTATTCCTCGAATAAAAGTTATCTGGCGATGGAAAAATTAGCCCTTATTTGTTAAAGTTATTATTCTAACATGTCTGGTAACTTTATTGAATTCTTAACAATAATAGGTACTTAAAAAAAGAAATATAATGAAAATCAGTGACCATATTTATCTGATACTTTTTAGCAATACCTTTTTAATAATCCATCAAAAAAGGTTCATTAGAAAATCAGCGTCAGACAGCATCTACCTGGCATTAATGCTGAAATGAACCTTTTTGGCGCAGCCGTGAGGCACAAACTATTGTTGTGTGTACATTATTTACATTATTTTCACTGTTTTATTTCGTTATTTGTATTTTGTGTTTCACGAACTGTGCCCAAGAATACTTTGTTCTTACTTTCTTTGATTGAATATTGTATTCGTTTTTAGTACAACCTGTATCAGAAAGGTGTGGTCATATTTAAGGGAATAGAGACCATCAAACTGAACAACTTTCTCTATACCAAAATCGTATTCGCGAATAAATTATTAGTCATTTCATACATTTGGGTCTAGTAGGTATTGAAACGGTCCAGGTTAAGGTCCAGTTTAACCGTTCGTGTCTTACCTAGGACAACTAACCCATTCTTAGTAATAAACATAAAAACAAATAAAACAGACCCTTTTCAACACACATTCAGTTTATTACCCGGTAGCAAATACATATAAAACGTGAACCATACACAATGTCAGCAAACTCAATACAAATTGTGAAAGCAACTTTCTTTAGCCCCAAACGGACACATTGAGAAACCCGAACGCGTAAGAAGACGAATTGAAGGTCTTATTCACATCATATTGGCCTCGAAAACCAAAAATCCGTTAGTTAGACCCTTTGGCCTATGAGGGATTCGGATATCGACCGATGTCTCCTATGTTATAACATGAAAAATTGTTTGGGTTTGCGGTTGAAAAGTTTCTTATAAGTACCAATTTTATATTTACTACTTATCTATCTTCTATTTCTGCATTATCTTTTATTGTATGTATAGGTAACTAAAAATTTACACTAGATACTAAATTAAATGACTAACTAACTTACTATATAAGGTCCCATTAAAATAGGTGGACAAACTTTTAGAAATCATTCAGACTACCAAAATAAGGACAATGGTAAAAAAATATATAAGAAAAACGCATTAAATACTTACTTATAATTAAAATAATCAGCTAACAAAAATACACACTTATAAATGTTGGTTACCCAATGCATAAACACATTCCTCCATTGTCTTTAAAATTGTGATGCGAGCATGCGCGCAGCGGGGGGCGAATGCAAGTATCTACCCATATGATAATGGATGGATGTGTTTATTCTAGAGTGCCAGGTATTTATTATTTTAGGTCAAAATAAAATCATTTTAATCTGTGTTTTTTTTTTGCTTGGATATCTATGTTTGGTTAGACGTACTGAGCGCTGTGGTAAAATTTGTCCCTCTATTTTAATTGGACCCTGTATAAATAAATACAAAAAAACAAAAGGATATTTAGGCATCGAAGTACTCGTCCGCATCGCTGTCATCCGGAAACGTGCCCAGAAGACTGGCAACATTGCCACGTTGAATGGCAATGCTAATTCTTTGGGCAAAGAACGACCCAGCCCTCTGTTCACGTGAAGTGTATATATAAAAATATATATCTTATATATAAAAAAACAATTGCCGTTCGTTAGTCTTGCAGAAACTCGAAAACCATTATGATGAAACGTTGGTAAGTTTTATGTGAGCGCAGGAAATGGTTCCTAACTACGAAAAAAAAAAAAAGGTATTGGTACGCATGTCGCATTAAGTAGCTAGTTTCTTTATAATTCAGGCTACAAAATTGGAACTAAATTAAGCGGTCTTGTCGCCAGAAGGCATTCTCTGCCAGTCGACTTTTGGGTTTAAATAAAACGTAACAGACAACATAATTATACATTGGAATAAGCATAACAAGATTTTCATGAATTTTATAACTGGTATATTGTTTTAAAATTGTTTTATATACAATATGGAATATTGTAGTAACTTTTTAGAACCGAGTAGAGTTTTGAATCCGAAAATGTCAGAAAGATTGAACGAAAAACTTTTTTTGATACCTACCAAAACAGAAAGCTGGATGTAACAAGATTTTATTTTTAGATAGCCTCGTTTTTAAAAAAAAGTGGTTTCAGACTCAAAAGGATGTTTTACAAAACAGACTTCGTAATACGTTAGTAGTAATGAATTCCATCACAATGCATCACAAATGTAATGCACCACATTGGCATTGCTTGTACCGAATTACAGTGAATAGCATAGAGTTTAGATGTGCTCAGCGTGATGTATTGCCAGCTCCAAGCTTACACATTGTACCTAACACATTACATACCCCTAATTTAGGTAGGTTCTCGAGGTAATTACGTTACGTACCTACAAACGTGCTATGTAACCTTAAAGGTACATTTTAAAATACATACATATTTATAAACTAACGCCTTCTTTACATGTGACTAGGCAGAATCTATAGTCGATCCTTACTCGTTTTACTTTGTTTACGTTCATACATCGTTACACACGCACGGAGTAAGTACTACGTACCTGACCATTCTGAAGAAAATCAGTAATAATTTTAAAAAGACTGTTTAAACTCGGGCAAAACTAAAACTTCCTTTATTGGAATTTTTATTTTTTATTTTAGCGTCATGAAAAAGTCAGCAATCAAAAAGGCCAACCTATCACCGCTTCCCGGTATTCAAGCTGAACGGAAAGTGCGAAAACGGCACGCAGTATTCCACAATTTAAATATCGTAACAGTAAACATTTTTTTCTACGTAACGTCAGTATATTTTGCGTTTCTCCGAACCAACCATCGATGAAATTGTGTATACGGAAAGTTATTTGTGAATATCGGGGTTTTGCTCCATTTCATTATTCCATTTAATCTCGACCAACCAGACTTCCTGTATAACATTCCATACAAGTGACCTGCCCATTATTAGAATTACATAATTATCTTTTTGTATGCACGTGTTTCTGTGACAAATAAACCTATTTTTCTTTCTTTCCATGCTTCGCACTGTATTTACGACTTGACATCGAGATTTCGTTATTGTTTGCAAGTTTAATATTATTATATTATACACATAAACCTTTCAGAATAATTCCCAAACCGCATGAAAATCCGTTGCGTAGTTTAGAAGAAAAACGCGTTGTTATTCAGATAGAACAGACAGACACGAAAAGCGACTTTAATTTATATTATGTACCTATACATATGGATATAAATATTGTATTCAAATATACCTGATCTTACACGTAGCCAATTTCGAAATGTATGCTACAATTCGCTTGAACCGTATATCAATGGTCCGATAACACGATACTGTAGGTACACGACTAATGCATTAGGTTCTTCGCTCGACGAAGCCTTACTAATACATGTTCTAGGTGTTACACGTACATTAGTACGAGTAATTTGTAATAGGATTATTTCTAAAGCGAAATGAAGGTCGTTTGTTATAATTAGCGTATTTTTCAAACGATTTATCTTGGTCATTTTGTCGCTTATCTGGGGAGCAGAAGAATTTACGATTAACGAGTTTGGTCTGTCTGCGAGTAATTTTTTTGGAGATTCAAAAGCAATGTCAGTGTTTTTATTGTATTGAGAGGCAAATCAGCAACTTTCCCATAGTAAGTTGTTACTTCCGTCTATGGACAGCTGATTCATACCAAAGGAATGTCTCATGTTCCTATACCTAATCTGTATGGTGTTAATACTTTCCATGACGAACTCTATCACAAAGAACTGTTCAACTACTTCTAAAAAGATTGCGTACCAATCAGATAATAAAATAAAAATAAATAAATATCCCTGGACATTTCACACAGCGCCATCTAGTCCCAAGCTAAGCAACCTAATGCTTGTGTTATGGTAACAAGATGGCTGATAAACTACTTATATACATTTTTTTTTGTAAATACATACATATTATACATAGAAAAACACCCAGACTCGGAACAAATACATGTAGGTCATACAAATATTTGTTCCCTGCGGGAATCGAACCCGCGACATGCAGCGCAGCAGTCAATCGCTTAACCACTGCGCCAACCGTGCCGTCAATGAACGATGTAAAGGGCGCTAGCGGGACCCTATTACTAATAATAGGGTTTCGTTAGCGCCGTTTCGGTAAGGAACCCTGAAAAGGTAACCAAACATCTCATAAATTCTCATCATCTTTATTTACATCTTATTTATTCATTCATAAATATTTAACGCGTTCTTTGAGTAAATATGCGAATAAGTAAGAAAAAAGGTGCCTCTATGTCCTTCTAGAAGTGTGATAAACGAGGTGCTTTTAAGATAAGATGTCTACATAAATATTGAATAAATAAAACCCTGGTTGATCTAATGGTCGCAAACTACATATTGTTACGAACTTCGGGGTTCGTGACAATTAAAACTGCTGATATAAATTACAAAAAGTTACACTTTAATTGAACAACACTAATAATAACTCAAACACACTAATTATAAAACACAATTGCAATTAAGTCGCACTTGAAGATCACTTTCGATGTATTCACTTGTATCGTTTATCCAACTCTGACTCGGTCGTGGCTCATCCCGGCCTTATATAGTGCCGCAGATGGTTCTAGAATCTTCTATTGTAGAAACATCTAGAAGGTTCGAGTACATACCGGCCCCGACTGACCAGATGTCGAAGTTGTAGTTCTAGAAAGTTCTAGCATCGATATTTCTAGAAGGATCTTGACTCTATTGTTATGCTACTCGATACTGGATGGCGCTAGTGGTAACTAATGTCACTATGTACCGGGCCTTAATTGTGGTGCGCAACCATATATTACTATGCATGAGGTTCTGGGTTCCATTACCAGGTCGGGCAAAGTGTTTTTCCATTTTTTTTTTCCATTAAGAATTCTTCAGTGGCAGCTATGTATACATATATAGCTTTGCATTGCCTACAGCCTATGTGACATCTACCAACCAGCACTGCGCCCTCGTGGTTGACTATGGCCCGCTTCCTATCATAGAGAGGAGGTCTGTGTCCCAGCCGTAGGAATATTATAGGCCGATTTTATGTATATCTGTGGCTCCTATACAGTGGCGTGCATTGGTTTTCAGAATAGGTAGGCAGGAATTTAATTTCGTTGTATTAACTTGAACGAGTAAAGACCAATGACAATGTGCGAATAGTACGGGAGCCGAGCAGGCCGGCTGGCGACTGCCTACTGCCGCGCGAGTTTGTATGAAGATTTCGTTTTTTGTTAGTTAAGATAATTTAGTGAGTTTCTTAATTGTGTGCCACACACACTAAAGTGTAATTGACAGGCTTTTGGTGATTTATCGAGGTAGGCACTGCTTATATGCCTTTATGCAATGCACGCCAATGCTCCTATATCAGCTTAACTATATTAACGAACACGTGTGTGAATGCCAAATAAATAGGCTAATCTATCGAAAGCTACTGATTAAAAGGCTCGCTAAATTGTACTAGTTAATAAATAGGCAGTGAGCTCGCTACCTATTTGCCAAACGCGGTTTGACGTATTAATGGAACTAATTGTAACTCTCCCAGTAATTCTGTACATAGCAACGTACTTACGTTTCGAATGATGGTTTGGTATATTGAAACACGATACTAATCAGTTTGGAGTAGGCGACGTGAAGATTAACCTATTAATTTACATTCACGTTCCACTGATTACGAAATTCGGCATCCTAAATGGATAATACACTGGTAATCAGTGAGTCAGGAGTTTAGAACCACATTCGGCATTTGTCTTGTGGTACGGTGCCTTCGTGTGCCAGTCCGACTAGCACTTGGTCGGTTTTATACCACTACGAATTCAAACTCCGACCTACTTAAAGAAAAATTCTAAATACTTAAACGCTCAAACATGAACTATACTGAGTAACATGGCCCAAAATGGGAATCGAACCTAAGACAGCTGGGTCATAACATCGAGCCTGACATGGCTGAAACAAGAGTAATACTTGTAATGAATTACTACAATATTTTCGAGAAACTTCACTAAAGTTTCTGTTACAAACAATTAAAACACAATAGAATGCGTTAAACGACGTGAAAACTACACCCTAACAACAGTTAATTAAATCTCTTAATTAATGTAACAACGCACAATAGGATATGCTTAAGGATTAGGTTTCATAAGATTAAAGACATTGTAATCTAAACTCTGCTGGGTACAAATCCTTTAATTTGCCGTGGAGCCTTCAAACGTGTTTTGACGTATTAAGTTGAGAGAATGGTATGTAAATACGTAGCATTTATATTATTTGCATAAATTTATTGCTCCATTTGGAAGGTGTTTTAAAACATTACAATTATTCATAATTGACAGATATAGATTAATGTTAGATGTTTTTTTGAACAGTTTTTTAAAACTTAGCGCGTTCTTTTGTTTCTTAAATTATTTGAAACATGGACACTATATTTTCTGAGCTACAAACGATTGTTTTCAGAATTTTATTACTATCTGTGTATCTGATGGAATGGTTGTCACCTGTCTTCGAATTCTTGGTACTAGGACTAGGACAAGTTTCCTCACGATGTACATAGATTTCACCAGGTACATAGACAGTAATAAAATACTGAAAACAATCATTTGTAGCTCAGAAAATACAGTATCTAATGTTTCAAATAATTTAAGAAATCAAAGAACGTGCTAAGTTTAAAAACCGACCAAGTGCGAGTCGGACTCGCGCACGAAGGGTTCCGTACCATTATCTATAAAAATCAATCATGAGTTGATTGAATGAAAGGTAAATTGCGGTTTACGATTTATGACGTATTAAAAAAAAAACTACTTACTAGATCTCGTTCAAACCAATTTTCGGTGGAAGTTTACATGGTTAAAATGATATTAGAAACCTCAATATAATTTTTGAAGACCTATCCATAGATATCACACACGGTATGGGTTTGATGAAAAAATTTTTTTGAGTTTAATTTCTAAGTATGGGGAACCCCCAAAATTTATTGTTTTTTTTTCTATTTTTGTATGAAAATCTTAATGCGGTTCACAGAATACATCTAATTACCAAGTTTCAACAGTATAGCTCTTAAAGTTTCAGAAAAAAGTGGCTGTGACATACGGACGGACAGACAGACAGACATGACGAATCCATAAGGGTTCCGTTTTTTGCCATTTGGCTACGGAACCCTAAAAATCTATTCTATTTGTTATAACAGACAGACCGTGTCCCGATTGTATTTGGCAACGGCAAAAATAACGAGCTTTCATACAAACTTTCATCTCCTCTGTAACCCCTTTAGGGGATGAATCTTAAAAATTCCTTCATTCGTTACATAAGAAGCTGTTGTGCAAAATGGTAAGCTTGTGCGTTGTCTGTCAGTGAACCAAATTAAGATTTATACAAATTCAGAATGCAAAAAAACGATCAACGTACAACGTTTTTATCGACCACACGCCTCGAAGACTGAGTTGAATGAAAGGCTGAGTTGATTGATTGATAGGTTCTCAATTCAAGTTATGAACGAACTACATGGTTCGTGGAACTAGGTGCGGTAAAACGTCAATCATTTTACTGGAACGCTTTCTGCAGAGCTAACGGCTAGCCAGTAAAATACGATCTATTTCTGAGAACTGTACTATGTAAGTAGGTATGTAAAGTATCTACGTAGTTATGACGTGGTTACCCGAGTTACGTCATATGCAAACGTCTGCATATATACAATGTATGATCGGTTCTGAGTCTCAAGATTAAAAAGCCGTAGGCCTATACTTACGTTCAGGAAGTTTAAACTGTTTTTACTGTAAATATAGGAAAACATATTATGTACGTAGTTTTCCATTTACAAGTATAATAATTATATTATTTTATTATATTAATATATTATATCTGGACTTGGCTCGCGAGGTTGTCGATATGCGGGATGTGGATACAGCGATCATTGTGCCGATAGTCGTGACAGCCATGGCTTAGTAGCCAAAAGCCTCGATCAAGGGTTCTCGTTGGGCAACTGGATCAAGGGCTTGATTCAGAAAGCGGTACTACTCGACAAGGCTCGCATTGTAAGGCGGTTCCTTTCTCGGGAGCCCTGACCGCCGGTAGCTATAGCCGATACCGGTAGCCTACTGTTATTTTTTAAATATTTTTAAATGTTTATCTATGTTTTTGTTTACAAAAATATTTAAAAATGTAATTTATAAGTATTGAAATGAAATAAATGAGATATGGGTCAGGACCAAATTTTTGATGTAATTGCACAACGGAAATCACAACGGAATGACGCTGACGATACAAACAAAATGCTAAAATGACAGTAAAACAACATGGCGGCTTATCCGGAATTCATGGCCAATACTTGAAGCCAATGTTGCCATACTAAATAGTCAAGAAACTTCTATCATAGGTTTGTAGGTTTCAAAATAATGGTGTCGCACAACAGGAGTATTACAACGGAAAGAATTTTGGGATGTATGAAATATTACCTTGTATAAATTATAATAACGATGTTCATTGTGCTATTATCTATTAAAACGATTACTAGTGTTTATGAGGCTTTATTCATATTAAATTATAAATGATATCCTACGTTAAAAAAAAACAGCGACTATAATATTCTTAGTTAGTTTAGCAGGACATGCATATTTTATAAAGCGTAGTCAAAAATTTGGTCCTGACCCATATGTTATTCCATAAAATAGACTGGCATCACCTTGTATAAAAGAAGACAGTCATTACACCCTGTATTTTGTATAATTTTGTCGCCTGTTAATGACAAAAATGTCGAGGCTTGTGTCTCATTTCATGGGATCCAATTTATTATTATTATGGCTGAAACGTGGGTAATTTTAATGGGTACATTTTAAACATGAACCCTCAAATGTTCTTATTAAAAGAATACATAAACGCAGGTCTACCTACGCGTTGTGCAAATAATTAAATCCGTACGTACATCATAATTACGAGCGACGGTCCGTGGTTTCCTACTGTAAATATTAGATTACACAGGTTTTCGCTTACATTTCGTTCACGAATCAAGGTAAAGTAAGGTGCCTTTAACGTTTGCTACCACGCCTTTTTTTTACTGAATTACAACAAAATAATGTGTAAAATTACATTTTCTTTTCATAAAATTTATTACGTGCGTATCTTGGAATAAAAGTGTTTTTATCTGAGAATGGCGTTATGGAAGCGCAAAGATGACTCGTGTCTGTTTTATTATATTCTTTTGGACTCTTTTTCTTGTTATTATAAATGTAATAAATATTTATTTCTTTCTTTGACATGAGATACGTCGAGGATGAAAATAACTGACGTGCTACTTCCTTCTACCTACAAAAGGCATGGTGATAATATACGAGTATATAAGCTGAAGACCAACATCGTGGTAGAACAGGGAATATACATGGTTTACCTACGCCCCCGACTTCGTCCACGTGAAAGTTCTTGTTCCTCCGACATAACCTGTCGCATCTCATCGCCTGCTCGTTTTCGCTTAGCTTTTTTTTTATTAAGTGTCCTAACGTGATGTTAAATAGCTTACAACCTTCCTCAAGGATTGGGCTATCAAATCCAAAAATATAATTTTTTCTAATCCGACTGGTAATTACAGAGATTAACGCGTTCAAACAAACAACCACTCCAGTTTTTTAGATCCTAAATTAAAACAAATAGCTTTTTTTTACTCCTATACCTTGCAATGTAAATATTGTTATTGTTATTATGTAAATATTTAAATAATGAAAATGTTTTGATTTAATCGTACCTAAAGTTATTAAAACGTGATTTCTCTGAAAACGATCCGGTCTGAATAGCATGTTTCTGGCGTAACACTTCAGGCAAGATAAACTCCACGTTCTCAGAAATTACGTATTTATAATTCACACGCTGGCAGAGCAGCTATTTCTTACCTAATTCAATATCTCTAGATCAGTATCTCGTACCTGGAGTTTGTTAAGGCGGTGTCTGGGTTCACACTAAATATCTAAATCTGTTTAATGGTTTAATGGTTAGTTGGGAAAAGGCTAGGCAGATGATGGTTACTCAATAACAGAAAGATAACGTAGGAACTATAGTAAGATGCTTCAATGCTATAACACAGTTCGAGTTATCTCTGGTATCCGATATTTTTCAAAAGAATCGTTTCATTGCAGATGGAGGCGATAAGCAACGCATTCCAAATGAAGCCGTTCGTATGCCTTCGGATGCGTTCGGCTCCATTTCGACTTCTCAGGTTGAAACGTACGCAGAAAATGTAGGCTCAAGTGTGAATGCTTACAATAGACTTTGTGAGGAATACGTTTTCGATTCTAAAGGCTCCTTTTGTCTTGAAGTACTCTTAGACGGTTGGTTGCGTGTGTCAACTTGTTTAGAAGGATTTTCGTGTTTGCATTCGAATGGATTCGATTATGGTGACGAGTTTGGTGATGTGCTAAGGCTCAGTGAATGAAAAAGACCCACTTTTTGTCAGTTTCTGTTCTAATTGTTAGAAAGCTTGAAACAATTGAAATATTACGTCTGTATGAATACAAAAGAACAGAGGGGCAATTCTCGTAATTTTAAGACCGTTCACAGTCTGATCTGTCTCAATCTGTCAAAAAATACTTCTAATTTCCCTACATTTTGACAAGTTTTTGACATTTGTTTGTCGCTGAGATGAGACTGCGACTAGATTTTGAATGTTTTAAATTACGAGAATACGCCTTCTGGTTTTTGTGGCGCTAAACCATTGGTGTCAGTCACAGCACCAGTCAATAGTTTCATCACTTGCGCTCTCGAAAATATAGTTTATTTTGCTTGATTTACTTAATGAAGATATTGTATTATTATAAGATAACATTTTGATTTAGTTTCTAGGATAACTGAAGACTAATTTCATGAAATGTTTTACTAAATAATAGGAAGAATACATTTCTAACTGAACATAATAATACAAAATCAAAATTGGTTTCTTGTAAAAAGATGAGCAAACGTCAGTCTCGCGTCATTTTTCGGAAAACTTTGGAATATTAGTAATTTTCCATGAATCCTTAACTTATTTGAAAAAATCCTTTCATCCACATGCAAAACAAAGAACTCGACTTTTCAAACACAAATAACTTTGTTTACATTATTTTCCCTTTCTCACATTGTAATGAACCAAATTGATCCACATCAGCCAATTTCGTGCACGACCCCATAATCTGAAGAAGATTGTTTCGATTTCTATTAATTTTTTTGCTTAATTTTTGCCAATATTACGTGTTCTTGAAGTGGGTAACACGAATATCGATTAGTAGGTATGATAGTTATTTATTCACAAAAACAACACTACTTACTAACAAAAAGCTTTAATTACAATTTACAAGCTAACACTAAATGTACTTTTTTCACCAGAAGAATATTCCATCATTGTCTTTCCGCATCAACAAAGGTCTCGTCAAAAATTACGTATTTTAGAAAAAGTCCCTCGTTGCTATAAATTGATGTTATTGCAACAAGGGACTTTTTCTAAAATATAATACGTAATTTTTGACGAGACCTTTGTTGGGTGAATACCCAATATAGGTCTCGTCAACTAACTAACTGTACATTGAATATTTAAAAAAAATATTCAATGTAGAGTATTGACTTTCCTACGATTTTATTATATGTATAGATGTTGTGGCAGAGTGTACCAAATATAATACGTAATTTTTGACGAGACCATTGTTGGGTGAATACCCAATATAGGTCTCGTCAACTAACTAACTGTACATTGAATATTTTAAAAAAATATTCACACCACCATCCATTTGTTGTGAACTTAAAAAATATTAACACCATACTATGTTAAACTACATTCTTACAAATAAATAAATTCTAATTCGAAAATATATTCCAAGTAAAGTTAGTTAGAGATTTCTCGCACATTTTGATAAAAGTGACACCCCAACAACAGGCTGATTTCCAAAACTTTGAAAGCTATTTCAAATTTTGCATACCTATTTGGCTAGTCCTGGGTCTCGTTAAGAAATGATTATTTGAAATTCGGACCCTGAGGGGATCGAACGGAGGCCTAGTTCGGATATTGTTAGGCTTTACACTTTAATTTGCAATTACTGAACCTACCGTCATTAGTTGCTAGGCTCACCATTTCAGCTTCAGTGTTATTACATAGGCTGTTTTTAATTTACTCGCAAAACTTCACCGATGTTCAGGGTATCGCCAACTAATAGCGATTAAAAAGAAACAAAAAATGTTATGTAAGTAACTACGCGCGACACCACAGGCATTCAAGACACCAGAGCAATTCTCGTAATTTTAAGAACGATCGCTCTGTCAAAAATACCTCTTTTTTCCCTACATTTTTGACCAGCAGTGCGATTCTGTAACCATCTCACCGTGAAAACTTAGGCGTAGTGAGCGTGGAGTGAGCTGTCATTCCAACTAATGCTAAGGATTGACACTATTGACAGCTCACTCTAAGTTCACTTCACATAACTTTTAACGGTGAGATGTTTACAGAATCGATCGACAGTTTTGACATGGATTGTCAGTAAGATGAGATTTAGATTTTGAACGTTTTTAATTACGGGAATTAGCCTCCTGGGCACTGGTCCCATCATCATTTGTTTTTTTATAAACCCCATCACCCCCAACCATATAAAATCATCAAATTACTTCTCTCGCTCTGGGCGGAGCGGGAGGGGGGGGGGGGGGGGGGCTGTCAGACTTTTAATGACTAAAACCCACCCGTGTTCCTTCAGTTGCCTGTGCCAGGGGCCACGGTAACTCATTCGAACAACCCGCGACCCTGCCAGATACTAATACCCCTAATGTGTGCGAAGTTTCACCAACTAATTCATTTTAACCCTGTACCTATTTATGACAACCAAACATCTTGATCCTTTTCAAACCGAGTATTTTATATTTCAGACGTCAACGGCGCTTATCCTTCTCCTTCACTTATCTCTTCACACAGTCGACGAAGGGCACGCTATAAATCCGAGTAAGTATAAAAGTACTCTTACTTTGTTAGCTTATTATCATTTTGTTTACTGCGACCGTAATTTGTAACTTTTGTGGCATAATAAAGGGGATTTTCGCTTCTTTGAATGTCATAAACCTTAATCTCGGGGCCTTCAAAATGTCCGTCCATCTGCGTGGAATTAAGTTTTTTCTTTGATATCGTTTTTAGTTTGGAGCAAATCAAGCAAAGCTGATGATGTAGTTTAATTAGTCAATAAAGGTCAAAAGGTTTTTCTAGACTAACTAAAGACACTCTGAGTTTTTTTCGCTCTTTCTTCTCAGAGTAGTCAGATAAAACGCCGACCTCATCTAGTTTTAAAATATGATTGACGTGTAAAAGTGCTTGTACAAACCTACTTACAAAATTAAAATCATTTATCATTAAACTATTGAAACTTTAAACCTTTTTTTTTTGCTTGTAGTACCTAATTATTTTTATTATTTATTTAAATCGAACACAAATGATTAATGTTGTTGTTAGTAACACTTATAAACTATGTTAGTAACATTCTCATTAAAATAAAATAATAATTAATTCAAAAACCTATAACAATAACTTAGTCCGCCTCCCGCTGCACAGACCTGCAGCTGTGTATTCGGGTCCAGTGTCCCTGGAACGGGCTGTCAGGCTTATCGACTGTCACCTTTAAAATGCTGTCGGTGTTCCTCCCGAAGCCTTCGCATCAGGGATGCTGTTCTTTTTCGCATAATTTATGGAAAGCAACCTACCTACGGCCTACCTACAACCTTCCTGCAGTAAAATACCTGCTTCAGCAAACATGCCCGATGCGCTACAGAACCGCGAGAGCCCCAACAGCACCCTAAAAGCATTATTGTACTGGATGCGAATTATGTACTTAGTTGTCAAGAAAGTAGGACTCCAAAATATATCTTGCTAATTGTCACCAAGATATTTGTTATACGAGTAAATAAAAACCCGAACGTTACGTTTTCAGGATATTTTTTTATTTTTCTTATTTTATTTATTCGGGAAAATAAACAGTTATACATTAAAATCTTACACTAAGTTATAAATGTACAAGGTTTATAAATGTATAACCTACGACATTTTCCACAACATATTAAAAGTTATATATAACAGTGCGCTATTCTAAGATTTTAAAGCAGAAAAGTAGTTAAAAGTGAACTTAAACATAGACAGTCAAGCAAACTACAGAGAAAGAGAGAGAGAAAATGAGCAAATATTAAAGTAACTAACTAAACTAACTGCTATATTCTAAAGTTATGTTCTTGGTAAGATTTCTAAATTTTTGACCAGAGACGAATTTATTGAGTTAGGTTTTAAATTGCTCAATTTACCATCGAAAAGAAAATCTTTTCTTATTTTAGATTTCAGTATCTACCGCACTAATATTATTTCAGCTTCAGGCATTAATATCGCTTTAAAAGATACCAAATACAATTTGATTAAAAGAACGTCGAGTTCATTATATTTTTCCGTCGTGCAATATTGGTTTTTGAAATTAGTGTTTATTTGAAAGTATCAGTTACTCTCTTTTTTATCAACAGCGCCTTATTAGTCTAGCTGACTAAGTAATATTCAGTAAAAACCGCTGATATTCAGTTTTTGCTCGTAAGTGCTATCGAGCGAAAAGTGTTATTTTGTCGCTTTGAAAATTTGCCTGGATGCGGCACCCTGCCCTACAAAGTTGACGACTTAAGGCGAATATCAATATTGTGACTCAAAATCCTAGAGCATTACTGGTCATCTTTAGTTAAACGGGTCAAACTTGGTTTCTTAGACACTTGCTTTGAGCAGAGCACTATTTAAGGTGATATTAGATACACCAGTATTCTTAAAACAGTTTCTTTGACTTTGTGCTCAGTTTCTAGTTTTTTACAGCTCTTAATTCTGCTATACAACTTGATGTCTCAAAAAGTATTTATTTGGGGGTTTATACGCGTCCCGGCAGACCGAGCGCGGTAACGAACCGGATTTACGTTTATCGATTTTCTATTGAGCAGCTCTTGCTTCAGACTTTTCCCCTAGTGAAATCAATTTCATAGCAAATCAAGCTATGCAAAAGTAAGAAGTCAATTCTGAAATTGATAGAAATCAACATTTTGAAGATAAAATACAAACACAAAAAAATCGTATAGATGTCGTATCAGTGATTGAAGTTAACATCAAAGAACATAATTCTGACCTAGTGAAACATCAAACAATCATTATTTCAAACTGCTCCTTCAATAAATTTTGTGATGTCAAGCAAGATTTTACGATCCAATTTTATCTGGATTATACTCTCATCAATGTGAACTCTTTTATTGCTGACATAAAAGTCTCGTAGGAATCTTTCAATACGATGTATCGCAAATATTATGACAGGAACTAGAGAATTCTGGTTCATTGTCTAATAAAAAGGAATGGTTATTATGGATATGGCTCATTCTCCCGGTTTTCTATTGATTGATAGTGCATATATTTTGACTAAACAATGGGACTGATAACCAGTTCAACAAAACAACAAAAAAAAGCTATGCAGCTTACGCTCTAATTCGGGTTAGCCTCAAAATCCCAATGGATATTATAATTTTATGTACATATTTCCACTTTGTTCCTGCGCTATTCAAACGCAATGAAGTTAAAATGCAAATCAAATAAACACGCACAAATTGCTGCATCCAAAATAAACGCGATACAATTTATTGGGATAATGCAATAAAAGATTTAGTGACGATCAACAATGTAGGTACAAAATATTCATTATTATGAAGTGTATTTATTAACGTTCGTCTGAATGATTGAACTCAATTAACATACCAAGTCTGCATTTTATTTTACCGTAAAAAAATACTTGGATCACCTAATTTTATTCAGTTTCACCACATGGGTGATCAGAAGCTTCAAAGTAATATTATACAACAAAAACTTGGCTTGCTTCGAAATTGCTGAAGTTATACTTCTTGTGAACCAAGTACTGGTTCCAACATGGACAAGAATTACCCAACGCTTAACGCGCCGTTCAGGCCAAGCGGTGGCAAACGCCACACTATGTCAGACAGTACCTATATTAGATTGTCATCAGTGACAATGTAATGTACAGTCAGACGTCAGTCCGTGCCCGTGTTAATTGACATTTCCTTACCTAAGATATTTTGCATGCCTTTTGGTGGGACATAGCATGGATCAACCTTTTTGTACAAGGTGATTTTTTAAAGACCAGCCAAATTTAAGGATGTGGTACAGACCATCAAACTGAACAACTTTCTCCGTGGGACCAACATCGTAATCGCGAATAAAAATTCAGCCGTCCCATACATTTAGGTCGAGTAGGTATTGAAGTTTTCTATGGGACAGTTGATAAAATTTTCGCGATTACGCTATTTGTCCCTTGGAGAAAGTTGTTCAGTTTGATGGTCTGTACCACATCCTTAAATTTGGCTGGTCTTTAAAAAATCACCTTGTATAACATCTGTATAATTATACCCTATGTTCACAAAATGAATAAATGAATTTTAATTTGGATTGGTCACTTCTTCGTGCTGATTGGCGCTTAAAGCTAGAAATCAGACCTTCAATACACAAATCGAATCGTCAATCCATTTTGCATCTTTAGTATACCAGCCAGCGATATCAGCTGGGTAATTCCGTAATACACGATCAGTAGCAATGGCTTACATTTTGACAGTACAACAACATTAATTGCGTTATTTACGTTGTTGAGCAAACAAAATGTTTGAACATATGACGAGTATACATGAAGAATTAGCAGTATCCTTCAAAACTATTCTGCAGTGCGATTCTGTAACCATCTCACCGTAAAAACTTAGGTGAAGTGAGCGTGGAGTGAGCTGTCATTCCAAATAATGCTAGGGATTGACACTACTGACAACGCACATCAAGCTCACTTCACTTGAGTTTTCACGGTGAGATTTTACAGAATCGACCGGCTGATTGAAATTTTATAGTGTGTTACGGAATAAGGGTACCAAAAAGTCATGTTATAAATTACACTCGTGTGAGAACTTTAACCGCAACACGTTAATTCCAGCTGTAGGGGTGTCACTGTAGTCATATCATTCGTTGTTAAAGGAAAACACTCGTAAAAGCTTTATGTTAATAGCTTGTGCCCGCGGCAACGGGTGTATATAAGCGCGACACAATGTCAACGTGTTCGTACTAAAATGATTACGTGCGCATGGCTCCATCGATTTCAGTAGATTACCCTCGCGTTTGATTATTGAAATATAATTGGATTTAGTTATGGTAATGCTAATGCAAATAGCTTAGTTAACGGATTACTTAATGAATACTACGAGCTTAAGCATCGACAATAAGTATTAGTGTACCGTGGTAATAGCTTGTCATTTCAAACACTTCTCCGTTTTATGTAAGCAATAAACAACCGTTTTGCTAAAACTGCTCCCAGAGAAAACATCGAAGAAAAATCTCAAGCACCGGATCATCCCGATAGAATATTCAGAATTATCATTTGCTTCCAGACTATTATGTTAGTAGGGCGTAAGAAAAAAGCGAGATGTTTTCCCCAAAAATTATACCGCAAATAAATTCGGTGTAACGCAAGTTTATCTTCAATTTTACTCAAAATAACGTCTTGAATATCTCATTTGACACCGTGGAAGATTACGGTGAACTCGTAAGTCGGCGCCAGAGAATTTTTACATAAAATATTCATCATTGCTAAAGCCCCGAATCGCGTGCTATATTCGTCACCTCTTTTTTCTGTTTATTTGTTCCCTCTGTTTCATTAAGCATTGTCGTTATAGCTTTTATTATATCGTTGAAAGGTAATTATGCTGTACAATGAGGGCTTTTGTGTTTTTGTTATTTTATTTCGAGTGTGCGAATGTCACATGTTTAGGAGAATGGGTTATATTTTTTGGGATTTGTTGTTTTTTTCTTCGAAATCACCTTTTTGTTGGTCCCCATTGTGTGTGATTTTCCCTAAATAAACTGGGTTAATGTTTTTATACGACATATAAACTCACAATCATGATAATATGAAGTTTATTTATTAAAAAAAAATCTACATGTGTACATATTCTCAGCAGAATTTGCGGCGAATTTGAACCTTTATTATAATGAATATCTTCTATACCCTGACTTTGATGGGCAAAGTTATTGGAATGATGAAGAAAATAGATTACCTCGTAAAGCCTTCCAGACGGCAAATAAGTTCCTATTTGAGGGAAATAAGGTCATTGAACATATTCTTATCTTCGATTCAACATAAATTTCAGAAAGCCTTTTATAAAAAAGAAAGGTGAGAAAAACATGTTGAAGCTCGAAAATATGTAATATTATTTTTGTTGGTTTTCAATACAAAAATATCAGCTGTATAATCATAATAATGTTGAGATCTTATATATTCATCAAGTTCATTATGTTAAGTCAATGTAGAAATGACTGTCAGCTCTAAATTGGACGTAGTTACACGATAAGGATCCAATCCACAAAACTACCAAAATTGAGTTAACTACACCAAAGAGACCGTAAAGGTCGATATTTTCGGTCAGCAAAAAGATCCCAGTGAAATACGAACACATGACATTGTCATAAACACGAGGTACCAGTCCACATGTATGGCGGGCGTTTATTATGAATCTACTGAAAAAATCCAATCCTCATGGATCATTAGTGAGAAACAATATTTATTGGTAATAGTATTAAATAAGTAATCTTAAAAGAGATCCAATTCACTTGGATCCTTTCTGATAATTATTGTTACTTCAAAAACCGATACTAAAAAACGATACAAAAAATGATAGGTTAATGCAATAAATTGTATTTAATAGACAATGTAATACTCCTTAAATGAAAGTAAAAAAAATATGAGTCACCATACATTTTATTAACACAAAATTACATAACGAAAAAAACTGCTGATCTCTCCTTAAAACAAAAATAGGAAACATGAAATTTTTGAACTTTATTACGATTTTCTTGAATTTTAATACTTCGTATTGCCTCCTCGGGCTTCCATTACTGCGTTTACGCGGTTTGGCATGCTGTACACCAAGTTCCTTATACGATTTTGGGGAATATTCTCCCATTCCTCTGTGAGAGCAATTTTGAGCTCACGAAGCGTGATTGGGGGAGGGTTTCGTTGTTTTACGCATCTGCCTAGCTCGTCCCAAGCATGCTCGATCGGGTTGATATCCGGGCTGCGCGCTGGCCACTCCATACGAGTAATGTTCATCTCTTGAAGGTAGTCATTCACAATCCTACCTGTATGAGGTCGGGCATTGTCATGCATAAATATAGCATCCTCACCTAAATTGACCATAAATGGACCAACGTGATCATTGAGGATTTCTTCCACATATCTTACGCTAGTTAAAGAGCCGTTTTCTATGATCACCAGCTCTGTGCGACTTTCAGAAGAAATTCCGGCCCACACAAGTACAGACCCACCACCGTAGGCTACTTTTTCTTCGATGCATGCTTGCTTGAATCTTTCCCCTGGTCTTCGATACACTCTGTGTCTTCCATCGTGCTTGTAGAGCATAAATTTTGATTCGTCGGAGAACATAACTTTTGACCAATCTTCAATACTCCAATTTACGTGGCTCTGGGCATATCTTAGTCTTGAAATACGATGCCCACGCTCCAGTTTAGGGCCGTTTGCAGGTCTAAGGGGTTTTAAGTTAGATTCAGCAAGCTGACGTCTTACTGTCCATGCACTTGGGTTACTTCCTCCGAGGCGTCGAAACTGATTTGTGAGTTCAGTTCCTGTGAGAAAGCGATTTCGAAGCATGGTGTTCACCAAGTATCGATCTTCTCGTGCTGTGGTACACCTGGTTCTGCCCGTTCCTGGTCTGCGTAGGTTAGAACCAGTTTCTTCGTAACGTCGGAGAACTCTTTGTACTGTTGACAGCGACACACCGACAGTCCTGGCTGTATCGCGCTGACTCCGGCCGGTTTCCAGCATTGTAAGTATTCTGGTGCATTCTTCAGGCGTAAGCGACATAATTTCAGCTTGAATAATGAATATAGAGCACTATCAACATGGTTTATGTACCCACATAAATGACAGATTACAAACAAAAGCAAAACCAAATGCTGTAATTTCGTAGTTCCATCTTCGAAAGTGGCCCTTTTTCAAATTTGATTTTTTTATGATATAACTTTACAATAACTAAGAAGTTTTAATACCTTCATTTAAGGAGTATTACATTGTCTATTAAATACAATTTATTGCATTAACCTAGCATTTTTAGTTTCCGAGATTTTTAGGATTCTTCAAGTGACCCGGATTCATTGCTCTCGAGTGTATTAGTAGTTTTATTTTCAAGATTTAGTTAACAGTTCATGACGTGGTTCCTTATTGCGAAACATCATTTTATGCTGGTTTTATTGAGAATACAATTTATCAAAAAGGATCCAAACCCATATTTTCTTGAATAATATTTGAAATATCAAATTAAACTTAGTAAATTTGATTTAAAGTTAAAATATAAATAGTTTTCCTTATAATTTCAATAAAACCAACAAATTTACAGCACTGCACCATAGAAGAATTCCGATGCAAACTTTAAAATTCAATATCTCAAAACTAGCTTAATGTGGATTGGATCCTTATCGTGTAACTACGTCCAATTGATAACATAAGTAGTTGACGAAGTTATGCAAATGATTCGAGCTTTACTCTAGTTCCTTTGTAGTAAAGAAAGATTTAAGTATATTACTTATTCTTGAATTTTACTGTCCCAAATACACAAAAACCGGCCAAGTGCGAGTCGGACTCGCCCATGAAGGGTTCCGTTTTACGATTTATGACGTATTAAAATAAAACTACTTACTAGATCTCGTTCAAACCAATTTTCGGTGGAAGTTTACATGGTAATGACTAATGTACATCATATATTATTTTTAGTCAATCAATCAATCAATCATTTTATTTGCATAATATGGGTTTACAGAAGATGTTACACAGGTACAGTTTCACCATATTCAGCTATGTTAGCATGCAAATTATATTAACAATACAATTGTCATAATAAAGTCAAAACAATAAAGTTATTAAATAAAATAAATCATTAATAGTCAATCCATTACAAAAAGTCAAAGTCATAATGGTAAAAAAATAAATAAATGTCAAGAGTAAGATTTAAATTAATTGAATTAAAGTAAATTAAAATATATGCTGTGTAATTAATGTATGGATAGTAAAAATTTTGATTGCTATTGATTAATTAATTCGTTATCAACTTAATTGCATTACAATTTTTCATCAAAGAACTCCTTAACTGAATAGTAAGCCTTATCTGTAAGGAGAGACTGGAGTTGCTTTTTAAATAGATTTACACTATTGGAACTGCGAATAGCTGAGGGTAGTTTGTTGTAAATCTTTGGCCCCATGCAAACAAAACTTTTGGAAAGGAGAGCGGTTTTACTTTGTGGAACGCATAGTTTATCTGCATGGCGCTTTCTTGTGCGATACTCAAACAGTTCCAGATTGGAATGTATAAATAGAGCTGTTTCATAGATGTAGATGCTGGGTAGTGTCAGTATTGTTAATCTCGTGAAGTAAGGCTTACATGAGTCCGTTTGAGTTAAGTTACACATAGCTCTTATACACCTTTTTTGTGCCCTGAACGCACTTTCCAAATCAGTGGAGTTGCCCCAAAAGTTTTATCATTCTCTTATTTTAGAAGAGTTACGGGGGGGGGGGGGAGACACACATTTTACCACTTTGGAAGTGTTTCTCGCGCAAACTATTCAGTTTAGAAAAAAATTATATTAGAAACCTCAATATCATTTTCATCAAACCCATACCCCACAGGTATGGGTATAATGAAAAAAAAATTGAGTTTCAGTTCTAAGTATGGGGAACCCCTAAAATGTATTGTTTTCTTTTCTATTTTTGTGTGAAAATCTTAATGCGGTTCACAGAATACATCAGTAGATGTATTCTGTTTATATTCTGAACCGCATTAAGATTTTAGACTCACTATAGGTACTGTTGAAACTTGGTAAGTATACCAAGTTTCAACAGTATAGTTCTTATAGTTTCGGAAAAAAGTGGCTGTGACATACGGACGGACAGACAGACAGATATGACGAATTCATAAGGATTCCGTGCCATTTGGCTACGGAACCCTAAAAACTAACATTAATTTAAAATACAGGTGAATATGATATTTTTTATTCTCTGTGTGCTTCTTAAGAATTTATTTCATTTCCCAGGTTGCACGTGTATCCGCTACACGTCGACGTACGGCAAGGAGCGCGGCACGTTCAGCAGCCCCGACTACCCGCGCCCGTACCCGCCGCGGATCGACTGCCTCCTCTACACCTTCGTCGCGGCACCCCACGAGATCGTCGAGCTCGTCTTTACTGACTTCGACATATTCAAAGGACATCTTGAGTAAGTTTAGACCCCTATTTGTTTTAATGAATAGAGACTGGATAGTAGTGAGCTGATGCTATAGAAAATTATACACAGTGGCATTATTTATCTCAATACTACCTACAACAAGATATCTGGTTTTCACGTAATATCACTAAAAGTCTCCTGTTAAACTTTTAGATAGAATGATTTTATCCAATATGTCATCAAAAAATTGCACATCATACAATCAATTCGTTGTAGAGTTGTAATTTAATTATGATTGATAACATTGCGACATTATATATCTACCGTGCAATGTATAATTATTATTATCCCCTTTATTTCATTTAAATACTTACAAATTACATTTTTTTTAAATTTTATAAACAAAAAAAAAAACATTTAAAAATATAAAAAATAGTAGCCCACCGGTATCGGGAACAGGGTCCAAGCTACCGGTGGCCTTAGTAGCGTAAATCTATTTCTAAGCTCTATACCAGTATTAATCTAGCTGGTGTTCACCAGTAGTACTGTGGGGTATATTTCTGTACCTAATCAAACAAAAATAGGTTTACATCTGAATTGAGTGGACTACTTCCATAATTTTAGTCACATGTGTTTTAAACGTCTGCACAACTCTCTCAGCTGCCCCATTTGTTGCTGGATGATATGGCGGTATTATTATTATTAAATGTAAACAAAAAAAAACTCCGTAGAAAGTGTTTTCGGTTTGTGAATTTTTGTTCACAGTATCACATGTAAACAAAAATTGCCGTTATAAATACAAAGCACATAACTTAATATATTTATGGGGCAGTTACGGTTTTATATCCATCCATTCAATAAAAAAGGTAAATTCATATCAACGAATCAATTGTTGGAATTGCTTTAAAGACCGTTACAGTGACACGTTTCCGTCGGTCGAATGTTACAACTTCAACAATATACACAATATTTCGCTTCAATTTGCGAATAAATGAACGTTGAATTTTAAATTTTCCATTTCGTGGTAATCTAAAGCCAGTATTAGGGCTGGCTACCGAAACCAATTTGTGGGTAGACTTAGGAGAGACCAGTATAGATTGGAATCTAGGTCTGTAGTATTGCCAAGATATTTGAGTTTTCTTTGTTTGGTCAGTGTATTCAGTAACTGAACTTTTGATGACTTCTAGTAACTATACAGACATTGTAATAAGTACGAACTTTATAATAATACATTGGGCAGTACTATGTATAATCATACTAACTCCAAAGTTTTGTATCTAAACACTATCTTCGCAAATTAACTAAAACAGTTATGACCTGAAAATTATTCCTGGTCATGTGTCGTAAGGAAAAAAGTACATGTACCCAGCAGGTCAAGCTACCCGAAACTGTCAAATTTTCCCAATCAACCTTGAACCTGAATGCTTCAGCGATAAAGTTGAAAATCTAATAAAGAAATTTGACAGATTGTAGTAGCTTGATGTGCTGGCGTCTGTACCTAGTATATCATCTACATACATCAACGTAATTCATTAGCTCATCTGCCTCTTTAACGTAGGATGTCACGAAACTAATATACTCTACGCATGTTACATTCTCAGATCATCAAGAAAATGGCCTAGCTCATTAACTAAATGAAAAGGGCGCAAACGTGGAAAATTACTGCCTTAAAAGTTAAACTTGACAATACCCAGCCTACGAGTCCTAAGAAATGAACGTCAGGACGCATTTACATTTTCGTCACATTTGTAGCAATAAAGTTGCCGATGTAAACGTTTGAAGACAGCAGTTTGGGAGCGCAATAATGCTCATTTAAGTGTAAGGAATCCCTGAATACGCGACTTTCAAATTATACGACTGGGTTTATTATTGTTCGTGTTTTTACGTCGCTCTCTGTAGAAATAAACATTCGAAGAAAAGCGTCGCATATCGGCTAGTTGGTTGAGTAAAAAGTTGTTGAGGTTATTTTAAAAAAGAACAAGATGTAATGCTACCAAAATTTTTTACGAGAAAGAAGTTATGGTAACCTTTTCAAGTCAGTAAAGTTTTACAAACATCTCTATGTTTGTAAAACAAATATATACCTACCTTACTTCGTGATGAATAAAGAGTTATTCATCACGAAGTAAGGTATAAATTTGTATTCCAATCCAGTTCGGCTATAAAGATGTACCTAATTCTAAAAGGTACGAGCATCCAAGTAACAAGCATTAATAAACGAACAAGTAATCTCTTATCCCAAACACAAACCTCTCTCTGCACGGTAAATAAAAATGGCAACAAATTTCCATTTCCGTAAATGAATTCTGAATCCAACTTCTAATTCCGATAATAAACCAATATCTAAAAGCAAGGCAATCAATGTAATTGCAAACGGAGAAATGGGAGAAGAAAGAAATGTACGTTTAAATACTCCTGATGGCGTTATTTTAAGTTATTTTAATCTCATTTCACAATAGACACATCGAGAACAAAAAATCTCATCTCGAAATTGCTCTATTCACTTCGTATCCTGAACCAATTACGACGAAATTAATGTTTCCTACATATACATTGTTGGATGAGTTTTTACTAGCGAGTCTCGCATATAACTCGCTTGAAGTACCTATATTTCTCACGTTTAATTCATAAGGTTTATGAGAATATTTTTTTACTTTTGTGCAAAACTGTATTTTTTTCTCTATCGGAGTTTATGGCTTCCTGCCAATTTACTGAGAGAAAAAATGTTTTTCAGCGTAGTTTTGTTTCAAAACAATATGTTTATTGCAGTTTTCAGTTAGATAGGTAATAGAATTCGTTCAGCTGTAGAAATATTATGTATAATTAATTGGATATGCTTTCCGCGCAACATTTATCCTAGTTACTTAATTCAGATTACCATGGTGCGTTTATAATTAATTCATCTAAATGTATGTCTGTATTTTTCTTTTTTTTCTTTAAGTCGTAAGTATTGTTATTATTACTATTTACCTATTAATATATATGAAATAAAGGACGCCTCTAAATATTAAGGAACGGTCCATAATTATCATCATTTTTAAATATTATCTTTCCAGTACCAATTTGACTTTTAGAAACGCAATAGCATTTATGAAGCTGAAGCTCTGAGGTTATCTCAGTGGTTACAAACTACCTTTTGTTCGGCTATCGTTTGTCCCTGTCTCTATAGCACTATTGTTAGCCATAAATATAATGCTCTCACGTGGAAGTAAGTGGAAAATGTTCAATGTACAGACGACAGGAAGATATTTTTCGGCTGAAGTATGGCATTTTTAACAGATTCTACGCTTATTGTTACCAGAGTTTGTACTTTTTTTAGTTTAAGACCGTTGGGTGGTCTCGAAAGAATTCTGGAGCACGACAAGTATTCTGTTTACAAAAGGCGCATAGTTGGCAAACGTTTTTGTTTGGAGTTTAAAATATTTTTGTGAACATGATTTGTGTAATTACGCAAGTTTTAATATGGTGGGTGTGTTGTAGTTTGGATGCTAAGCATACATTAAGGCACTAGTTAAATGGGCACGTTTTTCAGTTCACGACTTTTGGTTTACTTTTTAACCTTATCAACACCATTCTTGTTCCTAACTACGCCGAAATAGAACAGCGTGTATGAGTCGTCAAAAATGAACGAACGAATAAAAAAAACAGACAGCGAAGCAAAATTGTTTCGCGTTCTCGCGGAGTCTGCCGTATTTTTTGCGGAAACTTTTACTTTAATAAACTATCGGTGCTTCTGTCCCGCGTAGTTCTTTTTGCTGAGGAAAAAGTATTTTCACAACTTTGTCTGTCATCAGTTGAAAGATTTACTGTTCTTTTGTTTTATTCGTTTGCGATAAAGTATGGAACGATGATTTGTTAAGCAACAATTGTTACTTACAACTTTGTTTCCATATTGATCTTTGGATGAAGAAAAACACTTTTGCAGAGCTGCTTTTTTAAGTGCAGTGTTAAACTTAATAATGCTTTTGCTGTACTTCCTTTCTTTGTCTATTCTAAAATTGAGTACTATCTACAGATAAAGTTCAAATAATTCAGGCGAGGAATAGATTTGCAGAATGTCAATATGCTATTACGATATTTCAAACCTCAAAGCGGCAGCCTACACCTCGTGAGCGAAATATACGGGGCTGTACATTCATACATATTTCTGAAAAGATGGATTTTCGGTTAGATCGGTGCCGTTTCAGCCCTGCTTAAGCGAATAATACCGGGATTTCCAAATCCAACCCTCTTTCTTTTTGAATAATTTTGACGAATTCGCTCAGACCCTGCCATTAAGGATTTAAATTGATTTTATCTTTAGAATATTATCTTTCGGAACATTGTTCCTGACCAACTTCTTTCTCAAGCTTTTCATCAGCTTTGAAGGTTCTATGATATTATTTTCGTGAATTTTCCTCTTATGTAAGTATGTCTTGCAGGCCTTAGATATGGGACTTGTATCAGTGATGTAGTCTTCTTAACTGGTGTTGGCAAGTTTAACTATACACTCTACGAGGCTCGAAGGAGTCGGCTAGTCGTAATTCCTAATTGAATTACTATGGAAGTACGGTCTAGTGCTAGTAGTAATGTTTTATTAGATTATGTAATACAAACAAGATAATATTAAGTATTTTCCGTCGCTGCCATCCTAACTTAGTATTCTAAATGCGAAAGTGAGTTTGTTTTGCTTTCATGCTAAAACGGCTGCACGGATTTGGGTGAAATTTGGCACAAGGGTAGACCATGATCTGGGTTTGGACAAAAGATAATTTTTATCCCAATTCTCTCTCACGGGATTGAGACGTTTGCGGGTGATACCGCGGGGCGCGGCTAATAATCTCTAAAGCCGTAGAGGGTTGCATAAAACGTTACAAAAATGTTATTAGTAATATTGTATGAATTAAATTGTACATGCATATTGTATTTATGCAGATAGATACACTAGGTATTTTAGGATATTATGACAATAGACTGTCGTCTTGCTGTTGGTGACTAACAAGGAGCTTTTAATAAAATGAAAATGATCGCTCATAGTTTTATTTAAGGTAAATAAGGAAAACCTTCTTGTATGTAAATTATATGTAAGAATTGACTAGATAAAGCTTAAATCTAAAGTCTTTAAATAAAAACAGCGTTCTACATCATTCTCAACTAAAAATGGTCATGCAATGAATGCATTAACCCAAAGTGACAATTTAGCTTCATGGGCTATGTCTTTTTTACATCATCATTTCAGCCGAAAGATGTCCACTGCTGGACATAGGCCTCCCCCAAGCACCTCCACTTCGACCGGTTTTGTGCGTTTTTTATTTAATGAGAACCTAATTTAGGTTTAAAGATATTTATTCTCAAAAAAAGACAATGTCACTTTCTTAGACACAATCATGCTATAATAGCATACTAGTTGTCATTAAATAGAAGAAACGAAAGAAACGACATAGATGTATCGTCTACCCTTAATAAAATTCATCAATAACGCTTCCTAATCTATTGGGTATTTCAGGACACTCCCCGTGGGAATACGGGTTCGAAGACATTTTTTTATATCAAATTGTTTGGTCCTTAGCCGCGAGCAGTGGGACCAACTCCTGCTCGTAATATCGTTTGCGCAAGTATTGGAATATTTTTTATATATTTTTCTTCTGGCATGGAAATTAAAAAAAAAAATGTGTTGCACAGATTTTAACCTGATACTTCAGTAGTAAAATAGGTCAAGTTTAACAGTTGTATACGAGATTTATGTTACCGTGAACTACGGATTTGTTTCGTAGCTTATATACAGCAAGTCATGCTGCTTACCTATCTATTCTATTATTGTCATGTTTGCCATGGTTTTTTTTTATTGAAACTGACTTTGAGTTTCTTGACCACGGTGAAGGAAAACATCGTGAGGAAACCGGCATGTACAAGAACCAAAAATTTTGAGACATGTGACATCTACCAACCCGCATTTGGCCTACGTGGTGGATTACGGCCCATTTCCTCTTACAAAGAGGAGGCCTATGTCTCAGCACTAGGGTCGTCACAGGCTGATTATGTAGCGTTCTTGTAATTCAAGAATTATTGTGACTTTCTTGTATAATAAAACTAGCATTTTACGTTCAATTTAACAGATTTCCTCTTATGCAAACACATTTTCGCAGTTTTGGCAGCATCTTGCAAAAACAAATCCTCGTTACCTATTCTACAGACATTACTTAAGACAAATACCTCGTCTCTAAATTATTCAGTCCATATATTATTACATCAAAGTGTGCGACTGTGCGTTCATAGATCACGTGACGTCGGTGCCGCGTCTGTCGTTACGTCGTACGACTAATCGCTTGGAACTAACAAACGACTCTGTGTAGAATAGGTACGTTTGGCGCTTTTGTGCGCTTGCCTTTACGTTGCTGTTTGATATATGGGTGTGTGAGAGAGTTGTTCAAGTAAATTTATTACGTGGGAAAGTGTAGGTGGGTGATTATCTAACTACTTCGAATTAAGTTTTGAAGGTTAATTTTAATGTTCGTAAAGATCCTTCAGAAGGGCAATTATTTTATCGTTTCAAGCGAGGTTTAAGAGAAGATTTTCTGCGTAGGTTTAGCTGCGAAGCTAATTGAGAATTAAAAAATGGCAAGAATTTGATTATAGACTCTACAGTCATAAATTCAAATTCTTGCCACTTTTTAATTCGACCTCGATTTGATTTGATTTTTTTTACCGAGGCTACTCTCGGTAGTCAATTAATAACTATTAATTTAGTCAGATAGTGATAGATGACGTGTTAATGAAACCTCTATTTGATTAAAGTCAATAAATGCATTGCATAGTCTTTAAACACAAGTTTAACAGAAAATATGTAGATACATAGTTGGTGTACATACTGGTTGGTGTGGTTACTAATACATTTCTTTCACATCCACGGCTCAAACTTTGACCTTTCCATTGTGAATGAAACCTGACACAACAAAATCCTTTATTTACTCGACAAAAACAAGCACCAATAAACGACCTATAAACGTGTAAAACAAAAACCACGTTTCAAAGGCGGAGCCACAAACGCTAGTGCATGCTGTCAAAAGCCTGTTCCATAAAGGGAAAGTGCAAACCCATTCTGCTGTCAATCGAGTCCTGTTTTACACCGCACTTTTTTTTCTTTGCTCTGTGGTTCATTGTTCGACACTGCTCAATAGTGTTGGGAAAAAAAGTTTGATCGGAGTGATTGCATTTTTGAATCTCGAAGGTAGTGCCGTCACCAAAAATTCAATCACGCCGATCAACTTTGGTAGGTGACAGACAGTTCATCTTGTAAACTAGGTCGAAGGGATTGAATTTCGATAAAGTGTCTGGCATCTACATAGATTGTCTTTTATTTCGAAGTAAGGATGTGTCAGCCAGTATGTGTCCAAATGCAGGGGCCACTGAAGAATTGTATCAGCTGGGATTCATAAATCCGTTCTCAGATATTTATTCCGCAGCACTGCAGTGTGTCATACAAAATTATGGCCACTATAGTATGAACAGTAGGGATAATCCTACTGGAGATTTGTTGCACATCAACAGGGAAACATAATTCTTAGCTTGGTATTATTTCTGTAGTAAATATCAATTTTTGTCACTATCAATCGCGTTACTTGGTTTGCAGCAGTTTTTGAAGTTTAACATGTTGCCTATAATGTTCCCACTGCTGGGACACAGGTCTCTTCTCGGTGAGAGGGAGGGGCCCAGAATTCACCACGCGGGCCCAGAGCGGGTTGGTAGATGTCAATGTCTTCGAATTTTCATTCACCGTTGTAAGAGCAGTGGTGATGAAATAATTAACACAAAGTAAATGATAAATGATTTTATTTTTGTAAGTAGGTTTGTACAAACACTTTTACACGTCAATCATATTTTAAACTAGATGAGGTCGGCGTTTCCTATCTGACTGGTCTGAGAAGAAAGGCCGAAACAAACTCAGACGTCACAGTCTCTTTTAAAGTCCAGACATAATCTTGGTCAGATCATATGAAGACCATGTAGGTCGATGTCTGAGATGGTCTTTTGAGGAAAGAACCACACAGATTGAGAGGACCTGTCCAGTCAGTGCACGCATTTTTCAGAAATCGTGCAGCTCAACTCAAAACTTAAGGAGCTCAACGATCCGACGAACAATACCAAAGAAAGGACATTTGGGTAGGCCACATTAATTACTCAAACTGCCAGACCATGACAAAAACTAAGAGAACAGAGAGAAGAATAATATAAATACAATGACCCACATAGTCTTCACATTCACAATAATTAAAATAATATAATACTTTACTAAGTAAGCAAATGTCATAGTATATATAAAATTCATTAATGTCAGTGTTGTAAAAAAAAAAAAAAAACAACAACAAAACAGAGAAAAACAAAATAAAAACATTCAATATGTAAAAAATAAAAAAAAAAATTTGGAAGCAGCTTAATCCCAAGCCTTTTTGTCCTCGATATAATCCTTAACGGTATAAAAGGCTTTCTGGCACAACTTACGTTTAATAAATGATTTGAATTTATTAAGGCTTAGATCTTGAACTGGGCTTGGAACTTTATTATAAAAGCGTATACATTGGCATCTGAACGAGCCACCTATTTTCTTGAGCCTTGTTGTAGGTACAACAAATTTGTGTTTGTTCCTAGTATTTATATCATGGATATCACTGTATTTTTTAAACAATTTTATATTTTTATGGGCATATAAAAGATTTTCATAAATATATTGAGAAGGCACAGTCATAACATTAATCTCTTTAAATTTGTCTCTGAGCGAATGTCTCGGACTCAGTTTATAAATTGAACGAACAGCTCGCTTCTGCAAAACAAAGATAGTCTGAATATCAGCGGCATTTCCCCACAATAGAATACCGTATGACATTACACTATGAAAATAGCTAAAGTACACTAAACGGGCTGTCTCTATATCAGTTAAATTACGAATTTTTCTAACAGCGTATGCTGCGGAACTTAGCTTTTTTGACAATTTATCTATATGTGGACCCCACTGAAGCTTAGCATCCAAAGTTATGCCTAAGAATACTGTGCTGTCTTCAGGATTCAATTCTTCGGCCTTTATCAACACATTAGTTTTCACCTGCCTAACGTGAGGTAGCGTAAACTTAATGCATTTGGTTTTTTTCTCGTTTAAAAGTAAATTATTAACATTGAACCAGTGGACTACTTTAGAGATCGCGCTATTTACATCGTCAGTAACCTGCTGCTGACGTTTAAGTTTAAACAAAAGTGAAGTGTCATCTGCAAACAACACTATATCATGATTATCCTTTATGAGGTACGGCAAGTCATTTATATAAATAAGAAACAAGAAAGGACCAAGAATTGAGCCCTGTGGGACTCCCATTGTTACTATGGATCCGGGAGATCTTTTTCCATTAACGTCAACGCTCTGAATCCTCTTACTCAAGTATGAGGTAAGAAGATCCAGAGCAGTGTTCCCGATTCCGTAGTGGCGGAGTTTCCTGATTAAAGTTTCGTGAAGAACGCAATCGAATGCCTTGGACAAATCACAAAAGATGCCCAAGGCATCGCATTTGTCTTCCCATGCATTATAAATATGTCCTATAAGTTCAACACCGGCATCAGTAGTTGAACGACCCCTTGTAAAACCGAACTGTTTGCTATGTAATAGTTTGTGTTTATTAAAAAATCTTTGCATTTGATCTAAAATTAATTTCTCAAAAATTTTACTAAAGGTAGGTAGTACAGAAATAGGTCTATAATTTGTAGGGTCTGATGAACTACCTGATTTAAACAAAGGTATTATTTTACTATTTTTCATAAGGTCAGGAAACTCCCCACTGTCAATACAACTATTAAAGATAAGAGCTAGAGTAGGTGCTACAATGTCAATAATAGACTTAGCAACTTCTACAGAGTTACCCCACAGATCTGCAGTCTTTTTAACATTTAAAGTGTGAAAGGTTTTAATTATATCTCTACAGTTAATATGTTCAAAATGAAATTCCGAATCACAACCATTAACATTTTCCTTAAGCAAAGACTCAGCAACAGAAGGTGATGAGTTTAGGGATTTAGTAGTTGAAACGGGAATATCTGAAAAGAAATTTTCAAATGCCTCGGCGACTTGTGAGTCGGATTTTATTATGTTGTCATTAATAGACAGGCTGTAGTCAGTATTTCGATTACTAGATCTTCCCGCTTCACTATTAATAATAGACCAGGTCGTTTTAATTATATTACTGCTGTTTTTAATCTTTGAACCCAAATAACGTGACTTGGCCATATAACAGACTTTTTTAAATAATTTTGAATAATTTCTAACATACAAATTAAATTCATCAGTGTTAACATAAGACCTTTCATTGTACAGTTCATAGAGCCGTGTTCTACTTTTATGAATACCAATGGTAGCCCAATCACTGAAAGATGCGTTACTATTAACCGAGATACTCTTGGGTATAAAGGTAGAATCAAATTGTTTACAGTATATATTAAAAAAAGTATCATATAGATGATTAGGATCAGCATTAGTTGACAAAACTGGTAATTTATTAATGAGTTTAACTTTAAAAGCCTCCAAGCGACTTGCAGTTTTGGGGTTAACAGTGATAACCTTTTTAGCCACTTTTTTGTTTTGGTTTTGAATAGTAATCTTTTGCCCGCAATGATCAGAATCTAATAAATTTATAATTTCTTTGTGGCTTGGTATAATATCTGTGTAAATATTATCTAGGCATGTGGCACTAGTAGGTGTTATTCTTGTGGGCTCCAAAAAATAAAGTAAATAATAATAATAAAGTAAAGAGCCTGCCTGGATTCGAACCTACGACAAACAACTCGTAAGTCAAGGTCGTTGCCACTAGGCCCCCACTGGTCCTAGTTACTCCTGCTGCAAGTTTAACACGAATTTCCGCAATTCGAAGAGGAATATAGTCTGTGAACTTTTGAATTCATGAAAACAGAATAGGTAACGTTTGCACTAAACACCGTATTTCTGGAAAGTTCAGTCTTGATCGTCTTGATGTAATAGTTACTTAGGATACTGTGTTCATAATTGCCCTACAATCAACGTAAGCTCCTCTCGTGGATACCGTAGTAGTAGTTGAAATAAAACAGGGATAATAGATGCCTGGATCCATTGCAATCATTACCCCCATTTTCTTTCTTTTCTTTTCAAGACCGTCTATTGTATTCTCCACAAGTTAGAGCCAAAAGTTATCACTAAACCCACACATAAGTAAGCCAATTTCTCACATATACAAATTCGAAACTTCACGCGAAAACATTTCAGTGCCAATTTGGACTTTAAAAGAAGCTTTACCTAATGCTATAACATCGGGGAAACGGCTTTTATCTAGTCGGAAAAGAAAATAAAAGACAACACGTTACGGCCCAGGGAAGCAAGCGGAACCGTGGTCAAAGTCCGTATTCCGAACAATAATTTCGTAGTTTTAAAACGATACGCGAAGCGAAAGCGCGTTTTATTTTTCGCTGCGTTTTATTGCGGGTTCTGCTGAGTAATAAATGAATAATTAAAGCGTGAATGGAATAAGTTTTTTGTGGTTTTAACGCGATCTCTGTGATATTCAAGTTGTTATGAGCCTGTTCAAGGCCTTTTTGTGAGAGCAATATACGTGTTGCGTCTACACTGTGCGATTTTGTCTGCTTGATATCGTAGTCAACAAAGAAGTTGGATAAAGATGCAAGGAAATAGGAGTGTTTCAACTCGCGCATATTGCACACGTAGTCTGGCGGAATGCCCGTGAGTCACGTCGATATCACAGATGCAGCTGTGAAAGTGATAAAGTTTTATTCCGTTACGTCTACGTTTTAGTAACGTTTGTGTGAAATGAGTTTTCATCATATCTGCTTTGTCTGTATTATAAAATAAAGTCGCATTTAGTATGACCGCATTTTTTTTCTTCTAAACTGCGCAACGGATCTAGATGCACCATTATTTTGAGAATTTGTTGCCAAAGATTTGTGTATGGATCATACCTACTAATATTATAAACGCGAAAGTTTTTATGGGTGGATGGATGTTTGTTATTTACTCTTTCCAAAACTACTGAACGGATTTGGGTTGAATTTGTTACACAGATAGTTTATAACCAGGATTAACACAAAGGATACTTTTTGTCCCGATATTCTTACAGGATCGAAACTTCTGCGGGTGAAACCGCGGGTCGCAGCTAGTGATACACTAATAATAAACTTTCACAATATAAATAAATCCCCCTATCGTGTCAAGTCATAAAAACTGTTCCTTAAGTCACCATAATATGATGAATAAAAAAAATGCTTTGACCATTTATTTCCGCAAGCTTAATATTATGATGTTTTATACTGTTACTCACGGCCTACCCTCTTTATTATAATTAATTAAAGACACGTCATGTTATACACATTTCCCTTCCCCACATAACCGAACCCCACCATCATTATTCTGCCAATTTATTTAATATCACATCATATTCTTTCCACCAAACATGGGGCGTACAGTTTACGTGAATAATTTGTAAGCGATACGCGTCATCCGTCATGCGAACATCATCAATCATCGTCAGTAACAGAATACACCTGCGGCTGTAATTTGACTAACATACCTACCGTCATATTTCACGACGTGATTGTGTAAGTGAGATGAATTAAAGTTAGCGTACCTACTAATGTTGTTCGGAATAGTTTTGTTAGGGGCTGTCTCTAATGGTATTGTTATAATCTGATTTATTATGTAAAGTGGTTTAGATTGTCATTTTGTTTTGACAGTCTTTCAATGTCAGGTGTTTTAGGAAAACTGTTTTTTTTCTCTGAAAGTGCTAATTAATAATTATTAGTGCAAATTATTTAATTTGACACAAACCTACATGGGCACGTATAGAACGTCAGAAGCTAAAAAAATAAAAACCAATCAATCATTTATTCGAACTGGGCTGAGAATAAGGACTTTTTGAAACTCAGCATTACATAAAACAGTCCTCCGAAACGCCCGCTCTTTACTACTTCCTAGTACTTTTGCACTAGCACTACTGACACACCAGCGATGCAAGTGGCACAACAAACTCCCCAGCAGCACAGCTGTCTGTTCAGTTAGAAAAACTTGATTCTATGCAAGGTGCACGGTTCTAATTGGTTCCTATGGAGAGAAACCCCACGGTTACTCTTTTATGGATTAGGTACAGTCAACAGCAAAAGTAGATGATCAAAATCAGAAATTCAATACTAATGAACGGAGTTCGCGACAGAACTGTGTGCCGTCGAAGTGATTCAAAAGTATGTGATTGTAAATTATACCAAACATTTATTACTGGTACAGCTGCCATATAGCTGCGAACTCCGTTCATTAGTATTGAATGTCTGATTTTGATCATCTACTTTTGCTGTTGACTGTACCTAATGTTATTTTCATTTTCATTTGTTAGCTTACTTTTAGCAACTACAAATGAAGTATATATAAGATTTGTAATAACATTACAGTTTTAATAATGTTCATTATTTTGAAACAATATTTCGTTTTCTAATTTCCCTACTCTAATCCTCAGTAAAAAAAACAAATACCAATTCGCTGATCTCTTACTTTTAACTGCTAATAAGAAAGCTATTTAGGTTTACCATTAAATTTTATTTTTGTCGGTTTAACGTCTTTTAAATAGGTATTTACAGTCGCTTCGCTCGCTGAATGGACTATAATTCGATTTTTTATTTCCTCATTGAGTTTCTTAATTATAATTCAGCTCATTAACGAGTATTGTTATCTGAAACAGATAAAATGGTCGGCGGAGTTCATAAGCTTGGATAATTCTGACAAGATTATATCGAGCTGGTGTACAAGTCCATAAAATTTATTTAAAATAAAATACATTGCAATAAAATACATGTTATGTTCCTGAAAATAATAATAATAGTAAAAATCGTGAGCACCTACGAGGGGCGTTCTATGTATTCTCGGTATCGGCATGAAAAAACACGTAAAATCAATTAAAGTAATTTTTATTTTTTAATGATAACCCCAATCACCTTAACTTTTCAATACCCTGTAAAAAAAAAACTTTTCTCATTCTCTGTAAAATGCGCATTTATTGCTGCCTTGAGCTCTTCATCGTTGGAAAATCGTCTCCCACGAAAGACTTTTTTCAAATTAGGGAATAAATAATAATCACTAGGGGGCTATAGGGTGGGTGGTTAATTTCTTCGAAACCACAATCTCGCACAGCAGCCTTGGAATCACGCGCCGTGCGGACCGGGCCATTGTCGTGAAGAAGCAACACACCGGTGGTCAGTTTACCCCGTCTTTCCCGTAAATTTCGTAAAGTGGATGCGTAGGATGCTGCGTTTATGATTTCACCTTTTTTTGTGTACTCAATCAGCAAAATTCCCTTTTGAGTCCTAAAACACTGTGGCCATGATTTTTCCGACAAACGGAACGATTTTGAATGTCTTCGGGGGCGCAGTACTCGTCTTGTGCCACTGCAGGATTCTTGCTTACTTTCAGGGTCATAATGATGAACCCACGTTTCATCTCCAGTATCAATTCGATCGAAAATACTTGATGGAAATTCACCACATAGCTCTAAAAACTCTCTACAGCACTCGATTCGCACTTGCTTTTGAGGCGCCGTGAGCATTCGCGGCACCCATCTTGCGGTGACTTTTAAAAGGTAAAGAAGGTCATAAAGAATAGTATGTATGGAACCAACAGAGAGGTAGGTCATCTCTGCTATCATTTTGATCTTCATTCGGGCATCTTCCAGTATAAGCTTCTCAACTTTTTACGTTTTCTTCCGTAGAGGCAGTAACTAGGTCGCCCGAGCGAGTGTCGCCTTCAACACTCTATCTGCCCCTTTAAAATTAATTTGACCACTTTTGAATCGAAGGTAACAAAGGTGAAGAATCATGGTAAACAGCTTCCATCACTCCTTGAATAGTTTTTTGACTTTTTCCTTGTTTGGTAAGGAATTTAATAACAGCGCGGTGTTATTTATTATTTATTTATTTAAACTTTTCGCACAAAAAGGTACAAAGGCGGACTTAATGCCTCGATGTTCGATTTTCTTCAACAATGTCAAGTTAGCCATTCCAGTTGTCGTTGACTAAGAATTACTAGCAAACTAATGATCACAACTACATGAAATTTTACCTTTATACTCTTAGATAATATCATTAGTAAATCACCCATAGTATGTACCATACCACGAATGCATCGAACGCCCCATCGTAAAGGTAAAAAAATATAAAGGTAGATTACACATTACTACATACATACATTAATTATTGTGCATACGTTAGTACATTTGATTATATGCAGTACTATAATTATATTACGTACTTGATCTGATGGTAGAGACTCCATGGTTTCTTAAGTTCCAGGATCAAACTAAAAAATCTCGACTCATGAGTTGTCGTCGTTCGACCCCAGACAGGCGTTTTACTTTGTATAAATTATTTCATGACCACTGCTTTCAAAACGGTGAACGAAAACATCGTGATGAAACCGGCATGTCCTAGAACCAAAAATTCGAAGATATGTGACATCTACCAACCCACACTGGGCCCGCGTGGTGGATTACGACCAACTTCCTCTCACAGAAAGGAGGATTGTGTCCTAGCAGTGCGAACATTGTAGGCTGATTTTTGTCTTGAAAATACCGTATTCACACTCTATTATGTGCAAAATATAAACGGTTATTGGAAAGTTGGAAACGTTTTAGACAGACAAAAAAAAATTAGCAAACACAATAGCAATCGAGATTGTACTACATATTTTGGGACACCTTAGTTTTGTAGTTCATCCAAGTTTTTGTGGTTGTTTCGCAACTTGCTGTCACCACGTTTCTTCATTATCAGAACCTGGCACCAACAGATGTTTCCTGAATCCTTACAAAGTCCGACAATTCTTCGCCTTTTACATCCCCGAATAAGTGTCGTCTGTTTCGAAACATGGTCGTTGCGATAAATTATTGGTGGAGGAGTGTGGCAAGCATTCGAGATCCTGCTATTCGTATTTTTATTATTTTGTAGATCTCTGGAAATATTACCGGCAATGTTATAAAAGCTTCCTTCTTTATCTGCATTTAATTTACTGTTATATTCGGATTAAATAGTCCATGCATTACTGCTGTAAGCGGTTTAGGTCTTAGCGAAATTGCTTCTATTAACTTTAACAGAATTTCATTTATGTCACAGAAGTGGTTGTCTCAATTATTTTTTCTTACATTCGATATAATTTTAGAGCAATCAAAAGTGACAATTGATGTTTTTGAAAAACACGCTTCGATGTCGCGTGATCAAAACAGTATATAACTCCCTGCAAAATGGTTGAGCTGGATGGTGCTGATCCACGCGTCATGTTCGTGAACGGACGCCGCCGTCGGTTGAGACTGGTCATCTCTTAACTACCAGGGCTTATTTTTAATCTTATAGTTTGAATTATTTCTTCATTTTTTTTACATTGTTCTCACATATAGACGCAACAAGAACAATGTACCCAGGATTTGTAACATCTTGATTTGAAAGAGTGTCCTTGGAGTTTCTTGCCTGTTCTTCTCCATAGAGATCTACGTTTTGGAATGGACAACTAGCTTCAATTTTCTGACTAATTAACCGACTAATTAACCGACTATTTAATTTTGGCAATTCGAAAATGTCAACTCAAATCATTTATTTCAATTAAACCATTTACAGGTAAATGGTTTAATTGAAATAAATGATTTGAGTTTGACTCATGGGCTCATAACTCATGAATGCTACATTTAAGGCTTTAAAGTTTATATGTGCTAGGTTTATTATTCATATAATAAATGATACTCACGATATTCGGTTTATAGGAGGTATTCGATTATATATTCCTTTAACTTCTCAGGTACCTCAATATAAATAGGAAAATGTAATAAATTTTCTAATTTGAGTCGAAAGGATCAAAATAAGCAATATAGAGCACCTAAAATAACAATACTTACAACGGCTGAAACGTGTTTAATTGAAAACCCTTTGCTTTATTACCTTGCCGGAATTCATACTATTATTAAACAAATATAAATATCTATTTTATGTACAATTTATTACATTGACTTTGATTAAAAACACGTGGATGTAATAGGAGGTAATAATAATATAAATGCCTATTATAAATTAATTGTAACTGCCCAACCACTTCAGTAATCTATAATATGATAAAATATTCGTAACAAGAAATGAAACTTATTTTTACTTTACATACCGTTCGGTGTGTACCTAAAGTAAAAATTATCACCATCATCTTCCTGCCCTAATCCCATGTTATTCGTGGTCGGCGCAACATGTTTTCTACTTCCTTTCTCCCCTGTCAACCGTCACGCTATCATTCACTCCCTTCTCTTTCATATCATTCCTCACATAATCCATCCATCTTTTCTTCGGCCTTCCTCTCACTCTCCATTCATTAACATGAATGTATATTCATCACTGTTTTAGTCACATGCATTTCGTCCCTTCTCATTACATGCCCATACCAAGCCAAACGGTTTCCTTTCAACTTTTCTGTCACTGGCGCCACCTTCAAACTTCCTCTTGTTTACTCATTTCTTACTTTATCCATGCTCGTCACTCCACCCACACATCCATCTCAACGTAAAGTAAAAATTATACAGTATGTAATTTAATTTAAAAAAACATTAAGATGATAATGTAAAAGTTACAGTGTCAATCACTTTCCGTTGCACGTATACTATATAATACAGGGTGTAAGAAAACCCATCACATAATCATCAGCTACGCATTCTGTACATCAAACTAAGTAACATTGCATAAAAATAATTGCTGGAAAACGACTTTTATTTCTGGTGTGAAAATTTGCTGTTTGCGGTAATTCGCAATGTAACACATGCAAAAAATTGGTCTTATGGATGCATGCAAAGGTACAAGGGACGTGGGGTATTTAAAGTAGTTTTATAACATTAAAAACTTGTTTCCGCAAAAAATGTCAGTAAAAGTCGGAACTTTGACCTTCAATATCTTCGTAACCAGAAGGTTCTAAGGTATGGTCCAGTACAAAAGAAAAGTTAGAATGACGGGGAATACAAGTGACTATCGACTTCGTTAAGTGTCTTTTTACACCCGTTATACTAAAAAAGAATGGCAGGACTTCATGTAATCTGACTTCGAAGACTTCGCGTACACTCATACAAAAAATACTTAAAAATAAATCTAATATTGCAGTATCTTAAAAGTATAGGACGTAGATTGACCTCGAGTTTCAATTACAACGTTAACATATAGGATGCAATCAACTGTGTGTAATTAGCAAAAAGCAATTTAGTATTTCCCCGAGGTCCATATTTAACCGTGATTATGGAAATTAATAAGCCTTACTGTATTAGGTCTGGTGCATTTTCCTTTATGAGTAGATCGGATACAAAACCTAGTTACTTTTGGTAAGTAAGCTATCTTCATGATTTAATGTTATATAGGTACACTTTTCTCATACCCATACATAGCATAAAAAGCCAATAATGTTCCCACTGCTGGGACACAGGCCTCCTCTTTCTGTAAGAGGGATTCGAGTGGTCCATAATCCTCCACGCGGGCCCGGGCAGGTTGGAAGATGTCACATAATGTCTTCGAAGTTTTTGTTTTATGACATGCCGGTTTCGTCACGATGTTTTCCTTTACCGTTTTAAGAGCAGTTACCATAGCTAGTTGCCATATCCATCCACTTTTAAGATATCATTGCCAAATGCCATAAAAATAAATTATTGATTAATCAAGTCGTGCCATCATGCCAAGCCGCCCGATGGGATTTTCAATCGGCTAAAATGAGAAACTCCCATAAGATTGTCATTCTCTATTTACATAAGAGAGAGAATGACAATCTTATGGGAGTTTCTCATTTCCCTAACCTTAACCCTCTAAAAGATAATTATTTTTTAAGAACTTCTTCTTTAGGTAATCTTTAATTTACATTATGTATAAGCAACTCTTGTGCATTTCATGCATCTAGACCAAGATATACTTTTATTATCATTCAGATACATTATATTCCGCACTCATCCATCTTGCTTTTAAGTTTAAGCACAAATTCCACCGCAATCTAAACCAACAAAACTCTTGAAAACAGGAGGAAGAGGACTCTTCGTTAATAAATATTGATAGAATAAACAAAAGTGCTCTCAAAAAGTCTTCGGGGGAAACTTTCGTATTATTAGATTCCTAGAGGGCTCTTATGTAACCGACTTGACAATGGACCCCGAGATCTGATAATTGCGTAGGTACACAACGACCAACTTTTTATCTCCCTTTCAAAACTCTTAGGGAATTGCCTGGAGGAAATGAGGAAGGAACTGTAGTCGGACTGAAGAGGAGGCAAATAAAAGTAGTGCGAGTCAAGCGGTCCACTTATGGGGTAGTTATTAGGGTTCCCTAAGTCCTAATGAAAAAACGGAACCTTTATAGGATCACTCATGTGTCGTTCTGTATGTCTGTCGCAGCCAATTTGCTCTGAATCCATTTAACTGGACTGATTAAGTTAAAAATTGGTACACATATGAATTGTTAAACATAGAATAAATGAATTTTGAATATGAGGGTCACTTTTGGGTGGAAAACTAGAAAATTAAAATACAAAAGGTTTTCAGACTGTACCGTGGTCCGTGGGACATACTCGTATCAAAGGAAAGGGCGTGTGAAACTGCCAAGCCGTACATTTTGACCAAGATGTAAGGTTTGTAGAATTAAGCCTTGTAGAGTTACGGGCCCTACATTAAATTTTTCGAACTTTTAACAGTGAAAGCGTTATGTGAGTCTTGGCAACCTATTTTACATGGTTTTTTTTGGTGGGAAACATATTCATCATGCGGAACCCTCTTCACGCAAGTACATCTCGCACTTTTATTAGACTAGTCTCTAATTAAGAGATTTTGACTATAATACTTGTAGAATACGACACGAAAAAATTGGCATTAATTTTATTCAACCTTATTATTATTATACCTGCCTCGTTGGTTTAGTGGTCGCGAGCGCTACTGCTGGGCATGAGGTCCTGTGGTCGATTCCAGTGTCAGTAGCACGTTACAGGAACTGATGGACGTTGGTGATGGCGCCAAACGAATGGCCGAATTCTGGGTCGAGTCCATTTAGATTGCTATCGACACGCTAAGAGGAAGAAGTAGCACAGAGAAATTCCAGATGTAAAAACTGAAACCCCCGGAAAGCCCGAAGCCTGAATTCTTTCTTTTTTCTTTAAAAAAAAAATACGTTGCCCCACACTAGGAATTACTCCTGTTTCGTGGGTGCGTTTAAACATTTAACACATTACACACAACACACATAAACATTTAAACTCACATACACAAACAGCCAGACCGTGTCGTCGAATTGGGACTTAAACATAACTGGCGAAAGGTGGGTGTACTATAGATAGAACTCTGCCTAACCCTTCGGGAAATACAGACGTGATGTTATGTTATGTAATTTTATTTACATTTGTAGCGGTATCTACAACGCCACATGAACAACGCGTCATACTGACGTCACGCAAATCCTGCATCTCGCAAGCAGAGTTTACCGCGCAATTAGCATACATACAAACTTCCCGACATCAGTCGTGGGGCAGTTGCCCGCCAGACATAACACCCGTCTGGTTGGAGGATCCTCCCTTTTCTATAGAGGATGAGTAGACTTTACACCCTATTCCTCCTACCTCTAAACATTCACGGTTGTACAGAAATAATAAAACAGCATAACTCAATATTTTTTTAACCCTAGAAAGATAATCTACGTCCGCGAGACGTATCGTGAAATTAAATTTCGTTGTAGTTTTTTTATTATTAATCGCAGCGCGCTAGCTGCGCGACTCAACTCAGTTGGCAGCCGGAGCTCGCGCTAAGCAGCAGTGGCACCACGGTAAGTACGTTCAAATAAAAGATATACCTATGTCGTACGTCCGCGAGACGTATGATTATCTTTAATGCAACTTTTGCAATCATTTGAACTGATTGTTTATTGTTATTTACACTTATTTATTATTATTTTCAGGTATTAATTATTATTATATTATAATGGCAAACTGAAGGGTGTTGGATAGTTCTCAAATTGAGAACTTTTTATATCAAAATGAAGAGGAATCGTTATCAGAATCTGAAAGCGAATGCGAAGATAACTTCTTAGAAGACGACGTGCAGAGTGACACTGAAGACGAATTCATCGATGAAGCTGTGGATATACTCGGAAGTCTCTGTTGAAGACCATTCAGAGTCTACTGCCGACCAAGCTGCGCCTTCTGATAGTCGCATAATTATTACTTCTCAGCGCACACTCAGAGGTATAATAAAAATAAGCATTGTTGGGCCACCAGCAAGGGTTGAAGTCACGGTAGAACATCAGCAATAAATATTGTTCGATCAGCTAGAGGACCAACGCGTATGTGTAGAAACACAAAAACAAAAAAAAAGTACAAAATATGAAAATATAAAGACTGAAAGTGATTTCATAGAGGACAAGTTAAGTGTTTGTTAATTTGTAAAGAAGTTTACGATTTTTGTTTGTAATTTGTCAATTAAACTTTATTATTGCTATTTTATCGTTTTATTTCCTTAAATAGAATACAAACAATTATTTCAACCTTTATGGCATGATAATACTTCCGTAGGCTTACTAAAAAATCTTAATTAACTAAGGTACGTCTGAGAGACGTATAATTATCTTTTACGCTAGTTGCTATATGATTATCTTTCTAGGGTTAAATAAAATTCTTTCATTCGTCCTGGTTCTGACTCCGCTGTTATAATGTAAGTCTAATCTCAGCAAAGGGGTAATTTACACGATTAATTATTTCGAAACATTTTGTGTTTCTGCATTAGATTTCCTTGTTGGCCGTTTATTTTGCTTTAACATCGTTGTCGATTATGGATTTCACGTTCTTATCGTCAACAGCAGCCTGTCACCCCTTAATGTAATTTCTTGTTTCATTTCGTCACTTTCGAATTTCCCAAATATCCAGAAACGGGCAAAAGAAATCAGTAATATGGGTTATATTAGGAAACTTTCTTCAGAAGCCACAACTGTATACGGAAACTATTCGTCTTCGTTCTGTTTTGATGTGTTGTGATTACATACTCGTACATTTTAGCGTAGGAAGTTGGATTTCTTTTCAAGCTGCAAAATATGTCTTCCAAGACAGGAAGAAATATTTTTGTTTGTAGAAAATATAACTTTACATAGGAGACTATAGCCGCTTTTCCTGCACGGCGAAAATCGGCTGTCGGAATGTCAATTCGGCTAGGCTGCAGGTGACTAAAAACAACAATTTCAAAGTAGAGCATAGGTTTCGACTTTTGTCGTGCGGTGACAATTGACCGTGAAAATGCTTAGCCGCATGAAGGTCGACCTTTTGATGCAAAATACACTAGTCACCTGCGATTTTTATCGAATCTGTAAATGCGATTTGGGACGCGACCAGCCGCACGGCAATAACGACTTAGTGGTAATCCCCCATTATTGATTATAGAAAAGGCAGAAAGTACACTCATCAAATACTTATAAACATCACAAACGATTTATATCATTGTAATCTTATCGGTATCGTTATCGGGTTGATGAACAATAAAGAGTAAGCATCTTACACAACAATCCCACTTAACGTTCACGGCTTGTGCAGTAACAGTATCACCAATACATTATCCCACCTTCCAATCAACGAAGCAACAAAGTATGACACATCAATACGCATATAGGTAGTAATACGAACCCCAATTACTTACACCCACCCAGTAACAATAGGTATAACAACTAAGGTAATAAATACTGCCTATATGTATATCGGGGGCTTTGCAATACTGAACCTGGAACCGACTATCGATATGACATATATGCTCTCGTAAATTTGCAGGAAGCTGCAACTGAACAAGACGAGTACCAGTGTTTACCTTCATAAAATCTGGTATCTAGCTTTATTGGCAGTGATTGCGAAGTTATGTGATGTTGGGAGGAACATGTGTGAATGGCAATAAACATGTTGTGGACGGGTTTCCAGTTTTGCGGAAGCTGGTTCCAGCTCGTACAACTACAAATCATAATGCTTGTACATTCGGGTTTGGGACAGTAATTTGTGAGTATCGAGTATTTAAATTCCCGAGTGTTAGCAGTAAAACTTTTGACCCTTACAGACGAAAGATTGATATAAAAGTTTCACCATCGAATATCCTTATGAAGTATTTATAGTTCTGGGTTCTGGTGACGTAGCCGCTACGAGGCTGCTACTATAAATTACTTTCAAAGAGGAACACTAACAATGAGCATTGTATCTTTCATTGTGCAATGACACAAAATAACGGGACCAGTGCATAATGTGCTGAATAGAACAGAACAGTTGTGCGTATGAATTCACATACAATGCTTATACGATCCGTTCAATGCCAGAAAATGGTTATGTTGAACGCCACACAGTCGTGTCAGCCTGTTGGCAATATAATTTGTGAGACAGCAAAAATGAATAATAAATGGTTTTATACTGTGTTGCTTGACAGCAAATAAGTGCTAATTTAAACTGTAGACTGTATCGATTGGTTCTCCATCCAATTGAGTAGCCAAGTATTATTATTATCAGTCGTTTGTGTTCCACTGTAGGACAAAGGTCTTCCTTCCCCCTTTACACTTATCCCTATCTACTACTGTTTGTGGCCAATCCAGCGCTGGAGCTCTGTCTCGTATAGGGTCTTAGTAATATGCTGAGTGACGGCCGTTTTGCGTGAATGTGACGCATGTTTACCCCCAACTCGTTTTTATTTTGTGTTTATGTCCTTTTTTTATGCGTCACGTTTGCCGCAAATAAATGCATTTTCTTTCTTTCTTATAAAAAAAGTCGAGTTCGTCCCATCATCTCCTAGGCCTGCCGTGTTGGGTATCTATAAAGGCGATGTAAAAAGACCCATCACATAGCCGTCACCGTCGCATTCTGTACATCAAACTTATTTATTTTTATTTATTTATTTTACCATTTATGTACACACATTATAAACAGACATTGAAAAACAGAACAGAAAAAATAGGTACAGAGGTGATGCTTATTTCATAAGAAATCTCTTCCAGCATACCTGAGATAGGACAATAGATACAGAGATGTAGACAGCGTGTGATAGAGCAAAGGAGACAAAAAATAATACCTAAAATCAAAGAAACAATCCAATATAAAACTAAACAAAAATTACGAGAATATACTAACATACATACAAATAAACATACATAAATAGTTCTAAAATAAATATTACTAGAATGGTAATAATTATATCATACTCAAAAACTTAGTATCATTGCACAAAAATAATTGCTGGGAAACGACTTTTATTTTGAGAGAGAAAATTTGCTGTTTGCGGTAATGCGCAATGTTACCCACGCAAAACATTGTTTATGCTTATGGATTCATGCAACCGTACAGGGTAAAAACTGGTTTTCGTAACAAAACGTCAGTATCAGTATATCTCTGTAACCTGCAGTGCGATTCTGTAACCATCTCACCGTGAAAACGTAGGTGAAGTGAGCGTGGAGTGAGCTGTCATTCTAAATAATGCTAGGGATTGACACTACTGACAACTCACATCAAGCTCACTTCACTTGAGTTTTCACGGTGAGATTTTTACAGAATCGACCGGCAAAAGGTTGGGTGGTATTATAGTACAATATGGTGCAGTACAAAAAAAAAGTTACAATGACAGGAAGTACAAGTGACCCTCGGCTTCGTTAAGTGTCTTTTTACACCCGTTATTTACCACGATAAAAGGAAATGCTTGTTAATAATACATCGTGAATAAAATTTATTGAAGCAAGCAAATTAAGAGACGGAGTGGTGTTGCCAAAATAATATTGTAAATTGACATATTTTGCCCATTCCATTTTCACATCAATGCCTCGGCCTGTCTCTTGGGACGAGAGTTTTCATTACCGAAAACGAATGGTAATGAGGTTAAATGTAAATATTGGTTATTAAATTGAGTATTGGCGATAGTTATTCCAGTAAAATTTTACGACTTAATTATAACTTTTGAAGTATTTTTTGCATGTATCCTTAATGTTTACTGTTAGTTTAAAAATACTTACGCTTCCATCCCTATATATTTATGAAATTTCAATATTTGTTAAGGAGAATCTGTCTAAATTTGAAAAGCTTAATACTAGACGTCACCAAAGCACACTAAAATCCAAAAAACACAATACTGCACTTTTCTCAAAGAGTTGTCTCGGCATGGGTCCAAAGATTTACAATAAACTACCGAAAACTTTAAAAAGCATGACCAACATAAATCATTTTAAATCACAAATTAAAAAAAAAATATTTTTGATTGAAAAGGCTTACTACTCTATTAATGAGTTTTTAGATGATAATATAAGCATAAAATAAAAAATGCCCGATCCACTTGTTGTTTACGACGTTACTTGTTTGAAACAGTTTTATTTAGTTTGTAGTTTTTACGCCTTATTTGTACGCCTTGCAAGGCAAAACATAGTGATACAACGCAAATTTTTATACCATGTACCATATTACCTATGTTCAACAAATAAAATACTTTGACTTTACTAATTATATATTGCTGTAAAATGCTAGAGACTTGCCAAACCATGACATTATTCCTATGAAACTTGATAACACGTACGCATAATATGTTAATTTATGGCTTCTAAAGAGACACATTCCTTGAGAGTTTGACAAGCGTTTCTGAAACGAAGCAATCTTGAATAGCACATACAATATTTTAGTTACTCTATTTATTCATGTAAAAAAAATACGTAGCGTATTCTTTATTTCTTTCATTCCTTCATATTTTCAGCCTGAATCTACGGACTGCTGAAAATAGTTTTTTTTTTTGTCGAATTCATTAATGAGCGCGGAATTGTAAAACAACAGTGACAATCACTACAGACCCAACATTGTACAAAAAGTTCCATATCTCTTCCAAAAAACGTACCTTTTTATATACTCATGGTTTTATTTTCTCAACGGATTCTATAGCTTGCCCTGTCGCTTCTCAAACCAAAGAGATTTAATAATAATATCCTACCTTTTCAGTTGCGAATGTTTGCGGTTATAAACCTCGAATTTTCTTTCTAACCTCCTTTTAATTTTCTCGTTTTATATCTTGCGGGGTATTAGGATATAATCTGATAGAAAATGATTACGTTTCCGCCCTTCCACCCTCGTAGAAAGTGGAATTTGGCCAAGGTTAAACAAAGAAATCTTTACGCCATTAAGCTCGTCATATCACCTTCCAATTTCTTTTTCTTCTTCTTCTAAGTGTTTTCTTGGATCATTTTTGTCACCATTTGTTATTACCTTGTGAATTATGAGTAACAGTATCTTTTTGATAACATTTAAAAGAATTGTTTTAAGCTTAGATTTATATAATGTGTTACCTTGTGACTTTCCCTGTGTTTTAATGCAAGCTTTTGAAGGTATTTCCTTATTCAACGAAATTAACGGATTGTCCTCAAGCTACATTTCATTGTCAGGCTTCTGGCCTGTTTCATATTTTCAGTTGTTGTAGCTTTTTAACCGACGATGAAAAGGCGGTGGTTCTTAAGTTGAAATGTATTTTTTTTAACATTAATGGTCTCAGCGTAAACTAACACTAGAGCTCTCTAAGAACACCTTCGATGGAAGAATAGGTAATATGATAGCTTGTAGATAACTACAATCTATCATTTTGTCTATTTTTCTGTCGGTTATATTCTATAGTAGTCATGCTACTTGTGCTGTGCTAAACTACAAAATAAAATCGAGCAGTGTTCACTTGCTGCTAAAGTAACATCTTGTCAAAAGTGCTTCGAACATGAGCTTCACTATAAACATTTTTACACCTGTGCATCAGTATGTCACAGTCATGAAAACCGACAATCACAGTTCAGATTACTTGCTCCCGCGAGCGCTCTCAATGTAAATTTCAGTCATAAAGAATAATGATTTGTTCACAGTAACTTTGTCACTGTCAACTTTATATGAAAAGTAGCGATGTATAAAAGTTTACTCCTTGACTTCATAGGAAATATGTTAGTACCCACTTTGCAGGTACTTACTGAAGGATAAAAGAGTAAATGCAGTTGAAAAGTTACAATGTAAGTTTTTTATTATGACAAGACGTATTTTGTGATGGGATAATGGTGTCTAAAATATTTAAAAAGTATAATTTCGGGAGTATAATCAAGTGGATAAGTGCAAAAAGCGGTGGAATATGGATTCAGAGATACGAAAAGGGGCAGTTAACATCCACTTTGACTGTTTTGGCGATGGTCAATCTAAGAGCATGCAATATAGGAAGAAGTTAAACTCCAGAACCGATTTCCAATAATGGAGAACTAGTTTCTGCAGTGAATCCAGAACTGTTAAACTATTTTATCACTTTGGCATTAGTTTGGCGATTCAGGATATGCTCAAACGTGAATTATATTGAAAACCGATACGCTGACGAGCTTTAAATTGCCTATGAATAATACAAAACAAACATTTACCAAAATCACAAATCTACGATAAAACCGTAGGCATAACTGACGTCACACAGCGTCACCGCGTAACCAACCGTTATAATTGAATACTGAGCCCAAAGGGACAAAAAGAAACTCATTTGTGCCCGCCATGTTATGAGATTAAGCCGCGTGTTGTACATATACAACATGGAACAGACTCGTTGTTTTTCGTCCGAATGTGGGCCTCAAATTAACTTCAACTTGTTCGGTTTGTTTTTGATCGCACCTACATATTTGGTTAAAGGTGAATTGAATGAAATGGTAAACTTTTTAATGGGAACGGGAAATGTTGATATTTTTGTGAGAAATACAAAAGTATTTATTTATTTGGACCACCAAATAAGTTATTCGGCTGAAATGTATTCCATTTATTTTTATTTTACTTGAAAAGTGATAAAAAATCCTTCTTTATTTTTTGAAGCTCATTATGCGAATGTATGTGGTAATGTTTTTTAAGCTAAATATGTATCTATATATTTAGCTTTAGATTTACACTGCCACTGTACAGTGGCTGAGTTTTTATTCGACATAAAATCCATTCCTAACATAAAAAAATGTTGTGAGCTTATCACCACACGATAGAAGTGAAAACTTACGACTGGAGCAGAGTATACCCGATTTAGCATCACCGAACGGAGCGTGGTGGTACAGTTTCGTTCACTGTTCAGAAAGAGCGCAAAGAGCGCTATCATAACTGAGATGAATCACGCATCTAACTTGATTCGGCAATATTCACGTGTTACACCATCACTCGCTGATAAAAGTGTTGTAAACAGAACAGAGAACATACGGAATAAAACCGCAATTGAATTTTCGGTTTGAATTTTCCTGTTAATTAAAAAATGGTAGTGCGGAAGTCCTCTGGCTCGGGTGTCGGTTTGGTTTTCATAACATCTGAGCCTTATTTTTATAATTTTTATTTGGAGATTATTTTTGGTTTTATCTTGAACAATGTTTCGTTAATCATCGTTTTCTATAAGAGCAGTTCGGCGTCCGCACGTCCGGCGTCAGCGTTACCGAATGACGTCTCTGAAATGTTATTTTTTTAGTGTTTTCTAACACCGTAAAGTCAAACCCCGCTGCCATAATTTCCATGACAACCGTCACTGCGGCCGTTATGTGGCGGCTACCGCTCTTCGAGCAAACCATAGCTTTAAACACATTTCAATATTATGGTTCCCATTAATGCTATGAAGAGAACTATGTGTCTAGATTGTGTGAATTGTGAAAACATCCACACAGTTTATAGATAGTCCATAGGACAGCCTATGAATGCCTAGTTAACTCAACTTAGCTTATCGTAGCCCACTGGTGGACGTAGGCCTCTCCCATGCTGCACCACAACACCCTGTCCTCCGTCTTCCGCATCCAGTCCGTCCCAGCCACCTTTTTGAGGTCATCTATCCATCTAGGTCCTACACTACGTTTGCCGATACGCGGTCTCAACTCCAGCCGGTCGATTGTGTAAAAATCTCACCGTGAAAACTCAAGTGAAGTGAGCTTGATGTACTCACATCAAGCTCACTTCACTTGAGTTTTTCCACATTCCAAATAATGGGGGGAATTGGAAAATAGGAATTGATACTACTGACAACTCTGTCAGTAGTATCAATTCCTAGCATTATTTGGAATGACAGCTCACTCCACGCTCACTGCACCTAAGTTTTCACGGTAAGATGGTTACAGAATCGCACTGCTGGACTCGTCTGCTTCACCGGCCATCGGTCCTTCGACAAACATGGCCAGCCCACTGCCACTTCAGCTTACTTACTCTGCAAGCTATGTCAGTAACTCCGGTTCTTTTTCGGACTTCGTTTCTGATTTTATCCTTCGAAGCAACTCCGAGCATAGCCCGCTTCATAGCGCGCTGAGCGACCTTATATTGACTGCAAAGAAGTCTGAATGCCTAGTCATCATCATCATCAGCCTATACTAGTCCACTGCTGGACTTAGGTCTTTCCTAGGCTACGCCACAACACCCTGTCCTCCACCTTCCGCATCTAGTCCGTTCCAGCAACCTTCCGAATGTCTAGTATGTAATTCTAATTGATAAGATGATTTTTTCTATCATAAGTCAACATTTCCACGAATCATCCCGACTTAATTTTGTAAAAACAAGAGCGCTGAATTTCCCTGTACCCTTCACAGCAAATACCCGGGAAGACAGCAGGGGTAACTAATTTTGTTACCCCCTAGAGAAACCCCATGTTTACCACTTACCCCAATCAACAAACACAAGGGTACACTTTAATTACTAAACAATTAGAATGTCTCTACAGAATAGTAAAACGGGGCACAAAATATAAAATACAAATTTCGGATAGTGTATCGAAAACTAAATTCATTAAAACTATTGCTTCGAACAAATGTTTTCAATTCGAAACTCCGCCTTCAGCGACATTTTGATGTCGATAATCATTTTGCTACCCTTTGGAGAGTTGCTCTCAATGTTGCCAAAATGACGCATTCTACTTTTTCTGATTCCGTTAGAGTAAGAAAAATATCATTTACAACTTGAGAGTAGCTTTATTCTAGTGCACCATCAAAAAACTAAAAGTGATTAAAAAGAAAGAAAGAAATATATTTATTTACGGTACAGAGCCCTGTGGCTATGTCTTGCATAGTGTTGTCGCTAGTTTTTGGTAAAGTAATATTTTAAGAGTAGTGGTAATCCAGTAGAAACAGCTGTGATCGTAGGTTCAAACCCAGACCAGCAGTTTACTTTGTGTAAATTACTTCGCCACTGCTCTCAAAACGATGAAGTAAAACATCGTGAGGAAACCGGCATGACCTAGAACCTAAGATTCGAAGACATGTGACATCTACCAAACCGCACTGGGCCCGCGTGGGCCCAATCCCTCAGAGAGGAGGCGTGTGCCCAATAGTGGGAACATTATGACTGATTATGCAATGGTTTAATAACTTACCTTTATAAGTGGATTTCAATGATAAAACTGCTTTCAAACTCAACGCCATCATTATAACACGAATCTCCCTTATAAAAAATTAAATCCTAAGTATCTAAGATCTACTTGTTTAGTGACTCTCTGCTCACCTCAACGAAGCCTTGTAAGTTGTTAACACATGCAGTTACTTTAACCACCCAACAATGTACGTGAAAGTAGACTTAGTGTACCACCATCAAAACGGCCATAAGAAGTCGCAGTCACGAGCAAGCAGCAGCTAACTCCGTACAATGTACAGGATTTTAGCGGAGTTAAGCATGTTTTACCAAGTACTAAACGCTTTAGTTACTAAAAGTGTCCGGTCATAGTGTATTAGTGTAAGTTTTATGTTGAAAGTTGTACGGTGTACCTCCTCTCTGAAGTAATGACATTTTGCCCGCACTTAGTGACTGCAAAATCTAGCGGATATGGTAACGCAATTTGTGAGCTTTACCCGTGTGATCCTGGACTAAAAATAGGACATCCTACCTAAGTGTAGTGAGAGTTACCAAGGGACTATATTAGGCGTGTGGCAACAATGTCCACAGCTGTTTACCTAGCTTTAAAAGGGTTGGGACGACTCGATTTTCTGACACTTTGAAACCTGATCTTCTCACTTATCGGTGGGATTTTAGCGAATTGTGTGTTTGATTAATGGCATTAAATTGTGTTATAAATAAGATATTTTCCAAAGTGGCCTCTCCATTAGTAAAATCTAATTTAATTATTTTCTCTGTAAAACAGCTGAACTAGTTACATAATATATTAGAATGTAGGTGTTGTGTGTGTGGTTAGTTTTGTATTTCAACAAAATAGCACTTGATTGTAGTCCAAAGTTATAACAGAACTAACTGACGTAATAAGCACTGCTACTTGTTTATCTTTCAGTATAGCCTCAACATTACAGCTGGGGGCATTCCTGTTAATGTGTATCATTTGTCTGAAGTTTTCCACTTGACCTGCATTTGCCCAAAGGTTTTAATTAATGAATCCCTTTATTACTGTTTCATAATGTATGAGTTCTCTTTGAACAATTAGTCTTTGAGAACTTGATTCTTATTGTTGGCGAAGAGTTGTAATAGAAATATTACAAAATTCCTATTTTTCTTTACGGAGTGGAATATTATTGTTATTTTAATAATGTTCTTTGTAGTGATGCGTATAAAATATCTTGTCGAGTAAATAAAAGAGGGAACTAGGGTTTTTTTTTTTTTCTAGTATCTAGTACTTATTAGAGAAAATGTGGCTGTCGAAATTAATTAATTCCCTCAGTCAGGCCTTAGGGGCTTCAACAAGTGACAATTGCTTTCAAAGCGTTTCGTATTTCTACGACGACTTTCAACAGGATTGTCATAAGCTTTTCGGTAGCATATTTTGTTATTTTACCTCTGATTTTACAATACTGTCCAAATGACAGTGATCTTTATTCTCATTCTAATAAGGTTGCTGTTGGGTTGATGCCACTGACAAGTCTGTCAAAATCATTGTGATCTTTAGTGTCGTTACAATAAGGTAGCTGTTAGGTTATTGCTGTCAGAAGTAACAAAAAAATCGAACAGACTGTAATAGAATGTTCACTTCGCCTAGGTCCTCTGGTGTGCCTGAAAAAGTGTATAGTAAAAACAATTTTCTCCTCACAGATGCAGCCGAGGCGACTACTTGAAGGTATACTCCGAAGGGGGCGTCCATGGACCAGGGCCGCCCGGTGTCAACGAGTACTCCGCCTGGTCTAGGGTCCTATGCGGCAGCCGAGCTGATGCACCACCAGCTCTCTACTCCCATGGACCACTGTTAGTCTTAGAAATGCATACTGGAGTCATAGCAACCAATGCTACGGGGTTCGTTGGGAACTACAGGTTTATAGATAGAAGTAAGTCAGTTTCTAATAAATTGAAGTTATATACCTACAATATTAACTATACATTGATGGATAACTAGTACAGACGCCAGCACATCAAGCTACTACAATCTGTCAAATTTCTTTAATAGATTTTCAACTTTATCGCTGAAGCATTAAGGTTCAAGGTTGATTGGAAAATTTTGACAGTTTCGGGTAGCTTGACCTGCAGCTGGCGTCTGTACATTCGGCCGCATACTACTTACTTAATACTTTCACGTTAAGCTGGCCACTAGGCCAGTAGTACGAAGTGTAGGCTACTACACTAGTAGTACGAAGTTTCAATACGATACGAGGCCTGGGGGCCTACTCCGAAGTGCAAAGTGCGAATGTTCGGATCGGACCAACACAAGGCCGAACTGAATATTATTGAAAAATGCGAAAAAAGTACGGCTCGGCTAAGTTGGGTCGGAACCATAGTCAATATTCGAAAGAGTGTAGGAGTGTAGCATTGGAACCGACCGAACCAAATAGTAACTTCGTAGCAGGAAACGGCCGAACATTCGGCCGATACTACTTCAGAGTAGACCCCCAGCTTATACTTATACTAATAATAATATAATAATATCCCTGGACATTTCACACAGCGCCACCTAGTCCCAAGCTAAGCAACCTAATGCTTGTGTTATGGTAACAAGATGGCTGATAAACTACTTATATACATTTTTTTTTTGTAAATACATTCATATTATAGATAGAAAAACACCCAGACTCGGAACAAATACATGTAGGTCATACAAATATTTGTTCCGTGCGGGAATCGAACCCGCGACACGCAGCGCAGCAGTCAATCGCTTAACCACTGCGCCAACCGTGCCGTCAATACTGGTTTCGTTATCACTGGCGTGAGGTCGACTGTATCTAAATCTATACTAACAATAATAAAGCTGAAGAGTTTGTTTTGTTTCAACGCGCTAATCTCTGGAGCTACCAGTCGGATTTAAGAAATTCTTCTTGCATTTTGCAAGAATTGCAAAATTCATTGCTCAATTCTTGAGGAAGGACTCATAGGAACTGAGCAATAAGAAAAAAAATCAGAAAGAATGCTAAGCGGAAACGTGGTAATAGTGCGGGCAGGCGATGCGATACGACGCAGTGGATCGGGGTTAAAAGAAATTTCACGCGGAGGAAATTGCGGGCAGAAACTATAATGACAGCGTCCGGTTCTGTGGCCGCGTGCAGATGAGCCGCTACTGTTTCTCGTGCTTCGCCTTTGGGGCAACTTCTAAGTCGCTGGAGGTTCTCTGCTGGTGACACGTTGTACATGTTAGTCGAGTTAATTTTACTACGACATAAATGGTGGATCATTTTAAAAGCAATTATGAGCATGATATTGAAATGTGTCGTGTTACTTTTGTAATTATTTATTTATTTAAACTTTTCGCACTAAAAGGTACAAAGGCGGACTTAATGCCTTAGGCATTCTCTACCAGTCAACCAAAGGTGGTGAAGAGATTAGATGGCTGGTCCTTTGGTTGAGAGGGACTATGATAAAAAAAACTCTTAAAACTAGGTACATCAATACATAAATAGGTTATATACACATACATACTATTACTATAATATATACTTATAATATATATTTACAACGTGGCGCTACAATGGCGACATTAATTTAACACACGGGTAGGGCTAGTGGCCAGTAATCATAAAAATTATAACAACAATAAAAAAAATTGTAACTTGAAAACTTCCACCTGCGCCGCGCGCCAACATAGGGCTCTCTCTCTTTCCTTCAATTCGCCTTCTCTTTGCTCGTTAATTATTTTATTACATTGATGCGATGTTATTATCCGTGACCCCGGCAAATTACCCCTGCGCTACAGTTCTTTAAGTCAGGTTGCTCTAAGATGCTATTTCATAAAATTGTTAATAAATAAATAAATATTAATGTTTAATTAAATTAAAATACATTCATAAAACTACAACGTAAAACCGTATACGTTTGTTAAATTAATGTCGCCATTTAAGCGCCACGCTGTATATACAAAATCAAGGGAGAGAGGTGTTGAGATGACTCTACGCTATTTTTTTGAAAATTTGTTTTGAAAATAACTGCAATTTCCGCTTAAATGTATACCGACTGGTGGACCGACTGGTGGTGATGCCGGTTATTTAACGTAAGATAAATTACTTTCTTCTATTAGAATGAGTTCATAATTAGCCTATAACGTTCCCACTACTGGGACACAAGCCTCCTCTCTGTGAGAGGGGGGCCATAATCATCCACGCGGGCCCCGTGCGGGTTGACGGATGTCACATAGTCACATGTCGTCGAATTTTTAGTTCTACGACATCACGATGTTTTCATTCACCACTTTGAGAGCGGTGGTGATGACTTTAATTACACAAAGTAAGGTGCCTGCCTGGGTTCGAACTCACGGCCTACAAATTGTACGCCGGGGACGATACCACCGCAACTACTCTCATTAAAATGAGTAAAAAAAAAAAAAACATAATAATAAAAATATTCAGTACTAGCTTCTGCCCGCGGCTTCACCCGCGTGGATGTCGGAAATTATCCCACGGGAACGTGCTAACAGGATAAAATGTATGTGCTTCCCCAGAATGCCATCTATCTCGCGGGCCCTTTGTGGCTAATTACAGTAGAAAACCAATTGTGTCTCATTAGTGGTGATTAAGAGGATACCTATATGATATCTTTACCTAAGTACCTACCTAATTAAAAAAAAAAAAAACTCAATAACAGAAAATTAAATACCTACCTAAATAAACCTATTTCTGATGATAACTAATCTAAACTCAATAAATAAGCAAAATCCCTAAAAACTAATATCTATACGAATGACTAATCCTACCTAACAGTATTAGGTATAAAATAACCTACGGTCACTACGTACACTATCAAATATACTACCTATACTTTAAAATCTATACCTACGACTCATATAAAAATAAACCTAAATAACTCTAAAAACTAAAAGGAATAAAAATGAACTCCACTGCGGGTGACCCAACCTACGACAAACTTAGTATTTGCGGTTGGTACAGTACAGACAGTGGTAATCTGGTATACGGATCGAATCGCAAAATTAAGTTTGTTTTTTATTGTATACTAGCTGCTGCCCGCGACGTCGTCTGCGTGAAGGCTCTACAGCACCAAAAATACCTAAGATGCCAGTGTCGCTATAGCATTATAAGTAAACAACTTTTAAAATAGCATTAAAATATAAGTTTTTTTTGCAAGCGAAGCAAGTGAAGAGAGTTATATGGGAATCCTGCTGAGTTCAGTCATAAGATGTGACTGAAGGAAACAGAGAAAATAATGCAGGAATACATTCCAGGACACAAAAGAGTAAAAATACGTACAAAGGTATCATACCTTACAATACTTCCCTATAAACTACGTTGGTAGTTATGCTGCCAGGAGCCAAAATGTAAAGAGAGTTAGGACTGGTGACGCGGGAGTAAGCGACATACAGTTGGCCGTGTGAGAAGCAACTCGTCCTGAGGTCGACACCCGCTGCCCTCAGTGTCTGCCCCTGCGACTTATTGATGGTCATCGCGAAGCAAACACTCACGGGGAGTTCCCCGTAAGTGTCCCTCATAACTTCCCGTTCCAGTTCAAGCGCATACAAATGTATGCGCTTGAACTGGAACGGGAAGTTATGAGGTATGAGGGAAATGCGTGGTATAAATACTGCCTCGCCGACGCCACAACCCGTAAGAATTTCCGCCTCAATGGTGTGTCTGTCGAGCGAGATGACTTTAAGGCGGGTCCCGTTACACAACTTCGGAGGAGATAGGTTCCGAAGAAGCATAATCGGGACCGACCTTCAGCTTGATGGTATGCGCTGGAAGTCCACTTGCTGACAGGGAGTTCAGAAATTCCACGGGATAATGTGTGGCGTCATCTTGCTCGACAACAGTGTTTATCGAGGTGTAGACCACTTCATTCCCCTCAATTTCCGAGAGAATGCATTCGTTAATTGCTGCAGCCTGATCATTTTTGGGCCTCAAAATGGCCATGCTCACACACCCAAGAATTCTGCTGCTGCGGTATACGACTGATATTCCCGTACACACAGCGAATGAGTTCTTCTAAGCTGGATTGACGCTCTACCGAGAGACTCTGGACGAACCACCTGTCCACCTCTCTCTTCTGGTAGAGTGCCTTCGCCAAGAAGGACATCAAAGAATTCTTGAGCATTGCCGCCGAGCCGAGCTCTCATATTAATCGTCAAGCGCAGCGTATGAACTGGTGACCACAACGAAGATCGTTTCAAAGAAGTATTCACCTCGTCAGCCCTCGATCCCCGCGTCACCACTGAACAGAACTGTGACACCGCCCATCAAATGTTCGTTCCTGCGGATGTCCTGCAGGGTTCTGTCCACGGCCTCAACTGCCTTCCTATTGGCCATCGTACACTCATCCCATACGATCAGAGAGCAATCCTTGAGCACGTGACCCTTATCGCTGTTACGTGACACACCACAAACAGGCATTTCGGCGCTCTCTAAATCGATGGGAATTTTAAACATGGCATGGGCTGTCTTGCCACCCGGAACCAGTGTGGCAGCGATTCCCGACGACGCTACAGCAATAGCAATTTTGCCTTGCCTCCTGACCTCTGCAAGTATGCGAGTGGTAACAAATGTTTTTCCTGTTCCACCAGGAGCATCCAAGAAAAACATTTTACCCTGGTTTTACCCAACGCTTTCAAGGACGGTGTCATAAATTTGTTTTTGCTCTGAAGAGAACAAAGCGACATGGTCATTTCGTATGGTGGTCATTTCGCCCGGATCGTAATTTGTCTCAGCGTTATACTCCCGATTTCCTCGGTCTTGATGCGGTGATGATTGGGGAGCTGGTAACCCATATTCGATCAGTGGATTGCCGCCGATAGAAATGACCACATCTTGAAGTGAACTGAGACAGGTGTTCAGCACGCGTTCATCAGTTACTTCGACTTCGTCTCCAGTAGCACGCCTCAAAGCTCGTAGAAAATCTTCAGACAGATGATGGCGATACTTCTCCCATAAAGCTACCGGGTTCGCGACTCCACAAAACACCACGATGACGGCAAACAGATGACGCATGCGGCTGGGACTGTCACTGACGCTCGCCTCCGCGAGGGTGTCATCCCAATTTTGGTCACCGTCGAGAAGGTAACGTGCTACGCAGGCTGCGCGGTAATTGAGATACTCCACGCCATCAAATGTCCTCAGAAAGGCGAAAGACGTTGGGCCTCGGACAGTGTGAAGTAACAACCGCAGATAATAGAATTCGCCATTATTCGGATGCACGGTATAAACCCTACCCAATGCGGTGTCCTTGAAAATTCCCGGAAAACCTTTCACAGCACCTCCTCGTCGACGTCGGTTAAATACACCCCTTTGCTTGTCGTACGTGTAATATGAAGGCACCTCGTCATACATAAGGGATCTCGCAAACTGGTCGACTTCACAGAGCGTGTTTTTTTAAATTGTCTTCCTCAACTCTGCTCAAGATTTTGAGGATTTTGTTGGAACTTGAATTTGTCGAAACGAACTATAGGATACAACTTTTATGAAGAAAATGCACATTGCCATCTATGAATTTTAAGAATAACTAACTACTAACCTCGCCAACATGATCAAATTTAAATTATTAATTTCCAAAAGTGTTAACATGTAAGTTGATTTGATTTTTATGAAATCTCATAGATGGCGCTGCTTTCAATATTGTCATTATACTACTAACATTTATTAAACTGTTTCTCTGCCCAAGTTACTTAAATGGCGTAGTTTTTATAATGTAAAGCTAGATAATAGCATCGCTTACACAAAAACAACATTTAAATATGCGTCGTTAGATTACACGCTGTCACAGAATGCGTAAGAAAAACAAAGATTCACAGCTCCTCCCCCGTAGGTGATAGCGTGATAATATGTAGAATTAATGTAAACCCGACCTCTTGGTAATATTCATGCAAAATTTGAAGTAAAACCATGCAGTACTTTTTGAGTTTAGCCCGGACATACATACAGACAAACAGACAAACAGACACACAGACAAAAATTCTAAAAACTGTATTTTTGGCTTCGATATCGATTGTAGATCACGCCCCAAGTATTCTTTTTAAAAAATATTCAATGTACAGTTTTGACTTTCCTACGATTTTATTATATGTATAGATACTTTTCCGGGATAAAAAGTACCCAGTGTGGTGCCCAGGATATTAAAGAATAATTATACCAAGTTTCATCGTAATCGAACCGGTAGTTTTTGCGTGATGCCTGAACAAACAGACAGACAGACAGACAGACAGACCGACAGACAGACAGACAGACAAAAATTTTTTTAATCACATTTTTGGGTTCGGTGTCGGTCTAGTAACACCCCCTGTAAATTATTTTTTTGATATTTTCAATGTACAGAATTTTCACTTCTACAGATTTATTATAAGTATAGATAGATAAAACCAAGTCAGAAAACAATGGAGTCAATAATGAATCAAACAATTAAACCATTTACATAAAACTTCTTGCCTTGTCATAGAACAAAAATATTCGTTAATAAACGTCTCATTTTATTCCTAACTTCGTTTGTTCGATCCATAAAGTTTTTACTCTGTGGTCATTAATTCTTATTACAGTCAATCTCTCTCGTCCTTGGCTGTTCGTCTCTGCCTGATCAAATCAGTGTCTGGTTTTGTTACATTAAAGATATCAATTAATTTTGTTAAAGCTACAATAGCTTGAGCGATGTTAGTATTAGGCAAATTAATGAAAGTTTCAAAGAGTTTATGAGTTTCATGAAAAATGTTTATAGATTTGTTACTGTAGCTTGTAGTTTTATAAGATATAATTTATTATTCATTTTGTATTATATATTGTTTGATTAACGTCAATTACGAAACAAAGACGACATGTATAATTATTTGTTTTTGTTTCACTTTTCATTTTTTATAGGTACATAAAATATACTTAAGTTACACTGTATTTTTTTGAACCACGATGAAAGAGACTGGCCTCCACGACACAGGGAATCCTAGTGTGGAGACCAGTGATTTATCTGTTATAACTGTGTATTTTTCAGAACAATATTAAAAAAAATCCCTTAAAAGGCTACACCATTCATGTAACAAACACAGAGCTAGGTAAAATACTACATCATTTCCCTAGCCCTTTCCTAACTATGTTAGACGGCTTCCAGTCTAAGAGGATGCAGCTGAATACATGTATTTTACATGAAGCGACTGCCTATCTGACCTCCACAACCCAGTAACTGGATAATACGATACTCCTTATGAAGACTGGTTGTCAGACTTTCGGGCTTCTGACAACCCGTAACTACTGTCAAAGATCCACGAATGACAGCCGATTGCTTATCGTGATTTCCGAGGCTCGGAGGTGTTTTGATATGTAAAGATGGTCACCCATCCACAGACCAAACGCGGCAAGTGTAGCTTACCGTGCCCGTGCGACTGTTATTACTTAGCCAGCAGATATCACCCTACAAAAGACTTAACCCGACACAAAACTCGAAACAAACAAACATTTCACTCACGTAACAGATCGACTTCCATTCATCGATTTCTAAAGTTTTCCAATTTATAAAACTTGTATCTTGTTTCCTAGGAAATTTCGAGACAGACGGTGTACAAGTAGCCGATACGTGGTGTGATTACGTCTTCCACTCGCAGCCGAACAGACCCGCTCACGGAAGGCTGTATAGCCCCAGATATCCATCGAGTTATCCTAGTAACGTGAGGTGTACTTATCACTTTAGCGCCAGGTGAGTTGTAGCGGGATCGTCGAAAAGGGTTACCGCTGCCCTGGAACATAAAGGGCTAAGGAAGGAACACGGGTGGGTTTTAGTCAATAAGAGTCTGACACTCCCTTCCGCTCCACCCAGAGCGGGAGGAGTCATTTGATGATTTACTATCACCAAAAAAAAAAATAAAAAATAGCGCCAGGTGAGTTTGAAGTTTACATAAGCAATTTTATTGAAAGATGCGTTTTCCAACATTGGTTTGTGCAGAAGATATGCATTTTTTGTACAGGGTGGCAGGTACATCGACGCGCAACGTGTTACTATGGATTCAGCACATGGTTCTAAACCCCCTGCTTCGATCAATAATAGTACTAGATTAAGGGTCAGGAACAAAAATCACTCGCTCAAGTGGCCACGTTTGCACACACGTAAACATCTAAATTTCTTAGGAAAAAGTTTAATAATATTAACAACTTCAGTTTATTATAAACCTTAATACTTAAACATAAAGTTTAATTACCATTGCAAAATATATTTAAAATGTCGCTTGAAAATAAAACCATTCTATTTTTAAATTTTCAGTCATGTATTCTAAAATTAAACTTAAAGACTTAAGTAATAAGGTTAAAACATACTAATTTGAAATAAGACCACAAAAGTATTTGTGGTCTTATTTTTCGGGCCGTTTTTGAAGCGCTTATCGGGAATCTAGTACTATTATTGATCGAAGACCCCCTGTATAGAAATTTTTCGCTGGTTATTTTAAAAAAATGCTGTTATATACATGGCATGGTTCATAAATAGCATGGTTTTAAAAAGATTATTATTTTTTGTGTTTTGTGGACAATGTTGTTGGTTACACATTTGGCAGTATCTTTTTGTATTTCTTCCTATAAAATGTAATGTGTCATTGTTTGTTTTCCCTAATAAATAAAATAAAATACATTTTGACCTGGTAGGTATTACACTTTTCTATGAAACAGCTGTTTTTTTTTTTTTTTTTGATAACCTACGAAGTTTTTACGCTAGTGGTTCTGGAATTATGTGCTGAATTCATGGGTAGAGTTTGCGCGTCGATGTTGCTGCCATCCTGTATCTTGTTAAATATTTGCTGTGAGTAATATGTTGTGTGTATGTTGTGTTGTAACATGCTTTCGTTTAGACATTTTCCCGTCGTGTAAGTACTTCCACTTGTAGTTTGATAGTTGTGCGACAGTGACATAAATAACGCTTCCAATACATGCTATGTGACGTTTATGAATCTCGGCTTAAGCATCACGGTAATAACTTATATGTAAGCAATAGACTTTGTATTCAAATTTTATGAATAGATACTCTGAAAAGCCAAATACGAGTATCTTCTAATAATCAACTGCTCCAATAAACTTCTCCATTTACAATGAAAAGTTGACTAAACTTTCCTTCAAAGTCGGAGCTATTAAGTCACAAGTCAAGTGCTTCCGAAAATCTAATTCTCTCTCTAATATTTGTAAGTACTTTAATACTCGGCATTCTTACTGTTTTAGGCACAACGAGCGGATCAAGTTAGTTTTCGAAGAGTCGTTCCTTCAGAAAGGCGACGAGAGGTATTTAGAAGTTCACTTCTTTAGTAACACCATAGAATAGATAGGTACAGAAGGTCGGCTCCATACAACTGACGAAAAGCAATCTCGATCACGCAATATATGTAGATGCGTATAGTCCGTCCAAAAGTATCTGATAAAAATGTAAACAAATGGATCAGAAAGGGTAGCTGTGGATGCGAATTTGTAGTGACACTTACAAATTGAGTGCTTAAATTTGATTGACCCTAATTTTAGATCATCTTAGGGCTGATTTTTCAATCGACAGATATTTTTGATCGTCGAATAAATTTGACGTCTGACAGGTTTTGTATGGAAGAACTGTCAAAAATTCAAAAATATTCCTCAGTTAAAATTATCTGGAATTGGAAAAATCAGCCCTAAAACATGTCTTTCATTTGACAACGGAGGTTAATTTTATAACCTAAATTACCAGGGATGATTTTACAATTACAATGTATGACATATAAAGTTGAAACCTTCTAAATACATATGAATGTGTTACTAATTCCCTAAATTTATTGCTTAAAAAATTAACCTGAACAGGGTTTGTTTACACTTTCATCACATACTTTTGGAACAGACATAACTCAACTAATGTCAGTCACAGTGTGCGCTTTCCCTAGACGTAAACACATGTCTATGTGTGCGTGCGTTTTAACTCGTCGTATGGAGCCGTCCTTCTGTACCCTATCTATTCTGTGGTACCTAATACGTCCTTTGCCTTTTGGTGTTATAACTTTTCCACTTTTCAGTTGCCTCAATCGTGCTGACATAATAAAAGTGTTCGATGGACGGACTTCGGCGGCGCCGGTTCTAGCAATGCTTTGCAACGAAATCGTAGGTACGAATTACTTTGGATCACTGTGAAAGGATCTTTGATTTCTTTTAGTATATTTTTATCTTGTGTGGTAGAAAAAAATATATCGGTGTTTGAGATACTGATGCTAAACTGAAACTGTTTTAGTACAAGAAAAATATGTTTTCCTTCATTAACAAAAATTGAGCAATAATTAGAATTGTTGGTTTTCTTATGTTTTTTTTACTCTATATTGTGTCCCAATGCTGGACAACCCAACCCCCCCCCACCCCTTTTTCCTTCCAAACCTCCCTGTCTTGTGCGATCTCTGATTATCAATCGTCCACCTTCGCCATGGTCTACCTCGTCCTCCCTCAGAGTAGAATAGTTTGTTTAATTATTCCCAATTTTTGTTCAGGTTATGAGATACTATCAACGGGACCAGACTTATTGGTACAATTCACAGCAAACTCCAACATACCGGGCCAAGGATTCAAAGCAAGATACCAGTTCCAAATGGAGGACGACCCAAACGCAGGTTTAGTAAGCATGTCATAACAAATTGTCTCATCAGCTGATCTTAATATGGTTCAAAATTGGAAATCAGCCTTGTCTTGTGTATAATGATGATAACTTCGAGCAGACAGTGTATAATGCAGTTATGCTCTTTTGCGGTTCTGTTACTTGCCTATTATAGGTATAATGCCTACCTAAATACTAACGGTGGGCAAATGTCGCAAGGGGCCGTCGATATTATAATGATTTAAAAGCTTCAATTTCATATATAACACAAACGTTGTATAGGGGGTTGTGTTGGGGTGCTAAACATTTCTTTGGGTCGGTATTCGTATTCGTCACAGTGAGTCGGCAAAATTGAATAATGTTACATTTTGCCGTTCGACTATGCCGAATCATGCTCATTCGAATAAATGTGGCACACTTTAGACACAAAGTTTAAGGGAAATATGAAATACAAAAATATAGACATCCATTTCTTGTCTCCTTTATTATAGAATAACCATTTCTCTTATAAAAGCGGCAGCTGTCGTTGAATAGCCTTTGCTATTTTGTTTAAAACCTGTTACAATTTAATACAGTGAACCACAATAATCTCCTCTTTCTTAACAGATGGGGATATTAATAAGAAATCAAGTACAACGGAGGCAATATCCGTCTTAGGACCGGCTGTAAGCGCCGCCAGTAAGTACTTGGAATAAGGTCGCCATTTAAAAACAGAGAGCTTGCGTTTTTGTAAACAAAATCACCTCATAGATTATTAGGAGTGCCATCTTTGTGTGAGATGCTTTGTGGACGGGTCTGGGCTTAAAGATTTTACTAATAAAGACGATGTGTTAACTTGACTAAATTAAAAGGCTGAGTTACATTTACATTAGAAAGGTAGCGTAACATCGTTTGTACTGAAATTTGACGTCTGTACGTGAGATAATCAAAAATTGTCAGTTTTGGACTGATTGTACCTACACAACTTGCTACTTGAACTAAACTCGCAAATTGTGATCATGGTTTTGTTCATTTAGGTACTTACTTAATTAAAAGAGAAAATGATGATATTTCTCACTCGTGCATTTTTTCCATTAGGTACCTATTGTAATCTGAACAGAAGGCCAATTCCCGTAATCTCAATCAATCTCATATCAGCGACAATCAATGTAAAAAATGTAGGCAAATTAGAGGTATTTTTGACAGATTGAGACTGAGATTAGACTGTAAATGTCCTCAAAATTACGAGAATTGCCCAAATGTCAATTGAATTAAAGTCAAGATGAACCCAACAACGCAACTTTTAAAGAATCATTTTGCTACCAAGCAACCGAAAATAGCTTCCGAGGCTCAATTGGCTTTAATTAATGACGTAACGACTTCTACAGCTCCACACGTGCCAATGACTTTGAAAAGGTAGAGCTTAACTCTTCTATTGAGCTTATCTCAAATATGTATGGTTCATAGAATCGTGCCAAATTGCTTGAGAATTTATTAATAGGAAGGAGGAAGCATAAGACTTACTTTATGTAGCAGACAAGAGGATAAGAATTTCTAGTGGTTTCAGAGGATTTAACAGCCGTTAGAATAGAATTTTCTCTTTGAACTTTATATTCTCACCAATGTGTTTCCATAGGCAATGATATAGAAAATGTCTATATTTCACTTAAATGAAATTGTAAAAGAAGACATTTTTTATTTATCAGTCTCAATTCGCTTTTATATTTAGAAATATTACAATAATTTATGATCCAAAGGAAAATTCTCGTTACATTTTGACAACATAAATAATTTATTACGCAAATAAATCTATTCAAAATGTACGAAGCATCTCACGCATAATACTCCGCAAATGTACGTATAACATCACTCACTCCACTCCATATATTATTATGAACAGTATTTACTAATGTATGCATTCCATTAGTGACGTGACACCTTCATTTCAGCGTCATCCTGTCATCAAGTATTCAGCAGTGATAAGAGCAAGACCGGTAAATTGACTTCGCTTCTCTACCCGGCCCCATACCCGCAGAAAACGCAATGTCATTACGACTTTCTAGCCCGAGGGAGGGAAAGAGTCAGGCTGGTATTTGAAGACTTCAGCTTGCAGCGAATAACAGATAATATCATAGAGTGAGTTTTTAACGTGGCTGCTGAAACACTTATATTTTTTTTCATAGAATAGAACAACTTACTTATAGTCATGTTTAGGTGTTTTGGAAGTGTTGGAACTCTCGCACTATGGTTTTACAAAGCTTGCTGCATAAATCAAGTCGTCAATTAGTCGGGTGTATTTTGGACTCTGGAAAATTAGTTGTACTATCAACCCTGCTGATTGGCTATGTATAATGTTTTTCTCGTATTATAATTTGTATCGACACAGAAGGAAATATTGAAAACCATGGTAGTGTTTGTCTTCCAGATGAGCACGACATTTTTTCGTAAAACTGTTTTTAAAATTCAACAACAAAACAGAATAACAATATTACTTTGACAAAACAAAATGGACAAGTATAAAGAACGAAAACAAAGCACTCGAAGCGATATCGAATAAGCAAATTTACTTTGTTACAGTTGTGAAAGTATGGATTCTCTCGACGTATTTTTGTATGTAGACGGTCGTCTCGAAAAGATGGCATCATTTTGCGGCAACGATATACCGAAGCCAATAATGTCGAATGGACCCAAGTTATCTATCGAGTTCCGTGGAATATACTCATCGAGACATAGCAGGGGGTTTAAGATATCCTATTCCTTTGTTGAAGGTACGTACTTCTTATTTGTCTTATCTTAATTTCGTATGTGTGGTCATGCCTTTGGTTTATTGTGATTGATTGATATCAATTTGTATTTCTTCGGTGTTTGGTGTTTTCCTGTCTGTAACTACTTCTCTTTTATTTGTAAAATAAAAATAAGTAGAAGACATCTCCATTACAGTACCTCGTAAAAGTTTGTGCTCAGTATTTATAGAATTTGAGCCGCGATTACTTAGCTATAGGATAAGGTTTTGATAAATAGTATTAGCAAAATATGCTATCCACAATTTAACACCAGTAATCAATAAAATTGTCAAAGAACGAATATATTGTGTGTGATCGAATATAATGAAGCTACTTTTTGATGGCATCCATCATAAAACTATTGCTTACTTTGTCATTCCTTTCTAACACATAATTTTAAACAAATTTCCAACGTGTTTGAAAATCTTTTGTCATTTCCACATTGGAATTCTGAGCACCACGTATTCCTACCTCATCATTCTTGATGCCGTCCGCGCGTAATTCCTCATATTTTTCTGAATGTTCGCATTTCAAACATGGTGATGTTGCTTTTTGTTTTTTTTTATATTAATATAGGAGCTAGAAACTTTAATATGAGATTTTTTGTAGAGAGTTGTTTTCTTTTATAATGATGTATGATTTAAATACACAGATAACATAGCCTCAAAGATGATTCAAAATGGAAATAGAATATCTGAAAATTAAACTGCGTTTCTTTCAAGCGTAGTAACAAATCATAAATTAGTACCCAAAAGTATCGCTATTCCGGAAAGCCTCAATTACGCCAAAATCCACGGACACCAAAAAACAAAAGTAAAAAGTTTTTGACTTTCAGATTACGGGATCGCAACGGGGAGCCAACTTTTAGAATTTCCATGTGCCTTCGTATTTAATAGCAGTGAGAGGGGGAGGGGGGTGATGACGTCACCAAACCACCCTGGCCTCTATCCAAGGGACACAGAGTGCAATTACTTCTTCTACGGCAGCGAAAACGAGAGAGTACATTTACATTTCACTTATTTCGACGTCGAAGGTGTGGTCCCGTAAGTAATTCATTTGAATACTATTAGGTTTAGAAAAGTCTTTCGTGAAGTAGCTTTCGTCACCAATGAGTGCGGTTGGTACTTGATAAGGGTTATTTTGCCAAAATTTACTTCGTTTAGGGTAGGTATTAGTGATAAAATATGCCTAATCTCTCGTGATCGAGGTTGGACGTAACAAGGACTTTAGTAAAGTGACGATTTTGATTTTTTTCTAAAAAAATTTGATCCTTCCTTTAATTAAATAAAAGATCAAGACTAAGAGCCTGAAAAGTGTAATAGAAGTATCTCAAAGTAAATTAAAGTGAATGTTTCTATCATTTAGTAAACAGCTGCCTTTTTGTAAAACTTTGAAGTAAATGAAGATTATAATATTTTTTTTATTTTTAGGTGTGAAGCAGTATCAGCTAGTGACTACGTCCAGTTTTACAGTCAAATGATCGAATCACAAAGTCACAGGCACTGTGGTCAACTAAAAGAGCTCCAAGTGACGTCAGAGAAGAATTTTCTAAGAATAACCTTCAAATCCAATGACAGACTAGACGCAACAGGATTTAAAGCAAACTACTTATTTCTAAGAGACTCCGAAATGCATAGTATAACTATGCCAAATTCTATAGATAAAGGTTTGTGTTCTATTTTACATGAGCAGAAAAGACTAACAAAACGATGGATGAATTGTGTGAAAGATGATATGGCTTGAAAATCGGTTACTACTGAGATGGCGGCTAATTTCTATTAGCCGCCATCTTAAGAAAGCCAAGAAAACCTTAGCCCTAGCCTTAGCCTTATCCCTTCCTTTCAAGTATGAAAGGACCCTGGAGGTTGTGAACAGGAGAATGAGAAAAGAGAAGAGTGAAGTGATAATTTGCCGATAAAGGCACGTTTGCCCATGTTGTCAAGCGAGGGAGCAGTAGCCAATGAACTATAAGGTTCAAAACGCAACGCCATTGATTGTCCAATGGCAGTCGTTTCATTTCCTTGCACACCCTACAAATTTAGAACGCGTATTATTCCATCAACTCAGTGTACAGTTCCGTAGTGTTTACTTATGATTAAGTTAGTTTGCTAGTTTGGAGTCCAACCTTGAAGACACTTCGGTTTTCCTTTAGGATACGGAGCGTCATTCCAAGGTGGTGTTTTTGTTGTATCTAGTTCTAGATTTACTTGCGAAGTTTAGCTACGTTTAGGTGGATGGGTATCTAATTCTAGATTGGCAGTATACAGGGTGATCAACGTGCAATTTTTGATAACCGACGAAAAATTTCTGCGCTAGAATCATGTGCTAAATTCATGGTTACTGTTTGCGCGTCGCTGTCCCTGCCACACTATATACAAATGCGGTGCTGGTTGAACCTACTTCAGTTTAATAAATAATTTTAGGAAGGGAACATTTTATGTCCTCTGAAATATGGCCTTGAAATTATTTAACAGCAGTAAAGTGTCCAGAGTAAGTAATAATTTAGGACACTTTTAACAACTTTTTAACTGTTGTTTGAGGGACTGTTTAACTTTGTACGTAGCTTGAAATCAGTTAGAGTGTATTACAGTTTTCAAACTTAATGGTGACCAGAATTTTCTTGTCGTTGAGTTAAAATAATATTATCTCTCAAACAATCTGACTACTATTTACATATTTTAATATATCTTCATATATTATCATCTACTTTTATGATCTCCAACAGATTTTTTATTGTTTTTCTATTATAAAATCTACCTAAAATTAACCACAAAATCTAGTGCCCATAATTAAACGTAAATGCATATCAATGTCCCATCCGAATCTCGTTGACTACCAGTTACGTTTAAACCTCTAATCTGATGACGTTCGACCACTGCCGCATGTAATCCGTCTCTCGAATGCTATAGCTTTTCAGTTCCATTCAAATCATGTCCATTGTGTTCACGTTCCTCTAACAATAAAGACGTGTGAATTTACTTTGCGGACCAACAAGAGAATTTTAAATGCCAAATTAAAGCTCAGTTAGCGTAGTGTTTGTTAATTTTTGGATCTGTATCTTAATTCTCATTAATACTTAGCATAATCTTAGATTTTTTTATAAGTTTATGTTCGGGATGCCTTCTGATCTATCTGAACCTTTTGGCTTTTTTATTTTCTTCCAGTTGTGGAAGAAAATAAAAATATAATATACGGTTGGTTTTCAGATGTTTCGTTTAAGTACAGTAGTACCTATACTGTTTTTAAGTTGAATATTACGCATGACTGTCCAGTCCATTGATGAGGTCTATTTGAGGGATAGGTGAGTTTATTAATTAATACAGCCAGAACTAAGCACTCGTCACAATCCCAACGCTTAAGTAAATCCTCTTAGCTGCGGGTAAATGGGACAGGATTAAAGGGATATATAGGGTAATGATTGCAAAATGAATTGGGGACCATACAACAAAATTAATGAATATAGAAATGGAGGCGGTATTAAGAGCGAGGAAATTACGATTTTGATCGCGAAACAGCGATCTAGTTGAAACATTGACTTTGCAAAGTGTTTCGATACAATAAAGGATCAGTGATACTATATAATAAGTCGATTCGTGCATGTGTAACCATCCACTACCTACATATTGAGACCCCTTCGTGCTACGTAAAATCCCGGCTGTAATTCGTAGATCTTTGATAGTCGTTAAGAAGTCTGACAACCAGTCCAACAAAAGGTTTTGGAGGTCAGAAAGGCTGTTGCTCCTGGTGTTGGTATTCAGCTGCATTCGGTTCGACTGGCAGCCAACCCCAACATAGTAGGGAAAGGTTAGGAAAATTGAAAGGATCAGTAATAATTCTGAATTGCAATACGGTTTCGATTACCTACGGTTATAGCTATTTCAATTAGAACATCACTGTCATTAGTACTGTTCTAAGTAGAAACTATTAGTAGTTAGAATCAATGTCCAGTTAAAGCGTAAGTATTCTAATTAATTCTACTATTGTTTCAGGTACCACGTGCTACACGTCAAAATTCCTAATATTTGTATGTTTGTGCAAAGTCATTTGGAATATCAGATAGTGATAATAATAACAACTTTGTACCATCGAAGAGAAATTATGGAATAAAAATATCAGTGTTACTATGGGTTGTTTTAATGTAATCAAAGCCTACGCCTTCGTTACTAGCACCCCTTAATGTATTTAAAATTGTAGAGGCACATAAGGAAACTAATGATGATGATGGTGATTTTTGTATGAAATTGTGTACTATGCTAAGTCTATATAATAATAACTCAACATGATGTTAGAATTTTTGAATGTTGAAACTTTTGTAAACTTTAGAACTAACCTTCGACCCTGTGATATGTAATTAAATGTAGCGAACAAATGTCCCGATCTATCCCTGGTGGCGACTACTAAACACCAGAATTCCACACACAACACACCACAGAATATTCTAGTTCTCGTCAATTGAGCAAAACACCACATCATTACATCATGGAAGAGAATCCTACTAAAGTACTATTATAACAGTCTTATCAACAGCCATCATTGAAATGTGTAAGCCGAAATACCTTTGGGTAGGTATCCCTTCAAAGGATTCGTCCAAGGACTCCAGGAGTGACGGACGTGTACCAAAGAGTGACATACAAACATAAATAAGGTCAAAAAACGAATATCATTAACATCCACGTCACGTAGAAATCGAGACGCTTTAAGACCCTCTTAACAAAAAATTTAATGAATATTTCTCTGAGAGTTTTGGACCTAGGAAAACTGCCAGATAAGAAAATGAAACGGGCTTAGTTTATAAGAATTTTATGAAGTTTTGGAGCTATTTATAAAAAGTTCTGAAATATATTTGGGTAGATTAGATTTTTTCATGATATAACATAACCTGATTTCAGTATCTTATCCCCAGTCACATAAGTCTCTGTTCCCATTATTCTGTGTGCTGCATTATTGTTGATATTCTTTCAAAATTACTTTACAAAACAGATAAGCTTGAAAAAATCAATACGATCATTTTGATGTAATATAACTTTATTCGTGGCTTAATAATAAAAGCCACGGGGCTCGTTCGAAGGTTAAGCTGCGCTTGCCGCGATCGTTTCGTAGAAGGGACCATTCATTACATTTCAGACCCCTTCGAGCCTCGGAAAACACGTTAAGCCGTTGGTCCCGGCGGTCATTCGTAGGTCTTAGTCAGGCTACAAAGGTAGTCAGAAGCCCAATAATTTGACAACCAGTCTTACTAAGGTGTATTGTGTTACCCAGTTACTGGGTTGTGGAAGTAACATAGGCAGTTGCTCCATGTAAAATACCGGTATTCAGCTGCATTCGGAAGCCGAACCAAACATAGTTAAGAAAAGGCTAGGCGGTTTGATTTTGAGAACTTCATTCATAATTCCTTTTGAAGCCACAAAGGCGATAAACTAAAATCATCAATCTACAAACTTTGACGAAACTATTGGTTATTGGTTTTGCATAATAATCACTTGTTTTTGGAATGACTAAGCTCAATTTCTGAGGGGCAATTCTCGTAATTTTAAGAACGTTCACAGTCTGATCTCAGTCTCAGTCTGTCAAAAAATATTTCTAATTTCCCTACATTTTGATAAGTTTTTAACTGTTATTTGTCGCCGTCATGAGACTGTGACTAGATTTTGAACGTTTTAAATCACGAAAATTGGTCTTCTGGTCTATCTCAATAGACCAGAAGACCAATTCTCGTAAATTATTCTTCGTAATTTATTTTTCGTAATTTTTTCAAATATGATATCCATAATGACTGAACATTGACTGTAGCAGCTTTTGTTCGAGAAGTCTCAACTTAATAGGAATTATAAAGGCTGAATGAAGTAAGAACCAGCTCCACAATAATATTATTTCATATTTGCGTTCATAGTTACTAAGTATTAAGTTCCAGTGGGTTTTGATTTCATAGTAAGAATGAATGGCTAGCAGCCATTGAAAGAGCTGCCAGTATTTTTTAAGGAAGACATTTTAGGGGTGGATGGACTGTGTGAAAGGTGATATGGCTAGAAAGGGGATGACTACTGAGACAACGACTAATAGAGAAGTATGGAAGAAGAAGAAAACATGTTTCCCCGACCCCAAATAAATTTGGATAACGGCGAGAGAATGATGATGATATAAGGGGTCCCCAACATCATTCTCTTGCCTTGAAAATGGTAGATAAAATCAATCAACATGTTGTTGTATGTGGCGATTCTAATAGATATTCTATTGTACATATTATAAGGTAGATTTCCTGACCGAAAGAAAAATGAGGCAAAGACCACACTGAAAAAATGTAACTAAAATAACGAGCTGACAAGAATTGCCAGGATATATGACTCACTTTAGGTTTATTAACTATTCCCAAACCTGGCGTATAATTAAGCAAACCTAAGTTAGTATTCATCCAACTATGAACGACCTTTAAAACAAAACGCTGGCGGCGAAACAGGACCTCTGGTCAGCACATAGACTTCAAAGTTTGCATATAATTATGCTGAACATTTGAGCAACATTTTGAGGAACTGCGGACTTAGGATTTATGCATAATGGAAGCGGTTGAACGAGGGAGCGGATCCATTATTTGTTAGCGTAAGCGGGGTAGATGAACTGTTACGAATAACTTCGAAGATTTATTGAGTTACTCGCATGTGCAGCTGTTGCTAGCTGTATATTAAAGATCTTCTATAATGTTAATATTAGCTTTTATAATAACAGTCCTGAAGACCAATTCTCGTAATTTTAAACGTTCAAAATCTAGTCGCAGTCTTATCTCAGTGACAAACGAATATCAACATCTTGTCAAAATGTAGGGAAATTAGAGGTATTTTTGACAGATTGAGACGTGAGGTCAGACTGTGAATGTTCTTAAAATTACAAGAATTGCCCCTCTGATATAAGCACAGGACTTGATTGACTGCCTCGTTGGTCTAGTAGTCGCAAGCACTACTGTCGTGCATGAGGTCCTGGGTTCGATTCCTGGTTCGGACAAAGCGTTATTGGATTTTTCCGTCTGGAATATGTCGGTAGCAGCCCGGAGCCTGGATTTGAGACTGGTTGACGGTAATAGACACGCCAACGTTTTTTTTTTTTTTTTAAACATTGCCCCACACTAGGAACTTCTCCTGTATCGTGGGTGCGTTTACAAACATTTAAACTCCAGGAACAACTACTTGTAGGCCATACAAATACTTGTTCCGTGCGGGAATCGAACCCGCGACACGCTGCGCAGCAGTAAATCGCTTAACCACTGCGCCAACCGTGCCGTCAATTATATGGGACTAAAACATAACTGATGAAATGTGGGTGCACTATAGGTACACCCGCATTAGGCCCTTTAGGGAATACAGGCGTAATGTTATGTTAGGTTATATAACTTGATTTAATTAATGTAAACTTGGCTTGCTCTGATATGAGTGAATATTATATTTGACGGCACGATTGGCGCAGTGGTTAAGCGATTGACTGCTGCGCTGCGTGTCACGGGTTCGATTCTCGCACGGCACAAATATTTGTATGACCAACAAGTACGGTAGTTGTTCCTGGTCTGGCTGTTTGTGTATGTGAGTTTAAATGTTTGTAAACGCACCCACGATACAGGAGAAATTCCTAGTGTGGGGCAACGTTTTTTTTTTAAGAACAAGGATAAAGATTATGCTAAGGCTAGTCTTGGTAATTATGACAATGCCAGATCAGTCGAGTACTCATTACTTATACAAATGTGAACCGCTTTTGCCAAACATTACGTACTGGGTTCAAATATCAGATCGAGATACTCGCTTCATTCTAGGGTAGGGTAAATTTTTGCTGTAGTAGCCCTTGTCAACAGGCTCATCCAAATCATCTCTTATAGCATGTACTTTTAATTTAACGGGTACATTATATTGTAGCTGTCGCAGAACCAGTTGAAGCCATGATATAGTAGATTAGTCTAGTAAGATAGTTATATTCCTAGTGAGATAGTTATGAATTTCGCTTTCGCTTTTTTTTTGTATATAGCTGTCCCTAGGGATATAACTATATCACGGCTTCAACCATCTTACTTCGACATAGCTACAACAACACACCTTTGACCTTCCGGATCATAATACAAAAGTACTACTATAATAATAGCTCCGTCTTATGCGAAAACAAACCAATCATGTACTATAAATAGAAGATAAAACACGAAGACAATAGAGGGATAAACTTTCACAAATCTATGCCTGAAGATGGACGGCGCCGCCGAGGCCAGCGCAGAAAGTGATGTCGAGAAGAGACGAGACGGGTACCGCGAAGACTGGTTCGAGGTGGCGGAAAAAGACTGGTTCGAGGTGGCGGAAAAGGAAGGTGGCGGAATGGAAAAGAGTCCCTCGAAAGACATGGGGAGGCCTTTGCCCAGTAAAGGTACAGTATAGGGTAAGAAATAAAAAATATACAATACAATCATGAAGAAGATGATACACGAAGACCATAGAGGGCTAAACCTTCACAGATCTACGTTAACACCCGTCTTAATATACATTAAGTTTCTGGTAAATCAATACTAAATCTGGTGCGGCAAGTTATTATGGTAATGTAATGAATCTTATGAACGACCCGAAACTTCGATTTGCAAGTTATGAAACGTTTCGATCTAGATTGAGTTTCAACTGAATTATTTAAAGGAATATAGTATACTAGCTGCGCCCGTCCCGTGGGAATATAGGGATAAAAAGTAAGTAGTGTTAATCCTGGCTTTAAGCTATCTGTCTGTATTTATCTTCATCCAAATGTGTTCAGTAGTGTTGGCGTAAAAGAGTAACAAACATCCATCCATTCATCCATCCATCCATCATCCAAGTAGGATGTATGTAGTGTATCAATGACAGTACAATATAATATAGAAGCAAAATGATACAACGTTTTTTGTTAGCCCATGTTGTGTCTTACTGCTGAGCAAAGGCCATTCCATTTTTGTGCGATCTCTGGCCATGTTGGCTCCGCAAACATGATTTGAAAGTCACACCACCTTCGCCGCGTTCTACCTCGATGGCCGACGGTGTCCACCATCAGGCGTCCAGTGAGTGGCGATATTTTTTTAGAACTTAATAAAAAAATTGTAAGGACTTCTAGCTTAGGTTTAATGAAAAAAATTGATAATATAAAAGACCAAAAGATTTGTGTGACTACTTCTGCACGATTACATTCCTTGTATTCCTGTTGTTCTCACTGCTATCTGGTGGGGCCAAAGGGAATGTGTTTAGTTGCCTTCCCGTGCCCACCAAGAACATACGGAAAACGGGAATAAATTTAACATACCAATTCAATGCACAAGAAAAAGTCAAAAGAAATCAAAGAACAAACAATATGAAAAAAGTAACCTTACCCTTAAGCACAAGCAATCATAAAGCTATAAATAAAACTAAATTAATATTCAGCGCGATGACGTATCCCTTTGGGCAACAAAATTTAATTTAAAAAATCTCCTTTCTGTCCATTATCGAATTTGGAGCATGAAATGCGTTGAAACTCAGTAGTGTAAGTTTTAAGCTCACAGGGTGAAACTTTTTAATAATAATCCGGCCGGGAGAATCAATCAGGCATATAATCTCCGGGTATTCTCGTCTAGCTAACGGAGAGTACTTGCATAGCCACAACCTTGTAGCCAGGATAATCCATCAGCTACTTGCTCTGAAATACAGCCTTGTGGAATCTGAGGTGCCGTACTACAGGTATGTGCCCGACCCAGTTCTCGAAAATGGAAATATCATATTGTACTGGGATCGATCCATCATCACTGACAGGACTATAGTTGACAATAAGCCTGATATAGTGGTGGTGGATCGATCAGAGCGGCGCGCAATGATTGTTGACATAACCGTCCCGCATGATGAGAACCTCGTGAAAGCCGAGAAAGATAAACAAATCAAGTATCTTGACTTGGCTCGCGAGGTTGTTGACATGTGGGATGTGGACTCAGCGATCATTGTGCCGATAGTCATGACAGCCAATGGCTTAATAGCCAAGAGCCTCGACCAACACCTGAGGAGGCTCTCGTTGGCCAGCTGGATCAAGGGCTTGATTCAGAAAGCGGTACTTCTGGACACGGCTCGCATTGTCAGGAGGTTCCTCTCTCTGGAGCCCTGACCGCCGGTAGCTTAGACCCTGTTCCCGATACCGGTGGGCTATACTACTAATTTTTATATTTTTAAATGTTTTTATACTTTTTATATTCTAATATTTAAAAATATAATATAATTGATATGTTTACTTTAAAATAAAGGAAATAATAATCACATGTTTCCCCTTGGTCGCTACGACACTATGTGCTAGCGACCGGTTTTGGGGACCCATAATTGAGTGTGCAAGTCACCCCCTGCCATTTCATCTGTGAATATTATAATTATCATTGGTCAGGCAGGGGACATAGACCTTCCATAGTTCAAGGTACCTAACCGATCCACTATAGCTACCCAAACCCATAGCCCAGTATATTTTGTTTCCATGTTCTGCAATAGTCCTGCACCAACCGGGGGTTGGCCTTGGGTGCACTTGCATGGTGTATACCAGGAATAATAGTCGGTTGATGCCTCCTCATCATTTAGAATTGTGTAAAGTGCCTCTGCGAGTTGGCTTCGGCCCCTGGTACGCCTTTCAAAGGTCCGGGACCCCAGGGTCCCGAGATATGTCAAAGATAATTACTAAAATAATAATCATTTATTTATCCAGATCATACAATCCAATTTGTTAGTAATAACATGCACATCTTAAACGAGTTAGTACTCAGGTACATTTGGCAAATTATGGAAATAATTACTAATAATGTCAAAACAACTAATAATAATGTCAAAACTACCATTAATTATGTCAAAATCATTAACAATACAATACCAAAATAAAGCAGTGAAAAATGGGCATGTAAAAATATGAACCAGAAAATGGATACCGACAGCGTTGCTAAAAATGTTCTCATATCTCAAAAAGTTTACAGTTGGACCATAACTTTAATAAGTATGAGAAAGTATGAGAAGTACTAAGAAAGTCAGCATCATCTTGGAGAAACTCATAAAAACTTGATTACCAAAATTGATCTCTAGCTCGCCTGGCCGATACGATTTGAAGCTACAAACGCCAGTGCACCTAAAAACTCTCTCTACCATCAGATGATGGTAGAGAGAGTTAAGTTTGGTTTAGCCTAGATGATGAGATCATCATCTAGGCTTTTCCCAACAATGTCAGGGTCGGGTTGCAGTCTAAACGGATGCAGCTGAGTACCAGTATTTTACATGAAGCGACTGCCTATCTGACCTCCACAATCCAGTTACTGGGTAACACGATACCCCTTGGTGGAGGTTGTCAGACTTCAACAACGACTGTTAAAGATCCATGAATGACAGCCGGGACCAAGAGCTTCCGAGGCGCGGAGGGTTTTGGTATGTAAAGATGATCACCCATCCAAGGACCAACTGCGGCAATCGTCGCTTAACCTGATCGATCGACCCGTGCTACTGTTATTACTTAACCACAAGCCCCTCTCAATAACTCTCTCTACCAGGAACAGGATTTGTCTAACTTTTTCGCGAAGCTTTACCTACATTACTGAATTATTCATAAAACTTCGCTAGCCGCTCAAAAATTGGACCAACCGATAATAATTTATGAAGGCGACGGACCGCGTCTATCGGACCGTACAAAAGGACTGAAGGATTCACTTTCCGAATTGTTTACACTGCCGTGATGTGGGTGAAACTGACGTCTAAGCGGTTTAGTTCCGAACAGTCGCCGGCTGTGACCGCAAATTGTGGCGTACAAGAAAACGCTTTTGTCTGACCGTGGTCACAGAATAACAGAATCTTGTAGAAGCGAAACTCGTGCACTTTTCTTTGTGCGCTGATGCTGAAATATTTCCCCGGGTTTTCCCGAACTGTTTTCATTGTATTTTTTGTTCACGACCACTCAGGCGCTCCACATTACCATGCAATGGCCCACGTTTGCCTAAGCCAAATCAGGGGGCCAAAATGAGGACTGCCGTTTTCGTGCTCACCAGTTGGCGCCACTGTCGAGTAAGTTCCTGAAGTACAGCTCTCAAAGTTTGTTATTACGTGTGTGAAAACAAAGTTTACATTTAAATAATGTTTAATACCTTAAAACCGTACCGTAAAAATATCAAGCATGCCAGTGTTGCGCAGTCCCGTTTTGTTCGGAAAAAAAGGAGGACATAAGTTTCCGAAAGATAAAATGGTCTCAAAGCACTCACATTCATTGATCTGTAACTCATATTTGCCATAATTAATGTCAGGTATTGCAAAATATTAACTACTAATTAGAAATAAACCCGCGCAGCTCACCCACGAACAGTGATATAAACATTTCGGAGACCTCACGCAACACTAGCGCCTCTTGCAGCGAATTCATACGCGATAGCCCTCATTGGTGATTAACGAGTGCAAAGTACAATTTCCGCTGCAAGAGACGACACTATCCTGACAAAGGTTTCTTACGATAAAAATCAGTAGCAATCTTCAATACCTTCGGAGCGGGTGTCGCTTCTACACATTGTTCCATGGCATGATGTTAATGTCCAAAACTAGAATCTTCAAAGAGGACCTATACAAACTGCATGTCTAAGATTAATGAAGTTTTGAACACCGAGTGTCTGAACTAAGTATTTACCGCAGTTTACACATGATTTACCCTAGATACTCTAGGGTAAGCAGGGTACACCCCTGTTGTCTATTATGTATAGGTACTGAAGGGGTTCCGCTGTTACTTTAAAGTGCGTTTCACGGTTAATTATGCAATGCGTTCCTTGCTTGAGATGTTATGACACCTTTTACGACTTCCCTCTTCACTTATTTGTTGTTAAAATAAATAATTTTGATTAAATCTATTAATGACGAAGAGACGACCCCGTTGGCTCAGTGGTCAGAAATACGACTGCTGGCATGGTGCCCACAGTTGGGCTTACCAGGTCAAGCAAAGTGTTAGGTACAGATATTTTGTCATTAATATGAGTTTTATCAATAGTAGCTCGGAATCTAGATTTGAGCCCAGTTACTTGCAATAGGCTTTGCCACTATAAGGTACATTCACGAGTATGGATATACACGGACATCACGGATATGATAGACATAGGCATGGATAGATTATATGGTCAGGTCGGCAATAATATCTGATTTTATGATTCATCCATTAATATATGTCGTAAAGATGACGGCATATATACGAGACCATTTCGAGAAGGCATAAATACAAGTGGCAGCACAAATATGTGACATCGAAGGAACACCAAAAACTATCTGACGAGCCAAAATATAGGATGCTGCATCGGCTTAAAAAATATGTCACCTCTTAAAATGCAATAATCTTATCTACTTAAACTAATAACAAAGCTAAAGAGTTTGTTTGTTTGAACGCACGGACATCAGTCGGATTTGCAATTTAGTAGCTTAAGCTAGCACCCTTAGAAGCCGAGTAAAAACTAAAAAATCTGAAAGAAAGCTAAGCGAAAATTAAGTAATAGCAAGAGATGCGATGCGACGAGGTGACAAGACATTTCACGTGGACGAAGTCTAGTAGAAGGCTAGTAAACAATACATAACACGAAAATGTAACTAGCGTATGTGTAAACATCTCTGCGTAAGATTGGCGATTTTTTTTTTGTGCACTTTGGGTTTTCAGAGCACTGCTTAGCGGCGAGGGTTGAAAATCCAACGTTGTTTTTTTTTACGCGCTGGGTGGGTTGCACTTTGTTGGATTCTCAAGGCGCGGCTTAACACCAAGAGTTGAAAATCCAGTGCGCAATAAAATATCGCGGCGGGAATAACTCTTCGTCGAATAGAGGTGTGACGTGAGTCTATTAACAGCATAATGACAAAGTCAGGGCTCATTTGTGGTCAGATTTGCGGCAAGCGTAACAAACTCCGCTTCGGGGCGCTAAACAGAAATGTTATCAGCATTTCCCAGTATTCACGACTATACCTGACCGGCTGCTGATTAAACGACACGCTATGTGATAAGTTAAGTGCTATTTACATAACTTCCCACAATGTTTTGCACGGGGAACTGTTGGTGACGAGTAAATATTTTCAACCGGGTGAGGCTTTTAGCGGATGGTCGCTCACAATGGGCCTTATTAGAAGGGTTAAAATCACTCAAAGGGCAATGGATAGGGCTATGCTTGGAGTTTCCCTGCGTGATCGAATCAGAAATGAAGAGATCCGCAGGAGAATTAAGGTAACCGGCATAACCCGAAGAATTGCCATAAGACGGCCGATGGGGCCGAAAGGTTCTGGAGTAGCGACCGCGTACCGGAAGACGTAACGTTGGAAGGTCTCCCTCAAGGTGGACCGATGACCTTGTAAAGGCCGCAGGAACCCGTTGGATGCGAGAAGCACAGAACCAGTCGAAGTGGAGGTGCTTGGGGGTGGTCAAGCAGTGGACGTCTTTCAGCTGAAATTATGATGATGATGAGGCTTTTAAACGATTTTCATGTTCGAAATATTTCATCATTATTGTAGCTCACTCTATTATTTTAACCAGATTTTTGTACGACTTCGTTATTAATTTTGGTTTTCGACAATTATTATTATTTAACTTGCAGACCCGGGGAACTTCGTACCGCCTCAAAATCAATAAATGTTGTGTTAACTTATTAGTTGAATTAAATAGATTTATTAAGAGAAAATGACAAAATTAGTAAAGGGTCACTTAAGACAAAATTAAAAAACATTATACAGGATAGCAAACAAAACTAAACACATTGTATGTACAGTAGAGAGTTATATATAATGAGACGTACTTTTATTTATATTTCCTTTTTGTATTTTCTTTTTTAATATATGTATAATTAGTAGGTATTTTATGACGTATAAGAGCGCTTCTCGCCATCAAACGTAAAAGTTTGACGAGTTTAGAATTACGTAACCACCACTGTATTAAAATATCAGTAAATAAATAAATTTAAAAAAAAAATACAGATGTGTCACCAAAAAAGCCGTTCCATACAAAATGTATGAGATAATTACTTATATTAATTTTTTTTTGTTACTTATCTTTATGTTTCAATAGTTACTTTGCCATTCGAGGCGGAGACAAATCCAACAAAATAATCAAACATCATAAAAAATTCGTCCAGCCGTTCTTGAGTTATAAATGGTGTAATCAACCTTGTTTTATTTATATAGATTGTTGGTTAAAAACGTCATATTTTATACATAATATTTCATAACACCTACAGCGGTGATCCAATTCAGAAGTTATAAATTAATATACTGCAAGAGATTTTTCTGATAATGATTACAGTGTAAAGCAGTATGGGCAATAACGTTTCCAAGATTTTTGAAGTCAAAACAAAGACAATTTGATTTACGTAAATTAAAGAACTGTAATTAAAGAAACATCAACGCTAATTAAATTAAACATTAAGTATAAGAACAACGATATACAAAGAAAACTTAAGTACAAAGTCAATGACATAAAGTAATGTAATTAACAAAAACTCTAAAACAATTCAAACTAGTGAAAACAGCGTTTTACTTAAGAGCGTTGAGTGCTTCTTACTTTTCTAGAACACTTAGCTAAGGCTTTATTGCCTAGTATCACATTATAAACACTCACCACGCTGCGATAGCTTTTAGGACATTCCTGAATTCAAAATCACTATAATCGTAACAACCAATCTTCTTGTAACTGGTAAAATATTTGTAAGGAAATTACATAAATGGAGAAAATAAATTAAAAAAAGGTGTGATGGAAGTGAAAACTTACGACTGGAGCCGAGTATACATAATTATGTATGCGATTCAGCGCCGAATATACGCGATTCAGCTTCACCGACCGACTGGAGCCAAATATAACCGATTTTGTGTTACCGAGCCGGGCGTAACGGTTCAGTTTCGTTCAATGTTCAGAAAAAGCGCAAAGTGCGCCTGGAAAAGTTTTCACTTCAAAAAGAAAAAAATGTTTATTGTTTCTGATCAGAGATTTAACTCTGTATAGTCAAACTGAGTGACACACAAAATTAGCCCAGCGACGCGCCATTGGAAACCTATGTTCAACAGCGGACTACTAAAAGTTGATGATGATGATAAGGGCTCAAATCAAAGTAAGATCTCTGGATAGTTTCTTGATCTATTTTTACGGGTAGTTAGAAGCCCAAAATGTACCTGTACCTCAGTAACTGGTTTGTGGAGGTCAGATAGGCAGTCACTTCATGTAAAATACTGGTATTATGCTGCATCCAGTTAGACTGCAAGCCTATTTCAACGTACAAAATCGTAAAAGGCTGGGAAGATTGATTGTTGATCTTATTTTATGTTTCATATAAACTGGGTCACCAAGATACAGGCTGTGCCTAGTTTGGGACCCGCAGTTAAATCAGTCTAAGTTTTCTGTTGGTTAGAACTGCATGCTAATACTTTTATGTTTGTGAACTATGTAAACTTTTTTTTAATTCGTTCAAAAGATCATTGTATCCCAGTCAATTATGTAAAATATAATTTTCTCCACACATTATATCACTCAGGCACCGTATTCGCAGCGCTGCGTAAGCCAATCATAATTTTAAATGCAAAACACTGCTCGCAGCTCATAATTATGCGCGATTTACATATTAATATATATTTTGAAAGCCATTAACATTATTATTGACGTGAGCGACTTTCATACTCTTGCGTCATTCAATCTGAAAGGAAAATGGAGATTTTTTACGTTGTCTAAAAAATGTGTCAAAGTTGAAGTTAAATCATTTATTTCAAACTAGCTGACCCGGGGGCCTACTCCGAAGTGCAAAGTGCGAATTTTCGGATCGGACCGACACATGGCCGAACCGAATATTAATGAAAAATGCGAAAAAAGTTCGGATCGGCTCAGTTGGGTCGGGACCATAGTCAATATCGAAAGAGTGTAGGAGTGTAGGATCGGAACCGACTGAATCAAATAGTAACTTCGTAGCAGGAAACGGCCGAATACTACTTCGGAGTAGACCCCCTGGCTTCGTACTGAAGAATCCGCCTCAGAATTAATAAGAACGAATGCTTGAGAAAATATCTTTATTATGTTTTTTTCATGAATTTTTCCCATATTTATATAGTTGTTCTGCCATTCGCGGCGGAGCCAAATCCAACCAATCAGTCCACCCGTTCTTGAGTTATAAATGGTGTAACTAACTCAACTTTGATATAGATACTTTTGAATGACGAAAAATATGACAAGATTGTTACTGTTTTATTTGTTTATGAACTTATACCTACCTTATACATTAAGCACTTATGAAACCAGGCTGTCTGCACTTCTATCCAGCGCAACTACTTATTTTATGAATAAAGAATTATCAGTCGAAAATACGTTTTTTCCTCCTAAATACGACTTTACCTCCTCATATCGTACCGCATATCCTCAAAAAATACTTAACAATATTTTAGTTTGGTCACCCTACACGTACGTGTCTAATGGACGAGGTTCAAGTGAAGTATACACCTGCATTACTAGACTCGTTAGTTGACGGGTACCGCGAGTGCATTCTACTAAGACCTAGTATCGGTTTCAGCTAGCTCCTTCAAGAGGTGTTCAGTTAGGAACATACATAAGTAATCTCTAGGAGAGTGAAGAACTTGTCAAATTTTTTTTTTTGGTGCTTCAGTGTTCTTCGTCTTCTAAACGTATTAATCTATTTAACGGGGAGTTCTCCAAATTTGCCTGTTTTATAATCAAATTTAAATTATGAAATTAGTAAATTTAGGTCCAGAAATTATATGTCATAGATACATCCTTATTTTAGTGAAATACAAAACACGATAAATTGTAATTTTAAATCATAAACTGGCAGACAACGCACATCCTACACCGACTTCCTTACGTAACGAAAATCAGCAATAAGAAAGGATTTAAAAAATTCATCCCCTTAAGTGGTTAAATACGTGATGAAAGTTTATATGGAAGGTTGTCATTTTTACCCATAGGACATCCCATCGGGTATATGGCTTGTCATACATAATTTATCTCTGAGAGAGTGATGGAGCTGCGTAATTTAAAAACATCTTTGGTTTACGGCTTGGTTCCTTGGAGCAGTGGTTTTTAGGGTTCCGTACTCAAAGGGTAAAAACGGGAGCCTATTACTAAGACTTCGATGTCTGTCCGTCCGTCTGACTGTCAACAGGCTGTATCTCAAGAACCGCGATAGCTAGACAGTTGAAATTTTCACAAATTATGTATTTCTGTTGCCGCTATAACAACAAATACTAAAAACAAAATAAAATAAAAATTCAAGGGGGGCTCCCATACAACAGACGTGATTTTATAGATAATGGTACGGAACCCTTCGTACGCGAGTCCGACTCGCACTTGGCCGGTTTTTTTCTTCTATGGGCTGATTTTTCCAAGGCCAGAGAGTTTTATCCAAAGATTAATTCCGTCAATTTTATTCCACAAATAAAAATTATCTGTCGAATGAAAAATTTGCCCTAAGTTTGTCAATCCGTACTAATATGATACCTTCGAAAGTAGGTCTGTCCTTTTCCCGCCTAATCCACAGAACCAATCTAGCCTGGATAACATAATCACCCTATAATGTTCCCACTGCTGGGACACAGGCCTCCTTTCAGTGAAAGGGAGTGGGCCGTAATCTACCACGCGGGCCCAGTGCTGGTTGGTAGATGTCATAATTATGTGTTCGAATTTTTCGTTCTAGGACATGTCGGTTTCCTCACGATGTTTTCCTTTAGGAGGAAATGATTTAGAAAAATTAAAAGTAAAAAACCTTTTTAAAAAGAAGCTTTTATTTAAATGCGCTAAAAAAAATTACTTTTACTTTAAAACTTTTACTATCAACTAATAACGTCATTACACAATTTATATGATATATACAAGCTTGTCGCGATATATAAGTACTCGTATTTACTTAGTTTGAATATTTTAATAGTTAAAATCAATCACATCAAGTTAATTAATTTACTTGTTTATCTACACAAGTAAATCTCGCGAGAAGCTTTTATATCATTTAAATTGTGTGAATGTGCTGAATTCATTGTTACAGTTTTCGTGTCTATATATGTGTGTGTGTGTGTGTTTTAGTAGGACAATAGCTCCATGTAAAATACGTGTACTCAGCTGAAACCGGTTAGACTGGGAGCCAACCCGAACATAGTTGAGAAAAGGCTAGGCAGATGAGTTTGTGTGTCTATGTCCCTGCTACCATGTCTTTTTCCTCTTTTCGTGTCTTTCTCCACCCCGTATTATCAAAGACCGCCTTGACGGAAGACAATAAAAAGCTCACAAATCATTTTGAAACAAGAATCTTTCAAACAAGCCGTCCATTTTCTACTTTTATTCCAGATATAAATGGCAGATTGTCTGATTTAAACACAACCCTTTAGAGAGAATTAACTTGACAAATAGGAGGATTTAGAGGGATGAATATAAATTAATTTGTTCGTTAGCTGGCAAAATGAATTAAGTGTATCCTTTTCTTTCGCGTTTAAAAATAAAGATGGCGATGATAATTAAGGGCGTTAAGTAAGAAAAAAATATTTCGGATTTGAAGACGCTTTTCTTATTTAATATCATAAGTTTGCTGTTTTTGTGGAATGTTTAATACTCTACGCTGGCCAGTTATTTTTTTAGACTGTTAATAACTAAAGACACATTTAAAAAAAAATAGGTATTAGAATCTATCTTTTCTATAATTATTTAAAAAAAAATGTATAAGTAGTTTATCAGCCATCTTGTTACCATAACACAAGCATTAGGTTGCTTAGCTTGGGACTAGATGGCGCTGTGTGAAATGTCCAGGGATATTATTATTATTTACATTTTAGGCTTTTTATACACGCACATAAGGAGTGATGGCCCAGTGCACGACCTACGTCTCGAAAGTTGAAGCGTTACGCTCCAACTTTCGAGTCGTACGGGTCGTGGTCTCGCAGGTTCGAACCCAGGCAACCTTGTGCAAATTATAATTGTTTCATCAATTTATAAATTAAATTTTTCTTTTCAATAATAATGTATAATTTTCAATTCAAATGTAATGTAATTCTTCTGTAACCCTGTATTTTAATTTAATTTGATTTTAATGTTTGATTATTATTTTATTGTGTATGTGTCATTTTTATATCATTTTAATGTAATTTATTGTACGTATACATAATGGAATTGAATTTTCTTAAAATAAATAAATTATTATTATGTATTCAAGCACGCTTCTGCTTCAACCATTAGTTCCCTGGCTTAATTGAATTGTTTATCTATTTGTTTCCCCTTTTATTAGTACCTACACAATTGTAACAAACTTTTTCCTTAACTAGAGATAATTTTAATCTACCTCTTTTTAGGGTTCCGTAGCCAAATGGCAAAAAACGGAACCCTTATGGATTCGTCATGTCTGTCTGTCTGTCTGTCCGTCCGTATATCACAGCCACTTTTTTACGAAACTATAAGAACTGTTGAAACTTGGTAAGTAGATGTATTCTGTGAACCGCATTAAGATTTTCACACAAAAATAAAATAAAAAAACAAATAAATTTTGGGGTTCCCCATACTTAGAACTGAAACTCAAAATTGTTTTTTCATCAAACCCATTCTTGTGGGGTATCTATGGATAGGTCTTCAAAAATGATATTGAGGTTTCTAATATATTTTTTTTCTAAACTGAATAGTTTGCGCGAGAGACACTTCCAAAGTGGTAAAATGTGTGTCTCCCCTCCCCCCCTGTAACTTCTAAAATAAGAGAATGTTAAAACTAAAAAAATATAATTATATATATACATCGAGATCTAGTAAGTAGTTTTTTTTTAATACGTCATAAATCGTAAACTGCAATTTACCTTACCTTTCATTCAATCAACTCAACGGAACCCATCATGGGCGAGTCCGACTCGCACTTGGCCGCTTTTTTAGTGACTGTTACTGTCCTACTGCTGAGCAAAGGCCTCTCCCAAACCTTCCAGGCAACCTTTTCCAGTCTATTATACTACGACAAAATACCGCTACCTATTTAAATCACCCATTCAACCCTTCATGGATAACATTAGCATAGATACAAGTTACTAACAATAATCTCAGCTTTGCATACCACTCAAAAGCAATCGATTAGAGTATTAGTTGTGTGCACACTACTCCATACTCGATCATTGTTCAAGAGCATTCGGTCCCGTATTCATATCGTGCTTCAATCCGTTTCGCATACAATTCTCGTAATAAAACACAGCATATTATTATGTCAGAGTGGTGGAGAAGGTGTGGTCATATTTAAAGTTGAGGAACAGATCTTCATACTGAACAACTTTTTCCATGGGACCAACATAATAGGTTATCGAGAAAAAAATATCAAGTGTGATGAGTGTGAAAAATATCAAATGTTGCCAGTATCATCATCATCATCTGCCTAGATTTTTCTCAACTATGTTGGGGTCAGCTTCAAGTCTTGCCGGATGCAGCTGAATACCATTATTTTACATGGAGCGACTGCCTATCTGAACTCCACAATTCAGGTACTGGGTAATACGATACCCCTTGGTGGTTTGTATCACACCTTTAGACATGTACACCTTTCTAATACCCGATGTATAGTATTAATACGTCATTGACATTATTCACACTGTGAGGGTTTAATCTGATGTTATGTCGACACCTATGTAGGTATATGAACGTGTTACGTAACTAAGACAAGGATAAAGTGCTTTATACGTTTTAAGGCGAATATATTGCTCGTGAAAGTTATATTTCATAGTAGGTAGTAGATTTTTGGTAATGAGAGAGATAATGTATTAGTAGATATTTTAATGTTATGTGTTCTTCCTTATTTCTTCGCGTGGATACAGTTAAAGAAAAATACAATACAAAACGGTTGGTCCACCTCTATGTTTTTATTCTTCCAGCCAAAATCAGAAACCAGAAACATACTATATCATATCTTTACATGACTTTGTCAAAATTACCTTTAAAAAAGGTAACAAGCAAAATCGTAACTTAAAAAGTCATTCCATAAATGAACAGCATCGAAACGCATAAGTATAAAACGTGAAAATCCAATAAACTGCGATATATTCAAAGAGATTGGCTGGAAAAGGTAAGCAAGATAAAAAAAAAACTTCCTCGTCAGAATTTTATTTGGTTCATTAAACAAAGGTGAGGTAGAACTTCAAAATGAAGTACAACAGCTGGATGGTATCCAATTCTAATTTTCCGGGCGAATTAATTCCAGAACTGTTTCCTAAGAATGACAATGGACAGACACATTTTTCCATAAAATTGAGTTCCACGGCAAGGTTCTAATTTTAGGAATTGAGGTTCCATGACTCTTCTACAATTATAACTGTGGAATATTACAATTATTACGTTCTTGACATTAGAAGGGCAATTCTCGTAATTTAAAACGTTCAAAATCTAGTCTCAGTCTCATCTCGGCGATAAACAAATGTCAAAAATGTAGGGAAATTAGAGATATTTTTGACAGATTGAGACTGAGATCAGACTGTGAACGTTCTTTAAATTACGAGAACTGCCCCTCTGATCCCAGTGTCAATCAGTCAAAAATACCTTTAATTTCCTTACATTTTTCACAACTTTTGACATTGATTGTCGCTGAGACGCGATTGCGACTAGATTTTGAACGTTTTTAATTACGGGAATTGGCCAGGAGGGTAAATAAATAATATATAAACGTTATGTAATATTTGGGTATATATGGAAGGTTTCATAAATATTGTCACACTCTCTTATATATCGTTCACAGTTTTGGACTAGACCAAAATCCTTGTTCACCTACAAATTTTCAATGCATAGTATAAATTAATGACTGTCGGTTTCTTCATATTTAATCGTTTAATTAAATGCAGTTGAAGACTCTAAAATCTTACGCTCCATAAAAAAGGCATCGAGCAAAATACCAGGCTTTAACTTATTCATCTGAGCCGTTACGGTAGACTTCGATTTTCTTATAACCCTTAGCTCTTTTTACAAAGCCTTAGTAAATTGGATTCTACAGTAAAGACGGTTTAGTTTACTACTATTGACATTCCTATTCATAGGAAAACATAAAACGGTAAGAAACCTGAAAGGTATTACTGCGCTATTCATCTTAAACTGTTAATAGAGAAACCTCATTGGAACAGATCTCAAAGAGACGAACCATTTGGTACGAGTTAAGTTTGTCGTATCACTTTACGAAACAAGAATTTAGTGAAGTCCACAGAGCATGGAGACGATTCGGCAGCCGCTTCTAGAGGTGGCATTGTCAATACTGTAAAGGTTGTCCGTCAAAGTCAACTATAATTAGTGCAGGCTGGGTATAATCTAGTTTAGGAGAAGTCAATGCTAGTTTAAGGGCCGGTTTCAAGAAACCGGCCCTTAAACTAGCATTGACTTCTGGGTATAATCTAGCGCGGTTTCCGTTCGAACATTCAAGCTTGTTTAGAACGGGGTGTCAAATATTTTATAAGGATTTTTGTTTAGGAGAAGTCAATGCTAGTTTAAGGGCCGGTTTCAAGAAACCGGCCCTTAAACTAGCATTGACTTCTGGGTATAATCTAGCGCGGTTTCCGTTCGAACATTCAAGCTTGTTTAGAACGGGGTGTCAAATATTTTATTAGGATTTTTGTTTAGGAGAAGTCAATGCTAGTTTAAGGGCCGGTTTCAAGAAACCGGCCCTTAACGGCTTTAGTATGTAGTATTTTTTTTTTGCATGATAGTTATTTTGATTAGTCTATTGCAATTAAATAGTCTATTGTAATTTTAGTTTATTGCATTGAATTATTTAATGAAATATAGTATTGTTTTTATTGAATTTATGAATTATAGTATTACTTTTATATACTAACTAGTAGTTGATTGATCTAATTTTAGTTAGATAATAATACTAGTTAGCAATTCTGTTTAAGTATTAGATAGATAGGTTTATTAATAGTGATAGCTGTCTTTTAGTCATTTATTTTGGCCACTATAGTTTTATTATATGTCAGAGTGGTGTTAAAAAGTTTATTATTAGGAATGTTAAAGTTAGGTTAGATTATTATTTATGTAATCTCAGTATTATTGTAGTTATAATTATCATAGATTTAGGTTTATTTTAGTCAGACAGCTATCCATTCCTCACGTAGAAGTCTCAATTTAATCGTTTTTAATCATTTGCATTTTACCAATGCCAGCATCAGGTGAGTTCCCATTATGTACATAGTTATCAGTTTACACATAAGTAGTAACATCAGGTTCAAACAGCAAGAAACTTATAAACTATACCGCCACGATAGTTAAGGGTGTGCAGGAGCTCAGTCAGATAGTGTGTTAGGTTTGGTAGGCTAGTAAAAGTTGGGCGCCACTGTAACGGCTAGGGCTTTGCAGGTAAGCTGCGCAGGCCGCTATCGAATTAGGGTAGATAAAAAGAGACACTATCATAAATATTCAAAGGTTTAATTTATATAGTTAACAAACATACATCAATGGACTAGGTCGCAGGTAAGGACACACTATATTCTGAGCTCGAGCACACGGTTATATTCAAGAGGGTACCGTCCTTGGGTCTCCGGGGTGTAAGCGTGGCGCAGCGCAGCCACGCGCGCAACGCGCAGGAAGTAGGCCACGTGTGTGGTGACGCCGGCACAGCTGTGGCGCGTCAGGACGCCGGTAGCGCTCGGTTAGGATGCGGGCTCACTCCGGTTAGCCACGCATGCAGGGCATAGTCAGCCACGCGTGCAGCGTGCAGTAGGCAACGCTCAGTATTCCCGGATGCGGCGTGCAGTTCGGCAACGCATGGGGTGCGCAGTTGGTGAGCTGCCCTGTCCTCAGCCCGGACGTAAAAGCCTGGACGTAGAACCCCTAGATGTGGGGTACCAGTATCTTGAGGACCAGGGAATCACTCCTGCTTGGTAAACAAGCGGATGTTAAAATGCCAGAGTGTTTCTAGTAAATTAGTGTTGTGCCATGATTCTAGTGATGTGACTTACAACTCACTAATTGAGAAATGTTTAGCGTCAGTCGACTATTTCCCGTTGAGACCCTCACAACGCTACAACTAGCATTGACTTTTCCTAAACAAAAATCCTAATACGACAATCATGACGTGTAGTAAGACGTAAACTACAGCAAGTGACGTTTATAGATCTCTGCTCTAGAGTCACATGGAACACCAAAATAAAAGTATGCTCACTTGGACACCGCATAGAAGACCAAAAGATTTGCGCTACATGTCGCCCAGTTTCAAGAAATTACTATCACCACATATTGCACACAAGAATTGTTTAATAATATACAAGGTGGCATATATCGATGCGCAAACTGTAAACTTGAATTCAGCACACGAATCTGGGGTAGAAATTTTTCAACGGTTATAAAAAAAAACTGTTTACAACTGAAAAGTGCAAAATGTATGGAACAGCAAACAATTTAATAACCGATGAAAACTTCGCAAGGGTGTCTAGAATCATGTGCTGAATTCCAGGTTACAGGTTTGCGCGTCGATGTCTCTGCCAGCCTGTAGAAGCCGACGGCGTTGAAGGCGGTTCATGTTCCGTACTCTATGGTAAAGTCTCACTTAAACTGTCTACTGAAGTGCCCCTAGATTAAGTACTAAAAAGCAAACTATAATGAGACTCGTAATATCTGGGTGAAGTTTAGTGGATCCAATCAAGAGTAAAGCGTACTCGAGAATTCTTGAAATTATTTTAATCGTTTGTGATTTGTGTAACGAAGATGGTTCGCTGAGTCGGTTCATAGTTAAGATTTTTACTTAATCATTCATCGTCGTTCCTAAATGCCACTGGTCAGTATCCTTTTGAATGCTATCTTTTTACATGGGTTTATATAAATATGAACTTTATAATTATGTAGTGTTATTCTGTAAAATGTCACCGTTAAAACCTTGGGTTTGAAGTGAGGTGTTAATCTCTAGATTCCCTAGCGTCTGGCAGGATGACAGCCGGTCAATTTTGTTAAAATCTCACCTTAGGTGAAGTAAGCTGACATTTCACCTGATGCTAGGGTTTGACTCTGTCACTTCACTGACACTAGTTTTCACTTCACGCTCATTTCACCTTAGTTGTATATGGTGAGATTTCACAGAATAACAATGCTTATATTGTACCTGTTTCCATTTCTTTTGACGCCTAAGTGATGTCCTTTTTGTTTTTGTAGATATTTGTATAGTATGTTAGTTAGGCTTTTAATTTGGTACCAAGTATAAGTAGTTAGTTGAGTTATATACTGTATATAAGAATTTTAATGTAGGATATGAAATCAAAATCAAAATCAAAAGTCATTTATTCAAATTAGGCTGAGAATCAGCACTTTTCGAACGTCAAAATTACAAAAGACAGTCCCCCAAAAACGCCCGCCCTTCACGACTTCCTAGTGCTATCGCTAGGAAGAAGAAGTGGCCAACAAACTTCCCAGCAGCACAGCTGTCTGTTCAGTTAGAATATAGTTGCATGTATACAATACTAGGAACATATGTTCAGTAATTAACATTACATGAAACTTAAATTATTTGCCATAAAATATGTCAGCTAGCCACGCCAATATACCAACAAATATAATAAAAACTATACGTACTCAAGCTGAAAAATAATTAATTAAAATGGAAATAAAAACTTACTACCTAAATAAAAGCCTCCAGGCATAAAGGGCGTGACAGCTTACATATTTATGCATAGCTGGGTTCTGGTCACATAGCTGTCACTTGAGTCACAGATGAAAAACTAGGACCATCGAAGTAAAATAAATAAATAAGTTAATACTAATAACAATAACCTGTCAGTAAGCTAATTCTGGAGAAAGAACATGAACATTAAATAAAATAAATACTTCCATTTTAGGTTTTCAATTGCAAGACTTCCATTTAATACCGCTAAATCTCCAGTAAGGCTATTGAAAACAATGCCTATAAGACAAACACGGAAAGGGAAGTTCCGCATTCATAACTAAGACGCCAACTTTCTAGACGCTGCTTTATCTTGAATCTACGTTAGTGAACCCGCAGCTTTAATCCTGTTTTCACATAGGTAGATACGTAAATTAATTTAGCAGCACATACTAACTCCCCTATATTAACTTTTCTGAACACCAAGTCCCCGGTGCGATATGACGGAAAAAGTTTGGAATGCGGGCACCGCATTAAACGTGTTCACATTTGCTTTTGTTCCGAATACTGTTGGATGGAGAATGCTTGTTCCTTGAGATAGCATGATACGTACATTGTACGGGCGTGTTTTAATTTTGTCGGCTTAGTAATTATACGGTATGGAGCCTCAGGGATTTTGTTGTATGATTATGACAAGCTAGGCTGTGTTAAAAATCCCTTGATGAGTTTTTTGGGTCCTGTGGAAATGTTGATGAAATAAGAGAGTCAGGTATAGGTACTCGTATGGTCTCAGAATGTTATGGTACTTGTATTATGCTTCTCATGTCATGCAGTCACGCAGTATTTTCATCTCAAGAGAATTTATATTATATATTATGTCATTATCGAGTGAGCAAGATTTTATGAAGTGGCAGTGGGCTGGCCATGCTTGTCGACGGACCGATGGCCGGTGGAGTACACGAAACCTGGGGGCCTACTCCGAAGTGCAAAGTGCGAATGTTCAGATCGGACCGACACATGGCCGAACCGAATATTATTGAAAAATGCGAAAAAAGTTGGTACCTATCTGAATTTTTTTCGCATTTTCACTTCGAAGTAGGCCCCCTGGAGTGGAGACCGCATATCGGCAAGCGTAGCGTGCGACATCCTCCAGCTAGATGGACGGACGACCTTAAGGAGGTGACTGGGACAGACTGGATGCGGAAGGCGGAGGGCTGGGTGTTGTAGCGCGGCCTAGGAGATGCCTATGTCCAGCAGTGGACTGCAATAGGCTGAGTTGGTTGGTTGAAGATTTTATGTGAAACTCGTGCAACTAAAATCTATTAACCTCTTGAATGTCGTAATTACAGACACAATTAAAAAGCCATTGTGTCTCGCGTGTATCTACGTTCCGACATATAAAGGGTTAAATCATATATTATCAAACATTTGTAATCTTTAAATTATTTATGTCATTCAAGGCCTAAACAAAGTGGGTTATTGTTTCGAATAGGGACAGTGAAAATTTAACCAAAAAACTCTTAAAACAATGTCTACTATTTTCGACCCTTCTTAGCTTCACAGCCATTAAAACCAACAACGAACGGTATAAGTACACCAAAAGCACATTAATCCTTAAAACGGGTAATTATAATGAAATTTTGTAGCCATACACTGTGAACAACGTGTGAGAATAATTTACTAGGGCATTACCACACCGTAAATAGTGTTTTATCCCATAATAAATGAAGCGTGCTTTATGAGATTATTTAGCGTTAAATTGGAGTATAATGGGAGTATTATTTCATTAACTCGTCAAACAGAATGTCATGAGTTTCGTGTTTGTTTATAACTACATTATATTCCGACGAACATGGATGACAATATGCTCGTCCCTCGCCCCATAACTGGAGGAATGTGGGTACACCTTTGCCTAAGTCTTCGGGGATTACAGTCGTGATGTTATGTATGAACATACATTTGTTTATTTATATGAAGGTACACTAGGTTTTGAAAAGCTTCTCATTCAAGCAAAGTATCCTTATTGTGTTTACCAATCTTTTGATTTTCTCTTTATTAGTACTGTGTACAGTCTTAAACTGCACATGTTTTGCTGTCGCAGTGGCTTGCACCAGACGTGTGTCATTTTATTAGGTACTATAAATATACATACATAACAATAAATCAGAGACTGCGATTACTGCTACGCGGTGACTAACATTAGAAAAAGGAATCGTCAACAGTTTTACTTGTCAACACAATTTATACTTAGTAAACCTAACCTTTTAACCATTTTGGTTTTTTTACTTCCCTTGTTTTTTTTTTGTGGGCAGTGCTGTGTTGACCGCAGACTCTTTAACTCAAAATACTGTTCTTAAAAAGGGATTACTTGTGATTGGCACTCACACTCAATATTTTAATTCTATTCTGTTTAGCTGTAAGTCTTCCAAAGAAAATAAACAAGCTACGATTACTGTAAAGCTTTCCATTTGAACTCTAAACATAAAAAAAAATCTTCAAAATTTAATAACAGCTATAGTAACAGCAGCTATAATAACAGCTATGTGACCAGAACCCAGCTATGCATAAATATGTAAGCTGTCACGCCCTTTATGCCTGGAGGCTTTTATTTAGGTAGTAAGTTTTTATTTCCATTTTAATTAATTATTTTTCAGCTTGAGTACGTATAGTTTTTATTATATTTGTTGGTATATTGGCGTGGCTAGCTGACATATTTTATGGCAAATAATTTAAGTTTCTTGTAATGTTAATTACTGAACATAGGTTCCTAGTATTGTATACATGCAACTATATTTTAACTGAACAGACAGCTGTGCTGCTGGGAAGTTTGTTGCGCCACTTCTTCTTCCCAGCGATAGCACTAGGAAGTGGTGAAGGGCGGGCATTTTTGGGGGACTGTCTTTTGTAATTTTGACGTTCGAAAAGTGCTGATTCTCAGCCTAATTTGAATAAATGACTTGATTTTGATTTAATACACGAACAGTATGCAGTTGACCTGCAACTCGCTTTGATATTTGGTATTAAATTATGAACGCGTCGTCGAGCAATGCATCATATATGATTCATCGGCGGTCAAGAGGCGTTTATGCATGTGATACATCAATACCTGTCTTGCCCGTTGGGCGTTGTGGCTTCGGCGGTTTAACCTGAATTCACTATTGGTATTGTTAGTAATTAAGTAATTGTTTATTTAAGTGGAACTTTGTTTTTTGTACCAGCTTGAAATCCTAATCCTAATCCTTATATTATAAATGCGAAAGTAAGTTGGTTTGTTTGTTACCTTTTCACGCCTAATCCACCGAACTGATCATCATAAAATTTTGCATATACGTTGTCAGGGGTATAGGAAAGGGCATAGGATACCTTTCATCCAGAAAAAATATTGTTCCGGGGGAAAGGTCAATAACTTTCGAAGGTCACAATTGCTTTAGGACGCTAGATGGCGCGGGTGTGATGGCGCGATGAGTCGGGTCATATTTCAATCATGATTTGAAAGCACGTAGCTTTCAAATCATGATTGAAATATGACCCGACTTTTGGAGCAGAATTCTAACAAAAATTACTATACTTCGACTTTTAATTGTATTCAGTAACTTGACAGTTGAAGGGTTACCAGATTTTGACAAAAAAAAAAGATAGTCAGGTGGTGCAAGAATGAATGAACTTAAAGAATTTACTACTTAAATGAGAACTTTTTTTTTTATAACATCTTAAAAACACGATATACACTATTAAAAATTTTACAATTTGTTTACCAAACATTTGGTTTTTTAGAAGTACAACTTAGTTAGAATTCTTTTTTCTTCCAGGAAATCTTGGGAATTGCTTAAATTTTTCAAATATTCGACGAATTACGAAAGTATTACGAATATTTAAAGTAAACCATTTTTATCATTCGTTCTTTACGCAAAATCGTTCACTACCCCAACACTATAAGTTTTAGTATGGTAACATTATTTTTCTTTGAACTGTCAGGTTACTGAATCGAAAGTCGAAGTATAGGCTTGAACTCACGATAGTATTTCAATAATTAGTATTGCTTACGCAAGTTTCTATATTACAAGTTTCTCTCTATTAAATATCCGAACGAAAACGTCAATGTCATGTCGTCAAGTGCCTATCCATCTATCCCTCTCCCTATCATTACGTCCATACGCGACAGAAAGAGAAAGCGCCAACCGACTACCGTTTCCGGACTACGTGGAACACAACACCAGGAGAGGGACAGAGATTCAAAAACACTTGTAATCGAACCGTTAATCGCACCGCAAGCAAACCGCAGCTTCGCGACGCGCTCGCGCCGCGAAATATACCAAACCGCTTTAAATAAAATAAACCAATTCACGAGTGTCGGCCGACACAGAACCAGGAAGAAGCAGAGAAACAAAAGCTACCGGACGCCGGTCTGCATATCAGCACGGCACATGCAAAACCACCAAGTAAGTCCTTAATTGTTTCCTACCCCCTTGTGTGCAGGCGACATGACATTCGTTCTCAGCTAATTACACAACGCTTATTGGTCCTTCGACAGCCGCAATAACCCAACTTATTCAACATAAGTTTTTGGTCCTTCGAGCCGGATTCAAAAAATCAGCATTCATAGGTCCCATACCTAAGAATTTAGGCAAATACCTAAGTTCGTAAAACCGCCATATTAAACGAACGCGTACTAACGTTCGTTCATTCCGCTAGGTACATATTTCATTGAGAACCATTGTGCCAACTTAATATTGCTCCTACTGCATTACAATAGCATAGGTCAATATTAAAAAACCGCTTATTATCGTGAGTTAGTTCGGCAAACTTGCCTACTAACTTATTTATAACCAATTACTTCTTACTCACTTACAATAAAAATATTTGTTGTAAGTCTACCCGCTATACTTAATAATTTTTATCCGTTGTATTTTCAACAATAACCCATTATGGAAGAACTAAAAATGAAGATCAAATTACTTCAAGCTAAAAATCAAGCAATCTTTGAGCGTTTATCGTCATTGTATGAAACTTCAACGAAAATAAATACGATTAATATTGAGCTTCGTTCGTCGGAAACGTTCATGGCGGACACTCAAATACTCTCGATCACTCGTCAGGAATTTAGTGCTAATTTAGACAAAATAAATACATATTCTTTACAAATAAATCCTGATTATACAATCGATTATAACAGTCAAATATCATTTGACGGCGTTTACACCCGTGTCGAAAGAGTTCGTTCACTTGTCGCCGCGAGGTCTGCAAGGTCATCGGATGACTCAACTTGTGATATCGTGAAACAATCTAAATACTCGATCAAACTACCCCCAATTCAGATCCCATTTTTTGATGGTAGGATTGAAAACTGGCCTGTTTTCTACGAATCATTTAAGTCAAACATCCATAGTAATATAAATCTTACAGATTCTCAACGAGTGCAATACTTAATGGGTAATCTGAAAGGAAACGCATTACAAATTACTGCCGGAATTATTCCATCGGGCGAAAATTATAAATCCATTTGGAACAGTTTGGTTCAAAAGTATCAAGATAAACGAACACTAGGGTCACATTACATGTCTAACATATTAAACATTAAACCTGCAAGTAATAATTCCACCTCTTTAAATAGTTTTATTGAAAGTTTTCACGCGTCTGTTTCGGCACTAGAACAATTAAAAATTAACGACTTAAAGGATTTCATACTATTAAATTTAGCCTTGAAAAAATTGGACCCCGCTACCTTACATTTATTTGAGATGCATATGAGAGAGGAGGAGATTCCAACTTATACGGATTTCGTTGAATTCATAAAATCGCAAGTTAAAATATTGGATAGAATTGTTTCGTCTCGAACTGTATCAGTGAACAAAAATAATTATCGTAATCAGTCACGTGATAGTACGGTGCATACCTTTGTTGCTTGTGACAATAACCAAACTTGTTCACACTGTAATGGAAGTGATCATTGGAAGCTTTATATGTGTCCAACATTTCAAGCACTATCAGCCAATTCACGTTTGGACTTTATTAAAAACAAACGTGGATGTGTAAACTGTCTTAGCTCAACACACACGGCTTCACAGTGTAAGTCAATACATACTTGCAGGACATGTAACAAAAAACATCATTCGCTTTTACATCTGGAGCAAATTACTCAACGGTCGGGATCGAGCGACGCTGTGCCTAGTTCCGCGCATTCACAACAGGTGGCGCTGTGTGCATGTTCACGCGTAGGTACAGATTTACCGCGCACAACCGTATTACTGTCGACCGCACAAGTATACGTTGACAACAGATATAATAGATATGTTTCTGTAAGATGTTTGATCGATAACGCTTCGCAAAATAACATAATTACGTCAGCTTGTTGTAAGAGACTTCAATTAAATATTATACCGCTTTCAAATTCATTTATAAAAGGCGTAGGAACCTCTTCGCGGCCTATTATAGGTTACGTTGAGATAACAGTTACTGCTAAAAATAAAAATAATTCCTTTAAAATAACCGCTCTTGTGGTTGACTGCATAACTGACAAATTACCATCTCACTTTGTTGATACCTCTGCAGTGCAACATTTGTTCAAATTACCGCTAGCCGACCCCCTGTGGCATATGCCTGGTGATGTTGAACTACTTCTAGGGGCAAAGCTGTTCCCATATTTATTACTCAACAATAAAATTATTTCACCTACCGCGCCATCCGCTATTGAAACCGTGTTCGGTTATATTCTTATGGGTGAAGTACCCGCTAGTTTATTTAATAATAAAAACGAAGTACCCACTAGTTCGTTTAATAATAAAAATAATATCGCTGATTTAAATACCGCTTCATATTTTTCTACCGCGTTGAATATAGATGATTCTCATTGTTTTCTGTCGTTAGACGAATCTTTACATAAATTCTGGAACATTGAAGAAATACCCTCAAAATCTTTTATGAGTCCCGCTGAACGGGAATGTGAACAGCTGTACGTTTCTACGGTGTCACGTGACTCCAGCGGTAGGTACTGTACTGCGTTACCATTTTGTAAGAATCCAGATTCACTCGGAAATTCTTATGCTGTCGCTTATCGACGTTTTATTCACTTGGAAAAAACTAAGCTTCGCGACCCTGCTTTGCGCGCTAGTTATAACGAAATAATCCAAGAATACCTTAATCAAAATTATTTAACTGAGACTACACCTAGGTCTGCTGATCAGACTGTAGGTTATTATATACCGCATCACCCTGTTATTAGGAATGATAAACAAACTACTAAAGTTCGCATCGTCCTTGACGCGAGCGCCAAGTCTCATAATGGCGTGTCATTGAACGATTTGTTACACACAGGGCCTAATCTACAGGCTGACATATTTTTATTACTTTTAAATTTCCGATTATTCCCTATTGCAGTCACAGCTGATATAAAACAGATGTATCTCCGAATTGCTGTTATCGATGAGCATCGAAAATATCAGAAAATATTGTTTCGGTTTAATACCGCTGAACCTGTTCGCGAATTTCAATTTAACCGAGTGGCGTTTGGCCTTAAGCCCAGCCCATATTTAGCAATGCGGACAGTCCGTCAACTATCAGAGGATGAAAAACATCGATTCCCGCGCGCATCCATTGTCGCTTCGCATGAGTTATACATGGATGACTTGGCTAACTCGACCTCCACTCTGGAGGAAGCCAAGATTCTCTCCGCTGAACTTATCGCCTTATTTAAGGCTGGGGGCTTTGACCTTACTAAGTGGGCAAGTAATTCCTTGGAACTACTAGATTCTATTCCACACTCCAACCGCTCTTCTATTAACTTTTCTGACGGGGATAACTTAAAGATTCTTGGACTCAAATGGATTCCTTCCGAGGATTGTTTCACCTTTACTACATCTAACTTGGATAAAAGTTGTACTAAACGTTCCATTCTTTCCACTGTTGCACGTCTGTGGGATGTTCTGGGTCTAGTGGCTCCCGTGGTTTTATTCGCGAAATTACTCATAAAGGAATTATGGAAATTAAACACAGATTGGGATGAAACTCCACCCGATTCTATTGTACTTCTCTTTCAAAAGTTTAAAGAGCAACTGCCTTTACTTTCCTCTTTAAAACTGCCGCGTCATGTAGCCGTTACTATGGGTTGCGTGACAAATATAGTAGGTTTTGCTGATGCCAGCTTGAATGCGTATGGCTGCGTCATATACTTACATGTTACTGACACAAATGGCAACGCACACGTAACTTTGGTGTGTGCTAAATCCAAGGTTGCACCTGTCAAGGTCGTATCTCTGGCTCGTCTAGAGCTTTGCGCCGCTGTACTCTTGTCAAGCTTAATTAAGTTAGTTTATGACACTTACCGCTCTCGTACCGCTATTAATAAAATATTCGCATTTTCCGATTCTACAATTACTCTTTCATGGATTCATTCCTCACCGCACAAATGGAATATTTTTGTTAGCAACCGCGTCGCTAAATGTCAAGAAAACCTTGATCCTAAGCATTTTTTCCATATTAACGGAAAAGAAAACCCTAGTGACTGTTTGTCTCGAGGTCTTCTACCTGAGCAGCTACTAAATCACAATTTGTGGTGGCATGGACCTGAGTGGCTTCTACGCCCAACTGCTGAGTGGCCTATCAGTCCGTTTGTTTCCTCATGTAGCGAGCAGTTGCCTGAGTTTAATAATAAATCACTAACCTTAGTATCTACTGTATCAGAACCTAACTTAATATATAGTGTTAGTCAAAAATTTACATCATTAAATAAGATACTGCGCATAATTGTTTACATCTTAAGATTTTTGCATTTTATTCCTTATGACAAGTTAAATAAGACAATTACTGTCCGGGAACTAGGTACCGCTGAAATTTATTTAATTCGTTGCATTCAACAATTTCACTTTTTAGATATTTACGTCGAAATTAAAGGTAAAAAACTTCGCTCGCAGTTTAAAAAACTAGATCTCTTTATAGACGAGCATGACATAATAAGAATCGGTGGCAGGTTGTCAAATGCGAACCTTCCTTATGAAGCTCAGCATCCCGCTCTTTTACCTAAACATGATAATTTTACACATGTCTTAATAGACTATTACCATCGCATTTATTGTCATGCTGGTGTAAGCCTTCTTAGCAGTCTGCTACGACAAAAATATTGGATCCTCTCTTCTAGAGGTGTCATCAGACAAAGAGTACACGCTTGTAACTTTTGCTTTAAAGTGTCACCTTCTCACCCCAGCCCAAAGATGGCTGATTTACCCGCTTGTCGCGTACAAGAGACTAAAGCTTTTGTGCACACGGGTGTGGATTACGCTGGTCCCATTAAAGTCACGTTATGTAGACGCAGAGGTCAAAGAAGTCAGAAGGCTTACATTTGCTTATTTATTTGTTTCGTTACCAAAGCAGTTCATATTGAGTTGGTTACTGACGTGTCATCGGACACTTTCATTTCCGCTTTTAAAAGATTCATTTCCCGAAGGGGACCTGTTTCCAATTTATACTCCGATAATGGAACAAATTTCGTTGGAGCCAAGGCTCAATTGCAAGAACTACTTGCTAACCGCTACCGCATAGAGTGGAAAATGATTCCACCCCGCGCCCCCCACTTTGGAGGGTTGTGGGAATCTAATATTAAATCTATTAAAACTCATTTATACCGTGTTATCGGTTCTCAGCTTCTTACCTATGAGGAACTCTCGACTGTTCTCACTGAAATTGAGGCAGTTCTGAATTCGAGACCGCTCTGTGTCCTGACTGAGGATCCTTACCCAGAACCGCTTACTCCCGCTCATTTTATAATGGCTTCTCCGTTGACTTCGTTGCCTGTCGTGAACGTTCCCGAAACAACGAAGTCTCTAACTTGCCGCAAAAAATTGCTTGACCAAATGGTTTGCAGCTTTTGGAGAAGATGGCGGATGGAATATTTACATAACTTACAAGTTAGGCAAAAATGGTTGGATGCCGTGGACAATGTTAGGATTGGTGCAGTGGTTCTCATGCATCAAGATGATGTCCCTCCTTTACGTTGGCCAATGGGCATAATCACCGAGGTTTTCCCCGGCAAAGATGGGACAACCCGCGTTGCTATGGTGAAGACATGCAGTGGCTCTTTCAAGCGACCCATTGTTAAACTCTGCCCGTTGCCTTCCCAATGATTTCACCGCGTAATTAATATCACGTAATTTTAGTCGTAATTAATATATTTCAATTGTTTTCTTTTCTCTCTTTCTTTTAATCCGCTTTAACGCAATTCCTTTCCCTTTTTTGAGAATACTACATATCCTCAAACCCGGGCAGGATGCTTACGCAAGTTTCTATATTACAAGTTTCTCTCTATTAAATATCCGAACGAAAACGTCAATGTCATGTCGTCAAGTGCCTATCCATCTATCCCTCTCCCTATCATTACGTCCATACGCGACAGAAAGAGAAAGCGCCAACCGACTACCGTTTCCGGACTACGTGGAACACAACACCAGGAGAGGGACAGAGATTCAAAAACACTTGTAATCGAACCGTTAATCGCACCGCAAGCAAACCGCAGCTTCGCGACGCGCTCGCGCCGCGAAATATACCAAACCGCTTTAAATAAAATAAACCAATTCACGAGTGTCGGCCGACACAGAACCAGGAAGAAGCAGAGAAACAAAAGCTACCGGACGCCGGTCTGCATATCAGCACGGCACATGCAAAACCACCAAGTAAGTCCTTAATTGTTTCCTACCCCCTTGTGTGCAGGCGACATGACATTCGTTCTCAGCTAATTACACAACGCTTATTGGTCCTTCGACAGCCGCAATAACCCAACTTATTCAACAAGTATTATGCTTTTAATAGGATTTGGATGAAATTTGGCACACAGATAGTTTATCATAACCTGGGTTAACATAAAGGATACTTTTATAAGTCGTAATTTTTGCTCAACCAAAATGATCACAGATGGCTACAGAAGCACACCCACACACAAGCAGAGAACTGGTGGTCCTCGTCACCGGGCTGCAGGCAGTCCAAGGAAGCCATGCCATCATTAGATGGCACGCTAACCAAAAGATTACTACGCCTGGACAGGAAAGGCCTGCGCCTGATGACGGGGACCATCACGGGACACTGCTCACTAAACAAACACTTGCACACGATAGGCATTACGGACAGCCCCCTGTGCAGGGCTTGCATGGAGACTGATGAGACCGTTGTGCATGTGCTCTTTGAGTGCACAAGCGTCACCTAAATTAGGTCAAAAGCCCTCGGGACACCCAGATCTTACACAGATGTTCTCAGGTGGGCTGGTTAGAGTAAGCACCGACGGCCGCCATGGCCCACGCACAATGGTCCACCTGAAGGACTAAGTGCGGAAACTAAACCCGTAACATAGACATAGAACATGATCGCAGATTATGTGAATCGTAGATCATAATTAGAAAACTTTTAATGAAATAAGTTTTATGGAACGACGTTCTTTAACGCGGTAAGAGTAAAGTACTTAGTAGAAATCGTCACATAAGGAAAACACCTTATACCCCCGTCATGCGACTTTCTCTCGCAGAGATTTAGTTTTTACGGTTTTCGAGGGTGGTAAAGCCGATAGTGAGGTGAAACCTGCGAAAACTTGTATTTGTCATGGGTGTCGTTTTCATGGTTTTTGTGTTTGCGAGGTCAAAATGAAAATCCAAGATAGCGACAACGTTATGAGAGCATTTAGAAACATATACTAGATGACTCTGTATTAAAAACGCGTATTAAATTCACACTTTCTCTCTCTGTGTATCTCTTAGTATTATTTACGAATGTGTGTGTGCGTTGCGACTATCAAATAAGGAACTTTGTTTCTCTCGGAGGTCCCCCGAACGAAGACGTTATTTTATGCAATTATTATTTATATTTTTGCAACCAATATTCAACCTAAAATATTGGTTGCTAAAATATGGGCGTATAGTCGACCTTGTAGGTAATTACATCATAAGGTTCAATGTCACTTGCACGTCATGAAACAACAAGGTCTAAATTGCGTATGTGAGAGTTACATAGTTTTAACCTTTCAACCTTAGTGAAATTTCAATTTACTGGGAATTGTTGTCAACGATGGTAAAGCAATAATTACGTGGTCAACTATACATGCCAGGGGGTCTACTCCGAAGTAGTACCTATCGGCCAAATGTTCGGCCGTTTCCTGCTACGAAGTTACTATTTGGTTCGGTCGGTTCCGATCCTACACTCCTACACTCTTTCGAATATTGACTATGGTCCCGACCCAACTGAGCCGATCCGAACTTTTTTCGCAAATAATATTCGGTTCAGCCATGTGTCGGTCCGATCCGAACATTCGCACTTTGCACTTCGGAGTAGGCCCCCAGGAATGTAAATGTACCTACTAATAGTACAACTGTGCTTCCCCCTTCTAGAAATACAAGTAGGTAGGTATTTTGCCCGAGACACACGAGGCTAGTTTTTAAAATATAATAAAGTATAATAAGGAAAAACAGCGTAGAGTCATCTCAACACATCTCTCCCTTGATTTTTATATATATATTTATATTATAAGTATATGTATATGTATATTATAGTAATAATATGTATGTGTATATAACCTATTTATGTATTGTTAGTTTTAAGAGTTTTTTTATTATTATTGTCCCATTCAACCAAAGCACCTGCCATCTAATCTCTTCACCACCCTTGGTTGACTGGTAGAGAATGCCTAAGGCATTAAGTCCGCCTTTGTACCTTTTTGTGCGAAAAGTTTAAATAAATAAAAGTGCTTACGTGAAGTGTGTTTGTGAATAAATAAAATTATTTTGTAAATAATTTTATTTATTCACAAACGCCTATCCACAAGCTTAACGAAGTTATTTTATAATTTTTCTTTCTTCCTTTTGGTATTATTTTATAATATAATTAGGCATTTTAAATAAAAAAGGTCATAAGTTTCACATGATAACCGGCAATGTTTTGAGTGAATTTAGTCGGTTTCTCTTGCTTAAAAAGAAACCGACAAAACGTATTACCTGTCACTTCCGTTGTCATGCTACGTCACATTTGTACTCTTCAATTTAGCAACGTTATCTAATTTTAAAGGTTTAGAGAACCTGTCTGTGTTTTGCGATTTTCACAATAGACAGGTAACAAAATATGATTATTAATAATTATTACTAAAAAATTGTGCTCAAGCAGTTGTATCTATGAAGAGTAGCTTAAGAACAAATGATAAAGTTTAACACTAATAAAAAGAGGAAACTATCATAAAAATGGAAAATAAATTTGATTTGGTTTTAACGCATTTTTGAACACGACACTGTCATCTATAAAAATACCCTTTTTTACGATTTGTTTACCTTTAGTTGATTAACTAAACCAACAGAGTATAGCTTACTAGCATACGCATACTGTCCTGGCTTGAGAAACTAATGTCGTGTATCTCGGTCATAACATCCCTTACACAACACTGAAAAGTTTATTCATGGGTAAGTGAGCTGTGATGGACCTTTTGTTTACGAAGAGGCCAGATAGGCGTTAACGTAAAGCCTTTTCACCTCCCTATTGTATAGAGAGCCTATAAGATGTCTTGCAGACTGAACGTTTATTCAAGCATTATTAAAGTGAAAATACAGAGCTTAGAAATCTAAAGCAAAAACTAACAGAAATAAAAAAGTGGTAATTTATTTCTTGTTTCAAACCTGTTGGTATTTCAACAGTAATTTTAGTTTAAGTAACGCTATGAAACGACCTATAAAAACATGGGCGTTTCTATCATAAAAAACGAGATGAATTCAAATATTTCGGTTGTGTCTACTTCTAGGAGCAACAGACTAAGTAGGTACCTACATAAAAAACGTACAAAAAAAAAAAAAACAAAAGCAATGACTTTAGTCACTGCTTTTGTTTTTTTTTTTTGTACGTTTAAAAAGAATCTATTAAAGAGTGAATGTTGGTCCAGTAGCTCAGTGGGTGACAAAATAATAAAGGGCTAAACTTCAGGAAGGGAACAAAATTTTCGCGATAGTAAAAGTCGTATCAACAAATTGATTGATAATCTTGCGAGCCACCAAACGAGCGACTGCTGCTTTCACAATGCCAATTGTTGGTGAACGGAACTGCAGCCGTAGGGTTGTTGATGTAGGGTTCAAAGGGTCAAACAAAATGTTTGCAATTTCTGAACTCAATCAATAAAGCCCTTACCCTATCGGTATTAGTTTTTGAAAAGGTCGATTTTGAGTTTTTTTCAGTTGAGGGATTCGTAGACTTAATATCAAGTACTACTAGTAGTAGTCCTTGTACGCAAGACAGAGAATAACAATTGTCCTTTGAAGGACCCAAAAGTTACATGTGGATTCCTTCACCGTTTTGAGAGCAGTGGTGATGAAATAAATTATGCAAAGTAAAGCACCTGCCTAGGTTCGATCTCATGGCCTACAACTCGAAAGTGGGGGCTGTATGCGCATTTTTCATAATAAACTTACATATGATAAAGAAATTTCAATGTTTAGTCAAGTCGTAAAAACCACAGAACAGATAAAAGAGGTTAGAAAGGAAATAGTTCCTGATTTGTATTAAAACGCGTGTCGCCGCATGTCTCCTACTCCTGTCTCTCCACTACAAGCAAGACATCATACGTACGCGCATTACGCACACAAATAAAGCACATGCACTTAGATCGCGTGTTTGCTATTGGTTGTCACACTAACGCAAATACTGCTCTGGACGTACACTCTGTTCTGTGGTAAAAACCATGCAAAGGGTAAGTTGCTTGTTAATAATAATGCTGCGGAAAAAATACACTATTATCATTAATTTACTGTCCTCCTACGAAAGCTGCTCGTGGCTCTTGCGTTTAAGAGCTGGTACCATCTGGCAATGAGTTCTAGTCTCCTCTTAATGAAAAACTAATGTAATAATATAGGCAGAAGACCATAAAATAATGCTTGGAGCGAGTCGTACTTTGCGCGGAAACATGTCAGGAGCATTTTGTAAATGAAACCAATCCGACTAATGATAGAAATGCAGTACAACATACAAGCATGTTTCTATTATCACTCTTTAGCGTTTTACGTAAATTAAAACTTTCATGAGATTATTTTTAGTTAACGTATGATTCGTCATATGAGGTTAATAATGCAGAACTTTTTGAAATGTAATAAATGGAATTGTTTTTTTGGAGTGACATTTTTTTTTCAAATTAAGTTGCACAAAGAGGCAGAGAGAGTTGGAAAGAGAGTAGAAGGCATTTGCCCAGCAATGAGACATTAAAGGCTAATAATAAAAAAGATCTATAATAAAAACTTTTTTGCAAAAAAAAATCAACCGACGTGTCGTTTTTGGAAGTCGGTTGATTTTTTTTTGCACAAGAGTTTTTATTTTTCACTTTAGTTTTTTAATTATTTTTAATTTTAGTTTAAAAACCAAACTACTGAACCGTTTTTGATGAAATTTATATTGGACTATTTGGGAACAACAAAAAAAGAATATTGAAAATCGGTCCACAAATTGGCGGAGTCATTGCGTAACAAACACACAAAAAAAAAACATACCGTCGAATTGAGAATCTCCTCCTTTTTTGAAATCGGTTAAACACAATGCTTTACACATAGCCATGTCGAAGCCTAAAGAAATGAGTCAATGAAAAACACCCATTAAAAGTACGCCAGCGTATCTTGCACAGTAAGCCCACTACAGACCTAGTAAACTGGCAAGTATTTTACACTAACCCGCTTATTTATAAACATTGCCTAAGAGATATTTAAACGTCAAAAATGTATGGTTAAACAGACGGTAATCATTACAAAATAAAAATAAAGAATAACTAAAAAATGGAGCTACTGCCTTCTTACTTGACCTTCACAACCCAGTTATACTGGTAAGACTGGTTGTCAGACTTTCGGGCTACTGACAACCCGTAAAGACTGTCAAAGATTCACGAATGACAGCCGGGACCAACGGCTTAACGTGCTTTCCGAGGCACGGAGGGGTCTTGGTATGTAAAGATGGTCACCCATCCACGGACCAACCGCGGCAAGCACAGCTTAACCTTATCGTCCCGTGTGGCTGTTATTACTTAGCCACAAGCCCGTCCACCAATCAGATAAGATAAAATAACTTTTATTTGCCAAAACAATGTTTACATAGTCTACATTAATAGCTAAATTAATTAATTATAGTTTATAAACAAAAAAAAAACGCAAAGGAAGCATTTTGCTTATGAACTCCACACTAGATCGAGCCTGTCTCGTGAACTCCATGGGTATTACCATATAGTGAAAATGCGCATTACATAAATACAGGATTTTACATTCGAGAGGAATATGAAAAGGCGTTAATTTTTAGGGTAGGTAATTAAAACATTGTCTAGGTTTAAATCTCAAATTAAAACAGTGTAAATAAAACAGTTTAAAAAAAAACAATAAAGTAGGTTAACGGACTATGTGGAAGTATGTATGTGTGTGTGAGAGACAGAGGGTAGTCAGTGTGTGTAGGGGTGTGTTGGGGTGTGTAGGGGTGTGTTAGTGTGTTACAAAATTACCTTTAAAAGAGATTCGGATTCATTATATGATTTATATGGGCTAGCAGCCACTTGCATTAGAACAATCTTTTTTACTTGGCTTGTAAGATATATAAGTGACATAAGTCCCCGTTGTCATAATTTTCATGACAGCCGCCACTTCGGCGCTTATTTAGTGGCCACTGGTCTTATAGGAAACCATAGCTTTATTTGCATCGGTGAAAGGTCCCAAAAAGGTAAGAAAAACACGAATTCAGAAACATAAATAACGCAGCAACCCTAAGTTTGGCTTCCTTCCTGATTATGATTAACGCCGACAATATTGTAAATTGCCGTGCCATTACCATGTTTTACTGTGTGAACATTTACTTATTATATTCATGTATTATCAAATAAATAACTTGCTACAGCTGAATTTGAAAAGAAACACCTAAAACCTAGTCAGAAAAAATCCTCTGGTCGGCTGGCACCTTTTTGTGAAACAACTAGGTAATATTAATCTTGCAAAACCATATTGGTTTTTCTGAGAAAATTTCATTTGTTCTCTGTCGTAATTTTAAGAAAATCACTTTATTATATCCGTTCGGTATTGATGCTGAGGCCACATTGTCGCGATAAGGCGAACGACACTTCGCGCGATCTTTTTCGCAAACCGCTCGACGTCTCGCTGTAAACAGAGAGCGCACAAAGTATAGTTCACTTTATCTTAACAACTAGCTTTTGCCCGCGACTTCGTCTGCGTGATATTACTTCGTTTTCACTTATCGTTATTTCGGACTTTTTTATTTTTGCTAAGCTCCTAAGGGTTTTAGCGTAATATTATAGCGTATAAGTAATAGCCTCAAGAATTTGGCTATTAAATGCAAAAATATATGTTCCGGAGGTTACAGAGATTGGCGTTCAAACAAATAAACTCGCTTTATTATTAGTATAGATGTAGGCATATCATGAGCCAGCAATCCAAAATAAAAACTTTAAAAAAAAGAAACTGAAGAGCAGAAAATAAAAAAGCCTTGTAATAGTCTCTCACAGAGAGGAGGCCAGTGTTCCAGCAGTGGGTTATAGGCTGATTATGTGTTATGTTAGGTATATAAATTAATTAGGTACTAATTTAGTCACCAACTTCGCATATCAAACAAAAAAAAAACAATAAAATCGGACTACACTGTAAAAAAAACACTACAACAATTTTTTTTTTTTGAGTTGTGTAGCGGTATGTTTTTGTTTTTTGTTGGTTATACAAAAACCAACCATCAGGATGGTCCAAAATAAAAATACAAGCCGACTTGAGAACTCCTCCTTTTTTCATCGGTTAAAAATAAGAACAGTTACGAGTAGATTTTAAAGGAAAATGCTGAAGCTAGCTTCAAACATCTTTATCTTTATTAAACTGAACATTTACTCAACATAAACTGTAGTTGTATTTTATAGCTAAGGTCATTCCTTCAGAGAAACCACAGCCTAACAATTGTAGCCAGTTAATCAATGTCACGTTTATTATACGGTCATCAAGGAGGTTATGAGCTAGAATTACGAGTTTCAGGTTCAACAGTAACTGCCATCTTGTCTATTCTGTTTTATGTGCACTTACCTATCATAATGGGCGTAGGTGTGTTATTATGTATGTCTTATACGTATAGCAGCTTCTAATGCCGCGTTTACACCATAAAATATATATACTACATCATCATCAGTCTCCTGCCCTTATACGGTCGGCGCAACATGTTTCTTTCATACTTCTCTATTAGTCGCTATCTCGGTAGTCACCTCCTTACTAGCCATATCATCTTTCACACAGTCCTTCCATCATATTCTACACAAAAACCTGGTAACATTGGTCCACATATTGTGTTATTCAAATGAAAACCTGGTCCAGTTACCGGTACCACTTGCAGACTTTCTCTTATATACTTATTCATTTTTTATTCTATTTATTCGTGTAACACCAGACATCTCTCTTAGCATTCTCACCTATATGGTATTCTACATAACCTGCATTTTGTGTCTACTATTTTTATATCGTTTAAAACAACTTGTAAAGTCTAGTGGTATTCAGTAGAAAACTTGTCAAAAATTAAAAAAGGTGAACAAGACTGTTAACAAGATATGATTGAAACAACAAATTGAAACATGTATGACATATATTTTATACTAGACATGTTTTTGACAAGTCTTTTACAAGATGATGAAAATAAGCATCGCACAACGTGGTATATACATGTCTCGGTGCGCTAGGTGCAAACGTGGGGTAAAGAATCAATAAAACAGTATTTTTTATATAATTCGTAAAGGACGTCAAAGAAATATTGCATGTGTTTTTTTAATAGCTTAGGCTAGCTAGCTTAGGTATTTTTGTCGCCGAGATGAGACTGCGACTTGATTTTGAATGTTTTTAATTACGAGAATTGGCCTTCTGATCTGTGTTCCCCTCCCACATTTAATCCGACTGCCTTCCAAGCAAGAGTGCACAGGCATCTTCTGGGCACGCTCGTCGCATCATTAGAACTCATCCAAAGCTCCATCAGGCGTGATCGAGGTCAAGAGCAGGCTCATTTAGCAATCCTACTAATATAAATTATAAACGTGAAAGTTTGTATGGATGAACGGATGGATAGATGGATGTTTGTTACTCTTTCACGCAAAAACTACTAAACGGATTTGGATGAAATTTGGCACACAGATGTTTTATAACCAGGATTAACATATAGGATACTTTTTATCTCGATATTCTCATGGGATCGAAACTTATGCGGGTGAAACTGCGGGGCGCAACTAGTAAGAAAATAAAATTTAAAAAAATCCATTAAAAGCTACCAAAACGATGGAACAATATACAAATTCAATGTTTAGGTCGGTAATTGAATTGCATAAGAAAATAAAGTTAACGATATCATAATTATTTAAAATACAGCAACATGAACTTTAAAAATAAACCAGGTATTCGAAATTTACTGCCAAAAAAAAAGAAACGCGAAGATTAGGAAAAAAGAGAAAATATTATAAAAATTTAAACATTTTCACGGTGCGCAACAAAATGAGCCTACTTCCTGTCACGAAGGTATTATCCTCTGAAAAAAATGCTTTAACATAATCCGACAAAATCTTCTCTAACGGTGTGAAGATACCTCAAATCCCCGATTCCTCTTTAAAAAAGGTCAATTGTAATGAATTCGTTTTAAAAAAGAATGCTCAGGCTTTTTTGTGCAAATAAAGGGAGATGACTTTGTTAAAGCGAAAGCGCCAGGGTATCCCGTGAAATTCAAATGTTCTTACATTTTTGCAATTTGCAGGTCTGTACCTGTACCTATCAGGTTATATGTTGATCTGTTGTTGGTTCTGGTTGTTGTTGGTTGTTGTTGTTAAATGAATATAAGTAGTTTATCAGCCATCTTGTTACCATAACACAAGTATTAGGTTGCTTAGCTGGGGACTAGATGGCGCTGTGTGAAATGTCAAGGGATATCTATACATATAATAAAATCGTAGGAAAGTCAAAACTGTACATTGAATATTTTTTAAAAAGAATACTTGGGGCGTGATCTACAATCGATATCGAAGCCAAAAATATAGTTTTTAGAATTTTTGTCTGTTTGTCTGTTTATCTGTTTGTCTGTTTGTCTGTATGTATGTCCGGGCTAAACTCAAAAAGTACTGCATGGATTTACTTCAAATTTTGCATGAATATTACTAAGAGGTCGGGTTTACATTAATTCTACATATTATCACGCTATCACCTACGGGGGAGGAGCTGTGAATCTTTGTTTTTCTTACGCATTCTGTGACAGCGTGTAATCTAACGACACATATTTAAATGTTGTTTTTGAGTAAGCCATGCTATTATCTAGCTTTACACTATAAAAACTACGCCATTTAAGTAACTTGAGCAGAGAAACATAGTTTAATGAATGTTAGTAGTAATTTTTTAGTAATTTTAAAGCAGCGCCATCTATGAGATTTCATAAAAATCAAATCAACTTACATGTTAACACTTTTGGAAATTAATAATTTAAATTTGATCATGTTGGCGAGGTTAGTAGTTAGTTATTCTTAAAATTCATAGATGGCAATGTGCATTTTCTTCATAAAAGTTGTATCCTATAGTTCGTTTCGACAAATTCAAGTTCCAACAAAATCCTCAAAATCTTGAGTAGAGTTGAGGAAGACAATTTAAAAAAACACGCTCTGTGAAGTCGACCAGTTTGCGAGATCCCTTACGTATGACGAGGTGCCTTCATATTACACGTACGACAAGCAAAGGGGTGTATTTAACCAACGTCGACGAGGAGGTGCTGTGGAAGGTTTTCCGGGAATTTTCAAGGACACCGCATTGGGTAGGGTTTATACCGTGCATCCGAATAATGGCGAATGCTATTTTCTGCGGTTGTTACTTCACACTGTCCGAGGCCCAACGTCTTTCGCCTTTCTGAGGACATTTGATGGCGTGGAGTATCCCACTTACCGCGCAGCCTGCGTAGCACGTTACCTTCTCGACGGTGACCAAAATTGGGATGACACCCTCGCGGAGGCGAGCGTCAGTGACAGTCCCAGCCGCATGCGTCATCTGTTTGCCGTCATCTTGGTGTTTTGTGGAGTCGCGAACCCGGTAGCTTTGTGGGAGAAGTATCGCCATCATCTGTCTGAAGATTTTCTACGAGCTTTGAGGAGTGCTACTGGAGACGAAGTCGAAGTAACTGATGTATGCGTGCTGAACACCTGTCTCAGACCACCATACGAAATGACCATGTCGCTTTGTTCTCTTCAGAGCAAAAACAAATTTATGACACCGTCCTTTAAAGCGTTGGGTAAAACCAGGGTAAAATGTTTTTCTTGGATGCTCCTGGTGGAACAGGAAAAACATTTGTTACCACTCGCATACTTGCAGAGGTCAGGAGGCAAGGCAAAATTGCTATTGCTGTAGCGTCGTCGGGAATCGCTGCCACACTGCTTCCGGGTGGCAAGACAGCCCATGCCATGTTTAAAATTCCCATCGATTTAGAGAGCGCCGAAATGCCTGTTTGTGGTGTGTCACGTAACAGCGATAAGAGACACGTGCTCAAGGATTGCTCTCTGATCGTATGGGATGAGTGTACGATGGCCAATAGGAAGGCAGTTGAGGCCGTGGACAGAACCCTGCAGGACATCCGCAGGAACGAACATTTGATGGGTGGTGTCACAGTTCTGTTCAGTGGTGATGCGGGGATCGAGGGCTGACGAGGTGAATACTTCTTTGAAACGATCTTCGTTGTGGTCACCAGTTCGTACGCGGCGCTTGACGATTAATATGAGAGCTCGGCTCGGCGGCAATGCTCAAGAATTCTTTGATGTCCTTCTTGGCGAAGGCACTCTACCAGAAGAGAGAGGAGGACAGGTGGTTCTTCCAGAGTCTCTCGGTAGAGCGTCAATCCAGCTTAGAAGAACTCATTCGCTGTGTGTACGGGAACATCAGTCGTATACCGCACCAGCAGAATTCTTGGGTGTGTGAACATGGCCATTTTGAGGCCAAAAATGATCAGGCTGCAGCAATTAACGAATGCATTCTCTCGGAAATTGAGGGGAATGAAGTGGTCTACACCTCGATAAACACTGTTGTCGAGCAAGATGACGCCACACATTATCCCGTGGAATTTCTGAACTCCCTGTCAGCAAGTGGACTTCCAGCGCATACCATCAAGCTGAAGGTCGGTGTCCCGATTATGCTTCTTCGGAACCTATCTCCTCCGAAGTTGTGTAACGGGACCCGCCTTAAAGTCATCTCGCTCCACAGACACGCCATTGAGGCGGAAATTCTTACGGGTTGTGGCATCGGCGAGGCAGTATTTATACCACGCATTTCCCTCATACCTCATAACTTCCCGTTCCAGTTCAAGCGCGTACAGTTCCCCGTGAGTGTTTGCTTCGCGATGACCATCAATAAGTCGCAGGGGCAGACACTGAGGGCAGCGGGTGTCGACCTCAGGACGAGTTGCTTCTCACACGGCCGACTGTATGTCGCTTACTCCCGCGTCACCAGTCCTGACTCTCTTTACATTTTGGCTCCTGGCAGCATAACTACCAACGTAGTTTATAGAGAAGTATTGTAAGGTACGATACCTTTGTACGTATTTTTACTCTTTTGTGTCCTGGAATGTATTCCTGCATTATTTTCTCGGTTTCCTTCAGTCACATCTTATGACTGAACTCAGCAGTATTCCCATATAACTCTCTTCACTTGCTCCGCTTGCAAAAAAAAATTTATATTTTAATGCTATTTTAAAAGTTGTTTACTTATAATGCTGTAGCGACACTGGCATCTTAGGTATTTTTGGTGCTGTAGAGCCTTCACGCAGACGACGTCGCGGGCAGCAGCTAGTATATATCTAAATATGATTCGCGGTAGTAACAAATATTTATTTAAAGAATTTTTATCATATAAATCATAAATACAGTACATAAATAAAGTTCATATTACCCTTTTGAATGACTATTTCATATAATATCAATTGAGGCCATGAGAGCCACAGTGGCCTAACTGAAAAAAAAGAACTAATCTTTAGACCACTATGACGCTATGACTTTTACAGTTTAGAGCAGTTTATTCAAATAAATTCAGTATTGAAAAAATGACAGTTAGGCCACTGTGGCTCTCATGGCCTCAATTCTAACTCAAGGAGCTGTATTGCTGATGTTAAAGAAAATGATTAATAATGCTTTAAAAAACCTTATTTTTAATCATAATTTTGCTAGTTTTTTTTTATTATTTTTTTTAATTTCACGAGAATAAAGTCGGTCATTATGGTACAGACGACAGCAGGTCAAGCTACCCGAAACTGTCAAATTTTCCCAATAAACCTTGAACCTTAATGCTTTAGCGATAAAGTTGAAAATCTATTAAAGATATTTGACAGATTGTAGTAGCTTGATGTGCTGGCGTCTGTACCTTATCATCTGCCTAGCCTTTTTCCAACTATGGTAGGGTTGACTTCCAGTCTACCTGAATACCAGTAGGTATTTCATACGGAGCGACTGCCTATCTGACATCCACGACTAGTTACCTCTCGTTGAGACTGGTTGGCAGCCTTTTGGGCTTCTGAATACCCATAGCGACAGTCAAAGATCTACAAATGACAGCCGGGAGCGAGCCGTGTCAAACTTTATGAAAATCCTACTAATATTATAAACGTGAAAGTTTGTATAGAGATGGATGGATGGATGTTTGTTACTCTTTCATGCAAAAACTACTATACATATTTGAATGAAATTTGGCGCACTGATGGTTTATAACCAGGATTAACATATAGGATACTTTTTATCCCGATATTCCCACGGGATCGAAACTTATGTGGGTGAAACCGCGGGGCGCAGCTAGTGTGAAATATGTAGCAGTTCAGCAGTGCGATTCTGTAACCATCTCACCGTGAAAACTTAGGTGAAGTGAGCGTGGAGTTAGCTGTCATTCCAAATAATGCTAGGGATTAACACTAGTGACAACTCACATCAAGCTCACTTCAATTGAGTTTTCACGGTGAGATTTTTACAGAATCGAACGGCAGGCCTTGTAGCGTCCGTGTCCCTTCCGACTATTGGTCCCTACAAATTGAGCAGACACGGACGTGGCTCGCAGCCGTGACGGCCTAGCATAAATCATCCCTAAATGTTTTCCGTGCCACGGAAGGATCTCAATATGTAATGGATGGTCACCCATCCACGGACCGACCGCGGCAAGCGTAGCTTAACTTTCGATTGACCCATGCGGCTGTTATTATAAAGCCACGAGCTGAGTAGTAGTACCTATTATGAGTAAATAAATAAATGTTATTGGTTAATTACATAAATATTATGAGTCTACAAGTCAATATTAACTCCAAGTAAAATATATCAACTATTCAAATTTAAATAAAATCCATAGCGACGTTAATATTGAGACCCATTCACATGTAAAGTTTAATTTCCTGGGACTTGCTTCAGTACTTGCTTTTGTCTTTGTTAGTCATTGGATTCAGCTTCATTCTCCTCGCTTTGTTCAAACAGATATGCAGTGGTTTCTGTGTTCAGTGAATGTTCACGCGAAATTAATAGATTTTCTTTTCTGACCAGGTTTTCATTTGAATAACACAATATGTAACAGTAAAGTAAAATTAAAAAAGTTTTTTGACAATATAAAAGAACAAACCTTACATACAAATCCCAACAATTCTGTGATTTGTGTCTACTATTAGAAATATAATTACGTATGTGGTTATAAATACCTGTGTAAGTTATACAGCTATAGCTGTTTGAGCTTAATTCATACTGACTTCCGTACTAGTGAAAACTGTATTCCGGCAGGTCAGTCTTCCTCGTTCACAAACACACACACACTTCCACACAATTACCGATAATTTGCATTTGATTGCTAAATAAAACACTGATATCTTATATGTAGTACTCGCACTGAATACAGACACTTAGTGGGTATTATTTGATCCTTTGATAGTTTGATGACTATAATAACGAGGGTAATTATAAAATACTTTTAATATTTTATAATCACCCTCGTTATTAAAAAATATTTAACCATACTCATAAATCAGTGTTTTGTTTAGCAGTCAAATGCTAATTATCGGTATTTATGTGGACCAGATTAACCAGGTTTGTATGTATTCATTAATTTATTTATTTATCTACTTACAGTTACCATTACAGGATAACCCAATGCGGTAAATGCGCTTATCCTTACTTAAACTATACTAACACCTATAACTTGTTATAAATAATGCATGTAATGATGGATGAACTGTGTAAAAGATGACATGGGTAGCTTTCTAGCCATAGCATGTCACACGAATGGATAGAACAAGAAATTAGTACATAGGATAAAGTCTGAAAGTGGCAACGGTAACAAAAATAAATAAATAAATATCCCTGGACATTTCACACAGCGTCATCTAGTCCCAAGCTAAGCAACCCAATGCTTGTGTTATGGTAACAAGATGGCTGATAAACTACTTATATACATTTTTTTTTGTAAATACATACATATTATAGATAGAAAAACACCCAAACTCGAAACAAATACATGTAGGTCATACAAATATTTGTTTCGTGCGGGAATCGAACCCGCGACACGCAGCGCAGCAGTCAATCGCTTAACCACTGCGCCAACCGTGCCGTCAAAAATGTTGTGCGGAAATTGGTTGTCATGGTATGGGCATTGGAGGAAAGTTTTGAGTATGAATGTCGATGGCTAGAAGAGTAGCGGGCGACCAAAAAAACGATGGATAGACTGTGTAAAACGATGGATAGACTGTGTAAAACGATGGATAGACTGTGTAAAACGATGGATAGACTGTGTAAAGGTGATATGGCTAGAAAGGGGGTGACTACCGAGATAAAAATTAGAAATGTACGAAAGAAAAAATGGCGCCGACCCTAAATAAATTGGGATAAGAGCACAAGAATGATGATGATGATGTAACCGATCAAGCGCACGTAAAATTATGTACAGACGCCAGCACATCAAGCTACCCGAAACTGTCAAATTGTACCAATCAACGGTGAACCTTAATGCTTTAGCGATAAAGTTGAAAATCTATTAAAGAAATTTAACAGATTGTAGTAGCTTGATGCGCTGGCGTCGGTGCCGGAGTAGTTATGTTTTCAGATGCAAATTAGGTAGTTCATATTCGAAAGTATCTAACAAAGAATGCTGCTAGTATCATTAAAGTCTTCAATATTTCGATCAATAAGCTGAACCACGTACTTTTATAACAGTTATCGTTTACATGGACGCGTACGAAAATGTCATGCTATAGTAATAATTTAGAAATAATCACGATCATACTCGTGCCAAGTTTCGTTTCTTGCATTCTGATAGCCTGCTCTAGAACTCTTGTTTTTGTAAGGAACTTAATGTTTTCTTGGGTATAAAGTGATAACACAACAAACGTAGGAAGGAAAGTAGACAAGATAAAGTCAGGGAAATCAATTATTTAGAATTTAAATGAAATGTATATAAACAACAACCTTAACCTAATTACATGATGGAAAATAATTACATGATTTAATTCCGCCATCACCGTTCTATCATCGGACAACCCGTCGTACGGCGAGTGTCCACCCTTACGTTGTTGACACCGCCGCGATCCGGACGAAGCGTTTTGCCTCGTCGTTTATACCGCGTACATCAAAGGACTGGAACAATATGCCTGCAGCGGTCTTCCCGTCCGATTATAATTTGGGTGTTTTCAAGGCTAGAGTGAATAGGCTCATAATAAATTAGTGCGCTTACCATCAACGATTGCATATCTGCTTTCCATCAGGCGGCATCGCAGTCAAGTCGCAAGTCAAGTCATAGTTTATACAAATAAAAAAAAAAAAAAAATTAGCATGATCAGCCTTTATAGCCACTGCTGGAACACAGGACTCCTCTCTGTGACATGGGAGTGAGTAATCCACCACGCAGACCCAGCGCGAGTTGGTAATGTCACAATCATGTCTTCGTATTTTTGGTCCCGGTTTCCTTACGATATTTTTCCTTAACCGATAATATGAATGTCCAAGATAATTTAGAAAGTTCTTAAAAAGAAAGAAGAAAGTTGTTTGGTTACGACACAAAACTCTTCTGGAATGATTACTCTAACTATGAAACACATTAAAGCGCAAATGGCCGAACATTTTACGATGTTGTGTTCTGGGGATTGGGTCAAGGGATCAAAGCCTAACCGTGACAGACACATTTTGTAAAATACAAATAAATAAAATTGAAATGTCTGTTTGTAATGTCCAGCTTTTTACTAAATGCATATGAAAGTATATACGATACCTATTAGAAAAATTTTTTTTTTGTCTGTCTGTTTGTTCCGGCTAATCTCCGAAACGGCTGGACCGATTTTGACGGGATTTTCACTGGCAGATAGCCGATGTTATTAAAAGTAACTTATATTATCATTTATATTTAAAAGAGTAATTAGGGTTCCGCGCAAAATAAATAAATCCCATGAAATCCAATTTTTTTTCCGACATTCACGCGACCGAAATCTCTGGCACAGCTAGCAATGAATAATAATATAATATCCCTGGACATTTCACACAGCGCCATCTAGTCCCAAGCTAAGCAACCTAATACTTGTGTTATGGTAACAAGATGGCTGATAAACTACTTATATACATTTTTTTTTTGTAAATACATACATATTATAGATAGAAAAACACCCAGACTCGGAACAAATACATGTAGGTCATACAAATATTTGTTCCGTGCGGGAATCGAACCCGCGACACGCAGCGCAGTAGTCAATCGCTTAACCACTGCGCCAACCGTGTCGTCGTGTCAAATATAAGTCTGAGAATCCTCATGCTTATGAGAAAAGGCATTTTTCCGGCAGGAATCATAACCTATAATGATCTGGGAATGTCCTGGGACAATCATAACCTATAGTGTTCCCACTGTTTGGAGGCCTCTCGGTAAGAGAGAGTGAGCCGTAATCCAGCACGCGGGCCCAGTACGGGTTGATAGATGTCACATAATAAAAAAAAATAAAAAAAAAATTGAACCAATGTTAAAGTTATAACCTTGAAATTAACTTAACATCGGTCTGTAACCGTTAGCGATCATTTTTTGGATTTTTACGGCGGGCCCCAAACTAGGCGGCGGCGCCTGTATCTTAGAGACCAGAGTTGTGTTGTGATACATAATGCTATAATTGACCACTGGAGTTTATGTAAGAATAGGTAAGTAATTGCAAATGATTATATAACACTAAATTAAATATTGAGATCAAAGTGAAAATAAAACTTAAATCGTAAATTATTAAAAACAGAAATAAAGTTTAAATTGCAATGAACAAAACTTGAAACTAAAAATATTAAACAATTAAAAATGAAATGTTAAACAATAAAAATAAAATGTTAAACAGTGAAAAATAAAATGTTAGATAATCAAAAATAGGGTGTGTTGTTGTGTGCGCGTGTGGTGTGTAGGTGTATTATTGTGTGTGCATGTGGTGTGTAGGTGTCAGCTGTGTCTGTGGTGGAAGTAGGATTCCGAGTGTGAGTTGAGTGATGTGAGAATGTTTTCCAACATTTTTACATGTCTTCGAACTTTTTGGTTCTAGGACATGCCGGTTTCCTCACGATATTTTCCTTCGCCGTTTTGAGAGCATAGTGATGATGAAATAATTTACATAAAGTAAAGTGTCTTTCTGGTTTAGAACCTACAACTCCTAAGTCGCAGCCGTTACTACTAGGCCAATACTGCTCACTGCAGTGCTGCATCGCTGCAGTGGGTCAATAATTATATACATAGGTTGGTATTAGTGTTCTCTATCTTTAAGACCCTAAGCAAAAAAGACAATAGTAGTCTTACAAAATGGTGGGTTGCCGACGTTGCTAAATACTTCAATTGACCGTTTTGACCCTTGTATGTACATAGCGATGTAAAACAATACCAGATTATAGGCAACATACACTTTACACAAACCACGATAATTATCGTTCTCATCCATTGTAAAACTCAAGATTGATTACACCGAACTATCTTTGACAACATTCTCAAGCATCAATAGGGTTTTCGTTCAAAGGCCTCCTGTCCTGTGAGACACCCGCCTTACAATATTTCACCTACATAGCTCGCTTCGTCTAAATTATTCATATCACGGGGCAGTGCCGGCCGTCCTGTCGCACTCAACTTTAGTATTCCCCTATGTATGGTACTTACAGAATTATGTATTATGTTCCGACGTAATATGTATGTGGGCAGAGATTATTGTAAAGCAGTGTAATGTAGATGTTTGTTAAGGTTGAGGTTGTCGAGATTTGTGGATCCAGAGTTCTAAAGTAAAATCATTTATTTCAACAAGCTATATATATGGGCTATGCTTGGAGTTTCCCGGCGTGATCGAATCAGAAATGAAGAGATCCGCAGGAGAACCAAGGTAACCGACATAGCCCGAAAAATTGCCAAACTTAAGTGGCACTTGGCAGGGGCACATTGCTCGCAGAACAGATGGCGATGGGGTCGAAAGCTTCTGGAGTGGCGACCGCGTACCGGAAGACGTAGCATTGGAAGGCCTCCCACAAGGTGGTCCGACGACCTTGTTAAGGCCGCAGGAACCCATTGGAGGCGAGAAGCACAGAACCGGTCGATGTGGAGGTGCTTGGGGGAGGCCTATGTTCAGCAGTGGACGTCTTTCGGCTGAAATGATGATGATGATATAAGCCAATGTGTGCTTTGCCAAATTAAAAATATATTTTAGTAGCTTCTGCTCGCGATTTCATCCGTGAAATTTCACAGTCTCCTCACGGTGGGTGCCTGAGGATGGATGGCGCCGCCGTGGCTGACCCAGGAAGAGCTGGCGAGACCTAGATGAGTTCCGCAAAGGGCTGGAACGAGACAAGTTTCCTAGTGTGCGTTTCTCGAAGCTACGGTCGGTAGTAAAATATTAGTTACTAATTGCTAACTAATAAATATTAGCTAAAATTACCTGAGTAAATTGGCGGTGATGACACGGTTGGCGCAGTGGCTGAGCGATCGATGCTGCGCTGCGTGTCGTGGATTCGATTCCCGCATGGAACAAATATTTGTATTGCCTACAGGTAGTTGCTCCGGATCTGGCTGTTTGTGTATGTTAGTTTAAATGTTTGTAAACGCACCCACGATACAGGAGTAATTCCAATTGGGGCAACGTTTAAAAAAAAAAAAACAATTTTGTTTCATAAGAAAATATGTTATTAAATACTCTTGTCAATTACACTCTTTCACTCTCATATTTTTTACAAGCCTTCTGAAACTAATAGCTTTATGCTATTAGTTTCAGAAGGCTTGTAAAAAATATTAGTCAAAATTATTAGATTTACCAACAAATTTTATAAAATGTGGTCAGATTCGGACACTTCCGACAGTGAAGGAGATACAATAATAATTCGCCGTCGTCGAGTCTTTTTAACCTTTTGGTTAAAACTGGAATGTGGATTCGAATATTTCGTAAGTGTTTCTACACTTACGAAATTTTCGAATCCACATTCCAGTTTAATGAAAGGTTTCGTTTAACGAGCATAAAAATGGAAAACCTGATGGCTGTTATCGGGCCTAGTTTGCAACGGATAACCGAAAGAAATCAAGCCTTGTCACCAAAACTAATAATTTAAGTTGCTCTATACTGGATGGGTCAAAAACGAGTGTATCTCGAGCTGTGAATCAAGTGGTGAATTCTGTAGTGCAAAACATGTTTCCGGATTTAGTGAAGGGGCCAGAAAATATAGAACGTGTTGTTGAAAAGCATTTCACAGAGTGGCGAGAATGCCTATGGTTGCTGGATGCTTAGATGGCATATTAGTGCCTATTGATGCGCCAAATGAAAACGAAGAACAGTTTGTCGATAGGCACGGGAACCACTCAATAAATAGTTTAGTAGTTTGCGGTCCCGATTTACAGTTTTATTATTCGTATGCTAATTGGCCAGGGGCAGTGCACGATTCGAGAGTTTTAAGCAACAGTGGACTTTTTCGTAAAATGGAAAATGCCTGGAGGCCATTAACTAACACAATATTACTTGCAGATAGTGGCTATCCCTTAAAAACCCCTTAAAAGATTGGTTGATCCCACCTTTAGTCACGGATCCAAATGAACAAGGAAATAAAAATTTCTTGCGAACTCATAAAAAGAACTAGGAGATTAATAGCATCGGGATTCTAAAGGAGAAATTTCCGTGTCTGAATCATTTGCGGCTTAAACCCAAATTTGCATGCCAAGTCTTTAACTGTGCGGTCACTATATGCAATTTCGCCCGAACTAGCCAAGACGAATCGTATGAAGCAAGTGGTAATGAGGAAAATACAGAAGAAGTTGTATACAATGCCGCACAGCCCGTAAATCGATTCATTTTAGAAGGTAAAAAAAAATAAAAACAAAAATGAGTCTTTATTTATTTATTTCAAATATCAGTCTTTATTCTCGAAGTTCAACTGTCCCGTCTTCGTTTATTAAGCAAGTGTCTGTAATAAACAGCACGTCCTCAGCTTGGGTGTACAGTGAATCCGTATATTGTGATTTAATATTTAATTTTTCTCATAAATTTCTTGTTGTAATTTGTAATTTTGTAGCTTAATATTCTCAATCTCAAGTTCTAGTTTCTTTTTCTTTAAGTTATTAATTTCCTGTACTTCTATACATCTATTACTCCCCTCCATGACAATAGTTTTTCCTGCTAATAAGAAAAATATAATTATATTGTTCTTAATCCTTGTTATTTTAAACTACAATTTTAACGGCTGTAAAAACATAAATTATCATTATAAAAAAACGTTTTTTGTCTTATATTTTATAAACTCGGGACGAACCAAGAATGGAAAACCCTGACAGGTTTTCCATTCTTAGTTCGTCGCGAGTTTCAACTTCATCTTGTATAAAAGTCATGTTTGCGGGCGTTACTTGTTGCTCCTCCACGTCCTCTTTCATAGTATCTACCATATGAAGCTCAACCACAGTCGGCAAATCATTGCACAAAATTTCCAAAACAAGCTCGTCGACTGCCGTTAGTTTCTTACTAGCTTCTCTGGCTGAACCAGTTTTTTTTTTCATTATCAATCTTTCAATCTTTCTTTTTTTTCTCATCTTTTTTTTTTCTTTTCTTTTTTCTTTCTTTTCAATTTATTAATAAATAAATTACAAAAACCATGATTGTCAGTATATATTTAGGTACTACTTATAGGTATTTAAACGGGGAGATTAGTGTGTGGTGCACATGTATGTATTTTATCACACGTCGGCGGTCACGTTTATCGCAGACGTAAAACTTACGTCCAATTTTTGAGGGTACGAGGTGGACGAATACGTTACGCTGGCGATAAACGTGATCGAGCTAACCCCGATATCTACCTACACTACACTGTATACATAATAAAATTGCTTGAGATAGGTATTTATATTGTATACTGAATTATTCTATGTTCACTTACCATTGTGTTTTTTTTAATATTCGGCCAAAAGGCGTCTCGAACGTAAGTATAATCCTTGGCGGCAGAAATTACCCCAAGAGAATGATAATGTTTTGTAATTTCCTCCCACATTTTCCGCTTATCCTGCTTCGATAAAACGTTTGAGAAACCCCCAAACAGAAAGTCTTTTGCTTCTAATATACTTACTTCTCAAAACCATTATCTTTAGATTCGTGGTAAATTTAATTAAATTAAATAACTGAAGTACTTTAAATAAAACAATCTGCTTTTACCGCCAATGTGCAAACAACAAACCTTCTGAGACTAATAGCTTTATCAGTGTAATTTACAAGAGTATTTAATAACATATATTTTAATGAAACCAAATTGAATTTACTCCGGTAATTTTAGCTAATATTTATTAGTTGGCAACTATATATAGTAACTAATATTTTACTACCGTAGCTTTGAGAAACGCACACTAGCAAACTTGTAAAAAATATTAGTTATTTAGTTCGACACCAAGTACAATATAATGGACTCATCAAAACGAATCACATGACCCCAAACTCGAGGGGTTTACTAGTAGCCCCTAAAGAGTTCCACTATCCACCTCCTGGCTCCATCATCAGACCCTCAACACCAACTAGAATATATTGGACTCATAAAAACGAATAATATGACTCCAAACTGGAGGGTTTACTAGAAGGCCCTGTTGAGTTCCACTATCCACCTTCTGGCTCCATCATCAGATCCTCGACAACAAGTGCAATCTATTGGACTCGTCAAAACAAATCATATGAGCCCAAACTCGAGGGGTTTACTAGTAGCCACTGAAGAGTTCCACTGTCCAAGTATCCACCTCCTGGCTCCATCATCAGATCAGCTCCAAGATATCAACAGCAACAAGATAACAACAACATAATATATATTACATACAAAGTTTTATTCTCATGTGAACTCGAAGTAGGTAGGTCAATTTATTCCAAGAGCTTTACAATTGAAACTATTATTTTAAAATAGCTTGTTAATATAAATAGGTTACTATTATCTCAACCTCACAGTTTTTACAACGTGAGATTCTCAAAAAATACGATGTTTTTCCTTCCCGTAGGTAGTGAGAGGTGATTACGCAGCGCGTCACTCGAGACATCTTATACTCGGCGTTGTAACGAAACCATAGCGCGATTCAGAAAAACTAACAACGCCATCTATCGAAGAAGGTGAAAAACTTAACACAATAGAACAGAATTTTACTAACATAATTGAAATTTTGCTTCTGGTATTGATTACAATTCTGAAAACCTTATTTATAAGCTGATAGTTGATTTTATTTGTTATTTTTAGACCCAAATTATTGAAAAAAATAACGAAAAAATAAAATAGATGGTACTTTTAGGTTATTGGATGCCGAACTAACCGTCACGTCGGGCTACCTAATGGCAATTGGTAGAGGCGTTGCAACAACAGACAAAGCCGTAATGTCTATTGTGCCGGTCAGTAATATACCAAACAAACATAAAACACATTTTGATAATTCCATTTATCTGTGTCAAATAAACTTTCACTAATATTCAGCTACTTCGACAGCGTTACCGTTGGCGTCGCAAACGTAGTTACTTATAGCGCAGATGTGTTTGCACAGAGAGCATGACAAGAGGTGAGATCGTGTGGTGTGGTTCCACAGTCGCCCTGTGGCTCATCGGACTACCGCCTGACTCAGCTTCGCGCCAGAAATAGGAATGATGGTTAGCACTCACTACTCCGGACGAGTTCGTTCACATGGAAAATTTGCTGCTGAAACCAACCAAGAATTTTACCGTCATCATCATCCACAGACCGACCTTGCCCGAGACATGTGACATCTACCAAACCGCACGGGGTCCGCGTAGTGGATTACGGCCCACTCCCTCTCACCGAGACTAGGCCTGTGTCCCAGAGCGTTATAGGAAAGAAAGAAATAAAGAAAATACGTTTAATTGCGGTAAACATGACGCAAAAAAGAACATAAAACAAATAAAGAAAAAAAAAACAATAAGAAATGGTTGACATGCGTCACATCCACGCGAAACGGCTATCGCTCAGCATTATGCTGCGACCCTATGCAAGACAGAGCCCCAGCGCTGGTTTTCAGCGACAGCCGGCGCTGACGTAATGACGTCGCCCGATGCAGCAAACAATTATTCATCAACAAGTAATACAACAATTATTTTTAAGTAAACAGTTATTCGGACGCTGTACTGGTAGGCTAATTAAGTATGATATTTTTTTTTTCATTTAGAATTTTACAGTAGGTATCTAAATAGTATATGATAAAATCGTAGTGTGTTGTAGCTCTCTACGTATGTACACACGGCTACACGTCAAGCTATACAAAACCAGTTTGTCTTGGCCTCACTTTGTATGATATTTTCTCACAATGAACGGTCAGCCAATACTGGTTTTGCATAGCTTGATGTGTAGCCGTGTGTACCGACCTCATTAGAGAGAAAACGTGGGATACTGAAGTTTCCCTATCCCGCAGTTTTATGAGTTGGTCGGTTTGATGAGCCACGAGGGACCTACTGACTACTTACCTACTGAAACAAAATATTCCAGTGCTGAATAAAAGGCTGAGGTCGATAGGCAGCGGTTTTCAGGGTTTCGCACTTAAAGTGTGCGAACAGTGTGATCTAAGTCCAGTGGCTACCCTGTTGGTCTCGTTGTCGCAAGTGCGACTGCAGAGATGGGATCCTGGGTTCGATCCCCGGGTCGGGAAAAGTGTTATTGGCTTTTTCCATTGGGAATTTCTTAGTAACAGCCTCGAGTTTGGAAGTCGGCCGTGTGATACCCCCGTGCCTCGGAAACTACGTTAAGCCGTTGGTCCTGCATATTATTATGATCTGTCTCCGGTCGCATCGGATTGCCATCGCATCAGACAATGAGAGCGAGGGAAGAGGGGTGCACCTATTTGCGCAGTCGCACACACTTGTGAACTATAATATCTCCCGCGCCAATGCCTTACTCTCCGCTGATGAAATCCTTACTCTCCGCTTTATAAAATATACATGTCCTGCTAAACTACATAAGAATATTATGGTCGCTGTTTTTTTTAACGTAACCTATCATTTATAATTTAATATTAATAAAGCCTCATAAACACTAGTAGGTAATCGTTTTAATAGATGACAATGAACATCGTTATTATAATTTATACAAGGTAATATTACATACATCCCAAAATTCTTTCCGTTGTAATACACTCCTGTTGTGCGACACCATTATTTTGAAACCTACAAACCTATGATAGAAGTTTCTTGACTATTTGGTATGCCAAGATTGGCTTCAAGTATTGGCCATGAATTCCGGATAAGCCGCCATGTTGTTTTACTGTCATTTTAGCATTTTGTTTGTATCGTCAGCGTCATTCCGTTGTGATTTCCGTTGTGCAATTACGTCAAAAATTTGGTCCTGACTCCTGACCCTGATATTGGTCGCCATGGCCAAAATTCGGTCTGGAAGACTTCATTTATTTATTTGAATTTTTGACAGTTCTTCTATACAAAAACTGTCAGACGTCCATTTTAGTCCACGAATATAAAATATCTGTCGATTAAATAATCAACCCTAAGTCGATTTAGTTCGGTCTGACCGCCTGTCCGCCAAATAGATTTTTTTTCCAGTTAATTACATACACAGGTGCATAGATGATTAACATTCTTATAGTTAACAGAAGTAAAAATATTAACTACAGCATAAGGATAATAAGAATTCGACGACACGGTTGGCGCAGTGGCTGAACGATCGACTGCTGCGCTGCGTGTCGCGCGGGTTCGATTCCCGCACGGAACAAATATTTGTATTGCCTACAGGTAGTTGTTCTGGGTCTGGCTGTTTGTGTATGTGAGTTTAAATGTTTGTAAACGCACCACGATACAGGAATAATTCCTAGTGTGGGGCAACATTAAAAAAAAAAAAAACGTAATCTGCCTATATTGTTCCCACTGCTGGGACACAGGCCTACTCTCGGTGAGAGGGAGTGGGCCGTAATCCACTACGCGGGCCCAGTACGGGTTGTTAGATGTCACATGTCTTCGAAGGTTTGGTTCTAGGACATGCCGGTTGCCTCACGATGTTTTCCTTCACCGTTTTGAGAGCAGAGGTGATGAAATAATTTACAGAAAGTAAAGTGCGCTTGGGTTCAAACCCGCGACCTAGAACTCGGAAGTCGCGGCCGACACCACTGTGCTAACACTGCTCTCCTAAATCAATTTTACACGATTAATATTGCCAGTGAGCCCGAGACTATAGACATTTAGTCTGTGTCTTGGCGCTCAAAGAGCTGGTGGTCTCTAAGATTCTATATGCCCTGTAATCGCGCTGCTGGCACAGGCCTCATGTCTGCGAAACTTGGGGGTTCACAACGGTTACTAAATCTAGTGTGTCCTAACACCAGACTAGTAATAACTATATGAAATAGACATGAGTACATGACACAATAACGAATGGCTGAGACGAGTTTTTTATTGAGAGGCTCGTGGCTAAATTACAACAGCCGCAGCCGGGGTTAACTTACTCTTGTCGATTCGTGAATGGATGACCATCCATTACATATCGATGCCCTCCCGTGGCTCGGAGAGGACGTTAAGCGGTTAACGGTAAGTCCTGGTTGTTATTCGTAGATCTTTGCCAGTTAATACGGGTAGTCAGAAGCCCGAAAGTCTGACAACCAGTCTTAACTAGGGGTATCGTGTTACTCAATAACTGGGGTCAGATAGGCAGTCGCTCCTTGTAAAGTATTGGTATTCAGCTGCATCTAGTTACACTGGAAGCCACAGATTCAAAGAGACAAGTTTATCAAAGTTCCGTAATAAGAGTGTTTCCCTTGATCAATTCTTCCGACCTAACTGTAGGTACAACATTATCAGGAACTAAATGGAAATGCCAACAATGTTAGTTATAAGATCTTTAGATGATGCGATTTTTCTAGAAAGATAGAAAGAATATTAGTTATTACACATATTACAGATATTTAAACCTCGAAATTTTACATAGGGTAACACAATATTAGCGAATACTAATTTGCTAACTAATGCCAATTAATGCTAACTGGAAACTTTGTGATCTACAACATATTACACATATTTAGGTAATTTTACCCAGCCCTCTGGTAACATTTCACGTGACCAGATCCAGGCTGGGTCGTTCTTTGACCAAAGAATTAGCTTTGCCATTCAACGTGGCAACGCAGTCAGTCTTCTGGGCACGTTTCCGGATGACAGCGATGCGGAAGAGTGCTTCGTTACCCAAATATCCTTTTATTTTTGTATTTAATTATATAGTTAGTTAGTTAGTCTTTTAATTTAGTACCTAGTGCCTAGTTTTAGTACCTAGTGTAAATAGTTAACAGATTATGAAAATAAAAAAACTTCAAAAATGATAAACTTGAGGTGACAATTGTAGTTTGTAAGTAAATACGTAATAGTCCGAAAAGGTTTTTATAGAAAGAATGGCTTATTAGCCGATTCACATGAATTCATTCGCCCGAGGCGGGCGAATCGTCGCTATTAAATAATATTATTTTTTCTATATGCGACTTGCCCCAAGTTAAATTAACTTGGAGCAAGTCGCCTATAGAAAAAATTTAATATGTGGGCGAATCGAAAACTCCAGACATAATGTATTAGACAATTGGCACATTTTGAATTTTATGCGATGAAGTTAAGAATATAAAGCACATGTTTTATAATAATGAACTCTTTATCACTTCTAGTGTCCTTTTTTCCATATTTTAGTCTTCATCATCTGCTTAACCTTTTCCCAACTATGTTGGGGTCAGCTTCCAGTCTAACCGGATACAGCTGAATACCACTATATTACATGGAGCGACTGCCTATCTGACCTCCACAACCCAGTGACTGGGTAATAGGATGTGCCTTGGTAAGACTGGTTGTCAGACTTTCGGGCTTCTGACTACCCGTAACGACTGTCAAAGATCCTCCAATGACAGCCGGGACCAACAGCTTAACATAGTCAACCATCTACGGACCAACCGCGGCGAGCGTAGCTTAACCTGATCGAGCGACCCGTGCGTCTGCTATTACTTAGCCACAAGCCCCTCTTTTTTATATACAGACTGGAAACGTCATTAGACATACGAAGTTAAATTTTTTGTCTTTATTATTATATTACATAAAATTAGTGGTAGTAGTAAATTCGTGCGAATCGACTAATAAGCCAAAAGAATTGGAGAAGTTATCTGGAGATTTTGAAAAATAGGAAAAACTGAGTCGTCTATGGATTTTTTGTATGAACTCGACACCATACTGATATGTGGACAGCGTGCATACTATACTAAATGTACACGACAGGACAGCGTCTGCCGAGTCAGTTAAAGAAAGATTAAAAAAGCATTTCTCACGTTATTTGTCAAACTCTCCAACTTGTCGGGCGTATCATCAATAAAGTTTTGGGACGTTTTCCGCTCTTATAAACAAGGGCCAATGGTATGCCAATGCCGATTAATTTTATCGCGGAATCCTTAAAGCGAGTGTAGACTAGAGCATAAAATTTACTTGTAACAGAACATCGAACATTCGCCTTTTTTAAATATTGTCAAACCGCACTTCGAACACGACGGTCGATGTTTTGTTATGAGCTGATTTTAAAAACCAACAATTTTATTGGCCCAACATTTCAACAATTATCGCAAGGCAGAAATGAATGTTACAGGTAAATGCTCACTCGCCATGAGCATTACATCGAACGCAGCGTCGAGCATTCGCAGAATTTTCGTCTGCCTGCGTCTGCATTCCCGAGTTCATACAACGCGAATCTCTTCAAGTCAAGAGTGAGTAGGCTTCTTCTGGGCAAGCTCGTTCCACCGTAGATCTCATCCCTGCCTCTGGGCTGGATTGAGGTCAAGAGTGAGCCCATTGTCAATAAAAAAAAGAAATCGTTACATTACATGAAAATGCTTTTGGATACTGAGCTTTTGCCTGTTTTGCACCGTTCGTAAGAACGTTACATTACATGAAAATGCTCGAGAAAATGCTCTAGTGTATGCTCACCTTTAAGTTCCTTTTTAAATTTTTGGAATAGCCTCGTATTCGGCGTTCCGTTGACTTGAGAAGGAATCTGAGCTGTTAATACTCTTACTTAATGACGGTAAAAAATACTTGTGTCATCGTTTGGAAATGTTATGCCAGTAATGCTAGAAGTCTCGGTCAGTAGAACTATTCTGTAATCTCACAGTGAAAACGTACGTGAAGTGAGTTTTCATTACACCAACCTATCTTTTTGTAAAAATCTCACCGTGAAAACTTAGGTGAAGTGAGCGATGAATAGTGTCAATCCCTAGCATCATCGAATGATAGCTCACTTGAAGCTCACTTCACCCGAGTTTTCACAGTGAGATTTTTATAAAATGATTAGTTGTTCATGATAAATTTCGTCCGCGTAGGTATTACACTCCCCACACTAGGAATTACTCCTGTATCGTGGGTGCGTTTACAAACATTTAAACTCACATACACAAACAGCCAGACCCGGAACCACTACCTGTAGGCAATACAAATATTTGTTCCGTGCGGGAATCGAACCCGCGACACGCAACGCAGCAGCCGATCGCTCAGCCACTGCGCCAACCGTGTCGTCAGAATAGCTCGGCTGTCATTCCGCCTGATATATAAATATGTATTACTTCATCTTTCTGACAGACCAATGCCTTGACAATTCAAAAGTGCCTGTAAATGGTTTAGCTAAATCAATTATCTGAATTTGAGTTTGAGCAAAGGCCAAATACAGAGAGTATTTGGAATTTGTTTAAACTCAAATTCAGTCAGGAGCAGTTATTATTGAACTTCGGAATGACATTAAATATTAATTTCTATTCTTTGCAACAAGTTGTCATCGTTTGAACACTATTCATAATAATCAAACCTGATAAATGATAAATGATTTTATTCTGTAAGTAGGTTTGTCCAAACACTTTTACACGTCAATCATATTTTAAAACTAGATGAGGTCGGCGTTTCGTTTTTTGTTGATAGTATGGTTCCACCAATTATTCCTAATTAAATCACATAAACATCTAAGGTGCCTTCTAGCTACATATATCAGAGTGGTGATTATTTTGGCCCATTAATGTGTGTGTTTTTAATGTCCTATCTCAGATATGCTGGAAGAGATTTCTTATGAAATAAGCATCACCTTTGTACCTATTTTTCTGTTCTGTTTTTTCTGGTCTATTTATATGTGTGTACATAAAAGGTAAAATAAAATAAATAAATAAGGTTACTTTGATGATTAAAACTCCATATTCATGTACCTAACGTACACCTACACTTGAATCACTGGGCCAAATCAGCAGTAAAGGTCATTATGTCACCGGACCATTTGAGTCATTAAACCGCTATGCTAACGACCAAGTGTGGTCCGATTCAATTCCACACGGGCGCGACGCTAAATATGGGGTGTTGATGCAGTATATGCAAAGTTTTCAGTGTGTATAAAATGTAGGCAAATGATAAGGTAGCCGTGGTGGCGGTGATGGCTGAGTGGCGTCCAAGGACTGGAAGACGAAATGCCGGTCGTCTGGTGGCGAGATGGATGGACGACATTGTTACCATCGCGGGTAGAACCTGGGGGTCTACTCCGAAGTAGTATCGGCCGAATGTTCGGCCGTTTCCTGCTACGAAGTTACTATTTGGTTCGGTCGGTTCCGATCCTACACTCCTACACTCTTTCGAATATTGACTATGGTCCCGACACAACTGAGCCGATCCGAACTTTTTTCGCATTTTTCACTATTATTCGGTTCGGCCATGTGTCGGTCCGATCCGAACATTCGCACTTTGCACTTCGGAGTAGGCCCCCTGGATGAGGCTGACACAGGTATACGTGGGGAATCACAGACTTATAAGTCTGTGTGGGGAATGGCACTTGTAACGAGAGGCCTATAATAATAATAATACATACGTCCATACATTTTTACAAAGAAAGCGTTAGTAGGGTTGTTAATAGTACACACAAAAAAAAAAAAAAATTATAAATAAAAAACAAAAACAACATAAAAAAGGTGTGAGTAATTTGTTAGTAAACAAAACAAGTTACACACTATGTCTATTTCCTATTTCTGTGCAGGTGTACACTTGCCTTGTAGGTGAAAGCTTTAGCTTCAGTACTTAGACCCGTATTGATCAAATAGTAAAAGACATTAAGTCCTACAGCCACTAATTTCGTGGACTTAAAATTATAAATAACATTAAGTCATTAATTTAAATATCTAATTTCGGGTATAGACATCTTTAATGAGCTCTACTGAATAATTTATAAAATGTGACTTAAGGTCCTTTAGCTTAGGGCACGCCACGATAGCGGCGGTAAGACCCCTCTGAGGAGTGGCCTAGAGAGACGTCACGGCGTTCTCACCTACCGCCTGACGCAGGTCCTCTCCGGACACGGATGCTTCGGGAGGTTCCTGCACATCATCAGGCGGGAGGAGACGCCCGGGTTTCACCACTGTCAGGATTGCCCAGAGGACACGGTGGAGCATACGGTGGAGGTCTGCCCCGCTTAGGCAGAGCACCGCCATGTCCTCGTAGAGGCGATCGGCAGCGGCGGCGACCTCTCGCGTCCGGCCCTGGTTCAACCCATGGTCCGGGGCGAGAGGGAGTGGGAGGCAGTCACCTCCTTCTGCGAAGCAGTCATGCTAGCGAAGGAGGTGGCGGGGTGGGCGAGGGAACGCACCTCACGCCTCAGCCGCCGCGGGAGACGCTCCGGGCGTCGGGAGCCGCGTGACGACTCCCGGCCACCATAGGCGCGGGCCTGCGGGCGGAGAGTAATGGGTAGCTCTCCGTCCGATCAGGACTAGGCCCGTGCTGGACGGCGTGTATGTGTTCCACGCGTGCCTCAAAGAGATGTCAGCATAAGCGACGGGGCCCGATAGGGCCGAAGCCTGCCAGGGTAGCGGGATCGTCCGAAAGGGTTACCGCTGCCCTGGAACATAAAGGGCTAAGGAAGGAACACGGGTGGGTTTTAGTCAGTAAGAGTCTGACACTCCCTTCTGCTTCACCCAGAGCGGGAGGGGTCATTTGATGATTTCCCATCCTCCTTTAGCTTTCACCTATAGAGTTGTATTGTGGCGCAAACTTTGAACTAAAGTATACTTAGAGTGGGTTTTTTATTACATGCTCTTTGTTTCAAATTTTTATCACATAGCCTCTTTTTCTTCAGTAAAAAGTCCGCAATTCGGTCCAACATCATAAATATGGCAGATTACACAATGTACTACAAAAAGACAAGCAATTAGGCGCGGGCCGCGATATATCACGCTGGACAGGTAGCAACATGTTGTCGTGATGTCTCCTCTAATGGAGGCTGTTTGTGGCCCAACTAAATTCTGTTGTGGGTAACAATCCGTTTTCCTGTCCTGAATCAAGATTTTGAGCTGGAATTAGAATTTTCGAAGCAAACGTACCAACTTGTATCTGCACTTTTATTATTAAGTTCAGTTTTCTTCCATTATATTTTTATTGTACCTGTATGTGCGAGCTACGCTGTACCTTGATCTTTGTGGTAGTTTGGACGTCACACTCATTTATGCACATCAATATTGTTTAGCTGTGCATTCCGCCAATATATAAAATGTAACAATTGTGTAATTATATTCAGTAGCAATAAATCCATCAAGGGAAATCATTCGTCTACTCATTTACGTAACATAACATAACGTACCCTACAAGTTTACCTATATAACAAGTCCATAACATTTTCACTGTTGGGCATTACATCCCAACAGTACTAAATTGTGTTTATTCATGTTCTGTCTAAAAAAACCAAAAAGATGTTGAATTGATATCTGTCTTATGTTCAAGTAGAATCCTTTCCAACTTTCATTTCTTTGTAAACTCTCCTTAACACCAGCTCACTGCTCACACCTTAATTTATTTTTCTTTCAACAAAAACTTAAAACAAACTTATATACTTATTTGCTGCGGTAAAAATATGAATAATAAACGTCCGTGTGCGACCAGTGATAAATGGTTGCAATATTTCTTTAGTTGAAAAAGGGACGAGTTGTTGTGGCAATGAATTATACAATTTGTTATACTTTGTGCCCAAGGGACCGTTTTGGGGCTGCAGTTGATTATTACAGTTTCTTCTTGTATACGTTTGTCCGAAATTATTGCGTTTTTTTTTTTATTTTAATCTTGTTTTTGAGACACTAAGTAATTGCTATTTTTGGGGTGTGTTTTTCTTCGCCTTTTGTTCTATTCTCCGAAAATCGAGTTGAATGGCGGAGAGGTCTATGTCCGTAGTGGACATAGATCTCTCCGCCATTCATATCGATTTTCAGAGTTTTCAGTGCTATAGGCTGATGATGATGATGAAACAAAATATTGATTATGAAATGATTTTTTTTTAGGTATTTGAACAAACAATTTTGGGCCATGTCACGACTTCAATTGCATATTTTGATACATGATATCATCATCATCTGCCTAGACTTTTCCCAACTATGTTGGGGTCGGCTTCCAGTCTAACCGGATGCAGCTGAATACCAGTATTTTACATGGAGCGACCGCCTATCTGACCTCCACAACCCAGTTACTGGGTAATACGATACCCCTTGGTAAGACTGGTTGTCAGACTTTCGGGCTTCTGACTACCCGTAACGACTGTCAAGGATCCCCGAATGACAGCAGGGACCAACGGCTTAACGTGCTTTCCGAGGCACGGAGGGGTCTCGGTATGTAAAGATGGTCACCCATCCACAGACCAACCGCGGCAAGCGTAGGTTAACCTGACCGATCGACCTGTGCGGCTGTTATTATTTAGCCACGGGCCCCTCTAGCCACAATTTTGATACATGATATAACGTACCATATTATAGGCGCCATATTTTTTGTCGCCTACCTTTGAGATTTTGAGGCCATCATCATCATTGGCAATCTTGTTTCACACACAGCTGAGTATAGGCCTCCTCCCTTTTGTGCCATGCTGCCACCATATCACCATCCACCACCACCATCCATCCCCCCTCGTGGGAAGGTTGTGAGATGGTAAAAGTCCATGTATTGATAGCATATTTAAGTAGGTTAGTCTACTGTTTCTTTCACTACTTATTTGTTTCAGTAGGGGAAATAATTAAGTCAATATTAATATCCCCTAAGTTTAGAACGTTTTTACTAGTAATATTTTCAAGATGATTGTTAAGGGATGTAATGAAGTTACCTGCGTGTAGAAATGATGGGGAGCGGTAGATACCCAATTACCCAGTATAGTGTAATTTGATATATTTAACTCGAGTCCGATGGCATTTACAAGGTTAAGTTCTTTAAATTTTACTAACAATTTATTTGTGATGTATACAACTACCCCGTCACTTTGGTTAATATAGTGTTTTGTCCATACGAGTCTCATCCAGGTCTGAGCCGCGAATTTTTATAAATTCTTTTTAAAAATAAATTCTCTTTCTTTGCGTCGGGGATGTTTGCGGAAGCCAACAGCGACTGCTGTAGGGCAAGAGAGTGGCGTCCCTGATGTGTCGTGTGCGGCGCACCCCCAATAGCCTTCTAAACACCATAACAGAGAAGGTGGAGTGTCCTATTATGAGGCACTGGAATAAGGTGCATAGTTCTGGTGCTGTCCTATTTAATGTAAGGTAAATTAATGTCAGTTATAATACTTTTTCTTTCTTTCTTTTAAATTAATTAATAAGTAGTTTTAAGGTACTAACATAGTTTTTAAGCCGTAGTTTATAAGGAATTATGTTCTGAAATAAATAAAAAAATGAAAAAAATGCTTACCTCTCCATTATTGGGTGACAATCATTACTTGAACTAAAAAGCTTGACTTCTTATTACTTCAATTTAAATATTTACCTAATAGAGATTCATTGGCTATCTCAACCTACAATAATTCCCCCTTAAGAATTTGCAAACCAACCTTGAGCCTTACCTATTAAAACATAACTTAGTTGAACCCGTTTCCACAAGTGCTATGCTATGTGAATAAATGAATATGATTGGTGGACATAGGTACAACGCATTCATAGTAGCGTAGCATAGCACTCTTCAGGTGGAGGAGCATCCTAATGATCAATGCTCATCCCTTCTCCGTATGAAAAGAGGTGATTGCCCTGCAGTAGTACAGTAATCGAACTAATTTATGTATCATTGTTTTCACGTCTTAAGACGTTCAGTGTCCCGGAACGTGTTAAGAAAGTTATTTAACATACTCGTATATTAATAATCTAGCTGCGCCCCGCGGTTTCACCCACATAAGTTTCGAACCCTGGGGAATATCGGGATAAAAAGTATCTTATGTATTAATCCTGATTATAAACTATCTGTGTGCCAAATTTAAACCAAATCTGTTCAGGCGTTTTGGCGTGAAAGAGTAACAAACATCCATCCAACCATCCATCCATACAAACTTTCACGTTTATAATATTAGTAGAATATACATAGTATTTCACTCTCTATATATAGCATTTCACTCCTTTTTACCTTTGAATCAAACTTTCAAATTAATAATAAACGGAGGACGTAGAACGGTTATGATATTGGTGGGTAAATACAATGGTTTACGGTTGGCCGTGATATTTAATTGAATAATGACTGCCAGTAAACAAAGGAGTAATAAGCTATTAATCTCGCTTGCACAACAGTTCAGGGGAACCACGGAACGCGTTTTCACCGAGTCCAAAAGTGAATGACGAGGAAAGAATGAGCTAGCAAAATGAGTTTTTTTTTTCTTTTTCGCGAGGATATGAGCTCAAACGCTGGTAAACAACATTGTGACTTTTGTTATTTAAACACCAGTCATTAAGTCATTATTATCTTGACCCATCTTTCCGGTCGTACCGATTTCTATTTTGTGCTGCTGGACGGTATCCAGATGGTCCCCACCAAACTATGGACATTGACTTTCCATTGTTTTTGCGGTCTGACCAAAAGTAAGTATAAATAAAAGTCTTGCACAAAATAAAACACCCTTTTACACAAGTACTCCTGTAATCGAGTAAGGTGTTGATATCTCATAATTATCTTCGTGGTAGCACCGGGAGTCTGCTAATGAAAACAAATGAATATCGTACGCTCATCGCTACTTTCATGAGGCATTCTTTTGTACTAATAAATTTTAGCAAAGATGAATAATTAATGTTCTAGACGGGAGAAAATTTTTGCCATTTTTCACTCATTTACGCACCCTTTCTCAATGTAGACCATTATATTTTTCGATGCCTTTTTATTTAACGTTGTGCACTAGCTAGGTGTAGTGTCGCTAGAATTTCGAATATTAAAGCCTCACAGAAGAGAACCTCAGTCAAGTCTAAAGAATGACTTAAACTAGTTTTAGTTTTGTTCTAGTTTTATATACGGGTTTGCAAATTGTATATGTATTTATCAACCTTACCATCGGGTAAGATTGATAAATATATAATTATAAAATTACAGTTTAGCTTAGCTCTGATAGAAGAGGGTTCAACATAGCTATGGATGGGAGGGCTAGGATGCGTTGTGATGTATGATGACGAATCACGCAGTCTAGAGTCTAAGTGAAGTATGGTTTTGCGATTTAGGATTCTGTGACGTCAATGATGTCGCCATCTGCGTTGTAGTTCGCTATCTAGCAGTGTAGTAGATTAGATATTGATGTGGCTCTATAGGTAGTATACCAACCCGCACTGGGCCCGCGTGGTGGATTACGGCCCACTCCCACCTGCCCACTGGCAGTGGGAACGTTATAGACTGTTAAAGCGTCACTTTAATTAATTCAGCAATTGTTACATTATACGATTTTTAGCTATAAGATTTTTATCAGGCGTTAATGGTCCCTGACCTTTTAATTTTTTGAATGTCATGGCTGCCAAATAAAACCTGCACTCTGCGAGCTACGATCCTAAGTTTTTTAATTCCCAAAATTCCTGCGAAGTTCCTACAATTGTATACATGGTCCATACGAACCGGATAATCAATTATCTAGATCTAGCAAAGTGGAATAAGCTGAAAATTGAATATTTTGGAAATTGGATTCAATAAGTACCGGAGTGACGAGGTGACGAACACGTTTTGGAAGAAAAGTGGATTGAACATTGAGTGCAATAAAACAGGAAGTGTTAAAGCCAAAGCATTATAATATTAATTAAATTCACCCAACACTCATTAATATTAAATCAGGTAATATAAAAAATATAGGAAATAAGTAGCGATTATAAGAACTTAAATAAGGTTAGTAACATATTTTATACATATTTACAAATTATTTACAGAATTTACACAATTTATTTACCAGGAGTTATTTACAGAGTATTCGGTTAATAAATATTTGTAAAATAAAGTTAACGTGCTTAAAATACAGTACAGTAGTGTTAGTATTAACCTACATTAGTTAGCTATTTATTTTTCAATTTACAAATATTATTTCTTAAATTTAATCTTTACAATTAATTATTGCTTTGTAAAACTTTATAAAAAACATACATTTAGTAATTAATTTGTTTGATACATTATTTCATCAGAATAGTAAACCTTACCTACCTACTTAACTACGGTAGTTCATTATAATTTGCAGTGATTTTAAGGTATAAATTGTATAATTAATTTATAACTTAGGCCAATTATTGTTGCTTAGTTATTACGTTAGGTATTTTTGTTACATAAAGTGTCGTCATTTAAGATTATAACTGTATAATTTCAGATCTACGACACCCTCCTTTCAAAATGACTGATATTAAAGAACTTAAAAAGAAGCGAAGCAGTTATAAAGGAAGATTGACAGTATTTGCAACGTTTTTAAATAATTTGCAGCATTCCACAGTAAATCCGTCTCAGGTAATGGAGTTGCAGTTGCGAGTCAACAAGTTAGATGATCATTATAACGAATTTAACGAAGTTCAACTAAAGTTAGAATGTATGTGTGACAATGACACTGAGGCACTTGAACGAACTACAATCGAATCTCAATATTTTGGGTTGATGGCTCAAGCAAAACTAATGTTAAATAAGTTCTCAAAATCTGAGCAAGAGGAAATCAAGTCAACCACTAGTAGTAAGCGTCAGTTTGTCAAGTTGCCCACCATACAGCTACCTAAATTTACAGGTTCTTATGATAATTGGCTCGAATTTCGCGATACCTTCACTAGTCTCATTCACGGCAATGACGACATAGACGAGGTGAACAAGTTCCATTACTTAAGGTCATCATTAACAGAATCTGCTGCTATCGTCATTCAGTCAATCGAGTTTTCTGCTCAAAACTACAATATGGCATGGGAACTTCTTTGTGAGCGATTCGATAATGAAAGGTTATTGATTGAGAATCATGTTACGGCGTTGTTCGATATCGAGTCAATCACTAAGGAGTCCTCAACTGCATTAAAAAGCATCGTAGACAATATTAACAAAAATATCAGAGCGTTAAAAACATTAGGTGAACCTGTTCATAATTGGGACACATTACTAATTCACATCATCAGACAAAAACTTGACACCAAAACATTCCGAGAATGGGAGGAATACAAAGGGCGTATTGATAAAACGAAACGCATCACTTTTGATAAATTCATTGAGTTTATGCGCAATCGCGCTGATTTAATAGAAACACTGGAAAAGTCACGTCATTCCACAACTAACATAAAACAGAACACTAAATTAAAATCATTTGTAACGACAGACAACACCAGTAGTTCCTCATCACACAGTTGTCCAAAATGTAAAAGCGATCATAACCTCAATTCATGCCCACAGTTTCTGTCATTAAACGTTAAAGATAGAATGTCATTACTACCGAGTTATAAGGTATGTTATAATTGTTTGCGTCACGGTCACTATCCCAATAATTGCAAGAAAGCAGGGTGCAAAATATGTAAGCGCAAGCACCACACGCTTATTCATAACGCAGATTATAAACCTCTTTCAAGCAAATCAGCTGGTGCAACTGATAAGGTTAATGTTGAGTCATCCTCCACTGCCGACACAAACAATAATGATCACGTTGCGCTCTCAGCTAATATCTCCGCACATTCGCATACGAGCAACACAGGTAACATTCTGTTGTCAACTGCATTAATTAGGTGCTACGATGTTACTAATAAAGAATACATCGCTCGAGCGCTTCTCGATTCTGGTAGTTCGGCTTGTTTAATGACGGAGGATTTATTCACTAAGTTAAAGTTGCCTTACTTGAACACAAACAAAACTATACAAGGTATCAATAATTCTCTGTCGTATGTTGGGAAAATGTGTCGTGTGCACATTAAATCGTTGCACGAATCATACACAAATGACTTAACTTGTTTTGTCTTACCCACAATTACAGATAATGTTCCCGCTAGACAGGTACACGTAAATATACCCTCAAATATTCATTTAGCTGATCCGTATTTCCACACACCGGCTTCTATCGATATTATTATAGGGGCTGACGTATTTTGGAGTTTATTAGGATCAGATAAGATTTTATTAGGTGATGGGAAACCAACACTCTATCAAACTAGACTAGGTTGGCTAGTTTGTGGCCCAATTAACGGCGGCTATAATAATAATTCATCTCAATGTTCTTCAATTAAATGTAATTTTGTTAGTGATCATTACGAAAGTTTTTCCAGTTCGAATGAGTTAAATGACATCCGAAACCAATTGACGCGTTTCTGGCAGCTCGAGGAAGTTGGCCATGATGCATCAACTTATTCAGCTGAGGAGAACATGTGTGAAGAACACTTTATAAAAAACACGACGCGCTTGTCAGATGGCCGTTTTAGCGTTAGGATACCATTGAAGGAATCTTCAGATAGTTTAGGCAATTCATATCATCGTGCAAAGCGATGTTTTCTATCACTGGAGCGCAGAAACCTCAGACAACCTCCGCTCGATAAAATGTACAAAGACTTCATGACTGAGTACATTTCTTTAGGCCATATGTCAGAGTATCACGTTAATGAAGATCTGCGGTCATATTTTATTCCTCATCACGGCATCCTGCGCGAAAGTAGTAGCACAACTAAATTACGAGTTGTATTCAATGCTAGTGCACCCACTACCTCTGGACTTTCTTTAAATGCAATACAGATGGTGGGGCCTACCGTTCAGGACGATTTGATTGCAATCCTTCTTAGATTTAGAATGCATAAGTACGTTCTCTCTGCTGACGTAGAGAAAATGTACAGGCAGGTGTCAGTACATCCTTCAGATAGGCACCTGCAACAAATAATTTGGCGTGATAATGTTACTAGCACTCTTAAAACCTATCAATTACATACAGTGACGTACGGTACGGCTAGTGCACCGTTTCTCGCGACTAGGTGCATCAAACAAATCGGTCTTGAATGCCAGGATCAAAGGGTCGCTGGAGTTATTCTTCATGATTTTTATGTAGACGACCTGTTGACCGGTGCAGACGTGATTGAGGAAGCCCAAATGTTACGTCATAAGGTGACCGATGCCCTTGCTTCTGCTTGCATGCCGTTAAGGAAGTGGAAATCGAACGAGCCCAGTTTAATTTCAGAACCAACTGACGAGTCTTGTTTCGAGTTCCACAAGGAGGGAGATGTATGTGGTAAAACACTGGGTCTTAGTTGGCGAAGTGACACAGATAATCTCTTATTTCCTATAAAGGTACCTGACTGCATAGTAAACACTAAGCGTGGCATGTTAGCAGTAATTGCACAAATATATGACCCTTTAGGGTTGTTAGCACCGTGTGTCGTGAGCATGAAGATTTTACTTCAGAAACTTTGGCTAGACAAGTTAGAATGGGACGACCAGTTATCACCTAGCGTTGCAACAATATGGGCGAATACAATTAAAACCTTACCTTGCATTCACAATTTACGTGTATCACGTCGTGTAGTCTGTGACGCATACACACATTTTGAATTTCACATTTTTACCGACGCTTCGGAGCGAGCATACGGCGCTTGTTTGTATATTCGCAGTATCAATGAGCAGGGTGACGTCGACGTGCGATTATTAACTGCTAAAAGTCGCGTTGCTCCTATTAAGCCGTTGACTATACCGCGACTGGAGCTCTGTGCTGCTGTGCTTGGTGTACGTTTATATAAAAAGGTTGTTAGTTCCCTTCATATTAAACCGTCTAGTGTTGTTTTTTGGACCGACTCCATGATAGTGTTGGGTTGGTTAAAAATGTTGCCTATAAAATTAAATACTTTCGTTCGTAACCGTGTTGCCGAAGTGTTAGAAATATCCGGTCCATGTAGCTGGAGACATGTGTCGACCCACGACAATCCAGCCGATTTAATAACACGCGGAGTGGAACCTACCGCTATGCAATCGCTGGAATTGTGGTGGTTCGGTCCATGTTTCTTAAAATATGACAGTACTACATGGCCATCCACTGCTATAACTACACAAACGTTACCAGACATCAAATCTAATATTTTAGTTAATTTAGCCCAAGATCGTCATGCTACTGAAGATTTATTTAAAGGAATAATCGAGTTCAATCGATTTTCCAATTTTAATCGATTACAGCGTTCTATTTGTTATGCTTTACGTTTCATCAATACTTGTAAAGGACGTTCTATAAATACGTCCTGTTTTAGTACTCATGAGTTACAAGATGCGTTAAACTTTATTATTATTCAGTCGCAAAAGGAGTCTTTCCCTGAATATAATTTAATATTAAATAACAAAAAAATACCAAACAAAAATAGATTATTAAGTTTAAATGTGTTTCTAGATAACAATAAAATTATCCGCATAGGAGGTAGGTTACACAATTCAGAATACCCATTCACAAAGAAACACCCAATATTATTACAGTCCACTCATCATTTTGTTAAACTTTTATTTAGATTTGAGCATATCAGGTTAATGCATGCAGGTCCTCAATTATTATTAAGTACAATTAGAGAGACCTACTGGCCACTCGGCGGTCGCAACTTAGCTCGAGCATGTTACCGTCAGTGCGTTCGGTGTCAGCGACTAAAGCCACATACAGTTGCTCCTCAAATGGGTAATCTCCCACTGAACAGACTCTCACCAGCCGACTTTCCTTTTCAAAGTGTAGGAGTTGACTACGCGGGCCCTATAACCTCGGCTAGTCGTCAAGGTCGTGGATGCAGATTGGTGAAGGTTTACATTGTTATTTTCGTGTGCTTTACTACAAAGGCCATTCACTTAGAGTTGGTGGGTGACTTGACAAGCAACAACTATGTACAGGCTTTACGTAGGTTCATATCTCGGAGGGGAAAACCTCTCAATATTTATTCAGATAACGGAACTTCTTTTGTAGGAGCCTACAATGACATAGCCGATTTTTTGAAACGCAACTGTGACTCTTTATCTGATAGTGCAGCTAAAGATGGTATAACCTTCCATTTTATACCTGCCTACGCTCCACATTTTGGTGGTCTTTGGGAGGCGGGTGTCAAATCGACTAAATTTCATTTGTTCCGAGTGTTGGGCAATTGTAATTTGACATACGAGGAGCTTAACTCCGTTTTGGTGCAAATTGAGGGCATTTTGAATTCTCGACCGCTCACACCGCTATCGTCGAATCCTGACGACCTGTTGCCTCTCACTCCTGGTCACTTTTTAATCGGACGACCTCTGACTTCTCTTCCTGTAAAGGATTTCCAGGACCACTCAACTCCTCACTTGACACGCCATCAACGCATTGAGCAGCTGCGGCAGCATTTTTGGACAAGATGGAGCAAGGAGTATGTCTCTGAGCTTCAGCAGCGTGTAAAGTGGCGGACCGGCAACAACAGCTTGAACCTGGACTCCCTCGTCGTTATAAAGGAGGATAACCAGCCACCCTTGAAGTGGAAGTTGGGCCGCGTTGTTGCTCTTCATCCTGGCACAGACGGCATAAGCAGAGTTGCCGACATCAAAACTTCAACTGGAACTGTCAGAAGAGCATTCTCCAAAATCTGTCCATTATTGGAAGACAGCTGTTGAAAGGCAAGCTTTCAACGGCCGGCGGCATGTTAAAGCGTCACTTTAATTAATTCAGCAATTGTTACATTATACGATTTTTAGCTATAAGATTTTTATCAGGCGTTAATGGTCCCTGACCTTTTAATTTTTTGAATGTCATGGCTGCCAAATAAAACCTGCACACTGCGAGCTACGATCCTAAGTTTTTTAATTCCCAAATTTCCTGCGAAGTTCCTACAATTGTATACATAGACTGATAAACTAATGTAGGTATAGGAAATATAAAATGAAACGCGGTAGTGAAACAAAATGGAGTTTATTCATCTCAAAATTATTAAACTATAAAAAGTTTTAAAAGAGACAGACATAGACACCCATTATTCTAATAGGTAAATAGGTAGGTAAATTCATCCAAAACACAACTCAACACTTTCGATGCTCATCTTTTGTTCTGCATTACGAACGTCTCCGATCCACATATTAACTATTGGTAGTCTGTATACGTTAGAACTTTGTAGTTCTATGATAGTACTTTGCCATTCAGTACTTCCTTCCTGAAACATCAATTATTTCGAATTAATTTATTTTCATAAACTTTTCGCAGGAGTAGGTGTCAGATAATTCAAAAAAATTCCTATAATATTGTAAGTGAGAAAGATATATAAACTGCCGATCGATTCTGTAAAAATCTCAACGTGTAAAGTTAGGTGAAGTGAGCTGTCACTTGTTTCAATCCCTAACATTAGTTGAAATGGCAGCTCACTCCACGCTCACTTCACCTAAGCTTTCACGGTGAGATGGTTACAAAATTGCACTGCTGGTATAAATTCAGAATCCGTTATGGTAAAGACAAACTGTGGAGATAAGGGTGGCGATCTGGCAGAGATCCAAAGTGGTTCAAATAGCCCTCAGATCAAGCAGCTGAAGTGTCAAAAGGCTGGCCATATCGACAGCAGAACCGATGGCTGTTGGGAAAGACGTGGTGGAGACCGTGAATCGACAAACATAAGGCAGGACATCCTCAGGCTAGGTGAGGTGACGATATACGCAGGGTGACTGGTAGCAGCTGGATGAGAGTAGCTGATCCAGTTAAAGGCGTCTGGTTGATGGTGATGAAGATGATATACTACTAGGGAAGGCGTTTTAGACGCCTACTGTAAGCGTGGTACTATTGTTATTAACATCATTCATGTTATGCTGTAAATACTTCAACAAAACTACTAATCTTATCAGAAATAAGGCCTCAACATTCAGAATAAACAGTGTAAGTAATATCTTACTTTGCATTTGTCGGTAGATTCTGGTACGGAATAAAAGATAGGTGATCGGTTCGTCGGGTATGGTCCAATCACGACATCATTCCAAGCCCACAATTTCACTGACTTAAACATGTTGTGTTTAGAGTATGGAACTGAGTCCAGGCAGTTGTATTTTAGCGTTTGGCGAACGGATTCTGATCGATCGCGCAACCATGTTATTTGTTCTGCTGATATCTGAAACAAAAAAACCAATAAATTCTAATGAAAGGATTCATCTCACCTGCCTAGCCGAACTATGTTGGGGTCGGCTTCCAGGCTAACCGGATGCAGCTCAGTACCAGCATTTTACATGGAGCGGCTTCCTATCTAATCCTCACCACTGGGTAATACGATACCCCTTGGTAAGAGTGGTTGTCAGAGTTTCGGGCTTCTGATGACCCGTAACGCCTGCAAAAGATCCACGAATGACAGCCAGGACCAACGGCTTAAAGTGCTTTCCTAGCCATGGAGGGGTCTTGATATGTAAAGATGGTTACACATCCACTAGCCAACCGCGACAAGTGTAGCTTAACCTGATCGATCCACCTGTGCAGCTGTGTTATTACTTAGTCACAAGTATGGAAGGATTATGATAACTAATAGCTTCTTGTGTATGAATAATAAAGACACGTGAAGTACATGTTACTCTAGAAACACACGTTCCTCGCGTTGTCGACTATGTTTGGACTGGGTTGAGATGATGGCGATCATTATCCACACCATTGCCTAAGAAAAAGAAGGGCTTGGGAAGAAGTGAACTGAACTGAGGCAAATGGAAATGTAAGTAACATAACATAACATCACTGTATTCCCTGAAGGGTAAGGCAGATGTGCACCTATAGAACACCCGCATTTTGCAAGTTCTATTTACGTGCTATGGAATAGGGGGGGGCGACCCTATTGACATCTACCGGGCACAAATCGAGACTCCAGGCTGAGAAACTCCAGAGGAAAAACTTTACAACACTTTCAATCAAACCCAGGAACTTATTAATAACTAGCTTCTGCCCGCGGCTTCGCCCGCGTGGATGTCGGAAATTTACCCATGGGAACGTGCTAACAGGATAAAATGTATGTGCTTCCCCAGAATGCCATCTATCTCGCGGGCCCTTTGTGGCTAATTACAATAGAAAACCAATTGTGTCTCATTAGTGGTGATTAAGAGGGTACTTATATGATATCTTTACCTAAGTACCTACCTAATGTAAAAAAAAAAGTCAATAACAGAAAATTAAATAACAAAAACCTACCTACCTAAATAAACCTATTTCTGATGATAACTAATCTAAACTCAATCTAAACCAATCTCTATCCCCCAATCTCTCTCTAATCTCTATCTAATGGAAACAGATACAAATAAGGATTCGAATGATTTAATAATGTGCACGATGATCTAAACTCAATAAATAAGCAAAATCCCTAAAAACTAATATCTATACGAATGACTAATCCTACCTAACAGTATTATAAAATAACCTACGGTCACTACGTACACTATCAAATATACTACCTATACTTTAAAATTATAATCTATACCTACGACTTATATAAAAATAAACATAAATAACTCTAAAAACTAAAAGGAATAAAAATGAACTCCACGGCGGGTGACCTACGACAAACTTATTATTTGCGGTTGGTACAGTAATCGGGTCTAGGGATCGAACCGCAAAATTAAGTTTGTTTTTTATTGTTTGTACTTTTCCGGGATAAAGCGTACCCAGTGTGGTGCCCAGGATATTACAGAATAATTTTACCAAGTTTCATCGTAATCGAACCGGTAGTTTTTGCGTGATGCCTGAACAAACAGACAGACAGACAGAGGGACAAAAAATTTTTTAATCACATTTTTGGGTTCGGTGTCGGTATAATAACGCCCCCTGCTATTTATTTTTTTGATATTTTCAATGTACAGAATTTTCACATCTACAGATTTATTATAAGTACTAGCTGCTGCCCGCGACGTCGTCTGCGTGAAGGCTACAGCACCAAAAATACCTAAGATGGCAGTGTCGCTATAGCATTATAAGTAAACAACTTTTAAAATAGCATTAAAATATAAGTTTTTTTTGCAAGCGAAGCAAGTGAAGAGAGTTATATGGGAATCCTGCTGAGTTCAGTCATAAGATGTGACTGAAGGAAACCGAGAAAATAATGCAGGAATACATTCCAGGACACAAAAGAGTAAAAATACGTACAAAGGTATCATACCTTACAATACTTCTCTATAAACTACGTTGGTAGTTATGCTGCCAGGAGCCAAAATGTAAAGAGAGTCAGGACTGGTGACGCGGGAGTAAGCGACATACAGTTGGCCGTGTGAGAAGCAACTCGTCCTGAGGTCGACACCCGCTGCCCTCAGTGTCTGCCCCTGCGACTTATTGATGGTCATCGCGGAGCAAACACTCACGGGGAACTGTACGCGCTTGAACTGGAACGGGAAGTTATGAGGTATGAGGGAAATGCGTGGTATAAATACTGCCTCGCCGATGCCACAACCCGTAAGAATTTCCGCCTCAATGGTGTGTCTGTGGAGCGAGATGACTTTAAGGCGGGTCCCGTTACACAACTTCGGAGGAGATAGGTTCCGAAGAAGCATAATCGGGACACCGACCTTCAGCTTGATGGTATGCGCTGGAAGTCCACTTGCTGACAGGGAGTTCAGAAATTCCACGGGATAATGTGTGGCGTCATCTTGCTCGACCACAGTGTTTATCAAGGTGTAGACCACTTCATTCCCCTCAATTTCCGAGAGAATGCATTCGTTAATTGCTGCAGCCTGATCATTTTTGGGCCTCAAAATGGCCATGCTCACACACCCAAGAATTCTGCTGGTGCGGTATACGACTGATGTTCCCGTACACACAGCGAATGAGTTCTTCTAAGCTGGATTGACGCTCTACCGAGAGACTCTGGAAGAACCACCTGTCCACCTCTCTCTTCTGGTAGAGTGCCTTCGCCAAGAAGGACATCAAAGAATTCTTGAGCATTGCCGCCGAGCCGAGCTCTCATATTAATCGTCAAGCGCCGCGTACGAACTGGTGACCACAACGAAGATCGTTTCAAAGAAGTATTCACCTCGTCAGCCCTCGATCCCCGCAACACCACTGAACAGAACTGTGACACCACCCATCAAATGTTCGTTCCTGCGGATGTCCTGCAGGGTTCTGTCCACGGCCTCAACTGCCTTCCTATTGGCCATCGTACACTCATCCCATACGATCAGAGAGCAATCCTTGAGCACGTGTCTCTTATCGCTGTTACGTGACACACCACAAACAGGCATTTCGGCGCTCTCTAAATCGATGGGAATTTTAAACATGGCATGGGCTGTCTTGCCACCCGGAAGCAGTGTGGCAGCGATTCCCGACGACGCTACAGCAATAGCAATTTTGCCTTGCCTCCTGACCTCTGCAAGTATGCGAGTGGTAACAAATGTTTTTCCTGTTCCACCAGGAGCATCCAAGAAAAACATTTTACCCTGGTTTTACCCAACGCTTTCAAAGACGGTGTCATAAATTTGTTTTTGCTCTGAAGAGAACAAAGCGACATGGTCATTTCGTATGGTGGTCTGAGACAGGTGTTCAGCACGCGTGCATCAGTTACTTCGACTTCGTCTCCAGTAGCACTCCTCAAAGCTCGTAAAAATCTTCAGACAGATGATGGCGATACTTCTCCCACAAAGCTACCGGGTTCGCGACTCCACAAAACAGATGACGGCAAACAGATGACGCATGCGGCTGGGACTGTCACTGACGCTCGCCTCCGCGAGGGTGTCATCCCAATTTTGGTCACCGTCGAGAAGGTGACGTGCTACGCAGGCTGCGCGGTAAGTGGGATACTCCACGCCATCAAATGTCCTCAGAAAGGCGAAAGACGTTGGGCCTCGGACAGTGTGAAGTAACAACCGCAGAAAATAGCATTCGCCATTATTCGGATGCACGGTATAAACCCTACCCAATGCGGTGTCCTTGAAAATTCCCGGAAAACCTTCCACAGCACCTCCTCGTCGACGTTGGTTAAATACACCCCTTTGCTTGTCGTACGTGTAATATGAAGGCACCTCGTCTTAGGTAAGGGATCTCGCAAACTGGTCGACTTCACAGAGCGTGTTTTTTTAAATTGTCTTCCTCAACTCTGCTCAAGATTTTGAGGATTTTGTTGGAACTTGAATTTGTCGAAACGAACTATAGGATACAACTTTTATGAAGAAAATGCACATTGCCATCTATGAATTTTAAGAATAACTAACTACTAACCTCGCCAACATGATCAAATTTAAATTATTAATTTCCAAAAGTGTTAACATGTAAGTTGATTTGATTTTTATGAAATCTCATAGATGGCGCTGCTTTAAAATTACTAAAAAATTACTACTAACATTCATTAAACTATGTTTCTCTGCCCAAGTTACTTAAATGGCGTAGTTTTTATAGTGTAAAGCTAGACAATAGCATGGCTTACTCAAAAACAACATTTAAATATGCGTCGTTAGATTACACGCTGTCACAGAATGCGTAAGAAAAACATAGATTCACAGCTCCTCCCCCGTAGGTGATAGCGTGATAATATGTAGAATTAATGTAAACCCGACCTCTTAGTAATATTCATGCAAAATTTGAAGTAAATCCATGCAGTACTTTTTGAGTTTAGCCCGGACATACATACAGACAAACAGACAAACAGATAAACAGACAAACAGACAAAAATTCTAAAAACTATATTTTTGGCTTCGATATCGATTGTAGATCACGCCCCAAGTATTCTTTTTAAAAAATATTCAATGTACAGTTTTGACTTTCCTACGATTTTATTATATGTATAGATAGATAATAATAAATCTTTATTTTCAGACCATAGATCCATAACACAAAATACGATCATAAAACACGTTAAATAAAAAATAAAACTAATCTAATTAAACCTACAAAATAAAGCCTAAAAAATAAACCTACCTCATATATTATTATTTTTATTTTATTGCTCATCAGGAGCGCTTTATGTAAGTGTGGAAGAAAAGGGATAATCGGAACGCAAATTGTAAAATGGGATTAATATTTCTAGACCAGAGTTCCATTACGATTTGACTACATTTTTGCTTACCCCGTCCACAACAATCTAGTTACTAAAAATATTGACCATAAAATCCCGACAACTGTTGTATTTTTTGACATGTCAAAAGCCTTTGACTTTGTTTCGCACGAACTACTACTAAAAAAATGTGATAAATAGGAATACGCGGTAAGGCAAATGCATGTTTAAAAAGTTACCTTACAAACAGATCGCAATTTGTAGAAATTAGTGTGGATAAGCCAAATCAAAACGGTGAATTGAAATTTAAATCCAAATTAGGTTACAATTGCACAGGCGTTCCACAGGGCAGTATTTTAGGCCCCCTACTTTTTCTGATATATATAAATGACCTGACAGAAGTAACTGATCATCCCTGCATACTCTTTGCAGACGATGTGTCCGTAATTATCCCTTAAACTAAAGAAAACTATAATGAGGAAATAAATAGTACCGTAAGCAAAGTAACAACTTGGATGGAAAAGAATAACCTTAAACCTAACATAGATAAAACCAAATATGTACAATTTCTTAACAAAAACTGGAATAAAATGGATTTAAACATCTCTTATAAAGATAAACAAATACAGCAATCAGATAGTATGACTTTTCTTGGGATAGTTCTAGATGGCAGGTGTTGCTGGATTAATCATATTGATATGATATGTGGAAAACTCAGTATGTTTGCTTATGTTCTATGGCGTATATCTAACCTAACAAGTAGACAAGCCACACTGCAGGCTTATCATGCATATGTTGGTTCAATACTGTGATATGGTATACTGGTATGGGGGAACTCGGTGCATCTCGGACGAGCTTTCGTCGCAAAAAAGAGGTGTATACGTGCGATTTGTAATGTAGACCCACTTACATCCTGTAAGCCACTGTTTAAAAAACTTAGAATACTTACATTAACTAGCATTTATATTGAGGAAATATGTAAATTAACCAAATGTCACCCTGAAATATTTGAAAACTGGGAAATAAATTTAAATTCAAAACTAGATATCCTAATAGATTGATTAATCCTAGAACGAAAACGGAACTATATAGACGAAGTTGCTACCCTATGTGTATTCAGATTTACAACAAGTTTCCTAACCAAATTAAAGAACTTCCAATGGTCCGCTTTAGAAGGGCATTACACAGGTGGCTAGTTGAGAATCCCTTCTATAGTATTAAAGAATTCCTTCAACTTAAATATAAATGATATAATTATAAAAAAATTGCATGTCATTATGTTATGATTGAATATGCTAAGCTACTATTATTCTACTTTGTAAGAACTTTTACCACCATATTTATCTGCAAATAAATCTTTGACTTTGACTCACTACGAAGGACTTCGGGATACTCAAACAAGACAAAATAAAGATATTCTTAAATATAATTTCTACAGATTTCTGAATGTTACTTACAGTGTCATATAATTCTTTCATATCAACGCCCATTTCGTTCAACCAGAAAGCTTCTTTACTGGAATTATGATTACAGTCTGGGGTTTTTTTACTTATCCTGATACATGTCTCCAGGCTTGTCATATTGCAGAACACTTCAATTGGCTTCCCTGTTGGTCCCAAATAATAGGTTCCTGCAACAAGTGTCATTTACGTTATAATGATCTATGAATAACCAAAGGTGAAACCGTAGGCCCACCGTATACCACCATTTTTTTTTTTTTGTTTCCTGGTTGGAAAATCCTCATGGATGTCCGCCGCCCTGGGGCGGGCGACGGGGTCTGTCAGACTCTTACTGACTAAAAACCACCCCGGTGTTTCATATCACACCTACGCCGGGAGTCACGGGAACGTACGATCCTTCCGCGACCCCCGACTGGTGCTGGCCCACCGCAGCGGGCCCCCTCGGGTCAGGGGGGGGAGTGAGGTGTAAGACTCCCCCCGCGACGTCTAAGAGGGGCGCGCGTGTAACACTACGCGCCGCCACCTCAGGTCCTGATGTGTGGGGGGCAACGGACGTCCCCGAGTCCGTCGCCCCTGGACCCATTTAGGGGGGCTGGAAGAGGGCGTTGTCCGCCCTCCGCCAACGTCCGGTGCGCCTGCTGCGGGCAGGGTGAGTGGACGAGATCTCCCTCTCCCTTTCCGCAGCCTCCTTCTGCGAGACGACTGTTTCGCAGAAGGAAACCACCGCGTCCCAGGACTCTTCGCTGCCGACTATCGAGTCGACCACGGCCGGCAGCGACAGGTCACTGCCTACTTCTGAGATGAGGGCACGGCGCGGCTCCTCCCAGGCGGCACACTCTGCCAGCGTATGCCGCGCCGTGTCCTCCCGGCAGTCGACGCAGTGGTGACACCGGGCGTCCGGCTCCCTGTTTATGCGACACAGGTACTTCCCGAAGCAACCATGCCCCGAGAGCACCTGCGTCACCCGAAACGACAGGGAGCCGTGCCTCCTCCCGAGCCAGCGCTCGAGCACCGGCCGGATTGTCTCGATGGTGACGAGGCCAGCGGTAGGGCGTGTAAGCCTGTCCCGCCATTCCGCCACCAGGACATCGCGAAGCTGAGACCGACGCAGCTCCATGTGTCGCTGCATCGGTCGCTCACCCCGCGCCCTCGCTTCCTCGCGCCACCGATACAATGACGCGAGTACTTTCGCCTCGAGGTCCCAGGGCGGGGATCCAGCCAGTACACAGGCCGCCTTACCGTATACCACCTACTCCATCCTATACCAGGTACAGGACGTATCAAAAGGTGTGGTAAAATTTTGCTTGTGTGGCAAAGACCACCAAAGTGAACAAGTTTCTCCGAGTGATCAACATCGTAATCGAAAAAAAAAATCGGTCGTCGAGTAGATATTGCTGTTTTGTATGGTACAGTTGATAATTTTTTTGCGAGTAAGTGAAAGAAAGTTGTTCAGTTAGATGGTCTGCACCATACCCTTAAATTTGACCACTACTTTCTTATACACGCTGTCTATACAATAGACATCTCTTGTCTTAATCAAAAACTTTCTTAATTAACCGAGTTATCCTCCCTTGGATTGAAAACCTATTTATATTAAAAAACGGTGAAATATTTATCCGACCCAAAAACGATAATGTAAACCATAAAGAACCTAAGCTTACTGCGATCACATTTAATTAGAAGAACTCTTATAAATGTAATAATCATAATTGCATTCTTCTCACCACTGTGTACTCCGACTCCTGCAGATTTACAAGGAACTTCTGCTGGATATTCCGCTGTGCCGAAGTCACCATCGGCAAGTTCACCCGCAGGTGCAACTATGATAAAACATAACATACATTTAAGAAAGCATAGCTAAGGAATTTTGACGAACCAACGTGAATAAGTTAGTACCTAAAGCTCTGGCCACATTGACGCGCACGTGCACAAATACTCTCTTATTTGTGCACGTGCAACTCTAATAAAATTAAAAAGCAATTTAAAACCTCTGCGCCTTGTTGCAGCATCTAAACGCAGCGACTAAGCGCACAGTTTGCGCGGCCTTTGAGGCATGGCACACACTATGCGACATACGACTGCGACAGCTCGGCAACTAGATGCAATGGTCTCTCAAATACTCAAAGAAAATGATCGCTTCCTGCAAGATGTATATCGTAACGTCCAGTCGCAGATGCGTACGACAGCCGTACATCTAGTCGCAGTGACAAGACGCAGATGCATACGACAACTCTGCGTCTTGTTGCAGCGAGACACAACAGCTCCACCAATGTGTTCTTAATTCATTGTTTTTAGTTGCCAAAAACTATAAATACTTACAATTTGGAGTATCATGGCAAGGGCAAACTCCATGACTTCCTGGAGCTCCAGGAGGTCCCGTTGGCCCAGGTGACCCCATCGGCCCCGCAGGTCCCTACAGAATTCACAAAACAGTTCGTGTCAACAATTTAGGTGCAAAACAAAAACAGAACATTTTGATGCAAGTGTTCAAAGTATGTCATTGCACTCGAGTCGGGAATGCTCTTACTGCCCAAACCGAAAGCGAGGACCAAAAGGAGCCGAGATTGCAACGACATTTATTCACGGCAATATCAGGTAGACATGTTTATAAAAATATGATTCGGGACCGTAACACCTATCTATTTACAGAATCATAATCATTAAAGCTTAAATTACGTCATGAATAAAGTGCCATCAAATTATAGGGCGACTTTTTCGTACAAGTGTGTCGTCCTATCATTTTGTGTCATTTCATGTCACTAGTTTCGTAATGTACTCGTAATTTTGACTTAAAATCATCAATATAAATTGCCGGTTTCATTCTTTATAAAGTTATGTCAGTCACATCATATTTCTCACCATTTCTCCATTTAGACCAGGCTCTCCGTCTATTCCAGGTAAACCCTGTTAAAGAAAAACATATGTATTATATACACACGCATACACACACGCCATATTATTATTTATTTCTCCGTTTACATGTATTTTAATGGTGTACATAATACAGAGTAGTTTATCTAATCTATATATGCAACATTCAAATAAACGTGATTTTTCATCGGTCCCCCATCGTTTCCCTATTCATTCTACTATAATAATATGATAATAATTCCAGCCTATTAATGTCCGACTGCAGGGCACAAGCCGTTTCTCGTACTCTCAATTACTATGTATATTTCTTTATTTTAGTTCAAGACTTACTATGAAACCAGGTTCTCCTCTATCTCCTTTATCACCGACTGAGCCTTGAGGTCCCTGTAAATAAAAATGATTTAACTAATTTTTAATTGTAATTTACGAATGTGTTTGTCCCTGGAATAACAATTCTTAATTTCCAAATTAGCGATGAGATTATTCATTACATGATACCACGTATCCGTATTTTTTTTCCCGCACCGCGCTGCTACCTCAAGCAACGTCTCAATTAAGCGGTTCAGCTATAAAAAAAATAAATAATAATAATGATAGATATTTCCCGACGGATACTGGTAGCTCAACGGCCCGTGGCTAGCGAAGGTAATTTAAAAATTGCTATTCCGAATTAGGTACTCAAGGAAAAAAGTTTAGTGTAAAATGGAGCTCCGGGAGGTCCCGCTGGCCTAGGTGACCCCATCGGCCCCGCAGGTCCCTACAGAATTTACACAACAGTTCGTATCAAAAAAAAACAGCACATTTGGATGCAAGTGTTCAAAGTATGTCATTGCACTCGAGTCGGGATTGCTCTTATTGCCCAAACCGAAAGAGAGGACTAAAAGGAGCCGAGATTGCAATGACATTTATTCACGGCAATATCAGGTAGTATGTTTATAAAAATATGATTCGCGACCATAACACCGATGTATTTACAGAATTATAATCACTGAAGCCAAAATTACGTGACGAATAAAGTAACATCAAATTATAGGGCGACTTTTTCGAAAAAGTGTCCGGTTGGCGGGACGGCCTGGCGAGAACGCCAGTCGCTCGCCCGCGTGAACCATGGGACTGTCACTAACTTTAAAGTCGTCCTATAATTTTGTGTCATTTCATGTCACTAGTTTCGTAATGTACTCATAACTTTGACTTAAAATCATCAATATAAAATGCCGGTTTCATTCTTTATAAATTTACTAGCTGCTGCCCGCGACGTCGTCTGCGTGAAGACTCTACAGCACCAAAAATACCTAAGATGCCAGTGTCACTATAGCATTATAAGTAAATAACTTTTAAAAGAGCATTAAAATATAAGTTTTTTTTGCAAGCGAAGCAAGTGAAGTGAGTTATATGGGATGTTTTGGAAATTTTGTGCAATGATTTGCCGACTGTGGTTGAGCTTCATATGGTAGATACTATGAAAGAGGACGTAGAGGAGCAACAAGTAACGCCCGCAAACATGACTTTTATACAAGATGAAGTTGAAACTCGCGACGAACTAAGAATGGAAAACCTGTCAGGGTTTTCCATTCTTGGTTCGTCCCGAGTTTATAAAATACTAGCTGCTGCCCGCGACGTCGTCTGCGTGAAGGCTCTACAGCACCAAAAATACCTAAGATGCCAGTGTCGCTATAGCATTATAAGTAAACAACTTTTAAAATTGCATTAAAATATAAGTTTGTTTTGCAAGCGAAGCAAGTGAAGAGAGTTATATGGGAATCCTACTGAGTTCAGTCATAAGATGTGACTGAAGGAAACAGAGAAAATAATGCAGGAATACATTCCAGGACACAAAAGAGTAAAAAAACGTACAAAGGTATCATACCTTACAACAATTCCCTATAAACTACGTTGGTAGTTATGCTGCCAGGAGCCAAACTGTAAAGAGAGTCAGGACTGTGACGCGGGAGCAAGCGACGTACAATTGGCCGTGTGAGAAGCAACTCGTCCTGAGGTCGACACCCGCTGCCCTTAGTGTCTGTCCCTGCGACTTATTGATGGTCATCGCGAAGCAAACACTCACGGGGAACTGTACGCGCTTGAACTGGAACGGGAAGTTATGAGGTATGAGGGAAATGCGTGGTATAAATACTTCCTCGCCGACGCCACAACCCGTAAGAATTTCCGCCTCAATGGTGTGTCTGTGGAGCGAGATAGCTTTAAGGCGAGTCCCGTTACACAACTTCGGAGGAGATAGGTTCCGAAGAAGCATAATCGGGACCCGACCTTCAGCTTGATGGTATGCGCTGGAAGTCCACTTGCTGACAGGGAGTTCAGAAATTCCACGGGATAATGTGTGGCGTCATCTGGCTCGACAACAGTGTTTATCGAGGTGTAGACCACTTCATTCCCCTCAATTTCCGAGAGAATGCATTCGTTAATTGCTGCAGCCTAATCATTTTTGGGCGTCAAAATGGCCATGCTCACACACCCAAGAATTCTGCTGGTGCGGTATACGACTGATGTCCCCGTACGCACAGCGAATGAGTTCTTCTAAGCTGGATACCACTCTACCGAGAGACTCTGGAAGAACCACCTGTCCACCTCTCTCTTGTGGTAGAGTGCCTTCGCCAAGAAGTACATCAAAGAATTCTTGAGCACGTGCATTGCCGCCGAGCCGAGCTCTCATATTAATGGTCAAGCGCAGCGTACGAACTCGTGACCACAACGAAGATCGTTTCAACGAAGCATTCACCTCGTCAGCCCTCGATCCCCGCGTCACCACGGGAAGCGTTTGCCGGAAATTGCCACTGAACAGAACTGTGACACCACCCATCAAATGTTCGTTCCTGCGGATGTCCTGCAGGGTTCTTCGTTCCTGTGGATGTCCTGCAGGGTTCTGTCCACGGCCTCAACTGCCTTTCTATTAGCCATCGTACACTCATCGCATACGATCAGAGAGCAATCCTTGAGCACGTGTTCCTTATCGCTGTTACGTGACACACCATAAACAGGCATTTCGGCGCTCTCTAAATCGATGGGAATTTTAAACATGGCATGTGTTGTCTTGCCACCCGGAAGCAGTGTGGCAGCGATTCCCGACGACGCTACAGTAATAGGAATTTTGTCTAGCCTCCAGACCTCTACAAGTATGCCAGTGGTAACAAATGTTTTTCCTGTTCCACCAGGAGCATCCAAGAAAAACATTTTACCCTGGTTTTACCCAACGCTTTCAAGGACGGTGTCATAAATTTGTTTTTGCTCTGAAGAGAATAAAGCGACATGGTCATTTCGTATGGTGGTCATTTCGCCTGGATCGTAATTTGTCTCAGCGTTATACACCCGATTTCCACGGTCTTGATGCGGTGATGATTGGGGAGCTGGTAACCCATATTCGATCAGTGGATTGCCGCCGATAGAAATGACCACATCTTGAAGTGAACTGAGACAGGTGTTCAGCACGCGTTCATCAGTTACTTCGACTTCGTCTCCAGTAGCACGCCTCAAAGCTCGTAGAAAATCTTCAGACAGATGATGGCGATACTTCTCCCACAAAGCTACCGGATTCGCGACTCCACAAAACACCAAGATGACGGCAAACAGATGACGCATGCGGCTGGGACTGTCACTGACGCTCGCCTCCGCGAGGGTGTCATCCCAATTTTGGTCACCGTCGAGAAGGTGACGTGCTACGCCATCAAATGTCCTCAGAAAGGCGAAAGATGTTGGGCCTCGGATAAGTGTGAAGTAACAATGCGGGGTCCTTGAAAATTCCCGGAAAACCTGCCACAACACCTCCTCGTCGACGTCGGTTAAATACACCCCTTTGCTTGTCGTACGTGTAAAATGAAGTCACCTCGTCATACGTAAGGGATCTCGCAAACTGGTCGACTTCACAGAGCGTGTTTTTTTAAATTGTCTTCCTCAACTCTGCTCAAGATTTTGAGGGTTTTGTTGGAACTTGAATTTGTCGAAACGAACTATACGATACAACTTTTATGAAGAAAATGCACATTACCATCTATGAATTTTAAGAATAACTAACTACTAACCTCGCCAACATGATCAAATTTAAATTATTGATTTCCAAAAAGTGTTAACATGTAACTTGATTTGATTTTTATGAAATCTCATAGATGGCGCTGCTTTAAAATTGTCATTATACTACTAACATTCATTTAACTATGTTTCTCTGCCCAAGTTACTTAAATGGCGTAGTTTTTATAGTGTAAAGCTAGATAATAGCATGGCTTACTCAAAAACAACATTTAAATATGCGTCGTTAGATTACACGCTGTCACAGAATGCGTAAGAAAAATAAGAATTCACAGCTCCTCCCCCGTAGGTGATAGCGTGATAATATGTAGAATTAATGTAAACCCGACCTCTTAGTAATATTCATGCAAAATTTGAAGTAAATCCATGCAGTACTTTTTGAGTTTAGCCCGGACATACATACAGACAAACAGACAAAAATTCTAAAAACTATATTGTTGGCTTCGATATCGATTGTAGATCACGCCCCAAGTATTCTTTTAAAAAAATATTCAATGTACAGTTTTGACTTTCCTACGATTTTATTATATGTATAGATGTCAGTTACATCATATTTCTCACCATTTTTCCATTTCGACCAGGCTCTCCCTTCCTTCCAGGAAAGCCCTGTTAAAGAAAAACATATGTATTATACACACACGCATACACACACGCCATATTATTATTTATTTCTCCGTTTACATGTATTTTAATGGTGTACATAATACAGAGTAGTTTATCCAATCTATATATGCAACATTCAAATAAACGTGATTTTTCATCGGTCCCCCATCGTTTCCCTATTCATTCTAGTATAATAATATGATAATAATTCCAGCCTATTAATGTCCGACTGCAGGGCACAAGCCGTTTCTCATACTCTCAATTACTATGTATATTTCTTTATTTTAGTTCAAGACTTACTATGAAACCAGGTACTCCTCTATCTCCTTTATCACCGACTGAGCCTTGAGGTCCCTGTAAATAAAAATGATTTAACTAACTTTTAATTGTAATTTACGAATGTGTTTGTCCCTGGAATAACAATTCTTAATTTCCAAATTAGCGATGAGATTATTCATTACATGATACCACGTATCCGTATTTTTTTTCCCGCACCGCGCTGCTACCTCAAGCAACGTCTCAATTAAGCGGTTCGGCTATAAAAAAAATAAAAAAATAAATAATAATAATGATCGATATTTCCCGACGTATACTGTTAGCTCAACGGCCCGTGGCTAGCGAAGGTAATTTAAAAATTGCTATTCCGAATTAGGTACTCAAGGAAAAAAGTTTAGTGTAAAATGGAGCTCCGGGAGGTCCGGCTGGCCTAGGTGACCCCATCGGCCCCGCAGGTCCCTACAGAATTTACACAACAGTTCGTATCAAAAAAAAAACAGCACATTTGGATGCAAGTGTTCAAAGTATGTCATTGCACTCGAGTCGGGATTGCTCTTATTGCCCAAACCGAAAGAGAGGACCAAAAGGAGCCGAGATTGCAACGACATTTATTCACGGCAATATCAGGTAGTATGTTTATAAAAATATGATTCGCGACCGTAACACCTATGTATTTACAGAATTATAATCATTGAACCCAAAATTACGTGACGAATAAAGTTACATCAAATTATAGGGCGACTTTTTCGAAAAAGTGTCCGGGTGGCGGGACGGCCTGGCGAGAACGCCAGTCGCTCGCCCGCGTGAACCATGGGACTGTCACTAACTTTAAAGTCGTCCTATAATTTTGTGTTATTTCATGTCACTAGTTTCGTAATGTACTCGTAATTTTGACTTAAAATCATCAATATAAATTGCCGGTTTCATTCTTTATAAAGTTATGTCAGTCACATCATATTTCTCACCATTTCTCCATTTAGACCAGGCTCTCCGTTGATTCCAGGTAAGCCCTGTTAAAGAAAAACATATGTATTATATACACACGTATACACACACGCCATATTATTATTTATTTCTCCGTTTACATGTATTTTAATGGTGTACATAATACAGAGTAGTTTATCCAATCTATACATGCAACATTCAAATAAACGTGATTTTTCATCGGTCCCCCATCGTTTCCCTATTCATTCTAGTATAATAATATGATAATAATTCCAGCCTATTAATGTCCGACTGCAGGGCACAAGCCGTTTCTCATACTCTCAATTACTATGTATATTTCTTTATTTTAGTTCAAGACTTACTATGATACCAGGTTCTCCTCTATCTCCTTTATCACCGACTGAGCCTTGAGGTCCCTGTAAATAAAAATGATTTAACTAACTTTTAAGTAAAATTTACGGATGTGTTTGTCCCTGGAATGACAATGCTTAATTTCCAAAGTAGCGATGAGGTTATTAATTACATGATACCACGTATCCTATAAGACGTCCTTTGAACATATTTTTTTTACCTGCACCGCGCTGCTACCTCAAGCAACGTCTCAATTAAGCGGTTGGGCTATAGTCGCGGTACTTTAAAAAAATAAATAATAATAATCTATACATATAATAAAACAGTAACGAAAGAAAAACTGTACATTGAGAATTTTCGAGAAAAAATAAGTGGCTTTTGTTACAAAAACGTAACTGATGACGAAAAGTGACTTTTTGGAATTTTTGTCTGTTTGTCTGTGTGTATGGTACGGCTTCACGCCAGAACTACTGGATAGATTGAATTGAAATTCAGCAAAAATGTTCTTTGTAAACCAAGGAAGGTTTTAGGCTACATATTATCACGCCGTATGTTATGGGAGGTAAGCAATATTGATTTTAAAATGTTTTTGTTCGTAATTGAATGCAATTATTTATTCAGTTAATAATAATTTAAATCTGGGAACATAATAATCACGCTATTTTTATAAAGGAGCGGGGCAGTAAAGTAATTTTATAAATTGCAAGGGAACAACTATTCAACAATATGTCAACGGGGAATTTAGCGGTAAGGTCAGGCGACCGTTTACCGCACTAAATGGTGCGAGTTCAAATCCCATAATATTGTTTTAAAAAATCGTAAAATTATTTTTTTTAGTTTTTGTATTTTTTATGTGCATTAGAAACGATACTGTTATGAAATCTGAGAACTTTACATGTCCTATCTATTTGTATGGAGAGTTTCACACCAATATAACTAAACAGATTGACTGGTGGTACAACACGCTACGCAATCATGAAGTAAAGTCAAACTTTTGGTTCTAAGATAAATCTTACCAAGCACATTTGTTCTTGTAATTGTTTTAAGTATGTAATTCTTAGTTTTGCTCATTGCTGCTGTTACCTTTTTTTTAATGCAAAAATAATGTAGTTGTCTGTTAAATTAACGCTATTTAGTTTTATTCATAATTTAATTAATTTAGGTAAATGTAGTTTCCGTTTTCTAACTAGATGGCGTTGGCGTCGAGATAGATCGCGCAATGGATTCGTTCGCAAAAAGTGATGTTATAGGTGCCGATGTGCCGCTCTCATCTTATAGAAACGGGGGTAACCTTCGTTGTCTGTGTTGGTTGATGTGTTTAATTTTCCTGCGAATTATTATTATTTTTCTACTTACTAGCAATTCTTACGTACTTATTCGATTACTTTTCATTGATTTGAATATCATTAGTATCGGACTAAGAAGGAATTTTAGCTATGCCTTTTAGAAAAAGATCAAATCTGTCTCGAAACCCAAGGGTTTCCAAGATGCGCAGGTTTGTTCGATCTCTCGAAACCAACGCAGAGCGTGAACAAAGGCTAGGTGCTAACCGTGAGCATAATGCACTAAGTTTGTCCGCAGAAACCAGCACGCAGCGCCAATTACGACTAGAATTTAAACGAGTCCGCACTACTGCTTCCTTATCTCAGGAATGTGTGGAACAACGAGAAATGCGTTTAGCTATCGACCGAGATCATCATTCTTTGTCTCGCGCATCCGAAACGGTTACACAGAGGGATCAGAGGTCGAGTCTTCAGAATATCCGCTCTGAGACTGCTCGATCACTTGAGAGCAGTCAGGAGCGTGAGATACGACTTGCACGTGACCGAGAGCGTCATTCTTTATATCGCGCTTCCGAAACGGATACAGAGAGAGAGCAAAGATTAAGTCTTTAGCTTTTCCGCACTGAGACTGCTCGGTCGCTCGAGAACAGTCAGGAGCGCGATACACGCCAAGCAAGCGATCGCGAGCGCTACGCAGTATCTCGCGCTTCGGAGACTTACACGCAGAGAGACTCGTCACTCGCGTTTAAGCTCCCAGCGTATTCGCACTGCCACATCTCGATCACTTGAGAATCCTGAAGACCATGAGACCCGCCTTAGTGCAGACCGCTCACAGCATGCTCTAGCTCGGTCTTTGGAGACAGACGAGCAGCGCGAGCAACGCAACGCACTTGCTCGGCAAAGATATAACGACATGCGTGTTGAGGTGTCTGTTCATTCCACGCAAGAACGTGAACGGATTCAGGAAATTCGTGCAAGTCAGTCAGTCGAACAGCGTGTGGCCCAAATTGATCTAGACCGTATACGTCGCAATCTTCGCAATTCATCCTCATCTGATACTGAGCCTATAGTTTATGATCCTGAAGAGCAACCATGGTTCAATAAAGAAAGGAGCGCGTTTATTAATTACATCGAACACGGAGACATGGCACCATGTCGGAGGTGTGTGCACACTGTCACGCGCGTAAGTGGAAGGGAGAGACCAAGGGAATATGTTGTGCGTCTGGAAAGGTACGACTAAACTCTATGCAAGAGCTACCGGAGATCTTACGAGTTCTTTAGAATGGCAAGCATCCCAAGTCCAGCCATTTCTTAAGCAATATTCGAGCCTACAACAGAGCTTTCCAGGTGATTTCATTTGGAGCTCATCAAGTCATTTTTAAAAGTTATTTGCAATATTATTGTTCATTCAGTGTACCCTTGGGATCCACTGCGGAATTACGGGAAGAAAAGTTTTTTGTTGTATAGGTATTAAGTCTGGGCAACGTATAGGCTATAATTCATTTTGGAAAATGGAACACCTGATGCAGAATCGCAACAGACTAGCTAAAGTATAAGAGATATAAAAATGGTGCCATAGCAAAAAATATTCCACGTGAAGAGCATTTTCTGCTGTGAGAATAAATTTGAAAATCTGGAACACCTGTTGTGATTTCGGATTACCTACATTATAAGAAAAAAAATACTTACTGAGGTACCGTCATATTTTTCACGACGCGTCGTAGTAGTATGAGACACCACAGCCTCCTTCTATAACATAATTATAGTTGTTATAGCTTTTTCGCAAGACATTGTGCCGCTTTTGTTGTGCACAAGCCAAACTACAAGCCATGTCCATCTTTTTCTCTCTTATAACCCAAGAAAGGGACGGACATTAAACAAGAACCGTAAACATTAGTTGAACTAAAACTTCTTTGTAGTTGACATTTTAGAACGCATCTACCAGAAACAAGGCGACTATGTTCAAGGCAAATTGGACATCTCTAACTTAGTTCATACAGTCACCTGTTCTTTTCTCGACTACAGGTCAAGTATGTCAGTAGGGAATCGCCATTGTTAAATTACCGTTAAAAACAATGTTACTAGTAATACAATTCTAGTTTTTGATGCAAACTTTTTTGTGTTGTTGAATGGCAAATAAGCAAACGGTCCACGTGATGTTACGAGCTCACCGCTGCCTATGGACATATTAGCCGTCTGATATACCCATAGAAACGTTGCCATTCTCCACCCAGAGACAAGAAATCGACCCACGTGCTTCACATCTGCAACTAAACCCTTCAAACCGTAACACAGCCACGATGCTCGGCAGCAGAAATAGCGTTTCTTTTTTCTTTTCTTTAAATGAATCTGCGATTCAATGACTTACCATTTTCAAAGTGCAGGTAGCTGAAAAAAAGCACGTGACAATAATTATCTAATATTTTATTAAAGCAAACGAAATAAATAATACCTAATATTATACAGGTTGACTTGTAATTTGACGTATTCCTTCTAGGGCGTAAAAGTGTGACCCATTTGCAGCAATTAAGCACCCCATAAAGCCTAGGTGAAAATGCATAGAATTCGGGAAAAAACAAGGCTTATGTTTAACTTACCACCAGATATAGTAACATATTATAACAGACAAAAATAGTAAATGATCACCAAAATTAAACCCGCATTTTAATGTAAATTTATAACCAAAGTTTTAACATCTCGCTATCCTATTTAAGCACAATGACTCCAAATAAATCATGCTCGGTTTTCGACAGCCTGCAAAAAATAATCTCTATTTTTCCATATTTTTTTTCGTTTCTGGCACTCGCCGTCCGCTGCCACGGCACCGGTCGCTTCGCTCGCTCGGCTCGTGCGTAGGAGGTCACACTTTTAACCTAACCTAACCGTTTTTTTTTTTTTAAATTAACTCGTCTAGCTAGTTTGCAGCAAGCTGGAGACATAACTTAAAATGGCATCATAATAATTTAATAATTTTTATTTGGTAATAAACCTACATTTTATAGCAATCATAGCAAATTAATGCGCTACTTCTGCTTAAATAAGCCTATTTAAGCAGAAATAGCGCATTAATTCTAAGCTCGCTAAGATTTAGTGATCATTTACTACATTTGGTGTTCGAATACAATTTGAAGTGCAAGAACTAAGGGTATCAAAGCATTTTATGGTGGTCATTATATTTAACCCCAAAAAACAATTTTCATGATTTTTTGGAAATTTCCCAGAATTCGTCACTAAATATCACTTTTCTCTAAATTCTCAATTTGCATGGTCATCATTGCTATTCCATTGGATACCTTTAACGAACCGATTTCGATGCAACAATATGTTCTAAAACATCAAACAGTTAAAAGTTAATATAAGAGGTTTATTAATTATTTTTTAACACCGATATTGAAAATTGAAATATTTCCTTTTCTTTTTTTTCCTTTTCCTTTTTCCTTTTGTTATTGTAATTAAAAATCAACTTATTACCTTATCGTCTTGCCTTCGTTAATTAACAGTTATGTTTATCGGTGTATGTTAAACATTAATTGGATTTCCTATTTACGAAATACAGGATTATTTAAAATTGGCTACCTAAACTCCGCAGATATTCGCAGACACCATCAAACAAAATACCTATTTATTTCAAATAGGCTCATGAAATGCACTTTTGAACGTCAAAAATTACATTAAAATAGAATTAATTCTAGTAGTTCCTAAAGGTAGTTTTCATATGGAGAAGAATGGGCAAGAAACTCCACCGTTACTCTTTTAAAAAGTTTTCCAATAATTACACAATAATATGTGAAGACGATGCACCTGAAATAAAATCGATCCGATTTAATCGGACTGCGCATTTAAATTATTCCTTAGCTTGGGACTAGATGGCGCTGTGTGAAATGTCCAGGGATATTATTATTCCATACAAACTTTGAAACCCCCCAATCCCTTATTAGGGAGTAGTTTAGAAGAAAAAAAAACTGACAATCTTCATAATTTATTTAGATAAGTATTCGTGCCAAGTTTCAAGATTATTAACTCAAGGAATAAGATTTTTCATACAAACGAATTCCCCCCTTTTCACCCTTTTAGGGGTGGAATTTCGAAAAATCCTTTCTTAGTGGACGCCTACTCTTCACGAAGAACACACCCTCCAAATTTCATGTCTCTAGGACCAGCGGTTTAAGCTGTGCGTTGATCTATCAGTCAGTCAGTTAGGACTTTGAATTTTATATATATAGATATATACATAATATATATTCTTCAATTAATTCAAAATAATTTATCTATTTCACTTCTTACCTGTGGTATTGGCTCCACGATTTCCGCCATCTGTTATGCTCTGAAAATTAGAAAGAAAGAAAAAGTATTTATTCCGACTTGCACAAGAAGATCATAAACTAAACTAAAAACAGTCCAAAATAAAAAACCAAATCATACAAAAAAGTAATGTAAAGAAAAATGAAACAGAAAGTCCTATACGAGGCCAAGGATCTCAGCATGATACTCCGATATTTAAAATTAAGTAAACTGTGTATTTTTATCACAGATACAATAAATAAAGGGACAATGAAAATCAGGCCCAGATTGAAATAATCTATAGAGCTCAAAATCTGTTTATTTTTTTAATATGATGGTTAGAATCACCTTATTGACGGATTGCACGCCGCTTTCGTTATGAATGATTTTTTTTTTTTTAAATCCCAGCTATTGAATAATGTTTCGCCAACTTCACGAGCATGCAGGTATGTAGGTACTGTTATTCACTTTATGTATGGTTTGTTATGCCCATACTCGTGCGCTTTCGTCTTCAACTTTAAATTGTTTATTCTTGTATTTTTCAAACGAAAATTATCTTAAGATTAATGTGATAAATTGTCATGCGCGCATAAACTGCCGTTATTGATTGAATAATTTATCAATAGCCAATCGTAGCAGTTTACGCGGGCTAGACAATTGGTAACATTAATTTTCCAATAATTTTCGTTCGAGAAACTGGCCCTTACATCCAGTTTTTTGGTATAGCGCACAATAGCGGATTTATTGAAGAGTTCCGTTGTCTGTCTCCGAAACTCATTAGGTAGAATTTAAATGGGACCATTTTGGAATAAATTTCTTTCGAACAAAAAAGATTTTGCAAATTCGTCCATATATGACGGATTTATGCCCGAACATACATAAAAAGAAAATATATTATACTCGTATAAACATCCGAATTGAGAACCTCCACCTTTTTAGAAGTCTGTTAAAAATTTACAAAAATAATGAAATGATAATGGCATGTGTAATAAGAATGGAAAATGTTCGCTCACCAATGTTATCTCTGGTATGTTTGCTGTAATAAAAACAATAGAGAGCTTAATTTTTTTTTGTCAGTTTCTGATAGGCAAAATACTCTAAATTCACGTTTAAAACGTTAGTTTTAATTTTAAAAGACTGTTTGTCTTTAACAAACGTACGTAAGTATTATTTTAGACTTACCTGTAGTTTTTTGAAGTTCAAGAGTAACGAAAACTAACAAAATGTATGAAAATACCTTGACGTCCATTTTTTCAATCGTCTAAAGTTAGACTAAAATACTTATAAGAAAATTGCTTAAACTATAGGATACTCACTGTTTTCCTTGTAGGAATACAGGATGATATAAATAGTGGAGTTCGCATAGTTAAATGGGCCAAACATAATTAGGAAATTTTATTGTTCGATGATGTTTTGATTGAGTATTTGATTACTTAATCATTCATTTAGGTTTAATTATGTGAGTATAATGAATAAATGAATAATCTTCTTACAATAAAAACGGCGTAGGTGTGAATAAAACAAACGAATAAACAAGATTTTAATATGTTTGCAATAAATAAATATTATAAGTAAATGAACATAATTTAAGTATGTTTATTAAAATTATTATTGAAGATAAGATCCACAATTTATTGACATACTAGCTGCGCCCCGCGGTTTCACCCGCATAAGTATTGATCCCGTGGGAATATCGGGACACAAAATATCCTATGTGCTAATCCTGGATATAAACTACCTGTGTGCCAATTTTATCCAAATCCATTCAGTAGTTTTTGCGTGAAAGAGTAACAAACATCCATCCATCCTTACAAACTTTCGCGTTTATAATATTATCAGTAAGATCAAGTATACCCTTTGTTCACATGTGTGTGACGTTATCTTCATCGTACGACTAGTCTAAGTTTACTTAATGGATCTATCGTCTAGTCCATGCCTTGGTTTAATAATTTTGTTTGTGTTTAAACTTTGTTTTTTGTCCTAAACTAAACTAACTTAACTTATTATCCACCCTGTACATTACAAGGAAATTCGTGTTAAAACATATCATCATCATTTCAGCCGAAAGCCGTCCACTGCTGGACATAGGCCTCCCCCAAACACCTCCACTTCGACCAGTTCTGTACATTCCGCATCCAGCGGGTTCCTGCGGCCTTCGTAGAATAAGTGATAGACATAATTTTAATACTAGAAATTAAGATAAATTAGATCAACCTTTTTTCAGATAATTTAAAGTACATACATCTTTTATGGGGTACTGTGTTAAATGTTACAACAAAATACCATGTGAAATATTACAATTAAATGAAAGAAAATTTAAAACTTATATATTAAAAGTCCACTTTGTAAACAAGGATATTACAAATTAGAGGACTATATCCCGGATAAGAATGCTTGGAAACATGCTGGTGCTGCTCCATAAGACAATCTCCAGAGCCTAGACAAAATCAAACTGGTTGCTAATGTACCTAATTGTAAAATTTATTCTTTTTTTTTTCGACATTGATTTACATTCTTTAATTACTTAAACTCTACACCCGGACTTATTACTTTTTATTTTGTTTTATAATAATCGTCTACTTTTAGAATGTTTGTAAATCTGTGAGCATCAAGGAATTAAAATGTATTAATGAAACCATGATGTCATGGTTTCATAAATCCATTAAAATTCTTTTAAAGTCAAAGTTTTTATTTATAAAACAAAGGTGTAAAAAAAATTGTTGTCTGAAATAGAATAGCTTTTACCTATTGTGATATAGTAATTTTATTTAAGGTGCATCGTTTTCACATATAATTATATAATTAATGTATGCAAAATATTGGAAAACATTTTAAAAGAGTAACGGTGGAGTTTCTTGCCCATTCTTCTCCATACGAAAACTACCTTTTGGAAGGGGCGACTAGAATCATTTCTATTTTAATGTAATTTTTGGCGTTCAAAAGTGCCTTTTATGAACTTATTTGAAATAAATGATTTGACTTTGACTTCACAAGGTCCTCGGTCCACCTTGTGGGAAAGCTTCCAACGCTACATCTACATCTTCCGGTGCGCGGTCGCTACTCCAGAACAAAATCAAATCAAATTAAATCAAAAGTCATTTATTTAAATTAGGCTGAGAATCAGCACTTTTTGAACGTCAAAATTACAAAAGATAGTCCCACAAAAACGCCCGCCCTTCACCACTTCCTAGTGCTATCGCTGGGAAGAAGAAGTGGCGCAACAAACTCTCAGCAGCACAGCTGTCTGTTCAGTTAGAAAATACTTAATACTTGATTGTATATAATACTAGGTATTAAGTAACTTTTCAGCCCCATTGGCCATCTATTCTGCGAGCAATGTGGCCTGCCCACTGCCACTTAAGCTTGGCAATACTGCAGGCTATATCGGATACCATGGTTCTCCTACGGATCTCTTCATTTCTGATTCGATCACATAGAGAAACTCCAAGTATAGCCCTCTCCATTGCCCCTTGGTTTGGGTGACTTTTAGCCTTCTAATACGGCCCATTGTGAGCGACCGCGTTTCAGTGCCATGCGTCATAACTGGCAACATACATTGGTCAAAGACTTTTGTCTTGAACATTGCGGTATGTGGGGCGAGAAAATATTGCGTAGCTTCCCGAACACTGTCCAGCCGAGTCAGATTCGACGATTGACCTCTTTCTCGAAGTTGGACCTACCTAACTGGAAAGTTTGTCCTAGATAAACATACTCGTCCACGACTTCGAGTGTAGCGTCTCCAATCTTTGTGAGAGTGGGTGTTACATGTGCATCTGACATGACCTTTGTTTTGTCCATGTTCATTTTAAGACGCTCTCTTTTGGAGGCTACATATTATGAAATAAATATTTTCCGGTGTTTCAGTCTGTCTCGACGATTGAAAAAATGAACATCAATGTATTATCATTCATTTTATTAGTTTTCGTTATTCTTACGCTCAATTCGGCTTTAGGTCTGGCTTGTCCACTGAAAGTGCTATCCTATGCCTCAAGCAGACGCTCCAGTACTACACAGCAAGAAAGACACCAATATACGCCTGTTACCTAAACTTGTCAAAGGCATTTGACTTAGTGTCATACAATATATTGTGGGACAAACTAATTAGGGAAACCTTGGTACCACCGGAAGTGATAGGCATATTTAAATTTTGGTATGGAAACCAAGTGAACTGTGCGAAGTGGGTGGACGCTTTGTCGGAAGAGTATAGGTTGGAGTGCGGGGTGAGACAAGGGGGTTTAACGTCCCCAGCGCTCTTCAACCTGTACATGAATAGTCTGATCGAGGAGCTCAGCGGCACCAGGATCGGATGTCATATTGATGGCACTTGTATTAATAATATCAGTTATGCCGACGATATGGTGCTGCTGAGTCTCTCGGTTGGAGCAATGCGGAGGATGCTAAATCTTTGCGAATCCTATGCAAGGGCCCACGGGCTCAAGTACAATGCACTCAAGAGTGAACTGATGGTTTTCAAAGCTGGCAATAAAAGCTACTCTAAAGTACCACTTGTAACACTGGACGGCATACCATTAAAAAGAGTTACTAAATTTAAGTACTTGGGCCACTGGGTGAGTGAAGACCTTAAAGATAATTTAGATGGAAAGGGAGCGCAGGTCGCTGGCTGTCCGATGCTGTATGTTGGCCCGTAGGTTGGCCCGTTGTACTGCACGAGTTAAAGTAACGCTTTTAAAAGCCTTCTGCCAATCCTTTTACACGTGCAGCCTGTGGGTGAACTTCACTTCACTTCGGACTTCTTCATATTTGGAATTCATTTAATCTATGTCGGTGGAAGGGTGACCAGTCTGGAGCCGAGCCCTACAGGACAGTACGGAGGCGGGGTACTGTCCTCCTCCGCAAGGGGGACCTGACCTATTATACTGACATTTCCACATAATTAGGAAAAACGAAAATTATATCAGCCTAGAGTAATTTAGGAACAGTCACACGTTCTCTGTATGAAACATGGGATAGTAATTAATATTTTCCTGTGATGATCCACTGCAGGGCAGAGGCCACCTACTTTCTTTAATTTCTCTCTGTTTAAAGCTGCTAACGAACAGTGTTAGTTCTTGTCGAAAGAGTCAAGCTCATCTCGCCATCTCTATCTGGGCCTGGCGATATGTCGCTTGCCATTAAGAGGGACCCATTGGTCGTCTGACATTAGGCAGATGTGTCCAGCCCAATTCAATTTTATTACTTTTAGGGATAGTAATGGGATAGTATTATTTATTTAATTTTAAATTTAATAATAAACGGGGGACAGCTGGCCGGGCGGCGCATGATAGCGCGAGCCGGCGGCGGCGGCATGAGGTAGCGATGGCCGGCGCGTTACATCGCGAGCTGGCGCCAGGCAGCGCTGGCTATTGCGAGACGGGTTATGGCGCTGGACATCTTTCAGTGTAAAAGAGTAAGCGTGATTTTAATTCTCGACCATCCCATCCACGCGTCGCCTCGCCGGTGTAAAACCACCTTTACTCTTATATTTGCAAATTATATTTATATACTAGCTGTGCCCGCGACTTCGTCCGCGTGGAATAGTGACTTTTCGGGCAGCATATTTTGAATTACATATACCGTCGTTTGGGTAGCAAAAAATTTACTTTACAGTAATGCTTCTCTGTATACGATATTTGACGTATGGCCATCGGGGATGAAAGCATACAGGCTCCTAGGATTGCTAACCCGTGACAGAGCCACATACAACTGACCGTGCGAGAAACAGCTGATACTTAGATCTGCTTTATTAATTGTCATCGCAAAACATAGGCTGACTGGAAACTGGACTCGTTTATAACTAAATGGAAAATTGTTTGGAATGAGAGGAATCTGAGGAATGAAAACACTTTCACCTTTTCCACACCCTGTTAAAATCTCTGCTTCTATCAGATTTCGTTGTAAATTGGTCACTTTTAACCTGGTGCCATTGCAAAGTTTTGGGGGGCTTAAATTTCTAAGAAGCATTATGGGTTCGCAGAAGTCTCAGACTCACGCGATAGCGCGTGAGCTTCGCGATCGACAGATAAACGTGCCTTTCGTTGTACCCCGTTTTTCCTATTTCGAGTTGTCATCATTCGAGAACGATTTGAACTCAGTCGAGATTCTCGCCGAGTCGAAGTTTCTGCAGCACGAAACCTAGCCTGATGTTCCCGAGTTGCAGAAAGCCTTGCCTCACGACCTTCTTCAGATTCCTGTGATCGAACTAATCTCATCCTTTTAGCATTTTTGCTACATTGGGAGAGGTTGGATCTTCTTCGAGGCATTCTTACAATAAAATAGTACTTACTACTTAACACACAGTTATTTAGTAAACACGTAATATCGTAAACAATTATTTTAAAGAAAATTAAGAAAAAGAACTTAACCTACAAACCCTAAAATATAAATAAATGAAATATGCAAACAGTCAGTTTTTTTTTCCTTGAGAGGCCGTGACTACTTAACCGGACTATCCTGTGGTTGCCTTAGGAATTCTTAAAGCCTCCAGCCAGGGCTACATCTAGATTAAACTAAGCGACTTAGACTAAGCGACTGCACGCTAAAGGCACCCCCTGTGTGGTACGAACCTTGGCTTAGGGCGTCGCTGGGAGAGGGCAGCAAGGGGACAGGCTGGATCGAATTAGTAGTATTAATGCTTTGATGAGCGCGGCGTTTCCTAGGACTATCTCTGAGAAGAAAGGCCGAAACAAACTCAGAGGTCTCAGTCGGGGAATTTAAAGCTACAGGCTCAGCTACGACGCGGGCTGGCACTTCAGCGACAAGGCTGGCAAGGGTCAGGGGGGAGAATTTACTTGGGGGCGTCGCGAGGGACCTCGGCTGCGAGGTCGGAATGTCGGTAATATGTGTTTGTATACTGAACTGGTTGCCCTATCGCTCTCCTGGAGGAGGGTTATGGGGTCATCGGGGTCGTCGAGAACATGCCTTGGACGGCGAATTTTACTGAGTTTGGAGGGGGTGTAGTTGGCGGCCGCGACCATCAGAGGGTGGTGATTAGCGGCTGTGGCAAAGAAACGCTTGGAGAGGCGTTTCATGAACTGCTGGATAGTGGGGATCTTGAGATCAACATGGAGGATCTCATTGCGAACGAACCAAGGGGAGTTTGTGGCCTTGCGGAGGAATCGGTTCTGCAGGGTTTGCATCCTATGGATGTGACGGGGCTTTGCGTGAGCGAAGACTACGCAAGCGTAAGTCATTATGGGACGGATGCATGCTGTGTACAGGCGCTTTTTGCACTTGAGTGACAGCTTGCTGCGTTCATTGAGGACGGAATGAAGGCAGCCTAGAGCGAAAGAGGCGGTGTTGGTCAAGAATAACACCAAGGTATTTGGCTCGCTTTTCCCAAGGGATCGGCTTGCCGAACATAGTGATTGGTGGAGGGGGGGTGGGTTGCCGTCTGGGTCTCGAATAGAGCACCGCTTGACTCTTATCGAGGTTCACTTCGATTCGCCATTTCCTGAACCAAGCAGCCAACTTATTGACTGCGGTTTGGAGATGAAGTCGTAGTTGGATATGGCTGCGACCAGTGTAATAGATGGCTGTGTCGTCTGCGCACAGAGCCAATTGGGACTTAGCATCTTTAGGGATGTCGCTAGTGAACAGCGTAAATAAGAGAGGGGCGAGTACGGAGCCCTGAGGGATTCCTGCTCTGATGGGGGGCAGCGGCGCGGCTCTCAGCGCGCTTTATATAGCCATAGAAGCGCAGGCGCGAGGCCTGTACGTACTCTGATAGAATACCTTAACAAATGTTCGCCGTGATTCTTTAAATTGACATAACTTTTTTATTTATGAACCGATTGACATGAAATAAACACTAAATGTTAAATGAAGCTTACTACAATATATTAGTGAAAACCGCATATAAATCGAATAAGCCGTTTCTGATATTAGCGTGCACAAACACACAGACAAACACACAAAAAAAAAATAATTAAAATTTCGGGTTCGGCATCGATATAATAACATCCTCTGCTACTTTTTTTTAATATATTTCCATTGTACAGACACCACTTTTCTACAATTTTATTATATGTATATAGATTTATCAACACATCATACAATTACAGTTTAACTTAGCTCTGGTGGAAGAGCGTTGTGGTGTATAATGACGAATCACGCAGTCTAGAGTTTGCTAAGTATAGTTTTGCGAATTAGGATTCTGTGACGTCAGTGATGTCGCATTGTCATCCGCATTTTGTAGTTCGCTACCTGGCTGTGTATTTTGTGTCTATTTAGGAAATATACCAATCCGCACTGGGCCAGCGTGGTGGATTACGGCCCACTCCCTCTCACCAAGAGAAGCCTTTGTCCTGGCAGTGGGAACGTTATAGACTGATCAAGTAATGTATAGGAAATATAAAATGAAACGCGGTAGTCAAACAAAATGGAGTTTATTCATCTCAAAATTATTAAACAATAAAAAGTTTTAAAAGAGACAGACATAGACACCCATTATTCTAATAGGTAAATAGGTAGGTAAATTCATCCAAAACACAACTCAACACTTTCGATGCTCATCTTTTGTTCTGCATTACGAACGTCTCCGATCCACATATTAACTATTGGTAGTCTGTATACGTTAGAACTTTGTAGTTCTATGATAGTACTTTTCCATTCAGTACTTCCTTCCTGAAACATCAATTATTTCGAATTAATTTATTTTCATAAACTTTTCGCAGGAGTAGGTGTCAGATAATTCAAAATTTTTCCTATAATATTGTAAGTGAGAAAGATACATATATAAACTGCCGATCGATTCTGTAACAATCTCAACGTGTAAAGTTAGGTGAAGTGAGCTGTCACTTGTTTCAATCCCTAACATTAGTTGAAATGGCAGCTCACTCCACGCTCACTTCACCTAAGCTTTCACGGTGAGATGGTTACAAAATTACACTGCTGGTATAAATTCAGAATCCGTTATGGTAAAGACAAACTGTGGAGATAAGGGTGGCGATCTGTGCAGAGATCCAAAGTGGTTGAAATAGCCCTCAGATCAAGCAGCTGAAGTGTCAAAAGGCTGGCCATATCGACAGCAGAACCGATGGCTGTTGGGAAAGACGTGCTCTTGAGTGGAGACCGTGAATCGGCAAACATAAGGCAGGACATCCTCAGGCTAGGTGAGGTGACGATATACGCAGGGTGACTGGTAGCAGCTGGATGAGAGTAGCTGATCCAGTTAAAGGTGTCTGGCTGATGGTGATGAAGATGATATACTACTAGGGAAGGCGTTTTAGACGCCTACTGTAAGCGTGGTACTATTGTTATTAACACCATTCATGTTATGCTGTAAATACTTCAACAAAACTACTAATCTTATCAGAAATAAGGCCTCAACATTCAGAATAAACAGTGTAAGTAATATCTTACTTTGCATTTGTCGGTAGATTCTGGTACGGAATAAAAGATAGGTGATTGGTTCGTCGGGTATGGTCCAATCACGACATCATTCCAAGCCCACAATTTCACTGACTTAGACATGTTGTGTTTAGAGTATGGAACTGAGTTCAGGCAGTGGTATTTTAGCGTTTGGCGAACGGATTCTGATCTATCGCGCAACCATGTTAATTGTTCTGCTGATATCTGAAACAAAAAAATCGGTCAAGTGCGAGTCGGGCCACGCGCAGTGTAGGGTTCCGTAGTTTTTATAACAGCCAAGTGCGGGTCGTATTCGCTGACTGATAGTTTCATACCATGCTCTAACTAAAAGCCAAACATGACTACCTACCTAATTTGAGTTCCTATACAAATCCTCACCTGATCCGACAACTTTTGCACGGAAAGTTTTAATTTTGTTTTTGAGATTTGAATATCCGGTGTAACAACTGTTTTTTTTAAATAAAACTAGCGCCATCTATTGACATTTCTTGGAGTTGTTCGAAATTTTCGAGTCTAATACAATTGGTTGACTATTACTCGTAAATTTGTAAAGCCCACTTAAGTGTGATAGATTTCCTTTAAATTTCGTTATATATAGGTACTACTACCGTGACATTTGAATTTCTAACTACAACTGTTTAGTTGGCAGAGGAGGGGGGACACTTGACTCTAACGAAAATTGGTACTTCAAAGCTTGATAAGTCACGAACGGCTTATTTAATCAAAAAACGGTCTGTGCAAACCCCTAATATTTTTGAAAGACCTATCCAACGATATCCCACATTATGGGAAGGACGAAAACAAAATTATCATCCTCCTATAGATGTACCCTAAATAATTGTTTTTTTCAAAATTTTATTTTACCACTTTTTCGGCTTCATTAACGTGTATACTCATGCCAAATTACAACTTTCTAGTACCAATATTTTTTGAGCTAAACCGCGGACAGACAGACAGACAGACAGACAGACAGACGACATGGCGAAACTATAAGGGTTCCTTGTTGACTACGGAACCCTAAAAACCAATAAATTCTAATGAAAGAATCCTTTCATTAGAATTTATTGGTTTTTAGGGTTCCGTAGTCACCTAGTTGGGCTAGGCAGATAAGATGAATATCTCATCTGCCTAGCCCAACTAGGTATGTTGGGGTCGACTTCCAGGCTAACCGGATGCAGCTGAGTACCAGCATTTTACTTGCAGCGGCTTCCTATCTGACCCCTATAACCCAGGACTGGGAATACCCCTTGGTAAGAGTGGTTGTCAGAGTTTCGGGCTTCTGATGACCCGTAACGACTGCAAAAGATCCACGAATGAAAGCCAGGACCAACGGCTCAACGTGCTTTCCTAGCCATGGAGGGGTCTTGATATGTAAAGATGGTTACACATCCACTGGCCAACCGCGACAAGTGTAGCTTAACCTGATCGATCGACCTGTACAGCTGTGTTATTACTTAGTCACAAGTATGGAAGGATTATGATAACTAATAGCTTCTAATGTCTTCTAATAATAAAGACACGTGAAGGACATGTTACTCTAGAAACACGTTCCTCGCGTTGTCGACTATGTTTGGGCTGGGTAGATGAGGGGGGGGGGGGGGGGACCCTATTGACATCTACCGGGCACAAATCGAGACTCCAGGCTGAGAAACTCCAGAGGAAAAACTTTACAATACTCTGACGGGAATCAAACCCAGGAACATATTAATAATAATAATAAATCTTTATTTTCAGACCATAGATCCATAACATAACACACGATCATAAAACACGTTATATAACAAATAAAACTAATCTAATTAAATCTACAAAATAAAGCCTAAAAAATAAACCTACCTCATATACTATTATTTTTATTTTATTGCTCATCAGGAGCGCTTTATGTAAGTGTGGAAGAAAAGGGATAATCGGAACAAAAATTGTAAAATGGGATTAATATTTCTAGAACAGAGTTCCATTGCGATTTGACTACATTTTTGCTTACCCCGTCCACACTACGAAAGACTTTGGGATACTCAAACAAGAAAAAATAAAGATATTCTTAAATAGAATTTCTTTTTTACTTTTACTGTTACTTACAGTGTAATATAATTTTTTCATATCAACGCCCATTTCGTTCAACCAGAAAGCTCCTTTACTGGAATTGTGATTACAGTCTGGGGTTTTTTTACTTATCCTGATACATGTCTCCAGGCTTGTCATATTGCAGAACACTTCGATTGGCTTCCCTGTTGGTCCCAAATAATAGGTTCCTGCAACAAGTGTCATTTACGTTATAATGATCTATGAATAACCAAAGGTGAAACCGTAGACCCACCGCATACCACCTACTCCATCCTATACCAGGTACAGGACGTATCAAAAGGTGTGGTCAAATTTTGCTTGTGTGGTAAAGACCACCAAAGTGAACAAGTTTTTCCGCATGATCAACATCGTAATCGAAAAAAAAAATCGGTCGTCGAGTAGATATTGCTGTTTTGTATGGTACAGTTGATAATTTTTTTGCGAGTAAGTGTAAGAAAGTTGTTCAGTTAGATGGTCTGCACCATACCCTTAAATTTGACCACTACTTTCTTATACACGCTGTCTATACAATAGACATCTCTTGTCTTAATCAAAACCTTTCTTAATTAACGAGTTATCCTCCCTTGGATTGAAAACCTATTTATATTAAAAAACGGCGAAATATTTATACGACCCAAAAATGATAATGTAAACCTAAAAGAACCTAAGCTTACTGCGATCACATTTAATTTGAAGAACTCTTATAAATGTAATAATCATAATATGCATTCTTCTCACCACTGTGGACTCCGACTCCTGCAGATTTACAAGGAAATTCTGCTGGATATTCCGCTGTCCCGAAGTCATCATCGTTATGATCGCTCGTAGATGCAGCTATAATAAAACATTACAAATATTTAAGAAAGCATAGCTAAGGAATTTTGACGAACCAACGTGAATAAGTTAGTACCTAAAGCTCTGGCCATATTGACGCGAATCCCACGTGTGACGCGTCCATTATTTTAATGATTAGGAATTCTCGCGACTATTCGCGCCAGTTTGAACGCCATACAAGTTAATTGACACAACCGGCGCGAGTGAATGTCCCGCATTCCGCGCAGAATTTGCTTCAGTTTGGCCTGAGCTTTGTCAACAATTCGTAAGTCGGGGCCGTTCCCACTGGACGACCAGTGCTCTCTTTACTTACATACATTGTACTACGTTACTCGTGGACGCGATAAAAATGACCAATCATTAGTGGGTCAGGTCGTAAGTAGAGAAATACGTGATGAAAAAATAACATAAGTTAAAGTGGATGTAAAAATAAATAACCGAAAAATATGCAAAATAACAAAAAAAAAAATTACTCTCTTATTTGTACACGTGCAACTCTAATAAAATTAAAAAGCAATTTAAAGCCTCTGCGCCTTGTTGCAGCATCTAAACGCAGCGACTAAGCGCACAGTTTGCGCGGCCTTTGAGGCATGGCACTCACTATGCGACATACGACTGCGCCAGCTCGGCAACTAGATGCAATGGTCTCTCAAATACTCAAAGAAAATGATCGCTTCCTGCAAGATGTATGTCGTAACGTCCAGTCGCAGTGACAAGACGCAGATGCATACAACAACTCTGCGTCTTGTTGCAGCGACACACAACAACTCCACCAATGAGTTCTTAATTCATAGTTTTTAGTTGTCAAAAACTATAAATACTTACCATTTGGAGTATCATGGCAAGGGCAAACTCCATGACTTCCTGGAGCTCCAGGAGGTCCCGTTGGCCCAGGTGACCCCATCGGCCCCGCAGGTCCCTACAGAATTCACAAAACAGTTCGTGTCAACAATTTAGGTGCAAAACAAAAACAGAACATTTTGATGGAAGTGATCAAAGTATGTCATTGCACTCGAGTCGGGAATGCTCTTACTGCCCAAACCGAAAGCGAGGAACAAAAAGAACCGAGATTGCAACGACATTTATTCACGACAATAGCAGGTAGACATGTTTATAAAAATATGATTCGCGACCGTAACACCTATGTATTTACAGAATCATAATCATCAAAGCCAAAATTATGTTATGAATAAAGTGCCATAAAATTATAGGGCGACTTTTTCGTACAAGTGTGTCGTCCTATCATTTTGTGTCATTTCATGTCACTAGTTTCGTAATGTACTCGTAATTTTGACTTAAAATCATCAATATAAATTGCCGGTTTCATTCTTTATAAAGTTATGTAAGTCACATCATATTTCTCACCATTTTTCCATTTAGACCAGGCTCTCCCTTCATTCCAGGTAAGCCCTGTTAAAGAAAAACATATAAGTATTATATACACACGCATACACACACACCGTATTATTATTTATTTCTCCGTTTACATGTATTTTCATGGTGTAGGTACATAATACAGAGTACTTTATCCAATCTGTATATACAACATACGAATAACCGTGATTTTTTATCGGTCCCCCATCGTTTCCTTGTTCTTTCTAGTATAATAATATGATAATAATTCCAGCCTATTAATGTCTGACTGCAGGGCAAAGGCCGCTTCTCATACTCTCAATTACTATGTATATTTCTTTATTTTATTTCAAGACTTACTATGATACCAGGTTCTCCTCTATCTCCTTTATCACCGACTGAGCCTTGAGGTCCCTGTAAATAAAAATGATTTAACTAACTTTTAATTATAATTTACGGATGTGTTTGTCCCTGGAATGACAATGCTTAATTTCCAAAGTGGCGATGAGGTTATTCATTACATGATACCACGTATCCTATAAGACGTCCTTTGAACATATTTTTTTTCCCGCACCGCGCTGCTACCTCAAGCAACGTCTCAATTAAGCGGTTGGCCTATAGTCGCGGTAGGTACTTTAAAAAAAAATGATAATGATAGATATTTCCCGACGGATAATGGTAGCTCAACGGCCCGTGGCTAGCGAAGGTAATTTAAAAATTGCTATTCCGAATCAGATACTCAAATATAGGAAAAAAGTAAAGTGTAAAATGGAGCTCCGGGAGGTCCCGCTGGCCTAGGTGACCCCATCGGCCCCGCAGGTCCCTACAGAATTTACACAACAGTTTGTATCAAAACAAAAACAGCACATTTGGATGCAAGTGTTCAAAGTATGTCATTGCACTCGAGTCGGAATTGCTCTTACTGCCCAAACCGAAAGCGAGGACCAAAAGGAGCCGAGATTGCAACGACCTTTATTCTCGGCAATATCAGGTAGTATGTTTATAAAAATATGATTCGCGACCGTAACACCTATGTATTTACAGAATTATAATCATTGAAGCCAAAATTACGTGACGAATAAAGTAACATCAAATTAGAGGGCGACTTTTTCGAAAAAGTGTCCGGGTGGCGGGACTGCCTGGCGAGAACGCCAGTCTGTAGCTCGCCCGCGTGAACTATGGGACTGTCACTAACTTTAAAGTCGACCTATAATTTTGTTTCATTTCATGTCACTAGTTTCGTAAAGTACTCGTAACTTTGACTTAAAATCATCAATATAAATTGCCGGTTTCATTCTTTATAAAGTTATGTCAGTCACATAATATTTCTCACCACTTTTCCATTTAGACCAGGCTCTCCCTTCATTCCAGCTAAGCCCTGTTAAAGAAAAACATATGTATTATATACACACACATACACACACGCCGTATTATTATTTATTTCTCCGTTAACATGCTTTGCGTTAGTTGAAATACAAATTACAAAATACAGTATCACAAGTATTTAAATTACAAAATATATTTAAGTAAGGTATTTGAAATACAAAATACAAATTACATATTACAAAATAAGTAATCTAGACCAACATGGGCTGAAAAGCAGAGGAAAACAAGATGAATTAATCAGTAAAACCAGAGCTTCCTTTCATGAACACTAGATTTTTAAATGTACTGTCAGACAAACAGCCTCTTGTTGGAGCAGTTGAACAAACCGTTAAACCGTTATGACTTGACATAGTGACATTGACAATTCGACATACATTTTTTTGCGTTATTTTGACCAATTTTGACGTACAGTCATAGCGTACAGTGTTGCCAACTCTAATAGCTGCTTCACCATCATCGCACTGTCGCCTCGCACTCACACTCAGGATCGCTAAATGAAGGTTAAATGTAGTTTAATATTAAAATGTATTTTGAAGGCTCAAGTATTTGAAATACAAATTACAAAATACTTCGCCGTCAGGTATTTGAAATACGAATTACAAAATACATTTTAAGGAAGTAATTGAAATACAAATACCAAATACGTATTTGTATTTCAATTACGTATTTTAATTACAAGTAATTCTAATACTGCCCAACCCTGTACATAATACAGAGTACTTTATCCAATCTGTATATAATGCAACATACAAATAACCGTGATTTTTGTATCGGTCCTAAGACTTATCGTTTCACTATTCTTTCTAGTATAATAATATGATAATAATTCCAGCCTATTAATGTCCCACTGCAGGGCAAAAGCTGCTTCTCATACTCTCAACTATGTATATTTCTTTATTTTAGTTCAAAACTTACTGTGAAACCAGGTTCTCCTCTATCTCCTTTATCACCGACTGAGCCTTGAGGTCCCTGTAAATAAAAATAATTTAACTAACTTTTAATTATAATTTACGGATGGTGTTTGGCCCTGGAATGACAATGCGTACTTTCCAAAGTGGCGATAAGGTTATTCATTACATGATACTACGTATTCTATAAGAAGTCCTTTGAACATATTTTTTTTCCCGCACCGCGCTGCTATCTCAAGCAACGTCTCAATTAAGCGGTTGGGCTATAATCGCGGTACTTTAAAAAAAAAAAAATAATATTGATAGATATTTCCCGACGGATACTGGTATCTCAACGGTCCGTGGCTAGCGAAGGTAATTTAAACATTGCTATTCCGAATTAGGTACTCAAACATAGGAGAATAAAATAGTGTAAAATAGAGCTCCAGGAGGTCCCGCTGGCCCAGGTGACCCCATCGGCCCCGCAGGTCCCTACAGAATTTACACAACAGTTCGTATCAAAACAAAAACAGTACATTCTGATGCAAGTGTTCAAAGTATGTCATTGCACTCGAGTCGGGATTGCTCTTACTGCCCAAACTGAAAGCGAGGACCAAAAGGAGCCGAGAATGTAACGACATTTATTCACGGCAACATCAGGTAGTATGTTTATAAAAAAATGATTCGCGAACATAACACCTATGTATTTACAGAATTATAATCATTAAAGCCAAAATTACGTGATGAATAAAGTGACATTGTGACTGTCTGTCACTTACTCCTAATTTAGTAACAAAATATCTTATTCTTAATTCTTATTTTAACATTTTCCCACGATATCGGCCCTGTTAGAAACGCATTAAATCTCAATTTTATGGTCTGACAGCTCGACATAATACCCTAATAAATAAAAAAATATCCTATTTCTTAAAAATAGTAAACCAATATTGCTTAGAACTTAGAAACCATTATGGCCAGTCATCAATAGGAAGCGACATTTTACGTCACTTAAGATGCAATATATAGGTAGTACGAATTCTCAGAACGCTGAGGCCCTTACATGCAATAGATAATACGAGCCACACATCTGTTGAGCATAAGTTGGGCCCATAGGCCGTGGGACGGAGGTACCTGAACGGACCTTGAGAAGGGATGGATGGAGGCTGAACTAAGCATGGTATTTTTTAGGAATTGTGAAGAGACTGATGTAATAACTCATGGCAGTCAGGGTTGAACCGCATTAGGATACGGAATTCCTAGTCCACGATAGTTAAGTTAGGAGATTTAGGGAATGCTAAGAGGCTATGTCCGAGTGGGCTGTCGCGAATATTAGTTATTAAGTTAAATATAGTTGGGTTGGAGCCCAGATTAGGTTAATCTAGTATTTAAAGTGGTATGTGTGTGTTTGTTGGTGTGACTGGGTGAGTCCTTATTTATAATAATTATCCTAGGCTGATAGAGTTATTAAATTTCTTATAACTAATCAGACAGACAGGTGTTGCTGGGGAGTTTGTTGCGCCACTTCTTCTCCCACGCTTAAAACACTAGGAAGTGGTGAAGGGTGGGCGCTTTGGGGCTGTCTAGAGACCTTCAAGAGAGTAGATCCACGACTCTATTAACTAATAATTCTTAATTGTACCATAATTCTTGAACACTGTGTTATTGCCTCCGGCCAAAATAGTGCCTTAAGAGAGATTATTCAAAACTCTAATAAATGATGGTTCTCGAGTTTCGAATCTCAACTCTATTGTCCAGTAATTTTTGAATATTGTATTCTTTATCTCAGACCAATAATTCGGTCAGACTGACATGAACACGTGTCTTGCAGGTATGCTTGTTGTGCAAAGGGTGAACTTCCAGGGGTTTGGGTGACCACATCTATCTAATATCCAGTCCAAGGAGTGATAGGGACCATGTCTCCTTAAGAGCATGATGCTGACGCAATGCCACTGGAACTAGCGGCTCCATAGTCAGACAAGGACAGTCGCTTGGTTGCCGCAGGAAAAGCCGCTTCGTCACGTTTATCTGTTCGAAAGAACTGCTAGGGACCATATCTCCAGAAGAGCATGATGCCGACGCAATGCCGCTGAAAAGCCGCTTGCGTCACTATATGGAAGTGTTGCTCTGAGTACTCCGAGTGTAGATGTGAGGTATCGTGTGAGTAATGACTGATTAAATACCTATTACGCTAGCGTATGGGTTACTCACAATTTGATAATAATAATATACTTTGCATCCCTCTATTATTTCTAGCTTTCTAAAACCACATTCAATCTATATTCATAACTATGAATTCCTAAATTTTATTTCTTTCAATCCTTTCCTTGGTCTATCGATGAGACAAGGCATTGGACTTCTTCATATTTGGAATTCATTTAATTTATATCGGTGGGACAGTGTCCAGTTTGGAGCCGAGCTGTACAAAGCAGTACGGGGAGGGGTACTGTTCTTCCCCGTAAGGGGAAACCGATTCATTTTCCTGGCATTTCCACATAATTAGGAAAAACGAAAATTTTATCAGCCTAAGGTAATGAACAGTCACAACATAAAATTATAGGGCGACTTTTTCGTACAAGTGTGCGGGTGGCGGGACCGCCTGGCGAGAGTTTCAGTCGCTCGCCCACGTGAAACAAGGGACTAACTGACTCCATGGGACTGTCACTCACTTTAAAGTCGTCCTATAATTATTTGTCATTTCATGTCACTAGTTTCGTAAATGTACTCGTAATTTTGACTTAAAATCATCAATATAAATTGCCGGTTTCATTCTTTATAAAGTTATGTCAGTCACATCATATTTCTCACCATTTCTCCATTTAGACCAGGCTCTCCCTTCATTCCAGGTAAGCCCTGTTAAAGAAAAACATATGTATTATATACACACGCATACACACACGCCATATTATTATTTATTTCTCCGTTTACATGTATTTTAATGGTGTAGGTACATAATACAGAGTACTTTATCCAATCTGTATATACAACATACGAATAACCGTGTTTTGTTATCCGTCCCCCATCGTTTCCTTATTCTTTCTAGTATAATAATATGATAATAATTCCAGCCTATTAATGTCCGACTGCAGGGCAAAGGCCGCATCTCATACTCTCAATTACTATGTATATTTCTTTATTTTAGTTCAAGACTTACTATGGAACCAGGTTCTCCTCTATCTCCTTTATCACCGACTGAGCCTTGAGGTCCCTGTAAATAAAAATGAGTTGATTAACCTTTAATTATAATTTATGGATGTGTTTGTACCTGGAATAACAATGCCTAATTTCCAAAGTGCCAATAAAAACTTATGAATTACACAGAAAATACGATGACTGTGTGTGCGTGACTCCACACAGTCATACTTACTATATTTCTTCACAGTAGGTAGGTAACATAAATGTACTTATCCACAATTACATATTTATATCCTTGTACAATTTACCTATAGGAACCTGTTTGTAACTAATAGTACCTAGTACCCTTCGCTGCCGCAGTTACTTGTACTATGCCTAAAACGTGCACTCGTGCAAGCAATAAGTTGACAAAGTTTTATCGCTATCGGATTAACGAATACCAGCGCATAATATATGAACAAAAGCATAGATTTTTTTTATAAATGTAATACTACTTACAGGAAAACCAATGTCACCCTTCTCGCCACGCTCCATAACAGACTTACCATCCTAAAAAGAAAGATCATTTGTCAAAGAATATAATTATTTCACTCGATGCAGGTCCAATTGCATCCTAACTGCCACAATGCAGGAGGGTAAGATTAAAGATGGAGCATTCATTAGTTGATATTCTGTTAGACAAGATTATTAGGTTCGGTAACAATAGAAAAAGTAATTGTATCTCCTTAGTGACAGTTGAGCTCTGAATAATGCAATAAAACGAAGTAACTGTCGACTTTCTAGACAACTGAATCATTTTTCAAAAGTCTGTTGATATAGTCACTGTATTCACAGATTTTTTTGACATCTTTCAATTTCTTTTCGTATTCGATCTAAATAGATACTGCTATGCTTGCTGAAGTGGCAACGGGCCGGCCATATTAGCCGTCGAACCGATGACCGTTGGGGTAGACGTGTTCTTGAGTGGAGACCGCGAATCGGTACCTCAGGCTAGATGGAGCGAGGATCTTCGCAAGATGGCTGGTAGCAGCTGGATGAGAGTTGTCGAAAATCGAGTTGAATAGCGTGCAATAGGAACTATGTCCAGCAGTGGACTGCTATAGGCTGATGATGAAGATGCTTGCATAGCAACAATATCTAGGTACTTGTGCACGCTTACCGTTGGTCCCGGCTGTTATTCATAGATCTTCACGGTCATTACGGGTAGTCAGGAGCCCAAAAGTCAGACAACCAGTTTTAGCAAGGGATATTTTTTAATTTTATTTTAAATAAAACGTTGCCCCATACTAGGAATTTCTCCTGTATCGTGAGTGCGTTAACAAACATTTACACTCACATACACAAACAGTCAGACCCGGAACAACTACTTGTAGGCCATACAAATATTTGTTCCGTGCGGGAATCGAACCCGCGACACGCTGAGCAGCAGTCAATCGCTTAACCACTGCGCCAACCGTGCCGTCAACGTATCGGTGTTACCCAGTTACTGGATTGTGGGGGTCAGATAGGCAGTCGCTGCATCCGGTAAGTCTGAAAGCTGATCCCAACATAGTTGGGAAAAGGCTAGGCAGATTGATTTTTTACGCTTGTCGCCAATTCATATTTGACACTAGCACTATACTAACGCACTCTTCTTATTCAATAAACAAAACCATCGAATATTTCGGGACATCGCCAAGCGATTCGTTGACTCTTCACGTGACCGGAGGGTTGGCCTATTTTTAGCCCAAAGAATCAGCATTGCCATCCAACGTGGTAATGCTACCAGCCTTGGGCACTTATCCCATTGACAGCGATGCGGACGAATTTACTGATGCCCAATGAGCTACTGCCTTTTTCTTTATTTTTTTATTATATACTTGTAAATAATATATATATGTATGTATGTATGTATATTATTTAGTATTAGCTTGTAAATTGTAATTGTTGTGTCTTTGTGAATAAAGATAAACAAAATAAATCATTTAGGTACTTACAATCGTCAAAGAGCAGGTAGCTGAAAAAAAAAACATTGAAAATTTATATTAGGAAGTTAGGCTAGAGATTCAGAAGGAGATGTCTTTGCTCTGTAAGATTTCAATTTAAACTTAAAATATTCCTTTATTCATAAACGTTGCTTTAAGTTAAGTAGTGATTAGCGAATGTTTAACCGTACATTTTTGTCATCTTTAATCATCAACTTTAATCATCGTTTATAAATAAACTACTTAAACGAATGTAAGTATACCTAAGTAATTTTGAGTCGGCGCCAAACAATCAATAAACAAAGATCACTAAATAGTAAATTGCCTTTTTAAACGGCGCCGACTAACTTTTTTTTTGTCGCTGAGAAATGCTTTATGCATTTCCGTCTCGCGGGGTACGAGACGGGGTATGTGGCGCTCCCTGTCGGAATGACAGTATACCCACTAAAACTCAGCGGTGTTCCCACATCGCCGTGATGGGAGGGCATGGGAAACCGGCATAGCCTTTACTTCCATAGCATTCGCGCATGCCCGCCCGCCTAGATGGTATGGCGGGCCCCGCATGCCCCCCAACCTGGACAGGGACATCGGTCCCTGTTACCCTGTATAAGCACCTCCGCCTAACCCCTCGGGGACAAGAGTTGTGATGTTTTGTTATGTCATATTGTGTACCTACTCTAGATATTTGTTAATTTCAGTTGTGACTACATTTAGGTGGACAATCTACCACAATGCCTACAATAGGAAGGAGGAAAGTAAGTATTTAATGTAATGAATCATTTTAGGTTTCAATTATACCAACTTCCTGAGCATTATACAGCATCCTGACTGTTCAGCATCCTTATAATGTTCCTGTTAGGTATTGGGACCACAATGTAACCGTTTGAAATTTATTTGGGAAAATAGGAGACAGACGATGAATTAATAAGGATAGGCTGAAAATAGACAACGCCCAGAATTGGTTACCTAATGGAGGTACGGCCGCCAGCAGGTCAAGTTACCCGAAACTGTAAAAAAATTCCAATCAACCTTGAACCTTAACTCTTCAGCGATAAAGTTGAAAATCTTTTAATTAAATTTTGACAGATTGTAGTAGCTTGATATGCTGGCGTCTGTACCTAGTAAAAATTTTAAGGAAATAAGCAGTTTTATTTGTGTGAGCAGTGGTGGTACAGTGATATCGGCCCCGACTTACGAGTTGTAGGTCGTGAGTTCGAATCTGGGGGTCTACTCCGAAGTAGTATCGGCCGATTGTTCGGCCGTTTCCTGCTACGAAGTTACTATTTGGTTCGGTCGGTTCCGATCCTACACTCCTACACTCTTTCGAATATTGACTATGGTCCTGACCCAACTGAGCCGATCAGAACTTTTTTCGCATTTTTCAATAATATTCGGTTCGGCCATGTGTCGGTCCGATCCGAACATTCACACTTTGCACTTCGGAGTAGGCCCCCTGTATTTCAGGCCACCAGGTCTCCGCCCCAAATATACAATTTTATTATGGTTTCCCGTATACTAAAACTAGACAATGTTTTCAATTTTATTTATAGGAAGGAGTGTTTGTGAGGAGTGTGTGGGTATGTGAGTGATGAAAAAGTTGGTGCGTGTTAAACTGTTTGATGAATGCTGTAGTATTATGTGCTTGTGGTAGATAAATATAAACAGAATGCTGTGACTATTTTGGGATAAATAGTACCTAGATTTTCGGTTGTGTCATAGTCAAGAGTCATAAGCCATCCATTAAGGCCCCCTGAGCTGGCACTTTACTTTGTGTATTTAATTGTATTAACAAGCTGGAAACAAGAAAGGATTTGGCGCTTATTACATATATTTTTAAGTTATTGACCTGCACTGGGCCCGTGTGGTCGATTACGACCCACTTCAGAGCAGTGGAAGCATTATACAGTAGACAGATTATGCTGTTATTGAAGTGAAAACTTCTTGAGCGGCGTTCTGCACTTTTTTGTGATGGGTAAAAAATGTTAAGCTCGCGTCAGGACACGTGACTTGATCGAAAATTCGTAAGACTTAGCTCGCGTCAGGACTCGTGACCTGATCGAAAATTCGTAATACGAAGGGAGAGTTTTTGTGATGGGTAAAAAATGTTAAACTTGCGTCAGGACACGTGACCTGATCGAAAATTCAAAAGACGGAGCTCGCGTCAGGACACGTGACCTGATCGAAAATTTGTAAGACGGAGGGAGAGTAGACCGCATTCCAAAATATCAAAAATGCACAACGTTAATATTCAAGTTTTCACTTCTGCCAGCACTCCCGGAGTGCAACCCGTTTTTATTAGGTATTTATTGATTCTACTTACTATACTTTGTCGAGCATGTCCTTTCGCCATCTACCGTTTTCTAAAAGAAAAAAAATTAAAGTAAATTTCAAAAGTTGGTGGGGTAATATGAATTTGAATACCTCATAATAAAGGTTATCAGCTCATCTTTATGATTCGGTTTATGATGTACTAGCTGCGCCCCGCGGTTTCACCCGCATAAGTTTCGATCCCGTGGAAATATCGGGATAAAATATCTTATGTGTTAATCCTGGTTATAAAACATCTGTGTGCCAAATTTCATCCAAATCCTTTCAGTAGTTTTTGCGCGAAAGAGTAACAAACATCCATCCATTCATCCATCCATCCATCAATACAAACTTTCACGTTTATAATATTAGTAGGATTACTTACAAGTGTCATTCCTTGAATGTTTGCTGAAACAAAATCAAAAAGCGTAATTAATTAAGTTAGTTCCGTAACTAATTTTACACATCCATATTCTCACTTCTTTCTCTCGTGGAGGTAGGTAGACACTGCAGAACGCCACCACACCTCACAATCCTCACATATCAAAATTAAATCAAAAGTGATTTATTCAAATTAGGCTGAGAATCAGCACTTATCGAGCGTCAAAATTTTGCTTCTTAACACCCCTTATTAACAGGTTTGGTACAATCGATAAAAGTCTACTTTTACATAACAACAAAATACATATCTAAGTTGACACAAAATTAGTCTAAATTTTGGTTTTTAGATTTAGATTTTCATGATTGTCGTCACAAATGTGTAGGTATTTAATTATAATAACATTTTTTTTTATCTATTTAACTACTGTAGTTTCTGCGTACCCCCAAGGAAAGAAGGCGTAAGTTTATGTATGTAGGTACACACGGCTACACATCAAGCTATGCAAAACCAGTATTGGCTGACCGTTCATTGTGAAAAATATCATACAAAGTTAGGCCAAGACAAACTGGTTTTGTATAGCTTGACGTGTAGCCATGCGTACGTATTAAACTTCTATGATGTTTAGGTTTTCATGTACTACGAATTTCGTGGCTGACTGTATACCCACTAACTCAGGATCATAGTCTATACTATATAAAAAAAAAAGATTTTGTCAAAATAGTACATTACGATACGGTCCATTATTGAATGGCGAGTAATTAGCGTCCGCGCGTAGCGAGGGTGCTAAACACTGTGCATAATAGACTATTTTATAGCTCATTTCATCTAAACTGAGACGATCCTAAGTCAAGCTTTTCTGTGTAAAAATGGACTACTTCAGTGACAGAAACTTACGGTCTGGCTGGTCCACAAATTCAAGGTCGCTCAGCGCGCTATGGAGCGAGCTATGCTCGGAGTATCTTTGAAGGATAAAATCAGGAATGAAATTATCCGGAAAAGACATAGCTGGCAGAGTAAGCAAACTCATGTCATCTAAACTGAGGCAGTCCTAAGTCAAGCTTTTCTGTGTAAAAATGGACTACCTACTTTAGTGACAGAAACTTACGGTCTGGCTGGTCCAGAAATTCAAGGTCGCTCAGCGTGCTATGGAGCGAGCTATGCTCGGAGTATCTTTGAAGGATAAAATCAGGAATGAAATTATCCGGAAAAGAACAGGAGTTACTGACAGCGCTGGCAGAGTAAGCAAACTGAAGTGGCAGTGGGCTGGCTATGTTTGTCGATGGACCGATGGCCGGTGGAGCAGACGAGTCCTGGAGTGGATCGCGTATCGGCAAGCGTAGTGTCGGACGCCCCCCAGCTAGATGGACGGACGACCTTAAAAGGTGGTTGGGATAGACTGGATGCGGAAGGCGGAGGACAGGGTGTTGTGGTTGTGGCGCAGCCTGGAAGAGGCGTATGCTCTGCAGTGTCAGTCACAGAAGGTTTAGGTCACAGAGTGCTATAAATAAAATTAATAACTTAATAGTTACCTGATGCATTGTGAAATCCAAGAGTTACACAAACAAAATATACAATGAATGGGGACAATTTAACCTCCATTATTACAATCACCACAGACAGACTGACATGAATAGGGAAATATTCATCCTTACTTATACATTCGGGTTTTCCTTATCAAATCTATTTATAGCTGTAGAAACACACAAGCGACACGCCACTAACTTAGTTATGTGGTGCAATTTTTCTCATAAGGAAGAAACAGGGAGATACATTGGAATAGCGCATGCGCAGTTTAATTAATTGTAGTACTGCCGCCTCCACCTTATATAACTGACCCGGCAAACGTTGTATTGCCATATAAATTATTTCAAGCTGCCCGGCACTATTTCGTTCGTGTGGTGTCCTACCCCCTCCCCTACTCCTACACTACTCCTACCCTACTCCTACCCTACTCTGGCTACTCCTACCCTACTCCTACACTACTCCTACCCTACTCCTACCCTACTCCTACACTACTCCTACCCTACTCCTACCCTACTCCTACCCTACTCCTACCCTACTCCTACACTATTCCTACCCTACTCCTACCCTACTTCTACCCTACTCCTAACCTACTCCTACTCTACTCCTAACCTACTAATCCTAGATAATCCGAGCAATGTGGATATATCTATGTGGTCGATATTCAAAACCCTTAAAAAACCAAAATCAGCTAAATCGGCCCAGCCGTTCTCGAGTTTTAGCGACTCAAACGAACAGCAATTAATTTTTAACCGACTTCTAAAAAAGGAGGAGGTTCTCAATTCGGATGTTAGTAATTTTTTTTTTATATTTGTTCGCGCATAACTCTGTCGGTTGCCAACCGATTTGAAAAATTATTTTTTTGTTGGGAAATGGTCCCATAGAAATTTCGACAAGATCTGATGATGAGTTTCGGAGACAGACAACGGAACTCTTCAATAAATGCCAGCAAATCAACGGCTATTGCTGCTATCGCTTATGTATGTATTGTTTAGGCAATCACACAACATAACGTCACGCCTGTATGCTCTAAAGAGGTACGCAGATGTGTTCAGTACACCACGGTACACCCTCATTTCTGTCAAAGTTGTTATTGGGGTACCTCTAATCTTGTAAGTATATACGAATTTGTGTGGGGTAGGTACAATTAAAAAGTGAAAAATTAAAACTTTTTTGAAAAAAAAAAACAACAGACTTCCAAACACGACACTACAAAGTGAAAAATAACTTTAATTTCGGAAGTCGGTGTCAAACAACGAAAACGCGAACCGAACTACACCGACTTCCGAAATTAAAGTTATTTTTCACTTTGTAGTGTCGTTTTTGGAAGTCGGTTGTTTTTTTTTTTCATAAAAGTTTTTATATATATACAAAGTTGATACGACAGAGGGGCTTTCCTTTAAACTGCCTACTTTAGGTACCATTTTCAAGCTCTGTACCAAAAATCAATTAAATAGGAGCAGTTGTTTAGTCGCAAATGATTTTTTAAGTTTTTGCACCGTTTGAACACGATGTATCTTTCCTAACAGCTGATTATGTTGTCATGCACCTTACAACGATAAAGACGTTGCCACTTCGTTACCTAGGTATCTAAGGTCAGTCAAATTTATTTACAAAGGGTGGGTGCGTTTTATTCTGATTTGTAAGCTATTTAGTTTGTTTGAAAAAAATATTTTCTCATTTTTGGCGCTTTTTATTTTTATGCCGTATCGAATTAATACTAAGCACGTATAGTATACGTAGTATAATTTAATGCTCCTCTGTCATATCAACTCTGTATAAGATAAGGTGGAGACGGCAGTAGGTATATTTAATGCCGTTACCGGTCTGCATACGAAAATTCGGTATATACAGGGGGTCTACTCCGAAGTAGTATCGGCCAAATGTTCGGCCGTTTTTTCCTGCTACGAAGTTACTATTTTGTTCGGTCGGTTCCAATCCTACACTCCTACACTCTTTCGAATATTGACTATGGTCCCGACCCAACTGAGCCGATCCGAACTTTATTCGCATTTTTCAATAATATTCGGTTCGGCCATGTGTCGGTCCGATCCGAACATTCGCAATTTGCACTTCGGAGTAGGCCCCCAGGATGGCATCGACGCACAACCTGTTAAAATGGATTTAGTACAGACGCCAGCACATCAACCCACTACAATCTGTCAAATTTCTGTAATAGATTTTCAACTTTATCGCTATAGTATTAAGGTTCAAGGTTGATTGGAAAAATTTGACAGTTTCAGGTAGCTTGATGTGCTGGCGTCTGTACATGATTCTGGAGCTGCGTCAATTCCCTGCCACGGTGTATTAAGACACTATAACTAGTCAAAGATTGGCAAAACCCATATGCGGCCAATCAGAACATATTGTTTAAAAAAAATATAAGTTTTTTAATTTCGATGCTAAGATTTAGAATAGAATAGAATACTCTTTATTGTACACCATATAAATTACATAATATGTAATTTTAAAAGTAAATAATATATATTATATATTATTATTTATTTTTCCAGGAAAATTGGAGAGAGGGAAGGGAAGTCTTTTAACACAGAGAACACAGGCTCATAATAATAATAATATGATTTATTTGATAGTTCCAAAATACTCTTAAGCATTAGTAGAGCCGATGTTTTAATTTTTTTTCGTATTGTTGTCCCATCATTGTATAAATTTATTTACTTAAAGACTTTAAAACTTATAAAAGGTATTCATAAACATGAAATGGTACAGACGCCAGCACATCAAGCTACTAGAATCTGTCAAATTTATCAACTTTATCTCTAAAGCATTAGGTTCAAAGTCGATTGGGAAAATTTGTCAGTTCCGGGTAGCTTGTTGTGCTGGCGACTGTACAATAATATTCTTATAATGGTTAAATTCATCCAAAGCAGACTTCAACACTTTCGATGCTCATCCTTTGTTCTGCATTACGAATATCTCCGATCCACAAATCAACTATTGGTAGTCTGAATACATTTGGGCTTTGTAGTTCTATGATAGTACTTTTCCATTCAGTACTTCCTTTCTGAAATATTAATTATTTATTTTTAAATATTTTCATAATCATCCTATAATGTACCCACTGCTGGGACACAGGCCTCATCTCTGTGAGAGGGAGTGGGCCATCATCCACCACGCAGGCTCAGCGCGGGTTGGTAGATTTCACATGTCTTCGAATTTTTGGTTCTAAGACACGATTACGGTCACGGTTTCCTCACGGTTTTTTCCTTCGCCTTAGACATTTTAAGCTTATGTATAACAATTTTCGATATTACGATATAATCGTTATTTAAATTTTAGATGTTTTGAACGTTGACATTTTACACGTAGGTATTTTAATGTTCGACATTCAAATATGTACCCTGAACGATAGACCTCCTGATCAAACGAATCTTACCTTACAACCGTCGGTAGCTTCTGGTACGGAATAAAAGAAAGGAGATATGGTAGTTGGATGTGGCCCAATCACTATGTCATACCAAGTTAACAATTTCACTGACGAAGACAATTTGTGATTCGAGAATGGAACTGAATCCAGGCAGTGGTATTTCAGTGTTTGACGAACGTGTGTCGATTGCATTCTCAGCCAAATAATTTGCAATGGTGTTATCTGAAATAAATAGACCGAGCAACTTTAGTAAAATAATTATGTAATTATAAAATCTCCACACAATGAGTGCCTGAAGATGGATGGCGCCGCCGAGCCCACCCGACCTGGACGCGTACGAGGGAGGCGCGGAATTAGAGTTCCAGGAAGGACTTGGGGCGTGGCATTTGCCCAGCAGTGGGACAGTATAGGCTAACAAAATAACCAATTATAACCTCCCCGCACAAACTAAGGAAGAAAATGTATAACCTATGTTTAAAGGATCTATTCTATTCAATAAATGGCATCATAAAAAATCACATTTCCTACAATAATTTCGAGCTACTTTTAGCTACGCTTAACTGTGTTGCACGGAAACCTGCGCCTCATTTATCACAATCAGAAGGATTTTGAAAGAAATTCCTAATCCATCAGTCATCATCATCTACCTAACCTTTTCTCAACTACGTTAGGGTCGGTTTCCAGTCTAACCGGATGCAGCTGAATACCAGTATTTAGCATGGAGCGACTGTTAAATACTGTGCTCGCCAGTCGCTTATCGCTTACATACGATGGTATGTAAGCGATAAGCGACTGGCGAGCACAGCGCGACGTGGCGACGTGGCAGGGCCCTGCCACCTCCATATATACTATAATAAGTAATCAGAGTTATGTTTGACCTTTATTAAATATATTAACAATTTCAGTATGAAACCGTTTCGCGTATCATTTATCTGGACCTTTCTCATAACACGCACAACAGTACATTATAGCGGTGAACGATCTCCTCCGTCCTGATAGACCTCTGTGGCGGACTGTCACTATCGTGTTCGTGGTAGCTTGACAGATTAACACTTATGATTTGGGCTTGGTTAAGAGGCCCCGACATGGGCACGATAAGTTAAGATGGCAAAAAAATATAAAAGGTAAACCCTCAATGTAAGCCTATATGCCTATATGTAGCCTATATGTAGGTAAGCCTTTTCAATAACCTGACCCACCCTGACCACACTATTTAATATCTATAGCTATAATACAGGGTGACAGGGACATCGACGCGCAAACTGTAACCATGGATTCAGCACATGAGTTTAGACCCATAGCGTCGAAATTTTACTATGATAATTAAATTTATCTCAATACTGAATTATAAAGTAGTGAGGGGCCTGTGTGGCTAAATAATAACAGCCGCACAAGTCGATCGATCAGGTTAAGCTACGCTTGCCGCGGTCGGTCTGTGGATGGGTGACCATCTAAACATATAAGACCCCTCCGTGCCTCGGAATGCACGTTAAACCGTTGGTCCCGGCTGTCATCCGTGGATCGTTGACAGTCGTTACGGGTAGTCAGAAGCCCGAAAGTCTGACAACCAATCTTACTAAGGAGTATCGTATTACGCAGTAACTGGGTTGTGGAGGTCAGATAGGCAGTCACTCCAAGTAAAATACCGGTATTCAGCTGCATCCGGTTAGACTGGAAGACGACCCCAACATTGTTGGGAAAAGGCTAGGCAGATGATGACTCAACTATAATAAAGTAAGGGTTCGCACGGTTCGCCAACTATTCATTCTACAGACCACCCTGAAGCAACACGCGCTTCTTTCCTATAGTCCAGCACCTAGCGGTAAAAGACGCTACGACCCGGTCGACCGGTCCTGTGATAGACTTACAACTTGTTTCTCTGAACGATTCTTCTGTTTTCTTGGAGCCTACCTCTATAACAAAGTAAACAAAGTTCACAACCTCTTCCCACTCACAAAACATAAGCCATCCATTAAGTTTTTCTTACACAGGTGTAAGAAAAACTTAATGGATGGCTTATGACTCTTGACTATGACACAACCGAAAATCTAGGTACTATTTATCCCAAAATAGTCACAGCATTCTGTTTATATTTTATCTACCACAAGCACATAATACTACAGCATTCATCAAACAGTTTAACACGCACCAACTTTTTCATCACTCACACACCCACACACTCCTCACGAACGCTCCTTCTTATAAATAAAATTGAAAACATTGTCTAGTTTTAGTATACGGGAAACCATAATAAAATTGTATATTTGGGGCGGAGACCTGGTGGCCTGAAATACAGGCTTCGGCTTAGCTTAGGCACCAGTCTCCCACAATATTTTTCTTTAAGCCCATGAGTGGACAATATTGGTTTTTTACCCGACTGCGCGACGCAAAGGAGTGGTAATTTGTTATAAGGATATTGTAGTGAGAAAATAAATTAATATTATTACTTTAAAGTAGTATTTAGAACACAACTTACATTATTGTATAATATTTCTCTCATATCAACTCCTTTTGCGCTCAACCAGTTTAGTCCATTTTTAGACTCATGATTAACCACTGGGGTTCTTGTATTCCTTCTTATACACGTCTCCCGGCTGGTCATGTTGCAGAACACCTCATATGCGTTGTTTTTTGGTCCAAGATAATAATAGCCTGCAACAACGATCATTAACACATAAATGTACAGACGCCCTGCAGGTCAAGCCACCCGAAACTGTAAAATTTTCCCAATCAACCATGAACCTATAATGCTTTCGCGATAAAGTTGAAAATATATTAAAGAAATTTAATTAGCTATAATTTCAGTAGCTTGATGTGCTGGCGTCTGTACTTTAAAAATATATTTTTTATGAAAAGCTAAAGTCGTAGAGACTTTAGCTTTTCAAAAAAAATATATTTTGTTGACCAACGTATTCCAAATAGTGTATCTATATAGCCTCAAATAATTTCCATTTAGCTTTTCAAAAAATATTTTTCAACACTCTAATATAATGAATCTTTTTGTGAACTGTAAATCCTATTTTGGTATAATTCCTATTTTGGCGTTCTAAAAATAGTAAAAAATAATAAATTTATTGAACCAATGTTACATTTATTACCTTAAAATTAACATCGGTCTAATCGGAATCGAAATGTTTACAGAATAACACTACGGCAGTGCTATTCTGTAAACTTCTCACCGTGAAAAGGTGAAGTGAGCTGTCAATAGGTAGTATCAATCCCTAGCATCAGGTGGAATGACAGCTCACTTCACCTTAGTTTTCACGGTGAGATTTTAACAGAATAGATCGGCTGGCTGTGTACCATGACGGGTATAATTTTTTTTCAAGAGTTTACATACTTAATGTCGTCTAAAATTCACCATCTAGAATTTATAAAAAAAAGTATGTAACCTTTACCTAACCTAGACGAGTCGATAGACTCCTCATGAATTCAGACCAATCTAGCCGCTAGGATACTTCTAGGGTACAGACGCCAGCAGGTCAAGCTACCCGAAACTGTCACATTTTCCCAATAAACCTAGAACCTAATGCTTTAGAGATAAAGTTGAAAATCTATTAAAGAAATTTGACAGATTGTAGTAGCTTGATGTGCTGGCGTCTGTACAAAGTAACAAATCCACAATCCCCCAGGGCGTGAACCCCTGTGAGGTACCTAATAATATAAGTTCAATTGACAACTTAAACTTAATAATTATAAAGGCACTAACTCATAAACTAAGCATTCACTTAGAGCATACTTGTAGGTAATTACAGATTTAAGGTATTTAAATAAATACAATTAAATAATAATACATATTATCTGCACTTAATACTTTCGTTGTACAGTTTGTTAAAAACCGGCGGATGCTTTTTTACAAGAGAATGCTCTAGTTTACTAATACCTTTACTAAAGCCTTCTTACCGCTCGTAACGCCCTCTGGTGCCAATTTACAAGCAACTTCTGCTGGCGATTCCTTCGTCCCAAACTCTTTGTCTGCTTCAGTAGTACCCAAAGCTGTAATAATATTTAAAAAAAATGGGAATTGGTTGATTTGTGTGCCCTCTAGTCGATAATAGTGGGATGAAAAGGCTAAAGACAGATGGCGGTGTTTTCAATACAACAACATCGCTACTTCGGCTGGCCGAAGTTGGTAGCGGACTAACTTAATTTGAGTTTAAAATACTAGGTGGCGCTGAAGACACGATATTTAAATAACGCCGTTAAAAAAAAATAATCAGATGATTATTACATATTATATTAGTTGTTGTTAGTTAAAACAGTATTTAAAAACAGAGATGGAGTACCTACGTTTAAAATATTTGTTTAGGCAAATGTGCTGAGGATTTGACCCCTGATAAAATTATACTCACTGTCTTCAGGCAAACTAGCAGGGCAAATCGCAGCTTTTCCAGGCATTCCAGGAGGTCCCATGTAACCCGGGCGCCCACTCGGCCCCGGATATCCCTAAAGAAGGTGCACAAATTAGCCCATTATGGAACAATCATTTTTGGAAAAAAAAACAGAGACAAAAATCAGAAACGTGTAGTTATGGTAGGGATGGGTGGTGTGCGTACAAACCATCAAATTGATGGGACAAACATCGTAATCGTGAAAAAAATTATCAACTGTCTCATAAAAAACTTCAATACCTATTACACCCAAATGTATGGAACAGCTGATATATTTTTCGTTATCCCTTGGAGAAAGTTTATTTATTTATTTTTTAAAACAGCATAAACTATTACAGTTGTTAGATATGATACTAGTAGTCTGTACCACACCTTTAAATATGACCACACCTGACACATTCTTGCATGTCGCCTGTGATACAGGTTTATCCTAATACAGACATCATACTTTGCAATAGCTATATTTTTTCGGAAAATAATAAAGCTTCCGAAAAACAAATTTACTTCCAGCGTTCTGTGGTTGACTGTAATACTAACTAAGCTGTGTTAAAATGAATTACTGAAAAGTTAATACAAAATTAACCGACAAAAAATATTGTATTTAACAAACAAACATGAAGCTTATTCAAATTATAATTCTACGAAAAATATTCTATACTTTTAGTTTAGTGAAATTTGCAACGTAACACGCATATATCTTCTTTAAATCGAAATAGCTAGGTTAGGTTAGAACTGTCACCACATAACGCACACGCCAGAAACATATTTTTGAATGTAAAACCAAACCACACAGCCACAGCGCCACAGTTATAAAATGTGTAAGATTGATTCTAAATTTATAATATAAAATAGGTAAGTTACGATAAAAATGATGACCTGTAGATTTCGGTAAAACGCAATTTAAGCTGGTGGAAAAATATAACGTCACCAAATATTGTATTAATTTTTCGGAATTTTCAGCATTTTATTCGGTCGTTTCTTTATTTGTATTCGCTTATAAGTTGTCGAAATGTTAGTATTTAAAGCAGCAAATTTCATATTTAGAGTACCTATGTCCATATTTTTTTTTTCGGAGCTTTTATTACTACCCTATTTTTTCTAAGGTTAAACTGTATTTTACCAATTTGCACTTTTGAATAAATATTTATTTAAAAAAATATTTTCTGTTGTATACCCTGTATACAGCATAAAATATAACAGGGAAACTTGACATATTCCTTGAAAGGGGCTATACTAGAAGTCATTAGCATCAAATTAAGTCCAGTGAACTAGGGGTCAAAACTGGACCATTTAATCGTGGAAATTGCATAATATGATAAACCCAAGTAATACTTTGCCCAACCTGGGGATCGAACCCAGGATGTTCAAAACATGTTCGTTGTGCTTGCGACTACTACATTGACGAAACAGTATATATTTTTTAATTCAATATAATAAATACTCACTGGATTTCCAGGGGGTCCTCTTAAACCGGGCATTCCTCTTCTTCCTGGGAACCCCTGAAATTATTAACGAGTTTTCAGTATGTAAGTTGTAAAACAAACAAAAAAATATTTAAGCGCGTTTATAAAAACGCAGATACGAGTAAGTATACCTATCTAAAACTGTGTACACTGATAAATAAGTATTGTAACACGACCACACTGTGTGGTCGTGTTACAATACTTATTTATCATAGTACACACGCGGGCACGCTGTGTGGTCGACACAGCGTGCCCGCGTACGTCAGCACGCTCCGCCCACCGAGCCCCACTCAAGCGCACGCCGCGCCGCCGCCAGCACTCCGCGGCTGGAGAGTATTTAAGACCTCACGCGCCGAGATCGGTCGTGCTTAGTGCTTTGATGAGCACGGCGTTTCCTAATAAAAATTCGATCCAGGCGAATCCCTTTTGCTGCCCTCTCCCAGTGACACACACACAGGGGGAGCCCTTAGCGTGTAGTCACTTAATAAATTTTTGTAATAAGCCCTGGCTGGAGGCTTTAAGTTTTCTTAAGGCAACCACAGGATAGACCGGTTAAGTAGTCACGACCTCTCAAGGTCAACTACGAGATGCCATAGTCAAAAAAAAAAAAAAAAGATCGGTCGTCGTTCGCTCGTTCTCATCATACGAGACTTTCTGTTGAACCGCACAATCCGCTACAAAATCGAAGGAGCGCTCTCGTCGCCTCACCCCATCAGAGCAGGAGTCCCTCAGGGCTCCGTTCTCGCCCCTCTCTTATTTACGCTGTTCACTAGCGACATCCCTAAAGACGCTAAGTCCCAATTGGCTCTGTTCGTAGACGACACAGCCATCTATTACACTGGTCGCAGCCATATCCAACTACGACTTCGTCTCCAAACCGCAGTCAATAAGTTGGCTGCTTGGTTCAGGAAATGGCGAATCGAAGTCAACCCCGATAAGAGTCAAGCGGTGCTCTATTGGGATAAAAAGTATCCTATGTGTTATTTATTTATTATTTATTTATTTAAACTTATCGCACAAAAAGGTACAAAGGCGGACTCCTCCTCCTCCTCTCATCCTGGTTATAAACCATCTGTGTGCCAAATATCATCCAAATCCATTCATTAGTTTTTGCGTGAAAGAGTAACAAACATCCATCCATCCATCCATCCATAAAAACTTTCACATTTATAATATTAGTAAGATTTTATGTCAATCAGTTGAGTAAATGACAACTTTTTGACTGTGCAGCTAAAATCAATATAAACTTATTTTTTAGCCTAATGATCAGCATCGCCATACAATGTGGCAATGCTGCCAGCCTTTTGAACACTTTTTCTGCACCCTAGTTGCGTAACACCATGAAAAAATCAGCCTTATTAAATTTCAATGACCCCAAAGCTCTTTTTTAAACACGATAAAAATGAACTCTCCTCTCCGAGCCGGCCTGTGCGAGCGGACCATAGATATGGGATAGAATGTTATGGAGCAGGATGGAACATTTCTATTGAGCGGACACTTATTTTCTTCTCTTTTATTCCGTGCTCTAAGTATGGTGCTATGAAATGTATTTTCTTTCTTTATTTATGTGCTGCCTTGAGCCATAAATCTAAACTATTAGGTACAGTAGCGGTCCAAAGCGGCGCGCCAGTTTCACGAAGCAATAGATTGACACTTCTGTTTAACTTACGACCTTCTTCTAATGAGTAATTCCTATACTTTATAGTATACACACACACACTCAACACACACATTCTCGCATTCGTTTGCAATTACTTTGAATACTTAATCACGGTATTGACTACAGTTCACTTATTCGTAAAATTTTAGGATTATACCCACAGATATCAAAATAAATAAATTATAAGGTAGATGAATGCAGTTAACTTAAAGAGTCATTCAACCGCGACTAAATAGAACGTTGTTCATTGTGGGTTAGCGACGTGTGTTCTATATCTAAATATTAGCGGTGTTGTAGTTCCTTATAAAATGCAAGCAAATTTGAACATTGAAATTAAAGCGAATATTATTGCGCTGCGTAAAATTGGACTTAATATAACACAAATATCTGATGAAACCGGACTGAGTGTAAGTGTAATGATTAAATTATTTTATTAAACAATTTATCTTATTAAAGTAGAACTGCTGATCCTTATTTTTTTAAAACGTTTTATAAAGTCTAAATAGAAGAAAATATAATTCCGAAGTAAATTTATTTACCTAGATTATTGAATGATGGATTAATATAACTATATTAATTCTATAAATATATGTAACATCTCTTGTCATTATAATTTTGTTTCTAAATCGTAGGTAATATTAGTATTTTGCTTAGTAGCCTAACAGTACTCCTTTTTTTTATTTTAGAGAAGTAATTCCATGGCCGGCACGACCTCCTGACCTCAACCCCATAGAAAATCTATGGGGTTTAATCACACAGCGATGGGACGCAAGGAATGAGAGGATTGATGAGCAATTGAAGCTGCATTGCCTAGAAATCTGGGAAAATATAAGAGGAACAGACATAATGTAGTAATATTGTAGGGTCAATGCGCCAGCGTTTATTTGATTGCATTGCTAATAATGGGGGTTATACGAAGTATTAAACTATAAGTTGATTATAGCAATACTAAAATTATATTGTGATATCCGTAATAAGGATTATTTTGAGGTTTAGCTTCAATCTTCTTTTCATAATGAAAATGAATACTTAAGCTATAACCGCAATAAGTCCTAATAAATACGATTTGTTAACTTTGACATTTGAGATAGGCAACTTATGTAGGCTACTACTACTGAGTAATTTAATTGTATTGTGACAAGGAGTCCGCACTTTTTTTATTTACGTGGGTAGATTTGCTAGTTGTAGTTTGTTAAAGTACTCTAACAAACTACAACCAGCAAATCTACCCACACAGTGGTAATTAAAGGACAATATTATTATATTAAATTGAATCTTTGTTCATATTAAATTTACAAAACGCATAATTACGGTGAACCGCTATTACCAGCTGCTTAACTTCAATAAATTGTTCTTTATGAGAAAATAAACTGTTTTAACTAGACGTTTATTTATTTCTAGTTTATAAAATTATAACGAATAAACAATTTGAAATTACTTACTTATAAAACATTTTTATTTTTAACCCCATATTACAATAACAATATAATAATAACAATATAATAACTTATTATTATAGTTTATTAATCTATCGAATAATAAAAAAAAACCGATAAAGATTATTGTTGGAAAAGAAAAATTAAAAATCCCATCTCGAGATTGGAACCCAGACCTATGCGTTCGACAATCTAATACGTAAGACTACTAGCTATCGGTACTTGATGAAATGACTTCAATTTTAGCAATGGTATGAACCAACCAAAGTCATGCGTAATTACGTAGCCTATGTGCAAAAGCGACGGTATGTTTTTTGTTTCGTTCGACGCCAGCCAGTGTGCGAATTCTGAGATGTGCGTTCTGTGTTGATACATCACTACACACAGACGTAGGTACGGACGTTACCGCGCGTTCACAGCAATACAGTCCTTAAGCTGGTGATCAATTAATGACTCTTGACTGTACTCACCGGGTCTCCACGTTCACCTTTTTCAACACGGTCAGTATTTTCGCCCTAAAAAAAACCGTTTATCAATATACAGGGTCAAATTGAATTAGCTAGTGAAACTCCACAGACGTGATCGTATCGAGTAGAATACGGAATGTCGACGCACAAAATATCGATAAATGCTAATACGATGCTACAAAATTGCGAAGCACGTTACGGCGAAAGATTGTCTCTGCGAAGCCACTACACTTCGATGCACGTTACCACGATAGATCTTCACTGCGATACTACTTGACTTCGATGCACATTACCGCATGCATCGAAGTTAAGTAGTATCGCAGTGATAATCTTTCGCGATAATGTGCATCGAAGTCAAGTAGTATCGCAGTGAAGATCTATCGCGGTAACATGCATCGAAGTGTAGTGGCTTCGCAAAGACAATCTTTCGCCGTAACGTGCATCGCAATTTTGTAGCATCGTATTAGCATTTATCGATATTTTGTGCGTCGACATTCCGTATTCTACTCGATCGTATCGATATCACTATTATATGAAATAATAAAGCAATTTGATGTTTTTCTTTTTTGGGTAGTTTTTTTACTTGAAATTTAAGATGAGAAAATCTGTTTTCTTTTATTTTATCAAGTTTAAATTTTTACCGCCACAGACGTGGCGATTCGCGCAAAATGGCCGCCACAGTTGAGCGAATATATGTAGTTCACATAGAGTTGTATGCAATCGCCTATTCGTACTTATATGTATTATCTAAGCGTAGCTTTTTACTAACTTCGTTGGAACTAAGTACCTGTATTTTACATGTGGGGACTGCCTAACTGACTTTCACTTCCCAGTTCCTAGGTACCTAATACCTACGATACGCCTTAATACGACTGGTTGTTATACTTTCAGGTTTTTGATTACGAATAATAAAAAACAAGCAAAAAAAGAAAAAGTTAAGGAGCTCGCAGTTAAGTAATAACAGCGCACAGATCGATCGAAGGTCAAGCTGAGCTTGCTGAGGCTGACCTCAGCAAGCTCAGCATAACCTTCGATCGACCTTTGTCACCCATCCATTAACTGATTAATGGATGGGTGACAAACCATAACATATCGAGACTCCTCCGTGCCTCAGAAAGCACGTTAAGTTGTTAGACCAGGTTGTCAATCTTTGACCGTCGTTACGGGAAGTCACCGAAAGTTTGACAACCAGTCTTACAAAGGGGTATCGTATTACCCAGTAACTGGGTTGTGAAAGTCAGATAAGCAGTCGCTCCATGTAAAGTACTGGTATTCGGCTGCATTTGGTAAGACTGGAAGCCGACCCCAATATATTTGGGAAATGGCAAGGCAGTGGATGACATTAAAAAAATTACTAAATTGAGTATTCTACTTACGGATGAAATGTCAGAAGGTGTTGCTGAAACAAACAAAAAAAAACGTATTGGGTAGTTAATTAATTTTGTTATTTTCTTCGTGTTGATAATGTGGCGTGGCGTTGTTAATTAAATTTTATCAAATTTCAGTTACGTAATTAATAAAATTTATCGGTGTTTGTTAAAACCTCAACTGGCGAACCCCAAAATGTCAAAACGGACAGATTAGAAGGCCAATTCCCGTAATACAAAACGTTCAAAATCTAGTCGCAATCTCATCTCAGCGACAATCAATGTCAAAAACTTGTCAAAAATGTAGGGAAATTTAGAGATATTTTTGACAGACTGAGACTATGATCAGACTGTAAGCATTCTTGAAATTACGAGAATTGCCCCTTTGGTAACGGCCTAGATGTGGTGGGAACCCGTTTTGGGTATACTTGCGCTGAAACCCCGATTTCTCGCTATTTTCTATGAAACCCGTTTAAAACTGCGGCTGTTTTTTAATCTACAGCGTGGCGCTTTAATGGCGACATTAATTTAACACACGTATACGGTTACGCGTTTTAGTTTTATGAATATATTTTAATTTAATTAAACATTAATATTTATTTATTTTTTAAAACCAAGCAACTTTCTTTAAGCAACCTGACTTAAAGAACTGAAACGCAGGGGTCATTTGCCGGGGTCACGGATCATAACATCGCATCAATGTAATTAAAACAAATAACGTGCAAAGAGAAGGCGAATTGAAGGAAAGAGAAAGAGCCCTATGTCGGCAAGTGGCCAAGTTTTTACACACGTTAATAGAATCTAGGTTTAGGTACCTTAATTCTAATTTTTTTACGAATTTATTGTTTAAAATCTTTTTAGTTTCCATAAAATGTTTATATACTTAGATTGAAACGTCTTTTATTCTATTTTCAAAATTTAAATAAAAAATAAAAACAGGCGGCAAATTTTTAGTAAATTCATTACCTTAAGGAAAATTAAAATTGTTTTATTAATATTAAATATTTAAAAGAGATTAGATTGTTTTTCGTTTTTAATTTAACGTGCCGTTTGAGCTTTAACAGTCACGTCGTCATTTGAGTCAAGATGAAATGTTACGAGCCGTGGGCATGTTAGAAAATGGTGCTATTCAACGTGTCGTTGCTGATGCCCTACACACCAGCCAAAACGTGATATCAAGGTTGTGGTCACGTTATCGCAGTATGTGGCTAAACGGCACACGGGTAGATATCGTGTTACTATACAGAGACAGGATCAATATCTCTAAAAAAACGCCAGACGACAACCCCATATCACAGCGATGCAACTAGTACAAAGGCTCCAGGAGGACCACCAGCTGCTGGTAAGCGACCAAACCGTGCGAAGGAGGTTGCATGAAGTTGGTCTTTATGCTCGAAGACCGCGGTCGTCGGCTACCAAGGGAGGGTCGGGAGCATTTACCATGGAGTGACGAACAATGGTCTTTGGTGCTGTTCACCGATGACTCTCAGTTTGGGTTTCATCCGGATTCACGAAGAATACGCGTTTGGAGAACTCCAGGGAGAGTTAGCCGTCTACGGCACCCTCAGGATGTCCACTCATACCAAGGCTGGACAATCATGGTGTGGGCAGGAATGCGTCTTGGCGGACGAACCCAGCTTGTTTGGATCCAAGGCAGCATGACTGCACAAAAATACCACGAGGAGGTAGTAGAGCCTTTTATTGTCCCACACAGAATCCAAATGGGCCAGGAATTTCTACTCATGCACAATAATGCTCTTTCCCATACGGCGCGTCTGGTGTCGGCCGCTCTCCGACCCCTCGATATTCAAGTTTTGGATTGGCCTGCACAGTCGCCCGATTTAAATCCTATCGAGCATGCCTGGGACATGTTACAACGAAACGCTTTGAGAGATTTCCCGCCAAATTCGACGATGGAACCACAACTTTACGAACACAACAACGTAGGACCACATACCGCAGCAAGACTAATTTTAAATATGAACAATCAATGTCGATGTGTAATTAATGCAAGAAGTGGCAACACTGATTATAAATAATTAGATTGTATAAGATTTTTTCAATTTTAATTAAAATTAATAGTTTTATAAGCAGAAATGAAGTTATTTTAACATAGGTACTAATTTTCTACGGTGATTAAAAAAATTAACATTTATATTAAAAAAAAACACGAAATGTTTTAAAAGACCTTAAAATAACCTATCATTTTGCCATTTACTACCTACATCAGGAAATTCCTCATAGATATTTGATGAAATATAAAATATCCCTAGATTCAGTTGATGTGTGTATATTATTTATTTTTTAAGTAATATATAGTGCATAGCACTTTCCTGCTAGCAACATTAGTAAAACGGTCTATAAAATGGAACCTAAGACAGTTTAGGGTTGGGAGTTTGTATTTTTATCATTTCAGCTAAAGGCGGAGCAAGTCACAAGCCAAAAGCCAAAAGTCATTTATTCAAATTAGGCTGAGAATCAGCACTTTTCGAACGTCAAAATGACAAAAGACAGTCCCCAAAAACGCCCGCCCTTCACCTTCACAAGTGCAACGTAATGTCGTAGTTTTTGTTTACAAGATATTTAGTAGTTAGGAAAACCACTTTTGAAAAAAATGGCCGTTTCCTTTGACATTGAATTTTAAGGGAATGTAATATAATTGACAGAGTTCTTATTTTTGACGGTTCTTTGTCGTTTGTGGGTAAAAGTATGTTCAGTTTGTCAAATAAAATTGTAATTAGGTATAACGAATAGTTTTCGTCACTTGAAAGTTGGTGGATACGACTCTTTGGAGGCTACATAACACCCTGATGACCATTAATTTGTAGGCCGCCATGTTGAATTTCAATGTCTTCATATTCTATGAAAACAATAGGTACCAGTGTGTGAAAAAAATCGTCGCGATAAAAATACGCACGGGCTTATAAAGGGAACTCTTGTGCACAATTTAATGCTTACAGGCCACGCAGGCACTGCATTTTCGGTCAGTGAATAAATGAATTTAAGACTTTTAATAAATAGGAAGACTTTTAGGACATACCTGAAGCATTTTGAAGTTCAAGAGTAATAAAAACTAATAAAATGCATGACAATACTTTGACGTCCATTTTTTCAATCGTCTTCAGGCACACTGAAATAGGTAATAAAATAATATTTATTTTATATTGTAGATAAGCATGGTTTTCCTTGTTATATACAGGGTGAATGTGGATGGATTGACCAAGCGTTAATTTGCAGCAAGTTTATGGGTAGCTAGGTCCAAACTGTAAGTTTATATATGAAAGAAAGAAAGAAAGAAAATACGTTTATTTGCGGTGAACATGACGCAAAAAAGAACATAAAACACAAAAAAATAACAATAAGAAATGGTTGGGGGAAACATGCATCACATCCAAGCAAAACGGCTATCGCTCAGCTTAATGCTGCGACCCTATGCAAGACAGAGGCCCAGCGCTGGTTTTCAGCGACAGCCGGCACCGACGCGACGTAATGACGTCGACCAAAATATCCAAAGACTTCAAGACCAAATTATACCTGTGACTAAAACTGTTACTGTTTAGGTAAGTAGATTAAAAACTATTTTATCGTCATCATTTATTACTAACTTCTGCTCACGACTTTGTCCGCGTGAAATTTCTTGCTTTCCAACCCATCGCGTCGCAGTAAATGACAACTTTTTGACTGTGCAACTACAATCAATATGAACCTATTTTTTGGACTAATGATCAGCATCGCCATACAAAGTTGCCACTTTGCATGGCGATGCTGATCATTAGTTCTTCACTGAGACTTAGACTTAGAGACTGGCAGCATTGCCATCAGCAGCCAGCATCTTTTGGGCACTTTTTCTGCACCCTAATTGCGTAACATCATGAAAAAATTAACCTCATTTCAATGACCCTAAAACTCTTTTTTAACCCTGTCCGACCCATCGCGTCGCATCACATCGCCCGCCCGTGATATTGCTTCGTTCTCGCTTAGCGTTCGTTCTGATTTTTTTTTCCTTTTTTCTCGTCTCCTAAAGGTTGGAGCGCTGTTAAGCCTACTTCAAAAATATTTTTTCAAATCTGACTCCGACGAAACAAAACAAAACAAACTCTCCAACTTTACTATATTATGGCCTTCGATCAAATCAGTCGCTCAAGTGGCCACGTTTGCACACACGTAAACGTCTACATTTCTTAGAAAAAAGTTTAATAATATTAACAACTTCAGTTTATTATTATAAACCTTAATGCTTAAACATAAAGTTGAAATTACCATTGCAAAATATATTTAAAATGTCGCTTGAAAATAAAATCATTCTATTTTTAAATTTTCAGTCATTTATTCTAAAATTAAACTTAAAGTCTAAGTAATAAGGTTAAAAACATACTAATTTGAAATAAAACCACAAATGTATTTTGTGGTCTTATTTTTCGGGCCGTTTTTGAAGCGCTTATCGGGAATCTAGTACTATTATTGATCGAAGATTATGACATAGATTACTTTAGCAGGACATTCATTTGGTGGTTTGATAAATTACATGGGGAATTATATTATATTATGATAAATTATGCTTTATTTATTTAAATATTGGTTGTAAAAATCACTTTTGCATGTCAAAGAAACAATAATATTTTAAAATTAGAATAATCGGATATAAAACCAGTGCGTTGTCATTCAGCTTGATTTGACGCATGCGCAATGGCCTTACACGCATACATATATCAGTCAGAGGATGAAGATGAAAATGGAAAGTGTTGACCACAAAGTAGGTGTTACCATTCTGTATATTTTACATAGCTTTAGCCACTAATTACTAGGTATATACTGTACAAATAATCCATTTCCGGTCCAACATAGGTAAGTTAATTAATACTTGAATAACATTGTTATCTTAATTCTTATTATTAACATTAATGCTTGAATTTATTATACCTAGAATCAGCATTGCCATACAACGTGGTAACGCTGCCAGCCTTTTGGGCACTTATCCCATTGACAGCGATGCGGACGAATTTTTTGATGCCCAATGAGCTCCTGCCTTTTTCTTTATTTTTTATTATAATATACTTGTATATAATATATACATTTTAGTGTTAGCTTGTAAAAATAATAATTTCTCTTTTATATAATGTTCAAATACATTTACCTACCTAGTTCATTATTGATAATACACAACCAACCCCAGGACTAGGGTAGGTTGACCACACAGGCTTTGGGTAAGGTAACTTATACCTGCAGTAAGGTGTGTAATCATGATCAATAAGCCTAAAGACACAACTTAAAACGATTCTAAAGTTTGAACGTTTACAACAAACATATTTATTTCTTTACTAGCTGCGCTCCGCGGTTTCAGCCGCATACGTTTCGACCCCATGGGAATATCGAGATAAAAAGTATCCTATGTGTTAATCTTGATTATAAACTATATTTCTGGTAAATTTCATCCAAATCCGTTCAGTTGTTTTTGCGTGAAAGAGTAACAAACATCTATCTTTCCATACAAACTTTCGCGTTTAATGTTAGTAGGATTTATTGACAGTTTCATATCTTATTTTCATGTTTTTCTTTTAACGCTTCTTTTGTCAAAAGTAACTTTGTGACCGCAGTGGTGGTCCAGTGGTCACGGTCGCAACTTACGAGTTGCAGGTCGTAGATTCGAACCCAGACAGGCGCTTTACTTTGTGTAAATTATATCATCGCCACTGACTGCCCTCAAAATAGTGAAGGAAAACATCGTGAGGAAACCGGCATGTCCTAGAAATTCGAAGACATGTGGCATCTACCAACTCGCACTGAGCCCGCGTGGTGGATTACGGCCCACTCCCTCTCATGGAGAGGAGGCCTGTGACCCAGCAGTGGGAAGGTTATAGAAGGGAAGGATATTAAGATCTCACTTTTTAAGGCGTACTGCCAAACTCTCTACACGAGCAGCCTGTGGTTTTGCTATACACAGAGATCGCTCAGTGCCTTGCGCGTTCAATATAATAATGGGTTCAGGATGTTGCTGGGGCTGCCCCGTTTCTGTAGTGCATCTAGCATGTTTGCGGAAGCTTGCGTTGATGGCTTTCATGCCATCATACGCAAGAGAACCGTCTCCTTACTGCGCAGAGTGTGGGGCAGCACTAATAGCATCCTGAACGTAGTCGCTGACAAAGTCGACTCAACAGTAATGCAGGCTTTCATGCGGGTTCTAGTTAGACAGTGTTAAATGTATAACTGACCCTGCATATACAATAGGTAACAAATGTAATGATGGCAATTGACTAACGTTAATTCATTGGTTAATTGTTAATTATTGTATTAATTTAATTATTGTAACACTTTTTTTTTCCTTTACTAACATACCTAGTTCTTAAGCAATTTGTATTACTAACCAAATATGGACATTGTCCGATATAAATGATATTATTATTATTATTATAGGTTGAGTATGTATGTATGGGTAACTTAGTGACAAGCTTTTTCTATAACAGCAAGCTGGGCAAGCTCGTTCCACCGTAGATCTCATGCCTCTTTGCTGGATTGAGGTCAAGAGTGAGCCTATTGTCAAAAAAAAAAAAGCTCTTGGTCGACCTTCTCTTCTCTTTTGACCGACTCCAAATAAATTGGGACTAGGGCTGGAGAATGATGATGGTGTATCAGTATAAATCAACCTGCTCCGCAAAAAGTTTTTTTTTTGGGTGGGAAATCATCAAATAACCTCTCCCGCTCTGGGCTGAGCGGAAGGGCGGGTTAGAGTTTTACTGACTAAAACCCCTTGTTCCTTCAGATGCCTGTGCCAGGGGTCACGGTATCTCTTTCGAACAACCCGCAGCCCTGGCAGGCATCGGCCCTAGCGGACCCCGTCAGTTCGTGCTAACATCTATTTGAGGCGCGCGTGGAAGACAACGCGCCGTCGACCCGGGCCTGGTCCTTACCAGGCGGCGAGCTGCCCATTACTCGCCGCCCGCAAGCACGCGCCTACGGTGGCGGTGGTACGGGGATTCGGCTGTTGACTCCCGTCCAGGGACGTCCGAAGGGGAGGCGTCTTCTGCGGCGACTAGGGGCGTGAGGCTCCGCAAAAAGTTAGTCAACCAGCCCCTAACAACGCCATTTTAGTCTGCGATTACCTGGCTAACCTAACACTGGCTTCTGTTTGAAAATAGCACTGTGCTGTACAGGATTACTAGCAACCTCTCACGACTATATTACTAACCTCATAAACAACAACTTTTGTTCTATGGCTTTTATTAATTCATCAGACTTTCATAAAAAAATAAAAATATATCAATTTAACGAATTGAAATATTCGATTTTCTGTTACGAACTCTACGCGAAGCAAAAGAAAGCGCTAGTAAGGTAAACAAACACAACGAAATCTTAAAGGTGTGTTTTTGGTAAATAGGTAGGTATGTATTGTGTTTGGTAAAAAGGTATGTAGAGGGGCCCGTGGTTAAATAATAACAGCCGCACAGGTCGATCGATCAGGTTAAGCTACGCTTGCCGCGGTTGGTCTGTGGATGGGTGACCATCTTTACATACCGAGACCCCTCCGTACCTCGGAAAGCACGTTAACCCGTTGGTCCCGGCTGTCATTCGTGGATCTTTGACAGTCGTTACGGGTAGTCAGAAGCCCGAAAGTCTGACAACCAGTCTTACCAAGGGGTATCGTATTGCCCAGTAACTGGGTTGTGGAGGTCAGATAGGCAGTCGCTCCATATAAAATACTGGTATTCAGCTGCATCCGGTTAGACTGGAAGCCGACCCCAACATAGTTGGGAATAGGCTAGGCAGATGATGATGAGGTATGTATTGTGTTTTGTAAAAAGTCATAGAACAGAAGTTGTTGTTTGTTGTAGTGTTTTCCCAATAACACTGTATAGTCCACGATTATTAGGCAAACTTTTGTATTAGGTAGGTACTTGAAAAGTAGTTCATCATAAATCTGTAGGATTTGCAGCAAAAAGTATTCCATAGAAAAATTTCACTTTCGAATATGATAAATCAAAAACATGTCAACACTATTAAACGGCTTGTGACAGCGATGTCATTATGCTTCGCACAATATTGTGAATGTTTTTTGGCATTTATACCCCATTAGGTTAACCGTTTTTTGACAGCTGATTCCAGATTACGTAAAAGTTAACTTTAAAATGCGTAATGAAATAAATATATAAACTGCCTTATCTTATTGAATTAATTATTCGAGCGCTCTCTCTCGCACACAGCTTGATGTCTCGTTGTACAACAGAGAGCGCGCGAAGTTTAGTTCACGACAGAGTTGCTTTAGTCTTTCATTTGTGAAATTCACCCTAAGTTACCTACTATTTACTAGCGAGTACCATACACCTCTGCTTACCCGTTCGGCGAGTTTTCGTTTGTCACAATTTGCTCTCTCCTTCCCACACAACAGCAATCGGCTACACGTGGAAAACGGAGACGCCTCGGCGACAGCTGCTAGTGATGGTATCCTCAACAGGTTCCTTACTAACCCAAGCTGTGTTAGTAAGGAACATGTTGAGGATACCAGAGATTGTCACTGGAGTCAAGCGAGTAAACAGTGACGCTATTTACTCGTAGAAACTGACGGCTCGTGGAAATTCTGATTGATGCAACCTTTTTTATTTAGATTTATGTTTTTTTTTTCCTCTTTTTACATGTCGTAAAAAAGAAATGTCAGTTGTGTTAGCGACTCGTAATTTTATTGACCTATATTATAATACAGTCCACATTTTTGCCTACATTGTTGGTCCTATCTCGCCGTAAGATGAACACGAGATCCAAAACGAAGCAGCTGGCACAGCTCCGGGATACTGGCGAAATGCATTTGGAGTCGAATACGCCCATCGTAGGTGGCGGTCGGTCCCCTGATTCGGACCCCTTTATGACCGAAGCCACGAGTACACCCGCGGCCGTCGATCCGGTCCCCGTAGCATCTCACCAGAATCTCACTATTTGCACTGGACGTGCTCAATCGAGTTCTAGATCTGACGGGCAATTTTCGTAATTTTAAGAACGTTCACATTCTGATCTCAGTCTATCTATCAAAACTACGTCTAATTTCCCTACATTTTGACAAGTTTTTGACATTTGTTTGTCGCCGAGATTAGACTGCGACTAGATTTTGAACGTTTTAAATTACGGGGATACGGGCCCTGGTGTGTTAGGTTCCTCACTGTCATTGCCACTACAAAGGTACGTAAGTTGACCGCAGAGGCACTTTTAGCTAGAAGAGCGCTGGAACGGGAACAACAACTGCTGCTATGTGAGCAGCGTTTGCAAGAATATTATTTAGCACCTCCTTTAAAACTATCAAGTGCGGGTCGTATTCGCTGACTGATAGATTTGGATAAGACTTGTCATAGCCGGTGTAGCAACTGATTTTTTTTTATAAAACTTATTTAGGAATGAAACAATAGCGCGATGCAACTGACGCTCAGCGCCATCTATCGACATTTCTATGGAGTTGTTCGAAATTTTCGAGTCTAATACAATTGGTCAACTATTACCTACTCGTAAACTTTCAAAGCCCACTTAAGTGTGATAGTTTTCCTTTTAACTTCGATATAGGTACTACTGCCGTGACATTTGAATTTCTAACTACAACCGTTTAGTTGGTAGAGGGGGGGGGGGGGACGTTTGACTCTAACGAAAATTTGTACTTTAAAGCTTGATAAGTCACGAACGGTTTACTTAATCTAAAAATGGTCTTCCCAAACCCTTAATATTTTTGAAAGACCTATCCAACGATATCCCACACTACGGGAAGGACAAAAAAAATAATTATCATCCCCACTTTAGATGTAGGGGTACCCTAAATTTTTTTTTTTTTTAATTTTATTTTACCACTTTTTTGGCGTCCATAACGTGTATACTCATGCCAAATTACAACTTTCTAGTACCAATAGTTTTTGAGCTAAACCGCGGTCAGACAGACAGACGACATGGCGAAACTATAAGGGTTCCTTGTTGACTACGGAACCCTAAAAAAATTAAAGGACAAAGTTATTGCTGCAAACTTGCGAAAGGAGGGAAATTGAAATAAAACATCGTAAATAAAACTATAAATATAATTCAAATTCAAAATATTTATTTGCCAGAAAATACATTGTTCAACAAGGGAAGATCTCAGGCTGAGGCTACATTAGGCCGCGACGCGACCTGCGACACATGAGCGATTAAAACAAGCAAATGAATGCTCACGTATATGGCTACACCGTACATCAAATATTACTAGCGATCTTTGATTTCTTTATGCAATAGGAACAACATTACTGATATCACGGCATCGGCTACATCAACATATGAGCGAAATTGAAGCGAATTCATTAGAAAATTTCGCTTGTAATGTAGCCATACCATGTTTTTCTCGTTTCGCTCTTCCAGTCGCATCGCAAATCGCTGCCTACTGTAGCCTCAGCCTCAAAGCCTAAGAGTTATTGTATTCTGTTGTGTGTAATGTTTTTATTCATCGGAAGCACAATTCAACACTTTCGATGTTCATCATCTTCTGACCCTCACGAATATCTCCGATCCACACATTGTAAATTGGTACTCTGAATACGTTAGAACTTTGTATTTCTATGATAGTACTTTTCCATTCAGTACTTCCTTCCTGAAACATTTTATAAAAGAGTTTTGGTGAGATGAAATCCGCTTGTCCGACTAACATTACACAATATAAGGAAATAATACCAAATAATATTGGTGAAATTTTAATGTATTTAAATTCGTAATAATGAAAAGGAACTAATGGAGGTAGGTGTTTTAGAGGTCCTCTTTACCTATGCGTAATAATAAAATAATAACGAAGTCACACCTGTACAGACGCCAGCACATCAAGCTACCCGAAACTGTCAAATTTTCCCAATCAACCTTGAACCTAATGCTTTAGCGATAAAGTTGCAAAGCTTGATGTGCTGGCGACTGTACATGGAATATTTTTGAAAAAAAAGTATTTGCTACGAGTTGAACAAGCCTGATGCCGAAAATTGTTTTTTTTTCGTTTGTCTGGATGTATGTTCCGGATTGGCGTCTAAACCACTGGACCGGATTGGGATGAAATCTGGCACGCAGATAGTTTATAATCTGGATTAACACATAGGGTACTTTTAATTCCGGTTGTAGGTTCCCGTGGCATATTTTCCGACAACCACGTGGGCGAAGCTAGTCTTTCTTACTAATATTATAAACGCGAAAGTTTGTATAAATAATAATAATAAATAATATGAATGGATGCATAGAAATGTTAAAAACAGGATGGATGTATCCTGGATGGATGTTTGTTACTCTTTCACGCAAAAACTAATACACGGATTTGGATGAAATTTGGCACAAAAATAGTTTATAACCAGGATTAACACATAAGATACTTTTTATCCCAATTTTCCCACGGGAACGAAACTTATGCGGGTGAAACCGTGGGGCGCCGCTAGTCAAGATATTATTAAAAACCCTAAGCTGATTTTCTGAACTACGACACTTACAAGGCATTCAAACGTATCTTACCTTACATTCGTCGGTATCATCAGGTACAGAATAAAAGAAAGGAGAATCGATACTCGGGTATGGTTTAATCAATAGATCAACAAAAGTCATCAATTGTACTGATGAAGTCGGATTGTGTCTAGAATATGGAACTGAGTTCAGGCAGTTGTATTTCAGCGTTTGACGAGCGAAAACTGAGTTTAATCTTAGCCAATGTATTTGATCCAATATCTGAAACAAAACGAATAGATGAACAATTATTATTAAGATTTAACTTATTGTTACCTACGCAGGATTAAACAAAAATAAAAAAGATTTGATGCTTTTTTCCTTGGTGTCAATGGGCTATATTCCCAGTCGCCACTCAGTGGCAACTGGGAAGTTATTGGCCCCACTTCAAATCGTTATACACTGCAACGTAGTTCGCCCACCCCCCTTCATCGTTGTCTGTCTTCGGCCGCGATGAGAGGGTTGGCGGTCAGACTTTTCCAATGTGATTTTATTAGTAGATAGGTGATATTATTAGGGACATACAAACAAAATTCCCTTTATCGCAGTTGCTTTTAATCATAAAATTTGTTGTAAATTCGTATCACAGATAATTGTATAATAATTGTATGTCAGTATTTACAATAATTAAACTACCTAACAAAAGCTAATCATCAATCAGTCACAGATATTCAAATTACATATCTTCTTCTATACTTATAATAAATCTGTAGAAGTGAAAATTCTGTACATTGAAAATATCAAAAAAATAAATGACGGGGGGTGTTACTAGACCGACACCGAACCCAAAAATGTGATTAAAAAAATTTTTGTCTGTCTGTCGGTCTGTCTGTCTGTCTGTTTGTTCAGGCATCACGCAAAAACTACCGGTTCGATTACGATGAAACTTGGTATAATTATTCTTTAATATCCTGGGCACCACACTGGGTACTTTTTATCCCGGAAAAGTATATACAATAAAAAACAAACTTAATTTTGCGATTCGATCCCTAGACCCATTACTGTGTCAACCGCAAATAATAAGTTTGTCGTAGGTTACGTCACCCGCAGTGGAGTTCATTTTTATTCCTTTTAGTTTTTAGAGTTATTTAGGTTTATTTTCATATAAGTCGTAGGTATAGATTTTAATTTTAAAGTATAGGTAGCATATTTGATAGTGTACGTAGTGACCGTAGGTTATTTTATAATACTGTTAGGTAGGATTAGTCATTCGTATAGATATTAGTTTTTAGGGATTTTGCTTATTTATTGAGTTTAGATTAGTTATCATCAGAAATAGGTTTATTTAGGTAGGTATTTAATTTTCTGTTATTGAGTTTTTTTTTTTTTAATTAGGTAGGTACTTAGGTAAAGATATCATATAGGTACCCTCTTAATCACCACTAATGAGACACAATTGGTTTTCTATTATTATTAGCCACAAAGGGCCCGCGAGATAGATGGCATTCTGGGGAAGCACATACATTTTATCCTGTTAGCACGTTCCCGTGGGATAATTTCCGACATCCACGCGGGCGAAGCCGCGGGCAGAAGCTAGTTTTCAATAATTATGTATTTTCAATAGTAATGTTTTATCAATGAAATTACCTTTACCTACATGTTCTTAAAATTTTGTATATAAACGCTTAAAAATGTTAATAGTAAAAATAATCTGGGTTGGCGATCCACGCCGCAGTGTACAGCGATTTGAAATGGGGGCAATAACTTCCCAACGTCACTCGGTGGGATTGGGAATTTTATTCCCGATTGCCACCTGGTGGCAATCCATGTGGGGGCGACTGGGAATATACCGTCAACAGCTGCTGGTAGTATTGTTACTTGAAGTATGAGTATTTTATCGTTTTTAGATATCAATCCCCATCACGTCTGCAGAGTTTTGCTAGCTAATTTAATTTGACCCAATATATATCAATGATTCCCCCGATGAATGATTCTTATCCGGGCATAAGTCACCGTGGCCTACTTGGAAAACCTTCTTTATTCTTTCTTTCATTTTCTTTTTTAAAAAAACGTTGCCCCACTCTAGGAATTTCTCCTGTATCGTGGGTGCGTTTACCTTAAATAGACTTCGTCCCAAGTAGGCCTCAGCAAGGACAACCTCTACAAGGGGGGTTCACGGATGGACCTCCGGTGTGTATGCGGTGTCTCTCCACAGACAATGGCTCACCTCTCAATCTTGCACCGCATGCCCTGTTACCTGCACACGTAAGGATCTAATGGCTGCGTCGGTGAATGATATCCGCGTTGCTGAGTTTTGGGCCAAACTAATTTAAGAAAAAAACTATATTTTTGCCATCGACACGCTAAGAGGAAGAACAGTTTGGAATTTTCTAATCTATTTCTATTTTCTTCAGTGGTTTCATCAGAGGTAGCGCAGATGTATTCGGACGCAGGATTTGGAGCACAAAAGATAGGACAGGAGGTGAGACATAGTGTGCGGCACTGGTCCAAATCCTGTAGTTAACCATTTTGTTGAGATAACCTCACTCTGCCAGATTGAAATGACATCGTTTCACTTGGGTTTGGAGTCGGTTCCCTGCCTTTCAAGAGGAGCACGAAGGTTAGTTTTCACCACGGGGAGATGCTCACCTGTATATCTTTGAAAATACGTATGTAAAAACCTTGCAATATTGTTATGATTAATACCTATAACTTACATCATCATATAATATTGCTTTCATATCAACTCCCACTTCGCTCAACCAGAAACCTGCTTTTTGTAAATCGTAATTCAGCACAGGGGTCGCTTTACCTCCTCTAATACACGTTTCTCCGCTTGTCATATTGCAGTAAACTGCAATTGCTTTATTTTTTGGCCCCACATAATATGTTCCTGTAACAGATATAATTTAAGTGTAATGAAATGGACATTCAACATGAGGTATTACCTCACGTCCTAACCAAAAGCCACAGTCGCGCGAACACGTGCCCTCTGTCCACCGAACAAAAAGTGACATATGAACGCAACTATCGCTCTTGGTTCGGGCGCGGCCTAAGTATCACGCCTTGTTTCTTCGAAGGATTGGGCAGAAGTTTTTTCCTAGTATATATCTATAGTATACCCACATATCGCCAGTTATGTTTCATTATCGTCCACAGCCCGACTTCATCCACCGCTGAGCAGAGGGCTCTATTTTCATGTACCAATGCCCGTGGTCCTGTGAGTTATGTTTAAGTCCTATATAATATCAATCAGACACAAATCCAAACTCCAGCCTACTACTGAGAAATTCCAGGTAAAAGAACCCAATAACACTTTGCCCCACCCGGGAATCGAACCTAGGACCTCATGCTCAGCAGTAGCGCTTGCGACCACTAGACCAACGAGGCACTCATATTTTTTTTATAATGATGTTCTAACTGCTGGGACACAGGTCTCCTCTTGGTGAGAGGGAGTGCGCCGTAATCCACTACGTGGGCCCAGTGCGGATTGGTAGACGTCACATGTCTACGAATATTTGGTTCTAAGAGCATGTCCTAGTTTCCTCACGATGTTTTCCTTCACTGTTTTGAGAGAGTGTCATAGGATATTTTAAACAAGAAACGCGGGCGCAGTAGAAAACAGAAGCTAGTATTCTATACTGATTCCTACTTACCGCTTTCAGTACCAGCCGGTGCTTGTTTACAGGGAACTTCTGCTGGCGATTCAAAAGTACCGAAACCTTTTTTTGGTTTATTTGCATGAAAAGAAGAAGACACATACCACCAATTAAAAAGTAATTTATGAAATAAAATAAAACTTATTTCAGCTTTTTTATAGGCATTAAAACTACGCTATGAGTGTACGCAGTATTTTTAAACGAAACTTGAAACTTACTTGGATTAGAAGGCCGACTGCAATCACAAGTACCAGGAACTCCTGGCAGTCCCATTTCACCGGGCATACCCGGCCATCCCGCTGCACCCTACAGAAAGTACACAAAATTACGTAATTAAGTAGGTACTAGTACAAGCAAAACAAAATTGGGTTGGTAGTTTTGGAAAAAGAAGTAGATTCATTTACTTTTTTTTACTCGCCCGAAATATTATTTTTCATATTTACTCAAAAACATTTACTGGATAAAATATAAATAATAATAATAATACATTTATTTCATAAAAAGGAGATTGTAGTACATGAGGCATACATAAGGTTACTCATATATATTTGTACCATGTCAAACACAATATAATAATAATTGGCAAATGTCTAGACTTTATTGCATAAAGTTCAAAATGTGCCAATTGCCTGATACGTATTTCTGGAGTTGTCACAAATAAATTGACTTCGTGCGAATCGCCTACAGAAAAAAATATATTATTGAAAATGTAGATTCACCCGTTTCGGGCGAGTAAATTCGTGCGAATCAACCAATAAGCCTACTATACACTTACTTACTTATTACTTACTACACTTACTTGCTTATTGCTTGCTTACTATACTTGCGCTGAATATCAGCGCACAGATTATAATTTCAGTATTACTGATACCCGGCTGATGAACCTCTTGGTAATGTTCTTCAGAAAGATCAGGGGCTTACCATCAGCTTTTATAGCGGGGCAGAAGTTGAACTGCACTATTTTTTTGTACTTAGGCGCTGTCTCCACGAGCGAGAGAATCGCGACGAGTCCGCCCTTATATCGTCGGATAATCTCCACGAACGAGCGATAATTCCGCCGCGTATCGTCGCGAGTCGTTACGGAATCGCGGCGATTCCGCGGCGACTCGTAACGGTATCGCCGCGTTTCCTTGACGTCACGTTGCGAAAGAAGGAATTCAGTTACGTGCCAGACGAGAGCGAAATAAGTAGTGTCTCAGTCGATAATATAATTCTTTATTATGGATATAGTGTTGTGGGGTGCTTCTGCAAGTACGCTAGTGAATATGCAGTTATTGTTATTGTTAAGAATGGAAAAAAAGTCGTCGAAACGTCTTTGCTTAACGAGAGGCAATGCTGAAATGACGCTGCGTTTGACAGCGCGCCCGCCGCGCGCTCGTCGCGAGAGCGCCCCGAGCGCGCGGCGGTCGCGTTGCTAGTCGCGGCGGGCTAGCAACGATGTAACATATGACGTTTTGCGTGCTCGTTGCCACTCGTCGCATCGCGGCGATAATATCGCCGTGTGGAGACGGTTCCATAGAGAGTGTATAGAAAAACGTGGCACGGCGATAATATCGCCGCGATTCTCTCGCTCGTGGAGACAGCGCCGTCATAGAACAATAAAGCAGGGCAGTTCAACTTCTGTCCTGCTATTAGAGCTGGTGGTATGTATTACCAGCTAGAAGAGAGCTTGACGTGAGGTGTCATTCAACCTGTTGCTGACAGCTCACTTCATGCTTCCTTCACCTAAGTTTTCACGGTGAGATTTCTAAGGATCCGCAGATGTATAAACGTAAAAGGAGTATGACGTAAGGATCGCAGCAGTTGGCGTTCTGCAGTGTCCGCTGAGCAATATGTGTATGATCACACTGACTGGTAACTAGACTTTGGAATTCTCGGCAGAACGTGATAGGAAAGATAAAATGTAACTGTTTGGTTATTGCCTAACCAATGAAAATGATCTAAAATTACTTACTGGAAATCCTTGGTCTCCTTTTCTACCGGGCGGTCCTGGCATTCCAGGGTAACCCTAAAACAAAAGCAATAATCGGAAATCAATGTACTGTTTGTATGATTTTTCATCCCAGTGACGCAGTGGCGTGCATTGCATATAGGCATATAAGCAGTGCCTACCTCGATAAATCGATAAACCATAAGCCTGTCAATTACATTTTAGTGTGTGTGCCCCACATTATGAAACTCACTAATTTATCATACCTAACAAAAAACAAAATCTTCATACAAACTCGCGCGGCAGTAGGCAGTCGCCAGACGGCCTACTCGGCTCCCGTACTATTCGCAAATTGTCATTGGTCTTTACTAATTCCTGCCTACCTATTCTGAAAACCAATGCAACGCCACTGCAGTGACGTTTGTAGCCATAAATAAAACAGCCATTGATTACTATTACAAAAAGTACTCACCGGAAATCCTGTGTCACCCTTTTCACCACGCTGCATAAAAAACAAAAATGGTTTGTTAAAATATAACACGTGTCTGAAATGTGGCCAGTTCAGTAGTGTGTTCATATTTAAGGGTGTGGTAAGACGCCAGCAGGTCAAGCTACCCTAAACTGTCAAAATTTCCCAATCAATCTTGAACCTTAATGCTTTAGAGATAAAGTTGAAAATCTATTAAAGAAATTTGACAGATTGTAGTAGCTTGATGTGCTGGCGTCTGTACATACCATCAAACTGAATAACCCACTCCATGGGATCAAAATAGTAATCGAGAATAAATATCAAACTGTCCCATCCAAAACTTCAATACCTCATAATCAGCCTATACTGTTCCCACTGCTGGGACACAGGCCTCCTCTCAGTGAGAGGGAGTGGGCTGTAATCCACCACGCGCCCGGTGCGGGTTGGTGGATGACACATGTCTTCGAATTATTGGTTCTAGGACGTGTCGGTTTTCTCACGATGTTTTCCTTCATCGTTTTGAGAGCAGTGGTGATTAAATAATTTACACAAAGTAAAGTGCCTGCTTGGGTTCAAACACACAACCTACAACTCGTAAGTCACGTTCGTTATCTCTGGGCCATCACTGCTCTCACCCAAATATATGGGACGACTGATTATTTTTTCGCGATTACGATGTTTAATGGTTTGTTCTACATCCTTACATTTGACCGCACCTATCTAATACATAGGTAGGACTTTTACTTGTCCTTATGGATTTACGTATTTTACTTACCAATTTATTTCCTGAAAGTGCTGCTGAAACAAAAGCAAAAGTGTGATTAATAGCTAGTTTTCAGAGAAACATTTAAAAGTAGGTGCTGTCACCGTCTTGAGTTCTGCCGATCGATTCTGTAAAAATCTCACCGTGAAAAGTTAGGTGAAGTGAGCTTAGAGTGAGCTGTCAATAGTGTCAACCCCTAGTATTAGCTTTCTTACAAGCTTTCACGGTGAGATGGTTACAAAATCGCACTGCTTGCTGCTCTGTTATGAAAATAAAAGAAAACCTTGAAAAAAACTTCTTTTCGCTTTATCTTATGTATTTTTTTTGGCTTATGTTTAACTTACCACCAGATATAGTAACATATAACAGACAAAAATAGTAAATGATCAAATTAAACCCGCATTTTAATGTAAACTTATAACCAAAGTTTTAACATCTCGCAATTCAAGCAAAATTACTCCAAATAAATTATGTTCGGTTCTCGACAGCCTGCAAAAAATAATCTCTTTTTTTCATATTTTTTTCTATACAATCTAGTCGTTTCTGGCACTCGCCGGCCGCTGCCGCGGCACCGCTCGCTTCGCTCGCTCGGCTCGTGCGTAGGAGGTCACAGTTTTACCCTTTTTTTTTTTTTTTTTTTTTTTGTCGCTGAGAAATGCTTTATGCATCCCCGTCCCGCGGGGGACCGAGACGGGGTATGTGGGACTCCCTGTCGGAACGACAGTATACCCACTAAAACTCAGCGGTGTTCCTGCAAACGCCGTAATGGGAGGGCTATGGGAATTCAATACTTCCACGGCCCTCCCGGCGCACGCCCGCCAAGATGGTATGGCGGGCCCCGCATGCCCCCCAGGTTGGGGGGCTACGGGAATGGCCGGGAACACCTGGCCATTCCCGTCCCACAAGGTGGAGGCCTGTGCAAAACAGGCAACGGAGCCCCCGCTCCCGTTGCCTGCTGGCCTCCACGCCCGCCTAAAAGGCGGGCCCCGCAAGCCCCCCGCGTTGGGGGAGCTACGGCCGCAGAGGATAGGGAGAGCGGCAACGAAACACCGAACACTCCTCTTCCCCTGCGGCCCCGCCGCGTCCGCCATCTAACGGTGGCGGCCCCGTCAAGGCCGCGGAAGGAAGGGAGAACCCCTCCCGCCGCGGCCTCTGTCCTCAGCCGCAATGTCTCCCTCACGGGGGACATCGCGGCCCGCCTCGGGTAGGTCGCGATGTTGTGGCACCGCAACCTACCCGTGGGCCGCTACGTCCCGGGCTAAACCGCACAGCCCGGACGAGCGGCCCCCGCCTGGGTCCCTCTTAGCTTCACCGTGGCTCGCGCAGCCACGGCTACTGAGCCCCCCCGCCTCGACAATGCGGGAACCCACTGGGGGGGGTCACAGTTTTACCCTAAACTAACCATTCTTTTTTTAAATTAACCTCATGTATCTAGTTTGCAGCAAGCCGGAGACATAACTTAATATGGCATCATAATACTTTATTTGGTAATAAACCTACATTTTATGACAATCATAGTGGTTTATTTAGGCAGAAATAGCGCATTAATTTTGCTCACTAAGATTTAGTGATCATTTACTACATTTGGTGTTCGAATACAATTTGAAGTACAAGAACTAAGGGTATCAAAGTATTTTATGGTGGTGATTATATTTAACCCCTTTTTTATAAACCCCCGACACAAACAAAAACCTCTAAAAAGTAAAAATATGATATACTAGCCGCGCCCCGCGGTTTCACGCGTATAAGTTTCGACCCATGGGAATATTGGGATAAAAAGTATCCTGTATTAATCCTGGTTATAAACTATATGTATTATGTGTGCCAAATTTCATTCAAATCCATTCAATAGTTTTTGCGAGAAAGAGTAACAATCATCCATCCATCCTCACAAACTTTTGCGTTTATAATATTCGTAAGATTTCTATGGGTTTTCACCATCATTTAGACCACCGGACGATTTATGTGTTGAATACAATTTAACTAAAATATAGATCAGAAATCTCAATACTATGAGAAGTGGCCACTGCAACCGTGCGAAGAAAGAGCGTTTCGCTAGTTAAAAAATAAACAAAATAACAAATTATCCATGCTATATACATGCTAATTATACATACCTACTTATTAAAATATTTTCCGCTTTCCGATAACATATGGCGTATGTTATTTGTTTTCAACCAACGAATAATAAAAGTTACCGATAAACAATTAATTGACGTTTGATAAGAAATATTGTTGAAAACTACGAATAATAAGTTTTATTAGATTCCGCAACCGTTCTCCTAAGACCGATTCGCCAATTGTTCATAGTTTTCAACAACATTTCTTATCAAACGTCAATTAATAATTGTTTATCGGTTTGTTAATTATGTGCTTAAACAATAACATAGGGATTTCCTGTTTATGTAACACATTGGTACCTACAACTTTGACAATTAATTAAAAATATATTCGGCTATTTAAAAAATCAAGCTTCAACCGTTTCTTAGTTTTTGAACTCCAAGTTGTTTAAACCTGATAAGAATTATGATAGAAGCTCTTGGCTAAGTAATAACAGCAGCACGGGTCGATCTATCAGGTTAAGCTAAGCTTGCCGCAGTTTTACAGGTCGTCAGAAGCCCGAAAGTCTGACAACCAGTCTTACCGAGGGGTACCGTATTACCCAGTAACTAGAATGTGGAGGTCCGATAGGCAGTCGCTCCATGTAAAATACTGGCATTCAGCTGCATCCAGTTAGACTGGTAGCTGACCTCAACCAAGTTGGGAAAAGGCTAGGCAGATAGCCAATGTGTTAAAATTGATTCTGTTCTTAGTGACGAAGAATTTATCAGTTACGGTATACCTCAAGGCAGTATCTTGGGTCCCACGCTCTTTCAAATGTACATAAAATACCTCTGTCAACTCTCCCTTTCCCATTGTGTCATTTTTACTTACGCCGACGACACAGCACTATTGATATCCGACGTGACCTGGGACAGGGCTAAACAAACCACTGAACTTACCTTGCGAACAAATTATGGACTGGCTTTCCACTAGTCTATTGACGGTTAATATCTCAAAGACCAAAGTAATTCAGTTTAAACCACCAAATTCACCTAAACCGTCAATGAACTCGGATAAAATAATGGCACATATTTGTCACGACTCCTCTCTTCGCAATTGCAATTGCAAGTGCGTCGACATGGTCCCAAGTGTCAAATATCTAGGTGTTTACATCGACGAGAGGCTGGATTGGCGCACCCATACGGATACTCTATGCTCGCGGCTTCGTAAACTAATTTATTTATTTACAGCTCAGACATGCGGCCGACATTGAAACAGCATCACTAGTATACCGTTCACTATACGAGTCGATAATTACTTACTGCATCCCGGTATGGGGCGGCACCTTCAAAGCAGTGATGCTTAGGGTGGAACGAGCTCAGCGGGCTGTTCTCAAAGTAATGTATTTCCGTAAAAGGGACTATCCCACAGCTCAGTTGTACTCAGAAGCCCAAGTACTAACGGTGAGAAAATTATACGTCCTCCGATCTATCTTGCGCCGACATTCCACGATGCCACTAGATGGCAAGCTATGTAATCGGAGGATTGGCTTTCCTATCTGTGAGTCTGTCCAATGTCGTACTGCGCTGCCGCTGGCGCGATGACTTTATCGTGCCCAAAGCGCACTAATTCATAATAAAGTAAACAAAAAACTGTCAATTTATAAACTAACCCTACATATAGTCAAGCAGACTCTTAAGCCACGGCTCCTGTCGCTGAACTATGACGAAAACTAGAAAGTTATCTTATCTATTTCGTAACATTAAAACCTCTCCTGATCAATCATTGACACACACACATATACACTCCCCCACACACCCCTGTTTGTACAGACACCCTTACGAGGACCTTGTTATTCCTAGAACGAACCGAGGACCCTCCAAAAAACTGGTTTAAATACCTCGTTGGCCTTTTAGAGTAAGATAGAAAGAGACAGGTGAAAAAATCTATAGTGATGAGCTTATTGGGATAATGCTATCTCAACATTTTTCTGTATGAATTTCGGCTATCATACCGAGGACCTGAAATACACTGCTAAATGTGACCAGCGATGCACATACGAGGACTTTGTGTAAGCCAACCGAGGACCTCTGACGTATGCCCTGCGACGCCCTTCCGAGGACGTATTTTTACACAATATTTCTTATAGCTTGTACAAAGTGCGGACGTTGTGTTAGACTTTATATCACTAAACCGAGGACAGTTTTTCGCGTAGAACTTGTACAAACCGAGGACCTGGAAAATCTACCTACCTAAAACATTTTACGTGTAAGATAATAATTATATCAATGTTAGTAGAATGTTCCGATTTATTTCTTACACACTTTTTCTAAAACGAAGTACCAAGCGAGGACAAGTCGATGTCTTTACGTTTGTCGTTGATGCGGACCGCGAATAAGATGGGTATAATCACTGTGAAGGAAAGGTAAGTTTTTAATTTCATATGTATAAACAACTTTAAAATGAGTATATTATTATAGTATCAGATGCTGCAGTCAGTGTCGTCTCTACATGACGGTACTCCTCAGCACTTGATAGCATCGTCTTCAAAATTGGCATACGCATTAGGTTTATCTAGTAACACTAAAATAATTACCAGTTTGTGCTGATGCTGCAGCTAGGGTCGTTTCTTCATGAGGGAAGTCCTTAACAGTTAATAGCATTGTATTCAAATCTGGAATACGCGTTAGGTTTATGTAGTAAAACTAAAATAATGACCAGTTTGTGCTGATGCTGCAGCCAAGGTTGTTTCTTCATAAGGGAACTCCTCAAGTTTATCTAGTAACACCAAAATAATTTCCAGTTTATGCTGATGCTGCAGCCAGGGTCATTTCTTCATGAGAGAACTCCTCAACAGTTGATAGCAGCGTCTTCAAATTTAGCATACGCGTTAGGTTTAAGTTGTAAAACTAAAATAATTACCAGTTTGTGCTGATGCTGCAGCCAGGGTCGTTTCTTTATGGGGGAACTCCTCAATAGTTGGTAGCATCGTCTTCAATATAGCTTACAATATATCTTATAAAGTAAAACTAGAATTCAGGTTTTAAATGAGTAGATAAATCAGAATTCAGAAACTTCAGTTTCATGATAGGTATTCAATACAATATCAAGTTATTAGGTATTTCGTTTCTTTCACATAAGCCGGGTTAAAGATTCTAGATCTCAAAGATGCTGGTATTGATTATTCCAAAGAATGTTTGCTATTTTGTTTTATTAAACGTGATGTAACTAATAGTGTTGACTATACCAAAGATCGTTATTTCTTTAAGGTACATGTCACATATCAGCTCACCTGCCTTTTTTTCTTTTCTTGCGTTTTTCGCTATTTACTACGATGATCGACGATAAATACGATGATCAAAACTGATGATACAACAATAAATTAATCCATTTTATTATCAGTTTCCATGATCCCGCATTGTGTTATTTAGCGAAAAAACAATAACTTTTGAATTTAACAGGCCGTTGACATGAATGATTTATCTTTAATCATTTTATAGCTAGTTATTAAGTTTTCAGGCTTCCCAAATTATTTTGATCTCACTTGATAATATTTCTTTGTTGTTTTTTAACTAAGCATTGTGTTAAGTAATGTTATGTTAAGTTTTTAGCCCAAATTATGTTGATCTCTTATAATTATGGTTTCTATAAGTCGTTTTGTTTGACTCGTTTTCTAATAACTGTTATGTAAGTTTTGTAATCATGCTTCTCAAAGGTATTGTTGCAACTTGATGATTATTTCTATAAGTAGATCGTTGGTAAAAGTTTGTTAAATAATTTGTTTCATATAAAGTTCAAAATAGTACCATTACTAATCCGACAGACGTTGCAAACGCTTTTAATAACTATTTTATTAAACAGACATAAAATAACATGACGAAACCACCGGACACTACGAATTTGACAAGTAACCCTAACTAAATGTTAATGCATCCAGTTTTACCGCAAGATATTATGAGAGCGATACAATCATTAAAAAATAAAAGTAGCACTGAATATGATGGTACATGAACAAAGGCTGTAAAATTCGTACCAGGCGACATCGCCTTGCATCTGTGTCTTAACTTATGTATCAGTACTGGAGTATTTCTGGATAGTTTAAAAACAATTATAATGATACTTTAGAATTTTTTTAAAGAAGATCTAGCAAATTATAGACCAATTGCTTTAATACCCATTTTTTCTAAGGTTATAGATAAAATGATTTATAACTCTGTTAATAATTTCCTATCCAAATATAATGTTTTAAGTGCGGAACAAAAGGGTTTCAGAAAAAAATAAGGGTATAAATACAGCGGTTTACGATTTAATAAATGTCATATTGCAAAATGTGGATAAAAAAAGTACCAGTTTGCGCAATTTTCACGGTCATGACGAGGGCATTTGATTGTGTTAATCATGAAATTATTACAAAAAAGCTAGACATCATAGGCATCAGAGGAAATGTACTTAATCTCTTAAAATCATACCTTAACAATCGTAAGCAGCACACAGAAATATCTAGAATATGTCCAAAAAGTAAGCACGAAGAAAAATATTTATCTAAGGCAAGAATTATTAGGTATAGCCACAGACTTATATTGGCATGGCGCACCACAGGGCAGTGTCCTGGGCCCTTTACTATTTTTGCTATATATTAACCTTTAACTATGGACGTTCCATTTTTGTTACACTACTATGGACGTCCGGCCTCACAGACCGCTATCTTTACGGGCTGGTTTCTACCTTGATGCGTAAATATTGTATCATTTTTCGTTTTTATCCCTTAGAAGAGTTACTAAATGTAAATAAAAGATGTAATTTTAATGAAAAATGTATTTATTATAAACTAAATCTAACGATATAACAATCAAAGGCACTTTTCAGACTTTTTAGCTTGAGATCACTGCATAGGTATATTATCACAGGAAAATGACTTTTTTAGCTAGTTTAACTTCTTTTACAATAAAATATAAAGAACAAAGAACATAAAAAACTTAACATAATCTTCTCAAAACTAAACATAAAAATTTCGACAAGGGCCCAACTTGGTCATATTTATTGGCAGTCTTTGCATCGCGGCTTAGAGCAGTGTACGCATATTGGCTGTTTACAGCCTACACAAATGTGGGTTGTTGTTCACTCGAGTGATTTTCTTCAATGTCAGCTGCATAAAACAAATAATCATCAACATCCCCATCCGCACTGATCCGATTCTAAAAGCAATTGTTGAAACTCCTCTTCAAAAGAAGGATCATCTAATCCCAATAATTTACTGGCTCTCTGAGTGGACGAACTCGATGTTCGTTTGCCTGCAGTCGTTGGTTGATCGATTTTTGACATTTTTGTTTACAAAATATCCTCAAAATATGAAACAAACAAAATCACCGTCAGCGTCAATTTATAACACAAATGTGGACGCGCGGTCTCACAGACCGCACTCAAAATACAAAGCGAAATTACTCACGCGATATTCGGCCGGCGACGTAATCTTTACTCTCAACTGTCGTTTCGCCACTAAAACCGAAGCTACTGAGACCGGGATACGCGTGGGGTACGCGGGAGGAGAGGGGCCCAAGAATTACAAACTGCATGCGGCCTGTGAGACCGCACGTCCATAGTTAAAGGTTAATGATTTACCTCACCACATTGAACATCATATGGTCTTATTCGCTGACGATAGTAGTGCCTTAATTGAATGTATTTACAAAAAAATATACGAACATGACATAAATGAAACGTTAATAATCATTATACGCTGGCTTGAACAAAAAAACTTAGTGTAGATGCGTATGTACTTTTTAACCTAACGCTGTATGTGTGCAATTTAATAGTAACAGATAGCTGCGTACGTATTTAAGTCCCTAAAAATATTAACATTCCCATCACTTTATACTATTGAGGTGGCTGTTTTTGTTTAATAAAGTGTCCGCACATAGAAATCGGACAATCAGGAGACAATATAAAAATTTGCTAATTGTTAGTGGTTCCGATACCGCCCTATTAAAGAAAAGTATTTAATGTATGTGTCCGATCATTTTTAGCTAAAACTGTTTGCGTGCCCTAGTTAAGGTAGTTAGTATAAGGATCATTTTAAACTTAACATCTGTAACTTGTACCTACTTTCTGTGCAAATAAAGATCTATTCTATTCATTTTAAAATAAACTTACTTCTATTTCAGTAAAGTTTATGTTGTTTTCTTTAGTACGTTCATATTCTTTATTTCTTTGTACTTTTTGTTTGCTTCAAATCTTGCTGCTGAGATTTCGCCTTGGAAGACATTTACTTTAGGTTCTTTATGAAGAGCACACGTATTCAGCTCCTGCCAATATAATATTTTATGGTGCAATCATAATGTTGTATAATCTAAGCAGGCCTAGGTACTTAGCACATACTGCAGAAGAAGCCTGATTATTCCTCGTGCACCTAGTAGCTAACGATTTGTTTAAGGATTCAGTCTACCTTCGCTTTTCTCCTTCATAATTTTATTTAAATGATAGCACATAACTCGTCTTCTACACACGAGGAAAATTGTCGAAACGAGGACTAGAATACACACTGTTCGGAAAATCTAGCAAACCGAGGTCTTAAATACACATTGTGTGGAAAAGCTACCTAACCGAGGACTTTTGTGTTAAAGTTAACACATAGGTCCTCGGATAATACAACAAACGTGAAATGAGTGTAAAGAGCCTGTGTATGAGTCGAGAGTGGCACCATCTGGTGGATACACAATGTCTGTGTATGCATATGAATATTTTTGATCAAACCGAGGTTCAGACAACTTTTTCGTGATAAGTATATAGAAAGACTCAAAATCGCTTGCAGAATACGAATCTTTGGTCAAGTCAAACCGAGGACCCTCGAAAAGGTCCTCGCTTTGAAAAGGTCCTCGGTCGTGCCTTGTGTATTCATACGCACGTCCTCGGATGGTACTTAAAACAAACACACCCTAATACAGTCATCCACACACCCCCCGCACACACTAAAAATACCAAATACTACTTCAAAAATACACTAAGACTACCTTAAAAATACTTTAAGTTATTTTAAGATCCTTAGGAACCAAAACAATCAATCTATCTTGCCTTATCTACTATGTTGGAGTCAGCTCCCAGTCTAACCGGATGAAACTGAAAGCATTGCATTTACATTTTACAGGGAGCGACTGCATATCTGGCCGCCACAACCCAGGGTGTTACCCAACTGGTTAACACGGTACCCCTTGATAATTGTAGTTGTCAGAAATTTAGACTTCTATTTTTTCTGTCAAATGGCAGCCGGGACCAACAGCTTAAAGTGCTTTCCGAGGCTCGATAGCCAAAACATAGAAGAAAAACCTATTGGTGAGCCTTTTTAGTTTTTGGTATTTTCGGATTGTGCGCATACCTGACAAACTGATAAACCATCGCTGTAGAAATAACGATAGCGCGCAGACGCGCAAACTTTTAGTTCGTTCATCGAATCGAGTTTCGAAGATTTTCGCAACAAATCAGTCCCCAAAATGTACAAACTTAAACTTTGGAAAGCTGTTGTCCTCATACATCGACATACGAGTAGGTCGCGGTTAGTTTACAAACTGCAAATAAGTTTATAATCGCAAAAGTATTTTTCTTTTTGTGATGTATTATTAACTACTAGCTTTTGCCCGCGACTTCGTTCGCGTGGAATAGTGACTTCACCAATAGATGACACCGACTCTTGACCAATAGATGGCGCTGTATGTCCGGAATAAATTTTATTTTTTATTTTTTGTAATAAAAACTATCCTATGTCCATTCTCAAGTTCCAAACTATGTCTGTACCAAATTTCACACAAATCGGTTCAGTAGTTTAGGCGTGAAGCAAAGACAGACAGACAGACAGACAGAGTTACTTTCGCATTTATAATATTAGTTTGGATTACGATTTTCGGATTTTTTCCTTTACTTGTGCTACATGACATTGCTTCTTGCTAAATTTCATGATTCTAGGTCAACGGCCACTACCCTTTAGGTTTTGATTCCCTTGGGAGTGTCAAAATCTGCGGCAAAAACGGAGCATAATAGGCTGTATCTCGTGATCGCGTCGACGTAGAAGTTTGATTTTTTCACTGCTGCATGGGACTAGAGACCCGAGTATTTGATATTAATTTCAACTGGGTACCTCCACGCGTTCCTGAGAAAAAGGGTTTTGACAGACGGACCGACGGACAGACAGACGGACAATGAAGTGATCCTATAAGGGTTCCATTTTTGGTACGGAGTACGGAACCCTAAAAAATCAACCTAATGTTGCAATTAAACCTAACAAACTATACTACATGTCTCGGAATTAATGCCCACCACGAAACAACCCAAATAGAAAATTATGTTATAATCATAATACAGATACAGAATTTTTGCCATTAAGCATAAAACATTGTCTATTTAATAAATTTGTTGCGCACGCACACAGTCGCATACGTATACGGGTCTAGTGTACAGACGCCAGCAGGTCAAGCTAGCTGAAACTGTCAAATTTTCCCAATCAACCTTGAACCTTATTACTTTAGTGATAAAGTTGAAATCTATTTTAAAAAATTGACAGAGTGTAGCAGCCAAGGAGATGCAAATTAGGAAAAATAAAAATATCAAAAAGAAACTCGTTGTGCCCACTGCTCAACAGCCTCCTTCCATAAAAATCCTCAGAAACAGGCACCGAAAGAAAGTTTTCAGGCAACGGCAAAACCTGTTCAAACGTTTTCCTATGCACAAGCCGCAAAACAAGGCTCACAACCTTCGAAAATAAGATAAACCAAAATCTGGAAGATAAGATAAATCCGATCTTGAAGTGTATTACTACTTTTGACAAAACATTAGAGAAGCTAGAATCCAGCAACAAAACAGTTGTTTTTAATAACCAAAAATTAAGAAAGAGGAAAATTCTGCAATTTGAGGATGACTGTCTAAATACTCACCTTGTGCAGCTTACCAACGACCAATCAACGGATTTCTCTCTTTGAAAAGCTACAAAAAATCTTAAAAGGCCGGTTATACCAATTCCATCCATCCAAAACATCGACGGAAAATGGGCCATAAGCAATGAACAAAAAGCGTTTAGGTTTGCCCAACACTTCGAAAACACTTTTCGGCCCAACGAGAGTTCTATAGAAATAATTGAGAGTGAAAAATTATCACAAAGTGAAAGAATTCGACTTGTAACTCCTAAAGAAGTTCTGAGAGACATTCAACACAACATAAGCTCGAAGAAATCTCCGGGTTACGACCTCATAACAGGAGAAATACTAAAACATCTACCGCGCAAAGCCAAAGTAAAACTGACCAGACTTATTAATGCTGCATTTATGCTTAAACATGTGCCTGAGTCATGGAAGGTTGCTTAAGTCATTATGATTGCGAAGCCCGGGAAACCACCCCATGAAGCATCATCATATAGACCCATTTCTCTGTTGCCAGTATTATCAAAACTATTCGAGAAACAGTTATTAAAACGGTTAAAACTAATAACAGAAGAAAAGCAGCTAATACCAAACCATCAATTTGGCTTCAGAGAAAAACACTCTACGATAGACCAGGTACTTACATAGAATAACTAAGATTATTGAAAGAACACTCAAAAACAAGCAAGTCTGCGCCACCGTATTCCTAGATGTCACGCAAGCTTTTGATAAAGTTTGGCATGAGGGTCTGGTATTTAAACTCAGACGCATGCTGATATTTTAGAATCATATATAAGTAACAGAATGTTTAGAATAAGGCAATAGGATGCATATTCTGAGCTAAAAACTATAAAAGGTGGGGTGCCACAAGGAAGTGTGTTAGGCCCATTCCTCTACTTGCTATACACATGTGACATCCCAGAGCTGGAAAACAACACCATTGCGACCTTTGCAGATGACACTGCTATTATGGCTACCGGATCAAGCCACAAAGAAGCAGTAGAAAAAGTTCAACTAGCTGTGAACAAAGTTTATGACTGGACACAAAAATGGAAGATCAAACTAAATGAGTCAAAATCAATTCATATTTACTTCACTAACAATCACTGATTACCACCCAATCTTAACGGCATGCAAGTACCTTATGCTAACACAGCCAAATACCTTGGCATAACTCTTGACACCAAACTGCGTTGGAAAGCTCACGTCAAAAAGAAAAGACAGGAACTCGACATACGTTATAAAAGTATGTATTAGTTACTCAGAAGGAAATCCTGCCTATCAATACATAATAAAATTATAATATACAAGCATATTCTTATGCCAATTTGGACGTATGGCATCCAACTTTGGGGCTGTACTAAACGAAGTAACGTTAAAATAATCCAACAATGCCAAAACAAAGTACTCAGGGATGCTGTAAATGCTCCATGGTACATTAGGAATGACGACCTCCACCGTGACCTTAAAATGGAACTCGTCACCACCATCATTCAAAAATTTGCTGAAGCCCACGAACACAGACTTCACCGACATGTGAATGTCGAGGCAATTCAGCTGCTAGACAACACGGACATAGTACGTAGGCTAAAGAGAACTAAACCATTTGAGTTAGTGTAATATTTATATAGTGAATAAATAATAGTGCGGTGCTAATGGTGCTATACATGTAACACATGAACAAAGTGTTTTATCAATTATCAGACCCTAAGAAAGTGCTACGAAACTGTGTAAAAGTGCAAATTGACACTATTCTTAGTTATAACATAATCTATCTCGTAAAATATTAAGCTAGAGTTAAATTGCTTATTAGTCTATTAGGCTAGATTGTAATCCATTACTAAGAACTTTAGTTCTTATTAATAAAGAAAAAAAAAATCAGAAATTTTCGAGTAAATTGCATTTCGCGACTTAGCCATCTTATGTTGCACTTTTTATGTAATTAATTTGATATGGAATAAACTGGACGTATACAATACCTCTACGAAATTTTTGTTTAGTAATGGTTTTCGATTTTTTTTTTCGCAGAATTGCCTTTAAACTGTTATTATTTTCCTAGGCTAGTAGTCGTAAGAAAGAATGGTATTAAAAAAATCAGAACATACCTGACGTATTTTGAAGCTCTAGAGAAATAAAAACGAATAAAATGCATGACAATACTTTGACGTCCATTTTTTCAATAGTCTACAGGCACACTGAAATACGCTTGCAAGATAATGAGTTAGGTGCCTATTTATTTAATAGTGCCAGGTTTTCCTCTTAAAATACAGGGGGTTACTATCAGCAAGTATTTATGGCAGCTATTTAAAATAATGTAAGCCGTTATCAAAACTGCGTATAGAACCGAATTACACCAAACCTGCGCAATCAAAGCTACTGAGGTCTACCCTTTATAGCAGTACCTTTTATGTTATAATATTAGTATTTTGCATAACAGTGGATACCATAAACTTCATTTCGCAGAAAATCGTTTGGTATACACTCATTTATCATACATTCAAAATTCATAATTTTGTAAGTCAGAATTATCTTTAGGCATAAATTTCATATCCATAATAATTAAAAATTAGAACATTCATATCGCAGAAAGTTCACAGTCAGAATCGACTTTTCGCATACATTTCATATTGATAGTCACTAAAAAGCAGAACTATCATATATCTCAGAAAGTTTACACGTAGAATCATCTTTTGGCATACATTTCCATAATAATTGAAATACTCATCTACCACATTACAGAAAATTCATAGTTAGAATAGAATAGACATCATGCATGCAGCAAGCATGCAAACATGCAAACAGGCATACACAATGCATGCAGCAAGCATGCAGCATGCAAGCGAGCATGCATCATGCAGCAGGCATGGTTTCTGTCACAGGTCCTTTATCGTCGCAGATGGTGTTAACGCTCGCTGCTGCGGCTGAGGTAAGCCGAATAAACCAGAAACCATTCCTAAGCTTAAGGCCGAGATCTAACGCGTCAACGGTGAGACACAGCCACATCTTTGTCAATTAGTCATCGATATTTTATTCCATACTTAATCAGAACTTGTCTACTACTTTACAATGCAATAAAAATATCACAACTTGCTAAAATAAAACGTGTTTTTTTATAGTGCTCTCTTATTGAGACACCCTTTACAACAAAATAAAAACCTACTTATGAGTAAAATAAAATATCAACAAAGCAATTTTGTCTATTTATATGAATGGGCTTTATTAACTGTATTAATAACTAGGTTTTGCCTGCGGCGTCACCCGCGTATATATCTGAAAATATCGCACGGGAACGTACTACCAGGATTTAAAGTATCCTATATGCTTTTCAGGTTATAAACAACATGTGTGCTAAATTTCACCCAAATCCATTTAACCGTTTTTGCGCAAATTCAGAACATACACAAACAAACAAGCGGATAAAAATTATTCGCTATTATTTTATTATTATGTTTAGTAGATTCATTTTGTCTTCTTTTTAATGTTTCCGTGTTCGTTTCACCAGCAGCTTTTAGAATCTTTTAATATTCTTCTTGAGTCAACGGATGCCTTGATTAACGAGTTTTATTTTATTTTATTTTGTAATAGTCAAGGATTACCATCCTGTATTCCATTTTATGGTCAGAAATAATTGGGGTCTTATCAATACTTGAATAATCATAATTTACCTAAAATGACTACGTACGCACGATGACATACCAAGCTATAAACTTCCAGTATAGGATGACCTCTTATTGTACGAAAAGCCTGCACAGGCGAGGTCAGCTAAAACTGGAAATGTATAGCTTGATATGTCGTCGTGTGTAACACAAGAGCTATGCCTAGCTACAAATTTTTCTTCAATTGTTTTATTTATTATACAACATTTTTTTTAATGCCTTCTTGTGGTTTTGACTGGATTTCAATGTTTTCAGCCGACATTAACGAAGGATTAGTGTTTCAATTTGAAATATTCTGTGAAACACGGCCTGACGACTTTGTTAAAAATAGAACTTACTGACACTGATCATTGTTGGCCACAGTTAGTAGGTAATTAGATGTACCTATTCCTTATTTACTTACAAATAGGTACATAAGGTAGTATTTATTATGAATGCAACTGCAGCTGGTCCTAATTAATAATAGTAATAATATCCCTGAACATTTCACACAGCGCCATCTAGTCCCAAGCTAAGCAACCTAATGCTTGTGTTATGGTAACAAGATGGCTGATAAACTACTTATATACATTTTTTTTTTATGATTATTATATTTTTCTAATTAAATGTATAAGGTGCCTAAAAGTTTTCAAAACGCCATCTTTCAGAAATATGCAGCAGACCTGCGACTCGAGAGGGTTTTCATTTCCTATTGTCATAATATTCTGTTCATAATATTATAATTTTCTGGTTCTGACCGTCACGTCGATTAAAGTGAATAATATAAAATGCTTTTTTTTATAATTGAAAGTTAGCCTACTTTCTTGAACTCTGAGTATTTCTGGAGTATGTGATTAGCAGTAAGAAATCAAAAAGGATAAACCTATACTCCATTTATAATAAATAGCATTAGAAAAAAGAGGCTCGTAGAAACAGGAATGCAAAACATTTTATTTCAAAGTTATGATAAAACAATTTTAAGGGAGATGCTTAAATTCTAATTTTCTTGCGTTTTTTTGCAATTTGCAGGTCAGTGTAAGGTTTTATCTTAATAAAAATAATATGATGCGCAACAATAAGAAATAATATGTAGGCAATAATACAATTTTAACCTTAAAAATCATCAATACATCCCTTTAAATTAGAATTGCTCCGAATTCGTCTGATTTCGCGGGCTACTGCAGCGCATCCACCTTAATTAAAATTGTTTTAACAAATATGGACGTATAATATAAACAAAATAAAAATAATATTTTAAAATTATGCTTTATTTATAGTAACGTCTTCATCACACATTACAAACTTACAACAAAATGAATGAATGAAACAACCGATCACAATGATGATTTAAAAATTAAGATTAATGGAAATAACAATCATGTTTTTAAAATATTTTATTTTAAATAACAACTTACAACACAATACGTTGGTGACATTTCTTCGTCTTCATCATCTAATTTAGTCACTATCATCTGATGATGAAGATGAAGAAGTTTCACCAACGTTAATTTGCAAATTCGGTAGAATTATAGTGAAACGAATAACGTTCCAAGTATTGTTCACCCCTGCTTCTTCTAGGTTTTTAGCTCAATGCTAAAAACCTAGAAGAAGCAGGGGTGTTGCACTGTTATTTTAAATTGGAGTTAAATAATATAGATAAATGAAAGCCACATAATTTCATAAGATAAATAGTTAAAATGGTTACAATTAAGTGTGACAGCTGCTGTAAAAATAGATCATAATGAATTCGGCGTCTATCGTAATGTAACAATGTTTATTGTACTTTTGTTACAAAGTGTGCATTAAAAATAACCTTTTTTAACTTTATTCTAATGCTATTGTAAATGGACTATAAGTTATATACACGAACGGCATGCGTCAACGGCAGACGAAATTGCAGCCGCCGATACGTTTTTTTGGCATAGCCCCACGCATTTATAACAAAGTACCTAATATTATTAAAACTATGACTGTATTCAAAAAAAGGGCACTAATCGAAATATTAATTGATAAAAGTTATTACACAATTCACGACTTGCTTAATGACGAATCACTGACTTATTAACATGATATTATACCATTTGACTTTTTTATTTTTATTGCAACCTAGATGACATTTTTTTTACTATATTACTGTAACATTTTTACTGTTTTACTATGACATTTTTAATTTCTTGTAATTCAAACGATTTAACATTAATTTGTATTATGTTATTCTACTAATTGTTATTTAATATTATAATATCTTTTGTGTAAGTAAGTTAAATAATATGTTTTGCATGCCCATGTGACGGTAGAGCATGAAGGACTCTTATAATAAAACATCTTTGTACAAATACCCATGTTTGCAAACCAATAAATGATTTGATTTGATTTGATACGTCTTCGGCCGCCGTCGACAACGTGTCGCTACTCAGATACAGCAGTGCGATTCTGTAACCATCTCACCGTGAAAATTTAGGTGAAGTGAGCGTGGAGTGAGCTGTCATTTCAACTAATGCTAGGGATTGACGCTATTGACAGCTCACTCTAAGCTCACTTCACCTAACTTTTCACGGTGAGATTTTTACAGAATCGATCGGCAGGAGTGGCAGTTGGCTCTGCCGTTGACGCGTACCGTTCGTGTGTATGAGCACAAAGGTTGAATGTCAATTGTCAATTGCACATCAAAAAACGACAAGGTCTATTCTGCTTCAAGAGCAATGTGTCAGTTCGATAGTTTTAACCTAATGAAGTTTCAACTAACTGGGAATTGTTGTCAAAGGGGCACATGGCTAAATGATAACAGCCGCACGGGTCGATTGAAAGTTAACCTACGCTTGTCGCGGTTGGTTCGTGGATGGATGACCATCCATTGTATATCGAGACCATAGAAAGGCAAGACTCTCCGTGCCTTGGGAAGCACGTTAAGCCGTTGATCCCGGCTGTCATTCTTATATCTTTGACAGTCACTGCGGGAAGTCAGACGCCTACCAAGAGATATCGTGTTAGCCATTAAGTCGGTTGTGGAGGTAAGGTTGGTAGTCACTCCATGTAAAATACTGGTATTCAGCTGCATCCTGTTAGACTGGAAGCCGACCCAAACAGAATTGGGAAAAGGCTAGGCAGATTGATATTGTAGTCAAAGGTAGAAAAACCGGTCAAGTGCGAGTCGGACTCGCGCACCGAGGGTTCCGTACAAATTTGTAGGTATGTAACTAATAATTTTTCCTTTATCTGTGGTATAAGACGTTGCTTCGTACCAAATTTCAAGATTCTGAGTTCACGGGAAGTACCCTGTAGGTTTTGATTCCCTTGTGAGTGTAGAAAATTTGCGGAAATTTGCAGCATAAACGGCTGTATCTTTTGATTGCGTTGACCTAGAAGTTTGATTTTTTCACAGCTCTAAGGGTCAGTAGATTTGAGTATTGGTATAAATTCCAGCATGATACCTCCTCGCGTTCCTGAGAAAAGGGGTCTTGACAGATAGACGGACGGACGGACAAGAAAGTGATCCTATAAGTGTTCCGTTTTTTCCTCTCGAGGTACGGAACCCTAAAAATGTAAAAAAAAAAGGTAAAATATGGTAGAACTTTAGGTACTATAAGCAAAAAATCTATGTATCTCTTACCTATGTTTGCAAATAAATGAATGATTTGATTTGATTTGTAGCACGGTCAATAGATCTTGATATATCTTGGCCTACTCACCAATAAGTTTCAACACTCGCTCTTCGCTGTGTTACGTAGGTACGTAACAGCGAGAGAACGAATCATGAAACTTGTTGTTCTTCGGGTATTTAGATACCTACTCCCAAACAGGTGTTTGAAAAAATCTAAATACCCGAATCGGAGAACAACATAGAATTGCCTTTAAGACCTCCACAACCCAGTTACTGGGTAATATGATACGCCTTAGTAAGACTGGTGGTCAGACTTTAGATCTTCTGATGATCCGTAACGGCTGTCAAAGATTTACGAATGACAGCCGGGACCAATGGCTTAACGTGCTTTCCGAGGCACGGTGGGTCTTGGCATCTAAAGATCACACATCCACGGACCAACCGCGGCAAGCGTAGCTTAACCTGATCGATCGATCCGTGCGGCTGTTATTACTCAGCCACAAGCCCCTCCTTAGCCACAAGCCCTCTTTATCTTCAAGAACCAGTTTTTTTTTTTGGACTTTCTTCTGTACACCTCTGGGTTGGGTCCTTCAGACAAACAAGGCGTGATGTTAATTAAGGTATTAAAATAATTTCCTCTTTCTGGTAACATAGTTGATAGTCTAAAGCTGTTTCTTATCTAATTGTGTTTTGAATTTCAGTTAATTAAAATACATTTATTATTATCGGTGTTTGTTATTCAGGTATTAAAATAATGACATTTGGATTTCCTGTTTTCGTAATAACATATATTACGAAAACAGGAAATCCAAATGCAAAATGCCAGCCTAGTATTTGTAAGTGAAAACAAATACGAGGCCGTAAAATATAAACTGACAAATTGAAATAGGTACAGATGCCAGCACTTCCGCCCTTTAACCAGAAGGCCGTTAACCCTCAAATGGTCAATTTTTACTTTTTAATAGAAAGTGATAGATTTCAAAATTGTCTATCTTTCTGTCTAAGAAACATTTAAAAAATATAAATAGTTCCAAAGATATGAAAATTTTGTAGGCCGTTACGTAACACAATTATGATGATTCCGTCACTTGAAAGCGTCTAACCCACACTTCTTCGCTTAATGTACTTTAAAATACCTTAATTGCCCGATCTGATTATTATTTTCTAGGCTACAAGTACGTTATCTGATTATTCTTGGCTATAGAGACGCCAAAAGACTATAACTACTTTATAGTTAAATATTTAAAGAATAGTTTCAGTGAAAAACTTAACTTATTTGCAGTTACGGTCCGTCCTTAATGCTATTTTAGTTAAGCATTTCATTCAAAAAAATTAATTTTGCTTAGCTACAAAGCAGCTAAGCTTCATTACTTAGTTAAAAGGCAGTTTATCGACTCTCGCGCTGCGTTCACTCCGGGGGTGAGCGGGATGCGGGTGCCCCACTCAAGCCATCTGCCGTCCCGTCGGACTTAATCTTTCTATCCGGAGCACCGTCTGCCACTGACACTGACTCTGTCAAAGATAAGAACTACGAACCCAATGAAGACGATCGAAGAAGTGACGATGCAGATGAAGAACAAGAAATACTACAAAATCTCAATCAAAGAGCTAGCGAGTCTCTTTAATTCCGTCATCCAATAGGGTAAGAAGCGCGAGGCGTGGAGCAGAGGTGAGGTGGTTCTGTTCTTCAAGGGGTGAGATCAGACATCCCCCTGGGATGTAATATCCGCGAAATTGTTCATCCATGCGTTAGGTGTCGTCTTCAAGACGCTGGACTGAATTGGGCAGGGTATCAACGTGGACGGCGAGTCATCTTCGATCATGCCGATGACATCGTCATGGGCAAATCGAAGATGTCACATCGAAGGGCCACTTCTTGAAGTTTTGAAGGATTATGTCTACCTAGGGCATGTCATCCAGCTCGGTAGACACAACTTAGAGAAAAAAGCCTTGTGAAATATTGCAAATAAATAAAGAAAATTTAAAACTTATATTAAAATTACACTTTGTAAGCAAGGATATATCCAAGATAAGAATGCTTGGAAACATGCTGGTTGCTAATGTAATTGTATAATTTATTCTTTTTTTTATTCTCTTTGACATTGATTTACATTCTGTACTTACTTAAAGTCACACCCGGACTTATTACTCCTTTTTTATTTCTGAAAATAGTCTACTTTTGGAATTTTTGTAAATATGTGAGCACCATGTATCTATCACATAGTCAATTTATATGTCATGGTTTCATGAATTCATTTTAATTTTCTTACCTATTGTGGTATAGTAATTGTATTTTTAGGTGCATCGTCTTCACATATAATTATGTAATTAATGTATGCAAAATATTGTAAAACATTTTAAAAGAGTAACGGTGCAGTTTCTTGCCCATTCTTCTCCATACGAAAACTACCTTTTGGAAGGGGCGACTAGAATCAATTTTATTTTAATTTTAATTTTGACGTTCAAAAGTGCCTTTAATGTGCCTATTTGAAATAAATGATTTGACGTTGACATTGACTTTGACCTTGGAGAGGCCTATGTTCATCAGTGGACTGCGATAGGCTGAGCTGATTGATGACTGTGTTTAATTTAGATACTGTTACGTTGCTAAATACTTAAAGCTACAAGCTTTTGCCAGGGTAGCGGGATCGTCCGAAAGGGGTACCGCTGCCCTGGAACATAAAGGGCTAATTAAGGAAGGAACACGGGTGGGTTTTAGTCAGTTAGAGTCTGACACTCCCTTCCGCTCCACCCAGAGCGGGAGGGTCATTTGATGATTTCCCATACTCAAAAAAAAAAAAAAAAGAAACCTGCAAGCTTTTGCTTGTGGTTCCGTCCGCGTGGAGGTTGGAAAACGATATAATTCCGAATAATTAACCCACGGGAACTAACTAATGGGATAAAAAGTATTCAAATGGGATGAATGGTCTACTTACTAGTGTCCCAAATTTCAATTAAATCTGATCAGCCGTTGAGGTGAACTACATAACATCAGACTTACAGACTTTCAAATCCATATTTAGTATAACATCTAAGAAATACAATAATGCGAAAGTGACCTTTCAAGCCTTAGAGGCTGAACGAATTAAGATGAGGTTTGGCACACGTGTAGATCATGACCAGGGTTAGGATGTATAATGCTTTCATCCCGGTAGTACTCTCCCGTAGGATCATTTCCGACCTCAACGCGGGCGAAGCCACAAGCGAAAGCTAGCTTATAACACTAGTAGAATTAAGATTTGATACATTTAATTTGTACACTTGAAAAGTGCTGTTTATAATTGTAGGTATATTTTATTATTTACTCAGTGTAATTTTACTAAATATTTTATAACTTTTATTTGTGATAATATTAAAATAATTTAAGGCTGAAGTTACCTCATGGCTGATAATTATAATGAACCTTAGTTTATTAAAATAATTTAGTGAGAAAGTTCGTATCGGTTCCTATCGTATCAATGGTTGAATCAATGGAATAAAGTACATGGATTTAATATATTGTCCATGCCAAATAGTGATCTCATGACCTGTTAGATCTTAATAAGTTATAGTTGATTAGTAAAATTTTATTTCTTTTCCCTTTCAAATGTTGCTTATATTTTTGATTTTTAAAGGAACATGTATTTAATTACATGTTTCCATATGAATGCTTAACTATAAAGAAGTTGCAAAATATTTTTAGAAGGTTCCATATAACATTGGCAATAATTAGTTAAAAAGCATCTAAAGCCCCGTAACGGCTTCTTAGGAAAGTCATAAAAATTTAAATCGAAGCGAATGTCGTGGCTCACTTAAAGACTTTTTAGTTAAGGAATTCTAAACAAATATAACTAATAATAATAATAATAATAATAATTTTTTATTTTTCTCACCACAATATCCTTATAAAATAATAACAGAAAAAAATACAATATTGTCCACTCATGGGCTTAAAGAAAAATATTGTGGGAGACTGGTGCCTAAGCTAAGCCGAAGCCTGTATTTCAGGCCACCAGGTCTCCGCCCCAAAAACACAATTTTATTATGATTTCCCGTATACTAAAACTAGGCAATGTTTACAATTTTATTTATAGGAACTAACATTTTGGTAAGGTTAAAATTTTAAATAAATTACCTACTTCACTAAAAAGCCGCTAAGGTATGGTTAACGGCCTTTTCGTACAGTAATAAGATGCAATAAATAGGTTATATGCTTAACAAAATTAATAATAGTTTCTGAACAGAAAGGGATATTTAGGATAAACAGAAAGAAATATCAATTGATGTGTCCAAAAATCATTAACCTAAATATTATCATAGTTTTTAAGAAACGATTACCGCGTTTTTTGGCATTTTCTCCGAAACTACTTAAAGGACGGCAGAGTAGGTCAAGCTACCCGAAACTGTCAAATTTTCCCAATCAACCTTGAACCTTAATCCTTTAGCGATAAAGCTGAAAATCTATTAAAGAAATTTGACAGATTGTGCTTGATGTGCTGGCGTCTATACATGAGTCGATTCAAATACGTCAAAACCCAAAAAGACGTAATCGTATATCTATATCTATCTATACATATAATAAATTTGTAGAAAAGTGGTGTCTGTACAATGGAAATATATTTAAAAAAAGTAGCAGAGGATGTTATTATATCGATGCCGAACCCGAAATTGTAATTAATTTTTTTTTGTCTGTTTGTCTGTGTGTTTGTGCACGCTAATATCAGAAACGGCTTATTGGATTTATATGCGGTTTTCATTAATATATTGTAGTAAGCTTCACTTAACATTTAGTGTTTATTTCATGTCAATCGGTTCATAAATAAAAAAGTTATGACAATTCAAAGAAACACGGCGAACATTTGTTAAGGTATTCTATCAGAGTACGTACAGGCCTCGCGCCTGCGCGTCTATGGCTATATAAAGCGCGCTGAGAGCCGCGCCGCTGCCCCCCATCAGAGCAGGAGTCCCTCAGGGCTCCGTACTCGCCCCTCTCTTATTTACGCTGTTCACTAGCGACATCCCTAAAGATGCTAAGTCCCAATTGGCTCTGTGCGCAGACGACACAGCCATCTATTACACTGGTCGCAGCCATATCCAACTACGACTTCGTCTCCAAACCGCAGTCAATAAGTTGGCTGCTTGGTTCAGGAAATGGCGAATCGAAGTCAACCCCGATAAGAGTCAAGCGGTGCTCTATTCGAGACCCAGACGACAACCCACCCCCCCCTCCACCTATCACCATGTTCGGCAAGCCGATCCCTTGGGAAAAGCGAGCCAAATACCTTGGTGTTATTCTTCTCCTTCTCCTCACCTTCTCAGAGCACATAAAGACGGTCGGTTCCCGCGCCTCTTTCGCTCTAGGCTGCCTTCATTCCGTCCTCAATGAACGCAGCAAGCTGTCACTCAAGTGCAAAAAGCGCCTGTACACAGCATGCATCCGTCCCATAATGACTTACGCTTGCGTAGTCTTCGCTCACGCAAAGCCCCGTCACATCCATAGGATGCAAACCCTGCAGAACCGATTCCTCCGCAAGGCCACAAACTCCCCTTGGTTCGTTCGCAATGAGATCCTCCATGTTGATCTCAAGATCCCCACTATCCAGCAGTAAATGAAACGCCTCTCCAAGCGTTTCTTTGCCACAGCCGCTAATCACCCCAACCCTCAGATGGTCGCGGCCGCCAACTACACCCCCTCCAAACTCAGTAAAATTCGCCGTCCAAGGCATGTTCTCGACGACCCCGATGACCCCATAACCCTCCTCCAGGAGAGCGATAATGCAGTACAGTATACAAACACAAATTACCGACATTCCGACCTCGCCGCTGAGGTCCCTCGCGACGCCCCCAAGTAAATTCTCCCCCCTGACCCTTGCCCGCTGAAGTGCCAGCCCGCGTCGTAGCTGAGCCTGTAGCTTTAAATTCCCCGACTGAGACCTCTGAGTTTGTTTCGGCCTTTCTTCTCAGAGATAGTCCTAGGAAGCGCCGCGCTCATCAAAGCATTAATATTAATTCGATCCAGCCTGTCCCCTTGCTGCCCTCTCCCAGCGACGCCCTAAGCCAAGGTTCGTACCCCTCAGGGGGTGCCTTTAGCGTGCAGTCGCTTAGTATTAATCTAGATGTAGCCCTGGCTGGAGGCTTTAAGAATTCCTAAGGCAACCACAGAATAGTCCGGTTAAGTAGTCACGGCCTCTCAAGGAACAAAAAACTGACTGTTTGCATATTTCATTTATTTATATTTTAGGGTTTGTAGGTTAATTTCTTTTTCTTAATATTCTTTAAAATAATAGTTTAGGATAGTACGTGTTTACTAAATAATTGTGTGTTACGTAGTAAGTACTATTTTATTGTAAGAATGCCTCGAAGAAGATCCAACCTCTCCCAATGTTGCAAAAATGCTAAAAGGATGAGATTAGTTCGATCACAGGAATCTAAAGAAGGTCGTGAGGCAAGGCTTTCTGCAACTCGGGAACATCAGGCTAGGTTTTGTGCTGCAGAAACTTCGACTCAGCGAGAATCTCGACTGAGTTCAAATCGTTCTCGAATGATGACAACTCGAAATAGGGAAAACGGGGAACAACGAAAGGCACGTTTATCTGTCGATCGCGAAGCTCACGCGCTATCGCGTGAGTCTGAGACTTCTGCGAACCCATAATGCTTCTTAGAAATTTAGCCCCCCAAAACTTTGCAATGGCACCAGGTTAAAAGTGACCAATTTACAACGAAATCTGATAGAAGCAGAGATTTTAACAGGGTGTGGAAAAGGTGAAAGTGTTTTCATTCCTCAGATTCCTCTCATTCCAAACAATTTTCCATTTAGTTTTAAACGAGTCCAGTTTCCAGTCAGCCTATGTTTTGCAATGACAATTAATAAAGCAGATCTAAGTATCAGCTGCTTCTCGCACGGTCAGTTGTATGTGGCTCTGTCACGGGTTAGCAATCCTAGGAGCATGTATGCTTTCATCCCCGATGGCCATACGTCAAATATCGTATACAGAGAAGCATTACCGTAAAGTAAATTTTTTGCTACCCAAACGACGATATATGTCATTCAAAATATGTTGCCCGAAAAGTCACTATTCCACGCGGACGAAGTCGCGGGCACAGCTAGTTTGATAATATTATTACAATTCTCCAATTTTGCTTATCGTGACTCACTTATTATAGCAGATGTATTCTGTATAAAATCTCACCTTAAAAACTTAGGGGAAGTGAGCTGTCAATTATAGTGTCCCTAGCACTCGCTGGAATAATAATAGATAGTAAATAATAAATTGATTAATCATCATAACAGCATTGTAGCACATGGTAATTTACAGGGTTGAAAAATTAGTATACTATAACTACAACTGCAATGGTGGTGAGGAATGACAGCTCACTTCACCTAAGTTTTCACGGTGAGCTTTTAACATAATAGTCTGGCCGGTCCGGGCACAGCACTGTTGCTGTGTCCTTAAAGTGACGTGTGATTTATGAACAGGATTGGAAGAACACCAAAGTTACTGCACTAGTCTTGGTTGATTTCTCGAAAGTCACGATATTCTGTCAGTCATTCTGTCCTATATTATAGTCTCTCCCGAAACACTGGAATGGTTCCCTCCTTACCTTCAGAAATGTCAGCAATCCGTTCATGTTGGGAATTACTCATCATGCATGTATGATATGGGAACCTTGGGATTCCTCCTTTAGCGAAAAAGAAACGTAAAATAAAATACGTCTTAGTTAAGTGTATGCATATAATTATAAGCTATGAATTCCGTGCAAAACATTACCAATTTACTATTATGACGTAAAATTTCACCGTGCTTGCTCTCAACACAGTTCTACGAGTATGTTAAGGGTTTGGTATCCGCACTTAGTCCTTCAAGTGGACAATTATGCGTGGTCTCTTAGATACCACAGTTATGATACCACACTATTTATTGCCACTTATTTTATGCCCGGTAACTTTAATTGGAACTAACGATATCACTAGAAAAAGTAGATCTGTCATTTTCCGTCTTGTAACGAGATCTATCTTTCGGGCAAGCGTGCACGTTCGAGCCAGATTCTGTATTTTGAACATTATTCTGTCTACGGTAAAGTTCTTAATACAAAATTGACAACTTAGTACCGGACTAACTTGTCAGTTTTGAATAAAGATAGTTAAGTATTTCGAGCACAGTTCGGTTCATAACACTGTCTCAATTAAATAGTTTAAACCATGTCAAAAGAATAACCTTGTTTCATAATAAGACCGTATATGATCACAAACAGCACTGTCGCCACGGACCAGCTGTGTTTGAAGCAAGACCAACATATTATAGTAATTTAACCCTCCGTGCACCAGGTGGGGTTTAATAAACCCCAGCCCTTGAAATATCGCAATAACTTTAAAACTGTGAACCCGCCACCGCTCGAATTCTCAGTAGCTGGAATTGTGACGTTGCCGCTCCGACTCGCGTCGATGGGTCAGTCCGGCGACCACCACCAAGCGAGCTACACGCTCTTAAAGTGCATGTGGGTGTCACACACCCCACCTTGTACGGCTCGTTGACAAAAAAGTAAGTATTCTATTTGATGTTTTTTTGCCTTTATGTGTTTAATTTATGTAATGTTCAGCATTTTAAATGGATTTTTTTTTATTACAGATTTATAGTTACATGAAAAATGACCCACGTGAAAGATGATGATATTTTAAAAGCACTTTTGGACGAAGGAGATGACGTCGAAGTAGAATCCGGGAGTTCAGAACCGGGCTCTGAAGTGGAATCATTGGAAGGAATTGAAATTATTGGCAGGCATTGAAAGAAATAAAAACAATCTGAGAAGTAAATTCATCCAGGAATTGGGTATATCTTTGATAAAAGACCACCTTAACACCAGAAGGCAAAACCAAAAGCTGCCAAGAGACCTTCGTAACAGAATTGCTAAGTATTTTCCTGACCTACCTGAAAATTTTCCGGAAACTCCAGCCAAAAGGCCCAATACCCAAAGAAGATGTTCAAGTTGCCCCAGGAACAAAGATCGTAAAACAAAATATACATGTAAAAAATGTTATGTGCCAATATGTATGGAGCACACTGATTTTTTTTTGTCAAGACTGTGGTCGCTTGGACGAAAATGATCTCAATTAAAATGTACCTCTATTGTGTTCAATTTATGTTAAATTATAAGGAAATATACTGTAGTTTGTTAATTAAACATGATTCTAATAATTAAACGTGCCATTTAAAATTAGTATATAAGAAAGTAACTGTTATGATAAGTGAATCACAGAAGTTATGTTTTTTTGTTCTTTTATAAAAATAAATATTTTATTACATACTTTTTAACCGGTCTTTAACTTAAACCTAATCATTACAGTGTGTTTATAAATACCTAATAATAAAATTCACGAAAAACATAAAAAATATGTCAATTTTACCATTTTTTAATTTGGGGTTTGTCACACCCCACCTAGTATAGGACGAGACTTTTAGTCACCTGGTGCACGGAGGGTTAAACATTTGAACGCAAAAAGTGGATCAAACATTTTCATCCTTAAAAAGGTTTTTGACGCTTGTAGGAGAGTAAAAATAAAAATATTGTTTAAATAAGTTTATTTTAAAATTACAACATCCTTTACATGAAAGGTAGACAAATATTCAATTAAGATTGAGAGTAAAAATATTAAAAATATTGTTTACATAAGTTTATTTTAAAATTACAACATCCTTTACGTGAAAGGTAGACAAATATTCAATTAAGATTGATAATATCATTTAAAACAAATTTCAATATTTTCGATGCTCATCTTTTGATTTGCATTACGAATGTCTCCGATCCACAAATCTGCTATTGGTATCCTGTATACGCTGGAACTTTGGAATTCTATGATAGTACTTTTCCATTCAGTACTTCCAACCTGAAATGTTATAAAATTATATCATTAATTTTATTCATTACCTACCTATACTGGGTGGCAGAGAAGGAAGGAGAACGATACGTATACGTATCGTACATGTTAACCGGCGTTAACGTGATGACATCAACCAGTGAAACACACTGGTTGATATCATCACGTCAACGCCGGCTGTCGCTGAAAACCAGCGCTGGGGCTCTAACTCGTATAGGGTCTTTGCATTATGCTGAGCGATGGCCGTTTTGCGTGGATGTGACGCATATTTATCCCCAAATTGTTTTTGTTTGTGTTTTCTTTCTTTTTTATGCATCATGGTTGAAGCAAATAAATGTATTTTGTTTCTTTCTTTCCTTCTTTCTTTCTTTCAGGGGAAACTTAAAACGTTTAAATATGACAAAGTTTTTGTTCACCCACAAATCTTCAGTTATATTTAATTCCCAAGCGAATGCAAAAATGGGAATTCCCCAAAAAAAACACTAATACGTTGCTCGATTCCGGGGATCGAAACCAGGGCCCAACACACTTAGCAGTAACGCTAATGACCACTAGCCCAACGAAGTGGTGATGAAAACTATTAAAATGGAGTTAGAATTCGCTTCTTAAAACTGCAATTTTTTTTTTTATTCGGAATAAATCAGGAAAAACGGAATACACCAAACCATGAACATAATCACAACAGCATCTACTTATCTTACCTTACATTCGTCCGTAGCCTCAGGTACGAAATAGGAATGGGGAGATTTGATCGTCGTGTGCGGTCCAATCACTGTATCATACCAAGTCAACAGTTTCACTGATGAAGAAAAGTTGTCTTTAAAATATGGAACTGAGTCCAGGCAGTTGTATTTGAGCGTTTGGCGAACGGACATTGATGCGCCTCGCAGCCACATTACTTGTGGTGTTGTTAACTGAAAAATACAGGCAGATTATTATATTAGTCAAAAGATAATTTAGTCCATTATTTTATTATTTATGTACAGTCGCCAAAGGAGACAAGTAACCAGAGTCGTCGGATATAGTTGAAGTTTAGTAAGAAACCGATGGATGTTTCGAATGAAATTTAATTTGATAAATGAACTGTTTGTTTTTTTATTGATAAATTAAATTTTATTCGAAAACATCCATCGGTTTCTGACAAAACTCCAGGGCTCCAAAGAGAGAAACCTCCTAACAATACGAGCCGTGTCCAAAAGTACCGCTTTCTGAATCAAACTCTTGTTCCAACTACCCAACGAGGGCCTCCTCAGGTGTTGGTCGAAGTTCTTGGCTATTAAGCCATTGGTTGTCACAACTATTGGTACAATGATCGCCGAGTCCACATCCCGCATGTGGACAACCTCGCGAGCCAAGTCAAGATAATTGATTTGCTTATCTTTCTCGGCTTTCACGAGGTTCCCTTTATGCGGGACGGTAATGTCAACTTTCATTACGCCCCTCTCTATAGTATTGAAAGTAGAAAGAAGGAAGTTTCTCGCACCATAGACTAAAGTCTAAAGTGCTTGGTCAGTTATACAGGGTTATTTCTAAAACACCAGCAACCTCTTAAGAGGTCATTGTACTCATCATTATGAACAAGTTTTACTATGGGACCAAAACTGAAATCGCGAAAAAAAATCAGCTGTTCCCTACATTTATGTTCGCATAACTCGTCAAAATGTAGGGAGCAGCTGATTTTTTTTCGCGGTTTCAGGTTTAGTCTTATAGTAAAAGTTGTTCATAATGATGAGTACAATGACCTCTTAAGAGGTTGTTGGTGTTTTACAATTAACCCTATATAAAGAGCAGTGTGCATAATAATTGTAACTTACTTTATACAACATATTTTTCATATGAACTCCCGTTTCGGTCAACCAGAATCCTTCGAACTTATGATTACGCTCTGGAGTTTTTTCCCCTCCCATTATACATGTCTCAAGGGTTGTCATATTGCAGTACACTTGAAGTGGCTGGCCTTTAGGTCCCAAATAATAGGTTCCTGTAAAAGTTAAAACATCATTTGGTCAACAAAACCACTAAGGGCTGATTTTACGAAAGTCAGATGTCTTTTATCCATGGATTAAAATTGACATCTGACAGTTCTAGTATGGAAAAACCGACAAAAATTCAAAATTTATACTCAGGATAAAATTTATTCTAGGTATAAAAGCTTGGTAGAATTCGCGCTAAGAGTGTCATTTAGAAGCCAAGTGTTGTTATCGATATATAAAGAGTTTTGCAGATAATTTTTCGTATTCATACAATTCATTACAAAATGAGTTCTTACTTTACTCCTAGCCCAACCTTCGAGCCAGTTATTATATTATGAACCTCAGTTTTTGTAATTAGAAGGTTGACTTTGTAGGGAATTCAAAATAAAAAAATGACCTGATGGTTTAAACCTGGGTCTGAAGTTACAGACGCCAGCACATCAAACTACCCGAAACTGTCAAATTTACCCAATCAACCTTGAACCTAATGCTGTAGCGATAAAGTTGAAATTCTATTAAAGAAATTTGACAGATTGTAGTAGCTTGATGTTCTGGCGTCTGTACATCTTGTTTTAAAATAAGGTTGTTTAAGTTTGAAGAACCCGTTTCTACCCATTTGCATTAGGCAATTTTTGACAGCTTTTTTCTTAAAAAAATATGTCATCAAAATAATAATGATATGAGTAAATATATGGATATCGCAATACAAAATATCATTCTCACCGCTTTTAATACCGGCTGGTGCATGTTTACAAAGGACTACTCCTGGCGAATCCTTCGTCCCGAATTCACTGGGAACTTCCGTGACTGCGGAAGCTGTAAGAAAAAGAAAACTATTCAAGAAGGTAGTTCAGGAAAGAAGTGAGTTTGTGTTGAGATGACAAATGGCGTGTGGCGTCCAAGAGTGGGACTGAAGTGCTGGTCATCCGGACAAGACTAACTCAGGAGCATGGAGATAATTAAAAGTAGAGAGAGTTATACACCCAGTGGTGGATGCAGTCAGACTGACTCCAACCACTGTATCGCATAAAGTAGGTGGATTATGTATGATGATTAATTTATAGAGGGTTAGAATTATAACATTAATTTCACGGTCGTGTCAAAAGTTTAGTTTGGGGAATTTTCGGCGTTTTCCGGAAATTCTACCTGCATTAGCAGGCGAAAACTAATTAAGTAGGCATACTATCAAATTCTACTTTTTTTTAAGTTATTCTTGTGGTAAATAATACTGAACAACTTAATTGAAAGGGCTTTGTAGGTCTGTGGCATATATCACTCTGAATTTTTAAACAGCAACAAGTTATTTATTTTTATTATAATAATTAATTTTATATAATTTGCTGTGCCATACAGGGTCCATAATTGTACCTTAGCTTTAAGCCATTGTAACACCTCTACAACATTATGGAATGCTAATAGATATATGAATATGAAGTTATATGCAAGTTCGAAGTAATAGGGATGTCACGTGATCAACTTTGAACGGTAATATCTCAGAACCGTGACGCTTTACGGGGTTTAGTTCAATTAAGTTTTCTGTTTGCATTGATGACAGCTACCGATTTATATAGGTTTCATTTGAGGCCGTCAATTTGAAAAAAAAAAAATGGCGGACAGCTCCAATTTAAAAACCAGCTCCAATTTGTTTTTCTTTTATAAATAGGAAGCCCACACTGTAACAACCATTACGAAACAGAAATTAAAATTACAGTATTTGTGTTTTGTTCTAAAAAGCAACATTTTTTTTTTGTTTATTTTGTGTTCATTCCATATGAAGCTCTGCCATAATTATAATAAATAAAAATAAAAACTTACTTTCTTTAGGCAAACTAGTAGGACAAATTTGTTTTCCAGGAACTCCGGGAAGTCCTAGACGTCCTGGATACCCCATCGGCCCCGGAGGTCCCTACGCAAAGTACACCACAAAATGACTAATAATTAATTAATTTAATTAATCAATTATAAGGTGCTACTGATTTAAGACATGTCAGGCGAGTATAACTTAACTATTCAAAAAAATTGTGCTAGGATATTGAAATTAATAGTCCCTAAATACCTATTCACGTAACTTAGACACTCAAGTGCATTATAGACGACTAGCTTTTGTCCGCAACTTGTCAAGCGTCAAATTTCGTTTTTTAACATAAAATATATTTTTGACTATGGCAATATTGTAGTTTCACATCAGTGGAAGAATTTTCGGAATCGGATCAGCCGGTCGATTCTGTAAAAATCTCACCGTGAAAACTCAAGTGAAGTGAGCTTGATGTGAGTTGTCAATAGTGTCAATCCCTAGCATTATTTAGAATGACAGCTCACTCCACGCTCACTTCACCTAAGTTTTCACGGTGAGATGGTTACAGAATCGCACTGCTGTAGTTTCGAAGATTACTCCCTACATACAAACTCACAAATTACACTTACCTCGACAATGTGTAACACAATTAATGCACATTAAGAAAATAAGACGAGCCATTGACCAACTAGTTTGTTCAGGGTAAGTAATAGATGATATAACAACAAAATCTCTAATATTAACAACATATAACAACGGAACCTATAATTTTATTTAATATAGCGATTAGTTAATATAATGAACGATTGATATAATTTTAAAATAACTAATTTTTATAAGCATAACAAACATTAAATATAACATCGTTTGACATAATATACATTAAATATAAAATCGTTTGACATACCACTCAAAAGATATAAAACTTATTTGGTCTAATATGATGAAAACGCCTACATAAAAACACAAAGCAAAATGGTTGCATATTAGAAAATCAAAACTTTCCCGAGCAAATTTCAAAAGAACAACGTACAAATCAACAAAGTTTAAAATAACGATGGTCATTTGATCAAAAGTTCAGCTGACCAAAGTCTGGAATATCAATGTTTAAATTATTTATTACACTATCTATTGACCAAATCGATGAAATCCCAAAGAGCGGCGACGACGTAGTTCCCGCGATTAATATGTTTCTGGCACTCGCCGGCCGCTGCCGCGGCACCGCTCGCTGCGCTCGCTCGGCTCGTGCGTTGTGTGGTCACAGTTCTAACCTAACCTAACCTAGCTGTTTCGATGTAAAAACTTTTGACCAGTCGTTCATTTGATGTCAAATACATTGGGATTTTAATTTTTTTCTTAAAAAACATTGGTCATTTAAATTTTGTTATTGCGTTATTATTTCGTTTATTGTTCTTTTGAAATTAGCTCGAGAAAGTTTTGATTTTCTAATATGCAACCAGCAAACTTGCTAAGATAGGTCGACAGAGCCCCGCTTCGCGGGGCTCCTATTTCTGGATGGTTTAAAAAAACATAACCACGAAGGCTAACCTATCCGAGTCGGGGTGTTAACCATAATGACGTTTTTTATATATATTAAACGTTAGACCTAATGATTTTCGATTAAATAAACAATATACATATTAAACGTTAGACCAAATGATTTTCGATTACATAAACGTTATATCAAACAACGTTATATTAATTAAGTTTTAGAATAAATAAATGTTATATGTAAAGAAATTATATCAACAGTTGGTATATCTCACGTTGATTATATCTTATGAACGATAATAAAATGAAATTAGACCAAATGAGTTTATACGTTATGAGACGCACCCGTTTGTTCAGAATTGCTTAATGAATCGATTTCTGCCGTTTTTAATATAATACTAGCTGCTGCCCGCGACGTCGTCTGCGTGAAGGCTCTACAGCACCAAAAATACCTAAGATGCCAGTGTCGCTATAGCATTATAAGTAAACAACTTAAAAAATAGCATTAAAATATAAGTTTTTTTTTGCAAGCGAAGCAAGTGAAGAGAGTTATATGGGAATCCTGCTGAGTTCAGTCATAAGATGTGACTGAAGGAAACAGAGAAAATAATGCAGGAATACATTCCAGGACACAAAAGAGTAAAAATACGTACAAAGGTATCATACCTTACAATACTTCCCTATAAACTACGTTGGTAGTTATGCTGCCAGGAGCCAAAATGTAAAGAGAGTCAGGACTGGTGACGCGGGAGTAAGCGACATACAGTTGGCCGTGTGAGAAGCAACTCGTCCTGAGGTCGACACCCGCTGCCCTCAGTGTCTGCCCCTGCGACTTATTGATGGTCATCGCGAAGCAAACACTCACGGGGAGTTCCCCGTGAGTGTCCCTCATAACTACAGAACTTCCCGTTGCAGTTCAAGCGCATACAGTTGTATGCGCTTGAACTGGAACGGGAAGTTATGAGGTATGAGGGAAATGCGTGGTATAAATACTGCCTCGCCGACGCCACAACCCATAAGAATTTCCGCCTCAATGGTGTGTCTGTGGAGCGAGATGACTTTAAGGCGGGTCCCGTTACACAACTTCGGAGGAGATAGGTTCCGAAGAAGCATAATCGGGACACCGACCTTCAGCTTGATGGTATGCGCTGGAAGTCCACTTGCTGACAGGGAGTTCAGAAATTCTACGGGATAATGTGTGGCGTCATCTTGCTCGACAACAGTGTTTATCGAGGTGTAGACCACTTCATTCCCCTCAATTTCCGAGAGAATGCATTCGTTAATTGCTGCAGCCTGATCATTTTTGGGCCTCAAAATGGCCATGCTCACACACCCAAGAATTCTGCTGGTGCGGTATACGACTGATATTCCCGTACACACAGCGAATGAGTTCTTCTAAGCTGGATTGACGCTCTACCGAGAGACTCTGGAAGAATCACCTGTCCACCTCTCTCTTCTGGTAGAGTGCCTTCGCCAAGAAGGACATCAAAGAATTCTTGAGCATTGCCGCCGAGTCGAGCTCTCATATTAATCGTCAAGCGCAGCGTACGAACTGGTGACCACAACGAAGATCGTTTCAAAGAAGTATTCACCTCGTCAGCCCTCGATCCCCGCGTCACCACTGAGCAGAACTGTGACACCGCCCATCAAATGTTCGTTCCTGCGGATGTCCTGCAGGGTTTGTCCACGGCCTCAACTACCTTCCTATTGGCCATCGTACACTCATCCCATACGATCAGAGAGCAATCCTTGAGCACGTGTCCCTTATCGCTGTTACGTGACACACCACAAACAGGCATTTCGGCGCTCTCTAAATCGATGGGAATTTTAAACATGGCATGGGCTGTCTTGCCACCCGGAAGCAGTGTGGCAGCGATTCCCGACGACGCTACAGCAATAGCAATTTTGCCTTGCCTCCTGACCTCTGCAAGTATGCGAGTAGTAACAAATGTTTTTCCTGTTCCACCAGGAGCATCCAAGAAAAACATTTTAAACATTTTACCCTGGTTTTACCCAACGCTTTCAAGGACGGTGTCATAAATTTGTTTTTGCTCTGAAGAGAACAAAGCGACATGGTCATTTCGTATGGTGGTCATTTCGCCCGGATCGTAATTTGTCTCAGCGTTATACTCCCGATTTCCACGGTCTTGATGCAGTGATGATTGGGGAACTGGTAACCCATATTCGATCAGTGGATTGCCGCCGATAGAAATGACCACATCTTGAAGTGAACTGAGACAGGTGTTCAGCACGCGTTCATCAGTTACTTCGACTTCGTCTCCAGTAGCACGACTCAAAGCTCGTAGAAAATCTTCAGAGAGATGATGGCGATACTTCTCCCACAAAGCTACCGGGTTCGCGACTCCACAAAACACCAAGATGACGGCAAACAGATGACGCATGCGGCTGGGACTGTCACTGACGCTCGCCTCCGCGAGGGTGTCATCCCAATTTTGGTCACCGTCGAGAAGGTGACGTGCTACGCAGGCTGCGCGGTAAGTGGGATACTCCACGCCATCAAATGTCCTCAGAAAGGCGAAAGACGTTGGGCCTCGGACAGTGTGAAGTAACAACCGCAGAAAATAGCATTCGCCATTATTCGAATGCACGGTATAAACCCTACCTAATGCGGTGTCCTTGAAAATTCCCGGAAAACCTTCCACAGCACCTCCTCGTCGACGTCGGTTAAATACCTACACCCCTTTGCTTGTCGTACGTGTAATATGAAAGCACCTCATCATACGTAAGGGATCTCGCAAACTGGTCGACTTCACAGAGCGTGTTTTTTTAAATTGTCTTCCTCAACTCTGCTCAAGATTTTGAGGATTTTGTTGGAACTTGAATTTGTCGAAACGAACTATAGGATACAACTTTTATGAAGAAAATGCACATTGCCATCTATGAATTTTAAGAATAACTAACTACTAACCTCGCCAACATGATCAAATTTAAATTATTAATTTCCAAAAGTGTTAACATGTAAGTTGATTTGATTTTTATGAAATCTCATAGATGGCGCTGCTATCAATATTGTCATTATACTACTAACATTCATTAAACTATGTTTCTCTGCCCAAGTTACTTAAATGGCGTAGTTTTTATAATGTAAAGCTAGATAATAGCATGGCTTACACAAAAACAACATTTAAATATGCGTCGTTAGATTACACGCTGTCACAGAATGCGTAAGAAAAACAAAGATTCACAGCTCCTCCCCCGTAGGTGATAGCGTGATAATATGTAGAATTAATGTAAACCCGACCTCTTGGTAATATTCATGCAAAATTTGAAGTAAATCCATGCAGTACTTTTTGAGTTTAACCCGGACATACATACAGACAAACAGACAAACAGACACACAGACAAAAATTCTAAAAACTGTATTTTTGGCTTCGATATCGATTGTAGATCACGCCCCAAGTATTCTTTTAAAAAAATATTCAATGTACAGTTTTGACTTTCCTACGATTTTATTATATGTATAGATTAGGTATCTATATTTATTATCCCAATAATAACTACAATTACGTAAATTATAGACACTTCTGCTGTACAGTCAAAACAAACCAGAATGGGCGAAGTACCTACTGTACTGTGTGCGAGATTGTAATGTGACCACAATTTTATCCCACAATCAGTATAACAAATTTATTAAATAAACAATGTTTTATGCATAATGGTAAAAATTCAGTGTCTGTATTATGATTATAACATAATATTCTAATTGGGGTTGTTTGGTAGTATGCGTTAATTCCGGAACATGTTGTATCTATACATATAATAAAATCGTAGGAAAGTCAAAACTGTACATTGAATATTTTTTAAAAAGAATACTTGGGGCGTGATCTACAATCGATATCGAAGCCAAAAATACAGTTTTTAGAATTTTTGTCTGTGTGTCTGTTTGTCTGTATGTATGTCCGGGCTAAACTCAAAAAGTACTGCATGGATTTACTTCAAATTTTGCATGAATATTACCAAGAGGTCGGGCTTACATTAATTCTACATATTATCACGCTATCACCTACGGGGGAGGAGCTGTGAATCTTTGTTTTTCTTACGCATTCTGTGACAGCGTGTCATCTAACGACGCATATTTAAATGTTGTTTTTGTGTAAGCCATGCTATTATCTAGCTTTACATTATAAAAACTACGCCATTTAAGTAACTTGGGCAGAGAAACAGTTTATTAAATGTTAGTAGTATAATGACAATATTGATAGCAGCGCCATCTATGAGATTTCATAAAAATCAAATCAACTTACATGTTAACACTTTTGGAAATTAATAATTTAAATTTGATCATGTTGGCGAGGTTAGTAGTTAGTTATTCTTAAAATTCATAGATGGCAATGTGCATTTTCTTCATAAAAGTTGTATCCTATAGTTCGTTTCGACAAATTCAAGTTCCAACAAAATCCTCAAAATCTTGAGCAGAGTTGAGGAAGACAATTTAAAAAAACACGCTCTGTGAAGTCGACCAGTTTGCGAGATCCCTTACGTATGACGAGGTGCCTTCATATTACACGTACGACAAGCAAAGGGGTGTATTTAACCGACGTCGACGAGGAGGTGCTGTGGAAGGTTTTCCGGGAATTTTCAAGGACACCGCATTGGGTAGGGTTTATACCGTGCATCCGAATAATGGCGAATGCTATTTTCTGCGGTTGTTACTTCACACTGTCCGAGGCCCAACGTCTTTCGCCTTTCTGAGGACATTTGTGGGCGTGGAGTATCTCAATTACCGCGCAGCCTACGTAGCACGTTACCTTCTCGACGGTGACCAAAATTGGGATGACACCCTCGCGGAGGCGAGCGTCAGTGACAGTCCCAGCCGCATGCGTCATCTGTTTGCCGTCATCTTGGTGTTTTGTGGAGTCGCGAACCCGGTAGCTTTGTGGGAGAAGTATCGCCATCATCTGTCTGAAGATTTTCTACGAGCTTTGAGGCGTGCTACTGGAGACGAAGTCGAAGTAACTGATGAACGCGTGCTGAACACCTGTCTCAGTTCACTTCAAGATGTGGTCATTTCTATCAGCGGCAATCCACTGATCGAATATGGGTTACCAGCTCCCCAATCATCACCGCATCAAGACCGTGGAAATCGGGAGTATAACGCTGAGACAAATTACGATCCGGGCGAAATGACCACCATACGAAATGACCATGTCGCTTTGTTCTCTTCAGAGCAAAAACAAATTTATGACACCGTCCTTGAAAGCGTTGGGTAAAACCAGGGTAAAATGTTTTTCTTGGATGCTCCTGGTGGAACAGGAAAAACATTTGTTACCACTCGCATACTTGCAGAGGTCAGGAGGCAAGGCAAAATTGCTATTGCTGTAGCGTCGTCGGGAATCGCTGCCACACTGCTTCCGGGTGGCAAGACAGCCCATGCCATGTTTAAAATTCCCATCGATTTAGAGAGCCGATCGATTTTTTTAATGCCTGTTTGTGGTGTGTCACGTAACAGCGATAAGGGACACGTGCTCAAGGATTGCTCTCTGATCGTATGGGATGAGTGTACGATGGCCAATAGGAAGGCAGTTGAGGCCGTGGACAGAACCCTGCAGGACATCCGCAGGAACGAACATTTGATGGGCGGTGTCACAGTTCTGTTCAGTGGTGACGCGGGGATCGAGGGCTGACGAGGTGAATACTTCTTTGAAACGATCTTCGTTGTGATCACCAGTTCGTACGCTGCGCATGACGATTAATATGAGAGCTCGGCTCGGCGGCAATGCTCAAGAATGCTTTGATGTCCTTCTTGGCGAAGGCACTCTACCAGAAGAGAGAGGTGGACAGGTGGTTCTTCCAGAGTCTCTCGGTAGAGCGTCAATCCAGCTTAGAAGAACTCATTCGCTGTGTGTACGGGAATATCAGTCGTATACAGCACTAGCAGAATTCTTGGGTGTGTGAGCATGGCCATTTTGAGGCCCAAAAATGATCAGGCTGCAGCAATTAACGAATGCATTCTCTCGGAAATTGAGGGGAATGAAGTGGTCTACACCTCGATAAACACTGTTGTCGAGCAAGATGACGCCACACATTATCCCGTGGAATTTCTGAACTCCCTGTCAGCAAGTGGACTTCCAGCGCATACCATCAAGCTGAAGGTCGGTGTCCCGATTATGCTTCTTCGGAACCTATCTCCTCCGAAGTTGTGTAACGGGACCCGCCTTAAAGTCATCTCGCTCGACAGACACACCATTGAGGCGGAAATTCTTACGGGTTGTGGCGTCGGCGAGGCAGTATTTATACCACGCATTTCCCTCATACCTCATAACTTCCCGTTCCAGTTCAAGCGCATACAACTGTATGCGCTTGAACTGGAACGGGAAGTTATGAGGGACACTTACGGGGAACTCCCCGTGAGTGTTTGCTTCGCGATGACCATCAATAAGTCGCAGGGGCAGACACTGAGGGCAGCGGGTGTCGACCTCAGGACGAGTTGCTTCTCACACGGCCAACTGTATGTCGCATACTCCCGCGTCACCAGTCCTGACTCTCTTTACATTTTGGCTCCTGGCAGCATAACTACCAACGTAGTTTATAGGGAAGTGTTGTAAGGTATGATACCTTTGTACGTATTTTTACTCTTTTGTGTCCTGGAATGTATTCTTGCATTATTTTCTCTATTTCCTTCAGTCACATCTTATGACTGAACTCAGCAGGATTCCCATATAACTCTCTTCACTTGCTTCGCTTCACTTGCTTCGCTTCACTTGCTTCGCAAAAAAACTTATATTTTAATGCAGTTTTAAAAGTTGTTTACTTATAATGCTATAGCGACACTGGCATCTTAGGTATTTTTGGTGCTGTAGAGCCTTCACGCAGACGACGTCGCGGGCAGCAGCTAGTAATATAATAATAATAATAATTTTATTTCAAGTAACAAGACTCATAGTGTTAGTAACAATATACTTACAACCTATGTTAGTAATACACTTACAAAACAAAACCAAAAACAGAAAAACAGATTGTGACATCACTGCTGCACGGTGACAGGCCCAGCCGAAACCCTGCAGCAGTGGTTCACAAACGCACAGTCAAGCCTGCTCGCTATCATAGACAGGATGCTGTTGGCGCTGCCCCGCACCCTACGGACCAAGGATGCGCACCGCTTCCGCATCACGGTGTAAAAACAGTCCACGTGAGCTTCAGCAAACATCCCTGATGCGCTGCAGTACCGGGGCAACCCCATCAACACCCTGAATGCATTATTATACTGGATGCGAAGGGCGCCGTATGATTTTTGAGTATATAGTGTGGGTTCATACCCACAGACTGCAAGTATAAAAAGACACCGAGAGTATAATCTTATTATCATATATAGGTTTCAGCCAAGAATACGAATTTTGTGCGGTTCCGCAAACGATGGGACACTTACCTATGATAAGTACCTATTTGGTTAACTTGTCATCGTTCACGCGTTGATCTATTGTTTCCACTTAAGTTAGTCTAATAACAATTTGCATTGATCATGTTTTTTTACTTCGTTGTTAATGAATTTAGGTTTTGCTATGTCATCCTTTAACTATAAAAAAAATACAGAAATTACTCACTGGAATTCCAAAGTGTCCCTTTTTACCAGCGTGTCCTGGAGGTCCATCTAAACCCTAAAATAATCAGATTTCAGTTTTGTACAACAAAATAAACATTTTAGCGATAGCCTAAAGCGCTGTTGATTTAAATAATAAAAATCCTTGCTCTTCAAAAGTAAAATAATGGATACTTACAGGAGGCCCACGTTCACCTTTTTGACCACGTTCAGTAATTGGTTTATCACCCTAAAACAAAATCGTTTGTCAAAAAACATTTAACACCTTAGAGGCATAATAAATGCATGCGCCAGCACTGAGGGCTGCTTATTGGGACTACAACGTCTCAGGATTCCCATCCATGATCGAATCAGAAATGAGGAGAATCACTGGAGACCATCTTGGTCTCCAGTGATTCACACTCAAGATAATATCACTGGCAAATATAATATAGTAACCTAGGTATAGTATTTTCTAACATCAACCAGTCTGCTTGTGTACATTTGTGTGCTTGAAGTATTAATCTTAATATACAGGGTGTTAAAGAAATTACGTGCCATTGGTTCAGGGTGAGTTCAGTATCGATAAAGGAACCCAGGAATAATAAAAAATAAAAAATCAAACAGTTACTATTTTTTTTTGTTCTAGGACATGCCGGTTTCCTAATGATGTTTTCCTTGACTTTTTTGGGAGTTTTAGTAGTTTTAAGTACAGTTAAATGACATGATGTATTTTACTTACAATTCCTGAAAGTGCTGAAACAAAAAGAAAAGCGATATTCATCATATACACTAGACACCAACATTTTAGTAGGTATATTTTGAACTATTTTAGAAACTCTTTCATAGTCGTACAAAATTAGTAGCTCCAAGATAAACAAATAAATAAATTTAAATTCATTTATTGATGTGATTTTTGGTACATTTTACATGAGATCTTAATAATAAATAATTATAAGCATCAACTCTGTACCTATTTTTCCTGTTCTGTTTTTCATTGTCTGTTTAAATATTATGTGTGTACATAAATAGTAAAATAAATAAATTAGTCCCTCAAAAATCTAGCTTAAAGGTGTACTCTTTCACATAATTAGTAATTATTATAAAAAAAATAATTATCAACATATTAAAATTAAATAATATTATTAAATAATTTTTGCGGTTACAAACTTACATTTACAGTTAAAGAATTGACCGTGACCCTCGAGAGCTTCGATTAATATAATACTAGATTCCCGATAAGCGCTTCAAAAACGGCCCGAAAAATAAGACCACAAATACTTTTGTGGTCTTATTTCAAATTAGTATGTTTTAACCTTAATAAGGTTAGACTTTAAGTTTCATTTTAGAATAAATGACTGAAAATTTAAAAATAGAATGATTTTATTTTCAAGCGACATTTTAAATATATTTTGCAATGGTAATTAAACTTTATGTTTAAGCATTAAGGTTTATAATAAACTGAAGTTGTTATTAAAGAAGTTTATTAAACTTTTTTCTACGAAATGTAGCTATATTTACGTGTGTGCCAACGTGGCCACTTGAGCGACTGATTCTTGTTTTAATCTAGTACCTACTATTATTGATCGAAGATCGAGAGAGAATCGATCGATGTATGAGAGAATATTTTTTCTATATTCTAATTTTATTTATGTTTCAAATTGATGTTATTTTAAGTTAAACAAATATCAACTTTAATTTAATGGTTATTAAGTTGATTTTAGAGTGACTAGCACCATTAAAAAAGTTATAAAAATGTTTGAAGTTGTAGCGTAAACTGCACTTTATTGTGTTGGAATGAAAGTTATTTTTCCATAAACTCATATTTGTTTACATTTCTGGCGAATAAGTTGCGATTCAAATTTACAAAGTTAAGTTTGTTCTTGGGTTAAATTCATCCCAACTACGTAACCCTTCATTGTGCGGGGTCCGACACGCATTTGGCCGGTTTTTTGACTCAAGTGTGATTGCTATGAGACGGATATAGGAGAGTATTTAACAGTTTTCAAAACATACCTGACGTAATTTGAAGTTCAAGAGAAATAAAAACTAATAAAATGCATGACAATACTTTGACGTCCATCTTCTCAGCCGTGTACAGGCAGACTCAATTACGTAAGAACATTACTTATTTAATTGTAGCATAAGCACGGTTTTCCTTGTTATACAGGGTGGCAGGGAATTTTTTAAGCTACATTAAAAAATCCCATAGAAAACAGCACTTTATTTTTTCCCGAATTTTGGGGGTCATTATTCCAATTTTTCATTTGTCAATACTTCTTATTTCTCAATACCTTCGATCAATAATAGTACTAGATTCCCGATAAGCGCTTCAAAAACGGCCCGAAAAATAAGACCACAAATACTTTTGTGGTCTTATTTCAAATTAGTATGTTTTTAACCTTATTACTTAGACTTTAAGTTTCAGTTTAGAATAAATAACTGAAAATTTAAAAATATAATGATTTTATTTTCAAGCGACATTTTAAATATATTTTACAACTAGCTTCTGCCCGCGGCTTCGCCCGCGTGGATGTCGGAAATTTACCCACAGGAACGTGCTAACAGGATAAAATGTATGTGCTTCCCCAGAATGCCATCTATGTCGCGGGCCCTTTGTGGCTAATTACAATAGAAAACCAATTGTGTCTCATTAGTGGTGATTAAGAGGGTACCTATATGATATATTTACCTAAGTACCTAACTAATTAAAAAAAAAAACTCAATAACAGAAAATTAAATACCTACCTACCTAAATAAACCTATTTCTGATGATAACTAATCTAAACTCAATAAATAAGCAAAATCCCTAAAAACTAATATCTATACGAATGACTAAACCTACCTAACAGTATTATAAAATAACCTACGGTCATTACGTACACTATCAAAATATACTACCTATACTTTAAAATTAAAATCTATACCTACGACTCATATAAAAATAAACCTAAATAACTCTAAAAACTAAAAGGAATAAAAATGAACTCCACTGCGGGTGACCCAACCTACGACAAACTTAGTATTTGCGGTTGGTACAGTACAGACAGTGGTAATCGGGTATAGGGATCGAACCGCAAAATTAAGTTTGTTTTTATTGTATATACTTTTCCGGGATAAAAAGTACCCAGTGTGGTGCCCAGGATATTAAAGAATAATTATACCAAGTTTCATCGTAATCGAACCGGTAGTTTTTGCGTGATGCCTGAACAAACAGACAGACAGACAAAAATTTTTTTAATCACATTTTTGGGTTCGGTGTCGGTCAAGTAACACCCCCCTGCCATTTATTTTTTGGATATTTTCAATGTACAGAATTTTCACTTCTACAGATTTATTATAAGTATAGATAAACTCAAACTTTATGTTTAAGCATTAAGGTATAAAATAAACTGAAGTTGTTAATATTATTAAACTTTTTTCTAAGAAATGTAGATGTTTACGTGTGTGCAAACGTGACGCGACTTGAGCGACTGATTTTTGTTCCTGATCCTTAATCTAGTACTATTATTGATCGAAGCTCAATACCTTATTCGGATGCTGACAAACAAGAATTTATGTAAGAAGAAGATTACCCAAATCTGTCCGAGTCCGTGTATCTCTGGTCAGTTTCCCTCAGTCGTCAGTTTACTTAATTCGCCAGTTTCATTGATTAGTCAGTTTCAGTAATTCGTCAGTTTTACCGATTATACAGTTGCGTTAACTCGACAGTTTCCAATATTAGCCAGTTTTCATCGATTCGTCAGTTTTGTACACTCAAGGGAAAAAGTTTTTACTTGTGAAAAACACATATTGTGGATAATTTATGCTGCTATAAGGAATATCTAACCTTATTAATAACACACTTTATTTAAAAAAATGTACTTTCCTTCTAATATTACGTAACTGAAATCTAAATATGATACCTAACGATATAATATGTCGTAAATTCAAATGAAATAAAATAGAGTCGATTAAAAAGGAAATGAATGCGATCGAAGAACCATAAATTCAATTTCAGGAATTTATTTTTTTAAAAGAATTTACAATATTCAATTACAAGAGAAACAAAACAAAAAATCTTTACAAAACTGTTTCTGCTAAATATTTTTTTAGTTTAACTTTAAAGACGTTTATAGATTTTGACATTTTAATATCATTTGGTAAACTATTATGTAATTTGGCTCCCTCAAATCTTGTATTATATTTGCCATAATCCTCCCTACTCATATTATAAACGTGAAAGTTTGTTTGGATGGATAGGATGGTTGGATGTTTGTTACTCCTTCACGCAAAAACTACTGAATGGATTTGGATGAAATTTGGCACACAGATAGTTTATTACCAGAATTAACACATGGGATACTTTTTATCCCTATATTCCCACGGTATAGAAACGTATGCGGGTGAAACCGCAGGGCGCTGCTAGTTATTAATAATATAATATTAATAGTGTTATGTCATTTTTGGTAAAACCTACCACTACATTTTATGAATTCATTCAGGTGTTTGAACCGGATGTGATAAATTGATTTTTAGCCGTTCTCAAGTGATACGCTTACCAACGATCAGCATTTCATTTTCTAATAAACTAATATTATAAAGGGAAAAGATTTGATTTTTTATTTAGTTATTTAGTGTGTATGTTTGTTACGCTTTCACGCTATAGCAGCTGAACAGATTTGAATGACACATGGGTAATCCATGACCTGGATTAGGATACTTTTTACCCCGGGATTTCTACGGGATCGAGACTTATGTGGGTAAAACCGCTGAGTTCAGCTAGTTATTTATAAACATGTTATATTATATTACAGGAATAGCGTCCATTTCATAAAATAACATGCACGCCATGGTGTCACCAGTTTAAGGAAGCATACTGTATCTACCGTACAAATAATCTCGTTTCCGGTCCAATTATTAATAATTGAACACACAACATAATCTCCGATTCTTATATTACATATTATTAATACAGAGCAGCGGTGGCCCAGTGGTGACGGTCGTGACTTATGAGGTCCTAGGTTCGAACCCTGACAGGCGCTTTACTTTGTTTAAATGGTTTCATCACCACTGCTATTTATTCGGTGAAAGAAAACATCGTGAGGAAACCGGCATGTCCTAGAGCCAAAAAGTCAAAGACATGTGACATCCACCAACCCGCAGTGGGCTCGCGTGGTGGATTACTGCCCACTCCCTTTTACTGAGAGGAGGCCTGTGTCCCTGCAGTGGGAACATTACAGGCAGATTATTTATATTATTAATGACTGTTTATGTATTTAATACTTTAAGCACACAAATTAAATCTACAGGGGCGGACGCCCCTGTAGATTTAATGCCATAGGCATTTTCTATCAGTCAACGGACATATTAGACATTGGCTATATCAGAAGAGTTGACATTTTACATCTCGACACAAGGAGTCAACTCACGGCCCCATCATCGGCACCTAAGCCCGTAACACAGCTACGATGCTCGGCAGCAAAAATAGCGTTTCTTTTATATTTTTAGGGTTCCGTACCTCAAAAGGCAAAACGAAACCCTTATAAGATCACTTCGTTGTCTATCTGTCAAGATCCCCTTTTTCTCAGGAAAGCGTGGAGTTATCAAGTTGTAATTAATATCAAAACAATCAAAAACAATCAAAAGATGCGGGTTTATGTTCCGGAATCAAAACCTAACCTACTTCCCATTAACTTAGAATCATGAAATTTGGCAAGAAGCAATTTCATGTACCTACTCGTAGCACAAGTAAAGGGAAAAATCCGAAAACCGTAAATTTGTAGTTACATTACAAAAAACATTTTTATGCCGTGATAAACTATTTACATGCCTACAAATTTATACGGAACCCTCGGTGCGCGAGTCCGACTCGCACTTGACTGTTTTTTTTATCCATGTATGATTGTATGTACACCAAAATGTTGTTATATTCACATAGTAAGTAGTGCTACATTGGGGTAACAAAACTAAAACAAAGTTTTCAAAATGGCGACTTGGTAAAAAAGCTTCTAACTACGCAGTTCTTTTAATTGATTAAGTTGTTTTTTATACAGGCTGTTAGTGTAAACACCGTTATCCTTGAAACCAGTGGTTTGGTTTCACTAATAGAACGTAAATTCAATGAAAAAAAATATCTTTTTTTTTTTTTTTAAGTAAAGTCTCAATTTTTCTTCAAAATTATTTCACCCTATACAAGTGCACGCAAGGGCAAAGTAGACGGAGCGCGGGAAACAGCGCGTCGTCAGTACTTCCCTTATCTATGCAGGGCGTGCCGCAAGTGCCCGCAAGCCGGCAAGCGCATGAATTTACGGACGGTGTCGGACAGAAACTTTCTTACATTTTTGAAATAAAATAACGTTTATTTATTTTTAAATTCAGATAAACATTTTTATAATTAAGTCAACTACCTATGGTTTTAGTGACAACGGTGTTTACACTAACAGCCTGTATATATATAATTAGAACATTTGAACTCCTGAATAACAAACAAAAAAAACTAGTTCACTAGTAGTTATATTGTTGTTCCAAATTATTATTTTTTTACACGGATAATGAAAATTGAAATATTATTATTTCCATTTGATAATGTGTTATTGTCATTTAAAATCATCTCTTGACATTTCTCGGGACCCTGGGGTCCCGGACCTTTAGAAGGCTTACGAAGAGCCGAAGCCAACTCGCAGAGCCCCGTTAGACGTTTCTAAAGAGATGAAGCACTAACCGACGTTTATCGCTGTTCGCACTGTGCAAGTGCACCCAAGGATAACCCCCGGTTGGTGTAGGACTGTTGCAGGATATGGGGACAAATATATATATATTTTTAAATTTATTTATTCAAAATCTATATAACAATAACATATAAAGATATGCCAAACTGCAAAACAGTTTGTCGGCATTATTGGATTACGGGTTTGGGTGGCTAAGTGAATTGGTTATCTAGAACCTTCGATCAATAATAGTACTAGATTAAGGATCGGGAACAAAAATCAGTTGCTCAAGTGGCCACGTTTGCACAGTACACGTAAACATCTACATTTCTTAGAAAAAAGTTTAATAATATTAACAACTTCAGATTATTATAAACCTTAATGCTTAAACATAAAGTTTAATTACCATTGCAAAATATATTTAAAACGTCGCTTGAAAATAAAATCATTCTATTTTTAAATTTTCATTCATATATTCTAAAATTAAACTAAAAGTCTAAGTAATAAGGTTAAAAACATACTAATTTGAAATAAGACCACACAAGTATTTGTGGTCTTATTTTTCGGATCGTTTATGAAGCGGGAATATAGTACTATTATTGATCGAAGTCTAGAACTATGGAAATACTATGGCCCCCTGCCTGACCAATGTTTTATATAAAACTAGCTGCTGCCCGCGACGTCGTCTGCGTGAAGGCTCTACAGCACCAAAAATACCTAAGATACCAGTGTCGCTATAGCATTATAAGTAAACAACTTTTAAAATAGCATTAAAATATAAGTTTTTTTTTGCAAGCGAAGCAAGTGAAGAGAGTTATGTGGGAATCCTGCTGAGTTCAGTCATAAGATGTGACTGAAGGAAACAGAGAAAATAATGCAGGAATATTCTAGGACACAAAAGAGTAAAAATACGTACAAAGGTATCATACCTTAAAATACTTCCCTATAAACTACGTTGGTAGTTATACTGCCAGGAGCCAAAATGTAAAGAGAGTCAGGACTGGTGACGCGGGAGTAAGCGACATACAGTTGGCCGTGTGAGAAGCAAATCGTCCTGAGGGCGACACCCGCTGCCCTCAGTGTCTGCCCCTGCGACTTATTGATGGTCATCGCGAAGCAAACACTCACGGGGAGTACCCCGTGAGTGTCCCTCATAACTTCATAACTTCCCGTTCCAGTTCAAGCGCATACAGTTGTATGCGCTTGAACTGGAACGGGAAGTTATGAGGTATGAGGGAAATATGTGGTATAAATACTGCCTCGCCGACGCCACAACCCGTAAGAATTTCCGCCTCAATGATGTGTCTGTGGAGCGAGATGACTTTAAGGCGGGTCCCGTTACACAACTTCGGAGGAGATAGGTTCCGAAGAAGCATAATCGGGACACCGACCTTCAGCTTGATGGTATGCGCTGGAAGTCCACTTGCTGACAGGGAGTTCAGAAATTCCACGGGATAATGTGTGGCGTCAGCTTGCTCGACAACAGTGTTTATCGAGGTGTAGACCACTTCATTCCCCTCAATTTCCGAGAGAATGCATTCGTTAATTGCTGCAGCCTGATCATTTTTGGGCCTCAAAATGGCCCTGCTCACACACCCAAGAATTCTGCTGGTGCGGTATACGACTGATATTCCCGTACACACAGCGAATGAGTTCTTCTAAGCTGGATTGACGCTCTACCGAGAGACTCTGGAAGAACCACCTGTCCACCTCTCTCTTCTGGTAGAGTGCCTTCGCCAAGAAGGACATCAAAGAATTCTTGAGCATTGCCGCCGAGCCGAGCTCTCATATTAATCGTCAAGCGCAGCGTACGAACTGGTGACCACAACGAAGATCGTTTCAAAGAAGTATTCACCTCGTCAGCCCTCGATCCCCGCGTCACCACTGAACAGAACTGTGACACCGCCCATCAAATGTTCGTTCCTGCGGATGTCCTGCAGGGTTCTGTCCACGGCCTCAACTGCCTTCCTATTGGCCATCGTACACTCATCCCATACGATCAGAGAGCAATCCTTGAGCACGTGTCCCTTATCGCTGTTACGTGACACACCACAAACAGGCATTTCGGCGCTCTCTAAATCGATGGGAATTTTAAACATGGCATGGGCTGTCTTGCCACCCGGAAGCAGTGTGGCAGCGATTCCCGACGACGCTACAGCAATAGCAATTTTGCCTTGCCTCCTGACCTCTGCAAGTTTGCGAGTGGTAACAAATGTTTTTCCTGTTCCACCAGGAGCATCCAAGAAAAACATTTTACCCTGGTTTTACCCAACGCTTTCAAGGACGGTGTCATAAATTTGTTTTTGCTCTGAAGAGAACAAAGCGACATGGTCATTTCGTATGGTGGTCATTTCGCCCGGATCGTAATTTGTCTCAGCGTTATACTCCCGATTTCCACGGTCTTGATGCGGTGATGATTGGGGAGCTGGTAACCCATATTCGATCAGTGGATTGCCGCCGATAGAAATGACCACATCTTGAAGTGAACTGAGACAGGTGTTCAGCACGCGTTCATCAGTTATTTCGACTTCGTCTCCAGTAGCACGCCTCAAAGCTCGTAGAAAATCTTCAGACAGATGATGGCGATACTTCTCCCACAAAGCTACCGGGTTCGCGACTCCACAAAACACCAAGATGACGGCAAACAGATGACGCATGCGGCTGGGACTGTCACTGACGCTCGCCTCCGCGAGGGTGTCATCCCAATTTTGGTCACCGTCGAGAAGGTGACGTGCTACGCAGGCTGCGCGGTAAGTGAGATACTCCACGCCATCAAATGTCCTCAGAAAGGCGAAAGACGTTGGGCCTCGGACAGTGTGAAGTAACAACCGCAGAAAATAGCATTCGCCATTATTCGGATGCACGGTATAAACCCTACCCAATGCGGTGTCCTTGAAAATTCCCGGAAAACCTTCCACAGCACCTCCTCGTCGACGTCGGTTAAATACACCCCTTTGCTTGTCGTACGTGTAATATGAAGGCACCTCGTCATACGTAAGGGATCTCGCAAACTGGTCGACTTCACAGAGCGTGTTTTTTTAAATTGTCTTCCTCAACTCTGCTCAAGATTTTGAGGATTTTGTTGGAACTTGAATTTGTCGAAACGAACTATAGGATACAACTTTTATGAAGAAAATGCACATTGCCATCTATGAATTTTAAGAATAACTAACTACTAACCTCGCCAACATGATCAAATTTAAATTATTAATTTCCAAAAGTGTTAACATGTAAGTTGATTTGATTTTTATGAAATCTCATAGATGGCACTGCTATCAATATTGTCATTATACTACTAACATTCATTAAACTATGTTTCTCTGCCCAAGTTACTTAAATGGCGTAGTTTTTATAATGTAAAGCTAGATAATAGCATGGCTTACACAAAAACAACATTTAAATATGCGTCGTTAGATTACACGCTGTCACAGAATGCGTAAGAAAAACAAAGATTCACAGCTCCTCCCCCGTAGGTGATAGCGTGACAATATGTAGAATTAATGTAAGCCCGACCTCTTGGTAATATTCATGCAAAATTTGAAGTAAATCCATGCAGTACTTTTTGAGTTTAGCCCGGACATACATACAGACAAACAGACACACAGACAAAAATTCTAAAAACTGTATTTTTGGCTTCGATATCGATTGTAGATCACGCCCCAAGTATTCTTTTAAAAAAATATTCAATGTACAGTTTTGACTTTCCTACGATTTTATTATATGTATAGATACACAGATAAAATGGCAGGTTAATAAATCATCTTATTATTGCCATTTCGTCTTGCATTCGTTAATTAATAATTATATTTATCGGTATTTGTTAATCACTCGCTGCTTTAATAATGACATTAATTGGATTTCCTGTTTACGTTCTACTTACAAGATTATTTTAAATTGGCTAGCTAAACCCCGCAGATGCAATGAGTGTGGAAATCTAAACATAATCAAACGAAAAATAAATTAATTTGATGATATTTTTGAGGGGTCAGCGGTTTAAAGAACGGCTTTAAACTTTCAGTGATTATTTCAAACATCTAAGCAACAAAATGAGCCTACACAAATGGTCTTCACATGATCTGACCAAGATTATGTCTGGACTTTAAAAGAGACTGTGACGTCTGAGTTTGTTTCGGCCTTTCTTCTCAGACTAGTCAGATAGGAAACGCTGACCTCATCTAGTTTTAAAATATGATTGACGTGTAAAAGTGTTTGTACAAACCTACTTACAAAAATAAAATCATTTATCATTTGAGCATTTAAATAAAAAAAAAATACGGAAAAACTGCCATTTCACCATTTCATCTCTAGTACGAGTATCATGGAATATTTGCAACAGCGCCCTCTGTTACTGTGTAGAGTTACTCTCTCCGTAGCAGTGTCATTCAGGGAAGATTTTATCAAAACACTGCTGCCGTATTTGTAAGTTGTATGCTGACAAGTACATTTTTAGGACAATAGGTAGCGCTAGCTTAAACTATAATTGTTACGAATAATATTAAACAAATCACTTACCTACGTAGTAGAAATAGTCAATTAATTATTACTACTGACATTACCAATTTTTTTATCCTAATGTCGGAATTTCCGTAAAAAAGGTCTTTATTTATGTCTGCCTAGACTTTCGGAAAATACAGGCGTAACTTCATGTCATGTGATCATGTCCCGCTTATAATATAAAGCTATAAAAAGGAACTATCCAGAACGAATCGATTCGCACGAATATAATCGCCCGAAAAGTGCAAATCGTCACTTAATTATTTTTTTTGGCTTACGCTAATGAAGTTAGTTCTTTTTGCAGTTAGTTTTCTTAACTTCATTGCATAAAATTCACAAATAAATTAACTTTGTGCGATTTGCCCATAGAAAAAATAATAATATTTAAAAGTGACGATTTGCACTTTTGAATTCGTGCGATTTGGCTAATAAACCTTCAGTTTGACCAGAAAAACATTTTACCTAATTAAATCACTAATCACTGTCACAATAAACTCAAAATAGTACCTAATTGCGGTTTCAATAAAGCGGAATTAATTGCAACAGACCACAATTTCATTTTAATTCACAAAAGTCGTTTGAAATCTAATTGAATTTTGTAATATGATTACAAAATTCAATTAGATTTCAAACGATTTGATACAATTTTATGGGTACCTTTCAAAACTTGTGTAAAAAACATAGGTACACTCTATATCTATACATATTTTTTGCCTAGGCTTTAGGCGGTGCTCAATAGTTTCAAATAGGTCACAATATCAGATCCTGGAAGGAATACGTCAAATTACAAGTCATCGTATACAGATATTAATATTATATTATAATAAATCAAAATAACTGAGGGCCTTATGGCTAAGTAATAACAGCCACACGGGTCCATCGATCAGGTAAAGCTACGCTTGCCGCGGTTGGCTCATGGATGGGTGACCATCTTCACATACCACCCCTCCGTGCTTCGGAAAGCATGTTAAGCCGTTGGTCCCGGCTATCATTTGTGGATCTTTGACAGTCGTTACGGGTCGTCAGAAGCCCGAAAGTCTGACAACCAGTCTTACCAAGGGGTATCGTATTACCCAGTAACTGGGTTGTGGAGGTCAGATAGGCAGTCGCTCTATGTAAAATGCTGGTAATCAGCTGTATCCGGTTAAACTGAAAGCCGACCCCAACATAGTTGGGAAAAGGCTAAGCAGATGATGAATAAATCATAATAAATCACATCAGTTTTCGTGTCTGTGTTCGCTTTCTTCTTCTAAACTACGAAACGGACCGCGTCGATGCGATTTTCATCATAATTTAGAAAATCTATTCTAAATGGTTTATGTGTATCTTGTTACAGGTAATAAAGAAATCTTGCAATTTTGTCAAGTCGTAAACACCGTGTCAAACAGGGGCGGGTTGCTAGTACTTAGATAAAACTAACATAATAAGTACTTCAGTCCAAGAAGCGAAGTGGAAAAATCTTGACTTAAAGAAAAAGATAGGTAACAAGAAAGATATAATTTCATCAACCGTCGGCATCCCTTCAGGAAGAATATCAAGGATTATACCATTAGATTGTCGCCGATATGTCGTGTAGAAAATTGCACTTTCACCGATGATAAGAAAAAGTCCCACGGTGCCTGCTTCGACCAAATAGTTTTTTTTTGTATTTGATTTTCTAAGGATTGTTCCGTTTATTTATTTAAACTTTTCGCACACAAAGGTACAAAGGCGGACTTAATGCCTTAGGCATTCTCTACCAGTCAACCAAAGGTGGTGATGGCAGGTGCTTTGGTTGAGAGGGACAATGATAAAAAAAAACTCTTAAAACTAGGTACACTAATACATAAATAGGTTATATACACATACATACTATTACTATAATATATACTTATAATTATACAAAATCAAGGGAGGGGGAGGTGTTAAGATGACAACGCTATTTTTTTATGTTTTGAAAATAACTGCAATTTCCGCTTAAATGCATACTGACTGGGGGCCGTCCTGATATCAAGAGGAAGCGCATTCCAAAGAAGAATGAACAAAGTCAGACGTATGAGAAGGGCAGGTAAGAGAAGATTGTTAGAAGACCCATTGTGCAAATTAGTTTTTTATGGAAAGTATTAAATAATAAGTTGGTAAGTGAGAATGAGAACGAGTTTATTAAATATACTAGCTTCTGCCCGCGGCTTCGCCCGCGTGGATGTCGGAAATTATCCCACGGGAACGTGCTAACAGGATAAAATGTATGTGCTTCCCCAGAATGCCATCTATCTCGCGGGCCCTTTGTGGCTAATTACAATAGAAAATCAATTGTGTCTCATTAGCGGTGATTAAGAGGGTACCTATATGATATCTTTACCTAAGAACCTACCTAATTAAAATAAAAACTCAATAACAGAATAAAAAATACCTACCTACCTAAATAAACCTATTTTTGATGATAACTAATCTAAACTCAATAAATAAGCAAAATCCCTAAAAACTAATATCTATACGAATGACTAATCCTACCTAACAGTATTATAAAACAACCTACGGTCACTACGTACACTATCAAATATACTACCTATACTTTATAATTAAAATCTATACCTACGACTTATAAAATTAAACCTAAATAACTCTAAAAACTAAAAGGAATAAAAAGGTCGCACAGATAATACTGTGGGTGACGTAATCTACGACAAACTTATTATTTGCGGTTGGTACAGTAATCGGGTCTAGGGATTGAACTGCAAAATTAACTTTGTTTTTATTGTATATACTTTTCCGGGATAAAAAGTAACCAGTGTGGTGCCCAGGATATTAAAGAATAATTGTACCAAGTATCATCGTAATCGAACCGGTAGTTTTTGCGTGATACCTGAACAAACAGACAGATAGACAAATATTTTTTTATCACATTTTTGGGTTCGGTGTCGGTCTAGTAACACGCATTTATTTTTTTGATATTTTCAATGTACAGAATTTTCACTTCTACAGATTTATTATAAGTATAGATAAAGTGAGTGACTTCTTAAAAGATTTAATCTCTGTACCTACTTTAAATAAGCTCCCTTAAGTTTTAAATCAACAATAACATTTTCAAAAGCTGGCTATTATAAATTCTATTAAAAAGTTATATCTTGGCGTCGACGAGTTATTATGCCGTAGATCTTTGTTTGTTTTTCCTCTTACATAACAATGAAATGCTACTTTGGACGTTTTCTTAGATTCGTAGCTTTATTGGCATTTGTGTGATATTTCATGACACTTGGGACTGCTTGTTTGACATTACAGTTCAACATGGTTTTGTAAGATTAGAACTCGACGTTGTGTAACTCTAAGTAAAACAGGCAAAAAGTTATGAACTCCATATTTCAAGCAATAATTTCTAACTTTTTATAGGGTTTTATAAATTGGGAAAGCTTATTGGTTGATTCGCACGAATTATCTCGCACGGAATGGGCGAATTGACACTATTAAATAGTATTACTTTTCTGTAGGTGATTCGCATGTAGTTATTTTTTTGGGGTTATACAACTCCAGAAATATGTAGGTACCTACTAGCTGCGGTTTCACCCGCACCAGCTAGTACCTACATAAGTTTCGATTCCGTGGGAATATCGGGATACAAAGTATTCTATATGTTAATCCTGGTTATAAACCATCTAAGTGCCAAATGTCATAGAAATTTGTTCAGTAGTTTTTGGGTGAAAGAGTAACAAACATCAATCCATCCATTTAGACAAATTTTCACGTTTATAATATTAGTAGGATTAGGCACATATTGTATTTTTAACAAATTAAAAATAACATAATTAGAAAGTAATAGAATTTGTTAGATTTCTTCTAGCTAGTGACAAAAAGAATTATCCCTACAGTTTTATAAAATAATATTTTATTTTATATTTACTCATAAAAAAATTGAAACAACGTGATAATTACTTACATATAATATTTTCACAGTTACCTACCTCTAATCTAAACAATAATTTATTAATTTTTCTACGAAAAATTACTTATTCCTCAATATTGTATGTGCATAACTGTTTTTAAATGTTTTGACCCCTAAAGTACGATCTGCCAACTGCCTCATACCTATACCTACAGGGTGTTATTGACAGCCCTCCGCAAACTGATAGGGTGGCTTCAGTAAATCATATTAAGATGACCGGTACATGTAATTCTTTCAGGAACATTAAGGGAATCCAAAAAACCAGATTTGTTTTATTACCTCACACGCAACGTATCGTTACAGTGGCAAAACGCACGTAGCGGATGGCAGCGCAGCGAGCTTGAGCGAGGCTGTTTTCAGCTGTTTTATTTACATAAATGGAGTGTTGCATACAGAGAACGTAATTTTACATTGAAATAAAGGAATATCAATTTTTTTTTCCTGACAAAATTTCCACTGGGATATGATTCAGAATAAGGAGCTGAATCAATCCTGTGTTTTTGTGGAGGGCTGTCAATAACACCCTGTATATTTCTGGAGCTGGCGATTCACCCCTAAATAACTTCATGCGAATTGCCTTTAGATAAAATAATAATATTAAAAGTGCGAGATAATTCGTGCGAATTAACAAATGGGCCAATTTACAATGTGCAGAACTGGCGCAACTCTGACTACTCCTTTGGGAATTACAGACGTGTTTTTATGTTAATGATTATCTAAAATGTGCAACCATTAATGCAAACTAAAATTACCAACGCAATTACGTAAACGGCAACAAAAACAACATAATTATTAACACTTTACTTTATGAATGTGTACCAATTACGCTTACATAAACGAAAACGAACGCATACAATTTCAAATTCACGGAATATTATTACCATATGGACCAGCAACCACTGGGGAGGTCCTAAGGCACTGTCCCACTGCTGACGAGGAAGAGACTCAACAATCAGCGATTTTCTCGCTCAAGAAACGTACAAAAGATTTAAGGTCCCGTGTGAGTAAAGGAGATACATATTAATATGTATATGTATCTCAACTGCTTTTATATTTAGATCTAACTGAACAGACAGCTGTGCTGCTGGGGAGTTTGTTGCGCCACTTCTTCTTCCCAGCGATAGCACTAGGAAGTGGTGAAGGGCGTTTGGGGGACTGTCTTTTGTAATTTTGACGTTCGAAAAGTGCTGATTCTCAGCCTAATATGAATAAATGACTTTTGATTTGTTTTGATTGACTAATCAACTAATGTTGATCGCTTTCACACTCTGTGACTCAAAGTTGCGAGCAGAACACTCGCTGAGAGACTCCTCTTAAATTGTTACATACTTAAACCAGCGAGTAACCGCTCATCGCCGTCGCGCACTTGCCGCTCGTTGCTAGCCATTATTTGTAGTTGCTAGCTCTACTCGCTTTTCATTAGTCAACATATATTAATTGATCGCTGACTCTTTACACCGCTGGCGAGTTCTCGTTTGCCACAGCGACAAGAGCTATCAAAGAGAGTACTCGCTCAGCGGCGCTCGATTTGCGAGCAGAACACTCGCTTGGGAGACTCACGCCGTAACTACATACGTATACAAGCGAGTAACTGCTCGTCGCCGTCACGCACTCACTGCTCGTTGCTATTTACATAGCATATACTGTGTTAATCAAGTAATCCAGTAAACACTACACGGGTATTTAGTAAGTTTAAAATCTCAATATTTCTTTCTGTCGGTTTTAAACGTAAGTAAATTAAGATGTGGGTAGGTACTTACCACCTTATTATACGCGCCGCACTATGTAGGTACTAGTTGTTGATACTCAGATGTGTCTTCTCGACATCCGGGTGTCACTAAAGGGATGCAGCAGAATACCAGCGTCAGGTATTGTACCTGGCACATGCAGCTGGACTCCCATTTGGTGCAACCATGAGACACACACCGCCCAGAGTGATCGATCCTTATATTTATTTGTACTATGTGTCTATGGGTCAATTTAGTTTTTTAATATTTGTTTTTTTTTTTTTACGTTTCACCTTTTTTTATGTATTTCTTTATTATTGCTTGTATTGTGTCTTTTGTTGCACCAAATAAACTTGTTATCTATCTATCTATTTATTATTAATTACTAGCTGCGCCTCGCGGTTTCACCCGCATAAGTTTCGATCCCGTGCGAATATCGGGATGAAAGTATCCTATATGTTAATCGTGGTCATAAACCATCTGTGTGCTAAATTTAATCCAAATGCATTCAGTAGTTTTTGCATGAGAGAGTAACAAACATCCATCCATCTATACTTTCACGTTTATAATATTAATAGGAAGTAGGATTATTAAAACCCTGTGATGTCCCACTGCAGGGCAAAGGCCTACCTACTCTCTTTCCACTTCTCTCTGTTTAAAGCTTCTGAGGATCAGTTCTTGTTGAAGGAGTCCAGCTCATCCCGCCATGTACATCTCTCAAGGCCTGCTGTGATATTGCTTGCCATTAAGAGGGACCCATTGGGCTCGTTGCTAGCCAAATTATTTTTAGTTGCTAGCTCTACTCGCGTTTCATTTGTCGCCCGCGTTGGGAAAGGTGCCTAGAGTTACTAGAGCGCGTTAGAATGCACACATCCACAGGAGCAAGTGCAATTTGCAATATTACGGGAATTTCTACCAAGGGAATCAAGTTACTTAGCAAAGTTCATTCTTAGCAATTGATCCTAACTTAGTCTTAGTTTTCCTGGTCATTCGTTTTTAAGACCTGCGCTACGGGTTGTTACTGCCTTTAAATGCTATTAACAGGTTGAAATAGTCCTTCCCCCCTCACTTAGCTGATAAAATGAAAATGCGTTGTAATCTGGTTAGTGCTCTTTTGTAGGTTGCTTAAGTAGATTACAGAAACTATGCTTATTCCTTTTGTGATAACTGTGGTACATTGTATTTTGAATAGTACCGTTTTTCTCCATAAACATCTACGTTTTGGAATGGGCAAGTATACCCTGTCCTGTTAGGTAAACCGTTTTTTGACAGATTGAACTGTGATTGCAACAACACACAATACATTGAGTGATACACGTACGGATTTTTTTTTTATTGACATAATGTATGTCAATTTAAAAAAAACAACTCAGCCTATCGCAGTCCACTGCTGGACATAGGCCTTTCCCAGGCTGCGCCACAACACCCTGTCCTCCGCCTTCCGCATTCAGTCCGTCCCAGCAAACCTTCTTAAGGTTGTCCGTCCATCTGGGGGCGTTCCACACTACGCTTGCCGATACGCAGTCTCCGCTCCAGGACTCGTCTGCTCCACCAGCCATCGTGCATCGCTCCTTCGACAAACATGGCCAGCCCACTGCCACGTCAGTTTGCTTACTCTGCAAGCTATGTCGGTAACTCCGGTTCTTTTCCGGATAATTGCATTCCTGATTTTATCCTTCAAAGATAATATTCTGAGCTTCAACTTTCCGATTAACTGACCGACTCTTTGTCAATTCAAAACTGCCTGTAAATGGTTGAATTAAATTTTTTTAGTAAAGAAGGATTTTTCGGATGACTACTGAGATGCCGATAATAGAGAAGTACGGAAGAAGAAGACATGTTGTATCATCTCCAAATAAATTGGGATAAGGTCATATAATATTTGGGAAGGATTTTTGATTAAGTTTTTCGATCAAAATTATCATAGGCCATAAAAATTATAACACGACATTTTGTTGATACGGTTACGTAATAACAAGTATTATTATTCCTTGATATTCCGATTTGACAAACAACTAAGTATATCAGGAATGGCGAACCAATAGCACGTGGTGCGCGCGTGCCGCGACAAAATAATTTGGGCACGGCATCGATGGCGGAATTTAAATACCTACCTAACTCATAGTTACAAACATGGAAATTAATCTGAGCGCACCCGACACAGTTGTGATTATTTTATTTGTCCTGTACTTACCTACCTTACACGGAGATAATTATTGAAGGTCAAAGTTCCAACATTTTTTTTTCACGAAGTTAAGTTTTTAATGTGTGGTCACTGAACTCCTTTTAATCGGATAGGCAGATTTTGAAGGAAATTTTTGTGTGTAGTTGAGTATGGTTCCCTGGGTGGTTTAGATTCGCAATCTGACCCGGTAGGTGTGGCGCTGCGATCGAGATCTAGGAAACAGGACAACGCCTGTCTGGTCAACTTAAAATGATTAAATATGGTTTCATATATTTTGCTCACTTTTAGACGTTCCAAATTTTTTTTAAAGCAAATTCACAGTTTAGATTTTTGCTGAAGAAATTATAACGCACGAAACGATTTATAATTTTAACAAGGATTATGTTCGTTTTGACTTTTACAAGACTAACAAAAAAAGATAAATTTAATTTCAGAATCAAAGTGCATAACCCTTATAATTATATTTAGCTGTAGCTGAAAGTGAACAAAACAAAATATGTACAAAGGTACCTAAGCCTATGTTATAAATATTAATGTGGATGGAACTGTTGGAAATCCTTTGTACCCTACATGACGCTGGGAGTAGCACGCATGAATACGAAATTATGTCAACTGCCATTACTCAAACGTGGGTGCACCTAGCAGACGTGCGTCAGTTTTGGTGCTGTTAATTTTTTTGATAATTACACGTCAGGAGTTCCTGTTCGACCATAACCATATGGTAAAGCAGGGCTTTTTGAAACTTAGTAAAATAACCTCGTTTCTTTTGAAAGTAAACTGCGGGGCAACATTAAAAGTAGCAGTGGCTTTCATTTTGACAGTTCAACAACATTCATTGCGTCATTTACGTTGTTGAACAGACAAATGTGTCAAAAATATGAAGCAATGGATTAGCAATATCTTTCAAAATGATTCAGATTGAGGTTGATAGTGTATTGACGTAGTTAGTGCTGGCCATACTAGTTTCTCGTCAGCTTTTATCGTTAATGAAATCTTAGTTTTATGTTAGGTATATTCTTGAGGCAAATTCACACCTGCACACGTGTGGCGCATACGCATGAACCTTGCACACTACGCGGCTCGAGCGCCTATGGACGCGTAAGCGTAACACTGCGCGCAAGACGCAAATAGCTTACGCGCAGTTCGCGAAGATTGATTTGTTTGTGCTTTACGGCTGATTGCAATATCTGATTTTAGCACGTTTTGTATTAGGACGGTCACGAAGTTACACACTGCTGCGATAATGACGACGCAATAGAAGTAGGACGCGATATTCCGATATGACTTCATAGAACATTTTGTATAAGGACGTATACGATCTTACACACACCTGCGATAATAACAAATGCAAGTGTGCTTGTTTGCGTTATGGCAAATTATAAAAGTTTATGTAATATATAATGTGTACTAGGTTAAGGTTTCTATGTGTAAGGCAACCGAAATAAAGTTATTAATATTATCTTTGACATTATCTCGGGACCCTGGGGTCCCGGATCTTTGAAAGGGGTACTAGGAGCCAAAGCCAACTCACAGAGGTCTTTTACAAAATTCGAAATAATGAGGAGGCACCAATGTATGCACCATGCAAGTGCACCCAAGGACAACCCCCGATTGGTGCAGGACTATTGCAGAACATGGAAACAAAATATACTGGGCTATGGGTTTAGGTGGCTATAGTGGATCGGTCACCTTGAACTATGGAAGTTCTATGTCCCCTGCCTGACCAATGATAATTATAATATTCACAGATGAAATGGCAGGGATTATTATTATTATAACATAGTAACGTGTAGTGCGAGAGTATCGGACGATATAAACGCAGCTGTGTGGCAAGGAATCGGGACGCATTATCGCTATAACGCATCCGATATTATCAACCGATAATAACGCGCCTGTGTGGGAGAGCATTTATTGGCTGATTTAGTAAGGACACGTTCGAGAACATTTTACGAAACCATAAAAATATGCACGTCATGAATAGGCAAGTTGCACGCGAGTCGCTCGTTAGCCTATAGCGAGCGCGCCCAAATGACGATGTTTTTAAGGTGCAAGCGAACCGCACTATTCGTGCACGTCCGCAGGTGTAGATCCACCTTTGCAGAATCATCTTGGAAGAAGTCTAAGGGAGGGCACCCACGAGCAACTTTGGTCTCAGCAACTAATTCGTCTCTCACATCAAGTTGACTTTCAAACCCTAGGAGGGTTCGAAAGTCTTTTATCTAACCACATAATAACAAACCAAGTATCGTTTCATTATAATCTTTCAACGTCAGTTAATACACCATTTTACCGCTCCGTAAAACTTTATCCCTAATAGAGCCTCAGCCAATAGCCGGTCGTTACTCACAGTTCATTTAAGGAGAACGTTAAAAACAAGTCTAGGAAACACTTTATCTGAGACGCCAGAAAGCATTAAGTGCACCACTTTTATGACTTGGAACTTCAAGTCTCGCTAGATATCGTATATTCCTCTAAAAACCTGAACGACAACATAAAAACCAGCTTTGAGATCGTTCATACGCATGAGGGCGGTCTTTGGAGATATGTTTTTGAGATTTGCTTGTTTGTTCGTTATCTTTTCACGCCTCCACTGAACCAATCATCCTGAAATTTTGCATATACGTGGTCAGGTGTACATAAACGGACATAGGGTATGAGGAACAGGGTGTAAAGTTCACTCATCCCCTACAGAAAAGGGAGGATCCTCCGACCAGACGGGTGTTGTGTCCGGCGGGCAACTGCCTAACGATTGATGTTGGGAAGTTTGTATGTATGCTAGTTGCGCGGTAAACTCTGCTTGCGAGATGCAGGATTTGCGTGACGTCAGTATGACGCGTTGTTCGCATGTGGCGTTGTAGATACCGTTACAGAGTACATTTCATCCCGAAAACAAGTGATGTTCCCGAGAAAAACCACAATAACGTTTTTATGATAATAGATGGCGCCACGTGTAGCTTTGACGAGAGAGACAACAAGCAGAGTAAAACCCCAGTTGACTGTCAAATTCTAAATTAACTCGAGCGAAGCCGCGGTAAAAAGCTAGTATATTATAATATATATTCATGCCGATGTCACAAATACTGTTTTTCTCTATTGTTTTCATTTTTTTTTTCGAATGTAAATATGTACTTCACTTATATAAATGAAAATGTGCCCTACATTGGGAAGAGACTAGACCCACCTACACAGGGGATTCCCTGTGTCGGTGGATCCAGCCTCTAGGATTCTAGTGTGGGGTCCAGGGTATTTGTAAAAACCTAGCACCTAAGACTCCTTTTAATCTACTACTAGTTATTTTTTTTAAGATGTATTTATTTAAATTATTAAGGTACTATCATCAGCCCGCGAATTCGTCGGCGTGAAATTTCTTGTTCCACCGACCCATCCCATCGCATCGTATCGCCTGCCCCCGCTATTACTTCGGCTGCTATGGGTCCTAGTGTGATGCTAGATAGCCTTCCTCAAGAATTAGGCTATCAAATGCAAAAAGAATTTTTCAAATCCGACTGGTAGAACTAGCCAAAGATTACCCACAAACTTACAAAAAAACTTACTACAAAAAAAAAAATCTCACCTTTATTATATTAGATTTTTTTTAATGTATAATATTAGTATAGATATAGACAAATAGGTTCATTGTTTGATTCTGAGTCAAGGAAATTTCCATTTTTTCCTTTTTCATTCAAGGTTTTTGTTAAGTAGATCATCATCTGCCTAGCCTTTTCCCAACTATGTTGGGGTCGGCTTCCAGTCTAACCGGATGCAGCTGAATACCAGTATTTTACATGGAGCGACTGCCTATCTGACACAACCCAGTTACTGGGTAATACGATACCCCTTGGTAAGACTGGTTGTCAGACTTTCGGGCTTCTGACTACCCGTAACGACTGTCAAAGATCCATGAATGACAGCCGGGACCAACGGCTTAACGTGCTTTCCGAGGCACCCAGGGGTCTCGGTATGTAAAGATGGTCACCCATCCACAGACCAACCGCGGCAAGGTTTTTGTTAAGTAGATCTTAATAAAAATCTTGAAGTAATTAATTTATTCGTTGATAGTGAATAAATTAATTAAAGCCTGAGCTGCAAGGTCTAAAAGCATTTGATCAAGAGATACTTATATTAAGTTATTTGGCGTATTCCTTCCGGGACATATAGGATAGTTTGCAACGATTAATCACCCCATAAAGCCTGGACGAAAATTCACGGGTTTCGAGAAAACCCAATTTTTATGTAAGTATGTATTTTTGAAAAGGGATAATTAGTGAAGAGTTCTGGGAAATTTTCAACAGATGCATTAGTTTTGATAAGCCGTCAACTGGGTTTCTCCAGCTGCTTCCAATTGCCATCCTTACTACGCAAGTTAATAATAATAATAATAACAGCTCCTCAGCCGATAGCCTAGACCTGAATCTTCCAGCAGCGTGCTTAGAGGATTCAAGGCTAAGCAGAACCAAAGCGGACTCAAACTGTCGCCCTGGAATATGCCTCGCTCGATCCTTATCGGCTCGCTATTCCTCTGGATATTTCGACATCCTGGATAGCGAAGGACCGTCCTCCATTGCCCCATACACGTCAAAATAATATAATAATATCCCTGGACATTTCACACAGCGCCATCTAGTCCCAAGCTAAGCAACCTAATGCTTGTGTTATGGTAACAAGATGGCTGATAAACGACTTATATACATTTTTTTTTTTGTAAATACATACATATTATAGATAGAAAAACACCCAGACTCGGAACAAGTAAATGTAGGTCATACAAATATTTGTTCCGTGCGGGAATCGAACCCGCGACACGCAGCGCAGCAATCAATCGCTTAACCACTGCGCCAACCGTGCCGTCAAAGTTCTCGACACCGATGACTAAAATTTCTCTTAATTAGAGAAGGACTACTAAATGATGGTCTTAAAGTATACCAGTGTAGTAGTCGCCATGGAAGAAGACTTCTGGCCGCAGGACGTGGTGTTCCGTTACTTCCGCGGACAAGTACCACAGATCATCATAAGAACCAGCTAAGTAGTGAAGTACTATTTTATAGTAAAAATATGTATGTTATCTATGGGCGAGCGTCGCCTGAAAGAAATGAATAAATAAATCATTCATAAAAATAATGCTCCAGTTTAATCTCTTTTTTGAGGTTCAATTAACATCAAAGGAATTTTGTGCTCATAAACAACAATAAAGCAATCTAAACGGCACTTATGGGCAAACAAAATCCTCGAACGTCATAAATCACGAAAAAAATCAAATACCCAACAAATCCTGTAACAAACATGCATTTTGATAAACGTAAAACAATGAAAGACACACATTGTTAATTAATGTACGAGGGCCCTAATACATTCGAACCAGAGGATATCATTTTCTTCGAAGGGTCCAGGCGAGAAAATACGAACACAAAGATCTAAGATGGTTGCCACTTAAGGAAATTGCCCGTAATAAGACAATCGGCAAAAAAGAAATCTGCTATTACCGAGACGACGAGAATGATGGCCGTCGAATGCAGACCTGTTTCTTTTTTTTTTAGAAGAAAATAAAATGGAAACTTTCTTGGAGTTTGTTGTAAATAGGTTGAGTGTAGAAAATCGAATTGTTAATCTTACCTCGCTTATACTAATTTCCATGTTTCACATTATTGTGATGCTGGTTTTGGAGTCATACATTTAAATCAAATACTTCTTGAAAGGTTAGCGAAAATCTTGACTTGCATTTTAATTTAGTTATTATAGATATACAAATAGGATTCATACTCACTCAGGCAGAATAGGAATCTTATTTTGATGATATTTGGTATGTATATAAAATCTATTCTTTTCGGAGCATTCAAATATTTGCAAGTGTTGCATGTTTATTTTTGCGTTTTACATGGACGTCATTTATCTACGCCCTATATAACAGGCTTAATAGAGAAAAAGGAACAACATTAAATACATATAGATGCATATTTAGGGTGACTGGTAATTAGTGACCGATACTTAAACACATGAGTACATAATAACAAACAACTTTCCCAAAGAAACGCCTGACCCCAACTACCCCAATAGAACCGCGCGCGCGGTCCGTACGATTGTTAAATGAATGAAAAATAGTAATGCATGGTAAAAGAGGAATAGTTTTGTTTGTAAAATGGGAATAATAATTAAATTAAATTACAGCTGATGGTGTATTATTCTTGTTATGTACTCAATATTCTATTGGGGTGATTGTGGTCAAGCGCTTGGTAAATTAAGAAAAATCCCTATATACTGTATTGCGACTTGCGAATAATCGCAGAATCTAGCGGTTGATGCATCGGCCGTGAACTCAGTTATGACGTAATTACTGTGGCTCCAAAAGCTTTGACGAATCGTGGTACTCAATTTCGCGAAAAAGCCTGGTTCTGGAGATAAAACGTGAGCCATTTGTTATAACCTCAGGACGTTTGGACAAATTGCACTTGAGTAGACTTAAAAGTTGGAGCGATAAAAATTCTTCATTTTTTCTTGCACCTATTTGGATGCTACATCGTATAAATGGAAAAAAACCTTTATTTATGCTTCGTCTTACAAGCGTTCATTCTTTAGCTTTTGTACACTTTGCTAATAAGATTAGACCAAAAAAATTGGGGTGCGTCTCATAACGTATAAACTATTTTGGTCTAATTTCATTTTACTATCGTTCATAAGATATAATCAACGTGAGATATACCAACTGTTGATATAATTTCTTTACATATAACATTTATTTATTCTAAAACTTAATTAGTATAACGTTGTTTGATATAACGTTTATGTAATCGAAAATCATTTGGTCTAACGTTTAATATGTATATTGTTTATTTAATCGAAAATCATTAGGTCGTCGAATCACGTTTAATATATAAAAAACGTCATTATGGTTAACACCCCGACTCAGAGTACCCCGACTCGGATAGGTTAGGTTAGAAGGCTAAGTTATTTTTTTTTAAACCACCCAGAAATAGGAGCCCCGCAAAGCGGGGCTCCGTCGACCTATCTTAGCACAGGTGGTAATCAGTTACTAGTTATGTTTAATATAACTAAGGCTAAGGCGGGAGCTCCGCTCCGCTTCGCTCCCGCCTTAGCCTTCTAACCTAACCTATCGGAGTCGGGGTACTCTGAGTCGGGGTGTTAACCATAATGACATTTTCATCCTAAGTATGTACGTCCATTTCGACCACATCGTATCACTATCTTATTGCGTGCCGATTGGGCCTAAAGCCACGTCCATACTTAACGATACTGTAACTTGTTAGCGTGTCAGCAGCTCGTATCCCCTTTGATGATCGGGAAAGAACCACCTCGTGATGGAACACGGTGTATCATGACGTATCAAATGACATAGTCTTATCGTAATATAGTATCAAAATGCGTCCGTACTACGTATATTGCCGATCACGATACACTTATCCGATGCGAAACGTATCAGATACGCGGTTACATACGGACCCAGGTACGGCGCGTGGCATGATCGCGTATCATCTCAAAGCGTCCAAACTATGTAGTGACAATGATGTGTATCATTGTCACTACATAGTCGATGCTACGTGAGGGAGATCAGAGGGGCAATTCTCGTAATTTTAAGACCGTTCACAGTCTGATCTCAATCTCAAGCTGTCAAAAAATACTTGTAATTTCCCTACATTTTGACAAGTTTTTGACATTTGTTTGTCGTTGAGATGAGACTGCGACTAGATTTTGAACGTTTTATATTACGAGAATACGCCTTCTGATTCACTACAATGATACAAGTCTAGACTTATCTTAGTAAAAGTTTCGTGAATGTCAAAATGTCACACTTTTTTGGTCTAGCTCTTATTCACCAAAAGCGCAGATTTTAATGTGCCATAAGGAACTTTATTAAAAGTATTCACTAATATTATTAAAATGTCTTTGGCATATCTCGTGACCCTGGGGTCCCGGACCTTTGGAAGGCGTATGAGGGGCTGAAGCCAACTCGCAGAGGACCCTTAGGAAATTTTGCAATTTTAAGTATTTATTATTAGCCGTTAATGTCCCAGTACTGGATAATGGCCTGTTTAACTGTCTTTCTTTTTTTTTATTCACTAGGTACAAAAAAAAAACAAATTCATAAAAAAGGTACTTTAAATGTTAACTAGCAAAGTTAAATGTATAATATAGGCAGGGTTTATAACTGTGTAATATTTATGCAAACATTATTCAGTCGGCTTACCCTTAGTTTGACCACGAAGCTTGTAAAAGGGGCTGAAAAGGTCGGCGATATACGAAATAAAATAAACAATAACCACGATATAATCTGTGAATTTTAATTAATGTTACCACCTACTCGTTACTTCTGCCTAAATTTTAGATTAGGTAGGTAACCTAAACAAGGCCAAAATCACCTGGTAATATTCAAAAGGATATTTATTTATTTATTTACGAAAGCATCAAGTCACAATATTCAAATCACAAACATATAACCCCATTCAATTCTTTATATCATTAAAATAAAATACATTAAGACTGAATTGACATTATTTGATTCAATTAGCACTAATCAAAAAATAAAATATCATAAAATCTTTACCGTCAGTTGGTACTCCGATGAACTTCGAGGCAATATCTGTGAATCGGACTGCTCCAATACTCACTAACGACCCTCAACAGTTGATTGGTCGAATCATCAATAACAGATAGCAGCAATGTGTAGCTTTTATAAGTACTCTAAGTTGCAAGTTCTTGTACTCCGTAACCCACACCATAAAACTGATTTAATCCCGTCATCCAGGTATTAAACGCATCATCAGCTGCCTAGCCTTTTCCCAACTATGTTGGGATTCCTGTCTAGTCGGATGCATCTGAATACCAGTATTTTACATGGAGTGGCTGCCTATCTGACCGCCACAACCCAGTTACTGGGTAATACGATACCCCTTGGTAAGACTGTTTGTCAGACTTTTGGGCTTCTGACAACCCGTAACAACTGTAAAAGATCCACGAATGATAGCCGGGACCAACAGCTTAACGTGCTTTCCGAGCCACGGTGGTTTCCCATCCACGGACTAACCGTGGCAAGCGTAGCTTAACCTGATCGATCGACCCGTGCAGCTGTTATTACTTAGCCACATTAAACCCATTAAAAAAAATATTTAAGACAATTTTGACATTCCCTTAACTTTATACAAGTAATACAAAAACAACCCAAGACAATAGAAACTGGATAATCTCTATCACAAAGACGTTTGACATCATAAAAGGGTTAAACTCTCCATTTTCTTCGTAACGACGTCACTTTCGAATTCTGATGTCACATGACGTTAAGGAAAGTTGGACAATAGAAATAAAAATCAACAACAAGACCCTTGTGAGGGTAAATAAAGAGATTAAGACACCTTTTGTTTGGGCAGTTATTTTAGAACGTGATACGACTGAATTGAGACGAAAGGTCGGCAAAAGTTCTCGTTACGGGAATGTAACCTTTATGGATGGCTTTAGAAGTGTAGCGAGTAAAAATGTTGATTGTATTGTTTGTGTGGTATCTGCGGGCGTATCTACCGGCTTTTTCTGTAAACATTTTATCGTCAAATCTTAGGTGAGTGTCATTCCACTTGATGCTAGGGATTGACAATATTGACGACTCACTTCATCTTAAATTTTATTTTGTTTTACAAGGTAAAGAATTAGGTAGCCAATGGAATATATATGAAAGCCACTCAATTAGAGAATTTAGAGATGAGTGATATTTAATGACGATTTCCGGGTAATTTTCAAAAAAACATGAAAATCGGTTTTTCTCGGATTCCATGAATTCCTTTTCATGGCTTAATGGGGTGCTTAATTGTTGCAAATGGGTCACACTATCACGCACTGGAAGGAACACGTTGAGTTACCAGTCACCCTGTATATGTTTTGAATACCAATGCTGACAGGCGCTTTGCTTTAAATAAATTATTTTATCACCATCACTGCTCTCAAAACGGTGAAGGAAAACATCGTGAAGAAATTGGCCTGTCTTACAGCCAAAAACTCAAAGACATGTGACAACTATCAACCCGCACTGGGCCCGCGTGGTGGATTACGGCCCACTTCCTCTCACAGAGAGGAGGCCGGTGTCTCAACAGTGGGAACATTATGGGCTGATTATGATATTATCATACGGTAGACGGATGTCCAAGTGAGTATCGTGGGAATCCGTTGGATGCGAAAAGCATAGGACCAGTTTGAGACGCTTGGGGGAGACCCATGTTCAGCCTGCAGTGGACGTCATTCGACTGAAATGATGATAGTGATAATGTTTACAAAGCAAATAGGTATTTTGTAATTTGTTTAAGAGCAGCGAGATATTTTACTTACTAAAATTAATAACTAAAACTCCAAGCAACTTCATATCGGCGGTACCAAAACTTGTTACTCGATATTGCAAAATACGGTAAAAGTCGGTGGAGCTAGACGTACGTCAGATGCATCGTTAAAAGTTGCAAGTTTTCCCTTAGCCGGCAAGTTTTCACGAGCTGGGAACGAGCCGGTTAGCATTTTAGTTACATGCATAAAATAAAATATTTACGATCCCGTAAATAGGAGTTCTTTGAAAGTGAGAATTTGATTGGAAATCAAAGGTTTTTCAAGTTGACTGTGAGAATAAATTCTTCAGAGTAAGTTTTTTTTATCTCGCAAAGCGATGCGCGCGTTATTTGTGGTTAACAAGTGTACAAACACGCTGTGAGTGTATGAGAACGCAGCAGCTCTTGGTAACGTCCAAGACACGGGCGAAGTCGGAAGTGTGTCCGTCCATTTGCGTGTTCATTTTATGTGCTGACGCTACTCGTCTTCACGCACACATTAACAACATGTTTGTACACTTGGTTACCACAAGTAAACCGTGCGTCGCTTCGTGAGATAAAAATACTGTAGCAAATTAATTAATATTATTTTGACTTCTCTCAACAGTCCGTATTTATACATAGTAACTATGTATTTCTCATAATAATTATTATTGTACTAGCTGCGCCCCGCGATTTAACCCGCATAAGTTTCGATCCCGTGGGAATATCAGGATAAAAAGTACCCTATATGTTAAACCATCTGTGTGCCATATTTCATCCAAATCCGTTCAGTAGTTTTTGCGTGAAAGAGTAACAAACATCCATCCATCCATCCATACAAACTTTCACGTTTATAATATTAGTAGAATCGTAATAATGTCAGCCCTTACATATCTTCCAATATTACACACTTTTCACTGGTTAAACAAGATCCTATAGTTATAAAAGAGTAATTAAATCTACAATGTACAGACGCCAGCACATCAAGCTACTACAATCTGTCAAATTTCTTTAATCGATTTTAAACTTTAGCGCTAAAACATTAAGGTTCAAGATCAATTGGGAAAATTTTACAGTTTCGGGTAACTTAACCTGCTGGCGGTAACTTAACCTAAAAAGTTGAGTTGGTGGTGTGGAATGTATAGAACATTCCACACCACCAACTCAACTTTTTACTCTCAATCAAAAATACTTTTTTTATTTAAATAATATATTATACAGGAATTTTTCTTTTCGCGTAAATCCGTTACCAATCTATTCGTTTTGTAAACCACGAAGAGGTCTGCAAGGGAATTCTTAAGTAAAAGTTGTGTAAAAGTTTATTTTGCTCACGTACCGAAAGAGAATGGGCAACATATGAGCACACGTTGGCAATGCGGTCACGGATACACCTGGAGGCGCTCCTAGAAAATATCCTTTGTGATGGAAACACACGGGGCTGAATTATGTTCGCGTACGCTTTGAAATCAATTACATAAAACAGACACTTCGATTCTTATAATAGCATAATCAGTCTATAACGTATATACATATATATATAAGTACCTAACATTAAGTTTATTGTAAGAGAGACTCAATGATCTCACAGTTAAACTGCGTAAGCAGTTTTGTGGGGCAATGTAGCTAGTGTTAAGGAATTTTTTATGTGAATAAAGTTCATTCATTCATTCATTCATTCATAAGCCATAGGACACAGGCCTGCCTCCCCTTTCTGTGACAGGGAGTAAGCCATAATACAGCATGCGGGCCCAGTGCGGGTTATTGGATGTCACAAGTCGTCGAATTTTTGGTTCTAGGACATGCCGGTTTCCTCACGACGTTTTCCCACACCGTTTTAAGAGCAGTGTTGATGATTTAATTAAAAAAATAAAAGCGTAAAGTTCCTGCTTGGGTTCGAACCCATAACCTACAACTCGTAAGTCGCAGCCATCACCACTGCTCCTTATAACTAACCCACTTCAGGGCAAAGGCTCCTACTAATATCCCACTCATCCTAATAATATTATAAACGTGAAAGTTTGTATGGATGGATGGACGGATGTTTGTTACTCTTTCACGCAAAAACTACTAAACGGATTTGTATGAAATTTAGCACACAGATAGTTTATAACCAAGATTAACATTACATATAGGATACTTTTTATTCCGATGACCTCACGGGATCGAAACTTATGCAGGTGAAACCGCGGGGCGCAGCTAGTACAAAATATTCTCCAAATACGAGTATCTACCGCCGACCACACGATTCAATTGTCATTAGGTTTTTTTTAGGACGTTTAATTATCACAACATTCATTTTTTATTTGCTGTGTGTAAATCACCGGTTTTTTGGGAGAGGACGATTTAATATATGCCTGTTATTTCAACAATTTTGAACTCCACATTTTTGGTAGATTTGAAGGGAATAAATAAATGAAATTAATAGGTATAAAAAAGCCTTGATTTAATTTATAACACAGAACCATTTTTTGAATAAGTCAAATGCGTAGTAGGTACTCGTATCCGGCGTGCGTGTATGCGACCAGAAGGCCAATTCTCGTAATTTAAAACGTTCAAAGTCTAGTCGCAGTCGACAAACAAATGTCAAAAACTTGTCAAAATGTAGGGAAATTAGACGTATTTTTGACAGATTAAGACTGAGATCAGACACTAACGTTCTTAAAATTACGAGAATTGCCCCTCAGGTATATGAACGTACACGAACAAAAGGAGTACGAGTAAGAATCGTAGCAGATGGCATTATGTTGTTTCTGCCTACCCCTATCGGAAAAAGGTGTGAGTTAATGTTTGTATGTAACCTGCGTTTAGTTTCCAAAAATGTAAACAAATATTAATTTATGGAAAAATAACTTTATGTCCTACACAATAAAGTTCAGTTTACGCTACAGCTTCAAACATTTTTATAAGTTTCAATTTCCATTAAAATAAAGTTGATATGTGCTTAACTTAAAATAACATTCATTGGAAACTTAGAGAACCTTAGAACCATTTTTGTAGGAAAGACAATGTGTAGCTGTAGACTATTTGAAAAATTATAAAATAAGGGTGCGTACAAATTATCGACCCGTATGTTGAAATATCTCACCTTATTTTCACACTTGACAAAGCAAAGCCTGATTCCATACACGTAATACAGTCTCGTTTATATTGACATTTTATATCCCAGCCCTCTGTATCTTTCTTTGTTGTACTTATTTTTATAGAGATAAATTTATAACCCTTCTTTCCTATGGGGTTTTTATTCACCGTAAACTTTGTCACATTTGTTTTACACCATATTTTTTCCGCTCTTTTTTACGCGTCATTCGCTCGGCTTTAAGGGCAAGTTAAGTTTCGTAAAAAGGAGGTTCGCCTCACTTTTATGGCTTATTTTTCGATTCGCACGAATTTACTAGCCCAGAAAGTGTGAATCGTCACTTTTAAAATAATTTAATATTTTTCTATAGGCGATTCGTATGAATTGACACATTTTTGATTTTATGCTTTTAGCTGCTTTGTGTAATAATGTTTTTAGAAAAAGCAATGAAGTTAAAAAAAAAGCACACGTTCCCTTTGTAAGGCACTGGGTACGAAGGCACGTGCCATTGTGTATTGGGCAACGTCTTTTTTAGTTGTAGGTATTAGTTTGTAAAAAATTACTAACATAGTTTTTTTTAAGTCTATGTTACTAACAATAACGTATATGGATTATGTTTACTTGGATATGTGTAGTCTGAAATAAAGAATATAATAATTGCAGAATAGTTCAAAATGTGCCAATTCGAGCGAGTCGTCTAGAGAAAAAAATTTAAAAAAATGATGATTCGCACTTTTTGGGCGAGTAAATTCGTGCGAATCGACTAAAAAGCCACTTTTATAAAGATAAATGAAGTGAGAGAATGTGTGTCGGTATTCAAGCCTCAATAGGTTAGGAGCTCTCCGCTGATATTGTTTGAGATCGCCATTAAAAGGATGAATTATGAGGGTGGTAGGAATCCCAAGAGCGTTATGAATGAGTGGGAACCGAGATTAATATAGTTCTAGTATTCGTTTAAAAGGCTAAAGTGAACCCTTTAGTTTTCATGTTAAAGTTACGACAAGTTTTCAATCATGTTAGGTACACTTTATAAAAAAATGTATCATTTAAATGTGGCACATTAGACAATATTATTAATACTAGTTGTACGGTAGAGGAAAATATCGCGAGGAAACCGGCATGTCCTAGAACCAAAAATTCAAAGACATATGTCACCAACTGCACTGGGCCCGCGTGGTGGATTACGGCCCACTCCATCTCACCGAGAGGAGACCTGCGAAAAAAATCTCTGCGTGTGAGGGCGCAAAAATTGCCTCTCCCTCATGCGCTATTACTGCTTTGCAGAAGGAGGTGACTGACGGCTTCCCATGCACTCTCGCTCCGTACCATGGCCTGGGCCAGGGCCGGACGCGAGAGATCGCCGCCGCCGATCGCGGCCACAAGGACGCAGCGCTCCGCCCAAGCCGGGTAGACCTCCACCGTATGCTCCACCGTGTCCCCCGGGCGATCCACACAGTGGTGTCACCCTGGCGTTTCCTCCCGCCTTATCCTGAACAGGAACTTCCCGAAACAACCGTGTCCGGTGAGGACCTGCGTCAGGCGCCATGGCGCCTCTCCAGCCACTCCTCAAAGAGGGGACTTATCGCCGCAATTGTGGTGTGCCCAGCACTGGGTTGCGACAATCGCACTCTCCATGTCGCTATGAGATCCCGCCGGAGCTCTGTCCGCTGTACCGTGATTTCTCGCGGAAGCGGAGTTACGCCCCAGCGTTTTGCCTCCTCACCGAGAGGAGACCTGAGTCCTAGCAGTGGGAACGTTATAGGCTGATTATATGTAGAATTTATAGTTGTACCTGCGACTTTGTTCGCGTTGATGTCGGGTATCAATAATGTGTCGCACGCACAACCATGGATTCGCGCTATTTAGAAAGAAAGAGCAATAATTCGAAAATGCATGCGTCAATTTTACGCAGACTATCTTTCTAGGGTTAAAGAAGGTGTAGGTATCACTCTTCCATTAAAAGGGAATATTTATTTTTCTCTTTTAGAGTTTAATCTTTTTTCGCGCGGAATCCTAATTCTTTTTCCAAAATCGGTTCAGGCGTTTCGGAGAAAAATCACAGAAATCTTTCTTTTTTTTATTATTATTATAAGTCCCATGTATAGATTGCAAGGTACCTATATTATTTTAGTGACAGTTTTTTTTTTTATAAAAACGATTACACTTACTGTTAACAAGAATACAACTTTAATTACAACAACAACTTTAATAAACTTTAGTTTAAGCTTAATAACTTAAAGTACAAACTAAATCTCTTATAAAAGGCGATGAAACTCAAGTTGCACGCTTAAATAGCAGCTTAGTTCTAGACCACTAGCGGACTATATTTCCGACGATAACTTGTGAACACTCGGGCTTTCTGCCAAATCACCTATGCGACTGCGTGCTTATTTACAACGATTTCTAAGCGCAAGCGATTTACAAAAGGCGAGAAAAATCATTAGATAAAACTTAAAAAAAAGAACGGTCCCATTAAAATACCTTACACTTATTATAATAATAAAAAACATGAAGATACAAACACACATTTTTGTAATATAGTCAACCTCATAATTGCTTTACCACCCTAAGGTTGTGTGTCACAAAGTGCATGTCATAAAACGATAGGGTGGGTATATTTATTTAAGTGATAGAAAATTAGTAAGTAGATGTAAATTATTGCTAAAAGTGATAAATTAATTACGAGGTCGACTATCACTATCGAATACCAAACCTCCTTTGTTTTATGTCGGTTAAAAAAACAACCGAAGACTGGAGTAAAATAATTTATTTACCGACACCAAAAATATTTACATGACAACAACCATATTATTATTGCGTAAAACGTTATCCGTCTTATTACAAAACGAACTCGTAACTTTAGTTCTAGCCTAAACCTTGGAGACAGTATTTGTATTTCAAATTTTATTTTGATTTAGGCAAAGTATTAAATACTAAAATGACAACTAAGCACCGAAGTACGCTGTCATTTTTGTATAAAGAACTGCATTTCTATAACAGTTGGGTTTTTAATTCAATAACTGGCTCGGTGGTTTAAACCTGATCTAAAGAAAAACCTTGTTTTGTAATAAGGGGGTATAGGTTATAATAAAAATAATTCAACATGGGAGCATCTGCAGCCGAACTAGGTGAAAAACCTGTACCTCGCCTGTACAGCGCCATACCTCCCTGATAATACACTGGAAATTGTTTAGCCAAGGTTTACAATTTTGTTAAATCTAACAGAATATTTATTAATTATCCAGTTTTTTTCTTTTTTGTTAAAATTGGGAAATTAATTACAATTAAATGAGTTTTAGAGTATATATAAGGTGTATGCAAAATGTCTCAAGTAATTTAAAAATTATATTAATTACGTGAAAAAAACCTTGATTAAAAAAATCCTGGTTATGGCTTCCTTATCACCTACAAATTTTTCTCTTCAAATATTTTTTTAATGAATAGATACGCCTTCTAAAGTATGATTGTGTAAAGTTTTCGCTTTTCAATTGGACCACAAATTCATAAGTCATGTTATTATGTTGTTCTAGGGGGTTGTCTTATGTATTAAGGAGTACCATAACAGACCCAGACTTGTACCAATAGATGTTAATAATATGGTTTTGGTTTTTAATATAAAATATTATTTACAAAATAGTTTTTTTAATTATGTAAAGAAACTTGTCTTCCTGATTTAACAGAAAATAAAAGTACGAACTGCAATAGAATTTGGAGTATGAAGTAAAAGAAAAAGCATTTATGGGTTAACCACTTCGCGCCGCCTGAAGCGCCAGTTGTTGTTCCACCATCGTGCATCGCTCACGGACGTCGCTTATTATTCATCAGACAAACAGATTTATATCAGATTGTATCAGATCGTGTAACGTCCTCTCTTCTTAACTTTTAATGCAACAGGTTGTACCAGACTACGTCCATTATTTTATTTATTTATTTTAACTTACGGAGGAGCTATGGGCTAAAGTAACCACACAATGGGTCCTAAACAGCAGCAAATGACAACACGGCAGGCCCAGAATGAGATGGCGGGAAGAGCTCGACTCTTTCCACGAGGATTGGCGTTTAACAGCACTGGATAGGGATAAGTGGAAGGAGGGAAGGGAGGCCTTTGCCCTGCAGTGGGACAGAAATGGCTGAATAATAAAAAAAAGGTACAGTGGTGGACCTTAGGCATTCCCTACCAGTCAATCAAGGGTGGTGAAGAGATTAAAAAGAATAATAATAATAATATCCCTGGACATTTCACGCAGCGCCATCTAGTCCCAAGCTAAGCAACCTAATGCTTGTGTTATGGTAACAAGATGGCTGATAAACTACTTATATACATTTTTTTTTTGTAAATACATACATGATTAAATGGCAGATGCTTTGATTGAGAGAAACAATGATAAAAAAAACTATTGAAACTAAAAACTTATAAATAAAATAGGAACATAAATAGGTTATACACCTACATATTTTGTTCGAAGCCTTTCCATAAACATTTCACAGCGGCAATAGCCGGAACACTGCTCTCATTTTTATAGTTCAAAATTAATTGTGTCGGTAGCGATATATTAATATAAAACAAATAAAAAAGAAAACAAATACACACAACATCGCATTGCTATAGCAGAATTCGCGACAGTTTCAAAACTAAAATTAATGTAGGTGAAATTAATAACTTCGTATCCGTTGTCCACAGTTTCCGAACAACTTTCATTTGGCAAAAGTTTTTACAATGTTGTGCACAAATTAGCAGTGAAAGCTCCCAGCTTTTATTGTCGAAACTTATCTTATATTTTTACATTAATATATTTAGTACTATTGGAAATTCCCAGTTGGAGCCGTCGGGAATTTTACCCAATAGCAAAAACTACTGACTACCCCTTCAGAATACAAGCGTATATTTTTAAATACTTTATTAGCTGTGTCAATAAATAGTACTATATGAGGTGACGTGATAATTTGATGAAATCCGGCCTAGAATAAAACCGGACCTACACTAAATGAAAACTCGTTAGAACTTTGATAGTCAGTACTTACCTACATGCTGACAGAATAATTTTACCGACTGACTGGCAGTTGATACATATACCTACATATTATTATACAGAAAAACTCTAGCGATCTTCCCATGGGCATGAGCATGGTGGGCAGAAACTACAGCACGCTACCTGCTATGATCCTTACATAGGAACTTCTTTTAGAGATAAAGATACTTTATTTGTTAAACATGCGTTTACATACAAATCAAGCATGCAAGATCTTAAATATAGGTTAAAAGTGCTTACAAGTTTTGCCCGACCAGGCGTACAAAATGTTTTTATATAACAAAAATATAATTAATTCAATTAACCAAAGACTAAAGACTGGTTCACTAACATTCATTATTAATTTTTTATGTGAATATTAATAATATAGAATTTATAATATAAAATTTCAAGCTCAAGCATGTCAAAAGGTATTTGTCAAAAAGTAATTTATATTATAATAACACTTGTCAGTTAACACATTTCGAATCTTATTTTTAAATTGATTTGTTGTCATAGCTTTGACTGTGGTATTTTGACTGAATTACTGTGGTATTTTGTTGTATATTAGCGGGCCATACAAAAAAGCTTTTCCCCATGAGGGCAGTTTTTGCCGAGTGCAAGCAAAGTTGGCTATCGTCACGTCTGTTGCGCGGAAAAGTGTCAGATTGTCGTGGGAATTGGGGTAAAAGTTAGAGGTTTTGCTTCGTCTACATTCATACATCAGTCAGTTTTAGTATTCAGTCATACACGCACGTCGGTTGCGAGTACTACACACCTCAGCCATTTAATAGCCCCACGATTATTCAAAACAGACACAATTTCAAGGGTTTCTCACTAAATCCTTCTGGGTATTATGGCCTTCTTTTACATGAGACTTCCACATAACTGGCGAAACGTAGGTCTATCTATTAAGGAAGACATACCTCTGCCTATCACTTCGGGGAAAACAGGCGTTATGTTAAGAGATCATCATCATCATCTGCCTAGCCTTTTCCCAACTATGTTGGGGTCGGCTTCCAGTCTAACCGGATGCAGCTGAATACCAGTATTTTACAAGGAGCGACTGCCTATCTGACCTCCACAACCCAGTTACTGGGTAATACCATACCCCTTGGTAAGACTGGTTGTCAGACTTTCGGGCTTCTGACTACCCGTAACGACTGTCAAAGATCCACGAATGACAGCCGGGACCAACGGCTTAACGTGCTTTCCGAGGCACGGAGGGGTCTCGGTATGTAAAGATGGTCACCCATCCACAGACCAACCGCGGCAAGCGTAGCTTAACCTGACCGATCGACCTGTGCGGCTATTATTATTTAGCCACGGGCCCCTCTATGAGAGATAGTAACGTAAAAGATAGACGTTAAGAGATAGTAACGTAACAACACGCATCTAATCCCAAGAAAGGAAGGATAACGCAGAGGTGTACCTATAGAACACCTACATTTCAGTAGGTATGTTTAAGTCAGTAAGTAAGGAAGTAAAAGGGTGCGAGCCTGGGCTGGATTGAGGTCAAGAGTGAGCCCATTGTCAATAAAAAAAAAAGAGCCTATGACCATCAGAAGTAGCTCAATTAGTATGATTTATACTAACAAAAAAATAATAATTTAAGCTTCTTATTTTTCTATAAAATACATAGTATTGTGCCTTGTGTTTCCTAAACTATTTTAATCGTAAAAGAATCCTACCACTGCTACTGAAAAAAACCCAATAACATTTTGCCCGTCCTAGGAATTGAACGCAAGACCTTCTGCTCAGAAGAAGCAGTGGCGGCCACTAGAACTATGAGACAGTCGAAGTGTGTTGTGATAGTCACAACACGGTTAGCGCAGTGGCTGAGCGATCGGACTGCTGCGCTGCGTGTCGCGGGTTCGATTCCCGCACAGAACAAATATTTGTAAGTCCTACATGTATTTGTTCTGAGTCTGGGTGTTTTTCTATCTATAATATGTAGGTATGTATTTACAAAAAAAAAAAAAATGTATATAAGTAGTTTATCAGCCATCTTGTTGCCATAACACAAGCATTAGGTTGCTTAGCTTGGGACTAGATGGCGCTGTGTGAAATGTCCAGGGATATTATTATTATAGTCTCCGTATTATCCAAACACTGGTCAATCAAGATTTCACTCCTCCGAACAGAACAATAGCGAAAAGTTGGTCAAAACAACTGTTAAAATCATACGAATTTACAGAAAAGAACCACGTTCCCATATTTTTGTAGCCATGTTATCAATATGTGTTACTCACGGTTGAATTAAACTTTCAAACAATGCCAATGTTAGAGTTATGCGGATACGTGCAACGTTTATAAATTGCAGTTTAGAACTCGAGGTGGAATTGTAATAAATATTTCTAGAAGTTGTGGTGAGTTGATTGAGGAAGGCTGTCTACATGGTAACTGGTATTTCACACCTACATAATTATTGCAATTTATTTTTTAATATTTGGTACTTGGTGTATTAAGTTTCTTGGGGGAAAATGAACTGTCTTCTTTTTATTGTTCCTACAAAATTTTCCTACAACCTCGTGGTTGCTTCGTGCAGGTGAGATTCAGCCTTTAGATTGAAGCCCTAAGGTTGAATGTCACTTGCACGTCATAAAACGACAAGGCCCATTAGCATATTTGTCAAATAGATTCAACGTTAGTAAAGTTTCAATTTAATGGGATTTTTTGTCAAAAGTGATAAAGCAATTAGGAGGTCGAATACATAATATTTTATTTTAAGCGAATCACCAATGTGGCTTGATTGAGGTGGTGGTACTTTGTATTAGAACTGTTATTGACAGTAAAATCAAAATGTACAAAAAGCACAGGCGTTATTCTTGTATACGGTAACCATCATCATTACTTAGGCAGTTACACCTAGCATCTGCAGTGCGATTCTGTAACCATCTCACCGTGAAAAGTTAGGTGAAGTGAGCTGTCATTCCAACTAATGCTAGCTCACTCTAAGCTCACTTCACCTAACTTTTCACGGTGAGATTTTTACAGAATGGATCGGCTGTAGATTGGGTACATATTTGAATTTCGAAAATTAAAATACCTACGTGTAAAATTTCAACGTTCAATACGTTCAAATATGTACCCCTGTAGATACATTTCTTCACACTAAAACATTTCAACTCCGTAGGATAAGAGGAACTGGTTTAAATTCAGTTGCAATATTTGACCAGTACATACTAACTAACTAACAAGGAAATTTAAGGGGGATACGCTAGGTAGCCGGTTAGGTTTGCAGTGTCAGGTTAATCGAAATAAGAACATTTCAGGCTATTTGTTTTTTTATTATTAGGGTACCAATTACAATTTACAAGCTAACACTAAAATAACAAAATTATATCAAAAATTAAATAAAACTATTTACAAACTAAAATAAGTTGCATGTAGAACAAAATATGATTCGCGAGCGTAACAACTAAATATTTACATAAAATCAATACGGCCAATTTTTTGATACTTAATTCAGGAAATAGTTATTCAATAGGATTCTATGAATTTAGACGATTGTTTCTATGATTTTAAATAGGTACTTTAATTCTGTAAATCTTCCTTAAATAAGAGCTTGTAAAAGACCAAATTTTAATGTGTTCTAAAACAAAACAAGACAACCCACACACACACAAGCGTACGTACGTACTCGTATTGTTACGACAATCTCAGGATAGTCCTTCTACTTTGAAGAGCAAAGCCATGTTGTTTAGCATTCAGATGTACAGAAACTTGGTTTGTGTAGCACACACAATGCTCGCAAGGGCTTCAGGTAAACAATCTACTAGAAACTGTGTTATTGCGTTGGTGGATATCTAATTTAAGTTTTTGGGGACCGTGTACATAGCCGTAGATATTTAGATCTGTCTAGATAGATGGTGATAGATGTTGCACTATAATATCTCCCGCGTAGAGGGTCAGTCTCCTCGTAGTTGGGCCGGGTAGATGGGCCATGGTCGAAATTCGGTCTTAACGAGTATTAGATCTTAAAGTCCGTTTGGCTTTATTTTATTGTTGAGTTATACTTCAAGAAACTGCTAGCATAATCATAATCAAACTATAATGTTCCCACTACTGGGACACAGGCCTCCTCTCTGTGAGAGAGAGTGAGCCGTAATCCACCACGCAGGCCCAGTGCGGGTTGTTAGATGTCACAAGCCTTCGAATTTTTGGTCCTAAGACTTGCCGACTTTCACGATGCTTTCCTTCACAGTTTTTGAGAGCAATGGTGATGAAATAAATTACACAAAGTAAAGCGCCTGCCTGACAGCAGTGGTGGCCTAATGAGAGCATGTGGTTGCCCAGTGCCCAGTGATAGGTGCTTTACGTTGTGTAAATTTATTATTTTTATCTTATTATTATTTCGTTTATTCATACTGTCTTATTTTATTATATTTTTAAATATTAGTATAAAAAAAAACATTTAAAAATATAAAAAAATAGTGATCCACCGGTGTCGGGAGCAGGGTCCAAGCTACCGGTGGTTAGGGCTCCAGAGATAGAAACTTCCTCACAATGCGAGCCGTATCGAGGAGTACTGCCTTCTGAATCAGGCCCTTGATTCAACCGCCTAACGAGAGCCTCCATAGATGTTGATCGAGGCTGTCGGCCTTGTTATTATTATTATTTTCATGATCACTGCTCTCAAAACCGCGAAGGAAAACATCGTGAGGAAACCAGCATGTCCTAGAACAAAAAAATTGAAGACATAAAACATCTACCAACTCGCATTGGGCCCGCGTGGTGCATTACGGCCCACTCCTACTCGCAGAGAGGAGGCCTGTGTCCCAGCAGTGGGAACGTTGTAGGCTGATTATGTAAGTGCCTACCTGACTTGAAGTAATGCTAGTTTAAGATTTCACGACCTGGAAAATATGAAAAAAAAAATTAAGTGGAAATTTCCCTTATAATCGTAAACATTGACTTCGATATTTTAAAAGGAGAGTTTATCAACAAAAACAACAGGCAATTCATCAATCAACGTCTGATCAGAATCTTACGCTCCTAGCGTCTTGTCTTAATCCTTGCTCTGTAAAAGAATTCCTTCAGGATTTAACACCCATTTGCTATTTTGGTTACACTAGGAATAAAATTAATGATAGTTTGTCTTCTCGAATGGATATACGAGAACTTACTACAACAGACATTACAATTATAAAACACTTTTCTGTACTATTAGTCTTGCTTTAATCATTAGTCAGACTGTAGGTTTAACGCAAGATTTTTGAGTAATTTTTCTTAATCTATTTTGTGGCCCTGAACCTTCTACAACCATATTCATAGCCACACGAATCGTGATGACGGAGGCGCTAAAAAATCCTTTAAACGGCGAACAGAAACCATTAAAAAGTCATTGTGTCTAGCGTAGACCCAGGGTTAATCTGTCTAAAATAAAAGCTTGATTCATCCTGCCATAAGTCTATGAAAAAGAACGCTTTCAGTTTCCTAGAAATGATCATCTTTAGCTGCCAAAACGCAATCAGCAAGATACCAATGATCGTCCGTTTTACGAAGGGAACAAATAACGTGTTATATATGTAGCTTGGCGTAGTAGTAGTCTTGTCCGTGATGAAATACGCATAAACGTCATCATCATTTCCGCTGAAAGACGTCCACTGGCACGGGCATAGGCTTCCCTCGGGCACCGCCACTTTAATCGGTTCTGTGCTTCCCGCATCCAACCTATTCGTGCAGCCTTCACTAGGTTATCGGCTCACCTTGTGGGAGGCACAAACTAGACGTACATAGTATAAAATGCTAAAATAATAAGGAACACAACTTCGTATTTTCTTTTCCAATTCCAATATGCAGCTAAAAGTAAATAAAATAGTTAGACAGCTAAGATATCTCGGGGGCTATGTATTGTCAACAAGTTTGTTAGGACAAGATCTTGGCATTCGCTCAGGGCATAGAGTGCACAGCAAATGAAGTGCTAATCGCAATTTTTAAACCACACAATCCACTCCCATTGCACGAGGACTTCTTCTTGTCTCGTATCCACATAAACTACCTATATGGGAACCGCTTAAGTCATAATAAAGTAATAGCAAGTTGGCAATATGGTACAGGTTCTGACTGTCCAAGATGCACTGGACAATGGTGAAGGTACATTTAAGTATCGTCTCTCCTTGTGGATATTTTAATGAACCCTAACATTGATCACACCACACAAGTCATGTCAAGTGTTGATGTTATTTGTCAAGAAACACAAAACAGCATAAGCAACCCTGTGCGCTACGGAATAACTAGTTTTGTTTAACCAGTTAGGTTATACCCCAGTGACCAGTGGACGAAACAGCCGTTCAAGCTACAAGTTTAATTTAATGGTACTCCATTTAATCATTACTCCTTGTCTAGGGTATGAATCCCGTGACTTGGCCTCTACTTCGACGCTTAGCAAACTGTTGTCTCGGTTAAGATTTAAAAATATTTGTTCATAGCTTATTACTTTGAGTTCTAAGTTGGCAGAGGAATAATAATGTTTAGGTAGTGTCAAAATTTAATTTTAATTTCGTTTATAATTAATCTTTGAAACTCTTGCCTAAGCGTGACATTTCAATTAGCAAAACTTTTGTTCTAAATTTATAATTTTCAAAGTCATATAAATGTAATAAAAAAAAATTCTTGTTTTAAAATCATTCACTAACTGACAACGCACAGCCTTAAACCTCTGGGTTTAGATTGTCTAGAAGCATGAAACTTTGCACAAGAGTTTAAACAGGGTGTAAAAAGACGATCGACATCAGGAAGACGTCATCTACGCATTCTGTTCATCAAAAAAATATTGCTGGGAAAATACTTTTATTTTCGATGTGGAAATTCGCTATTTACGATAGTGCGCAATGAACGCATGTAAAATATTGTGCTCATGGGTGCACACAATGGGTGTACAGGGATCGTGGGGGTATTTAAATATAAGTGATAACATTTAAAACTTGCTGTCGTTAAAAAACGCCAACAACAGTTGGAACTTTGATTTTCAATATCTCCGTACCCAGATGTTTACCAGGTATGGTTCAGGGTACAAAAATGATCACAATGAAGGTAAGCACCGGTGTCTTTTTACACCCATTGTAACGAAGGTAAGCACTAAGCAAGGATCTTCTTAAATTCACCCCCAAAGGGGTTAAATTTAATAAGTATGGAAGTTCAAGATTTTTGCCGATGGGACATTTCAACGGGCACATGGCATCTAACCAAATAAAACATAAAAATCACGCCAGATATCCCAAAAGGGTAAAAAACGCAAATTAATAAACGCGCACGACGCACGACGACATATTATTCAACATATATATTTCTATCTGTACACACGACGACTACATATCAATCTATTATTTTCCAGTAGGTATAAGCTGACTTCTCATAAGGAAAGCCAATGCTAGGTTACATTATACAATGCGAGGTCAGGTAAAACTAGACAAGTATAGCTTGATATGTCGTCGAGTGAACAAATACAAATCCTACATCCATTTAACAAAGTCTGAAATCTAGAACAAATGTAGTACACACGATCGCCACCGCTGTAGCTAAACTAAAACAATGTGAAAACTTCCTTTTTAGTTTCGTTGGCGACATCCATCACGCGTGCTTTTTATTTAACTTTACTTTCTATTTCCTGAATCAGCTCTTTTATCTTAGTGACACTTGATACAAAAAAGCGGTGAAATACGAGCTGAACACGAAGGGTTCCGTACCACCAATAATACAGATAAAAATCTATACATATAATAAAATCGTAGGAAAGTCAAAACTGTACATTGAATATTTTTTAAAAAGAATACTTGGGGCGTGATCTACAATCGATATCGAAGCCAAAAATATAGTTCTTAGAATTTTTGTCTGTTTGTCTGTTTGTCTGTATGTATGTCCGGGCTAAACTCAAAAAGTACTGCATGGATTTACTTCAAATTTTGCATGAATATTACTAAGAGGTCGGGTTTACATTAATTCTACATATTATCACGCTATCACCTACGGGGGAGGAGCTGTGAATCTTTTTACTTACGCATTCTGTGACAGCGTGTAATCTAACGACGCATATTTAAATGTTGTTTTTGAGTAAGCCATGCTATTATCTAGCTTTACACTATAAAAACTACGCCATTTAAGTAACTTGGGCAGAGAAACATTGTTTAATGAATGTTAGTAGTATAATGACAATTTTAAAGCAGCGCCATCTATGAGATTTCATAAAAATCAAATCAAGTTACATGTTAACACTTTTTGGAAATTAATAATTTAAATTTGATCATGTTGGCGAGGTTAGTAGTTAGTTATTCTTAAAATTCATAGATGGCAATGTGCATTTTCTTCATAAAATTTGTATCGTATATTTCGTTTTGACAAATTCAAGTTCCAACAAAACCCTCAAAATCTTGAGCAGTGTTGAGGAAGACAATTTAAAAAAACACGCTCTGTGAAGTCGACCAGTTTGCGAGATCCCTTACGTATGACGAGGTGCCTTCATATTACACGTACGACAAGCAAAGGGGTGTATTTAACCGACGTCGACGAGGAGGTGTTGTGGAAGGTTTTCCGGGAATTTTCAAGGACACCGCATTGTTACTTCGCACTTGTCTGAGGCCCAACGTCTTTCGCCTTTCTGAGGACATTTGATGGCGTGGAGTATCAGCCTGCGTAGCACGTCACCTTCTCGACGGTGACCAAAATTGGGATGACACCCTCGCGGAGGCGAGCGTCAGTGACAGTCCCAGCCGCATGCGTCATCTGTTTGCCGTCATATTGGTGTTTTGTGGAGTCGCGAACCCGGTAGCTTTGTGGGAGAAGTATCGCCATCATCTGTCTGAAGATTATCTACGAGCTTTGAGGCGTGCTACTGGAGACGAAGTCGAAGTAACTGATGAACGCGTGCTGAACACCTGTCTCAGTTCACTTCAAGATGTGGTCATTTCTATCGGCGGCAATCCACTGATCGAATATGGGTTACCAGCTCCCCAATCATCACCGCATCAAGACCGTGGAAATCGGGTGTATAACGCTGAGACAAATTACGATCCGGGCGAAATGACCACCATACGAAATGACCATGTCGCTTTGTTCTCTTCAGAGCAAAAACAAATTTATGACACCGTCCTTGAAAGCGTTGGGTAAAACCAGGGTAAAATGTTTTTCTTGGATGCTCCTGGTGGAACAGGAAAAACATTTGTTACCACTGGCATACTTGCAGAGGTCAGGAGGCAAGGCAAAATTGCTATTACTGTAGCGTCGTCGGGAATCGCTGCCACACTGCTTCCGGGTGGCAAGACCGCCCATGCCATGTTTAAAATTCCCATCGATTTAGAGAGCGCCGAAATGCCTATTTATGGTGTGTCACGTAACAGCGATAAGGGACACGTGCTCAAGGATTGCTCTCTGATCGTATGGGATGAGTGTACGATAGCTAATAGGAAGGCAGTTGAGGCCGTAGACAGAACCCTGCAGGACATCCGCAGGAACGAAGAACCCTGCAGGACATCCGCAGGAACGAACATTTGATGGGTGGTGTCACAGTTCTGTTCAGTGGCGATTTCCGGCAAACGCTTCCCGTGGTGACGCGGGGATCGAGGGCTGACGAGGTGAATGCTTCGTTGAAACGATCTTCGTTGTGGTCACCAGTTCGTACGCTGCGCTTGACCATTAATATGAGAGCTCGGCTCGGCGGCAATGCACGTGCTCAAGAATTCATTGATGTACTTCTTGGCGAAGGCACTCTACCAGAAGAGAGAGGTGGACAGGTGGTTCTCCCAGAGTCTCTCGGTAGAGTGGTATCCAGCTTAGAAGAACTCATTCGCTGTGTGTACGGGGACATCAGTCGTATACCGCACCAGCAGAATTCTTGGGTGTGTGAGCATGGCCATTTTGACGCCCAAAAATGATTAGGCTGCAGCAATTAACGAATGCATTCTCTCGGAAATTGAGGGGAATGAAGTGGTCTACACCTCGATAAACACTGTTGTCGAGCAAGATGACGCCACACATTATCCCGTGGAATTTCTGAACTCCCTGTCAGCAAGTGGACTTCCAGCGCATACCATCAAGCTGAAGGTCGGTGTCCCGATTATGCTTCTTCGGAACCTATCTCCTCCGAAGTTGTGTAACGGGACCCGCCTTAAAGTCATCTCGCTCCACAGACACACGATTGAGGCGGAAATTCTTACGGGTTGTGGCATCGGCGAGGCAGTATTTATACCACGCATTTCCCTCATACCTCATAACTTCCCGTTCCAGTTCAAGCGCGTACAGTTCCCCGTGAGTGTTTGCTTCGCGATGACCATCAATAAGTCGCAGGGACAGACACTAAGGGCAGCGGGTGTCGACCTCAGGACGAGTTGCTTCTCACACGGCCAACTGTACGTCGCTTGCTCCCGCGTCACAGTCCTGACTCTCTTTACAGTTTGGCTCCTGGCAGCATAACTACCAACGTAGTTTATAGGGAAGTGTTGTAAGGTATGATACCTTTGTACGTATTTTTACTCTTTTGTGTCCTGGAATGTATTCCTGCATTATTTTCTCTGTTTCCTTCAGTCACATCTTATGACTGAACTCAGTAGGATTCCCATATAACTCTCTTCACATGCTTCGCTTGCAAAAAAACTTATATTTTAATGCTATTTTAAAAGTTGTTTACTTATAATGCTATAGCGACACTGGCATCTTAGGTATTTTTGGTGCTGTAGAGCCTTCACGCAGACGACGTCGCGGGCAGCAGCTAGTACTTAATAAAAAAGCGCTGAAAACACACGTATCTTGTAATAGGTACAGTCGATCTATTCTGTAAAACCACGCTGTAAAAATTTTGGTGAAGTGAACTGTCAATAGTGTCAATCCCTATTAGAACATCGTAGAATGACAGCTCAGAGATGGTTACAGAATCACACTGCAGGACACTTGTTTCCACAGAGTGTGTACTACGATACTGCAAAAATAAAATAAAGTTAATAAAAATGAAAGGGCCTTCTTTAATTTTTTTTATTATTTACTAGTTGACCCAGAGAACTTCGTACCGCCATCGAAATCAGTCAATTCGTTCTCGAGATATCATCAAAAAAGTCGTTCCATACAAATTGAATGAGAAAATTAATTTTTCCCATGTTTTAAAAGTAATTTGCTATTCAAGGCGGAGACAAATCAAACATATTAATCGGTCCAGCCGTTCCTGAGTTATAAATGGTGTTACTAACCCGACTTTGTTTTATTTATATGTCAGAGTTATTTGTTTATTCGGAACGCCAGCGCCATCTCGTGGCGCTAAACAGCGTCTAGCCTGAGTTCGTGGGGGTGGATGGAGAGCTACAGCGACAAGAACGGTGTGAGCAGAGCTCTCGAGATCATCGAAACATTGGACATCGTACGAAAAACATGTGTTTAGAAATTGTCTTGCGTATCCGTATCGTTGAGTTGTGGACCTACAGTGAGTGATTCGCTAGTGTTACTGACATGTTCGTGAATTGTAATCTGATTTGAACCGCAAACCGTTTTACTATTGCGCTATAACCAACACTACCCATAGTACGCCCACAGTAATTAAAATATACCTGATGTTAACGAGAGACAGACATACCTTCTCCGTTATATATATTATATTGTTAAAGTATGCAGGGTCGTCAGATATAGTTGAAGTTTAGTAAGAAACAGATTGATGTATTCGGATAAAATTTTATTTAAATAATAAAAAACAAACAGTTAATTTTTCAAACTAAATTTCATTCGAAAACATCCATCGGTTTCTTAATAAACGTCAACTATATCCGACAACCTACATACTTATCTCTTTTTTTTACTGTACACACTCTGTTAAAATATCAAGTGTCTACCTATTACTAATTACGGTTCGAAAGATACAGCCCTGTTACAGACGGATGGACGGAAGGACTGACAACAGAGCCTTAAAAAAACTGTGAAAAATGAAATGTTCTTTCTCAGTGTCAAAGTGCTAAAACCTTGGCAAGGTGATTCATTTGCATTAGGTACTCCCTCATCAGGCGGTCCAGTATTTTTAGATAAGCTTGACTATTTTTCATTTTAATGCGTCCTGTTTTCAGTCTACGTTACCAGTCTGATTGTAGTGGTAGCTGCAGGTGTTAAAGTAATTTTCGGTGCAATTTTTCATGCTGAAATATGCTGTGTGATTTCCTGTTAAAATTCTGGCACCTTTCCTTTTTCTGTGGGTGAGAAGTGATTATATTATGACAATGGGAAGTCACAGCCATTCGCAATCTTTTATGTTATATGAAGCTGCTATTAAATGAATAAAGTAAAGCATTGTTTAGTTAAAAAAAGTTAATTCAGCTCTTTTTTACTAAAGCAGACTTTGACTTTATTTAAAGACTAGCTGCGCCCCTCGGTTTCACCCGCATAAGTTTCGATCCCGTGGATAAAAAGTATCCTATGTGTTAATCCTGGTTATTAACAATCTGTGTGCCAAATTTCATCCAAATCTATTCAGGAGTTTTGGCGTGAAAGTGTAACAAACATCCATCCATCCATACAAACTTTTGCGTTTATAATATTACTAGTAGCGCCCCGTGGTTTCACCCGCATAAGTGTCGATCCCACAGGAATATCGGGATAAAAAGTATCCTATGTGTTATTCTGGTGTATAAGCTATATTACTGTAAAGTTTCATCATAATCCGTTCAATAGTTTTCACGTGAAAGAGTAACAAACATCCATCCATCCTTACAAACTTTCGCATTTATAATATTAGTAGGATAAGGATTATAGTACGAGTAGGAGTACTATTATCATTATGTGCACAATTTTATAACTAAAAAAAGTTTTAGTTTATCTAGTAATTATTGCTCCATGATAACGCGAGACCTCATACAGCACGAGAAACCATTTTAACTCTACAGGAACTGCAATTAGAAACCATTCGTCACCCTCCGTATTCGCCAGACCTTGCTCCAACGAACTACTATTTTTTTCGTGATTTAGACAATTTTCGACGTGATAAAAAGTTTTCTTCTCAGGAGGCAGTACAAAATGCTTTCACACAGTTTGTCGAATCTAGATCACAAGAGTTCTATCGCAAAGGCATAAATGACCTTCCTATTAGATGGCAGTAATGTCATCATCATCATCATCATCTGCCTAGCCTTTTCCCAACTGTTGGGGTCGGCTTCCAGTCTAACCGGATGCGGCTGAATACCAGTATTTTACATGGAGCGACTGTCTATCTGACCTCCACAACCCAGTTACTGGGTAATACATGTATAGATAATAATGGTAATTATTTTGATTAAATAAATGTGTTAAATAAAAAAAAAACTAATTTCAATTTTTCAGTACAAATCGGCAATTTCATACTTTAACCCATAATATTAAGATCGCAAATGGTTGTAGCATTCCATTGTCATAATACGAGTATAAACACGCATTGGGCCCACGTGGTGAATTACGGCCCACTCCCTCTCACTGAATGGAGGCCTGTGTTCCAGCAGTGGGAACATTATTGGCTGAATATGTTCTATTGTTCTATGTAATGGGTTTGGTTTCTGCACTTACTACTTCAAGTGGACTATTGTGCGTCATTGGCTGACTATTCATATAATTAATTGTAAATCAAAATTATTTTTCCTTTCATCATCATCATCTGCCTAGCCTTTTCCCAACTATGTTGGGGTCGGCTTCCAGTCTAACCGGATGCAGCTGAATACCAGTATTTTACATGGAGCGACTGCCTATCTGACCTCCACAACCCAGTTACTGGGTAATACGATACCCCTTGGTAATACTGGTTGTCAGACTATTATTAAAATTATTTTTCCTTTATTTCCACTAAATCGAACTTCCATAATTCTCTAACAACAAAAGAAATTTCTTCTAACAAAGTCACTGATCCACACAAAGTGTTTCCTAATTACTTGTGTACAATTACAAGAAACTCGACCACAACACAGTACAGGCGTAAACTTACAAGTCAATTTGTTAGCATTTCGTGTAAACACAAGTGGCACACCAACTTCGTGGTCAAAGTTATACAATGGAAACTATTCTATCCATTGTAGCGACCCAGAGACCAGCGGCGGCATTGGATTGAACTCTCGCGTACAGACGTGAACATAATTTGTTAAGAATCCTGTTTTGTTGTAACTTACGTATTTACAACTAGCAACCTGCCTCAGGTTCTCACGGTTTTACGATATGATTAAACATCGGGATTTCTTTTATGTAAGTTTAATATAAAGTTAGTGTGTGTGTGTGTGTGTGTGTGGGGGGGGTGTGTGGGGGTGTGTTTGTGTGTGTGTGTTTAGTTTTTCTTTTTTTTTTAAAGCTAAAAAGTTTGTATCTTTGAACACGCTAATCTCTGGAAATACCGGTCAGAATTGTTTTTTTTTTTAATATTTGATTGCCCATTTTTTGAGGAATGACTTCGCGTTCTTTCTCACTCCTTTTCTTTTTAAATACCCTATAGCCTCCCTGCTATAGGGTATTTAAAAAGGAAAGGAGTGAGAAAGAACGCTAAGCAAACACGAAGTGGTAGCGCGGGCAGGTTCTGTGATGCAATAGGTCGAGGAAACAATAAATTTCACGCGGACAGAAGACGAAGTAGCTAATGTGTACACATAAACCTTCCGGAATTCACTCTGTAAATGATAGTGAACCGCATCAAAATCTGTGGCATAGTTTAGTAGAATAACAAGGTCACACAGACAAACACGAAGAGCGATTTTATTTTATAATAATAATTATGTATACGAGATATAATTATATTTTTAAAAGGTCATTGAGGTCATTACAGATAGGAAAAAAAAATTTGAGGACAATCGTTTGTAGAGAGGATTACCTCTTTATAACTTAATCCTTAACTTAGAAAATCATTTTGTCTCGTTGATCGATTGGTTTTAAAAGCAACTACTGAATGCTAGATCAAAGATGGCATCCACATCGACGCGCAATCTGTTGCCATGGATTCAGTTGACATGTAGGTCGTGTGATTGCCAGGGGTACAGGGGTTAACCAGGGATTTCCCATGTAAGTCATGTGATTCCGCGTTGAAAAATTTCACCGGTTTCACCATACATTTTAACCGCGTAGGTATTGCACTTTTCTGTCGAACAGTAGATTTTTTTTTTTATATCATCGACGAAAAATTTTTACGCTATAGTGTCTACAAACGTGTGCTGTATTCATGGTTACAGTTTACGCGTGGATGTATGACATACTGTATTGAGTTTTCTATTGTAAAATTCACAAAGCAACCCGGAATCTGGTTTTGTACTCGGGTAATAACGGCTACGACCCTATACCTGGTCACGTTTGGTTTCCCTTTGTGGAGAATACAGGCTTGAGGCCAGCATTATTGTCAGCGGCTACAATTTCCCATCAAAAGGAGTGTCAGCAAAAACGGTAAGAAAGAAAGAAGAAGAAAGAAAATACATTTATTTAGCACAAACTAAAAGACATACAATTCACCAGAGGGGTAATTCTCGTAATTTTAATAACGTTCACAGTCTGATCTCAGTCTCAATCTGTCAAAAAAACAAACATATGTCAAAAAAAAACTTGTCAAAATGTAGGGAATTTTGACAAGTTTTTGACATAATTATGTTTGTTGCTGAGATGAGACTGCGACTAGATTGTGTACGTTTTAAATTACGAGAATTGGCCTTTAAATACATACATCAGATAAAAACAAAAAAAATAAACATCAAATAAAAAAGTGTAAAGTCCGATGTAAGACGGTATTGTAATGTGTATTTTGTCCTCATTTTCTAGCAGCCCTACAGCTCAAAAATACTGTCGCACTGTTTGACTATATTCAAAAAACATCGTTAGGAATATCCGATAACGAAAAATTTTAAGAGTTGCGACATCTACCAACCCGCTCTGGGTCCACGTTGTAGAATACGGCCCAGTCCCTTTCACAGAGAAGAGACAGCTGTTTATGTTACAGCTCAAGGTTATTGAGGCTTTCTGGAATATATTTTATCACAGGTAATCCTTTTTCTCCTCTCTCAATCAATCATTTTACGTCGGGGATGAGTTGTATCTAGTTTCCGCTCACGTCTTCGCGTTAGCGTCATAGAACGCTTTATTGTGTGATCACGTGCGAAAATAAAATAATATGTTACAGCGTTTGTTGGTGTCTGTACTTATATGAAATGTTTTGATAGAAATAATGTGCAGATTAGTTAAGGGCTTGTAATACCTCAGCTGAAATTCATATTTTGCCCCCACTTCCCCGCGCCATGTATTAGTCTATCCCGCTCACACTGTTAAACTGATTCAGTTAGGGTGAACTAAACTGTTGATGGACGTAGGCTTGGTAATAATTGATTAAATTATGATTATATTATTATGCGAAATCGATGTCTTCTGTATAGAATAAAAAGAAAATATATTGAAAGTTAAATTATTCATTAGTACCTACATTATAAATTAGCTAGCAAATTGTCAATTTATAATGTACTAATAAATAATTTAGCTAATTTACCAAGGTAACCTACGTACAGAGGGGCAATTCTCGAAATTTTAAGAAAGCTCAGATCTCAGTCTCAGTCTGCCAAAAATACCTTAAATTTCCATACATTTTTGACAAGTATTTGACATTGATTGTCGCTGAGATGAGATTGCGACTAAATTTTGTACGTTTTTAATTACGAGAATTGGTCTTCTGATGTCATTGTCCAACAAAAAATAGGCGCTTCGGAAATCATCGTCTATCTTGTAAAATACGAACGCGCGATGATGAGATCTAATATAGATTTGTAACAACTCTCAAATTGATCGATCAGTTGACAACTCTCAAATTGGTTGTCAAATAGACATGTAGGTACTTCTACAAGTAGGACTTTTGACTCTATCGAGACCTGGTCTGTTTTGGAGACGCTGCATTGAACTAAACATATCCATGTAAAGGGGTGAGAGAAGGGGACGTAATTTCCCCGAAATTGTTCTCTAATATTATGGGGGGATCTATTTAAGACGCTGAACTGGAAAGGACGCGGCATTAACATCAACGGCGAGTACATCGCACACTTAATATTTGCAAATGATATTATCATAGCGGCTGAGTTGCTTCATAGCTTGCAGCAGATGCTGTACAGCCTAGTTGATTCATACGTATTGGTCTCCGGATGAACTTGGAGAAAACCCAGGTTATGTTCAACGATTGCTGTCAATGTTAATGCTTTCAAAGTTGTCCGAGAATACTTTTACCCACGAAAAATTCTGCAGTTTGGTAAGAACAACTTTGAGAGGTGAACAAAAGCATTTAGCTGGGCTGGGCAGCGCAGCGTTTAGGAAACTTCACCGAGTCTTTTAATTGAGTATTTCACTTTCATAAGACTAAGATCTTCAATCAGTGTGTCCTGTCTTTTATGACTTACGAAGCCTGTTTGCGCAAACAGCAAAGGACATTGCTCTGCGCCCATACATTGTTCGCCCTGGAACCAAGAGCATCGGAAAATTATGTGTTGAATTGTCGATCATTAGTAAACTCCTATAAGATCTTATTTATATAGCGGACTTGTTGCAGAATATATATATTTAAAAAAAAAAGCATCAGATTTTGAGGTTATAATCGAACCATAACAATGAATATTAGATATAGATTTTCATAGCTCCGAGTGATATTTAAGAAACTAAAAAACAATAACATTAATATAATACATTTAGCTATTTTTTGTACCTACCTAGATAATTAGGTATCTTTGCAGTTTTTTTCTAAAGCCTAAGTGTATATTATCATTGCAACGTTTAAATGCACAGAATCTAATTAAAATAGGTACCTGTATTCTTAGCATTGGTTTTAGAATGAGATAAAATGTTTGTGTGTATTAATGTAAAAATAGAAACAGTGCCATGTTATCGTTTGAGCGGTACACAGTTCCGAAAATCACAGCCAGGTAAGTCGTTTTTGAAAGCAATCAGAGTCCGTTAAAATAGCCAAGTCGTAATATTCAATACTATTACAAAGAGCAATCGACGCAGTGAGAGCATAGGTTAGGTAAGATACTGAAAACCGCCATTTAGTCACGTCAAAAATAAGGGTGGCAAACTTGATACGATTTATCGATATTTCCTAAGATTTACTATGGCCATACGTTAAAACTGAATTAAATCAACTTTTGTCATACGATAATATTAATAAGTACCATTACAACTAAGACAATAATAATAATAATTCTTTAGCCGCCTTAAAAAAGTATTTAATAGTCTTTTATCAGGTGGAAACAAGGTGCGCGCCTTCAACGGTTGGGTCATGCCAGTTTTGATGTACTCTTTCGGCATACTCAAATGGACTCAGACCGAACTCGATGCCCTGGATAGGAGAGTCCGTACGCTGCTGACTGCAAATCGAATGCATCACCCACGGTCATCGGTAATGAGGCTATATATCCCGCGAAAATGTGGAGGTCGAGGATTTTTAAACGCTAAGAACCTCCACAATCGCGAGATATGCAGTCTCAGGGAATATTTCCTAGATACCGACGTGGGGATGCATCGAGATGTAGTCGCGGTGGACAAGGGCCTCACCCCGCTTTCCTTGGGTAAAGAGAACTGGTGCAAACCAGTAGTGCTTGACACTAATGAACGCATGGAGGTATGGCAGAGTAAGGAGCTTCACGGACGCTTCTTCCGGGCCCTGCATGGGCCCGATGTAGATCTATTAGCGTCCGTAGCCTGGCTGCGTTTCGGTGACCTCTATGGAGAAACCGAAGGTTTTGTCTGTGCAATTATGGACGAAGTTATCATGACGAACAATTACCGGAGATTTATTGTGAAAGACGGCACGGTTGACATCTGTCGGGCATGCCACCGGCCGGGGGAATCAATCAGGCATATTATCTCCGGGTGTTCTCGCTTAGCTAATGGAGAATACTTGCATAGACACAACCTTGTAGCTAGGATAATCCATCAGCAACTTGCTCTGAAATACAGCCTTGTGGATTCGGAGGTGCCGTACTACGGGTATGTGCCCGACCCAGTTCTCGAAAATGGTAATATCATATTGTACTGGGATCGATCCATCATCACTGACAGGACTATTGTTGCCAATAAGCCTGATATAGTGGTGGTGGATCGATCAGAGCGACGCGCAATGATTGTTGACATAACCGTCCCGCATGATGACAACCTCGTGAAAGCCGAGAAAGATAAACAAATCAAGTATCTTGACTTGGCTCGCGAGGTTGTCGACATGTGGGATGTGGACTCAGCGATCATTGTGCCGATAGTTGTGACAGCCTATGGCTTAATAGCCAAGAGCCTCGACCAACACCTGAGGAGGCTCTCGTTGGGCAGCTGGATCAAGGGCTTGATTCAGAAAGCGGTACTTCTGGACACGGCTCGCATCGTCAGGAGGTTCCTCTCTCTGGAGCCCTGACCGCCGGTAGCTTGGACCCTGTTCCCGATACTGGTGGGCTACTACTTTTTATATTTTTAAATGTTTTTTTATCCTTTTGTTTATAAAAATATTTAAAAATGTATTTTGTAAGTATTTAAACGAGATAAAGGAGATAATAATAATATCAATGGCGCCGATTCCCTTGTTAACAAACTAAACTAAAGAACAATGTTCAAAATGTATGGACACCGTCCCCACCCTTGTAGCACTTTAAAACCTATGTTAATCGAAGGGCTATAGTCATCTTATCATTTTATTGTATGACAGCGAAACAGAAATGTGCATCCGAAAAAAGTTATATCGACATGAAGAAACCAATATCAGTCAAAATAATAATTATGTTACAGATCCCGATGCTTTTCTTTTTTAAATTATTACTGTGGGATGATTTCATTAGGAGCTTTCAAACAACTCTTTGGAATTAAATGGTGACTCCCGCACGGGAACCACTCACGGAGCAGAAAAAAGTTCAATGAAGAATTCTGCTGAACATCATTTTTGTGAAGTAACTATTGACGTATATTTTAGGAGTTTTTAAATAAAAATACCATCTTATCAATTGCACAAACCGAACATTTACGTGGCGGCGTTTATAACATAGAGTTATTGACGCCGCCACGTAAATGTTCGCTGACATAGGAAGCTGCCAGTTTTAGATGATATTATGTCCCCAAGCTAAACAAAATAATATCTTGGTTTGACAATACAGGGAACGGCATATTTATGCAGTCGACAATCAATGTCCTGAAGGCAGCTCGCTGCCTGTTAACATTTTCTGCAACAACGTAGTTGCCCCAGTAATTGTTGGTATGAATTCTGTGATTTATTCGTTCTACGAAGTCTGTGGCGTAGACACTATCATGAAAAGACTCCCTGAAGGTGTTGAGAAGCGGTTTTCGCGCGACAAACGACAAAACGAGGATCAACCTGATGAGCAATCATCAGGTTGATCCTCGTTTTGTCGACCTTCATTTCTCATTTTGTGTCTCCGTTGGAAGGCGTTTAGATAATTTCGTTGGGCCAGCCAGTGCCTGGGACAATATTGTTGTTGTTGTTATTGTTGTATTGTTGTGTTGGTTGTTATTGTTATACTGAAAACACCTCAAAGAGGTTTTATTTGTAATTGATAAAATGGTATTTTTATTTGAAAACTCATAAAAAATACGTCAATAGTTACTTCTCAAAAACGATATTCAGCAGAATTCTTCATTGAACTTTTTTCTGCTCCGTGAGTTATTCCCGTGCGGGAGTCACCATTTTTTTTAATTCGTTTTATTCCAAAGTGTTGTTTGAAAACTCCGAATGAAATCATCCCACAGTAATAATTATAAAAATAAAAGCATCGTGATCTGTAACATAATTATTATTTTGACTGATACCGGTTTCTTCATGTCGATATAACTTTTTTCGGATACACATTTCAGTTTCGCCGTCGTACAATGAAATGATAAGATGGTTATGGCCCTTCGATTAACATAGGTTTTAAAGTGCTACAAGGGTGGGGACGTTTTGAACATTGTTCTTTAAGTTCAGTGCATCTTTTTCTTTCTATTTTATTAAGAAAAGGACAGAAGATAAATATTAGTTTAGTCCTTTCAAATTTAGATACTCAGCTCTGTCCGCTGTACCGTGATTTCTCAAAAATCCTTTCAAAAATCCACTTGTATCTATACATTTGTGGTAATTGAAATATATTTCCATTACCACAAACATATGTAAGTAGATTGATCGAGAAAAACAGGTTTTGCTGAGACTTGGTTGTTTTGGTTTTGGTTTTTTTTTTCTTATTTGTATTTGTAATGATATGTATGTACGTGATTACTAGTTTATTTATTTATTTATAAGTATGTATTAGGTATGTTGAAACTGTGTGTACTCCCCGTCACTTTTCCCTAAAGGTTCATTAGAAAACCAGCGTCAGACAGCATCTGTCTGGCATTAATGCTGAAATGAACCTTTTTGGCGCAGCCGTGAGGCACACACTATTGTTGTCTGAAACATTATTCTTTATTTTATTAATTTTGTATTTTGTGTTTCACGAACTGTGTCCCAATAAACTTTTTTCTTTCTTTCTATCTCAAATAAAATTATTTATAAAAAAAGTTTTGCTGAATATTGAAAACACCATAAAAATTTGGGAACTGTCTAAAATAGGTACGCTTACCTCCCTAAATTTTTGACAATATTTTGACATTGACGTGAGATTACGATTTTGAACCATTTCAAAGATGATTTTATAAATTAAAACTACAAAATTTGGATAAAATTAAAATACGGGTGCCTTATTCTAACATCTAAATTTAATTTTACATTATCATATAATTTCTTCAGAACATAAAACGTTGTCAATCGGGTCTTTTGGGCGTAAGCGAAGTGACACGGGTTCCCCGTCCGATAGCCGAAGCGGTACTGACAAGTACTGAATCGGGGTCCTGTCGGGGGCCGGGCGGCAGATCGGTTCAAGGTGTGAGTGGTTAAAAAGCTTGATATTTCCAATCCCATCTTTTTACGTTAAAAGTAACGATTAAAAAAAAAAAACGAACAGATGACACCTGCTTTATGCATAGATCGATTAGCCTGCAAAGTTTCATGACCTAATTTGAAAGTTTTCATTGATAATTCTTCTTTTATTGTACGGTTTAGAGGTAACTTTGAGATTTATTTGTATCGAGAAAATTGTATGCAATCGTGTTTTCGAAACAGACGACACCTCGCAGCAGTCCTCGTCTTTATTGTATATTAATTTCAAAGAGAATACTGCAGTATTGTTGAAACTAGAGTCATTAATGCTAAGACAATTTTCGCAATCTGAGGTATTACAGGCCCCTTAATTAATGAAATATTTTCAGGTGTTTGTTTGGTTTATGATTTTTTTTTTGTAGATTTCGATTTATAACAATTTCCTACACGACTGGTTTAACTAACCATGGGGAATATTTTATTTGTTTGGTTCACGTACCTACTATTATTGCTCATAGCAGTTCTTACCTAATTAGTAATGACCGAATTGCCAAACTGTGTGTGCCAATATGGTAACAATGGATGAAATGGTCCGGCACGGTATCAGGAAACTACGCTTCGATAATAACTGCCTGTAAGCAATGGGAATTCAATGCGAGAACTTGTATAGCAAACTTGGAAATAGTAGGGCACTCCTTGATTGATCTATGTCTGAGGATCGTGGTCAGCTTCGTAGTTGCATTTGGAGCGGATGCTCCCGCCTCCACCGTTTTCTCGCCAGCGCATCCCTTACTACCTTGTAGAATTTAGAGGACGATGATTCCTTCATCTAATCGGTCCATCGTGTTGGTGAACGATCACTTGCCTTCGGTGTTCCCAACCACAATCAGTTTTTCCAAACTTTCATCGCCTCTGCGTACTATGTGGCCGAAATAGGAGATAATTCGTTGTTGAGATATGACCGACAAGCAGGTTTTTATTCGAAGCTGGGTTAAGATCAATGCATTGGTGCGTTTGGCAGTCCACGGTATTCTCAACGTTCGTCTCCAGCACCACAAAACAAACATAATTATAGTTTTCAATTTAATGGCTTCTCTGACGAATAAATCAATGATGTAACTGAAATCTCTAATAACGAACCCCCTTCTATTTGATTGTATTACGTAACTCAGTTAATCGAATAAATCAAATACAACCGCCCTTTACCAGTCCCTAGTGTTTTCGCTGGTAAGAAAAACCTGGTAAAGACAGATATTTTGCTGGGGAGATTGTTGCACCAGCAACATTCTCCCCAGCAACACATTGTCTGCTATGTTAAATAGGTCGGCCAATCAATATTCTTAGTCGACCCCAACACACAGTTCGGAAAACCCGACATAATAATAATAATAAATCGTTTATTTATAAAAAGGGAACACGTTTTACATTAACCTTAACAATTAAAAATAGCGCACAGTTGCTAATTTGCCTGAACTAGGTTGAACCTGTGCTTCAGGCTAAGAAGTGCATACATACTTAATATAATAAATTAACAATGCGTATAACGTAAAAACTAAATTAAAACAGTTTTATTTGCAGACAATAAGTAGGTCTTCTGTCTGTGCATAATTGTTGGTAAGTAAATAATTAAGTATAATTTTTTTACAGCTATAGTAATTTAGTTTATAGAGTTTTCTATTTAATCTATTGTACAGGAATGGACCTAAGAATGTTATAAATCTTTCTACAAAGACATGTTTTGAGGCTGCATTAGACATGCATACCAGAGGGGCAATTCTCGTAAGTTTAAGAACGTTCACAGTCTGATCTCAGTCTCAATCTGTCAAAAAATACTTCTAATTTTCCTACATTTTGACAACTTTTTGACATTTGTTTGTCGCTGAGATGAGACTGCGACTAGATTTTGAACGTTTTAAATTACGAGAATTGGCCTTCAGATCATTCCGTTTCTTGTTAGTGTTTACATGTGTTGGGGTCTACTTTCAGGCTAACCGTATGCAGCCAATAGCAGTTTTTTTTTAATGGAACGGCTGCCTATTTGGCCTCCACAACCCAATTACCGGATAATGTACCCCTTGGTAAAAAACGTTGTCAGACTTTTGGGCTTCTGGTTACCCCTAACTACTGTCAAAGATCTACGATTGACAACCGCGACCAACGGCTTAAATGCTTTCCAAGGCACGGAGGGGTCTCGTTGTGTAATGGATGGTCACCCATCCATGAATCGACCGAGGCAAGCGTAGTTTAAAACTTCGATCGACCCGTGCGGCTGTTATTGTTAGCCACGAGCCTATAATAGGTGTACCTATTAATAGATATATTTCCATCAAGAAGGGGTATTATTCGATTAATGTACAGTTGTGAGTTATTATCACCAATATCTCGTAAAATGTTTATACCCGATAAATTCTCACACATGTCTATACCTATTATCTAAGATCACTTTAGATATTTTATAAATACTTAAATACTTTTATGGAGCTTTTTATCGAAGAGAAAATACGAGTAATTTTTTCCGAGCACTTAGTGCGACAGTTTCTTTAAAGGTTAATGTTTAAGGTTGAACTCACTTAATACTCATGTTTTTTTATAACAGAAGAAAGAAGCTTTGCTAATGCTTTAAGTGTATTTTATGTCGATCAACATGATATTTTTGTATTTTAGTTTTTTATTAATAAGAAGTGAGTGACGGTGTCGGGTCGTAAAAAAAGAAAGTCAATTAGAGTTCCGAAAATAAGTTTTCAAGTCGGTTCTTGAGGATTGAAAATTGATCGCAATTCATAAAAACTTTTATTCGAATATCTTTTAAGTACAGGGTGGCAGGGACATCGATACACAAACTGTAACCATGAATCCAGTACATCGGAACTTCCCTCCGTAGAAATTTTTCGTCGGTTATCAAAAAATAATTCTTAGACCAATCATAGACCTCATCCATCGCTTTCCATCAGGCGTGATCGAGGTCAAGAGCAGGACCATTTAGCGAAAAAAAAAATACACTTTTCAGTACATTTTAAGCGTGTACGTATTACACTCTTTTTATGAAAAAGCAGATTTTCTTTTTTATAAGCGTCGAAAAAATTCTACGCTTGGGCGTCTATGTATCGTCGTCATGTACTGAATCCATGGTTACAGTTTACACGTCGATGTCTCTGCCACCCAGCATAAGTAGTTTTACAAAATAATAAAACCAACATTTCAAATCTAAAAAGTGGTAAATATCGTCCTTGATCCCAAACCTCATTTCCTTTTTAAAGAAAATACACCCTTCACACAGATATTCCCGTGCCAGTTTATTTGCTCGACAGTTTACTTCGATTCTATTCTCCTGATCAAATATTTGAGGCTCTACAAGTTTATTGTACCGTATATTGGAGTCAAGCTCGTGATGTGGTGAACTGGCAATCCAGTGTAATTAGTTCTCTATAGTTTCGGTTTTAACCTACATCAGTTGGAAATGACAAGTTCGACAGGCATTTGATGTAAAATTAGATGCGTAAATAGGTTTCAGACTTTAATGAGGATCGGGAATGCTAATATTGAAGTGGTGTTTAAAGCACATACTGTCAATATACCAGATGAAATTGAATAGGTGCGACAACATTAAAATATCTAATTTAGCGTGCTATAAAGTAAATTTAGAGCATGTTATTAAGGAAAGGCACATACGTGCGCGTAGGCGAGCGATTTGCAAGGTCGTCGCGCGCTCTTTTTTTCTTAGGAACGGTCAAAATTAGGTTAATACAGCTATGTAGCTCAACACGTTGCCAACTTGCTTCATGGTTTGAGCTCAGTGATGAATGGATTGCTTATCGGGCGCGCGCTAAAATTGATACTTTAATTTTCTTTTTGTTTTGATAATTATGAAAAAAAAAACTATAAATTACCGAAACTCCGATAATTGGTACCTATTTAAGACGATAATTATACGTTTTTTTTTCAAGAATTTACTTTTGCGAAATGACAATCCTTCTAATATTATAAACGTGAAAGTTTGTATGGATGGATGGATGGATGTTTGTTACTCTTTCGCGTAAAAATTAATGAACGGATTTGAATGAAATTTGATAGAATGATGAAGATTAACATAAAGGATACTTTTTATCTCGATATTCCCACGGGATCGAAACTCATGCGGGTGAAACCGCGGGGCGCAGTTAGTTTATTATGATTATGTAACAGTTATTGCACCTCCTATTTCGATTTGTCGCAAGTTTTCAATTTTATCCTGGAATGAATTCAGATTACTTCACCTGTTATGTTGTTTTTTTGGAAAGAAGTTCCTTATCGCCCGTAATACTCTGCAAATGCAAAACACTTTGCAAATGAGAGTTAGGCCGAAAATGTGTAACATTTTGACCGTCACTAAAAATGATAAAATAATTAACTTGAATTCAATATGATATAATAAAAAAATTTAAAAATACATTTTTATTACCATATTTTTTTTTAATTTTGTTACTTTCGTACGTTATTAATTTATTTTATTGTGCCTGTAATTTAATACATTGCATACAACGAAAGAAACTTAAAAACAGCCGCACAGGTCGATCTATCAGGCTAAGCTACGCTTGTCGCTTTTTCCGTGGATGGGACCCCTCCGTGCCTCGAAAAGCACGCTGTAATTCGTGGATCTTTGACAGTCGTTAGGAGTCGTCAGAAGCCCGAAAGTCTGACAACCAGTCTTACCAAGGGGTATCGTATTACCCAGTAATTGGGTTGTGGAGGTCACATAGGCAGGCGTTCCGTGTAAAATACTGGTAAGTATACTGCATCCGGTTATATTGGAAGCCAACCCCTACATAGTTGGGAAAAGGCTAGGCAGATGAATATTGCTAAGGCTCCGCTATACGTCCGTCCACCTGTCACAGGGCTGTATCTTTTGAACCGAAATAAGTAGGCAATTAAAATGTTCACAAAGTGTGTCCTACTATGGCTGCTAGAACAACAAATAATAAAAATAAAATACAAGAATTAACGTACTAATTAATTATTATTACCCTTGGTAAATCTGGTTGTCAGACTTTTAGGCTTCTGACTACTTATGTATATAGCGTATAACGATTGTCAGAGATTTAACATGCTTACCGAGGCATTGTGGGTATGAAATTCGAGCCAAGCTTCACAAATAACAATCACAAGTCGAATTGTTGAGCTCCTCAAGTTTTGAGTTGAGCTGCTCGATTTTTGACAAATGCGTGCACTGGACAGGTTCACTCAATCTGTGTGGTTCTTTCCTCAAAAGACCATTTCAGACATCAATCTACATGTTCTTCACATGATCTGACCAAGATTATGTTTGGACTTTAAAAGAGACTGTGAAGTCTGAGTTTGTTCCGGCCTTTCTTCTCAGAGTGGTCAGGTAGGAAACGCCGACCTCATCTAGTTTAAAAAAATACGATGACGTGTAAAAGTGTTTGTACATACAAACCTACTTACTGAAAATAAATTATTTATCATATAACACACAGAGAAACCACTGATAAACAAAAAAATTAAGAGGACCTAGAAAAGTGGCAATATTTTTTAAAGCGTTCCGTATTTCTACAACGGTTTAAAAAAAGATTGACATAATCCAATATATTTTTGACTGTTCCATCATCGTTATCGCCGATAGTTTAATGTCACTTTGCCCAGGCCCTCTTTCTTGGTGAAAAATTCACTTTGTAGAAAAACCGCGTTGAAATTCTAGTATCAGATTATTAAGTGTCAAAGTACCCTCGAAAGTACACACATTTTCAGATCTAAGTTACTTACCTACTTTATCCATTTATTAGGGCCAGGTGTTTGCTCAGAAAAAGTACCTACTATGTTCTACTTTCTAGACTTTCCAGTTCTCGTTTGCATTGACGGCTTTTGAAAATGATTAAGTAATTAAGTTGATTTTTCTTATAACATGGAAAGTACTAACAGTATGTTCAAAAGATAGGGTATATTTTTTATGAAGAAGCAAGTTGGTGTGGTACTCGGTACCGAATATATTTCCATGTCAGTAAGCACGTACCTACTTGAAGTAACTGATAACTGTTTCTTTATTTAGTAGATATCTCTTCAATGATCAGTAGGTCTGTAGCGAAATTCAGGATCTGAAACGCGCTTCATGTAGCACCCTAAGATGGAGCTCATACTAAAACGTGCCACGTGACGGGGCGCAGAAAATGCACGCGATATTTTAAATACAAATTTAATAAATACGCGTTTCCGTGCGGGGAACTAGGCTCCGTCTCCCACACTCCGTCGCTTGGCGCGTGTGTGATCCGCCTTAGAGTCTAAAAATGTAAGTAAAAACTCCTTACTGCCCACATATACAATTTCGTTCGAAAGTTCTTTTTTTTAAGAAACATCTTTACTTAGTACGGTCAGCATCAAAAGTCGGTTAACACTTTAGTTGTTTAAATCTTAATTATTGAGATAAATATTCTTAAAAAACATATATTAATAAGATATTTAAGAGTAATTAACTCTTTGCTATTACATGAAATAGAGAAAACCAATGTATCACATCATTTTGTATCAATTTAGATGATTTGTAAAAGTAACAGTGTTAATTGACTTTTGATGCTGACTGTACCTACCACTTCACCAGAATCTTCACAGGCCGCACATGTGGGTACAACAACACTGTCTACAAATATTTGCGGGTTCATTCCCTAGGAACCAATTGCTCAGTCACTGCGTCAAGCAACCCTCCAAACTTAAACCAAGTTGTTTGTATTTACAGAAGGGTAAACAGTAATGTGGAATTATACCTAAGTACAGTCGCCAAAAGAGCTAAGTAACCAGGGTCGTTAGATATAGTTGACTAGCTGCGCCCCACGGTTTCACCCGCATAAGTTTCGATCCCGTGGGAATATAGGGATAAAAAGTATCATATATATTAATCCTAGTTACAATCCATCTATGTGCCAAATTCCATCCAAATCCGTTTAGTAGTCGTTGTGTGAAAGAGTAACAAACATGCATCCATCTATCCATCCATACAAACTTTCACGTTTATAATATTAATAGGAAGTTTAGTAAGAAACTGATGGATGTTTTCGAATGAAATTTAATTTGGTAAATTGACTGTTTTCTATTAAATAAATTAAATTTTATTTTAATACACCCATTGGTTTCTTACTAAACTTCAACTATATCCGACGACACTGGTCACATATCTCCTTTGGTGACTGTACTTGCAATTTTATTGGAATAGTAGTGGAGTAGTATTCTAGGAATATCCATCTATCCATGTAAACTTTCACGTTTATAATATTAGTAGGATTGGATAGGATGGAATAGGATTAGTAGGATGTTGGTGGTCTCCATCCCACTATAACCATTTCATCCCATGCTAAGTTTAAGACACCCCATGTCATCCCATTAGAGACTTAAGAGTTACCGAAGGATTAAGTCACTTGTATGCAGTAACCCCTGTGAAACCCTTACCTAGCAAATTAATGGTTTCCAAACCTGCGGGGTAATTGACTTGCTTTAATTTTGACAGTTCAACAACATTCATTGCGTTATTTACGTTGTTTAGCAGACAAATTTTTCGACCATATGAAGCAATGGTTTAGCAAAAAGCTTTTTTGAAAAAAAAAAACAACCGACTTCCAAAAATGACACTACAAAGTGAAAAATAACTTTAATTTCGGAAGTCTGTGGAAACCATTGCTTCATATTTATTTAGTTTTTATTTTTCACTTTTTAGTTGTACCTACCCCACACAAATTCTTATATACTTACAAGATTACAGGTAACCCAATAACAACTTTGACAGAAATGAGTGTGTACCGTGGTATACTGAACACATCTGCGTACCCCTTTAGAGCGTACAGGCGTGACGTTATGTTGTGTGATTGCGTAAACAATACATACATAAGCGGTAGCAGCAATAGCCGTTGATTTGCTGGCATTTATTGAAGAGTTCCGTTGTTGTCTCCGAAACTCATCATCAGATCTTATCGAAATTTCTATGGGACCATTTGTGAAGTATACACATTCCAACAATTTTTTTTTTTTAAATCGGTTGGCAAGCGACGGCGTTATGCGTGAACAAACATAAAAAAATATATATATATGTCGGAGATGCTATGTCTGTCTCTCGTTAGCATCAGGCATATTTTAATTACTGTGGGCGTACTATGGGTAATGTTGGTTATTGCACATTAGAAAAACGGTTTACAGTTCAAATCAGATTATAATTCACGAACAAATCAGTCACATTAGCGAATCACACACTGTAGGTACACATTTAACGATACGGAACGCGACAGTTTCTGAGCACATGTTGTTCGTACGATGTCCAATGTTTCAATGATCCCCGGAGCTCTGCTTACACCGTCCCTTGTAGCGGTCGCTCCCACCACGAACTCAGGCTAGACTCTGTCTAGCGCCACGAGATGGCGCTAGCGTTCCGAATAGTCAAACGAATGACTCCGACACGGCCATCCTGCTATACACACGTCCTCGTGTGTTAATCTGTAAAGAAACATACCCGCAAAGTATCACATAGCTCGGCCACTCCTGACCACATTTGGTACAGGCAAAAACACAATGAAAATTCGAACAAACTAACAATACCAGAGTTCAGAGCATTACCACTATTTGATTCCCAAATCTCAAGATTACAATCAAAAGAATCAACTAAGATGCATGTGTCTCATACTATCTAGTAACCTCTAGTTACTCAACTCGTCAAATTAATTTGCGCATTCCCATCGAATCACCAAGTCACTCCTGGACTTTGTGGTTTCTCACGAAACTCCACACAACACACACAACTTAATCTCTGCTCTGTTTCATCAACAAAACTATTACTGGACTTTCTTCAAATTCGTTAGTAATACTCTGATCCAAACTATCATCGATAACAAAAGATTTCTCTAAGCCTTAGTAATAATTAGTCAGAAACTATATCAACTAACTCGTAGATTACATACAACGCTCATGGCTCGGCTATCCTGACCCACGTCAGGGACATTATCACAAAAATAATTGGGTCAAATTAAACCGTCTGAGTATTGCGTTTAATGCTTAATTGATTGTGAACCAAACAGAACACTAAAATGAAAGAATAAAGGCACTCAATTAAGACAGTATTTTGACTCTACCAAACAAATCCACAGCACTTAACCAGCACCGTGCATCACTACTTACCCAGTAGTGAAATTCATGGAAGTACTTAACCAGTACTTAACATTCTAGCGCTTAACTAGCGTTAAAAATCCTATCACTTAACCAGTGATAATAATAACGCTTAACCAGCGATATTAACCCACTAACGCTTACCCAGTGATTAGACTACTAACACGCTTAACCAGCGATAGTCAACATAACTCGCTTAACCAGCGATAATGTATTGGGAAAGAGTAATGTAAACAAATCATAGTAGAGCCATATACCATCGTTATCCACATTAACAATCATTTTTATCACTAAGAGCCTTAGACACCTAGAAACCCACACACGAGTAAACCACTCTAACGCCACGGCTCTCGAGCCGACCAGCAATCGCATTGCTCTCACACATCCAGCTCATGGATCCGTGTGTATCACCCTGTGACACCACACAACTTTACTACGGCCGATAGAGAACCCCTACTCGCGTGCTTCCCATAATGTAGGCTTGTTCATCACCAGTGTGATCACTATCTACTTCGACTGGTACATGACCTACTAGCATCTTTCTTTACCTATCGTGAGCATACTTATACCTACGCCTAGAGTTGAAGGCTTTTAGAGTATTGATTCAACCAGAGTATTGTAAACAAATTTTGATTATCTAATCATAATCATTTTAAATTTAACTTAATCCTTTATCAAATTAATCATTTAAATCCAAAATTAAGTTAAGTATCAATTGTAGGAATGCATGAGTGACCAAGTACCAATGTCATATCAACCTGCCATTAGCAGTTATCGTTAAATTATCACAAAACAATAACACAAAGTGTGAATCAGATTCGTGGCCTGTGGCTTTTCACTAAGCCCTCACACACTATTGCATTCCCTTGAACGCCGAGTCCCACGGACTCTGTGGTCTCTGCAAGACCCGACCTCCGCCAGAGTCACCCGCGCACCGCGCATCCACGGATTACATAAAGTAAATACCGACTTCTAACGGACTACGGCTACGAAATGGCTACTGGTACAGTCCGACCAGCCGAACTAAGATTCACCACTATCACTCAATTCAAACTCTTCTACTTCAAGCGGTACTTGGCACTCAGGCACTCTCTTTAACCTATCATGAGCATACTTGTAAGGTTAGATTTTAAAGTTTTTAACGTCTGCTTCCGTAAACGGACCTCTGAACTTCTAATCTAACTTAGTCTTATAATCTGATTTCACTTTTCGTTTTCTAATAACACGAAATCGTCAACCGAACATTTTGTTAGAGCTGCCTTTGTTCTATCAAATCTAACTTTCTGCTGTTGACCGTTTAAAACTGAATTTATTACAAGAGCTAAGCTAAGCTAAGCAACAAAAACTCTGTCGCCGACATGTTAATCGAAAAGCCTAGGTTCAATATTTCACGTACTATCATAATAATAATATTACTTTGCAAGTAAATGTCGGGTAGATCATAGTAATCAAATCTCAAGCTGTTTCTCGCTAATTGCAACACTACATACGATTTGTTCTGTGCTGTTTGACCCATACCAGTCAATGCAACAACATTATTAACTCGTTTGCCACTTAATTTGGCTGCACAACTCGCCTTTACTAACGAGCATTCAGCATCAGAATCGTAAACAAAACAATACAGCTCACCTTTATTTTCCAATGTATCTGAGGGTAGTTGTACGACGTCCACTCGCCGTTCACGACTTCCAGCACGTTGTCCACCATCCGCTTGGCTTGGCTGCAACTACTTGTGCACCCGGCTGCGATATGTCCTGGTTTCCCTCACTTGCAGCACACGAAAGGCTTCGCTGACGGCTGCGAGGCTGCTTGGCTCGATCCTTAGTCACTCCACGTAATTCCATGGTACCTATGCCATTTGCGATAGTCACGTTGATTCTGCTCCTTTGTGCGTCTTACTGATATTGTTGTTGTTGTGACAAGTTGACCACCTTGCAGTGAATTTTTGGCAAAACAAATCAGCTGTTGCGTTTGCACACGCCTTATACTGCGTGTTCAACGTCTACGTGTACGTGATACGTCGATCTCAAACGCTGGTTAGAGATAGTCTTCTTTTTTTCAAACATGGCGGTAGGCGCAACAGTCGCGTCACTCGGCAAAGGTATTTTTGCATACAGCCTATGCCCAAAACAACATGTATCATGCTCGCGCATCCGTATCAGCTTTGTCTAGGTCGAACTTGGACAGATCCACACGATTATTAAGCGTTCGCATGTTTGCACTTTGTTTTTAAAATGTCAACGGTCACTTTCGCTTTAAGCGTTCTCATTTTGTGCACAAACCAACACGAATCCCACTTCTGATGTCGGAGATGCTATGTCTGTCTCTCGTTAGCATCAGGCATATTTTAATTACTGTGGGCGTACTATGGGTAATGTTGGTTATTGCACATTAGAAAAACGGTTTACAGTTCAAATCAGATTATAATTCACGAACAAATCAGTCACATTAGCGAATCACACACTGTAGGTACACATTTAACGATACGGAACGCGACAGTTTCTGAGCACATGTTGTTCGTACGATGTCCAATGTTTCAATGATCCCCGGAGCTCTGCTTACACCGTCCCTTGTAGCGGTCGCTCCCACCACGAACTCAGGCTAGACTCTGTCTAGCGCCACGAGATGGCGCTAGCGTTCCGAATAGTCAAACGAATGACTCCGACATATATAAACATCCGAATTGAGAACCTCCTCCTTTTTTAGAAGTCGGTTAAAAATAAAATGATACAGATTGTTGTTGATGATGTGTTACGCATTTAGGGTGTAGGTTAGATGAGTTTTTTCCTGCTCCAAAATTGGTTGCTTCAATAAGCAGATAAATAATTCATTTTCAGTCTTATTCATAAAACTTTAATCAATTGCTAAGCAACTGATTAGCAAAATTCTTATTCATAATAGCTATTTAGCGCTAAGAGGATGCTAAGAGGCAACATGGCGGATTTTATTTGAATCAGCTGATCGGATCATTGCACTTCGAGGTTATTTTGTTCATAGTATCGAGTAGTTCGTAAATATGGATTTCGACATTTATGTTTTACGAAACTTAGTAAAACCGAGTATCTTAAGCAAGTCAAATTTACCTCAGTATACTTCCAGCATAATGATTATCGTTTTGTAGAAAATAATGAGGCCAAACCGGGACCTTTTAAATATGTAAAGTACTTTGAATACAAAATGAGGGGTTTCGATAAAGGAATCATAATGAAAATACTCAAAAATATCTTTGATTTTTTTTTTAATCGGTCCAGTTTTTGTTAAATAATTTTTATCCAGGTCTTAATCAAGAAAAAGTCTGAGCCTTGTTAGCGTAGCTGTCTATTATGGCAGCTTGATCTCTCTTTTTTTTCTTAGGAATTATTAATCCTGGCGGCATGTCTTAGAGCGGGTTGTTTCAGGTCCACTTGACGCACGCGTATACGTCAAAAACGACGCTTACTATCGTCAAACCAAAAAAAGCGTTGTTTCACAAAATTATGGCCTTGATGTACATACCTATGTTACGTTAACCAGCCGTTTGAACCAACCGGCCCTAATTCTGCCTTTACTTACTCACAAAAAAAGGTTAGAAATAATCATATTTATAATTTTCATAGCTGGGTTACTTAACATTCCGTATCGAAAGTCACACAGAACCACCGAGCCAGAACCACCTAGACACAGAACCACCGAGCCAGACATAAAAACCGGCCAAGTGCGAGTCGTACTCGCGCACGAAGGGTTCCGTACCATTATCCATAAACATCACGTCTGTTGTATGGGAGCCCCCTTAAATATTTTATTTTATTTTGTTGTTGTTATAGCGGCAACAGAAATACATAATTTGTGAAAATTTCAACTGTCTAGCTATCGCGGTTCTTGAGATACAGCCTGGTGACAGACAGACGGACGGATAGACAGCGAAGTGTTAGTAATAGAGTCCCGTTTTTACCCTTTCGGTACGGAACCCTACAAATTAGGTCCTATAATGTCTCAATGTTATCGTTATCTTTTAAATTGAAAACAGTTTCATAAGAGATAAATGATTAATCTGTAAGTAGGTTTATACAAACACTTTTACACGACAATCATATTTTTTTTAAACAAAAGTCATTTGTGCTTTGTTTGTTAATTTTAGACATTACTGACTAACTGTAGGAATAGAAGACTTGATTTGACTCGGTTTGGCTATTAAATACTACTTTAATAGCCATACCGAAGTGAACAAGCTTGGTGATCAATGCTCGTTCCTTTTATGATTAGCACGAGCTAAGAGCAAACTGTCTGTTGCACAAACTCGTCGGAGTCGGACTCGCGCACGAAGGGTTCCGTACCATTTTCCATAAAAATAAATCATGAGTTGATGGAACGATTTATGACGTATTAAAAAAAAAAACTACTTACTAGATCTCGTTCAAACCAATTTTCGGTGGAAGTATACATGATAATGTACATCATATATTTTTTTTAGTTTTATTATTCTCTTATTTTAGAAGTTACAGGGGGGGGGGGGGGACACATTTTACCACTTTAGAAGGATCTGTAGCGCAAACTATTCAGTTTAGAAAAAAATGATATTAGAAACCTCAATATCATTTTTGAAGACCTATCCATAGATACCCCACACGTATGGGTTTGATGAAAAAAAATTAGTTTCAGTTCACTAAGTATGGGGAACCCCCAAAATTTATTGTTTTTTTTTTCAATTTTTGTGTGAAAATCTTAATGCGGTTCACAGAATCCATCTACTTACCAAGTTTCAACACTAAAGCTCTTATAGTTTCGGAAAAAAGTGGCTGTGACATACGGACGGACAGACAGACAGACAGACATGACGAATCTATAAAGGTTCCGTTTTTTGCCATAGGGCAACGGAACCCTAAAAACAAGGACACCAAAATAATTCTACTGAAACCCCGAACTTTTGCTAAAGAATTTAAATGCGATGCTTAAAACGTAATTTAAATTCACTACATGGACGTTTATAACGAAGGAACCCGGAATATTTCCGTAAACACCAACCCTTTTCGTGTAATACGGTTAACTGAGATAGCAACCCAGGTTTTAAAAATTATATTTTTCTTAGAATGTAGTCATGTTGTTAAGTAAAACGGTAAAAAGCAGTTCAAGTTGTAAATAGCTTCAGGAAAGAGGATTTGCAAAAGAAAGCAACTCTGAGAGCGACAAAGAAATTCACAAGCTATTTTAAACCTTATTGTTTCGGCAATAAAGTTCCATAAAAATATTTTTCCGTTAACGAAATTAAGTTGGGTAAGCGTATACAGGGTGTACCAAGTTTCGCAACATGTAGTTCGGGCCGCAGTGGTGTTAATTTTAAAAGTTGAAAAAAAATGTCGCCTCAGAGAAATGCAGCATTGCTAGGAAAATGTATGGTGTTGCGAGGAAATTGCATGTCCCCGATTAAACGCGAGCTTTTGAGGAAAACTGCAGAGGAAATATTTATTTCTTGCAATTTATCAAATGTCAGCTTGACTCTTTCATTCGTTTTATTCTCGTTTCTGAGATCAGTGTGGACTGATTTATTTTTATAGGTGTTAGTTTTGTTTGATTTTATATTTTATTACCGGCTTCTAGGTGGTCGTATGTTATTCGTTCTTTTCCCTTAGAATAAAAATTTACCCAGTTTGTGAAGTAGTGGTTTTTTCCTAGTATTCACTGGGTTAAGGTTGGGCATTTTAGGGGACTGCGTCATGTAGTTTTGACGTTCAAAAAGTGCTAAACTTTAATTTATACTGCAATTCTTTACATCGTGTAATTTTTACAAATGGTTCAAAAGCAGACAAGATTCGTTACTCAAAATTATTAATAGAACTTACTATAAAAGAACTTTTCAAATAATTCATATTTAAATTAGAAGAAACATTCTTCGCTCAAATGGGTCAGGGTTCGTTAACGATGTTAAAACTAAAGAGGGCATAATTAATTACAATGCGCTAAAAACCCATTTGTGAAATATTTCTGGAATAAAATTACTTAGTTAATGAAAGCGTGTTTGTGGTTTGATTTGCAAAGCAAATGATTAAATAAATTATCACACAGGAGTCACACACAAATAAATAATTATAATTCCCAGCGATAATAACATTATAAAATATGATAGCATTTTTTTTTTATATCAATGTACTTTGGTAATATTTTAATTTAAAAGAGTGTTCATGTAGCGTTTTGCCCATTCTTCGCCATAGGAACTTACCTGAACGACTCCTTATCCTTTTTTTTGGTTGGGAAATCATCAAATATCTGTCAGTCTGACATGCCCTCCGAATCCTAAACTAACTAAAAATCCACCCGTGTTCCTTCAGTTGCCAGTGCCAGTGGCTACGGTAACTCTTTCGAACAACCCGCGAACCTGGCAGGACCAAGATTGAACGACTCCTTGACAATTCAAAACTACGTGTAAATGGTTTACATAATCAGCCTATATTGTTCCCAGTACTGGGATACAGGCCTTCCCTCTTCGAGAGGGAGTGGGATCCACCATGAATCCACCATGCGGGTCCAGTGAAGCTACGCTTGCCGCGGTTGGTCTGTGGATGGGTGACCATCTTTACATACCGTCATTCGTGGATCTTTGACAGTCGTTACGGGTAGTCAGAAGCCCGAAAGTCTGACAACCAGTCTTACCAAGGGGTATCGTATTACCCAGTAACTGGGTTGTGCAGGTGAGATAGGCAGTCGCTCCATGTAAAATACTGGTATTCAGCTGCATCCGGTTAGACTGGAAGCCGACCCCAACATAGTTGGGAAAAGGCTAGGCAGATGATGAGCAGATGATCCTTATTGAATATCGACAGTTGTTTTCATAAATTTTACACCAGACTAGTAGAATTGTACAGGGCTTATTTTCAGAATTCGGTCTGACTAGACATAATTTCACTATAATTTAATGCAGTCATTGTGAACATGCAAACTTATCTAATCTATATTTAATAAATCTGTAGAAGTGAAAATTCTGTACATTGAAAATATCAATAAATGGCAGGGGGTGTTACTAGACCGACACCGAAACCAAAAATGTGATTAAAAAAATTTTTGTCTGTCTGTCTGTCAGTCTGTCTGTCTGTCTGTCTTTTTGTTCAGGCATCACCCAAAAACTACCGGTTCGATTACGATGAAACTTGGTATAATTATTCTTTAATATCCTGGGCACCACACTAGGTACTTTTTATCCCGGAAAAGTATATACAATAAAAAACAAACTTAATTTTGCGGTTCGATCCCTAGACCCGATTACTGTATCAACCGCAAATAATAAGTTTGTCGTAGGTTACGGTTAGGTTGTAATTAGCCACAAAGGGCCCGCGAGATAGATGGCATCCTGGGGAAGCACATACATTTTATCCTGTTAGCACGATAATTTCCGACATCCACGTGGGCGAAGCCGCGGGCAGAAGCTAGTAATTAAATAAAATTATTATTAGTCAAAGTTTTGAAATTAATTAAAGCTTTAAATAATATAAAATGTCAGTGTTTGTAATGGATTGGACTTTTACTATATTAGTTTTATAAATTAATAGTAAAACTTTTCGTATTAGATTTAGCTTGAGTAAAAATTTGGGTCAATTAAGTGGCAACTGATAACACTGATAAAATTAATGTTTTAGAAAGTAACGTTTTGTATAACATTTTGTTTTTTTAATGTATGACCCGAAAATTAATAATGAGTACAGACGCCGCCAGCTCATTAAGCTACCCGAAACTGTCAAATTTTCCCAATCAACCTTGAACCTATCGCTTTAGCGATAAGGCTAAAAATCTATTAAAGAAATTTGATAGATTATAGTAGCTTGATGTGCTTGTGTCTGTACCTACTATAACCGATCCTTTAAAAAAATGAATGTATTTCACCAACTGCAGTATATTCACGATGATTTCTTTCTTGCAAGATCTAACTTGCAGCGTGGTAGTTCCAATTATTCTGAATCCGTTCCCTTATTTCTAATCCATTACTTCATACTTATTGCTTGAAAAAAAATCTGGTCAGCAACGTACCTAATTATAACGCAATGAATATTTATTACATATTTATTATTATTATTATAAAAAGCCTGTGTTGTCCCACAGCAGGGCCAAGGTCTCCCTTCCGTCAAAGTCAAATAATTTATTTCAAATAGGCACATAAAATGCACTTTGAACGTAAAAAAATTACTTCCAAAAGGTAGTTTTCGTATGGAGAAGAATGGGCAAGAAACTCCACCGTTACTCTTTTAAAATGTTTTCCAATATTTTGCATACATTAATAAAATTATCTATTTATAATGTGTGAAGACGATGCACCTAAAATAAAATTACTATACAACAATAGGTAAAAGAATTAAAATGGATTAATAAAACCATGACACATAAATTAACTGTGTGATAGATACGAGTACTCGTGCATGGTGCTTACATATTTACAAACATTCTAAAAGTAGACGATTTACATTTAAAAAAAAGTAATAAGTCCGGCTGTGACTAAGTACATAATTACACCTCTTTCCATTTTTCCGGTCTACTGCGAATGCGGGCCAATCTTTTAAGAAGGAGTCCAGCTTATCCCGCCATCTCTTTCTGGGCCTGCCACGCGGTCGTTTCTTACCATTGGGGATCCACTGAGTTGTGGCCAATGAATATTGTTGAACTGTTAAAATGACAGCCATTGCTGAGTGATAGTGTGACCCAAAAAGTCACAACATCGCAGGCAAAGCCACGGCAAATAGCTTGATAAAAACAAAGAATAACTATTAACTTTATCTATTAACCCACTTCCAAACTTGTCTTACCAATTGACTCTTTGTCAAACTTCCTATGTAAGTGGCTAATCCACTTTGGAAAATATCATAAAATAACTTAACCATCTACTTATTGCATCCAACATCCAAATCTATTGCTTTATAATTTTACAAAGGAAATATTGTTTATTTTCCTGTAATAAAGGTATGTCTTTCAATGATATGAAAATGACAAGTGAAATGAATGAAATGTAAAAAAATGGATGAATGAATGAAATTTTATTATAGTGTGATAAATCCTTGAAACTCATAACAAGTGCAAGTATAAATAAGGACGTGAGGGTGCAGAGATTGCCTCTCCCTCACGCACTCCACCTTCCGCTTTGCGAGCATTACTGCTTCGCAGAAGGAGGTGACGGCCTCCCATGCACTCTCACTCCGTACCATGGCCTGAACCAGGGCCGGACGCGAGAGATCGCCGCCGCCGATCGCCGCCACGAGGACGCGGCGGCGCTCCGCCCAAAGCCGGGCAGACCTCCACCGTATGCTCCACCGTGTCCTCCGGGCGATCCGCAGAGTAGTGACACCCTGGCGGTTCCTCCCGCCTTATCTTGAACAGGAACCTCCCGAAAAAACCGTGTCCGCTGAGGACCTGCGTCAGGCGGAAGGTGAGGGCGCCGTGGCGGCTCTTTAACCACTCCTCAAACAGGGGACTTATCGCCGCAATTGTGGCGTGCCCTTAGCATTGTATCATCATTATAAGACCACTGTTTTCAATGTCCTCTCTTTCATGGTTCGAAACGTTTCAAATACATAACTGTAATAATACTCTGTCGAACTAATTATAAAATGAAATAATAAATGAAACGTTTACTTACTTGATGTTAAAATAAAAAGCTTATTTTAATTAAGCCTGTATTTATTTTTATGAGGCAACAACGTGGCTCAGCTTAACAATGTTCGGTAACTTTTTTAATAGCATAAATCATGAGTGTTGAATTAAGGTGTAACATTTAGCTTTTATTACATTTTATGTTGTAATACGTGTACGTCATTAAATTTGTTGTCCTTACCAAAAAAGCATATTATAAGATTAAAGGCTTTAACCTCTCATAGGAGATGAGTTATGAGATACCTTAGTGGTCACTTTCGCTATATAAGGAAACCTTGTGCATAAGTATGGTGTACTATAATTTCTAAAATAACTAACTCGATACATGGCATTACGCATCAAATTAGAAGTCGCTATAGTTTCGTTCTCAATGATAGTTTATGTCAGATTTAATGTTTCGAGTAGATTAATATATATTTTTAAACAGTTTAAAAGAATATTTTTTATAAAAGTCAAACTTGTATAGGAGTTATGACTTTTATCCTTTATAAAAATATATGTGGACAACCAAAGAAAATCAGAAGGCCAATTCCCCTACTTTAAAACGTTCAAAATCTAGTCGCAGTCTCATCTCGGCGACAAACAAACATCAAAAACTTGCCAAAAATGTAGAGAAATTAGAGGTATTTTTGACAGATTGGGACTGAGATGAGACTGAACGTTCTTAAAATTACGAGAATTGCAGTCAATTCTACAAGAACAAAAGAACTGAGGAGTTATTTTGTTCTTTTAGAATTGACTGTCAACATTACCTATGTTTTGATGTTTTTTTTTTTTACAACATCGAATATTTTTATGTAAACTGTTATCTTTTCTCAACCAACCTTGAAGATTCAAGGTTTATTTGGAAAATTTTACAGTTTCAGGTAGCTTGACTTGCTGGCATCCACACCACCAACTTAACTTTTTGCTCTCAATCAAACATACTTGCATTTCCTGATAGAATATAGCGATAGAAAGATTTTATTTTGTGGACAGAAACAAGTTTACAATAGAGGCTGTTTGTTGCCGGAAGGCCATTTTCCGTTATTAAAAACGTTCAATATTTTGTCACAATCTCATCTCATCGTCAATCAATGTCAAAAAAATAATGTGGGTCTGTATTTTTGACAGATTGATTTATTAGAATGCGAGCGATCTTAAATATCTGGGAATTTCCCCTTATTTAAATGCAAACTTTTTGAAGAGGAATGTAGTCAGGCTGCAGAGCGAGGGGCCCGTGGCTAAATAATAACAGCGGCACAGGTCGATCGGTCAGGTTAAGCTACGCTTGCCGCGGTTGGTCTGTGGATGGGTGACCATCTTTACATACCGAGACCCCTCCGTGCCTCGGAAAGCACGTTAAGCCTTTGGTCCCGGCTGACATTCGTGAATCTTTGACAGTCGTTACGGGTAGTCAGAAGCCCGAAAGTCTGACAACCAGTCTTACCAAGGGGTATCGTATTACCCAGTAGCTGGGTTGTGGAGGTCAGATAGGCAGTCGCTCCATGTAAAATACTGGTATTCAGCTGTATCCGGTTAGACTGGAAGCCAACCCCAACATAGTTGGGAAAAGGCTAGGCAGATGTAGTTAGACTGCAGACTGAGACTGCCACATTGGTCTAGTGTTCGCAAGAGGTACTGCTGATCTTGGGGATGGGTTCAATTCCCAGGTTGCACAAAGTGTTAATGGATTTTTCCTTTAGAATTTTCTCTGTAATCTGGAACGTGCTCGATTGATGACAAAAGGCTCGCCATCTTTTACTGGTAAACACGGTTAAACATAACTGTCAAAATGTGGGTGTACCACTATAGGTCACCTCTGATATACCCTTCCGAGAAAACAAGCGTAATGTTATGTTATGTTATGCAACTTCTAAGAAGGCTGCTACATCAACCCAAGTCTTAGTTACCTACATTTAATGTTGACATTAAAGATTTACTTAATAACGCGACATTCCGAGTCTTATTTCCGTCTGTGGGGAAATATTCAAATGACCTCGCTACTTACAGTTTACTAGTTATGTGAACTTTGTTAAGGCTATTACACGTAAACAGAAAATACGCCTGCTTTTTTTCTTTAGGCGAAGGTGTACAGTCACGAGCACTTATATTTCAACACTAAGACTCACGAGCACTTATATTTCAACACTTACACAACTTCAAATTGCGTTTTTTTCCTAAAATAACGAATGCAACGTTGAAATACGACACATTACATAAACCTATGGGTTCGGAAATACTATGTTCGTAACAAAATACAATTTCATTAAAAAATAAAGGAGTAAATTGCTTTTGAATAAAGCCGAGTATATACATACTTTTGCTCGTGACTGTGCCTATAGTAAACTCACTTCGTCTCATCATCATCAGTCTCCTGCCCTCGTCCCAATTTATTTGTGGTCAGGGCAACATGTCTTGTTCTTCCATACTCCTCTATTAGCCGCCATCTCGACAGTCACCCCCTTTCTAACCATACCATCATTCACACAGTCCATCCATCGTTTCTTTGGTCTTCCCCTACTCTTATAGCCATTCCTCCGTAACACATGCCCATGCCAACACTTCGTCTGTTATGCAAAAATTAAGAATTATTCCAAATGAGTGAAAGTTTTGAGCCAGCTCAGCTGTTTGTGAAGTGTAATAATATCATTTTCTTTTTCAAGTTTTATGTAGGTACTCATACAAATATTTCACATTATTTTATTCAAGTATTGAAATATATTTCTTTGTGTGGAGGCCCTACCATATGATGTGATACATAAATCTATGTATCGTAGTTTTCAACTATGTAGACAGAAATGTCTACATCGCACGAAGCGGCGTAGGTGGCTACGAAAATGGCGTAGACGGCTACGGGGTTTGCGTAGGCAGCTTCGAGCATGGCGTACACGGCTACGAGGACAACGTAGATTCCTACGAGGACAGCGTAGACGGCTAAAAGAACCGCGTAGATGGACTCGAGAACCAAGTACATGGCTACGAGGATGGCGTAGATGGCTTCGAGAACGGCGTAGACTTTTACGAAATCATAACGTTCGACGCTGTTCAACTAAATAGAAACCTCGTAAGAAACCGCATCCACTAATCAAAGTAGAATAAACAAAAAATTAAAACATTAGTCTTGTTCTCTAATACTACTTACTAGTTAGGGAAATGTAGGAATGCATTGAACTACACATCCTGGAAAATTTTATTATAATCAAACCCAGCACTTATTATAGTAATAACTTCGAATCTGTTAGCTAAACTTTAAGCCCGTGAGTAGAAAGTGTTAAGCCAGTCTGCATCACCAGCTGGATTTCTTGAATTTTTAAAAAGCCATACTGCGATTCAACGCGGAGACGAATTACCTATTTAAATTCGTGAAGCAAGATCTTTAGCGCCGCAATATTTGACGTTGTTTATTTTTTATTAAACTATGTGGCACTGACGATTTATACCTATATTGAACTAGCTGCTGCCCGCGACGTCGTCTGCGTGAAGGCTCTACAGCACCAAAAATACCTAAGATGCCAGTGTCGCTATAGCATTATAAGTAAACAACTTTTAAAATAGCATTAAAATATAAGTTTTTTTGCAAGCGAAGCATGTGAAGAGAGTTATATGGGAATCCTACTGAGTTCAGTCATAAGATGTGACTGAAGGAATCAGAGAAAATAATGCAGGAATACATTCCAGGACACAAAAGAGTAAAAATACGTACAAAGGTATCATACCTTACAACACTTCCCTATAAACTACGTTGGTAGTTATGCTGCCAGGAGCCAAACTGTAAAGAGAGTCAGGACTGTGACGCGGGAGCAAGCGACGTACAGTTGGCCGTGTGAGAAGCAACTCGTCCTGAGGTCGACACCCGCTGCCCTTAGTGTCTGTCCCTGCGACTTATTGATGGTCATCGCGAAGCAAACACTCACGGGGAACTGTACGCGCTTGAACTGGAACGGGAAGTTATGAGGTATGAGGGAAATGCGTGGTATAAATACTGCCTCGCCGATGCCACAACCCGTAAGAATTTCCGCCTCAATCGTGTGTCTGTGGAGCGAGATGACTTTAAGGCGGGTCCCGTTACACAACTTCGGAGGAGATAGGTTCCGAAGAAGCATAATCGGGACACCGACCTTCAGCTTGATGGTATGCGCTGGAAGTCCACTTGCTGACAGGGAGTTCAGAAATTCCACGGGATAATGTGTGGCGTCATCTTGCTCGACAACAGTGTTTATCGAGGTGTAGACCACTTCATTCCCCTCAATTTCCGAGAGAATGCTTTCGTTAATTGCTGCAGCCTAATCATTTTTGGGCGTCAAAATGGCCATGCTCACACACCCAAGAATTCTGCTGGTGCGGTATACGACTGATGTCCCCGTACACACAGCGAATGAGTTCTTCTAAGCTGTATACCACTCTACCGAGAGACTCTGGAAGAACCACCTGTCCACCTCTCTCTTCTGGTAGAGTGCCTTCGCCAAGAAGTACATCAATGAATTCTTGAGCACGTGCATTGCCGCCGAGCCGAGCTCTCATATTAATGGTCAAGCGCAGCGTACGAACTGGTGACCACAACGAAGATCGTTTCAACGAAGCATTCACCTCGTCAGCCCTCGATCCCCGCGTCACCACGGGAAGCGTTTGCCGGAAATCGCCACTGAACAGAACTGTGACACCACCCATCAAATGTTCGTTCCTGCGGATGTCCTGCAGGGTTCTTCGTTCCTGCGGATGTCCTGCAGGGTTCTTCGTTCCTGCGGATGTCCTGCAGGGTTCTGTCTACGGCCTCAACTGCCTTCCTATTAGCTATCGTACACTCATCCCATACGATCAGAGAGCAATCCTTGAGCACGTGTCCCTTATCACTGTTACGTGACACACCATAAACAGGCATTTCGGCGCTCTCTAAATCGATGGGAATTTTAAACATGACATGGGCGGTCTTGCCACCCGGAAGCAGTGTGGCAGCGATTCCCGACGACGCTACAGTAATAGCAATTTTGCCTTGCCTCCTGACCTCTGCAAGTATGCCAGTGGTAACAAATGTTTTTCCTGTTCCACCAGGAGCATCCAAGAAAAACATTTTACCCTGGTTTTACCCAACGCTTTCAAGGACGGTGTCATAAATTTGTTTTTGCTCTGAAGAGAACAAAGCGACATGGTCATTTCGTATGGTGGTCATTTCGCCCGGATCGTAATTTGTCTCAGCGTTATACACCCGATTTCCACGGTCTTGATGCGGTGATGATTGGGGAGCTGGTAACCCATATTCGATCAGTGGATTGCCGCCGATAGAAATGACCACATCTTGAAGTGAACTGAGACAGGTGTTCAGCACGCGTTCATCAGTTACTTCGACTTCGTCTCCAGTAGCACGCCTCAAAGCTCGTAGATAATCTTCAGACAGATGATGGCGATACTTCTCCCACAAAGCTACAGGGTTCGCGACTCCACAAAACACCAATATGACGGCAAACAGATGACGCATGAGGCTGGGACTGTCACTGACGCTCGCCTCCGCGAGGGTGTCATCCCAATTTTGGTCACCGTCGAGAAGGTGACGTGCTACGCAGGCTGATACTCCACGCCATCAAATGTCCTCAGAAAGGCGAAAGACGTAAGACGTTGGGCCTCAGACAAGTGCGAAGTAACAATGCGGTGTCCTTGAAAATTCCCGGAAAACCTTCCACAACACCTCCTCGTCGACGTCGGTTAAATACACCCCTTTGCTTGTCGTACGTGTAATATGAAGGCACCTCGTCATACATAAGGGATCTCGCAAACTGGTCGAATTCACAGAGCGTGTTTTTTTAAATTGTCTTCCTCAACACTGCTCAAGATTTTGAGGGTTTTGTTGGAACTTGAATTTGTCAAAACGAAATATACGATACAAATTTTATGAAGAAAATGCACATTGCCATCTATGAATTTTAAGAATAACTAACTACTAACCTCGCCAACATGATCAAATTTAAATTATTAATTTCCAAAAAGTGTTAACATGTAACTTGATTTGATTTTTATGAAATCTCATAGATGGCGCTGCTTTAAAATTGTCATTATACTACTAACATTCATTAAACAATGTTTCTCTGCCCAAGTTACTTAAATGGCGTAGTTTTTATAGTGTAAAGCTAGATAATAGCATGGCTTACTCAAAAACAACATTTAAATATGCGTCGTTAGATTACACGCTGTCACAGAATGCGTAAGTAAAAAGATTCACAGCTCCTCCCCCGTAGGTGATAGCGTGATAATATGTAGAATTAATGTAAACCCGACCTCTTAGTAATATTCATGCAAAATTTGAAGTAAATCCATGCAGTACTTTTTGAGTTTAGCCCGGACATACATACAGACAAACAGACAAACAGATAAACAGACAAACAGACAAACAGACAAAAATTCTAAAAACTATATTTTTGGCTTCGATATCGATTGTAGATCACGCCCCAAGTATTCTTTTTAAAAAATATTCAATGTACAGTTTTGACTTTCCTACGATTTTATTATATGTATAGATGATGAATGAAGGATTGAATGGTGAATGGTTTTAAGTGTAATAATACTGTTCCTTTATCAATGAAGACGTGAAATCAACAGAAAATCTTATACTCTTGCTCAGCACGCACGTCCTGCTATGCCATGCTACGGCGTAGCAAGTCATACGATTGCTACGAAATCGTGATTTACATGATATAACTGCTGGGACGTCTTGCTACGCCATACTACGGCGTAGCAAGTCATACGGTTGCTACGAACTCGTGATTTTCATGATATAACTGCTGGGACGCAGGCCACCTCTCTTCGAGAGGGAGTCGGCTATTAATCGACCACGTGGGCCCAGTGCGGGTAGGTAGATGTCACATGTCACCGAATTTTTGGATCTAGGTCGAGGCCAACACTACTCTCAAAGTGAAGGGCGGGCGTTTTTGGGGGACTGTCTTTTGTAATTTTGACAAATAAATGATAAATGATTTCATTTTGTAAGTAGGTTTATACAAACACTTTTACACGTCAATCATATTTTAAAACTAGAGTCTGAGAAGAAAGGCCGAAACAAGCTCAGAGGTCTCTCAGTCTCTTTTAAAGTCCAGATATAACCTTGGTCAGATCATATAAAGACCATGTAGATCGATGTCTGCGATGGTCTTTTGAGGAAAGAACCACACAGATTAAGAGGACTTGTCCAGGCAGTGACGTTCGAAAAGTGCCGATTCTCAACCTAATTTGAATAAAAATGTCTTTTAATTTTGATTGATTTTGATTTTCTGACTGGGCTACCACTGTTCTCCACGAGCCACCAATGCTCTAGCTCATAGCAACCTTATTGAAATAACAAGCTGCGCCCCGCGGTTCCACCCGCATAAGTTTCGATCCCGTAGGAATGTCGGGATAAAAAGTATCCTATATGTTAATCCTGGTTATAAACCATATGTGTGCTAATTTTCATCCAAATCCGTTGAGCAGTTTTTGCGTGAATGAGTAACAAACATCCATCCATACATACAAACTTTCACGTTTATAATATTAGTAAATAGTAGGATAATAAAGATCACTGTGATTTTGACCGACTTGTCAATGGCAGCTACCTGACAGCAACCTTATTGTTGTTTGTTCCCGTTGAGTTACGCCATTTTGTGTTACTTTGTTACCCATTGGGAAAAACACAGAACAGATAAAAGAGGTTAGAAAGGAAATAGTTCCTGATTTGTATTAAAACGCGTGTCGCCGCATGTCTCCTACTCCTGTCTCTCCACTACAAGCAAAACATCATACGTACGCGCATTACGCACACAAATAAACCACATGCACTTAGATCGCGTGTTTGCTATTGGTTGTCACACTACCGTAAATACTGCTCCGGACGTACACTCACACACTTGTAAAAGCAAATAGTTACGGCGACCGAAAGGTCGACTAATCATATCGATAAAATTACCTGTAATTTTGTTAATTAAAGTTTTGCAATTTTTTAAGTTGCGGGTACGGTACGAATAATGTGGACATCCAAATTACATATAAATAAAACTAAATCAAAGTCAATTTAAGGGGGAACATCCGATACAGCCGTGAAATTTAAATTTTCTTTCGTTTTATGCTAGTTGCAGCTCTGTTTTACGTCATAATTAATTTGAGGTAAAAGCCTACTAAAATAATATATTCCATTACTTTAAGAGTATTACTTACGATTATCACTTAGTACATTACTTTATTAAGCTAATGACCGGCCGCCTTGCGGAGTTATTTTAAAACCATGATATCTCCTAAGATATTCATTGAAATCCAAAATCCAATCAAGGACAATTTTGTTCAAAATTAAATACTTGTGATGAGTAACGTATTTATTTGGATGAGGATTAACCCTTAAACCCTACCCATACCAGGAGAAACACTATTACTACCCAGGGGTTTTAAGGACCCCAATATATATAAATTCATACTTATAAAATAAAAAACAATTTAATTACAATTATTATTTATTGTTATAAACTGCTTATTTTACAATTAAAAAAAAATATCAATTGTTTTTAGTTACACATTGTTGACACATAGCTTCAGTATGTTCACCGCATAGAGGTTTTTGGCACATACCACACGTGACCTTGGTTTTTCGGTCACTACCCCTTCGGCACATGGTACATCTTTTTTTAGCAGTGGGAGCAGTACTTGGTTCTTGCAATGGCCGCTTCTTTTGCAAGGTTCCTCCTAGGAGAACTTGAAGATTCATGGACAAAGAGGGCCATGTAAACCGTTCTTCCATTTGAGGGTTGATCAAATCTATGGCAAGTTTTTTCAGGAAAAGACGTCTTTTTGTATCCCCTTTTGTAGCCATTTTTACTAGGACATATAAAATATCAAACTTACCTTTAATAATATTGTATCAAAAATAACAGCATTCACCAATATATCGACAAAAGGAAGTCACAAAATACTACTTTATTACTACCCTGGGGTCTGATAGACCCATAAATAGTTATAAATTCGTCTACACTGTTTATGCGTTGACGCTAGACTGGTGAAAAGATGGCCGCCGACGTAATTATGGATTAGCTCGAGTGGCGCAACAGAGCGTTTTGTTATTTCAAAAACATCTACAAATATTCAACCTCTGGGGTTTGCTGGACCCCCGGGTAGGGTTTAAGGGTTAATTAAGAGGGGCAATTCTCTTTATTTTAAAAATGTTCACAGTCTGATCTGTCTCAATCTGTCAATTCCCTGACTGTTTTGTTACATAATCATTTTCTACAAAATGTTGCGAACAAATTGTGCTACATTTAGTAGATATCCATTGAATGCTACTAGTTGCCTCAATCCACAGTTTTCTTGTACCTGGATCTCTTGGAAAACTAAAAAAAATAAACTAATGTTTACGATGAAAAATTTTTTTTAGTTTTCCATAATTTGGTTTCAGGTTAGTAAACCTCAAACCAAATTTTAGACGAAAAACCAAATAAGAAACTAAATTAATAATAATAATCCACATTATACAATAATAAAATTAGTGTTAATAAAAACGAAGTTGTATTAATTGTAATATTACTGAAAATAATCATTCGTATAATACACATACTTAATATCGACATTGTTTACAATTTGGTACAACACTATCGATGCGCATAGATTTCCCTGAATAGATGCTTTGGCTCGACACACGCGACGTTCGCAGTGAACGCAATACATTGCGCGTCCGCTCACGTCGTACAAGATCGTACCCATGTATTGCAAGCAATGTATAATTTTGCATCTGAATGCGATTTTATCGTTTTTGTCTACAAACTTCATAATACTTTTGCAATAATTACAAATATCACTCGTATTTTAAGGTTTTTGGACTTACCGGTGATAAGAAATCCCTCCTTGGGCCACATTACACTCCTGACTTCTTTTCCGACACGTTATAATAGCGCAAGACGGCATAATTCTATTTTTCCGCGGAGTTTCGAACGCTGTCACAACAAGAGCGCGATTGTTGAGCGGTGATTCACATTTCGGTTGACTTTGAGCGTCTGATCAACATTGCGGCGCGCCTGCCCCGCCCACAAGGCCCTTCTAACCTCTTTTATCTGTTCTGTGGGGAAAAAAATACCAATTAGTAACACTGTCACTCAAAGCCACATTTTTTTTCCCTTTGAGTGAATATGTAACTCACAGATCGCTGTGTTCCCGTTAAGTAACACCTTCTTGGGTAAAAGCATTGTTGATTGCAACGACAATAATGCTTTTGACAGTCATGCAAAATCAGAGTTAAACTAACTATGAATGAACTGTGTGGCCTTAATACACTGTCAAAAAATACATGAACCACAAGTTAACGCAATAGTCTTTATTGTTATAACAAACAGTTTTATAAACTTCGTCATTTACGAGTATTAACCATTAAATCTTTCCTCCAGCGTTTATCTTTGTTTTTGCACCAAAATTAACATTAAATTGTAATTAATTGGCTGGTTAAGTTGTGTTTTTGTAAGTAAAGTGCCAAAGTTTCACAGTATCGGTGACTTAGCTAAGTTAAACATACAATTAATTATTACTTTGCGGACTTGTTCGTCAACTGGCGAGTGTCAAACTCGCGCGCCGCGCGCGAGTTGTCACCTTTCGATTTTAACTGTTTTTGCTGTCGTCAACTCGCTCGCACTTAAGAAGTACGGTCAAATAAAACCAGATTGAAACCAACAACTATAAATAACTAGCTATTATATAATATTTGAATTTCAATAAATCGTGAGTGTTCTACGATTCATTTTGAAGGTGAATGGTGCTATACAGCAAGTTTATACACGATTTGGCTGTCAATTCTATCAGACGTGTTTCATGTTTCTTGATTAAATGAAAAAAGAGCAGTATCGATTCGTAATTCGCCTTTTATGTTTGGATGGAAAAACATGCGAACAAATAAAAGTGAAGTTGGATGTTGTGTATGGGGGAGCCTTCGCCATCTATTACCACTGTGAAATGTTCGTTAAATGAATTCAAATGTGGTCGTACATCTGTTTTTTTGATGAAGAGAGGCCAGGCCGCCCGAAAGATGTGGTTTCAGAAGAACTGAAGAAGAAGAACTTTCTCACTGATCGCCGAACTAAAGTTCGCGAAGTAACAGAGTCCATAAGCGTGGCATACAGAACGGTAATAAAGATTTTAAGATAAGTAATTGAAGGAGAAACGGCTCCAGCTAGGATACAAATGTCGATCGGAGATCGGCAGATCACCCTTCATTAGCGTCTTCATGGACGAGTAGCTTTTCCAGGCGTTTTAAATTCGGCGATCGACTTCCCTTTCCTGCCGTTTTCGAAAGAAACTAACTGGCCCAGGTAGATATACCCATCGACATATGTATTTCCTGCTCATCTGCCTCGACCCTACGTTTAATAATAATAATATCCCTGGACATTTCACACAGCGCCATCTAGTCCCCAGCTAAGCAACCTAATGCTTGTGTTATGGTAACAAGATGGCTGATAAACTACTTATATATATATTTTTTTTGTAAATACATACATATTATAGATAGAAAAACACCCAGACTCGGAACAAATACATGTAGGTCATACAAATATTTGTTCCGTGTGGGAATCGAACCCGCGACACGCAGCGCAGCAGTCAATCGCTTAACCACTGCGCCAACCGTGTCGTCGCCGTGCGTGTCGTTAGTCATAATATATTAGTAACTAATAATAATTTTATTACTAAGTAATAATTAGGCAAATGGTGTCGATAACTATTTTTAGGTTCATTTTCATATACCTACTTATTTTCATATTTTTGTTTTAAATAATTTAGATGATATTATGCGAAATGCTTCAGTGACAAATTGTGATATTGTTGACTGTTTTTGTTTTATTTCGAAAATTCGTAAGACGGAGGGAGAGTAGACCGCATTCCAAAATATCAAAAATGCAAAACGTTAATATTCAAGTTTTCACTCTCGGAGTGCAACCCGTTGTTTTTTTTTTTCTTAAATAATATTGACTGCGTAGGCGTTCTTGCCTTCCCCATGGGAATAGGGGTAGGCAGAAACTACAGAACGCTACCTGCTACGATCCTTACTCCTTTTGCCTTTTGCTTTTTCTTGTGTCAAACTTGTTATCACCTTATTTTATCGTAATAATAAGAATTATACATAAAAATAAGAAAGCCCTTTTATTTTGTGTATTTCTTAAATAATACAAAATGTTGAGTTTCTAAGTCTTTGTGACCATTCAAAAAACCACTGAGTTCAACACGAAACACAATTTCTCACACGAGCTTTCATGCCTTCAACAAAAACAACCTAACACAAGTACACACAAGTTATTTTGTGTAACATCACAACTTTTACACTTTCCAGGCGTCGCCTATTATCCCGATGACTTACCCAGCTAAGAATAATGTAGCAAGTTACGAACGCAAGGCTTCCCATTAAAAGTTCAGTGCCGACACTACAGAAAGCACAAACTTAATTATGTCAAGTAGAAAATTTATAAGACACCACTAATTTCCTTTGAAATTTTCTTTGGTTAAGTTAAAGTGTCACAGTTATCTAATTAAGCTTTGTTGGGAATGTTAGTGGATTTTTGTGTTTCAATCTGTGACTGATTAAGATGTCCTTGAAAACTTGATTGTAGTGTAATTTCAATTTCCGTGACTAACGTCGTCGGCGTCTCTCTCGCAGAGAGGAGGCGACGACGTACAGTGTCCTATAGGTACGTACTATGCTTTGGAATGGGCATCTATCTTCATATCTTCTTTCTGACTGACCGACTCCTTGACAACTCAAAAGTAAATGGTCTAATTGAGATAAATGCTTTGAGTTCCAGTTTTAGTTCGCATAGCTAAAAACTTAAACACAAGATGAAAAAACAAAACACGTATCCTAACAAACTCAGCTACACATATTTGAACTCCCCAACAATCATATGGAAATCTCTCTAACAAAACTTTAAGCAAAACAAACATATTACTCATCCAACCACACATTTCCGGGGAATGAAAAAATATTTTCAACATTTCTGTCTCCATAAAAAATACGAGTATCATAGGGATAAAAATACGAGACGTCACAATATAAATCTTCGTTAGGCCTTGATAAGTGCGCCTTACGCCCCTCGGGTCTTATAACAATGGATACCATAACTTACATCTTAACTTCTTGACAAATTTTGCCCATTTAGACCACTTTAGTGGGCTCCCTATTCCATTTATGGTAAACGCCGTCTTACAATAAAAGGGACGGTTTGAACGATTTCATAATTTTGTATTGAAAAAGGGAAGTGTTGAGGGAAAATGTAGGAAATTGAATGGATTCATTCGCCGGATTGTGATTTGTGTATTAACAGAGGGGCAATTCTCGTAATTTTAAGAACATTCACAGTCTGATCTCAGTCTTAATCTGTCAAAAATACCTCTAATTTTCATACATTTTGACAAGTTTTTGACATTTGTTTGTCGCTAAGATGAGACTGCAACTAGATTTTGAACGTTTTAAATTACGAGAATTGGCCTTCTGAAGCAAAACGATTCAAACATTTAGTCAATGTCTTCAAGAAATTAGGTTAAATTAAAACTAAAAGCGTTTATTTGGGTATATCTTGTGTTGTATACAGTGAATTTTTCATCATATGATGACGTCCTTACCAAAAGCGATTGTCGCATGAGTAGTAAACGATTAATTAAATCGCGTTTACACGTCATACTAAAGACAATTGGTCGCGTACTCGCGCGGCGGTCGCGGGGTCCCCGTGAAAACTTGCGTGGACTGAACTGTCAGTGTTATCCCACTGATGCTGGGGATTTAACAAGCATTACATTTAAAATCACAGTCAAGATTTTAATATAAGCGATCGTTGCACGACTACGCGATCGTCAATCATTTATAAAGCCGGAAGGCACTATCGGTCAAATACAAAAGAAATCAGGTTGAAAATTGCCCTTTGCCCAATGTTCTCTTTGGCAGAGAGTGACAGAAGTGATTAGATCTAAGGGATTTAGTCAGTTTTTTCAGATTCGATTTTATTACAGATTTAGTTTACCATTTGAGAACAACTTACTAAACTTTACTTGTTCTTTTTCTTACGCACGATTTGTAATAAAATAAACAAAAATAAAATATCTTTATTTCAGACCTAAGCAGTCCATACGTACTTAGTGGTTAGTACAACAATATTTCTTCAGTTAAAACTTCATACAATAAGCATTCACCTTTCATTGCTCAACTGAGACATTAATCAAAACTAAACAGCTTCTACATGCACTGTATTTAAATTGCTCACTTATCTTTATCGCTCATTTGAAACATCCGCATTCTAACTCGCACTTACCGCTGTTAATGTCAGATTGTGCTTTATGGCTTTATAATTATAGTCCTGTTTCGCTCATTTCCTTTTTCATGGGCACAGAGAAGGAAGGAAGCGTTGAGGTGTATTAAATGGGCGAATGTTACACAGGGTGGCAGGAACATCGACGCGCAACTGTAACCATGAATTCAGCACATGATTCTAGACTCCTAGCGTAGAAATGTTTCGTCAATTATCAAAAAAAATTGCTGTTTCATAGAAAATGCAATATCTACGTGGTCAATATGTATGGAACCGTCTTTTTTTAAATAACTGTCGAAAAACTTCAACGCAGGGCGATTCAGATTCTGACCAGGTTGCGCGTCGATATCCCTGCCACCCTATATAATATATATGTAGGTAGGTAAGCTGTGCAATAATGTTTATGACGACGATTATCGCGAAATAGCAACGTTTTATTTTATATCTTTGTACATTGATGGGTACAGGGCGTGCTTATTAGCATGAGGCATTGTTAACGAGTAATGTGTAATATTTGTGCCTGAAAAAATCTGAATCAAAATTAATTTATTCAAACTAAGCGGAGAACCAGCACTTTTTGAACGTCGAAATTACATAAGACAGTTCCCCAAAACGCCCGCTCTTCACCACTTTCTAGTGCTTTAGCTGGGAAGAAGACAAACTCCCCAGCAGCACAGTTGTATTTTTAGTTAGAAAAACTTGATTCTCTACATCATCTGCCTAGCCTTTTCCCAACTATGTTGGGGTCGGCTTCCAGTCTAACCGGATGCAACTGAATACCAGTATTTTACATGGAGCGACTGCCTATCTGACCTCCACAACCCAGTTACTGGGTAATACGATACCCCTTGGTAAGACTGGTTGTCAGACTTTCGGGCTTCTGACTACCCGTAACGACTGTCACAGATCCACGAATGACAGCCGGGACCAACGGCTTAACGTGCTTTCCTAGGCACGGAGGGGTCTCGGTATGTAAAGATGGTCACCCATCCACAGACCAACCGCGGCAAGCGTAGCTTAACCTGACCGATCGACTTGTGCGGCTGTTATTATTTAGCCACAGGCCCCTCAAGAACTTGATTCTCTACAACAGTAGGTAATTAACAGTACGAAATACAAAACTTTAAATTAAATTATTTTGCTGTTCGTGTATGTATAATATATGAGCATGTCATCTGCCTAGCCTTTTCCCTATGTTGGCGTGGCTAAATAATAACAGCCGCATAGGTCCATCGATCAGGTTAAGCTATGCTTGCCGCGGTTGGTCTGTGTATGGGTGACCATCTTTACATACCGAGACCCCTCCGTGCCTAGGCAAGCACGTTAAACCGTTGGCCCAGGCTGTCATTCGTGGATCTTTGACTGCCGTTACGGGTAGTCAGAAGCCCGAAAGTCTGATAACCTGTCTTACCAAGGGGTATCCTATTACCCAGTAACTGTTTTGTGGAAGTCAGATATGCAGTCGCTCCATGTAAAATACTGCTAATACTGGGTTTCCAGTCTAACCGGATGCAGCTGAACACCAGTATTTTACATGGAGCGACTGCCTATCTGACGTGTGTATGAGGACGTATTAAGTCAAAATTTTGTCACAAAGACAAATAAAAAATGGAGAAAATTCCATTAACTTTTTAAAAGACTAGAATGCAAACTTTCTCAAAAATACGGGAATTGCTCCTCAGTAAAGTAGGTAAAATGTAGTAAATTGCGCAAATGCTTTTGCCTGAAACTTCATGTGTGTTTTTTTTTTACTCCATCTGGACTACCTATCTAATGGTTGAACTGAAATAGCTCATACTGAAATAGCACCTATTCAGGTGGAGATTCATAGACGACTCAGCCTTGGAGTGTAAATGTGGTGCTGCTCCAACAACCAATGGGACACTTAATATCGTGTCCTGCGTGTCCTGTCAGCTGCACGTTACAGGAACTGATGGACGCTGGTGATGGCGCCAAACAAGTAGCCGAAATATCTTTTCATTTATATCAATACAAATAAATAAATAAGTGTCTGTTTGTAATATAAAAATATCAGCTTTTTACTAAATGATATACGGTACTTAAGTATAACAAAAAAACTTTATTTTTTGTCTGTGTCTGTTTGTTCCGGCTAATCTCCGAAACGGCTGGACCGATTTTGACAGGACTTTCACTGGCGGATAGCTGATGTTATAAGGAGTGACATAGACTACCTACTTTTTGTCCCGGGATAATTTTCGACATCCACTCGTGGGAAGCCGCGGTCAGAAACAAGTTTTACAAATAAACAGACGCTAATGAACAACTACGACGAATTTCAAGTTAAATAAATAGACATAACTTTAAATTAACTCGACGTCTATTTTCAACTATTTTGTTACGGACTCAGCGAATTAACAAATCTATCCACAAACCGCTCTAAAGTTGAGACATCACTGTCTCTAGAATAATAAATTGCTCGAGTTGTAGCCCGCCCGAAACGGCCGGAGCCCTCCTGAGGGCAATTCGGGGAAAGAGATACTATTATAAAGAACTTTTCACACAATACAAAGCTTTGCCGTGTCACTACAAAGTCACGGAAAATATTAAATGGTTATTCTTATTTCAAAGGAATAATTCATTCCGAGAAAATTATTTCTTCATGAATAGAAATCCGTCGGGTTTTTGTGATGTCAGAAATGTGAAATGAAATAATTAATAAAAAGGAAAACTTGAAAGTTCTAGTTTAATTTTGAATTCTGTGATATTTACATAAAACTGGAAATTATTTCAAATCAATCTGCCCGGCCTTTTCTGGCTGACTGCCTATCTGACTTCCACAATAATAATGCCCCTTGGTAAGACAGATGTTTGTCAGACTTTTGGGGTTCTGACGACTCGTAACGACTGTCAAAGATTTTCGAGGCACGCCGCTGTGCCTCGGAGAGCACGTAACGCCGTTTGTTCGGTACGTAAAGATCCATCCACGGACCGACTGCGGCAAGCGTGGCTTAACGTGATCGATCGACCCATTTGGCATTTATTACTTAGCCAATTTTTACTACTTCACATTTAATTATGGCTATAAATACCGACAAGATACAATGTACGTAATAATGCTGCTGAAAAACAATTATTAATGCTTTGTTTTCTCAGACCACTAATACAAATGTTGAGGCCATGAAAATAGCTACAATCCCCGCTGCCAAATGATACGATAAAAAACTCCTACTTTATTGTCTGAAAGTATGTAACCTCCTTAGCCTTATCCATAAGTTACAATACACTTGAGTCTTCACACCCAAACCGCGTGACTGGCTCCCATGTTGTCGCACAACAGCTTGGATTTTTCGCAGTTCCCTATTATTTTTCCTTGATAAAAAAAGCTCCTGGGAATTCTATATTTTCACTAGATCATTCTTTCTTTTAAAGTAGGCATAAGATATTGGCTATCTTCCAATGTGAACAATATTTAGACCGCCTACAGATTTGACGAAAAAACGCTCTTGAATTGTGGTGAAAATGGGACAGTAGCCAATACAAATAGAAAAGTTAATATTAAATAACAAAGGCTTTTCACGTATTTCTTTATCTCTTAGTCGAGTCAATAATATGGCTTTTAAGAAACCATTTTTGTACTCATTCACGTGTTGTGGTATTTATTTTACGTTAGCGAAGGACGATCGGAAATCATTGTTAGAAATCTATTACTTCTATTTTCCAATAGCTATTGGATTCCTACGCAAACATACGAAAACGAATATGTTGGAAATATTATTTATAGTTTATCCCTCTAAAAGAATAATAATGGTTTTGTTATTATTATAACAATGCTTACTATTAATAACATATTGGTACGTACGGAGAATTTAACAGGTATGGTGAATTTGTCTGCAAATGTTTCTGATTGTTAAAATGGGTCGAAGTTAACATTTTTATTTATTTTGTTCTTTCTTGTATACTTTATTATCATTAAAGGTATGATATAACTCTGATTTATGTCATTATATCGTAAGAATTAAACGTCTCATACCCGTAGCAATGTGGATCGAAGGAACTGAAATTAGTTTCAATTTTTAGGAATAAAAACTGCGATGGCTAAGTGCTCTTGAAAATGATTTTTATTTCTATTGTATTTAAATAAATTGTGAATATTTGAAATATAATTAATCATGAATTTCAAATTATTTTTATGTACACTCAGGGCAGATTTTTCATCGCCAGATAACTCTTATTCCAGGAATAAAATTGGCGTTTGGCAGTTTTTGTATGAAATAACTGTCAAAATTTCAAAATTATTCCTTGAATAAAGTTATCAGATGATTAAAAAATCAGTTCTTATTATTATCACGAAGTCCATGAGAGACTGGATATTTTTTCATGCTCTTTGAGTGAATTCGCAAGAGTTTTATTATATGTAGTAAGGTCATCATCATCATCTGCCTAGCCTTTTCCCAACTATGTTAGAGTCGGCTTCCAGTCTAACCGGATGCAGCTGAATACCAGTATTTTACATTGTGCGACTGCCTATCTGACCTCCACAACCCAGTTACTGAGTAATACGATACCCCTTGGTAAGACTGGTTGCCAGACTTTCGGGCTTCTTACTTATTATATGTAGTAAGGTAAAAAGTTATATTATTTATTGTTAGGTATGTAAGGTTAGATAAGTTATTTTTTAAGTTGATAACTACACTGTCGCAATAGGGTAAGACCTGTAAAGTTGTAAGGATGATAAATAAATAAATAAAATAAACGCGAAAGTAACTATGTCTGTCTATTTTCATGTCAACAATTTCGATGCAATTTACACATAGCCAGTCTATGATTCGCATAATAAAATCCGAAATCCGACCGCCACGCAGGCGGAGCCGGGAGCAAAAGCTGAAAAAAAGGAAAAAATAGTAAAATACAGTACTTAGTAGCAGCAGCAGCAGTAGTGCAGTAGTATATGACGGCATACGAGTTGTAGATCGTGGGTTTGAACCCAGACAGGGACTTTACTTTCTGCAAATTATACCTCTGCTCTCAATACGGTGAAACAAAACATCGTGAGGAAACCGGCATGTCCTAGAATCAAAAATTCGAAGACATGTGACATCTAGTAACCCGCACTAGGCGCGCGTTGCCCACAACCTCTCATTGCGAGGAGGCCTGTGTCCCACTAGTGGGAACATTATAGGCTGATTATGCTATAACAAAATACTTCATAGAAGAAAACCCACAACTTCACGTACAGACGCCAGCACTTCAACCTACTACAATCTGTCAAATTTCTTTAGTAGAATTTCAACTTTATCGGTGAAGCATAAGGTTCTAAGTTGATTGGGAAAATTTGACATTTTCGGGTAGCTTGATGTGCTGGCGTCTGTACTAAAAAGTAAATATTTTAAAAGAAAAGTAATTATTTTCAGAGACAAGCTCTCGTCTCTTTGGTTTGATACCTTGCCAATAAAGGTTAAAGAACTAATTATGTTGGGGAACACATAAAAGTGACTTTTATGTCTCCCTACTTTGACGTTATTTTCTCTTTGGAGCATCCTAGGATTCGCATACAAGACTTATTGGTTTCTTTATAAAGGTTTCATATAATTATCTTAGAAATCGTTTTGTTTTTTTTTTTTTTAGTTTAGAAGACGTAAAAGAATATTGCCAAAATTGATATTTTTAACCGACTTCTAAAAAAGGAGGAGTTTCTCAATTCGGTTGTTTGTGTTTTTTTTGTTTGTTCGCGCATAACTCCGTAGCTTGCCAACTGATTTGAAAAAATCTTTTTTAAACCAAATTTAGTGGTAAAAATTACAACTTAAAAGTGAAAACTAAAAACTTTTTTGCAAAAAAAAAAAAACAACCGGCTTCCAAAAACGACACTACAAAGTGAAAAATAACTTTAATTTCGGAAGTCGGTGGCAAACGAAAATGTGAACCCAACGACACCGACTTCCGAAATTAAAGTTATTTTTCACTTTGTAGTGTCGTTTTTGGAAGTCGGTTGTTTTTTTTTTTGCAAAAAAGTTTTTTATTACTTTAATTTGTGCTCGGTTGACGGCAATATGCTCGCTTCTTGTCACATAGGACTTAAAAATAACTGACGAAATGTGGATGTTTTTTTTTTTCTGTGTTTGTTACGCGATTACTCCGCCAATTGTGGACCGATTTTCGAAATTCTTTTTTTGTTCGAAAGGAGATACTTCTGAAGTAGTCCCATAGAAATTTCGACAAGATCTGATGATGAGTTTCGGAGACAGACAACGGAACTCTTCAATAAATGCCAGCAAACCAACGGCTATTGCTGCTATCGCTTATGAATGTATTGTTTACGCAATCACACAACATAACGTCACGCCTGTATGCTCTAAAGGGGTAAGCAGATGTGTTCAGTATACCACGGTACACCCACATTTCTGTCAAAGTTGTTATTGGGGTACCTCTAATCTTGTATAAGTTTATACGAATTTGTGTGGGGTAGGTACAACTAAAAAGTGAAAAATAAAAACGTTTTTGAAAAAAAAAACAACCGACTTCCAAAAACGACACTACAAAGTGAAAAATAACTTTAATTTCGGAAGTCGGTGGCAAACAACGAAAATGCGAACCCAACGACACCGACTTCCGAAATTAAAGTTATTTTTCACTTTGTAGTGTCGTTTTTGGAAGTCGGTTGTTTTTTTTTTTGCAAAAAAGTTTTTTATTACTTTAATTTGTGCTCGGTTGACGGCAATATGCTCGCTTCTTGTCACATAGGACTTAAAAATAACTGACGAAATGTGGATGTTCTTGGATCTTCCACACATATCAGGGCCCGTATTCCCGTAATTTAAAACGTTTAAAATCTAGTCGCAGTCTCATCTCGGCGACAAACAAATGTCAAAAACTTGTCAAAATGTAGGGAAATTAGACGTATTTTTGACAGATTGAGACTGAGATCTGACTGTGAACGTTCTTAAAATTACGAGAATTAGCCCTTTTTTTTTTTTTTTTTTTTTTTTTTTTTTTTCAGGATGGGAAATCATCAAATGACTCCTCCCGCTCTGGGTGGAGCAGGAGGGAGTGTCAGACTCTTACTGACTAAAACCCACCCGTGTTCCTTCCTTAGCCCTTTATGTTCCAGGGCAGCGGTAAACCCTTTCGGATGGTCCCGCTACCCTGGCAGGCTTCGGCCCTGTGGGGCCCCGTCACTTGCTGACATCTCTTTGAGGCGCGCGTGGAACACGAACACGCCGTCCGGCACGGGCCTAGTCCTGATCGGACGGAGAGCTACCCATTACTCTCCGCCCGCAGGCCCGCGCCTACGGTGGCCGGGAGTCGTCACGCGGCTCCCGACGCCCGGAGCGTCTCCCGCGGCGGCTGAGGCGTGAGGTGCGCAAGGCGCGTTCCCTCGCCCACCCCGCCACCTCCTTCGCTAGCATGACTGCTTCGCAGAAGGAGGTGACTGCCTCCCACTCCCTCTCACCCCGGACCATGGCTTGAACCAGGGCCGGGCGCGAGAGGTCGCCGCCGCTGCCAATCGCCTCTACGAGGACACGGCGGTGCTCTGCCCAAGCAGGGCAGACCTCCACCGTATGCTCCACCGTGTCCTCTGGGCGATCCTGACAGTGGTGACACCCGGGCGTCTCCTCCCGCCTGATGATGTGCAGGAACCTCCCGAAACATCCGTGTCCGGAGAGGACCTGCGTCAGGCGGTAGGTGAGAGCGCCGTGACGTCTCTCTAGCCACTCCTCAAAGAGGGGTCTTACCGCCGCTATCGTGGCGTGCCCTGCGCTGGGTTGCGATAGTCGCTCCTTCCATGCCGCCATGAGATCGCACCGGAGGTTCGTCCGCTCCGCCGCGGTTTGCCGCGGATGCGGAGTTTCCCCCCGGCGTAGTGCCTCCGCGCGCCAATCATATAGGCGCGCGAGGACCATCGCCTCCAGATCCCATGGTGGCAGTCCGGCAAGGAGGCTTGCTGCCTCGCCTGAGATCGTGCGGTAGCCCCGGATCAGCCTTACGGCTACCACCTTTTGGGGCGCGTTCAGATAGTGTGCGGCTCGAAGCCGCAGTGAACGCGCCCATACCGGGGCCCCATATAGGGCCATGGACCGCACGACCCCCGCGTAAAGCCTCCGGCAGGAGGCGTTTGGCCCCCTCAGGTTGGGCAAGAGCCGCTTTAGGGCGGCCCCGGCCCGTTCCAGTTTGGGGGCCAAACGTCGGAAATGCTCGACGAAGTTCCATCGGCTGTCGAGGACGAGACCCAGGTACCTCATCGTGGTCTCGACGCCGATGTGAACCCCTCCTACCACTAGTTGGGATCCCGGAGGTGGCCCGTACCGAGGCCCATGAAAGGACATGGCCTCGGACTTGTGCAATGCCACCTCGAGACCCAACCGCCGGATCCTTTCCACGACTATCGCAACCCCGCGTGTCATCGCGTCGGCCGCCGCCTGATGCGACCTCCCCTGCGCCAGGACCAGCGTGTCGTCAGCGTAGCAAACTACGCTGACGCCTTCAGGGAGGTCGGCCCGCAGCACCCAGTCGTAACCGATGTCCCACAGGAGCGGCCCCAGAACCGATCCCTGTGGGACACCGCACGACATCTCTCGCCGGTTCCAGTTCCCGTCGCGACCGGGGTAGATGACGGCTCTGTCCGTCAAATACGCCCCGACTACTCGACGGAGGTAGGTCGGCACCCGGTGATACCGGAGTGCCTCCCCAATGCAGCTCCAGGGCAGGGTGTTGAACGCGTTGGCGATGTCGAGTGACACCGCCACGACCACCCCACCCCGGGACACCGCGTCCCCCGTCGTGAGGGCTCTTACGCGCATGATGGCGTCCACCGTAGAGCGCCCCTTGCGGAAGCCAAACTGGCAATCCGCAAGATCCGGCCCAGTCCCCACAAGGTGCCCGACGAGGCGGCCCGCAATCACTCTCTCAAAGAGCTTGCCAACCTCGTCGAGCAGCACTATGGGCCGGTATGCGGACGGAGAGTCCGCAGGGCGCCCCGGCTTCTGAATGAGGACCAGCTTCCCCGTCTTCCAACGGAGTGGAAACTGGCCTCTCTCCATGCATGCGCTTAAGAGCGCCTCCAGTCGAGGCCCGAGAGCCGTCGAGGCCAGGACCCAGGCTTTACCCGGCAAGCCGTCGGGTCCTGGGGCGGTGTTTTTGGCCTTAAGCCTGCCTACCGCCGCTCTCAGATCTACCCCGGTCACTTCAGGGGTGTCGTCGTCGTCGTCCGTGTGGTCCGCTTCGGGCACCGTAAGTGGCGGAGCCATAGGCGGGGGAGTATGCTCCCCGCGTGAAGGGAACAGAGCGCTCACCACCTCCTCCACCAGCTGAGGGCGGAGACTCTGAGTCAGCGGGGGGGCCCAGGTGCGGAGTTTATTCCGCACCATTTTGTAAGGGCGCCCCCATGGATCTCTGTTCAGAGTCTCCAGCATCTCCTCGCGGGCCGTGTTCTTGGCCCGCTGGATAGCCTCTCGGAGGGCGGTCTTCGCCGCTCTGTACCCCTCGTACAGCTCCGCCTCTGTGGCTTCCGCATCCGGAGGGCGGATGCGGCGCCTGCGGTGCCTGGTGTACCGGTGTCGCGCGTCGCCGCACGCCTTGCGCAACGCCCCCACCTCCTGCGACCACCAGTACACCCGACGTCGGGCGCATCCTGGCCGGACTCGGGGCATTGCCACGTCACAGATCTCGGACATGGCCTCCCGGAACCACTCCGCCTCATCGTCAATATCAGCAGGCCTGTCCGGTGAAGACACCCAGGCCTGCACGATCGAGGCTTCCAGGAGGAGCTCCCGGTCCAGCTGCTTCAGCGCCCAACGCGGACCACTCGGGGCCTGTCGGACCAGCGCGCTAGAGGTCTGGGTGGAGACATCAAACCGGATATACCGGTGATCGGAGTAGGTCTCCACCTCCTCCATGACGCGCCAGTCGATGACACGCTGTGACAGAGCGGGGCTGGCGAACGTGATGTCCACTACCGACTCGCCCCGCATCCGCACACACGTAGGGACAGAACCCCGATTCACGGTGACCAGGCCTGTTTCCAGAGCCCAGTCGTCTACCATCCTGCCCCGCACATCCGTGCAACGGGAACCCCAGGCCACATTCTTGGCGTTGAAGTCCCCGAGCACTAGCACGGAGAAAGGATGGCTTCTGGCGACGACGACACCCAACTCTGTTAAAGAGTTCTGGAACTCGGCGAGAGTTCGGCTCGGAGAGAAGTAGACTCCCACTACCACAAACTCTCCGAACCGTGCTGCTACGCACCCCTGTCCCTTCGTGACACCTTCGAGGGACGGGGGTACCGGCGGCAGCCGACGAAATTATGGCCACTGAGCCGTTAAGGTCCTCCACCCAGTTATCCCTGGGCGGGACAAAGTACGGCTCAGCGACCACGGCGATATTAATCGACCACTGCGCCATGCTCTGGAGCAACAGGTCCTGAGCGCAGGCGCAGTGGTTGATATTCGCCTGGAGGAGGCGTAAAGGCGGAGCCATTACTCCTCCATTTCAGCCCCCTCCCGGGCCCCTTGTGAGGGACCCTCGGCAGCGGCGGCGGCGGCGGCGGCGGCGGCGGCGGCGGCGGCAGTGGTGGCGGCGGCGGCGGCGACGGCGACAGTGGCGGCGACGGTGGTGGTGGCGGTGACGGCGGCGGAGGGCCTGCCTTTCCTCCTGGCTTCGGCGGGTGGGGCGCAGGACTTGCTGCCCGCCCGGTGATCGGCCGGCTTGCCAGCAGCCGCACATGCAGCGCAGTGCGGCGCGGCGTTGCACGAGCCGGCCTTATGTCCGGGCTTACCGCAGCGGAAGCACAAAGTGCTGCGGTCCTCCGAGGTGCACTGGACGCTCACGTGGTGACCCACGTGGCATCGATAGCACCTCAGAGGTCTGGGCTCCAGCAGTTTGACCTGCGCGGACACCCAGCCCACCAGGAGCCTTCCACCCTCCACTATCTTTCTAGCCGCCGTCACCGGGCAGCTTACCGTTACGGTTCGCATGCCCGTGAAGTCAGGACGTATGGTGCCCGCCTTCACCTGGTCGGCCAGACACCCGCCCGTCCTGACGACGGCGGCTACCACCTCCGTCTCCGTTATGGAGTCGTCCAGGCCCACAATGCGCATGTCTGCGCACTTGACGGGCCTGGAGACTCGAGCCTCGTCCGCATTGAGGGACGCCCTTAGCTTCTCAGCTAGGGCGTCAGCGGTGGGGCCACTCGTAGCACCAGGGATCTCCAGCATGCGGGCACCAGTGGCGGTCACCCTATGCCGGAGGCCCCCGGTGATCCCCAGCTCTTGGAGATCCACCGTCGCTCTCGCCTTGGTGAGCACGTCGCGGTAGGTCACCCCCCTTTTAACCGCGTCTGGCTGCAGTGTGATGACCACAGCCGCGGTCTTAGGGGAGCGAAGCCTAGCCGCAACGGCTCGCTCCTTGCGGCGCCTCCTCTGCGCCTTTTTCCTGGCCGCCTTGGCCGCCTTCTTCTTCTCCCCGACCACCTGCCACTCGGCATTGGTCGTGGGAGATTTCTCTGGGGGAGGCGTAGGTTCTGGGCCCTTCGCCTCCCCAGCCGCTCTGCCCTTCTTTTTAGCCTTGGCGGGTTTGCCGGCAGGCGCCGGTTTTGCCGGCGCGGAGGCTCCGCCAGCCGACGCCGGTTTCGCCGGTGCCGCGGCTCCTCCAGCCGACGCCTGTTTGGCCGGCGCCTGGGCCCGGCCGGACGGCCCGGATTTAGGGGCGGCAGCGGCAGCATACGAGGCCGCCTTCGGCCCTGGGGCCGTCCTACCCGCCAAGGGCGGGCGCAGGACAATGCCCTCCAGGGCGGTGAACCGCGCCTGGAAGGCTGCCCTCAGGTGGATCACAGCTATACACATTTAAATTAAAATCACTTTTCGTATCTGTTCGGGTGACCGCGTTTTTCTATTCAAACTCAAACTCAAATCATTAAATTCAACTAAACCAATTACAGGCACTTTTGAATTGTCAAAAGGTCGGTCAGTCAGAAAGATGAAGCTAGTTGCCCATTCCAAAGCGTAGGTACCTATGGAGAAGAACGGGCAAGAAACTCCATGGACACTCTTTTAAATCACAAAATTGTTACAAAATATTTGATTACATCATTCGTGTTGAAATTAACCATGTGAGAACGATGTAGAAATACGTGTACGTTAAAAGCGTTATAGAAAACATAAAAACAATTCAGAAATTAAAAATTAAAATAAGCCGTGGCAGCTAAGAGATGACCAGTCCCTACTGACGGCGCCCGTTCACGAACATGACGTATGGATCGGCACCATTCAGCTTAACCAATTTAGAGGGAACTTAATGATCCAACACGCCACCACCAGCGAGACATTAGAGTGAGCATGACATACTCACAGCCGCCAGGGCACATTCAAGTCAATGAAAGACGTACCCAGTAAATGGTAGCTTTATAGAAAGTATATAGTGCTCACACGTGTGCTATGCAATTATATAATACTAAGCAATTGAGTTTATACGATGCAAAGATAGTTTTTTTCCAATGTTCAGCAGCTCCAACAATGTTTCCGAATGCTAATTAGTTTATGCGCCTCTGTGGAGCAGGACCAGCATTGAGCCAAGCATTTTTGTCAGCGATGTAATCCCCTAACTTATAATATGCTTGGCTACATAGTGTGCGTTTAATACAAGATTTAAATTTCGTTTCATTCAGTTGGAGTTTTTAAACTACGCAACAGATTTTGATGCGATTTTCACTATCAGTTACAGAATTTATTTCGGGGGATTTGTGTGTAATCATGGTACGTATGGTATGTCACAATAATAAATAAATAAATATCCCTGGACATTTCACACAGCGCCATCTAGTCCCAAGCTAAGCAACCTAATGCTTGTGTTATGGTAACAAGATGGCTGATAAACTACTTATATACATTTTTTTTTTGTAAATACATACATATTATAGATAGAAAAACACCCAGACTCGGAACAAATACATGTAGGTCATACAAATATTTGTTCCGTTCATACAATCATGTTAAACTATCACAAAATAAAGGAATCTCGATGTTTTCTCAAGTCACAGAAGCCGTACGAAGCAGGGGCGGGTCGCTAGTTTTTTCTATATTCTCAAGTCACACAAAAGGATCACACCAGACCATCGGAACAAGTCCTCCGCACGGTGCCGCTCAATGGTTGCTTTTCTAGTGTACCGACTGCACTTCAATTTTCTACTATTCATAAATAGAATAGAATAGAAAACTTTTATTTCAAACAGGACCATAGTGTCCGTAGGGTTAATAACAATTTTACTTAACTTCTAGTGTTAGTTAAGTAGGTTACAGACACAGATGTTGTACATACAATTAAAACGCATGGAGCTGCATCCACCTCCGCAACATCGTGGAATCCCACCGATCTGCGAACACACTGAGAATACACTGTCATCGGTGATGGAAAACATCCTGAGGAAACCTGGGGGCCTACTCCGAAGTGCAAAGTGCGAATGTTCGGATCGGACCGATACATGGCCGAACCGAATATTATTGAAAAATGCAAAAAAAGTTCGGATCGGCTCAGTTGGGTCGGGACCATAGTCAATATTCGAAATAGTGTAGGAGTGTAGGATCAGAACCGACCGAACCAAATAGTAACTTCGTAGCAGGAAACGGCCGATCATTCGGCCGATACTACTTCGGAGAAGACCCCCTTGACTTATAATAATAGTTAAGTCTGAAATCGCCATTCCGCCTTGAGCAAACGAGCAAACGTGGTTATCAGTGCAGATGCCATTTCTGTATGAGGAAGAAGCCTTTGCTGTGCCGTGGAACAAGAGTAGGCAGATATTATCATCTATACATACTTAGATATAATAAAATACTAACGAATAATTTTTCTTGTCCATTTGTCTGGATGTATGTTTGAGATTGGCGCAAAAACAGCTGAATGGGTTTGGATGAAATTTGGCATACAGATAGTTCATAACCTGGATTAAAACATAGGGTAGTTTCAATCCTGGTAGTACGTAGCCGTGGGATATATCCCGACATCCACGCGTGTAAAGCTGCAGGCAAAAGCTTTTGTTCATAAAATGCAGCACCAGAAACAAACAAAAACACATCGTACCATATGACCTCCTAAATTAAACTACCAAGAAAACTGCGGTTATAACCTGTTGATTATTCACATAAAGTACACATTATTCACACTATCAAACATCATCATCATCTAAACATCATCAAACATCATTCATTTCATTATTTAAACTATCGCCATTCCTATACTAATGCCCTCTTAAATCTGACACGTTATTGCAGTATCCGGGAACATTTGTGTGTGTTGTAATTTGGTACAGTCAGCTTATAAAGATGTATATTAGATGAATTAATTTAAGATTTTTTTTTGCAGTTCAAATCAGATTACAATTCATGAAGAAATCAGTCACACTAGCGAATCACACACTGTAGGTACACATTTAACGATACGGAACGCGACAGTTTCTAAACACATGTTGTTCGTACGATGTCCAATGTTTCGATGATCCCGAGAGCTCTGCTCACACCGTTCTTGTAGCTGTAGTTCTCCGTTCATCCTCACGAACTCAGGCTAGACTCTGTCTAGCGCCACAAGATGGCGCTAGCGTTCCGAATAGTCAAACGAATGACTCCGACAAATACAACCCACTGAACTTAGAGTTCATATACAGTGCAACCTTAATATAACGTAACTCAATGTAACGAATTCCTCGATTTAACGTATCGTAAAGTATCAGTTTCAAAGCTCTACTTTGGTCACGAACCGCCTTCGATGCCGTCAGTTTCTATACAATAGTTGTATTGGAGTGCGAGTAAACACTGACATGCTTGATTTGTATGGAAAGTCTTGACAATACTGCCTTTATGAGTGGCTGCCGAGGCGTCTCCATCTCTGTGGCCAAGAGGATCCAGCAAATACAATATAACAACAAGATTATTGCGAATACCGTGGCACTAATCTCAATTAGTTCAAGTTTCTGAGAAATGTTAGTCAACTCAACATTTCTCAGAAATTCTAATAGAATTAACTCACGCAAATTATTGCATACAGCTTATTAGAATACCGGCTGATTGGACATTTAGGAGGTTTCTTAAGGGTTAATTATTAACTTTCCATGAAAATTTAATTTTGGTTTGGAAGCCAAGAAATTAATTATTATACTGAGACATGTCGTTGGTACCTATAGATAATCGAATGATATTGTAGTTTTATGGGAATTAAGCTTAACGTTTTATGACAATTATTTATTTATTTAATCATTTAAATAAACAAATGTACAGAGGGTGGACAACTCATCGTGATTGTCACAGAACTAATTGTAGGCAGATCTGTAAGTTTGATAGCTTTAGTTGCGGTGTCCCTAAGGGAAATATCTTTGGGCAAGGCCAGAGGGGCAATTCATGAACGTTCACAGTCTGATCTCAGTCTCAATCTGTCAAAAATACCTCTAATTTCCCTACATTTTGACAAATTTTTGACATTTATTTGTCGCCGAGACTAGACTGCGACTAGATTTTGAACGTTTTTATATGACGGGAATTAGCCTTCTCATTTGTGCTCCCTCCCACACAGAGTAGTCCCTTGTCAGGCTGCCGCCTGTGTGCCTGATTATGGGCAGGCCAGATTATCATACTTCACAAACTGCAAACTGCTCTGTAGGTCCTTATTGACGTCATAAGTCTTTTTTTTTTTTCAGGATGGGCAATCATCAAATGACCCCTCCCGCTCTAGGTGGAGCAGAAGGGAGTGTCAGACTCTTACTGACTAAAACCCACCCGTGTTCCTTCCATAGCCCTTTATGTTCCAGGGCAGCGGTAACCCTTTCGAACGATCCCGCTACCCTGGCAGCCTTCGGCCCTATCGGGCCCCGTCAACGTCATAAGTCTCATGCTAAGAAATAGCCCACATGTCACACTAGTTCCTTCACCCCACATAAACTATGTCAAGTCATATAATGTACTCCAAAGAACACATCCGTGAGACAACAAAAACAGTTTCATCAGTACATAAACACGTTCACCGGTTTACTTCAGCTGAAATTTTTGTGTAGAACTCGACAACCCCGTTTTAGTGTTCGTAAGAACTTTCGTTAAGGGTTGTGGCACACGACTGTAAAATCTCTACAACTCGTCACTCGGTTTATATCCCTGTTGTAAATTATACATTGTGCGGTGTGCATTTGTTTTTATTGTTGTCTTTACTGGGTACATCTACCAGTGGCGTGCGGTTCATAAAGACAGAAAGACACTGCCTACCCTAGTTCTGATAATAGATCTAATATTATTTTATCAATAAACAAAACAACATAAAAATCTTAAATCATAAATCAGCTCCACCTATCGAGTGCCGGTGTTATCATTAAGATCGATACAGTTTACTGCACTAGCGCCACCTCGACCTTGCCACGGCAAAGACACAAACTATTCGTCTCTGAATATTTTGTATGTGTGCTCCGTGGAAACTCGTGGTCATGCGTATTTTTATGTGTGTGCGTTCCTATAGCTACGTGGGCTTTGCTGACACACAATGACAAAAATCACGCACACAACTGCATGAAAAGCCAGTGTCTTGTTCGAGTTGTTCTTTAAAGCTAACACGAAAAATTACGATCCTAACCGAACATTTCCGACGAAAGTTTGCTATGCAATGCGAATATTTTAAGAAGTAACATTGTTTCATTGAATTTTATATATTTAGATGGCCATCATTTTTCTGTCGTATTAATTTTCCTTTTTACTACGTAATTTCAATAGTCAATAGTAGCCATTATTGTTTGATGTGTGTTGTGTTTGTGACTTACGCTATCAGACATTTAGGATTTTAACATTGTGATTAGAGTGAAAAATGGATAATATTGTCTGTGAAAGTTGTTCAGATGGTGTGTGTATTTATAAAATAAAATATGACGCGTTTTCAAAACTATCTTTTAGTGAAAAAAAACAAGATAACGAGCTATGTCGCGCTACACTGGATTTGCAATTAATACAAACTAAAGGTAAAGTCAATCGTAAATTCAATACAAAACAATATGATTCATATCATTGGCTGACAGGTTGCATACACAGTAATCGGTTAGGTATTTTGTTTCGTTTGTCTACTATTTTCAAATAATAAAACCGTCTGGAACGACATCGGTTACGCTGATATTCATAATCGCCACTCGTTCGATGTCCACCGCGCACAGGATGGATTGAAAGCAGCACATAAAGTGATTTTTTGCTCCATTGGTGTAATTGCCGTATGGCGTTCCAGTGTGAGGATAAATAAATAAATAATTTTCCTACCGCCGCGAGAAAACATGAACAATCTGAAAAACACTTAGAATCTTCCCTTCAAAAAAAGACATCAGATGTGACTTATTGCATTAAAAAAATTAGGGGCTTTGAATCGTTTTTGGAATCATTCAGATCTAGGTTTGAAATAATTTTAGAAGGCGTAAAAATAATCACAGGGCCGCCAAAACAAAAACGTAATGTTGTGGACGCGAAAACCAATTTTAAATCTGAAAGAGTTAAAATTTTTTGGACTACTTTCATGCGAAAATTTCAATAAATATAATGACAATTTTCCGGTTGAATTAGTATCGCAATTCGTAAATGTTTATAAATTATACGACTTTAACTTAGACCGCCTTATCAATGAGCTCAAATGTGTTTATAAATCTGCCGAATTCAAAAACCTTAGTATTTACAAAATTTTAGAACATTTTTACGAAAATAACATAAATACAGTTTTTCTCGAAGTTTCTACTGCGTTTGGCAAAATTAATTGTTACAGTTCCCGCGAGCAGTGCTTCAACCGAAAGGTCATTCTCGTCGCTAAAACATATACACACCTACTTAATAAATACACAAGGCCAGCAACGACTTACAGATCTTTCCACGATTTCAATAGAAAAAAACCTTCTTACGGAAATGAAACGCCTTCCCAACTTTTACGATTCCATATTGCAGATATTCTTACAGAAAGATAGGCGTGTAGATTTAATATACAAATAAAACAATCCTATATACTTAGTATACTCACGCCACCATCTTTTCAATGATTTTATTTAAATTTTGCAAATCACACAAACATTACAAAACATCAAACAAACGCGCTGAAAGGCCACTTCGAATATCCGTAAATTGATATGTCTATAAAATCAGTCAATAGGATATTTGAGTTGGCATTTGGCAATTACCTACATCATCAATCGACAAGACGACGAACCAAAACCAACGTGTAGTATTTTTGGTGAGTACAATTTTCTGCCTACCCTGTCATAAAACTGTGTGCACGCCACTGACATCTACATAGTTATGCTTTGTCATAAACTTTGAGTGAAAATATTTGGGTTTTCTTAAATGTCTGGAGGTATGAGGAACCGGGTGTAAAGTTCACTCATCCCCCATAGAAAAGGGAGGATCCTCCGACCAGATGGGCGTTGTGTCTAGCAGGCAACTGCCCGATGATTCATATCGGGCCGTTGTATATATGCTAGTTGCGCGGTAAACTGTGCTTGCGATATGCAGGATTTTGCGTGACGTCAGTATGCCGCGTAGTTCGCATGTGGCGTTGTAGATACCGCTACAAATTAATTCAACCTAGATGCTGTCAGCCTTTTGGGTACTTTCCTGTTGACAGCTATGTAGACAATTTTTTTTATATGCTTCTCTCCCCTCTATTTTATAACCTAGATAAAAGATTTCGTTTCCTGTAAAAAATACAGGCCACTCTACAAATATTTCACATCGAGTTACTAGGTTTTAAGTGCACGTATCATTGAATTAAAACCCCGGTGCAGTTCTTTTTTATCTTTTTTTTAAAGTAACCATCCTGTATTAAACCGGTAGTTGCATGATATGCAATTTCATGCGAATGTCTGTGACGACCTAGTATGATAGCTAAATGAAATGTCTTTTGTGCCAGTGGCATTGAATCACGTTATCGAATATTTAATAAAAATATTGGGAACTTTCGGACAAAACGTTGAACAGTATCATTCATACAATTTTATTTTTAATTGGTTGTCATGTCGTTAAAATAAAAACCGAACAATAAAAGAGTGTATTTTTTTAAATTTTCATTTTTCATTTTATGTAGGTACTTAGCTATCTCAGCAAAAAAATTATTTAAACATTTCTCAAAGAAAAAACCACTTCCTGACTCAGAAATAAAATCACTGAAATTGCAAACATTGGATGATCCAAAGAAAGCTTCCTTATTTTCACTATTACCATTTTGAAGTCAAAGCTATTGTTGGACAACTAATGAAAATTAAATTTACAGCAAGCGGATTTAAATGATTGCAATCTCTTCTAGATGGCGACGCGAGAATGATCTTGAGCTAGTAAAGGAAAGTCAAATCAAAATTACAGTAGGTTTTCGACAGATTTCTTGCCTCAGGATATTTCCTTACTGAGTACTCGTCAGTCTTTCTTTATCTTTGTCATTACTGATATAGGTGAATGAAAAACATCGTGAGGAAACTTGGACTTAGATGTGGTATTATACACATGTCTTAAAATACTATTGCATGTCCGACTTGGGTAGACTGTTGGAACTAAAATGTAATGTTTATCAATAAGAACTTAATGTACACAGTTATGCAATAAATATATCTTTATCTTTACATTGGCACTGAACGGCGTCGTTTAGTTAAAATGCTAGCCAGTGAACTGATAGGCTGATTAAGCTAGTTGGCTGCGACATATTATATACAACGGGCCGCTACAATCCCAGCCAATTACCAGCGATAGCACTCGGAAGTGGTGAAGGGCGGGCGTTTTTGGGGGACTGTCTTTTGTAATTTTGACGTTCGAAAAGTGCTGATTCTCAGCCTAATTTGAATAAATGAATTTTGGTTTTGATTTTTTCTTATTTTGATTTTAACAATGACGACATGCTAGTGGCCAGTAATCATAAAAATTATAACAATATAAAGTAATTCGTAATTTGAATGATGGGTGAACACAATGGAATATTTTCCGACATCCACGCGGGCGAAGCCGGGCATAAAAGCTAGTAGTTAATATAAGTCTGAAATCGCTAATTCGCCTTGAGCAAGCGTGGTAATCAATGCTCGTCCCTTGTCTGTATGAAAAGATGCCTTTACCCTGCAGATCTATACATATAATAAAATCGTAGGAAAGTCAAAACTGTACATTGAATATTTTTTAAAAAGAATACTTGGGGCGTGATCTACAATCGATATCGAAGCCAAAAATATAGTTTTTAGAATTTTTGTCTGTTTGTCTGTTTATCTGTTTGTCTGTTTGTCTGTATGTATGTCCGGGCTAAACTCAAAAAGTACTGCATGGATTTACTTCAAATTTTGCATGAATATTACTAAGAGGTCGGGTTTACATTAATTCTACATATTATCACGCTATCACCTACGGGGGAGGAGCTGTGAATCTTTTTACTTACGCATTCTGTGACAGCGTGTAATCTAACGACGCATATTTAAATGTTGTTTTTGAGTAAGCCATGCTATTATCTAGCTTTACACTATAAAAACTACGCCATTTAAGTAACTTGGGCAGAGAAACATTGTTTAATGAATGTTAGTAGTATAATGACAATTTTAAAGCAGCGCCATCTATGAGATTTCATAAAAATCAAATCAAGTTACATGTTAACACTTTTTGGAAATTAATAATTTAAATTTGATCATGTTGGCGAGGTTAGTAGTTAGTTATTCTTAAAATTCATAGATGGCAATGTGCATTTTCTTCATAAAATTTGTATCGTATATTTCGTTTTGACAAATTCAAGTTCCAACAAAACCCTCAAAATCTTGAGCAGTGTTGAGGAAGACAATTTAAAAAAACACGCTCTGTGAAGTCGACCAGTTTGCGAGATCCCTTACTTATGACGAGGTGCCTTCATATTACACGTACGACAAGCAAAGGGGTGTATTTAACCGACGTCGACGAGGAGGTGTTGTGGAAGGTTTTCCGGGAATTTTCAAGGACACCGCATTGTTACTTCGCACTTGTCCGAGGCCCAACGTGTTTCGCCTTTCTGAGAACAATTGATGCCGTGGAGTATCAGGCTGCGTAGCACGTCACCTTCTCGACGGTGACCAAAATTGGGATGACACCCTCGCGGAGGCGAGCGTCAGTGACAGTCCCAGCCGCATGCGTCATCTGTTTGCCGTCATCGTGGTGTTTTGTGGAGTCGCGAACCCGGTAGCTTTGTGGGAGAAGTATCGCCATCATCTGTCTGAAGATTTTCTACGAGCTTTGAGGCGTGCTACTGGAGACGAAGTCGAAGTAACTGATGAACGCGTGCTGAACACCTGTCTCAGTTCACTTCAAGATGTGGTCATTTCTATCGGCGGCAATCCACTGATCGAATATGGGTTACCAGCTCCCCAATCATCACCGCATCAAGACCGAGGAAATCGGGAGTATAACGCTGAGACAAATTACGATCCGGGCGAAATGACCACCATACGAAATGACCATGTCGCTTTGGTCTCTTCAGAGCAAAAACAAATTTATGACACCGTCCTTGAAAAGAAAAGTCGACTTGACTTGGGTAAAACCAGGGTAAAATGTTTTTCTTGGATGCTCCTGGTGGAACAGGAAAAACATTTGTTACCACTGGCATACTTGCAGAGGTCAGGAGGCAAGGCAAAATTGCTATTACTGTAGCGTCGTCGGGAATCGCTGCCACACTGCTTCAGGGTGGCAAGACCGCCCATGCCATGTTTAAAATTCCCATCGATTTAGAGAGCGCCGAAATGCCTGTTTATGGTGTGTCACGTAACAGCGATAAGGGACACGTGCTCAAGGATTGCTCTCTGATCGTATGGGATGAGTGTACGATAGCTAATAGGAAGGCAGTTGAGGCCGTAGACAGAACCCTGCAGGACATCCGCAGGAACGAAGAACCCTGCAGGACATCCGCAGGAACGAACATTTGATGGGTGGTGTCACAGTTCTGTTCAGTGGCGATTTCCGGCAAACGCTTCCCGTGGTGACGCGGGGATCGAGGGCTGACGAGGTGAATGCTTCGTTGAAACGATCTTCGTTGTGGTCACCAGTTCGTACGCTGCGCTTGACCATTAATATGAGAGCTCGGCTCGGCGGCAATGCACGTGCTCAAGAATTCATTGATGTACTTCTTGGCGAAGGCACTCTACCAGAAGAGAGAGGTGGACAGGTGGTTCTTCCAGAGTCTCTCGGTAGAGTGGTATCCAGCTTAGAAGAACTCATTCGCTGTGTGTACGGGGACATCAGTCGTATACCGCACCAGCAGAATTCTTGGGTGTGTGAGCATGGCCATTTTGACGCCCAAAAATGATTAGGCTGCAGCAATTAACGAATGCATTCTCTCGGAAATTGAGGGGAATGAAGTGGTCTACACCTCGATAAACACTGTTGTCGAGCAAGATGACGCCACACATTATCCCGTGGAATTTCTGAACTCCCTGTCAGCAAGTGGACTTCCAGCGCATACCATCAAGCTGAAGGTCGGTGTCCCGATTATGCTTCTTCGGAACCTATCTCCTCCGAAGTTGTGTAACGGGACCCGCCTTAAAGTCATCTCGCTCCACAGACACACGATTGAGGCGAAAATTCTTACGGGTTGTGGCATCGGCGAGGCAGTATTTATACCACGCATTTCCCTCATACCTCATAACTTCCCGTTCCAGTTCAAGCGCGTACAGTTCCCCGTGAGTGTTTGCTTCGCGATGACCATCAATAAGTCGCAGGGACAGACACTAAGGGCAGCGGGTGTCGACCTCAGGACGAGTTGCTTCTCACACGGCCAACTGTACGTCGCTTGCTCCCGCGTCACAGTCCTGACTCTCTTTACAGTTTGGCTCCTGGCAGCATAACTACCAACGTAGTTTATAGGGAAGTGTTGTAAGGTATGATACCTTTGTACGTATTTTTACTCTTTTGTGTCCTGGAATGTATTCCTGCATTATTTTCTCTGTTTCCTTCAGTCACATCTTATGACTGAACTCAGTAGGATTCCCATATAACTCTCTTCACATGCTTCGCTTGCAAAAAAACTTATATTTTAATGCTATTTTAAAAGTTGTTTACTTATAATGCTATAGCGACACTGGGGCATCTTAGGTATTTTTGGTGCTGTAGAGCCTTCACGCAGACGACGTCGCGGGCAGCAGCTAGTAGACAATAATACGATGTTTTCCTTCACCGTTTTGATGGCAATGGTGATGAAATAATTTACAGAAAGTAAAGCACCAGCCGATCGATTCTGTAAAAATCTCACCGTGAAAACTCAAGTGAAGTGAGTTTGATGTGAGTTGTCACTAGTGTCAATCCCTAGCATTATTTGGAATGACAGCTCATCCACGCTCACTTCACCTAAGTTTTCACGGTGAGATGGTTACAGAATCGCACTGCTGTTTGGGTTCGAACCTACGAGGTCGTTACCACTGGGCCACCCACGGCAGTACTAGTACTTTCTCTGTATATAATCAGCCTACAATGTTCCCACTGCTGGGACTCAGGCCTTCTCTCTATGATAGGCAGTGGGCCATAATCCACCACGCCGGGATATGTCGGTTTCCTCACGATGTTTTCCTTCACCATTTTGAGAGCAGTGGTGATGAAAATTTTACACAAAGAAAAGCGCCTGTCTTGGGTAGAACCTGCGACCTACAACTCGTACTTTCTCTGCGAGATGATAATTATAATATTAGGTAAATACATTTAAAACCGAAATACTTCTTGGAAGTTTATTCCAGTTGTTTATTAGGCCAGAGAAATGAGCTGTATCGTTCAAAACCTTTTGAAGATCCAAAATTTACAAACCGCTGAGAAATTAACAGGGACGTAGGCTCGTTTGAATATTATTAGAATTTCAAGACTTTCGCAATTCGGCTTGTGTTTTCTTTGTTTGAAATCTAATTTCGGCCCGCATGGCGAAGTTTTGCGACAGCTGTTCAATAAAAATTATAATAGTTGAGTATTCAAAGTGTCTGTTTTTTTTAATAAAGGGCCTACTTTATGAATTTTTGTACGGACACCAGCAGGTCAAGCTACCCGAAACTGTAAAATTTTCCCAATCAACCTTAATGCTTTAGAGACAAAGTTGAAAATCTATTAAAGAAATTTGACAGATTGTAGTAGCTTGATGTGCCTGTTGTTGTGTGTGTCTGTAGGTACTTTTACCGAAGTATCTTTTACTACTTCAGAGGTCTCGTATGCTGAAACATTTAAACTCATTTTAACTGCCCCGTTGGTTTCAAAACTAAAATAAGATCATCCTATAGAGGTGTGAGGAACAGGGTGTAAGGTTCACTCATCCTCCACAGAAAACGGGGGATCCTCCGACCAGACGGGTGTCGTATCTGGCGGGCAACTGCCTAATGATTCATGTCAGGCCGTTGTATAAATGCTAGTTGCGCGGTAAACTCTGCTTGCGAGATGCAGAATTTTGTGTGAAATCAGTATGACGTGTAGTTCGCATGTGGCGTTTGTAGATACCGCTACAATCCCACAAAATTACGCATGGCATTATCTACCCTCTTCTACATATAATGAATTCAGTATTTCCGCTTGACAAAAGGCTAAAGCATAGGGGTTAGGTCAGTTCGCCTTTCATCCTACCGTTATTTCCGATATCTCAATTCTATTTTCCCTATAGATATTGGCCGCTACGTCCTAAGGCTTTGTCGTACTGAACGCGGTTGGCGTAAGTATTCATTCTGCAACTTGGTATTCCTAAAGCAGTGGTGGCCCAGTGGTCGATTTACGAGTTGTTGGTCGTGGGTTCGAACCCAGGCACGCCCTTTACTTAGTATAATTAATTATGTCATCACCACTGCTCTCAAACGGCGAAGGAAAACCTCGTGAGGAAACCGCATGTCCTAGAACCAAAAAAAATCCAAGACATATGAAATCTACCAACCCGCACTGGGCCCGCGTGGTGGATTACAGCCCACTCCCTCGCACAGTGAGTACGCCTGTGCCCCAGCAGTGGGAACGCTAGGTATAGGCTGATTATGCTATGCATGGTAATGCTTGGTTAGCATAAGCTTTTTTTTCTAATATATTGATTGATATAAATAAAATAGTCTGGTATGATACCATACTGTGCTATGTGGCGTGCATACCTGTCATGGTAAAATAACTGATACTAGGCCTTATCTCGCGAAATGATGAAAGATGGAAGGAGTGGAGGAAGGCCTTTCCCAAGTATTGGGACAGGGCAGGCTAGTAAAAAAAGTACCCTATAGGTTTTGATTCCCTTCCGAATGTCAAAATATGCGGCATAAACGGAACATAAACGCTCGTATCTTTTGATTGCGTTGACTTAGAAATTTGATTTTTTCACTGTTTCTAGGGATTACAGCCCTGAGTATTTTATGCGTTCCTGAGAAAAGGGGTCTTGACAGACGAACAACGAAGTGATTTTACAAGGGTTCCGTATTTCCTTTTGATGTACGGACCCCTAAAAAAAGGCCTTATAAACAAAAGCGCCACGACCCGCCCACAGTTCTTTTTAACTCGCCCTCTGTATGTCCAAATCTTTATAAATTCACGTTCATTGTCATACACAGTGGGTTCTAAACACTTTATGGTCCTATCATTTTCTGTGTCGGTACCTCCTACAAGCAAGAATCCTATTCTTTGTTTAATATAAGGATTTTTTTTTATTTTACAGTGTGTTTATTACCATATCAAAAGCATCTTTTGCTTACATTTAGGTAAGTACCTACACTGCTGAAAAAATACCTTCTAGTGAAGCTCTACAAAGAACATACAACATACATAGAACGAACGAACACAAATATAGGACGCAGACTAAAACGAACAAAACCTTTGAGTTAGTGTAGTGTAAAATAGTGTAGAAATAATAGTGACAATGACACACATATAACACATGAACAAAGTTCTTATATCATCATAATATCAGACGGAACGGACTTGTGTAAATTACAATCAACACTAGGTATTACAAGTCTAAAATAATTACATGTAAAAAATTAAGTTAGATTTAAATTGCTTTTTAATCTTTTAGGCTAGATTATAATTCATTATTAAGAACCTGGTACTTTAAAAAAAAAAACTTAAAAAATACATAGACCGAGCATATATGTACATAAGATAATGCGACGCCATAAAAACATACAACTCTTTCTCTAAACACGATTGTAGAAAAACCATCTAAATTATTTTTAGAAGATAGTATAACAAGTAACAGTAGGACAAAACCGAAAAGCCACTAAAACCGTAATGAAGAAATACGTACCTATCTACTCAAACAATCTGTATCCCACAAACTACAAACTGGACCAGTAAGTACCTACAACACTAACTTACGTGACACAAAGCTTCTAAACTAAACATACAGTTATTGCGTTTTACAGTGACTACGATAAGTTATAACTAGGACAATACAAAGATTTTATGTTTTACCCCACCGACTATAATAGACAGTGGTAATAAAAAGCGACCGTAAAGCCTCGATAAAACAATGCTTCTCGGTTAATCCACAGAGTAAAATGCATCAGAAGTACAACGCTGTTGGAAGTCGCAGGCAACAATTGCAAGACAATTGCAATGACATATTGTTTGGGTGATTAGAAAATTTGCCAATTTTATGCCAGCTGGATTAATGTACTCTATTTTTTTAATCAAAATATTTGGAACAATATAGGAAAACATAACATTACTCATCATTGTCCGCTGTTTGGCGGAATGGGACCTTTTGTTGTAATTCAATAGTCCTATTATCAATTTTGTCATTTTGACCAGTTTTCTATAAGTTTAAACGTGGGCATAAACCAACAGTTGTATCGATAAATTGTTTGCCAGTGACAGAATTTATCGACGGGATTCTCAAAAGTAGATCGTTTGTCGCTGAAAAGTTCAATCGGCGAAATACTGAAAAGTGAATCGTCGGACCGTTTATCGGAGAAACGAATGTTGACGAACTGGTATCATGAATTGAATATGCAGTGTAGCTGAACTTTCCTAATTCAGGCCTTTATTTCAAGGATTTCAAGCATGAAGTATTCACAAATTTTTAGAGTGCTTAACGTACCTACTATATTAGTAAAGGCTATAAGTTTAAAAGAAACTGCGTCATTCGTCCCATCGAGCTGTTTCGAACAGCGTAGTCCAAGGTGATCCTACTGAATCTAATCTGTACTGTGACACCACTAGCCACTTTTAGTACCGTTCTAGCGCATCGGACGCTGGCTTGTTTGATAGCAAGTACAGTAAACAAGTTACGGAGGGTCGATTAAAAGCTGAATATGTGGGAACGGAACTCGGTTTATGCACACATTCACACTTTATTTCTGGCTTTTACATTTTTCGGGGGTTTTGAACACTATGCTGTTTTGTGGTAGGAAAATTTCCTACCACAAACACATTTCCAACTATTTAATGGTTGGAAATTAAAATTTTCTTAACGTTTGAGACTGTAAACCCGTATAACATCCTATAACGAGAGTTTTAAAAAAGTAGTTAAGTTTGAACAACTTCTCATACTCTCATTGCAGCTGCTGTTTCTAAACTTTTTTTTTTTTTGTGGTGGATAGAGTTTTCAACTTGGACCTTAACAGCTCTATAAAGGGTGATTTGTAACTAGACGTTTTCCTTCCAGGGCGTGATAGGCCTACAGCGAAAATTCAGGAAATTCGAGAAAACCCACTTTTTACTTTTAAGAGTTAAGAGAAAAGTTATATTTAGTGACAAATTCTGCGAAATTTTCAAAAAGAAGTAGGTACATAAAAATTGGGTTTTCTCGAATCCCATGAATGTTTGCCTAGGCTTTACTGGGTGGGGTAAATGTTGCTAATGGGTCTCACTATCACGTCCTGGAAGGAAAACGTTTAATTACAAGTCACCCTGTAGATTACCTTAATATTTATCAAATACGTAGGTAGGTTCTGATTAAATTCACTTTCAAGCAGATTACGTTAGAAGATGAATTGCCTTATGCCTAGTTCGTCAGAGAATAATATAAAAAAGAGGTATTCGACTCAGAGTATTATTAAACAAAATTTTGTGACGTGAGGTTCATTAGAACAGTTTATATGTTATGTAGGTGCAAGAACTCAACAGGTGAATAAAATAAAACAGCAGTAAGATCGAAACAAATGAAGCTTGATTTTAAATAATGCCGCAATCAACTAAAGTGTATGCACAAGGGGTTAACTCCACCCCATATTCGTTCGGTAATATGAATATTACACAGAAATCTCACACGAATTCGGCATTTAATATTGACTTACTCGCTGCGGCAACGAACGTGAAAATGAAAATGTTCACAGATCAGTGTTGATGTTAATATTATATAAGTATTTTACTTTTTTGTACAGTCATCAGCGATAAATTACACTTACACAAGATTTAAAAAAAAAATCCTCAAGTTTTGATAAAAAAATGTATGGTGTTACGTTACGACCATAGCACTTTCGACCCCCCCATACCTACTGTTATAAAATAGGTATTTTTTTCAAAGTTGCAATCATAACTTCACGCGAAAATCGCTTTAGAATTATTTTGCGTAGCATAACCAGCCAATAATGTGGACACAGGCCTCTTCTTGGTGAGAGGGAGTGGACACTAATCCACCACGTGGAATAAGTGCGGGTTGGTGGATATCACATGTCTTCGAAGTTTTGGTTCTAAGACATGTGATATTGGCCGGTTTCTTCAGTATATTTTTCTTCACCTTTTTCAGAGCAGTGGTATTGAAACAATTTAGACAAAGTAAAGCGCCTGTCTGGGTTCGTACCTACGACCTACAACTTGTAAGTTACTGTCGTTACCACTGGACCACCAGTGCTCACAAAGAATTTCGCGTGTGTGTAAGGTATGCTCGTGACTATACCCTAAACACTTTAGAGTTAACTTTCTACCTATTGTAGCGGTATCTACAACGCCACATGCGAACAACGCGTCATACTGACGTCACGCAAATCCTGCATCTCGTAAGCAGAGTTTACCGCGCATCTTCCCGCCTTCAATCGTTAGGCAGTTGCCCGCCAGACACAACACCCGTCTGGTCGGAGGATCCTCCCTTTTCTATGGAGAATGAGTGAACTTTACACCCTGTTCCTCATAACTCTATACTATTATTATAATATGGCAGAAAAACTACTCAATCTAAGATAAAACATATATTTGTTACCTTGACCCAAGTGATACCCGAACCAAGTTAATCTGTTCTTCGCATGCCTTTGTTTAATTACTTCCGTAGCCTACATTAATAAGTATTGCTCATGCAAGCCTCCCATTTGCGAAGCCATCTTATTAGATAAATAATTATCTGTTATTTGCAAACATTATTTGTAGAGTAATCAATCATTAAATCACCCTGTGTTGTCCGACAGCAGGCCAGAGGCCCCCCTTTCCTTTTTTCAAAGACGATCCTGCGCCAACATGGACCAAAACTACCTAAGTATAGTCGTCAAGCTCGTCCCGCATTCCAGGTCTCTCATCTCATCGCGGCAGATCCAGGCGGGGTCTATAGCGATGCTGTTGGACGTATTCTGGGACCTACAGCCCACAAGAGTAAACTTGAGACCCGATGGGTCCCCGCTCCCGACCCCCGCATTCACGACCCCCATTGAGCGCCTGCCTATCTGAAGGCCAATTCTCGTATTTTAAAACGTTCAAAATCTAGTCGCAGTCTCATCTCGGTGACAAACAAATGTCACTTGTCACACAAACTTGTCAAAATGTAGGGAAATTAGAAGAATGTAGGGGAATTAGAGATTGATCTCAGTCGAGATCAGACTGTGAACGTTCTTAAAATTACGAGAATTGCCCCTCAGATCTCAGTCTCAATCTGTCAAAAAGTACTTCTAATTTCCCTAAATTTTGACAAGTTTTTGACATTTGTTTGTCGCCGAGATGAGACTGCGACTAGATTTTTAACGTTTTAAATTACGAGAATTGGCCTTCAGACTGTGAACGTTCTTAAAATTACGAGAATTGCCCCTCTGACCTCCAGAACTCAGTTTCTGGGAAACATTGTCAGACTTTTGGGTTTCTGACTACCCGTAACGACTATCAAAAATCTCGTCACACAGAGGGGTCTGCATATACATAATAATCATAATCTGCCTAGCCTTTTCCCAACTATGTTGTGGTCGGCTTCCAGTCTAACCGGATGCAGCTGAATATCTGGATATACATAATAATGCTGCTCGGAAAAGCAGCGCCACCTACCGGGTCCAATTGTATTTTCATACTATCCTGGAATCCATTGAAATATACACACAAAATTTCATCCAAATCGGTCTAGCCGTTTAGGAGGAGTTAGGTGACAAACACACGTAGAGAAGAATTATATATGTCGGCGCAAGGCTAACTTAAAGTTTTAAAATATTAACTTTAAGTTAAACTTAACAGTTAAATATGACTACTAGTTAAATACTTACTAGATAAATATGTTTATATTAGTTTAGATTTGATTGTTGTATTAAGTTTGCTACTTTTCAATGTAAAATGCCATGTTATGATTTCCGGTTACTATAACAGCAAATCATAACTGATAGTTTATCAAACTTAGGTTTAAAAAACAAGTTGTCTGTTGCTAAATTCATTTCTTGGTTAATAAGCGATATGCGCTAGTTTATTAATGGTTTTTGGTTAATTTAAGTTTAATGGAAATAATTTGTTGAACTACTATTGGTCAAGCGGAAAAACATGGCGCGTGTTTAAAAAGATGTTTAAATGTTTTAAGCAATAAAGAATTAATTCAATGTTAAAATCGAGTGCTAAAAATAGTAAGACGAATTAGCAAATTATAGTTTGTTACTCTAATTAATGTTACCTGCTATTAGTAAATTAATAAGTGTAATGACTTCGCAACGACGACGCCATGGTTGTCATGAAAATGGCAAGCGGCTGCGAGGTCATATTGGCAAGGAGAATTTTGTGAAAACATGGTTTTTCATAAGAATATCTTGTGAGTACGATTTTTATGATTAATTTAGCGCTTTCTTTATTGTGTTTTACTAGCGATAAGAATAAACGTAAGTTGATAAATTGGGTGTATTCATTTTTACAATGAGTGAGCCTAGCGGCGGAGATGGTGACGTCAACTCTGTTGATGTCACGATTTCTAAGAATCCAAATGGTCCCGGTGCTCTGTTATATATATATACTAGCTGCTGCCCGCGACGTCGTCTGCGTGAAGGCTCTACAGCACCAAAAATACCTAAGATGCCAGTGTCGCTATAGCATTATATGTAAACAACTTTTAAAATAGCATTAAAATATAAGTTTTTTTTTGCAAGCGAAGCAAGTGAAGAGAGTTATATGGGAATCCCGCTGAGCTCAGTCATAAGATGTGACTGAAGGAAACAGAGAAAATAATGCAGGAATACATTCTAGGACACAAAAGAGTAAAAATACGTACAAAGGTATCATACCTTACAATACTTCCCTATAAACTACGTTGGTAGTTATGCTGCCAGGAGCCAAAATGTAAAGAGAGTTAGGACTGGTGACGCGGGAGTAAGCGACATACAGTTGGCCGTGTGAGAAGCAACTCGTCCTGAGGTCGACACCCGCTGCCCTCAGTGTCTGCCCCTGCGACTTATTGATGGTCATCGCGAAGCAAACACTCACGGGGAGTTCCCCGTGAGTGTCCCTCATAACTTCATAACTGTATGAGGTATGAGGGAAATGCGTGGTATAAATACTGCCTCGCCGACGCCACAACCCGTAAGAATTTCCGCCTCAATGGTGTGTCTATGGAGCGAGATGACTTTAAGGCGGGTCCCGTTACACAACTTCGGAGGAGATAGGTTCCGAAGAAGCATAATCGGGACACCGACCTTCAGCTTGATGGTATGCGCTGGAAGTCCACTTGCTGACAGGGAGTTCAGAAATTCCACGGGATAATGTGTGGCGTCATCTTGCTCGACAACAGTGTTTATCGAGGTGTAGACCACTTCATTCCCCTCAATTTCCGAGAGAATGCATTCGTTAATTGCTGCAGCCTGATCATTTTTGGGCCTCAAAATGGTCATGCTCACACACCCAAGAATTCTGCTTGTGCGGTATACGACTGATATTCCCGTACACACAGCGAAAGAGTTCTTTTAAGCTGGATTGACGCTCTACCGAGAGACTCTGGAAGAACCACCTGTCCACCTCTCTCTTCTGGTAGAGTGCCTTCGCCAAGAAGGACATCAAAGAATTCTTGAGCATTGCCGCCGAGCCGAGCTCTCATATTAATCGTCAAGCGCAGCGTAAAAACTGGTGACCACAACGAAGATCGTTTCAAAGAAGTATTCACCTCGTCAGCCCTCGATCCCCGCGTCACCACTGAGCAGAACTGTGACACCGCCCATCAAATGTTCGTTCCTGCGGATGTCCTGCAAGGTTCTGTCCACGGCCTCAACTGCCTTCCTATTGGCCATCGTACACTCATCCCATAAGATCAGAGAGCAATCCTTGAGCACGTGTCCCTTATCGCTGTTACGTGACACACCACAAACAGGCATTTCGGCGCTCTCTAAATCGATGGGAATTTTAAACATGGCATGGGCTGTCTTGCCACCCGGAAGCAGTGTGGCAGCGATTCCCGACGACGCTACAGCAATAGCAATTTTGTCTTGCCTCCTGACCTCTGCAAGTATGCGAGTGGTAACAAATGTTTTTCCTGTTCCATCAGGAGCATCCAAGAAAAACATTTTAAACATTTTACCCTGGTTTTACCCAACGCTTTCAAGGACGGTGTCATAAATTTGTTTTTGCTCTGAAGAGAATAAAGCGACATGGTCATTTCGTATGGTGGTCATTTCGCCCGGATCGTAATTTGTCTCAGCGTTATACTCCCGATTTCCACGGTCTTGATGCGGTGATGATTGGGGAGCTGGTAACCCATATTCGATCAGTGGATTGCCGCCGATAGAAATGACCACATCTTGAAGTGAACTGAGACAGGTGTTCAGCACGCGTTCATCAGTTACTTCGACTTCGTCTCTAGTAGCACGCCTCAAAGCTCGTAGAAAATCTTCAGACAGATGATGGCGATACTTCTCCCACAAAGCACCAAGATGACGGCAAACAGATGACGCATGCGGCTGGGACTGTCACTGACGCTCGCCTCCGCGAGGGTGTCATCCCAATTTTGGTCACCGTCGAGAAGGTGACGTGCTACGCAGGCTGCGCGGTAAGTGGGATACTCCACGCCATCAAATGTCCTCAGAAAGGCGAAAGACGTTGGGCCTCGGACAGTGTGAAGTAACAACCGCAGAAAATAGCATTCGCCATTATTCGGATGCACGGTATAAACCCTACCCAATGCGGTGTCCTTGAAAATTCCCGGAAAACCTTCCACAGCACCTCCTCGTCGACGTCGGTTAAATACACCCCTTTTTTTTTTTTTTTTTTGAGGATGGGAAATCATCAAATGACCCCTCCCGCTCTGGGTGGAGCAAAAGGGAGTGTCAGACTTTTACTGACTAAAACCCACCCGTGTTCCTTCCTTAGCCCTTTATGTTCCAGGGCAGCGGTAAACCCTTTCGGATGGTCCCGCTACCCTGGCAGGCTTCGGCCCTATGGGGCCCCGTCTCTTTTGCTGACATCTCTTTGAGGCGCGCGTGGAACACGTACACGCCGTCTGGCACGGGCCTAGTCCTGATCGGACGGAGAGCTACCCATTACTCTCCGCCCGCAGGCCCGCGCCTACGGTGGCCGGGAGTCGTCACGCGGCTCCCGACGCCCGGAGCGTCTCCCGCGGCGGCTGAGGCGTGAGGTGCGCAAAGTGCGTTCCCTCGCCCACCCCGCCACCTCCTTCGCTAGCATGACTGCTTCGCAGAAGGAGGTGACTGCCTCCCACTCCCTCTCACCCCGGACCATGGCTTGAACCAGGGCCGGACGCGAGAGGTCGCCGCCGCTGCCAATCGCCTCTACGAGGACACGGCGGTGCTCTGCCCAAGCAGGGCAGACCTCCACCGTATGCTCCACCGTGTCCTCTGGGCGATCCTGACAGTGGTGACACCCGGGCGTCTCCTCCCGCCTGATGATGTGCAGGAACCTCCCGAAACATCCGTGTCCGGAGAGGACCTGCGTCAGGCGGTAGGTGAGAACGCCGTGACGTCTCTCTAGCCACTCCTCAAAGAGGGGTCTTACCGCCGCTATCGTGGCGTGCCCTGAAATAATACACCCCTTTGCTTGTCGTACGTGTAATATGAAGGCACCTCGTCATACGTAAGGGATCTCGCAAACTGGTCGACTTCACAGAGCGTGTTTTTTTAAATTGTTTTCCTAAACTCTGCTCAAGATTTTGAGGATTTTGTTGGAACTTGAATTTGTCGATGATTTGATTTGAGATGGCAATGTGCATTTTCTTCATAAAAGTTGTATCCTATAGTTATAGGATACAACTTTTATGAAGAAAATGCACATTGCCATCTATGAATTTTAAGAATAACTAACTACTAACCTTGCCAACATGATCAAATTTAAATTATTAATTTCCAAAAGTGTTAACATGTAAGTTGATTTGATTTTTATGAAATCTCATAGATGGCGCTGCTATCAATATTGTCATTATACTACTAACATTCATTAAACTATGTTTCTCTGCCCAAGTTACTTAAATGGTGTAGTTTTTATAATGTAAAGCTAGATAATAGCATGGCCTACACAAAAACAACATTTAAATATGCGTCGTTAGATTACACGCTGTCACAGAATGCGTAAGAAAAACAAAGATTCACAGCTCCTCCCCCGTAGGTGATAGCGTGATAATATGTAGAACTAATGTAAACCCGACCTCTTGGTAATATTCATGCAAAATTTGAAGTAAATCCATGCAGTACTTTTTGAGTTTAGCCCGGACATACATACAGACAAACAGACAAACAGACACACAGACAAAAATTCTAAAAACTGTATTTTTGGCTTCGATATCGATTGTAGAGCACGCCCCAAGTATTCTTTTTAAAAAATATTCAATGTACAGTTTTGACTTTCCTACGATTTTATTATTATTATTATATATATATATAAGGTGCTATAAAAATATCTGCCACGGCTGCAGTGGGAGATAGTATTGTGTTTATAGATTACAATAGTAAAGATAAATTATTGATTATTCGTCATATTTTTTTTCATACAAAAAAAATGTACGTATAAATTTGAATTTATTTATTAGTATAAAACCATCCCGTAGACTTGTAAGCTGTTACCGCACCGCACTGAATTCAATTAAAAAACGCCGGCGACGTTCATTCATACACTGTTGCCATTCTTATCAAACAATGCCGCCGTGCGCGGCGGCCACTCGGTCGTGAATTAACTGTTCCGGGGTACGAAAGTTCTTCACTATTGTAATCTATAAACACAATACTACCTCCCATTAAAGCCGTGGCAGATATTTTTATAGCACCTTATATATAAATTATTATATATATATATAAGACTAGCTGACCCGGCAAACGTTGTTTTGCCATATAAATTATTTCTAGCTGCCCGGCGCTACTTGGTTCGCGTGGTATCCTACCCCCTACCCTACCCTACTCCTACCTTACTCCTACACTACTCCTACCCTACTCCTACACTTATTTAATTTAATTTTAATATCCCTGGACATTTCACACAGCGCCATCTAGTCCCAAGCTAAGCAACCTAATGCTTGTGTTATGGTAACAAGATGGCTGATAAACTACTTATAAACATTTTTTTTTTTTTTTTGTAAATATATAGGTACATAATATATTATAGATAGAAAAACACCCAGACTCGGAACAAATACATGTAGGTCATACAAATATTTGTTCCGTGCGGGAATCGAACCCGCGACACGTAGCGCAGCAGTCAATTGCTTAACCACTGCGCCAACCGTGCCGTCTGACACTACTCCTACCCTACTCCTAACCTACTCCTACCCTACTCCTACCCTACTCCTACCCTACTTCTACCCTACTCCTACCCGAACGTAAAATGTTTGACAGGAAAGTAGGTAGAACAGTTCATATGGGAAAATGAAATTGTTGTTTTTACTATCTTCCTCGCGATTTTTCCATATTTTCTCACCGTTTAAACCTTCCCTGGACTATGACAAACATTCCAAAACCAAAATCAGCTACCTAAATAAGCCCAGCCGTTCTCGAGTTTTAGCGAGACAAACGAACAGCAATTGATAATGGGTGGAATTTACGAACCGACCGCGAATTTAGAATCAGTTTCAAAACTGTAAAAGGAGCGCAGTATAAGTAAATGATAAATGATTTTATTTTGTAAGTAGGTTTGTACAACCACTTTTACACGTCAATCATATTTTAAAAACTAGATAAGGTCGGCGTTTCCTATCTGACTAGTCTGAGAAGAAAGGCCGTAACAAAGTCAGAGGTCACAGTCTCTTTTAATGTCCAGACATAATCTTGGTCAGATCATATGAAGACTATGTCGATCGATGTCTGAGATGATCTTTTGAGAAAAGGTCCACACACATTGAGAAGACCTGTTCAGTCAGTTCACGCATTTGTCATAAATCGTGCAGCTCAACTCAAAACTTAAGTATAGAACATACCTAAACATTATTTAAATATTATGTTTCGTTTACATCCCATAGTAAGAACACTACACTTAAAATCTTTTTATCTGAATTTAAAAACTTCACTAGACCCGATGAAACAAAATCCCATTTCCCGCATGTACCCTCAATTCAATTTGAATGGTTAGCGTCACTCACAGTTTGCATCATAGGGTGGGTTACACACGAAAGACAAAAGCATAGAGATTATTTTTCTAGTTAGATTAATGCAGTGAGAAAACTGACTTTACATGTTAAAATTAGAATCTGAAGTAGGGATGTAATGATGGCTTCGTTACATTATACACACAAACAAACAAATACACACTAAAACAATATATTAAAATAATATTAAAACATTATTTTTACTTTTTTATTTGTGTTTAACGAACTGTGTCCAAAATAACGTTATTCTTTTTTTCTTTTTAGATATAATCTTATCTCGTTAAGTCCGATAGGCGACTACTCTGTGAGGTAGGTGTAAAGTTATAACACTATTGAATATCAGCAGGTGGCTTAATTTCACGGGTCAACAACTCTCCACTTCTCAACCGAAGCACAAAGTCGAGCATACCCCGTTTTTTTATCCGGCTCTCGTATGCCCCTTAACGGGTCTTCGTTTAATCAATGTTTTAGATATAACAGTAAACTGTCGATCCCAGACATAAGTATCTATCTAATTTCAAACACCGTTTAGTTTCATCAGCTGGAAAAAAGAACTCAAAACTTTTGTAATAAGATCAATAAGGGCTGATTTTTCAATTGTCAGATTATCTTAACTGACGAGTAAAAATTGCAATTTGACAGCTTTTGTATAGAAAAAATATGTCAAATTCTCATATTTATTATTTAGATAAAAGTTACCTGATAGGAAAAATCAGCTCTTGATAAAATAAGGTCTAGTTTTGATCTTGATTTGATCTTGTGGATAATGTTACAGTAATTTCAGCGAAAATTACGTCGTTTAATGCAAAAAAACTAAAATTACTTCTGGATAGTGAAAAAAAAATGGGAATATTCGTATGACAAAATTAACAGTTCAATGGCGAGCTTTAAACCAAGATTATCTTCCACAAAAGAAATTAAATAAACGTTTGCGATCCCAGGGTATTAATTTTCAAGAGTATTGAAGTTTGGATTGGACGACCTTTGATGTGGCACAGGGTAATCTCGGTTACAGACGGTGTAATAAAAGTTTGGAAACCTTTACAGTATAATAATATACTTAAACACATTTATTTTCCAGTCTCAGTATTTCTAGCGAATTATTTTGCCAGACATCATAATGTTATCTTATTATGTGTTATCTTGTTATTATATGTCGTTTATTATACAAAAGTCATTAATTAAAACTAAATTAAACCAAGGACATGGTAGTGTCCCGGCCAAGACACATCAAAGAGCTTGGGAAAAGAAAGAAAGAAAAGAATTAAATACATTTATTTGCGGTAAGCATGACGCATCGGCATACAAAAGAACACAAACACACAAAAAAAAATTGAGGGTAAACATTGGGCTTTGTCATATATTTTATCGAAGCTAAAGCGTTTCAGCATGTTGTAGACTCGTCTTTAAAAAGTCTACTAGGTCATCGTGGTAGTATAAGCCTTACGTAAATTTAAAAAAAAAGTTAAAGTTTTCGGAGCCGCCATCTTGGATATTCTTTTCGACCTCTATCGGCTTTAAACACCTTCGAAAACCATAAAAACGACAACCATGACGAAAAATTTTAAAAGATTCGCAACCGCCATCTTGGGTTTTCATTTTGACCACACTATCGGTTTTACCATCCTCGAAAACTATGAAAACATCACCCATGACGAAAAATTTTTCTCAGCCGCCATCTTGACCTCACTATCGGCCTTAGCACCTTCGAAAACCATGAAAACTATCTCTCTCTGAAAGTCGCATGGAGGCAAAACCCTTTTTTGTTACGTGACGATTTCTACCAGTTTACTCAAACCGCCTTAAAGAACTTCATTCCAAATATATTCAGAATTCAAGTAGTAGGAGTTGAATAATTGTGATCCTTTCCACATTGAGACAGCTATTAATAACAATTTGGGTCAAAATTAGTACATTTACAGACCTATAACTATATAATTCTGAATAAATTATGTTCCTGTAATGATCTCGGGTATAATTTAAAGTTAGAAACAGAAGGAAACCTAATAAAAGGGCTGATTGAAATTTCAGGAAGAAATTACCAGGAAGTTTCTGCTTACCGATAAATTGGTTAGCCATGGAAATTTTTCATGAAATATTCCTACGTCATATCCAATATTGAATAGCTTGCATAAGGCGGTTTGTAGTCTTGTGAACACAGAATGAAAACTGGACAAGGTTATGAAATTTACGAGAAAACTGTAAAACCAGTGGAATTTCTTCGTGACTTTCATGTAGCCTCTCCATATTAATTAGCAGGTTATTTTCAAAGATTTTTATATAATAATAATAAACAAATTTATTGAACCAATGTCACAATTATTTATTACCTTAAAATTAACTTAACATCGGTCTGTAACTGAAAAGGTCTCTGCACACAGCTTACGGGACGGCGACGCGGCGCTGAGCAGTTGTAATATACTAGATATTACGGACGACGCCACACAGAGCCGCCCCGCTCGACGCGACGGTAACCGTTGCGCCCCGCCGCCGCCGCCCGCCGCGTCGAGCGGGAATACAATTCAGAAGCGGCAGGGTTGTTTTTTCTTAACTAGCGCAACTATGAGCAATAGCGTTTCCATGTCTCAATCGTACAACATCTTTTTTGATGAAAGAAAGGCGCGGCGGGACGGGACGTGATCGCGCCCGCAGTGTGAACACTGCCGCCGCCGTGCCAGCGCCGCGTCGCCGTCCCGTCCCGCCCGCTGTGTGCAAAGACCTTTAGCGATCATCATTTGAATCTTTACGGCGGTCCCCAAACTAGGCGGCGCCTGTATCTTGGGGACCAGATAATATATAATATAAATAAATAATAAATATCTTATTATTTGTATTTAAAAAAATATTTAATAGCAATGTGGTATTAGAATAGTTGAGAAAAATGTTGATAGCTAACGCATAATATGTTTTAGAGCTATAAGGCTGGAATGGAAAACCATTCCAGTCTTAGTGCCTATTTCAAGTTTGGAACATTTTCCTCCAAAACCTAATTTCTTAAGAAAACAGTGCTATGGAACGAACAGGCCTCGATCACCAAGTCATTTGAGCCAGCAAATTGGAGACACGTGTCTTGAAAATGTTAACGAACTTTTGGATCTTGAAAAGAATTTGGCTGGTGAAAAAAAAGAAGTTTCGTAACTAGGTTAAGCAAGATTTTAGTTATACCTACGCCTTTAATTTGTCAGTCTCAAACGGTTGGAATTATATTAGATGCCGTATTATCTTTGTGGAAAGATGAAGTAAATTATCAGAATGATAATTAGATTAATTTAATGATCACCAGAACTATAGAAACGAAATTATTATTTATTTATTTGATTAAACAAAGGCCCGATTTAAGGGGAATACGAAATACGGTTAAAAAAAACGGGGTATGCTCGACTTTAAAAAAATCAAGAATCAAAATTATTGTTTGCTTTGAAAAATACAAGAAAATAATGACCACAAATCAGTGACTGTAGCAAATACTATGTTAAAAGTTTAATTACGGAAAAACATCCTTAAATCAAATCAAATTTTCTTACTATTTTTGCTGAGTTTAATAATTAAGTATAATTTTGTAAAAACTTACTTGTTACGCTCGAGAATCGTATTTTGTTCAACATACGAAAAATTGAATTTCGCGGGCGCTTCCTCCTTAAATCTCTTTTCTTGCCTACAAAGCATAATTCTAAAAGGAAATAACCAAGTACACGAATAATCCAACCAAACGCAAAAGCAGCCAAACGCAATATTTTTAAAAGCCAAGAAACGTAATCCTGTCGAATCCACAAGTTATGGGAACACCAAAACATCATGAATTTTAACTGCTTTCCGCGTGAAATGGTGTTCATTGTTGGTTAGATTAAATTTCCAACGTTACAACATGGAAGTGAGCTGAATATTTCCATAGGAAATTGAGCGCGATATAAAGTCAACAGAAGAAGGTTCAGCAAGTTGAACTAATGTGGAAAACTGTGGTTGGAAACAAAGCTCATTGCAGATTATGCATGAAGTATCCACTACTGCAGCTCATAGGACTAGTTTTCAAAACTTTATCGGCACACATACCGCAAACAGCTTCAAGTTATTATTGCTCGAAGTATAGTTTGTTTTCTTTTCATTCATAAGATAAGGATCATTTAATATAGTTGAGGTGCTGTGGTACTTTGTTTAGCTTAAAAATGTCAACTATTTCTCTAGCCCAATAATTATTATTTGTGAACAGGACTTGTTTCTACATAATTACCTATTATGTTTTTAGTGGAAGTTACTTCACAGCGTTTATTCACGAATGCTGGACACCACAAATGAGGGAAGGCGTTTCACACCTTAAGCTGTTTAGCTTTAGTTTCCTAGGAAAGCGGTTCCGTCATTTTTCATCGGCCGTTATGTAAATGTATCACTTACAACAGTATTTGACATTAAGTCAATCCCCGCTGCCCATGGATTTAAATCACAGATTTGCTCTCACCATACATATTCACGCGAAAAAAAGTCCATACTAAGAAGAGTGAGTTTACATTATTAGATGGCGTTTCCATGACAATCAAGTCAAGTTACTGCGTCATTGTGCGTCAAAGGTCTCAAAACGAAACAGGAGCCCGATTCTCCGGAAACTCGCGTTCGTGTCGCATGACGTCATTGCCCTTCGTCTCCGTATGTCGCTTATAAAACGGTGAGATATCCCGAAATAGCTATTCTCACTACAAGCCGATCTTAAATCACGAATCTAGGGACAATAATGTTGCCATTAAATGCGTCTCACGAAGTAATCCCTTCCACATACATAACGATGCGATTTTTTTACGTAATCGTTAATGTACTTTTGACCATCTTTAAAAATGATTTTTAAGGCAAAAACATATTTTGAGCAGCATTATACTTAAAGGTATTTCATTAACATTTATCAATTTAATAATCATTATTGTTTTCGTAACTCCATTTTTATTTTATTATTAACATTAATATAAGACCTCCGTACTACGGAATGCATAGCTCATGTTGATTTGTCAAGTCATGTCATCGATATTTGTCACGTCAAAGTAAAGTCAAAATACAATTTATGTTGTTTGTTTACATTGGTCTACATACTAATAGGTAATTAAATAAAACAGAACGAGCTAATGATATTGTAAGTAAGCTGATGACCAGCACAATAACATAAAAGTTTATCAAGATGGAGAAGAAGAGGAGAAGTGTTGTTGTTTTAAAGAGTGCGGTACTGCACCGGACCGTCCTGCTACATGCTTTTCCAACGAACGCTAGGCTGCTGTACCTACGTGTCCTGGCTTCATTACTTTACAAAGGCCCAAAAGATTGTTGGGAAATCCTTGCGAAAACAGATTTCACCCTGAGGCTCGCGTTAGGAGTCTCGTCACAACACGAATTCAATTTTTTTTGTGGTCAAGAAGACTGGGTCCGCCGATTCCTAAGCTCACGGACAACGCTTGACTCATCACGCCGACCTTTCGTGTAACCAGTGATTATTATACTGTCCATGTGCTGCAAGGATTAATAAGACTGTTTTTACAAGGATTTTTCTAAGTGTAGTTTTGTTCAAGCATATTTACGTAACTTGGAAACTCACTTTTTTGTTTATGGATAGATTTTAATAATTTTTATTGTAGATATAAAACGAATATTTCCGTTTAAATTGTAAAAATCGGACCATAAGTTTAGAAATTATATGGGATTTTGTATAATCAAAATGTGCCAACTCACTTTTGTAACAGTTTTTGTTCTAGAAACTTTTTATTGTGCATAGTTAAGTTATATACTAAGGTTTAATTAGCTTAAGGATTATGTAAGGAAGATTATATAACAAAATTGTAAAGATATAACATGGAAAAAATTAATAAAAAGGGGCTTGACAGAAAATTAACAAGCAAAAGGGCTCAAAATACACGAATCGCTTCAAAGTAACGTAGGCCGGGTATAAATAAAAGCGCAGTTTTTGACTGACACTGCGCTGCATGCACACCTATCCACGCGCTACCGGCGTCTCACGACCAGTCTACTATTACGTATCTATTGTAACCCTACCTATTGTAAATTTGTGAGTGTGGATTATACGTATGAACTTTGCTTGTGTGTTTCTATTTCCTAACCCACTTGTTAACGGCCTGCGCAACCTAACTACAAAGCCCTTCAATTATTTGCATACCCATATTATTTTTGTTACTTAGCTAAGTTTTACATTGAAAAAAATAAAATAAAGACATTTGAAATATTTATTGTTTGAAATGCTTTTGAACTACTTTATTTCTAGTTACAAAAGAACCTTTTTAAGAATACCTTACAGACTAATAAGTAAATTCAGTATACATCCAAGTATAAACCACAAAAACATAATTATTATCACACCACACATGGGAGTTTACTTTTGGTCATGCTTCTCTGTAACATCTATACACAACTCCAGCCGGTCAAAATTCAAAGTCTAGTTCGACTGCAACGTCCTTCTTTCGGCACTTAAGACCTTGGCTCTTTCTCTCTCGATATCTGTCGATCCAACCGGGAAATGTACGGGAGCAAAGTGGGCACTACAGCTCAAAAATCCTCGCTTGCAGGAGTAGTACCGCGTTTATTGTAGTTGCGACGCGATCGACCTTTCTTGCCCTCAACCAGAGTAAAGCCTGGCAAAGCCGTCCTTGTCCATTTGACTGGTTTTAAATCCGGCGCCTTCCGCTTCTGTATCTCATGTGTCTCATTCATCGACGCTACACAAGCAACAACTATCCACAGTTGATAACTTTGGCGAAAGCCTGAAGTTTTCTTCGTGTGTTTTTCCTTGTGGTGATGGTCGTAGAGTCTTCTAAGATGTTTATGAACACATTTTGTTAAAATATAGGTATTTATTATTTTCTTTCGCAATTGACACAAACATGATTGACATAACCACTGTTTGACGTTCGTACGGTGGTCGACACAGATCATACGTCACGTGTCGACTGGTCATGACTACTCTTTGTATGTCGCATGTAAACTAAGGCATGTCGCGTGTTTTTCCTGCGTGAAAAGCTCGAATCGTCATGGTGAGAATAGCTCGGCTTGATTTTGTCGTCGGAAAAGTACGAATCGAACGTCAATAACGAATGCGAGATATGTGAGAATCGCTCTACAGTAACGCGACTATATTTGACGGGCGAATCTAATGATTTAAATCTTCGCCGCCGTCATCATTTTCATTACAACCTACAGACCTTTAAATGCGCCCATCACTCTTCATGGAAACCGTCGTTTTTAACAGATGGACCGCCACCGCTGTTGTTGCTTGAGCATGCACCCCGTGCCCACGTGGCCAAGGTCACAAAGGTTATCGATCCATTAAAAGACAGAGGTATGAACTACCCACCCATTCTCGTTATACCTCTAATAAACGAATCTGTCAACCGAAACATGAAGGACTCTAAACACAAAGTGACGTGTTCACGAATCCGAACTGGTCAGTGAAGTTCGAATGCTTTCACAGAATTAATGGACACGATTGACTAACTTCTGTAACATGGAGCGAAGAAACAAGGGAAGAGGAAGACACGTCAAGCTACTACTCGTATTAGTTTATTTTCTTTGAGTTTTGATGATTTACCACCGGTGCCCTCAATTTGCCTGGGTATTAAATTTATTTGAGGTAGTTTTGATTACAAGCAGACAGTCCCTTTTTCTTTAGATATCCCTTCCTGATTTGACGATGCAATAGGTACCAATATTTTATCGAATTGGCGAAATTAATAAACATTTTTACCACCAAACAAAGCAAATAAATGCCTTTTAATTTTTTCATGGAAACGTGTCTTCTTCGTCTTCGTGTCACTGGCACGACTTTTCTCAGATCTTGCTGGCCCAAAACTTAACCCACGACGTTGTCGGTGGCAGCGCTTACTTTGACTGTAAGTTTTGGGACACAGAGAGCAGGATAGAAGGTGGTGCATAGTTTGCGACATAGCTCCACATCCACACGCTGCTCCCGTTCCGCCAAGGTAGCCCCACTTTACCAGATTGGAGTTACATCTTGCCACTTGCGTCCGGAGCTAGTTCAGGAACTTCCAAGTGGACCACGAAAGGTTACACCCTACAGGGAGATGTGACGATAGAAACATGTGAAAAGTAAGTTTTAATTTTTGTAGCAGATGTATCAACAATTGAATGTATTGTAGGTACTTAATGTGCATGCTAACCAACATGAAGCCATCTATCAACGGACTATAGAGGTTTTCTGTTGGTAAACCTTTTTTAAGTTCGTGGCAAATTTATATTATTATTTTAATTTATTTATTTTATTATATTTATATTATTTTTCTCTCTGTTCTCTTAGTTTTTGTCATGGTCTGGCAGTTTGAGTAATTAATGTGGCCTACCCAAATGTCCTTTCTTTGGGGTTGTACGTCATATCGTAGAGCTCCTTATGGTTTGAGTTAAGCTGCACGATTTCTGATAAATGCGTGCACTGACTGGACAGGTCCTCTCAATCTGTGTGGTTCTTTCCTCAAAAGATCATCTCAGACATCGAACTACATGGTCTTCATATGATCTGACCAAGATTATGTCTGGACTTTAAAAGAGACTGTGACCTCTGAGTTTGTTTCGGCCTTTCTTCTCAGACTAGTCAGATAGGAAACGCCGACCTCATCTAGTTTTAAAATATGATTGACGTGTAAAAGTGTTTGTACAAACCTACATACAAAAATAAAATCATTTATCAAAATTAAATATTTAGTAAATAATCAGGCAACCACACTTTCTATTGCGAAGTCGGTTCTTCAATTAGTTATGTTCTGTAGAAAGAAGCAAACATTAAAGAAAATTTCATTTAGGTGGATACAGTACCTGTCCTATATTTCTATGATCAATGTTCTATAACAAGTTGGCAGTCTCTTAATGGGCGTGTCAAAGCTTCCGAGCTCTCCAGACAAAGATGTAATTATTGTCGTATCGAGTTTACTTTATTAAAGCTTCGAAGAAAATGATAGGACTGTCGGAGCAAGATTTTGTTACAGGACAATAGTGAAAAGGAATGTGCTTCTGGGAAATGTTGGCGAGACATATTGTTGGAGAAGACAGTAAATTGAGACCTAATTTACTGTCTTCTCCAACAATATGTCTAACTGTTGTTAAATACTTGAAGGCCAATTCTCGTACTTATAAAACGTTCAAATTCAAATCGCAATCCCATCTCAGCGACAATCAAACAACAAAACAAAAGACTCAGACTTCAAACTTCCTTCAGACTTGTCAAAAATTAAATTAATTGTTTTTTTTGACAGATTGCGACTGAGATTAGAATGCGAACGCTCTTAACGCGCTTAACGCTCTTTTCTTACGGAAATTGCTCCTCAGGTACAGTCACAAGCAAAAGTATGTATACACTAAGCTTTATTCAAAAGCGATTTACTCCTTTATTTTTTAACCAGCGGCTTCGCCCGCGTGGATGTCGGAAATTATCCCACGGGAACGTGCTAACTCTATCTCTATGCCAAATCAGAAGTTCAGTGGTTTAGGCGTGAAAATGTAAAATACAGTTTCAAGTTCAAATCCTCCCCTTAAAAACTGAATTACCCCTTTTTGTCCCGTCAGTAGTAAATTTTCGACCACTTTACATACTTATTATTAATTATTGTTAATAGCTGTGCCCGCGACTCCGTCAGCGTGTAACTCCTTGTGTGTTATTAAGTTAATATATTGGGTAGTACATGCCGTTTGCGATCAGCTGTGAGACGTAATTCCCTCTCAGTGAAGGTTTCGGACTCACGGGATAGTACAGACGCCAGCACATCAAGCTACTACAAACTGTCAAATTTCTTTAATAGATTTTCAACTTTATCTCTAAAGTATTAAGGTTTAAGGTTGATTGGGAAAATTTGACAGTTTCGGGTAGCTTGACCTGCTGGCGTCTGTACATGCAGTTCGCGATCAGCTGTGAGACGTAATTCCCTCTCAGTGTAGGTTTCAGACTCGCGAGATAATGTATGCCGTTCGCGGTCAGCTGTGAGCCGCAATTCTCATTGTGAAGCAGTTTCAGCTTCTCGGGATAACACATGTTGTTCTCAATCAATGGTAAGCCTTAGCTCTCGTTGAGAAGAGCTTTGAGATGCCCGTGATGTAGCTCGTCTCGCTCTGTGAGCTGCTAATTGCATCTCTCTCTCGGAAGAGCTTTCATTGGCTCGAGAAGTTGAGGCACTAACTCTCGTATCTTTAACCGATGTACTCTTTCCTCTGCCGATTCTTGAGAACGCCTATTTCTCATTTTCTTAGCTTCTCTCGAATTTCGAGATAAAGATAATCGTTTTTTAGGCGGCATTGATGCAGGCAAATGAAAATAAAGCTAAAATGTAAATGAAAATAAAACTAATTTAAAAAAAGTGAATGCAAATTAGCCAAAACTTACCTATCGGTATCTAAAAATCTATGCGTAACTACTACTACTTCACCTAAAAAAAAAATGTAAACTATTAATAATTTGTAATTTGAACGAATATTTAAACACTACTAAAATAACTAATACCTATTTTATAAAATAACAACAAAAGAAATCTAAAAATAAATTATCAAAGACTATAAGTCGCGCTGATAAGCACGGTTTGTTAATATCAATTAAGTATTGTCTGTCAATAAGGTCGAACGCTCTGAACGTCTATTCGCATCAACAGGCAAAAATTGTATGAAGCTCGCGCTCGCGCTCGGACGCCCCGCCTTTTTATACCTTCGGCCGCGAGACGCGTCGAGAGTGATTCAGTATTCACGCGCGATGGCTTATTATTAGCGTATTTCATGTATAACTTTGGTGTTTCTATACCGATTTCTATGATTCTTTTTTATGGAATAGTTAATAATGTTAACTTTTTAAATTAGGGATGACTGAGAGTGTTATAAACGTAAGAATAGACAAATATACCTAATCAGAAAGCTTCGAACTGCTAAGCTATCGGGAGTTACACGTGTTATTGTGAGTCAACCATAAAAGATAGACATATGCTGTCGTGGGATATTTTTTATATAATTTTAAGGAGAACATTTCCGTCATACATGATTTCTGTGTAGCTTTAACCATTAACGTTGCACACGCGACGGAAGCTTAAAAAATGGAGTAACTTCTCCCGTTTTCCCAACATTTCCCTTCACTGCTCTGCTCCTATTGATTGCAGCGTGATGAAAACTATACTATAACCAGCTCAGGAGTATGAAAAATAATTGTACCAAGTTTCGTTAAAATCCGTCGAGTAGTTTTTGTTTCTATAACGGTTATACAGACAGACAGACAGACAGACAGACAGACAGACAAAAATTTTACTGATTGCATTTTTGGCATCAGTATCGATCCCTAATCACCCCCTGATAGTTATTTTGGAAATATATTTCATGTACAGAATTGACCTCTCTACAGATTTATTATAAGTATAGAAGAAGAAGAAGATATAATTTTATGTTGTTACGAACATAGCATTTTCGAACCCATACGTTTATGTTATGTGTCGTATTTCAACGTTGCATTCGTTATTTCACGAAAAAATTGCAATTAAAAATTGCCAAGTGTTGACATATTGGTGCTCGTGACTGTACACAGGTTGACACTACTACACTGTCCTCCCATACCTGTTAACACTGTAATTTAAAAAAAAAATTAAAAGACTTACCGTGGAGTTTCTTGCCTGCGCAGTCTAATATATCTTAGCTACATTGCTCTTCATTCTTTATTCACTTGCATGAAACCTAAAAGTATCGAATGACATGCGTTGTTTACGATCCAAGGTATTTCACAATAATGCCCGTTATTACTAACACTAAGCGACTAAATAACATGTAATGAATAATAATATTGCACAGTTGTATTTTTAACTCGTAAAATCCATTTTGTTGAAATTTCAATAATACGCTTTGACTTAGGTATATCATTTAAATGTCTCTTAATGCTAATGAAAGTAGGACAACAACTTATTCCTTTATTCATAATCTTTGCTTAAAGCACAGAATCTTAAAGTTAATAGACTTATCAATGTCACAAAAGTTTGGTTAAGCTGTCGCTAATCATTACTTAACTTTAAGCAACATTTATGAATAAACTCTTTTTTTTTTGAGGATAGGAAATCATCAAATGACCCCCTCCCGCTCTGGGTGGAGCAGAAGGGAGTGTCAGACTCTTACTGACTAAAACCCACCAGTGTTCCTTCCTTAGCCCTTTATGTTCCAGGGCAGCGGTAACCCTTTCGGACGATCCCGCTACCCATGAATAAACCCTCTTATCTTCAATAAACACAAGTTACTTATGAATTTCTACAAACAATAAAACTAGCCCGTCTAGAACGAATCCATTTCCGATGTAACTCCTAACAATGCAGTAACAGTTTCGATGAAAACAAACGATACTTCCCGACGACGTATTTGCATGGCTTGCACTAAAAAGTGTAACAAAACTAATACACTTTCGAGATTCGCTTGCTGCCTAGGACTGGCTAAGTCCACAAAGAGATGCAATACCCCACTTGACTTAGCTCGTCGGATGAAATGTTTGAAGTCCTCTTTTGGGCGTTAGGATGTAGGTACAAGATTTGTTGGGGAAAGCGAAATAAGTATTCTATTATACGAAGATGACGTAATACAGTTTGTCTTTCTCAAGTCCCATAATATTGTGTTTATATCAATTGTGAGTGATCTCAAAAATATTGTGTGAAAGTGTTTTCATATAAGGTATTATAAAAAACTAGCTGCGCCCCGCGGTTTTACCCGCATAAGTTTCGATACCGTGGGAATATCGGGATAAAAAGTATTCTATGTGTTAATCCTGGTTATAAACTATCTGTGTGCCAAATTTCATCCAAATTTGTTCAGTAGTTTTGGCGTGAAAAAGTAACAAACACCCATCCATCCATACTTTCGCGTTTATAATATTAATAGTAGGAAATAGGATACTGCTGAAATAATAATAATAATAATAAATTTTATTGACATAAAAAGGTTACATCAAAATAGTATGAATCCCCTGGCCCCTAAACTAGTGTTAACTGTATCTTAAGGACCAAGGACTGCTGAAATGTTGGTGCAATTCTGCCTACCCTTTCATCGAATACAAGCGAGGCATCATGTTGTGATATCTGTCAACTTCAAACTAACGGCTCGCGCACGCAAGGGCGTAGCACCCCGCATTGCAAGATTGCAACGCATTACAAAAATCCTCCGCATCACTACTAGTACATTTTGTATGAACTATCGCACACTGCAGAGCAGCTTGATTGCACTGGGCTGGATACAATTCAAATTCAAATTTGATTCTGTCTGAAACAATTACTACGTTGCTGTGCGGTCCGACTTTGGCGTTAAACTTTACTGTTTTAAGTATAACCTTGCCAGAATCATTATCTGCCTAGTCTTTCCCAACTATGTTGGGGTCGACTTCCAGTCTAACTGGATGCAGCTGAATACCAGTATTTTACATGGAGCGATTGCCTATTTGACCTCCACAACCCGCAGTTACTGGGTAATACGATAAAACCTTGTCAGAGTACGACACAGTATTTTTATCTCACTAAGCGACGGGTGTTTTACATAGGTATGGTAAGCAAGTGTCCAAATATGCTATGAATGTGTGCGTCAAAACCAGTAGCGACATCACATAACACACACACGCACATACACAAATAAACTTTCGACTTTGCCACGGACAGTACCAAAAGCTCCTGCACACACATTCACAGCGTGTACGTACACGTCTTGGGGGTTTATTTAGAAACGTTGCTTAAATTAAGTAGGTAATGATTAGCGACTGTTTAACCATACATATTGACTTTTAAACGTTCCTTATACCTTTTTTTTTTGAGGATGGGAAATCATCAAATAACCCCTCCCCCTCTGGGTGGAGCGGAAGGGAGTGTCAGACTCTTACTGACTAAAACCCACCCGTGCTCCTTCCATAGCCCTTTATATTCCAGGGCAACGGTAAGCCTTTCGGACGATCCCGCTACTGTTTCTTATACCTTAAGTAATGTTGAGTGATGTTTACTGAGGGGCAATTCTCGTAATATTAATTAACGTTCACAGTCTGATCTCAGTCTCAATCTGTAAAAAATACCTCCAATTTCCGTACATTTTTGACAAGTTTTTGACATTAATTGTTCCTGAGATGAGATAGCGACTAGATTTTGAACGTTTTAAATTACGTGAATAGACCTTCCGACTTTGATACCACTAAAGTCGGTGCGACCTATTGTACTGTAAGGTCTGCAAAAAAAAAAAAAACATTTCATTATTCCCTAGCTCATAATATTTACGTAGTTATATGTGATATGCTATTCTAATATGTTTCTTTGTCGGCCGACCGAAGACTAGACGCATAAATCTTTCTAGAACGTCTATCAATTATTTATATTGTGTGAGACCGTAGAATATTCTATGCTACATATAAGATTTGTATGTGGTGCCTTCACGTTTATTTTGAGCTAGTTTTTACCCGCGACATCATCCACGTGAATTTTCTGTTCCCTTGACACACCCCGTTCACCGCATCGAGATGCTAGATCTTAATGTATGTTACTAGCTGCGTCTTCGGTTTCACCCGCATAAGTTGTCGCTTAGCGTTCTTAGCGTGATGTTAAATAACCTATAGCCTTCCTCGAGTATTGGGCTATCAAATGACATTTTTTTTTTTTTAATATGGATGGTAGTTCCAGATATTAGCGCGTTAAAACAAACAAATTCTTCTGCTTTATTGTTAGTATAGATGTATGGAAGAATTGCCTTCGTTATAAATATACAGTCAAGTTTATACTGTGTGATTGTTTGTATTACATTGTGTAGGTATTCCATTGATGTAGTTGCTGAGCTATTTAGTACTTTATTATCAACAATCGTTTTGGAACAGGGTTTGGTGATGGATAGGAACATCATCAACCTATAGCAATCCACTGTTGGATTGCTACCAACCACCCTGCGAAGATCGTCGCTCCACCTAACCTAACGTTTGCCGATTCGCGGTCTCCACTCTATGAAATGAAATTAGTGTTTATGGGCTGTTGTTGCTAGCCGTACCTACGACACATGACATAGGTATATTTTTTATTATATATTTTAAATTTAACATGACAGTGTAGCGGTATCTACAACGCCACATGCGAACTAAACGTCATACTGACGTCACACAAAATCCTGCAACGCGAAAGCAGAGATTACCACGCATTACTAGCATATATACAACAGCCCGACATGATTCATCGGGCAGTTGCCCGCCAGACACAACACCCGTCTGGTCGGAGGATCCTCCCTGTTCTATGGAGGATGAGTGAACTTTACACCCTGTTCCTCGTACCTCTATAATAGCTTAATTTATGTATTTGGGGGGGGGGGGGGGGCTATATCCAGCAGTGGACGTCTTTCGGCTAAAATGATGATGATGATGCATTATTTTAGGCTGCTGCTGTGTCATATTATAACCTACTCTCCAATTATTATTTTTTTCTAAGAAATGTGCCTTACAATCATCCTATAAGTAGCACCCAAGAATTGAGCTAGCTGTTTGCTACTCCATAACTTCCACAAGAGTTCTTCGAATCGTTTGGCGAAAGATTTATATAGATTGAACTTCATGCAGGCTGAAAATATCTTCATGTGTTTTTGGTAAGATAAAGTTCTTGATTATTTGTGTAGAATTATTTTGTTAATTGTTTTACTACATTTTATAGGCCACAAGCTTTCAAAGATTTCCCTTCAGCTAAAATAGCAAGCTCTCTCTCTTTTTTATAATATCAAAAAGTAAAGATTACACTATCCAAACGTAATAAGAATTCATTCAGAAAATTAAAATTTCCTTTCCAAAAATTGTTCCCTGGCTTCTAGAAGAAACCGTACAAAAGGCAACACAGCATGTTATTCCCAAAGCGCCTATCACCTCGATCTATCTAGTTCCACGTTACGACAGTACTGTTACAGAGGCAGACAAACAACATACATAAGATAACCTTACGCCAAAGCTTTGTTTTCCGTATTCTTGCAACACCGGAAAAAAACTTCACTGTGTATATTTATTCGTATTGGGTAAACAAATATACAGGTAGTTTTTTTTTTTTTTTAATCAATAATGTTTGGGTACAAAGTTTGGACCTGGAGAGGTTCTTTGTATTAATCATTATGATCATCTTTTACTATAGGACCCACAGGGCTTGAAGTCGTGCAAAAAATCTGGTGCTCCATACATTTACTTTAGTTTACCTGGACAAAATGTAGGGAACAGATGATTTATGTTACGTACACCTCGTTCAGTAGAAATGAAGAACTTAACATAATATACTTACAACACACACACACACACTTAACATACGTTGCAAGTACCTACATATATACTTTATATTTTCTTAATTCTTCTTTAATATATATTTTTTTTATATTCGGCACTACTGTCATAATTTTTAATCTAATCAAAACATACCTAACGAAAAAACCCGAGATGCGAGGTCACGAAGTTATCATCCATCAATAGTCAAGATGTCTAAGGTTAACCACGAAGGCGAAGCTGACAGAAGGTCATGTCTTATCGCTTATAACCTCAATCAATCTGCCCAGCCTTCTCCCAACTATGTCAGGGTCAGCTTCCAGTCCAACCAGACGACAGTATTTTACACGGAGCGACTGCCTATCTGACGTCCACAATCCAGTTGCTGGGTAACAAAGTAAGGTTGGCAAGACTTTTGGGCTTCTGACTACGGGTAACGACTGTCAAAGATCTACGAATCCGGCCGGGAACAAAGGCTTAACGTGCGTTTTGAAGCACGGAGGGACTCGATATGTATGTAGGTATTGCTTGGTCACCCATCCACCAACCGACCGCAGCAAGTGTTGCTTAACCTTCGATAGACCCGTGTGGCAGTTATTTATACTTGTGTAGTGAAAACAGGAAACTGGTTCATGTTTTCGAATACACCATGTACAGTTCGGTTCATATAGGTCGCAGGTGCCGCGGGGTCACACTGCGGTTTCACCACAGACTCAGTTTATTAATAATTTCATGAAATATGTTCACGAGTGTGTCGCAGGTTGCGACGGTTAAGAACGGCAAAGGCATATATTATAATCATCTCGGGTTAATAAGATAATTATTGGAAATAATTCACTTTGACATGAAAAACTTCTGTCAGCCAGCGGAGCTGACTGCTGAATCTTTGGACTTAATAAATCAGAATTAAAGAAAAAAGGTTTGCCTCTTAAATTAGTATACAGAGTGGCTGGGACATCAACGCGTAAGACAGTGCTAAGTACTTACTTCTGATTTTTTTTTTTGGAACGAAGTTCCTTATCGAGCGTTGCGAAAGGGGGCTAGACGGAAAAAATTAAGACCACAAGTTGGAACGACACTTTTTGCTATAGTTGTAAGCCGTGCGGCGTGCGCGTGTTTCTCTGTCTGTCTCTCTCTCTTATAGAAAGCAAGCCAGTTATACTTCGTTCCATCCAGGTGTCCCTTGATACCTCTCAAGTTATTTTATTAATCTCTTTTACATCTGACGTTTAAAGAGGGAGGGGTTCCTATTTCGATGCAGCGTTTCTTATTAGAAGGCTGGTTTAATCAGGGCGATTGTTAGCTTATTCTTGTTTCATGAAAATTGTTCAGCCATTTTAAAAATAATCATCTCTTTTCTGTTTGGGGCTCTGCGGTTTCACCTGCATAAATTTCGATATCGTTGGAATATTGGAATAAAAAGCATCTTATGTGTTAAGTTATAAACTATCTGTGTGCTAAATTTCATTCAAATCCGTGCCGTCGTTTTTGCTCAAAAGAGTAACAAACTTTCGCGTTTATAATATTAGTAGGATATTAAATAGTGTGGTCAGGGTTGGCCTTCAGATTTAAAAGTTGAGTACAAGGTTTAAACGGTCCAAAAAATATTGGTTAATTTTTATCCAGGTTGGCGAGAAAGTTTATCTAGTTAGAAGCTAAAACGATTTGATTTAATGGAAAGCACAAAACTATTTTCAAAAATAACAAAAAACAACTTTTCTAAGGAGTTTTGTCAGTTAAGTACAAGGCCTTGCGCATACTTTTCTAGTCGTACAATGGACATTGACCCTAGTAACTTTCCTGAGTCGTCAGCCTATCTGGCTTGTATCCAACATTATGTTTGCCTTGAAATCGCAAGCTTTTATCTAATTTGATATGACAGTAAGCTAAGTAAGTTTTAGTTCTGTTATATTTTTACAAGCTTTTATTTAACTTGCGATGTATGTGTGTATGTATGTAACTATGTTTGTTCGGGTGGACTCTTGCAACTCAATTTTGATAGATAGCACATATCTTCAACCGATTGAGCTGAAATTTTGCATGCACGTGTAAATTGGATGACAATCCAAAATTTTTATGACATGGAGCTGATCTGATGATGGAACCGGAAGGTGGCCATAGGAACTCGATAGCTAAACGAACAACCCCATCGAGTTTGGAGTCGTTTGATCCGTCTTGACGAGAACTTTGGTGCTAGAGTAACCAGGGTCTGATGATGGAGCTGGAAGATGGCCATAGGAACTGGGTAATTAAACGACACAACCCCATCGAGTTTGGGCTCGTATAATTCATCATGACGAGTACTTTGGTGCTAGATGGTAACCAGGGACTAAAGATGAACAGGTAGCTTAAGTGCAGTAAATGCGTATAACGGAAAAACTCTGCTACGCGTTACGAACTACGCCGTAGTCAATCTCGCATCAAAAATACTAAAAAGTTAAAAATAAAATTAAAAGAAAAAAAAACTTTTTATAAACAAGCTAAATACCGGTACTCAGCTGCATCCGATTAGACTGAAAGCTGACCTCGACATAGTTGGGAAAAGAGCAGGCAGATGATGTAGATGAATGAGTTTCCTATTCTTTGGTTCAGCTCTCCAACTATCAGGATAATAAAATAAAAAGTGTAGAGTTGGAAGGGGCAATTAACAGACATTCTGAACCCTACCATTCTTATCTAGTATAGTGGTCGTTTGTCTAAAGTGTAGGGAGTCTAAAATAAAGCATGTGTTCGTGTGAAGAGATTTATTGCAAGTCTTGAAAACATTGGGAAGATAAAATGTTAGTTCTTAATGGTGGTAAACAATGTTAAGTTTAAGATGGTGGAGTTTTATAAAGTTTAAAATTAGAGAACACTAGTTGGTAGTTGGAGAGTAAAATGGATGGATGGATGGATGGTGGATTATATTCAAACGCAATGTGAATTGTTACTGAATAAATTGAATTGACAAGATTGGTTTGCAAGCATTTTAGAAATTATTTTTGGGAATTGATGCAGAACAGACTGTTCCTTTTTATAAGTACACTAGCTGCGCCCCGCGGTTTCACCCGCATAAGTTTCGATCCCATGGGAACTATCTTTGGCCAATGCCACAGCTAAACGTGGTCAATTAGTTTCCTGTCTTCCTCATTTTAGGAAAAAAGACGTGAAGATATGTATGGTATTTATAATGTATTTCCTTTACGTCTATAATGCAAAATAAGATTATTAATAAAATGTCACGGAAAGCAGTAGGCGTTTCGAACCGACATACTGTCGAACTAATGAGCAATCGCTGTAGGGTGTTTCGCACAAACGTTACATCGCACTAATAAAGCATCGATGTAATAAAACATCGTACACACGGCTACACGTCAAGCTATACAAAACCAGTTTGTCTTGGCCTCACTTTGTATGATATTTTCTCACAATGAACGGTCAGCCAATACTGGTTTTGCATAGCTTGATGTGTAGCCGTGTGTACAACTGAATTATCGAGATACCTACCGTGTTCGATATAATAAAAATCGAATTAACAACTTTCGAATACACGTAGGGAACCCGCCCAGTGCTACATCGTTCGCGTGGTGTCGCACGTTTTGGTTCTAGGACATGCCGGTTTCCTCACGATGTTTTTCTTCACCGTTTGGAGAGCACTGGTGATGAAACAATTTACACAAAGTAAAGCGCCTGTCAGGGTTCGAACCTAGGACTTACACCTTGTAAGTCAGGGTCTTCACCACTGGACTACCACTGCTCTTTTCTATGAAAAAACAGAATTATTTTTTTGATAACCGACGAAAAATTTCTAGGGGTTCTGGAAACATTTAAGATGAGTTCATGGTTTCAGCTTGCGCGTCACTGTTCCTTCCACCATGAATAATAATTTTTAACATTACCCGCGCAACCATCAAAAATTCAAGAGGTATTCTTTAATAAAAGAAAATCTCATGAGGGGTCCTCGGGCATTAATTTAAGGACGAGAAAACAGACTGAGATGAATTACGGACGACGTCTGACTAAGTAATGAGATGGATGGCAAAAGTAGACCAAAACTGTACAAGAATAACTCGAGGGAATCAACGTTTGAACATGAAATATAAATTACTCTGTGTGTTTTTTATATCATTACTCAAAATTTTAGGGAATGGCGCTGTCCGTTTTTTGGTCCTTCAGACCAAAACTTTGAAAGTCGTGATATAATTATTAATCAAACCATCATGTGTCACAGAGCACTGAGGCCATCTTTCATAATATTTCACATTTACACTATGTGAACTTACGGTACTACCTACAAAGTAAAAAATCAGGTAAACATCAATTTGAATGTCTGACATTTCACCCACACGTTTGCTTTGTATTATTTGAAAAGTGAGATTATCCAATTAGGTATTTTCTCTCAAATCGGCATTATAATATTGTAAATTGAGAACGAGGAAGACTGTCCCAACGTAATACAGTTTATAACTAGTACGGGGACCAGGGTGAATCGGTTTCGTAACAAACTAAATTTATTCTTGTGTCACTGAGTTACTAGTTGGGTATCTAATCTTTAGATTCATAGAAAATGTTGTAACGTTATTATTCTGTTGGCAAAATAAAGATTATGATTATTTGCGCTGTGTGAAATGTCCAGGGATATTATTATTATTATTATTTGACGTTATAAAAAAACGATATGTAATATCGGTAATAATTCCTTGGTCCTTGTAGTCTGTTATACTTGTCTACCATGACGTTTTACTTTTCTTTATAAAAAAAAAAAACTCAATCGTCACACGTAAATCGCTATTAGGTATTATAAAGCGTTTATTTTTATCCAAAGAATTTTATATAATCAGGGATGTTTAGAAAATTGACTACCTACCAACTTAAATTACCCGTATATTCAAATCACAAATGTCATTCTTAAAACGTTGTGTGAAATGGCTATAACCCGGCAAATTTATGTAATGTATTAATAATTTGTTTAACAATTAAGTTGCCTGACTATACAAATATGAAAGTTTTCTGAGTAAAGCAAAAAGACACCGTAATACCGTCACCACAAAGACCATTTTGACTTTTGTATACGGACGCCTAACAAGATAATGCAGCTGCAAGTTCCAGTACAATGCGCAATAGAACCGACTTGTAAATGCCATCTGTACGTGCACTCCATGCATACGGCTTATGAACAATGCGACTGCCACCATGTAGCCTATCATAATAGCAACTTGTCTTGCTGATGCGTCTACGTGATTTAGTTTCCTAACAGAACCATCTTTAGTAACGAAAGTGTCTTGTGTCTTGTATTCATGGAAGAGTACAATTTTCCACATACACTTTTCATCATTATTATTCTCTGGCCCCTGTAGCGGTACCTACAACCTACAACGCCACACGTGAACTATGCCTCATACTGACGTCACGCAAAATCCTGCATCGCGCAAACAGTTACAGTTTACCGCGCAATAAGCATATATACAACAGCCCGATATGATTCATCGGGCAGTTGCCCGCCAGACACAACACCTGTCTGGTCGGAGGATCCTCCCTTTTCTATGGAGGATGAGTGAACTGTACACCCTGTTCCTTATACGTTTATACCCCTATACCATCGTTTCGTATTTCTGCAACGACTTTCAACAGGATTAACATAAGTTTTTCGGTAGCTTATGTCAATCCAATACATTTTTGACTTTTCCATCATCTTAATCGCTGATACTGGGCCCGCGTGGGGGATTATGACCTACTCCCTCTCATCGAGAGGAGGCCTGTGTCCCAGCAGTGGGAACATTATAGACTATGTTATGTTCCGTTGTGTTAATTGCTGATAGAATATCACTTTGTAGGCTCTCTGATTAGGGGGCTTATGGCTAAGTAATAACAGCTACACGGGTCGATCGATCAGGTTAAGCTACGCTTGCCGCGGTTGGTCCGTGGATGGGTAACCATCTTCACATACCAAGACCCCTCCGAGCCTCGGAAAGTACGTTAAGCCTATGGTCTCGGCTATCATTCGTGGATCTTTGACAGTCGTTACGAGTCGTCAGTAGCCCGAAAGTCTGACAACCAGTTTTACCTAGGGGTATTACCCAGTAACTGGGTTATGGAGGTCAGAGGCAGTCGCTCCATGTAAAATACTGGTAACTAGTAACTTTACCGTTATTTAAAAAATCCTGTGAATCCTATGTCTAGGTATTTTAAATCTATCTATTTGACGCATTTGCTATACGGCACACATTAGCCAATAAATTCATTAAATTGATTGATATAAAACTTATTGTATACGCCCCAAAAGTTATAAAGGGGCCCCTTACTCTTCATGTCCTAATGGGCTTCCGAATTTCTTTGCTCTGATTGCAATAGAATAAAGATATCTTTATTCTATAATCTGAGGCAAAAGGTATATATTTTTTGTATCGCGTGCGCCATCATCAAAACAAATGATGGGAACTTTTCTATTAAGGTAAATTTGTGAAAATGGAACAAAACTTAGTTGTAACGCAGCTTTCAGCAAGAAATTTGACAGATTGTACTAGCTTGATGTGCTGGCGTCTGTACATACGCACGTCAAGCTACTGTCTATTTCTTTAATCTGTCAAATTTCTTTAATAGATTTTCAACTTTATCGCTAAAGCATTAAGGTTCAAGGTTGATTGGGAAAATTTGACAGTTTCTGGTAGCTTGACCTGCTGGCGTCTGTACTCAACTTATCTCCCTGTATTAGTTCAGATAATCTGCCTGTCTAGCTGAAAGTTGCGTTACAACTAAGTTTTGTTCCATTTTCACAAATTGACCGTTATAGAAAAGTTCCGATCATTTGTTTTGATAATGACGCGACACAAAAAATATATACCTATTGCCTCAGTTTATAGAATAAAGATATCTATATAAATCTTACTAATATTTGGAAAACATAAAAATTTTAATTAAAAAATCGAACGGTCTACATACTCGTGTAATATAAATTCTTAAAAACTCAATCAAATCATCGATCAGTCAATTCTGATTCAAATCAGCGTCAATATGGCACTTATTTTTATATCGAAATAATTTATTTTCGATTGCGTCAACGTCGAAAAGAAAAGCATAATGCTTTTCATTTCATTAGCTCGAAAACGATCCATTTTGCTTAACTTTTATTGTTGTGGATTGGTAAAAAGAGACCATTTTGACGTTCAAAAGTGTCTTTTATGTGTTAATTTGAAAATGACTTTTTTTTTTGAGGATGGTAAATCATCAAATGCCCCTTCCCGCTCTGGGTGGAGCGGAAGGGAGTGTCAGACTCTTATTGACTAAAACCCACCCATGTTCCTTCCTTAGCCCTTTATGTTCCAGGGCAGCGGTAACCCTTTCGGACGATCCCGCTACCCTGGCACGCTTCGGCCCTATCGGGCCCCGTCATTCTGGCTGACATCTCTTTGAAGCGCGCGTGGAACACGTACGCGCCGTCCGGCACGGGCCTGGTCCTGATCGGCCGGTGAGCTACCCATTACTCTCCGCCCGCAGGCCCGCGCCTACGGTGGCCGGGAGTCGTCACGCGGCTCCCGACGCCCGGAGCGTCTCCCGCGGCGGCTGAGGCGTGAGGTGCGCAAGGTGCGTTCCCTCGCCCACCCCGCCACCTCCTTCGGTAGCATGACTGCTTCGCAGAAGGAGGTGACTGCCTCCCACTCCCTCTCGCCCCGGACCATGGCTTGAACCAGGGCCGGCCGCGAGAGGTCGCCGCCGTTGCCGATCGCCTCTACGAGGATATGGCGGTGCTCTGCCCAAGCGGGGCAGACCTCCACCGTATGCTCCACCGTGTCCTATGGGCGATCCTAGCAGTGATGACACCCGGGCGTCTCCTCCCGCCTGATGATGTGCAGGAACTTCCCGAAACATCCGTGTCCGGAAACAATGACTTGAATTTGACTTTAATACCCACGTCTTGATCTCAGAATCCTTGAAAGTTTATTAGTAGTTTCTACATTACAAAGTAAGATTTAGTAGAAGATGTGACAAATTAAGTAACAAGATGTTAATTAAATTAATGCTGCTCAACTTAACGGCATTGAAACTTAATAGAGAACTAACACGACAAAGTAACCCTTTTAAGGCGTATTTTAAGGAGCGAGCTAATAAAATGTTGCCTACATTTCAGTTATTTTTTAAATAAAATTATAAAAAATTTACTAAACGTTAGTTTAGGGTTGAGATGGATCAAAGGACAATGCTTAAAGGTTAGTCTTAGTATAGTTACAGTCGGTAGCAATGTTTAACTAATACAATAAAAAAACCTGCAAAAGTATATAGACGACTTGCTCTGGCCCGCGGTTTCGCTCGCGTGAATGTCAAATGATCCCACGGGAACGCACTAACTGGATAGGATATCCTATTTCCTAATCCATGGTCTATCCGTGCGCCAAATTTCATCCAAATCCGTTCAACCGTGAGAAGGTAACAGACAGAGTTACTTTCGCATTTATAATATTTATGTACTCATCATACAATTGTTCCCACTGCTGGGACACAGGCCTCCTCTCTTCGAGAGGGAGTGGGCTATAATCTACCACGTGGGCCCAGTGCGGGTTGGTAGATGTCACGTCTTCGAATTTTTGGTTCTAGGACATGACGGTTTCCTCACGATGTTTTTCTTAACCGTTTGGAGAGCAGACACAAAGTAAAGCGCCTGTCTGGATTCAGACCCACGACACACGACTCATAAACCGCGGCCGTTACGACTGGCCACCACTGCTCTCCATTAATATACTGTCAGTCTTAAAAACCAACTGCCAAAAATGCGGTCGTATCACCAGCCGATCGATTCTGTAAAAATCTCACCGTGAAAAGTTAGGTGAAGTGAGCTTAGAGTGAGCTGTCAATAGTGTCAATTAGCCTAGCCTATTAGCCCTAGCATTAGTTGAAATGACAGCTCACTCCACGCTCACTTCACCTGAGTTTTCACGGTGAGATGGTTACAGAATCGCACTGCTGATGCTGGTATCATAATATAAAGCTCATTTTTCAAAAAAATTCTTCATAACTTGATTTTTGTACGAAATACATTATCCGTCTCATAATAGTGAAAATATAGGCATGTCGGCTTAACACGCTTTTCCTTATGGCAAATACATGCGATGTAGGATGGATATGAATGTGTTATTTCCTTCGGTACAATAATAAAGTGATGTCCATAACCGTTGAAGGCTCGTTTTGATATAACCAATATTAATAATAGTTTCTATGGTTATAACCCTTCTGTAATGCTGTTATTTTTATATACATAAGTAACATTTCCGGTTGCCATTGTTTGTTCGAAATGTAATAACCGAGCTTATCGTTAAAAGAAAGTGAATAATTATTTACGAAAACGATTTCAGAAGTCATATTAGGACCAAAATGCTGTGATTTGATAAGGTAAAATCTACGTTATCAAAGGACAGCATTTTTGTCTACTATTTATTGTCTACCATACCTATGTGGTACACAAAAATTAAAAGGTCATCATAGTTGTTATTATTGACATTAGGTACCTACTTGCTGCCAGGCCTGCAAGCCTGCCAGGGTAGCGGGAACATCCGAAAGGGTTACCGCTGCCCTGGAACATAAAGGGCTAAGGAAGGAACACGGGTGGGTTTTAGTCAGTAAGAGTCTGACACTCCCTTCTGCTCCACCCAGAGCGGGAGGAGTCATTTGATGATTTCCCATACTGAAAAAAAAAAAAAAAAAAAAGTTACCTACTTGCTACGGTAAAGCCCGCGACTTCGTTCGCGTGTTTTAATATAATTCCTCGTTTTGGCACTCCAAACTCGTACAATGAAAGAATGATTGTAATCCAGATTATATAAACATAACATCACACCTGTAACACTCGAAGGGTTAGGCAGGGGTATACACAGCATGGCGCTTTAATGGCGACATTAATTTAACACGCATACGGTTTTGCGTTTTCGTTTGTCGGGCATATGTACTTTAATTTCATTAAACGCACATTTTATAAAATTATAAACGCATTTATTATTTTCTAAAATAGCATCTTGGAGCAACCTGACTTATAGGCACATAACAGGAGTTATTTGCCGGGTCACGGATCATAACATCGCATCAATGAAATTAAAACGAATATCGTGCGAAGAGTAGGCGAATTGAAGGAAAGAGAGAGCCATATGTTGTTATATTTTATATGATTACTGGCCAGTAGCCCTACTCGTGTGTTAAATTAATGTCGCCATTGATTGTAGCGGCACGTTGTATAGTACTTACACCCAAATTTCACTATGAAACATATCATCATCATCATCATCAGTCTATAGCAGTTCACTGCTGGACATAGGCCTCTCCTATTACACGCCATTCAACTCGATTTTTGGCAACTCTTATCTGGATAAGAGTCAGGTGGCTGCTACCAGAAGGCCAATTCTCGTAATTTAAAACGTTTAAAATCTAGTCGCAGTCTCATCTCAGCTCTCGAATCTCGACAAAAGAATGTCAAAAACTTGTCAAAATGTAGGTAAATTAGAGGTATTTTTGACAGACTGAGATCAAACTGTAAACGTTCTTAAAATTCCGAGAATGGCCCCTCCGTCATCCTGCGAAGATCGTCGCTCGACATAGCCTGAGGGCGTCCCACCTTACGTTTACCGATTCGCGGTATCCATTCATGAAACATATAAATAAACAATTTTACCTCTGTATGATATTAATTTAGAAATAAAAGCCATGTCCAACAGTGGACTGCGAATGCCATCAGAAACGGTTAAAGGCGGTGATTCTCATGTAGCCTTTGAAGCACACATGAATCACTTTTATCAGTAGCCGCATTTATTTTCTAGCCCATCAGCAAAATAAATCGTTCGTCGTTCTTCAACTTCTGCTAATCCTTAATTCGTCTTCATGGAATCAGAAACAGCTCAAACATAATGGACAAATTGGTAAACCAAACCCAGCCATTACCGCGGCTCGTTGGCACAATTCAAAGCGCATTAATCAGGTTGGCACTACATCAGTATAATCTCGTCTGGAACGTTGGGTACTGCGATGCTGCGGTGTCCTATATCTGCGAACGAAGTACATATTGTGGGCTAATGACTTTAGTGTGTATTCGAGTGAACATATCGACAGGTAATGGATTTGTGTGATCTGGGAACGAATCCTGCGGAGTACCTAACTGCGTAATACACTTACAACGGCAATGCCGTCATTTTGACTATTGAACAAAATTCATTACGACATTTACGTTGTCGAGCAGACGAGTTTTTCAAACATATTCAATTCATTTATTTCAGACAATGTCCATGGTAAAGCATTAAAATAAATCAAGTAACAAAAATTAGGCAAAGACATGACAATAACATAATTAAAAATAATCCACTTTACACATAATCAACTACAAAATTAGACATACACAATATAAACACACACACAATGTCAAATAATACGAGGAGAGGCGCTAACATGAAGCTGCATCCACCTCTGTATCAGGGACCGGTCTCACCGCTCGGACAACACCCTCAGGAGACTGTTCGAGCTGCTTTGTAGGCGATATAATAATGAAGCGCTCCGTTTCCTTATGATTGCGAAAAAATCATCCGCCCGCGCCTCAGCAAACATTGTCGAAGCACTACAAAACCACGGAAGCCCTAACGGCTTGCGGGCGGAGAGTAATGGGTAACTCTCCGTCCGATCAGGACCAGCCGGTCGATTCTGTAAAAATCTCACCGTGAAAACTCAAGTGAAGTGAGCTTGATGTGAGTTGTCAGTAGTGTCAATCCCTAGCATTATTTGGAATGACAGCTCACTCCACGCTCACTTCACCTAAGTTTTCACGGTGAGATGGTTACAGAATCGCACTGCAGGCCCGTGCCGGACGGCGTGTACGTGTTCCACGCGCGCCTCAAAGAGATGTCAGCAAGATTGACGGGGCCCGATAGGGCCGAAGCCTGCCAGGGTAGCGGGAACATCCGAAAGGGTTACCGCTGCCCTGGAACGTAAAGGGCTAAGGAAGGAACACGGGTGGGTTTTAGTCAGTAAGAGTCTGACACTCCCTCCTGCTCCACCCAGAGCGGGAGGAGTCATTTGATGATTTCCTGTACTCAAAAAAAAAAGCCCAAACAGTATCCTGAAAATATGAAGCAATATAATAATAATATAATATAATAATATAATATCCCGGGACATTTCACACAGCGTCATCTAGTCCCAAGCTAAGCAACCTAATGCTTGTGTTATGGTAACAAGATGGCTGATAAACTACTTATATACATTTTTTTTTTGGTAAATACATACTTATTATAGATAGAAAAACACCCAGACTCGGAACAAATACATGTAGGTCATACAAATATTTGTTCCGTGCGGGAATCGAACCCGCGACACAATGAAAAACAATGCCAGCAATGAATAAACAATATCCTTCAAAATCATTCGGATTGTGATTGAAAGTTTGTTACGCTATTACGTTGCTTGTCTTGTCATAAATGCTACTTTTGTATGTCTATTGTGGTTGTTCTTCTTTCATTTTACTTCAGTGGAGAGTTACTGACAACCTCGTGGATATCTTAGTTGCTTTCAAAGTATAGTCTTTATAGCATGAAACTTTTTTCCTTATATCTATCTTACATTTGGCTAAGATCGCCTTCATTGGCTTATGTAAGTTGATTGGTAGCTTTTTAGATGATTTACAAAAGCAAGGGAATGCAGTATCATTCTTTCAAATGTAATAGCAAATAACTTTATTTGAGTTTCAATTCATCACCACGATTTTCAATTAAATTCAAAGTTTATTTTATACTAACGAAGAAGAGACCTTAGAATACTAATTTTGTTGAAACTTTAAATTTTTATTGAAAAAAAATATCTTCTCTTAATTTTAAATCATGTCCATCTCCTAAATACTCTAGCACGTACTATTTGTTAAGCACAGACTAAGAAAATTAATGACATAAGGTCACAGTACGTTTAATTTTCAGATAAATATCGCCCGGGCCTTACACGATGAAATATTCATGAAGACAATGTAATTTGTTACCGATATTGCTGCCTGTATGTGGCTCAGGCCGTAATTTCACTCCGAACGTACAACGGCGACAAGCAAATGAGTTTTTTAAATAAACCAGACATGTCTGGCGTTGCTCGTATCAAGAGATCATGTTTACACAAACAAAGCCTTAGGCTTACAGGCCTTTTTTTTTCTTTCAATTGTCTTAAAGAAAAAAAAACCTAAATTAGGACGCCCTCAAGCTAGGACGAGTGACGATCTTGCAAGGTAAGGCAAGCAGCTTTATGAGAGTTGCCGAGGATCGAGCTGAATGGCGTGCAATTGGAGAGGCCTTCGTCCAGCAGTGGACTGCTGTAGGCTGATGATGATTATACAGAAATGTTTCCTTTTGATTCACTACTCAGGCAAGTAAGGAAAGTAACCCACACTTACACGACGGCACGGTTGGCGCAGTGGTTAAGCGATTGACTGCTGCGCTGCGTGTCGCGGGTTCGATTCCCGCACGGAACAAATATTTGTATGACCTACATGTATTTGTTCCGAGTCTGGGTGTTTTTCTATCTATAATATGTATGTATTTACAAAAAAAAAAATATAAGTAGTTTATCAGCCATCTTGTTACCATAAAACAAGCATTAGGTTGCTTAGCTTGGGACTAGATGGCGCTGTGTGAAATTTCCAGGGATATTATTATTACTACTTAACAAAGAGGTCATATAATTGAGAAACAAATAAGTAGGTACTACCTAAGTAGAAAATTGATTTAGAACTGGTATGAAATTCTATTGAGTACGACTCAAAGGATTTGATTTTTGTTGTGCTTGATATTGACAACATAAATTAAACAATCAAAAGTAATGACAAATGAAATCCCCAGCACAAACTTCCGTCAGAAGGTTGGTCGCTTAATCTGTTTAACGGAATCGATTTTGAAACGAAACTTGTTTACACAAGTCAGATTCAGCTATTCATATTTTTTTACCGAAAACCGCTCAGTAACTCAATACTGAACTGTGGAAAAATACCAATAAAATTGAAACTGGGGGAAAAGCCTACGTACGAGCTACATTTGAAAGCTAGCTGGTTCCATTCAATGTTTTATTAAAATAGAAACTGTTGAAATAGCTGAAGCTGAATACACAAATAAGCTGAAATTGTGCACTGACTGGACAGGTCCTCTCAATCTGTGTGGTTCTTTCCTCAAAAGACCATCTCAGACGTCGATCTACATCTTCATATGATCTGACCAAGATCTCTGGATTTTAAAGACACTGTGACCTCTGAGTTTGTTTCGGCCTTTCTTCTCAGACTAGTCAGAAAGGAAACGCCGACCTCATCTAGTTCTTAAAATATGATTGACGTGTAAAAGTGTTTGTACAACCCTACTTACAAAATAAAATCATTTATCATTTACATAAAACGGAATGTCAAAATATTGCTGTGTTGCTGGTGAGTCTGTTACGATACTGCTTCCCAGTTAAAGCACTAAGAAGTGGTGAAGGGCGTTTTAGGGACTATCATATGTAAATATCAGTTTTAACATTCAAAAAGTGTTGATTCTCAGCTTAATTAGTATAAAATACTTTCAATTTGGATTACAGTTTTAAAATGAAAAATAGTAAAATAAAAACATCCATTTCCAATTCATTTCAGACCATTTTCAACCAAATATAAAAATATATTGTAATGAAAAAAAATCCAGATAAAATTTATGATCGTTATTTTTGGTGATTAATCATTTTATTATTATCAACACAAAAATGATAAATGGCCCGTTAAAAAACATCTTGGTTGTAGTTGACAATAAAAAGTAGAAGTAAAATGATATAATTACGAGTTCTAATGTTAGAATCACTTAAGACCTTAAAAAATAAAACCAAATAATCATTCAAAACTCATAAATATATGTATCTACCTACTAAACATAATATTATAGATGATGGAATTGATTTAGTTTGCCTGAAACACGAATGTGTGAACATCAATCGTGAGCTTGATCAAGTAGAACTCAATCAATAGCCGCTATCATGAGGTGACGTGGTTCTAAGTGGAATCTAGGTAGGAACAGAATTACTGTTATATAGGGTATGTTCTTGTTCATGCTTTCCTACCTACATGATACCAGAAGGCCAATTCACGTAATTTAAAACTTTAAAAATCTAGTCGCGGTCTCATTTTAGCGACAATCAAATTTGTCAAAATGTAGGGAAATTAGAGATATTTTTGACAGAATTGCCCCTCTGATACTTTGTCAATCAGAACGCAGATTTGCTTATGTTACTAACGACTAAAGACCCCCTCCGTGCCTCGGAAAGCACGTTAAGCCGTTGGTCCCGGCTGTCATTCGTGGATCTTTGACAGTCGTTACGGGTAGTCAGAAGCCCGAAAGTCTGACAACCAGTCTTACCAAGGGGTATCGTATTACCCAGTAACTGGGTTGTGGAGGTCAGATAGGCAGTCGCTCCATGTAAAATACTGGTATTCAGCTGCATCCGGTTAGACTGGAAGCCGACCCCAACATAGTTGGGAAAAGGCTAGGCAGATGATGATTGCATGTATTTCCTTTTTTTTGTGCAGCTGAACTTAATCCATTGCATAGTTTAGAAGATCAATTTGGTCACACAGACAGACACGAAACGTGACTTTACTGTATAATAGTTATGTTTATAACAAAAGCGTACTTTTGTATTTTCACGTTTTACTAATAAATCCCGAAGCTGTCCCATGTTTGCTATTCATGAACGATATTTATAGTCAACCGTGTTTGATAAATAGGAAACAATTTATAAAATCTTGTCATAACGTTTGGTTTGGCTCATGTGCGTTTATCGATAGTACCGACTAGTTTTGAATCGACTGACTTATGAGCTAAAGGACCAAAACGAAACAGACATCATAAAATCAAAACTTACTAAAGTAAAAAATGGAATTTCACACGATTTGTGAATTTAATGCATAAATCGGTTAAAATCCATTGGTATTGAAAATATTATTTTGGTTATTACACTCTGCTGGTCCCCAAAGCACCGGCCTGACGGTACGAGCTCTTAATACTTATTTGTTGTCTGTTCACCTTCACTTAGAACACATTAGCTGTGTAAATTATTGCATAAATATAGTTTTATGATGAAATAAAATATGTATATGTAATACAGAAGCTTGAGAATGTTGGCTTGAAAATCAGCAGAACCAAAACGGAATATATGTTCTGCGACTTTCAGCGGTCTCTCCAGTTTTGGAACCATAGCGCTTGATGGCGCACTTCTCCCAGTCTGCTCCGACTTTCGGTATCTCGGTTCACTCGTGCAAAGCGATGGCGAAGTCGATCTGACGGTTAAGCACAGAATTAACATTGGATGGATGAAATGGCGGCAGGTCACGGGAACAATCTGCGACTCCCGCATTCCCCTTAAAATTAAGGGGAATAATTAATTAATTAATATATAAAACCATGATTAGACCTGCTGTCTTGTATGGATCAGAATGTTGGGCCACAAAAGGGATAAATAAAAGGCAATTGCATGCAGCTGAGATGAGAATGCTAAGAGGGATGTGTGGTGTTACACGAATGGATAGAATAAGAAATGAGTACATAAGAGGAAGTCTGAAAGTGGCACCGGCAACTGAAAAGTTGTGAGGAAATCGATTGTCATTTTATGGGCATGTGTTTCGGAGAAATGAGGAAAATGTCGTGAGGAGAGTTTTGAGTATGAATGTCAATGGCTATAAGAGTAGGGGAAGACCAAAGAAACGATGGATGGAATGTGTGAATGATGATATGATTAGAAAGGGGGTGACTACCGAGATGACGACTAATAGAGAAGTATGGAAAAAAAAGACATGTTAATCCGACCCCAAATAAATTGGGATAAGGGCAGGAGAATGATGATGAAATGATGAATCCTACATGTCTATTAAATCTTGAAAAATAATATCACGCATTAATGATATGAAAAAATATATTTATTTTATTGATAATATTTTACATAATATTATATCTATTTTATTATTTTATTTATTACTGTGATTTCCCGTGACATCACAGCGGGCCCTATCAGAATACCAGCGCTACGACATTTATTTTTTAAATGTCGAAGCATCATGCTGAGATAGGAGCCTTTTGGCCTCGTATAGGACTTTGTTTTTTTTTTCCTTTTGTTACTTATTTATACAATTTGTTTTATTTTTAACTGTGTTTAGTTTAGTTATGATCCTGTACGAGTCGCAATAAATACTTTTTTTTTTCTTTTTCTTTTTATTGTTTCCCTGATGGGTTAGGCAGAGCGCAACCCATAGTACACCCACATTTCGCCAGATACGTTTAGGGCCACCGTAATGGGGCGAGCGTAATGCTTCAACCGGCCACAGATCCAGGATACAGGCTGCTACTGAGAAATTCCAGATAGAAAAACCCAAACATATTTTTCGCGACCAGGGAATCAAATCTAGGATCTCATGCTCAGCAGTAGCGTTTGTGACCACGAGACCAACGACGCAGGCCAAACAGTCATGATTGTACCAAAAATGTAAGTGTTACGGAATACATCCGTGAACATAAATGCTACACGCGAAAAAAAACTTATACCATACAATTTCCTAAACCAAAAAGAAACCCTTTCCCTCATTTCTTGAATAGTTATAAAAAATTGCTCCAACCGTTGTGTTATCATAAATTTCGTCTACATGGAAATTTTCATACTATGACAACCGAGAGAAAAAAAAATCTTGTTAAAAGGAGCCTTTCGAGAATTTTCTTAACAAGACTGTAAAAATGTTTAACAATCTACTTTAAAGCTCGGCTTTCCGTATTTAAGGGGAGTCAGTACCGCCTTCACGTGATATTTTTATCAAGTTACGTGTACCTTAATGGCGGCTGATTTATAGTTTTCTTCTATTTTTCATTGTTGTTATTTCAATACGTATACCAACAAACAAGAAAGAAAAAACTGAAAAAACAAAAACATAAAAGAAAAATGAACGATGATTCGAATGATGAATGTGTGATTTGGGGAAGATTTGTTTTGGTTTAAAAACATACTTATATCGTTTTAATGAGGGGCCCGTGGCTAAATAATAACAGCCGCATAGGTCAATTGATCAGATTAAGCTACCCTTGCCGCGGTTGGTCTGTGGATGGGTCCATCTTTACACACCTAGACCCTCCGTGCCTCGGAAAGCACGTTAAGCCGTTCGTCCCGGCTGTCATTCGCAGATCTTTGACAGTCATTACGGGTTAGAAGCCCGAAAGTCTAACAACCAGTCTTACCAAGGGGTATCGTATTACCCACTGGGTTAAGGAGATCAGTTAGGCAGTCGCTCCATGTAAAATAATGGTATTCACCTGCATCCAGTTAGAATGGAAGCCGATCTCAACATAGTTGAGAAAAGGCTAGGCAGATGATGATTTATCATGGTTTAATCCCTTTATTCTTATAGGCGTCTTATCGTGGATTGTTTTTATTAATCCTTGTTTGTTATAGTTTAAATTAAATATTTAGCGAACTCAGCGAACATTACATAACATAACATTAAGCCTTGTTTCCCGGCAATCAGAGCTGAACGGTCACCAAAGGAGATGCCCTGTTTACTTATCTCCTCTCTCTCCTAGGATACTACTCCACTACTATTCCAATAAAATTGCATGTACAGTCACCAAAGGAGTTTAGTAACCAATGTCGTCGGATATAGTTAAAGTTTTGTAAGAAACCGATGGATGTTTTCGATTAAAATGTATTAAATTAAAAGAAAGCAAACAGTTAATTTCTGAAAATTTTTCATTCAAAAAAATCCATCGGTTTCTTACTAAACTGACATAATTATGGCAAATAATTCAATTTAATGTTTTGTGTCTTCTAATGTTAATTACTTTACATACCTAGTATTGTATACAATTCAGTATTTTCTAACTGAACAGACAGCTGTGCTGCTGGGGAGTTTGTTGCGCCACTTCTTCTTCCCAGCAAAAACACTAGGAAGAGGTGAAGGGCGGGGCGTTTTTGGGGGACTGTCTTTTGTAATTTTGACGTTCGAAAAGTGCTGATTCTCAGCCTAATTTGAATAAATGACTTTTGATTTTGATAGCCATCAACCGAGCACAAATTCAAACTACGGGCTGCTACTGCTACTCAGAAATTCAAGATGGAAAACCAATAACACTTTGACTGACCCGGAATTCGAAACCAAGACCTCCGGCTCAGCAGTAGCGCTTGCGACCACTAGGCCAACGAGGCAGTCTACATCGATATTCAACTAGCTGCGCCCTGCGGTTTCACCAGCGTAAGTTTCGATCCCGTGGGAATATCGGGATAAAAAGTATTCTATGTGTTAATCCTGGTTATAAACTATCTCTGTGCCAAATCCGTTCAGTAGTTTTTGCGTGAAAGAGTAACAAACATCCATCCATCCATCCATACAAATTTTCGCGTTTGTTCCTATTATTGATCTTGAACAACGCCATTCCATAAAATTCCACTAGCAAAAATAAAACATTGAATATCACCATTTGACATTTCGATTGTTCTAACAACCTAACCTTTCCGTCTCGACTTGACATTTCAGTTAAGTATACGAGTCCCGTGAATAATATTTCGAGGCAACCACAAAATTTCAATCGAGTTCCTGGCCCTTAGGCCTGGGAATGTCTCTGTAACCGACATTCCGGTAATGGGACGCCAAGACTTGATTTTGAATCCAAATCAGACATGCGACTGAAAGTAATTCACTTAGAAAAAGTATTTGTTGAGTTGAACAAATTGATAAAAACGAGTTGCTTAGACTGTTTGAATAAAAATCAAGTTCATAATTTGCTAAAGAATGAGAATGAGGGGCTTGTGGCTGAATAATACCGAATAGCCGCGCAGGTTGATCGATCAAGTTAAGCTACGCTGAACAAATTGATATTTTTTTTTTTAGATTGTTCGAATGTTAAAATTCTTCAGTAAAATTCTTAACTAGATTTGTTAAGAATTTGACTGAAGAATTTTAACAAGAAAATATATTACTTATAAAGTATAAATTAATACGAGTAGACGCCTATTAATTCAAATACTTCTTCAATAGAAAATAGTTATTTTATTTAAAGAAGAAAATACATTTATTTAGCATAGACAAAAAGACACACAATACACCAGATAGCAACAAAAAAAAAACAAATAGAATGTATAAATAGGTACCGATGTAAGAAATAGCTGGAAAGTCTGCCTCACGGATGCACCAAAAAGGCCCAGTTCAGAAAAAAATGCCAGACAACTTTGCCTTTTCTATTTCATTTTTCTTTATCTGTGTCTACATTTACATAAAAATTGTCAAGCAAATAAATAAACGTATTGAATTTATAACCCTGTTACCTATTTATTTAAGAATATAACCATTTTGATTCGTCTATTTTAAATCTAAATTGATTTACATCTTTAACAGACAGCCATCAAACCACTTACCGTTTCCGTACCACTAATGAACTCCAAAAGGACTCGGGGGACCTAAAAAGGCCAATTTAAGCAATAGGTACCTCTAAAAGCTATTCATTTCCTGAATTCCCAGCAGATCATTAGCAATTCGTCTAATTTTCGTGAAATGGTTACACATAATAGTGTAATCACCTACAATTCATTTCATATCAATCATATTTGGTGTAAACATTGGTGGACCATTTTACGAATTTTCATACAAAACTGTCAAACAGGTTAATTACGTGATATGAATTGCACACAGATCATAATTATTATGAACTAGCTTCTGCCCGCGTGGATGTCGGAAATTATCCCACGGGAACGTGCTAACAGGATAAAATGTATGTGCTTCCCCAGAATGCCATCTATCTCGCGGGCCCTTTGTGGCTAATTACAGTAGAAAACCAATTGTGTCTCATTAGTGGTGATTAAGAGGGTACCTATATGATATCTTTACCTAAGTACCTACCTAATTAAAAAAAAAACTCAATAACAGAAAATTAAATACCTACCTAAATAAACCTATTTCTGATGATAACTAATCTAAACTCAATAAATAAGCAAAATCCCTAAAAACTAATATCTATACGAATGACTAATCCTACCTAACAGTATTATAAAATAACCTACGGTCACTACGTACACTATCAAATATACTACCTATACTTTAAAATTAAAATCTATACCTACGACTCATATAAAAATAAACCTAAATAACTCTAAAAACTAAAAGGAATAAAAATGAACTCCACTGCGGGTGACCCAACCTACGACAAACTTAGTATTTGCGGTTGGTACAGTACAGACTGTGGTAATCGGGTATAGGGATCGAACCGCAAAATTAAGTTTGTTTTTTATTGTATATACTTTTCCGGGATAAAAAGTACCCAGTGTGGTGCCCAGGATATTAAAGAATAATTATACCAAGTTTCATCGTAATCGAACCGGTAGTTTTTGCGTGATGCCTGAACAAACAGACAGACAGACAGACCGACAGACAGACAGACAGACAAAAATTTTTTTAATCACATTTTTGGGTTCGGTGTCGGTCTAGTAACACCCCCTGTAAATTATTTTTTTGATATTTTCAATGTACAGAATTTTCACTTCTACAGATTTATTATAAGTATAGAATAGATATAGATTGTCAGTTTGTGACCATTTTACGATTTTTAATATATGATTCATATTGTTATCCTATGTATTATCATTCTGCCAAAGTGGCCTTTTTAGGCCCCCAGTTCTGTTGTTGTTGTTCCCCAGTTCTCGTTGGCCCCAGCATCAACCACCTGTACAGGTCTAGTAAGAGGTGACTCAACCTGAATACCTACGCAGTCAAAATTTGTGGAACAACACATTTTTTTGAATAACCGACAAAAAAATTCAACTCAGGGGTGATCAGAATCATGTACTGAATCCAACAGCATCGATGTCCTTGCCACCCTGTATAATTTTCTCCGTACATTGATACAGAGAAAACATACAATAATATACTCTGTACATTTATATCTGTACATCTTCTTCTTGTTAACATTTCTCTGGCCACTGCCATAGCAAAAGTTTTGGACAGTCTGCTTGACAAGCAATTGGTTAAACACCTCGAACTACATGATGCCCAGTTCGATTTTAGGCCTGGGCTGTCAACCGAGAGTGCAATCATGTGCCTCAAGCAGACTGTTCAATACTACACTGACAGGGAGACTCCTATTTTTGCCTGTTTTCTCGATCTGTCAGGGGCATTCAATCTCGTATGTTACGATGTTTTGTGGCGTAAACTGGAATGTCAATATTCAAGTACTGGTATAGTAGTCAAAGCAATAGCGTGAAGTGGGTAGGGTCGCACTCGGACGTGTATCGGTCGGAGTGCGGGGTGAGGCGGGCCTCAGCTCACCCAGGCTCTTCAACCTATACATGAACCAGCTGATCCTTGAGCTCAGCAGCACCAAAGTCACCAATATTAGTTATGCTGACGATATGGTGTTGCTGAGCCCATCGATCTGTACTCTGAGGCGACTGATCGCTATATGCGAAGAATATGCGGTGACTCATGGGCTCAGATATAACGTCTTCAAGAGCGAACTAATGGTTTTTAAAGCAGGCAGTGTGACATATTCGTGTATTCCTCATGTCACACTGTGGAGAACCCCTGCAAAGGGTGGATAAATTAAAGTATCTGGGCCACTGGGTCACTAAAAGAAGAAGATCTAAAAGACAATTGCGACATTGAAAGGGAACGTAGGTCGCTGGCTGTCCGTTGTAGCAGGCCCGCAGGTTTGCGCGACGTACAAAACCAGTTAAAGTTACGCTACTCAAAGCTTACTGTCAGTCCTTCTGTGGGTCAACTTCACTCAGCGGGCATACAGCGACCTACACGTTCAACAAAATAATGCAGTGAGAGTACTGTTGCGGCTGCCGTGGCGTTGTAGTGCGTCAGGAATGTTTGCGGATAATAATATTAATGTTTTTGCCGCCATTATTAGGAGTAGATGCGCATCCCTGATGACGCGTGTTCGCGACGGCACCAACAGTATTCTCAGTGTGTTCGCAGATCGGTGGTTTTCCCCGATGTTGCGGAGGTTTAATTGTATGTACATCTGTGTCTGTAACCTACTAACGCTAAAAGTTAATTAAAATTGTTACTAACCCTATGGACTCCTGTCTGAAATAAAAAAATTCTATTCTATTGCACTTTTCTATGAAACTGCCGATTTTTTTCGGATAACCAGCTAAAAATTTCTATGCTAGGGGATCTAGAAATAGTTTCAGCTTGCGTTGCTTGTCATTTTCCTGTAATCGCTGTAGTTTCCTGGAATATCGACTTCACGATCATACAAAATAGGTACCGCATTTATTAATACAGTGTGCTAGGAGAGGTGAATTAATTAAAGATATTAATTCAGAAAACATTTAAAGTTTTAATGAAGGCAAATTTGGTAAGTAAAGTAGCAATGTGAAAAAATGACTTTCGTTAATGAATGTATTGTTATAATCCGTAATAAGTATGTGGATAAGGATTGTTGCTAATTTAAAAATATATAATTATATAAAATATGAAGTGTTTTTAAGCGATAAAAGTTTATTAATGATTAATAAGGTTATAATAATAATTATATATTTAACATAAAAAGTACACAGATACACGGTGATACTTCTTCTCCTAAAAAAAACAATGTCATTATGTTATCAAACAAGAGCTCATTATTTTGTACAATAAATGGCATTAATTCACCAGGTAAATATGTAGCCAACTACGCTGTTTATTTATTTATTTATTTATTTATTTATTATATTTTAAAGAAGGCTTACAGACTAACAAACCAATGACATAAAGAATGTAATATAAAAAAATTGCTAATAACAAGCCTTCACTCATAGTTAAGGAAAAAAAAGTCGATTAAAAGAAAGTTCACAAAAGTAATATAAATTAGCTAAGAGTAGATAAGTTAACTATCCAAGAAAAAAGACTGAGCCAAAAGCCGTCTTAAGGTCGATACACTGGTGCAAAACAAGTCGACATTAAGGTCCCAAGGAAGCCTATTGAAGCTAAGTGCACTTCTTATTGAGAAAACATTCCGCCTATAATTAGTCATTGCGAAAGGTACATTTAATATTGGCCGTTGCCGTAATCCTATCAGATTCGTGCGTAATGACAGATTAGCAACGAGTTCAGGACAGTCAATGTGGCCATTTGCAATACCCAACAGTAAACTCATGTCTCCAATATAACGCCTCATCTCCAGAGGAAGGAAGTGGTACCGTCTGCAGCGGTGCTCGTAGTCAACTGAGTATTGCTGAGCCCTGTAATCTAGACAACGTAGAAACTTTCTTTGGACGCCTTCAATACGGGATTTATAAGTTTGATACTGCGGGTTCCAAACCTGAGACGCGTATTCTAAATGGCTGCGCACGAAAGAACAATACAAGATTTTAACTGGTTTAAGAGATCGGAAACAGGCCGTGGTGCGTAGTATAAATCCCAGAGCTTTGGATGCCTTTGTAACTATGCTATTTACATGATGATCAAATAGAAGCTTGCTGTCTACAATTACCCCTAAATCTCTTATGCTATTTAGCCTGCTAATGATCTGATCGTTCATGGTGTAACTAAAATTTACCAAAGAAGTACAACGTGAGAACGTTAGAAGGAAGCATTTAGAGACATTTAATTGGAGTTTGTTACGGATGCAATATATTTCAAACCTATACAGGTCATCTTGCAACTGACATGCATCAGTCATGTCTCGCACAACTTTATGAATCTTCATGTCATCAGCATAAAGTAAAATATATGAATGACGAAAGCATTGTTTGATATCTGCAATGAACAATATAAATAACAGAGGACCCAAAATGGAGCCTTGAGGTACGCCTGAAGGGACAGAACTCCAACCAGAGGTGTAGCCCTGAAGCACAACAGCCTGCGATCTGTTCTCTATATAGGAGGAGAACCACCGGTACAGGTCACCGTGTATTCCGGCGAGAAACAGCTTCTTCAGCAGCATACAATGATCAATACGATCGAAACACTTGCTATAGTCGGTATAAACCACGTCAACTTGTCGCTGTGCCATACCGTTTGTAATAAACTCATGTGACAGAAGCAAGTTAGATGTAGTCGAGCGGTTCCTAACAAAACCGTGCTGTTCCTCGCCGAGAATTGACTTGAAAGCCGCATAGACATCGGTATAAACTATACGTTCAAGAATTTTAGAAAAAAGGCAAATTTTAGATATGGGGCGATAGTTTTCAATGTTAGCCTTGTCGCCCTTTTTAAAGACTGGAGTGACGAAAGCAGACTTCCAAATCTTCGGAACTTTACCCTCGGAAAGAGAGCGCTTGAACAAGATAGAAATGGGTTCCACAAGACTATCAGCACAAGCGACTATGAACATAGGAGGTATCAGGTCAGGCCCACCTGATTTACTTAGGTCTAAAGATTTCAGCAGCTTCAATATACGTGAGTGGTTTATGTCAACTGTGCTGACGGACATTGCAGTATTACTACATTGCTCACTGGAAGTACGTTCACCATCAGCCGTTGATTCAGGTTCTGAAAAGGTGGACTGGAAATAGGTAGCGAAAAGGTTGCTAATATCTTGTCCTGTATTCACAGAGGTCTCACGGTAGAACATCTCATTGGGAAACGAGCCAGCCCTCCGCTTACTTTTTACGAACGTCCAGAAATACTTAGGATTTTTTACAATAGAAGCCTCAATGTTTGTCATATAATTGTCATAACAGGTTTTTTCCAGCTCAGAAATTCTGGTACGGAGTAATGAAAACGAGTGATAATCAGATAAGTTACTGTATCGTTTATATTTCTTATGATACTTATGTTTTTCTCTGATAATTTTAATTAGTGCTGGGGTATACCAAGGAGGATAAGAGGACTGTTTTACCGATTTTAAAGGTATGTGTCTATCCCTAAGCTCATACAGCTTACTATAAAAATTAGTAACAGCATCTTCTAAGCTCGTTGATTGAAACAACTGAGGCCAGTTAATTAGATCAAGTTCAGATTTAATAGCATCATAATTGCCCTTCGAGAAAATATACCGTTGCTTAGGTTTGTCAACAAGTTTTTGAATTTCAATAAATTTTGTCTCAATAATTAAAGGCTTATGATGAAAATCAATAGGCAGAGCAAGTGGATCCGTACATCCCGAAACAATCACAGTATCGTTACAGAATACAAGATCAAGTAGTCTACAGTTAACGTTCCGCTCACCATTATACTGTGACAAGTTGAACGTTTGCATTGTATCGAAGAACTGAATCACATGCTGAGAAGAAATATTAAATATAATATAATATATAATATAGCTGTTAAAGCTATTAGTCTGAAACCATAAAACCACCACGATTTAAATGGTCTATTAAATCTTTACGCTACAGCCATTTGCCGGTATTATTCCATCATTAAATCAGAATGCTTATTCTAGTAGCCAGTAGGTACCTACTTATCAGTCTGCACAGTTTCCGCTAAGCCTAAATCAGGTTCAATTAATAGGTTATAAACACCAGCTTAACATTTCATGACGACTCTGAGGTAAAACACTTCTTGAGAGATTGCGGGTTCAAACCTGGCAAGAAAAAGAAGAATAAAAATAATATAAATATTTATATGTAATCAATTTTCTTTCTATTCATCATCATCATCATTTCAGCCAAAAGACGTCCACTGTTGGACATAGGCCTCCCCCAAGTACCTCCACTTCGACCGGTTCCGTGCTTCCCGCATCCAACTGGTTCCTGCGGCTTTAACAAAGTCACCTTGTGGGAGCCTTCTTTCTTTTATTTAATGAAAATCAAACTAACGGCCTTCTTGGTCAACGTTGCCTATAGAGACCTGGGTCTGTATTCCCGGAATTTAAAACGTTCAAAATCTAGTCGCAGTCTCATCTCGGCGACAAACAAATGTCAAAAACTTGTCAAAATGTAGGGAAATTAGACGTATTTTTGACAGATTGAGACTGAGATCACCAGTGCGGTGCTGTAACCATCTCACCGTGAAAACTTAGGTGAAGTGAGCGTGGAGTGAGCTGTCATCTATACATATAATAAAATCGTAGGAAAGTCAAAACTGTACAATGAATATTTTTTTAAAAGAATACTTGGGGCGTGATCTACAATCGATATCGAAGCCAAAAATACAGTTTTTAGAATTTTTGTCTGTGTGTCTGTTTGTCTGTATGTATGTCCGGGCTAAACTCAAAAAGTACTGCATGGATTTACTTCAAATTTTGCATGAATATTACCAAGAGGTCGGGTTTACATTAATTCTACATATTATCACGCTATCACCTACGGGGGAGGAGCTGTGAATCTTTGTTTTTCTTACGCATTCTGTGACAGCGTGTAATCTAACGACGCATATTTAAATGTTGTTTTTGTGTAAGCCATGCTATTATCTAGCTTTACATTATAAAAACTACGCCATTTAAGTAACTTGGGCAGAGAAACATAGTTAAATGAATGTTAGTAGTATAATGACAATATTGATAGCAGCGCCATCTATGAGATTTCATAAAAATCAAATCAACTTACATGTTAACACTTTTGGAAATTAATAATTTAAATTTGATCATGTTGGCGAGGTTAGTAGTTAGTTATTCTTAAAATTCATAGATGGCAATGTGCATTTTCTTCATAAAAGTTGTATCCTATAGTTCGTTTCGACAAATTCAAGTTCCAACAAAATCCTCAAAATCTTGAGCAGAGTTGAGGAAGACAATTTAAAAAAATACGCTCTGTGAAGTCGACCAGTTTGCGAGATCCCTTACGTATGACGAGGTGCCTTCATATTACACGTACGACAAGCAAAGGGGTGTATTTAAACGACGTCGACGAGGAGGTGCTGTGGAAGGTTTTCCGGGAATTTTCAAGGACACCGCATTGGGTAGGGTTTATACCGTGCATCCGAATAATGGCGAATGCTATTTTCTGCGGTTGTTACTTCACACTGTCCGAGGCCCAACGTCTTTCGCCTTTCTGAGGACATTTGATGGCGTGGAGTATCTCGCTTACCGCGTAGCCTGCGTAGCACGTCACCTTCTCGACGGTGACCAAAATTGGGATGACACCCTCGCGGAGGCGAGCGTCAGTGACAGTCCCAGCCGCGTGCGTCATCTGTTTGCCGTCATCTTGGTGTTTTGTGGAGTCGCGAACCCGGTAGCTTTGTGGGAGAAGTATCGCCATCATCTGTCTGAAGATTTTCTACGAGCTTTGAGGCGTGCTACTGGAGACAAAGTCGAAGTAACTGATGAACGCGTGCTGAACACCTGTCTCAGTTCACTTCAAGATGTGCTCATTTCTATCGGCGGCAATCCACTGATCGAATATGGGTTACCAGCTCCCCAATCATCACCGCATCAAGACCGTGGAAATCGGGAGTATAACGCTGAGACAAATTACGATCCGGGCGAAATGACCATGTCGCTTTGTTCTCTTCAGAGCAAAAACAAATTTATGACACCGTTCTTGAAAGCGTTGGGTAAAACCAGGGTAAAATGTTTTTCTTGGATGCTCCTGGTGGAACAGGAAAAACATTTGTTACCACTCGCATACTTGCAGAGGTCAGGAGACAAGGCAAAATTGCTATTGCTGTAGCGTCGTCGGGAATCGCTGCCACACTGCTTCCGGGTGGCAAGACAGCCCATGCCATGTTTAAAATTCCCATCGATTTAGAGAGCGCCGAAATGCCTGTTTGTGGTGTGTCACGTAACAGCGATAAGAGACACGTGCTCAAGGATTGCTCTCTGATCGTATGGGATGAGTGTACGATGGCCAATAGGAAGGCAGTTGAGGCCGTGGACAGAACCCTGCAGGACATCTGCAGGAACGAACATTTGATGGGCGGTGTCACAGTTCTGTTCAGTGGTGACGCGGAGATCGAGGGCTGACGAGGTGAATACTTCTTTGAAACGATCTTCGTTGTGGTCACCAGTTCGTACGCTGCGCTTGATGATTAATATGAGAGCTCGGCTCGGCGGCAATTCTCAAGAATTCTTTGATCATGCACTCTACTCTCACTCGCACTCTACCAGAAGAGAGAGGTGGACGGGTGGTTCTTCCAGTCTCTCGGTAGAGCGTCAATCCAGCTTAGAAGAACTCATTCGTTGTGTGTACGGGAATATCAGTCGTATACCGCACCAGCAGAATTCTTGGGTGTGTGAGCATGGCTATTTTGAGGCCCAAAAATGATCAGGCTGCAGCAATTAACGAATGCATTCTCTCGGAAATTGAGGGGAATGAAGTGGTCTACACCTCGATAAACACTGTTGTCGAGCAAGATGACGCCACACATTATCCCGTGGAATTTCTGAACTCCCTGTCAGCAAGTGGACTTCCAGCGCATACCATCAAGCTGAAGGTCGGTGTCCTGATTATGCTTCTTCGGAACCTATCTCCTCCGAAGTTGTGTAACGGGACCCGCCTTAAAGTCATCTCGCTCCACAGACACACCACTGAGGCGGAAATTCTTACGGGTTGTGGCGTCGGCGAGGCAGTATTTATACCACGCATTTCCCTCATACCTCATAACTTCCCGTTCCAGTTCAAGCGCATACAACTGTATGCGCTTGAACTGAAACGGGAAGTTATGAGGGACACTCACGGGGAGTTCCCCGTGAGTGTCCCTCATAACTTCATCATCGCGAAGCAAACACTCATGGGGAGTTCCCCGTGAGTGTTTGCTTCGCGATGACCATCAATAAGTCGCAGGGGCAGACACTGAGGGCAGCGGGTGTCGACCTCAGGACGAGTTGCTTCTCACACGGCCAACTGTATGTCGCTTACTCCCGCGTCACCAGTCCTGACTCTCTTTACATTTTGGCTCCTGGCAGCGTAACTACCAACGTAGTTTATAGGGAAGCATTGTAAGGTATGATACCTTTGTACGTATTTTTACTCTTTTGTGTCCTGGAATGTATTCCTGCATTATTTTCTCTGTTTCCTTCAGTCACATCTTATGACTGAACTCAGCAGGATTCCCATATAACTCACTTTCCATATTCTTCACTTGCTTCGCTTGCAAAAAAAAACTTATATTTTAATGCTATTTTAAAAGTTGTTTACTTATAATGCTATAGCGACACTGGCATCTTAGGTATTTTTGGTGCTGTAGAGCCTTCACGCAGACGACGTCGCGGGCAGCAGCTAGTTCAAAATAATCCTAGAGATTGACAACTCACATCAAGCTCACTTCACTTGAGTATTCACGGTGAGATTTTTACAGAATCGACCGGCAGACTGTGAACGAGAATTACCCCTCGAGACACACAGTCACAGTCACAGTTCACAGTCTGACCAGAGATATCTAACTGAATCGATTCAATCACAATAACACAGGCACCATAATTATAATACCCATATCCTTTAAACCGGTACAAGGATACGCCACTTTTATCTTATTTAACTAACCTTTGCCCCACTGCTGGACAAAGGCCGATCTCTCCGTTTTCCACACAATTCTGTCTTTTGCCAGTACTAGCCAGTCCATTTGTAGCAATCAAGCTTGTTCCGCTATCTTCGTCTCGGCCTGGCACGATATCTTCGCGCGTTTAGGAGGACCCAATCGATGGTCCTCTTAGCCACTTGGCGGCAGAAACTGGTGGAGTGGTGGTTGTTTGTGATTGTAGATAGGTACCACCCCGGGCGAGCTGCTTTCCAAAGAGCTCAACTAGTTACGTCAGTGTTTATTTCTAAGTTTATACTCTTGACAGGCGCTGACGGAAAACAACGTAAGAAAAACTGCTGTGACAGCGTAACACACTTCAAAAAATGTACTACCCCGATAAGCGGCTATTTCACGTCTGAGCGCTTAAAGCGACGTAATAATTCCTTTCCCTCGGTCCATTTTTACGACTTTTACGCGAAGAAAATCTAGATTCTACTAGATATCTTGTAGGTAGAGTGTTTTTCTTTTGTTCTCGGATTAGTAAGGGTGTTGGTTGAGATAAGTGAAGAAAAAATATTAATCTGAATGATTCATGTTTTAGGGGTTCCGCATATTACTTATATTCTTTTCCTTCTAATATGAGATTGTTTCGGCTTCAATACTTTTGTTGATGGGAGCACCTCAAGACCACCCCTAAAACATAACTGACAAAGCGTAATCTCGATGTTATCACGTCAACGCCGGCTATCGCTGAAATCCAGCGCTGGGGCTCTGTCTCGAATGGTATAGGTCTTATCATTCATTATACTCGTACTGAGCGATGGCCGTTTTGAGTGGATGTGACGCATGTTTTGTTTCTTCTTAAACGTCATGTTTGCTGCAAATAAATGTACTTTCTTTTTTTCTTTCTTTGTTAAATAAGTTTTAATAGTGTAAATCGCCTACTCACACTTTTACGTCTTGACTCGCTGACAGCTGATCCAGCACTTCCGTAGTCACTTGATCTGGGTAATAATATATATGTGATTAGCTCCGCATTATGAGAGAAAAGATCGTCGATACGGCGGCGGTTAGAGGCAGGCCGACGTCCAGCAATGGACGTCTTTCGTTACTTTCAGACGAAAGGCGTCCACTGCTAGACTTCGGCCTTGACGATGACGATGATGATACGAAAATTTAATTTCAAACTGTTTAATATTCTTGCATTCTGATTCAGCGGCGAAAAGGCCCTGAAGGCCAATTTTCGTAATTTAAAACGTTCAAAATCTAGTCGCAGTTGAGACTGCGACTAGATTTTGAACGTTTTAAATGAGATGAGAGTCTCGGCGACAAACAAATGTCAAAAACTTGTCAAAATGTAGGGAAATTATAAGTATTTTTTGACAGATTGAGACTGAAATCAGACTGTGAACGTTCTTAAAATTACGAGAATTGCCCCTCTGGTCTTTGTTCATTTTCGCACATCCTATATTCTTGTATCTAAGGTACGAAATATCTCAGTATTTTAGGGACTACAGCTAACTATAACTTATCGGTTTAGTTTTGTTCTCTCAGTTTTGACGTCTTATCTTATATAAGACACGGCCCTAAGGGAAATCACGAGCGCTTCAATATAGATACTATACAGGAAGTAAGTTAAGATTACCGACTGTGATCAAATTGTCGAAAATCATATTACAGGTAAGTAAGTCTATACTAAGCGAATTTTGTTTCAATTTCAAATAAATTCAATAATATTCCAAACAGCATAATAACATAATCAGTCTATGTTCCCACTGCTGGGACACAGGCCTCCTCTCTTCGAGAGGGAGTGGGCTGTAATCCACCACGCGGGCCCAGTGCGGGTTAATATCCGAAAATCATCATCTGCATCATCTGCCTAGCCTTTTCCCAACTATGTTGGGGTAGTCTTCCAGTCTAACCGGATGCAGCTGAATACCAGTATTTTACATGGAGCGACTGCCTATCTGACCTCCACAACCCAGTTACTGGGTAATACGATAACCGTTTTTTTTTTTTTGAGGATGGGAAATCATCAAATGACTCCTCCCGCTCTGGGTGGAGCAGAAGGGAGTGTCAGACTCTTACTGACTAAAACCCACCCGTGTTCCTTCCTTAGCCCTTTATGTTCCAGTGCAGCGGTAAACCCTTTCGGATGTTCCCGCTACCCTGGCAGGCTTCGGCCCTATGGGGTCCCGTCGCTTTTGCTGACATCTCTTTGAGGCGCGCGTGGAACACGTACACGCCGTCCGCCGTACGACTGTCAAATATCCACGAATGACAACCGGGACCAACGGCTTAACGTGCTTTCCGAGGCACGGAGGGGTCTCGGTATGTAAAGATGGTCACCCATCCACAGGCCAACCGCGGCAAGCGTAGCTTAACCTGACCGATCGACCTGTGCGGCTGTTATTATTTAGCCACGGGCCCCTCCGTTAATATCCGAAAATGTGGTACTTAAATTACTTTCCATCAAATCAGTTCAATATACATTCAAAACATAAGCTTAGAATAGATATAAAAATAATCAGTGTTACCAAACTATCGAAAATCATTATAAACACTTGGGAAAATGTGAGAATTGTTGACGTAAGTTGGTTCGTTTCGGAAGAACTAAGCTTTGTTATTAGGCCCGACACGGCACGGTTTCTTTACGGTACGGCCGTAGAAAAACGTGTCCATCAACAAGCTTCTGTAGTGATCCATACAACACTGACAACCGTGCCCAGATAAGACGAAGAAACCGTAATTTTTCACGGCAACAAACGTGTGAGTACAAAGGATCCGCTCCTCCTAAAATTTTGTCAATGGTTGAAAAAATAAAATAGGCTCAGCATAAAATAATAAACCTATTTACATAATTAGGGTTCCGTTGCCAAATGGCGAAAAACGGAACCCTTATAGATTCGTCATGTCTGTCTGTCTGTCCGTCCGTATGTCACAGCCACTTTTTTCCGAAACTATAAGAGCTATACTGTTGAAATTTAGTAAGTAGATGTATTCTGTGAACCGCATTAAGATATTCACACAAAAGTAGAAAAAAAAACAATAAATTTTGGGGGTTCCCCATACTTAGAACTGAAACTCAAAAAAAATTTTTCATCAAACCCATACGTGTGGGGTATCTATGGATAGTTTGCGCGAGAGACTCTTCCAAAGTGGTAAAATGTGCCCCCCCCCCTGTAACTTCTAAAATAAGAGAATAATAAAACTAAAAAAAAATATATGATGTAGGTACATTACCATGTAAACTTCCACCGAAAATTGGTTTGAACGAGATCTAGTAAGTAGTTTTTTTTTATACGTCATAAATCGTAAACCGCAATTTATCTTTCATTCAATCAACTCATGATTTATTTTTATAGATAATGGTACGGAACCCTTCGTGCGCGAGTCTGACTCGCACTTGGCCGGTTTTTTTAAGTGGCTTTACTCATCAGCTTACAGTAGTCCACTACTGGACAAAGCCTCTCCAGTTACACGCCATTCCGCTCGATTCTCGGGAACTCTCATCCAACTTCTACCAGCTGGGGCTGGTAGAAGTTGGATGAGATGGTTGCTGGTCAACCTAGCCTGAGGGTGCCCTACATAATTTAAGTTGTTCTATGTATGGTCAAAAACTACGATCTGAAACGCGACTAAATAAACAATGAATTTGTATCTATTTACTCGTAATAGTAGTAGGTAGGTACTATCTACTAACATACATATTGTAATCTATCAGATTGATTAACAAACATCCGAATAGCAGCAGACAACAATTGGCACTGACTGATCGAATCCGATAAATATCTCCGAACGAACCAATTACTAGTTTCGATACAATTCCTCTTATTGTAATACATAGTAAGTAAGGTACATAATACTACCTAATAATGTTTTCCTTTAACACTCGCACATTATTATCTGGAAATAGAATCTCTTTTAGTTCTTAACTGATATAGATACTCGTAGTTATAATAGATAACCATTGTAAAATCATAATATTGCAATGTAACTAAGAAGATATCGGATATTGTGTCTGCTATCCAATCTCCTTCACAATCCTAAAACACCATCCTATCTGCGGGAGCGTTTTTCCTACGCCCGTCCTTCAGATGCACCTTGCAGGTCGCATCTTAAAAACCTTCTCAAGTCCCCTCCCTACTCCACCGACTTCTACTCCTACTCCTTCACAGTGCACGCGGTGCGATTGTAGAATTCACTACCGCCTAACATTAGAGACTGCCAAACTGTTGCAGTTTTAAAAAGAAAAGTAAAATAACACTATCTGTCTACTTCATCTAGTTGTGTGTGTATTTATTATCTTGAGTATGATATAATTATTATCATTCTATTATATTTATTTTAGAAGTATTTATGTATGTTTATTTGTTTGTATGTTAGTATATTCTCGTAATTTTTATGCAGTTTTGATTCTATGTATAATTTTTTGTCTCCTTTGCTCTATCACACGCTGTCTACATCTCTGCATCTATTGTCCTATCTCAGGTATGCTGGAAGAGATTTCTTATGAAATAAGCACCACCTCTGTACCTTTTTTTTTGTTATGTTTTTCTTTATCTGTTTATATATGTGTGTACATAAATGGTAAAATAAAAATGAATGGTAAAATAATTATATGCTGCCTCATTGTTTTAGTACTGCTGAGGTCCTGGGTTCGATGCCCGGGACGGTCTAAGTGTTATTGGGTTTATCCATCTGGATTTTTCAGTAACAGACCGGAGTTTGGATTTGGGCAATAGGCTCGCTCCCTATTACTTTGGATCAAAACAAAACTGGCGAAATATGAGCGTCTCTGCCTAACTCTTTGGGGATTACAGGCATGATGTTATGTCATATTGCAAAAAGAAAAATATGAATATTTATGTGTGTATGTGAACAGACTCACATGTTAGTATTTTGTCCACGGAATATTTTTAGAACGAAGTTCCTTATCGCGCGTTGCGAAAGGGGGCTAGACGGAAAAAATTAAGACCAAAAGTTGGAACGACACTTTTTGCTATAGTTGTAAGCCGTGCGGCGTGCGTGTGTTTCTCTGTCTGTCTCTCTCTCTTTCTCTTATAGAAAGCAAGCCAGTTATACGTCGTCCCATCCGGGTGTCCCTTGACACCTCTCAAGTTTTTTTTATTTACAATCTGTGTCTACGTTAATAAGTGTAACTACTTCGTAACGTTACACGTTTTATATCGTATGTATTTCACAGAAACAGAATACTATACATAAACGCAGAATATATTCGGTAATCGATACTTCCAAGAAACCACTATACGTGTCCCAGAATTCAATTCAGTTGATGCACATGCAAATATCCCCTCACAACCCTAACATTCGGCCATATCGACCAATGTTTACAACCAATTCACTTTTGATGTTTACCAACCTTGGACCATATGTTATTACGTTCAATTTTTTCTACAGAATAAACTCAGTTTTATGAAACAGCTAAGAAAATCCAGAAAATATTGCCGCTACCATTGATTCTAATAAATAATTCTTCCTTTGCGAGCGAAATTATGATTGAACAGTAATTCATTTGCTCCGTTTTCTTTGATACCATGTAATGGGTATTGGAATATATATCATACCTACCTTTCTTCAATTGTTTTCGGGGAGGTTGTAATTGGGAAAGAGAAAAAAAATGAGGAAGGTAGCTGTCGGTGATTATGTGACCGCGTAATGTGATTGAATTGAGATTTCTTTGGAGACCACGATTACTTCGCCAACTGGAGGAAAACCATCAACTTTAACCAATTTGACAAGTCCTTGCATAACCAAACCCTATTTGCAAACAGTCGATGTGGTCCTATTACTTCTGTTAACTATTTGGTTTGAGAGTAGACTGTCCACATTGATTTACGCTCGTGTCGAATGCGACCAATTATTTGAAAAGAATAATTTTATAAAATAATAAAAATCTTTATTTATACAAGAACCTTCAACATTGCTTAAAGACTAGGTCACATGAATTTCAGTGAATTATAGGTCATACAGATAGAGTAACCTTGACTCCCAAACTAGGAGATCGTTTGTCTTGGGAGTCAGTGTTCTGCTGTCACTTTGATACAAAAACCTTTTACAAAAGTGTGTTAACAAAAATCTTGATAACGGACTGACAAAGTGTTAGGTAAACCATTTTCAGAATATGTTTATTAGTTTCATGTAATATAATTTTAGTTGGTATTGGTTGGTTGAGAGCAGTGGTGGCTTAGTGGTAACAGCCGCGACTTACGAGTCGTAGGTTCGAACCCAAACAGGCGCTTTACTTTGTGTAAATTATTTTAACACCACTGCTCTCAAAACGGTGAAAGAAAACATCGTGAGGAAACCGGCATGTCCTAAAACCACAAATTCGAAGACATGTGACATCTACCAACGGCCCACTCTCTCTGGTCTGTGTCCCAGCAGTGGGAACATTATAGGCTGATTATTATGTATGGTCAATACCATAATGGCACATAATGGTCATAATGGCACTAATCTGGTCAAACATTGGTTTGGCCAGATTAGTGCCATTTATAAAATTAAACTGGATAAACCAGCAATAATATAATTAATGTTCTAGCATGTAAAATCTAAAGCGTTAGGTAATGTACTTGCAAATCTAAACATACTAAAAAAACGCTAACAGATATTTATATATGGAACAATTTAAGAGAATTACGTTATTCAAATGAAACTTCGACCCATAAAAAGATAACACAAACAACTGAATACAACAAACACGATCAAAAACCCATTAAAAAATAATTACTTACCCCAATTTAAACTACCCTTTTATCGCATCCCAGCGGAGTTTATGTCCAAACATAACATTATTTGAAAATATAATGTTAATCAATAATAATATGAATAATACCCGAAACATTTCAATATTTCAGGACTAACAAAAACAGTAACGGTCACCCAGGGAACGAGATACAAGTTTCAGTTACGATAAGATAACGTAATGTACGGTATAAATATAAAATTTATGATACTATTAATACAGGTTGGATGAAGTAAAATCTACTTTATGACTTTTTTTTGGCGGAGGCTGTTCGCCAATTCCTTTGACAGCAATTGTAGTGAGATACCTGTATTCGGGGCAAGAAAATGGGGTTATTGGATCTAGATTATATTTTTATTACACAGATAATATCGCGCCTGTAATCCCCGAAGAGTTAGGCCTTCTGCCTTCGGGGATTACTGGCGCGATATGACCTTGTTTTTTGTTTGTTTTCGAGGGGAATCCTTCAAAAGACCCCCGACCTCCGGGGAGTGAGTTCGGAGAATGTGGGATTTTTACCTCACTAAAACCACCCCGGTATCACGATCCGCATATACGGGCTGTCCCGGTTCCTCTTAAAAGACCAATTCCGGAACCACCCCCTGCGCAACGCCTGTAAGGCACATCCCTGGGGAGACTGTAAAGGGGCCTCCCCTAAGCCTCGGTATGCATGGCAGCACGTGACCACTGTGCCACCGTCTTCCCTGGGGTCACTTGGAGGCAGAGGTATACCATTAGTACACCAATATTTAGCTAGTTATGTTCAAGTCCCATGTAATAAGGCGAACCTTTTGCCATTCATGATCATCAGCCTACAGCAGCCCAATACTCCAATACAAAGTGCGAATGTTCGGATCGGACCGACACATGGCCGAACCGAATATTATTGAAAAATGCGAAAAAAGTTCGGATCGGCTCAGTTGGGTCGGGACCATAGTCAATATTCGAAAGAGTGTAGGAGTGTAGGATCGGAACCGACCGAACCAAATAGTAACTTCGTAGCAGAAAACGGCCGAACATTCGGCCGATACTACTTCGGAGTAGACCCCTGGACATGAGCCTCTCCTATTGCACGCCATGCAACTCGATTTTCGGCAACTCCCATCCAGCTGCTATCAGCCATCCTGCGAAAATCTTCGCTTCGTCTTGTCTAAGGGCGTCCTACCTTACGTTTGCCGATTCACGGTCTCCACTCAAGAGCACGTCTACCCCAATGGTCATCTGTTCTATTATAATTATTCTCTCTCTTATACAGGGTGGCAGGGATATCGAAGCGCAAACTGTAACCATGGATTCAGCACATGAGTTTAGACCCCATAGCGTCGAATTTATTCGTCGGTTATCAAAAAAAAAATCTTCTGTTTCATAAAAAAAGTGCAATACCTACGCGGTCAAAATGTATGGAACAGCAATATTTTTTTTTAATAAACGACGAAAATTTTCGACGCTATGGGGTCTAACTGATGTGCTGAATCCATGGTTACAGTTTGCGCGTCGATGTCCCTGCCACCCTGTATTATTGCCATTTCAGCTTGCTTATTCTGTGAGGAATGTCGACAACATTGGTTCTCTGCCGGAACACCTCGTTCGTCGTTTTGCCTATTAACCAGGCACAAATCCAGACTCCTGGCTGCTACTCAGAAATTCCTGGTGGAAGAACCCCAATAACACTTGGCCTGAACCGGGAATCGAATCCAGGACCTTAAGGTCAACAGTACTGCTTGCGACCGATCTACGAAGCATTTTTATTATGCCTGATAATGTTTCCGTTGGCACTCTTATGTTAGAAGTGTTATCTTGTCCTATAACAAGTCTGTATTTCCCCAAGGGATAGAAGAGGTGAATCTTGACATATTGTCTTTATTTTCTTTAAAAATCTCTCCATTCCATAAGAAGCATACTTGCTTGGCAATCAGATACAAATACAATCTTAATATGTTGTTATATAATCACAAAGGAAGATACGAAAGCAAAGAGATTATGCTCTGTAACTGGGTTTCAGAGAGATTTTTTTCCTATACCAATCTTTGTCGGGATTTAAAGACACTTTCCGAAAAGGTTTATTCTTCGCCTTTGTCATTTGCTAAACAAACCCGAAGCGCGCGTGAAGCTAGAGCCATACGCATACACCCTTTTACCTGAACACGTATAAAACATTATAACACGCTTCTTGTATAAAATATGAACGTAAATGGAAGTTGCAGTTTCACCATTAGTAATCTGTGGTTTCACTCACCTCAAAGACATCGGGTGACTTGTCTTTTTAACCATTTTGTACAGTCACCTACAGAAGTTATTTCTCGGAGTAAATTGCGAACGTGTTCTAAGAAATTCTCGACTTGGGGAGAATTTCTGGACGCTGGCTAAAAATGCTCTGGTATTGACTTTGTGGCAACATTTTCTGAAAGAATTTAGCGATGTAAGTACATGACGACATAGTTGGCGCAGTGGCTGAGCGATCGACTGCTGCGCTGCGTGTCGCGGGTTCGATTCCCACACGGAACAAATATTTGTATTGCCTACAGGTAGTTCCGGGTCTGGCTGTTTGTGTATGTGAGTTTAAATGTTTGTAAACGCACCCACGATACAGGAGTAATTCCTAGTGTGGGGAAAATTTTTTTTTTTTTTAATAAAAATTTAGTAGATGTATCTATTCGCAAGATGACTAAATCTGTTCTATGTAACCTTGAATACAATACAAACATTTATACACCCCTTTTATTGCGTTGCTCTTTCAATTACAGCTCGATGTTTTTTTAACTGCTAATCCCTTGTATTAATGTTTGAAAAATCCGCCTGCTAATGGTTAAACTGACAAAATGAAAAGCCATTTGCCATTGTAAGTATATTACGCAATTACAACCCTGGTGATACGCGAGCGCCGGTTCCGAGTCCTCCTCTTTAAGGCTGAGGCTACAGTAGGCAGCGATTTGCGATGCGACTGGAAGAGCGAAACGAGAAAAACATGGTATGGCTACATTACAAGCGAAATTTTCTAATGAATTCGCTTCAATTTCGCTCATATGTTGATGTAGCCGATGCCGTGATATCAGTAATGTTGTTCCTATCGCATAAAGAAATCAAAGATCGCTAGTAATATTTGATGTACGGTGTAGCCATATACGTGAGCATTCATTTATTTGTTTTAATCGCTCATGTGTCGCAGGTCGCGTCGCGGCCTAATGTAGCCTCAGCCTAAAGGTCATCCCATCAAGATGTAAGCACCTACTTGATTTAGAAATCACTTCATTGTCATGGGTGGTTTTGATTTGCATTATCATCTGTAAAATATGGATGAACCTTTTTCCTTTTATCACCATGTGTACTGTGTGTGTGTTTTATTTGCAAAATAAAATATCTTTATCTCTTTATGCCTTGCCTTTTACTAACTATGCTAACATAATTAGGGGTGGCAAGTGTCGGCTTCCAGTCCTACCGGATGCAGCTGAATATCAGTATTTTACATCGAGACCAAAGGCTTAACGTGCTTTCCGAGGTACGGAGAGATCTCGGTATATAAAAAAGGAGAATGCACGGACTAACCGTGGCAAGCGTAGCTTAATTGATTGATCGACCTGTGCGGCTATTATTACTTAACCACAAGCCCTGATTTGCATTTGTGTAGAATTTTAGACGGTAAACCATCCATAGTATCTGAAAAATAAATAACCTACGATGTAAGTGCCAGCGTCACTAAAATGTTGCATCCGCCTGTAGCGCCTGGCGGTACCCAAACTTATCTCCAAGAGTGACGTAACAGGGATGTTTTAGAAAACACTTTGTCTAACGTTTTTCGCGAAAATATCCGCCACACAATGGATGACTGAAATATTCTAAAATACAGGAAGCGTTGTCTCAACTTACAACAATGTCGTTTTACTACGGTGTCCATAGCTTCGTGGATTTTGAGTCGGTAAATCTGTTTATGTTTGCAGAATCGACCCTATCCGTCTTAGAGACAACCAAGAGCGCACATAATCATTTTGGATGAATAGCAGAAATAGTACCTACAGTACACGACCGTGAATATGGCTAAATGATTATTGGAAAGTTTCAGCTTTTTAGAGCGCCATTTCTGTCAATCATATTGTGTGACAGTGTTTTTCTAAAGTTCGATGTGTCATACATATTTACGCTCAAAACATAACATCACGCCTGTTATTCCCGAAGGGTTGGGCAGTCATGTATAATAACACTCACATGGCGCCAGTTAAGTCCTTAGTACTGTTATATTGTGGTTGTGTTACATGGAAAGCTGTAAAATAGCTTGCATTGTGATAATATCATGTCGTGCACCAGTTAGGTGATTTTGATAATATCAAAATCACATAATATTATTATCTTCCAAAAAACGTAAACTTCAAGCAGCCTCGTGTTTTCAAAGACGCCTTCGGGATTTCAACAATGTAGGTCTATGAATAAATTCATCTGAAGCAATGTTTAGCCAGATCATGAATTAGAAGCGTGTCTTCAAAATGACACAGGAATTATGATTTTTTATTAAATAAAACAGGAAAATGTTCTATGTCGCGTAAAATTACCTTAGGTATTTACTTTTTGCGGGAACAAGATATATCCTTATAACATCCTTAAAATAAAAAGTCATCTTCTGCCCTTATCCAAATTTATTCGGGCGCCGCGCAAAATGTCTTTTTCTTCAATACTTCTCTATTAGTCGTCATCTCGGTAATGACCCCTTTATCATGTTTTACACAGTCCCATACATCGTTTCTTTGGTCTTTCCCTACTCTTAAAACCATTCACATTTATACTGAAAACTTTCATCACGACATTTTCCTCATTTCTCATTTACATCGTATGTAGGGACATACTACACCTGAAACACGAGTTCAGAAGCGTAACTATGACTATGAGTAAATGCGTCTTCCTTGACTCCCAGATAAATAAATGGTTAGTTTGCCTTACTCTGAGTTATCCAAACAGAGCATGTGCGAGAACGTGCAACTCTTTGTTCTTAACAGCTTGCTTGAGAATGATAAAATAGCCTAGAATAGCCTTTTTCTTTGTTGTCATGCGATAATGGCTGTTGTCGAATCGTGGCGAAAATGCAACTAGTCAGCAAGGTTGGAAGCGGGGCTGACTAATAAGGCATGATGGACGTTCCTAATTATCGTCATTAATAAAAACTGATATAAACTAGGCATAACATGAAAGAGAGGTTTCAGGGTTACTGACAACCAATTTAATAGGATACTACGATGCTCACATAATCAGTCTATAATTTTCCCACTGCTGGGACACAGGCCTCCTCTCTTCGAGAGGGAGTGGGCTGTTGGTGTGATGTCACATGTCTTCGAATTTTTTGGTTTTAGGACATGCCGGTTTACTCACGATGTTCGCCTTCACCGTTTTGAGAGCAGTTGGTGATGAAGTTATTTACACAAAGTAAAGCGCCTGCCTGACTTAGGTACTAATTGTAGATTGTGTGTTCAAATACACGACCTACAATAGGCTAGTTTCCTAAAAAATTCTAATTAGTCCGTCAGTTAGATTATCAAAAAATATTGGAGCCGTATTTTTTCTTTTGTCAATTATATAAAAAATGATGAAGATATCGCGTGACGTCACTTGCCTGCCTTGCCTTTTTTTTTTCAGGATGGGAAATCCTCAAATGACTCCTCCCGCTCTGGGCGGAGCTGAAGGGAGTATCAGACTCTTACTGACTAAAACCCACCCGTGTTCTTTCCTTAGCCCTTTATGTTCCAGGGCAGCGGTAACCCTTTCGGATGTTCCCTCTACCCTGGCAGGCTTCGGCCCTATCGGGCCCCGTCAATCTTGCTGACATCTCTTTGAGGCGCGCGTGGAACACGTACACGCCGTCCGTCCTTGCCTTGCTACACTTTTTAGCATGGCGTGACGTCACGACCCCCCACTCCCAAATTTTGACGCGCTATATCTTTGTAATTTTTTGTTTGATTGACAAAAGAAAAAATACGTGTCCATTATTTTTCGATAATCTAACTGACGGAATAAATAAAATAATTATATTTTTACCCAGGAAACTACCTTATTCGTAAATCGGGGCCACCACTGCTCTCTACGATACTCATACCATGATATTGTTGTGGAGACACACCTACCTTTAGTTTACTTTTTAAAGAAGGGTAGGGGGTGGTAAGGGGTCATCACCCTACCCTATTACAATAACCTTTTACAGTCAAAGTAATATGTATGATTACCTATTTATGTATCTGCAGATATTACCTTTAAGGATCAAAGTCTACATCAAACGTCAGACGTAAGCTCCATTTTCTTTTTGAAGTCGATTTTTTACAGCCGTACGCAAAAATCTGGCGTGAGCCACGTCCCATAACCGGGACATTCGCGCGGATAAAACGACCACGCAGTTTGTATTTGCAGGAACTGTAGTCATTTTGTATAGATATATGTATAGATTATGCCCGAAAGTCTGGCAACCAGTCTTACCAAGGGGTATCGTATTACCCAGTAACTGGGTTGTGGAGGTCAGATAGGCAGTCGCTCCATGTAAAATACTGGTATTCAGCTGCATCCGGTTAGACTGGAAGCCGACCCCAACATAGTTGGGAAAAGGCTAGGCAGATGATGATGATGATGATGATATGTATAGATTATATGACTTGAACAAGTTTATGGCTAATAATTAATCATAATCGACACAATGACACCATGAAATCTTTTTTGATTGATGACGTAATTATATAAAAGACATTATGACAAAACTTTGGTAAAAAGCATTTCAAACTTTAAGAATATTTTGGTCGTTTTGCTCTTATTTCATCGTTTTTGGTCCGTGCACTAAGTATACCGTTCACTTTTTAATTCTAATGGTAAGAACATGCCTGAGATGCCTCATTTCAATACTAGGTATTGTAGTCTTCGGTATGTATCTTCGATCAATAATAGTACTAGATTCCCAATAAGCGCTTCAAAAACGGCCCGAAAAATAAGCCCACAAATACTTTTGTGGTCTTATTTCAAATTAGTATGTTTTCAACCTTATTACTTAGACTTTAAGTTACATTTTAGAATAAATGACTGAAAATTTAAAAATAGAATGATTTTATTTTCAAGCGACATTTTAAATATATTTTGCAATGGTAATTAAACTTTATGTTTAAGCATTAAGGCCTGGTTCACATTAGGTCGGACCGACAGTTTTACCGGCCCGACAAACGTGTCGGATCCATATTCGCGTATGTATGTCAATAGCGCCGTTCACATTGGGGCGACCCGACCAAACTGTCGGAGCCGACACTTTTACCGTACGTCCAGCCACGATTTCTGTCGGATCGGACATAATATTGGCCTACTAGCAAGTATGGCGCCGTTCTAGGTCGGGTCGGCGGCGTCTAGTGTGAACAGCAACACCCGGCAGTCGGTGAACGGCAAACTGTCGGTCCGACCTAATGTGAACCAGGCCTAAGGTTTATAATAAACTGAAGTTGTTAATATTATATTATTAATTTTTTTTTCTAAGAAATGTAGATGTTTACGTGTGTGCAAACGTGGCCACTTGAGCGACTGATTTTTGTTCCTGATCCTTAGTCTAGTACTTACTATTATTGATCGAAGGTATGTATGCTTCATGCTTCATATAAAACAAATGCATGCTAGTAGACACGTACGCACATGTCGCACGTGCCGAAGGATACCTCACTGCGATACATCGCGGACTGCTTGACGGTTTACCTCGACGCCTGGCATGTGCGTGCGTGTTTTTCATGTTTTACTGTACAGATATTCTATTTCACGAAGTCCGTTCGGCTTTGATTGTAGTAGTGACGTATCCCGACAAGCGCGCTTGTGTGTGCGCGATCGACACTGAGCGCTCTCGAGGTTACGCACACAAAAACAATGTGCATGTGCACGCTTGACAACATTCATAGCCAAACGGACTTCGTGACATAGAACATCTGTACCAACAACAAGTTCTGCCCACCTCCCATTTACCAAACTAATAACAAATTATTGGGTTAAAATATTTTGGTTGTAACATTATTTAAGGTAAAGGAGCTGCTCCTTTACCTTAAATAATGTAACAACCAAAATAAAATTCCTGCCACCGTTTTTAAATACCGGAAAAAAAAGTTGAATGAGGGTCATGGGGATAACTGGCAAATATATTTTTTCTTCTCTGTTCGCAAGATTAAATGTTGCGTGTAATGTAACGACTTCGCCATGGGGGCTAGCATTTTCTTTAAGGGCAACATTTATAAACACAATATTTTATAGATTGCTTGGAAAACTAACAGAAGTATTTTACCGAATTGCTTTGGTATTTACTTAGGTACTAAGGTTTAGGGTTGTTCTATTGTTTACGTCAGTGGCTCGGCTTCCTAAACTACTCATGTTTCGTAGTTGTGTCCAGCCAAACTTAATTTATTGGATCTTCAAGTTACTATACCTATCAAATCTTTTCTGATGAATTAAATCTTTATGTGGAAAAGGTATCCCATTCCTTGAAAATAGTAAAAATCGAAACTGCGGACTATATCCTACTTTCTATCATATCATACTATAATAATATAATATTATAAACGCGAAAGTTTGTGAGGATGGATGGATGAATGTTTGTTAATCTGAACGGATTTGGATGAAATTTCACATAGGACTTTTTATGCCGATATTCTTATCGATCGGTCGAAACATATGCGGGTAAAACCGCGGGACGCTGCTAGTCAATCGTATACGGCCTAAGCTCCCTACTAATACAGTCTCTACTTAATAATACTGTTAAACTGATTTTTTTTTAATGTCTCTAGAGGTCAGTAACCGTCACGCAGCACGCAATGAACATGTTTTTCACGAAATTATTCTTACCCTAATTTAAGCACGTGCTTAGGTCATTTAAAGCTATAGCATAACATCAGTTCCGTTAGCACGTCTAATGGAAATTTCAATCTTAAGCCTACGTGACAAATGGGAAACTCGTGTTGCAAAGTGTATTTTAAAAAGCACAGATATATCTGGCTGTCAACACAGTTGGCTTCCTTCCTTCTAGATGTCAAAACAGTATTAAGGCACAGTCAACTTGGCATCGAATCGCAGTCAGCGAAAATACGGCCGAATTCTTTTGAATGGTCAACACATTTTGAGGGGGCCGGGACATAACAATAGGAACTGATGTGTTTATAAGGAAATGCATTCACAATACGTTTGTCGTAAGAGGAGAAAATATTCATAACTAGTTTATCGTTGGAATAGAGATCAATTTATTATATACGAGTCGGAGAGCGTGATGATTATGTGTCATAAATCACAAAATATGTTTGGACATTCTATTTCCCTGAGCTTTATTAAATAAATAAAAAATGTGATATTAATTTTATATATACATACATACATACCTTTTTAATATTTACAAAACTTATTGTGCCTACGTCCAGTGTAGTGCCTATTAAGAAGAAAAAGATACTAACATAAAAATTATTTATTTTAAAAAAAAAATCTTTTAAAATTGCTGTATCGGAACGAAGGAGAAAAATAACATTAGATTATTCCAAACCCGTAACATTAAAAGGGTTCCATAGTTCGTCAATTAAAACTCCTTGCACATAACGGAGTAATGACCGGTTTATATTCAGGTCAGTCCGTAAATATTTAGACCGTGGAATCAAAAACAGGCAATGTTTGTGTTTTCGGTTCGTGACTTGTCAGCAACAACATAGGGAAGTAAACATTGTAAGGAACAATAGTTCTTTGATTCACATTTCCTTAACAAAGATTAAGTAAACAAGAAATATTTTCTTTTTTCACAAATGGCCTTGAGAGTTGTGTGTTAAATTGGTGTAATAAGAACTTTTGTGCGATGCAAGGGTAAATTGTCATGAATGTCGGAAATGAAGACGTGTCGGATAAATTAATGTTTAATTCCATAGCGCTATTACTATCATTTTACTATTATCGACTCGCCCCCCTGTGGCTAAGTAATAAAACCCGTACGAGTCGATCGATCCGGTTAAGCTACGCTTGCCGCGGTTGATTCGTGGATGAATGAGCATCTTAAATACCACACCCCTCCGTGTCTCGGAAAGCACGTTATGCCGTTGGTCCCGGCTGTCAATCGTGGATCTTTGGCAGTCGTCACGGGTCGTCAGAAGCCCGAAAGTCTGACAACCAGTCTTACCAAGGAGTATCGTATTACCCAGTAACTGGGTTGTGGAGGTCAGATAGGCAGTCGCTTCATGTAAAATACAGGTATTCGGCTGCATCCAGTTAGACTGAAAGCCGACCCCAACATAGTTGGGTTTTCCCAACTATGTTGGGGGCTAGGCAGATGAATTCCGTAGCCCTATTCAAAGTATATCCTCCCTCCCTCCCTCCCTCATAATAATATGGTGGATAGGTACTCGTAGGTAAGTACTAGATTCCCGACCGAATAATGGTCAAGAAAGAAATACATATATAGGAATGTAGAAATTTTCGTGTAGGTAATTTCTTAGCGAAATATTGATATTCAAACTTCACGATGCGTGTTGGATTAACCATACAAAATATATTATATACTATGTATATATACAATGCTCCCCTGAATAATAATTATTCTATCCTACATCCAAGTAGGTACTAACTATAATATTAAAACGCAAAAGTTTGTGAGGATGGATGGATGTATTGATGTTTGTTACCCTTTCACGCAAATACTACTCAACAGATTTGGATGAAATTTGGCACACAGATAGTTCATAACACATAGGATACTTTTATCCCGATATTCCTACGGAATCGAAACTTATGCGGGTGAAATCGCGGGGCGATGCTAGTACACTTATAATTACGTGTGCGCGATACTTTCATAAGCGTATAAGTAGTTAAGTACCGACAATAATTATGCAAAGCTTCGAACTTCTCTTCTTCGAAAATCTTAATAAACGAGAAAATTTGTATGGATGGATGGATGGATAGGTATATGTTTATAACTCTCTCAAAAACTACTGAACGGATTTGGATGAAATTTGGCACACAGATGGTTTATAACCAGGATTAACTTATAGAATACTTTCTATTCCGATATTTCCAAGGGATCAAAACTTATGCGGGTTAAGCCGCGGGGCGCTGCTAGTTAGTAAAGATTTTACTTAAAAACGTTGTTCAAACAATGCTTACTAAATCCAAACAAAATTGTAGCTTTCGGTTCCAAGGTCTTAGGTATATTATTAAAGATTTGCATAATCAAAATACAAAAGAACAAATGTAGCAGAAAACGGTTTTATTTGTTTAACCTTAGAAAAAATACTTCCGTTTGTATATAACAATAATGTGGGTAGACAAAAATTACCTACTATAGAATATTGGTATCAACCAGAATTTGATATGCGGCTATCACATTGTCTCCTAGACAACCTTATTGAGTTCGGTAACAAAAGTAATTGTGTCTCATTAGTGACAGTTGAGCCCATATGGTACCTATTCGCTTCATCTACTATACGGTTATTCAACCGTTTTCGGTTTCTCTAGTTCAATTCCCAGATTAATTGGTAAGACACTGTAACGATTATAATTATGTTGTATGGATCAAATTATTAACAGAAATTAATTAGAACTGCAAGGCAACCGTGAAGCCAACACAGCTACATACTAACAGACCATAGAAATTGGTTACAGTCATTACCTTAGGCAGTAGACTAGACAGACTTCACAATAGTTTGTCAATCTTAGAGACAACAGTCTTTGACAACGGATTGCTTCCCGGTAGGCATCTACATCGCCACATGCGAACTACGCAACATATTGACGTCACGCAAAAGCCTGCATCGCGCAAGCAAAGTTTACCGCGCGACTAGCATATGCAACGTTCCGACATCAATCGTCGGACAGTTGCCTACCAGATATGATACCCTCTGACCAGACGGTCGGAGGATCCTCCCTTATCAATGGAGAACGAGTGAATTTACACCCTGTTCATCATACCTCTATAGGACTAAGGCCTAATCACTAAATACATTTAGCGCTAAACGTATTTAAAATATCATTCATCTTCAAACGATTGACAGAAACCGAATGACGTTTTAAATTCGATAAGCATTGAATGTGCTTAGTAATGCATGACGCAAACGGGTCTAAATATTTCTGGTAGTACTTTTGTATACACAAGTGTTTTTACTCTGCACGATGTAACAAGGGCTGACAAATCTTTTCCATTCGAACATGAAACAAAATGTACAAAAATATTATCAGCCGTTCAATCTAGCACTGTCTTCACTGATCGATGTCAATGCACATATAGACGGCGAGTCCACTAAAACTATATCATTATGTGTCTTGAATATTTCACGCCAATTCGACGGAATAGTTTCTCCAGACGATACAAATTCAAAGTTCGTTGACCGCGTTGTCACGCTCATGAATTCTGAATCTTTATAGCTACTCCTAGTATTTCATGGAAGCCTGGTACTGTCTTATTAAAAGGATTGAATATTTAGGTCGCTCTCTCTGATCCAAGATTTGATGTGGCTGTAACGTAATTACCAAATGGATTTGTCATAGATGACATTACGTTGATTAGAGTTGCGCATTACGGGTAAGAGGATTATTTACGAAATGCTTTTGACTTCTATCCGTGTTTTGTAAATTGGGAGTGTAATCTGACTCGCTGTTTCAATTTCGAAAATGGTAGGTATTCGTTCAATGATTCAATTTACCGAGTGCCTCTTTTAGTGGTGTATGCGCAGTCGCGCATACACCACTAAAAGAGGCACTCGGGCAGGGCAAATTGCTATTAAAAAATCTAAAAAAACAGGTTGAAAGAGAATGTAGGCCCAGTGCTTAAGGTCTCGCCTGTCATGCATGAGGTTGTGGGTTAAATCCGGGCCAGCACCAATGCGTTTTCAATTCAAATATACTTCTGAGTTTATCTTGGACATTACTGACATCGGTGAAGGGGCCTACTCCGAAGTAGTATCGGCCAAATGGACCGAATGTACCGAAGTGGAAGCCTGGGGGCCTACTCCGAAGTGCAAAGTGCGAATGTTCGGATCGGACCGACACATTGCCGAACCGAATATTATTGAAAAATGCGAAAAAAGTTCGCATCGGCTCAGTTGGGTCGGGACACCTTCACCTTGGTTCGGGGTTCCTTCGGAACCGACCGAACCAAATAGTAACTTCGTAGCAGGAAACGGCCAAACATTCGGCCGATACTACTTCGGAGTAGACCCCCTGGTTCGGACTATTACGAACAAAAGCCAAATCGGTTCAGCCGTTATGGAGTGATGCGCTTACCAACAAACAGCATTTTCATTTTTATTTATACAGAACATAATATTATTATGAATATTTTATGTTATAGAACTATACAAAAAATTAAGTGTGCTAACAATTCCTTGCAGTTGAGTGAACGCGGGTAAAATTTCACGGTGCATATAATCAGAAACAATTACACAATATTTTTTTATCACTTCGTTCGTTGAAACGAGTTCACGCTTTGGAATGGGCGACTAGCTTCATCTTTCTGGCTGACCGACCCCTCAAAATTGCCTGTAATTTCGTGGATGTGACGAATATTTTCCCCCAACTTGTTTTTTTTTTTTTGTTTTTGTTCTCTGCGTTATTTATCGCAAATTATATTTACCGCAATATTCTTTCTACATAATTTGCTTGTTCAATATAAATGCTTTGAGTTTGAGCATTATATTTACTTATTTAATTGTGTACTTAGTCCTTTAATTAAAAAAGATTGTTTTCTTTAATTAAACTTAATAAAATCTAAAACAAACTACACTATGTAAACTAAATTAACACTATTCTTAAACAAGTTTGCAAAGCGGCCTTAGACTAAGGAACGTAAATTATATTTTACGACTGTGGACACACTCTTGGCTGTAATTTAATATTTAATGTTTAGGGACTACTTGGAATTACGGCCGAGATTTGAAATAATCACTTCGTTATTAATTTATAACACATTCAATTACTTACATAAATGACTCGTTATTAATTACTTACATTAATTATTATTATTTGTTTCATAAATTATTACTCGTAATACTTGAGTATGCTTTAGAAAAGCTTTTATTATATTATATCTGGTTTGGAAAAGTGCCATCCACCATAATGTATTATCTAAGTATTTTCGCCGCCATGCTCCTGTTTAAGCTAGGGTTTCCTAAAATTGCGATAGCCGCTACATAGCTACCGCAGTTTACCGTCGAATGACGTCATTGAAACATTATTTATGAAAGGAAGTCGGTATGTTTTCCTCATCGTAGCCCTGACAGGCGCTTTACTTTGAATAAATTATTTCTTCACCACTGCTCTCAAAACGGTGAAGGAAAACATCCTGAGGAAACCGGCATGTTTTAGAACCAAAAACTCGAAGACATGTGTGACATCTACCAACCCGCACTGGGCCCGCGTGGTGGATTACGGCCCATTTCCTCTCACAGAGAGGAGGCCTGTGTCCCAACAGTGGGAATATTATATAGGCTGATTATGCTATGTTTTCCTAGAGAGCGTTTTTCGTGACATACCATACACGTTACCATTTTCATGACATGACGGCTGTCATACGGCCGTTACGTGGCGGCCACCGCTCTTCTAGGTAACTGTAGCTTAAGCGGAGTAAATTTTTTGTCCTCGGTTTATTGGCGCTTAAGAAGATAAGAAAAAACACTGGCAACAGAGCCTTTTCAACTTTATGTTGGGGATTTGTGCACAACTACCATAAATTTATTTATTATTCACAAGGCAACTACAACAGGCAATAATCACATTAAGTACAAGGTTTAATTTATAGGTTTCGACCTGACTATCACCCAAAGCGTAGTCGCACAACATGATCAGCAACAACAATAATTTAATAATGATAACAACTACAGTAATTTTTTTTTTTTTAAACTTAGTGACAAAATTACAGCTACAAGGTATGAGCGTCTGCCCTCCGGCAGGCACTTCGACTTACACAGGGAATGTGTCGGAGACCAAACACGCCAGGTTAAGTACACAACTGATACATAGTTACATTATTTGAATAAATATCAGAAGAGCCGCGAGAGAACTCTAAAATAGAAAAAAAAATGTTAAGCAGCATCAAGTTTTTTCTTTTCATAGTGTTCTCTTAAATCAATGTATTTTGATTTATTTGGACCATTTTTTTTCTCATAATGGTTTTGTAGCACTTGAACAGTTTTGAACACATTGTGAGAGCCTGAAGTAGGTTTTACAAACCTGTATTTATTCACGCTCTGCTACAGAATGTGGATACAGAATCCACAAAAGACAGAGCAGAGCATGAATAAATTAACCTACCGATGCAAAATATAATATAGTTAATATATCTTGTTTATGAACTGATTTTTCCATCGACAGATGTTTTTATTCCTGGAATAAAATTGACGTCTGACAGTTTTTGTATAGAACTGTCAAAAATTCAAAATTATTCCTCGGATAAATTTAACTGGCATTGGAAAAATCAACCCTAAAACATAAAGCAAATCTAATAAAAATAAAACATTTCAAAGCACGTTCGTTCTCTGAAAGTCAGCGGGTTCACTCAACACCAGCAAATATTTCATTCATTTTACTTATTAATGCAATGGGAGACACTAAAAGGTCATCAAAATACGACGTGACTGTTGAGAGACTCATGATGTTACTCTAGTAATATGATTCACTTGCATTTACCTTGTGCAAGACAAACATAGAGATATTTAACTCGCAAAATAAACAATTTACTCGAATAAACAAACAATGGTTTCAAAATATTAAGATTTGTATAATATCATATACCTAACTCGTACATATATAAATAAATAAAATTTTATTTTCTGTTTCTTGTAATTTCAAAATAACAGCTTTTTACTAAATAAATATGAAAGTATATACGGTAAAGTATACCCGTATATACTTCATATAATTATATAAAAACAAATTATTCTTTTTTTAATCTTAGTTTGTCTGTTTGTTCCGGCTAATCTCTGAAACGACTGGCCCGATTTTGACTAGAAAATTAATTAGGGTTCCACGAAAAACAAACCCTTAATATCATTTTTTTTTTTCGATATTGAAGCAAACGAACTCGCGGGCGCAGCTAATTACGAAATATATCAACCTTTCGAAGGCAGTTAGTTACCAAAATTTTATGATAAATAACAACGAATTAGCATGGAAATTACTATTTTGTCTGAGAAACCATCGACTCGTTAATAAAACTCCAGACAGCATCTTGCATCTTCCATATTTCAGATCTTATAAATATTTACCGGCACGAGATGCATCCTAATTCCTATCACAATATTTTGTGAGTATGTACTCACTTTGTTCAAAGTTATTCTAGGGTAACTTTTCATCAGTTTTATACGTTAACCAGATAGTATGTACTTGTTATAAAGTAAAGTTATATTTTATTTATGTTGATCATTTTATCCCTCGTTTCCTGTATCCTACTAATATTATAAACTTGAAAGTTTGTATGGATGGATGTTTGTTACTCTCACACGGATTCGAAACGGATTTGTATGAAATTTGGCACACTGGTTTATAACCAGGATTAACATAGAGGATACCTTCTATCCCAATATTCCCATGGGATCGAAACTTATACGGGTGAAACCGCGGAGCGCAGCTAGTTAATAAATAAATAAAATAAAAAGGTTTATTGCAGAATATTTTACAACTTTTACAGTAAATCTTACATAGGGACCTCCTTTTAAATAAAAGATATACCTGTCCGCCCCACTCTTCAATGACAAATTATAAAATGGTAAAAGGGGTGTACCGAAAGAAAATAGAATTTAAACAAGAAAATATAGGTAACATCTAAAATTAAACAGATAAGACTTGAACTTAATTAATGTTTAGGTAAACAAGCCAGTTACAAATTTAAAGCCTGCACTACACTACTAGAGAAATTGATCGAAGCTAACCGAATACGAGGGTGTAGAAGGGCACTTCGGTTCGCTTCGTCCAACCTCGGCTGGCCTCGGGCGACTTCCGATCGTTGTCAGTTTTTGCGCCAGAGTCAAAGGACTAGAAGCGTCCCGTAGTTCTTAGCATGAGTGTGTATTAGTCACGTAATTTTTATTATATTTATTTATTAGTATTTCAAGTTTTACCTGATATATGTATCTGGTGTATTGGGTGTTTTTAGTTTGTGCCAAATATATGTATTTTCTTTCTTTCTTTAATTCGGTCTTCGGTCAATTTCGACTCGTACTTCGTCGAAGCAACTTCGCGAGGTAGTATAGTGCAGGTAGAACCAATCAACCAACATAACGACATTCATTTGAATCATCATCAATTGCAGACGCATCCTAAATCATTTTTACTATATGCCGTTATATACCGTTTCTGTCTCCTAATAGAGTAAGCAGAACTATAACCCGCTATCACCATTACGTGCGTTTATCGCTCAAAGTCACGTAGAGCAATAATGTCCCGTGTTTAAGCGCCAAAGTAACCGCTACACGTATTGTGTAAGAATCAACGTGATACAGAGAAAACTCCCCCTTAATTCTTGCAGATAATCGTTGGATATTTCGATGTTCAATAGTTTTATTTTTATTTTATTTACTTATTAAGGTACGCGGTAGGTTTCGGTGTCAGTGGCGTAACTATAGCCTTTGGGGCCCGTGGCAAATTCATGGGATTGGTAGGGCCCTCTCTCAATGTTAAGAAGCTAAAACCAACGTTATATTTTTTTTTACTGGCACTTCGCTTGAGTTCTTCCGCGTAGATTTCGTAATTTCCCCTACAAAATGGAATACCCGACTACTTCCATGGTCTAGTGGTCGAAAAAAGTTTGCATTTCTATACTTAGGTATGTTAGTATCTTCCTGTGCTCATGGCCCTCTCGGGCCGGGCCCCCTCCGGCTAGGGGCCCGTGGCATTTTGCCACTCCTGCCACCCTATTGTTACGCCACTGTTCGGTGTGACGATCTGGTAACGTTTGCAGGGCCAACATGGCCAGAGATCTCACAAAACAGGGAGGTTTGGAAGGAAAAAGAGGAAGCCCTTCCCCAGCAGTGAAACACAACGTAGGTTAAAAAAACATTATGTACGCAAGTTTCTATGTATCTTAAAGAAAGGACAAACAAAATACATTTATTAAGCATAGAATAAGAGGCACGCAACACAACATATAGGGTGGCAGGGACATCGACGCGCAAACTGTAACCATGAATTCAGCACATGAGTGTAGACCACATAGCGTAAAAAAAAAACTTCTGTTTCATAGAAAAGTGCAATACCTACGCGGTCAAAATGTATGGAACAGCAATATTTTTTTTTAATAACGACGAAAAATTTCGACGCTATGGGGTCTAAACTCATGTGCTGAATCCATGGTTACAGTTTGCGCGTCGATATCCCTGCCACCCTGTATATTGTGTAAGTTAAATTTGATCCATTCTGGTTACCGATTGACGGTAACCGGGAAGTGGATCAAATTTAACTTGCAAAATTTGATTAAGTCACACATCGAGACAGGTGGAACTAAAAAGCTTGTAATGTAAAAGACGAAGAATATCGCATTTTTTTTTTTTTTATGGATAAATTCTTGGGTTTTGGTAGTAGGAAAAAGATATGTCAATGTCTGTCAATGTGACAAAAGATTGCTACAGCGACACGAAGCGAAGTACGATTTACAAGTGTAAGTATATCGAAATTGGTTTTATTTTTTTTATATGATGTAATGTAAGAACGCTTTTGAATAATCAATCTCAAGACTCCGTTCCGAACCAAAATTTCTCCTGCAGGAGATTGAATTAATCCCCACGATAACGCTGTTCGATAAATTATTTTTTCAACACTTCTTCGTGGGATTTCCTTTCATGAGTTTTCAAAGTACCTAATCTTATGAATAACCCATATTTATTGAAGCATTAGCAGTCTGTCGCGCAAATTAGGGTAATTATAAAATATAGTAACCCTAAAGCCTAATTTACACGATTAAGTTTTCTTGCCTGTTACATAGGCACAATAATTATAATTGAAGCAAAATTACTACCAACTTGAATTGTCCGTATCCTATCCTACTTCCTACTAATATTATAAACGTGAAAGTTTGTATGGATGGATGGATGAATGGATGTTGGTTACTCTTTCACGCAAAAAGCACTGAACGGATTTGGATGAAATTTGGCACTCAGCTAGTTTATAACCAGGAATAATACATAGGATACTTTTTATCCCGATATTCCCACGGGATCGAAACTTATGCGGGTGAAACCGCGGGGTGCAGCTAGTATTATCTATGCATATTATTATCAACTTAAGTTGCCTGTCATGTTTGTCTGTGTGACCGCGTTGTTCTTCTAAATTTCCCAACGGAATTTCATGTGGAGATCAAATCACCATTGTTTAGAGAATTTATTCCAGCATCCTGATTGCGTAACACACTATTACTCTCAATTTTAATAAATTTGAAGCCTATTACTAATCCATTGCTCCATATGTTCGAAAGATGTGTCTGTTCAACAACGTAAATAACGCAATGAATCTTGTTGAACTGTCAAAATGAAACCCATTGCTACTGATAGTGTGTTACCCAATTACCTTGCAGAAGGTTTATGTGCAGTTAGATTATCGAAAAATAATGGACCCGTATTTTTTCTTTTGACAATCAAACAAAAAATGACAAAGATAAAGCGCGTCAAAATTTGGGACGTCACGCCTTGCTAAAAGGTGTAGCAAGGCGTGACGTCACGCGGAACTTTAACGAGCGATATCTTCATAATTTTTTATATAATTGACAAAATAAAAAATACGAGTCCAATATTTTTTGATAATCTAACTGATGGACTAATTAGATATTTTTAGGCATCTAGCCTATTTACGATGTTTTTCCTTGGCAACATACTGGCAGCTAACCGTCAAGGACGGTTAGCTAGTTTTATATAAAAACCGTGTTATCGCGTTCAATTTCATTCGGTTCTTGGCAGGATACTTGAGTTAGGTCTATAATCTGACGTGCTTACATCTTATGGCTTTCCAAAAGTATAAGGAAATATCTATCTATAATGTACGAGTAAATACTCCTCTTTGGTAAGTGCATCACATGAGAACGATTGGACCGATTTGGCTAATTTTTATTTTAAAATATTCGTAATAATCCGGATTAAGTTTTCATGGAAAGTAAAATTGGAAAAGTTGCCCGGAAAATTCGGGGAATGTTGAAACGGCTTTTTTTTCTAACTGGTTTTTATTTCGACCACATTGAAATTTTGACATGACAACGTCTGTCGGGTCAGCCAGTTACAAATAAATGAAATATCGTTTTGTTACCAGTTGCTATTCTCATTATTCATAAGCTTACGAATACTGTGTAGAACGGCTTTTGTTCGGTTCGAGCGTGGCATATGAAAGTCGTAGAACCTGAAAATTAGTTTTTCTCGAAAATCTTTTGGGCTGATGTGTTTTACCAACGGATGAACAGTTTCCTTCTTTTTATAAGATATTATATACTTTCGAAAAAAATATTTTTCAGTTGTAAAACCAGTTTTCGGAAATATGTCCCTTTGACTTGGCTGCAGAACTCGCTCAGACTAAAATAAAAGGAAACTATTTTTTGATCATGTGCCTTCATGTGCATTGGGAACATTATAGGCTGGTGTGATTGTGTGTGTGTGTATGTGTGATGTGCCTTCAAAGGATATTAAAATTTAAAAACTTAAGTTATGTGTGAAACCAGTCTTAATAAAATTGTTAGTGGTCTATTAATTGGCTTAATATTTCTAAGGGTAGCATGGTATCGAATTTTAAGACATAAGTTTGATTTTCAAGTTAAACAAAGTTTGATTGGTTTTCTGTTAGGTTATATTAATTGGGGTTTCGAATTGAAGCCAAGTTCTTAATAATAAAAATAAATGTAGGTTTTTTTAAATCCACAAAAATATCACACTCCGGCTATATGCAGTAGTGTTATAGTGCTTATAAATACAGATGTTCTAAAATAACAGCCCCATTTTTACAAAACTCCTTCAGCCCCCGATCCACCGCGTTGTATAGCCAGCCCGTACTTCGTTTTTTTTTTATTGACAATGGGCTCACTCTTGACCTCAATCCAGCCCAGAGGCAGAGATGAAATCTACGGTGGAACGAGCTTGCCCAGTATTCTTTCTGACTTATTTTAGCTCGGCTCCTCAGTGTCTTAGAGAGAGTTTAAATAGCCTATAGCTTTTCTCAAGAATTGGGCTATCAAATGCAAAAATATCTTTTTCGAATCCGGCCGGTAGTTCTAGAGATTAGCGCGTTCATACAAACAAACTCTTCAGCTTTCTTATTAGCATATGCGAATCCGCATATACACTTCGATCAATAATAGTACTAGATTAAGGATCAGGAACAAAAATCAGTCGCTCAAGTGGCCCCGTTTGCACACACGTAAACATCTACATTTCTTAGAAAAAAGTTTAATAATTGTATTAACAACTTCAGTTTATTATAAACCTTAATGCTTAAACATAAAGTTCAATTACCATTGCAAAATATATTTAAAATGTCGCTTGAAAATAAAATCATTCTATTTTTAAATTTTCAGTCATTTATTCTAAAATGTAACTTAAAGTCTAAGTAGGTAATAAGGTTAAAAATATACTAATTTGAAATAAGACCACGAAAGTATTTGTGGTCTTATTTTTCGGGCCGTTTTTGAAGCGCTTATCGGGAATCTTGTACTATTATTGATCGAAGCATATACACCTTTAAATTTTGAACAACTTTTACTAGGTACGGGACCAACCCTGAAATCGTGAAAAAAAAATCTGTTGATCCGAACATTATGTCGAGTTATGCGAACATAAATCTATAGATGAACTGATTTTTTTTACACGATTTCAGGGTTGGTCCCGTAGTAAAAGTTGTTCATAATGATGAGTACAATGACGCCTTTTAAGGAATAAAACGATCAAAATTTAACGGTGTATAGGTTGATGCAGATCTTTAAAAAGATATTTATAAAGTTGCAATACATGTCTCCTACCTACTTACTTATTTTCCAAGAAAACGAATTTAAATAATTGAACGGATTGAAAGCTTTCAACTTTTATTATGCTTTTTTTTATTTTTAAGAGATGATATCAAAATATAAAATTTTAGACTTTTTCAATAATGTTACATTTCGTTGTAACTTATATGCATGTCAAAAGGTTGAGAGAGCATAATGCATTAAGACACAAAAACATTTTAAAACCCGTTTATTTTTTTAAGTAGGCTTAAAAAAATTAAACTGATTAAAGTTGTAAAAGTAAGTAACATAAAAAAAGTAGGAGATCGTTAAACTAGAATATGTAAGTAGGTATGTGTCAACAAAGAAATAAAAATGACATTATTTTACTATAGTTTTTATATGACTGTAAGTTATTTAATAAATGAGGCAAACGAAACGAGGTGTGACTATTTTATTTAATGGGTCTATAAAATGTTATATACTTTATTATTTTGGTACTCAAAAGAAGAATTATTCGTCTGAAGAATTATAGCGTTATTAAAACTGCCTTGAGTTCGTGTCATACGACAGTCTCCTTTGATATTCACTATAGTTTCTGATCGCGACTTCATCCGCGTGAAATTTCTTGTTTTAAAATAAAAAATAATAATTTATAAGTATATCCTATGAAACTTGGCAATACTGTAGCTTCCAATTAGTGAAAGAATCTTTGGAATCGGATAAGTAGTTCCAAAGATTACCTTCTAAATAAGAACTCTTATACTGTATCTTTTTATGTAATAAAATAAAAATAAAACAGTCTTATTCTGTCCCCGCAAGGGGGACCTGACCTATTATACTGACATTTCCACATAATTAGGAAAAACGAAAATTTTATCAGTCCTGGGTAATTTAGGAACAGTATCTCTTTTTTCAGTGTTTATCAATTATAGAACCCCTGAGGTGAATGCCTCTTCCAGGGAATGCCAGCTTTCTCTGTCTTTCACTACATCTATCCAGTGTGATCCAGCTATACGCTAAAAGACAAGGAGACCCGCCTCTTTATTATTTTAGTCCTCAAAGAACAGCTTGTTAACAAAGCCAGCCCTTTTTTCTGCGTCTTTACGTTTCTAGACAACATAGTGAATGATATTAAAGCTAGAACATATTAGACACAGTGAACAGACTGAGACAAACGGCTAATTATGAGAGAAGTGGGAAACTCGCCAAATGTCCATTCTTTCAAACTCAAAAACTCAAACTCAAATCATTTAATTCAACTAAACCAATTACAGGTACTTTTGAATTGTCAAAGGGTCGGTCAGTCAGAAAGATGAAGCTAGTTGCCCATTCCAAAGCGTAGGTACCTATGGAGAAGAACGGGCAAGAAACTCCATGGACACTCTTTTAAATCATAAAATTGTTACAAAATATTTGATTACATCATTCGTGTTGAAATTAACCATGTGAGAACGATGTAGAAATACGTGCACGTTAAAAGCGTCGTTAAAAGCGAAAGTACATAGTGCTCACACGTGTGCTATGCAATTATACAATTCTAAACAATTGAGTTTATACAATGCAAAGATAGTTTTATTTTTTTTCCAATGTTCTGCAGCTCCAACAATGTTTCCGAATGCTAATTACTTTTCTACAGACATTTTCTTTTAGCCGCTTATAACGACACTTGAACCGACCTCATCTAGTTTTTAAAATATGATTGACGTGTAAAAGTATTTATACAAACCTACTTACAAAATAAAATCATTTATAATGAACTGACTGACTACTCCAATATAAAAGTGGCTTCAATTCAACCAGTATTATCTTAACGCGTGAAAAGCAACTCTAGCTAAATAGGAAAAGGGTTATTTGAGCTTGTACTGTTCATTAAGAGCGTGAAAGTCATGGCGTACAACTTTGAAATAGTGACTAGACTGTTATTATTATTACAGCCGCGGCTTCGCCCGAGTGGATGTCGGAAATTATCCCACAGAAACGTGCTACCGAAACAAAAATAAGCAAGCTACAACTATCTGCCAGTGAAAGTCCCGGCAAAATCGGTCCAGCCGTTTCGGAGATTAGCCAGAACAAACAGACAGGCGGAGGAAGACGAAAATTGGAAAAAATGTTTTTTTGTTATAAGTAGGTACTCAGCGTATATATTTTCATATGCATTTAGTAACAAAACTGTTATTTTAATATTACAAACAGACACTTCAATTTTATTTATTTGTATTGATATTGATTAGAATTTTAGAGCGACTCGTTTTTTTTTTTTTAAATTTTCTGTGTTACCACAAATTGATAATGCTGATTAACCTCTAATTGGAGACTGTTAGTCCAAGGCTAAATATTATCTATATGATAATGTTGTATTTGTCTTTATACATATATAAATTAGTGTAAGTAAACCATTTACTTTAATGAATATTGCCATCCAACGTGGTAATTCTGCCAGCCTTTTGGGCACTTATTCCATTTGTGATGACGACGAACTTTTTTGATGCCCAATGAGCTCCTCCCTTTTTCTTTTACTATTTTCTAGCTGTTGCCCGCGACTTGTTCTGAATTTCATCCAAATCCGTTCATCCGTTTTAACGTGAAGGCCTAACAAACAAACAAACTTTGGCAATTTATAATATTAGTTAGGATTAGGATAGTTGTACATAATATTATAAATATTTTTTTTAGTGTTAGCTTGTATATCTGTTTGTATTAAAATAAGTGCTAACATTTAAAAAGTCTACCCTTAAATTTTCTAGTTTTAGTATTTTTTATAGTTGTCTTACTAATCCATGTTCTATGTTAAGGGTTTGCTTTATTATTTTTATTTCTTTTCGCACTTAATCCTTCAAGTGGTAGGTTGCCGTCGGTGGTTATTTCAATTTACTAATCCATATTAATAATATTAAAATTCGAAAGGAACTCTGTCTGTATCTCACCTTTCACGCATAAACCACTAAAGATTTCGATAAAATTTCGGCAAGGAGATGGATGGCATCCTGGCGAAGGACATAGGCTACTTTTTGTCCTGGTAGCACGTTCCCGTGGGATAATTTTCGACATCCACGCGGGTGACGTCCTGAAATAAATGAACTCTGTGCAATTGATTCATTCTGATGGACTTGTAAATCAATTGATCCATCATTTCATGTTTATGAAACGTAGGCACCTATTCGTAGCAATGACAAAGGTTTAAATAACGTAACATATTTGAACAAACCAAAGTAATTTAGACGTAGGAAAGCAGACGGACTGTTTTATTTATTTTTGGTACAGAAACATTTCAATAACGATGTTAATTCGATTGTATTCATTGGCAAGCTCCGTTATTATCAGCTAATTTAAAAACGAAAACCTTTTTGCACATTTTATTTTGGCCTTAACAAAAACAGTTGGTAACACATTCAATATTCTCTGTAGAATATATTTACCATGCGAAAATGGAATCTGGAAACTCCGGAATAAATTACTTAATACACCTTATCTAGCCAAATTCAATTCCGATATCTTTAATACAAAATGAAGATAGAAAAAATTCTGAGTTTCCCTCTAAGTATTACTTACTGAGGTACCTATTTTTGTAAAGAAAATTTTAATTAAACCAATTGTCAAGTGCTCCAGCGAGATAATAAGTAATTGAGGACGCTTGTGTAATTAGGAAAATGGTAAACCTTCATTTGTTACTTTTAAGAACAAACTGGACTGTAGTGCTGATAAAATTAAATTAATAGCCAGTTATGTTTTTATTTTCCTTCTGGGGGTTGAAGGGAATAATGAAAAATAAATCAATACGACTACATAAATAAAATAAATTCGGGTTAGTTACACCATTTATAACTCAAGAACGACTGTCCGATTTTTATGATCTTTGATTTGTTGGATTTGTCTCCGCTCCAAATAGCAGCTATAAACATTAAAATATAACTATTAAAACATGGAAAAATTACACAAAAAGAAAATAATTCAAGGCTTTCGAAGTTCGTCGGGTCGGCTAGTATTTGTATAAAATTGGTGGCTAAGAAAATGTGACGAAGACAACCTATATTGATAGGTTGCCTTCGTCACATTTTCTTTTCAATTTTTCATGTCAATGCAAAATGGCAAGAAGCAAGTTGGAAATCAAATAGTATTAAAAACTGTATTAAAAAATCTGATATATTTGAGAGAGTGAGGGCACTCAAATGGAACTGGGCGGTTTATATATGTCGGATGGCTAAAGATACCTCACTGCGATACCTAGTGGTCGTGGTTTAGCTCGCTACCTCGATTTCATCTCTTTGTAAAACAAATGCATACTACACTGACACTCATGCACATGCCAGGCATCGAGGTAAACCTAAACCGTATCCTTCGGCATATGTGTCTATTGTTATGTCCTTCTTAGTTCATGTCACATACACAAACAGCCAGACCCGGAACAGCTACTTGTAGACCATACTAATATTTGTTCCATGCGGGAATCGAACCCGCGACACGCAGCGCAGCAGTCAATCGCTTAACCACTGCGCCAACCGTGCCGTCAGTTTCATACCAATCATCATAGAAAGAAAGAAAGTAAATACATTTATTTAGCACAGACTCAACTCAACTCAACTCAAATCATTTATTTCAATTAAACCATTTACAGGCACTTTTGAATTGTCAAAATTAAATAGTCGGTCAGTTAGTCAGAAAGTTGAAGCTAGTTGCCCATTCCAAAGCGTAGATCTCTATGGAGAAGAACGGGCAAGAAACTCCACGGACACTCTTTTAAATCAAGACATTTTTACAAAATCCTGGTTAAAACACACACCATACACTAGATACATAAATCAGATAGCAACAAATAAAAATCAAATAGAAAGTACAGACGTCAGCACATCAAGCTACTACAATCTGTCAAATTTCTTTAATAGATTTTCAACTTTATCGCTTAAGGTTCAAGGTTGATTGGGAAAATTTGACAGTTTCGGGTAGCTTGACCTGCTGGCGTCTGTACATAATATAATCAGGCTATAGTTCCCAATGTTGGGACTCAAGCCTCTTCTCCGTAATCCACCACGCGGGCCCAGTGCGGGTTGGTAGATGTCACATGTCTTCGAATTTTTGGTTCTAGGACGTGCTGGTTTCCTCGAGATGTTTTCCTTCACCATTTTGAGAGCAGTGGTGGTGAAATAATTTATACAAAGTAAAGCGCCTGTCTGGGTTCGAACCTGCGACTTGCAACTCGTAAGTCATGTCCGTTACCACTGGGCCACCACTGTTCTCCATAAAAATCAGCATAACAAGCTAAATATTCTACGAATTTAATCTACAACCTTCATCACTTAATCAAAATTCAGTTTCAGCTGTGTCTGCCAGTCTAGGATATGCCCAACTGCGTTCCAATCCCATAATTCTATTTCCTCACCGACTTTCAGCCCGCCACATTGCGATATTTGGAACTCGATCCTGTAATTTCATTTAGAACACGGCACGACGACGTTGCTCTTTGTGTTTCGAACTTTGCAGACGTGGGTTCCTTTGTGACGGTTTGTTTTTAGAATCATATATGGTTTAAGAACTTTATTATTTCTCATTAAGAATTAACAATAATTCACTTACTGAGAAACTAAATTACACAAAATGTTTACGAGCGTACAATAACATCGTTATAAAAATGAATTTACAATAATGAATATGTAGGTAGTGATAAAAAAAAAGTAAATATCAACTAATCACCAACCGAGTAAACACGGATCTAAAGTAAAATTCGATGTATTACTAGATGTGGCATTCATGGCATATGCTATGGTAAACCATCGCAAAGAGTGAATGTGTGAATGGAATATTTTTGGTCGTAATAATAGTGCCTTTTTTCGGTTGAATTGACTATTTGGGAATTGATTTGGATGGTTGATTTGTAGCGAATTTGTACATCTGAAGGTACAGTTTGCATGCTTGTATCGTGTGTCGCACCCGTGGGACGAACGGAATAAAAAATATTTAATTTATTCCCTAATAAATAATTTAGTAATTTTATTTTTAATTCCCATTGGTCTCACTTAATAATTTGAGCCTGGTTGTTCAATGGTGAAAACACTTATTTATCCTAACTAATATCCTACTTCCTACTAATATTATAATCGCGAAAGTTTGTATGAATGTTTGTTACTCTTTCACGCAAAAACTGTTAAAAGGATTAGGATGAAATTTGGCACGCACAGAGATAGTTAATAACCAGGATTAACACAAAAGATACTTTTTATCCTGATATTCTTACGGGATCGAAACTTATGCGGGTGAAACCGTGGAGCGCAGCTAGTAATATTATAAATGCAAAAGTGAGTTTGTTTGTTTATCTGTTACGTTTTCACGTTAAAACGGCTGAACGGATTTGGATAAAATTTGGCACATGGGTATACCATGACCGGGGTTAGGACATAGGATACTTATATATCCTTATATATTTTTATTTCGGTAGTACGTTACATGCAATACTTCAAAAAAACTTTAAGAGCAGTTCATGTTTACTTTGCATTTTTATAAAATTGGTTCTGTACCACAAGATCAAATTAATGTGAACACTCTAGTTTTAATGTGAGCAATGAGCATCATGTAACATTAACTTGGGGCGGTTTTGTATTATTATGTACTTACCCTTGCTTTTAGTAGACTTGATATATGGTAGTTTCCATTTTCATATTTTAATTAGACATAATGACACTATTCAGGCTAATGTTTTCATTTAGCACCGACTAAATTATATTTTAGAGTAGCGACCCACCCCTTCTTCGTCTGAATGCAATGATGACATATCAAAACGTCGGGATTTCTGTACTTCATAATATATGATAAATAATAAAATAATAAACATAAATCTTTCGGAATATAATACGGTCTCTATAACAGTGACAACCGTATCCATTGTGGTGTTTAGACAGATACAGACAGACACAAAAAGCGACTTTTTTTACTATTTGTAGATTTAGTCTGTAATGCCAACAAAGATTGGTCACCCCGCTAGTTTCAATAGATATTTCCATCGCTAGTTTTGATGAACTATTAATTACATCTATTAAGAACTTGTAGCGGTATCTACAACGTCACATACGAACAACGCGTCATACTGACGTCACGCAAATCCTGCATCTCGCAAGCAGAGTTTACCGCGCAATTAGCATAGATACAATTTCCCAACATCAACCGTTGGGCAGTTGCCCACCAGACACAACACCCGTCTGGTCGGAGGATCCTCCCTTTTCTATGGAGGTTGAGTGAACTTTACACCCTGTTCCTCATGCCTCTAAAAACTGTTACAAACTTAATCGATTAACTCAGTTCGCAGAAAAGTAAAACACTACAAAAACTATTACATAACGAGATATTTCTGACAAGGTATTGCCGATGGTAAATCAAAGGAAATATCGAGACTCTTGTTTCACTAAACTTGAAACGGCGCAAAAGTATACGTTTATAATTACAAAGTACCTAAAGGTATTACTGTCCTTCTTTTTCTGCTACGATGGTAAAAAGTTTATATCATCTATTTTGCCCAAAATTCCGCTACGAAAAACGGCACTCACTGACACAGTCATAAGGTCATCAAGTGCACAGACAATGGCGCAAGATGGAAGGTGGGGTGGGGAGTCCCCACAAAAAATGGTCCATCACCTTCCATCATCTTTGCCGTTACCTTACTTACCGTTACTTCTTTCCACTGGGAACTCACAGATAACAGAGGGGCAATTCTCGTAATTTTAAGAACGTTACGGTCTGATCTCAGTCTCCATATTATGTCCTCTAATTTCCCTACATTGTTGAGAAGTTTTTGTCGTTTTTTTGTTGCCGAGGTGGGACTAGATTTTGAATATTTTTAATTACGAAAATTGGCATTTAGGTGTTAGGTACTGTGATATACGAAAATATCATAAAGAAAGAATGTCAACAAAAATCAATAGGACACCAACGCCACAGCCTAAAAAAGTTCAGCTCTATTTTTGGAGCCTACCTACAGAACTTCAAACAGTAAAATATAATATATCAAATAATCACCACTCACAGTTCCTTTTCCTAACAAAAAAAAAACATTTATCAAGGGATTGATTGCGTCCTCGCGTCCTCTCAGTTCCCTCGAGGTCTGTTCATATTTGTACTCCGTGAAAATTGGAACTAAAATAACAATAGAATGTGTGGAACTGCTCTTTTCACAAGTCAAGTATTTGTTCAAATAAGATTTAGAAAAGGTGAGCTTGGTTTTGTTTTAGTTTTGTTATGATATTTCAGGTGAATGTAATAGTTGAGATAACTGTATTTTTAATGAATGAATGAATGATTCATACATTCATTTTTCTTTTGCACAGCATAATGAAACAGAAAGAAAAATTTAGTTTTGGTCCTATTAATTACCAATACCTTGGGGTCGTCAGAAGCCCGAAAGTCTGACAACCAGTCTAACCAAGGGGCAATAATATTACCGAAAGGGTTACCGCTACCCTGGAACATAAAGGGCTAAGGAAGGAACACGGGTGGGTTTTAGTCAGTAAGAGTCTGACACTCCCTTCCGCTCCACCCAGAGCGGGAGGGGTCATTTGATGATTTCCCATCCCCAAAAAAAAAAGGGTATAATATTAGTCCCAGTTACTTGGTTGTGGAGATCAGATAGGCAGTCGCTCAATGTAAAATACTGGTACTTTGCTGCATCCGGTTATACTGGAAGCCGACCCCAACATAGTTAGGAAAAGGCTCGGCAGATGATGAATTGTCAATACCTTCTATTATGCTATTATTTTAGGATTTAAAAATATTAAGCGGGTTTTGTTTTGTTATAAAGTCAATGAGATATTTTAAAAACCATAGTCTCCTGCGGTCGAAATAACAAACCAATAGGTTTATTACGTAAAATGCTGCAGAAATATTATTATGTGGTCCTATAAAATGTTGTTTGGTCTCGCTATTGTAGACATTGTTCATAATAATAAATTGACGACACTGTTGGCGCAGTGGCTGACGGATCAACTGCTGCGCTGCGTGTCGCGCGGGTTCGATTCCCGCACGGAACAAATATTTGTATTGCCTACAGGTAGTTGTTCCGGGTTGCTGTTTGTGTATGTGAGTTTAAATGTTTGTAAACGCACCCACGATACAGGAGTGTGGGGCAACGTTTTTAAAAACAACAATAAAAATAATGAAAAAACAGCTTCATAATATTTTTTTTCAGGCGGATGTTTTTTGCATAAATTACCTTGATTTATGGAAACTTCATGTTCAAATTAGTAAGAGTTTAGTAATCGACCTTAGAAAGTTTTAGACTGGCATTTAACGTTTGGATATCCGGTCCGCTACGCTAATAAGTAGAAGTTCTCAATATTAACGACTCCTAAATTTCGAGGAAATGATTTCAAGTTTTTATAGTCAGCATAGATTCATTTATGCGAAGAAATCTTCACACAATGGAAGGGAATCAGTTGTGAATTCACTTGAATGGACTGCTCAGGAAGGTCCCTTTGTCGCCAAGAAACGGATTTATTATATTTAGATGTTGCAGCCGAAATGGCATCTGAATAAACTAACGAAACACTTTTTTACCCCCTTGTTGGATGGGGTCTGAAGATAAGTGATTGCTTTGCGGAAATGGAGTGAAAAGATTTTGTATTCTTGTTATGAAATCATTCATACATACATACATGCATAAACTCACGATTTTTTCCCACGAAAGAATAGACATAAACTAAAGAATGCCAGAGATCTTTCAGTTTTGAAATTAAACGAAGCAATAGCTCGTCAGTATCTCCGCTTGTTCTAATTTTATTTATTGTTTTTTTAGCCTATGTTGTCGTACTGCAGGGGCCCGTGGCTAAATAATAACAGCCGCAAAGGTCGATCGGTCAGGTTAAGCTACGCTTGCCGCGGTTGGTCTGTGGATGGGTGACCATCTTTACATACCGAGACCCCTCCGTGCCTCGGAAAGCACGTTAAGCCGTTGGTCCTGGCTGTCATTCGTGGATCTTTGACAGTCGTTACGGGTAGTCAGAAGCCCGAAAGTCTGACTACCAGTCTTACCAAGGGGTATCGCATTACCCAGTAACTGGGTTGTGGAGGTCAGATAGACAGTCGCTCCATGTAAAATACTGGTATTCAGCTGCATCCGGTTAGACTGGAAGCCGACCCCAACATAGTTGGGAAAAGGCTAGGCAGATGATGTTGCCGTACTGCAGGATAAAGGCCTCCCCTTCTCCTTTCCAGTCCTCTCTGTCTTAAGCTAGTGTAGACCAATCTTATCTCTAGGCGTCAAGCTCATTCCGCCATTTTCTCCCCGCAATACACAAAGTAATTGGGAACCATTATGTAGAACAGTGGTGGCCCAGTGGTAAAGGCCGCGACTTAAGAGTTGTAGGTCGTGGCTTCGTACCCAGACAGGCCCTATACTTTGTGTACTTTATTTCATCACCACTGCTCTCAAACGGTGAAGGAAAACATCGTGAGGAAACCGACATGTCCTAGAACCAAAAATTCGAAGACATGTGACATCTACCAACCCGCACTGGGCCCGCGGTGGATTACAGCCCACTCCCTCTCGAAGAGAGGAGGCCTGTGTCCCAGCAGTGGGAACATTTTAGGCTGATTATGTAATGGAACACGCACTACGACACATCATACGTAAGCGCGGATCCTTTGTGGTGTGAATTTTCCGCAGGCCAACCGCAATTAGAGTGCCTTAAGCGAATTCAAATGCAGACCTTTGCTTTACAATGCTTACCTTGACTTACCTAATATCTCGACATACCCAATATGTTTACATTGTACCTAATTTGTTTATTTACTCAAATCGCTGTAACTGGTCAACACAAATATGTAACTCTTAATTAAGTAGATGTGTACATGTGGAAGCTTGTAATTAGCAAATGTCCCTACTTATGCATGATATTTAAGTTTTTTATAAGTTTGTACCTAAGCTTTCTTTAAAATAAAAAAAATAAAATTAAAAGTACCTACCGTAATTAATGTAATTTTTTTTCCAATAAATAAGCTTAATTCCTCTGACTGTAAGTAAATAAAGAGTTGTTTTTTACAATAATTATGTTCTGGTAAAACCATTTTGATTTATTTTGTTGTTTATATAAATGTCATTCGTTTAAAAGTCACATTGCGATATAATAGAAAAGTTAGTTCTCTGAAAATTTTCTTTAATCATAAACACATTAAAGCATTTAGGTCTAAAATCGTTTGAGCACTATTTCCAACTAAATAACTAAGTTACTCGAAAAAGGAAAAAGCCCGAGTGTCTGTAGGTACAGACGCGAGCACATCAAGCTACTATACAGTCTGTTAAATTTCATTAATACATTTTCAACTTTATCGCTAAAGCATTAAGGTTCAAGGTTGATTGGGAAAATTTGACAGTTTCGGGTAGGTTGACCTGCTGGCATCTGTACTAGAAAATTTAATAGGCGTTATTACGTCGTTTTCATAGCCAGCCGCCTTATAAAGTCCAAATAAGCCGCCTTCAGAGATACTTAGCGAGACAGCAAACTTTAAGTAAGAAGCTACCAATAGACGGTTAAAGTTTTCATATAAAAATCAGGATGGGTAGAATACAAAGGAGGAAAATAATGTCGTTAATTTCGAATATTTCTGGCTTTCATAACAAGCTAAGTCACTAACTGAACTTAGCTTTTGTTTGGTAGATGAAAGTTACACAAACATAAAAAAACAACCGAATTTGAAACGTCGTCCGTTATGAAAGTCGGTTAAAAAAAGAAGGTGTGTGCCTAGGATTACACGATAGAAGTGAAAACTTACGACTGGGGCCGAGTATACGCGATATGCGCGATACGTCACCGACCAAATGGAGCCGACTACAGTACGATTCAACTAAGAACAGCGGGGTAATTGCCTTACACATTATCAGTAGGAATGGCAGTTCCGTTTGACAGTTCAACAACATTCATTGCCTTTTTGGCGTTGTTGAGCAGACAAATTTTTCGAACATATGCAGCAATGGATTAGCAATATCCTTTAAAATGATTCAGATTATGATTAAGGGGTAATTGTTACGCAATTACTCCGCTGAGCGTGAAGGTTTAGCTTTCTTCACTGTTAAAAAAAAAAAGGAAAGTGCACCTAAAGTGGTTTTCACTTCAAAAATACTTTATTAGTGAGAAGAATATTGTGATAGAATGCGATGTACTTTAGGTGATTTGATTTTTATTATAAAGGTAATACAAATTAACTAGGAATGTACTTGAAAAGAATAGCAACCTTACTGAAAGAACCCTTCGACCATCTGTTAACAATATACCTAGCAGAGCAAGACACGCTTGAACGCAACAAAGAATTAAATGACATACAACGCCGCGGTCACATTAACTTGACGCTTGGCGTTGATGATGTCATTTTGACGCTCTGGCGCTGTGACAAAAAAGCATCAACAATTAAACTAACCGATTTGATTTTTGGGCATGGATTTTATTAGCCAATCTTGCAATACATTTACGTATTATTATCTATGTCTATACTTTGAATGCGGGGGGAAGCGGGCGGGGCCTCGCATTCCAGAGATGCGTTAAGTTAATGTGACCGCGATGTAGGTCACAGGACACTTAGTCCCAAAAAAGGACAAATAGGTTCTCTTCCACTACGTCCATATAACACACAATTAAGTGAAACGTTTTCTACAAAATTGAACGGCAAATGGCACTCAAAATCGTAACAAAAACTTATTTGTTTAACGATAAGAAGACCTCCTTCAGTTCAAGTTCGCATGTCTTAGGGCTGATTTTTCCAACGCCAGATAATTTTATCAGAGGAATAATTTAATAATAATAATAATAGCTTGGACCCTGTTCCCGAAACCGGTGGGCTACTATTTGTTAATGTTTTTTTATCATGTTGTTTATAAAAATATTGAAAAATGTAAATTATATATAATTAGATGAAATAAAGAAAATAATAATAATATCCCTGGACATTTCACACAGCGCCATCTAGTCCCAAGCTAAGCAACCTAATGCTTGTGTTATGGTAACAAGATGGCTGATAAACTACTTATATACATTTTTTTTTCCATACAGAATCTGCCAGACATCAATTTTATTCCACGAATAAAAAATATCTGTCGATTGAATACTAAGCCTTAGTGTATTTTTAAGATATTTTCCTTGTTTCTTTTTTTTCCCCACTTTTACCCCTTTATTCATAAACGATGCTTAAAATTAAGTAGTGATTAGCAACTGTCTAACTATTCAGTTTTGACGTTTGAACGTCATTTAACTTTAATCATCGTTTATAAATAAACCCCGTATAGTCCAGACATAATCTTGGTCAGGACCATGTAGATTAGTGTCTGAAATGGTATTTTGAGTATAGAGGCAAGGTTTTTTTTTCGACGTAAGTACATGGTTACTCGATTGACTAGAAAAAATATCGCTAGCTAAGGGTCAATTTTACAAAAGAAACCGAACACGATCACCACATCATCTAATTTCAACTCTTTATTAGTGGTTGTAATGGGAACATATCAGTTGGTTTAATAGGTTTTAATATTTCATGTTTTATTTACATTTTACTGGAAATAAACATTATTATTATTATTTATCCTTTTGATAGATTATTTTATATTTTGTAAATCTGAGGACTTTTTAGGCCTAGTAGACTTTAGATATGTAGACCATTTTTTATTTTATCAAGTAATTGATAAAAGGCCTACGCGGTCCTCTCATACCTACTGTAATTTGAAAACATTGTAAAAGCCAATTATTTTTCAAAGAGTGACCGTGGAGTTTCTTGCCGGCTCTTCTCCATAGGAAACGACCACTTGGAGCCGTGCACCTAGCTTCTGACGTTTCATAAGTGCCCATGTTGGTTTATGTGAAATGAAATGTTTCATTTGATTCATTTGAATATTACACTACTAATGAGGACACTGACAGCTTTTGAATGCGGTTTATATGTCAGCTGATCGCGTTCAGTTTGACCGACATTTTTTCCCGAAATGAACTAATGTAAACAATTAAACTGAATGCATTACACTAAGAATAATTTCTCTATTAAAATTAAAAATCTCACAGCTCGACGCCAAGAATAAAAACCTTTTCTTCCCTACAAAAACTCTCAGTCCGATCTAATCTAGAAAATACTTCACACAGTTATGCTGAAAATGGTGCATGAATTACCGAGTTTTTAAAAATTGTGCAGGCTCTTTACTGTAACGAGGTCTGGTGCAATTTGCTGAATAATGACCCTTGTTGACTGTTCAACAGAACTGCTTTTGTTTATTACGCAATTTAAATTGGTAGAAGAATTGTTAAGAGTCACATTTCGAATTGAATTTATAAGTTGTTCGTTAGATTTTTGAGGGGATATTTTTGTTCAAAGGTAATTGAATCAATCCATTTTGTTGCTGACTCAATAAGTTTGTGAATTTATTTTGCATCACAAGACTTTCGAAATGTTTTGAATGTGAAGGAGTTCTGAGAGCACACCGTATTGTTAATAGACTGCTAAAACTGACTGACTGCAAAGCTCAAAGCTGGTAACTAAATCATCATCATCATCATCTACCTAGCCTAGTTCATCGTCAATACAACAATAATTTCAATTACTTCTTCTTATTAAGGAAGATGCTCCAAGGTAGCCCGCGAAATTCAAATTTTCTTACGTTTTTTGCAATTTGCTGGTCAGTACTAAGTTGTACATTAATTAAAATATGATTCGCGGCCGTAACAATTATGTATTTACAGAATTATAATCATTAGAATCAGTAATACAACTTGATTTCATGAAATAGTCATTCAGTAGGATTACTTGATCTTAGAGAGTTGTGTTGATGACTTTAATGATTATAATTCTGTAAATACATATTTGTTACGGCCGCGAATCATATTTTAATCAACGTACAACTTAGTACTGACCAGGAATTTGTAAAAAACGTAAGAAAATTTGAATTTCGCGAGCTACCTTGGAGCATCCTTAAGTTTTAGCCTAATTTAACAACCAATATTAATTATACTATTGTTCGTACTCGTAACGTACCGACTTACTATATAATTTTAAATCAAAATATCCTTTGAGATCTAATGAGGTTTTTTGTAATGATTGTGTTATTAAATTTCTTTTCAAATTCGGTTCCAAACTTTTATGAATAAAATTAACGAAAACTTGAATATGAAATTAATTAATTCTCTGTAACTTGGCAACCTTGTTGACCCAGTTACAATCTTATTACTAAATGCGTTGCGACGAACTTAATACTTGACGGGATGAATATTAGCGAAGTTTCTGATGAATCAAATATTCTGGAAAGCTCATTTATTGTATAGTAAGGGAAATTATTCTTGTATTGGCAAAATATGTTTATTTCAATTCATACGCCTGATACAGCATGACAAATTGAGATAATTGTGATTTGAATGTATATTGATATACATATATATCATATACATGTATATTGGTTTGGTTTGTATTTGTATTGTGTATTGATTTGTTTTGTATTGTTTGTGCCCGTATGGGCTTCCTGATAAGTTACTTTATTTCTGTAAGGGCTGATTTTTCAATCGAGAAATAATTTTTATCGTGGAATAAAATTGACGTCTGACCGATTTTGTATGGAAGAACTGTCAAAAATTCAAAATTATTCCTCGGATAAAATTATATGGCGTTGGAAAAATCAGCCCTAAGTAGGTTTGTCTAGACACTTTTACATATAAAAACTTGAGAGGTGTCAAGGGACATCCGGATGGAACGAAGTTCAAAGAGAGAGAGAGAGAGACAGACAGAGAAACACGCGCACGCCGCACGGCTTACAACTATAGCAAATAGTGTCGTTCCAACTTTTGGTCTTAATTTTTTCCGTCTAGCTCCCTTTCGCAACGCGCGTTATGGAACTTCGATCCAAAAATAAATTACATTTTTAACTAGATGTGTTGGGTGTTTCCTATCTGACTACTCTGAGAAGAAAGACCGAAACAAACTCAGAGGTCACAGTCTCTTTTAAAGTCCAGACATAATATTGGTCAGGGCCATGTATATTACTGTCTGAAATGGTCTTTTGTGGAAAGAACCGCACAGATTTAAGTGGACCTGTCCAGTCACTAGTCCGTGCCAGCATTTGTCAGTAATTGTGTAGCTTAACTTAGAACTTAAGAAGCACAACGACTAAATGAATAATACCAAAGAAAGGACATTTGTGTAGGTCGCATATTATTAAAGATGAAACTCATCAAAATGAGGAAATTCCGCATATTGTTCAAAATGAAATTCAATCTATTTCCCTGACTGAACAAATGAGTAAGCAATCTTGGCGCTACTAATCGAGTCACGATATCCGAGTCTTTGCAATAGCTATACTAACTTCGTTAATCGATAGATTAGTCGTTCCACCTCCATCTCACATTTCCATACGTCACGTGATGCCATGACACCCGTTGCGAGCCGTCATTAGAAGTGATTTGATTGATGCTTCGGCTCTGAATCCATAATGGTATATTGATAGCTAGGACCTTGAAGAATTTATTGGAGTTCAGAGGTGTATTAAATTACATAGGCTCGATATTGATGTTGTTTTCAGAAACGACAAGTTTCGTGATTCTGTGTAGTCGAATAGTACCTATTCGTGCTTTGAAACTTTATCGATTAAGTTTGCGGTGTTTTGTTTTAATGGATTGATTTTCTCGCTTGGTTAAAACTTATATTTAAGGGAGATGCGATAAGGTTCCCGTGAAAATAATCTCTTACGTTTTTTTTTTGCAATTTTCACTTCATTTCATTTTCATGATTTGTGATCGTAATAAATGTGGCTTTACAGAATCATAATCATTAATACAACGCCTCAAACATGATTTCAAGAAAAAGTCATTCAATAAGGTAATATGAACATAACGAGATGGATTGAGAAGTTGTATGATTATACATAATTCTATAAATAATTATTTCCTACGGCCGCGAATAATATTTAGATCAACATACAATGGGATACTGACCTGCAAATTGCAAAAAACCTAAGAAATTTTAATTTCGCAGGCTACCCAGATGGTTTCGCCTTAAGATATTGCGTACACCAGAATTTAAATAGATGCCTGTAGCCAAAATCGTATTTTCAGAAATTGGGTAACACTGATGCTAGTGTGCACGCTATCATTGCTTTCATACTTAGAGCAGCGGGGTAATTGTTTAACACAGTAATAGTACGAATGGCTTGCATTTTTACAGTTCTACAACAACCATTGCGTTATTTACGTTGTGAGCAGACAATTTTTTTATACATATGAAGCAATGGATTGGCAATATCCTTCAAAATAATTTAGATTGTGATTGATAGTCTGTTACGCAATAATTGCGTAATGTCAGACTATCAATCTTAGGTTGCAGATAGTCTGTCTATAAACAGCCTTAACTCAAGTCTGCGCAGAAGTTTAAAGTTATTTAATGTTCATTTAACTCGTCTGAAAAGCCGAACATGGTACCATTAAATAAATAGCCAATGACAGGGGACGAATAAAATGTAAACTGCCAAACAGCGACGCACGTATTCGAATAATTCGATTACGTATCTCGAATGCATTCTATTGTTTTCTCCCGTATTCGAATGGGCAAAATCGGATACCGTTGCGAACGAGTATAGATCGTGGTATGAATGATATTAGAATGATGAATGGTTGATTGAAAGAGTACCGAGCAAAGTAAATCGGAGTTTTAGCGTAGTCTGTTAGCTAGTGAACACATTACATACACATTCATAAGCTCGTGCATTTTTCTAGTGATTGCTAGTGAACTGGGTTCTAATCATTTTAACATAACCATCATCATCATCTGCCTAGCCTTTTCCCAACTATGTTGGGGTCGGCTTCCAGTCTAACCGGATGCAGCTGAATACCAGTATTTTACATGGAGCGACTGCCTATCTGACCTCCACAACCCAGGGACTGGGTAATACGATACCCCTTGGTAAGACTGGTTGTCAGACTTTCGGGCTACTGACGACCCGTAACGACTGTCAAAGATCCACGTATGACAGCCGGGACCAACGGCTTAACGTGCTTTCCGAGGCACGGAGGGGTCTTGGTTTGTGAAAATGGTCACCCATCCACGGACCAACCGCGGCAAGCGTAGCTTAACCTGATCGATCGACCCGTGCGGCTGTAACATAACCATCTATGTTCCATCTATGTAAGTTATATTAATATTATATTGTATGTGTTTTATATGGGCCTTGATGCCTGAAATAAATGGATAAATAAATAAATATTACTAGTAATAAAGCTGTAGAGTTTTTTGTTTGTTCTTTTGAACGCGCTAATCTCTGGAACTACGTATTAAAAATATTTTTGTATTTGATAGCCTAATTCTTGAGGAAGGCTGTAGGCTGCTTAACCTCACGCTAAGACTGAGAGAGCTGAGCAAAAAGAGAAATAGTCAGAAAGAACGCTAAACGGAAACGTACAACCCGTACGAATTAACTGTGCACCTCGCTGGAATGCGACCCCTCACCCGCTTCCTCGCGCGGCGCCCGCGTTCGCCTTGAGTGTTCAGTAGCGATAGCATCTTTGTTTGTGAGTTACAGAGTGATGTCACAGCGCCAGGTGCACAGTTAATTCGGACGGGTTGTAGTGATATCGCAGGCTGGCGATGGGATGCGAAATTTAGGTATTTAATGTTGCGGGTTTATGTTTCTTAGACAAAAATTTTGACATTTAAAGTAATTTAATTCATAAGGTATTGCAGCGAGACTGTAATGCAATGAATACAAACCAGACCGGGACATTCTGTTTTTTCATCGAAATTCTAATTCTTCCTTTGTTTAATGTATTTCGCCCTCGTTACAATTCAAAGTTAAGTAATAAGAAGGCTTTAAATTATGCTCCGACATTACTTTTTTAATGTGGGAAACTAATTCATTACCTAATAAAAGATTTTGATTTATTTTTTCGAACCAGTTTTTTTTTTTCACTGCTGAGCAAAGGGCTCCCTATAAAGCCTAGATATTACATTGTATTGATAAATACATAGAATATACACAGTATTGTAATTTATTCTATTTTAAAACGAATATTTAACTTGTGAACTTGGTGAATCACGTTATGCAAGTTTATTTTTTTTATTTATTTAATAAGTTATGAACACACATATTTAAACAGATAAGAAACATAAAGAACAGAGAAATAGGTTCAAAGATTATGCTTATCTCTAAAGAAATCTCTTCCAGCATACCTGCTGGTTTTATCTCGTAAATGTAAAAAATACCTGAATAAAATAAAATTTATTTTATTCAGGTATTTTTTACATTTATATATATAATATATTTAATATATTCCTGATGTCTTTTTATAAAAATAAATCCATGACGAAAGTCAGCAACAAAATATCAACCTATATTCTCATTCTCAGATACGAAATATAACCTACTTCATAACACAGAGACTGCAAACATTTTTTTCCAAATCCCAAAAGTGACGTGAACGGAGCGGGCCAACGTTGCGCCACCATAAACTCGGTCACGATTGTTCCGTTATAAATGTTGTGTACCCCAGTTACTCATTCCACTGCGTTTCCCGCTATATTTCTTCATTGGTTACGGGATTAATTCATCTGTGCACTGTTTTTTTGGTGATATTTTTGTGAAAATAAAAGGAGGGGTAGCCCGCGGCGGAATAATAACAGCTGCACAGGTCGATCGATCAGGTTAAGCTACTCTTGCCGTGGTTGGTCTGTAGATAGGTGACCATCTTTACATACGGAGACCTCTCCGTGCCTCGGAAAGCACGTTAAACCGTTGGTCCCGGCTGTCATTCGTGGATCTTTGACAGTCGTTACGGGTCGTCAGAAGCCCGAAGGTCTGACAACCAGTCTTAGCAAGGGGTTTCGTATTACCCAATAACTGGGTTGTGGAGGTCAGATAGGCAGTCGCTCCATGTAAAATACTGCAGCACCCGTAATAATACAGCTGAACCCGGTTGAAAAAAGGCTAGACAGATAATGACTAGCACAATTATTTTTTTGTGAAATAACGATAGTAATTTTGAAGTAAGATGACGAATTTGATCATTATTAGCTACTAGAATTACTGTCGCAATTACAGTTGTCAGGAACGCATTCTATCGACGGCCGGACTGTAGGTACCTACTGCTATCTGCGCTGTCACTGTCAAATAACTTCTATACAACGTGTTTTTTTTTTATTTCCCATAACTCTAGGGGGTCATTGTACTCATCATTGTGAACAACTTTTACTATGGGACCAAACCTGAAAGCGCGAAAAAAAAATCAGCTGTTCCATAAATTTATGTTCGTATAACTCGTCAAAATGTAGGGAACAACTGATTTTTGTTTCGCGATTTCGGGTTTGGTGCCATAGTAAAAGTTGTTCATAATGATGAGTACAATGACAACCTAGAGTTATGGGATATTAAAAAAAACACGTTGCAGACATGCTGCTGAATTGTACCTCTATTCTATAATAATAATAATAAAATAACTTACTGATACCTAATATATTAACATTTATAGAACTCTATAAAAAACAAATTACATCCAATTTAAATATTAACTAAATGCTGAAAGGTCGACAGCTTGATTCGAAGAAAAAATCGGAAATAATAATTAAATTTATTCCTAGTAATTTCCGTTCGATAGTCTAGCCTAGACATTTATTAAAAAGGATACAAATACATACACTGGATAAACCTATTATACTAAATTAATTATCAAACTATTAAAATAAAAATATAATATCCTAACCTAACTAAAACTATTAACAAACTAAAATATGTCTAGTCTAGGATAATTACATTAGGTTTAATTATAGGTTAGATAAATTGGTTACGTTTAAAAGGCATAGTGCATGAATATATGGTATTGAAACTCCTAGTCTTACTAATTAGGTAACGATGCCCTTCTTAGCAAGTAGTAAGTAATTAGCATACGTTCGCAACATTTAGGTATAGGTTAGAATCTTGACACACTGCTCCCGAGGTTAATAAATAATTAGGAAACGAGTGACTTGATTAATCTCAGCGGAGACCTTTTGCCTTCGGCGCGGGAGATACTATCTAATGTGCACTAGTGGGCTGCAGACACAGGTTCTCTCTCTCGTCCCTTAATCTCATTGTCGGCTGAGACGGCAATTCGCGACGATCGGATATAGATCAGGCGCAGGACCAACAGGGGTATCACACACAACAACTTCCAAACTCCAGGCTGTTACTAAGAAATTCCCAATAGAAAAACCCACTAACACTTTGCCCGACCTGGGAATCGAACCCAGGAACCCTTGCTCAGCAGTCGCGCTTGTGACTACGAGACCAACAAGGCAATAGACTTCCAATATACTATGTTCGCAACAACATAAAATTACAATCAAGACAGTAGGAGAAAATCACTTTTTAAAGGTTCTAAGTGATGGTGTTTCATTATGATGTGTGTATATACATGCTTATGACTGTACATACTAATATTGTCGATGCCTCCTATATATCGATAGTCCATGTCCGGACACACTGTATATCTAGTATGACAGTCATCCGACATCATAGACGTCTGTGCCCCATCTGCATTTGTGTTGATTGTGCATATCATGAACGTACAATTTGTATGAACTACCATGAAAGGGACAAGCAATTTAATGGTCTAGCGTTCTGTCTATATCTGAGCATATTGTCCTCAATGGGAATTGGGCGTATCATCTCAATGCAATTCGTTACAGGGCAGGAGTGCAGATATAACCTGGGAGGAGAATAGTCGCACTATACGTCAAATTAAATAAGCTAGCGAAACTTCACAGACGTCGACCGTACCGTACGACCTGAAGTTGAGTTTTTTTGTTGACCCATCGGTCAACAAAAAAACTCAACTTCAGGTGACACCAAACGATCGATGACCCTTAAAAAAAGGTCTTTTATTTTTATAAATTAAATTAATTTAATTTTAATTTCTATACACGTCAATCATATTTAAAAAACAAAATAATATCATAATGATCATATATCATAAGACATAATGTTTAGATATAGACTAATCACTTCTTTTCGCTATAGTAGTATGGCTATGCATGGAATAATGCAGCCATCTTCGATCACATTATACAATGTTAATAACAGGAAATGGACTCCGGAATACGGACATTCGGGTAATGCTGACTCACTGGGCGTGTTCTTACGTCTGCCTTGCCTGTAACAGATGATCAATCTAATTTGTTTGCTACGTGATATGTTACTTATGTTTGTTTGAGCTTTCGACGTTATTTGAGTAGGATATACATACACCGTTAAATTTTGATCGTTTTAGTCCTTAAAAGGGGTCATTGTACTCATCATTATGAACAACTTTTACTTCGGGACCAACCCTGAAATCGTGAAAAAAAAATCACGGGGTTTTTTTCACGATTTTAGGGTCGGTCCTGCGCTGCTGCGCTGCGTGTCGCGGGTCCGATTCCCGCACGGAACAAATATTTGTATTGCCTACAGGTAGTTGTTCCGGGTTTGGCTGTTTGTGTAAATGAGTTTAAATGTTTGTAAACGCACACACGATACAGGAGTAATTCCTTTAAAAAAAAAAAAAACTGCCCCATTGGGCTCATGGTACCAAGCGCGACTGCTAAGCGTGGTCCTGGGTTCGATTCCCAGGTCGGGCAAATTGTTATTGGATTTTACCATTGGTAATTTCTCAGTAACAACCCGGAGTTTGGAAGTTTGCGGTGTGATGCCTTAGAAAGCACGTAAAGCGGTTTGTCCTGCGCCTGATCTTTCTCCGGACTTGTTGAATTGCCGTCCCATTGGACTATGCGAGTGAAAGAAGAGTGGGTGCACCTGTGTCTGCGCACACACTTATACTCTATAATTTTTCCGCGTTAAACTCAACTCAAACTCAAAGTATTTATTTCAATTAAACCAATTACAGGCACTTTTGAATTGTCAAGGGGTCGGTCAGTCAGAAAAATTAAGCTAGTTGCCCATTCCAAAGCGTAGGTACCTATGGAGAAGAACGGGCAAGAAACTCCATGGACACTCTTTTAAATCAATATATGGTTACAAAGTATTGGTTACATCATTCATGTTAGAATATGCATGTGAGAACGATGCAGAACGTTAAAAGCGTCCGTAATGAAAAGTTTAAAAAAATAAAAATAAGAACAATTCAAATATTAAATTAAATTAAAATAAATCATGGCAGCAAAGAGATGACCAGTCCCTACTGACGGCGCCCGTTCACGAACATGATGCATGGATTATTCTTAAAAAATGTTTGAATTACTAAAATAATAAAAATATATTTAATGTCACTAAAACCTGTACCTTATATCTCAAAGACGCCTTCTCATAAACCTCAAATACGTTGTCAATCACACGATGTTTACTTGAACTAGTTTTAATGCTTGAAATCACATAAAAAAGCGCTGAAATTCATAACCTGCTAACACCATTCGCTGACTAACAAAACCTCAAACGAAACCGACCTCTTTCCAAACCAGGGTCATATCTACGTCACAAAAGCTAAACTATGATTCGCAAATACAGCAGAAAGTTTAACAACGTCCAATACAGGAGTTCTAACGGAGAGGGGCCATTGGCGAGTGACCGCGCGTGCTCAAGCACCCGTCTTAAGTCAATTCAAAGCACGCTATTGTAACAAAGTGTAAGGTTAAAAGGGGAATGCTGAAGGAATGCTTTTGTTATAATTGGGCCAGTGGGAAATATCGTAGTTTCGGATATAATAATAAAGATCATATTCGCAAAATACGTAGAGTAAACACCGCACAGGTCGATCGATCAGGTTAAGCTACGTTTGCCGCGGTTGGTCTGTAGATGGGTGACCATCTTTACATACCGAAGCCCCGCCGTGACTCGAAAAGCACGTTAAGCCGTTGGTCCCGGCTGGCAATCTTTGACAGTCGTTACGTGTAATCCCGGAGGGGTCCGAAAGTCGTACAACCAGTGTTACCAAGGGGTATCCAAGGGGTACCTTTTTTATCGCTGAGAAATGCATTACGCATCCCCGCTCGCGGGGGACCAGACGGGGTATATGGGACTCCTGTCGGAATGCCACCGATAGTATACACACTTAAACTCAGCGGTGTTCCCATATCGCCGTGATGGAGGGCAATTGGTAACCGGCTCAGCCTTTACTTCCACAACCCTCCAGTATCGACGGGAATGGCCGGGAACACCTGGCCATTCCCGTCCGACAATGGTGGAGGCCTGTGCAATACAGGTAAGGGTGCCTATCGTATTACCCAGTAACTGGGTTGTGGAGGTCAGATAGGCAATCGCTCCATATAAAGTGCTGGTAATCAGCTTTATTGGTTAGACTGGAAGCCGACCCCAACATAGCTGGGTAAAGCCTAGGCAGATGATGATTTGCAAAACCCGTATTCGTTGGTTTTGTATGAAAGAAACTGACAGAACGTATTCTCTCGTCGGCCGCTGTTTATCTGTGCCTCTGTGTATCTGTGCCTATGGCCTTTAAATCGCAAGACAACAAGACATCATAACAATTTTTCAGGAATATAGAAATAATTCCAATAATAGGTACGGTGCCGTCGTATCGCATGACTACCATACGGCGTGAAATGGCATATTACGAATAGGCATAACTAGGCATAGATCTCATTGTCTTGTATTGCTCGCTCTACGTGAAACTCAAATCAATTAGGAGCAGTAGATACCAACACACATGATCATCGCATATAAGATAGGTCAAAGAGACACAGTTACCTGCATAGTTAGTGAGAAAGCAATCTAGGAATTGTATTTTCACAAAGGTCTTTGTAATTGTTTCCTCCATAAACTACACAGTATCAAATCAATTCTTTGAACGAACATAGAAAAGATTGTAAGTAGTGAATAAAATAGTTTGACTATCTTTCGGTCTGAAAAAACGCGTGACGCTATTTATGAAAATTACGAAAAAAAAATTAGTCCCGAAAGATTCGGCAGAGGTCTATAGTACCTACATCAAAATTTCACCAGCTATGTGTAAGTCCCATGTAATAGGGGGTGAGCCTATTGCCTATTGATCCTGTACGAGTCGCAATAAATACTTTTTTTTTCTTTCTTTCTTTCTTTCTTTCTTTCAACAGAAGAAACTGAATTAATATAATTTAGGGCTGATTTTTCAATCCTCTGATAACTTTATTCGAGGAACGATTTTGGTTCGAAATAGGTTCGTATCAAAATAGTATTTTACATTGCATTTGCTAAACTGTTTTAATCTATACTTATACTTATTATAAATCTGTAGAAGTGAAAATTCTGTACATTGAAAATATCAAAAAAAATAAATGGCAGGGGGTGTTACTAGACCGACACCGAACCCAAAAATGTGATTAATAAATTTTCTGTCTGTCTGTCTGTTTGTTCAGGCATCACGCAAAAACTACCGGTTCGATTACGATGAAACTTGGTATAATTATTCTTTAATATCCTTGGCACCACACTGGGTACTTTTTATGCCGGAAAAGTATCTTCTAAATATATAAAACTCAAAGGTGACTGACTGACTGACTGACATAGTGATCTATCAACGCACAGCCCAAACCACTGGAGGGATCGGGCTGAAATTTGGCATGCAGGTAGATGTTATGACGTAGGCATCCGCTAAGAAAGGATTTTGATTAATTCTACCCCCAAGGGGATGTCGCGGGCGAAGCCGCGGGCAGAAGCTAGTCGTAAATAAAATCCTAACACGGTTCTCAATAAAAATATATTAACCAAGTCACTTTTAGAAAATCTTAAGAGTCGATAATCTTTTAACTCAGCTACACTTTTACCTACTGACTTTTAAAGCGTGGAAACTAGTTTTCCAATCGACCTAGTATTATAAGGTCAAACATTGGAAAATATTCTTCGAATGAAAATTATAATTGCAGATTGTAAAACGTTTTTGCTCCGTTTGAAACAGCAAATGGAATGGAGTAGTCTTTGATCTCAAGATTTTTGTTCGGCACTAGAAAAATACTGTTTATTTTGATGTGTCTGGGTTTGATGGGGTGTGTCTATTTTTAGTAAGGCTATGCGCAGACATAGCCTCGACTTTCTATAGTCCAACAATCTATATATATAAAAATCAATTGCTGTTCGTTTGTCTCGCTAAAACTCGGGAACGGCTGGGCCGATTTAGCTGATTTTGGTTTTGAAATGTTTGTTGTAGTCCAGGGAAGGTTTAAACGGCGAGAAAATATGGAAAAATTGCGAGGAAGATAGTGAAAACAACAATTTCATTTTCCCATATAAACTGTTCTACCTACTTTCCTGTCAAACATTTGACGATCGTCCCTTCGGTACGGTAGACTCGGGTCCACTTGAATAGTGTAGGAGTAGGGTAGGAGTAGGGTAGGAGTAGGGTAGGAGTAGTGTAGGAGTAGGTTAGGAGTAGGGTAGGAGTAGGGTAGGAGTACGGTAGGAGTAGTGTAGGAGTAGGGTAGGTGTAAGGTAGGAGTAGGGTAAGGGGTAGGACACCACGCGAACGAAGCAGCGCCGGGCAGCTAGAAATAATTTATATGGCAAAACAACGTTAGCCGGGTCAGCTAGTCACTCTATAAAATTAATGATATTAAGCAGTACCGAAAATAAACCAGTGCTTTGTCAAAACACACAAAACTGTTCTCGATCTAAAACAGTGCACACACTACAAATAAATCAACATTATCTATCAGAGACAGAACCATTTTGCCATGTTCCAAGATATTTTTAGCGAGTGTCTACGCCATCTTAGTTTTCCAGACTGTCAGTCTGTAATCAAGTCTGTGCACAACCTAATAACTAAAATTTTAGCGGCTCAACTTAGAATAATAGCTGGTAAAGTAATATCGGGTATACGACCACTGTGAACCGAATAGGAATTGCGTATTTGCGATATTGTATATTTTTACACTTATTTCTTTCGAACAAAGATTTAAATCGCTAGATTTGCCCTCACCGTACTGGTGTCGCGCGTTATTAGTCCAGGAATATTAGGGGTTTCACCTCGGAATGCTGATAGTCAGCTATTAACTCGTCAGTTCTAATTTAAAATTTCTTCTTCTTCTTCATCATCGTCTTCCAGCCACTGTAAAATTTCAAATTCCTCTGTGTTCTCGTCTTCAACGACATTTGTCTCCAGTTCTTCCAGGATTTCGGGGTCAAAAGTACCGTCTTCATTGATCTTCACCATCTTGCCCATTACACTGGCCGCAAGCTAAAGAGCACTGCAACCCTGCTTTCCTGCGTCCAAATTGCGAACCACAACCATTCTTGCAGTTGCTGAATATAGCAATTCCTCCAGAGCTGGTGGATTAATTGTCATAACAGGGTCCCGGAATTCATCACGCATTATTCAACCCCAATTCTGGGGTTCTTGATCATGCCCTAACCAAGTCTGAACTTGATAAAAACACGGTTGAAATGTTGGTGAGCACTCGTTGGTGGAAGATTTGATAACTACACAGGTTTATTCAGTTTTGTTAACTTGATGAACTGTGCATATCGAAGGCGATCGCCACAGTCCTCAGATTTTGGAGCATTATAGATTGCCAATAAGGTTCGCACTCCATTTTCAAATAATGATTGAACCGGACTCTCAATAGTTTAACACTGCGCGCGCTCTGCCCTCTATCTCGAAAATGGTTCAAGATATTAAAAAAAATGTTTCAAAAAAGTTGTAGAGAATTTAATCGTCTACAATATTTATAATAAATACAAATAGCATAAAACCCATAGGAAACGAGATGTTTGGAATAAATGTGTAAAAAAATGATTTTTTTACCTTTAACCTTGGAATATCTGTAGTCACGGACACCCTACCCCTATAAGTAGGTTTTGAAACAAGTTTTAGGGTGCCAAAATAAAGGTTTATACAAATTTACAGCTAACTATCTCTCATTCTTAGACTGCATAGACGTTTCCAGTCAAGTCACGGCACTGCATCATGGTGTCGATGCGACCATCTTTTGGCGCGGTAGGTCGAATCGAATGATTTAAATCTTTGCTTAGGAAAGAATCAAATGTGTGAAATGGAAGGAAACGGGGTAGAAAAAATTGTTGGGCCTTTATTCCTAAGTGTTGTAGACTGGAATTTTCTATCTCAGGTTCAGGGCAACTTGTTCAGATCATTATTTCGCCAAGCTGTTGAATTGATATTTTAAGCTTTGTTTTTCTGTGATAAAATGATAATTATAACAACAGCTATTTAAGTAAATTCGGACGCGCTCAATTTGTCAATCCCGCACGCAAATAATGAACGATCACACTCGATTTTCCTGTTAGATTTAATTCATTAATCTTATTGATAGCCGAATCATTGCTTATCTTTTTCATTACGATTAAGATACAATGGAACAACACGATAATGATTGAAAGAAAAAGAAATCGTTCATCATTTTGGACCTTAATAAGTTGTTAAATTATTCTCACTTCCTACCGCCTTGCTACCCTGTATGTAGACAAGCTAAAAGATACGCTTTTTTAATCTTAATATTTTGTGTTTATTTTGTTAGGAACTTTTAGAACAAATTGAAATTCGTATTCCCTGCAGAAAATACATTTTATCTTATCGTTTCTTTCTAATTCCACTGTACGAACTTTTTTTTCAGTTTTCAACAATTGACTGCATAAATATGTTCAAAATACAGCAGAAATCATGTTTTTGTTTAAACTGACCACAACATACCATGAAGGTTCAAGCCTACCCGCATTTATTTCAACAACTTTACCCTCTTTTAACGCACCATTACAAATATTGAACACCCCCATAATTACCCCTCTTACATGGTGTTTGGAGCTGTTATACTAATTAACATCGTATTATATCTATTAACCACTTCCACACCATTATGTGGTCACTGAAAAAGGGCTCTAAAGTACGGAAAATGTAAAAAGTTAAATGAAATGGTATTCCTATAAAATATACTTACTTCTGCGTAACCCTTCGGAAAAAGCCGGCGTGCTGATGAGTATTTTATTTTGAAGAGAAATTTGAGTTTATTCGTTCATATGTGTAAACCAATCGTTTTAAAATACTGATCATGTGTCTGTATTGGATGACAGAAATGGTCTGAAAAATCTTTATGCAGTCTGGGAAATCAAATTGAAACACTACGACAATTTTCCGCGTAGTAGCCATTTCATACAACTGCTAAAGATTACTATGAAACTTTATTACAAGTAAATAACAACGAATACCTTATTAATAAATAAAATTAACAAAATTATATCGTAACTTAACTAAAAGCTATTCAAAAACTAAAATATAGCTTCGAAAAATTAATCCGCATCGCTGTCTACTGGTAATGTACCCAAGAGAAATAAACGAACAATAGATAATCAATTTCTAAACAAAAGACTAAACTTAGGTCATATCACATTCTGACAGAATGATAAATATTTCTAAAATAAAATGAAACTTCGATCAATCATTTTCTTTCTAAGTTTGCCGCAGACTTTATTGTGTTCATCTTAAATGTATTAGCCCTAAAAGATAGAGATCTATAAATGATAGATTTAGTTATAGGTTGGTAAACGTTAATATTTTTTTAGTATATAACCATACCTGCATATATCTGAGGGGGTAGGTAGATAAGTGGCAATCGCTTTTAAAGCGTTTCGTATTTCTACAACGACCTTCAACAGAATTGACTTAGCTTTTCGGTAGCTTATTTAAAGACAAGAACCGAAGTTACTGACATAGCTTGCGGAGTAAACAAGCTGAAGTGGCAGTGGGCCATGTTTATCGAATGGCCGATGGACGGTGGAGCAGAGTGCGAGTTCTGGAGTAGAGACCGCGTATCGGCAAGGATAGTGAGGGACGCCCCCGAGATAGAAGGACAGATGGCCGATGAATGATGACGAAAAAGGTTGTTTACTTTGTAAGTACTTACCCATATTAGAGTCTATACTAATATAATAATTCTGAACAGTTTTCTTGTTTGAATGCGCTAGTCTTTGGAACTACCAAACGCATTTGAAAAAATCTTTCTGCATATAATAGCTCAATTCTTGAGGGCTATTAACTACACGCTACGACCCTTTGGAGTCTAGCAAAAGGAAAAAAAGTCAGAAAAAACAGAGCAATAAGGATGCAATAGAGGAGGCGGGCGGTGCGTTGCGACGCGACGCGATGGGTAAGGGGAAAATGTGGCTATTATTTTAGTTTTAGTTTACCTTACGACTTCCATGCGAACCAAGTCGCGGGCAGACGCTATTTTATTTTATAAATAACTGTGTAATAAGCTTTTGTTAAGGTCGGCAAATAGCAGTCTTCTCCTTGCCACTACAAATCGCAGAATTGCAGTAGCTTTACGGTTTGTTAGAACAACTAGAACGAAACGTGATTGTTTTAGCCACAACATAAATTTTAAGACTGATTTTATAGACTTCTGTGGCTGATTCTAGTTTTATTTAGCAACAAATAAGATACGTTTTATGATTCCATTGGGTACCTACTAGGTTCATATTATAATGGAACATGGCATATAACAAAACCACCAACCGCTCTGTGAGCTTTTGAGTTAAAACTTGAGAGACGAGCGGGGTAATTGCGTACCACACTAAGGCACCTGTCCTAACGCTGGCAGTTAACGAAAAGCAAGTAGAGTTGGCAACTTGGGGGGCTTGTGGTTAAGTAATAACATCCGCTTGGGTTGATCCATCAGGTTAAGCTAAGTTTTCCGTGGTTGGTCCGTGGATAGGTGACCATTCTATTTACATACCAAGACCCCTCCATCTCTCGGTTGTGGAGGTCAGATAGGTAGTCGCCCCTTGTAAAATACTGGTATTCAGCTGCCTCCGGTTAGGCTGGAAGCTGACCACAAGATAGTTGGGATAAGGCTAGGCAGATGACGCAGGGCTAGAAACTAACACTCCGACTGATTCCTCGCTAGCAAGCGTATGTAGATTGTTAGTTTGTAACAGTAAAAAATGTTTCCTTGAATAATAATAACTAGATTACCAATTAGTCCTCATCATAGCATACCTCTTTGTTAATATGTGGAAAATGTTGTGGTTATTACATTGATTTTGTTTTATATACCTTACTGATAAGTGTTATATGTAATGTAATATCGTTTTTATTTTTAAATAAAAAATTAAAAAAAAATACACTTCTGCCAATCCTTCGGCGAAACAAGGCGTGATCATATGCAGCACACTACATCTGCCTAATCTTCTGTAGAACCTCACATCAATGACAGATGTACAGACGCCAGCACATCAAGCTACTACAATCTGTCAAATTTCTTTAATAGATTTTCTTCTTTATCGCTAAAGCATTAAGGTTCAAGGTTGATTGGGAAAATTTGACAGTTTCGGGTAGCTTGACCTGCTGGCGTCTGTACCATTATCCATCCGTCATGGATTACACACGGTCATTTACTGAGCGCCCTGTGTGACCCAAAGGACCATAAAATTAAGTACCCCCACCGACCTGAGTGCTCCATAAATTCCGAACTAATTGTTCGGAAATTATGAAGAAAAAAAAACAACCTCTCTTGAAACGATACTAAAAGGCGGAAGCCTTAGAAATTAAATAAAGTTTCTAATTGATTTATTATTAGAACAAATAACACACCTGAAATGGCGACGTGGAAAGAAAAACTTTTTCGCCCACAAAACCGTCGATTCAATTTAACTTGGAATAATATTTTTCGTTTAGCTTTTAACAAAAGTAATATTCGTTCCGTTTTCACAATGTGCCTTTAATTCCCCCATCTTTGTTTGATCTGAGTCGTAATGGAGATTGTAAATGGACGAAAAATCCAAGGGATAAGACGCGTATTTTGGGCAATTCGTTCTTTGATATTCAAAGCTGCGTGATGTTCTGTAGCTTTCAATATTAATGTGTCGGTTAGTAATCCTTATGTTGTGTCTTCAATAAGATTTTGAGGTAAATCTTTGATAATAATTTTAGTGATCATTTTCCTGTAACTTGATTTATGTTGTGAATGTAATAAAAATAAAAATAGTGATGAGGTTTGTTTGTGTTGTTATCATTATGTGCAACAAACTATCAGACCTGCCGATCGATTCTGTAAAAATCTCACCGTGAAAATTTATGTGAAGTGTGCTTGGAGTGAGCTGTCAATAGTGTTAATCCCTAGCATTAGTTGGAATGACAGCTCACTCCACGCTCACTTCACCTAAGTTTTCACGGTGATATGGTTACAGAATCACACTGCTGTACCCTAATTGCGTAACACACTAAATCACAATCTGAATCATTTTGAAGGATATTGCTAATCCATTGTTTCATATGTTTGAAAAATGAATTCGAAACAAACTGATTTAGAAATCCATTTGTTCACCGTGACACTGAATGTGACTGTGACTACTAGCTAGCTCTATTTACCGAGAAGCATTATGTAGGTACATTATGAATAGACCTGCAACACTATTTTGTAACAACTCACTATCGAGTTCATTTCCGTATATGCAGCATAACTTCAGATTTCTCTTCCACTACGGATACAGAAGTGAGCTGGAAAGTGCGTTTACAGAATAGTACTGCGGTTCTCAAAACTTACTAGAAAAGAAATATTCTATTTATTATGGTTCATTAAATTACGTAGAATTCATTAGTAAAAAAAAGACGCTAGTTACACATTCAACAGAAATACAGTTAAGTTAATAATTCCTCGTGTGTTAACATAAATCCTATGTTTACATCATCATCTATCTGCCTAGCCTTTTCCCAACTATTTGGGGTCAGCTTCGAATCTAACCGGATGCAGCTGAATACCAGTATTTTACATGGAGCGACTGGCTATCTGACCTCCACAACTCAGTGACTGGGTAATACGATACCCCTTAGTAAAACTGGTTGTCAGACTTTCGGGCTACTGACGACCCGTAACGACTGTCAAAAATCCACGAATGATAGCCGGGACCAACGGCTGAACGTGCTTTCCGAAGCACGGAGGGGTCTTGGTTTGTGAAAATGGTCACCCATCCACGGACCAACCGCGGCAAGCGTAGCTTAACCTGATCGATCGACCCGTGCGGTTGTTATTACTTAGCCACAACCCCCTCAATCCCCTCCAATGTTTACATAAAAGAGGTATATTTTGAATCACTATAAACTACGCATACCTGAAAACCTCAATTCCTTAATTAAATAACCATAATAAATACCTCTCATTCCATCGTATCAGCAATAATGAAAATGTACGAGGAGCCCACATTCCTACTAGGAAAATCCTTACCATTTCACCCCATTGCCATATAAAAACATGTAATAGAGAATTGCTTACAAATACCAATACAATTTGCTTACAGAAACACGCGCCCTTTGACACGGTCTAACATAGAGCAGTACTGATATTACAGCGGTAATAACGTTGTTAGGAAATTTCTAGATTTACCTACCTACTTCTAAAAAAAAATTTTTTTCTTGTTTTTTGGCATTTATTTGATGGGTAAGATTGGGAGTTATACCTATCTAAAATGTAGTGCATAGTACAGACGCAAGCACATCAAGCTACTAAAATCTGTCAAATTTCTCTAATAGATTTTCAACTTTATCGCTTAAGAATTAAGGTTCAAGGTTGATTAGGAAAATTTGACAGTTTCGGGTAGCTTGACCTGCTGGCGTCTGTACCTACTTTGTTTATTTATACTTTATTTTACATCTCAAAAATAAATACATTAAACACCACAAAATATACAATGGGCGGCCTTATCGCTTACTGCGATCTCTTCCAGGCAACCATAGAAAGGACAGTGATTTTCCTGGACATAAAATGAGACTGTCGTTGGTGCAATTATTACGTATACAGTACACTAAAATAGATACACAGATAAATTATAGAATACATAAATACATACATACTAAATATATAAGCAACGAAAAATAAACCTACCTTGTTGAAAAACTAAATGGATTGTTATCATAGATAGCAAAATAAAAATAATGATAAAATGAAAACAAAAAATAATAAATATGAAATTTAAAAATGGAGTACCTAAGTAACTCTTTTATTGTTGTCTCTTGTTTAAGTATAAACAATAAAGACCATGATTAAAATCGTTGGACAGTTCCCTTCCTACCTACCTTTCTAAAATATCGCGTTTTTCTCCTTGCGTCATTCTTCTTAATATTAAGAGTCGTGATCTCCGCAGAAATCTCTTCCTCAAACTAAATTCCGCCAAATATTTCACTATTCAACCTTGATATATTGCTACAGTACTCAATATCTCTTCTAGGGTTCGACAAACTCATTATAGTGATGTTAGACTGAATGTAGGGCATAATGTTACCGAAATGCGTTATGTTATCAACCACCGTAACTTACATTTTGCATGACTGTTATCTATAATGATTTAAGTTTTATGGTTTCCTCTAGGGTTGGAACAGAAGCCTTCTTAGCGAAGCGGAGGCTTAATTTCCGCGAAGTTGGAAGCGGAAAAATAGGAAAAAAAATATGGACCTATTTGTAATAAAAATTTTGAAGGAGCATCAAACTATATGACACAAAAAACAGAGTTTGCGGTTTTGTCACCTTGTAGGCGATTTCTTAATGGTTCATAAATTAAACCGGCTTTACGAAGCAGTTATTCACTTGGTACTGAACCTGGCGGTGGTGGTGAAACTTCCAGTTACATTTCCCCCAAATTAAAGGGGCTAAGTTTTGGAATCAATTTTTTTTATAGCACGGTTACAACTTGCGAAGGCGGATGCAGACTTGTAGGTAAGATTCATTCAGCCTAGCCTTCACCTTACTATATTGGGGTCGGCTTCCAGTCTAACGGGATGCAGCTGAATACCAATATTGTATATGGAGCGACTGGTTACCTGACCTCCAGAATCTAGTTACTGGATAACACGCTACCCCTTGGTAAGGGTGGGTTGTTTCACGTCCACTTGACGCACTCGCATACGTCAAAAATGGCGCTAACTATCGTCAAACCAAAAAAAGTGTTGTTTTACAAAATCATTATTTAACGGAGCCTCTCAGACGTGGGTACGATTTTTGCGGAAGTTTCGCATTTGCGGAGGCGGCGCGGCGGCGAGATTCTGACACAACCCTAGTGAAGGAAGAACCTTCACTATGGCATGCAGAGCAGTTTGTTATGTTTTGTATAAAGAGTTGTTTGAAGAGTCGGTGAATATATTGATATTTACTATGTGTTCTTTGTTCAATAGGCTTGCTGGATTCTATCTGTTTATGGGGGCGACTGGTCTATTGAATCATGGGATCTGTTTATTCAAGGAGTAGGTATATAGGAATTGTGTTGAATATGGATTTTAGTATAAACCTATACAATCTAACGCAAGTATGTAGCACGGCTTAGAGCTCAGGAGAAACCAGTTTCTTCAGGAAATCAAGAAACAATGGTTTCTCTCGAGGTCGTAGCAATGCTACACACTTGTTTGGATCGGCATGGTTCCGCACTTTCGGGCGTCATAATACCTTTATTCGATTTTACACTTTTCCGGTCCCGTCAAATACAAAATTAAAATACTCGTCTATTGTTTGCTTCACGGAGAGAGAAACTTAAGTTTCATGACATTCAGTAGGTAGGTAGGGCTGTCGTCCACGACGCTACTCAAAAGTAACCAGTTACAAACTCAAATTACCTCCAATCCAGCAGGTCCCTTGCTGCCCTCTCCCAGCGACGCCCTAAGCCGAGGTCCGTACCCCACAGGGGGTGCCCTTAGCGTGCAGTCACTTAGTTTTTAAAGTCTGGGCTGGAGGCCTTAATTTATGGAGGCATCCACAAGCAAGCCCAGTTAAGCAGACTACAACCTCCCAGATTGAACAACAAGATGCCAAACAACAAAAAAAACTCAAATTACCAATGAGTAGCCAGAATGCCACAGCACTAGTACAATGACGGTCGGTACACGACGCAACTTAATAACGTGTTATAACTCAATTGTAATTGGTTGCGTCATGTGAAGTTATAAAACGTTGCTGCTGATCCACACGATATCTTCGTGAACGGGCGTTGATTAAGACTGGTTATTTCTTAACTGCCAGGGCTTATTTTTATTATATTTTGAATTTTTTTTCATTTATTTTTACATTGTTCTCACATATACAGAGTGGCAGCGATATCGACGCGCAAACTGTAACCATGGATTCAGCAAATGAGTTTAGACCACAGAGTTGAAATTTTTCGTCGGTTATTGAAAGAAAATATTGCTTTTCCATACATTTTGACTGCGTAGGTATTGCACTTTTCTAAGAAACAGAAGTTTTTTTTTAATTTTTTGATAACCGACGAAAAATTTCAACGCTATGGGGTCTAAACTCATGCGCTGAATCCATGGTTACAGTTTGCGCGTCGATATCGCTGCCACCCTGAATACAACGATCTTATCTTTCGATCCGCCTCCTGTTGACAACTGAGCGATTGTAACACACACATCTTTCCATGATAAAAACAAGTCCGTTATTTGAGGTAATGTAGTGGCCAGCCTATTCTTGATAAAAAAGTAAGTTAGGAGTGTCATTTCCTACGATCGTTGCGATTTGTAACTTTTCTACTCAAACCTCAGTTAGTCCAATAGAGTTTTTTGTTCCTTATAAGAAACAGGATTTTCTTGCTGACTGTCTTCGATCAATAATAGTAGGTACTTACTACATTAAGGATCAGGAACAAAAATCAGTCGCTCAAGTGGCCACGTTTGCACACACGTAAACATCTACATTTCTTTAAAAAAAGTTTAATAATATTAACAACTTCAGTTTATTATAAACCTTAATGCTTAAATATAAAGTTTAATTACCATTGCAAAATATATTTAAAATGTCGCCTGAAAACAAAATCATTCTATTTTTAAATTTTCAGTCATTTATTCTAAAATGAAACTTAAAGTCTAAGTAATAAGGTTAAAAACATACTAAGTAAAAACATAATAAGACCACAAAAGTATTTGTAGACTTATTTTTTGGGCCGTTTTTGAAGCGCTTATCGGGAATCTAGTACTATTATTGATCGAAGCTGACTGTACTATTTTTTACAAAATCAGAGAATGGGGATAAAAAAGTCCTCAAAAAAATTTGAACAATGTCTTAAGATCGTTTTCCTGCCCTTACTGCTCCATCTCAAAAATTTACCCAAATTGTTCTCGCTTGAGTGGTGGCCCAGTGGTAACGACCGCGAGTTACGAAATATAGGTCGTAGGTTCGAACCCTGACAGGCGCTTTACTTTGTGTAAATGCCTTGTATGCGTACTTTAAAAACATGTAATTATAATTGAAGGCCAGCAACAAAATAAAATCCCAGAATGGGTGACCTTCTTTGGCACATATATACTTTACAACATATAGGATACTTTTTATCCCTGTAAATGTTCCACACAGAGATACTTTTTATCCGTGTAAATGGACAGATGAAGTCGGCGGGCAGAAGCTGATAAAGTTTATAAATCGATAGATATTAAAAGTACCTAATAATGTAATAACTTCTTGCTAGACAAATTTAAACTAAATGAAAGGTCACGAAGCAATTAGACTTGCAAAACTTTGTAAGAAAAATAGAAAGACTTTAATTAGGTACGGCAGAGTTCTAGTTTTAATCAAGTTATGACTTTAAGTTTCAAGGAAGGTATGTTTGCAGAAATACTAAAGGTTAGGTTTGATTTATTCGACAAATTGTATTCTTCTTCGCGTGTCGATGGCAAAAATGTAGTTTTTTTTATTTTATTTGTTTGTCCCAAAATTTAGCAACGCGGATAGCATTCGCCGACGCAGCCATTAGGTTCTCCCGTGTGCAGGTGACAGGGCATGCGGTGCAAGATAGAAGGTGAGCCATTGTCTGTGGAAAGACACCGCATACACACCGGAGGTCAGAGCATTCCATGAACGCCCCACTTGTGTCTTGTCACCGCCTACTTGGTTACGAAGTCTATTTAAGGTTTTCGAAGTAGGCCATGATAACTTATACCCGGATGAGAAACTCTCTGATGGTTTTCTAAAGTAATAGGGTAGTTGCTTGGGTAAAAAAATAATAATTATATTTAGTCCGTCAGTTAGATTATCGGAAAATAATGGACACGTATGTTTTCTTTTGTCAATCAAACAAAAAATGACAAAGATAAAGCGCGTCAAAATTTGGGAGTGGGGTGTCGTGACGTCACTTGCTTGCAAAAGTGTCGCAAGCAAGTGACGTCACGCGGAACTTTAACGGGCGATATCTTCATCATTTTTTATATAGTTGACAAAGGAAAAAATACGGGTTCAATATTTTTTGATAATCTAACTGACGGACTAATTAGATTTTTTTAGGAAAATAGTCTATGGTATTGTAACGTATTCATCATCATCATCAATCTCCTGCCCTCATCCCAATTTATTTGTGGTCGGCACAACACGTCTTTTTCTTCCATACTTCTCTATAAGTCGTCATCTCGGTAGTCACTCCCATTCTAGGCATATCATCTTTCACACAGTCCATGTATAGAATGTTGTTGATTCCGTATTTATGTTTAATTTTATGCGGGTGAAACCGTGGGGCGCAGCTACGCCCCACGGTTTCACCCGCATAAATTTCGATCCCGTAAGAATATCGAGATAAAAAGTATCCTATATGTTAATCCTAGTTATAATCTACGAGTAGCTGTGTACCAAATTTCATCAAAATTGGTCCTGCCGTTTGAGCGTGAAGAAGTAACAAACATACAAACACACGAACTCATAAACTTTCGCCTTTTGGAACGAAGTTCCTTATCGCGCGTTGCGAAAGGGGCTAGACGGAAAAAATTAAGACCAAAAGTTGGAACGACACTTTTTGCTATAGTCGTAAGCCGTGCGGCGTGCGCGTGTTTCTCTGTCTGTCTCTCTCTCTCTCTTTGAACTTCGTTCCATCCGGGTGTCCCTTGACACCTCTCAAGTTTTTAATATTAGTGTGATATATCATCATTTCACTGGCTCACTACCACAGCGCTATCGTCCAGACTCTGCTTCCATTTGTCTGTTTCCACTTTTCCGCCATTCCTCGTGACTGACAGATGTGATTAGTGACAGCAGCTACCCCACTGTTTGTCTCTGCGTCACCTAAAGGTTGACTAGTATAGAATGCCTATGGCATTAAGTCCGCCTCTGTAGATTTGTGTGCAGGAAGTGCTAACTAAAAAAAATTAAAAAATTAGACCTTAAATGGATACTTACCATCCATCAGCCATCCGTCAGCCTTTAGCCTTCCTCATTCATACTCAGAACTTTCCTGGCGAAATTTTCTTCACTAATTGTATTGTAAATTTGTTACGTCTCGTGGTGTCTAAATTCAACAAACAATAAACATAAAAGACGGCACCAACACCTCACTTCCAATTATTTCTGCAGCCAATTTCCTAATTTATTTCCAAAAACAGTCGTGTTAAATTTAATTGAGATCCTCCGTAATGTCCAAAACTTGTTGAGTTAAGGCCACATTGCCCAACATTAATTGGAGTTCTAAGCCTGGGTATTAAGAGACAAGGCCTGAAATCTACTTAACCAGACAACCCGATGCGAACGGAAGTTATAATAAAGCAATTTCTATACAAAAACGGCAAAATCGCAGCTTAAAACTCGTAATATATGTATTCGAAATATAATTTATTCCAATCGCATAAGACATAAATGAATCCGAAAAGTTTATTAATGGGCATTTCGAAGGTGGACGGTTGCTCTCCTGAATAACGTGTACTGAATTTATAATAATACTAGATCGTACTCTCGTTGCTGTCAGTGCTTTCAATTAATTTTCAATACGTTAATTTGTAGTAAATAACGTTTAAGTAAATTTGTTACTTTTTATTATAAGTTTTATATTGTGTGCCTACTATGTAATATACTGCTGTTTGTTATTCCTATCAAATAAAATAAAATAAAAACACATTTAAGACGTGAAGAATGTCAATTTGTCTTAGTCCTCTGCGGTAATAAAATTAGCCCAGTTACTGTTACTGTTAGCGTGTATCGTCCCACTCCTAGATAAAAGCCTCTCCCAAGACTTTCAGTGCATGCAAATGGACCTCAATTAGATACGATAAAGGAAGAGAAGGATCATTAGTCAAACGCTAGTGAAATCAATGACATCAACGGGAATCTTTTAATCTCATTCTCGTCATGTATGAGCTAGCTATGATGAAATAGCTCTCCAATCTCATATTTTCTAAAAATAAACTACCGGAGCAGAAAGTTAGGATATTTTGTAAGTAGTTATATCTAGATTATTACTTCATTTACTCTTTTCTTTTTCTTCTTGTTAGACCTTTCTCACTCATTTTAGGACAAACGACATTCCACATTTACAAAAAAATGCCTGTGGTAGGCAGAAACTACAGTACGCCACCTGCTACGATTCTTACATACTCTTTTTACCTACTTTTTTTTCCTTTTGCTTTTTAATATGTAGTGATAGGTACACACGGCTACACGTCAAGCTATACAAAACCAGTTTCTCTTGGTCTCACTTTGTATGATATTTTCTCACATTGAACGGTCAGCCAATACTGGTTTTGCATAGCTTGATGTGTAGCCGTGTGTACTCGTAATGTTACAACTGGAAGCCAACCATTAATAAAGTTTAAATACATTTCTTGTATATACAAAAAGTTTAGTATGTAGTACGGGTACGGCAACAAAAGGTAAGTATGCAGGTTCTTCGGGTATAGTTGAAGTTTAGTAAAAAACCGATGGATGTTTTCAAATGAAATTTAGTTTGATAAATTAACTGTTGGTTTCCTATTCAATAAATAAAATTTTATCCGAAAACATCAATACGTTTCTTACTAAACTTCAACTATATCCGACGTCAAAGTCAAAGTCAAATCATTTATTTCCAATAGGCACATAAAAGGCACTTTTGAACGTCAAAATAAAAATTAAAATAAAATTGATTCTAGTCGCCCCTTCCAAAAGGTAGTTTTCGTATGGAGAAGAATGGGCAAGAAACTCCACCGTTACTCTTTTAAAATGTTTTACAATATTTTGCATACATTAATTATATTATTATAATTATATGTGAAGACGATGCACCTAAAAATAAAATTACTATAACACAATTGGTAAAAGAATTAAAATGAATTAATCAAACCATGACATATAAATTGACTATACTAGTGATAGATCATCGTAGGTACTCACATATTTACAAACATTCCAAAAGTAGACTATTTTCATAAATAAATAAGGAGTAATAAGTCCGGGTGTGACGACCCTACATATCTCTTTAGTTGACTGTACATTCACAAAAATGTTTCTCCACTAACTTTTAGAGTTTCATTTAAGTTCCAACGCGCACAGTGGTTTCGCTTATTTAGTGACAGGACAAAAATAAAATTGTATCAAGAAAAGTTGAGCTTAAAGCTTTTTATACTGTCGCCTGTGAACACTCAGTGTGTAGATTATAAAACAAAATGGCGCAGAAGTTCCACTTCGTATATTTAATCTATACATATAATAAAATCGTAGGAAAGTCAAAACTGTACATTGAATATTTTTTAAAAAGAATACTTGGGGCGTGATCTACAATCGATATCGAAGCCAAAAATATAGTTTTTAGAATTTTTGTCTGTGTGTCTGTTTGTCTGTTTGTCTGTATGTATGTCCGGGCTAAACTCAAAAAGTACTGCATGGATTTACTTCAAATTTTGCATGAATATTACCAAGAGGTCGGGTTTACATTAATTCTACATATTATCACGCTATCACCTACGGGGGAGGAGCTGTGAATCTTTGTTTTTCTTACGCATTCTGTGACAGCGTGTAATCTAACTACGCATATTTAAATGTTGTTTTTGTGTAAGCCATGCTATTATCTAGCTTTATATTATAAAAACTACGCCATTTAAGTGACTTGGGCAGAGAAAAATAGTTTAATGAATGTTAGTAGTATAATGACAATATTGATAGCAGCACCATCTATGAGATTTCATAAAAATCAAATCAACTTACATGTTAACACTTTTGGAAATTAATAATTTAAATTTGATCATGTTGGCGAGGTTAGTAGTTAGTTATTCTTAAAATTCATAGATGGCAATGTGCATTTTCTTCATAAAAGTTGTATCCTATAGTTCGTTTCGACATATTCAAGTTCCAACAAAATCCTCAAAATCTTGAGCAGAGTTGAGGAAGACAATTTAAAAAAACACGCTCTGAGAAGTCGACCAGTTTGCGAGATCCCTTACGTATGACGAGGTGCCTTCATATTACACGTACGACAAGCAAAGGGGTGTATTTAACCGACGTCGACGAGGAGGTGTTGTGGAAGGTTTTCCAGGAATTTTCTAGGACACCGCATTGTTACTTCACACTGTCTGAGGCCCAACGTCTTTCGCCTTTCTGAGGACATTTGATTGCGTGGAGTATCCCACTTACCGCGCAGCCTGCGTAGCACGTCACCTTCTCGACGGTGACCAAAATTGGGATGACACCCTCGCGGAGGCGAGCGTCAGTGACAGTCCCAGCCGCATGCGTCATCTGTTTGCCGTCATCTTGGTGTTTTGTGGAGTCGCGAACCCGGTAGCTTTGTGGGAGAAGTATTGCCATCATCTGCCTGAAGATTTTCTACGAGCTTTGAAGCGTGCTACTGGAGACGAAGTCGAAGTAACTGATGAACGCGTGCTGAACAACTGTCTCAGTTCACTTCAAGATGTGGTCATTTCTATCGGCGGCAATCCACTGATCGAATATGGGTTACCAGCTCCCCAATCATCACCGCATCAAGACCGTGGAAATCGGGTGTATAACGCTGAGACAAATTCCGATCCGGGCGAAATGACCACCATACGAAATGACCATGTCGTTTTGTTCTCTTCAGAGCAAAAACAAATTTATGACACCGTCCTTGAAAGCACTGGGTAAAACCAGGGTTAAATGTTTTTCTTGGATGCTCCTGGTGGAACAGGAAAAACATTTGTTACCACTGGCATACTTGCAGAGGTCAGGAGGCAAGGCAAAATTGCTATTGCTGTAGCGTCGTCGGGAATCGCTGCCACACTGCTTCCGGGTGGCAAGATAGCACATGCCATGTTTAAAATTCCCATCGATTTAGAGAGCGCCGAAATGCCTGTTTCTGGTATGTCACGTAACAGCGATAAGGGACACGTGCTCAAGGATTGGTCTCTGATCGTATGGGATGAGTGTACGATGGCCAATAGGAAGGCAATTGAGGCCGTGGACAGAACCCTGCAGGACATCCGCAGGAACGAACATTTGATGGGTGGTGTCACAGTTCTGTTCAGTGGCGATTTCCGGCAAACGCTTCCCGTGGTGACGCGGGGATCGAGGGCTGACGAGGTGAATGCTTCGTTGAAACGATCTTCGTTGTGGTCACGAGTTCGTATGCTGCGCTTGACCATTAATATGAGAGCTCGGCTCGGTGGCAATGCACGTGCTCAAGAATTCTTTGATGTCCTTCTTGGCGAAGGCACTCTACCAGAAGAGAGAGGTGGACAGGTGGTTCTCCCAGAGTCTCTCGGTAGAGTGGTATCCGGCTTAGAAGAACTCATTCGCTGTGTGTACGGGGACATCAGTCGTATACCGCACCAGCAGAATTCTTGGGTGTGTGAGCATGGCCATTTTGACGCCCAAAAATGATCAGGCTGCAGCAATTAACGAATACATTCTCTCGGAAATCTATCTCCTCCGAAGTTGTGTAACGGGACCTGCCTTAAAGTCATCTCGCTCCACAGACATACCATTGAGGCGGAAATTCTTACGGGTTGTGGCATCGGCGAGGCAGTATTTATACCACGCATTTCCCTCATACCTCATAACTTTCCGTTCCGGTTCAAGCGCGTACAGTTCCCCGTGAGTGTTTGCTTCACGATGACCATCAATAAGTCGCAGGGACAGACACTAAGACAGCGTGTGTCGACCTCAGGATGAGTTGCTTCTCACACGGCCAACTGTATGTCGCTTACTCCCGCATCACCAGTCCTGACTCTCTTTACATTTTGGCTTCTGGCAGCATAACTACCAACGTAGTTTATAGGGAAGTGTTGTAAGGTATGATACCTTTGTACGTATTTTTACTCTTTTGTGTCCTGGAATGTATTCCTGCATTATTTTCTCTGTTTCCTTCAGTCACATCTTATGACTGAACTCAGCAGGATTCCCATATAACTCTCTTCACTTGCTTCGCTTGCAAAAAAAACTTATATTTTAATGCAATTTTAAAAGTTGTTTACTTATAATGCTATAGCGACACTGGCATCTTAGGTATTTTTGGTGCTGTAGAGCCTTCACGCAGACGACGTCGCGGGCAGCAGCTAGTGCATTTATAAAACAAGCCACAATTAGATGACGAGCGAAATGAAAGTATCTCCCGCGTTAGACTTTTTTTTTTCGGCCAGTATGCAATTGGCTTTCAATGAATCTTCGTATTTATTGCGAGGTGAAAGGAATTGGTTTTCTGGATTATTTTATATGATGTTCAGAATGTTAGTGACACGCCACGGATATGGCCAACAGTCGCGTTGCGGATATGAAGTTTTGTCCAGCAAGAGATATTTTTAAAACACTTGGCTTCAAATAGGGTTTTAGAATGTAGTGCTTGGCTATCAGGTTGCTTAACGGAGTTTTTAGTAACTTCAAAAGCAAACATTTTGAGAGTATGAATTATTTTGTTTAGAACTTATTACATTTTGTTTTGTGCAATGTTTATATTTTCTTGTGTAAATAAAAATTAACAAAAACTTGTGAGTTGTATCTAATCATAGTACTTGTCGTCATAACAGCCGCACGCGTCGAGGAATCAGGTTAAGCTAAGCTTGCAGTGGTCGGATAAAAAAAATATATAAATACCGAGACTCCTCCCTGCCTCGGAAAGCACGTTAAGCAGTTGGTCTCGGTTGTCAATCTTGGATCTTCAACAGTCTGTACGGGTCATCAGAAACCCAAATGTCTGACAACAGTCTTACCAAGGGGTATCGTGTTAAGTACCCAGTATCGTATCCTAGTAACTGGGTTGTGTAGGTTATATAGGCACTCGCTCCACATAAAATACTGGTATTCAGCTGCATCCGGTTATACTGGAAGCCGACCCCAACATAGTTGGGAAAAGGCTAGGCACCTCCACCTTCACATACTACACCCCACTCTTCAGTTTATCTCAATATTTTAATTGCTTGTAAATATATCTATAATTGTTTTCTACCTCCCTTTCTTTAATTTCATTTTATCTTTGTCTTTAAAAGTTTAGCTTTACTTGTCGCTACACGACATTTTGGCTAATGATGATTAATAAATAAATAAATATTTACCAGAAACAAAACACAATCATGAACATCATTACGTTCATATTGAACGTCAACTCAGCGTAGGGTCGCAAACAGTTGGTTGCGTACGTCACCAAGCCTTAATTTTCGGCTCATTGATTGAGCGTGAACCGAATCAACTACGAGTACCTGTGTAACATGTTACCCGTATGTGCGGTGATATGTGTTCCTTTGATCAACTGGTACTTAGTCAAGTACCAAAGGGCTCAAATGAACCTAGCAACAACCTTGGTTCGGTCCGTTATTGGATAGTTGACCGTGCCTTTACATTTTCGATACTGTGCCTATAAAATGAGGTAGATGGGTGATTCCTAAAGGTTTTTCGAAGCTTGGAAGTTTTCAGCAAGTTTTGTTAGTTAACCATAACACACAACAAATCCTGTATTCCAGGGTTATACATATACATATAATAATGTAGAATGTCCATATTTCCCCAGTTATGTTTGCTGGCTTTCGCCGTTAGATTCGCTTTTTTTGCAAATTGCATCCTTAGGTAATTCAAAGTAGTCGTACAAATTGCAATCTTGAAAATATTTTATTAATATTACGTCCACTTATTACGAACGATTTAACATGTCCATGGCGCATCCTGCTAATATTATAAATATTATTAGTTTGTTAGTCAACCACGCAAAAACGGCTACACAGTACACGGATTTAGATGACATTTGGCTGCATACAAATAGTTTATAACCTGTATAACACATAGGGTACTTTTTATCCTGGTAGCAAGTTTCCGACCCCCACGCAAGCGAAGCCGCAGGCAAAATGTAGTTTACCATAAGTCGGTTATGATTTTCTTCTCGGTTTAATTGCCATCTAAAAATTCTAAACCTGCTGCACAAGGGCTAGATAAACTGGACGATGGATTAAAAAGTACCTCGCAGTAAATCTCTGCCTGCAAATCATACCTCTTAACGACACTCATAAATAAAACTGCCAGCAACAAAACTCAAGCTGCTGCTGTTTTTATATTAGAGTTACAATTGAAATGACTGGCACTTCTAAAAGCTAATTTACGAGCACAAAGGCTGTTGGTTCGACACCTACTAGCAGCGTAAGTAACTTGATAGCCCAGCGCCCCTGTAAGTGCAGCAGTGTCTTTATTTAAATATTTTCTTTTCCAGTTTTAATGTCTTGAGAAAACTTATTTTCTTAGTAATAAACAACGTCTGTTAGTGTGAGAGTACGCTGGATTTTTTGCCGGCTTTCCTTGATCATATTGAAACGCGTCTTAGGATTTTTATTTCCCTGTAAAGACTAATATTTTCTCCAATGAAATAATAAATCCACCTACCAAGTAGACCAGTCAATAAAGGAGTTGTAGAGTGCGTGAGCATGGACCTAAGCGATTCCTTCAGAAACTTGCTTGAGATGCTTAGGAATTGAACATACTAATAGGTAATACGGGCTGGTGTCCGCAACTCCACGACAATGCGCGTATTTTGCGTACAGGAAGTTGAACATACTAAAAGTCCCTTTTGGGCCAATCGTTGACTGAACTAAAGATCTAAGGCTACGGTCTATCTGACCACTCGCTCACGCGACCGGTGCCGTGTAGCCGTCCGTCACTGACGACGGCCGAATGCTGTGTTCGTAAATATACGAGCGCGGTCTCGCTCGCACGCCACTCGCGACTGCCAGGTGCGACATCAGCAATGAACGTCTTGGCAACCGGCAGCGTGTTGGTCATCCGTCGTGACGTCACCGCACGCTGTCGCTAGCGTGTGACGTTTTAAAGAGACCGCATTCTAATGGGCGATTCTCACACGACGCCGCGCACCGACACGGCAGGCGGTGTAGTGAATGCGCATGGGCATTTATGTATTCTGTTGATGCCTAACACACGTACACCGCCCAACCTTATCTATTCTTAATAATTTAGTGGGAATTGTTGTCAAAAATTATAAAACTATTACGAAATCCACTCTACCTAATTCTCTCATTGATCGGCGAACGATGAACAGTCGGGAAAGAAACTAAATCTATTCTGCTTGGCAGCTGAATCGATGACACAGTTTCCTTATCTTGGACATAAGTTACAAAATGAATAAACACAAAAAACGTACAGCGATGGAAACAGTAATAGACTCATTCCATCTAAGTGTCGAGCTCTTAAAAAGAAAAATGCGGTAGCTATTACCAACGATGTCTGTAGATTTTTCCTTATTTTAAGGAATCGGATGTCTGCTTTTAAAATTTACTCCTTTCAGGTACTAAAGAAGCAACCATTTAGTATTAAAAAGAGACTATTCGCGACAATAAAGAAGATTGCGTCATTTTATGTATTGTACAGGCAAATCCCTGTCCATTCCAATGTTACCTGACAAAGCGACAAGGTTGCTCATTGTATATTTTTCAGTGTTTTATTTAGTTTTTGCTATGTATTCTGGTGGTGCACAATAGAGTATACAGTACCTACTGCGTGGTAATTATAATAGGTATTACCTATTGTTCTTGAAGGAATAATAAAAGCTTTCACCTTCCACTAATCGTTTCCAGTGTTACTTAGTCCTCCTCTTTGCCCTGGCGGCCGAACGTTCAAGTTTACGTATGTTTTTGCTCTTTGCTAAAATACTAAAATAATTTAAATCTGGACTTATTTCGCAAACAAAAGTGTACAAAGTGACTGAATAATCTACTTACAAGTGAAATTTTGTCGAAAAGTTGTAATAAGTGCTAAGTTGGAACGATTTTTTGGTGTGAACCGTTTGAAATTTTAAATCTGGACCAGTCAAACGGTGAGTGAGTGACAAGACATTTTACGCACAGTGCATGCGACCGTCGCGGTTACGCGGACCGCATAAGTGTCATATCTGCGCGCGGCTACGCATAGTGACGTATGCGAGCGCTCGCACCAAAGACTAAGTAACGAAGACGGCGCATTACTTCCTACCTAATTCACTCTGCCTCTGAGAGGACGATTTACGCGTGATTTGGATAATGCCTAAGTTAAATCGTACACCGCCTACATCCCCGAAAATGGGGGGACCAGGACAATCACAATCGGTTCCTGACATAGCATCGGCTTCTAGTTGCAAGGAGCCTGATGATAATGTTACATTCAGGGGCAAGCGGCCACGCATTGACGACTCGCCCAACAACCCCGCTATCCACAACTCATGTGCATGTCGTGAATTGAAGAGTGAAATACTGGAAATGTTGGCTTCCTGGAAGGCCGACTTCGATCTTAAGTTGTCGGCATGGAAAACTGAGCAGGACAAAATGCTATCCGCCCTGGTTAAAGATGTCTCTGAAATTAAAAACCAATGTGTGATAATCCGAAAAACCACAACGGAGCTCGGGGCTAAAACTAGCACAGCTACTCCCCAAGTGAAAACGAGTGGGAAGGATACGGTTAAGCAGGTGCAACAAAAATATCCCCGCTCGTACACTGAAGTTGCTCAACGTCGTGCGGCTACACCAAAAGTAGGCGGAAAGGTCCCCTTGGAGATCACGTCTAAAGAGGTGGAGGATGTTGATCGGGAAAATCCTGAGGCAAGTCTGCGGGATTGTTCGAAACCCCGTCTCGTCGTGCCGGTGGCAGCCGCTGTTGTTGACATCTCGATGGGCGACACAGAAAAAGATGGTTGGACGGAAGTTCGACACAGACGCTCCCAACGTTCACTCAGTAATGTGTTGCGTGGAACAGCAGCGCCCGGTACCACCAATCTAGAAGCCTCTGAAAGATGGAGATACCTGCACCTCTTCTACGTTAAGCAGGGTACATCTGATAGTCAGGTACGTGATCACCTAACTACTATTTGTGGAACAGATGCCTGCACGGTAGAAGTCCTCAAATCCCGTGGTAAATACGCATCCTTCAAGATGGGTGTGCCCTCAAAATTGGCTGATCAAGTTGTGGCTCCTGAAAATTGGGCAGAGGACATTTGCGTCAAACCATGGCGCCGTAATTTTCGTGCCCGAAGCGATGAGACCCAATAAGCCCTATTGCGTACTTGCCGCTCCCGCCTCTCGTGGTTGTACAGATCGCAACGTCTATCTGCGCTTACTGTACCAAAATGTGCGTGGGCTCAAAACCAAGCTACCCGTATGGAGGTCAAGCTTATTACTGTCTGAGCATGATGTGATAGCCGTTACCGAGACAAACCTGGATAATTCAGTGGAGGACTCAGAAATATCGCCTGGAGATTGGCGTACTCTTCGACGAGACAGAGTAACCACGGGTGGTGGTGTGCTGCTGGCTGCGCGGCCTGGGGTCACCGTGAATAGGCTACAGGAACTTGAGACGGCCCGCGGCGAAGATTTGTGGGCTAAGATCACAATTTATGGCCTAAATATATACGTGTGTGTTGTTTACGTCAAACCTAGTGCAACTGACGAGGATTACCTGGCGTGGTTTTGCAAGGTCGAGGACATTATTCACAGTTTGAAGGGAACTATTATTATTTTAGGCGACCTTAATCTAAAAAGTGCGTCAGTAAATGTTAATAATTACTACTGTTATTTTCTAAGCTTTTGTAGACTAGTAGAGATGAATGAGGTGATGAATATGCGTGGCAGTAAGTTAGACGTAGTGTTGGCTCGGGAGGGCGCTGCTGTAAACTGTGAGTATTTCGAGGGTACGGAACTGGTTCCGATTGATCTGTATCACCCTCCGTTGGATATTGCTGTTACCATCCCAAGGCGTAAGGTACATGAAAAACTTGACCCTAGCAATATTGACCGTAGTAAGGATTGGAACTTTTGTAAGGGTGACTACACATTATTGTTCGATCTTGTTCGCTCTGCTCCGTGGCAAGACGTTTTTCGCTGCAATGGCGCGTCCACCGCTGCTTGTAAGTTTAATAATTTAATGTACGATATATTTGATTCCTCTATTCCAAGGAAGACGAGAAGGACCTCTGGTAATAAGTGGTACCCAGTCTGGTTTACTAGAGATATCGTAAGCGACACTCGACGTAAATCAAAACTCCATAATAAATGGAAACAATCCCGATGTGATGCTGCATATGCTCGGTTTAGCGCACTGCGGTCGGAATTAAAAGTGAGAACCGCGGAGGCATATAGATTGCATTGTTCTAATGTGGAAAACAGCCTAGGCAAAAATCCAAAACTGTTCTGGCAGCACATTTCAAGCCTGCGATCTAAGGGTGGGTTTGAGCCGGACGTTGTGCTTGATGGCAGGGTCTATTCAGGTGTCGAAGCTGCTGAGGCATTTGCTAAGTATTTTTCCAGCGTATTTCTGCCGGACACACCAGAATTGGACCCGAAATCAAACACGGTGAATAGTGAGGGAGGTAATTTTCCCCTACCCGTTTTAGTCCCTCCGGACGTGCTTAGGGGTATTTCCAAACTCAAACCCTGCAGCTCGGTCGGCCCGGATAACATCCCTGCATATATCGTTAAAGGATGTAGCAGTATATTAGCAGCCCCTTTATGTCATGTTTTTAATCTAGCTCTTCAGTCGGGCGTGTATCCGGAGATGTGGAAGACTTCACGTGTTACTCCCATCCCTAAAACCAGTGACAAGACATCTGTCGAGGAGCACAGACCCATCGCTATTTTATCAACCATTGCAAAGGTCTTTGAACATGTACTTCACACTGTTATCTGTAAACAAACCAATATGTATCTTTCTGATGCTCAACACGGTTTTCGACCTGGTCGCTCCGTGAACTCAAATCTGCTGGTTCATGTTGACTTCATATCCAGTAGCCTGGAATCCGGTAGGCAGGTCGACACTCTGTATTTTGATTTCCGGAAGGCGTTCGACAAAGTGGACAATGATGTGCTTTTGGCAAAGTTAGGGGCTACGGGCTTCTCATCCGGCCTTCTTAACTTCTTCGCCGACTACCTACGGGATCGCAAACAGTTCGTCCGACATGGCTGCTTTGAGTCGAAGGCTTACTACACTCGCTCGGGTGTGAGTCAGGGATCCGTATTAGGGCCGCCTCTGTTTCTGATCATGATCAATGACCTAATTAGTAAGATTCGGTTCGCAAAATGTCTACTATATGCCGACGATCTAAAGCTAGCTGCGCAAATCAGAACAGAGGTGGATTGCGAACTCCTACAAAAAGATATCGATACCGTCTATGAGTGGAGCATTGCGAACAAGTTGTTGTTTAATATTAGTAAATGCAGCGTTATGACTTATGGTCGAGGGTTGAGACCAATAAAATATGTTTATAATTTGGGGGGTATAGTGATCACTCGTGTCACCAGCGTTAAGGACTTAGGAGTGACTTTCGACCGCAGTCTGACATTTAGGGACCACGTGTCTGCCCTTGCAAAGGAATCCTTCAGGCGTCTGGGATTTGTCTTGAGGAACGCTCGTGACTTTCGCAATCCCAGTGTTATTAAACTACTATACACCACTTTGGTTCGGAGTAAACTCGAGTCCAGCGCCTGTGTCTGGCATCCACATACTGCGTCACTGACACTGATGCTTGAGAAAGTTCAGAAAACATTCCTGAGATTTTTGTATCATAGGCTGTACCATTACTTTCCCTTCATGTACCCAACGAACTATCTTCTAGGGGTGTTGGGCTTCAATTCGTTGGAGGTAAGAAGGGGCTTTGATCAGCTCACGATTGCCTGTAAAACCCTAAGCGGTCGTATTGACTGCCCTGAGCTCCACGGACTTTTCTGCTGCCTATTTGTGCCCGAAAAATACCTTGGGCACCGTCAATGCCGCCGTCATAACCTGTTCGCACTACCGCTATCTAGATCGGTTGCTAGAGCTGAATCCCCGGTATGTCGAACCCTAAGGATGCTAAACGCCCTCCTGACTGCCGACCCTGAATGTGATGTGTTTGCTGATGAATGGAAGAAAATAATGCGTGCCTGTCTGGTGTTTTGTGAGAGACAGTATGCGAGGGTGTCCACTGTTACATGATAGTTTATGTTATTTTATGTTGTTTCTAATTTATTTAACCATTTTCGCAAATAATTATTAATAATTTTATCCACGAATTGTACATCATTGAATTTGAATTTAATTTTTGTATTGTATGTTATTTGAATGCTTATTTTATTTTAATCTTTATAATTCTATGTTAATTAATGTAATTGGACCTGTGCCGTGTTAATTAACTATAAATAAATAAATAAATAAATAAATAAATTAGTATCACTTAGGTAGAGCCAAGTCAAAATTGATCTCCTTCTTCCTGTTGAATGTTTTTAAGGCTGATTTTTCAATAGTCAGATAATTTTTATCTTAAGATTAACCCTTCGTATGCCGGAACGTAGATCTACGCGAGACATAATGGCTTTTTAATTGTGTCTGTAATTACGGCATTCAAGAGGTTAAAACTAACAGTTTGACATATTTTCGATACAAAAGCTGTCAAACCACCATATTTATGCTTCAGATAAAAGTTTTCTGATTATTGAAAAATCAGCCCTAAATCTTTATGTTCAGTTGTGATAGACAGACTGGCGCGGATCGAGGTGTTACTAACTTGGATAGGCAGCTCACATTGCAACGGTCAGGAAAAACTATATTTTCATACTGTCTGATAGTGGACACTGTGGAAGTTTAATAATAAAAACCTCAGTTTCTTCACAAAACTGCTTTAATCCTTGATTTTGGAAATTGTTACAAAGAAAGACGATTTTTAGAGCAGCGGTGTACCAATAAAAGTGAAAGAAAGAAAAAATGTATGGGTGTAAGTAAAAGAAAATATTACAAAACGAGTTATAGCACCACTTGAATGTGCGACTTGGTGGTATCATAAAAACATCAGGCGATGGCGCAGACACAACCAATAATACACTAACTATTTGGATCAGTTTTCGATTTGCTGCGCTGAAAAAAAAATATGGGGAAAATATGTTAGGTACTAATAAAAAAAGTTTTGCGAGACCAAAAGAGGATATGCAGTCCGTGGAGAGCACATCCACGACAAGTTTTTAACCTTATAATTCATTTTCTTTAACAAAAGTTTCTTCACCCTCACGAGAAAGTCAACTTAACAATAAGAACTGAACTTTATTGGCCACATTCACATTTCTATTTAAGTATTTGTGTGCAAACATTTTGGGAACAATTTGTGTCTCGGCGTAGAAGCCACTACGAAGGAGTCTTGTCACGAAGCAGACATAACGCCTCCGCAGTTAGTTTACAGCACTTTCATTTGGCTCTAGCTATCAACCTTAGTGTTTTATGAATTCTTCTTTTAGTACCGATTAGACCTTTGTTGTGAGGAGGTTTATTAATAAAAATTGCTGAGGATGTTAGGATTTTGAGTGTGGGTGTATATTTTTTTTTTGTAATAATATTATTTTGATTTAAAAGCAGTCCTTGTCCTTGCCCGTTCTTCTCCATAGGTACCTACTAGGCTTTGGAATGAGCAACTCGCTTCATCTTTCTGACTGACCGACCCCTTGACAGTTCAAAAGTGCCTGTAATTGGTTTAATTGAAATAAATGCTTTCCCCCTTATTACAAAACAAGATTTTTCTTTCGATCAGGTTTAAACCACTGAACCAGTTATTGAATTAAGAACCCAACTGTTACAGAAATGGAGTTCTATATATAAAAATGACAGCTTAGTTCGGTGCTAAGTTGTAATTTTAATATTAAGAACTTTGCCTAAATCGAAATAAAGTTCGAAATACAAGTACTGGCTCAATAGTTTAGGCTAGAACTAAAGTTAGGTTTCGTTTTGTAATAAGACGGTGAGAGTTTAAATTTTGGGTTTGAGTTTGAATCTGGACTAACATTGTGAAAGGGAGTATCTATTTGTATTTTTGGTACAGATTTTGACGAGACGCAAACAATACTTTAAGCGTGGTAAAATACTGAGGATATTTATGTAAACTCGTTAAAAAAGAAACGCTGCTACACATCAAATAGTACATTATGATACGTTTGACTTAAGTAATCCATTATTGCATGGCGTGAAATTAATAATAATAATATCCCTGGACATTTCACACAGCGCCATCTAGTCCCAAGCTAAGCAACCTAATGCTTGTGTTATGGTAACAAGATGGCTGATAAACTACTTATATACATTTTTTTTTTTTGTAAATACATACATATTATAGATAGAAAAACACCCAGACTCGGAACAAATACATGTAGGACTAAATTAGCTAAACGCCGTGCATAAGTCACACGCCCACTTAAGCCACACGTATCGTATACTATTTTATAGCACGCGTGACCTAAACGCACTCTTAAGTCTCATTTTTCTGTCAAACAAATCAAATCAAAATATTTATTTGCTAGAATATGGTACATAAGGTGTTACAGTTACAGCAAAAGTGTGTTCAAAGGGAACGAAGAATTCAAACACATGATATGTCTACTCGCTAATGGAAAAGAAAACATATTCATCAGGCCAGAAAAATATTGGATCGCTGAAATTTAAAAAAAAATCTTGAAACTTGAAATAAAATGGCATGTAATTATTAAGATGGGGGTTAAAACGCCCTGTACCTGACCCAAAAGTCTAACTTGAACATAATTATATAACTTAATCTGCGAGACAGCCATTACGAATTCGTTCTCTAATTACAGGAACGTTGGTATCTTAATTGTAGCAGTATTAGTTAATAGTTCTCGGGCTAACGTTTACACAATTATACTAAATCGCACTAGAATACATTAGCAAGAATATTCTTAACTATAATGTAAATTGATCCTCATATATTCAGCGGGAACGGAAAATTTCAGGAAATGACGTAAAACACGTCAGCCTCTGTTATGAAAATGAAAATGATAAAACAGTTCAAAATGGAACTCTTCAAAATCGCTGTTTATTCATGATTTTTTCATTTGTTTTTATGATACGATATTGTTCCCTTCATTGACAGCCATAACAAATGATAGTCGTTATAGTTTTCAGCCAAAGAGAACAAGCATACAATATCGAAGAGTATTTTTTCCGCCACAACAGAATCCGCCTAACACGAAATATGTTGGCCATTTACCCGACAACTAATGTCGTAAAATGAAAGAAACCATTTCAGTGAGCTATTCAATGGACCCCTTTAATGGTATTTACCTTAGAGTATGGATTAGATAAACTATCGAATGCCTCTTTACGAGTAATGGTTTTCGGCAGTACCAGCTATCAAATAATAGAAAAGTAAGTAGTATTTTGTGCACAGTGTATTCATACTGTTACTATTTAAATTATGTCCAGCAGAAAGTAGCAATTTTTCCAATCAAAACTGTGTCTGACTGATGATTATTTAATAGAGACGCTGTATCCAAACCATTTAGGTGTGTCACCTTCTGACAAACATTTTTGTACTAGTAGCAGATAAAACATTCTTAAACCTCTATTTTAAAGTTTATAAAATAAGTAACTCTTTTTGGAACATTGACACCTATATGTTTGCCCTAAAAAATCTGGCAAATTTCGCCATTTACCGTGGAATTTGAACGCCTTGTCTTATTCATACTGCTCACCCTCTTTAATGGTCTATACACTAGTAACTAGCAGTTAATGTACTATAACGTACTGTTCATAGGTTCAGTTATGTGTTCCTTGGCTTGTTGGTTGGCAGTTTAGTGTACACATGATGTGATGTGATATTTATGACAAATAAACAGGCTTGATGGGATATTGTGTAGGAAATACATGTAGATTATTTGGTTCTGTTATTCGTAGATCGTTGACAGTCGCCACGAGTAGTCAGAAGCCCTAATATTAGTCAAAAATACTTTTGATTCACCTACATTTTCAAAATACCTACGTTCTACGTTCTTAAGAATACAGGGGGCCTAAAAAGGCCACTGGCAGAATCATAAGAGGATAACAATATGAATCATATTAAAAATCGTAAAATGGTCACAAACTGATAATTCATAATATGATCTGTGTGCAATTCATATCACAGTGAAATAACAATTAAACTGTAAATAAAAAAAAAATTAAAACCAATTTGATTAATTAAAAGCCTATGAAAAATTTACGGATAAAATTACGGTTTGTATTTTTTTCATGCGGCAATGTTTCACCAAATATGAAATGAAATTTTACGAAAATTAGAGGAATTGCTAATGATCTGCTGGGAATTCAGGAAATGAATAGCTTTTAGAGGTAATGCTTAAAGTGGCCTTTTTAGGCCCCCAGGAATTACCCCTCTGATGGTATACAAATTAAGCAATCAGGTAGTTTATTTGATGAAGGCTCTTCAAAAATTTATTGAATTAAGAGTCAGTATTAAATATACGTATTCGAACCTCAAATAATTACGGCCGGTACCGTAGCGCCGCTCGTTTCACTTGCTCTGCTCGATTCGCTTGCTCGGCTCGGTTGCGGTTTGTCACAGTTCTAAACTAGCCCGTTTGGTCGGGGTACCCATAGCTTAGTAACTGCGACTAACTGTGAGGATAAGCCAAAAAGTTAAAAAAAGGCTCGTTTATTTAAAAAAAATTGCATCATTAGAAGCCCAAAAAGTTTAAAAACTTATTGACCTTCTAACTATAAACGATTAAAGCTGGATAAAAAGAAACTGGTCTACACAAACAACATGATATTTACACAACATGATATTTACGATTATATTTCTTACGGTATATTCATGAGTCGGATTTCCGTTCAAAGATAGCTACCACGATAATACCTGTAGAGCTATTCTGTAAAAATCTCAGCGTGCAAGCTTAGGTGAAGTGAGCTGTCAGTAGCGTCAATCCCTAGCATCGTAAAGATCTCACGGACCAAACTTAAATGAAGTGAACTGTCAATCCCTAGCATCAGCCGGTCGATTCTGTAAAAATCTCACCGTGAAAACTCAAGGGAAGTGAGCTTGATGTGAGTTGTCAGTAGTGTAGGTGTAGCATTATTTGGAATGACAGCTCACTCCACGCTCACTTCACCTAAGTTTTCACGGTGAGATGGTTACAGAATCGCACTGCTGAATAACCGCTCACTTTAAGCTGTCATCCATGTTTTCACTGTGAGATTTTTCCAGAATGGATGGGCTGATTCGAATCCCAAAGTTTTCGTAAAAGTTTGTACCTAATATGAAATAACAATATCCCCAAATCTTGTGTCGTTCTCGAAAAGGGTTCGTCACCAGAATCCAGTTTAGTAAATAAAACATACGATATTATTTATATGAAACGGGACATGAATATCAATTTTTATTGGAGGCACAAATCGAAATGGGAATCCTAGTAAGAATACGGAAAGAATTGTGTTATAGATTTCGAATTTCCTTGAATTTATTTTGATGTAAACAATTTTACAGAGATTCGATCAAATTTTTATTAGTAGTAGGATTTTTTGATACCTATGTAACTTCGGGAACAGTTACAAGGTAATTATTGATTCATTGCTGATAGAAGAAGAAATAAAGAAAGAAATATGTTTTACTAGCTGCGCCCCGCGGTTTCACCCGCATAATTTTCGATCCCGTGGGAATATCGGGATACAAAGTATCTTATATGTTAATACTGGCTATAAACCATCTGTGTGCCAAATTTCATCCAAATCCGTTTAGTAGTTTTTGCATGAAAGAGCAACAAACATCCATCCATCCATACAAACTTTCAAGTTAATAATATTAAGTAGGTTTGTCAAAGAAACACGTGCAAATAAAAAGACAATAAACTCCAATAAATTATTCTTATTGATAATTATTAACTAACAATCTACTACAAAAAATGTGATGAGAACTTTAATTGTATGAGGGGCTCGTGGCTAAATAATAACAGCCGCACGGGCCGATCAGAGGTTAAGCTACACTTGAAGCGGTCGATTCGTGGATGGGTGATCATCCATACAAAATCCAAATATTTATCACATAAACCTACTTGGGCACTTATGAAACGTCAGAAGCTAGATGAACATTACATATCGTCCCTGCCTCGGAAGGCAAGTTATACCGTTGACAGTAGTAACGGGTTATCAGAAGTTCAGAAGTCTGACAACCTCTTACGAAGGGGTATCGTATTGTCCAGTGACTGGGTTGTGAAGGTCAGATAGGCAGTCGCTCCATGTGAAATACTCGTATTGAGTTGCATCTGGTTAGACTGGAAGCCAACCCCAAAATAGTTGGGAAAAGGCTAGGCAGGTGATGAGTTTACATCGCCATATAATATAGTAAAAAAATATTCAGCGCCATAAAATCAATTAAAAGTACAGTTAAAAATAGCCAACCGACACGAGCACCTTAAGCGCCGTCCATTTTGGCGCGCTTGATGTGATGTCATAGTTCATACTCGTAACATTGACAACAAACTGAATCACAAACACTCCTCTAAAACACATGTACATTTTATTGTTATTATAGACTTTTACATCACATTATTTGAATATCCCACAGTTTTCTTGCACTTTATTTAAATTGATTCCTTGCTGAGAAAGAAATTCTAACCAAAAATATTGATGGAGGCATAATTCTGAAGTAATACAGTTTATTAAAAAAAATATTTGGCCCTTATTTGAATCACATGCATATGCCCTATTCTCAGTCAGGGTTTTTTCACATGCATACGGTAAAGACAAATGTAAAGCAGAAATGTATGAGCTACGTAGACAGCTTTCACAAGGCACGGCGACCGTGCCGTGATTATCCACTATAAGCACGGTGTCATCACGGTTTAGTCTAGTACCTCGATAATACTGCGACCGTGCGTAAACCGTGTACATGTGAAAGATCTAGCACGGCAAGGCGCCGAGCCGTTTAGGCGGCAACCGTATGCATATGAGAAGGCCCTCATTATACTAGAAAATTGTTTTTCAAGAAAAAGTAATTTATTCATTCTTATTCATACAGTAACGATAATACTGTACGGTTTGAACTTTTGTTTGGACAGAACCCTAAAAGGAGTCTTACGAAATATTCATGGATACCCTTTTACCCTTCGGATGTAACATGGGTCAGCTTTAAAAATAGTTAGAAGCCTCTTACGGAGGTGAAAACTTCCCTTAAGGAAAGAAACCTTCTATGTTTGTCTTTGCACTATCTGTAAAAAACCATACGCCGTTGTGAGTAGGTACCTCTTTATTATTGTAGCGTTGGTACTCTTTGGTGACTCACCATAGAGTGGTGGGTGACTTGACATGTCATAAAACGTCAGTGTCTTTTCTCTTCTCCATAAAAAACATATTTTCCTTAATTAATTATATCGATTCAATTCATATTCCTACAGACATTCACCTTCTATCATACATTTTATATTGTGTTTCTTATACAGCGTGGCACATTAATGGCGACATTAATTTAACACACGTATACGGTTTTGCATTGTAGGTTTATGAATATATTTTAATTTAATTAAACATTAATATTTATTTATTTATTAACAATTTTATAAAATAGCATCTTAGAGCAACCTGACTTAAAGAACTGTAGCGCAGGGGTTATTTGCCGGGGTCACGGATCATAACATCGCATCAATGTAATTAAAACAATTAACGAGCAAAGAAAAAGCGAATTGAAGGAAAGACAGAGAGCCCTATGTCTGCGCGCGGCGCAGGTGGAAGTTTTCAAGTTACGATTTTTTTTATGTTGTTATAATTTTTATGATTACTGGCTACTAGCCCTACCCGTGTGTTAAATTAATGTCGCCATTGTAGCGCCACGTTGTATATGTGGACTGTCCCATACTTTCCCACTTCATTAAGATTGACGCGACTGATGATCATGAGGTCTGGGTTTCATGCCCAGGTCGGTCAAAGTGCTATTGGGTTTTTGTACCAGGAGTTTTTCAAAAGCAGCGCGGGGTTTTTGTGCCCGGATGATAGCAATAAGCTCGCCCTCTATTTTTACTCACCTTCCACCTCTCTCCAGAGCTGCCAAAAACCAATCTTTACTAAAGGAGTCCAGCCGGTCGATTCTGTAAAAATCTCACCGTGAAAACTCAATTGAAGTGAGCTTGATGTGAGTTGTCAGTAGTGTCAATCCCTAGTATTATTTAGAATGACAGCTCACTCCACGCTCACTTCACCTAAGTTTTCACGGTGAGATGGTTACAGAATCGCACTGCAGGTCATCGCCCCCTACACCCTATTACATGCGACTTAAACAGCTGGCGAATGTGGATGTAATACAAGTACCACCTCTGTCTCCCCCATTGGGGATTACAAGCGTGATGTTATGCTATAATTATTATGACTGTTACCGGATCCGATGATATTTAAAGTTAGGTATAACCGTACTTATTAAGGAGGAGGGACAGGGGAACCTAACCTAGCCGTGCACAAATTCTGACTTCAAACATGAGAAATGGCCAAAGTACATTTCGCGCGCTCTCTGTTGTACAGCGACACGTGTCGAGCGGTGTGCGAGAGAGAGCGCGCGAAGTGTAATTCACGTTGTCGCGACAATGTGGCCGTAGCATTAGGTACACACGGCTACACGTCAAGCTATACAAAACCAGTTTGTCTTGGCCTCACTTTGTATGATATTTTCTCACAATGAACGGTCAGTCAATGCTGGTTTTGCATAGCTTGATGTGTAGCCGTGTGTACAACACCGTGTAACTATAGAGATCGCATTAAAAGCCAACAAATCGGACAGTCCAGCATAAGGACTTAAAGCGTGACCAACCACAAGTCGGCCGACGCCTCATCAATTAATCCTTTAATGAAAACTTTAAAACTATGAGTTTTAACACTTCTACTGTTTTGTTTGTTTGATTGATTATGTGTAAATTGATTGTTTTCAGAACGGAGGGATGGCGGGAGGAGAATGCCCTAGAAGGACATAATACAGGGTGACAGGGACATCGACGCGCAATCTATTACCATGGATTCCGCACATGATTCTAAAAACCCTCACGTCGATAGTTTTCATCGGTTATTAAAAAAAAGCTAGCTATTCTATACATTTTGACTGCGTAGGTATTGCACTTTCCTATGAAACAGCAGATTTTTTTTTGATAAACGTCAAAAAAATTCTAAACTAAGGGGTCTAAAATAGGGCACGCCACGATAGCGGCGGTAAGACCCCTCTTTGAGGAGTGGCTAGAGAGGCGTCACGGCGTTCTCACCTACCGCCTGACGCAGGTCCTCTCCAGACACGGATGTTTCGGGAGGTTCTTGCATATCATCAGGCGGGAGGAGACGCCCGGGTGTCACCACTGTCAGGATCGCCCAGAGGACACGGTGGAGCATGCGGTGGAGGTCTGCCCCGCTTGGGCAGAGCACCGCAGTCACCTCCTTCTGCGAAGCAGTCATGCTAACGAAGGAGGTGGCGGGGTGGACGAGGGACAGGACACCGCGGGAGACGCTCCGGGCGTCGGGAGCCGCGTGACGACTCCCGGCCACCGTAAGCGCGGGCCTGCGGGCGGAGAGTAATGGGTAACTCACCGTACGATCAGGACCAGGCCCGTGCCGGACGGCGCGTATGTGTTCCACGCGCGCCTCAAAGAGATGTCAGCATAAGCGACGGGGCCCGATAGGGCCGAAGCCTGCCAGGTTAGCGGGATCGTCCGAAAGGGTTAACGCTGCCCTGGAACATAAAGGGCTAAGGAACACGGGTGGGTTTTAGTCAGTAAGAGTCTGACATTCCCTTCCGCTCCACCCAGGGCGGGAGGGGTCATATGATGATTATCCATCCACAAAAAAAAAGGGGGTCTAAAATCATGTGCTGAATTCATGGTTACAGGTTGCCACCCGGTATAGTGACATTATTGGTGATAGACTAGAGCAGTGGTGGCGCAGTGGTAATGGCCGCGACTGACGAGTAAGTCGTAAGTTCGAACCCAGGCAGGCGCTTAACTTTCTGGAAATGATTTCGTATTCACCATTGCTCTCAAAACAGTGAAGGAAAACACCGAGAGAAATACGACATGTCTTATAAAACTAGAAATTCGAAGACATGTGACGTGACAACCCGCACTGGGCCCGCGTGGTGGATTGCGGCCCACTCCCTCTCACCGAGAGGAGGCCTGTGTCCCAACAGTGGGAACATTATAGGCTGATTACGCTATTGGTGATGTTCTTCAGAAAGGACGACGGTGACGTGTTTGTATGACCAGATGAACGTAAACGACACAATAGGAGTAAGTAAGGATCGTAGCAGGTTCTGTAGTTTCGGCTGACCCCCATCGGAAGCAGGTGTAATGTTTTTATGTGTGTTTTCAGAAATCTAATTAGAAATGTTTCCTCACAAAAATAATTGTACCGACATAGTTTTTTTTTTTGACGGCACGTGTTAGTGTTAACGTGTGTGCACGGCAGTGGTTAAGCGATTGACTGCTGCGCTGCGTGTCGCGGGTTCGATTCCCGCAAGGAACAAATATTTGTATGACCTACAAGTAGCTGTTCCGGGTCTGGCTGTTTCTGGCAAAAAAAAAATGGTTTTGCAGTTTTAAATCTTTGACTTATCAACAATTTCTCGAAAAGTGAGTCTTCTAACATGGCTTCAACGACATTCGGTAGTTACCTATTTCAAATACCCATCCAAAACCATTCCCATATAAATACCGTCTATGACGAAACCAAAACCATAAAAACGACAGCTTATTCTTAGCCAGACGTGTAAATGAACTCTTAAGGACCTCACCTCAAAAAACAGACCTCGATCACAAACTACACTGTAATGCCTACACATTCAAATAAAATCGTGTCACCAACATAACGATAATACTTTTATCCTGTCAACCCCAATTCAGTAGAGTTACACTTGAGACCAAGAAAATAGACCCACACCTCGTTGTATTTTATGGTCCGCATACTTTCTATAAAGAAAAGCCAAATTTCACTCGGAGAAATAGAAATATTGACATTTGTGAAACGGTGTCTACTAGAATTTTTTACAGGATTTTGAAGCCGTTAATTTTGAAGAGAAACTTCTTAGGCGGCAAGTCGATAATTGGATGAGAATTGAGAGTGACATTTCAAGTTCGCGTCTCATTTAGGAACATTACGTTACATGTGACAAAAGAAAGATATCTCTCTCTCACTCACATTAAATCTTTCTCTTTATTCTATGTTTTTTAAGAAGTTTCACTTCAATCACGTGTACGGACGTGTGCTGCACGCGCCCAATTAAGTAAATAAGTTTTTTTAATGTAAAATATAGTTTTGTAGAAGTTTTTTAAGTAATTTAATAAAATATATGTAAATTCCCCCCACTTATTTCCGAAACACCTGAGCATATTTTTTTTTAAATAAACAGAAATAAGTTCTTTACTTACAGATACCAGAAGGGCAATTCTCGTAATTTTAAGATCGTTCACAGTCTGATCTCCATCATATATTTGACGGAAAATTCTCGTAATTTTAAAAACGTTGATCTCAGTCTCAATCTGTCAAAAAATACTTCTAATTTCCCTACATTTTGACAAGTGTTTGTCGCTGAGATGAGACTGCGACTAGATTTTGAACGTTTTAAATTACGAAAATTGGCCTTCTGGAATACCTATAAAAGTCTATGGGCTTAAAACAACACGGTAATCTTTTAATACTGTGCATACATACGTAATTGCAATTTAAATATAAATCTGAACATGTTTTTCTTAGTTCTTCGTAGGTACAATGTTATGTAATGTAAGTAGGTACAAGTCTGTTCAAAAAATCTGGGATTCCAGATCTTAAAAACAGACTTGTACATTACCATTATGTAACCCAGTTGGGTAACCCCAACGGGTTACACGATACCCCTTCTTTCCCCGGAAGGCGGGGGGGGGGGTCTGTTTACCCATGACGACTGTCAACGATCTACGAATAATAGTACCAAATAATAGACATGTCTTTCCTACGCATTATCCCGTCCAACCTGTTTATTTGTCATAAATAGCACAACACATCATGTGTACACTAAACTGCCAACCAACAAGCCAAGGAACATATAACTGAACCTAAGAACAGTACGTTATCGTACATTAATTGCTAGTTACTAGTGTATAGACCATTAAAGGGGTGAGCAGTATGAATAATATGCAGTTCAGGAGGCTGTTATGAAAGACATAAATAATCAAATATAAGTAGTGTGTGTGTGGGTACTTGTTGTTTTTAGTTATTTAAGTTTGACAGTATTTCAGAATACACCACTTTTTATTTCAGAGAACAGAATCGCGTTATGGTATCGTATAAGCGGCCGCGTTTTTATGTGTGTGTAAAAGGGCAGTTACAGAGCGGTCTCACACAGACCGCGTTTTAAAATGCGCGTCCCACACATGCCGATTTCCGAAAATTAGAAAAAAACGAAACCTTTTTATTTTATTATTGATTCGTGTCGAGAATCAGTAGCATAGGTAACTATGCTACTGATTATGATACTATTCTCGACACTCCTTGAATTTGACGAGGATGCAAAACGACATATTGTATAGCGTTTAAATTGTAGGGTAACATGTGCAATCTACCTTATTGGTCTGGTGGCCGCAAACGCTACATGCTACAGCATGCTCAGCAAGCATGAGGTCCTGGATTCGATTCCTAGGTCCGGCAAACTGTTATTGGGTTTTGTCATCTGGAATTTCTCAGTAGCAGCCAGGAGTCTGGATTTGTCCCCGGTTAGCGATAGGTTAGTCCCCTATTAGGTACAGACGCCAGCACATCAAGCTACTACAATCTGTCAAATTTCTTTAATACATTTTCAACTTTATCGTTTAAGCATTAAGGTTCAAGGTTGATTGGGAAAATTTGACAGTTTCGGTTAGCTTGACCTGCTGGCGTCTGTACATAGGACTTAAACATAACTGTCGAATAATGGGTGTACTTTAGGAGCGCCCCTGTCATCGGGGATTTCAGGTGTGGTATTATGTTATGTGCATTCTGTCTGAATAGTTAGAAGCTTATACTGGTTTCGCTCCCACTAACGTGCGGCCTACGTCAATGGTAAAAAAACCAGTATAAGCTGGCCTTTTACTGTATAGAATCTCCATACTTTGCTAGGCCAGCTCAACATCAAAGTGCTATTAGCGACACGTATGGTCGACTACACATAACGGCAGAACGGCTAGAGATAAATACCGCACAGTAAAATCGTCACAAGTTTTAATACTTTTGTTCATCTCCTATTAGTACAAAAATGACTGTCAGCAAAGAAGGTAACAGAACTAAATGTTTTATGTGCATTTGGATTGAGTGATCTTTTTTTGTTTCGTGACAAAATGTGATTGTACATTTAGTCAAAAATAGTCAAAACTCATAGCCCAAAGTAAAAAATGTGTCACTCTCAAGGGTCTTCAGTTATTGCCGAAAATGTGGATCACTTTGCAAAAACGGCTATGAACTAAATCTCAACAAAACTTACTCTACTGACTAAATTTATATCTCAAAAATTTGTAAAGAATTAGTCACAACATTTTTTAAGCCCATCAAGGCATTTAAAGCTTCTTCCAGGTATCTTTGGACAGTATCATTGGATCACTCAGTACAGACGCTATTTTGTCTGAGAGATCGTTGTAATAAGGTTTCGGAAGACTTTTTCTATAGATCTATTGTTTATCCTAAAATGTACATATTCTGAATACATTTGTACAATAAATATCATAACACAAATACCTTTCAAATAGATATATACATACTTACTATATAAATACTTTTAAAAAGATCACTCAATCCAAATGCACATAAATGGTTTGAATACCACGTCTTTATTTAAGAGTCGTCAGTCTCTAAAGAGCGTCGATTGGCCCCATTGCTGCTTTCTGCTGGACACAATTTAAATTAGAGTATGAATACACTACACTGCACAAAATACTACTTACTTTTCTATTGTTTGATAGCTGCTACTACTGACAGCCATTACTCGTAAAGAGGTATTCGATAGCTTATCTAATCCACACTCAAAGGGGTGCATTGAATTTCTCACTGAAATGGTTTCTTTCATTTTACGACATTAGCTGTCGGGTAAATGGCCAACATATTTCGTGTTAGGCGGATTACTTAAGCTACATATTGTGGCGGAAAAAATTCTCTTCGATATTGTTCCTTTTTTAAAGAGCACTTATTTTACCTCTGACTTTGCATAACAGTCCAAATGACAGTGATCTTTGTTCTCATTCTGATAAGGATTGATTTGATTTGATTGACCAGTCTGTCAAAATCATTGTGATCTTTATTTTCATCAGAATAAGGTTGGTGTTAGGTTGCTGCTGTTAGAGGTTTAATATCTACAAACGGATTGTTCTACGGCTGTCATTTGTTTTGGTAATCAATATTGGAACCAACACGAGAGTAAAAACATATGAAAAATTCATGAACAAACAACGATTGTTAAGAGTTCCATTTTTATCTGTTTTATCGTTTTCATAACAGAGGCCGACGAGTTTTACGTCATTTCCTGAAATTCAAATGGCAACACGAATTCCCTAATTTTCCGTTCCCGCTGAATATATGAGGATCAATTTACATTATAATTAAGAATACTCTTGCTAATGTATTCTAGTGCAATTTAGTATAATTGTGTTAACGTTAGCCTGAGAACTATTAACTAATACTGCGGCAATTAAGATACCAACGTTCCTGTAATTAGAGAACGAATTCGTAATGGGTGTCTCGCAGATTAAGTTAGTTATATAATTATGTTCAAGTTAGACTTTTGGCAGGGTCAGGTACAGGGCATTGTACAATTGTACCATTTCAATCATTACATAATTGTCATTTTGTTTTTTTTTTAATTCAGCTAAGTATCCAATATTTTTCAGGTCTGAGCTTGATGAAACATCTATCTAGCCTTTTTCCAACTATGATGCGGTCGGCTTCCTGTCTAACCGGATGCAGCTGCGTATCAGTATTTTACATGAAGCCACTGCCTATCTGACCTCCACGACCCAGTTACTGGGTAATGCGAAACCCCTTGGTAAGACTGGTTGTCAGAGTTTCGAGCTTCTGACGACCCGTAACGACTATCAAAGATCCACCAATGACAGCTGGGACCAACGGCTTAATGTACTTTCCAAACCACGGAGGGGTCTTAGTATGTAAAGATGGTCACCCATCCACGGACCAACCGCAACAAGCGTAGCTTAACCTGATCGATCGACCCGTGCGGCTGTTATTACTTAGCCACAAGCCCCTCTTTGAAACATATTTCAATAATACTTATGTTTTCTTTTCCATTAGTGAGTAGACATATCATGTGTTTCAATTCTTCGTTCCCTTTGAACAACATTTTGGAAAAGAAAATATAGAAGCATCGCTTTTAGAACACAAACTCATTATTTAATAGCTTTTGAGCATACTAGGTTACATAAGCGCGATTTTAAAGAAAAGTGTTAGTGTGCACACAGCCTTTTTTCAAAAGACTGTTTCTAGAATCGATCACGATCGCTAAGTAAATCACGATAATATCAAGTTTTATCCAAATCCATTCAGTGGTTTAGGTGTAAAAACGTAGTTAGTTCGATATCATGGGTTTTTATTTTTTTGCGCGCAATTATAAATCTTTTTCTAAAAAACGTTGCCTATGTTACTCCTTATAATATCAGCCATCTGCCAGTGAAAATCTGACCAGCTGTTTCGGAGATTAGCTGGAACAAACAGACAGGCAGACAAAATTTAAAAAAAAATGTTATAAGTACCGTATATAATGTATACTTTCACTATGCATTTACTTAAAAGCTGTTATTTTGACATATTTTATCTCATAGTAGTCAGAATGGGAAACACCGAACTCCCATCTACTTTTAAACCAGAATTCATTTTGATGTGAAAAAGTGTTATTTGATTAACCATTTACAGAAATAAACCATCCAAAGGATGTCTTTAAAAGATCGCTCTTAGCGATATAACCGCCTGTAATTTTTTATTGCCTCGTCAAAATATGTACCAAAAATATAAATAGACCAGATTTACACCCACACTCAAAACCCTAACATTCTCAGCACAATTTTCATGACTAAACCTCACTCACAACAAAGGTCTAATCGGCACTAAAAAAAGAATTCATAAAACACTAATGTTGATAGCTAGAGCCAAATGAAAGTGCTGTAAAGTGAGGAGGCGTTATGTCTGCTTCGTGACAAGACTCCTTCGTAGTGTCTTCCACGTCGAGACACAAATTGTTCCTAAAATGTTTGTACACAAATAAAGTGTGCAGTTCTTATTGTTTTGCCTTTCTTCGTGAGGGTGAAGAAACTTATGTTAGAGAAAATTAATTATATGGTTAAAACCTTGTCATGGATATTATGCTTCCACGCATTGGTATTTTTTAGCATAACCTCACAAAACTTTTAATAACAATTTTCTCGTTTTTTTTTATTTTCAGCGCAGCAAATCGAAAACTCCTTCAAATAGTTCCTGAATTTGTGTGAGTGAACATATTATTTTTCTTGACTTTTGCAATGTGTGCTGCTTACCCAAATTATTTACCTACACCCCTGTCTGTGCCTGTCTATCTTTCACATCGCAGCATAAATGATTAAAAGCATTCAAGAGGATGAAGGGCCTTCATTTTTACTTGGCTCAACCTACATTATATCATATTATCGTAACAATGGAACGCTTTCATTATTCCTTTAAGAACAAAAGATATCTTATGATTTCCACGCATTACAGCTTAATCTAGCAAAAACATGTTATTTAATTATTAAAAGGGGAATCAGTCCCTTCACCACAGGCACAGGTAAGATCGGATCGGGCCACGTGAATGGAATTATAGGATAATCTCTTGCGGTCGCAAATAAACTATACTTCCCAATATCCCAGCGTCCATGTTTCTATAACAAGATTCAAAGGAAAAGTCAATAGGTATGGTTTGGCTGTGCTCGTCCCATCCTAGACCACATCCATTGCTGTCCACCTGGTGAGACCGAGGTGAAGGGCGGTCCCATTATACAGGGTGCCTCTCACCATGAGTTTTCCGAAACCCACCTGTAAGTTCTGCGATTATTTATAGTTTAGAAGAAAACAGCTCAAAGGGAAATATTTAGTCCGATAAAATATCCTTAGGGTCTTAGCGAGAGGCTTCTAAATAAAGTTTTGGACATCATATTTTTGTATCCCTACTGTTGGCAAAAAGCTTCCCCTAATTCCTTTCAAACTTTTACCTATCTTTGGCGATTTCTGGTCAGCTCTCCTGTGCAAACCTGTCCATATCGTCACCTCACCTTCGACCTCGACCCGATCCAGTTATTCATCATCTGTCTAGCCTTTTTCCCAACTATGTTGGGGTTGGCTTCTAGTCTAACCAGATGCAGCTGAATACCAGTATTTAACATGAAGCAACTGCCTATGTGACCTCCACAACCCAGTTACTGGGTTATACGATACTCCTTGGTAAGACTGGTTGTTAGACTTTTGGGCTTCTGACGACCCGTAACGACTGCCAAAGATCCACGTAAGACCGCAGGGACCAACGGCTTAATATGCTTTCTGAAACAGGGAGGGGTCGTGTTAAGTAAAGACGGTCACCCATCCACGGACCAACCGCGGCAACCGTAGCTTATTGTTCGACCCGTGCGTCTGTTATTACTTAGCCACAAACCTCTCAATTGGAGCGGCCAATTATTATGATACCAAAAATAAGTATCCAGGGCATAAACATTTATTTCACTTAAATGCTCAGAAACTATTTCGATAATGATGTGGGTGGAGAAACCTTGTATATCATTTTGCGTGGGCATTCATCGTCGACTGCTACTATACTTCTTGTAGGCGATAATAAGATTACAACAAATTAGTTAGAGTAGCCTTTGGCATGTTTCTTTGACCTCATAAAGTAATAAGAGCAGAGAAAATATACACCTACAATGTATTTTTCCTTACATGCCTGATTTAGTAAACACAGAATTAATAAAACAATAATTACCTTGTAGGTAATTATTGTTAATGAGAAACACCTAAGTAGTTTTGATAACAGTACAATAAGGGGAAGATTTTTTTTTTTTTTTTTTTATTAGTATTCAAAAAGTATATCGCAGAGTTTAAATTATTATATGCTAAAAACCACAGAAGCCTTTGATGGCTTATATATATGGCTAGTGAGTTCGGAAAAATATATCTAGTATAGGTACTACAAAGAAACAAAAGACGCTAAGTTAGTTTTACATTCAAAGAATAATATTTAGTCTTTACTTATTATACATTTATAATATATTAATCGCATAAATAATTGTAAAAATGGTAGTAAGTGTATCAACTAAAGTATGTACTTTAGTTGATACACTTACTACCATCTTTATTTCATAGTTTGTTATTTGCAGAAAATGCTTTTTTTAATAAACATTTTGCTTTTTTAGGGTTACCGAGGTATTTATTTTGTATGTCCGTAGGAAGTTCGTTTACTATTTTTGGTAGTATGTAGGTGTATGTTCTCATACCATAATTATGTATTGTTACATCTAGGTAAGGTAAACGTTTTTATATTAGCTAAAGTTCTTAATTTAAGATGACGTGTTCTCCTAACTAAATTATTTATATTGATATATTCGTCTTTTAGTATTGAAAGTCTGGACATGTTTTGTATTGGCAGTATGTTGCAGTAGTGAAATAGTTCAGAGTAATCATTTTGGTTAATTTTAAGTGGTACAATATTTGTAAGGATTCGTTGTTGTAGTTTGTAAATTTTATCTAAATTAGTTTTATAGGTTCCCCCATAGCTACTGAGACCATAAATAATTATGGAGTCTGCTAATGCTAGGTATAGCAGTCTTAAAGTTTTATATGGCATTTTATGTTTAAGTACGATTATTCGACCCAGGATAGATCTTAGTCTATCACATATAATTATAGTTAATCTGTGGTACCCAATTAAATTTGTAGTCGATTATGAGACCGGTAATTCTGTTCCGATGTGGTTTCCACGTATTGACTTACGTAGTGCTATTTTGGTAAATAGCTAATTATATGAGTCGGATTGAGTCTGAAAATAGTCTGGTATACCAATGAAAATATTTAAGTTAATATGGGCGTGCAAACTCCTTGGTATAGTGTTTAAGGAACCTATTATTTACTATCTTAATCAGTTTGTTTGTTTTCAGGCTGGCAGTTATGCATCTTGCCATTATTTCAAGGGAAAAGGAAATATATAGGATGAAATTGAAAACTTGCGCCAACTCGAAGTGTTTCTCTCCCTCTTCGAATTGGCGACTCGAACTCGAAGTGGGAGCTGCACCTCCGTGCAGTAACTGTTACATTTTCACACATTAATCATTATATGTAGGTATATCATTATCATATTTCGCAAACCTAAATTCTTAAAAAAAAAAGTGTATTTTTTTACTTAGTGCAAACTAAAATATTTAATTATTAATTTCAGCTTGTTGACAGGCAGGTTTTTTCTACAGCGCGGTTTATACGCCGTACAGTAAAGAAACCGTGCCATGTACAGACGCCAGCAGGTCAAGCTACCCGAAAGTGTCAAATTTTTCCAATCAACCTTGAACCTTAACACTTCAGAATTAAAGTTGAAAATCTATTAAAAAAAATTGACAGATTGTAGTAGCTTGATGTGCTGGCGTCTGTACCTAGGCCCTAATGCAGAGATGTACTTATATTTCTTCAGAACGTTATCTAAATGAACAATGATTGTACTCGCAACTTAAATACTTACACTTAAAGTGCATCGATCTACATGGTCTTCCATTGAAGACCATAATCTTGGTCAGATCATTATCTGACCAAGATTATGTCTGGATTTAAAAGAGACCTTGACCTCTGAGTTTGATTCGACTTTTCTTCTCAGAGTAGTCAGATAGGAAACGCCGACCTCATCTAGTTTTTAAAATATGATTGACTACCATGAAAGACTACCATTTGGTATTTGTTGACCTGGCGAAATGTGAATAAACCTCTCTCTTCCCCTTCGAGAATTTATTAATTTACCTTTCAGGTTGCCATGGAAACGCATGAAAATATGATTACCTCTTAAAACCTTAATTATGGTGGTCTGTGGGGGAATGATATTCTGAGGTTGGGAGGTTGTTTCAGATAATGATGACGAATTACATATTTTAATGTTTTTACGCATATTTTACTTTTATACAATTTAGAGCTCTTCAAACCGAAAGATATTTTATTATTCTGAGTGTCTAATACCTACTACGTTTTGTTCAATCATTATTTATCTGGTAGGAATATCTAAACAAAATTACTTACCAATTATTTTTTTCGTTTTAAATTTTATATCAATCGTAAAAAAAAAAATTGTATCAATATTAATATTATATTTAGTATCAATCAAAACGATTCCTAGTAAAATATAAAATACGACGTAATATAAAATACGTGTCGATATTTAAACACGAGAGAACAAAAAAGGGTGTTTTTTTGGGTCAAAGACTTACAACGTAGTTATAGTATTTTTATCTCACGAAGCGACGGGCGCTTTACTTGTGTTAACCAAGGGTACTAACACGCTGTGAATGTGTGCGTGTAGACGAGCAGCATGAGCACATAACACACACGCACACACCCTCACACTCTTTCGACTTCGCCATTGCCTCGGACAGTACCGAGAGCGCCTGCGCTGACACACACATTCACAGCGTGTTTGTACACTTGTATACCACAAGTAAAACGCGCATCGCTTTGTGAGATAAAAATACTATAATTAAAAAAAAACATTAATGTTTTATCTTGTTTTGATATCGACAAAAAAAAACAAAATATGTATGGAAGATTATAGTGATTGTAATTTATCTATATATATAGATAGTGAGTACGTATAGTTTTTATTATATTTGTTGGTATATTGGCGTGGCTAGCTGACATATTTTATGGCAAATAATTTAAGTTTCTTGTAATGTTAATGACTGAACATAGGTTCCTAGTATTGTATACATGCACTATATTCTAACTGAACAGACAGCTGTGCTGCTGGGAAGTTTGTTCCGCCACTTCTTCTTCCCAGCGATAGCACTAGGAAGTGGTGAAGGGCGGGCGTTTTTGGGGGACTGTCTTTTGTAATTTTGACGTTCGAAAAGTGCTGACTCTCAGCCTAATTTGAATAAATGACTTTTGATTTTGATTTTTGATTTTGATTTTGATTTTTATAAAATTCAAAGCCCTGACTGACTGACTGACTGACTGACTGACTGACTGACTGACTGACTGACTGACTGACTGACTGACTGACTGACTGATAGATCAACGCACAGCCTAAACCGCTGGTCCTAGAGACATGAAATTTGGAGGGTGTGTTCTTCGTGAAGAGTAGGCATCCACTAAGAAAGGATTTTTCGAAATTCCACCCCTAAGAGGGTAAAAAGGGGGGAATTCGTTTGTATGAAAAATCTTATTCCTTGAGTTAATAAACTTGAAACTTGGTACGAATACTTATCTAAATAAATTATGAAGATTGTCATTTTTTTTTCTTCTAAACTACCCCCTAATAAGGGATTGGGGGGTTTCAAAGTTTGTATGGAAGAATTTTAGCGCGCAGTCCGATTTACTCGAAACTCAGTATTTATACCTAATATTGAAAGTAAAGAATAATGTGTATCTGGGTTTTTTGAAAATCTACCCCCAACGGGCTGAAATGGGGTAGTAAATTTTTCAAGGGAGGATTTTACGGCATGGCTTGATTAACTCGAAAATTAGTATAAATAATCTTTGAGTCAAGTTATGAATACATACCAAACGATTTTTTTTTAATTCCACCCCTGTGGGGTTGAAAAGCGGGCATACAGTTTAATATGAAAAATCTTCTTCATTAGGTTAATAAACTTGAAACTTTTTAAGAATACTCGCCTAAGTAAGTAATAAAGTTTATCATTTCAAAACTACCCCTCAAAGGGGGATATAGGGGTGTTGAAGTTTGTGTGGAATAATTTGAATGCGCGGTCCGATTAACTCGAAACTCAGTGTTTATACTTAAGACCAAAACTAAAGAGTAACATGTATCAGGGTTTTTCGAAAATCTACCCCTAACGGGTTGAAAAGGGGTTGTTAATTTTACAAGGGAGGATTATAATGCATGGCTTGATTAACTCGAAAATTGGTATGGATAATCTTTGAGTCAAGTTATGAATACATACCAAAGATTTTTTTAAATTCCACCCCTGTGGGGGTGAAAAGCGGGGATACAGTTTATATGAAAAATCTTCTTCATTAGATTAATAAACTTGAAACTTTTTAAGAATACTCGCCTAAGTAAGTAATAAAGTTTATCATTGTAAGTTTTTTAAAACTACCCTTCAAAGGAGGATATAGGGGTGTTAAGTTTGTGTGGAAGAAATTGATTGCGCGGTCCGAGTAACTCGAAACTGATACTTTTGATTGAAAATAATTAATAATAAGTATGTAAAGTTGTCGAAAATTTACTACAGACGGGACAAAAAGGGGTAATTCAGTTTTTAAGGGGAGGATTTGAACTTGAAACTGTATGTTACATTTTCACGCCTAAACCACTGAACTTCTGATTTGGCATAGAGATAGATGGCATTCTGGGGAAGCCCATACATTTTATCCTGTTAGCACGTTCCCGTGGGATAATTTCCGACATCCACGCGGGCGAAGCCGCGGGCAGAAGCTAGTCTGAAATAAATCATTTGAATTGAATTTCAATACAATCACGTGTATGAAGTTTCGTTAGCTAATTTAATTTACCCTTTGTAAGGCTATCAGATTGCTGATACTACCTAAACTTGAAAAAATGCCAGAAGAATGTGAAACCGAATTCATTAGTATTTTAATGTTCCGTAAAATCCGTTTTCTTTATTGTAGCTAGTTAAATCTTTCAAAAAGTTCATTCAATCCGCGCTGCCCCATTGGTTTTAAGTTATTCGCTGCGGGATTAAATGATGGGTCTCTATTAACACTGTTCTTTTTGGTTTGCGTAAATGTTTTTTTGTTGTCATAAAGTTGAATGAGGTTGGAGGTTGAATTCATGTCTTTAACTTGATGTACTGATAACTTGAAGTAGATTTGTACATACACTTTTACACATCAATCATATTTTTTACTTGTGGAATAATTTAGGTACATTTTATACTTATGCAATAACATGATTATTGTATTGAGCCAATATTTGATCAATAAGTGCCCAGCCATCAATAGAATTACCATTTTCACAGTCTTTTGTAAAAAAAAACCACATAATTAAGGAGTACCTAATAATAATAACTTTTTAAATCGTTGCTCGACGCTTCCACGAGACGAAAAACCCTGCATTTTTGCCTCGTTCCGTGGATTCGTTTACAACTATGAGTAAACATCTCGCAAAATAAATATTTTGTTTCATGTGGGTATCAAAACTGCAACATGTAGCATTACATAATCAGCTTATAATGTTCCCACTACTGGTACACAGGCCTCCACCCTTCGAGAGGGAACGGGCTAATAATCTACCACGCGGGCCCAGTGCAGGTTGGTAGATGTCACATGTTTTCGAATTTTTGGTCCAGTTGGATGTTTTCCTTCACCGTTTTGAGAGCAGTGGTGATAAAATTATTTACAAAATGTAAAGCGCCTGTGTGGGATCGAACTGTCAATCTACAACTCGTAAATCGGGGCCATTGCCACTGAACCACACGTAGCAAAGCAGCAAATCTCAGCCACTGCGAGACCCGACATCTTCTTGTCATCAATTTTGCTGCAACATGTCCCCAGCGACCCCTAACTAATTTGATTGTCTTTGTTAAAGGGGCATGAACTTTCCGTACATTATACTCTCGACCATTAAATATTAATAAGCGTCTATATTTCAAAGGCAAGTAGGAAAAGTCAAACTGGGTTGAATTACTTTGATCAAACTTGAGAGGGTTAATTCAGGAGGGTTTTAGGACCCTTTTGTTTTTCATTTTATCGAAATTGGTATCGATTGTGGTGATTTTATTTGTGACTTTGGTATATTTTGCAAAACATTTTAATTAGTCACAAAATTACTTTAGTAATAATGTATTTATACACCTATTCCTTCCACATTAATTTTTTTAAATGATGGCGATATCGCATCCAAATTCGTTGTTTAGTTTAAAAGAACAAAGCGGTCACACAGACAGACACGAAAAAAGTCATTAATTTATAATATGTATAGAGGTATGAGGAACAGGGTGTAAAGTTCACTCATCCTCCATAAAAAAGGGAGAATCCTTCAACCAGACGAGTATCGTTTCTGGTGGACAACTGCCCGATGATCCACGACGGGCCGTTGTATATATGCCAGATTCGCGGTAAACTCTGCTTGCGAGATACAGGATTTTTGTTACATCAGTATGATGCGTAGCTCGCAGGTGGCGGTGTAGATACAGGTAAGTGTTTTTTTTTTTCATCTATTCAGGTATTGTTGGTACTTGTCAAATAAATCACAGGTGACAAGCGTAAAAGTATCTATCTACATTAAGTAGGTATCAAACTCTACTGACTGGAACAACAATTTCTAAGTACAATGATTGCCCTATTTCATTCGAATTTATCATTAAAATATTCATCGCATCAGTGACCTCGAAACTTTCTAGATTCAGAAACCGAAACTTTGAATCGAATCTTGGGACCAAAACAAATTCTGATTCACCCCGATTACTGGCCGACCAGCCAACTTTGTTTCGTCTCACTGGATCCAAATAGACCCAAAATTATTTTGATACTGATAGTGATAGCACAAAATAAATAGTTACAGAAGGTTCGGTTTCCTACACTGAGCGAAAACAGACTAACTTTAAAGGAGATCAGCCATATTGGGCGCAACATCCAAAATGGCCAGCCAACAAAAAAATATATTACCTTTGTTTTTCGCACTTTTTTTGAGTTTTGGGCCCAAATCTGTATAAAACGTGACTGGACGTCCATTCTCTTTTTGGTTTTATTGATCGAATACTAGGCTTTTGACTGCCCCGTTGGTTTCGTGGTCTCAACCGCATCTGCTCAGCGTAGGGTAATGGGTTCGATTTCCAGGTCGGGCAAAGTGTTCTAATTTTAATTAATTATTTTTTGCTTGAGTACGTATAGTTTTATTTTATTTTGCTTAGTATATTGGCGTGGCTAGCTGACATCTGGCAAATAATTATGTTTTGTGTCTTGTAATGTTAATTACTTAACACCGACATCTCTACTTTATGTACTTTAATATTATTCGTTAATTTATCTAAACATTACTGTATATTTTACATAATCTAGTTTTAAAATAATCTAGCCAGTATACCTTCTTTTTCAATTTAGCTTCTAATACATTTATTGTTGTCTTCTTTTTAAATGTTTGGTGTAAATTGATGGCCTGAAACACAGGTTTTTCATAAACCTAGATCAGGCAGGTCTACATTACAGTTAGGATTTAACTTTCCTCGATTGTAATTAACGTAAATGATATTTTTACTTTACTTTTACTTGAATAATTTTTTTATTATTATTACTACCTAGCATTGTATACAATCAAGTATCAAGTATTTTCTAACTGAACAGACAGTGCTGCTGGGGAATTTGTTGCGCCCAGCGATAGCACAAGGAAGTGGTGAAGGGCAGGCGTTTTTGGGGGACTTTCTTTTATAATTATGACGATCGAGAAGTGCTGATTCTCAGCCTAATTTGAATAAATGACTTTTAATTTTTTAAATTGGGTTTTGCCTTTGGGAATTTCTTTTCGCAATAAATACTTTTTCTTTCTTTTCTTTCTTTCTAGATACTCCCGTGCCTTGGAAAGCATATTAAGCCATTGGTCCTGCACCTGATCTTTCTCCGGTCGTGTTAGATTGCCGTCCTGTTGGGTCCGTATGAGAGTGAGGGAAAAGAGAGTGCACCTGTGTATCCGCACACACTTGTGTACACTATAATATCACCCGCACCAAAGGCTAGTCTCAGCTGAGATTTTCCGCTATGGCCGAAATATAGTCTGGAGGACTATTACGAGTATGTTCATTTCATAAAGTGCGTCTTATTTGTGCAGAAAGAAAAAAATAACTATAAAAATCTTTCTCTAATCCTACTAATATTATTATAAACGTGAAAAGTTTGTATGGATGGATGGATGGATGTTTGTTACTATTTGACGCAAGAACTACTAAACGGATTTGGATGAAATTTGGCACTCAGATGGTTTATAACCAGGATTAGCATATAGGACTTTTTATCCCGATATTCCTACTTGATCGAAACTTATGCGGGTGAAACCACGGGGCGCAGCTAGTAACAAATATATATTTTTTCTTTTTCTTTTGTATGGCGATCTTGGTCAAATGACAGTCGCCAGTGCGCTTGCACTTGCAGTACGTGAAGCGTTTTTATGTGTGCATGCGTTTCCACTCGTTGTATGGAGCTAGCCTTCTGTGCCTATCTATTTGTACTGAAACTGATATTCCCTGGGTGGTATCCAGGTAAAAATTACCGTATTATGAAAGTTCTCCTGTGATTGTTGTTCGTCGAAGCGGAATGTGATTTCACACTGACCGACTTCCAACTGCCAAAGATTCCAGAACTTTCCTGTTTGAATGACCGACGTTTTGGTCGTGATTACGTCACAATGTCACAGCGGGCGGTCAAACTTATGGGGTTAGGGACCGCTCTTCACACCGTTATCAGGATAGGAGGACAGAATACGAAATCCCTTTTGTTTTCTGTCATCCCGTTCATTATTATATTTACAGATAATTAAAATGTTGGTTTATCACAGTATTTTGTAAATAGCGAGACCAAAATCCGTACCAAGAGAGGCAAAATATATGTCGGTCTGTCTGCTGATCGCAGCTAAACTATCAGCCCAATTTGGTTGAACTTTGACGAAGATCGCACTTGACACGTGGAGGGGAATAAAACTTGACATCTCAGAAAATTAAGACCCTTATGAAATCTCGACAAGGGTTTGTTATTAATTTATATAAAAAATTAAGAAAAAAATTTAATAAACAGATATTTTTTTTTTTAAAACCAGTACGGTGTAAAAGACGTAATGTTTGAAAAGGTTTCCTTATATTATAAATCTTACTTACCCAGTGACCCACTGAAACATTCACCGCAGTTTGTATGCATGTGGCATATTATTGTGCCCACTTACTTACAAAACGTTCACCTAAAAACTCAGTAGGATTCAATATTGAGTTGTATGTAACTAAATTACTGGTAGCCCATTGTCATCTCTATTCTATATGACATAATGATAAGTTTTTACGAAAGCGCAGTGAGAAATAATTATGATTTTGAAGCAACGGCAAAACTAAAAATATTTTGAACTGAAAACAATTTGACTGCCTTGAAACAGTTTTTATTTAGAGCAACCAAATAAATCCTCCGTATACGCCCACTGCGTGCTACGCATGAGCTACGCCGTAGCTTCGTAGCGCGTAGCAAAATGTGCGAACCATACGAATTGTTACCGATTGGTAACAATTCGTATGGTGGTGCATTCACTAAGCCAAGTCTAACGCATAGATGAAATAAAAGTGACTGTAGACATTTTACTAACACGAACGCAGAGCACCGATTTCAACGGCACTTGACCGAACAGCACCTAAGCATCATTACGTAGCGTAATTTTAGACCGGTCTGTATCTTTAATAGAAAAAAAAAATGGTTCATAAATATACAAAAATTTCTATAATATGGTGATACACTCTATGACACTTAATTCTATGGTTAGATTATAAAAATCTGTCTCTGAACTAAATATAAAACATCTGTTTTTCAGATATTAGCGTTTTTCCCTTGTTCTAGGCGTCACTTTGCCAGAAAGTTGTACCATGTAGGTACATACTTCTAAACCCCTAAAGTTTAGCTTAACACCAGTAATTTCAGTGTAGTTTAAAGTTGTATATAAGCATGGAACAAACCAGCTTAAGGCAAGCTTAAGGAAGGCTATATTAGGCGGGAATATATTAGGTTTAGTAAGTTACAAAAATTAATTAGATGGAGGTTCAGAGAGCAGAGCCCAGTGGTAACGGCCGACTTATGAGTTGAAGGTCGTTGGTTCGAACCCAGACAGGTGCTTTACTTTGTGTAAATAATTTCATCACCACTGCTCTCAAAACAGTGAAAGAAAACATCGTGAGAACACTGGCAAGTCCTAGAACCAAAACCACCTTTGTCCCATCAGTAGTATATATATATCAGTAGTATAGACGGAAACAATTCTGTTTTATTGTTTATAAAACCAGACAAGTGGCAGTAGGACTTGCGCTCTGAGGGTTCAAGGGAGGGAAAAAGTATGGACGCCTGCACTAATAATTGATGCAACCTGACACATAGCCGTGTTACTTGTCAAAAGTATAATGTAAGGCTCCTTGTTCTATCTATCATCTCTGTAACTATAGCCTGTCCACTATGTTAACCGTTTTTTGACAGTTGTCTTAGAACGTAAGTACATATTCCAGAGTACTTAAAAGTTAACTGTAAAATGCGCATTTTAAAGTTAACTTTAAAATGCGTTCGAGACGAAATTGACATTAAACATTTAAAAACGTATACTTCCCAGTTCCCGATAATTGAGTCTAAATTAAGATAATTATAGCATACAATTATGGGGGAACAGTTATAATTATAACTGCCAAATGGATTTTGTGCTTAAAAAAGAGCTATAGGTACGTACCATTGTCCGAATTTCACAAAGAGAGCTGTCCACATTTCTTAGATTTAAACATCCTTACAGCACCTAGTCTCTACGTTCTAGTCCTTCTGACTAATCTTAAAAAGTACATACGTGGATATGAGACGGATGAGGAATGACTGGTTAGAGAGGCCACACGTAGGAAGGAATTGAGAAATAAGATTAATCCTCACTTCAACATTGTGAAACATTGTGCACTGCTTGATATTGTGTTCATAATATCAAGCAGTGCTGACAGTTTTTGTATGGAAGAACTGTCAAAAATTCAAAATTATTCCTCCGATAAAGTTATCTGGCAGTGGAAAAATCAGCCCTTAGTATCTTATTTTATCGGTTTAATCTGTTTGATATATTTTATCCATGGAATAAAATTCACAACTAACAGTGAAGTTCTAGTTCGGAAAAACTGTCAAAAAATTAAAATTTATTCTCAGGATAAGACTTATTCTAGGTATAAATGTTTGATTAAATTCGCTCTTAATAAAATTAGAATCACAATAAGATTCCTTAAAAAATGTTGTTTGTAAATACTATAGGGACTTGGAGACAAGACAACAATGAACGACTTATTAATGCAGCTAGTACTTCTTATGCTATGCTTATTAAGCAGTACCTTTGTACTCATATTTTGATTATGTCATATCAATATGTATTGTGTTTTACTGTGTGTACATAAATAAATAATGTGAAACTACTAAACAGCTACTCTATTATAACGAGTCAGGCCAACTACGGCCATTCAAAAATTGCCATCGCGGACGGTATTTCACGTCGACACGGCGGGGTATTGGTAAAGTTTTCAACTAGCAATAATCGCACCTCGGATTAACCTCATTGGTTACGATATTCCCTCTGCGCAAAGTTACCCAACCAAACGCCGACCATCAAACGATAGCACGAGCTAACTCGATCCCACCGCCATCTACGCGCACATTCGGTACTAATTCAGTTGGTGGGAAATTCAAAAGGTGCAACTTGGTAAGATGCTTGATCACGAAGATTTTAATGTATTTTTAATGAGAACTAACATTCTGATACATTCTTATTTATTTTTAACTAAAGTAGGTAAGAAAATGTTGTACGCAAAATATTGATAGATTTACCATGTTGTTTAAGACCATAGTCTGCTTATAGCTTTTCCTGTAATCTGAATGTTCAGATTTTATTTTAAATTGTATACCCAGAAAAATCATTATTTAACGCGAGGCAAATATTTTTTATCAAATATTTATAATTCTTCCGTGAAAAATGAAAACCGTTTATCCACGAAATCAAAAGGTGTGTAACACTGCGAAATTATTGTTTTTGTTTTTCAACGGTAATATATTTTTATATAGGTATTTGACTCCATAAACGTTGATTTCAGTTATAAAATAACTAGTCAATAAAAGGCTATCCTCCTACTGTAATTGGTTTTAAAAATTCTGTGAAAGTCGGATTATTATAACACAAGTAATCCTTTTCACACTAATTACCACTTAGCTATAATTCGGGGTGAGAGCGTGGTGATCCATCGCACAGGGGTATCCTATTTAGGATACTCACAAATGATCCTATTTTCTGCATTTTTGTCAAAACACTACATATAATTCTTGTCTCTATGTGAACCTTTGTGAAGAGAAAACCATATGGATAAACTAGCTGCGCATGGATGGATGGATGTTTGTTACTCTTTCACGCAAAAACTACTGAATGGATTTTTGTATATAACCAGGTTTAACATATAGGACTTTTTATCTCGATATTATAATAATAATATACTTGGACATTTCTCACAGCGCCATCTAGTCCCAAGTTAAGCAACCTAATGCGTGTGTTATGGTAACAAGATGGCTGATAAACTACTTATATACATTTTTTTTTGTAAATACATACATATTATAGATAGAAAAACACCCAGACTCGGAACAAATACATGTAGGTCATACAAATATTTGTTCCGTGCGGGAATCGAACCCGCGACACGCAGCGCAGCAGTCAATCGCTTAACCACTGCGCCAACCGTGCCGTCATCCCGTCGTCCGTATTCCCTAGGGATCGAAACTTATGCGGCTGAAATCGCGGGGCGCAGCTAGTATAATATAAAGACGCTTTCAAATTTCCGTCCACGGTAACATTTTAACCTGCACGTATTCCCATACATTTTATATTTCTAACGTCCACGATAGTATCGTGACTGTAGATAAAAGTGCAGATTAACACCAAAAAAACCTGTGAACATTATTTTTAACATAATTGCCTACAAATTGCGTGTGATTGCATCGCTTTAATTCACAGTGTATTTTCAGAGTGCTCCCCACTTCAGCAATGAAATTTTGCGACAGCCAAAATTTAAATTTACATTATTTTACCGCAACTTTAATTACCATACAACAATAGGTGTAGAAATTACGTAATTACAAAACAGAATAGGGACGTCAAGACAGTGGTTTGCGATATATGGGGTAGTATTGTGTTTCGCAAATATTGTGGGGTCTTTCATGTGATATAATTGCTACGTAGGTATGTGAGGCCTTTGTACTGCGGTTTTAACTGCCCCGAACTGGTCTTGTGGTAGGAAGCGAGACCACTGAGCGTGGGGTCCTGGGGGTCTACTCCGAAGTAGTATCGGCCGAATGTTCGGCCGTTTCCTGCTACGAAGTTACTATTTGGTTCGGTCGGTTCCGATCCTACACTCCTACACTCTTTCAAATATTGACTATGGTCCCGACCCAACTGCGCCGATCCGAACTTTTTTCGCATTTTTCAATAATATTCGGTTCGGCCATGTGTCGGTCCGATCCGTACATTCGCACTTTTCACTTCGGAGTAGGCCCCCCTGGTTTCAATTCCCAGGTCGGGCAAAATGTTATTGGGTTTGTCTATTCGGAAACCCTGGGGTGTGATACCCCCGTGCCTCGGAAAGCACGTCCTGCACCTGATCTCTCTCCGGCCGTGTCGGATTGTCGTCCCATCAGACAATGAGAGTGAGGGAAAAGAGTGCACCTGTGTCTGTGCAAACACTTGCGGACTATAATATCTCCCGCGCCGAAAGCTCGTCTCTGTTGAGATTGGCCGCCGTAGCCGAAACACGGCCCGAAGGACTATTATTACTGCGAGGATGTAAACCGTAAACTTTATTTTCTCAAACTTGCCATCGACGAGTCTCACGAGAAAATTGCTTTTGAATTTTGAGCAAATGAGGTATTTATGGTCGAGACTGTACAGTGTACACCATATTATCTACTTAAATTCAAAGTTGAAAAAACCCTAGGAAAAAACAAGGGGAAAATAATTTTCAACCTTGTAACCATAACATAAAAATATCACCACATCACAAAGAATGGAACGTAACATATTCAAAACATTGCTCGGAACGAAGCAAGGTATCTAACGCTGAATTCCTCTGGTTAAAATACCGCTTTTTATTTTTTCTTCGCGGGTTAAGCCTTCAAAAGTGTTATGGCCCTGCCATATTCTAAAAAGACAGTTCTGTGAGGGGCACGGAACTTTTTTGGTTATGCCAGCGAATAATATTTTGTGTTCGTGCGGTTAGCCACAGCCGCACGGCTAGATGAATCAGCCGGTCGTTTCTGTAAAAATCTCACCGTGAAAACTCAAGTGAAGTGAGCTTGATGTGAGTTGTCAGTAGTGTCAATCCCTAGCACTAATTGGAGTGAAAGCTCACTCCACGCTCACTTCGCCTAAGTTTTCACGGTGAGATGGTTACAGAATCGCACTGCTGGTCAAGCTAGGCTAACCGCGGTTGGTCCGTGGATGGGTGAACATCTTTACATATCAATATCCTTAGAAACAAAAGGTTTATTCGTTAATTCTACGGCAACAAAGTAATTTGTGTAAGCCCACCTAAAGTTGAGCATCGGTCTGTTAAACAGGTGGATAGGGCCTAGGGGATGTAGTAACATCCCCTAGGTCCTATCCACCTGTGGCATTCCAGCCGCGCCATTTCATTGCACTCTCCATCTAGAGATAACGAAGCTCCTATGCCTCCATATGGGCGCAAGTCTAACCAATAGCATACTCGGATCCCGCAACCTAGTTATCTATAAAACTTTTTGTCACAATATGAAGAATTTTTAAGGAAATTCCCAATCCATTGCTTCAAAATTCTTTGAAATTACGTCTGCTCGATTGTGTAAATAACGCAATGTACGAGTATATTGTTGAATTGTCAAAATCAATAGCATTGTAATTGTATGTGTGTTACGTAATTATTCCGGGTATTGGGTATTTATTTGATTATGCTACTCATATCAGCAACCTAGCCTTTTCCCAACTATGTTGGGGTCGGCTTCCAGTCTAACCGTATGCAGCTAAATACTAGTATTTTACATGGAGCGACTGCCAATCTGATCTCCACAACCCAGTTACTGGATAATACGATACCCCTTGGTAAGAGTGTAAGACTGGTTGTCAGACTTTCGGGCTTCTGACTACCCGTAACGACTGTCAAAGATCCACGAATGACAGCCGGGACTGGTCCCGGCTGTCATTCGTGGATCTTTGACAAGCCGTTGGCGGCTTAACGTGCTTTCCGAGGCACGGAGGAGGGGTCTAGGTATGTAAAGATGGTCACCCATCCACAGACCAACTGCGGCGACCATGGCTTAACCTGATCGTTCGACCTGAGCGGCTGTTATTATTTTTTGCTACTGTATTACTATAAAAGTTAGATCTACATTTTTAAGTATATGCGCACTCTAGAAAAGTCCATTCGAAAAGAAAATTCACGGCAGGACTACAAATAAAGAATAAACATGTTTCTTTATTTTCTAAAACACCGTATTTCGCTATCGTCAATGAAACTAGATAAGTACCTAGGCAAACGATAAGACTGCGACATTAATTTGCTTAGAAGCTTTAAGACATCCATTCAAGACACGGACTAATAGAGCTAGTTACAGGTTTTCTGGAAAACTAAATAAAAATCCGAAGGTGATTCGTACTTAGCCTAGTTTTTAATAGAAAAATAGTCTCAAGGCGCGTTCCATGGCGTTGCGAAGCTATTATGTTATTATGTTTTTTTGTCTATAAAATTGCTTTGTTGTGACATGTTATTCTGTATGGTTATATATTTTATAACATTGATTTCTAAAGACCTAGAAACAAGTTCATAGTTTGACAGTATTATTAACCGATTTCTAAAAAGGAAGAGATTCTCAATTCGCTGATATGTTTTTGTTTTCATAACAAAATTACGTTTTAATATCATTGTCATCAATCTGTATCCTACATATATGTATAGAATCCTCCATTAATTTCCAACACTAAAAAATACCCATACTTTCCAATCAGCTTTCTCATTAACCGAAATGTTCTGCTACACTTGCCAAATGTTTTCTTATTTCGATAAAAAACGCGAAAAAAAAAAGGATTCGAACGAGGGTAGGAAAAATTGGAACAAGAGTTACTACCATGTTTTCGCACTGGCAACACCAACTTTTTTAATAACGCGCCATTATGCGAGTTTGGTATCACTTTCGATTCCATATCAGACACTCTCGTACTTTTGTAACTTTTTCGTTTTTTAGTTACTCTACCGATTTATTTTTGGTCGTGTGTATTTTTGTTAGATAGTGTGTCTCGATAAGAATTTTAATTATTTTGATGGCTTATATTGAATTTGCGTGACTGTCTAACATCAACTAAGAGACAAATAAGTCTCATCTTAAGAACCATGTTAGTCTCACTGGAATCTTTAATGCATGAAGTAACGGATTAGTAATATCCTTAAAAATTATTGTACAGATTATGATTGGTATAAATACTGGTATTCAGCTGCATCCGGTTAGACTGGAAGCCGACCCCAACAGTTGGGAAAAGGCTAGGCAGATGGTGATGATGAGACTGTGATTGGTAGTGTATTAACACAATTAGGGTTCAGGTTGATGCTGTTCCTGTTCGAAATTCCATGGCAAATATTCAATATCCATTTCTTTGCAAAACTTCAAACAAAACATGCAAAGTATGCGTGTAGTGTTTGTAAGAAAGAAAATACGTTTATACGGCAAAAAAAAAACAACAAATTGGAGGAAAGTATGTGTCATATCCACGCAAAACGACCAAGCACAAGAATTAAAACACCGGCCCAATACACGTCTACTGATTTCTCTGAGAAAAAGTCATGATATGATTATAACGCCATGTTTCATAATTCTTGCTCCCCTTGTGTTTTTTTTTATTAATAGCTTACTAAAATACGTAAATAATCTGACAAACAGTAGTAGGCCCGTGTCTGATTAATAACACCACACTTGAATGAACTCGATACCTTCCCAACCCTTGTTTTTAAAAGCCCTCATTATTATGTTTCTTAAAAAATACGCAGTAAACAAAGGAAAGTTTTTGCAGAATGACAGTAATAATTTTCGGATATTTTACATTCAGAAATTGTTGAAAAACAATAAACAGTCATTTGTTTGGGTGGACTAGGTATTGAAGTTTGTATGAGACAGTTGATATTTTTTTCGCGATTACGATGTTGGTCCCATAGAGGAAGTTTTTGAGTTTGGTGCTCTGTACACCTTTTTGATGCATGCTGTATATGGTTTCTAGTTGCATGTTGTGTAAATAAGTGTATGAAAAATATGCAAATCTGCTTGAACATATTGAAAACCGCAATCAAAGAGCGATTTACATTACATAAAATAAATGCTTAATATAAATGAGCTATTCATTCAATCAACGTCGATAGACCGCCAAGAGTAATTGAGAATTCATTTAAAATAATTATTTGCAGTGAACTACAAATTGCAAAAAAACATTACAAAATTCCAATTTCGGGAGCTAGTGCTTTAAGCCTGAGTGATAATCACAACGGAAGACTTTGTTTACCTTCTCATAAAAACGATTTCTTGCTTGTTTTTGAAATCAACTTCTCGTTTACCCAAACTAAATTTAACAAAAACACGATTTCTTAAAAAAACTTTCACAGTCTAGCTTACAGGATGTTACGTGACTTGAAAGGAAATGTAACTTATAAGTACAGGCTGTAATAAAACGTTGCCAAAGTTTCTAATTCTGTGGTCACATTAATGATAACATAAATACTTTCGGAAAGTGCCCGACGTTGTTCTACTGAACATAATAATTACTTCACTCTAAGATAATAAAGTGGGATAAAAACATATACTAATGTTTAGGGTAGTAATGGTAAAACAGTAGAACAACTTAGTACCAATTTCTAATTTATTCATTTGCCAGAATATAAGGTTTACAAAGTACTATGATCAAAACTATAATGGCCCCTTTACCAGTTCTTACCAACATTTTATTTTTATATGTCTTCACACATATCTAATTTTTACAAGTTTTTATTTAACTTGCATTGTTGGTATTTAAGTTTGTAAGTTGTCCGTCTAAATTTCTCCATTTTTCCAACCATTTATTGGTATCCGATTGAGCTGAAATTTTGCATACACCTTATTTTATTTATTTCTGTACCTGCCCGTGACATCACAGCGGGCCCTATTAGAATACCAGCGCTGCGACACTTATTTTTAAATGTCGCAGCATCATTCTGGGACTATTTTGGCCTCGTGCAGGACTTTCTGTTTTTATTTTCATTTTATTTATTTTTTATGTTTATAAGAGTGTATTTAGTTTGTGATATTCCTGTAAAAAAAGAAAGAAAGAAAAAAAAAGAACCCCAGATTTCCTAAGAAATAGTTTTTCTTTCTTTTACTTACAACCTGAAAATGAAAAGCAGTTCTAGGTACGAGATAACAATTTATGCCATTTCTTGGAATAAAATAGAAGCGAAGACCGAAGTCCAACCTGTACATTGAATGTTGTTGAAAAAAGTAATTGCTACGATGAGTAATTGAAAGGTGTGAGGGACGAGTCTGATGCCGGAAATATAGCTTTTAGATTTTTTTTCCGTTTACGTTTGTTCCGGATTGACGTCAAAACGAATAAACTGTTTTGACACACAAATAGTTTATAACCTGGGGGCCTACTCCGAACTGAAAATTCCGAATGTTCGGATCGGACCGACACATGGCCGAACCGAACATTATTGAAAAATGCGAAAAAAGTTCGGATCGGCTCAGATGGGTCGGGACCATATTCAATATTCGAAAGAGTGTAGGAGTATAGGATCGGAACTGACCGAACCAAATAGTAACTTCGTAGCAGGAAACGGCCGAACGTTCGGCCGATACTACTTCGGAGTAATACAAAGGATACTTTTGGTACCGGTAGTACGCTCCCGTGGCATATTTTCTGACATCCACGCGTGCGAAGCCACGGGAAAAATCTAGTGTTTTAAGCAATAATTAATTGTTTTTAAGTGCAATTTGTTCCTTAGTTCTCTATTTTCTTCAGCGACTTTTAAAAGGATTACTGTCGTCCTGTTTACTACCGCATAATGAAAACGTTTAAAAGGAAACTAAGTACCTACTTTAAGATTTTCAGTCTTATTTATAAAATTGTAATCAATTGCTAAGCAACCGATTAGCAAAATTCTTATTCTTAATAGCTATTTAGCGCTAAAAGGATGCTAAGAAATTGATTAGTAGCTGTCAAAATTAAACACCACCGGAGCACTGCTCAAAGGATGCTAAGAGGCAAGATGGCGGATTTTATTTAAATCAGCTGATCGATTCAATGGGGTCATTGCACTTCGAGGTTATTTTGTTCATAATATCGAGTAGTGCGTAAATATGGATTTCGGCAATCTTTTAACTTTAACACTGTCTCCTAAGGCACAGGTTTCCTCTAGTTTAGGAGGCAGGGTTTCCAACATTCCATACAACTTTTTACACCCAATTGTTTTTGTAACCTAAATTTACTACATAATGTAACAAAAGGTATTTAGTATCAATAAAGTATTATTATTATTATTTTACTGGATTTCCAAAACGAAGTAGAAGAGTTAAATAATTTTGAAACGACTGAGGGAAGTAGAAGAAGGAAGACATACAAACCTCGTTGAAATCCGATACGAGGATGATTACCATATATGATGAAAGGATTTATAGGGAAACTCAATGAGGTGGCTCAGTAGGTGCTCAGGAGGTTTGAAGAGAATGAGTTTGTGAAGAAGCTTATCACAGATAGTGATTATTCAATATGTTATCCCATGTGCCTTTGTGTTATCTTATGACGCGAGTTCTAAGGTACAGAACTATAGAAAAGCCACGTTGGCAGTCACACACAAATAATAATAGATATTTTGTAGAAATTATTCATTTTGATACGTAATAAGCTACATTTTTGCTCTATATTCATTGTTTTTGTTTTCCAATACTCTTCCTCCAAAGACATGGGCGCCATTCTTTACTCATGCCACTCTCATTCCTCATCTTTTTCACGTAGCATGATCTCCTTCATCGCCGTCTTTACGAAGTTTAATAGTATTTATTGGTGCTAGGTATTAATAGTGGCTTTCATAGCAGCAGTCAAGTCAGTAAGCCTGTAATCCACCACACGGGCCCATAATCGGAAGTCACATGTCTTCGAATTTTTGGTTCTAGGACATGCCGGTTTCCACGCGATGTTTTCTTTCACGGTTTTGAAAACATCATCTCATTTGCCTAGCCTTTTCCCAACTATGTTGGGGTCGGCTTGGAGTTTAACCGGATGCAGCTGAATACCAGTATTTTACATGGAGGGACTGCCTATCTGACCTCCACAACCCAGTTACTGGGTAATATTATATCCCTTGGTAAGACTGGTTGTCAGACTTTCGGGCTTTTGACTACCCGAACGACTGTCAAAGATCCACGAATGACGGGACCAACGGCTTAACGTGCTTTGCGAGGCACGGAGGGGTCTCGGTTTGTAAAGATGGTCACCCATCCACGGACCAACCGCGGCAAGCGTAGCTTAACCTGACCGATCGATCTGTGCGGCTGTTAATGGTGATGAAATCATATACACAAAGTAAGGCGCCTGTTAGGGTTCGAACCTAAGACCTACAACTCGTAAGGCGCGACTGTTTCCACTGGGTCACTACTGCTCCATCCTGCTCCTGGTAATTGCTGTAGCTACAATCGTAACATTCGATTGTGTTGTAAGCACAAGTTGATATTAAAGAACATGTTTCTAAAAGACTCGGTGGCTGGTTCATAAATAAATTCAACCGTAACTCCAAAAACTCCGACCAGAACTAATATCAATTCCGCATAAGCATACCTAATGCTTCAAGACATATTTATTGCCCTTTAGCATTCCGTACAACCTCTCTTTCTAACTAATGACGGCTACATGAGTGTGAGAGAGTAGACTGAGCTGACCTCTAATTACAGTAGTGAAAGTGACAACACATTAATTAAAGTTTATCAGAGTGTCGGAACTTTTAATTGGTACTGTCAGTTACGCTGGTTATTCTATAACGTAGTTAGTTTGTAAATTGATGACGTTAATTATTAGGAAACAATTAAAGTGATACTAAGCCTTTTTTAATTAATAAAAGGGTCCTACTAGCTCTGGGAAAAACTTCTTCTTTGTATAAAAAATAATTATTTATTGTAATTAAGAGCCAATTTGAGAGCAGCAGTGGCCCAGTACAAACAGAGGCGACTTACGAGTTGTAGGTCGTAGGTTCGAACCCTTAAGCCGAAGTTCGACGGTTCATTTTTGCTTTCATTTTCGATGCTTCATCGATGAAAGACCGAGAATGAAATGTCTAAATTGACGTTTATCGCAGTGCGCCTTCTCGATGAAAGCTTGCGGCTTCCGATTGTTTTCACTAGCATCGGTCATCATTCATCGGCAGTGAACGACAAGTGAAACGTCTAAACAGCGACAGCTCATTCATAGTTCATTGCGTTGTGTTGTGCGTGCGACGACGCTGCGAGTTAGAGCGAGACAAAGTTGTTGTTCACGCGAGAATTTGACAAGGAATGGAAAAATTGTTTTCATCAAAAGTGATTCGTCTATACAAACAACCCAATTCACTGTTCATCATTCACTATTCATTGCAAGAATGAATCACTTTTGATGAACCGTCTAACTTCGGTTTGCTTTTTGTAAATTATTTCATCACCACTGCTCTCAAAACGGTGACGGAAAGCATCGTGAGGAAACCGGTATGTCCAACAACCAAAATATCGAAGACATGTGACGTCTACCTACCCGAACTGGGCTCGCGTGGTGGATTACGGCCCACTCCCTCTCACAGAGAGGAGGCCTGTGTCCCAGCAGTGGGAACATCATCGGCTGATATATGCTGTGCATATTTTCCCCCAACTTGTTATTTTTTTATTGTGTTTGTGTTCTTTCTCTGCGTCATGTTTACCGCTAATAAACGAATTCTTTCTTCTGAATTCGTCTTCTTCTTTTCTTTCTTTCTTTCTGTGCAGAAGGATGATTTTACAAGAATATTTCAGGTCTGGGGGCAAGAAGTCAGAAAGCTAAGGTCGAGATCTGTAAACGATACTTGTCTCGTGCTTTGACTTAATCTAATATCGCGACATATTCGCGAAATATGAGTTTATGGAAAAATAACTTTAATACCTACACAATAAAGTTCAGTTTACGCTACAACTTCAAACATTTTTATAACTTTTTCAATAGTGCTAGTCGCTCTGAAATCAACTTAATTGCCATTAAAATAAAGTTGATATTTGTTTAACTTGAAATAACGTCAATTTGAAACATAAATAAAACTTTTAATATAGACATGTTCCCGTCTCTATCTTGCATTAGACAGTGACAGTTGCTCGACATTGACAAGAATTAACGTTTATAGATCTCGGCCCTAGACTACCATAGTGTGTGTGTGAGTGTGTGTGTGTGTGTGTGTGTTTTATCTTATTTTAAACTAGATTTATCTCCTTTTTGAAAGAGACCATATAACATAAACTAAACACAAATAAAGTTCTCTCGGCCAAAGGGAAATAAATGTGTGAATTCTACGGGATAGCAAAACACGTTTAAAAACACAGACATAAAAACATTATAAAGCCCTCAGAATTCATTTTAATCCCTAAAATATCATGGATACTTTATTTTATACTCCATAAAAGAATATCTCCGGGTAGGTAATTTTAATTCTATTAATATGCTGTGTCATGCTCTTTCTAATTTTATAAAATTTCCGTAGGTTTTATCAGTGGACTAAGAAATATAAAATGTTATCACCGTTTTTGGGTTCCGTACATTACGGGTGCCAATGGAACCGTATCACTAGACCTCCGCTGCGACTGTTAGCGGATCGTATCTCATGAACCGTAATAGGTAGACAGTTGGACTTTTCACAGAGTTAGTTCTCCATACAAGAAACGTGTTTTTTGTACGTTTTTTTTTGTTGACGTTGATGTATCCGACTCGCACTTGTTAGATTTTCAAGTTGATTTGCTTTGATCTTAATTCAAGTCATTTCGTTGATTTTTCTTTTTTCAGTCAACTAATTACAGCGGTTGTTATGAAAAAGATCTCCCTTTCAGACACTAAGTGCTAATCTAGATTCTACTAGGTATACATAAGCAGTTAGGTGTAGAACCTACCATTCTGGTGCGTAAGCTTACTTACTTATGATACTTCTATCAGTGTCCTGCATTACCTGACCCCTCTGCCCTTCGTCTTTGTAAGATTGGTCAGATAATGTAGGGCACTGACGTGCACAAGCTAACTTAAAGATTTCTGAAAGCGAATTGGATATGCTCACGTTTGACTACTATCACACCTACTTACGAATATGAGTTCGACAATGGTGCGCCTTTGCTTGCCTACAAGTTACCTTATTATATATTTAGGTACTCGTGACTTGAGGAATCCTAGATATTTGCTTACAGTATTTTTGTCACGTAAGTGTAATCATAAGTGACACGCGCTTTACTTGTGATTACTAAGTGTAAAAACACGCTGTGAATGTAAAGAGTTTATGCGCACACGTAAACGCATGAACTCTCGGTAACATCCGAGACAATGGCAAAGTGGGAAATGTGTGTTTGTGTGTGTGTGTGTGTGACATGTGCTGACGCTACTCGTCTTCACGCAAATATTCACATCGTGTTTGTAAACTTGGTTAACACAAGTAAAACGCGCGTCGCTTCGTGAGATGAAAATACATTGACTTAAATGCGGTTGAATGGCAGAATAATATGTAGAACTACTCCAAATGTGTGTAGAGTTCCACCTTACCTTCACCCAGGTACTGGCTTTCAATAGATATTAGCATATTTTCTAAAATCTGTAGCCAAGCCTTTTTAATTCCTGTACCCTTTAATAGCCTTGTCAGTCGAAAGTCGAGACTAAATGAAAAAAGGCTAAATAAATATTATTATAAGCCCTATTATTACATACGCCTAAAAGTCAAAAGTAAAAATTCTGAACATTACCTACCTGTATTTTTACAGACAACCCTTTCTGTATTAAGTACCCACTTTTAAATTCCAGGGCGCGTAAAAACTCCCTTTTATTAAAATAATCCGTGGCAACCTTTTATTATTTTTTCTTTAATTAATTCTAGACTTTATGGTTTTAATACGAGCATAAAATTGAAACCCGAAATAACCCTTATCTTAATTAAGCATACCTTCATTAAACTTCGTGCAAATAGAATGACACCTGCAAATAAGATTATCTACCTAATGAAGTACAAACAAATCACAAACCTTACGTACTGCTGTTTCATTTGTTTTTTTATTTTTGGACGAGAACCTTTCGAGAAAGAGATTCTCGTCCAATTTGTTTTTACTTTTCGACGAGAAACTTTCGAGAAAAAGATTCTCCTCCAGTTTATGGCTAGAACACGCCTATGCCACAACCACACCACATCGCAGCTACAAAATGTCGTCAAGCTGTGATTACGTGAGAATAGTGTCACTGTTCTTCAGCGTATGTGTTGCGTGTGTGTCGGCTTCTTGCGGTTGCGTTGTGTACCTACAAAATGTGGATGTGGTTGTGTTGTCGCTAGTGTTTGCGATGTGGCCGGCCGCTAGTTTGCGGTGTCGCTGGTTGTTGCGTTGTGGTTGCGACGTAGCTGCGATGTGGTCGGTATCACACACGCGTTCGATAATGACGGCAAAATGTGGTCCGTGTGAATTTTACTATTTATTTTCATACAAATTACCCGTGTTGTGGTTGTGGTTCTGGTGTGGTTGTGTTGTGGTGAAGTTGTGGTACGTGTGGAACAAGCCTTACACAAGGTCGATTTTCGCCGTGCGGCTGGTCGCCTCTGACTGAGCATTTTCACGGTCGATTTTAGTAGTCTTGCCGCATGCGACCTGTCGCCGCATGACCAAAGTCGAAACCTAAGTACTCTCATTTGGAATTTGCGATTTTAGTATCCTGCGGCCTAGTCGAATTACCATTTGGACAGCCGATTTTCGACGTGCGGCTATAGTCCCTGTGCAAAGCCACATTAGACAACATTAATATCAAAAGATTGTTGTTGTGTCTATTAGGTTAAGCTACGCTTGCCGCGGTTGGTCTGTGGTGGGTGATCATCTTTACATACCGCGATCCCTCCGTGCCACGGAAAGCACGTTAAGCCGTTGGTCTCGGCTGTCATTCTCTTCTCTTTGACAATCCCCACGGGTAGTCAGAATCCTGAAATTCTGACAACTAGTCTTACCAAGAGGTATCGCATTACCCAGTAACTGGATTGTGGAGGTCAGATAGGTAGTCGCTCAATACTGGTATTAAGCTGCATCCGGTTAGACTGGAAGCCGACCCTAACATAATTCGGACAAGACTAGGCAAATCAGATGATAATGTTGTTGTCTACTGCTCATAAGTACTGCTTTTTTTTTTGAGGATGGGAAATCATCAAATGACACTTCCCGCTCTGGGTGGAGCGGAAGGGAGTGTCAGACTCTTACTGACTAAAACCCACCCGTGTTCCTTCCTTAGCCCTTTATGTTCCAGGGCAGCGGTAACCCTTTCGGACGATCCCGCTACGCTGGCAGGCTGGCTGGCAGGATAAGTACTGCTGGCATCGTATTCTTAGTAAAATAAAAAATGAAGTAAGAGTGAACTCATGTAAGTGATCATTTGGTTTACAGACACCCGCATACATACACTAATAATAAAGCTGAAGAGTTTATTTGAACGCGCTATCCTCAGGAACTACCAGTCGGATTTGAAAAAAATGTTTTGTGTTTAATAGCCTAAAGTTCAAGAAGGTTATAGGTTATTTATCATCACGCTTCGACCCTTAGGAGCCGTGCAAAAAGAAAAAATTCAGAAAGAACGCTAAGCGGAAACCAACTAATCGCGCGGGCAGGCGATTGGCTGCGTTGCGGTGGCTCGGGGGCTGAAATTTAACGCGAAGCCAAAAAAAAATAAAAGATAAAACATAAATCAAAAGATTAATGAAAACCTTTTCAAATTAAGCTACTATTATGCTTGTTGTAGAGACGAAAATAAGTCACTAGATCTTAATAGAATAGGGACAATGAATGGGATGAGAGAGTACGACTTCTCGATTGCCAACCCGAAACCGGCTGTGATGTCGGGTTGGCAATCAAGAAGTCGTGCTCTTCGCTTCGTATTTAAGCAGTTACTAAAAAGGTATATTTGTGGGTTATTTCATATCTCTAGTACCGAAAATTTAGCCTTATATTAACTTTGGGTATATTTTTTAGTTCAACACAGGTCGGAAGGGATGGAATATTTTATAGCCAATGAAAGCGACGGAGACCAAGGCAGTAGAAACTCCACTTTTTACCCTTGCAAGGACATTCATCTCAGATTCTCTTAAACCTGCACTACACTACTCAAGAAGTTGATCGAAGTTAAGCGAATTCGAGAGTATAGAAGGGCACTTCGGTTCGCTTCGTGCAACCTCGGCTCAAAGGACTCGAAGTGTTCCGTAGTTCTTAGCAGGAGTGTCATGAGTCACACACTTCGGACTTCGGTCAATTTAAAGCTGTACTTCGTCAAAGCAACTTCGCGGGTACTGTAGTGCAGGTTTTAGAAGCAAAAATAATTTCTCATGACGTACCTTATGACCCATTTTATGACCATTTAGCTTTACATAACGAATGAATAATCAATATTATAAACCTTTCCGAAATTTGAATTGCATTCTTCAAGTTGCATTTCTTAATTAAAATAATATCTGTGCAATTAAAACCTATGATGTCGTAAAGTTGGTGTAATAAAGTGAAACTGTTGAGTTACCGACTTCGCCAGATGTTGCATAGTTATTATACTTTGATTAATTGTTTTCTTAACAAATGTTTCGAGTTTAATATCACTTACGAACGAATAGGGATGGTGTTAAACGTGGTGGAGTTCTGAAATAACTTCTGTACCATTCATAATTTTGTTTGAAAGTATTTTTGGTCTACTCGTTAATTTTAGATGATAGGTTCATTACTAATCATGAGTGAGGTGATTCTTTAACGTAATAACATCATTTATTTCTTTTTATTTCGTGTCATCGTAGCCATATTTCAATGTAACACATATGACTTTTTAATTTTACTAACTAGCTAGTTAGCCAGCTACTCGTTTGGCTCGTTTACATAGATTTTTTTCTTGATTCAGTTGGTTTAGTGGTATAGTATTCTTTTCTTCACGCACTCGTTCACAATATGTTTGTGCACTTAGTTACCGCAAGTAAAATGCGCGTCGCTTCGTGGGACAACAATACTGTAGTTTAAAAAACTAGCAATAGTTCCTTTCTTTTTATCTTCTCTGTGATTTTTGCTACGGAACCCCAAACTTATGCAAATAATCCATCAGCATAACTTCCATACTATCTGCAAAATTGATGGTAGGTACCAAGTTGTAGACACAGTTTTTCTGTTTCATTTATATAAACTTGTTCATTAAGTAAACAACTGTTTTAGGCAGACTTTTGAACAGTTTGTTTGTAAACAAACTGTTTACTTAGACCATGATTTGTTTTGAGTAAAAATTAAGTTAAATTAGGTAATCATTTCGGGCGGATGGCGGCTATTGGAGAAGTATGGAAGAAAAAGACATGTTGTGCTGACCCCAAATAAATTGGGATAAGTGCAAGAGAATGAATGATGAGGTAATCATTTCGGGATAAATTATGATTTGCAGTCTGACAATTTTGCTTTTTGATGACATTTTTCATATTAAAAAAAAAATCATATAGAGGGGCCCGTGGCTAAATAATAACAGCCGCACAGGTCGATCGGTCAGGTTAAGCTACGCTTGCCGCGGTTGGTCTGTGGATGGGTGACCATCTTTACATACTGAGACCCCTCCGTGCCTCGGAAAGCACGTTAACCCGTTGGTCCCGGCTGTCATTCGTGGATCTTTAACAGTCGTTACGGGTAGTCAGAAGCCCGAAAGTCTGACAACCAGTCTTACCAAGGGTATACCCAGTAACTGGGTTGTGGAGGTCAGATAGGCAGTCGCTCCATATAAAATACTGGTAAACTGCTTCCGGTTAGACTGGAAGCCGACCCCAACATAGTTGGGAAAAGGCTAGGCAGATGATGATGACCTTTTTCATATAACCAAAATTAAAGTATTTAAAAAAAACTGTGCTTATAAAAAACAAATCCCAGTCGACTTTGTGTCATTTTAACAGCTGGTTTTACATCCCGTGTAAAGACTAAAGCGTGTAAAGAATTTAAATAATATTAAAGATTTCAATCGTAGGTTCGCCCTGTCGCGTCAAAAGGTGGCCGCGTGTTTGTTTCTCTAACACTAGCAATGTCGCAGAGCCTTAATTTAATTTTCATGGAAACGCCATTTTTGTGTGAGCTTACTCTTCTCAGTGGACACTTTTTCACGCAACTTAAGCAAGCGCGGGGAGGCCATAGCAAACAATCTGCGCATAGATTGTGTTTTCTATACAAACTGATACAATGGTCAATCTGGGTGCAGTGCGCGTTAATTTGCATCACCTTAGTACGGTGAATGCAAATCTAACGATTTCAATCTTTGGAAAATATGCTTGGATACTCAAACACTCATTACGCACATTATGTTTTGAATGTAACCTGTGCAATTTGATGACACCTTAGTACGGTGAATGCAAATCTAACGATTTCAATCTTTGGAAAATATGCTTCGATACTCAAACACTCATTACGCACATTATGTTTTGAATGTAACCTGTGCAATTTGATGACAAAAGGACTAAATACGTACGTACACTCACTTTACTTAAACCCTTGTGTAATTGTGTATTTACATATCGTTAGTACGGCATATTTGGCATCTGTGCCAAATGACAGGGAACTAACCCAGGGTGGGTGGAGGACATCTTCCCCCTTATTCATTAACGTTGCTTAAAGTTAAGTAATGACTAAAGTCTACTTAACCATACCTTTTTTGACGTGTCACAATAGAAGTATTATTGTTAGATAATACACCTTTTTTTTTTTTTTTTTTTTCTTTTTTTTTATTGACAATGGGCTCACTCTTGACCTCAATCCAGCCCAGAGGCAGGGATGAGATCTACGGTGGAACGAGCTTGCCCAGAAGAAGCCTATTCACTCTCGCCTTAAAGAGATTCGGGTTGTATGAACTCGGGAACACCTGGGGCGGTTAGGATTCCTGAACGTTTTAGGCAACGTTTATAAATAAACAGCCTATCGACAGCGAACCGAGCACCGAACCGAGAACGCTAAACGTCGAAATTCTTCGTCGGTTATTTAAAAAAAAATGCTGTTTCATACATTTTGCCCGTGTAGGCCTGCCAACGTGTTTATCACTTTATCAAAATACGTTTCTAAAGAGACGCATATTAACACGTTTTAGAGCCTTTGACTAAACTAAACTAAATCCCTGGCGGATTTAGTTACCAAACGAAATACTTTCAAAACAGCTGGATATTAGTTTTTCGGATAACAGCAGCTAAGTGTTTTTGTAATGTCGTTATTTAAGAGGTACCTACGAACTAGATACTAGTGGGATTGGAACTCTTTGAAATTTTATCGGGTTGTTTACGTTTAGTACTCGACTAGAGTTTTATGAACGAACAATGTACAAAGCGATGATATTTACGAAAACAGTATTTACCTAAACATGGTTTAGAGAATTAAGAGAACTAAGCTTTGAAAATAAATGATATAAGTACTTTGTGAGTTCCTCGTTGGGATAGTGGTCGCAAGCTCGTGAGCATGAGCTCCAGTACTCTAATCGCGTAACACATTATAAATGTCAATCTAATTAAAGAACTCTCTTCTTTTTGTATTGAACTCTTGAACTTTTATTTTTAAAACTAAGTTCAGGAAAATCTGATTGCATAAGAAAATTAAACAGGAACAAAGCACGGGTCATTAGTACCTAAGTACTTACCTACTCATGTACGAAGGCCCACAAATGTTTTTGCTGACATAATCTGGGATATAGGGCCGAAAGTTATTATTCCTTGTTACACCATCCCTTTTTTGCTAACGAGGAAATCCGTTGATTGCGACACGATATAGAATTGTTAAAGTTTGGGGGCAAATATTTCATTTTTGTTTATACATACATAGCCTCACGCCTTCTGCAGTGCGATTCTGTAACCATCTCACCGTGATAACTCAGGTGAAGTGAGCGTGGAGTGAGCTGTCATTCCAACTAATGCTAGGGATTGACACTATTGACAGCCTACTCTAAGCTCACTTCACCTAACTTTTCACGGTGAGATTTTTACAGAATCGAACGGCTGTTCTAGGCCCATGTAATTTCTGCCTACCCAGGCAGAAACTACAGAACGCTACCTGCGATCCTTAGATACTCCTTTCACTTCGTTAAAGTTTATATAACAGTCATGTGGTCATACCACAAGCTGCACCTACGCTACTACGCACCTGACCATTCTGAAGATCATCACCAATAAGGTCCGTTTAGGGCGTCCCAGCGTTTTCACTCACATCAGAGGGGCAATTCTCGTAATTTTAAGAACGTTCACAGTCTGATCTCAGTCTCAATCTGTCAAAAATACCTCTAATTTCTTCACTCTTTTTTCCTACAAATATTTGACACTTTTTTGTCGCCGAGATGAGACTGCGATTAAATTTTGAACGATTTAAATCACGAGAATTGGCCTTCTGGATTGCATTTTTGTGCATTTGCCGGTTTCAATCAAGTTAACGAGCAAGTGAGCAATGAGCACTGGTACCGGCGACTTACGATTTGTAGATATTGGCCTTGAACCCAGGAAGGCGCTTTACGTTGTGAATTTTGATCACTACTGCTCTCGAAACGGTGAAGGATACAACCGCTATGTCCTAGAACCAAAATTTCGAAGTCATGTGACATCTACCAACCCGCACTGGGCCCGCGTGATAGATTGTAGCCGCACTTCCTAAATGAGAAGGCCTGTGTCCCAGCAGTGGGAACATTATAGGTTGATTATGCTTATGCTTAATTAAGTTAAAGTGTTGATGACTGTCTATGTACATATTTCCTAATATTTGGTGTATCTTCATTTAATTACATTCTTTCATAAAAATAATAAGTTTACACAATAAAGTAAAATATGATCACACTCTACAAAAATATTTTAAGTACAAAAATATTAATATGAACATTCTGTAATGGATGGTATGAAATAAAGTTATTACATTATAATAGGTATTTCTGTGGTAAAAAGCTTGCGATTCGAGGAATAAGTAGAATTTCATTATTTATACATATTTCCATTTCAACATTCTCGTATATTTCGAGTATTTTGCAAGGCAACCACGGATGCAATTAATTAAAAAAATATGATCTTTCATATTAATTAACGCTGCAGGAAAATGAGCGCTTTTATTATTTACATATTTGCCATAAAAAGGTATTTATCATAATCTCCATAAATTCAGGGGGTCTACTCCGAAGTAGTATCGGCCGAATGTTCGGCCGTTTCCTGCTACGAAGTTACTATTTGGTTCGGTCGGTATTCGAAAGAGTGTAGGAGTGTAGGATCGGAGATCCTACACTCCTACACTCTTTCGAATACTGACTATGGTCCCGACCCAACTGAGCCGATCCGAACTTTTTTCGCATTTTTCAATAATATTCGGTTCGGCCATGTGTCGGTCCGATCCGAACATTCGCACTTTGCACTTCAGAGTAGGCCCCCTGGCCTCGTTGTCGTCGCAAGCGCCAATGCTGAGCATAAGGTCCTGCGTTTGATTACCGTGTCGGGAAAAGTGTTATTAGATTTTTTTATATGGAATTTCTCAGTAGCAGACCGGAGTCTGAACTTGTGCCAGTTTGATGACAATGGGCTCGCCTCTTATGACATGGGATTTAAACATAACTGGCGAAATGTTGGTGCACTATACAGGGTGGCAGGCACATCGACGCGCAAACTGTAACCATGAATTCACCATATGAGTTTAGACTCCATAGCGTCGAAATTTTTCGTCGGTTATCAAAAAAAAAATCTTCTGTTTCATAGAAAAGTGCAATACCTACGCGGTCAAAATGTATGGAACAGCAATATTTTTTTTAATAACAGGCAAAAAGTTTCTACGCTATGGGGTCTAGACTCATGTGTTGAATCCATGGTTACAGTTTGCGCGTCGATGTCCCTGCCACCCTGTATAGATGCACTTCTGCCTAACCCTTCGGGGAAAACAGGCTTGATGTTAGTTATGGTACCCCCCGGTGGGTTCCCACATTATCGAGGCGGAGGGGGGGGGGGGGGGGTTCAGTAGCCGTGGCTTGAAGGCCCACGGTGAAGCTTAGAGGAATCCGAGCGGGGGCCGCTCGTTGGGGCTTTGCGGCTAAGCCGACGTCGTAGCGGCCGGCGGGTAGGTTGCGGTGCCGCTTGCCCTGAGGCACAAGCGGGGCCCGCCATACCAGCTAGGCGGGCATGCGCCGGGAGGGCTGTGGAAGTAAAGGCTATGCCGGATTCCCATGGCCTTCCCATCACGGCAATGTAGGAACACCGCTGAGTTTTAGTGGGTATACTGTCATTCCGACAGGAAGTCCCACATACCCCGTCTCGTCCCCCGCGAGACGGGGATGCATAAAGCATTTCTCAGCGACAAAACAAAAGGCTTATTTTAATACAGCTGTAACACATAAATGACAGTTCTTTATAACCCTTTCCTTTCATAACAAAACAAATAAAATAAAATTACCGCCATTAACGATCACGCGTAATAAGGATATGAGATAAATCTCGATACACAAACACATCCTGGAATAACAAACAGTTAAATTGTTCCTTGATGGCAACATGCAATGATTTTTTAGAAGCTCCGAAATAAATTAGAGGAGTCTCAGCTCTATTTTCAGGGTTACAGGAATTGTTTTATTATCTTGGGGCTGTTATTTATCGGTCTTGCTCTTCAAAGTAATAGTGGGCTTAATGCTGACGGAAATGACGTTGGCATTCGTCACAGGCATTTATATTTCAGTGTTGTTCCCTTGTTGATAATGTATTAATAGAGTTTTATAAAATTCTCTATTTTGTATAGGTAAATTACTGTTTATTAATGTCACATAGGATTTGAAGTGACTTATCCTCCGTGCCTCGGAAAGCACGTTCAGCCGTTGGTCCCAGCTGCCATTTGTAGATCTTTGACAGTCGATACGGGTAGTCAGAAGGTGGACAACCAGTCTTACCAAGAGGTATAGTGTTACCCAGTAGAAGGGCTGTCGAAGTCAGATAAGCAGACGCTCCATATAAAATACTGGTATTATATTTATAGACACTTTATTGTACACACGGCTACACATCAAGCTATGCAAAACCAGTATTAGCTGACCGTTCATTGTGAGAAAATATCATACAAAGTGAGGCCAAGACAAACTGGTTTTCTATAGCTTGACGTGTAGCCGTGTGTACACCAAAAATACATAGCTTATAAAATACATGACACACTACAAAATATACAATGGGCGGCCTTATCGCATTACTGCAATCTCTTCCAGGCAACCTTAGAATGGTGATTTTCCTAGTGGTATTCAGCTGTATCCGGCTATATTGAAAGCCGACTCAGTTCAAATCAATCAATATCTGCCTAGGCAGATATTGATTAAAATAAAATAAAAATAAATAAAAAAATTTATTCAAGTAAAAGTAAAGTAAAAATATGATTTAAGTTAATTACAATCGAGAAAATTCTAACTGTAATGTAGACCTGCCTGATCTAGGTTTATGAAAAACCTGTGTTTCAGGCCATCAATTTACACCAAACATTTAAAAAGAAGACAACAATAAAATGTATTAGAAGCTAAATTGAAAAGAAGGTATACTGGTTAGATTATTTTAAAACTAGCTTAGGTAAAATATACAGTAATGTTTAGATAAATTAACGAATAATATTAAAGTACATAAAGTAGAGACTATTATTAATTAGGTAAAGGAAGAGACTTATAATTAGGGTAGGTAGATTAGATTTTATTTTAAGATTTCTAGTAGCTTTTCCGTGTCTGCATAATTGAGTTTTGCCAAATATTCCTGTACTAGTAAATTACACCTATTATAACTTAAACTATACATCTTTAGCACTCTGTTAAGCTGGTTATACAAATAGGGTCCTAAAAATAAATAAAATCGATTAGCAAAAGCATGTTTAGTCTGAGAGTTAGCACAAACCAAATCTTTTCTTCTCCTATCTGAGGGTACTGGGTTAAAATAAAGTTCAGTGTGTTGGAATAAAATTACATCTATATATACTTATAATAAATCTGTAGAAGTGAAAATTCTGTACATTGAAAATATCAAAAAAATAAATGGCAGGGGATGTTACTAGACCGACACCGAACCCAAAAATGTGATTAAAAAAATTTTTGTCTGTCTGTCTTTCGGTCTGTCTGTCTGTCTGTTTGTTCAGGCATCACGCAAAAACTACCGGTTCGATTACGATGGAACTTGGTATAATTATTCTTTAATATCCTGGGCACCACACTGGGTACTTTTTATCCCGGAAAAATATATACAATAAAAAACAAACTTAATTTTGCGGTTCGATCCCTAGACCCGAGTACTGCACCAACCGCAACTAATAAGTTTGATAGTGTACGTAGTGACCGTAGGTTATTTTATAATACTGTTAGGTAGGATTAGTCATTCGTATAGATATTAGTTTTTAGGGATTTTGCTTATTTATTGAGTTTAGATTAATTTAGTTATCATCAGAAATAGGTTTATTTAGGTAGGTAGGTATTTAATTTTCTGTTATTGAGTTTTTTTTTTTTAAATTAGGTAGGTACTTAGGTAAAGATATCATATAGGTACCCTCTTAATCACCACTAATGAGACACAATTGGTTTTCTATTGTAATTAGCCACAAAGGGCCCTCGAGATAGATGGCATTCTGGGGAAGCACATAGGTACATTTTATCCTGTTAGCACGTTCCCGTGGGATAATTTCCGACATCCACGCGGGCGAAGCCGCGGGCAGAAGCTAGTTCAAAATAAATAATTGACGTACTGTTAGCACCTTGCATGCCATATAAAGCTCGTGTGTAGGAAATCTAAATGGACGAAAAGTAGCAACCTTTAAAACTGCTCTTTGGGCGCGTTCTAGGTGCAGTATAATTGATTTAGCGGCTCCACCCCAGGACGTTATGCAGTAGGTAATAATAGATTGACATAAAGCTAGATAAACCTGTCTAATTAATTTAAAGTCGGCAATGTTACGTAACGTTTTAAAAATGTATATTAGTTTGCGTACTCTGGTGCATAATAAATCGATGTGTTTGCGGAAGTTCAAATTTGTGTCAATCGTGACGCCTAGATATTTAATATGGTCGGTTTTAGCTAAAGTGGGACAAGTGCACGCAATGTCAGCATAATGTAAATTGCAGTTGTTATGCGCTTGAATGATTAGGTTAGTAAGCGTTGGATTACTTGATTGACTTGATTGATTTGAACTGACTTATAGAAAACAAAGCGTTATCAACTCAGCCTATCATATCATACCAGCAGTCCACTGCTTGTCATAGGCTCTCCCAGGCTGCGCCCCAACACCCTGTCCTCCTTCCGCATCCAATCTATCCCAGTCACCTTTTTAAGGTCGTCTGTCCATCTAGCTGCGGATCATCCCACACTGCGCTTGCCGATACGCGGCAAAGAAAAAGAAAGCATTAAGGTCCATTACGAAAACATACAGCTCACTGGGTAAATGTTTCGGACATAAACCCAAACCTTTTTGGAACCACATTGCGATCGGTTTGTTTGATTTTAGATTATGCTAATGCTAACACACTGTGCAGTGATTTGTGGTCGGACACAGTTGCAGTTTATACTGGCTGTTTTTAGAACTACTGACCGTATTTGAACATCGAACGTAGAACGGAATTTGAATGATGCGAACTGTGACGTCAGCGGACCGTTAGTTATTAAATTTTTGTCGCAGGCCAGTTATTTTCATTATAAATTCAGGACGGTTTTTTTTTCACCGAAAATGTGGGTATTTGATATACTCTTTATTCTAAGCTTATCAAATCGCATAGGTAGATATGAATCAAATTATTGTGTTTTCGATAAGCAAGGCCATTCCTAATTTTGAAGCAATTAAGAAAGTTCTGTTTTCTTTTCTAATAGTTCTGTGCTAAATATTTACGACAGCTGTGGCTTGATAGACCAATTTTATTCCTAGGTTAGCATTTTTTCTGGATGAAAACAAAGGAATAAATATGCAAACAGAATTATTGCCACTTATAGAAAAGTGGCTGTGGCTGGCTAATAGCTACCTACGTAGATAGTATATTTTTGCAATCCAATCTTTTATTCAGGATAAAGGTTGAAGAAAAAGATAGTCAGTTCCCTCCTACGCAATTGATCAGTGACTTATATATTTTTGAAATTGTTATCACATAGTCCTTTGACAGTTATCTTCTATGCCTCTGACAGCAGCAACAAAATTGAACTCGCGTTTCCGTCCTCATGTCAAATGAAAAAAAAAACTATAATTAAGAGGGTAGTCAAAAAACTTTTTAACGAAAACTACCCTCAAAAAAAAAATTGTTTGGAGACCCTAGAAATATAGGAAGTGCACGACAGAATATCCTTTATGTTCATTTCCTTCTCATATCTGGGTACTCTTGGCAGGCGTCCAAGCTAAGGGTAACGGATACAGCCAGTTATTGTGTCAGCAACGATTTCTGCTTTCTTGCTTTTTCTTGCGTTGTAACTTGCTTGTGCGAAAAGATAAAGAGTTGAGGTTTATGATGCAAGGGTTGCAACATTAGCATAATTTGAATGTCGTAAATGTTAGGATTAAAATACAAAATTAAGGACCGTACCGACAGATGGTTGCATATTAGAAAATCAAAACTTTCTTGAGCAAATTTCAAAAGAACAATAAACGAAATAACAAAAGTTAAATGACCAAATGTTTTATTTAGAAAAAATTGAAAATCCCAATGTATGTGACATCAAATGAACGACTGATCAAAAGTTTTTACATCGAAACAGCTAGGTTAGGTTAGGTTAGAACTGTGACCACACAACGCACGAGCCGAGCGAGCGCAGCGAGCGTTTAGGTACCCAGACAATACAAGTAAAAAATACAACTTCCCAACCCTTGCCAATTTATTGGCACTGAATTAAAATTTAACTAAAAGTGACAACCCTGAGACAGTAGGCAATTATATCGCGGATTGTGCCGGAGATAGCCTACTTCCTCTCTTTATACTATGCTTACGACTTCGATTACATACTGCTCTATCTGCGAACTCGTCGATCCATATAGAATCGCAACAGCATATCAATTCACAATCGTTCTATACGCTTCCGTGCCGAATGGAAAATCAATCAATGTTATCAGAAGAGTCCTCTAAAGGCTGTTAACAAATCCAAAACCCGAAACTTTGTCAGTTTAAATCAAATAGAGGACGGCCATTCTTTCAACAGCTATTTGCTCTCGAGGGTAAGGCAAATTAGTAATTGAAAATGTTCGAGTTGACAACCCGTCGAATGTTTTTGAATAGCTATGAAGCTTAGCTCTTTGTTATATGAGCTGTCGACGACTGCGTTAAAGCTGGATATCTTCCGCCGATATGATAATATTAACTTCACGTCTAAAGATACGATCAATGGTACTATAGAGCGCTAGAAGAGCTCTCTGAGGTAACGGGAGGAATCAAACAACGGTACGACTCCTTTAAGATTATATTGTAAGAACGTCTTTGCATATTTCTGGCTAAATTACCACTGACTGTTCTAAACAAAAATCCTAATATAAAATATTTGACACTAGCTTGAACGTTCGAATGTAACCCGCGCTAAAATATAGCCGGCCTGCATCATATGAGGTCGTTTTGGGCATACAAGCCTCTACAGTACCTTTTTTTTTTTGTTTTCGGGGGAAACCTTCGAAAGGCACCCGACCTCCGGGGAGAGGGGTCGGGGAGTGTGGGATTTTTACCTCACTAAAACCACCCCGGTGATCACCATCCGCACATAGGGGTGGTCCCGGTCCCTCTTAAAAGACCAACTCCAGAACCACCCCTGCGCAACGCCTATAAGGCACATACCTGGGGAAGCCTCTACAGTACCTACAGTCCATTCAGAGTTGTTTTACCTGTGATAGCAGCAACCCAACTACCACCTTAGTGTAACGTAAATAAAGCTCACTGTGATTTTGACTAACTAGTTAGTGGCAACAATCCAACAGTAACCTTATTGTGACGATAATAAAGATCAATTTGATTCTGAGGTAAAATAACTGTAGCTATAGGTTTTAATATTAATATTGTTTTGATATCGCCTAAAATGAAAGATAGATTCTTTGAAACTATATGAAAGAGCAGACTCTTAGCAGGTTAAACTTTTAGATATTTTAAACATAGCTAAAATTTTTAAGTGGATATTAATATACTCCCGACCGATTTCGCTAACGGTGGTTAATCTCAACGGAGATTAGCCAGGTACGCAGGAGATATTATCTGATATAGATATAGTGAACAAGTGCATCGATATGGATATAGTGCACAAGTGTGTGCGTAAACACAGGTGCACTCTCTGTTCCTTTACTCTCTTAGCCCGATGGGACGGCAATCCGACACGACCGGGGAGAGATCAGGCCCAGGACCTACGGCTTTACGTACTTTCCGAGGCACGGGGGTACTCCGGAGTGTTACTAAGAAATTCCTAATAGAAAACTAATAACACTTTATTTGAACTGGAAATCGAACCCAGGACTCCATTCTCAGCAGTCGCGCTTGCGACCACGAGACCACCGAGGCCATTGATTTGATTTTTAAGTAAGAAACCTTTGGGGAGCTGGTAATAAATGGTTGTCTTCAACAGACGTGTTTCGAATAACCTCTAAACTTCAATGGGATTGGGCGTGTCACATCAGCCGTATGCACAGTGACCGCTGGGCAACAGTCTCTTATAGTCATAAAGTCATTTATTTCAAAACAATATACATTCTGTAGAAATTTTACTACACATAAGATGTCATTTAATAATCTATATGAGGAATAAATACAATAATAAAAACAAAACAAAAAGACATAATAAAAAAAAATAATAAAAATAAACAATATGAAGTGTAAAAAATTTCAGAATAATAATTTCACCATGCCATTTCAAATTAATTCCATTCAATAAATTATAACAACTATAATAAATTATATAAAAATATATTATTATAAATTATAACCAGAACGATAATAATTATTACGATTGTCGCTTATTATCAAGGTACTCATCGACACTGTAATAGCCCTTCCTCAATAAATATGTCTCCACACGGTGGGTGCCTGAGGGTGGACGGCGCCGCTGACGCCGGCCCAGGACAAACGACCTAGACTCGTACCGCAACGGTGGGATCGAAGCTCTGGAAAGGGATGCCTAGCAAGATGTGGGCATTTGCTCTAAAGCAGCACAGTGTAGGCTAAAGTAAACAATATATTTAATAATGCGAAACTACCAAAGTTCTCCTCAAAAGTTGCGACTTCGTCACTTATAAGAGTAGATAAAATAAGCAGTACCTTTGTACTCATATTATGATTATGTCATATCAATATGTATTTTACTGTGTGTACATAAATAATAAAATAAATAAATAATAAAAAACTTGAGAGGTGTCAAGGGACACCCGGATGGAACGAAGTTCAAAGAGAGAGAGAGACAGACAGAGAAACACGCGCACACCGCGCCGCACGGCTTACAACTATAGCAAAAAGTGTCGTTCCAACTTTTGGTCTTAATTTTTTCCGTCTAGCCTCCTTTCGCAACGCGCGATAAGGAACTTCGTTCCAATAAATAAACTTAAATTGATGAGTACAAATTGTTGTTGCACTGTTGCACTGAACAAGCAACACTGAAGGTCACCTGATGAGACAACTGAGCGCAGTATGTCTCTTGAAGATGGACTTCAGTCTTGCTAGGGACAATGCAACAACAATTTGTAATCGACTATTTTCCTTAAGTTTTATTATATTTTTATTATTGTTCCTAATTTATTGTGTCTAAGCGCTGATTTTTCCGACGCCAGATAATTTTATCGGAGGAATAATTTTGATTTTTGACAGTTCTTCTTTGCAAAATCTGTCAAACGTCAATTTTATTCCACGAATAAAACTTATCTGACGATTGAAAAATTTGCCTTTAGTTAATTATACTTACATTATTTAAGTAATACTAACAAAATTATGGGTAATATGCCTGAAATAAAGTTGAATAAATAAAAAATACACATTTTATGTTCAAAACATTTATTATTCTCTGCTTTCAATGTTAACACAAGTTTACTAATCCCCACTTTACCTCAGTAAAGCTTTAGTAACATATAAATTACGAGCAACATCAAATTAAATATATATATTTGGTTATGACAGGTATAGAGATAGAACATTCAAATATTGTTATAACTAAAATATAGAATTTTTAACACAGAACAAGAAAAAAATTCATTGTGTTTTGGTCGGAAATGTTTTCGCAGGTGACAGTAGGTAAATAGAGATTTTTATAAAATTACAATTATTTTTTTACAAATTTGATAATTCCTAACATATTTTATGCATCTTACTTATTAGAAATTGAGACGCTTAAGGCACAGCAAAATTACATCTAACTAGAATTTACAACTATTATAGACACTCTTGGTAACAATCTTTATTCTATTTCGCAAATTGTGATATGTACAAAAATATTTCCATCTTTATAATCTAGCATTATTATTATTACAAAATTGAAATTATAACGTTCTGAGTATACATTGTATACAAAATTACATAAATGCATTGGTGTGTGATGAAAGTAATAAATAATACAGAAATTATAAATAAACACAGCTAAATACAACTAAACTTCCCGAACAAAAAGCAGATTACACAAAACGATACACTGAACAGAAATACGTCTTTTGAACTCCACTCAATTATTGGCACAATTTCACTATATTTAGTCTCAGTGTCAATAAGCATCGGCTCCACTTCTAGAACCGATATTCCTCAAATCAGGCATGCGTGTTGTCTCTTCGCTGCCTCTCTAGCTGTTTTCTATGACTGTGCCGTTTTCTCGCTATTATTGCTACTAATATCACAACGACTGCCAGAGCTACAGCTATTCCTATCCACCAGTAAGTATTATACGACGCCTCTTTCGTATTTACTTCTTTTTGGTCCCCAGCTGCTACCGGATTCTTTATCTCCAAAACTCCTACAGTAGACGTTTCGACGCTAAACTTAGAATTTGATTCTTCACCTGTATCGATTACGTTATCTACAATATTTTCGTGAGTGTCTTTATCTTCTTTAGTTTCTTGGTTCTCTGCTGAAGATGGGATCTCATTTTCTTCAGGCACCGGTTCTACGGCTTCAACATAATCGTCGGAGGCACTGCTGCTGTCTGTCGACGGTTCTAACTGATTGTCTAGGTATTCATCTAAAAACTTGTAGTAGTCTGTTAGTCCCGTGTATTCTAGGCCATATTCTCGCTTCGCTAGTAGATCGCTGACCATCTCTGGCCAGACGGTGCCGTAACCTTGTATCATTGCGTCTCTGTAAATACATTTTAAATTATAGAAATTGCAAAACAATATTTAGATATACTAGTGTAGATATATGAAAATTCAGTTTGTAGGATCCTACAAAAACAAGAAATACTTACATTAATCGATCGTTATTTTCAGCTACATGTTCTATTAAATCCGATTCATCCGACACTAGTTCTTCAGCAAAAGACTGATAGATTTGGTACTTTAGTATTAAACCCATGAATTTTCTGTAACAAAAAACAAGCATTAAGACAACGTTCAAGGTAACTCTACTCTTATTCATCAGTTTCTGTTCAATTATTTTTTTACTTTCACTAGTAACTTACCCAATATAAGGTTTGTTAAACATCATATAAGGGTCTCCGAGGAAATCACTGTCACCGGTTTCAATGTTGGAGAAATTCTTACGGAAGTCGCTCCAACTACTTGGTATTTTCGCGTACGGTATAGCTCCCATTAAAACTTTTATTCTCCATTCGTCGGCTGCCAAATAAAAGTTTAGTCTGAAAGAAAAATACTTCGATAAAGCACCAAGAACGTAGCATAACATAAAGTTACACGCTAAGGTAATAAAAACTTACTTTGGTAAATCTCTGAGAGCCATAATCAATTGTAAGACAAGACGATGATGGTTCGGATTGTAGTTGAAAGTTTCTGACGAGAACAATCCAGCTTTGCTCAGCGCATGTGGGTTCACGGAAAGTAGCGACACGAAACCAGGGATAGCTTCATACACAGCTGGAACAAACAACGCGATGAGTTGCGAAGTACTCAAAGAAGTAACTTCAGAACTGGAACGGAATCTTACCAGAGTAGCGGGAAGCCTCTCTTAGAATATAAGTGTTGTTGCTGTGCAAATTAATGGTCTGCTTGTAGACTATCTTCATGACCGCTTCGTGAGCTTCAATGTAGTTGGCTATGCTGACATCTTTACATGTTATTGCTCTAACTTGGTTGGGTTTGCACCAGTCGACTAAGGTCGGCGGACAAGTACTATTGAACACCGATTCAGTCCAAATATCGGGGTCTGCGTCTCCTAAGTTTAGCGCTTTGATGAGTTTCGCTGCTTGTTTGAAAGCTTCTACCCCGCCCAAGTTCTGTGAAATAGATTTATCTGTTATAAATAATACACATTTCATCTAAATAAACTAAAAGGACATATTTCCCCATTATTACAAAAGCGGGCCACACCTTTTAAGCAATAACAGGAAAAACGGCTTTAATTTGTGTTTTTTCAAAGTGATTCCATTTTCAATATTATGTTATGGCGTCAATATTATAACCAAGTGAACTTACCTTTAACTGAAGATTTGCGTGTACTTTCTGGTATATTCCCGCATGTTTTGGCAGAAGACTTTCTATTAGGTTAGACCAATCATCTCCCGTTAGCGATCCTGGAAATAAGTTTCCAATTAAAACATACGTCTTAACTATGTCTATTGAATTTACTTTTGTTTTAGTCGGTCATTTACGTTTTTGGAAAGACCTTTATAGAAAAGAGGTTGACTTTTAGATAATGTTTTTGACCAAAAGTCCACTCAAAAACTAACATTTGATTTAATATCACAAGGGGGCGTAAGTCTGAAGGTGCCACAAGGGACGAATAGTTTCTCAGAAATACTTTACTAGCCCTAAAATAAAACTTTAGAGAATGTAACACTTGAGAAAGGCTTGTACAGTTCTCAGGGGTACCACATGGCAAATAAATTAAAGTTTTCAGAACGTGGTCTAGACATTTATAAGTAGCATTAAAGTTACAAAGAATTTTCATTCAAAATTAGTCGAAATGAATTATTCTCATTTATCTTGCGTCAAAAGCAAGAGAATTTTATTTGCTTAATTATTCTTTTATGATGAAAATTAAGGCTGTGTTTACCGTTATTCTTTTTTATTAATTGCGTTGTGACCGTGTTTGGTTTATAGGCTAGATATTATCGTTACTAGCTGAACAAAACAAGTGCAATTGCCTAGACTTAAGTTACCGCCCGAACACTGAAACTATTTATTCTGTTTACCGGCTGGAACAACTTTGCTGGTTTTAATTTTAACTTCGACGCAACTTTTGCTGTGGTTTATTCAGCATATGTGTTTTATTTAAAGAGGCTTTGTTTTAACAATATTATTCTGGAAATACAGCCTTGCGAAAGTACTTTAAGTATTTTTATTAAAGTATATTATTGAAAATCACCACTATGTTTAACATTGCTCTTCAATTTTATGAAGGTAAAATATTCTGTAAAACACGTACAATATTTTTCTGCAGATGTCAGAAAACAAAATACCATCAATTTTTTATTACGTCACAAATACATTATTTCTCTAATGGAAACTTAAGTCTATGAGGTACTTACTCAGTAAATGTACCGGTAGGGGCTTGCCGACGGCGTCAGAGCCCTTGAGCCTAAGTGCAATGTATTTGTGGAGCTTCAAGTAAAGAGGTTTCACATTTTCCCACAATTCTCGGGCCTTCAGTATGGCACCTTCGTACTCGCCTAGGGCATCCCAATATTCTTCTACGGAGTTGTAGTCTGTGGAAGAGAAATGTTACTGTTTGTTGGAATCATATCATTTGAAAATAATCAATTTTATGATTTAAAAGAGTGTCCGTGGAGTTTCTTGTCCGTTCTTCTCCATAGGTACCTACTACGCTTTGGAATGGACCACTAACTTCATCTTTCTGACTGACTGACCCCTTGACAATTCAAAGGTGCCTGTAATTAGTTTATTAGAAATAAATGGTTTGAGTTGAGTTTTTGAAGGTTAAAAGTAGGTAGGTAAAGTCAGGGAAATTAATTGTTTTTATATTTTGGTTATACATTTTCAGAACGCCAAGTCCAAGTTCCAACCTCAAGTCAACGGTTTAAATAAGTAATTAGCACATATATTTATTCTCTCCCCAACTTTGTCTTCAACTTCAGCATTAAACTTCTCAACGAAATGCCATTCTCTCGCAGCTTCATGGCCGGCGAAAGTTCCGAATTTTGCCGCGTTATGTACTTATTGACAAATTCTAAATGGGTTTCAACGAAAAGTCCCAGCGGTGCCGCGAACATAAATGTTACTTTAATATTAATTATAGAATTAAGATTTATAACAGAAATCCGCTTTTATAAATACCCTTACGTAACTAATTAGAAATGTAATTTCCTTTATTAAATTGAACTGGATTGGTCCAGTTATAATTTCCTGTTTTATGAGATAATTATAGATTCAAGCACTCGTTACCCGTGGTCCCAGTGAGTCGACCCATTACTGGGTTCATGGGTAATTTTAATTACCCGTGTTTCCATGGCAGTAGGGATTCTTTCCTGGACTTCTGAATATATCGGCACGGTTGGCGCAGTGGTTAAGCGATTGACTGCTGCGCTGCGTGTCGCGGGTTCGATTCCCGCACGGAACAAATATTTGTATGACCTACATGTATTTGTTCCGAGTCTGGGTGTTTTTCTATCTATAATAAGTATGTATTTACAAAAAAAAAATATGTATATACGTAGTTTATCAGCCATCTTGTTACCATAACACAAGCATTAGGTTGCTTAGCTTGGGACTAGATGGCGCTGTGTGAAATGTCCAGGGATATTATTATATTATATATCAATAAAAAATACAAATCCATAATAACAGCATATTATCCTGTATTAGTCATGTTGTCATAAATAGGATCTTTATTCATTTGTTCTCTTTTGTCATTTTGACATAATTATTTACAAGCAAGTACGCACTGAAATTGTTTTTTTTTTTTTTGCGGAAACTTTAATTAATTAATTTGCTAACATGGAAAATAAGGTAAAAATTATTAAAAGAAAGAAAGTTAGTGTTCTGGTGTTCAAAAATCATCCCTACTACAAGCATACTGTTTATAGAAATGAATCATCTCTTTGGAACTGTTCTTTGAAACGGAAAAATCAGTGCAAAGGATCTATAACTATTAACAAAGTGAGTATCGGTTTTTTTTCTGAAATTTTAATGCTGTCAGTCGTTTAAGTAGTACAATTTAACATTCGTCATTTGCTTTAACGTTTGTATTCCCATTCTTACAGGAAAATAAAAAAACATATCTCATACATGTCCGGATATTATATCAAATGAACTAACCGAATCTCTAGACAGTTTAACATCGGAGGCGTGAACATCGTCCTATTACAAAATTATATGAAGAGGCGATAGAGAGCTGGATGGATAAAGGGAACCATATATTGTATCCATTGAATCCCTTTCGGAAATCCAGTGTCAAGCATCGTCTTTATACCGCACGGAATGAATATGTTGGAGTTACTAAAATGAATTTTAAAACATTTCATGAAGTACAAGTTCCACTGCAACATCGTTTAGTGTTGGCAGAATATTATTATCAAGACACAACAATTTTGGTGTTATGTATGGAAGAAGATAGAGCTAAAATTGAGCAAACAAAAATATTTGGTGACGCAACATTCAATTGTAGCCCAAATTTACGCTTTACTGAGTGATAAAAAAACCGACACGTATACAGCCCTTTTCAATATTATATTAAAATCCCAATTTCCAAACTGGGAACCAGTAAAGTATCACTGTGATTTTGAACTTGCAGCTTTTAGTTCCATACATAATGTTTTTCCCAAAATTGAGATTATAAAGGTGCTATTATCACTGGCAGCAAGCTATGTGGAGGATGGGCAAAAAGATATTCAGCATTACAAAAAGTAAACCTCAAGCCAACACCCTAATTGCGTAACACACAATCAATCGGAATCGGTTTCATTTTGACAGTTCAACAACATTCATCGCGTTATTTACGTGTTGAGCAGACAAATTTTTCGAACTTATGAAGCAATAGATTGATTGTGTGTTACGTAATTAGTGTGTTGTGTGTGTGTGTATTGCCATTATTACCAAGTGAACGACTTTTGGAGGGGTGGGAATATGTTAAATCACGGTGCAACACCAAAAACATTAAAGTCCAGAAATTTTTAAATTACTTGCAACGTTTTTGGCTGAATAATGATATTGTTAAAACTGTCAGTGTCTTCGGAGAAAGGCACCGAACCAATAACGTGTCGGAATCTTGGCATAGTAAAATAAAATTTTAAAAAAATTGCACAACCACAATGCGTCTCCTGAACGTTTTGGTCAAATTATCTAAAAATAAAAAGAATAATCCAGTTAGAACAAAAATAGCAATTGAAAATGATGAATTCGTAACCGATACACTAATGGAATTAATTACTGGCGAAATATCAGTTGGATACGCATTAGAAATGTTAAGATAGTTTATAAGTCATTAATGTATCGGTTATGAATTCATCATTTTCAATATACATAGTTGTGTTCAGGTATGAGTATGTTTTTGTTCCCAAGGATGGAATCATTTTTTGCTTATGAATGAGTAAATTATATTGCATATAACTGATGGTTTTCATTTTCTATCGATATATTCAAAAGTCCGGGAACAATCCCTAATGCCATGGAACCACGGGTAATTAAAATTACCCATGGACCCGGTAATGGATGGACCCACTGGGACCACGGGTAGAGTACCTACACTACCTACTTTGCCCGAGAAGATAAAACACAAAAATAATTGGATAACTATGAGGAAGCCCAGCAGTGGGACAAGGCTAATAGGTATATAAGTTGATTCGCACGAATTTACTTGCCGGATGAATCTTCTCTTTTAAACAATGTTAATATTTTTTTTTATATAGGCGACTCGCACGAAATTAATTTATTTGTGGGCGAGTAGACAACTCCAGAAATATATAATAAAGAATAGAAAAACGACACTAGCGCATAGTAGTGATAAGAATTAAACATTATAAAACATTTACTTGTGCGAGTCGCCTATAGAAAAAAATATATTATATGAAAGAGACGATTCGCCCGTTTCGGGCGAGTAAATTCGTGCAAATCGACTAATAAGCCGGTTAATAAAACAAATTGATGCTTAATTTTTTTCCTCTCAAAATTATGATTCAGTTATAAATATCTACTTTAAATAAGTAATTATTTACAATGTCTGTTGGCACATTAATCATAATAAATAATACTTCAAAGTTTGTATCTTAGCTGAGTTATCTTGGAATACGATTTCAAACTTCTTGCAATCTTATATAAATTCAACTGCTACCCATCATATTCCGCTTTCGTTAAAGCACGAACTATATTGTAGCATAACAAAGTTATTAAAGCATCAGTCTATAATGTTCCCACTGCTGGGACACAGGCCTCCGCTCGTTGAGAGGAAGTAGGCCGTAATTCACCACGCGGGCCCAGTGCGGGTTGGTGAATATCACATGTCGTATCGTTTGGTTCTAGAACATGCCAGCCGATCGATTCTGAAAAAATGTCACCGTGAAAAGTTAGGTGAAGTGAGCTTAGAGTGACCTGTCAATAGTGTCAATCCCTAGCATTAGTTGGAATGACAGCTCACTCCACGCTCACTTCACCTGAGTTTTCACGGTGAGATAGTTACAGAATCGCACTGCTGTTTCCTTACGACCCTTTCCTTCACCGTTTTGAGAGCAGTGGTGATGAAATATTTTACACAAAGTAAAGCGCTTGTCTGGGTTTGGAACCTACAACTCGTTAGTCGCGGCAGTTATTTTAGGGAAATATTTTTTGATCTGATGATCAGTGGTGACCCAGAGTGGTAACGGGACTTACGAGGTTGTAGGTTAGAACTCAGACAGGTGCTTTGCTATGTATAAATGTACCTTTTAAATGACCAGTTCGTGTCCACAGACTAAAAAAACCTTATAACTAATTAAATAGTGTTGATGTATGATCATTAAAATAACTATCATTTAAACCGTTTTTGCCGAATGTACTGTTTTGTTTTCTTTTTCCTTTTTGTAAACAGGAGTCAAAGGTTTAAGATGAAAACCAGCGCTTAGCAACCCACTAGGGAACCTAAGCATAATGCTGATGGTTGAACCTTTTACTTCCGGTATTATAGTTTTGTGTATGTACTAATACTACTAGCTGTAATACTGGAGACAATAAACGTTATTCTATTCTATAAATAATTTCATCACCATTTCTCTCAAAACGGTAAAGGACAACATCGTGAGGAAACCTATCCTAACCGATCTTAGAACCAAGAATTCGAAGACATGTGACATCTAGCAACCGCACTGCCCCCGCGTGGTAGATTCTGCCCACTCCTTCTCACAAAGAGGTCTGTGTCCCACCTGTGCTGATTATGATATAATCAGCACGGGTGGGACATATATACCAGGCTGGGCAAATAAGAGGTATAATACAATTTATTTTGTAAATTTTATTCTATGAAAGAGCTTTATCTGTTATAATGCCATGCTGCTCAAATTTAATCACTAAACGAGTTATTGTTAGCCGTAAAGGTAAGTGATTTCTACCAAAAATTGGCCGCAATTTTCCGCAATACCTACATGATTGGATGGAATAGAATGTTTTAATAATTAAAACACTTTGTTCAGTCGTAAAACGTTCCATAACAAATTTGCCGTATCAAAACAAAATAATTTTCATGAAATAACCGTCATATTAGCCGCCGAAACAAAATGGCGGCAAAAAAAGTCGTATACCTCCAAGATGCCCACCCTGTACATACAATAGGTAAAAGTGTTTTTTTTTTTTCGGCGTTTTTGCCCTTGTTGTATGGAACCCTTCGAGTGCGACTCCGACTCGCACTTGGTCGATTTTTGAATGCACCGCTAATAATAAATAACACCATTATAAATCATAAATTAATGTTTTTGTATTTCCAACAAAATATTTCACAATTATCACAGCAAATGACGGTAGTAATGATGAAATATTTTGTTGCAAATAGTAATTTCTCAAATAGATATTTTATACTAATAGCATCGTATTAAATTAATGAAATACTAACGGTAGCATTATCGTTATTAAATTATCGTTCTATTTAGTAATTAATTAATATTAGTTACACCTAAATTAATTGATTAATTAATGTTTGCCCGAAATGTTATGTACCATATATGAGCCATTACTGCTATAAATAAATCACTAGATATTAATTGGTTGTATTGTTGTCCCATATATTTGTTCTGATTTATTATAAGGTAGGTTCATAAGAAGTTCCAATTTATGTGTCGTCTAGTGCTTATCTTATAGTTAAATATGTTCTGAGTTAAAATATGTTACAGTTAAACCTTTTTGATATTAACCTCAGTCGATATAAGTATTTCCACAGCTAACGGAAATAGCTGCTACCTAATGGCTCATAATATTTTTATTCCGATCTCGTAACAGCACAAACTATATGCGAAAAGCAACAGTAATTAGTCCGTAAAAGTCCACTGTTGAACAGTCGATTAGGTACAAATTATATTCAAGATTGTGGCGACATCTACATCGCCACATGCGAACTACGCATCACATTGACATCACGCAAAATCCTGCATTGCGCAAGCAGAGTTTACCGCGCAGCTAGAATACATACAATGTCCTGACATAAATCTTCTGGCAGTTGTCCACCAGACACAATCATCCGTCTGGTCGGAGGATCCTCCCTTTCCTCATACCTATACAAGGTGTCGTTTTGCATCCTCATCAAATTCAAGGAGGTAACTATGCTATTAATTCTCGACACGAATCAATAATAAAATAAGTAGGTTTTTTATACAGGGTGTTATTGACAGCCCTCCGCAAACTGATAGGGTGGCTTCAGTACATCATATTAAGATGACCGGTACATGTAATTCTTTCAGGAACATTAAGGGAATCCAAAAAAACAGATTTGTTTTATTACCTCACACGCAACGTATCGTTACCGTGGCAAAACGCACGTAGCGGACGGCAGCGCAGCGAGCTTGAGCGAGGCTGTTTTCAGCTGTTTTATTTACATAAATGGAGTGTTGCATACAGAGAACGTAATTTTACATTGAAATAAAGGAATATCAGCAGAAAAAATGGCATTTTTTTTTTTTTCCTGAGAAAATTTCCAGTGGGATGATTCAGAATAAGGAGCTGAATCAATCCTGTGTTTTTGTGGAGGGCTGTCAATAACACCCTGTATACATACCATAACGCGATTCTGTTCTTAGAAAGTGGTGCATTCTGAAATACTGTCAAACTTAAATAACTAAAAAAAACAAGTATGTATGTATTATTTACCAGGAATCGTAATTTTATTTGATTATTTATGTCATTCATAACAGCTTCCTGAAATTTTACGAGGATGCAAAACCACAGCTTGTATAAGATAAGAAAAATATTCATATTTTTTTTATATTTAAGGCACGCTACTAATCAACACAATAATATCAGATATAACAAAATATCCTGCTGAAAAAGGTGCCCCGAATTTTGTAAAAGAGTTCTTTACCTAACTTAAAACAAAAAAGTCTAAAAACTACTTGTTACTTCATTAATTTTATTTAGTTGTAAAACGCTTCTCACAATACACCTCCTAACTTAAAGTGAAACTTAAAACCTCTCATCATAGTTTAAAAGGAAAAACTTGTCTGTCTGGGTCCTTTGTCCTTTTAGACAAACAAAATAAACTAGTATTTTTACAATGCTCGAAAGAATTTTCTTTGTACTTAATGAATTTAGGAGTACATTGTAAACTGTGTAAACTATACTCGAGTGTTCTTTTTGCTTTTCTTTTGTATAAAATGTTTTCTTTTTTAAAAGAAGATTTTCTCTCTTTTCTCGGAGATTCTCAAGTCGACGCGTACATACAGTGTCCTCAAAAAGTTAGTTGACATTTTTCCACTTCAGCTACCTCATTATGATTTAAAATAAAAAAATAATCAGGTACTCAGGAATTACTAAATTATTTTTTATCACAAGTCAAAGGTACGTACAATTGTACAGACGCCAGCAGGTCAAGCTACCCGAAACTGTAAAATTTTCCCATTCAACCTTGAACCTAATGATTTAGCGATAAAGTTGAAAATCTATTAAAGAAATTTGACAGATTGTAGTAGCTTGATGTGCTGGCGACTGTACATAGTTGAATTAGTCAATACTACCAGTATTAATAGTAACGTTATAGCAGTTCAAGCATTTGGATCACTAGAATTTTAAATCATAATGTGGTGCAAACAGCTGAAGTGGTAAAATGTCAACTATCTTTTGGAGGCCACTGGATATATATATATTTTTTTATGTACCGCAAAACTTTTTACAGAGTAGTCCGATTTTAATAATCCTTTTTTCATTGGAAAGCGTTTTTCTTTTCTTAGAAGTTGGTCCCATTTATTAAGTCTGTCTACATCTCAATTTCTTTGTGTCTATGGAGTTACAAAACCTTTATACAAACTCTTTCGTAATATGCCTTTTCCTATATGGGTAGAAAATTTTGATCACGTCAGTGGTAACACTTTGGCCTTGAGCTGGTCTAGCTTAGTACAGAGTTTCAATAGAATAAGAGGCCAGCTTATACCGGTTTTGATACCACTCACGTGTGGCCCACCGGGTCTTAATCATTTGCAGGGTAGTTTAAAATCAGGGCCGGCCAGTGTGACAGTATTACAGTTCGGCCGCTGAGAGAATGCGTTCCTGATACCTGTGAGTTTCATACAAACGAATACGTGTTCTGCGAATTTGATCTTTATTAGCTACTAGAATTGTCGCACTGACAGATGTCAGGAAAGCAGTCTCTCGACGGCCGGACTGTAGTTGCACAGCAAGGTATAAAATCGCTTGACAATTTTTATGACACTCGACTTTTTGAAACATTCTGTCGAGACCTTAAAAATAATAGTAACAAAAGACTAACATTGGTGCTATTTAATAATAATAATATAATAATATCCCTGGACATTTCACACAGCGCCATCTAGTCCCAAGCTAAGCAACCTAATGCTTGTGTTATGGTAACAAGATGGCTGATAAACTACTTATACACATTTTTTTTTCTAAATACGTACATATTATAGATAGAAAAACACCCAGACTCGGAACAAATACATGTAGGTCATACAAATATTTGTTCCGTGCGGGAGTCGAACCCGCGACACGCAGCGCAGCAGTCAATGGCTTAACCACTGCGCCAACCGTGCCGTCAAATCAATCAATTCAATCAATTTATGTACTCACTGTTTTGTTTTGAGGCGTTCCGCAGTAAAGGAAGTATGTGCTCCAAATAGTCGTTTAGGTCTGGCAAGTTCTTCTCCCAAGACTGTTTCATATGATGTAGAGTTTCCTCATCTTGCTGCCGCGCCAAGTTGTAGTGTAACTCTGTGAAGAATAAATTGTTTATTATTAAAAACTTATCATTCTTTTAGCAACTTTTTTCTACATGTAGGTCACAGCTGTTCGTCTAAAGGCCAGCGTCAACTGGCGGCTCGGGACGGCAGGGGATCCTTCGGCATTACTACACGAAAATACATTCTGGCGGCAACGATGCCGCGATATTTAGTGCCTTAGGCATCTTTATTACATTATTGTCACTTCTCGCCCGAACTCCGGGCTGAGCGGAAGGGCGTGTTAGACTTTTACTGACTAAAACCCACCCGTGTTCTTTCAGTTGCCTATGCCAGGGGCCACGGTATCTCTTTCGAACAACCCGCGGCCCAGGCGGCATTGCATCGGCCCTAGCGGACCCCGTCAGTTCGTGCTGACATCTCTTTGAGGCGCGCGTGGAACACAACGCGCCGTTGACCCGGGCCTGGTCCTTACCGGGCGGCGAGCTGCCTATTGCTCGCCGCCCGACAATGGCAAAATTTCAATGTTATTGTTACAGCCTTAAGTTATATTTCTATTTGTTGCATAAATATAGCTAGCCGTGCCGTGCTGCCAGTGGCCCATAGCCACAGTCTAAGCCGACGAAATTATGCTACTGAATACCGATAGTTGGTATGAAGTGACTGCTATCTGAGGGGTTCTACACACTTGTCCGGGTATCGGCACATTCGATTCGGCAGTATTTGTTGAACGTCAAAGCCGACCCGAAGCAACTATTATACTATGTATATTCAGCTTTCATTCGGTTCGTGCCGATCGGGAAACATCGGCATCTACCCTCGCTGAATCATGTTCGGGTCTGTTCGGCACAATTCGAGCTTAAAGCCGGGGAGCAGTTTTGCCGCCCGGCTGTGCCGGATCATACCGAATCGAACAATAGTACGCCTGACGACAAATACTGGGATTCATTAATCAATACCGACGTTCTACTGTTCGGGTGGTCAGACTCGGGATTCCGATTACTCGTAACTACTATCATAGTAAATACCTACGTAAGGGACTTCCGGGAACCAGAAAACCGGTGAACGTGCTCTCCATGACACGGAGTGACCTCTTAGGGCAATCGATCTGTTAATAACCCTCAAGCCCCCCTACCCCCCCCCCCCCCTAAACCCCCTGAAATTACAAAGACAAATACTAACGATGTTAGAGAGAATTTGGACCAACAGAACAAAGCAGCGGGTACGTACCTTTAAACCTAGTTGTATTCAAAGACTTTTGAAATTGAGGCTGTTGATTCTCTTCTGAACATAAATGGTGCTAATTACGTGATTACAAATTTGTAAGCATTAAATATTTGAAAGGTTGAAGTTATTTACTAAATAATTAACTGTAGATAATTAAATGGCGGTTGAAGTAGATGCTTCATTAATTATGGATGAGGATAAAATGTTCATTAAATTTATATTAATTATAGAAAACAAATTAGAGCAGAGAGAGCAGTGTTGGTCCAGTGGTAACGGGCCCGACTTCCAAGTTGTAGGTAGTGGGTTCGAACCCAGATAGGCGCTTTACTTTTTGTAATTTATTTCATCACCACTACTCTCAAAAACGGTGAAGGAAAACATCGTGAGGAAACCGGCATGTCCTAGGACCAAACATTCGAAGAAATGTGACATCTACCAACCCGCACTGGGCCCGCGTGGTAGATTACGGCCCATTCCCTCTCACTGAGAGGAGGCCTGTGTCTCAGTAGTGGGGACGTTATAAGTCGATTATGCATTTTATCCAGAACTGGCAAATTATTTTGAAATAGCTTTAACGATTAAGTCACATGTGGTAAGCGCGTTCTCAACCAGCATTTCAATGGTTGTTATATCCAACTACACGTTTTCAAAAATGGCAAACGCTTAAAGTCACTATAATTTATGCTTGCCATAAAATCTCTTATTTCCGCTACAGTAGCTCACTTGCAAGCGTTTAACTGCCACTTGACTTCTGATCGTATTATTTTTAAAGAAACTACACAGCAAAACGTAACCGCCATTTTTATTGATACCAGCCCAGATGCGTCGGTCGTGTGAGCAATTTATAGCTGTTTCCAAATTTAAAATCTGTTTAGGTATTTTTCTATCGTAAACAAGGTCTGCACAAACACTAGTATTTCGTTATTACCCGGTGTTTTAGAGGCGACATCTTTTATAACTTGACTTGAATTGACGTTCAAAACTCCCAGATTCTCAGCCTGATTTACTGACTGGCTGACTCTTGGTGGTGAACGAAGTGGAAGCCTATGGCTAAGATGTCTTTTTTAATTTTTTCACAAACAAAAAAAAAATTTTGATGATTCCAGATGGTAAAAAATTAAGCCACTATATTTTTTATTTTGAAATGACTTTTGTCATACAATTCCCTCCACATTCCTTTGTCTTTCCAAAATTGTACAGTTTTGTGAAAAAAAAAACAAATGCAAATTCATATTTTTGGCCTACTGCTGCACATTCCTTATCTTTTGTTTCCCAACGCAGCCCTGTTTTGTTAATTATTCTAAGCATCTGAAAATATTACATGTGCACCATTTATTTAAATGTGACTCAATTTATATTCTTTTGTATGAGAAAATTCTGGAACATGGCCTCTCAGGATTCTTTGAATGCATTTAGTTTAAGAGTTAGGTACTTTGTGTGCTTACTCAAATCATCCTTTAGCCGAGCACTCATCCTTTTATACGAGCGTAAAATCTTCACCGATGTATTTTTTCTTCATAAAAATTATAAAGTGTTCTTACGAAAGATGAGAAATTAACTTTTTACAAACATTCGTCGTCTCTTTACTCGTGTTATTAAAAGTTCCTTCTACTTTATGAAATTCATAATGACTTGGGTTTTTATTTCGTGAACAGTGGTCTTCTTATGCTTGTGTTTGTTTTTCGACTTCCGCCCTTCGTTCGGAGTTTTGAAGCCCTCAATTTATTTTCAAATTGGGTATCCATTTTTTTGTTATCTTAAATAGATTATTTTCCTGTCTGAGTCGTTTCAACTCCAATGTCAATTAAGGTATTTTTGGAAACGATCTGTAAGCTGATATTGACTTACAGGATTTATTGTTGAACTTCCTTATTTATTTTTGATAGCCATTGATTGATCTAAATTATTCAAAGGGCCCAATTTCCATCTACATGTTAACTACGACTACCTGGCTATAAGAATGTAGAGTGACCTAAGATCAAAACTTCTCCTTAGCGGGTCGATGCAATCTAAATAGATCAAAACATCCGTACTGTTCTTCCCTGAAAGGAGAACCTGACCCATTTTCCTGATATTTCCACATAATTAGGAAAAACGAAAATTTTATCAGTCCAGGGTAATTTGGGCATCATATCCATCATCCTGTCTAGCCTTTTCCCAACTATCTTGGGGTCAGCTTCCAGTCAAACGGGATGCAGCTGAATCACAGTATTTTACATGGAGCGACTGCCTATCTGTCCTCCACAACCCAGTTACTGGGTAATACGATACCCCTTGGTAAAATTGGTTGTCAGACTTTCGGGCTATAACTGACGACTCGTAACGACTGTCAAAGATCCACGAATGACAGCCGGGACCTACGGCTATACGTGCTTTCCGAGGCACGGAGGGTATACAAAGATACATTACATTGCTATACCTACATATCAATTAGTCTTGAACTTAGGTATGTACTAAATCAAGAGAAAACCAGCCAGTTAAAAGCAGCCAGCTTAAGCTTGGTTTAAGAAATACAAGCGTATTTCTACAGTATATATTAAAAAAAGAAAATTACCTTTTAGCGTACAATTAGTGGTGGTCCCACAATCGTAGTTGGTTGCGAATCTTATCCTGTTCAGAGCGTTATCACCGAACGTGACGAGCTGAAAAATAAAGTCCCATTAGATATAATTTCCATGCTAACTTTTGGTCGATACGGGATTAAAACGACGACACGGTTGGCGCAGTGGCTGAGCGATCGACTGCAGCACTGCGTGTCGCGGGTTCGATTCCCGCACGGAACAAATATTTTTATTGCCTACAGGTAGTTGTTCCGGGTCTGGCTGTTTGTGTATGTGAGTTTAAATGTTTGTAAACGCACCCACGATACAGGAGTAATTCCTAGTGTGGGGCAATGTTTTTTAAAAATGAAAAAAAATATATATGAACATCAACCAGTTAACGGAACGTCAGATTAGAGAAAAACAAAAGAAAAAAGGGGTGATAATGGTTCGTTGTAAAAATTAACGAGAGGAAATAAGTTATCTGAATTGTATAAGGTTACCGGAGTGAGGCCCTCATTAATTTACTTAAATTGGACTAGCAGATTATTCTTTTATAACAATTCAGTTAGAAATAACCAAACAACAGCTATTCCATATAACGAAGGTCATTATCATAATCAGTCTATAATGTTCCCACTGGAGGGCTTCCTCTCTGTGAGAGGGTACCCCATAGGGGATTAAAGAAGGTACCCGGACGTATACAGGCTGTTAGTGTAAACACCGTTGTCACTAAAACCATAGGTAGTTGACTTAATTATAAAAATGTTTATCTGAATTTAAAAATAAATAAACGTTATTTTATTTCAAAAATGTAAGAAAGTTTCTGTCCGACACCGTCCGTAAATTCATGCGCTTGCCGGCTTGCGGGCACTTGCGGCACGCCCTGCATAGATGAGGGAAGTACTGACGACGCGCTGTTTCCCGCGCTCCGTTTACTTTGCCCTTGCGTGCACTTGTATAGGGTGAAATAATTTTGAAGAAAAATTGAGACTTTACTTAAAAAAAAAAAAAGATATTTTTTTTCATTGAATTTACGTTCTATTAGTGAAACCAAACCACTGGTTTCAAGGATAACGGTGTTTACACTAACAGCCTGTATATGGCACATTGAGCTTTAGGAACGTTTATTTATAACCACGCAATCCATCCATCTTTTCTTTGATCTGCATCTTTTATTATAGGTAGTCATACACAATAAAATTGTAATGAACTCTTTTTTCTTGCAACATGCAAACAGCATAGATAATTACACACTTAGGGCTGTGTTATTTTTCAATCTACAGATAATTATTATTCATGGAATAAAATTGACATCTGACAGTTTTTGTATGGTAGAACTGTCAAAAATTCTAAATTATTCTTCCGATAAAATTATCTGGCATGGGACAAATCAGCCCTTTAAGGGCTAGGGCTAATAATATAAAAAAAAAACTATGAACCTAATGCAGTAACAATAAACCTAATAAAGTAATGGCTCTCGGTAAGGTAACGCTTCGCTCCGTGTCTATAACCGCGGTTAGAATCATATTTCACGGATAAGACTCCACAGCGGACGTCATAAATAAAAGCAAAGATTTATATCCAATTACTTCCCACTATCTATCGTAATAAAAATAACTAAATGAATTTATTATCTCTCAGGTGTATATTGTACGGAGCCGAGGAGATTTCGTTCTCAGAACGGTTATTGTTAGCTTTCTTGGTAGCGTGAAATACCGTTATTTTATAGGGCAAAAAACAGTATTATTATATAGCAATTACTTAGGAATTGGGTTTTTTGTGAGGATATTGATATTATTATTGGCTTGCCTGTGCACTATCCTGACGGAAACTTACACCCAATCACATTTTTCTGGACCGCCAAAGGAGACAGACTAGCAGAAAAATCTTTTTTTGTACTCTACATATAAGAAATCACTACCACAATCATTACATTTATATTCAAACAACCCTAAACCAGCTTCCTTAGTTAAATCATCATTCTCCGGCCCATATCCCAATTTATTTGGAGTCGGCGCAACATGTCTATATCTTCCATACTTCAGTCATAGTATAAAGAGGGGAAGTAGGCTATCTCCGGCCCAATCCGCGATATAATTGCCTACTGTCTCAGGGTTGTCACTTTTAGCTATAGTTCAGTGCCTATAAATTGGCAAGGGTCGGGAAGTTGTATTTTTTACTTGTATTGTCTGGATACAGGGTTTGTGAGGTCGGTTTTACCTAAACGATGATGAAACCTTTCACGATGAAAGAAAGAGCGACGGGCCAGCAGACGGGCAGCGCGGGGCGGTGATGAGCACGAGTAAACGGTAGGTTACTGATAGTACTGTCATCAATTCATTAGTTTAAAGCCCGGCCCTTGCCAAAGATAACACATCTCTGTATAACTAATTCAGTGATCATTAGTCAATAAAGTTCAACAATGGTTTTCCTAACAAAGACAGAAATGTATTCAAGATTCAGAGCAGATTATTTAAAAAAAAAGGGATAAAATAAACCAATAATATAAACACACAGCAATACGTTCTCCTGCGATTATCACACATTTTTCATTCATTTAGCGGTGCCAAAAAGCCATGACGCACCCACCTCGTGCGGTGTTAGCCCCGACTGGCACACTGAGTAACGGGTCGAGATTTTGTTTAAGTGTGCGTGCGGCGACGCATAGATACTTTGGCGCACACATACAAGCCGCGCGCGGTGCGTTTGTATGAAGATAACTTACTTCCCTCTTTATACTATGCTTCAGTATTAGTCGTTATCTCTGTAGTCACCCCCTTTTTAACCATATCATCATTCACAGTTAGGTAGTTAAATGATCTCTGGCATTTTAATCCTATGGCTCTATGTTATTACTATCCCACCACTGGGCAAAGGTCTCCACCACGTTCTTCCATTTCCTTTGTCCTGACGCCTCTAATGACATATGAATTTATTCTCACCCTTATCCACTGCTCAGTGTCAAGCAAAGTGTCTCCAGGTTGCAGTAGCAGCTTCACCTTGCGCCGGAGCACGTTGTCATCGGCGGCTAGCGCATGCGCGGTGAGCGCGCTCTTTACGTCAGTCGTTTGTTGACAGACGAACATGCCGAACGTTTTATCACGCTCCAACTGTTGAAAGAAAATTATGTAAATTAAAATTTTAGATTTTTTATTTACCTAATTGGTAGGTATATCCAATCTAATAGCTATAGTTATCTATACATAGTTTAAACATAAAGTCACTTCTCGTGTTTTGTCTGTGTGACCGCTTCATCATTTCAGACGAAAGAGGTCCACTGCTGGACATATGCTACTTCGGCCGGTCTTGGTGTAACTGCTTAGTTCTACGTACATTAATATTAAACTTACATATAAAACGTGTGAAGCATGGACGGGTCGCTAGTTCATATTTTAGAATAACGAGTTGTAATATTGTGCTATTACTATTACGAAAACTTTCAATAAAATATAACAATGAATACGATTAGCCTAAATCACTTTCGATTTAGGCTACGTTAAAACGAATTTCAAGCACAATCTATTATAAACCGTACTGTTATTATAAACATTATCTCATGAATACAAAATAATGTAGTTTTTATTAAATAAAAATGGATCGTTCATAATTTATTTAATTTAATTTTTAATCAATTCTACATTATCAACGAGAAATCGTCAACACAATGCGGATATGCTTTGCTGTGCCCGACAGGGTCCATAATTGATTCGATGTTTTGACATAACAACTATCATAATTATGTACACATTATGGAATGCAATAAAGTATTGAGTATTGATAAATTAATACAAACATCTTTGCTTGTAATGTCATACGCACCTACTGATTATTGTTGAATTTAACACTACGTTAAGCATTTAATTGAAACGGAAACCATGTTTGAGTCCCAAATTGAATTTGACAAATAATTAATTTTGTTATTAAAGTAATTAAATGCGAGGTTTAGGTAAGTACCGGAACTTAATTGAGTGGTTCCCAGCTTTCTGTTATTTTCAAACAGATTTAATTTTATTCACCCTGACGTAAATTCAATTGAACGGATATCCTTTTCATGGAAATATTTCGAAACAATTGAATTATAGGTACGTATAAAACACTTACTATGGCAATTTCTTTCTTTTGACAGTTCAACAACAGTTATTGCGTTATTTAAGTTTATAATATATAATAATATATTTATTAGACCAAAAGAATATACAAGTTACACAATTTGTCTTAGCTACTTAAAATTATGCTTAATAGTAAATCAGTTAAAATTGTGTCTAATTATTAGCATCTACTGCTGAACTAGGTTTATAGCCTGTATCTCAGCACGCAGCGCCTCAAGCCCTCGGACTGGGTATGCAAGTATGAGCTTAATAACAAAAGGAAACAGTTTAGTTGTTGAGCAGACGAATTTTTCAGACATGAAGCAATGGACTGTAATGCCCTAAGTGTCCGTTCACCTGCATATTGGAGGACTTAAGAATGCCACTGATGCCGCAATCAACATGGCCACCTACTGGGCTTAAACAGCATAAAACATCAACAAGAGTACCATCGACACGAAAACAAAAAGAAGAATGATATTAACTCCTAACTTAATACCAACCTTTGCCGCCAACCCTTTACTATTCCCCGTAAGTTCACTCCACGCAGCATTGGCCCTCTGTTCACAATGGTCGACATAATCCAACTCCACCAGATCCACTAGGGACACCAGCCATCTTCTGTCATCAGCACTGGAGGAGGTGCCGCATTGTAGAGGAGACAGAAGAGCGTAGAAGCAGATGAACAAGAGTGGGATTGGAGGCCTCATTGTTGATCTGTGGAAGAGAAAAGAAGAGTCAGTTTTAGTAAGAAATGGTGGTACGCCACGGTTTTGTACAGGTGTAAATGTTTGTTATATACACGAAAATCTTCTTTGAGGAAGTCTCTAAACGATGGTGAATAAAAATTGCATTAAAATTAAATTATGAAGTTTTGAATCGCCACCAAAAAATTAAATGTAATGAACCTTAGCGGAAGGGACAAAAAATACAACAAAGGTTCTGATGCGCATAGAAAGACCATCATCTGCCTAGCCTTTTCCCAACTATGTTAGGTTCGGCTTCCAGTCTAACCGGATGCAGCTGAATACCAGTATTTTACATGGAGCGCTTGCCTATCTGTAACCCAGTTACTGGGTAATACCCCTTGGTAAGACTGTATAGGAAGACCAAACTTGTAAATTCTGGAAGATATTTTAAAATATTATTTTATTTATGTTTTCAAGATTGTTCAAGTACATTTTGAATCTAATAAATGTAAGTATTGCATATGTAGCGGTATCTACAACGCCACATACGAACAACGCGTCATACTGACGTCACGCAAATCCTGCATCTCGCAAGCAGAGTTTACCGCGCAATTAGCATAGATACAATTTCCCAACATCAATCGTTGGGCAATGGCCCACCAGACACAACACCCGTCTGGTCGGAGGATCCTCCCGTTTCTATGGAGGATGAGTGAACTTTACATCCTGCTCCCCATGCCTCTAAATATATATTCTACAGAAAAGTATATCTAAGATTCTCCTTAAGTTCTAAAAACTTGTTTCTGTAACACGTACGGCTCGTTCAAATTATCAGATCGCACCTTATGGCCGGCCCATTAGGAGGAGATTTGATGAAAGGCCCACTAATCTATATTGGATTTAGTGAAATCCCTTTTCATTGAGGAAATCCTTCCTTCATTACAGTATAGACCATCAAATAAATGCTGAAGTAAGTAGAAAAGTAGCAAGGTTCTGTAACAGGAAATTTCCCCATATCCGATTTTATAGTTGTCATAAAATATAAAGTAAGCAGCAGTGCGATTCTGGAACCATTTCACCGTGAAAACTTAGGTGAAGTGAGCGTGGAGTGAGCTGTCATTCCAACTAATGCTAGGGATTGACACTATTGACAGCTCACTCTAAGCTCACTTCACCTAACTTTTCACGGTGAGATTTTTACAGAATCGATCGACAGGTACCCCTGACTTATGTGCCATACATAAAACAACACATTTCATGATTACTACGGCCTTTAACGTGATTGTTCTTTTTCATGTCCTTTTCATAGCATTTCAGTGTCGGGTGTCACCATGTCATACATATAAATTCCGTAAACGAAAAAGTTTTGTAAATTTATTCATTTTTGCGAGTCAATCCCAGGAAGGATGGAATTCAAATCATTTCGCTGTCAGAAATTTTATTTGTGTTGTTTTGAAAAGTTGTCGTCAGAGATGGGATTGGAGTATCTAATAAAAAATAATCCTTTAATATTTCGAATGAAATCTAACTCAACAATAAACATCACGCGTTAAAATATATATTATCTAATAATTATGTACAAAATTCTAATAATAAATAAACTACAAATTATTAAAATAAAAATATAATATCCTAACCTAACTAAAACTACTAAAAAACTAAAATATTGCGTCGAAATGTTCCTTCGCTGTGTTAATGTACCCAAGACACTGGCGGCAATGCCACATTGAATGGCATAATTACCTACTTTCCCGATTTAGTTATTCCAGGAATAAATCTCAAACCATAATCCTGGAATTTACAAAACCATTTCCTGAAGACACAATTGATTTGAGAACCTTTCATCTATTAACTCATTATTATAAAGGCCAAATTTCGTTTAAGCAACCTGCGCAGTATCAATTATCTTGGCAATAAGGGAGAACCCGAAAAGCGAGAATTAATGAGGAAGCCGCAAAATTAAAGATTTTTTTACTTTCGACCGTTAGAAACGGGAGCTATTCATCCTTTATTCGTCTGAAAGGGTCACGCTGATAAAAAGAAAATTAAAGACCAGGCGCTCATAAAGCGATTGTTGCTTCCATTCAACTTCTTTCAAACGAGATATTAAAACTACATCAAGAGAGGAGAGGAAATGCAAAAGATTTTTTATGCAAATTACATCCTGAGTTATAGCTGCAAATCCCGAAGAGAATGCGAGCTTTAGAGATTCTGAAATTAAATCATTTGTTTCACATGAAACGAAGACAAAAAGCGATTCAGCGGCTGCGCAAACAGGGCAAGCTGTGTGATTACTTTTAAAATTTGGACTTTTAGTACGCATGAGATGAAAAATTCCAGGCATTGTGGCGGAATTGTGAGCATACCAACATTTTATTTATATTTTTGACAGAAAACAAGAAGGCTGAAGTAAATTTCACAAGTTTTATGTGCCCGGCTGTTATTCGTAAATCTTTGACAGTTGTTACGGGTAGACAGAAGCCCAAAAGTCAGACAACCAGTCTTAGCACGGGGTATCGTGCTATCCAGTAGCTAGGTGGTGATGTTTAGATAGGCAATAGCTCCATGTAAAATACTGGTATTCAGCTGCATCCGGTTAGACTGGAAGCCGACCCCAACATAGCTGGGAAAAGGCAGATTGAATGTATAACTTGACTAATGAATGCAATGTAATTATGACTTTTTATGTTTATGTAGTAAAAATTTGACATGTATAACATTTTTTTAATGTATAATTTGAATAATTTATAAATTGACTAATGTATAATAACTTTAAATAATGTATAACTTGACTAATTCAAATTAAATTTTACAATAATTTATTAAGGTACAATTTTATATTAATGTAAAAAATGAGTAAATCGACTGTAAGAATTTTTTAATTAACGCAAGTAAACAACAAAGCTTAATAATATTGTATACCTTATAGGTATGTTACATTGTTACTACAAATATAACGAGAACATCTCTATTAATGTTATACATAAAATTAATGTTATACAAAAGAAATAGTTACTGCATGGCAATTATTATTTTTAACCATTTGCCAAATAACATTCAAGATTTGCCATCGTCGCTGTTCAAAAGGGTGTTATTTAGACTGTTATTGGACAAAAATTATTACAGTGTTAAAGAATATTTAGAGGATAAGTCGCTAGTAACAAATTAAATAAAAATTATTCTACCATATCCCACACTAACATATCTTTAATATTATATTCTTGACATAATTATTCAATATTAATGACATGACTAAACACACATACAATTTCCATCTTTATTACAATAATATTTATATTTTATTAAGTGATTCATGTTTACTAATTCAAATATTAATAAATAAGACTTCATTTTACGAGAAATATTTGTACGCCATAGTATGGCAGGATATGCTGGAACCAAAATTGTAACATCTATTGTACCATATTCTGACAAATAAACATTTTTGATTTTGATTTTGATTTTGAATGTGTATCTGATTGAAGTGATATTCACGTCATCAGAGTAAACATAAACATTAATTTGCGTCCTATTCAGACTTACTTCGTCTCCTCATTTTATTAAGCAACGCCAGTATCTTTCTCATTCATGCAAATGTCCCTTAACTTTCTTTGACAAACATTTCGGGTATAATAACTCAATTTCCCGGACTTGTTCCGGTTGAATACCGGTGTCAAGTTGTGTGACCTATTTCAACAAAATTTACGTATTATTCGCCACGTCAAGTTTCCAACGAAAGGCAGGTCAATTGAGCGCAATGGGAGTGCGGAAGCCGACCATCCTATCGATGCGACTGTTCCTATCAGCGGCGCCGGTAACGACCTGACTGGGTACAGATTATCTATTTAAACATCCTCAACATAAGACTCAATTTCGCTTGTTGAAGAACACGCTTTTCTTTTTGGTAACGTGTTATACTTGACCGCATTTCAGATAATGGTCAGTGTGATATCGGGGGCCCTAACATGATTTCAGGAAACGTGTTAAATTTGGTTTTGTAAAGAAATGTGAAAAACTTTTAGCCATTGAAACTATTAGGTACAATCTTGGATGATCACCCAAAATTGTCACGTTTACAAAGTTTAGTTGCAAAAACCAAGATATTTGTAAGTTTCCAACAAGCTCAATCTCTGACGAGGGAACATTAGCTAGACTTCACATGTCTTCAGAAGTTTTAGCTGAAAATGCGCTAACCGCTGATGCAGATGACATACCATTACCTTTAATGAAAAGTACTGCTTTTTGTCTACTTAGTTCAGAAAGATTAATATAGTTATAAGTTTTGGCATCTGTAACGTGTTCAGACTTGAGATTAAACTTCAGGTCTTTTTAGCTACTTATGTTATTTTTGTTAGTCGCCATGATTACGTGAGCTGACGTTTTTATTATTAGATTTTAAATTCTATAAAGTCGCAACATCCAATCTATTTTACACACGCATCCAATTTAAGCTCATGTTATAAAGAACTCCTAGACAACAGTGATGTAGTGCCAAAAAAGGGGTAAAACCTTTTGAGTTAGTTTAGTGCAGTGTGAGTGAACTTAAACTGCAGTTCAAGTGCTGACTTTAATAAAGAACACGTGAATCAAGTGTTCCCTTCATAATCCGCCTATATTGTTCCCACAGCTGGGACTGAGGCCTCCTCTCTTCGAGAGGGAGTGGGCTATAATTTACCACGAAAGCCCAGTGAAGGTTGGTAGATGTGACATGTCTTCGAATTTTTAGTTCTAGGACATGCCGATTTCCTCACGATGTTTTCCTTCACCGTTTTGAAAGTGTTCCCTTAATAAAGTGAGTAAGAAAGACGTTATTGGACGATTTCTTAATTTTATTGTTACTTAGCAGTTTCAAGTTATATTTAAATTACTGATGAGCTAAGCTAGATTATTATGTGAATAAAGTACCACCGACTGTGATACTTTATACATAAAACAAATGTTGTATTTAAAAAACTATTTAGTAGCTAATAGGCCAGATTGTTATGTGAATAAATGTTCATTCATGCGTTTAGTTTTTGATACAATTTCTATTAATAAACAGATAAATTACATCGAGACAACAAAAATCCTCGGAAAAATATTCCAACATAATATTATTAGGGTTCACTATTAATCTTATATTAACTTCCCTCCTAATCCCTCTTTTCCCTTACACTACATAATTTGCATACTTGTTCCCTCATTGTATTAATTTTTCAAAGGGTTCTAACTTTCCGAACGAATTCGGGTTTCTTCGTAACTGATCCCAGCATTCCTTTCTCCCGAGATATTCCAATCACGTATGATCTTCAATTACTTTCTTCATGGTCGAGTGATCCGGGGCTTTGTTGTGGCTTATTAAGAAAAGAGGGAAAACAGTCATTAGTATACCAGCAAAACTTCTATTTAGAACGGATAAAGTAAGATTTTTTTGCAATTGAAAATTGTGCAGTCTTGTGTAAAGTGTGGGGGAAATTGGAAAATAAATTGGTTTGTTACTCTCTGGTGGAGATAAAGTTTCTATGAAATATTTTAGGTACTATGAAATATTTTGTATTGCTGCTTTTGAAGTTTAGTGTTGCGAAGAGGATTTGAGACGTTAGTTTGAATACGGAAATAATGGCTGCTAAACGAACCTGAGAATTGCTACAAAACATATTGGAGGATTACCTAAGCTACATTATGGAGGTAAAACTGCTTTTACCATTGAGTTATTACGTCTTATTTGTACAGATCCACAGGTCCTGTTTCAGAACTTCCTTTGTTTTTTTTTTTTTTTGTTTCAGTATTCTGTTAGATTTGTTTTTAAACCTAATTAGATATTATTTATTAGATCAACTTAACAGTTTGAATGTTCTTTTCTTTATTGTATCCATGATTGTGTTAGATATTTTTTATTATTTGTAATGTCCTGTGCGTGACCCAAATAAAATAGTTTCCTTTCTTTCTTTCAGACGTTTCATAATAATTATGAGGTAACTTCATCATAATCCCAAGGATATCAATGCAACATAAGATAAATATGAATTTATGTAATAAATAGCTTCTAATGTATGCAATATATGTAGTTACAATCCCAACAACCATTTCTGCATTAACACTCAAGCCATTACCATAAAAAAAGAAACAAAAATTCATATTCATGAGAAAAATCCCCGGAGTCTTAATAACTGCTATTACACGAACAGCACAAATGTAAAAAGATTACTTTACAATTTGCATTTTCTTAGCTCCCACACATTATAGAGCCACTTTAGCTTTTGTCTGCAACTCGTCTAGAAATTCTGAGTGTACTGAACCCGCGATGAACCCTATTAACGTTTACAACGTATAAAGGTAACAGTCTTTTAAGGTACCGAATACACCTACCTACCTATTAACTTTTGAAGAACTTTGTAACTGAACTCAGAATCTTGTTAAAAGGTGTTTTTTACTCTTGCGGTTGTCAGGTTAATTAAAAATTCATTACACAGTGACTCTATTGCTAATGGTTCATGAAAGAACTAATTAAGAAAGTATATGATAGTAATAAGTACGACTTTATATACTTCATATACATCTGTACCTAAATACCTACTATTTAGGTACAGATGTATATGAAGTAATAAGTACGACTTTTTAGTAGGTATTTACATATGAGCTGGAGGCTCATAGGGTTAAGGAATTGGAGAGGCCATATACCCTTTGTATGCGACACGGTTTCTTTACGGTACGGTGTATAAACTCCGTCATAGAAAAAACGTGTCCGTCAACAAGCTTTCACAGTGATCCATACAACACTGACGACCTACGTGCCTACACACGGCGAATAAACCGTAGTTTTTCATGTCAAGAAAAACGGCCTTAAGTATTTCAAACATTACCATAAAATAAGAAAGGAAGACACGGTTGGCGCAGTGGTTAAGCGATTGACTGCTGCGCTGCGTGTCGCAGGTTCGATTCCCGCACGGAACAGATATTTGTTTGACCTACAAGTAGCTGTTCCGGGTCTGGCTGTTCGTGTATGTGAGTTTAAATGTCTGTAAACGCACCCAAGATACAGGAGTAATTCCTAGTGTCCCCCACACTAGAAATTACGCCTGTATCGTGGGTGCGTTTAAAAAAAAAAAACAGTAGTTTGCTATTTTAAGGTGATGAAGATTATATTGAATTAAATTATAAGAAAAACTTCTCTTTATAAAGGTACAAGATTTTGTTTTATTAACATCATTAATTAGACTACAGCCAATAAGGAAGATATAAATGTAAACAATTTTAAAAACCTATAAAACAAAACAAGTATTCAGCAGCATCCGGTTAGACTGGAAGCTGACCTCAACATAGTTGGTAAAAAGCTAGGCAGATGATGATACTACAAAACAGCAACAACAAACGATACCAAGCATGCAGAAGCATACAGATAGTTGTAAAAGCTACACCTGTTTACTGAGAATTTCTTTGAAAAACATTTATTTGCGGCTGAAGCCAACAAGCGGTGTGCGGTGCATTAACAATGTTCTTGTTAACCCATCCGACTAGAATGTGTGTGTATTGCAAACTGCAATGCCACAGAGTAATACAGAAGGCTGGCTCAACACAACGAGCAAACTCAAACTTAATCCAAAATCAGATTTATTTAAAAAAAAAAAAACAATTACTGGCACTTTTGAACTGTCGGTCGGTCAGTCAAAAAGATGAAGCTAGTTGCCTTTCCAAAACATAGTAGGTATACATAGAGAAAAACGGGCAAGAAACTCTACGGACACTCTTTTAAAACAAAAAAATGTTACAAAATATTGGTTACTTCTTCATTCATGTTGAAATTATACATGTGAGTCCGTTATAACACAGATTACTAAATAGGTACGGTAAAATGGGGTGACTTTTGAATAGCGGGGTGTCTTTGATGATTACTTTTTTTCGTTGATTTTTTAGTAAAATCTCGGAGTCTATGGACTGAAGATTTTTTTTTATTTTGGGTTGGCAACATTGACAGTTTTGCCATATTTCTTAAAAATGGCTGCGGTTTAAGCTGTGACATTCCATGACAATATTGAACATATTATATATTATTATTTAATATATATATATTTAATTTATTTATTCCTGTTAGGGGCTACTTTCTTATTACATACAAAAAACGGGGGCAATCAAAGCGACCCCATATCAAGTATAAAGATGATAAGCCACTTAATGTTTTTTTTCTCGGAACCTACAGGGCGTAAAAATTAAATAAATAATTTTATCAATAAAAAACCATGAGTCGCCATTATAGTATTTTTTTTTGTATTTTTTTATAAATAACTGAAGAAGTTACAGTCAGTTTTATTTCAAAATTAATCAATGTAACCCCATTTTACGGTAACTATTTAGTAATCTGTGTTTTAACGGACCCGTGCTGTCCTATTTGAAATTGTTTTAAGGTACTAACATAGTTTTTAAGCCGTACTTTTTTTTTTTTTTTTGAGGATGGGAAATCATCAAATGACTCCTCCCGCTCTGGGTGGAGCAGAAGGGAGTGTCAGACTTTTACTGACTAAAACCCACCCGTGTTCCTTCCTTAGCCCTTTATGTTCCAGGGCAGCGGTAAACCCTTTCGGATGGTCCCGCTACCCTGGCAGGCTTCGGCCCTGTGGGGCCCCGTCACTTGCTGACATCTCTTTGAGACGCGCGTGGAACACGAACACGCCGTCCGGCACGGGCCTAGTCCTGATCGGACGGAGAGCTACCCATTACTCTCCGCCCGCAGGCCCGCGCCTACGGTGGCCGGGAGTCGTCACGCGGCTCCCGATGCCCGGAGCGTCTCCCGCGGCGGCTGAGGCGTGAGGTGCGCAAGGCGCGTTCCCTCGCCCACCCCGCCACCTCCTTCGCTAGCATGACTGCTTCGCAGAAGGAGGTGACTGCCTCCCACTCCTTCTCACCCCGGACCATGGCTTGAACCAGGGCCGGGCGCGAGAGGTCGCCGCCGCTGCCAATCGCCTCTACGAGGACACGGCGGTGCTCTGCCCAAGCAGGGCAGACCTCCACCGTATGCTCCACCGTGTCCTCTGGGCGATCCTGACAGTGGTGACACTCGGGCGTCTCCTCCCGCCTGATGATGTGCAGGAACCTCCCGAAACATCCGTGTCCGGAGAGGACCTGCGTCAGGCGGTAGGTGAGAGCGCCGTGACGTCTCTCTAGCCACTCCTCAAAGAGGGGTCTTACCGCCGCTATCGTGGCGTGCCCTGCGCTGGGTTGCGATAGTCGCTCCTTCCATGCCACCATGAGATCGCGCCGGAGGTTCGTCCGCTCCGCCGCGGTTTGCCGCGGATGCGGAGTTTCCCCCCGGCGTAGTGCCTCCGCGCGCCAATCATATAGGCGCGCGAGGACTATCGCCTCCAGATCCCATGGTGGCAGTCCGGCAAGGAGGCTTGCTGCCTCGCCTGAGATCGTGCGGTAGCCCCGGATCAGCCTTACGGCTACCACCTTCTGGGGCGCGTTCAGATAGTGTGCGGCTCGAAGCCGCAGTGAACGCGCCCATACCGGGGCCCCATATAGGGCCATGGACCGCACGACCCCCGCGTAAAGCCTCCGGCAGGAGGCGTTTGGCCCCCTCAGGTTGGGCAAGAGCCGCTTTAGGGCGGCCCCGGCCCGTTCCAGTTTGGGGGCCAAACGTCGGAAGTGCTCGACGAAGTTCCATCGGCTGTCGAGGACGAGACCCAGGTACCTCATCGTGGTCTCGACGCCGATGTGAACCCCTCCTACCACTAGTTGGGATCCCGGAGGTGGCCCGTACCGAGGCCCATGAAAGGACATGGCCTCGGACTTGTGCAGTGCCACCTCGAGACCCAACCGCCGGATCCTTTCCACGACTATCGCAACCCCGCGTGTCATCGCGTCGGCCGCCGCCTGATGCGACCTCCCCTGCGCCAGGACCAGCGTGTCGTCAGCGTAGCAAACTACGCTGACGCCTTCAGGGAGGTCGGCCCGCAGCACCCAGTCGTAACCGATGTCCCACAGGAGCGGCCCCAGAACCGATCCCTGTGGGACAACGCACGACATCTCTCGCCGGTTCCAGTTCCCGTCGCGACCGGGGTAGATGACGGCTCTGTCCGTCAGATACGCCCCGACTACTCGACGGAGGTAGGTCGGCACCCGGTGATACCGGAGTGCCTCCCCAATGCAGCTCCAGGGCAGGGTGTTGAACGCGTTGGCGATGTCGAGTGACACCGCCACGACCACCCCACCCCGGGACACCGCGTCCCCCGTCGTGAGGGCTCTCACGCGCATGATGGCGTCCACCGTAGAGCGCCCCTTGCGGAAGCCAAACTGGCAATCCGCAAGATCCGGCCCAGTCCCCACAAGGTGCCCGACGAGGCGGCCCGCAATTACCCTCTCAAAGAGCTTGCCAACCTCGTCGAGCAGCACTATGGGCCGGTATGCGGACGGAGAGTCCGCAGGGCGCCCCGGCTTCTGAATGAGGACCAGCTTCCCCGTCTTCCAACGGAGTGGAAACTGGCCTCTCTCCATGCATGCGCTTAAGAGCGCCTCCAGTCGAGGCCCGAGAGCCGTCGAGGCCAGGACCCAGGCTTTACCCGGCAAGCCGTACTAATAATTTTTATATGGATTTAATTATGTTCTGAAATAAATTATTATTATGATATTTAGTTTTTGGTGCTTGTGTAATAGAAGTGAATTTTCATCAAAAGTGGTACGCTTTTTCGAATTGAGTTTGAAATTACAATCATTCGCTCCACAGTCAAATGCCTTAAGCAATTGGTGTTATTGGCACTTGTACCTATTATGCAAGGACAGGGGAATATTGCATAATTCAATTAGGCAATCACAAACACCTGATAACAATAAAATTACAATACCAATACACGCAAGATTGGAATCGTAGTGCTCAACAAGCCAATATCCTCTATAGGTGCATATAAATTAATGAATTAGCTGTTCATCAGCAGCTGATGTTAGCATCAGGTAAATATTTATTCTGTAACGGCTTACACGATAGGAATTTAAAGGAAAACATAATTTAAAATAGTATGACTATAAGCTTAGTGTCAACCGCAAAGAAACTGGGCCCGTATTCCCGTAATTTAAAACGTTCAAAATCTAGTCGCAGTCTCATCTCGGCGACAAACAAATGTCAAAAACTTGTCAAAATGTAGGGAAATTTGACGTATTTTTGACAGATTGAGACTGAGATCAGACTGTGAACGTTCTTAAAATTACGAGAATTACCCCTCTGGTCTATTGTGACGGGACTTTCACTGGCAGATAGCTGATGTTATAAGCAGTAACTTAGGTTACTTTATTTTAGAAAAAAAAATAGGGTTCCGCGCAAAAAAATAAAACTCACGATATCCAGTTTGTTTCCAGCCAACCCCAACATAGTTGGAAAAAGGCTAGACTTGCACTAGAATGCAGCTAATGTTGTCTTTAAATCTCTAAAGTCCAACTAAACAGTATATATTTATAGCCATTCGACACATAAGCTACCCACGCCTACATTTTGTTACGAGATTAGCGCTACAAACTCCATACAAAATTGACTGCGATAAACGACCCTTAGCGAGCACTAAATTAAGGCCTTTGAGGATGTATTGAACTACGCTTAATTCCTCGTATACAATATAAACAGGCTGGTTTAGCGTTCACTTCAAGTAATAATGGCCTCTCTATAGGTACTAGGAAATTTAATTTGGAAAGGGTATTGTGCCTAGCTGGTTCGCGGTGAAGCAATTATTGTTGTTTCCTCAAACTATTGCTTGTGTTCTTTCAAGGGGCTTTCGACGGCTTTGTGTTGTGAAACTCTGAGAACGAAACCAACACCCTAACTGTATACACACTTTCAATCATAATATGAATAATTTTGTAGGATATTTATTTTGTAGGATAAATGTAATTTGTACTTAACTATCTAATTAATAATGTACACAAGTAATCTGTGGAAACATCGTTGATTGTACATTTACCCATATGTCTATATGTATATATTTTTCTTGTTTGTAAAACATATTGTACAATTGTTTGTTTTTCCCAAATAAATAAAATAAATATTGCTAATCCATTGCAAATATGTTCGAAACATTTGTCTGCTCTACAACATAAATAATGCAATGAATGTTGTTGAACTGTCAAAATGCTACTGATGTGTTACGGAATTACCCCGCTGTTTTCAAATATATCTTTTTTGTTGCTACATTAAATGTTAATTGTAATTTTTGCATATACCCTAACTTTTTATGACACACATACCAAGGATCTACTATCAGGTATAGTCAAGTGACTTAAAACTTTTCAGACATACTTCATTTATGGAAAGATTTAAGTATATTCGACCTCGTACTTATTAGCTTTATTTATTTTGACAACCATACCCAGAAAACTTAAACGTCAATTAAGTTTAAACTGAGCAGTGGTGGGCCCTATGGGTGGCTGCTATGCCCATCAGTAATGGCCCTGACTTACGACTTGTAGGTCATGGGTTTGAACCCAGACACGCGCCTTACTTTGAATAAATAATTTAATTACCACTGCTCTTAAGAAGGTGACGGAAAACATCGTGAGGAAACCGGCATATCCTAGAACCAAAAATTCGAAGACATGTGACATCTACCAAACCGCACTGCGCCCGCATGGTGGATTGGCCTACTCCCTCTCACAGAGAGGAGGCCTGTGTCCCAGCAGTGGGAACATTATAGGCTGATTATGCTTAGTTTAAACTATCTAACTGCTGCATAGACAAATGGATCATGTCGATTTATGTTCACTTACAAGTATTGTAAGTGACCTTCTACCTTAGGTTGATAAACTAATTACGAGGTCTACTAAACCAGAAAGCCAGCGGTTATCACGATAACAAAATTAGAAGACCATAAAGCAAAACAGCACACAGCACATTACTATATTACCTAAAAGCCTGTAAGCTATCATTTATTTTCCGACTAAGCGCCATCTGTGCTCAGTATTGCTCAAGGAAGGAAGTAAAAGCCACCAGGAACTAGTACAGTCAGCCCAACAGTACCTATACAGTGGAAAAAATGTTATGAAACTAACGTTGTTGACAATAAGATGGTTCCTTGTCCGTGTATACATCTTTATGGGGCTGACTGTACCTGCCTATACGAAAAACAAGTTAATTACCTACCTATGTCGTATACTTATCTAATTATCCTTAAGTAACAAATAGACATCTCCCTATTCCTTCTAGTTATGAGACGAGGTATTTACACAGAGGTGGTAAAATTACAGGTCGGTGGAATAGTATTATCTATATCAGGGCTGCCTAACCAATTTTAATAATTTTAATTCCGTGCCAGCAGGCAGGCCATCTAGTGAATAAAACTTGCCTACAGTTATGGTAGATACTAAATAAATACCCAGATATTAAAATTAAACAAAAATTTAAGTTACTAAAAACTTCACTGACTTTGAAGAGGCTTTTATGCTAATGCGTTGGTGGCCCGCGGGCCTGGGGTTGAGCAGCCTTGATCTATATTATAGTATAGTAATATATTATAGTATAATAATATTAAAGCTAAGGAGTTTGAACACGCTAACCTGTGGAACTACCAGGCGGATTTGAAAATTTTTTTTTTTGCTCACCTTAGCACAATTCTTGAGGAAGGCTATATGCTATTTAATATCACGCTAGAACCCTGAGGAGCCCAGCAAAAACAAAATAAAGTCAGAAATAACTTTGGGCGAAAACGAAGTAAGAGCGCGGCTCGGCGATACGATGCGATGCGATGGGTGAGTCGGGGGACAAGACTTTTTTTTCTCTTTATTTGTTTTGGGGTTTTTATCTAAACAGATGTGTCAACCCCATCGTGCCTTTTACTGGGGAACAAGACTTACGCGGACGAAGTCGCAGGCAGAAGTTAGTATACCTATTAGTGAACTCTGGACAGATTCTGGTTTGATTGGTAGCTGTACACAAACTGTGTTTAAAAATTAAATTAAAAATATTTATTTGACACTTAAAACTACACGTTACTCGTGCAAGCCTATCACAATAGGAAAGCACAGGAGTGTGTTACCACCAATCTGAGGACAATTCTCGTAATTTTAAGAACCTTCACAGTCTGATCTCAGTCTCAATCTGTCAAAAAAGCCTCTAATTTCCCTACATTCGTTTGTCCCTGGGATGAAACTGCAACTAAATAGATTTTGAACGTTATAAATTACGGTAATTGGCCTTCTGATCCTAACCCCCAAACTAGGCCTGGATCTGTATTTTAGGGGTCAGCGTTCAGCCATGGGTTTTCTTTTCAATCTTTTTTCTTTTCAAAAATACGTCGTTTTTTTTTTTTGTTTTTTATAAAAACGTTGCCCCACACTAGGAATTTCTCGTGTATCGTGGGTGCGTTTACAAACATTTAAACTCACATACACAAACATCCAGACCCGGAACAACTACTTGTAGGTCATACAAATATTTGTTCCGTACGGGAATCGAACCCGCGACACGCAGCGCAGCAGTCAACCGCTTAACCACTGCGCCAACAGTATCGTCGTGATTTATCTTTCAGTATCCTCTGCCCGACACTTAGATCGCGTGAAATTTCCGTTCCCCAACGGGGTGGCCCGTTGCAGCACATCGCGCTACTACGTCTTTTTTACTTAGCCTATTTTCTTACTTTTTTCTTTTTGCTCGGCTCCTTATAGTCCTACCTAGCGTAATGTTACACAGAGCCTTCCTCAAGAATTGGGCTATCAAGAGCAAAAACCATTTTTAAATCTGACTGCTAGTTCCAGGGTTTAGCGCATTCAAACAAACACACTCTACAACTTTATTATTGGTTTTATAGATTTATCATTACGATGTGAAAACTACACTAACTTTGAACAGTCAAGAATCAAAGTTTTCATATCGAGATTCTTGTAAGAGTTTAATATGAACATGAACCCTTCACCGCTTTACGAATTTTCAAAGTAAACAGCATGAAGTCAACCCAATTGTAATTTACTTTGCATTTGCTTTCCGCATCGCCGTGTCACTGGGACCGCCCATGCGTTTGTCAAGTCTACCCGCAACTGGCTCGTTCAAAGTGTACAATTAGAAATTCAGAACCACAAACGCATTCCAGTACGCCTAAACGCAGCAAACGCGCAGTTCGCATTGTTAGTCTGAACTAGCTGTAATATTAAGAGGCCTCTATTAATTACACGAATTTCGTCACACGAATTTCATGATTTTGGTGCCTCGTTCTTGTCATAGGTGTGTCACATATTTTTCAATTTTAAATAAAACCTTATATAATATTATATTAATATTGATAGAGTTGGTAATATACTCTTTTTTCGTTAGAGTCGAAGTTTAGAGTTTTAATTAGAGATGCCGCAAATACTCGCTATTATTCGGTATTCGGCATTACTCGGATTTTTTTTTGTTACTCGTTGAATACCGAGTAATAGTGTTCATTATTCGATATTCGGCGAATAGTTGTCTAAATAAAATAAACTTATATTGAATGTACAGAAAAAATATAGATAGACAAAATAATTACTTGTATTTATCTTTAAAACCAAAACACACTTGGTAATTAATATAATGATCGTTAAAAATGTAAAAGTTAACAAAAATCAGTCATGGTGAAGTTAATAAGGCTTTTTCATTAATATTCAAAGTCTAAAATTACAGTATTACAGTAACATTTAAACGATAGGTAAGTTCAAGAGACTACTACAAGTGTTATATTATTATTTGATAACAAACATATTATTTTGTATATACCTTTTTTTATGTCGAATAATAATGGCGAGTATTCGACTATTCGCCATGAGGAATGGCGAGTAATCGGTATTCGACTATTCGCCATAACAACTATTCGCGGCATCTCTAGTTTTAATTAATACTTTAAATTCATACATGTGACATCACGAAGCTTATGACTTCCCGTCCGCCCTTCGTCACACGACGTTACATGGGGCGTAATTTATGGATGGGCCGTAAGAGCATGTTATATGGTAAGACTATTTGGTAATGGCTGCTGAAGCATCATCTCATTACAGGTGCAAGTAATAATATCCCTGGACATTTCACACAGCGCCATTTAGTCCCAAGCTAAGCAACCTAATGCTTGTGTTATGGTAACAAGATGGCTGATAAACTACTTATATACCTACATTTTTTTTTTGTAAATACATACATATTATAGATAGAAAAACACCCAGACTCAGAACAAATACATGTAGGACTTACAAATATTTGTTCTGTGCGGGAATCGAACCCGCGACACGCAGCGCAGCAGTCCGATCGCTCAGCCACTGCGCTAACCGTGTTGTCTATAAGTATTGTTTCCTCGTTACACCCTGAATTAGCATTAGCATTAATTTGATGAAAATTCCATTCTGCATTAAGTATAGAGTTCAATTGTAACAGAGATATTACATCGAAAAGGCATTTTATTTAATGTTTAAAGCAAAGCGAACATCAGTGCGTAGACATTGACAGTTTTGTGAATCCTTTTATGAAAAAAAAAAAACTGTTAATGTTGATAGCAAATCGGAATTTTGATAATATTTATTGAAAGAGAATAAATTTTTTAATGAAGCTGCGTAATTGGAAAACGTCTATGTGGCATATAACGGGCTAAAATAGGATATACAGTAGAGACAACAACGTGCAAACTGAAACCATGAATTCAGCACATGAAAAAATCAACTTTTTATAGAAAAGTGCAACACCTACGCGGTCCAAATGTGTGGAACAGAAAATTATTTTTTAATAGCTGACGACAAATTTCAACTCAGTTCAAAATCATGTACAGACGCCAGCACATCAAGCTACTACAATCTGTCAAATTTCTTTAATAGATTATCAACTTTATCGCTATAGCATTAAGGTTCAAGGTTGATTGAGAAAGTTTGACAGTTTCGGGTAGCTTGACCTGCTGACGTCTGTACATAGGTACTGAATCCATGGTAACAGGTTCCGCGTCGATGTCCCTGCCCCCTTGTAGATTGCAAATTAAAAACAGTTTAAAGGACTCGCCGTAGCCTTCTTGCGACAATATTTTTCAAACATTTCCAAGACATTTCTTCACGTTCGGTACACTCGAGTTTCTCATCGAGAGAACCCAACAAAATCCATTTCAAAAACCAATAATTTTCGCTAACGCGGCCACGAATTCGTATGAGAAAATGCATATATTGATAAGTCACTCGCAATCCTTCGCAGTAGGTTACCGCCATGAAATATGCATACCGATGCTCGCTCGATGCGAACCTATTTTCCATTTGCGATTGCATATAATGTGGATGCTAGACACTGGTACTAAATATGAAATACTATCCATAACTCGTCGTTTGTAAAGCTCTTCGTACTAGACTAACTAAAAATTTTAAACTTTGTAAGTGTTTTATGACCCTTTTTGCTCGCTATCCGGGTGGTAAATGGCCATTGCTGTAGCGTTGATAGTATATGAAATATTCGTGGATATGTGGTTGGAAAGAGAAAATTGATATTTTTGGAGCACTCACGTAAGACCGTTAGTGTCAGATACGAGATAAAATGATAAGTACCTAAAATAATAATGTGGAACTAGTGATGACATAATAATATGGAACTAGTGGTGAAAAAATCAACATTAGTTCCATTATTATCAGATTCTCTTAAAATGGAACTAGTGATTAAAAAAAACATCAGTAGTTCCATTGTTTTCATATTCTTTAAAAATGGAACTAGTGATTAAAAAAAATAAGTAGGTAGTTCCATTATTTTCAGATTCTTTTAAAATGGAACTAGTGATTTAAAAAAAACATCAGTAGTTCCATCATGGAACTGATAATGGTACTAGTGGCAACGAAGCGTTATAGTGACCCGTAAACAGTAAAGTCTAGATCACGAAAACTGGGGTAAACTAAAGGACATAATACAATGCTTAATGTAGAATATGTAAAGAAATGTAGTGTAAAGATACTTGTGTGCGTTTAATTTAAAAGTATGCTTGTCAATGTTTGGACTATGTCCACGTATCAAAGCAGCAGTTCAAAGAGAAAAATTAAATTGATTCATACTAAAAACGAGCGATTTATTTATTTATTTATTGAGGATCTCCAACAAAGGATACACATTTACAATAGAAAATTACATTAATAAAAAAGGTTCTTTTACGTGTGCACCTTCAATTACAGAAGACCACAGCATGCACATATAACTAGGTGTAAACACGATAAAAATAGAGAAATTAATTGATGAATATAAATTATATTAATATATTTGAGGATATGTGCAGTGTAGACCAAAACCGAGGGAGTCCGATGCAGTCAAAATGAAAATAAGTAATTCGGATACGTTGCTCGCCTTTCGCAAATAGCAATTTATCATGGTTGTACAGTTTTAGAAATTCTGAGTATTTCCAATAGGAATTTAGTGAATGTTTTGAGAGTATCTCAAAACGGTAAAGGAAAACATCGTGAGGAAACCGGCATGTCCTAGAACCAAAAATTCAAAGACATGATGTGATATCTATAGGTACCAACCCGCACTGGGCCCGCGTGGTAGATTATGGCCCGCTCCCTCTCACAGAGAGGAGGCCTGTGTCCCAGTAGCGGGAACATTGAAGGCTGATTATGTACTATGTAGATATTGTTAAAGTGCTCGAATTCAATCTGTAATTCGAAGAAAATATTGGCAAGCTAGGAAATTCATAGACATTGCAAATCGAAGAAAATGGAATTAATCAAAACGCAGCATGTTACCAAATAAAGTGCTAAACACTGGTTGTTATAAAATACACATGAAAAACAATAGAGATCAATAATATTGAAAAAAAATATGGAAAATACCCAATTCATTTACCATGTGGCTGACCAAACAGAAAGAAGGACCAAATACATCTCAGTGTTATCGTAGAAGATACCCAAGAGATAATATCAGAGAAAAGGGACAGACACATACATGTGTATAACAAAAAAGAAAATTCCGGCATTCCTAATCCGCTTAGCAAGAGGGATAATTTATGACTTTACCATTCCGAACCGTTCACAATAATAAATAATATTGGAGAAGCATTAGCCGATCACAATATAACGGTATAACATAAAGCTGAAGTAAAAATAAGAAACAAGAAAGAGAGAGAAAGAAACAATCAGTTGGATGAAAACGATAAAATATTGACTAAAACAAAAAAAAAGAAAGAAATATTGTTTATTCTTCACAAACAAAACGCATAAACAACCAACACAGAACCGAAAGGCTACACACTTCCGTAGTCAAAAAAACTTTAATGTTGACACAGCAAACGTAATCCAACCTCGAACCACATTCATAAAAAGTCAAATATGTGTCCGAGAGACCGAAGTAGCTAACACGAATAGCAACCTAATCGTATCACGATAAATACGTATAAACGAATAAACTTGGCACAAACAAGCGTCGGAATTCGTAAAGAAAGTTTCAAACATCCGACGGAGCAAACGTAGATTCGAAGCGAGTTTTCGGTCGACAGTTATCCGCGGCAATGAGTTAAGAACTTACCTGTGGTGTCAGAGTTGCAAAGTTTATACACTGATGATCACATCTTGGCTTACAAGTCTATTAGCATAGCAATACTTTGGACTCAAAGGACACTGTGTTTGTATTTATTGGCTTCGTAATTTATGTTTGGTACAGTCGGAAATCGTTTAACCATAAATGTGTGTTTGCAAAATGATTTCAATTTTGTCAAAAATTAAAATCAAAATGTTTTATTTCACATAAACCTACATGGGCACTTATGAAACGCCAGAAGCTAATTACACGATTGCAATTGGTCGTTCGCTGTGGAGAAGAGCCGTCAAACATCTCCACAGTTACTCTTTTTTATATAGTTATAATTGGCTTTCACAGTGTTGATTTGAAAACATTTAAAAGCCAAGTTGAGGACAGTGTAGGTCTGTCAACAGGTATCCGGTACTTAATAAAATAGAAAATAGTCTACAAATCTACAGGGCCTTTGTGCCTTTTGTGCCATTGTGTCGCAGGAAGTCGAGTGATTAAAAGCTGAATGGTTGGTTGGTAATTGGGCATGTTATCACTGATTACATGTAGAAATAAGAGTTTAGACCTTATGACAAAGAACTTAAAAGTACATACTAATTCCATGCTTTATCCTCATAAAGCTTGGAATTAGTATGTAGGTAGGTACTTTGGTCGTCACCAATGAGAGACGCATATGATAAAACCATTAATGTATCGATAGCCTTAACTTAGAAAAAGACATACAGCAAAATATTTGCGTTCATTGTGTAAAGTCAACCATGAAAACTCTTTTAAAAAGTTTCATTAGATTTATTTTACTGACTAAAAACGAGACACTCTCATAACTCTTTAAAACTTAAGGACATGATCTCACTGACTCACTCAATCCAGCAAATTGACACTTGAGAACAAATCCATTTGACTATTCCTAAACTACTTACCAACGTTTGGAAATAATGAAATTGTCTTCAGTTAAAGATTGATTGCTTTTCTGTCATCTATTCTTTTATAGAAATGAAGTGAAAAATCGTCAATCGAAGTGAAATTTTACTTTACAGACTTTAATTAAACCGTCTTCACAAGTCAAAGACCTTTAACGAGACACTCGGGATGTCTAAGTTGTAAGAAACTTAGTAATAGACACTGTACTTCGTGTCTACGTAATTAATTTACAGGGGTGACATTGTTGTTTTCTAACACAAAATAAGTTAGGTATAAAACTTGCTTGTATTTAATCCCTGTGCGGAAAATAGATGAGAAAAACAAAGTTGGGGGTTTAAAACAAACAACACTAGAAGGTGTAAGAATACAGGGGTGTAATTGTGAAGCTGTTGTTTTACAATACACAGTATTTAAACGGGAAAATAAATAGGTATATTTCCACTGAATTGGAGCTTTTGGTGTAAGTATTATTAACAGACAAAATAGAATGTAAAATTGTAATTGTTGTTGTACACAAATAAAATTATAATTCGCCTAACATTCTTGGATCTTTGAAAGTCGTTACTGCTCGTCAGCAGAAACGCAGTCGCTCCATGTAAATCATAAGTGCTCGCAGATATTCTGACGCATCCGGTTAGACTGGAAGCCGACCCCAAGATAGTTGAGAAAAGGCTAGACAAATGATGATACAAATAAAATTATAAGCCTTGTTAAAAAATAAGATTATTCCAAAAGCATTCTTGCCATTGGTGGAGCAGAGCACTAACAGAATGGTTGCCAAGAAACGCTAGGAGCGTTTGGCAGGTCAATAGCCAGGTGGGTGGACAGAAGATTGCTGGGAAGACCTGGATGAGACTGGCACAGACCAGAGAAGCATGGCACAAAAGAGAAGCAGCTAAACACGGCAGTGGGTGGAACAAGGCTGCAAATGATGATGATGTTGAATATTGACATTGTTTCGATATTTCATTTCAAATCAGCTGACAGGATTATTCTGTAGTCGAATATGTTTCCTGAATGCCATAATCATCTGCCTAGCCTATTCCCAACTATGTTGGGGTTGGCTTCCAGTCTAACCGGTTTCAGCTGAATACCAGTATTTTACATGGACCGACTGCCTATCTGACCTCCACAACCCAGTTACTGGGTAATACGATACCCCTTGGTAAGACTAGTTGTCAGACTCTCGGGCTTCTGACTACCCGTAACGACTGTCAAAGATCTACGAATGACAGCCGGGACCTACGGCTTAACGTGCTTTCCGAGCCACGGAGAGGTCTCGGTATGTAAAGATGGTCACACATCCACAGACCAACCGCGGCAAGCGTAGCTTAACCTGACCGATCGACCTGTGCGGCTGTTATTATTTAGCCACGGGCCCCTCATGTTTTCTGAATGCCCATTGCTTATGTAAATTAATTTAATAGACACTTAACTAGATCGAAATCCGTGGACGTAGGCGAGCAAACATTAAGCCTACACTGATTTAGTACTTGAAAGACTTCATGATCAAGTTACTCCTACGTAATGCCCTTTGGAGCCTTTTACTGTATTAAAATGATGTTTACGCACGATCGCATTTTAAACTAAGTACTAGAAACTTAAGACATTAAATCAAATTATTGCGATTTTAAAGTACCTAATTGTGTCTCACATTCGTAAAACTTGATATCAAGTACCTACAAATGGGGTGAAACGGGGGTGGTAGGGACGCAGGGGTGAAACGGGACGAAACTTTAAAATGGATTTTAACGTTGAAATAACATAGTTTGTTGCCAACAAGGGCAATTATCGTTAATTATAATACAGTAAACACTTTACAGTGCTTTTTGGCAACAAACTATATTATTTCAATGTTAAAATTCCTATTATGTAAAGTTTCGTCCCGATTCACCGTTTCGTCCCGATTCACCACTGCATCCCTTCCCGGTTTGACGGTATCAAAAAATTTGATTATTATAATCTTTCCGATGGCCGTTTTGCGTGGATGTGACGCATATTTGTCCTGTTTATTATGTTCTTTTTATGCGTCATATTGGCCGCAAATAAACGTATTTTCATTCTTTCTTTCTTTTTCTTTAAAAGTTAGTTGGGGTACGATATCTTTCAGTTTCAGCTTGAAGATTTTTATATCACATTTTATTTTTAATACTTACAAAATTTAAAAATTCACTTTTGCTGTTCAGTAAACAAGTTAAAAAGTTAATTTGAAACATTAAAAGGAACAATTTTATAGAATAAACAAACTGTATTCGCTCTCAGACAAGCAGTTAACTCAGGTGCTCTTGAATGAAAACGCTGCAACGAACACCTAGGGAAGAGCGTGCCTTTGCAACTATTGGATAAAAATGCGTCCAACAAATATGGAAAAATCTAACATCGTTCAAACTCAAACTCAAATCATTTATTTCAATTAAACCATTTCAGGCACTTTTGAATTGTCAACATTTTAAATAGTCGGTCAGCCTTTTAATTAGGACGCTAGATGGCGCTACGTGTCTTTCGAATCATGATTGAAATACGACCCGATCTTTCTGAGCAGTACCGGTATTCAAATACTACTAGGCTTGCATGAATTTGCGATAGTATTTCAATCATTACTTATTATACTTTTAATAGGATTTGGATGAAATTTGGCACACAGATAGTTTATGGACTGGATTAACACATTAGATACTCTTTACCCCGGTAATACGTTTCCTTGGGAAAATTTCCGACCTCCACGTGGGCGAAGCCGCAGGAAAAAGCTAATAAGTAAACGAAAATGTTATGTATAGAAACGGAATAAATTCCGACGAAAATAAATAGGTTCATTCACATCTTGATAATAACAGTCGTTTCATTTTCCTTCGGGTTTGGCAATTTTACTTGGCACTTATTCGTTTGCTTTCATTAAAATATATTTTTACAGCAGTGTTTAATGGACCCGTAGGGATACAGTTTATTACTGTATGTTGTTATTAGTATTCGACCTTTAGACTAATAGACAAAAATAACATTTATGCTCTGTGAGTTTTCCTTTTAGATTCTACCTATTCGTCTATATTTTATTTTCTACTATCGCAGGTTATGGGAGATTTACACTAAGTCGATTTTCGCTGTGCTACTGGTCGCTTACCAAATTGCCTCACAAGCCGAAACGCCACCCCATTTACATAGGTCGATAAAAATCGCAGGTAACTAGTACATTTTGCATCAAAGTGCCATAAACCTTCATGCGGCGAGCCTGAACATTTTCAAGGTCGATGTCGATTTTAGTCACCGGCCGCATGCGAAAGTCTAATATGACAGAACTGCTTTCCTAGCAAACCAAAGCTTTACTTGACTAAGATTCGAAGGGAATTTTACAAAATCGCAACACGTGGATTCGTGTTAATTAAACTCCCTACATAAAATATTTATATAGAGTGCCACGCCATATTAAAACCATTGAGGAGGCTAACAAATTATCAGGGAAGGTTAAGGTTAGGTTATTATTAATGTTTTTTTGTAGGCTATCCATCAATTAGAGATGTCACAGGAGTAGCTATTTATTACGTGCCCGCCATGTTTTTCTACGAAGGTTTTTTTAATAAAAAATAATCATTTCAGCGAATTGGCAAGACTTTAAAAAAAAATCGAAGGAATTTCGAAATTCTAATAACAAATCTTTTCAGCATCTTTTCCACGAATTCGTACATGAAAAATATATTTAAAAAAAATTACAGACTTAATTTTATGTTGTTATATTGCAACAAATAATATATGATTTTTAAGCGTTGTTAATTAAGAAGACAGTGCTTCAGAAACCATTTAATAAAGATGTCGTAATTAATATTTAAAAATCTTTAAAAGACTTTTATAGCAAGTCTTATGAAGCTGGAAAGCTCTAATGCTTGTAAAATATAGAGGAAGGCATTATAAACTTATAACTTAGTTACAATTATAACTCCTATACCGGTTCTCAAATAAAACCTCGTTTTAGTTACTGACCCGAATCAGATTTGATATCCTGCCAAGTTTAGAGTCTTCGCATTTTTGGAGTGTACGCGAATGTATGAATGGGAAGTAATCAAATGATGAGATCGCCATTCGTTGTTCCTATTATTATATTCGTTTTTAAAGTAACTTTTGCAACATTGCTTTTGTATTAAACTACGGTGGAGTTTACTTTAAGTTTTGCAAGATATCATCTTAATGTAGAAATTAAATAAGTTTGCTTGAACAACTTTAATTTGCGTGTAAGTTTTTAAGTTACTCTGTGTTAATTGTTTTATGTACTAAAAATACAAATAATAATAATGACTGTTGACATAACCGTTCCGCATGATGAGAACCTCGTGAAAGCCGAGAAAGATAAACAAATCAAGTATCTTGACTTAGCTCGCGAGGTTGTCGACATGTGGGATGTGGACTCGGCAATCATTGTGCCGATAGTCGTGACAGCCAAGGGATTAATAGTCAAGAGTCTCGGACCAACACCTGAGGAGGCTCTCATTGGGCAGCTGGATTGGTTTGGTTGGCTTCTGGTTGGCTTGATTCAGAAAGCGGTACTTCTGGACACGGCTCGCTTTGTCAGGAGGTCCCTCTTTCTGGAAGTCCTGGCCGTTGGTAGCTCGGACCCTGTTTCCGATACTGGTGGGCTACTATTTTTTTTTTAATTTTTTTTTTATGTCCAATATTTAAAAATGTTATTTATATGTTGTTGTTTTTATATTTAAATGTTATTTAATGTTATATATATAAATCATCATTATCTCAGGAGCCCTTGTCCCATGTTACCTGGGGTCAGCGCAACACGTTTTCTTTTTTCATTGTTCCCTGTCAACCTATCACGCTATCATTCACTCCCTTTTTTTTCATATACCTATACATGCACGCACATCAACAAATCATTAGAAATCATCATCTGCCTAGCCTTTCCCCAACTAAGTTAGGGTCGGCTTCCAGTCTAACCGGATGCAGCTGAATACCAGTATTTTACATTGGAGTCACTGCCTATTCTGACCTCTAAATCTCAGTTTTTTTTTAATAACGTTGCCCCACACTAGGATTTTCTTCTGTATCGTGAGTGCGTTTACAAACATTTAAACTCACATACACAAACAGCCAGAACCGGAAGAACTACTTGTAGGTCATACAAATATTTTTTCCGTGCGGGAATCGAACCCGCGACACGCAGCGCAAAAGACAATCGCCAACCGTGTCGCGTGCGCGTGTTTCTCTCTCTCTCTCTCTCATAGAAAGAAAGCCAGTGATACTTCGTTCCATCCGGGTGTCCCATGACACCTCTCAAGTTTTTTTTATTGTTCACGTCGCGTTGATCGTACAGAATGACAGCAACACAAGTATGACATTTTATTTTTCTTGTACTGTATATTTATTGGGCCTTAAATCCCTTGCACTCAATCTGTTTGGGTTGCCAGTTCATGCACCATTGGGTTAAACCGCTACCCTTATGTAGCCAATAAAACACGTTCAGAATTTTATATTCGAGCCCTCGTGTGTATTTTCACCATAAAGTTTTCCTTCGTCGGTCGTTTGCTTTTTCGTTTGATTTTTCATTGTTTGCTTGTCGTTTGCAGTGGGGGAAAATATCGTCAATATTTGATAAAGATTTTTGTCCATATTGAGGACTTATGGTTACACTTCGAGTGAAATCCCTTTATTATTGTTTCCTTAGCATCATCATCTGCCTAGCCTTTTCCCAACTATGTTGGGGTCGGCTTCCAGTCTAACTGGATGCAGCTGAATACCAGTATTTTACATGGAGCGACTGCCTATCTGACCTCCACAACCCAGTTACTGGGTAATACGATACCCCTTGGTAAGACTGGTTGTCAGACTTTCGGGCTTCTGACTACCCATAACGACTGTCAAAGATCCACGAATGACAGCCGGGACCAACGGCTTAACGTGCTTTCCGAGGCACGGAGGGGTCTCGGTATGTAAAGATGGTCACCCATCCACAGACCAACCGCGGCAAGCGTAGCTTAACCTGACTGATCGACCTGTGCGGCTGTTATTATTTAGCCACGGGCCTCCCATTGTTTCCTTAGCATAATCAGCCTTTAATGTTCCCACTGCTGGGACACAGGCCTCGTCTCTGTGAGAGGGAGTGAGCCCACTGCGAGTTGGTGGATGTCACATGGTTTCGAGTTTTTGGTTCTAGAACATGCCGGTTTCTTCACACTGTTTTTCTTCACCGTTTTGAGAGTAGTGGTGATGAAATGAATGACACAAAGTAAAGCGTCTGCCTGATTTTTCATCATTCGTCGTCGAGGCCGATACCACTTGGCCACTACTGCTCAATATGATAGTATTGTTATCTTATCAGTATAGAATGATGTGAAGAACAGCAGCATCGGGTTTCTCACCGTGAGTGTTGTTAAAGGCCATAAAGGGCCGACATACACGGACTGCTTGAAGCAGTCAGGCTGGACTGCTTTAAGCTGCGACTGCATAGTGAACTACAGTCTTCTACGTACACACATACATGAAACCGCTCGAGCAGTTGCAACTGCTTCGGGCGGTCGTGCGGTCAAGCAGTCGCCAGGCATACACTGAGTGCTCGAGCTGTCGACTGCTCTCGCGCATTTGAATGACGAGCAGTTGTTATCAACTGCTCGTCATTCAAATGTGTGAGTTGGTATCAACTGCTCCAGCAGTTCTCTATACCTTATAACGATATGCTGCGATCGCCAACCCGCCTGCCAACCGTGGCGACTATGGGGGAGACCTATGTATGTCCAGCAGACGACGTCTTTCGGCTGAAATGATGATGATGATAATAATAATATGTCTGTTTTGCAAATTTTGCTTTAACAAATCTAGGATGCTCATAGAAATATTTGAATTATAAGTGAAACTTTGTGATTTATACTTCATCTTATGAAGTTAGACTTTTGTGAAATGAAGACTAATCTAGCCAGCTAAATCCGTAGTGATGAACCTCATAGTAGTTAATGAAACCACCACACATTTTCCTTCACGATAAAGTTTTAGCCAAACAAGAAAAGCTTCCTTGTTTTCAACTCGGAGATTCCTTTAAAAGAAAACTTTTACTAGAAATTTTAACTTTGTAATTTTGTAAGGGAATTCTTCGCTTCGCACTTTTTTGTGTGCCTACAACCGTTTTGCTGATATAATGGGCATTGTTTTGACACCTACGTCCTTACCAATATAGTAACTAAGCAAAAACTACGCTTACGTTTTTTTTAACTATGGAGTTTTTGGCCATTCTTCTCCGTCAAGTAATAAAAAATATATTATAACATCTTGGATTTACTTTATATTCTTTCGAACATAAGTATATGAGAAGATTATTCTGTTTATATTTAGTTGGAATATTATGCTTTAGTCTAGTAAATGTTTTGTTTTTATGTAGAATTTTGGATACAAAAAATAACTTAATTTTAAAAAGAAACCATATTGCTTTTAAGAAAGAAATAAAAAAAAAAGAAACTTTTAAGTTAAAAAATAACAACTTAAACAATTTAACTGCACCTCAATAGCGTAACTAAGTACCTACACACTTCCAATCACAATCCGAGGGTTTTGAAAGAAATTCTTAATCTATCGCTTCATAGGTTTGAAAAATTCGTCTGCTCAGCTACGAAAATAAAGCAGCAATGAACCTACAAAATTAAAGGCGTTGATGTTTTTAGATACTCGTATTACTCCGATGCTCTCATCGGCGGGATCGGCGCTGTATTTCCTCTTCTGCCATACATTTCTATACATAAGCCATTTTCTTAGTAGATCATAACATCCATACCGTAACTTCGATGCAAAGGCAAATCTTCCAAACATCTTTTTTCTTAACCAGTTTCTATTACTTTTATTGAATTAAATACAAAAACACTTCCCATAATTATGTTTTCTTTCAATAATAAACCACATAATCCAATCATCTATAAAATATGTAGTTGTGAACAGCTAATTTCGGTACTTGTCCCTTCTTCTAGAACCGTTCAATCATATCCCCTATTGTAAAGAAAGTGCCATTCATACAAAATCATAATTCATACTACAATACCAGAAAATTCTTAAGAAAATATTCGAACAAAGCTGATTCGTTTTTATTGTGACTTAAATTACCTTTTTTTTTTACTTCTTTTACTCTGAGGTGTTGTTTTTAGTAGTATTAGAGACTAACAAAACATGATATATATATATTGGTTTCTAACAATACACACGTTATTTTATGAGATAGGTACCTACCTACTTCGTCCGCGTTAAATTTCATGTTTTAACATACAAAATATCTTACGACACTCGGCAATACTGTAGCTTCCAATTAGTAAGAGAATTTTCGGAATCGTACCAGAAGTTCCGAAGTTCACCCCCTACATAAAAACTAAGTGTAAAATATATTCGATTTGTTATATTGATCTCGCGTACCCCAACGGAAGTGTGGGTCAGACGCAGACGCGGGGCTGCCACGGAGTCTATTTAGCACAGACCAGTACCATTCGTTTCAGAAACCCTCATAATCAAATTTCAAACACCTTTTTCTCGAAAGTTGCACTATTTGAGCGGAGGTGCGATATTGCTATGAAAAAATGTTAGGCGTCAAAATTTGTTTTCTTGATTTTCTCGTTAATTACTCGCCGCATTATATTTTCAGATTCTTGACGGCACGGTTAGCGCAGTGGTTAAGCGATTGACTGCTGCGCTGCGTGTCGCGGGTTCGATTCCCGCACGGAACAAATATTTGTATGACCTACATGTATTTGTTCCGAGTCTGGGTGTTTTTCTATCTATAATATGTATGTATTTACAAAAAAAAAATGTATATAAGTAGTTTATCAGCCATCTTGTTACCATAACACAAGCATTAGGTTGCTTAGCTTGGGACTAGATGGAGGCTGTGTGAAATGTCCAGGGATATTTATTAAAAAAAAAAAAAAAAAAAAGAAGATTATGTTTTTGTAAGGTACTTTGTAGGTACATTCCTCTGGTAAATATTATGTAACCATAAAATATCTATTACATTAATTATCAGTATTCATCCGTCAGTCTGACTGTCAGGACTGCGGCTCACCTTATTATAATATACATTGAATTTCATCAAAGGTACTTACATTCAAATAAATTGCTGGTACATTCCTTTCATATAAGAATATCATATTCATTTCTGCAACAATACACCCGTCATTCTGACCCACACCAACGGAGATAAAGATAGATTGTAAGATACAAAATTAATGAGTTTAATATTGTCTCTGTTATAAGCCAACTTCTAAATACATCATACAACATCATAAGAAAATCATGACATTCATCCGGTAATAAGACCGCTAGGAAGCATAGTACATGGATCTTCAAAAGAATTTACAACAGACTTCAAAATGAAAACAAAAAGCAATTTCCTACTCATTTCCACGTAATCCTTTTAAACTAACTTAAGCAACGTCAAACAAGATAAACAAAGGTTAGGTAAGTTACAGTCGTTTTCCACAAAAGGGAGATGTGATATCTACCCTTAATTAGGTATGTTTTCAAACGTATAAAATAATATTACTATGTAAAGTAGCTCGCACACTCGCAACAAGGCCTACGCTGTCCTCCCATACCTACTGTAATTTGAAAACATTGTAAAAGCCAATTATTTTTAAAAGAGGAACCGTGGAGTTTCTTGCCGGCTCTTCTCCATAGGAAACGACCAACTGGAACGGTGCACCTAGCTTCTGACGTTTCATAAGTGCCCATGTTGGTTTATGTGAAATAAAATATTTTAATTTTGAACATGACATCAAAACATTGGGTACTGAAGTCAAGCACGTTAAGCCCTTGGCCCCGGCTGTCATTTGTAGACCTTTGACAGTCGTAACTGGTAGTCAGAAGCCCAAGTCTGACAACTAGTCTTACCGAGGAGTATCGTTTTACTCAGTAACTTGGTTGTAGAGGTCAGATAAGCAGTTGCTCCATATAAAATTCTGGTATTCAGCTGCATCCGGTTAGACTGGAAGCCAACCCCAACATAGTTGGAAAAGGGTAGGCAGATTGATGGAATTTAAGGTTGACAAAAATCTACAAAAAAAAACTGTTTCAAAACAAAACAAAAATGATCTGTGTTTTGTTGCCAAAATTTTTGTGTGTTGTGACTGATGTGTATGTCTAAATATACACAGTCACATAATGTTGAAGGATTAGGGATGCTTATGAGAAAACACATTTGTGTCGACGAAGTTTCTCTCTTGAATAATTATGATGAATCATATGTTCATTACCACGTAAGCAGAAAATTTTGAATGAATTTGAACTATATGCTGCTAGGAAAGGACATAAAAAGACCACACATTTAGTTACTTTTTATGTGCTTGTGCTTCTTAAATTTATTAAAATTCATAACGTAAAGAATAATAAATATTTAACTAACAAAAAATCATCATCAACATCATTTCAGCCGAAAGACGTCCACTGCTGGACATATGCCTCCCCCACTCCGACCACCACCACTTCGACCAGTTCTGTGCTTTCGAATCACGCGGGTTCCAGCGGCCTTCACAAGGTCGTCGGCGTAACGTAGCATTGGAAGGCCTCCCGCCTTCCAATGCTACGTTTTCCGGTACGCGGTCGCCACTCCAGATCTCCTGCGGATCTCTTCATTTATGATCAACAAAAAATACTTTACGAAATTTTCTTTCTTTTGGCTTATGACGCTTGCAATGACCTTAAGGGCAGATCTTGATACTCGTATATAAACGTTGTTATTCACACAAAGGTACAGTCACGAGCACCAATATGTCAACACTTGGCAACTTTCAATTTCGATTTTTTCGTGAAATAACGAATCATCATCATCTGCCTAGCCTTTTCACAACTATGCAACGAAAAACGAAATAACGAATGCAACGTTGAAATACAACACATTACATAAACCTATGAGTTCAAAAATGTTATGTACGTAACAAAATAAAATTTCATTAAAAAATAAAGGAGTAAATCGCTTTTGAATAAAGCCGAGTGTATACATACTTTTGCTCGTGACTGTACATAATCATAAAAACCCACTTTTCGACTGACTCCAACCACTGAACGTTCTAGGTCTAACGTTAACAACATACTGAAGTAATAGACGATAACTTTCAACTTGTTGAATTTTTAAAGCTTCGTACCTGTGACTGTTTCACTCACACGATCTCTTTGAATGTTTTACAGAAGTCCTCACTTTGCTACCGCCCTTCTGTATAAATGATTCATGACTAGGGCAAGGACTGTGAGGCTCAATGTTGTTGAAAGGGCTGAAAAAGAGCTGTTTAAATCAAGTACAATGTTCGGCGGAATCCCCAGAATGTTGGGTTTAGTTTTTATTACATGATTTTGCTTTTTTGCGGTATCTGAGTTGTTAAATGGAGTAAAATTGTGCACTTGATGAAGTGTGCATAGCATATAGGTACAGCATAATTAGCCCATAACATTTCCACTGTTGGGACACAGGCCTCCTCTCTGAGAGGAAGTGGGCCGTAATCCACCGCGCGGGCCCAGTTCGAGTTGGTAGATATCACATGACTTCCGACTTTTTGGTTATAGGACATGCCGGTTTCCTAAGGATGTTTTCGTGTTGTGTGTGTGCGAAGTGTGCACACTATACATTAAAAAAAAAACACTTAAGCAGTAATGGAGACTGCCGATAGAAGTGAAAACAATTTTTTTTTTTCAAATTAATTGTGGCATCAAAAATTTTAATTTCATTATTTATATATAGGTAATAATAACGTTCAGTAGTTTATCGGTATCCGGTTGATTTGCCGTGGTCGTTGAATGGAGGATCGATCGCACCCGGGGATTCTTAGCACCCCTGACTCCAGGGTAAGGCTGCCCACCGTCATTAGCAGCAACACCACTGGAGCCGCCAGGCATTTGTGGCCTTTTGTTCTTCTTCTTCGTCATGTTTGTGGAGGGGATTAGACATTTAACCCATCACGCTTGTCTAATGCGGGTTGACGGTAATTGCGTAACACACAATCAATCGGAATCAGAATCATTTTGAAGCAAATTGCTAATCCATTGCTTCATAAGTTCGAAAAATTTGTCTGCTCAACACGTAAATAACGCAATGAATGTTGTTGAATGGTCAAAATGAAACCGATTCCGATTGATCATGTGTTACGCAATTAGGGTGCTGGTCACTCGGTTCGTGGGTGCCGCGGACAACAGTAATATTTATCTTCACCGCCCTAAAATTGACGTCCTGTTCTTACGCCAATGGTCCAACCCAGGCCTTTCGCAAATTCGCATGCTTTAAGTTGGTTTTTGTTTACTAGTAGATGTAAAGAGTAAACGTTTCTCTTAGTCGACTGACTTTTCGACCTGCACGGGATGATAAGCAGCTGAAACATTCTACGTTTTTCTACTGCTCCCAGATCAGCATGGAAGCTAAAAGATGGAAAGAGTGAAGGGAGGCCATTGCCCAGGAGTGGGACGTCTTAGGCTAACATAAAAAAAAAAAATGTAAATTAAAATGATTATTTATAAATTAAAATATATGTGTTCGCTGCTAGCTCAGCGCAACACATCATACTCAGCGTACAGTCACGAGCAAAAGTATGTATACACTCGGCTTTATTCAAAAGCGATTTACTCCTTTATTTTTTAATGAAATTTTATGTTCTTACGAACATAGTATTTTGGAACCCATAGGTTTATGTAATGTGTCGTATTTCAACGTTGCATTCGTTATTTCACGAAATAATCGCAATTGAAAGTTGCCAAGTGTTGACATATTGGTGTTCGTGACTGTACAGATATACTGTTAACATTACCATGTCGATGACGTGAACCCACAAGATTTTCTCCAACCAAAAATCACTCAATGCGCCTAAAGAAAATTCCACTGAGAAAATTTTGTAGGTTCATTTTTAAATTCATAATTACGGTAAATGCCTGTCCTCATTTGCAAATGGAACTACTTCTCATCCTTGAGAGAAAAATATAAGGTGTTTTTATAATTTTTGTTATTCTAGTTTTTCTCTATTATGCAGATTGCTCGCGTATAGTCGCAAAATGGAGCATTAAAGTAAAACTCCACAACAATAACAGGCACGTACGTAGTTGTATTCACCTTTTGTTATATTTTCTTCCACACTTTAGTTCTGCAACTAGAACGCCAAGTAATCTTGAAACAACTTATGCACATACTGTTTTCTCCACATACCGGGTTTTATTACCTGCAAAGAAGAAAAAGTTGAATTTAGTTAAATGTAAGACAGTTTAAGGTGAGGGAAAACGTCGTGAGGAAACCGGCTGTCAGAACCAACAATTCGAAGACATGTGACATCTACCAATCGGTTTATTTGGGAAGTCGGTGAAGGGCAGAAGTTTTATAGAATAGAATAGAACAGAATAATTTATTTTGCCAGAAACATGGTTACAGGGTGTTACGTTACATTATACATTGTAGAAGTTCAGCATGTCTCACCGTATAATCGGTATGCAGAATTGATTCATTTACAATTGATACAATTTAAAATGTCATTATTATTATTCACATGTCAATAATGAATTTAGCAATATTTTAAAAACAATAAGTCATTTCTTAAATACAAAATTTGATCTATAACCTCCAAAAAAAAAAGATAAAAAATAAAAGTATTATTATTTACATGTCATGAATTCGTTAATATCATAAAAACATTTTTCAATAAGCCATTTCTTTAATACTAGCTTCTGCCCGCGGCTTCGCCCGCGTGGATGTCGGAAATTATCCCACGGGAACGTGCTAACAGGATAAAATGTATGTGCTTCCCCAGAATGCCATCTATCTCGCGGGCCCTTTGTGGCTAATAATAATAGAAAACCAATTGTGTCTCATTAGTGGTGATTAAGAGGGTACCTATATGATATCTTTACCTAAGTACCTACCTAATTAAAAAAAAAAAAACTCAATAACAGAAAATTAAATACCTACCTAAATAAACCTATTTCTGATGATAACTAATCTAAACTCAATAAATAAGCAAAATCCCTAAAAACTAATATCTATACGAATGACTAATCCTACCTAACAGTATTATAAAATAACCTACGGTCACTACGTACACTATCAAATATGCTACCTATACTTTAAAATTAAAATCTATACCTACGACTTATATGAAAATAAACCTAAATAACTCTAAAAACTAAAAGGAATAAAAATGAACTCCACTGCGGGTGACGTAACCTACGACAAACTTATTATTTGCGGTTGACACAGTAATGGGTCTAGGGATCGAACCGCAAAATTAAGTTTGTTTTTTATTGTATATACTTTTCCGGGATAAAAAGTACCCAGTGTGGTGCCCAGGATATTAAAGAATAATTATACCAAGTTTCATCGTAATCGAACCGGTAGTTTTTGCGTGATGCCTGAACAAACAGACAGACAGACAGACAGACAGACCGACAGACAGACAAAAATTTTTTTAATCACATTTTTGGGTTTGGTGTCGGTCTAGTAACACCCCCCGTCATTTATTTTGTTTGATATTTTCAATGTACAGAATTTTCACTTCTACAGATTTATTATAAGTATAGATATGTCTCAAACGCATAAGGGGCAATTCACGAATAGATTTTGGTATTTTATAAAAAATTTGGATTGTTGTGTATCGACAGTTTTTTTTATATAATATATCAAAATGCCTTCGCCAATTTTTCAAGTAGAGTAAAGTAACTTGACATTTGTCGTTCGAACTATATATTACGTAATTGGGTAACACATTTACAGTAGATTTTCCTTTTGACAGTTCAACAACATTAATTGCGTCATTTATGTTGTTGAACAGATAATTTTTTTTTAACATTTTACTTAAAGCAAAGCAGAACAAAGAGGTTGCAAGACGCACCGAAAATACCTGGGCCCGTATTCCCGTAATTTAAAACGTTCAAAATCTAGTCGCAGTCTCATCTCAGCGACAAACAAATGTCAAAAACTTGTCAAAATGTAGGGAAATTTGACGTAGTTTTTGACAGATTGAGACTAAGATTAGACTGTGAACGTTCTTAAAATTACGAGAATTACCCCTCTGGAAGAGGGGCAAGTTACGTAATTAGGATGCCGCACTGGGCCCGCGTGGTAGATTACGGCCCAGTCCTTCTCATAGAGTGGCGGTATTTGTCGCAGCAGTGGGAACATTATCTATAGGCTAATTATGCTACGACAGTTTAAGTACTTACATAAATCTTAGTAAATACTCTTATTGGTGCTTTTATAGCCTGCAAAAAGGTCTCAGAAACGTGCGTAGTCGTCTCTTGAACTAATTAATTCCCTGTCACAAGTAGGCTTGAGCTAAAATCCCTACAATTGCGATCCACACATAATCCTGTTCAAGTGTATACGACAATCTATCATCCAATTAGCACTGCCGAGCTAATCCAAATAATGAACTACATGTTATTTTAGCCAATCAACGCGCGTCAACCGTATGCACGTATTGATTCGTAAACCAATCAATCCAGCTCAAAATGTCGCACAGTCATACACGTGGTATGAATTTGGATTAACTAGTTGTATTATTAAACAATGCTGATAATACGCTAAAATTATTCATATTAGTTGTAATGCCATCAATTTGGGTTGTTGGATCCGGTTGTGGCTTTAATGTGTTTATTTGTATTTAGACTGTTTGATTCGTTAATTGCTGTATCTGATACATGATAACAATAGATAAGCTCATCTAATCCTAGATTTGCAAATAAATCACAATACATAATAATTAGCCTATAATGTTCCCACTGCTGGGACACAGGCCTCCTCTCTTCGAGAGGGAATAGGCTATTATAATCTACCACGCCGGATAAATGCGAGTTGGTAAAAAAAAAAAAAAAAGTCTTCAAAATTTTTGGTTCTAGGACATGCCGGTTTCCTCACGATGTTTTCCTTCACCGTTTTGAGAGCAGTGGTGATGAAACTATTTACACAAAGTAAAGCGCCTGACTAGGTTCGAACCCACGACCTACAACTCGTAAGTCGGGGTCATTGCCACTGGACCACTAGCCCACAACTGTTCTCAAATCATAATACGTTATGACAATACCGACATAATCCAGGGATAAAGTGGGATGTTCGTAGATATATTTATTTGGGGCAAAATTTCCTTTTTTTATTTTTTTATTGACAATGGGCTCACTCTTGACCTCAATCCAGCCCAGAGGCAGGGATGAGATCTACGGTGGAACGAGCTTGCCCAGAAGAAGCCTATTCACTCTCGCCCTGAAGAGATTCTTTTACCCAAAGGGTGCTAACAGGAGGGTCCGCTATCCGTCCGACTGTACGTCTGTCACAGGGCTGTTTCTACATAAACTTTAAAGTGGCTCACCGCTTGAAATTTTTATAGATCGTATACTACTGAGGCCACTATAAGAGCATACTCGTGTAGGATGAGTATTTTAATGTAAGTCTATGATGAATGGAACGTAACGCATGAGAGAGAGAAGGAACGAGTGAGAGGGAGAGAGTGCGGAATGGCGGATCGGCACTTGAAGGGATCGGTTGTCATTTTTGTATGGAGAGTAAAGACGAAGATTTAATAAATATAATTAAGAAGATATATATATAAACTGTTTTCTATCATTTTACTTGCCCCACAATCCCCATTCCACACTCGTATAATAAAAATAATTTGTGTTAAATATTGAACGGTTGTAAACAAAGGGTTCTGTCGTTTGAAAGTTCAACTCGCACTTGACAGCTTTTTACAAAACTTATAGTAAATAGGTCAACAATAAAGACGTCTTCTTCTTAAATCTCGTCTCTCAATTTATCTCTTTCTATTGGTAAAATAAACCCAAAATACACAAGATCCGAAGCTGGATTATTCCAGTGTTCACAATCAAAAGGCAGTTGATCTGTCTTCAGAAATGGTCTCGGAAATCTATGCTCACGATCCTGGTTTAGATTCCATTGTTATGAAATCTCTCCTCTGTGCTGGGCTTAGGATCAAAAGCCAGTTATTCAGAGTGCGAGCTTAAAGTTGAATCAACAATCACATCTTATTCTTTGGAGTGAGAATTCAAAGTGAATGTATTAGTGTACAAAAGGTACGTTGAGCAACTAAAGTCGATTAACACCGCACTTTTACGGTTCATCTTTTCTTTTTTTTTAAACCTTACCCCACATTAGGAATTTCTCCTGTATCGTGGATACGTTTACAAACATTTAAACACACATACACAAACAGCCAGACCCGGAACAACTATTTGTAGGCCATACCAATGTTTTTTCCGTGCGGGAATCGAACCCGCGACACGCAGCGCAGCAGTCAATCGCTTAACCACTGCGCCAACCGTCAAAATTGTCGTTCGTATCTAAATTGTTATAAAATTATTCAATTAACTGCTTTTTAGGCAGTCAATATAAAAAAAAACTACTACTATCTAGTTCACCCTAATTCCGTTACGCACTATAAATCATAATCTGAATAACTTTAAAGAATATTGCTAATCCATGGCTCCATATGCTCGAAAAAAGTGTCTGCTTAACACGTTGCGGGACGCACTGCATTAGCAGTAGATTTGTCGGTGTTGAAAATGACAGTACGGGCACCGCCGTACAATTTTAACCTCATCTGAACTGAGGTACGGGTATTACAGCGAAATTTTGTATAGAGGAACAAGGAAACCCGTTTTTACTGTCATACCACATCAATCCGGCTATGAAAGTACTGTCATCGTATATTATTCTTTAGTATTGCTCTAGGGCGGTACGGATAAAGCAGTGGTCGGAACTTGTATGGACAATTTTACTGTCATATCGCATAATTTGAAAAAGTCAGTACCGTCCCGCAACGTGTTAACAACGTAAAATGCGCAATGAATGTGGTTGAACTGTCAAAATGATTGCCATTCCTTGTGATAATGTGTTACGCAATTAACCCGCTGTTCCGGTTTAAATTGAATATTTTCATTTGATAGTCCAATTCTTGAGGAAGGCTTTAGGCTATTTTAACTCCACGCCAGGACCCTGAGGAGCCGAGCTAAAATTAAAAAAGAACAAAAACAACCTTAAGCGAAAGCGAAGCATAAGCGACGCGGTGGGTCGGGGAAACAAGAAACTTCACGCGGACGAAGTCGCGTGCTGAAACTAGTTTCTTTTATAAAATTGCCAGCATTTTAGACACTAAAAATGTAACTCCTAGTTAGCTGGAGGCAAAATCTGCAAGCGGCAAAAGAAACGCAATTTACTTCAATGCTAATTTCGAGCAATTTGCGTCAGCTAACAAGATATTTTTTTGACAGAGCAAAATGAACTTTATTTGTTTGTTTACTTACAAGAAAAATCTATTAAACAACATTTATATTCAGTTTTCTTTCCTTGAGTTATTATTAGTCCATAAAGAATATTGCTTTTTTATAGCCCGAAAATTTGACAAACAGTCTTGCCAAGGTAAGGAGGTCGGATAGGCGGTCGCTATATGTAAAGTGCTGGTATTCAGCTGCATCCGGTCAGACTGGAATCTGAACCCTACATAGTTGCGCAAAGGTTATGCAGATGATAATGACCTAGAGAGTATTTCTTTTTTTTAGCCCAACAACATTAGTTTGGCTAAATATAATAATGCTAGCTGTGCCCCGCGGGTTTCCCGCATAAGTTTCGACCCCGTGGGAATATCGGGATAAAAAGTATCTTATCGCTCTTAGCGATAACACCGCCCATTGTGTCACCCTTTGTAAAATGTATATATATATGTACCTACTTATATTCTGTAATTTATAAGGTGCACATAATAAAGAGTTTTCTATTCTATTTTATTCCTATATGTTAATCCTGGTTATAAACCATCTGTGTGCCAAATTTCATCCAAATCCTTTCAGTAGTTTTTGCGTGAAAGAGTAACAAACATCCATCCATACAAACTTTCACGTTTATAATATAAGTAGGATGAAGAGGTAAAATAATTTCTAAAACGTAATTCCTGAATAAGAAAGTAATTTCACTGATAGAAAGCTACAGTATTCCTGAATGCCATAGGATATATTTTTGGGTTTACTTGACTTTAACGCGGAGGAAGTCACGGGCTGAAGCTAGTTCTGTTTACTTTGTCCCTTTTCGGGTTCAGAAATCTGATTAATATTCAACAAAAGTCAATCTTGGCTGAAAAGATTTTTAAATACTTTTATATTATGGGAGCGATTATCTTGATTTCGAGGTGCACAATATTAATCACGTTCCCAAACTATAATATTTCCAACTTGTTATTAAATCGTTGGGTAAATTAAAAGGATTTTTTTTTTTGTTTTTAAAGTATTGCGCGAAATCAGGGGGTCTACTCCGAAGTAATATCGGCCGAACGTTCGGCCGTTTCCTGCTACGAAGTTACTATTTGGTTCAGTCGGTTCAGATCCTACACTCCTACACTCTTTCGAATATTGACTATGGTCCCGACCCAACTGAGCCGATCCGAACTTTTTTCGCATTTTTCAATAATATTCGGTTTGGCCATGTGTCGGTCCGATCCGAACATTCGCACTTTGCACTTCGGAGTAGGCCCCCTGTACTGGTAGAATGTCATCACATGCAAGCAGCTGTTTCCCATCATAATGTTGGGATCGGCTTCCAGTCTAACCGGATACAGCTGAATACTAGTATTTTACATGAAGCGACTGCCTATCTGACCTCCACAACCCAGTTAGTTACGTACTCGTAATACGATTACCTGGTAAGAATGGTCGTCAAACTTTCGGGCTTCTGATGACCCGTAACGACTGTCAAAGATCCACAAATTATAGCCGCGTGTACATAAAAGTGCTTGTTTGTTCGTGGTTTATGCACTGCCGTATTGTTAATCCGATTGCGATAAAACTGACAACTTTTTGCTTGTACTTGCATGAAGATTATAGGCATAGTATAATTACAAAAGTGTGAAATTTCACGTTTTATACAAAAACCGCAGTGACAAAGAAGCTCTCAGATTCTTTAACAATTACGTAAAAGTATTTGATATTACATTATAAAACCTAATTAGGTACTCAATTTTCTACCACAATTAATGGTTTCACATTATTTCTTAGTACCTACATTTTAGATATTAGCCCTGAACACATTTAATTGCTTATATTCCTTTAACAGCAAATTCGTAGTATCGTATATAATTATTAATTTCAGAAAATCCGAAACGGAAATTCAAGTTAATTTGGCTAATTGCAAAGTAACGTGCTTCTTCCTGCTTAGATGACAACTTAAAGCGACCCCAATCATTCGCATAAGGACATTGGTAAGCAATTTATTTTTATTACCAAAAACTCCGTTTCTGCGAAGCTTATAATTGTTCCGATTTCATTATTCTTCATTACAGTACGAAGGAGAAAATTCGTCTACAGTAATTATTTTCTATCGAATCTAAGAGGTATTATTGGATGAAAGGAATAAATTAAATTTTGAAGAACTGGACGCCCCCTCGAGTTCATAGCGCTTATTGGAGACACTTTCCCTATGAAGTGTTTCATTATTTTATACGTCTTAGGAAATGAAAAAAATCTAATTCCATTTCTCTTTCGATGATGTTACGCTAATATTTTCAGAGGCTCTTTTGGTAAAAGATTTTAGATGAGCTTTGAATACTGAATGTAGATAGTATTTTTAACCATGCCGGACTCAAAGGACATGATAAAGACCTAATATTTTAGTAAAGAGAGTTGAGCTAAATTATTCAAGTGCCAATAGTGTCAAAGCAGGGGATTTACTGGAGCGATGAGAAAATATTTTCGTAGCTGTGTTTAACTTATGAGTGAAGGATAGTTATTTCTCCTTCAGTGTCAGCCTAAATATACTGTACTATCCTAAATTGGAGTTCCTCGTTAAGCCTACTTAAAGCAGGTTAGACCTAAAATGTTAGCCCAACGGAGACGAGACCTAAATAAACTAGCGAACTTTGTGGACTGTCAAACTGTGAAGGACTATTTATTAAATGTACATACTTAGTTTATTCATTTAATCTCGTACCCTTTTTTTCTGTGGACGTGAGCGAAAGTTTGACCTTTGTCTGTCAAATAATTAAAACTCTTGCTAACAATTTGGAACACACTTCATACAGTTACGGTTTAAGACAAATTATTTCGCTCAAAAAGAATACATTTACAAAAAAAAAAACGAACAAGCTTATTTTCTTTCTAATTATTCACTTCTATGAGAAAAAACATAATTATTAAGATAAACGACGGTTTCGCTGGGTTATAAATAAAATAACAGTAAAAACTTATGAAAAAAACAGTAAAATTTATAGAGTACAGAAAAACTTATAAAAAAACGGTAAAAACTAAGTTACTCAGTAAAAACAGTAACTAAACAGTTTGGATGATTAATTCTATTCTAACCATTTTATCTTTTCGTCGAAAGACTGATTGGACGCACTCAAAAATCATTTATACAATAAATCTAGTACCTAGTATGGTATACGATCTAGTATTTTCTAACTGAACAGACAGCTGTGCTGCTGGGGAGTCCTAGAGCTACCACTTGGAAGTGGTGTGGTGGGCGTTTTTGGGGGTCTGTCTTTTGTCATTTTGACGTTCGAAAAGTGCTGAATCTCAGCCTAATTTGAACAAATGACTTTTGATTTTGAATCATTATCTCCAGATAACCAATTAGATGATGCACATTAGACACTGGTACACAACATTAACGACCATAATGAAATCCAAATTCAATCCTCTCTACTCACAACCAGCACTATACCACCATACCATTATGACGGTGTGTTTATGCGAATTAGACCCATAATATCTACTAAAGCACCATTACTTAGAGTTTAAACTAGCTACATGGTTAACTTAACGGTTCTTTGATAGCCCAGAGCACCGCTATTGTGTTACCCGTTACCCATTACCCTTCAATTGATTTTCTAAAGTTCCGTTGAACGCCACAACCCTACATTATTTTCGCTTGTTCCTTTTCTCCGCACTAATGGTAGCTCTTTGACCGCCTGGCAACAATTTTCCAGCTAGAGTTTAAGCTTTAGTTTGAAATCATTAAAAGCGTGTTGTTTTTAATTCTATTGGGGTTTATTTTAAACATAAAGGAGTTCTTACATTGTTCACTGAAATACCAAAATGCCAGAAGGTGTTCGTTTGAGTTTATTGAGTTTATGAAAAAAGAAACTGGTAAGTCGGATATTATTAAGGGACTTAGAAGAAAATACTAGTTATAATGTGGATATTACGTACTGCAAATCTCTGCGGGAAATAAATCCATAATATTGAGTTTTTAATCTTTTTTTTTTGCTAGCCTGCATTGTATCCCACTGCTGGGCAAAGACCTACCCTTGTTTCTCCCAAACCTCCCTGTCTTGTACGATCTCTGACCATGTTGGCCCAGCAAATGTTACCACATCGTCGAACCACCTTCGATGTGGTCTACCTCGACGGCGATGTCCTCCCTTTTTTTTTTATGGATGGGAAATCATCAAATGACCCTTCCCGCTCTGGGTGGAGCGGAAGGGAGTGTCAGACTCTTACTGACTAAAACCCACCCGTGTTCCTTCCTTAGCCCTTTATGTTCCAGGGCAGCGGTAACCCTCTCGGACGATCCCGCTACTCTGGCAGGCTTCGGCCCTATCGGGCCCCGTCTATCTTGCTGGCATCTCTTTGAGGCGCGCGTGGAGCACATACGCGCCGTCCAGCATGGGCCTGGTCCTGATCGGACGGTGAGCTACCCATTACTCTCCGCCCGCAGGCCCGCGCCTACGGTGACCGGGAGTCGTCACGCGGCTCCCGACGCCCGGAACGTCTCCCGCGGCGGCTGAGGCGTGAGGTTCTCTTTCTCGTCCACCCCGCCACCTCTTTCGCTAGCATGACTGCTTCGCAGAAGGAGGTGACTGCCTTCCACTCCCTCTCGCCCCGGACCATGGCTCAGGCGTCCAGTGAGTGACGATCTTTGCCCATCGCTCCGAGTGCATTCGTGAAACGTGTCCGGCCCACCCCCACTTCAGCCTGGCTGTTTTTTCTCCAACATCCGCTACTTGAGTTATGGAGCGCAGCGTAACTCGATCTGTACGCTTAACACCTATAATCATGCTGTGCTCCATTGCCCGTTGGCAAATCTTAAGTTTTTATATTAATCATAAATTCAATCGTATATTAATTAGATAGAAGACATAACCCGAACAGTGTTTGGTTTGCCACGTCGATGTTGCGTCAGTGCCACTGTTAACGTCTATAAATTTTAATAAGACCCGTATTTGCGAATAAAAGGCTATGAAGTCTTTGAACAATACCCAGAAAATCTCCTGAATATCGTTTCACAAATAGCTTTCAACATTTACACAGTCTATGTCAAACAAGAGTACTGAACGTTAGCACATATCATTCATATATCATTTAAATGAAACTCTATATAGCTGTAAAACTGAAGGGCTCCCGAATCGCAGTACTTTGCGCTTTTCCAGTTGTTTTATATCTTTTGTTTCTCAACGGAAGCTCTTAGCAATTTCTGTAATGTATTGAATGTGCAATTGAACGTTAAAATTGGTACTGTAATGTTAAATACATCAAGAGATATTATTTGAATTGGTCTCTTTATGGCAAGCAACATCGCGGCAGGCCCAGATGGAGATGGCGGGATGAGCTGGACTCCATCAACAAGAACGCTAGGAGCTTTAAACAAAGAGATGTAGATGTATCGCAGTCAAGCACTAGCTTATATCAATTATAAAAAAAAATATGTGAAAAGAGAGTAGGGAGGTCTCTGCCCTGCAGTGGGACATCATCATCATCTGCCTAGCCTTTTCCCAACTATGTTAGGGTCGGCTTCCAGTCTAACCGGATGCAGCTGAATACCAGTATTTTACATGGAGCGACTGCCTATCTGACCTACACAACTCAGTTACTGGGTAATACGATACCCCTTGGTAAGACTGGTTGTCAGACTTTCGGGCTTCTGACTACCCGTAACGACTGTCAAAGATCCACGAATGACAGCCGGGACCAACGGCTTAACGTGCTTTCCGAGGCACGGAGGGGTCTCGGTATGTAAAGATGGTCACCCATCCACAGACCAACCGCGGCAAGCATAGCTTAACCTGTCTGATCGACCTGTGCGGCTGTTATTATTTAGCCACGGGCAGTGGGACATCACAGGCGGATATAATAATAGTTGGAAACTGTTAATAGTAATTTACACAAACCAATATCTAATCAAAGGGAAGCTCATCAAGGGGAGCTCTACTATTTCATACTACTGCAAACTAAAATAGCCCCAAAACGGATTAAACTAAAATGCGCGATGACACTCGAACCGCTCGAGCTGAAACTACACGTCCCATATGTGCCAGTTTATCTGACGTTGCAATTAATATCGATCCCGAAGTTAGGCAATTTGTAGATGGATTTCTATTAAAGGAACAAGTTAGGTAGGTGGCATTTGAGATGCAGCTAGATTAAATGGCAATCTATGGTGGCTGAGACGGACTGGATGCGGAAGGTGGAGATTCGGTTGACGATGTGTAACTTGGAAGCGACCTATGTCTAGCAGTGACTGTGACTATGTAGACTGTGATAAGCTGAGTTGATTAATAAAGTCATCAGTCAACTTTTTTTACTACCTATTACAGATTGTAATGATGATGATGATGAATAACAAGTAACAAGAATAAATTAATAGCAGGTCGAGATATTAGATAATAAAATTACACAATCAGACCCGTCAAGGTCACACGCAAGGAATTTCCATAGAGCTCGAACCAATTGACCTTCCAATCATAAACGCTAAACACTCAATGAACTCAATCATACAAGAACTGATACAGATCTTATTGCAAATAAAGACGTATCATTTTGCCCGCATCTAGTCATTAAGGGAACGTTACCTGATTGAGATAGATGTAGACAGAATATTAATGAAAATGTTCCTTTTGTATTTACGCCTGGCTAATAACAACTCTTGGAAACTTCTAGCAGCCTTCATTATTGCTGCAAAAAACATTGATTAATCGCCGGGAACGAATAGATCTGAAGGTTCATCTCGATTACCAATTACTCAGACCAAAAATGGCAGGAATCAGTCATTGAAATCCCTTTCCACGAAGGCAGCCAATCAATTTCCTCTGGGAGTAAAATATTAATAATAAATTCAAACAACAATAACGCGTAAAGAGTACAAGAGGTACCGTTAAATATTAGTAGGTACGTATCCTTCGATTCATTCCCAAGGCAGAGTTAGTATCCGGGGAGAATACTCCGGATTTTTCTCAGTCCAAAAACTGGCGAAGTTGGAAGTTCGCAACCTATCGAGCTACTTTTCACAGTGTGACGGCAAATGTATGTGTTTGGAAACTTTTTAAAAAGCTCTTTGTGTGAAAATCTATTGGTCGGTGCGTTCTTCTCTTTTGGATTATTCTAACTGCGCTTTTGAGTAAAGGAAGTGTTCGGTTTATCTCGGCTGCTCTTTGACTTTGTGGATTTAAAAGGGATCTGCTTTCAACAAGAGCTATTTTGATCCGTCGATCAAGATAAAGTATCTTTTATAGAAAGAAAAAGAAAGGAAATACGTTTATTTGCGGTAAACATGATGCAGAGAAAGTGTGAAATGTCCAGGGATATTAAAGAACACCAACACAAAAAACATCGTTCGTATCGAAGTTTGATTTCCAGCCTAATTACTCTTTGGTAACCTTAAACTATAGTCATGAAACAAACAAAGCGGAACTAAGGACCCTAAAGCCAGCAGAGAAAACAACTTTTCCAATCTTTGCACACAATAAACTTTAAACTGCATGCTATTACAGTATCGCCTTTACCTTTCGACTTTCAAAGTCCAGACTATGTCGTGTTACTTCTTGAAGTTCTACTTACTGCACGCGAGATACGATGCGAGATACAAAGTCAGAATTCTCCACATTGACTTGGAGAATTCTAAATGTTTACAATAAAGTTCTCCTTTGGGTAGTTCTAGTCTGTTTTCTGTCTTGATTTAGAAGCAAGTTAATAGTTGTTTTACTAAACATTTGTTCGCTTATATGTATGCTCAACTAACTGTACCTGAGACTTCGTTTGCGTACACATGTCGTAAAACAAATTGTATTTCATGGGTGTTAATTTTTTTTGCAGCGGAACAAAAATTTGAAAATTTGACAGTTTCGGGTAGCTTGACCTGCTGGCGTCTGTACCTATATATATCTATAGGTATACGTAGATATCTTTTATCAGTGGAAAAAAATTTAAGTCTGAAAATTGAAGACAGTTCAGTATGGAAAAATTGTCATGACAAATTGAATTGAAAAAAAAATACAGTATGAAATTCGCCCTTCAGGAAGTAAAGAGAGAGACCTAGTTTAAAGGATCCTATACAACGGATCGACTACTCGAAACTCGACTCAGGAAACGATTGACACGATTGACTGCTGCGCTGCGTGTCGCGGGTTCGATTCCCGCACGAAACAAATATTTGTATGGCCTACAAGTAGTTGTTCCGGGTCTGGCTGTTTGTGTATGTGAGTTTGAATGTTTGTAAACGCATTCACGATACAGGAGAAATTTCTAGTGTGGGGCAAAGGTTAAAAAAAATAGTGTTCTTGCTTCGTTAAAGAAATATTTTGTTAGCTGACGCAAATTGCTCGAAATTAGCATTGAAGTAAATTGCGTCTCTTTTGCCGCTTTTGCCTCCAGCTAACTAGGAGTTACATTTTTAGTTTCTAAAATGCTGGCAATTTTATAAAAGAAACTAGTTTCAGCACGCGATTTCGTCCGCGTCAAGTTTCTTGTTTCCCCGATCCACCGCGTCGCTTATACTTCGCTTTCTCTTAGGGTTCTTTTTGGAACGAAGTTCCTTATCGCGCGTTGCAAAAGGGGGCTAGACGGAAAAAATTAAGACCAAAAGTTGGAACAACACTTTTTGCTATAGGTAGTTGTAAGCCGTGCGGCGTGCGCGTGTTTCTTTGTCTGTCTCTCTCTCCCTCTTTGAACTTCGTTCCATCCGGGTGTCCCTTGACACCTCTCAAGTTTTTGTTTTTTTTATTTTTGCTCGGCTCCTCAGGGTCCTAGCGTGATGTTAAAATAGCCTATAGCCTTCCTCAAGAATTGGGCTATCAAATACAATAAGGTTTTTTCAAATGCGACTGGAACTTCCACAGATTAGCGCGTTCAAACCAACTCTTCAGCGCTATTATTAGTACAATACAAGTATGAACAACCATAATATTTAAAGGAATGTCGTTCTTTCCATTAGCTGATAACACATTGAATATACATTTAACAAGTTCTATATTGAACTTAATACATCAGAAGGCCAATTCTCGTAATTTAAAACGTTCAAAATCTAGTCGCAGTCTCATCTCGGCGACAAACAAATATGTCAAAAACTTGTCAAAATGTAGGGAAATTAGACGTATTTTTGACAGATTGAGACTGAGATCAGACTAATTACGAGAACAGCCGGTCTATTCTGTAAAAAACTCGCCCTGAAAACGTAGGTGAAGTGAGCTAGAAGTGGACTGTAATTCCATCTGATACTAGAGATTGACTCTATTGACAACTCACTTCATGCTCACTTCACTTACGTTTTCATGACGAGATTTATATAAAATAACATTGCTGCCCCTCTGAGCATTCTTCATTAGTGCGGTTTTTAATTACATGAACGTTCTTTATTCCGTTCTCTATTAATAACAACCGCTATTCTGCAGCACGGTATAAAATTGTTTCAATGCAACTCAATATTACTGTTTTCATTGTCCATTCCGAAGCTATCCTGGCGAAAGGAAAATAGCTTTTATGAACATTTAATGCTGTGCGAGTATTGGTATAATACGATACAGTTACTGTCCCACAAGAGTACAACTGAGCGTAGAACGTATTCTTATTAGAAATGGACTAGATATTGTTGAATATACGATTGTTTATTGTTCATGATTCTGGCCCATTCAATCCAGCGGGTTAATTGCGTAACACACTAAGGGCCGGTTTTTTGATCCGTGCCATCAATTCGACGATATCCGTACCATCTATACGACGGTACGATCAATTTTTAGTTTATATAATGGTCACTAATGGTTTTTTTTTTTACTAATAGTTAATTATTCTTTTTACCATTAGCAATGATATTATACCATTAGATAAACTAAAAATTGATCAAAAAACACATGTTGTAAAATTTTTACCATTAAGTAGGTAGTTACTATTTTTAACAATTGGTTGAGTTTAACTACGGATCAAAAAACCGGCCACAGTCGATTTCATTCTGACAGTTCAACAACATTCATTGCGTTATTTACGTTGTTGAGTAGATAATTTTTTCGAACATATGAAGCAATGGATTAGCAATAGCCTTCAAAATGATTCAAATTGTGATTTAGTGTTTTACGCAATTAGGGTGCAGATTACTTTTATTTAAACTTAAACTTTATGCAAAATAAAGGTTCTGTATTCTGTATAGATTGTCTGGAAAAGGGAACCTTACATGCAAGCTGGCAGAAAAATGATTCTCAGATCAGTTTCAAAATTGTAAAAGAACCGTTTGTTAATTAGAATAGCTAAGATATTATGGTTTTAGGCGCGTAAAGGTGAACTCGTCCTCTTGAAATAAATAGCTAAAATTCAATATTGCTTCTTTTTTAGCGGCAACGCAGTATCTATTCCGGTATTCTTCCTTCAATAAACATATTTATAATCCAATCATTTTATTATTTAAACCGACCTTCCTCGAAGAATACCAAACTTAAGTGGCAGTGGGCAGGCACATTGCTCGCAGAACAGATGGCCGTTGGGGCCGAGAGGTTCTGGAGTGGCGAACGCGTACCGGAAAACGTAGAGTTGGAAAGCCTCGACCGAACCGATGACCTCGTGAAGGCCGCAGGAATCTGTTGGATGCGGGAAGCACAGAACCGGTCGAAGTGGAGGTGCTTGGGGGAGGCCTATGTCCAGCAGTGGACGTCTTTCGGCTCAAATGATGATGATGATTATACAAACCTTTTTCGAAAACAGGACCTTTAGGTAAACAAATCAAATTATAGATATCTTCATGAAAATAGCTTGCCATTGCCACAGACATTGTCAAAATTGGAAGGAAATAAGATACCAAACAAAACAAACAACGTCCAACTCCGCCCGAATGATAGCTGTCGAGAACGAAATTCGATTAACACCTGGGAATTTCTGAACTTTTTCCGACGCGGCCGGTGTGAGCACAATGAGGTTATCAGCTGACCATACTCCTCGAGTCTCAAACAAAGTTGCCAGGTCATCTGGAAAACTGGGTTGTTCCTAGAATTTTAATTATTTTGACATTTAGATTTGGATACGTGTTTGAATTTGGTACCTTCTATACAGACAGGAACGCGTAAACTGTAAAAATGAACCGCACATGATTGAAGCGTAATTTTTAACGGTAGTCAAAAATAATGTGCTGTTTCACAGATTGACGACACGGTTGGCGCAGTGGCTTAGCGATCGACTGCTGCGCTGCGTGTCGCGAGTTTGGCTCCCGCACGGAACAAATATTTGTATTGCCTGCAGGTAGTGGTTCCGGGTCTGGCTGTTTGTGTATTTGAGTTTAAATGTTTGAAAACGCACTCACGATACAGGAGTAATTCCTAGAGTGGGGCAACGTTTAAAAAAAAAAAAAAAAAAAAGAACAATGTTGCAATAGCAAATCGGTCAAAATGTAATCGTGAAAAAAAATCAGTTGATCCATTGATTTATGTTCACATAACTCGACATAATGTATGGATCAAGTGATTTTTTTTCACGATTTCAGGGTTGGTCCGTAGTAAAAGTTATTCCTAATGATGAGTAGGTACAATGACTTTTAAGGATTAAAACGATAAAAATTTAACGGTATATAACATGAATCGTTTAAATTACTCATTCGAACTGTACCCTTTTCATGATCAAGTAAGCACCACGAATGTTCACCACCTTTATTTTTAACTATCTTCTGCGCGCGACATCGTCGGAGTGAAATTTCTTATTCTTCCGACACATCCCGTCGCATCGCGGCGCCCACCCGCGCTATCATTTCGTTTTCGCTTCTTTCTGTTCATTTTTGGAACGAAGTTCCTTATCGCGCGTTGCGAAAGGAGGCTAGATGGAAAAAATTAAGACCAAAAGTTGGAACGACACTTTTTGCTATAGTTGTAAGCCGTGCGGCGTGCGCGTGTTTCTCTGTCTGTCTCTCTCTCTCTCTTTGAACTTCGTTCCATCCGGGTGTCCCTTGACACCTTTCAAGTTCTCTTTTTGCTTGGCTCCTTAGGGTTGTAGCGTGATGATAAATAGCCTATCAAAGGCGTAGGCGTCCTCAAAGATTGGGCTATCAAATTTTTCAACTCCGACTGGCAGTTCCGGAAATTAGCGCGTTCAAAAAAACAAACAAACTCTTCAGCTTTATTATTAGTATAGATTTAGCTGGAACAGCTACATTTACCAGAATACATTATTCCTTTGTTTATTTAAACAAAAGATGCTTTCCATTACACAGTATAGGTACCTAAAACTTTTGGACTTCGATTCATGAAAAAAAAAAAAAAACTTTAGTATCCGAGGAATTGTTGTAACAGAATTTCTAACAATTTTATTCGTAGTAGTACCGAAGTACTGCATACTGGCATTTTATGATATCACAGGTCGACTCGGCTTGGGTGATACGAATTGGAAGAACCTTTTATGAATGACTGGATCCACTTAGATGAGTACTAAGTAATGGTTTTCACATAAATGTATGAAGAGATTTCTGGGTAAAGCAGATATATTCTTTGATGAAATAGAAAATTGCTGGAGCAAAAAGTGCTGGAGATTGCTTGAGTGAAATAAAATTATGAAGCGAGGTAGGTATTACTTTTCTTAGTTATTATGTATTATGACTTCAGTATTGAGTTTGAAAAGACTTCAAGTATTAAATTGGTAAAACAATAATATTCAATTTATGTAAGCACTAGCTGCGCCCCGCAGTTTCACCCGCATAAGTTTCGATCCCGTGAGAATATCGGGATGAAAAGTATCCTTTATGTTAATCCTGGTTATAAACCATCTGTGTACCAAATTTCATCCAGATCCGTTCAGTCGTTTTTGCGTGAAAGAGTAATAAATATCCATATATATCTGTTGTGAAAGTATTTCGGGTTTTCATGTTTTACAATATGGAAAAATAAACCAAAACATACCGTTTCGTGTTATTACATTATTAAATGCGCTGAATACTCAGGTCTAAAAGCTAATACCTCGAAACAAATTTTTATATAGAATAATGCTATTATGCAATGAAATACATTCCTCAAAAAATATACTATAGGTACAGTGAATTGAACAGCATTTTATTATGAGCGCTATATATTTTTTCCCAGAAAATAATATTGCGTCGGAATTTTTTGCAATATGTTTGCTCCAGGAAATATGAAATTTTAATTATTAAAACAATACAAGTCGATGAAACAACGCAATCAAACAAAAAAAAAAAATTAGGAAAGCCTGGATATAACTGAAATCAAAGCCTTTATCAGAAGAATTCATTAGAACTCTCCGATTTGTTAATAAAAGAAACATTGTCTGATGATTTGATGACAACAACGGAAACGAAATACCATGAAAAACGTAGCACAAAATGAACGAATACAGACACATGAAAATACTAGAAAGTATTCCAGCTGTTTCATAGAAAAATGCGATACCTACGCGGTTAAAATATTCCGAACAATTTTTTTTTTATTCTAACGACGAAAAGTTTTGACACAGGTTCAGAATCATGTACGGAAGCAGCAGGTCAAGCTACCCAAAACTGTCAAATTTCCCCAATCAACCTTGAACCTTAATGCTTTAGCGATAAAGATGAAAATCTATTAAAGAAATTTGACAGATTGTAGTAGCTTGATGTGCTGGCGTCTGTACAATCTATGGTGTTTTTTATTATTATTTTTTTAACGTTGCCGCACACTAGGTATTACTCGTATCATGGGGCGTTTACAAACATTTAAACTCACATACAGAAACAGCCAGACCCGGAACCACTACCTGTGGGCAGTACAAATATTTGTTCCGTGGGGGAACCCGCGACACGCAGCGCAGCAGTCGATCGCTCAGCCACTGCGCCAACCGTTTCGCTGACTGGTTGTGCGTCGCTGTCCCTGCCACCGTATACACCGTGACTTTTTAGTCGTCTGACAACGGCAGCCCACTTCATGTATCCAATGACTGCTACACATTCATAACAAAAAAAATGGCATTTAAGAGAAAATAAGAGAAAAAAAAAATCAGTATTATGATGCATAACGTAGTTGAAACATTCTGTTGCGAGCGAAGATCTATCTACTCGACTCGTGCGATGGTTAGGTATGTTCTACTGTTTGATACGTAAACATTATTAACAGGATGTTTCATAATTCTAATGTATTATTTATTTTTCTTTGTACCTATTATCTTAATTAATGGTAAAAAAAAAACACGCCTAGAGGTATTTTATGTCGGATACATTGAGTGGACCACCTTTGTCAGACGACTAAAAAATCACGGTGTATATATATGTCATAGTGACCTTATTGGTGATGTTCTTCAGAAAAGTCACGTGCGCAGTACTCGCAATAGGCGCGTCTGTATGACCAGCAGTGCGATTCTGTAACTATCTCACCGTGAAAACTCAGGTGAAGTGAGCTGTCATTCCAAATAATGCTACAGATTGACACTACTGGCAACTCACATCTAGCTCACTTTACTTGAGTTTTCACGGTGAGATTTTCACAGAATCGACCGGCAGATGTATGCACGTAAACGAATGAAATGGAGTAAGTATGGATTGTAGCAGGTGGCGTTATGTGTGTGTGTTCTTACCCCCATGGGAAGAAAGCGTGAATTTATGTATGTGTATACCTGTTACCGTTGACAGCTTCGAAACCATTGAATGAATGTTTTATTTATAATGACGGAACGCCACGATTCACTGCAAGGCTCACATTTACGCCGACAATAATAGACACGAAATATTCGCGGTAATGTTGCGAGTTTTGCCTCAATTGTCATTCTACGCGATTAATGCAGTCCATTGGATTGTTTGTTAACAATATAGCTCTTCCATAAATCAGGGATATTGATGATATTTCGGAATGTTTAGCGATGATTTTCATAGACATAATTTTGATGCAGTGTTTACTAAGTAGGTACATTTTCCTTTGTTTATTCAGCTAACGTTTATCATAGTTCATAGGTAGGTAAATTCGAAATACATTTCAAATTTAATCGCGGGGTTGATACTTACCTGCGTGATTTTGCTTTTAATTGATTGATTTCAGTAAGTGTTATTATAATACCAATCAGCTGAATATCTATTCAAGGTTTCGGTGCGACACGACTCTAGTAGACCAAGTTCTATGAAAACTTCGTGGAAAGTGTTCAGAATTGTCACACCGTCGCATCGCGCTTGTCAGCGGCAGCCTTGACTTGGAGCCATCAGCTTACTTTCAGAAAACAGTGAACGCAAACCTTTTCGACAGACCCTCTTTTAAAATTGTACTAGGTAACTAATGATCAAAATAATTGTTAACTAACAGTGTCAGTGTCAGTATAATAACATATAAAAATGTAATAAGTTTCAACAAATAAATCCCGCTCTTTAATTATTACAGTGTCAACCCCAATGTCTTCTAATTAAGAAACAAAACAACACAAACGATCGGAAATTAACGAGACAAGGTACGGTTAACATCTAAAGAAGCCTGTTTACACCCAAGGGATATCTGAAGATTGGAATGTTGCCAAGGGGCTTGTTTTGATGAACAACCAAGGCAACAAGGCGTCATGCTGAATCGGAATTACTTTCTGACAGCCCGGCTTTGTTCGACCACTGGCCGGAGATTGTTACTATACAACGACAAAGTACCCACTTCCTTAAGAAGAAAATCTTGCGAGAGAGATTGTAGGAATAAAGATATGCTTATGTCGATGAGAGAAGTAAAAGTTAAGTGTTTACGTAACTCTGATACGTAAAGGTCAAGGGCAAGAAATGTTAATAGAAACACAGTAGCTATGATAATTAATTGAGTCTGGATGGAAATAGTGAAACTAATGAGCAGCAACCTCAAACGGCGAAAATATTCCAACCTGATTGTGAGTTGTATGTTCGAGCCGTTTGGGGTTGAAACACTAGGGCCATGAGGTCCGAGTGCTCACTTGGTTTTTCGAGATATCGCCAAGCGGTTAGTCGACTCTTCACGTGACCAGAGGGCTGGCCTGTTTCTTGGCCAAAGAATTAGCATCGCCATACAACGTGGCAATGCTGCCAGCCTTTTGGGCACTGTTCCTGTTGACAGCGATGTGGACGAATTTTTTGATGCCCTATTGCTTATTTTTTCACATGTACATATTATTATTTTAAATATGAGCAGCATAAATAACTAGAAGAGAATTTAAATATGGCAATATTTTCCAAAGGAATGTATTTTTTCCCCTATCTATATTTTCTTATTCTATCTATCTATCAAAAAAATCTTACACAGAGGCATTCGTTATTATTGACAATACATTATACATATTCAAAATTTATTCAAACACAATTACCGATTATTCCAGACTAAAAAAATACTATTATGTAGACGACTCGCAAACAAAGCAACACCGCAATTTGTTTTTATAAGAATGCCGCTAACGTACAAAGGGTGTAAAAAGGTCACCTTTACCGAAGTGCTAAATTCCATTTAAATAAAGAGATGGAAAGAAATGTGGGCGTTTTTCTCCAAGCCATTACACCAGTAGACATTCGTTCGAATGAAATAACAAGCAGGTGCGTTAATTTCTCTATATAAGTACAGCGGAATAATTGCGTAACGCACCTACAACGGCAATGCCTTTCATATTTTGACAGTTCAACCACATTTATTACGTACGTTACGTTTAAGTTGTTGAGCAGACGATTTTTTTATGAGAAATTTCCTTTAAAAGTCTTCGGATTGTGATTAAAAGTACGGCACACAATTGTGTGAAAACAAAAAACCAAACTGATAATCTGCAGTGCGATTCTGTAACAAAATCACCGTGAAAACTTAGGTGAAGTGAGCGTGGAGTGAGCTGTCATTCCAAATAATGCTAGGGATTGGCACTACTGACAACTCACATCAAGCTCACTTCACTTGAGTTTTCACGGTGAGATTTTTACAGAATCGACCGGCTGGTGCGTTAAGAATCTGGTGAATTGAGAATTTGGTAAACTTCCCAAGACGCCCCAGTTGGGATGCAGGGTTTTAGATTTTTTTTTATTTGTTTTCTATACTGGCGAAGGAAATGTGGGTGTATAGTCGCACCTCGGCCCAACCCTTCGTGGAAACAAGGCGCGATGGTAAGTTATGTGTGAATATTTATTTTACAAAAAAACACCCAAAGACGTTTACATTATTCTGCACAAAAAACCGAAATGAATGATGGAATACGAAGGATTTTAAAATGCCACATTTATGAAAATACATTACAAGTCCCTTAATTTTAATGGCTTCTGATATTTTTTCATTAAGCCTGACGTTTGTTGTAGCTGAAAATAATATAAATGTGTTTCGAGTATTCAATGCAATTTATTTATTACTTTTGTAAACTACTCGAAAGAAATTACTTTACCTACTTCGTAGAAGAAATTATTTGAATTTTAAGGCAGATGTAAGTGGAAACGAATATACTTAGATGTTGAGAGGATAAATACAAGGTGAATAACAAAAGGTATTTACAGAGCAGATGTGAGTGGACGCTAGAAGGACATACTTATAGTGACCTTATTGGTGATGCACTTCAGAAAAGTCAGGTGCGTAATACTCGCAACCGGCGTGCATGTACAGTCGCCAAAGGAGATAAGTAGACAGGTTCGTCGGACATAGTTGAAGTTTAGGGAGAAACCGATGGATGTTTTCGAATGAAATCTAATTTGATAAATAAACTGTTTGTTTTCCTATTAATTAAATTAAATTTTATTCGAAAACATCCACCGGTTTCTTACAAAACTTCAACTATATCCGACTACTCTGGTTACTTATCTCCTTTGCTGACCGTACGTGATGCGGAGTAGGAAATGCCCGTAACTTCGGCCAAACCTACGGACTTCGTGATTAGAAAGTAAACCCTAATTGCGTTACACATTTTCAATCACAATCTGAATAATTTTGATGGATTTTGCTAATCCATTGCTTCATATGCTCGAAAAATTTGTCTGCTCAACAACGTAAATAACGCAATGAATGTTGTTGAACTGTCAAAATGAAAGCTATACTGTCAGTGTGTTAACGCAATTACCCCGGGGATGTTTTTTTTTTTTTTTATTGACTCTTGCATTGTAAGAACATAAACGAAGCGATAGGGGTAAGGATCGTAGCAGGTAGCGTTCTGGCCTACCACCATGAGATAAGGCGAAAGGGTGGCAGGGACACCGACGCGCAAACTGTAACCATGGATTCAGCACATGAGTTTAAACACTTAGACCCCATAGCGTCGAAATTCTTCGACGGTTATTAAAAAAAAATATTGCTGTTCCATACATTTTGACCGTGTAGGTATTGCACTTTTCTATGAAACAGAAGATTTTTCTTTTGATAACCGACGAAAAATCTCGACTCTATGTGGTCTAGTATCATGTGCTGAATCCATGGTTACAGTTTGCGCGTCGATGTCCCTACCACCCTGTATTTAAATAGCTAAAGATTTCTCTTGATAAAAATTACTAATGAATGTTACTTTTCCTTTGACTTTGTTGTTTTTCATCAAGCATAACAAAAGAGGTTCATTTACAAAGCTTCATAGCTCTTCAAAGAGTCTGATGTGACGTGTGTCAGACTATGCACCCTCATTACCACAATGTTGGTTAGAACAAAGGCTTTTGGGTATAATAATAACTAATTATTACTAACAAATAATAGGTATGTTATACTATTACCTAAAACTAGGCTATAGATATTAATCAAGTGAATATGGGCTGATTTTTTCTTCGCCAGATAACTTTTATTCGATGAATAAAATCGACGTTTGACAGTTTTTGTACGAAATAACTGTCAAAATTTCAAAATTATTCCTCGAATAAAGTTATCAGATGATCGAAAAATCAGCCCTATGACTGCAAAATGGGTATATTATTTATTCAATCCACAATACTATGTAGACAAAAAAAAGGCAAAAAAGTAATAATGCTGTTTTCTTGCTTTCATTTTTCAGTGTAAGCAATTAATGTGATAGTGTTGAAATACGTACATAATATTTTAAAATATTTCGTGAAAATCACGATTCTAGGTATAATTCAAGAGCACGTTTTGTTTGTTTCTAGTACACACGGCTACACGTCAAGCTATACAAAACCAGTTTGTCTTGGCCTCACTTTGTATGATATTTTCTCACAATGAACGGTCAGCCAATACTGGTTTTGCATAGCTTGATGTGTAGCCGTGTGAACCTAGTAAAATCAAATAATAAATAGCGTGAATTAAATTCTTGAAATTGTGATCATTATAATGCAGTATTTATTTATCCCACTGACAGTGAAAGTCTGACAACCAGTCTTACCAAGGGGTATCGTATTACCCAGTAACTGGGTTGTGGAGGTCAGATAGGCAGTCGCTCCATGTAAAATACTGGTATTCAGCCGCATCCGGTTAGACTGGAAGCCGACCCCAACATACCTAGTTGGGAAAAGGCAGGCAGATGATGATGATGACAATGTTCCCACAGCTGGGACACAAGCCTCATCTCGGTGAGAAGGAGTCGACCGTAATCAACCACGCGGGCCCAGTGCGAAGAGTGTAGATGTCACATGTCTTCGAATTTTTGCTTCTAGGACATGCCGGTTTCCTCACGATGTTTTCCTTCACCGTTTTGAAAGCAGTGATGATGAAATAATTTACACAAAGTAAAGCGCCTGTCTGGGTTCGAACCTACGACCTACAACTTGTATGTCGCGGCCGTTACCACTGGTCTACCACTGCTCTTAATTATAATGTACTTCTAATTAATTCAACATCTGCTGCAAATTTGGCACTAATTGCGAGTGGTCGGCATCAATAGACTGCAATATTCCGTCGAAATTGTAAACGTCCAATGCTTGAAATGAAGCCGAAGCACTCAATATATGCGCAAAATAATTCACATCACATTATGAATGGCGAGCAACGAACCTGGGGGCCTACTCCGAAGTGCAAAGTGTGAATGTTCGGATCGGACCGACACATGGCCGAACCGAATATTATTGAAAAATGCGAAAAAAGTTCGGATCGGCTCAGTTGGGTCGGGACCATAGTCAATATTCGAAAGAGTATAGGAGTGTAGGATCGGAACCGACCGAACCAAATAGTAACTTCGTAGCAGGAAACGGCCGAACATTCGGCCGATACTACTTCGGAGTAGACCCCCTGGACTCTTTCGAATACGGACTATGGTCCCGACCCAACTGAGCCGATCCGAACTTTTTTCGCATTTTTCAATAATATTCGGTTCGGCCATGTGTCGGTCCGATCCGAACATTCGCACTTTGCACTTCGGAGTAGGCCCCCTGGCTATTAATAGTTTTGAAGATGGGTTGATTTGTTTACATGCGCTCGGTGTCTCAGATCTGACAGCATGTCAGGGTTGGGTTATCAACGCAGCCGGAGAAATGATAGCAGTATACGCATCCATTACTCGGTAGTATGAATAAGATGTGTTGAATGTAATATTTCGTTCTGAATGTTTAACCAAAATGTGATATGTAGATGGTCTAGATTATGGCAGTTTTGCTCGAGTTGTTGCGGCTCTTCGATATATCGATCAGTCGGATCTCATCTTTACAAATAAATAAAATTGAAGTGTATCTTTGTAATAATGTCAAAATAACAATGCATGTGAAAGTATATACAAAAAAAAACAATATTTAAAATTGTTGCCTGTCTGTCTGTACCGGCAATCTCCGAAACGGCTGGACCGATTTTAACGAGACTTTCACTAGACTAGCCGATAGCCGATATTATAAGGAATGATATAGGCATTAAATTTATTTTAGAAAAAAAAAAACAGACTTCTAATACTAAATAAACTACAAATTATTAAAATAAAAATATAAAAAACTAAAATATGATGCAACACGTCGAAATATTCCTCGACTGCCACGTTGTATTGTATGGCAATGCTTAGCCTCTGGCCAAGGTAAAAGTCAGCCCTTGAGTCACGGGAAGTGAAAATAATTAGCAAAATAATTAAAACCTGCGAATTTCCGATATCCAAAAGCGAGCGAAGCCGCGGTCTCAGCTAGTTGGTGTAAATAATAAAGAATTCCTATTATATTTATCCAATAATGTTTTCCCTTATAAATAATTATATTACAGCTAGTAATTATTATAGCTTACTGCGATTGTTAATTATTATTCCGGTATAGCTATAAATTGTTATTTCCTTTATTTAATTATTTACACATAAATTATATTCTTAAATATTAGGATATATAAATAGTTATAACTTTTTTTAAGCACTTTCTATAGTTAAATTAATTTTCGTTTCCACCAGCCAGTGCCAAAAGTGATTGTTTATCTAAAGTACGTCTGAATATCCTTTATTCTTATTAGTAGTTTCTACTACATTCTTACTTGGCCCGGCTCAATATAAGTATCACATTCAGAACCCTAAAAACACTATCAACCACAATCTCAATAATTTTGGAGGATATTACTAATCCATTGCTTCATATGTTCGAAACATTTGTTTGCTCAAAACCGTAAACAACGCAATGAAAGTTGTTGAACTGTCAAAATGAGAGCCTACTTGTTAGTGTGTTATGCAATTACCCCGCTGGTACTTTATGTCCCCTTGCAGAAATATTGTTCCCATAAAAATATTATTTTTGAGTAACTAAACAATAAGGAAAAAAGCCACTGATGAGAAGACCTGAGGCTTTTTTACCCTGAATTTTGAACCCATTGTAAACCATCTAAAACACAAATAGAACCCGTTGTCCTAGTTTCAAAACATTTGTAACCGAATTTATAGCACAAAAAGGAGCATGACTATGCTTGCAACTACGGAGGCAAAAGGTCAACACAACTGCAAGTCACAGAAGTGACTAATAGATCGAGTTTTGACACTTAACACAAGGGCCAAGTCTAGAGTACGCTTCTATTACTTTATATACAGTCGAACAAGCAACTAACTAGCAACTACTTTTTAATAATGTTATGAATGTGCTGAGTAGTCAATTGTTTTACATCTCTGTCATCTCTCAACTTTTATCCGTGGAATTAAATTTACATCTGACAGTTCCAGTATGACAAAACTGTCAAAAATTCCAAATTTATTCTCGGACTTATTCAGTATCACATATGACTTATTCTATGTACAAAAGTTTGGTGGAATGCGACCTTAGGCACCTGTGTCACCGCCGACGAGGAAGCGACTAGCCATCAACGATTTTCTTGCTCAAAAAATGAACGAAAGATTGTAAGGTCCCGTGTAAGCAAAATAGATACATTTATTAGTAGTTGATCGCCGACTGCCGGCGAGTGCTCGTTTGCCGCAGCGACAAGACTCGCTCAGGGACGCTCGCTTGGCAGGCAGAACACTCGCTGAGAGAATAACGCTTGATACATATGCATACCATATGCGTAGTTGCACTCCAACGCACAGCGTTGCTTTCTAACACGTTTTTAATCGCTAGCTCTACTCGCTTCTCGTTAATCGCCGGCGGTGCCACAGGCTTATAAAGTGGTTACAGACACACAATAAAATTGAATATTGGCAGGGATTCTGTTACTGTTAGACTGCATTATCTGGGCAAAGGCCTTTTTCCCCATGAGTTCCAGTTCTTTTGATCAAAGTCAAAGTCAAATCATTTATTTCAAATAGGCACATTAAAGGCACTTTTGAACGTCAAAATTAAAATTAAAATAAAATTGATTCTAGTCGCCCCTTCCAAAAGGTAGTTTTCGTATGGAGAAGAATGGGCAAGAAACTCCACCGTTACTCTTTTAAAAAAATGTTTTACAATACTTTGCATACATTAATTATATAATTATATGTGAAGACGATCCAGGGTTCAAGTGGCAGGGTAGTGGAAAGATGTCTAGGCAATAATATATTGCCTGTACCCCAGATAGCTTGTTCTACTGTACATATAATGTTATGTCATGTGCTGTGTCATTCAGAACGCTCAATGCTAGATGGTCAGCGTTTAGCTAGACTCATTTGACAGTTTGAAAGGGACTAGATAAGGAAAACTTTTATGTTAAGACTAGTTGGTTTACTTGACAGACGTGAGTGCCTAAATGTTTTTAAGAACATCGTTGTGAAATCGCTCAATTGATATTTAGTTCATTAATTCTAATATGACTGACACTTCACAGCTAAAAACTGTCACTTTTGGACTGGTGTTTGGTCACAAATATCTTGCTAGTTGAACTAAACTGCCAGCTGTTCGAGTTGAATGCATTTTATGCAATATTTCCTGGTGTAGATGTGCTGAATTAATTCTGCTTTTTGTTCAAGAGTGCACTTTGAGTAGTAATACAAATAAGCATTTAGTGATCGCTACTGCTGAGCGTGAGGTCCTGGGTACGATTCCCAAGTCGGGCGAAGTGTCATTGCGTTTCCATCAGGATTTTTTCAATACCAACCCCGTGTCTGTGTATTTGTCATTTCTTCTTCCCAGCGATAGCACTAGCAAGTGGTGAAGGGCGGGTGTTTAGGGGGACTGTCTTTTGTAACTTTGACGTTCGAAAAGTGCTGATTCTCAGCCTAATTTGAGTAAATGACTTTTGATTTTGATTTTTGTGCCCCGTTGATAACAATAGTCTGACCCTCTTTTTCATAAGACTTAAACATAACTGGCGAAATGTGTGTGTACTATAGGTGAGTACACCACTGCCTAACCCTTTGGGGAATACAGGCGTTATGTTATCATTTCTAGTGCAAACAATATCATTAGTAATTCAAATATTTAACTAAAATGTTTGTTGTTTGTACTGTTTCTGACAGCTATGTGACGGAATGTTTACGTTAAATGCTAAATAAATGTATGTCAGTTTAGTTAATGAATTTTACAGTAGCATTGGTTTGAAAATGAGATTTATTCAATTCGTGGTGGTGATAAATTAATCACATTAATTTCGATGCTGTATTAATAAATGTTATTTGTATGGTTTAAATTAACATGTTTATCGTTTGGATTAGAAGTTTGTAAATAATTTTATTACAAACATTCAAAATTATAGCATTTTATTTAGACAAGACCTGGAATTGCCAAAATACAAATAAATACATGGGGCCGTTAATAATAACGCTCAAAATCCAGTTTGAATTACATCTAATGATCTAAACGACAGTCAATGTCGAAATCTTGTCAAAAATCTAAGAAAATTAGAAGTATTATCGAACTGATTAGAACGCGAACGCCTAAAATAAAAAAAACCGCGAAAAACGGGATTTGCCTGTCCAGATAATCCATGTCAACTTCGTTCTAAAGATAGAATTAATGTATTCAAAATATTGTAAAACATTTTAAAGGAGTAACGGTGAAGTTTCTTGCACATTGTTCTCCATACGAAACTACCTTTTGGAAGGGGCGACTAGAATCAATTTTATTTCAATGTTATTGTTGACGTTCATAAGTGCCTTTTATGTGAATATTTAAAATCAATGCTTAGACTTTGAAGATTTTTTTTACATCAAACAGTTCTTTAAATGCATTTTCTTTCTTACTTTCTTTTGAAGTGAATATAAACACTTTTACAAAGGTGTTCCTAATACCATTGTTCGCCTTTGCGAAACCCTTGCATTCATCATTTCCCTGAACAAATTTCCGTTTACATAAGCCTGGAGGCTTTAAAAACTTGCTGTTACGCAGTATGCATAGCCAGCCATTGTCCATCTCGCATCGCGCATGTCTCCACAATAGAAATGCGCCTTCAAGTAACCATTGTTGCTGGACAAGCAAGTAAATTCCGCTATTTTTTATTCCCTTTTCAGACACAATACCCCAGTTTTTTCCACTGTGAACACAAAACCAAGGATGGTAAATAACTGCCTGTTTGGAACGTGGAGTTTTGAAGAACAGACCGAGTTGGAATAGTGAGGAATTTGGGGGCTTACTTTCGAAAAATGTGTAACTGTATTTCTTGCAGTTCTTTTATTGTTTTTGTTTCTACCTGAACTTTGTTATTTTGCATTTACCTATGCAAGCGATTTATGGCATATTCTGGAGGAGTACTTCTAGGTAAGTACTCAGAAGGAGACTGCTTCTTTATGCAAGGATATAATTCCGTCTCGGTAGACGAGTCTTGGAGTGGAGACCGCGTATCGGCAAGCGTAGTGTGGGGACGGCCCCCAGCTATATGGACGGACTAAAGAATGTGGCTGGGACAGACTGGATGCGGATGGCGGAAGACAAGGTGTTGTGGCGCAGCCTGGGAGAGGCCTATGTTCAGCAGTGGACTGCAATAGGTTTAGTTGATTAATAGTTCAGTCTTGATTCTTTTAATAACCTATGCAAATTTCGATCATTTTAGTTATTTTTCCAAACGGTTACTGCCCTACACAGTAACCACATAAAGTGTTGCCATTAAGCCAAATAATATGACAATTTAAACTTTATTACGCAGCTTAATAATTTTAAGTGCCTATTGTACAAAGCAATTTTAGCAACCACATAAAAACATACGCTTTCATAAAACGGTTATTACAGAAGCAAACATCGACGCTCGTTAAAATCCATAACAACAAAGTTCAAAGTGTAAAATAATTAACACGGTACACAGCTATTGTCTTTTCAATTAAAATCAATGTCTCGAGAGCAGATGTTCGCTGATAATACTCCCAGTTGGCTGTACTTAATTCGCACCGAATTTTTGTAGGACTTACTTTTCCTACGGCAATTTGAACTGAAGTGGTTTTCATTTACATTGGATTAGGAGTATAATTTGGCTAGTCCTTTAATGATTGCGATAGAGCAGCTCGTGGCTAAATAATAAGAGCTGCACGATTGTGGGTAAAGTCTGAAGCTACGCTTGCTGCGGTCAGTTCGTGGATGGGTGATCCATTACATATATTTTAGCAAAGCATTTTTTAAATTAATTTAACCATTTACAGACACGTTTGGAATGCCAAAGGAGTCGGCATTTCAAACGTGTCTGTAAATGGTTAAACTAAAAGAAATGCTTTAAGTTTGATGTGATCAACGTAATATTTTTTATTTGAACATAAGTTTAAACGCAAGTGCATGTTCACAACTCTATCTGAGGGGCAATTCTCGTAATTTTAAGGACGTTCACAGTCTGATCTCAGTCTCAATCTGTCAAAAAATACTTCTAATTTCCCTACATTTTGACAAGTTTTTGACATTTGTTTGTCGCCGAGATGAGACCGCGACTAGATTTTGAACGTTTTAAATTACGAGAATTGGCCTTCGGATCGGTTGGATTTACCCACCTAACACTGATAATGAAACGTCAAACCCCTCAACGTCACAACGTCTAGGCGTTCAGTTTTCAACTGAGAATTTCAGACCGAACACGCATATATACTGTTGAATGGAACGACGATTAGGCTCGGATACTTGATGAGTCAATTGCGTTAGCTGTTGGAGCGGCAGGAATCTGACGGCAGCATGCGGCTTTTGACGAACGACTACTGTACCAAACGGCTGCCGAATGAACGAGCCGCATCTAGTAACGCTTAGGTGTTTGAGGAACGAATATTTGGAACGTTAAGCTAAAACCATGTAGTATACGCGAAAATTCAGAGAATGAAATCCTTAAAAAAACTTTTACGCTGGCAACTATATTTATTCAATATAATAATAATAAATAATAATAAATATCCCTGGACATTTCACACAGCGCCATCTAGTCCCAAGCTAAGCAACCTAATGCTTGTGTTATGGTAACAAGATGGCTGATAAACTACTTATATACATTTTTTTTTTTTTGTAAATACATACATATTATAGATAGAAAAACACCCAGACTCGGAACAAATACATGTAGGTCATACAAATATTTGTTCCGTGCGGAAATCGAACCCGCGACACGCAGCGCAGCAGTCAATCGCTTAACCACTGCGCCAATCGTGCCGTCAACCGTGCCAACATAACATGCACAACATTACGGAATTGGACCCCAAGGCGTTGTACAGAGCAATTTACAAACTAAAAAATTACACATTTACATACGTAAGTAAGTTAGGTTAGCAGTTATAATAAAATATGTAGTTAGAGTAATCTGCAATGAGAAAATTAAAATAACAAGCAGTAGTTTCACAAGTTCGATCCCAGGGTCAAAAACCAACAAAGTAAATAAATGTATTCAGACACTTTATTTAATATATGTCAAAAATACTTCTAAAATAAGACACAAAAACGTAACCTCCATTATGTTTTTGTGTCTTATCGTTTGTGTACCGGTACAGCAAGTATTTTTGTAGTTTATTTATTCTTAATTATGGGTGTATAATGTATATAATCATGTTCCCACTGCTGGGACACAGGCCACATAATCCACCACGAGGGCCCAGTGCGGGTTGGTTTTAATGTCGCAGTATAATTGGAAAAGTCCTAGAATTTTTGCAAAGATTTAATTTCCTGCCACATATATACCATATTATTATGTGTGTGTAGTTTTAGTAATTAAGCTAATTAATGGGTGAACATTCTCAAGACATTAGAGGTAAATGAGACAGGTAGGTATTTATAAAAGTACCTATGAAATATTTTTTGTTAAAAAGTTCTTATAAAACTTCAAATTGACGTGGATTTATCTAACGCACACAGCTCGTTAGGAAAGTCAAAGAAATGTTTTGGAAAAAAGAAGATACAAATTGTGTAAAAGTTTGTTTTGATTGTTATGGAATTACCTTTCAGTGAAATACCTATGTGATGTTAACAAGTACAGCTTCACACCTCATTAAAAGGTCCATTCAAATTGTGATGAAAGTAAACAACACACAAACATAATATTTGTAAATATTTTTTCGACCTATTGAAAGGTCAAATCGCTTAAAATAATCATTTGTTTGCAAATATGGGTAAACGATATTTTACATTCATGTAATAATTGTATATCACACACACTCTTGGTATCACCATATTTTACCTTTCGGCATGCAAAGTATAACAAAAGAAAACACAAAACAACTGAATACTCAGGGCAGATTTTTCAAGAATCTGATAACTTTATTTGACGAATAATTTTGAAATTTTGACAGTTATGTCATACAAGAACTGTCAAACGTCAATTTTATTCCTCGAAAAGTTCTCTAGCGATGAAAAAATCAGCCCTTAATAAATAAAACTAGTTTAAAAATAAAGTATCAAAATAAATCCTATAGTATATCCTGCAAATATTCAGTTACACTATAATATATAGACTCCAGTCTCGACACAGACAGGTCTGGAACCAAGTTTTAGAATAACAGTAACTGTAAATGATACAACAAATAATAAAAAGCAACCATTTAACTTCACATGAAGCCTATGCAACAAAAGACAGCCAATTTCAAACACCCACGCCATTTCAAAACTCACTTAACCAACACTTAAAAACAAAATTACATTGCCCTACAAGATCACAAGTTCATCCAGGTGATACCGTCTTTGAACTAAGGGCATTTATTGCAGTGCTCATGAAACATCAAAGAAAAATGTAAAAATAAATAAAACTACTTAGATTCCCTCAGTCTACCAGTATTAGACATCAATTTAGAACCTTTAATGTAATTTCACAAAATAGTAGCAGGATTGTATTACTGTTCAGTAATGTTACTTCGGCTAATATAATCCGTGCTGAAATAACATTATTGGGATGTTCAGTATCGATTTCGCATTATAGCGTTTGGTGGTAAACACAGCGACCTACTATTGATGGAGAATCCAGAGTCCGATCCTAATTTCTGGCAGGAGTATTATAGTTTATTAGCGACCCGCTCATGCTTCGCAGTTTTTACGACTTGGCAAAATATCAAGATTTCTTCGTTACATAGCATAATTAGCCTATAATGTTCCCACTGCTGGTACACAGGCGTCCTTTCTTCGAGAAGGAGTGGACTATAGTCTACCACGCGGGCCCAGGGTCTGCAGTCTCGACATTCATAGCGATCGCTTTACGGCCGAATTCAGTCGCAAAGTCCTGTCACTTCATACATTACACCTGTCAATTCGGGACTTTGCGACCGGCACCCTAATTGCGTAACACACGATCAATCGGAATCGGTTTCATTTTGACAGTTCAACAACATTCATTGCGTTATTTACGTGTTGAGCAGACAAATTTTTCGAACTTATGAAGCAATAGATTAGCAATTTGCTTCAAAATGATTCTGATTCCGATTGATTGTGTGTTACGCAATTAGGGTGCTGATTCGGTCGTAAAGCGATCGCTATGCATGTCGAGACTGCAGTCCCTGTGCGGATTATTAGATGTCACATGTTTTCGAATTTTTGGTTCTATGACATGCCGGTTTCCTTACGATGAGTTCCTTCACCGTTTTGAGAGCAGTGGTGATGAAGTTATTTAAACACAGTAAAGAGCTTGCCTGGGTTCATACCCACTCAAAAGTCGGGACCGTTACCGCTAAGTCATCACTGCTCGTTATTTATTATATATATAAGTTTAATATTAATATATTAAATATGTAAACCTTTCGGAATACATTCTCTAAGTGACGGTGAAAACAACATCAAAATCGGTCACACAGACAGACACGAAAAACGATATTAATTTGTAATATGTACAGATATAGATTTAAGCTGAGATAGTTTACCCTTTACCTTTGGCGACTGCTATAAATTTAATTGTGCTGTTAACGCTTCTAAGACTGAAACTAAATCGGACGATAGGTATAGCATAGATAACGTGACTGTAGATGAGACCACAGTGACAATGGCATATCTCAACAGAGTAGATACTCAAGCCAAGAAATATATACATACTATAATCCCGTGGTTCCAAGACTGGCAGAGCAGCTACAAAATTCAAAATGGTAAAACTAATGCATAGATGCACATCCACTCCTGATTCAAAGGCATTTGGAAAAATAATAAGATGCATTCACGAGCATAAAAACTTTACACTTACACGCAAAATTCAAAAGCGATTATCTCGTATAATAAAGATTACAACTTAATAATAATTTGGTTACGAAAATTTCATCAATATACATTTTTATTAATATACTTATTGATAGTTATAGTGTTATAAACATAGTATTTTCTCTGTCGCGTAATTGTAACATATTTATGCTAAATACCTTTGAACTACGAATACGTCATTGCATTATTTTTATAATTTTGAAATTCTAGATTTGTATAACCATAAGTTTGTTACTGCTCTGCCAGTCTTTTAGGACTATAGGATTAAACTATGTATTGGATTGATATTTTATGTATAGCATTTCCTCGTATTGATATGGAAGGAAGCGAAGCATAGGCATCTTGTGTGGAATATAAAGTAGGTGTCATTGAAGACTTGTAGAAAAAACTTTATATATTTTTGGTAGCAAGAATTTTCAAGGAACTGTAGACAACATTTTGTGTCATGTCTTAAGATTTCAATATCTTCTTCATGCCATTGTTCTGCAAGATCGAATTAATGATCTCAGAGGTTTTACAGATGATTCTATAGCATAGATCACATCTCGAGAACGCCTGTGGTAAATGCCAAAGCAACTGGCAGTCTTGATAAGACTGTCTTACGCAAGATTAGGCATATTCCCATGCATATGATTTATGTGTTGGCATTAAAGCAAGCTATTCAAACATAGATGTGCCTACACAGTTTGTAGGTTTTCACGACTATACGAAAATGGCTATTAATAGACCAAAACAGGGCAAATACACATAATACTAAAACCACTAACTGTTTCAGGAGCAATTATATCTAAAATAGTACATATAGCTCACTGTATAAAGTAATGGTTCCGCAAAATGGCAATGAAAATTGCAATTATGCGTAATACAAATTTAATTGAATAAGTTCGAAACAAACGAAGATATTAGAAAAAAATATTTTCAGAGTGAAAATCAAATTATGGAACTGAGTTCTGCAAGTAAGACAATCACCAATTAAAACTTTGCTTCGATTCTGTAGTCGGTGAAGTAAAATCGATAAAAGACATGCAAACAATCTTTCGATTTCTAATTTCTTTGCAGTACCTATAAGATGAAGGAATAGATTTTATTGAAATTAAATATTGCTCTCTGGCTCTTGTGCTACAGGAACTCCTAGGACAAGAGTCAGGGGTCACGCAGATGTGTGTCTTGAAGTGAAAAAATAATATTATATAAATTATACTACGAGTATATTAATAAATTATATTATATTGCAAAAAAATATTATGGATGCATCAAAAGTTTATTGAAAACGGAAATAATCAATGAAACCAACCAACTAATAAGCGAGAGAGAAGTAACGTTTGCCCTACAGAGGAACGTGAACCTACCGGCTGATAAAATTACATGGAAAGACAATGTCACAAAGGTATCAAGAACTTTAGTAACACTATACAATGCAATACAATTTATCCGGTGATCGACATGAGAACTTGATCCTCTTACTCGGAAACTTAATATCAAAACGTAGTTTTCATTCCAGATGTTGAACATTACAGTTACATATAAAAACTTGAGAGGTGTCAAGGGACACCCGGATGGAACGAAGTTCCTTTCGATTAATTAGTGAAGGAATTGTAATATTTTTTTTTTTTTTTAAGTTATAATATTTTTTTTATTATTAACAAATAAAAAAACAGACAAAAAAAAACTGGCTTGCTTCCTATAAGAGAGAGAGAGAGAGAGAGACAGAGAAACACGCGCACGCCACACGGCTTACAACTATAGCAAAAAGTGTCGTTTTCCGTCTAGCCCCTTTCGCAACGCGCGATAAGGAACTTCGTTCCAATAAATAAATATATATAATTCTGTAACAGAGAGTATTTTGACAGAAACCAAAAGAAAAATGGTAAAGAATGACCCGCTGGATTAAGTTTTCAATTATGACTATACGCACGCACTTTGAGCATATTGGAGTTTGTAGTGCCGTAATTGAAGTCTTCCCTTTTGTTTTCAGTTCCAGGAAGCACTTCTCGTCTTTTATACCTACAACTGAGGCCAACAAACCAGAAGCTTTATAAAGGAAATCAAACTTGAAGTAGACGGAGATCCTGAGTACGCAGAAGTTTAGTAAATTGAAGCAAATGATGGTCTTCATCTTACATACCTACATAGGTTAATATATTCTACTTTTTCTGTGTCGATGTATAAATTTTTGTCCATTTATTCCTTGCAGTTTGTTATGACATGACTCGAAATTACGATTGAAACGAAGGTTGATACCTACCAAATCTCCAAAAGGGGCGAAAATAACCAAGAAGAGAGACTAAGCGAAGCGAAACGAAGCGAGCTAAAAGCTTAGAGAAAAATCGGAGAAGAAAAAAAAATCGAAGTGGTCATACAGACTTTACTAATAAAGAACCTGGATTGACAAATAAAATATACAGTATCAAAATAATGGATACACATCTAGTTAATATTATAAAGCCAGTGTACACATAATGGCGCATTGGGTTAAACGTATCTACATGTTTTACAGGAACTAATGAACGCGCGCGTTGCGTGTTCGTTAGACCTAATAGTATAAAATTGTGTGCTGTCTGTATATGACAGGTTTTAAGGCATAGGCGTTAGCGGGAATTACAGATGGAGATATAAAATAATTGTAATACATGGGTATAAAAATAAACTTTAAATTAACAGCATTATTGCTAAAAACATTTTTAGAAGACAAGGTATTTCCGGAGTCAAATGATGTGATGCTACCTCCTAAATATTTTTGTATGTTCCCCATATCTTCGATATCGAGTTTTCATAAAAATATAATTTACTCCGGCTCTACTGCTACCAATGAAGAAGAAAAAACAGGAAATAAACCATCGGATATACCAGTTCCTCGTAAAAAAATCTTACAAGTGTACCTGTCTACAACAAAATTTTGGGAATTTATCTCTAAGCCTTAGAACGTTACAGAAAACCCGAAACACTTCGGCCTAAAACTGACCCTCCAACGCGGCCCAATAAAGAATTTATCCCTCTCTACATTTGTCCGTAAACTCAACACTTTATGGGTTTTTCTCGAACAAAAATCTCTGCACTTTCCAGATTGGACGACGTGTAAGGAGCTTTGTACAACTCTTTAACAAAATCAGCGAAGCGACAAAACAAACTACAAGATTGAATGTCTCAATAACTTATATTTATTTGAAGTGTTCTACGTTATCGGATTTCCGAGTTCTCTGACTTTTTCAACAAAGACCTTGTTTGAGGCAGCCTTGTTAGAGTTTAAAGTAAAAACGTCGGCTAAATGCAACAGCTTTGCAAGTTCCTTGAACAATATTGAATTGCATTGCTTTGATACTTGACAGGGAATGAGGTTTCTTTGCACAAAATAATAAGAATTGCTCTGTATTCTTGAAATCAACGTTTTTATTGTATTTAAAGCTTTATTTTTCTAATGTCGCAGCATCATGCTGAGATAGGAGCCTTTTGGCCTCGTTTAGGACTTTCTGTATTTTTTTTCTTTTTGTTACTTTTGTTGGTATACTTTTGTTTTTTTATTTTTATTTATGACTGTGCTTAGATTAGTTTGCCATCTTACTACACGAGTCGCAAAAAATACTTTTTGTTTCTTGCTTCTTTCTAATGCTGATAAAAATTTTCGGACCGTATATTGATGCGTAAAAATATTTTGTTTGCAAACGCAAATGGTCTACAGCATCGCAAGTAACTGGATGCCGAGGATGCTGTTAATATCAACAAACGAAGGTATATTTGACCAGATTAGATTATGAGAGGAAGTAACTATAGAAGCGATATGAATTACTTCTGGCACAAATCCAAAATATATACGTCATAGGAATTTAATATAATTTCTATGAACCAACATGAACAAGGTTACCTTTGATAGACAATGCGATTAGCGAGTTCGATGGACTGACGAGGCAGTTATAAGAAGCAGTTTATTAATAATGAAGGCACATCCTGAATAAATAGGCCCGAAGTTAAAAACAAATTTGTTGAAATAAAACTCGTGGAAGATGAATTCAGACGTCACACAAAATCCACACCAATTTTACAAACACGTGTGTCTATTTTCGTTAACTGCCTAAACAACTATGTTGACTGAACCCTAATTTTACTTTCCCGTACCTGAAAATTAATTCATTATAGAAGCTGATAATTATATCTCACACCGGTGTGAAAACCGCTTCAAGACAACGCCTTCACTCACACAAAGCATATATACCATTAGCGGTAACAATCGCAGCATATTATAAGCAGAGTCTTAGTTTAAATTCTTTCTTTCTTTTCTTTTTCTTTTTTTTAAAAACGTTGCCCAGTACTAGGAATTACTCCTGTATCGTGGGTGCGTTTACAAACATTTAAACTCACATTCACAAACAGCCAGACCCGGAACAACTACCTGTAGGCAATACAAATATTTGTTCCATGCGGGAATCGAACCCGCGACACGCAGCGCAGCAGTCGATCGCTCAGCCACCGTGTCGTCAAATTACCTTAGCATTATACATAATATATTTCCATTTAAGATAAAGAGTACCACGCTTTACTCTCTCGTTTTACACCGAACATTCGGACAAGATTGCAAGACATTACGTTGTTCTATGACTGCGAACATTTTGCTTAGATTACAATACGGTAGTTGAACATCAACCGCTGTAAGCTTGTGACTTGAAATTATGATTATTCTTGGACTTTTTGTTGTCAGTTCGGAAAAAATATTTTTTTTAATGGAAAAGATTTGATTATGTGCCTACATGCGCTATGAGTTAGTGACCTGGAGTTACTAGCTAGTCGGGAAGTTTCTACACAATACAATTAGTAGCATATTAAGCATAATATTCGTTCTATAATGTTCCCACTGCTGGGACACAGGCCTCCTCTCTGTGAGAGGGAGTGGGCCGTAATTCGAATTCTTCCTCACGATGTTTTCTTTCATCGTTTTAAGAGCAGTGGTGATGAAATAATTCACATAAAGTGAAGTGCTAGTGCAGTCACGAGCATAAATATGTATACACTAGGCTTTATTCAATATTTTTTTAAATTTTCGTTTTTCATGAATGAAATTTTATGTTATTACGAACATAGTATTTTCAAATCCGGATATATTTATGTGATGTGTCGTATTTTAACGTTGCATTCGTTATTTCACGCAAAAATCGCGATTGAAAGTTTCTAAGTGGTGACATATTAGTGCTCGTGGCCGTAGCCGATCGATTCTGTAAAAATCTCACCGTGAAAAGTTAGGTGAAGTGAGCTTAGAGTGAGCTGTCAATAGTGTCAATCCCTAGCATTAGTTGGAATGACAGCTCCACGCTCACTTCATCTTAGTTTTCACGGTGAGATGGTTACAGAATCGCACTGCAGTAAGCAAGGTCCTGCATCTAACTTGCAAAACAAAAACAGTTTTAACATAAAGCAGCTACACAAAGGATATCTCAAAGGACCTTAACCAAAAGACTCCTCGCTTAAGTAAATTAAGGTCAGAAGCCTTTCAGAGAAATGCACTCGACCTCCTCTTTACTTATGCGTACCTCTCCCTAGTATCAAGCGATACGCTTCAAACACCACCCGTTTTCTCGGATGTACCCTATACAAACAAACAACTTTCAAGAAAAAAATATTCAAGAGAAAATACACAAGTATCTATAGGTAGACACTTATCTATGTATATAGGTACTAATAATAAAGCTGAAGAGTTTGTTTGTTTGCTTTAACGCGCTAATCTCTGGAACAACCAGTAGGATTTAAAAAAAAAATGTTGCATTTTCTTGAGGAAGGCTATAGACTAGGGTAGCGGGATCGTCCGAAAGGGTTACCGCTGCCCTGGAACATAAAGGGCTAAGGAAGGAACACGGGTGGGTTTTAGTCAGTAAGAGTCTGACACTCCCTTCCGCTCCACCCAGAGCGGAAGGGGTAATTTGATGACTTCCCATACTCAAAAAAAAAAAGGCTATAGACTACTTATCATCACGCTAAGACACTTAGGAGCCATTGAAAAACCAATAAAAAGTCAGAAAGAACACAGTAACAGCACGGGCAGGCGATGCGATGCGATGGGGTGGGTCGGGAAACAAGAAATTTCATTCGGACGAAGTCGCGGGCTGCAGCTAGTTAGGAATATAGTGAATACCAATATCGTTAAGCAGAAAGGACTCAAACATTCTTCCCAATAACTCGAAAATTGCGTTAGTCTCGTATACAACTTGACTCATAAAAATATTGGTATATTTGCCCATAAGTGACAATATTTCAAAATATTCCATATACAACATCATTGCAGCAATACACACCTAAACTTGAAACCTCGATAACTCAAAAATTACTTTTTGTGGGTTGAGTCCTGTCTGCTATTCTATGTCCATTTCGTGCCACAGAAAATTTTGAAAAAAATAAAATCGTATTATTTTTGACTCACCAAGGCATAACTGTCGATGTTTAATTTTATTGACAACAACGGGATTCGAACCAAACATTTTTTTCGTCTTTTTTTTCTAACTAGAACACGCGTAACATTTTAGTGTTTTGAACACTTGCCAACTGGGTCAATGACAGCCGACAAAAAAACTTGTAAATATATCGGATTAACTCTTCGCATTTTTGTCCGATACCCCTTTTATTTTTTCGATTGTACCTATAACATTTGTATGTATATTTGTATTCTAGCGCCTTACGGTTGAAAGGTCTAGTTTTTCGGAAGAGTTCGGTAACCTTATGAATTTTTGATCGAGGTTTTTTTCACTATGCCTGATTTTATGTCTAGGTTATATTCGGTATTCTGTCTGTTCGTTCTACTTGTAGGTACTATACTAAATAGACGGGTGTTGATACATTGCCTGTTGTTGAAGATAAAATATTATTCTCGTTCACTTAGATGCTGAGCATTGAAAGCCGCGAAAAATAACGAACAACCATCCCACCTTTAAAAAATGATTTTTAATAGATTAAGCAGTCGCTACCGGGTGGGTATAAACGACCCAAACCTCCGTATTCTGCTAAGTACTATTGAAGTGAGTGCTTTGCAACGTTGCCACACTTGATACCTCTTAACGATTGGTTGTAGCAGTGGTTACCGGCAATGGGTGTCAGTTAGTACCCTGCGTTTGAGTGCTTAGGACAAAAAAAGGGCGAAAGAGTCCAATGGACTCGGTAGTGACTAAATACGTTGGTTATACACACTTCACTATAAAAAACGTTGTAGCTACGTTTGATCTGTTTTTGTAATGTCAGTAACAGAAAAAATATTTCATTATAGAAGTAAATACAAAAGATTAAGACTAAAAAGTAAAATGAGGCCAAACACAAAAGATGTTTTTTGTAACACGAGTTTGTAGCACGAGCGAATGTTCAAATAGTAAATGATTGTTATATTAACTTATACGATAACTTGTTTCATTTTAGAAAATTAATATTATATTTAACAACAGGATGACCGCTGGGCAAAAGTTTCCACACAATGGGTGCTTGAAAATGGACGGCGTCGCCGAGGTCGGCTCAGAAAACTTTGGAGGGCTGTTTCGAGGTAGCGCAGGAAAGGAGTTCCTGGATGGACTTTGGGGAGGCCTTTGCCCAGCTTTGGATAGGTTAATACCTATTTTACCTAATTACCTAATTTTATTGTTTGATATAATTATCAAACAATAAAATTCACTAAGTATTCTATTCTACTCTATAATTTATGGTTCTGGTGAACCCAATAGCGACTATTTGCGTTACAAACCGTTGCGCAACTGTTCAACTGTTTTTTTTTTTAATAAAGCTTATGAATTTATCGACGCTAAAACCTACTCAATGGTTTTCCTTAAATCAAGTAGCGAATTGGAACAATATAAAGAATTATCGCAATAACACTGAACCACATTTAACGTAAACAAGAACCAAAAACAAACTTACAAATCTTAGCCTAGCAACCTAGCTGGTTTGGCTTACAGCAAATAATTAAAAAAAAAACTTGAGACGTGTCAAGGGACACCCGGATGGAACGAAGTATGGAGTAACTGGCTTGCTATCTATAAGAGAGAGAGAGACAGACAGAGAAACACGCGCACGCCGCACGGCTTACAACTATAGCAAAAAGTGTCGATCCAACTTTTGGTCTTAATTTTTTCCGTCTAGCCCACTTTCGCAACGCACGATAAGAAACTTCGTTCCAAAAATATGAGTCAACAACAAACCATTTCAGCCGAAAGACGTCCACTGCTGGACATCCTGCTGACCTCCAACAAACCCCACCACCTTGACCGGTTCTGTGCTTCTTGCATCCAGCGTCCGAGAGGTCTTTCGGTTGCGGTAGCCACTTCAGAACAATTTCGGCTATCGGTTTTTGTGTTGACTATCTTAACGTTTCTGCAAATACTACTCGAGCATGAATTATTTACGTATACAACGTACTATGGAATTCATACCGAGACCCATCCGTGCCTTGGAAAGCACGTTAAGCCGTTGGTCCCGGCTGACATTCGTGGATCTTTGACAGTCGTTACGGGTAGTCAGAAGCCCGAAAGTCTGACAACCAGTCTTACCAAGGGGTATCGTATTACCCAGTAACTGGGTTGTGGAGGTCAGATAGGCAGTTGCTCCATGTAAAATACTGGTATTCAGCTGCATCCGGTTAGACTGGAAGCCGACCCCAACATAGTTGGGAAAAGGCTAGGCAGATGATGACAACGTACTATGGAAAATAAAATAAAAAAGATACCAATATTGATTTGCCTATAATCCAATCAACAGCTATTTCAAAACGTTTCCTCCACGTAACAGACATGCAAAGAAAATACAAACAACGTTATTCGAAAAAAAAAATTGACCAATCTCTTAGCTGATATTGCAAAGCCTGAACTAAGCGTCGGTTTTACCGAATTTTTACCGTTTTCCCGCAACGATGTCATATCTAACCCAGAACGTGGAGGAGGGGAAGAGATTATGTCACTGTCATGTTGAGAACCGGGATTTTATGGAAAAATGCTTAAAAGGAAATATCAGTATTAGGGAGAAATGTTTCACAAACACTCCTATGCATGGAATATGGTGCGAGTAGGAATATTTTTTATTATGTGGTGTTCGGGAAATTGTTAACAAGTAAGTACGGAATTTCATAAATGATTACTTCCCACTTTGCGTCGTAAATATCATTCTATTACTTACCTACTATTAATAAAATTGGACAGGAAAAGGTTGTGTTCGACAATTCATATTAGTTTTTTTCAAACCATTAAAGATACGCAGTCGTGGATGTAGATATTCCGTATTTGACTGCTTATCAACTAATTAGTCGACAACGTCATTTAGAATCAAAGAAACTGCAGACACTAACTAAGACCAGAAGGCCAATTCTCGTAATTTAAAACGTTCAAAATCTAGTCGCAGTCTCATCTCGGCGACAAACAAATGTCAAAAACCTGTCAAAATGTAGGGAAATTAGAGGTATTTTTGACAGATTGAGACTGAGATCAGACTGTGAACGTTCTTAAAATTACGAGAATTGCCCCTCTGGTGTGGCCTAGTAGTAACGGCCGCAAGTTACGAGTTGTAGGTCGTAGGTTTGAACCCAGTCTGGCTCTTCAATTTGTGTAAATTATTTCATCACCACTGCTCTCAAAACGGTGAAGGAAAACATCGTGAAAAAACCGGCATGTCCTAGAACCAAAAATTTTAAGACATGTGACATCTATCAAGCCGCACTGGGCCGCCTACAGAGAGGAGGCCTATCGCAGCAGTGGGAACTTTATAGGCTGACTATATGCAGATGCTGACTGTACTCATAAATCTTATCAATAAATTATGAGATTTATTCCACGAACAGCAAACTATAAATACACAGTGCAGAATAGAGATCAAGGTCGAAAAAAAAGCGAAGGAACCAGCGTATACTATAAAAAATTGGATTAAAGATGATTCATGATTGTATCGCGATCCGCCATTTAATATAAAAGAAATAAGCTTTCTCCTTTATTTTGCTAAAGAGCGAAGGATAAATTGGAGATGTTTCGTCACAAAGAGGAACGGCAAACAATTTGGATTTTACGAAAAGCGATATTCTTAACAATGGCTTGTACTCTTTCCCTTTTTTTAAATGATTCGGGCATTCGTCATTGTTAGCGGAATTGAGAGTTATGGAATGATACTTCAATTACCGAAGTCGACGGCTTGGTCGGACAATGGCAATTGTCTATTATTGAGTACTTAAACTGTGTCGTTCAATTATGTCTTGTTTTCCTTTTTAGGTTGCGCACGGCAGCTGATGCTGCCGAAAACTAACCCAATACTAACTACATAAATTAGGTGTTATATAGTTACCTTCATCGTTAATAAAGACCAATCATCATCTGCCTAGCCTTTTCCCAACTATGTTGGGGTCGGCTTCCAGTCTAACCGGTTGCAGCTTAATACCAGTATTTTACATGGAGCGACTGCCTATCTGACCTCCACAACCAGTTACTGGGTAATACGATACCCCTTGGTAAGACTGGTTGTCAGACTTTCGGGCTTCTGACTACCCGTAACGACTGTCAAAGATCCACGAATGACAGCCGAGACCAACGGCGAGACACGGAGGGGCGAGACCCCTCCGTGTCTCGGAAAGCACTTTAAGCCGTTGTCGTTGCCGTATGTCGAGATGGTCACCCATCCACAGACTAACCGCGGCAAGCGTACCTTAACCTGACCGATCGACCTGTGTGGCTGTTATTATTTAGCCACGGGCCCCTCGTTAATAAAGACCAATCTGTGTGCGAATTCTTAACATGTGCCTAGTATATTTATTCATTACTAACTGACCCGACAGAAGTTGTCTTATTCAAATTTCAATAATACATACAAAAATCCCATAGAAAAAAGGGACATTCAGTTTTTCCCAAATTCGAAATTTTTCCGCGAAACTTTTCCAATTTTTCATTTCATACTCGTAAAAACCTTTCGGACTACAGCCGTTCGCTTACCAACGAACAGCATTTCATTTTTATTTACATAGATTTAAATACGAGTAATTTGATATTAAGTACATAAGTAGACTTGTACCTAATTAATTATTAAAAATAACAAGTTATATGCATGTCGTACGTGTGCGTATTTGGGTCTTTTAAAAGGCCGTCGCAATATCTGGGTTAATTATAATGATAGAAATTATATCCTGCGTAAAATTCCGGAACATGTAACTGACCATGAAAAGTTTAAGAATGAAATGATAGAACAGACCTTAATTTACCAAGACATCAAAGGTTATCAACCTCTAATTGCTATAATATAATAATTGGCATAGCTCACTCGGAAACTAAAACAGTTTTTCATCATAACTATACTTCAGTGAATATAGTTGAAAAGATGAATTAAACGAAGGTTGGAGTTTCATATTTGATTACACTCGAAGTGTTTCCTTGAACTTGTGAGAGTCATCCGTTGTTTTAGCTGTATTCTTTAGTAGTGTTAATGAAGTCTTGATTAATGAAGTGTGAAACGATTTATCATCGCACTTGGTAACTAGTAGAGTTAATCTTTAGTTCAACTACTTTATTTTTCTCGTCGTAGAAGACATGAACTTTAAAAGTAAATTAACTATTGAAATAATCTCTTTTTTTTGTAAGTTTAAGATTTTAATCAAATGTTAAGATTAGATTTACCCCTATTGACGTTACATAAAGATATAATTCTTAGTATCAAGCTCACAAACACAAACATACATACGAATTTCATTTAATAATACAAATTTCGTTAAGAAAACAATATTACTAAAACAAAACAAAGTTCACGAGATCTTTGCTAAATGATTCCTATTAATAATTTATATCGAAGCTTGTTACCCACAGACTATTATCCAACCTTCAAGGAATTCTCATATAATTCAAGCTAAGAGGAGCTAAGAGGATATCTCATATCACAAGTATATTATTAAGGAAAATTAGGTGTATTTCCTCCAGGAAAATATTTTGTTCGTAATATTTAAATTCGCCAACATTACTTGATGTCTACCGAAATGGCATATTTACTCGAGTAACTCAAGCAAAAAATTTAGCAATTTACGATGTAAGTAATTGCTTAGACAAAACTCTAAGTGGCGGTGTTATGAACAATCATTATTTTTAACGTTTTTGGTTATTATGAATGGTAATTTTTCTTTTCTGTTTAAGTATACTTTGTAGGTATTACGTTCTTCTTTATCACGTCACAAGCTAGTTTATAGTTGCCCTAATTTTCTTAGGATACCTAATAGTCATCATCTGCCTAGCCTTTTCCCAACTATATTAGGGTCAGCTTCTAGTCTTGCCGGATGCAGCTGAATACCAGTATTTTACATGGACCGACTGCCTATCTGACCTCCACAACCTAGTAACTGGGTATTACGATACCCCTTGATAAGACTGGTTGTCAGACGTACGGGTTTCTGACTACCCGTAACGACTGTCAAAGATCAACAAATGTCAGCCGGGACCAACAGTTTACTAACGTAATGGTGAACACTCATTCGCGGACCGACCTCGGCAAGCGTAGTTTAATCTTCAGACGAGCCGTGTGGCTGTTATTATTTAGCCACGAGCCCCTCCTTTGGATACCTAATAATATGTAGCAATATTTTGTAGCTTTAATTATCCTTACTGCGTAGAAATAGCATTTTTATCAGAGTTATCTTAATCTTCCTCTGATATGTGAGGTTAATTACGATCTTGTTCTAAAAATGTCTGTATGTAGGTTAGGTATAAGTCAACGCTGTTATATCAAAACAGTTTTTTTTTTACCACAGTCGAAAAATTTCAACGCCAAAAATATGTGCTGAATTCATAGTTACAGTTTGCGCGTCAATCATCATCATTTGCCTAGCCTTTTTCCAACTATATTGGGGTCGGCTTCCAGTCTAACCGGATGCAGCTGAATACCAGTATTTTACATGGAGCAACTGCCTAACTGACCACCCAAATTTTGCGCGTCGATATTAGTGGAAAACAAATCAACATTCATTCGTACAAAAATACCACTTTAATATTAGGAATAGATTGAAGAGAGGTTCGAAGTTTCGATACTTACTGAATCAAGTATGACAAGCTGATAAAATACATTGATTAATACGTGGTTCGCATTTAAATACTTCTCCGTCTTTCACATTAGCCGTCGTGAGGACCTTCGGAATGTCATTCCACTTGACTACGGACATTCTGTACGTTTTCCTTTACGTGACCTTAATTTCAAGCATCTCTCATTGCTAAGACATGTCCTCTTAATAGGCTGACCTATTTTTAAAACATTTAAACACACAGGATAAACTTCTTATACTAAGTTATGTGATAAACTGTTAAAATAAAAGTATAATAACCTAACCTGTTACTCATCTCATCTGCCTAGCCTTTTCCCAACTATGTTGGGGTCGGCTTCCAGTCTAACCGGATGCAGCTGAATACCAGTATTTTACATGGAGCGACTGCCTATCTGACTTCCACAACCCAGTGACTGGGTAATACGATACCCATTGGTAAGACTGGTTGTCAGACTTTAGGGCTACTGACGACACCCGGGACCAACGGCTTAACGTGCTTTCCGAGGCACGGAGGGGTCTTGGTTTGTGAAAATGGTCACCCATCCACGGATCAACCGCGGCAAGCGTAGCTTAACCTTATCGATCGACCTGTGCGGATGTTATTACTTAGCTACAATAACCTAACCTGTTACTGTTAGCCTATATCATACCATTATTGGGCAAAGGCCTCTCCCCAAGACTTCCAGCTCTTCCGATCCAGGGCTAAAGTGGACCACTGGTCGTATATTTTGTCCAGCTCGTCCCTCCATCTACTACGGGGTATGTCACGACGCCTTCTAGCTATGTCAGGGCTCTGCGTGGTGGTTATTTTGGCCCACAGCTCATTGGGCATACGGCAGACGTGCAGCTTAGCAGCTTTCTGAGCAACGTCAGTAAGCTGTGTTTTGGAGAATCTAACCTAACCTAGCTAGAACTCTTAACTAACTAAAATAAGCGCCGTCGAAAAATTCCTCCTCATCGCTGTCGACTGGTAATGTACCCAAGAGACTGGCGGCATTGCCACGTTGTATGGCAATGCTTAGCCTTTGGCCAAGGTAAAAGCAAGCCCTTGGGTCACGGGAAGTGGCAACCAGCCGTTTGGAGACTTCGTTAAACAAACCATGAGCACTCTAATTTCAAGTAAAATAATGAAACGCTATGAGTATATCATCTTTTTCAACCGACATTTTCTTTTTATCAAGCAGCTTTTCTAAGAACATAGACCCAGCTATTATATTCAGTGCAAACGTAAACAGTAATGTTTCTATGAAATCGTAATGACAAAAACCAACCGATGAGAAGCCCGAATGAAAATAGGTACTTAGAATCATAATAAACCTACTTTTATTAAAGAACAAATGGTAAACTACATAAAAAGAAGTTCAGAACTGTCGTTTCAAAGATATAAGTAGCTCATAAATATTATAATAGTAAACATTTTTGATGCTTATAAGACCTGTGAAGATAGTGCTATTATAAGCCTACCAATTCCTAATAAGATTTTTTGTAGAAGTGTGTTTAGTTTCTGAAAAAGGAATAAGTATTCACATTGTAAGCTTCTCTTTTGATAAGGTTTACATTTAACATCAAACACTGGGGGTTCTGGAAGTGCTAAAGGTTCTGAAGTGGGGATCGCATACTGAAAGGCACAGCGTGGGAAGGCCTCGCCACAAGGCGGACCAATGACCAACCAGTCGATGTGGCAACTCTTAAGGGTGGTTTACATCCAGCAGAGGACGTCCTTCGGCTGAAATAATGACTGAGGGTTATGAAAGTATTCTTTTTGGAACTGCAAGTTCCTGTCATCGCTCAACGCATAAGCCTTTGATAGTTCCGCGATCGAAGACATAAATAAATGATTATTCAATACCGAATACATTTGTAATTCATGATTTGTACTTGGTTTGATGATATGCAGTAGATATGCCACCTGGGTCCACGCACGATAGTACCTTTAATACTTAGAAAAGGAAAATAAATTTACGATTCATCTGTTTTTTTTTTAACCTACCCTACTTTGTGCCTGCGTGGGTGAAGCCAGATACCAGCTAGAAGGCGACCTACAAAAGCTCGCGGGAAAGATTTGGTAAAAATTCCCGCAGACCAGGGAAGCATGGCAGAAAACGGAGGAGGCCTGCAGTGCGATTCTGTAACCATCTCACCGTGAAAACTTAGGTGAAGTGAGCGTGGAGTGAGCTGTCATTCCAAATAATGCTAGGGATTGACACTACTGACAACTCACATCAAGCTCACTTCACTTGAGTTTTCACGGTGAGATTTTTACAGAATCGACCGGCTGTACTTAACAGTGAGAGGAACAGAGTTACCAATGAAGATGCGTATGATTGAGCATAGACGATTATTTATTCTTTCGTTTAGCTGTATTATTGTAGGGTTCACATCTATCCCCTTTTATCCAAGTACAAAACTAGCCTAACTTGACTCTTAAGCTTACCTACTTCAATTCCCAATTTTCCTTATAGGGGATCAATATGGTAAACTCGCTTCGACACAAACAAGCAGCTCAGTATGCAATTGTTTGGTCAGAAACTCAGAATACATAAATAAATTATCATTCAGTATTGTGAACATTGGTGAATCGGAAAAGCATACATTTTGGACGATTTCATTTGTATAGGCTCGGGAATAAAAGGATTTTTTTTTAACTGGAACTGTGATAAGTGTCACGACTGTGACCTACGAAGTCAGAAACAGATTTAATATCAGGGGACATGAAAACATTAATCACGAATTTAATATATGTTTCTGGGGTTCTACTCTGAAGTCCATTACCAAAGATACGGGACCGTCTGATAGTAGTTGATGCGTCAAAACAAGTATCGAATTTATATTAAATTTTTCGGACTATGCAAAAACACATTGGCACCCTAATTGCGTAACACACAATCAATCGGAATCGGTTTCATTTTGATAGTTCAACAACATTCATTGCATTATTTATGTGTTGAGCAGACAAATTTTTCAAACTTATGAAGTAGTGGATTAGCAACTCGCTTCAAAATGATTCAGATTACGTGATTGATTGATTTTGTGTTACGCAATTAGGGTGCTGGTCTAGGGACAACTGTCAAATCCTGTAATCTTTCATTATTAGTTCGGAAAATGTCCGTAATGATACGTAGTAGGAAGTGCCCGAACTTCGGCCAAACCTATGGACTTCGTGATTAGAGAGTAGACCCCCAGCACACTAATTACGTAACACACTATCAAGCTCAATATAAATAATTTTGAACGATATTGCTAGTTAATTCATTGCTTCATATGTTCGAAAAATGTGACTGCTCAACATCGTAAAGAACGTAATGAATGTTGTTGAACTGTCAAAATTAAGCCCATTGTTACTGATAGTGTGTTACGTAATTACCCCGCTGGTTCTTAGAAATGTAAGCCGCACTAAAGCATTTTGTACGAAAGGACCAAACTATACTGTCTTCACAATCTACAAATAGGGTCTTATCCTTATCTTCAGTACGTAGAGCCACACGACATGAAAATGTACGTCGTAAAAAATATCTGGAAGATCAAACTTTTAGGAATCCCGGAAATGGAATACCCGGTCCTATTTCCGCTTCAAATGTTGACGTCAACAGCCAAGACGGCGCCATTTCTCATTATTTAAGGGCTTGAATTCTTTATTTATTGTCAGAATTATTTCGTTTTAGGACAAGGGTTTCGTTTGTAAATGCTTTATTAAAATAAAGGCTACAAGAGACCCTTTTATACGGATATACAAATAGGAAAACATTTCAATTAACATTAAAATAAATACGTGTTACACAAGTATGTTAATGGAACGAACATTTTGAAATAGAATATTAAATAATAACAGCCGCACAGGTCGATCGATCAGGTTAAGCTACGCTTGCCACGGTTGGTCAGTGGATGGGTGACCATCTTTACAAACCGAGACCCCTCCGTGTCTCGGAAAGCACGTTAAGCCGTTGGTCCCGGCTGTTATTCGTAGATCTTTGACAGTCGTTACGGGTAGTCAGAAGCCCGAAAGTCTGACAACCAGTCTTACCAAGGGGTATCGTATTACCCAGTAACTGGGTTGTGGAGGTCAGATAGGCAGTCGCTCCATGTAAAATACTGGTATTAAGCTGAATCCGGTTAGACTGGAAGCCGACCCCAACATAGTTGGGAAAAGGCTAGGCAGATGATGACTATCAGGGTCCATTAAAAAAGATATTTCAGTCTTCAAAGGAAACAAACATTCAGAGGTTTCCGATTCGACACGGAATATTTAAATCATTTTTTGTTTATGACAAAGAGAAGGATTTAAAAAAATGGCAAATGACAAAATTCAAGCTAAAATATATGGTGGCAGGAACATCGACGCACAGCCTGTTTTCATGGATTAAATACTTGATCCTGAACCCTCTTGAGTTGAAAAATTCGTCGGTTATTTTTTTTTTTTTAATAGCTTTTCAGTACATTTTGACCACGTAGGTATAGCACTTTTCTTCAAACTCAAACCATTTATTTCAATTAAACCATTTCAGGCACTTTTGAATTGTCAACATTTTAAATAGTCGGTCAGTTAGTAAGAAAGTGAAGCTAGTTGCCCATTCCAAAACGTAGATCACTTTGGAGAAGAACGGGCAAGAAACTCAAAGGACACTCTTTTAAATCAAGATGTTATTACAAAATCCTGGGTACATTATTCTTATTGCTTCTATATGTGAGAACAATGAAAAAAGAACAATTTAAAATATAAAATTAAAAATAAGCCCTGGTAGTTAAGAGATGACCAGTCTCAACCGACGGCGCCCGTTCACGAACATGACGCGTGGATCAGCACCACCCAGCTCAACCATTTTGTAGGGAATGATCCAACACACGCGCCACCACCAGTGAGACATTTAAGTGAGCATGACATATTCTCAACTGCCCTGCTCTTTCAAGTCAACATCAAAATATCATAAAAACGGATCCATGGTTCTGAACGGATCATGGTTCTATGAAACAGCAGATTTTTTTATTGTTAACCGACGAAAAATTTCTACGCTACGTCCAGAATCATGTGCTGAATTCATGGTTACAGTTTGCGCGTCGATGTCACCCTGTACAGGTGAAAGCTAAAATTATATTTTTACTCCAAGGCACTTAATAAAACCCACTGCTTATTTCATCGAATGGTACCAGGAAAACATAGTGAATGGGCACGTCTTTAGACTTTGCATACTCCATACTTCTTCAGTGAGAAGCAAAACTTCTCTCTTGCAACTTGAGCGGAAAATGTACATACAACATCTCAATAAGTCCACACAGTACAAATACTGAGAATACCGGGTTTTATTAAAACCGTGCCTTGAATATTTGGCGAAGATGCGTCGCCATGTATTTACGTTTGTAATAAAAACAGTGTTTTGCAATCCGATTTTGGTATAAAAGTCAGTGGTAGGAAAGTACAAAAGTAAAGTAAAGTACTCATAGTACTTTACTTACTTTTGTACTTTCCAAAGTTTTAAGGGTCTAATTTAATTAATTTAATAACACGTGTTCTGGGTTCCTTTGTTTGTCAGTCTAGAAAGTTTTATGCTAAAGTCGAAGATCTTAGCATTTTCGCATACCTACCCACTCATTTTGTTAAAAGAACAAACTTGACCTTATCGAAATTAATTTGTAATTATTATTAGTAATTTTCAAAATTAATTGTTAAAGAAAGTCAGGTTTCCTTGGCAAGTTTTCTGGAGATTTTGAATTAAACAATTAAAAAAAATATTAGCCCAGGTTGGCACGGGCGCATTTTTATCGCTGTACTGATTTTTTCTCCCACTGGATTTTCAATGCTGTGCTTGGCGTCGAGAGTTGAAAATTCAACAATGAGTTTTTTTAATCTAATAACTTGAAAAAAGACACAATTAAACACTTGTTTTGCCTGCAATTTATTTGTGAAACTGAAATATGTATTGGCTGTTTAAACAAGAAGTCTTTAAAATCATTGCTTAATGTGTTAATCATAACTAATTAGTAGCAATTTTTTTTATAGAATTTGGTTCTACATAATATACTCTTATTTTTGTTTTTATTTACTTACTTTGTATTACAAGTCCCATGTAATTTTCTTTTTTTGACATTCTACGAGTATATAATTATAGTACGTACAATAAAACAAACCTACATTTTTAGAATCGACATGGAGTTATTACGTCATCACTGGCCCTATATTAAAGTCGTGCCCTGAATATGAAGAGTGATAATGAGAACAGTAATATAAACAAAAATAAATTATCCATTCTGCTATGAAAATAAATCTCATTGACAGAGGGCTGCGAGGGCCGCTACTGCTAATATTCCCGCTAATGGGACACAGACCTCCTCTCTGTGAGAGGGAGTGGGCCTTGGTCCACCAAGCGGGCTAAGTGCGGGTTGGTGGATGTCACATCTTCAAATTTTTGGTTCTAGGACATGCCGGTTTCCTCAAGAGGTTTTCCCCGCACGGAATTTGGGTTTATCAAGCAAAGTATTCACCGCCTAAAAAGTCATATGTCAAACGCGACCCACTGCGCTACCATTTGTCAAAAGTGACAATGTGAACGCGTTATTTGTCATAAATGTTCCGTTTGGTACACCTCTATTTTTTGCTCGACAAAATTGGGGGAGCAATATTTTTAGCTTTAAAGATTTTATATCTTAAAATGCCAATACTAGCAAAGTATCTTATAATGTCAATGCAGTTCTAAATGGAGGTATTTTCCACATCATCGTCACTTTGTTTTAAAAGGATTTTCACTACAACTACACTACCTACTTACTTTATTTTACAGTAAAACTTGTCGGTTTTGTTAATGTTTGGTTATAGACACGCTAAGGGCTGATTTTTTCCAACAAAAAGGAATACCGTAGTTTTGAATTTTTGACAGTGCTTCCAAAACAAAAACTGTCAGACGTCAATTTTATTCCACGAATAAGAATTATCTGTAGATTGAAAAATCAGCCCCAAGTTTTGTCAAAGTACTTTTAAGGTAATAAAGTGGTTTTTTTCTCTTTTCATGAAGCACGTATAACAAAATATTACACCACACAATAGCAAAGTGGGTCAGCTTTTAAAAGACCAGCACGTCGTTGTTTTAAATGAAAACGTTGGACTTAAGTTTTTATACTGCCATTAAACCCTGGTTTGAATAAATATGAAAAATTCTAATAGAAATGTCACAACGTTTTGTTTACACTCATGCTAAATATTCATATCCAGCATTTTACGACATATATAACAAAAAAAAAAAAATTACAGAATTAATTTAAAGGCAGCTGAATCATCTGCCTAGCCTTTTCCCAACTATGTTGGGGTCGGCTTCCAGTCTAACCGGATGCAACTGAATACCAGTATTTTACATGGAGCGACTGCCTATCTGACCTCCACAACCCAGTTACTGGGTAATACGATACCCCTTGGTAAGACTGGTTGTCAGACTTTCGGGCTTCTGACTACCCGTAACGACTGTCAAAGATCCACGAATGACAGCCGGGACCAACGGCTTAACGTGCTTTCCGAGGCACGGAGGGGTCTCGGTATGTAAAGATGGTCACCCATCCACAGACCAACCGCGGCAAGCGTAGCTTAACCTGACCGATAGACCTGTGCGGCTGTTATTAAAGGCAGCTGAATAAAGTATTTATTTTTCAGAGACGATTTTCGACAGTTGTTTGGCTCTTGGAAGTTTTGGTTTCAAATCATGTTGTGCAGAAATGTAGGTCGCCACGAACTTTTGCAACATACAATTTTTGGGAAGGTATCGTGGACAGCAAAATGGCCATGTGTGCGGCTGTATGAATATTTTTGCGGGTAAATTTGCGTCTTGTTTCAAGAGTCCTTGTTCGGAATAATGTAAAAGAAAAAAATAAATAAAGCCTAGCTCTTTATCTTTTACATGGCCTATTTTATTAAAACCCTTTGTAAATTGAGTATATTGTACAGACGCCAGCAGGTCAAGCTATCCGAAACTGTCAAATTTTCCCAATCAACCTTGAACCTTAATGCTTTAAAGATATAGTTGAAAATCTATTTTAAAAAATTTACAGATTGTAGTAGCTTGATATGCTGGCGTCTGTACCTAATATTATTTTAAAATTACTTTACCCGGCTATGTTCATAAATTCATTAAAATATCCGAACAAAACTTAAGACAATATTCAAGCGTCTAGGGTAATCTACTTCGTCTACAGTATTGCCTTACTACAGGGTCCGCAAGACTGCCTTAAGACTTTCGTATTAATTTCACCCCAACCGCAACGTTGCAACGAAACCGTAATCCTTCGGTAGATTGAAAGCACTAATATGGTATCTCAAGGCGTCACGTTAAGAATTTCATATAACCAAGGAGGCAAGGAGTGGCGATCGTAATGAGATCCCCATTTGTCTTTTTAAGGCTTCACCAAAATGTTGAAGTAACGACGTTCTTTAAGCATTGTACACACTTGGAGAGACGTCGCGAGACATGTCTCCGTGGCCATGTTTGTTCCGAGACAACTGTCCACGTTATCATCGTGATGTCTCAGGAAGAAGGGTCGGTGCAACATTTATTTTTCTTCCATACTTCCTATTAGTCGTCATCTCGGTAGTCACCCCCTTTATAGCCATAAAATCTTTCACACAGTCCATGCATCGTTTTTTTTGGTCTTACTCTTATAGTGTGTGTGGGTGTTTTCCTATCTATAATATGTATGTATTTACAAAAAAAAAAAAGTATATAAGTAGTTTATCAGCCATCTTGTTACCATAACACAAGCATTAGGTTGCTTAGCTTGGGACTAGATGGCGCTGTGTGAAATGTCCAGGGATATTATTATTATTATTATAGCATTCATACTGAAAACTTTCCTCACGACATTGTCATCTTTTCTTCGCATCACATGCCCGCATAATAGGTTACTAGCTATATTGCTGAACACGTCTGCGGCCCACAAGTCACACGACAATGACCAAATTTGCGTTTCGATATAATTTGTCCCGCAACATTGTTAGACTTTATGTGACTGTGTCTCGATACAATGTCGCGAGGCAATTGTCGCCTAGTGCGTACAAGGCTTTATGAAACTCTGGCACGAACTCGGCGAAGCGGGTGAAAGCATCAATTTTCTACTAGGTTCATAATTTTCAAGCTGAGCCACCGGTAATGAGCCGTTTGGAGAATTTCACAAAGGAATCGTGAATGAGGTTTTGAAGGTGATGGTAATGTTAGCAGTATTTTATGAAAAGGTTTATCAAGTTGACGGTGAATGTATTTGGCTTTGAGATATTTTGGAGGGTAGGAAGAGAGCCATGGTGTCGAGGACGGTGGAACCTTGGAGTTTACTGAGTATGATGATTGCAAATGAGGCTCACTTCGTTACGTGTCAATCAAGAAAGTAGGTAGCTATTTATAACACCGTGAAAGCTCACAATGACAGAGTGGGCCATATTCGACGTTATTTTTTATCCCACCGAACACTCGAACATTATCATGTTCAATACATCGGTTTACTTTCCGTTTTATGTTTTACAACCATTGTTAGGGAATCGTAACATTATGAGCGTTTTATACCTCAACAGGGTATAAAATCTATTTTACGACTGGAAGTAAACTGAAAATTACGGTCCTTATACGAAGTCATAATATCATAGCTCCATAAAATATTGTATAATTGCAAACCATGATTTTGAAAATGACGAGTAAGGGATGGGATTACTTTGGGAAAAGTAACAGCAGCGTTATGTTTTATAGTCGATTTCATAATAAAAAATATGTATACACGTGTATCTGCGAAAAATAAACTAATTTTTCTTCCTTCCTGTTTTGTTTACCAAGAGTCCTCTCATGTGAACACAAAAATTAATGAGCTTTTATTTCGACTCTAGGGAAGTACAGATTACACCTCGGAGTGTTATCGATATGATAGGTACACAGGATTGTCAGTTGAAAATTTTAAATTAAAATCAAACACGCGGCTAAAAACACAAGGTCTACACGGAATCCAGGCCGTCACAGAAGACCCTTATCAATCTAAAACAATTTACATCAATAAACATTCACCCATACAACCCAACGTCTATACACGAAAGGAAACATAAATGTGAAACGTTTATATTTCTCTAGATAAACCTATAAAAGTATAAAGGCTGCTCCTTTATAAAATGTCGGCAAAAACGTATCGACATCTGAGATCACACGGGAATTCGGGTTGATGTATCGTGCTCTGGAGTACGTACTTACAACTTACATACCGACGTATCTATATACAATATATGTATTTTTTTTGTACTTTGCATAATAGCCATCAACTGTTTTGGCAGTATGTCCTTCTTCAAGCATGTTTATTTGGGAAGTCGGTGTAGGGCAGAAGTTTTATGTCAAAATGCCTTCGCTTTATGAAGTAGGGAGTAAAGTAACTTGACATTTGTCGTTCAAACTATATATATTACTAGCTGACCCCGGCAAACTTTGTTTTGCCATATAAATTATTTCTAGCTGCCCGGCGCTACTTCGTTCGCGTGGTGTCCTACCCCCTACCCTACTCCTACCCTAATTCTAACCTACTCCTAACCTACTCCTACCCTACTCCTACCCTACTCCTACCCTACTCCTAACCTACTCCTACCCTACTCCTACACTACTCCTACCCTACTCCTACCCTACTCCTACCCTACTTCTACCCTACTCCAACCCTACTCCTACACTACTCCTTCCCTACTCCTACACTACTCCTACCCTACTCCTAAGTCAACTCATCCCGCGGGATAAGTTCGAGCGGCCTCAGTTGACTAAAGAGCCATTCTAACCTACTCCTACCCTACTCCTAACCTACTCCTACCCTACTCCTACCCTACTCCTAACCTACTCCTACACTACTCCTACCCTACTCCTACCCTACTCCTACCCTACTCCTACCTACTATAAACCTCACGGAGCCCGAGACCTTTCCAACGAATGCAAAACCGTGGAAATCGGTTCGTGCGTTCTGGAGTTATAGCGTCAGGAAGGAAAACCCGACTTATTTTTATATAGTAGATTACGTAATTGCGTAACACATTTACAGTAGATTAAAGACTTTCATTTTGACAGTTCAACAACATTAATTGCGTCATTTACGTTGTTGAGCAGACAATTTTTTCGAACGTTTGAAGCAATGGATTAGCAATATACTTCAACATTTCAGATTATGATTAACAGTGTGTAACGCAATTAGGGTGCCGATTGCAGTAATAATAAATGATTTTATTTATCTTTTATCGTTATTAGAGAGTAGAGTAGGTATGTAGATATTGTGTTAAAATAAAAACAAGCGCGCGCGCGCGTTTTGGGCACCTTTGCGCCGGGAACAGTTAGGGGCGGGTTATTTGACTAGGCTGACGTGTTGTTCTTGTCCTTATATTATTGTATTTTTGTTTATAGTAAAAATTTTGTTTTAATTAGTCCACCCAAAATTTAAAATTTCTAAATAAATACTTGTAGATCTGCACCCTAATTGCACGTCCATCACTGCAAAGTTCACGTGTGCCGCTCTTGTATTTTACTGCTTTCAATATTTTATCAAAAACCTGGTTTAATTAAACACAGATTAGACAGATAATAAAGGAGAGGATTTCCTTCTACAAAGGAACGTTTTAATTATGTTACGTTACGTGCCTATATTAAGATTGATAAATTCAGATGAAACGGAAACAGTTTTCGCAAACGTTTTCGCTTCTCTAAAGCCGGATTTACATAACGAGACTAGTTGTGCTAACTTAGTTATTCATTGATGGTTTCACGGGTAAATTATTTATCTATTTTCACGTGAAACTATCAATGAATAACCAAGTTTGCGCAACTAGTCGGTCTCACATTACTAACGGTCTTACATTACTGGATTTGAGAGCCAGAAAAAAAAACTGAAAAAATCAGCATCATTTTCTACCAAAACCACGATCGTCTGATAAATGTTCTGCCATATTATAAACATGTTAAGTTCAAAGTCAGAACGGCGCCCGCGAAAATGTTTTAACAAAAAGCATTATGTAAACGTCTTTTATAACTTCGTTACCGAAAAGTTTTTTCATTAGAGCTTGTCAATTTAACGGCAATCGACACCAGTTGCCGACAAACACCTGATTCGATGAGGTTTCGATAAATAAAATATATTTGCATATTTTAATAAAATTCCTACAATTTTCTACGTAAAAGGTTACAGCACGTTAGATCATGCAAAATGCACGCTTTAACTCAGCGAATCCAACATTTATTTTGCTTTGCTCAAATATTATTTCAGAAATCCGGTGTATGGAATAAGGGGACTACCATGCTGTGGCAATCAGTTCTGTGTGAGGTTTTATGTAAACTGAAATGCAAAGGTTAAATTTAAGTTTGCGGTATGATGGTACATTAAATTATCAATTAGGCACGTACACTATGAGTTATGAGTTGCCAAAAACTTTATGATATTTTCATAGATTTCTACACTTGGATGTTGTTCAGATTCAGAACTTCCATAAACAATGAAGTGTTCCACGCATAGCACTGATTTCAACCGCACTTGCCTGAACAGCACCAGCCGATCGATTCTGTAAAAATCTCACCGTGAAAAGTTAGGTGAAGTGAGCTTAGAGTGAGCTGTCAATAGTCTCAATCCCTAGCATTAGCTGGAATGACATCTCACTCCACGCTCACTTCATCTGAGTTTTCACGGTGCGATGGTTACAGAATCGCACTGCTGAGCACTTCCATTAACCGCACTGAAACCAAAATTTCAACTTTGGTAGTTGATTTTAATTTCGTAGTTGTTTTTATTTTGATGATTTTGTCTTGACAAGATCAGGAAATCAGGGAGAAGGGCCTTTAACAATGATAGGAAACAAGCTAAAAGTCAAACATACCGGAACTTACACAATAAACTCTAACTACATTCAAAATAAAGGGCCACCTAGTACAGAAGCAGTAACTTACCTACACAAATAAATTTATAGCGCCTATATTGGTTACTTAATCACCGCATACGCAACCATAAATGGGAGTTATGAACGTTTTTATGAACCCTAAGAATAACTCTATTTGAATTGGAACGGGCAAGGAACTCTAGTACGTAATGAACCATTTAGATCGAACTCATAGCTTTTTATTGGGAGTTATATCGAGTAGAAGGCAAAGCACTAAAAGATTGGACGATGCTACTACGATAGTAAAAACTTTTTGCAGCAAACTTTACGAAAACATACATTTATAAACTCATGCATTCTTCCCAGGGGGTAGGCAGAAACTACAGAATCCCACCTGCTAGGATCGTTTACGATCATACATTTGATCATTCACGCACACTGGTTGTGAAACTACCAGCATTAATAAACAGAAAAAGAATCTTTTACAGAATCCCACCTGCTAGGATCGTTTACGATCATACATTTGTTCATTCACGCACACTACTACACACCTGACCGCAAAGTTTACAAAAACATTGAATTAAAAATTTCAGCTCAATCGGTTGAAATTAACTGCATCAAAATTGAGTTGCAAAAGTCCACCCGAACAAACATAGTTACAGCGCAAGTTAAATAAAAGCTTGTAAATAAAAAAGAACTAGTCATATTATCTTTAGAAAGAGTTTCCAAGATTTCGGACGAGATTCAGCAAGGTGATAAATTATTTAATTTTATAGCCACGCCAACAAAGGGAACAATATTCTGCTACTGTTGATAACAATTAAATGTTTATAAGTGCCTCGTTATTCATCATTATCATTCCCAGTTTAAAATTATATAGGTACACATTAAATTATTCGAATAATTTAACTAATAAATAAACCACTGCAAACAATTACTTAAGATTTTAAATCACTGGGTCTTTGTGCCTGAAAGCATCACAAATTATATCTACTATTGTTTTGCTGAATAAATTTCTAAATGTGCATCTAGAACAGTTTTCATAGGTAGATTTATATTATGAAATTCCGGCCGTTTTGAGCTTATTGTCAACAGTAAAAAGCTTTAATGTGAGTAGATGATGATGAAATTAAATACGCTTTGACGGAAATCACAATTTTATCGACTACACAATGGCAGGGACATCGACGCGCAAGCTGTTACCATAGATTTCTCGTGGAAACTAATTCCGTTGAAATTTTTCGTCGGTTACTAAAAAAAAAAATACGTTCCATACATTTTGACCACGTCGATATTGCATTTTTCTATGAAACAGCAGATTTCTTTTGGATAACCCCCCCAAAATGTTTCTGCACTAGGGTCTAAAATCATGTGCTGAATTCATGGTTACAGTTTGCGCGTCCCTGCCACCATATAACTATAAACTATTGTTATGAAGAATTGTTTATAGTTATATGGTGGCAGGGACATCGACGCGACACACACAACTTACAGGTAACTAAGGTAATGAAATCAGACACTGGCTAATGAATACATTACGTGAACTAAGGGCACTCTTCAAGGGATTGTAGTGGTGGGGGATAATAGAATTGGTTAATATTTCTGAGTAAGTAAATTCCCTTAAAGAGGACATTCTTTAAGGGAATGCTTACTCAGAAATATTTGAGTTGTAAGACTAACCTAATTGACTTGTAAGAATAACCTAATACACTACATTAATGACACAAAAAAAATAAGCAAAAATCTTGAGAGGTGTCAAGGGACACCCGGACGGAACGAAGTTCTAAGAGAGAGAGAGAGACAGACAGAGAAACCCGTGCACGCCGCACGGCTTACAACTATAGCAAAAAGTGTCGTTCCAACTTTTGGTCTTAATTTTTTCCGTCTAGCCTCCTTTCGCAACGCGCGATAAGGAACGTCGTTCCAATATATTCTTCCCTTATTCTTGTGAAGCACAACATGACGAATGTCTTAAGCAGAGCCAGGCTAAAACAATTCTGGTAAGTAACATGGCTGCACATTGTGATGATAATAAAATTGTACATGCTGACAAAGAGACAGGAGGCAACACATCGTAAACATTAAAGGCTAATGTTCAAGATGCAGCCACTTGATGTGATGCTAATTAACTATCTTCCTTAGGCTCAATTTACACTGCCGCGGAATGGTGAAGAAGCGAGTTTTGGTACCGATATTATACATAGCAAAATGAACTTTATGGTAATTGTCTAACGTACAAACTAGATACGAGCTTATTACTGCCAGCATTCCCGAGAATGCGCGATAATTCTCCAGAAGATGCGCGACCTGTGCATATGGTGTGTATCTAATTTATGCGTTACTCTTTTGACATAAAGTTCATTATGCTTTGTACAAAAAAAAGCGCTTCCACTCCGTTCCACAGCAGTATAAATTAAGCCTTAAGCTGTGCTTACACGGACCAATTTTTCAGCGATCAATATCAGCCTGCCTAGCCTTTAACCAACTGCGTTGGCGTCGGCTTCCACCACTTTTTCAGCAATCATACACAGCCAAATTGCTGTAGGTTGGTAAAATAAGTAGAACAAACTTTTTTTATTGTCATAAATATTGTCTCTAAACTGTTTCGGCAATTCTTGCCCATACGACACTGCCATTTAGAAATTCTATTTTCTTGTAAATGTCGACGTTCAAAATTGCCTTTAATTGACCACTGACCTACTTTTATTAAATTATTCGATTTTGTCTTAGCCCTATTGCTCCGTATCGTTCCAATGGTGGTTACAACTTTAGCAACAATTGCCACAATTTCGGAATTGCCGTAAATTGATCGGTATTATCATGACGTAATACTTACAACAACCCCAAAAGTGTGTGTGAGCGCACCTTTATATTTAATTTAAATGAAAGTTTAGCGTGCATTAATTACAGCTCGAGAGAATGCAGTATAAACTGAAAAATAACTGGATCTACTTAATTCAGTAGAGTCAGAAGAAAGTTATGCTTCAGAAAAGTTAGACATTTTCATAGTTGTTTTATAGCGTGGTTATTAAATCGAGATTTGCAAGTGAATCATTTGCATTCAATGCTAAAGAGCTTATGATGATCTCTGTCTCTGTCTCTCTCTCTCTCTCTCTCCCTCTCTACAGTGTGAGATGAACAGTCAGGAAAAAAGAAATATAATATTATATCGAATCCAGATACATTGGATTGTGATCAAACATACATAACACTAGTGTCAGATATACAGTCGTGGGCGCAGAATTGGGTTACGGGTAAACGAGAGAAATAGCTCCTTTAAGATCCAAATATACTTTTATTATTTTACTAAGTTTCTATTAAAAGCAAAAAACAAATCTGTTTCCAGCAGTGGGAAGACCTATTCTAATAATAGAATTGACTTAGCAGTACTATCAGACTTATCAGAGCAAAACCCTAAGATCACAAAGTGAATTTGTGTAACTTCATCAACTACTAAAATTAGTATCTCTGCTTCGTACTTAGTAATTGTGTAACCTGTCAATGTTAAGAGTAATGTTGTAACTTTGTTAGGAATATGAAACGTTTGAATTACAAAGCTATCACACAAGTTTCCTCTATCGTGGTAAATGGAATTATCTGCTTAATTTGTTCATTGATATGTTTTGCTAAAATGAATAGGATGTTATTGTGCATAGTAACGACGCATTTATACGGTGTCATAAAAACAGGCTTCGCTGATATAATTATGTACGAGTCATAATTAGCCTATATTGTTCCCACTGCTGGGACACAGGCCTCCTCTCTTCGTGAGGGAGTGGGATGTCACATGTCTTCGAATTTTTGGTTCTAGGACATGCCGGTTTCCTAACGATGTTTTTCTTCACCGTTTTGAGAGCAGTGGTGATGTACAGTCACGAGCACCAATATGTCGACAGTTGGCAATTTTCAATTGCGATTTTTTCGTGAAACAACGAATGCAACATTGAAATATGACACATTACATAAACGTATGGGTTCTACAATGCTATGTTCGTAACAACATAAAATTTCATTCAAAAATAAATGAGTAAATCGCTTTTGAATAAGGCCGAGTGTATACATACTTTTGCTCGTGACTGTACAAGTGTATCATTGGATATATGTATATCACTTGATATTTATTGTCTAATTATTTTTTGCTTTTATAATAAAAACGTCAAATAATCAAACACAAACTATCATTCTACAATTAAACCACTTACAAAGTGAAAATCGTATCTTATTTTAATACAGGAAATACTATGTATTTTGATATTTATTATAAATATTATTAAGTTTTTTACGAACACTGCTTGTGCAATGAACAATGTACAATAAATTACATCTGAATTATTTCAATAGCATTTTAATGCAAGACCAATAAATACTAATAACGACTGATTATTGTGCGTACAGTGTATGTATGTTGTAAGCAGTTAAAACTACATACATGTAATAAGCTTTGAAATGTGAATAACTAGCCTCATAAAATGTCTAAATTATAATGAGTTAATGTAACTTAGGATAAGTGTATTTCGTTTATTACGACTTAGTAAATAAAACTTTTGAAAATGAAAATTAATAAATACTACAGTCGTGTCCGCGAATGGGAATTAAAGTTTCGTAGGTATGTACATATTTCCTCACAGTTACAGTATAATTTAATTTCAAAATTACTATTACAACCCATTCCATTAAAAGCAATTCGAATATTCTTAGATACGAGGTTTAGCTATATTAAGTGACTAGCTGCGCCCGCGGTTTCACCCGCATCCCGCGGGAATATCGGGATAAAAAGTATCCCATGTGTTAATCCTGGTTATAAACCATCTGTCTGCCAAATTTCATCCAGATCCGTTCAGTAGTTTTTGCGTGAAAGAGTAACAAACATCCATCCATCCATCAAACGTAAAAGTTTACACACAAGTTTACAAACTTTCACGTTTATAATATTAGGAGGATAGTAGAATTATCTACATTGACATCAGAAACCAAGAAACAGACAAAGCCCATACTACTAACACACACACACACACAAATAGTAGGTACTAATTACTATTACACTCTCAACGTAAACCAAGTAATTCCGTAGATACAATAATCTGCATTAATCTAAATCACATCGACGAAACAGTGCACGATCCGTCACAATTCTATACGTCGGCCAGAAATCATCCTGTCGCGAATGTTCACTGCGACAACGTCAACGGTCTGTATTGACGTTACACCGAACTGTAAACGTCACAGCTGGATGATACTAACATGACGTCACGTTATTGGTACGTGACAGAAATCAGAGGCTTTTCCTGAAACTACCTCGTTTTGATTTACATGGATATCCTAAACGGTGAAATGGATATTGTGGATCAGATTACTGATTGCTGGGGGCTAGGGACAGACCAGACAGACCATCAACCTGAACAACTTTCTCCATAGGACCAACTATGTAATCGCGAAAAAAAATATAGTTTTATGGTACGGCTGATTATTTTTTCTCGATTTGACCCTTTTTGACCATAACTTTCTGATACATGCTGTATTTTGTCCAAGTCTAGACGTAGCATCTTGCGTTATCCTTGATGAAATTGTACATGATGATCGTATATTGTGATGATGGAGGGGCCCGTGGCTAAATAATAACAGCCACACAGGTCGATCGGTCAGGTTAAGCTACGCTTGCCGCGGTTAGTCTGTGGATGGGTGACCATCTTTACATACCGAGACCCCTCCGTGCCTCGGAAAGCACGTTAAGCCGTTGGTCCCGGCTGTCATACGTGGATCTTTGACAGCCGTTACGGGTAGTCAGAAGCCCGAAAGTCTGACAACCAGTCTTACCAAGGGGTATCGTATTACCCAGTAACTGGGTTGTGGAGGTCAGATAGGCAGTCGCTCCATGTAAAATACTGGTATTCAGCTGCGTCCGGTTAGACTGGAAGCCGACCCCAACATAGTTGGGAAAATGGTAGGCAGATGATGATGATCGTTTATTATGATGCCGTCCATTCTACCTCTCATCTTATTATGTACCTACATCTACTCTACCTCTGTATATCTTTAGCATTGTTTCGATATTATATTAATCGGCCACGGTCTGTCACACGACAGCGCGACACTTCTTTAGTAGAACAATTTCTATGAAAACTTTATGAAAGTTGCTCTAACAGAATCGCGTCACATTGTCATGTCGTGCCTGTCTGCGGGAGCCTTTAGGAACATCTGTTTGACTCCAGAGGGGTAATTCCCGTAATTTTAAGATCGTTCACAGTCTGATCTCAGTCTCAATCTGTCAAAAATAGCTCCAATTTCCCTACATTTTTGACAAGCTTTTGACATTGATTGTCGCCGAGATGAGACTGCGACTAGATTTTGAACGTTGACCATTCGACGATTGTGATTTCTCAACCACAAATACGGCGTGTTTTGTGTTTACTCAGCGTCAAACGTTTGGTACGCCTATATATCTGGTATTTTGTTCGGTTCTAGGAACTTCGGCAGTGGCGGGTAAACTCAAATACCTATTAATTGAAAAGCGTATACTGAAAACGAGTCAAACAACAACAAAGCTCGATAAATGATATTAACCCACTTTCGACCCCCAAGGGTCGAGAATAAACTATAGTTAGGGGTCCAGTGGAAACAATATTGATTGGGGATCGAGGGGCCGAGAGTGGACTAAACGGTTATAACCAGGCACATGTCGATCTGCATGAAAAATTTCTACCTAAATAGATACAAACTGGCTGTCCTTTACTTTAGCATAATCAGCCTAAAATGCCCCATTCCCACTGCTGGGACAAAAGCCACCTCGCGGGACCAGTGCGGGTTGGTAGATGTCACATGTCTTCGAATTTTTGATTCTAGGACATGCTGGTTTCCTCACGATGTTTTCCTTCACCGTTTTGAGAGCAGTGGTGATGAAATAATTAACGCAAAGTAAAACGCCTGTCTGGGTTCGAACCTACGACCTACAACTGTAAGTCAGGGCCGATACCAATAGGCCACCTCTTTCCTTCACTTTAAGATACTATTCATAGTCTCTGAGTTATAAGATGGCTTGACATGTTGCTAGCCCACAAAAGAGATACGGTAACAAAGTCCCCCTTTAAGTGTAAATCTTGAAAACTACTGAAGCGATTTTAATGGTCCGTTTATCGCTGAAGTTCGTTTTTTACGGCGGGTTCAAAGTTGACAAAATAACCATGTGATAACTTGTGTAACAAGAAGTATCTGTTAGCGAAAATGTTTTGAATCTGTTTCTTCAGAAAGACTGATCTACATAAAATCGACTACGAAGATTTTTTTTTAAATTCTAGAATTTTAGTATCTTTCCAGTGACATGAAAACGTACCAAACTTAGTTCTATTCGCTGTAGATAGGACCTATAATAACTTTATATCTGTCTCAACGTCATATAACTTATCATCTGCCTATACATATATTTTTTCTCCTGTATCGTGGGTGCGTTTACAAACACTACAACTACTTGTAGGCCATACAAATATTTGTTCCGTGCGGGAATCGAACCCGCGACACGCAGCGCAGCAGTCAATCGCTTAACCACTGCGCCAACCGTGCCGTCAATATATATATATTCTCCGTCAATATATATTGGAGTCGACTTCCAGTCTTACTGTATTCAACTAAATACCAGTATATTACATGGAGCGACTGCCTATCTGACCCTTACAACTTAGCTACACCCAGTAGCTAAGTTACACGAATTAAAACGATGTCCCTCAGCAAGATTGGTGGCTTAACTTTTGGGCTTCTGAATACTAGTAACGATTGCCAAAGATTTACAAATGAGCCCGGGACCAACTGCTTAACGTACTTTCCAAGGCATGGAGGGGTCTTGGCATGTAATGTGTATTATATCCACGGACCGACCTCGGCAAGCGTTGCTTAACTTTGAAGATCGACCCGCGGCTGTTATTATTTAGCCACGAGCCCCTATTCGATCTCAACCTTACAACTATCTGTATCTTCTGGTATCTTTTTAACTTAGTTAGGGCTAACATCCTAAATTTATAAACCGTGTAATAAAATAAACTAAGTAATTCAATATTAGTTATGAGTTACAGAAAAATAACCCAAAAATATGTTGAGACTATAATTTATGACGATTAACTAGACCGCACAATTTTATGGGAAGCAATAAATTAGGAGATCACATCTGTATAGACTATGGAAATGAGAGAAAAAAAAACAGAATACATTTGCTTATTTTTACGTACCATACGAAATAAGGCAGTATTAGATAGTATAAAAGACACTGAACTGAAGTACGCTGAAATTCGCTGAAGTACGCTGAAATTCAGGAAGAAATGTTATATGATACAGATACATCTATTGTGTGGAAATAAACGTCTGTACAAATATTATCTGAAAGCTATTCATTAATCCTGTGATACATGACTCACATGTGGGGCTCATGGCTAAATAATACAGGTAAGGGTCGATCTTCGGGTTAAGCAACGCTTGTCGAGGTCGGTCTGTGGATGGGTGACTCCCCTCTGTGCAAAGGAAAGCACGTGATGCAGTCAAAGAAGAATGACAGCCGGAAGGCTGTCATTCTTCTTTGACAGTCGTTACGGCTAGTCAGAAGCCCGAAAATCTGACAATAAGTCTTACTGAATATCGAGTTACCCAGCGACTGGGTTGTGGAGGTCAGATATGCAGTCGCTCCATGTAAAATACTGGTATTTAGCTGCATTTAAACGCCCTAAACATCCCACTCCATTAATGAAAGACCATTTTAATTTACATGAAAGCGATACTGACAAATAGAACAAATCCTTTTAGAAAAAGCACTATGGAGGTATTCGGAAAGAGATGCAAAACAATTCTACTGAAGGAACATCTAAAATGGTACATAATAGTGCACTTTAGTGCCAGATATGAGGTTGTATATTCAAATAACTATGTAGATGATACAACAAAACAATGAAACTTATAACATTCGTCGTTAGGTTTTTTATTGAGATTTTCACTTTGAAAGAATATTAGACGATTGTTTGAAACTACATGAGATAAAGATATGTAGTTTAAATGTAAGTAATGCGAGAAGCCTGACGGTGAGGCCAAAGAAAACTAAATTATAATACATAATCAGTTTAATGTTCCCACTGTTGGGACATAGGCCTACACTCTTCGAAAGGTGGGGTGTAATCTAACACGCGAGCCCAGTGCGGGTTGGTAGAATTCACATGCCTTCAAGTTTTTGGTTCTAGGACATGCCGGTTTTCTCACGATGTTTTTCTACACCATTTTGAGAGCAGTGGTGATTAAATTTATATAATCAAGCGCTTTACTTTATGTATATGCCTTATGTCTAATTATATGCATGTTGTGTTAGCCTATAAGAAGTTGTTGCACTCTTGTATGTACAAAATGTATTTTTTTGTTTAATTCTCTGTGTAAACAATTGTTGGTTAACCAAATAAATAAATATATCATAAAGTAAAGCGCTTGAATAATTGATGAATTAACTAAGAAAGTCTTAAAGGTGATAATAATGTTAATGTCAAGCTGTCAGCTCATTTCTTATCTGCGGTTGCAACAAATAACAAAGATGTAAAACTCAAATTAGGGTTTCTCAAGTTTTATCACTTAAGGCTGACAAACAGCCGTTTTAATGTTACTTCTAAGGCAGCAGAAACTTTTACAATGCAGCTAGAAATTCAAATGAATAATATATTCATTAATTTCATCCGAAAGACGTCCACCGCCACTTTGACCAGTCTGATTCGATCGCGTAACGAAAGGTCAAAAATTAATAAGGATAAACATAATTTTGTTTATAATAAAAACCGTGCAGAAAGCATAAAATGAAAAGAAAAATCTTGAAATAAGTAATTGAAAACGAAAATGAAAGGAGAACGCATAATAAAGGGTGTCCAGCGGGAATTTTTCAAATTTAGATTATCGTTACTCATTTATTAGCGGGGCTAGAGGCGCGGGAGGGGTAGCGTTTGTTGCGTCATCTTTGCGGATTTGTCAGTTACCATGAGTCATTGGTCGGGAGCGCACCGCGCGTTTGCGGTTGAGCAATATTTAAAGTGTAGTGAATCGTTGGTTCGAGCGCGTCGTGCTTTCGATTCCCACTTCGATATTCGGCGACTAAGCGATGGTCCGAGCACGCAGCTTATATGGTCATGGGTACAAAGATTCCGACAAGAAGGGACAGTGGTTAATAATACGCCAACAGGACCGTCTACGTCAGCAGCAACGCCAGAACGTGTGGCACAGGTGCGACAAGAAATCATCAGAAATCCAAGGAAATCGGTGAGAAAGATTGTGGCCTCTACAGGCATTAAGAAGTCAACTGTGCATGTTATTTTGAAGAAAAAATTAAAGCTTCATCCCTATAAATTGCAAATCGTCCAAAAACTAAATGACAGCGATTATGTTTTAAGAGAAACGTACGCCCGAACGATGTTGGAACATTTTCGGACCCCCAGAACACTTGGAAACATATTGTTTAGCGATGAAGCTCATTTCCACATCGGGGGCTATATGAACAAACAAAATGTGCGTTACTGGAACCCCAACAATCCAAGGGAACGGCATCAAAAGAGTTTGCACTGCCCTAAAACGACAGTATGGTGCGCGATTTCTGCTCATGGAATAATCGGTCCATATTTTTTTAATGAGAGAGAAACTGTTTCTTCTTCGGTATACTGCCGTATGATTGATGAGTTTTTGGTACCGCAATTGCAAGTGTTTCACAGACGCAACAATAGAACTCATTTTCAACAAGATGGGGCAACTCCACACACTGCCAGGGCCTCAATGTTGAAGTTAAGGGAAATTTTCCCTGGAAAATTAATAAGCAAGTACGGAGACATACCCTGGCCACCTCGATCGCCGGATTTGACGCCGTGTGATTTTTTTTTGTGGGGTTACCTTAAGTCTAAAGTGTACTGCAATAATCCCCGTACCATAACTGCCCTACAAGAAAATATTCGGCGTGAAATCGCTGCCATCCCTCCGGAGCTTTGTTCGCGCGTATTTGCCAATGTGAGGGTTCGCTTGCAAGAGTGTATTGCGAGAAATGGACGTCACTTGGAAGACATTATTTTAAAAAGTGAAATCCGCAGGCCCTTGTTACATTTAAAAAATAAAATAAAAATTCTAAACCTTTTCGTTTATTTGTAATTTAATTTTGAAATAGAAAAATTCCTGCTGGACACCCTGGAAGCCGACCCCAACATAGTTGGGAAAAGGCTAGGCAGAAGAAGGCTAGGCAGATGATGATGATAGCCCAATTCTTGAGGAAGGCTATAGGCTTTTTTACATCACGTTAAGACCCTTGGGAAGCGAGCGAAAACGAAGTAATAATGCGGACAGGTGATGCGATGCGACGGGGTGGGTCAAATATTTCACGCGAACGAAGTTTAGTCTAGTGTGGATCCAAAAATAGATATTTTCAGTGCGACCTTCATCACAAAATGATCCCTTAACAAAAGAGGTCAAAACTGAAGATCAGATCGAACGATTTAGGCTTTCTAACTTTATAGACATCACATAATGGAAGTATGTGAGAATTTTTAGGGTTACACATATGCGTACACAAATAGAGAGAATAGATAGACAGCGCGACACACAGACGTCTGTCACCGGGCTGTATCTTTTCAACTGTACTACTTACTACGTATAGATATACATTTGTGATGTATAGATACACTTGAAATATTTACAGCGTTTAAAAATAAAATCATCATCTGCCTAGCCTTTTCCCAACTATGTTGGGGTCGAGTTCCAGTCTAACCGGATTCAGCTGAATACCAGTATTTTACCTTTAAAAAATAAAATATAGTTAGTAATTAAAGGACCTTCCCATAAAATAAACGTGTTTTTTTCGGTGTTTTTTAATCGCTACTTAAGTTTTTTTTTAAACTATGTCGTGTTAAATGTAGTGTTAAGCGGTGGTACAGAACCCTTCGTTTGCGAGTCCGACTAGCACATGGCCGCTTTTTTCACCCATTTCAACCCACACGCACATACTTATTCACTAAAAGCTTTTGTACCCGGCAAATGTTCACCGACCCGATACATACTCGTAAAATGTATTTGACATCCGAAGATGGGATCAATTGACTCAAATATTCCTTGTCCTTCCCAAAGAATCGTTTTGAATATCTTTAGTGCTGAATAAAATCGAACTTTCCAAAACAAGTGAAAGTAATGTTTTGTTAGGCAAAACTCTCGTCCGCTGTTCGAAATGAAAAAGTGGTCAAATGTTGCCTTGGAAGCTAAATTGGTAATCTGGAAATTGACTTGGGGCCAATATGTGTGTATAATGTGTATCCCAAGCCGTTCGCTAATACCGATAACTACACTCGAGAGCAATGAATCCGGGTCAGTTTGAAGAATCCTAAAAATCTCGGAAACTAAAAATGCTAGGTTAATGCAATAAATTGTATTTAATAGACAATGTAATACTCCTTAAATGAAGGTATTAAAACTTCTTAGTTATTGTAAAGTTATATCATAAAAAAATCAAATTTGAAAAAGGGCCACTTTCGAAGATGGAACTACGAAATTACAGCATTTGGTTTTGCTTTTGTTTGTAATCTGTCATTTATGTGGGTACATAAACCATGTTGATAGTGCTCTATATTCATTATTCAAGCTGAAATTATGTCGCTTACGCCTGAAGAATGCACCAGAATACTTACAATGCTGGAAACCGGCCGGAGTCAGCGCGATACAGCCAGGACTGTCGGTGTGTCGCTGTCAACAGTACAAAGAGTTCTCCGACGTTACGAAGAAACTGGTTCTAACCTACGCAGACCAGGAACGGGCAGAACCAGGTGTACCACAGCACGAGAAGACCGATACTTGGTGAACACCATGCTTCGAAATCGCTTTCTCACAGGAACTGAACTCACAAATCAGTTTCGACGCCTCGGAGGAAGTAACCCAAGTGCATGGACAGTAAGACGTCGGCTTGCTGAATCTAACTTAAAACCCCTTAGACCTGCAAACGGCCCTAAACTTGAGCGTGGGCATCGTATTTCAAGACTAAGATAGGCCCAGAGCCACGTAAATTGGAGTATTGAAGATTGGTCAAAAGTTATGTTCTCCGACGAATCAAAATTTATGCTCTACAAGCACGATGGAAGACACAGAGTGTATCGAAGACCAGGGGAAAGATTCAAGCAAGCATGCATCGAAGAAAAAGTAGCCTACGGTGGTGGGTCTGTACTTGTGTGGGCCGGAATTTCTTCTGAAAGTCGCACAAAGCTGGTGATCATAGAAAACGGCTCTTTAACTAGCGTAAGATATGTGGAAGAAATCCTCAATGATCACGTTGGTCCATTTATGGTCAATTTAGGTGAGGATGCTATATTTATGCATGACAATGCCCGACCTCATACAGGTAGGATTGTGAATGACTACCTTCAAGAGATGAACATTACTCGTATGGAGTGGCCAGCGCGCAGCCCGGATATCAACCCGATCGAGCATGCTTGGGACGAGCTAGGCAGATGCGTAAAACAACGAAACCCTCCCCCAATCACGCTTCGTGAGCTCAAAATTGCTCTCACAGAGGAATGGGAGAATATTCCCCAAAATCGTATAAGGAACTTGGTGTACAGCATGCCAAACCGCGTAAACGCAGTAATGGAAGCACGAGGAGGCAATACGAAGTATTAAAATTCAACAAAATCGTAATAAAGTTCAAAAATTCCATGTTTCCTATTTTTGTTTTAAGGAGAGATCAGCAGTTTTTTTCTTTATGTAATTTTGTGTTAATAAAATGTATGGTGACTCATATTTTTTTTACTTTCATTTAAGGAGTATTACATTGTCTATTAAATACAATTTATTGCATTAACCTATCATTTTTAGTTTCCGAGATTTTTAACATTCTTTAAGTGACCCGGATTCATTGCTCTCGAGTGTATATATTCATTACGACTTTTTGTACGATCGGCAACAAAATACACAACAGGTACCTACTACCAATTTAAGGCGCGTTAAGAAGCAAATTTTTAGGTAATTGACACTGACCTATAATATAAAAGTACACTGGACTAAATATACTATACGAAATGTCAGTTGTTTTTTGTGGCGATTCAAAGCGCCCCGATCGAGCATCTCATGAACATTGACACATTGTCGCACATGGCCGTTGTTTTGTTTTGGTACGTATCAGCGGGGCAATTCTCGTAATTTTAAAAACGTTCACAGTCTGATCTCAGTCTCAATCTGTCAAAAATACCTCAAATTTCCCTACATTTTGACAAGTTTTTGACATTTGTTTGTTGCCGAGATGAGACTGCGAATAGATTTTGAAGCTTTTAAATTACGAGAATTGGCCTTGTGATGATTTAACTCGCTATATAAAATATTCCACGGAGGCTCACGTTGCTGTCAGCGCCAAAATGGCGAAAATCAGAAGGCCAATTCTCGTAATCGAAACGTTCAAAATCTAGTCTAAGTCTTATCTCGGCGACAAACAAATGTCAAAAACTGGTCAAAATGTAGGAAAATTAGAAGTATTTTTTGACAGATTGAGACTGAGATCAGACTATGAACGTTCTTAAAATTACGAGAATTGGCCGTGTCAGATGTCTTAAATTTTTCATCGATAGTATGAAGTTCCAGCCTACTTGTTTATTAAAGGTCAGTGGTAATTGACGCGCATCGCGGCAACAAATAAGGTTCAAAACAGCGATGCGTTTGATGTTAATTTAATCGAATGACCTATTACCTAATACTTATGCAGTTTTATTCAAATTAAAAAAAAAAACTACAAATTATTAAAATAAAAATATAATATCTTTTACTAACTAAAACTATTAAAAAACTAAAATATGGTGTCGAAATATTCCACATCGCTGTCGACTGGTAATGCACCCAAAAGACTGGCGGCATTGCCACGTTGTATGGCAATGCTTAGCCTCTGGCCAAGATAAAAGCCAGCCCTTGGGTCACGGGAAGCATCAACCAGCCATTTAGAGAGTTCATTGAACAAGCAGTAAGCACTCGGACCCCACGGCCCGACGGTTTAAACCCCAAACGGCTCGAAAATGCGATTTCCAATAAGGTTTTTATATTTTCGCCGCTTGAGGTTTTCCGCAGCCGCAGCAGCAGCGCCAGCACAGCACGCCGAGCCAGGAAGATGGCACAAGAGTATCGACGCAAGTTGCGTCTCACACTAAAGGCCTACCCAACTTCCATGGAAATAAAGACATACCGTCCGGTCTCTTGCCATCGTCGCGTACAAAGCCATTGGGTTCTAATACAGCTGGAACGCCGACGGTGATAAGAGTTCGTCGACTGATGTCATTAATGTTCGCGTGCCGCGCTAAGCGACCCGCACTTCAGCTGCAAGAAAGGCCGTGGTGTCCGAGGCTGTTGACATCTACGCTACAGTGACAGCGATGAGATCAGCAAGGAGCTCCTAGTCGCAGAGAAGCAGCGAGGCGGAAAGTAGTGTCGTCGAAGAAAGGGCCTGTGTTCGACGAAGGTAGTGAAGCCAAAGACCCGACTCCCGACGAGCAATTTACCGGATATGATGACAAAATTATTTTATTAAGTATTCCTTTGATGGAATACTTAGAGGGTTATTGCACTAAGCTGCTTTGCTTAGCGATTGATGTTGCTAACTGTACCTATATTCACCGAAGCTCGTCTCACGTTTTAATAGAATATAAATTTATGAAAACCCGTTAATAAGTAATGATTTAATTACCCATCATACCTACTCTTTAGAGCTTCAAATTTGCTTAACGTTGCATTTGCTAATACAATATTAGAGTTGCTTAAATTAGCATGATTATCATTAAGACCAAAAGTTGTCTTTAAAAGATCGCTCTTAGCGATAAGACAGTCCATTGTGTCACCCCTTTAGCTGCGCCCCGCGGTTTCACCTGCATAAGTTTCGATCTCATGGGAATATCGGTATAAAAAGTATCCTATATGTTAATCCTGGTTATAAACCATGTCAGTGCCAACTTTCATCCAAATCCGTTCAGTAGTTTTTCCGTGAAATAGTAACAAAGCAAACATCCATCCACCCATCCATCCATCTATCCATCCATCCATCCATCTATCCATCCATACATACAACTTTTCACGTTTATAATACATAGTAGCATTCTGTTAAATAGCAGAATCTTTAGCTTCATTTAAATGAAGTTTCGTATCGACATGAACATCAGTAAATACTTTAACCAATAAACTGCCGAATTTACTCGTACTTTCCGTCGAAGCTTCAATCAATCATGTTTAATTTAGTTCGAGAACCTCATCAAGCATTCCAGTCGACGCGACCAAAAACCGGGAATCACATCACGATTTGCAAACAAACGGTCCTCTATGGGTAAATTGTACCTATGTATCTGTGTTGTACTGTGTACGTTTAACGTGTGTATGTATACTTACAGGTACAATCAGCCCGATGTGTGCCACTCGCAGTCCTGCGAACAAACGGAGTTTGGATTAGTTATGTGGGAAACGTGAACGATTTGCAGTCAAGGTAGCCGTGCATGCGGTTCTGTGGAGTTCTTATACGTTTCCTTTATCAACGCCTTACTGTTTTATGTTCGAAGGACAGCAGCAGGCAGCAGGGGTAGCTGACATATTTTGACGGCAAAGCATCTTTCGTGAGTGAATTGATATAGACAGCTAATATTCCAAGAGAAAATCTAACGTCAGTTTTTGCAGAATATTAAGATAAAAGAAAGAAAGAAAATACATTTATTTGCGGCAAACATGACGCATAAAAAAGAACATAAACACAAAAAAAACAAGTTGGGGGTAAACATGCGTCACATTCACGCAAAACGGCCATCACTCAGCATAATGCTAAGACCCTATACGAGACAGAGCCCCAGCGCCCATATCATGCCCTGTGTCCTGTCAGCTGCACCATACAGGAACTGGTGGACGCTAGCACCAAATTCTAAACAGACTCGATTTATATTGCCATCGACACGCTAAGACGAAGTAGCGCTTGGATCACTAGACCAACGATGCAGTCGTTGATGCAGAAATGATAAGCGAAAATAATGTTGTGTCATAAAATATGATCATTTAAATACGAAAAGTTACGACTTGTTTTACTGTAGTTTTCAACTATTAACATTCGAATCGATTTTACGATGGATTTTAAACCAGTGAAACGGAACTAGGAGTAAGCTTTAGACTGGAAAGTCAGAGTTTTCAAGCGTGGAAATGACAACAGTAGCGCTATTTCAATATGTAAATAGTAACGTGTTGCGCTAAACAAATTGTCGCCGCTGTTGCTGACGTTATTCTAACCAGACTACAAGAATTCCATTCCATTCTTACTCAATTCCCGTCGATAAAACGTCCTGGGCCCAAATTCTGTATTATTCCCCGCCGAAATCTTACCAGTTGTAAACCACGTCAATATCGTGTCTTGTTAACGGAACGGAAACGAAATGTCAATCGTACCTCATCTTAATTTCTGAAGCTACAATCGCGAAAACGTCGTAGTTGGAAAGTGATATTAGGCATTCCTACCACATATAAAATTAAAGATTAAGCCATAAACTTGTTCCGGCTGTTAGGAAAATCTGGCCGCTTGTTTACGTAAATCTCCCGGGCATCTTGTATCTCACAACACATTTATGTAATCAGGGACAAAAATACGAGCAACAATAAAAATACGTCATTCATACGTCTTGGGTTGCGTTAGTGTTTTGTTTTTATCTTGATGCTTCCAGTTAAATTGCGTTATTCCATTTCGGGGCTTACAACTTGAGTAGTATAGTTCGTCGGTTTCCGGGAAATTGTATGAACAGAGTATGAACAATGAATCTTACCAACACACCGATACTTACTCCAGAGGAAGCCCAACTTTCTGATTCGAGGAAGGAAATTTTAAACAGTCGCCAACTTATTAAGCAGTCAAAGTATTTTGCTCGGTTCTTCCGAAACACGAATTTCCTCAACAGGTACTTGAGAAGCGGAAAGTATTAATTGGAGCAGTTGCTACGGGTAATTAACAGAAGTATACGTGCCTAATTAACGTGTATACTAACAAGTCTTAATGCAGTTCAAGGTTTGATCGTAGATTCATCATTTACTAATTAGTTGGCGTTAACAGAACTGTGGGACCTTGGAACAGTATCGATTATGTATATGCTGAATTATTAAGACTGGCTTATTAAGGCTCAGGAGACTAAAGGTAAGTTATCAAGATTGAATTATTTATGTACGTAATGATTACTGTACAATGAGAAAGCTAAATTCTGCGGAGTTCTAGGCTTTGATGCTAACATATTTTGAAGTTGGGAAGTCCAATTTTAGTCTTTGACGAAGTGGCTTCTGAGTTCTGACCCAAATATGAGGAGTTCCAAACTTATCTTCAGACGCAGGGACACGAAATAACCTCAATTCTAACAATAGCATCAGATGGCAAATTGGAAAAGGCCCCTTTAAATATAACAAGTCGTAATCGTAAAAAGTTCTTAGGTATCAATGGTTATGGCTCGTTTATTTAAGTGTTTTTTTATGAGGCTTCACTACCGTTGATATTATTCCTGTCTAAATTGCCTACTAAACAAGGACATCAAGAATTCCAAGATTTTAAATTGGAGTTTTTATCCATCGCCTTACCAAGTCTTAACAAGGCCGCGGCCGGTCCGTGGATAGGTGACCATCTTTACATACCGAGACTACATCGATCGATCAGGTTAAGCTACGCTTGCCGCGGTTGGTCCGTGGATGGGTGACTATCTTTACATACCATGACCCCTCCGTGCCTCGAAAAGCACGTTAAGCTGTTGGTCCCGGCTGTCATTCTTGTATCTTTGACAGTCGTTACGAGTCGTCAGAAGCCCAAGTCTGACAACCAGTCTTACCAAGTAGGTAGTAGGTATCGTATTACCCAGTAACTGGGTTGTGGAGATCAGATTGGCAGTCGCTCCATGTAAAATACTAGTATTCAGCTGCGTCCGGTAAGACTGGAAGCCGACCCCAACATAGTTGGGAAAAGGCTAGGCAGATTATGATGATTCATCGCTTTGCTAAGACAAAATATATTTTCAATTCTTTATATTTAATTAAACTATGTAGCAATTAACTAAACATTCTTTACATGCAGGTCGCTAAACTAAAAAATACACTCGAGAGCAATGAATCCGGGTCACTTAAAGAATGTAAAAAATCTCGGAAACTAAAAATGATAGGTTAATGCGTTAATGCAATAAATTGTATTTAATAGACAATGTAATACTCCTTAAATGAAAGTAAAAAAAAATATGAGTCACCATACATTTTATTAACACAAAATTACATAAAGAAAAAAACTGCTGATCTCTCCTTAAGACAAAAATAGGAAACATGAAATTTTTGAACTTTATTACGATTTTCTTGCATTTCAATACTTCGTATTGCCTCCTCGTGCTTCCATTACTGCGTTTACGCGGTTTGGCATGCTGTACACCAAGTTCCTTATACGATTTTGGGGAATATTCTCCCATTCCTCTGTGAGAGCAATTTTGAGCTCACGAAGCGTGATTGGGGGAGGGTTTCGTTGTTTTACGCATCTGCCTAGCTCGTCCCAAGCATGCTCGATCGGGTTGATATCCGGGCTGCGCGCTGGCCACTCCATACGAGTAATGTTCATCTCTTGAAGGTAGTCATTCACAATCCTACCTGTATGAGGTCGGGCATTGTCATGCATTAATATAGCATCCTCACCTAAATTGACCATAAATGGACCAACGTGATCATTGAGGATTTCTTCCACATATCTTACGCTAGTTAAAGAGCCGTTTTCTATGATCACCAGCTCTGTGCGACTTTCAGAAGAAATTCCGGCCCACACAAGTACAGACCCACCACCGTAGGCTACTTTTTCTTCGATGCATGCTTGCTTGAATCTTTCCCCTGGTCTTCGATACACTCTGTGTCTTCCATCGTGCTTGTAGAGCATAAATTTTGATTCGTCGGAGAACATAACTTTTGACCAATCTTCAATACCTACTCCAATTTACGTGGCTCTGGGCATATCTTAGTCTTGAAATACGATGCCCACGCTCCAGTTTAGGGCCGTTTGCAGGTCTAAGGGGTTTTAAGTTAGATTCAGCAAGCCGATGTCTTACTGTCCATGCACTTGGGTTACTTCCTCCGAGGCGTCGAAACTGATTTGTGAGTTCAGTTCCTGTGAGAAAGCGATTTCGAAGCATGGTGTTCACCAAGTATCGGTCTTCTCGTGCTGTGGTACACCTGGTTCTGCCCGTTCCTGGTCTGCGTAGGTTAGAACCAGTTTCTTCGGAGAACTCTTTGTACTGTTGACAGCGACACACCGACAGTCCTGGCTGTATCGCGCTGACTCCGGCCGGTTTCCAGCATTGTAAGTATTATGGTGCATTCTTCAGGCGTAAGCGACATAATTTCAGCTTGAATAATGAATATAGAGCACTATCAACATGGTTTATGTACCCACATAAATGACAGATTACAAACAAAAGCAAAACCAAATGCTGTAATTTCGTAGTTCCATCTTCGAAAGTGGCCCTTTTTCAAATTTGGTTTTTTTATGATATAACTTTACAATAACTAAGAAGTTTTAATACCTTCATTTAAGGAGTATTACATTGTCTATTAAATACAATTTATTGCATTAACCTAGCATTTTTAGTTTCCGAGATTTTTAGGATTCTTCAAGTGACCCGGTTATATATTATTATTATTACAGATAATTCGCCAACTAAGGTCAAGGTTAATTAAAGTAATGGTGCTCTGGGTAAATTTATTAAAACCCTTGATTGGGTCCCTGATACAGATGTCTATCTTAAGACATAGGGGTACAAGGGTAGGGTTGAATAACTTATTAGTAAGTAGTTTTGGGTACTGGGAATTTTATGGTGACAGTTTGGTTTTTGTTTAATTAATGTCTACACAGTATACGTATAGTCGTGGTGCGGAGTCTTATGAATGGGGGATTAGGGAAATTTATCGTTTGAAATGTTCTAGGTATATTAACGATATCAATAACATTGTCTAACGCAGTGTCCTGCGTGAGCGACGAATACGACGCACCGCGACGCAACACGACGCGACGTAATGCGACGCGCACGCGACCAATGTCCTACGTGATTTTGGTCATTACTTCTCGAATCATGGAGAAGTACAGAACAATTCTGCTCGTAGTTCGTGGTGACGCGCCTGGTCGCCCTCAAAACAAGTACGCGTTACGTCGCGTCTCGCCGCAGACTGTCATATAGGCCGCAAGCAGGGTATGCCGTTGAGTTGATCGCATTCGTCGCGTTCGCAGCGTCGCGTTCGCAGCGTCGCGTTACGTCGTATTCGTCGCTCACGCAGGACACTGCGTTAATTTACCTACTTCTTCCTCCTGCCGTCATTTGTCGTCTTTCACTTCTACTTCCTCGCAGTGTTGTCATGCCAATCGTCTTTCATTCCCCATTCTAATAATGTTGCCAGACGTTCAACCTCACATTGATACATGAATTGATACGTACGCCTTCTTCTACCAATATTTAGGCTAGATTAAAGAATCAAGCAATATAATCATATACATTACACTACCATTTTCACAATGATAACTGGAAGTCACGGTAGATTTTTTTTCTCCTTCACCAAATCTTACTAATATTATAAACGTGAAAGTTTGTATGGTTGGATGGATGGATGTTTGTTTACTCTTTCACGCAAAAACGGATTCGGATGAAATTTGGCATACAGAAACCTACTTTATAACCAGGATTAACAGGATTCTTTTTATCCCGATATTCCCACGGGATCGAAACTTATGCGGGTAAAACCGCGGGGCGCAGCTAGTAATACATATAAAAGATCGGCCAATGCGAGTCGGATTTTTCTGTACCACCGTACAATTAACACTACATTTAAAAAATAAAAGTAGTCTAAAACAGCAAAAGCACATGAGTTATCTGTTTCATTTAACCCAGCTAAGTCCCAAAACACCGTGAATAAATCATTACTCTTCAAACTTCTCATCAACGACACTATGTACCTAAATGACGATAGTTTAAATCTCTTCAAAGTCCAACTTATCACTTAGTACATGAAACTATCAGACTAAAGTTCCGATGGATAGCTCCCATGTTTCACACCTATCCATGTAATTGATTTGCGGACTAGCTGAACGGTAAACTTATTAGAAAGTTAGATACCCATCGCAGTTGGTTGCATCCTTGATATAGGAGGCGTTATAGTTCTACGATAGAATTAGAGCGGTTTATCGGGGTAAGCTTTGTTGTTTTATTTAGGTACACTGTTCTAATAAGTAGTGACGAATCGTTTTCTGTTTCAATGGGAGTTTTTAGTGGTGCAACTTTTATTCTCAGAAAACTCTTATTGAAATCTCACTATGTAGGCAAACATTAAAGAATTTATACAAAGTTTAATTGAAAAAAAAAAATTACAATCTTCTGAATTGGTTATTGTACAGACGCCAGCAGGTCAAGCTACCCGAAAGTGTCAAATTTTCCCAATCAACTTTGAACCTTAATACTTTAGCGATAAAGTTGATAATCTATTAAATAAATTTGACAGATTGTAGTAGCTTGATGTGCTGGCGTCTGTACACATCATTATGATAAACTTTTACTTTGGGACCAAACCAGCAGGGTAATTGATACACTAACAGTAGCAATGGGTTTTATTTTGACAATTCAACAACATAAATTGCGTTATTTACGTTGTAGAGGAGACAAATTTTTCGAACATATTTTTTTATTACAGCATGGAAGACTTGCAGCTAAAACACAAACAAGAAAAGAAGAAGTATGAAGCAATGGATTAACAATATCCTTCAAATATATTCATATTGTGATTGTTAATGTTATAAAATTAGGGTGGGTAAAAAAACAGCTGCTCCATACATTTACGATGTGTTCGCATAATTTGATAAAATGTAGGGGAAACAGCGGAAATTTTTTCGTGATTCTATATTGTTCTCATAGTAAAATTTGTGTATAATATAATTGCTACTAAGATACCGTTATTTATTATTATTATTTATATATACTTTATTGTACACCACAAAAATTCATAGCATAAAAAATACATGACACACTACAAAATCCGTTGTATCCCATACCGTTGTCTGTGATGTAAAGCATGTAGGTATGTCCCTATTAACGGTTCATTAGACCTATCCGCAAGACAGGGTTTCTTAATTGGTGTGCTCGATAGTTTACGAACAGTATGTTTACGAGACTGCTAACAAATATTACTCCAAGTTTTAGGCTTAGTAAAGCTAACTTGATAATTTACGATGTTAACTTGTATACTCGTGTCTGACATTATCTTCAGCTATACCTACCTAGTTCATCCAACGGTGGTATTTCTTGATCATAATATATACTTTTAATTTTTTCGTGTGGGTTTATCCGTGGAGAGAGAAATGAAGGGTCATAACTAGTCATAAGGGATTTCAGACTCTTCCCAACTTAAACCACACGGTTTATGCTCATCTGGTACAGTCTAATTCAAACTTTATGGCGGCTGTGAAGTGCGCTACTCGCTGCACAGTACCTCACCCCTCACCCCCGCTGACACGCGAATTTGTTACTGCGCAGTGACTTGTCCCATGTTCCGAGTCGCCATCTAGTTGGAATTAGGCTGTACCCATAGCCAGGGGTATGGAATCCGCTCACCAGGTTCGCTCACGAAAGGATTTTTTTAAAATTATTTACATCAACACCTTTACACTCGCCTTTATCGGAACAGGGAAATTAATGTAAAGGGAAGAGATTAAAGTGCTATCTGTACGGGATCATTACGGATAGGCGTAATGATCCCGTATGGTAATTAATATCTTAAATGTTCTAAACAGTTCCGAAGAAGAAATCTCGCCTTTGAATTTATAAATACATTCACACAAATTACAGCGATTACGTCTTACAATCATTAACATTCTAATACCCTCAACTTTCCAATCTTCTTACCGACTTAAAACTCGTAAGGCACCTTACCTTGCCGTAAGTAAACCCCTTACGTGAAACGTCAAACTTTTCGCAAAACTTTTCTTTTGCTACCGTTAAGGGATTTACACAATTAACAGTTTAATTCTTCGTAAATCTTGTATCGACTATTGCTTGGACACAATTAATTCTGACTTTACCTCAGAAAATTTAAGTTAAACAAGTTTGTTGACATGAATCCAGCTTAACAGATTTACATTGTTATTAAGAACGATTTTCAGCTTAGTCAGGTACCGTGATATTGACATTGTTTAATAAGTTTTGTATTGAAATTCGAACTGAGAGGTACAGTCAACAGCAAAAGTAGATGATCAAAATCAGAAATTCAATACTAATGAACGGAGTTCGCGTCAGAACTGTGCGGCGTCAAAGTGATTCAAAGTAAGTGATTGTAAACTATACCAAACTTTTACTACTAGTACAGCTGCCATATAGGTGCGAACTCCGTTCATTAGTATTGAATTTCTGATTTTGATCATCTACTTTTGCTGTTGACTGTACCATGGGGCCCTTCCCTCGAGGCGAACGAGAACAAGTTAGTGCGGTGCGTCAGTGTGTGTCTACCGTTGAATGCATGTGTGACAAACACATGCATTCAACGGTAAAAGTTATCCACCCTATAAGGATCGGGAGGTTTTTTATCATTGCGTGATCTTTAATGAAAGAACTTGTCATTAGAATATACAACGTGTAACTGAATGAATGCCCATTATGAAAATAGTTTGTTCAGAATTGTTTACTGAATCGATTTCTGTCGTATTTTATTGTCACAATTTTTTTTTAAACTGTGTAAATTACAGCCACACTTCCGCTTTACAGTCAAAACAAACCAAATTGAACGAAGTACCTACAACGCTGGATCCGCGTGCGTGCGTAAATTTGTAACATGACCACAATTTCCTCCCACAACCAGTAAAACTAATTTAAAAAATAAACAATGTTTTATACATACGAGTATAAATCCAGTGTACCTATGTATTATGATTATAACTAATCTAATTGGGCTGTTTGATGGTGTGCGTTAATTCCGGGACATGTATAATTTGAACCCGCATTATTTCCATTACATTTTAGTTAAGTTTCGATTTCTTTAGTGTTTTGACTGTTGCTGTTTTGTTGTTGCTGTTGCTGTTGAGGGGCCCGTGGCTAAAAAATAACAGCCGCACAGGTCGATCGGTCAGGTTAAGCTACGCTTGCCGCGGTTGGTCTGTGGATGGGTGACCATCTTTACATACCGAGACCCCTCCGTGCCTCGGAAAGCACGTTAAGCCGTTGGTCCCGGCTGTCATTCGTGGATCTTTGACAGTCGTTACGGGTAGTCAGAAGCCCGAAAGTCTGACAACCAGTCTTACCAAGGGGTATCGTATTACCCAGTAACTGGGTTGTGGAGGTCAGATAGGCAGTCGGTCCATGTAAAATACTGGTATTCAGCTGCATCCGGTTAGACTGGAAGCCGACCCCAAAAAGGCTAGGCAGATGATGATGATGATGATGACTGTTGCTATTAAGTGGAAAATCTTCATGTTTTCATACAAAACCTCGTATTAAATAGGTTTATACCGCGAGCCAAAACCACACAACTACAAATTTCGAACATTAACAAGTAGTTTGTTTGACTAAGTTTCGTCAATGTTAGACATGCTTGGTGTTAGTATCTGGGGATCGTCTGGCACATAACAACGTTAGTGTTAGTCTGGCCATACGCCATAACTCACTTTTATATATATTCGCCGACTTTGTCCGAAGAATAATACGATAACTTTTCATAACTTTTATTAATCCTTCTTATGTAGGATTAATAAAAGTGGTTGGCGGTTCCAGCTGGGTCTGTTTAGGCTTATGTAAACCTACACAGTTACCAGTAGACATGACTGTGTCAGTAGTAAAGAGACATCTAAGAAAGAACAACAACCGAGTTCCCGAGTTCATACAACCCGAATCTCTTCAAGGCGAGAGTGAATAGGCTTCTTCTGGGCAAGCTCGTTCCACCGTAGATCTCATCCCTGCCTCTGGGCTGGATTGAGGTCAAGAGTGAGCCACTTGTCAATTAAAAAAAAAAAAAAGAAAAGTTATTTATTCTACACAAACGAAACACACATGACAAAAAAAAGAAACAAAAGACACAACTACAAGGTAGCTAAAAGCCTTCTATTCAATCAATGAAAATATAAAGATTGACAATTCTGTCCATTGCTTGATGTCAAGGGTAAGGACCAAAGATAATAAATACACATTGCGTATTATCTTAGTCGGAAAGTTTGACAGGTCTTAATTGTCTTTTCAAGTAACACGTCACAGCAACTTGACTTTATAATTTGTTTATTGTGTAACTGTAAAGTGTCTCAAAATTTAGTGTTTGATTTAGAACATTCCTGAGGGGCCCGTGGCTAAATAATAACAGCCGCATAGGTCGATCGGTCAGGTTAAGCTACGCTTGCCGCGGTTGGTCTGTGGATGGGTGACCATCTTTACATACCGAGACCCCTCCGTGCCTCGGAAAGCACGTTAAGCCGTTGGTCCCGGCTGTCATTCGTGGATCTTTGACAGTCGTTACGGGTAGTCAGAAGCCCGAAAGTCTGACAACCAGTCTTACCAAGGGGTATCGTATTACCCAGTAACTGGGTAGTGGAGGTCAGATAGGCAGTCGCTCTATGTAAAATACTGGTATTCAGCTGTATCCGGTTAGACTGGAAGCCGACTCCAACATAGTTGGGAAAAGGCTAGGCAGATGATGATTTAGAACATTCCTTAGGTACTAAATAATCATTGAAATAGTAGTAGTGACTGACAGCATCAAATAAATTCAATAAGAGACATAACCCCCTTCCCCATCCCAATTCCCCCCTAATCAATAAACGCGGTGTAGGGATACATATCCAGTATTATCTCCAGATTGGTATACATTTGGCATAATATGACCATGTTTGCAGGGCCACCGTAGGTACCTAAAACGGGGTGAATAGGGATGCAGGGGTGAATCGGGACGAAACTTCAAAATGGATTTTAACGTTGAAATAATATAGTTTGTTGCCAGAAAATACTCTAATGTGTTTACTGCTTTTTAATTAAAGATTAAGTGTCCTTGTTAGCAACAAACTATATTATTTTAAAGTACAAATCTATTTTAAAGTTTCGTCCCGATTCACCCCTGCATCCCTATTCACCCCGTTTTACCGGTACCAAAACAAAAAGGCCAATATGGCCAGAGATCGCCACAATACAGATAAAAAAAAGTGTTGCATATCTTTATTCCCGTGTTTACTTCTAGGGGATTAGTTTAAGTATACTCCACAAGTTCTGTTAACCAACTCTAAAAAATGACGAAGTTTCTCAAGGCGTATGGGGGGCAAGCAACCATTTCCATATATCATTGTCCTACAGATAAAATATTTGCGGAGCACAGTAACCTCTGCTTGGCAAAGTGCCAACATACTAGTAAATACCGCGGTTTCTCTCGCTTTTTCCATTTATTTGGCAGGTGTTTAATCCGCTTTAGTACTGTGAATGAAACAGCGGTGGATCCGATGAGATTTAATTTAAAAAGCTGTAATGGAATGAAAAGGAAATTACGGGTTTAAGTGGTTTTGGTGAAAAGGAGTGTAATATACGACTACGAACACTATTGTGAACAATGCAAGTGCTGACTGCGTTTTCTATTCACCAGGGTGAGCTGTTCTCGTACTATTCGCATCGATACTAACTTTGACTCCCCCCGTTGGTCTAAAGAGAAAGAAAGAAAAGAAAAAGTATTTATTGCGACTCGCACAGGAAGATCATAAAACTAAACTAAACTAAACACAATCAAAAATAAAAAAAAAACAAATAATATTTTAAAAAAAAACGGGTTGCACTCCAGGAGTGAAAGACAGAAGTGAAAACTTGAATAATAACGTTGTGCATTTTTGATATTTTGGAATGCGGTCTACTCTCCCTCCGTCTTACGAATTTCCATGTGCATCCTGGGTCCTGGGTTCGCAGATTCCCAGGTCGGGCAGTGTTTTTGGGTTTTCCCATTAGCATTTTATAAAAATTTTTTAAACCCACACTAGGAAATGCTCCTGTATCGTGGGTGCGTTTACAAACATTTAAACTCACATACACAAACAGCCAGACTCGGAACAAATACATGTAGGTCATACAAATATTTGTTCCGTGCGGGAATCGAACCCGCGACACGCAGCGCAGCAGTCGATCGCTCAGCCACTGCGCTAAGCGTGTCGTCGCAGCAGCAGCTCGGAGTTTGGAAGTTGGTGCCTCGGAAACCACGTAAAGCCGTTTTGGTCCTGCGCCTGATCTCTCCCCGGTCGTGTCGGATTGCCGTCCCATCGGGCTATGAGAGTAAAGGAACAGAGAGTGCACCTGTGTTTGCGCGGGGATTATAACTGTGACTCTTAAACATACATAGGTTTTCAACCTTATTTTGCCTTTAAGAATATATTTTTTTCTACGAGCCCCAATTTTTTTTTACTTACCATCTGTCGCTAATCTGAAACAGCTATTGCCACGATTATATTTAAACGTGTAATATTATGTAGTTGTAAGATAGGATATATAATTATCTCTGGGTCATCTACTGCCCCCCTGAAAGTCACAAACACCTACGAGGGGGCGTTACCGCCCACGTTCAGTCAGAACCTATAGTATAAATGAGTAGATACCTCGGAATATACTTACGCGGGTAGGACTAGACCCATTAACATAATACCCCAATTCCGTCCATCCATCCATCCATCTAAGACAAGCTAGATGATACATGACCTATTCTTCATTTCCTCCAGGTAAGATTTACTCAGGCATTGCTCAATCATCATAATCAGCCTGTATCGTTCACATTTCTGGGACACAGGGCTCCTCTCTGTGAAAGAGAGTGGGCCTTTTAACCTCTTGAATGCCGTAATTACAGACACAATTAAAAAGCCATTATGTCTCGCGTAGATCTAGTGAGCTGAATATTACGACTCGTAAACGTAAACAGCCGGAGTGCGAACATACTACACAAATTGAAACTATGCATACCGATCTGAAAAAAACTTTAGGTGAATGGAAGACTGGCTTGGATGCCAACTTATTGGCTATTAATGACAACATAAAAAGTATAAGGAGTGACTTAGAGACGTACATGAAGGAAGCAAAAATAGAAATGGACTGTCTTCGCTCTGAAAATATCAAAATTAAGGCAACAGTAGCTAAATTGTCAGAGGAGGTCGCTGAAACTAAATCATCTGCTCAATTTATCTCAAACCAATATGATGACTACCAAAAACAGTTTAACTGCTTGGAAGAACGGCTTTCGAATCAAAGTGCATTAAAGGCTCTCGAAGCTAAAATAGACTACCTGGAGCAGCAAGCCAGACAGTGTAACTTGGAGTTATCAAATATTCCGGAACGGCGGGAGGAGAACTTATTTACTATATTAGAAGAAATCGGCAAAAAAATCGATTTAGCTATACCACGTGATGAGGTAACCGCCGTACATCGTGTCCCTCATGCGGCGTCCAACGAGAGGCCGAAAAATATTATCGCTAAGTTCAAAACCCGTTCTCTAAGAGATAATATACTTAGCGCTTACCGACTTAAAAAGGGTCTCACTTCGACTGACTTAGGCATTTCTGGTGCATCTCGTGCTGTCTATGTTAATGAGCACTTGACTCTCCATAAAAAACAACTGTTACGAGAAACTCGCGAGATGGCAAAGAAATACAATTATAAATTTGTTTGGATTAAACACTCTACCATACTTGCTAAACGGTGCGAAACATCTCCTACTATAGCCATAAAAAACATAAACGATTTATGTAAAATTACTAGTAACAACAATAATTAAGTAACAAATTTAACTAAAAGTTTTAATAACAATATTCTAGACAGTTACAATGGCTTCTAATACAAGTGACTTTTGTATATACTATCAAAATAGTAGAGGTATACGCACAAAGCTGAACACGGTTTACATGAGTATTCTATCCAACTGTTTCGATGTCATTATTTTAACAGAAACATGGTTAATCCCCACAATAAATAATAGCGAATTTATTGATAATCGATATATTGTCTTTCGTTGTGATCGTAATAGAAATGCAACCAATAAGTCTGACGGGGGTGGTGTGTTGGTAGCTGTATTGCGAAAATACCACCCCGTAAGTGTTTCGCTTCAGTCGCAAACTGTAGATAGACACTTTGAACAAGTTGTTATAACAATACCTAGTAGTAACGCTGCCGCGCAAACTCTCATCAGTGCAGTATACATTCCTAATAATTCGCCACTCGCTGTATATAACTTACATTTTGATTTAATGGATAATTTAATTAATTCAGTCACTATCGACAATTTACTGTTACTCGGAGATTATAACATACCGACGGCCAACTGGACAAGACCTCATCCTGCTCTGAGCTCCTTTACTTGCATGGGCAATTCTGCAATCTGTCACCGCTTAAGAAACTTTATGACTATTCACGATATTCAGCAATATAACCCACTAGCTAATTCTAACGGGCGAATTCTGGACCTCTTAATCTCCAATACTACTTGCCATGTATATAAACCTAATCAGGATCTGCTTCAAGCTGATAATCACCATCCTCCTTTTTACACTCTTCTTTCTTTAAATCATAAACTTACTCCCATACGTCCTTTATGCACGCCTAAATATAATTTCCGTAAGGCTGACTATATCCTCATTAATAGAGATATAGATGAAATTGATTGGGACATGGAATTAGATAGTGAATCAGCCGAAAAAAACGTAGACGTTTTCTATGATCACCTATATGGTATAATAAAAAACCGGGTCCCTCTTTCCAAACCGAAAAACTCTAATTTTCCAGTATGGTTTTCTAAAGCCCTTATACATATTTTTAATTATAAAAAGAAAGCTTGGACAAAATGGAAAAAATACAAAAACTTATCAGACTATGAAATTTTCTCCTTATATAGAGATCGTTTTAAAACAGAGTGTATCAAATGCTATCGTATCTATATTAATAGTGTTGAGGATAGTATCCCACAAAATGTCAAACACTTTTGGGCATACATTGCTAATCGCAAAAGAAAATCCGGGATTCCTTCCAGAATGTATTATAAAGATGTGACATCTAGTGACCCTATTACAATATGTAACCTCTTCTCAGCCTTTTTCCAGTCAGTTTACGAGCCATCTAGTCTAACACCTGACTGGAGCCCTGCCTCTGAACAATCCAATGTCAACGACACAGCTCTTTGTGGCTTACATTTTAGTCTTTCGTTAATTTGCAAACAATTAAAGATGTTAGACTTAAATAAAGGGTCAGGACCAGATGGGATACCTCCTTGCTTTTTAAAATGGTCCGCGAATACAATATGCAAACCATTATTTAGGATCTTCAATCAATGTATTAACAATGGTTCGTTCCCTGCCATCTGGAAAAAGGCTAATATAGTTCCTGTCTTTAAAGGTGGTTCCAGACAAAACATTGAGAATTATAGACCCATTTCTCTTCTTTCTACACTAGCTAAACTATTTGAAAAGCTTGTTCACCACGAAATATATCCATTTATTCAAAATTGTATAATTCCGGAGCAACATGGCTTTGTGAGACGAAAGTCTACTGTTACAAATTTAATGATCTTTACTACCCACTTATTTAATAATATGGACATTCGAGCCCAAAGTGACACAATTTACACTGACTTTAAAAAAGCCTTTGATAGAGTTGACCATATAATACTATTAAATAAAATTTCATATAATGGCATCAGGGGGAATTTATTACGCTGGTTCCAGTCTTATATTAGTAATCGCAGTCAAACTATAGTAAGTAATGGGTACCATTCTAACACATTTTTGGCAACATCTGGAGTTCCGCAGGGTTCAATTTTGGGTCCTTTGTTATTTATTATTTATATTAATGATATCGGTAATTGCTTTCAAAACAGTAAGTTTTTGTTATACGCAGATGACCTTAAAATTTTTAAGAAAATTTTATCGATTAACGATTGTTATCTTCTTCAAGACGATTTAAATAGATTGTCAAATTACTGTACCAAAAATAATTTAAAATTAAGCATCGACAAATGTAAATACGTTAACTTTACCAAAAACAAAAACATAATTAACTACGATTATAGCCTCTGCGACGAACTCCTTCTTAAAGAAACTGAAATTTGTGATCTGGGTGTACTTTTGGATTGCAAACTTCACCTTAATTTACACATTGAAAAGATAATAGCTAAAGCTTTCCAAATGTACAATTTTGTTATGAGATCGTCATCGGATTTCAAACGCCCAGTCACATATCTACATCTTTTCAACTTTTTATTACGACCGCAAGTAGAGTACGCGTGTATGATATGGGACCCTTACTATGCAAAATATGATCAAGCATTAGAAAAAATTCAGCGTAAGTACTTGAAAACAATGCAGTTTAAATGTCACTTGGAGCGTCTTCCGTACGAGGAGTCGTTGCAGAAATTTAAGCTACTAACACTACATTCAAGGCGTCTGTTACTCCAAACCATGATGCTCCGTGGACTGATACACAACAAGTTTGATTGCCCTGAACTTGTGAATAATATATTTTATATCGTGCCCAGAACTGTAATGAGGCGAGAGGCGCGCGCTTACCCACTCTTTGCTACGACCTCTAGTCGTACAAATGCGGGTCAACGGGCGCCTCTACACAGATTACCCAAAATATATAACCAACACTTTGTTAAAATAGACATATTTACGTTAGCTCATAATTTATTTAAAAAAGAATTAGTTAATGCACTTAAAACCTAATAATTAAGTATCATTATTAAAATAAGCCCTACCTTTCTTCCGTACTGTATGTAAGTAAATTAATACTTATAGTAATATGTGGAGACGTTGTTGATTGTACGTTAACCCACTTTATTGTATACTTAGATGTAAGACAAAATGTACAATTGTTTGTTTTCCCTAATAAAATAAAAATAAAAAAAAAAATAAAAAAAAATCTACGTTCCGGCATACGAAGGGTTAATCCACCACGCGGGCCCAGTGCGGGTTGGTAGATGTCACATATCTTTGAATATTTAGTTCTAGGACATGCCGGTTTCCTCACGATGTTTTCCTTCACCGTTTTGAGAGCAGTGGTGATTTTTTTTTTGGATCTCCAACAAAAGATGTACAGACGCCAGCAGGTCAAGCTACCCGAAACTGTCAAATTTTCCCAATCAACCTTGAACCTTAATGCTTTAGCGATAAAGTTGAAAATCTATCAAAGAAATTTGACAGATTGTAGTAGCTTGATGTGCTGGCGTCTGTACATAATACATGACACGTAAAACAAAGTGGTGAAATTATTTACATAAAATAAAGTGCCTGCCTGGGTTTAAACCCATGACCTACATACAACTCGTAAATCGGGGTCATTACCACTGGGCCAATCATAACTACACACAGAAACCCAATACAACCAACCACAGCCTTTGTATTGTCCCTGGATCAGCAATAGTTTGAATAGGTTCAGTTTGGTCACAGCGATGAGACTACGCTCCGGACACATTCCACTTAATAAATTTGCTCATTTAATGGGTAAAATTGAGTCACCAAATGGCACAGAATGCAATACAGCTGAAGATGTATATCATATCTTGATGGAATGTGTCCGGAACGAGTCGCTTAGAATAAAAATCTTACACAAATATCCCAAAATTCGTACGGTGGGTGGATGTAACAGCGCCTTAGCTGTCCCGATGTCGAGGGTAGCTATGTCGCAGTACAAGCTGGTCAATTTGGACTTGAGGTTGAGACGTTGACTGTTGCAATCTCAAGCTCATTTGATAGTTTCCCTTTGTTTTTTGTTTGATGTTTTTGTTTATGTATATGAGAACGTATAAAGCTCTTTAAATAAAGATAAAAAAAAACCCAATACAACCAAGGCCACAAAAGTTAATGAAATGAAATATAACCCCATAATATCCCAGATATCGTTGAACATTACGTCTGAATATCAAGCTGTACCCACTGACAGACATTCTGTTTGATTAAGTTAATTCGCCAATAAATAACGTTCGTGTCGACGTTACGGTTTTATGAGCGTGAGCCAAAAATCGAGTATATGGGAATCTACGAGGTCTTTGAGCCTGTAAATCCTGATACTTTCTGTATTACCATAACTAACCCATCATGTGTTAAGCAAAGGTTTTAGTAGTAATTTAAACATAGGCATATGTTTAGTTCACGTAGGAAACCAGGCTCATCTATATACTTATAATAAATATGTAGAAGTGAAAATTCTGTACATTGAAAATATCAAAAAAATAAATGGCAAAATGGGGTGTTACTAGACCGACACCGAACCCAAAAATTTAAATAAAAATTATTTTGTCTGTCTGTTTGTTCAGGCATCACGCAAAAACTACCGGTTCGATTACGATGAAACTTGGTATAATTATTCTTTAATATCCTGGGCACCACACTGGGTACTTTTTATCCCGGAAAAGTATATACAATAAAAAACAAACTTAATTTTGCGGTTCGATCCCTAGACCCGATTACTGTACCAACCGCAAATAATAAGTTTGTAGCCAGAAAGGGCCCGCGAGATAGATGGCATCCTGGGGAAGCACATACATTTTATCCTGTTAGCACGTTCCCGTGGGATAATTTTAGACATCCACGCGGGCAGAAGCTAGTATTCTAATAATTTCATTATTTCAAGACATAGTAGGTGGAACCTGGATGACGGGAGCGTGGAGAATGGCGCGAATTAGATAGGCATAGGGTAGGATATGAAGCTGTGGGTGAAGTCGAACTACGGGTAAGTCACAATTTTTTTAATTTTTAAAGTCCTACCGGACGTTTAATATTTCTTTTTCAGTATTCATTTAACTTTTTTTATCTATATACTCGTACTACACTAATTATAAATATTAAATAAATATATATAGTATATGTATATAATATTATATCTTGTTTGTGACTAACCGAGTATGCTCGTACGCTTTTAATTTACTCGTCCTCTATTTATGCGAAGACACTGCCTCCTAAGATACAGGATCTTCCTAGTTTAGGAGTCAGGGCTCAAATTCTGTATTGACTGTACTTTTCCCATCTCTTGTACCTACACTATTCCTATTTGTTAATTTCTATGTACCCTAGTGACTAATATGTGAATTTTAATGTGTCAAATTTGTATTGTGCTAATAAATACTTATTATTATTATTATAAAGAGGTAAAATTAGTTTTTATGTAATTTTTTTTTTCATTTTTGAAAGTCCAATTTGTGAGGAAGGTTCTAATATGAGGAATGCTATTTAACGTCACGCTACGACGCTTTGGAACCGGGCAAAAGGAAAAAACGTCAGAAAGAACACTACGCGAAAACGCAGTACCTACACAGTCAAAATGTATGGAACAGCTTATTTTTTTTTATGACAAACCGACAGAAACTTTCAATGCAGGGGGGGACGAAAAATTTCAGAATATGTACTGACTCCATGGTAACAGGTTGTACATGATGTCCCTGCCACCCTGTATTTTAGGCTAAGCTCAGTCACATCACTCAAAGCGCCTTAACCAAAGCTTCTGGGAGTTTTCACGATCGTTCTAAAGTCTTTAAGTACTCCGTTATAAACAGCTGCTACCTACGCTCGACGCTCGTGATAATCCCTTAGGCGCCTGTATCGACATCCATGAGATTATTATACAAGCTTAGCTTAAAAGGGAATTAAGGCTAGATCGACCTATTGATTTTAATCCACAGTTTGAGTCAGCTTAGTCTAATCACTACATACAACTACCTTGATTATCTCTATTGTGACTAATTTACTATTGGCAAAGATTTAAAGCATTAGATGTATCTTCATCGTGCTTAGATCGCGCGAAAAAGTTTTCTCACTGGGTAGAGTAGGCTCACACGTCCAGCATAGATCGATACAATTTTCAGTATGAGTATGCGAGATAATACTATTCAAAAGTCAACGAAACAGAAACGTGACCACCTTTTGAAGCGGTCGGGCGAATCTAACGATTTAAATCTTTAGCTATTATCTTTAGCGTTAAACGTCAGTGGTTTCAAACAATTCTGTATTATTCCCCGCGAAATCGTACCACGTGTAAACCACGGCAAGAAATCGAAATGTCAACCGTACGGCCCACATGTATTTTGACAGTTCAAACCACGCCATTGTTTCATAGAGAATACGTTGATAGCATGTTGTCAGTAACTAAGGAATTGACGTGCTTTTGAAGTAAGGAATCTTTAAATGGTCATAGTGAATTAGGGCCCTGGTAGGGGACCGCGTTCTCGAAGCTGTTCCAAAATATAATAGGCTAGATGCCTAAGAAACTCTAATTAGTCCGTCAGTTAGATTATCAAAAAATATTGTACCCGTATTTTTTCTTATCAATTATATAAAAAATGATGAAGATATCGCCCGTTAAAGTTCCGCGTGAAGTCACGCCTTGCTACACTTTTTAGCAAGGCGTGACGTCACTTCCAAATTTTGACGCTCTTTATCTTTGTCATTTTTTGTTTGATTGACAAAAGAAAAAAGACGTGTCCATTATTTTTCGAAGATCTAACTGACGGACTAAATATAATAATCATTTTTTTACCCAGGAAACTACCCTATTCTAAATTGACTAACACAAACTTGCACTAATTTGCAAATGTTTCAAGACTGTGTGGAAGTGAGAGTTCCCAATGTTGCCATACAATATAATTAATAGTCTAGACTGAGCTTTAGGCTCGTTGGGTTATATTTGACACAATATATTACTTGATACCCAATACTTGTCAACAAGATCAATTCTGTAGATTAATATTATTTATGTGAAAGAGTTTATCTCTGTAACTAAAACTAGTGTGAGTAAAAGACGTTTCTCTTGAATATATTGGCAGATAGAATTGGCAATTTAGGTGACACGACTATCCTTAGCCTTCATAGACACAGAAATTAGAAAAAAATACATCCCGTAGCCTAATTCAGTTGATCCAGATTCGCCAATGGAATAACTAGTATGTCTCTCGTTAAATTACTGCTTTCTTGGCTATTGTAAGGATAGAGATGGTATCAATCGTGCCTATTGAAGAAACGGTTTCTTATTGCAGACTTTAGTAAGATACCAGCCTTAAATTAGTTCCCAATTAATAACATAGTCGCCTGAATATATAGAAGGTTTTACTGAAAGTTGTGAATAAATATTCACAAATATGTTTTATTTCTACTCACAATTATTTTAATGCAGACAATTATGTTATCTAGCTGGGGGGTCCCACACTACGCTTGCCGATACGCGGTCTCCGCTCCAAGACTCGTCTGCTCCAGCGGCCATCGGTCCTTCGACAAACACTGCCACTTCAGTTTCAGCACGCAAATCCGTAATTCCGGTTATTTTTCAGATAATTTCATTTCTGATTTTATCATTCAAAGAAACTCTGAGCATAGCCCGCTCCATAGCGCTCTGAGCGACCTTGGATTTGTGGACCACCCCGACTATCAGTGTTCACGTGTCACAGCTAGATCGACCGAAAACCTTAAGAAGGTGACTGGGACAGACTGGATACGGAAGGCGAAGGGCAGGGTGTTGTGGCACAGCTCGGGAGAGGCCAGCAGTGGACTGCGATAGGCTGACTTATTGATTGATTAAGCTCTGTAAGCTTCGTATGCAAGTCGTACGCTGCTTCTCATGGTCTTGTATACAACGAAGGCAAGTCTAAATACATGGTCTTCAATTCCCATACCAAGTGTCCCCCTCCTGTGTGAACGGTGTGGAGTTGCACAGGGTTTACTCTTTTAAATACCTGGGCCACTTGGTGACGGACGATTTGAAAGACGACGCGGATATGGAGAGGGAGCGCAGAGCAGTGTCGGTTCGGGGTATGACAGCCCGTTGGTGAGGTCACTTGTCACCTGTACATTGTCTGTATTAAGTGCTAACATAGGTTAAGACTATTGTTACTAACCCAATGGATCTTTGTTATCTGAAATAAATTAATTAAATAAAGTAATAGGTTTAAGGAACCACTATGTTAAAATAAATTGCTTACCAACCTTCAAAATCATTAACAAATCAAGGAGAAAATCCCACCACACCCCGCTGACTGCCAAATTACAAGTTCCTGGTCTGTTGCGATGCTATCACCAATATTGAATGAACGCTATCTCGCTCGAACCGTCTCCATGTGGGTCCGACAATGGTTCCCAATTAATTGCAAACGATCGACCAAACTCATTACTTTGACACTATGATCGGTTTCTTATCTTAATAGGATGAATGTTTTTGATATTACTCGTAAGTTGTTCGTGATTTGCGCGAACTTTTTGTTAGTTTAGTATTGAGTAAATCAGGATTAGATTAGGTGCTAAAAGGACTGGTCATAATTTTTGTACATGCTTCGGAAAATCATTAAGAAATAAATATCTGTTAATTTTGGGAAAAGAACTAAGTTAACTATGTTTATAACCTATTAACTTGTGTACCTATTTTATTGAAAATTAATTAGGATACCACTAAAAAAATTGGTTCCTCTCAAACAGAGCACCTGCCACCATAATATCACCCTTGCTTGACTGGCAGATAATGCCAAAGGGATTAAAGGACTTTTTTGTGTGCGAGCTGTTTAAAAAATAAATAAAAAACAATTCAACCGAACCGCAGTCAGTCGTTACACATCCCCATTTGAACTGTCTGAGATAAACAAATGCAGTACCAGTTTATTTCTATCCAAGATCCGTGAACTAGGATAAATCGGATTCTAACATGATCCGAATCACCTCGTAAAATCCGGATATACTCCAATAACATCTAGATTTTACGATCGATTAAACCCTAAACAAGAATACTACACATGATGAACGTTCCCAGAATATCAAATATCAACGAATTAAGAAAAGCATTTGGCACATTATACTATGATTACAAATACGCAACTGTAGGATTACTGGCGCCCTTAGAACGGAGGCATAGTATAATAATATAATATAGAAGCGAAACTGCCTCTCGAAAGGCATTCTAAATGCCTACAGTTTTGAGATGTGTAATCTGTTCAACAGACAGGACTATATCTGCGCGCAGCAATGGGTAGCTCGCCGCCCGGTAAGGACCAGGCCCGGGTCGGCGGTGCGTTGGTGCGTTGTGTTCCACGCGCGTCTCAAAGAGATGTCAGCACAAAGTGACGGGGTCCGCTAGGGCCGATGCCTGCCAGGGTCGCGGGTTGTTCGAAAGAAATACCGTGGCCCCTGGCATAGGCAACTCAAGGAAAACGAGTGGGTCTTAGTCAGTAAAAGTCTGACACGCCCTCCCGCTCCGCCCAGAGCGGGAGAAGTAATTTGATGATTTCAGACCCAAAAAAAGGACTGTATCGTGAGTAACACACGTTGAAACAAATTCCCCTTGTTGTTGTGTTACATTTCATGTAACATTATGATATAGGGTCAAATTAAATTAGTTAGCGCAGAAAAACTCAGAAGACGTGATCCTCGGCAGATATCTAAATAGACATTTAAACACGCTAAAACAAAAAAAAAAAGTAAATATGAACTTTTTTGTGGGGTCATCGACCGCAGTTAGTTTAGTCACTGGAAACATCAGTTGAAAAGTATTATTTTTTGTGTATTCTTCACAGAAGTAACGACATCTATATACGATAAAACAAATCTTCTCAACTCATACTTTAAGTAGGTAACAACAGTCCCAGCGGTTCTTAACCCCCAAAAACAACATCGAATAATTTATGTTTTTATTTTATCATATTTAAACATCAATATTATACCCGTCACTTTACAGTTTCGCTAACTAATTTAATTTAACCTATAAATATTGAGATATAATTTTGGTTGCCACGTGTGTTACATTTCATTTGACGTTTCACGTCACGTGTTCAACGTCCGTTCATCGGCAATATTGAAAAAAACTTTTTTGAGCAAGACGAGCGCAGCGCAGGTACAAAAGTGATAGATGACTATTTCAGCGCACACAGGAAATTACAAAAGTTTCGCTTCTAGACGAATTTCTTAATCTATGCCAGAGGTCTGAGATATGCCAGACGCTAGACCAATCAACTTTATCAAACATATTCTTTGAAGTGGGCAGCGTCTGTCGATAATTGCGTACAGTCACGAGCATAAATATGTATACACTTGGAATAAAGATTCAAAAGCTAATTTACTCCTTTATTTTTTTGTGAAATTTTATGTTGCTACGAACATAGTATTTTCGAACCCATAGGTTTTTGCAATGTGTCGTATTTCATTCTTGTTTTCGTTATTTCACGCAAAAATCGCTATTGAAAGTTTCCAAGTGTTGACATATTAGTGCTCATGACTGTACGTCGTACATACTGTTACGCATCTGGTATACGCAAGTTGACCTTTGGATCTAAGTCTTTGATAAATGCAAGATAAATTCACTGAGGCTTGATTGTGTGATTTGCTAGACTTGGAACAGAAGTGGGTTATGGTGTTGTTTGTTTTAGAATCACTTGAGTAATATATACTTACTCAAAACGGTGAAGGAAAACATCGTGAGGAAACAGAAACAGACATGTCTTAGATTAGAACCAAAAATTCGAAGAAATGTAACATCCTCCAACCCGCACTGGGCCGAGTGGTGGATTTATGGCCTACTCCTCATCGAGAGGAGGCCTGTGTCCCAACAGTGGGAACATTATAGGCTGATTATGCTAGTTTTAGAATCACTTGGTTTATCGAGATATCGCCAAGCGGTTAGTCGACTCTTCACGTGACCAGAGGGCTGGCCTGTTTCTTGGCCAAAGAATTAGCATCGCCATACAACGTGGCAATGCTGCCAGCCTTTTGGGCACTGTTCCTGTTGACAGCGATGCGGACGAATTTTTTGATGCCCTATGATTCTTTTGCTTGTTTTTTTTTTCACATTTACATATATGTATTATTATTTTAAAATCGTTATCATATTAATAAAATGTTACTTGAGTAAGATATTAATGGCACGTTAGTCTTCGGCAATATATTGATTAGACGCCATTATATCGCCCGCCGTCCCTTTCGCTTTTTTTGCTAAATAAAAATGCCACTGCGTATGATAGAAATTATCAGCCAACGGAATATACCCACTATCGTAATTGCCCCAGTAAATCCTTTAACACAATTTCTTTCTTTTTATTGCGAATTTTCCTGTTACTATTGCATTCGATTTAGAGCTAACATATAACTTTGTCCATAAGGACCAAAATCTACAAAAAAAAAAGTTAGTAAAATGTTTAATATATTCGGGCAATTAAATAAAATATTAGTCTTTAAATAACCCCGTATACCCGTAGGTCACCCATCCAGACTCCGGGCTGCTACTAAGAAATTCCAGATGGAGAACCAATAACATTTTTCCCGACACTGGAACCGAACCCAGGACCTCATGCTCAGTAGTAGCGTTTGCGACCACTAGCTACACGAACAAGGCGGTCGTTAAATAAATCACATCAATAGGCTAGTTTCCTAAAAAAATCTAATTAGTCCGTCAGTTAGATTATCAAAAAATATTGGAACCATATTTTTTCTTTTGTCAATTATATAAAAAATGATGAAGATATCGCCCGTTAAAATTCCGCGTGACGTCACGCCTTGCTACACTTTTTAGCATGGCGTGAAGTCACGAAACCCACTCCCAAATTTTGACGCGCTTTATCTTTGTCATTTTTTGTTTGATTGACAGAAGAAAAAATATATGTCCATTATTTTTCGATAATCTAACTGACGGACTAAATATAATAATTATTATTTACCCAGGAAACTACCCTATTATGGCATAACATAACTCATCAATAAATAATATCACGGTAATGGTAACATTACATACAAAAAAACGGAATAAAGGGAAAACACGGAGAAACTGGACAAAAGATTGAACGAGTCGATTTGTGCAATAAATTGTGAGAGATAAGTCGAGATGGAAGAGACACGAAAAATAAATTATTCCACAGGAAATATTTTCAGGATCAACCTTATAACATATTCTATTAAGACTTAAGAGTGTCACTGTTCACTGTCCTTCTCTAGATTTGGATATGCTTCATCTTAAATCTAGATTTAAAATAACGTGGTTAGTACTGTTTTCTTTATTATGATGAAAGGAAAACATAGCGAGCTAGCGTGGAAGATCAAGAAAAACTATTATAAGCCAACAACATACAAGAAACCGGACCCTTTGAAGGATAAAGTCAGAAATTAAATTATCCGGAAAAGAACCGATGGTACCGATATATCTTGCAGAGTAAACAAGCTGAAGTGGCAATGGGCAGGCCGTGTTTGTCGAAGGACGGATCGATGGAGTAGATGAGAGCTGGAGTGGAGCCGTGTATCAGCAAGCGTAGTGTGGGATGCCACCCAGCTAGATGGACCGACGCCCTTAAAAAAGTGGCTGGCACAAACTGGATGCGGAAAACAGTGTTGTGGCGTAGCTTAGAAGAGGTTTATGTCCAGCAGAGGACTGCGATAGGATAACTTGATGGATTGATGCAACAATTTTATTTCTATTATTACATCAACTTGATTTAAAAACATCTTCTACGCGGCTAATGAACCAACAAAAATTATATCCCACGAAACTTTCGATTCTAAATAATAACTTCAAAAAGAGCCAGTCATTAAGCTCTATTCGGAGACGAGCCAACACAAAAGAAGTACTAACCTTTGTACCAAAAGCCTACTCTATCTGTCTTGTAATAAAAGCCTATACAGATCTGCAAATCATTCTGTAATAAAAGTGTACATCAATAGAATGCCGTGTTAGGTAGCGATTGGGTGCTATAAGCGAAGCGGGTTCGGAAACGCTTTGAGTGATTAAGAATACTTCTAAGTCATATTTTTTTATTCTATAAAATTCTGGTTCGGTATTTGTAAAAAAATTTGTTAAAAAATTACTGTTACTGGTAGCCAATTGGCGCCGATTCCCTTGTTCACAAACTAACCTAAATTTAACTTCAGTGCATCTTTTTCTTTCTATTTTATTATGAAAAGGACAGAAGATAAAACATTAGTTTAGTCCTGTCAAATTAAGATACTCCATAGATAGTTTAGACGTGATTAAAACATGGCTACTAAAAATACGTCAATTTACGTCAGGCGCTGACTAATTTGACAGGACTAAACTAATATTTATCTTCTGTCCTTTTCTTAATGAAATTAAAAGAAAAAGATACACTGAACTTAAATTTAGTTTAGTTATTGAACAAGGGAATCGGCGCCAGTATCATCCTGCCACTGTTGGGCAAAGGCCTTCTCATGACTTCCAGGTCTTTCGATGTATAGCTAAAGTACAAAATTAATGAATAAAAATATTAGAGTTTGTTTATAAATAAATCCATCATTATAATCAGCCTATAACGTTCCCACTGCTGGGACACAGGCCTCCTCTCTGTGAGAGGGAGTACACACGGCTACACATCAAGCTATGCAAAACCAGTATTGGATGACCGTTCATTGTGAGAAAATATCATACAAAGTGAGGCCAAGACAAACTGGTATTGTATAGCTTGACGTTTAGCCGTGTGTACCTATTTCGTAATCCACCACGCGGGCTCAGTGCGGGTTGGTAGATGTTACATGTCTTTGAACTTTCGGTTCTAGGACATGCTGGTTTCGATCGTGATTTTGAGACATAAATAAATCTGGAATTTCGTTCCTCGATTATTGTTGAATTCATATTAAGTGACAGAGATACTTCAAGTAATTTTTTGAATAAATAATTACGCCTCAATTTGTTTGAAGAAACGAAACAGCCGTAACGCGGCCCAAATCATTCCGAACTTACAATAAAACAATATGAGATCTTCATACATTATTTGCATAGGTATATTTGCATTGAGTCAATACCCAATTCAGCTTTGAAATAACAGCAAATGGAAATGAAGGTTTAATTAAAATAATTTCATTTTCATACAACATGGTGCCTAGAGTAACACTGAAATAATTTTGCTCCGAGGTCGACTAGGTTAAGTAGTATTAATAATGAGAGAACGTATTATTTTATATGAAAATTTAATGTTATTTAATTAGTTCTCAAAGCAGGTGTTGCTTTGTGTTAAGCAATAAATTAATTTGTGGAAGGATTAGCTGGTTATAATAGAACGTTTATGAGTATTTTCCTTTTAATATTCTCTTTTATTGTATTAGAAAATCCTACTAATATTATAAACGCGAAAGTTTGTATGGATGGATGGACGGATGTTTGTAACTCTTTTACGCAACAACTACTGAACGGATTTGGATGAAATTTGTAGGATACAGATAGATTATAACCAGGATTAACACATATAATACTTCTAATCCCGATAATTCCACGGGATCGAAACGTATGCGGGTGAAACCGCGGGGCGCCGCTAGTATTTCTATAAGTACAGAATTTCTATGTTTTTTATACTCTAGACAATTTGACTCGCCATATTCAACTCCAATTGAATATTGCAAGTCAAATTTTCTAGAGTTGTTGAGTTTTTGTAATGTTATTATAACACTTAGCAATCACAAGAAACTCTCAAAACCGATCACTGTTTAAAATCTTTTGGTCCTCACCACAAGGACCTAAAGATTTTAACCAGTGAGCGGTTACAGCGGGTACAGGTACGAAAAGACTAAAAATATTTCGACAACCGCTCCGCTTATCACTAAAGCGGTTTCCTAACACCATAGGCCAGATGCCCCTCACGGCACAATGCCGGGTACGGTACGCGATACGATTACCCACTATCAGCTTACTACAGGCATGTTAGTAAACAACTACGTCTGTAACATACCTTTGTTCTTTTAACCTTCGTCGTTAACGAACCTTTAATGGGATCATATAACTAAACTACCTACTCTAAACGAAACCAGAGAAAAAATTGCTCGGATAAAATGTTCTGGAAAACATTATGCTCTATAGGGTTTCGTACTCAAAGGGTGCGGGATCGTCCGAAGTAGCGGGATCGTCCGAAAGGGTTACCGCTGCCCTGCAACATAAAGGGCTAAGGAAGGAACACGGGCGGGTTTTAGTCAGTAAGAGTCTGACACTCCCTTCCGCTCCACCCAGAGCGGGAGGGGTCATTTGATGATTTTCCATTCTCAAAAAAAAAAGGGTCCAGGACCGCTGTCCATCCATGCGTCCGTCCGTGAGACGTCAGTCTATCTTCATGATTTCCAAAATACACATAACATAAGATCACGCCTGTAAGCACAGAAGGACTATCATCAGAAAACTATTTTGATAAATAATAAATCTTCCAATTAAATATTCCTATTCTTGATTTAATTGAATTGAAGCTTATCACTTGATCAAATGCCTCAACGGTTCAATGTAAGCCTAACATCAAACCTTAGGTTCAAGTTTCAAGGGCTAAAGCATCATTAGACATGGATCATAAATTAATAGTTCAATCTATATTCTAGATCTTTATCGGATCTTTGCACCCTCCTCTAGTCACGTATATCACGTTACGAATATCTGCAATATTTCGTATCATGTGATGTGTTTTTGAGAAAAATTGCTTAGCTAAAAGCTAGTAAAGCTAGTCATTTATGAAGGGCATCAATGTCGTTTTTTATTCAATGTGTATGACACTGTATATAGGGTGGCAGGCACATCGACGCGCAAACTGTAACCATGGATTCAGCACATGAGTTTAGACCAAAAACCGTCGAAATTTTTCGTCGGTTATCAAAAAAAAATCTTCTGTTTCATAGAAAAGGGCAATACCTACGCGGTCAAAATGTATGGAATATTATTCTTTAATAACCGACAAAAAATTTCGCCGCTATGGGGTCTAAACTTATGTGTTGAATCCATGGTTACAGTTTGCGCCTCGATGTCCCTGCCACCCTGTATTTTATACTAGCTTCTGCCTGCGAGTTCGCCTGCGTGACATGTCTTGTTCCCCCGACTCACCTCGCATCGCATCACCTGCCCGCGATATCACTTTGTTTTGGCTTAGCGTTCTTTTGGCTTCTGTTCTTTCTAAGGGTCCTAAAGTTGTCAAAAAATAAAAGGCCCGTTTTGACAATGTCAGTTCTAGTAGGTAGTTAGTAAAGATCAAATCCGCAAAACACGTATTCGTTTGTATGAAACTGACAGGTGTCAAGAATGCATTCTCAAATGTCAACGGGCCTTTTATTTTTTGACAAGTTTAGTAGGTAGGGATTTTGATAAAGAATTTTTCAAATCCGACTGGTAGTTTTAGAGATTACCGCGTTCAAACAAACAAACTCTTCAACTTTATTATTAGTATTTAGATTTGTTTACCTATCTACTTTAGAAAGTAAAAGTAATATTTTGATATTTTTTTCACCAGCTTACATACAGCTGATACTTATAGCTCACGTATTCATATACACACAAAACGGATTGACAAACAGTAGGAAGTCTTAGATGACCATTATTTACAACCGTGACGTTAAGAAAACAATAAAACTGCTTAAAATTCACATAAAGGACGAAGTCTTTGTTACTCCGCTTCTAAACTTACGGCCTTCCTAGCAAACCCCATACTTTTTTACTCAAAGTAATGGCCATTTTGCTAGACAGTGATATATTGAACCACTATTACAACTAGTTCACTGCCTCGCGAGGCACGCCCACACGTTATTGCCCTGAAACTTTTTATTTGCATTGACTTGTATTTGAATTATTCCCCATTCACGAAGGTGCTCCTAAGTCAACAGAGTTTCTTTACTATATTTTAAACTACGCTTCACCTATTCGTATCTACTTTAAAGAAATAAGAACTCTATTTTGTGAACAATACAAGCTGTTTTGGAAAAGAAGGAATTGGTTGTAAAAGTTCCATTAGAATCTGTTAGATGGGAGCAAATAGACATTTGTCAAAGATTGTAAGTTAGTTTCTGCAAATACTCCTGATTCGTCACAACTTTCATAGTTTATAAGTCCTTGATAGTCCTATGCTAGGGTTATAAATGCGGATAATAATACGCTAGTTCAAGAACCCAAGCACCAACACAACACCGTGTATTGTTTACCTAGAGTAGCCATAGAATATTAACAAGTTTAATAAGACTTGTCTTTGTATATCTGTTTAATTAATTATTTTATATATTTGCACACATAAATTATACAAGAGCACTAGCAGGTTCTATTTTATGTAAATACCAACTACTATACACATAACGCCCACTTACTTTCTACCTACTAACGTATCGTTAATTATCTTTGCTAAAATTAATATTATGAAGAAGCAGATAAAGTGATAAAAAAAAGCACAAACATGCCACTCTCACGTCCTGTCCAACACACGTAAACTCTTGCTCAAACTCTCCATCACACCCTTGTCAAACTCAAACTCAAATCATTTACTTCAATTAAACCATTTACAGGCACTTTTGAATTGTCAAAATTAAATAGTCGGTCAGTTAGTCAGAAAGTTGAAGCTTGTTTGTTGTTGTTGTTGCTTGTTAGTTTGCATTCCAAAACGTAGATCTCTATGGAGAAGAACGGGCAAGAAAATCCAAGGACACTCTTAATTTAAATCAAGATATTATTACAAAATCCTGGGTACATTATTCTTAATGATATGTGGGAACAATATAAAAAAAAAACAAATAAAGAAATAACTGTATTATTTTTATGACTGTAGGGGTGTGAAGGAGAGTTAAACAAAAAAAAGAATAAATAAGGAGCTATTCTGTGAGTGTGACGACACTCACTCACAGAATAACGCGTTATGTATTCTAGTATTGCGATAATTATTTTCTTTTTATTTTCGCTTTGAAATATTTGTTTTTAAATACCTTCTTAAATGTTTAAAATAGTAAATTCTCCATATTAGTACCCAAGGCTTTGCCAGCCTTGGGTACTAATATGGAGAATTTACTATTTTGCCTTGGGTCCAACGTAATTTTATTGACAATAAAGTTTTTATTATTTATTTATTGTCTGGTAACATTGCAGAGCTGCCTTTGCTACAATGGTCCTTCGCACTGTGATACGGAACCGGTTGGCAAACAGCCCACTTGTAGGCAATGGCAGCAGTTTCAAGACTAGGAAATATCAAATAATTGTTGCTGTAGTGTAAAATCTGATAAATGATTTACGGAGTACGGTGGCAGAATTTCATAACGTTGTCGAAAAAAAATTGTGAGATCTGAATCAATCTATACATATAGCCTTGTTGGGGTCGGCTTTCAGTATAACCGGATGCAGCTGAATACCAGTATTTTACATGAAGCAACTACCTATCTGAACTCTACAACGCAGTTACTGCGTTACACGAAACCTCTTGGTAAGACTGGTCGTCAGACTTTTGGGGTTGGACAAACCCACCCGTGTTCCTTCCTTAGCCCTTTATGTTCCAGGGCAGCGGTAACCCTTTCGGACGATCCCGCTACCCAAAGAGTTCATTGTTTCGACTCGGATTCGAACCATCGCATCACCGAACGTCGTCATACTCATACCGGCAGTTTGACGAACTAGCCAACGAGCCCATAACTAGCCAGCGAGCCCATAACTAGCCAGAAACTACGGCTTAACGTGCTTTCTGAGGCACGTAGGGGTCTCGATATGGAATGGATGGTGACCCATCCGCAAACCAACCTCGACCGATGCGGGCGTTATCATTTTGCCACGAGCTTCTCTATATCTGAATATGATTTTAATTACCCTCTTAACAATTATGGATTTATACCTACACTACACCTACCCTTGATTACGTAGGTAATCAAGGGTAGGTGTAGTGTAGGTGAGTACTTACTTGCTGCCGTCTGTAACAGCAAAAGTCAAATAATTGTTGGTGTAAATTCTGCTAGCTGATTATCAATGAAAGAATTTTATAGCGTTTTTTGAAGAAAGTTGTGGGAATTGGATCGGATTTAAATTAAAATACATATATTCTGTAGAAAGAGGAGATGTTAGGGAAGGAAAATCTTATTCATCGCATTATCTGTGTAAATGCCAGGTAGCCTTGAGCCTGCGGAAAGCCTACTACAATAGTACAACAAACGATCAAAGAGAAATACGTATCTTGTTGTTGATTTTGAAACCCGAATATTCTCGTATAAGCCTAACTTATCCAACCACAAAGACCAGGCTCATTCAATATTTATACTAAAACTTTCCTTGTAGCCAAACACATTAGCGTCTTATCTCTCATGTTTTCTCCAATCTCTTGATCGCGATTCCTACAAAGCGATTAAGTACGGTCTGTTCCAGAATTATCTAATGAAAGTGTAAACAAACCCTGTTCAGGTCCAATTCTAACGCAATCAATCACTAAAGGGAATTAGTAACACATTACACATATTTAGTATGTTTCAACTCTGTATATCACCACTTTTTCCAAAAAGTATTGTTTGAATCACATTATTGGATTGAAATTGAAAATCGACGAAAATTGATGTTATAAAATTAACCTCAATTGTCAAATGAAAAAATCATCTTGAAGGTTGGTTATTTAAAATCAAGATTTAGGGTTTAAGTATTCAAATAGTCAAAGCACTCTCATTGTAAGTAGCACTACAAATTGACATTTACAGGTTAATACAATTAGGTGTCTACTGAAATACTTATAATATTATATTGTAATTTTATCATTGTAATTTAATAGTACCCAATCGTTTAATTGTTTTTGAACACATTAATCATTTGTGTGTTAATATTGGCAAAACATCGCGCACTACCAATTATTAAGATCATCAAGGCTGTCGTTACTCCTCATGAATTCGATTTTTCCTCCGGTCCAGAACTAATCACAATAAATTAGCTTTATTTCGGGTTCAGGTATTCAAATAATCAAAACAAAGCAATCAAATTGCAATGGCACTACAAATTAGCATCTACAGGTACCTAAGTTTTATGATACATTTGTTTACATTTTCATTAATAACTTTTGGGACGGACTATACAGCAAAACTGTCGTTTCTCCTCATCGATTCGATTCTTCCTACGGTCCAATACTAGTCACGACAAACTGACTTTTATTTACTGTACCTATAAAGTGTTTTATAGCCACTATTTATTTGGACGGTACAAATTTATTGTCTGTAATATCATCCCCACTTATCAAAGGAGAGTAATCGGTGAGTGTCGTCATCTGACACGTTATTAGAAAACACCGAGTGGTTATCCGATATTTTAATGATGAACCTGATAGCGGCTGAGAGAAGAAAATTGCCTTGAATTCAAATGGAAAGTTATTGAGATTGACATATTAGGATAAAAATGGATATCTTATTTGTGGTTCTAAGAATTTTCGGGTTATACTTTTCACATTTCTCCGTAGTTTAGAATACCGGGAATCCTACCTTTTTCTGATTGAAGCACTTCGTAGTGGGCGTTGGTAATAATACGCTCACAATTGGAAATGGCAGGTGTCCGAATTCTTGGTCTTAATGATACTAAACCAGCCTGTTGACACTTAAGGATACACTTCAATTTTATATTCAAATTGGAATTTGAGGTATCTTATTCACTTGCGAATACTTTATTCCTTTCTTGAAGGGTTATTTAAACTACCTTTGAGGTGTATTTACAAACGTCTCTTAAAGTTAAGTAATGATTAGCGACTGTTGACTGACACCTCGTTGGCCCGGGCAAAGTGTTAAAATTAGAATTTTTCTATCAACTTTTGAGCAACGTTTAAAAATAAAGCGTATACCATTTAATTTTCATATAAAAATGCGCACAGTAACATAAAATTTATTAAACCCTAGGGATATACCGCATGCTTCCGCCAAGTTGATTAACCGATAAAATCGAGTTCATGATTCTATTACTCGGTATCGATATTGCCGCTGGCAAAGGTCAGACAACCTCCCGAAATCCGATAGGATCTAAATACCTCTTATCGGAAGAATAAAAAGACCATTTTTTATCCCGAACCGTCAATATAATCTGGGCACTACAGGAGGTAATTATTTTTTGCATTGTATTCGAGACAAGATTAGATTTTTTAATTGGCAAATTGGAATTGAGGTATTGAACTTGAGTGGTGTAATTGGAACAGGTTAAAAAAATGCTTTGGTACAAATATTTTCAATCGAAATCTTGGTAGCATCTTAATTTTGTTTGTAGCCGTTCGTGATCAAAGTTTTTAATTATTTAAAAGCCCCAGTATTGCTTTTCTACGTCAATAGGCGAAAATTCCAAAACCAAATACGATAAATCCATTGATTTAACGTATTTTATTAGTCTTCGTAGCCACAAGGATTTATAACGCGGAGATTTCGCGCACTTTCCTGCTTTTGCTTTGCGTGGATGTAGCGCAAGTTTTCCCCCAACATTTGTATCTTTTTTTTTTAGTTTGTGTTCTTTTTATGCGTCTTGTTTACCGCAAATAAACGTATATTTTCTTTATTTCTTTTTAACGCACTACTTATCAACCAAGGGTTGAAAATCAAACAGTGTGCTTTTTTGACCCGCTGGAATGCATTCTGTTGGATGTTTTGCTCTGAGACTCTTTACCAACATTCAGGGCAAAAACGTATACTTACTACGGTCATTTCTCAAAAGAGGATGCCCCAACAATTTATAAAAAGGCTGTACCACAAACAAAACCAAAGACAAACTTTATCGCATAGATACAGGCGTAAAGTTCCGGTAGCATATAAAGTTCATTGCTATTTCCGTAGAAGAGAAGTATAAAGATTCTTCGCGCATACTCGTTGGCATGTCTCCATAATCCATAAAGTGAGTGTAGTAAGTTACTGATGCCTTTGTTTGATTCGACTATCTCGGAGAGTACAGTACAGCGGTAAAGTAGGGACAGAGTTGTGTGGTCGGTTCATTTTGCAGTAAAAGTTTTTATGTCACTTGGTGGCGCTACCGCTGAGCATGAAGCCCTGAGTTCCATTCCGAGGTCGGGTAAAGTGCTTTTGGTTTTTTTCATCAGGAATTTCTTAGTAGCATCCAGGGGCTGCAGTCTCGACATTCATAGCGATCGCTTTACGACCGAATTCGGTCGCAAACTCCTGTCACTCCATATATTACACCTGTCAATCCAGGACTTTGCGGCCGAATTCGGTCGTAAAGCGATCGCTATGAATGTCGAGACTGCAGCCCCTTTTTTTTGTGGATGGGAAATCATGAAATGTCCCCTCCCGCTGTGGGTGGAGCGGAAGGGAGTGTCAGACTCTTACTGACTAAAACCCACCCGTGTTCCTTCCTTAGCCCTTTATGTTCCAGGGCAGCGGTAACCCTTTCGGACGATCCCGCTAGCCTGGCAGGCTTCGGCTCTATCGGACTGCAGCCCCTGGAGTCTGGATTTGTGCCACATTGATGACAATAAGTATTAAATGGGACTTAAACATAACTGGCTAAATGTGGGTGTAGGTACCTGCTAGAGTACACCTCTGACTAACCCTTCGGGGATCACAGGCACGATATTATGTGTGCGTTGGTGGCCAATAATCGGGCAGCTTACCTCATGGTAAGTGTAGTTGTTTCTGGGATATTATCCACTAGCTGCGCCCCGCGGTTTCACCCGCATAAGTATCGATCTCGTAGGAATATCGGGATAAAAAGTATCCTATGTGTTAATTCTGATTATAAGCTATCTGTGTGCCAAATTTCATCCGATCAATTTCAATTTGCGTGAAAAAGTAACAAGCATCCATCCATCCTCACAAACTTTCGCGTTTATAATAATAGTAGGAAATTGGATAGGTAACGGGCCTATGGACAATATCCCAGAAACCACAGTTAAATGTCTCATGCGCCGGTAACTACACCGGTATCCATACACTCCAATGCGGAACACTGCGCCCTCCTATCATATATCCATGTTGAGATCGCTTTCCAGTCTAAAACAATGCAGCTGACCCCTAACTTTATAAACTGAGCGGACAGCTTTTTAACGTTCAAAAGCCAACGACTGAATAATACAAATACCTCAACAGTCAGAATTTTCGGGATTCTCATATTCCGATTATGACTCGATGGTATTCGTATAACCACTGAGATGTCTACTGACAGAGGAGTCTCGATTTCGACATATTATCCAGCCCGCAACTTCGTTTACGTAATTTATATTTATTATGTTAAATAAGTATTTTAACACAAAATATAAATAAATAATTATATAAATAAATTCTTAAGGTAATTTTTTTAACACCATATATACTTTTATACTCGGCAATAACGTAGTTACCCATTATGAAATGATGAATAAAATCATATTCGGAATCAGATCATCATAGCTATTTACAACCATCCGACAGGCTAATGTATCGAATTTTTTTGTCACATTTCGACAACCAGTACCCTAATTGCGTAACACACGATCAATCGGAATCTGAATCATTTGGAAGCAAATTGCTAATCCATTGCTTCATAAGTTCGACCAATTTGTCTGCTCAACACGCAAATAACGCAATGAATGTTGTTGGACTGTCAAAATGAAACTGATTTCGATTGATCGTGTGTTACGCAATTAGGGTGCAGATTTGCCTTGCCCCAAGAATAGTGATCGTCTATTTGATATTTGATTTAAACTGACAATATTTTAGGGTTATGGACTTATGAACAGCGTGTTGAGGATTGATTGATGTTCGATACGGTACGGAAGCGTATAGAAGAAGAAAGAAAAGAAAAAGTATTTATTGCGACTCGTACAGGATCATAAACTAAACAACACAGTTAAAAAAAAAAAAACAAATTGTATAAAAAGTAACAAAAGGAAAAAAAAAAACAAAGTCCTATACGAGGCCAAAAGGCTCCTATCTCAGCATGATGCTTCGACATTTAAAAAATAAATGTCGTAGCGCTGGTATTCTGATAGGGCCCGCTGTGAATCTGCTCCGCTGTGTATCGAGTGGTTGTTAATAGCTATGCGGTAGTTCCGATAACTCCCTACATACAAATTCGCAAATTTTACCTCTTTATAATATTAGTATAATAGACAATAAGGATTTTTTGCTCCATTAGTAAAATAAATTTTATTTAGAATGAATTTCTTGGCAAAACTATTAGACGAGAAAAGAATGCGAGATACCCAAGGTCTGTCTATCTTTATAATATTATAATTATTCAAAACCCACTAGACTGAATTCTCATTATTGTATGCCAAAGTGTTCGTCAAAACTGACGGATAGAGGACCGAACCATTTCGAAATGTCAAAGATTTCAATAGGAGCGCACGGAACCTTGAAATATTCCGATCATTAAAATAGACAACTAAGGTGTCGACACGCGACGTTTTCCTACAAACCCTAGGTCAGCGATTGTGAAAATGGAGGAAATAAAAGTCTGTAGAACAGTCAACCGGTGAATCTTTGCTCGATTTATTTGTTGACCCCGCATTACAGATTTTTTCTTAAAGATCCAATTGAAACGTTCGGTCTTGTTATCGCTTGATTCAAACAATTGAATTTACAATTCAAAATGATTTGGTTCTACGAAAAAATCTATATTGAAGGTACAGACGCCAGCAGCTCAAACTGCCCAAAACTGTCAAATTTTCCCAATCTACCTTGAACCTTAATGCAAAATCAAAAGTCATTTATTCAAATTAGGCTGAGAATCAGCACTTTTCGAACGTCAAAATTACAAAAGACAGTCCCCCAAAAACGCCCGCCCTTCACCATACCCTTCACAATGCTTTAGGGATAAAGTTGAAAAGCTATTAAAGAAAGACAGATTGTAGTAGCTTGATGTGCTGGCGTCTTAAATACGTACATGAGCTTCTTAATATTCTGATTATAAATATGACTATACTTACAAGAAAAATTGTATCTAAGTAAATCGTAGAAAAATGTAAGGACGCCCTCAGGCTAGATGGAGCGATGATCTGCGCAGGGTGGTTGGTAGCAGCTGTATAAGAGTTGCCAAGAATCGAGCTGAATGGCGTGCAATTGGAGAGACCTACGTCCAGCAGTGGACTACTGTAGGCTGATGATGTTGATGATAAAAGAAAAATCAAGACTTGAGGGACACTATACCTACAATGCGATAGGTATACATCCTACTAATATTATAAATGCGAACGTTTGTATGGATGGATGGATGTTTGTTACTCTTTCACGCAAAAACTACTGAACGGATTAGGATAAAATTTAGCACAGAGATAATTTATAACCAGGATTAACACATAAGATACTTTTTATCCCAATATTCCCACGGGATCGAAACTTATGCGGGTAAAACCGCGGGGCGCAGCTAGTAATAATATATGAAATGAAACTTACATGATGTCGACATCGAATAAAAAAATGTCCGTCAAATTTTTTTTCGTCAGTGTACAATGATTGGGATGGTGATTGATCGACCATAATCGCGTTTGTCTCGCTTGAATGAAAATATTTATATCTCCTATCACAAAAATTCTAGAAAATTCGTTGTTGTTTAGCGTTCTTCTACATAGGTAGGTACGCTAGGGCGCATGTCATTGGAAACCAAACCAGTATAAGCTGGCCTTTTATTTAATAGGCCAGTTCAAGGTCAAAATGTTACTACCGATGTGAGGACTGTACCATGGTTTATTAGACATAAAAGTTGTAAAGTTGTACCAAAACCATAACAACCATTCCAACCATTTCTGATTTCTAGACCAAATATCAACTAAACAGTTTCATCCAATAGCCGGACACTGGCCTTTAATTAAATTTCGTAATAAACATGAATATTCAGATACCGCCACACGGAAACTAAGCAGAGTTCTTACCCACAAGTTCGCACGAAGTAATGTTTGGTCCCAACGGTGGTGGTTGGGACCAAACATTACATTTTATTGCAAACATTTAGCATTTGAGAGGTCCGTAGACTCCCATGATTAAGTTGAATGGCCACGTAGGACCAGATAGGTGAGATTTTATGAATCATTTCAAACAATTATTCCTATTCTAGATTATTTTTCGTATTTTATGGCGCCGGCTTCCCGTAAATGTTTACGAGTAGACCGGTTAAACCTGTATAATGCGGACTATAACGCGGATTATTTTCAGTGATTTACATTAATTGTGTCGATTAATTATTTTGAACGGTACGTGGAATTGTCGCACAATGTGTGAGAACGGGAAACATTTTTTTTAAAGTACATAATTTGATTGTGACCTTTTTCTAATGTCACTCGTGTAACCTACGAATGGGAAAATATATCGATTGAGTCGAAAGTCGTCATTAATAGAATGCAGTATGAAGTCCTGCAATGGCAAAATAAAACAACTGACTATTACAACGTGGCCACCTACTGGAACCAACTAATCTAAAAGTACAACGACAAAAAGAAGAAGCATGTCTTTCACTTCACAAAGACTAAGTCTTACAAAAAACGCCCAGCAATTTTAAAACCCAAGTTTAAAATAACTGCACCTACTTCTAACATTCATGCATGTACTTAAAAGTGTTACAACTTACAAGACTTAACACCTCGCAGTTTACAATCCTAGTAAGCATCACCGACTCGCAGTATAACATGTACGTCCCACGTTTATTAGCAAACGCAACAGTTTGCAAGCTCCCAGTAATCTTCACTAGTTTCAAACAAGAATAGCTGATGAAGGTTCAACCCCAGAACAAACAAGTTTCAAGGAAAATAGGATAGATACCCCAACACTTGAACCTTGTAGATAAATTACGGTCAGTAAACATGAGACTAGGTAAACGACTACAACGTAAGCTTTTGAATAATTTTGCTACCAAGGACCAAGTAAAGTTTGGTCTTTGGTCAAAAGGACCGAGACCGCAAACGTTATAACCCTTCTGTTGCTGTGTGTGTCATAATTTTAAAAGACAACATTGTTATGCTCTTTAAACTTTTGCTGGGTATTTTAGGTGTTGACATAAAGTGGAGGATTTATTATACGCATTGTGTGAGTGACGTTGGGACGACTATATTTTATGACTTTACTAGGGACAATGTTTTAATTTAGTTCTTACATAGTATATTTGTACGCACAGTTATCGTCTGCTTTCAGGCTCCCCGTAGACAGGCGCGACGGTGCGACGCGGTTCTGATAGATAAAATTGAAATGAAGTTTTTATAGAAATTTTTCCATCGCGTCGCGCCGAGCGTGTCAGCATATTGAATATTATTTCGGTTTACTACTACTATAATTATAATTAAATGATGACCACTAACAAAAGTTTAGTGTATATAATATAGTTTAAAATTGCCACTCGAGCCATTTTTTTATCTTTTATCTTTTGGATTGTCAGTGTACAAGTGTATAACAAAATAAAATGCATCTTTATGTAAAAGGGCGGAGACCTGGTGTCCTGAAATACAGGCCTAGAGCTTAGTTTAGGCACCAGTCTCCCACAATATTAAAATGTGTTTCCAACTCTGATACCATATAAAATATATATTTGTTTGTAATATTGTGGTGAGAAAAATAAATCTTTATTATTATATTATTACATTGAAAAAGAATGCGCTGTTACACACAGCACATCCGGTTCCCTTACACGTGCCTTCAAAGCAAGAGTGAACAGACATCTTCTGGGCATGCTCGTTCCATCATAGATCTCATCCATCGCTTCCCATCAGGCATGATCGATGCCAAGAGCAGGCCCAGTCAGCAATCAAAATAATCATAAAAAAGCAGTTAAAAAAAAAAAGTTGCAAACACAACATATTTCTAAATTCTACCCACTTTGCTCGTTCAATTACATTACTAAGTTGCAACAGAAATAATCGCAACTCCACTAAACCCATCATCAACTATAAATCAGATTCTAACTGCGATAGACCGCAATAAACTTTAAAAAGCGGAACTGCATAATAACTTCATACCTAGTAATTTCCATTCGTTCACACTCAATAGTAATAAATCATTCAACCCTTCACTTCTCGCCGCTGTTTTGTTTAACTTGCACCCACGTGCGAGCGAGTGAATCATCCATTCGTCTAGTTAACATAGCATTCATGAGTAAATATAGGATTTTTTAATCGCTTTGTTTTAATTAGCTCTTGGCTTTTTGTTTTTGGAACGAAGTTCCTTATCGCGCGTTGCGAAAGGGGGCTAGACGGAAAAAATTAAGACCAAAAGTTGTAACGACACTTTTTGCTATAGTTCTAAGCCGTGCGGCGTGCGCGTGTTTCTCTGTATGCCTCTCTCTCTCTTATAGAAAGCAAGCCAGTTTTTTTTGTCTGTTTTTTATTGGTTAATAATAAAAAAAATATTATTATAACTTAAAAAAAATAAAATTTTATTACAATTCCTTCACTAATTAATCGAAAGGAACTTCGTTCCATCCGGGTATCCCTTGACACCTCTTAAGTTTTTTTGTTTATTACACCCTACACGCTTAAACAAACCAGACAAAAAGTAAATACCTATATTGGTATTTACTTTTTGTCTGGTTTGTTTAAGCGATTAGGCGTAGGGCTGATTCACTCGACACATAAATTCTACTCGTGGAATCGTGACGGAATAGACCGATTTTGTATCGAAGAACTGTCAAAAATTCCAAAATATTTTTCGGATAAAATTATATGGCGCTGGAAAAATCAGCCCGTATTTGAATAAAAATCAAGACTACATCTCTGCATCTATTGTCCTATCTCAGGTATGCTGGAAGAGATTTCTTATGAAATAAGCATCACCTCTGTACCTATTTTTTCTGTTCTGTTTTTCAATGTGTACATAAATGGTAAAATAAATAAAATAAGAATGAAAATAAATAAAATAAGAATGAAAATAAATAAAATAAGAATGAAATCAACTACTTGATCGTTTCTGTACCGTATCGAACATCAATCATCATCAAAGTATATAAGTAGTTTATCAGCCATCTTGTTACCATAACACAAGCATTAGGTTGCTTAGCTTGGGACTAGATGGCGCTGTGTGAAATGTCCAGGGATATTATTATTATTAATCAATGTTTTCCTAGGAGTCCTCTAAATGCTGTTCACAGGTCCAATACACCAACATTTTGTAAATTTAAATCAAATAAACAACCGCTTTTCATCCGACAGCTGTTTGCTGGGGAGCAAGGCAAATCAGGTTATTGAAAAGTATCATTTTCGATAAGATAGCCTGTCGGATGGTTGTGAATAGCTATGCACATCTGTATGTTAGAGCATACGTCCGTAAATCATCATTTATTATAAACAGACACAAAAAAAAACATAAATAATGTAATCACATTGAAATAACCGATCAATTAAATAAACATTTCATTCATACAGACACATCATTTACAACTCCGTTTATTCATCTCTATGACATAAATAGAACGACAGTGACCGCCTCGAGTAGGTGCGTGGGTTTCATTCAACTAAATTAATTATAGCGTGAGCGTACCGTGATCCATCGCCACTCGTTAGATGTCCACCGCGCACAGCATGGATGGAAAGCAGCACATGAAGTGATTTTTTGCTCCGTTGGTGTAATTGCCGTATGACGTTCTAGTGTGAGGATAAATAAATAAATATAGTAGCACTGCACTAGATACTTAGGCAGTGCACAGATCTGCTAGAGGGTAATTGCGTAACATGCTATCTTTAGCAATGGGTTTAATTTTGACAGTTCAACAACATTCATTGCGTTATTTACGTTGTTGAGCAGACACATTTATCGAACATATGAAGCAATGGATTAGCAATATTCTTCAAAATCAGTTAGGGTGCTGAGTCAAATCAATACAGTCTTTAGACAGACTACCGCTTTAATGAAAACAATGTATGACGCGCACAGCCGTCAACTACGCATTCTCTATACCAAAATAAGTAAGATTCAATAAAAATAATTGATGGGAAACGACTTTTATTTTTGGTGTGAAAATTTGCTGTTTGCGCAATTGACACACGCAAAACATTGTGCTTATACAGGCAAAGGTACAGGGGTGAGTGAGGGTATTTAAAGTTGTGTTATTATAACATTAAAAACTTGTTTTCGTAAAAAAAAAAAACGTCAGAAAAAGTTAGAATTTTGACCTTCATCAATATCTCTGTAACCAGAAGGTTCCCAGGTATGGTCCAGTACAAAAAAATGGGCACAATGTCGGGGAGTACAAGTGACTCTCGGCTTCGTTAAGTGTCTTTTTACACCCGTTATATTATAGTTCCTGAAAAACTGTTTTGCAACAAGTTACAACAGTGATATTTCTTATGGCAAAGAAAACCGATTTGGCCCTGGTGGGCTAGACAAAGTAACATTCTATCAGCGAAAAAGATGATCGAAAAGTCAAAAATTTGATTGACACAAGCTACCGAAAAGTTTAATGTCAATCATGTTGAAGACGCTGTAGAAATATGAAACGCTTAGATCGCGCTTGCTACTTGTTTAGCCCCACTGTTTAGTGACAAAAAGGACACTAGCGCACAGAAGCGCTATAAGTTAAGTTAATATTTTTTTTTTTCCTTTTAAACGTGTACTTTTTCTTAACTTCATTGCATAAAATTCAAAATTTGCCAAAAGCCTAATAAATACTTTTGGATTTGTCGACTCGCCCACAAATAAATTAACTTCGTGCAAGTCGCTTATAGAATAAATAATATTATTTATAACTTTATAAGAGATAGTCGCCTGGTTCGGGCGAGTAAATTCGTGCGAGTTGACTAATAAGCCACTTTTGAGTATCCGTACCACTACTCAAAGAAACCTAAAATACCTAGAATCTAAATAAAAGTTATTACCAGAACGCTTAAGCAGTTTCAGAAAAAAATAAACGTTTCTCACAACAGAAGTAACAATTAAACTGTAATCATTTCTAACCTCTCAAAAAATAATTAAAACTCCTTGTTACTTCTTACCTCTTCACTTTTTTACTGTCCAGAGACCAAGCGATCTTGTTTATGCGGACTTTCTAAGAACTGAATAATAGCAATCTTCATAAAAACACGTGGTTGTAAATGTAAGGTCAACAAAATAAATTGCAATGTATCCGACTTGTAGTAATTTATTTTTTACGTCTTAGCTCATTATCTTGACGCCGGTGTAGAAAGACTAGACGTGAACGACACGAATATTGAATTTGGGTACATTACAATAAATCCGGAAAAGACCCTGAGTAACTGACCTAATTAGCTTCCTGAGTAAGCAAACTGAAGTGGCAGTGGGCTGGCCATGTTTGTCGGAAGGACCGATGAAGTGAAGACCGCGTATCGGTAATCGTAGTGTGAGACCCCAAGCTAGATGGACGGACGACCTAAAGAAGGTGGCCGGTACAGACTGGATGCGGAAGGCGGAGGACAGGGTGTTGTGGCGTAGCGTGGGAGAGGCCTATGTTCAGCAGTGGACTGCGATAGGCTGAGTTGATTGTCAATTAATAACTTTGTTCGGGCGATGTCATTAATGAAACTGAACACGATCAGCACATCTAAACCGCGTTCAAGAGCTTTCAGTAACAATGATGTAACTAAGTAGGAGGTACTTCCCAAGACGAGCTCCTTTACTACCATAGAGTACGGAATCGCCGCGTCACAGCGTAGTAATAGTAAAAGCGCAGTAGTAATAAAATTCGTGGCGCTAAAAGTTCATTGAGTAGATTATACTTCTTTCACGGTCGCCATTCAAAGCCATCAAATTCTACGAGTATAGTCAAAAATCTAAATATTTTATTTTACATAAATCTACATGGGCACTTATGAACCGTCAGAGCTTAGAAACTAGGTGCAAGGTTCCAATCGGTCGTTTCCTATGGAGAAGGGCCGGCAAGAAACTCTACAGTGACTCTTTTAAAAATAATCGGATTTTATAATGTTTTCAGATTAGTGTTAATTGGGTATTAGCATCTTAGTGAGAGTAAACAGTGACACGCTTGGTTTGCATAGAATATGTTAACAATGCTGCCTTGGCCAAGGTTTCTCCATGCTCTGTGAAGAATCCTAACTAAGTAGGTTATATGCTTTCCATGTTCCCTACCACGTTTTAGCCTACAGTACGCTTAAAACATTTTATAACTAAGTGCAACAACTTTCGGCCAGTCGATCAGTCAAAGTCTCACTCAGGAAGAAGTAGTGCCGACCTATTTACCGACTTAGAAAAATACGTGATACTCAAGACTTATACCGGAATTGGTATGGACATTTGATGGATAACTTGTCCGTGGATATTCAACAGAGAATTCTAGAAGGATATTTATTTTATCGACGGTTGGCTTTAATTGAATTTATTTGAGCTTGTCGAGGTGTCGACTCTAATTTTGATATTTATTCATCTAAGGTGCGGTTTTCACAGAGACAACGGGATATGGACAACAGTCGAGGACGAGGCAGGCGGCACAAACGTTTATCCTTAGCATGTCTATTTCATGCAAATAGGTTGGCGCAGGAAATGGCGCAACGCATACAGAGGGATGCGGACAGGGTGTATAACAGGCTCGCCTCTGTATGCATCGTGCCTTTGAGATATTAATGACAATTCTTGAACAAAGTAAAGTATAAAGTAATTTAATACTTAAAGACCTTTTATTTATAAACTTTGCCTAAAGTTAGGTAATGATGAACGACTGTTTAGTTAAGAGAGTTAAGCTAAGGGAGGTTTATAAATAAGGTAGTAAACCAATATTCTGAGACCTTTTCACATAAAGGGAGTACCTCCTTGTTATCAAATAGGTTAGTTTCCTATCCTAGGGGTAGCTTAGGAACGGCTGGGGTCTTCTATTCTTAGTCCAAGCGTTGTAGCAACAAACGCCTTCAATTAATAGTCTGTACATAAATATCTATAAAGAAAAGAAAGAAATAAAATACGTTTATACGCGGTAAACATGACGCATAAAAAGAACACAAACACAAAAAAAATACAAGTTGGGGGAAAACATGCGTCACATCCACGCCAAACAGTGTATCAGGACTCTCTTGAAGAATGTCTCTCGTATACGTAGGTACTGTATTCATTAGTCAGTGCCTGATTCTATAACTTTACTTGCTAAACTATACATAAAAGTTAATGGTAGAGGCACGAACATCGATGCGCAAACTGTAACCATGAATTCAGCACATGATTCTAGAACCCGTAGCGCAGACATTTTTCGTCGGTTATCAAAAATAAATAAGAGTTTCATAGAAAGTGACCTACGTCCTAGGACCTACACGGTCAAAATGTATGGAACTGCCTGCCTGTATAGATTAGTATTAATTATTCAGAGTGGCAAGGACATCCACCAGTTACACACAGTTACAGAACTGCATACCTAAATAGTCAAAACAAGGATGGATGGCTAATGCATATGAATCAAACGACCATTTAGTTAATTGGCTAAATACAATGGACGGCTCTCAGTTATTCAACAGGTGTAATTAGGTGATTACGTGCGAAATACGTTTCAGAGATGTGCTGTGTCACAAAATGGGTAGATATACAGAAGCCTAATTGTCGCAAACGTATAAATAAACTAGCAGTGCCCCGCAGTTTCACCCGCACAAGTTTCAATCCCGCGGGAACATCGGAATAAAAAGTATCATATGTGTTAATCGCGGTTATAAACCATCAGTGTGCCAAATTTCATCCAAAACCGTTCAGTACTTTTTGCGTGAAAGAGTAACAAACATCCACCCATCAATCCATTTTTAGGAATTTTCATTCCTAAAAATCGATGGATGGATGGATGGATCTGGATCATTTCACTCACGGAATAAAAAAATAAGCAGCTTAAGTGATAGTCGGCGGGTGTGAAAGTGAATTTTTATCAGCGTTTGGCTGTAGTACTTACACTACCTGCCTGCTACAACAACTGCCAATTTATTCTGAAAAAATCAAGTGAGGTTGAAGCGAGCTGTCAATAGTGTAAATCCCTAGCGTCAGGTGGAATGACAGCTCACTTCACAAAAGTTTTCACGGTGAAATTTTTACAGAATAGATTAAATACTAGTACTACAGCCACAGTATCCGGCAAAATTTTTCCATTAAGCAGAAAAATATACGTCAGTTGGGCTTCTGTCGATTTGTATTTAGTTTAGGCGTGAAGAATACTCATAGTGAGATACGTTTTCTCTTCCTGGTATCTCTGAATGTGGTTATTTGTAGATAAGTTGCGAATGGATACATAAAACATATAATGTAACTAACTTTGCCGCCGACTTCGCCCGCTTAGAGGTCTGAAATTATCCCACGGGAACGTACTACCGAGATAAAAAGTACCTAATATGTTAATCCACGTTATAAACTGTACTAAATTTCATCCAAATCCGTTCAGAAGTTTTTGCGTGAAAGAATAAAAAACTTCCATCCATCCATCCTCACAAACTTTCGCGTTTATAATATCAGTAGGAAGTAGGATATTAGTAGGATTTATCCAGATAGCTGTCGATACTAGGCTTTGTTTAATGGGCGTAGGTACGGTAAAATTAATTGACAGAAGGACCTGCAGTGGATCATTGAATAGTTTTATTTATACGATGATCCTGTACGAGTCGCAATAAATACTTTTTCTTTCTTTCTTTCTTTTATTCGAATAATAAATAAACTGTTTTCTAATTTGATGGATCTCTGATCCATCAAATCTATAGGAATTCAGGAAGCCCGAAACCCTTTACGATGAAATGGCTGCAAGAATTCAAATTAAAGCTATCACGTTTCACCCGACATTCTAAACTATAAACATTGAGCAAGCAAATTCTAATTTAGTTATTTGTTAGAAAACGGTTATAAGAACGCCCTTAATGGAAAGGTTCGTAGACATACCGCACATTCTTGCTTTAATAGAATACATATTATCGGATCCGAACATGAAAGGTGCCTTACCTACACAGGTGAATATTGTGACGAAACTTTATTATGGTCTTACTTATATTATGTTCGAACCGTTTGGGGTAGAAACACTAGGACCATGGGTCCGAGTCATCATCATCATCATCAGCCTATAGTAGTCCACTGCTGGACATAGGCCTCTCCTATTGCACGCTATTCAACTCGATTTTCGGCAACTCTCATCCAGCTACTACCAGCCATCCTGCGAAGGTCCGAGTGCCCACTTAGTTTGCCCAGCGTTTGGTGGACTCTTCACGTGACCAGAGAGCTGGCCTATTTTTTGGTCAAAGAACCAGCATTGCAATACGTGGCAATGCTACCAGGCTTGACGACTTACCTATTGACAGCGATGCGGACGAATTTTTTGAGGCCCTTTGATTATTTCCCCTACTTTTTATATACTTACTTGTACATAGGCCCGCCGCTGATTGCAATTTTTTGTCACCGTGATTTATTATTACTGTCAACTGGTGTCACCCACGATGCGCTCACTGAATCTGTTCTTGGGTAACAAATCGCGTTCATTTTTGTAATGGACTTCAACGAGGTTGCCGTGATTTGTGCTCTTGAAATACGTAGAAGAAAAATGAAACGGAAAAAACGCTACTAGGTGCATCCTATATACACGGAAAGATCATTTAAAGGAAAATTCTACACTATATATTCTGAATTACGTCAGTATCCACCAAAGTTTTTTAATTATTTTCGTATGTCTTTAAACTCTTTCGATGAGTTGCTGGCTTTGGTAGGAACTTATGATAATAATAGTCACAATTCACAAGTGCATAGGCAATAATTCATTTAAATTTCAATCTTATGTCAATGTGGGTAAATAATAGTTCCGCAACGCTCTAGTGATACCTATACCTAACCTATGCAAGAACTGTAATTGCCTATCGCCCTAATTTAATCTAATAATTATAAATAAGTAACGTAGTAAAGTATAATAAACGCTAATACAATTACCTGCATTTTCTTTTTGTTCCTGTGATAAACTTCTTGTTGGAAACAAGTGTAATACTATTTCATCCCATAATCTTCTTTTTAAAATTATATCGGAATATTGCTTTAAATTTTTTGCATATAATGCAGGCCTCTTCTCTACCTCCTCTATTAATAATTCATTGTCAATGTCTTCCTCTTGCAAAGAAGACGACATCTTTAAAAACAAAACACAGCTACCTTTAAATAGCATACGTCTACTCCGAACGCGCGGCGCCGGCCGAGTGACAAAAACTCACCAGTGAGCGGACTCCCATAGTAATGCACAGGGCGAGTGACAGTTACGTCACTCCGGTGTTGCCTGCCGCTGCAACTATTTGTCACCGTATTATCACGTCACCATAATGAGCGCACTCAATATAGTTTTCATTGCACTTGACTAAGTGACAAAAAGTCACGTCGACAAAAAATTGCAATCAGCGGCGGGCCTTAAGACAATTTATGTCCAAAAGACCGGGATATATTACAAAACAATGTAAACTTTAGCCCCGGTTTAAACCACCGAGCCATTTTTTTTCCATTTCGAACTCTATTCCGACAAAGTTAAAGTTCTAACCAAAACTAACGTCAAACATGAGTACCTATGAGTTGTCAATTTAGAAATTCTGGCAATCTCAAGGCGGACCTTCTTAAATGTTTCTCGTCAATAGTAGCTTAATAACACTACTAAAGTAGCTTATATATATTATCTGTTATATTTTTAAAGAGAAACAGAAGTGGCGAAGTATTGGGCTAACAAGATCAGAAGGCCAAATTCTCGTAATTTAAAGCGTTCAAAATATAGTCGCAGTCTCATCTCGGCGACAAATAAATGTCAAAAACTTGTCAAAATGTAGGGAAATTAGAGGTATTTTTGACAAATTGAGACTGAGATCAGGCTGTGTGTTTTTAAAATTACGAGAATTGCCCCGCTGAAATACAGTCGTGTCAGCGACAGGAGGAAGAAAAGAGAAATAAACATTATTACATTTATTCTTCTTATTGTGTCGATGGTACTCTTATTCGAAGTTTTTGGAACGAAGTTCCTTATCGCGCGTTGCGAAAGGGGGCTAGACGGAAAAAATTAAGACCAAAAGTTGGAACGACACTTTTTGCTATAGTTGTAAGCCGTGCGGCGTGCGCGTGTTTCTCTTTCTCTCTCTCTCTTATAGAAAGCAAGCCAGTTATACTTTGTTCCATCCGGGTGTCCCTTGACACCTCTCAAGTTTTTTTCTTTCTTCTTGGCTCCGAAGAGTTGTAGCGTGGCGTTAAATAGCTTATAGCATTCCTCTAGCATTGGGCTATCAAATACAAAAATAATTTTTCAACTGATACTGAAAGTTCGTTCCAGAGATTAGCGTGTTCAAACTTTGAACACGCTAATCTCTGGAACGAACTGAACTTCTAACAAACAAACTCTTCAGCTTTATTATTAGTATAGATTACCTCAACTGAACTACTCAACTTGAGATTGAGATAGTTTAGGAACATATCGTACAACAGAATTACGAAGAGGAGAACGAACAAAGTATTTATGATGCCATCTACCTATGGGTAAACATCCAGATGGATGTTTGTTTATAATATTAAGGAAGGAAGTAGGATTTAGCTCAGTCGGTGTACAGAGAATTAGCACCAACAAGACTATTAAATGAACTCTGAACTTAAACACACTTATGTAGGTGTATGTAAAAAAAAAAACTCAAACTCAAATCATTTATTTCAATTAAACCATTTCAGGCACTTTTGTATTGTCAACATTTTAAATAGTCGGTCAGTTAGTAAGAAAGTGAAGCTAGTTGCCCATTCCAAAACGTAGATCTCTTTGGAGAAGAACGGGCAAGAAACTCCAAGGACACTCTTTTAAATCAAGATATTATTACAAAATCCTGGGTACATATTCTTATTGCTTCTATATGTGAGAACAATGAAAAAAGAACAATTAAAAATATAAAATTTAAAATAAGTCCTGGCAGTTAAGAGATGACCAGTCTCAACCGGCGGCGCCCGTTCACGAACATGACGCGTGGATCAGCACCACCCAGCTCAACCATTTTGTAGGGAACCGAATGATCCAACAAACGCGCCACCACCAGTGAGACATTTAAGTGAGCATGACATATTCTCAACTGCCATGCTCTTTCAAGTCAACATCAAAATATCATAAAAATGCTTCTAAATTATACAAAACTATAGAAAACAACGTAAACACTGCGGCTGAATGGAAAATACTTTGCATACTTAACAACAGTACATAAAATACTTACGCATCGGCATTTCCACGGCAACCAGTAATTGGGAACCACTCATTGTACAATAAGAGCATCGAGGCAGCATACCTTTGTCAGAACACTCATTGTGCTCCCCTATTATTGGAAAGTTATGAAAGGAAATACACGTGGAATAAGAGATAATTTCAATCATGATGATGGAGGGACTAAATCTTCTCATCCGTAAGTAGTACTTTTGGTTGAGGAATGATTGTGAAGCTTGTTTATAAAAAGTTTGTATTCGACCAAGATAGAATAAAGAAATAATTTTTGCTAGTACAAAATGAATTTAGTTTCATTTGTGATATACCTTTCTTTCAACTGAGAAGAAGATTGAAAAACATCTCAGTATAAACAAAACAGTATTTTTTTAGAGAAAAACAAGGACGGAGGACAGTAAAATAAATTAAAAAGGTTCTCTAAAAGGGTTTCCTTAACCATGGGTTCCATACATCCTCATAGACAATGCATATGTGATTTCCATGGGTAAGCAGATTCTAATTTGAGGAAAACTTTGTATGCGTAAACAAGGCCAGTACCAACTGGTGGCACCGAAATTTAAAATATATCATTGGTAAGTCTTCTTTTCACAAATATTACAACATCATCATCATTCTAATCTCCTCCAATGCTGAGTATAGTCCTTCTTACCTTTCTGGCTTACTTACCGGCTGCTTACGTCATCATGTATTTAGACTGTTTTTGATTCATTTGAATATTTTCGTTTCCGTACCTACCGCGTCATCATCATTAACAGCTAACTGGATTCCAATTACAATCTCATTAATTCCGTGACAAAAATACCTATACACTTATTAAAATGAGTTTACACTACATTAACAAAACTCTTTGTATCAACAATATTAATTAACATTTCGGGTACAGCAGGATTTGTAGTAGATAAAATGTGATCTCATTTCACATCGGTTTATTGAACAAATAAGTACATTATGAATGTCAATCAATTCATTTATATCTGAATCATTACATTCGTTATCTCGAGCACGGGTCATTAATCAGAAATAATGGTTTTACTTTATGTCAGAAGCTTTGAGAGATATAAACGGTTTGATGGGAAATGGGATGGACAAGGTATGATTTACTAAGAACGGACAAATTGAGCCGTCTCGTTCCACGTAGCAGAATTGACCGCATAATCGATCTGTTTTGCTTTTCAGCGAAAGAACCCTGAGATATAGGTAAGGTACCCAAGTAGGTACGTGTTGAAAATAAATATTGATGAAAGCTAGACCGGTTAGGGAGGAGTAGACGATATTAATCATACAAAACTGAGTAATGCTGCGACAGGCAAGTCCAAGCACGTAATAAAATCAGTCATGGCAATTAGTTTATAGCCGGAGATAATCCGGTGTGTCGACAATACACGCTAAGACAACGCGAGAATTAACCAATATCAATTAGTCATACTAATCCTGAAGCAGGCCTGAGCGAAGCCAGGACTTCGCTATAATTGAACAAATACAAGGTTGAATAAATTACTTCCAACAGAACTTGACATTGAGAAATGAACTTAAGTTACTGAGAAGACTTCTGTAAATCATCTTTTGATGGATTTCAAGATTCTGCTAAAAAGGAAAATGAATAAGCACAACAATCAATAATGATGAGCAATTTAGTTAAAGAAAAGTTTATAGTTGAAAACGTTTCTGAAACATTTGAAAGTAACAATCTCATTTATTACGAACGAAATTCAATATTGGACTCAATGATGGAAAGTTTCAAATAACTTGTAAGAAATCCAGTCGTGCATTCTAAAGTAAAATAATAGGAACTGGTTTAAAATATGATAATACTTTGCCTGAGTTGGGGTTTCAAATACGAAATTGACGTGTGTGAGAATCTCATTTCTACCTGTACTTACTGTTATCATAATTCCCACTGCTGGAACACAGGCCTCCTTTCTGTAAGAGGGAGTGGGCTGTAATCCACCACGCGGGACCAGTGCGTGTTGGTAGATGTCACATATCTTCGAATTTTTGGTTCTAGTACATGCCGGTTTCCTTCGATGTTTCACTTCACCGTTTTGAGAGCAGTGGTGATGAAATAATTATCACAAAGTAAAGCGCCTGTCTGGGTTCGAACCTTCGTATCCTCGCGGCCGTTACCAATGTGCCACCACTGCTCTCTGCTTACTGTTATCATGTAGGTACAAATAAATGTCTACTAAATCATTTATAAGCTAAAACTCCCTCAACCCAGCCAGACTATGATTAAACGTATGATTCTTGGAATGAATGCATAATGCCAGAGGTCAGAACATTCTAGACGTGATTAGCATTTAACACAGAGAAAATGACATAAGGGTAGTTTAAGACAAATCGAAAGCATTAAAATTAACTTAACAGGAAATTTTCAGAGAGACCGTGACCACATAGACATATCTAATGTAACGGAAGATAATTCATCATTCACGAAGCGGCGACCGCATGAAATCTCGTAAATATGAGCCTAACCACAAAAGCATCTGTCTAATGGTACCTCATACTTAACACTGCGTGTGTGTTGGGTTAGGTGTGTTTATTTACGAAGAACAAACTTGGTATAATGTTAAAGCAGAGTTTTCGTTAAAGAAAAACAAGTTATATCAACACGTTTTTTTGTGAAGTAGAAACTACTATTATTGAGGGCGGGAAGAAATCGGCACCCTAATGAGATAATTGATCTAAATCTAAATAAATAAATAATAATCTAAATCTAATCCTATCTCACAATCTAAATCATGTTGAACGATATTGCTAATCCATTGCTTCTTGTTCGTAAAATTTACCTTCTCAACAACGTAAATAACGCAATAAACGTTGTTGAAATGTCAAAATTAAAGCCATTCGTAGGTACTGTTGGTGTATTACGCAATTACCCCGCAGGAAGAATCCAATAGAAATGAACCAAAAAGAGGCATAAAACCAATAGGTATCCACAAAAGTGGGTGTGAGCTTAAAAAAAAGAACTTTAAAATCACCCGTGAATTTGCAAGCGATGACTTTTACACGAGCGATTAAAAAATTCAGCTCCAAACTGTATTCTAAAAAGTGCTTTTTCGAGACGAATGGTGTCGGTGTGAAATAGCTGCAGGGAATGGCAGCAATTTGCCAGGCCCGTAGAAATACCCAGTGACCGTGTGCGTTGATGGTTCCATCCTGTGGTGAGTGGCTTTGAGAGCCACTTTTACACTTTAGGTGTTATGACGCTGGTGCAATTCAGTGCAACAGTCATTGGGTTATTTATTTTAACAAGTTTCATCTTATTGTTAAACTAGTTGTGCCCGCAAATTGGATTTGATGAGTGTTTATTTTTTGGCGCGGAGCCTGAATTCTTTTTTTATTTGTTTATTACTTTTATGAAGGCTTACAGACTAATTGCAAATAATAGGTAACAACAACACATTATCAAGTTGCTAATAACAAGCCTCCAGTTATATAACATATCGATTACGCCGAACAATGAAAATACATTGTGTACATAAGTAAGTAAGTTAGTTTTACTTATTTATGTTGCTACATAATATATAAGGTGCTATAAAAATATCTGCCACGGCTGCAGTGGGAGATAGTATTGTGTTTATAGATTACAATAGTAAAGATAAATTATTGATTATTCGTCATATTTTTTTTCATACAAAAAAAATGTACGTATAAATTTGAATTGATTTATTAGTATAAAACCATCCCGTAGACTTGTAAGCTGTTACCGCACTGCACTGAATTCAATTAAAAAACGCCGGCGACGTTCATTCATACACTGTTGCCATTCTTATCAAACAATGCCACCGTGCGCGGCGGCCACTCGGTCGTCAAATATTTTCTCAAATTGAATTAACTGTTCCGGGGTACGAAAGTTCTTCACTATTGTAATCTATAAACACAATACTACCTCCCATTAAAGCCGTGGCAGATATTTTTATAGCACCTTATATATGAGTTTAAGAATCGTTCACAAAAAATGATTTGGTTAAGAGCGTACCTTGCTGTGCTTATCTTATATTATATTTCCTTTATTTCATCTAAGTACATACATATAAATTACATTTTTAAATATTTTTATAAATAAAAAGATAAAAAAAAACATGAAAAAATATTAAAAAAATAGTAGCCCACCGGTATCGGGAACAGGGTCCAAGCTACCGGCGCGGCGCGGCGGTCAGGGCTCCAGATAGTGGATCCTCCTGACAATATTATATTTATTTATAATTAGTTAAAACTTTATTTTTATTATTCTCATCAGCTATCTGCCATGGAAGTCCCGTCAAAATCGGTCCAGCCGTTTCGCAGATTAACCGGAACAAACAGACAGACAAAAATTCATAAAAATGTTTTTTTTTTTGTTATTATGTACCGTACTTATATACTTTCATAATATGCATACCATTCATTAGTAAGAAGCTATTATTTTGACATTATAAACAGTCACTTCAATTTCAGTTATTTGTATAGATAGATTGGGGTAGAACAAATTACAATATGTAGGTACACGCCATTTCATTATATTCAACCTTGGAAAGCTAGAAACTTTAGAACAATAATTACAATACTATTCATGATACTCAGTGCGGCATCACTACCAAAGGAACCATTTATTGGAAACCTGGAACGCTTAATGAGAATAGCATACGGGTATTACGAGTAGAACCCATCCCGTACGCCGATAAATTCCTTAGCGTAGGACCTAATGACAGGGGGCTTAAAGGAACGCTGGTGGTATTTTAAAGATATTGCGTGAACTTCGGCAACCTTCGGCCGAAGGTCCCCGGGTTATTATTTGTCGGTAATGTTAATACGATATCCAAACTAATATTATAAATGCGAAAGTAACTCTGTCTGTCTGTCTGTCTTTGCTTCACGCCTAAACTACTGAACCGATTTGTGTGAAATTTGGTACAGACATAGTTTGGAACTTGAGAATGGACATAGGATAGTTTTTATTACAAAAAATAATACAAAAAATAAAATAAAAAATAAAATTTATTCCGGACATACAGCGCCATCTATTGGTCAAGAGTCGGCATCAATTCAGTACTGAAAATTCATCGGAAAAATGTAAATAAATAGTAAGAACTATTTGGGTAAAACCAAAAATCTGCCGGAAGTCACTATTCCACGCGAACGAAGTCGCGGGCAAAAGCTAGTTTATTCAATAAAAACAAAATACGTTAACGTAGAACAGTAAAACTACGATTTCCTAGAAGAGCGGTGGCCGTCATAATAAGACGACCGTCATTTAAAAACTGTCGTTTTCACCAGTTCTTGACATGACGGTGTCATAAAACGATCTGTATTTGGAAAGCCGTTATGGTTTGGCCGTTCACCGCTTGATAAATTATAAATGGTTTTATAATGGTTCGATTCCCGCACGGAACAAATATTTGTATGACCTACATGTATTTGTTCCGAGTCTGGGTGTTTTCCTATCTATAATATGTATGTACATATTTACAAAAAAAAAAAAAAAAATGTATATAAGTAGTTTATCAGCCATCTTGTTACCATAACACAAGCATTAGGTGGCTTAGCTTGGGAATAGATGGCGCTGTGTGAAATGTCCAGGGATATTATTATTATTATTTCTGTAAGTTGGTTAGTACAAACACTTTTACATGTCAATCATATTTTTATCTCTGAAAAGAAAGGCCGAAAAGAAAACTCAGGTCACAGTCTCTTTTCAAGTTCAGACATAATCTAGGTCCGATCATGTGAAGACCATATAGATGAGGTGTCTGCAATGGTATTCTAAGAAAAATCACATACATGGGGTGGACCTGTCCAGTCAGTGCACGCATTTGTCAGTAATCATGCAGCTCAAAATCAGAACTAAAGGAGCTCAACTCAATATCTTAGGAAACCAAGGCTTTAGACGATAATTATATAATATATTTATTGGTTTAGCAAACAACCTGCCAACAGTCCGCAAAAAGTAAGGAACGTTTAACTTTCACTTTTCACTACTAAAGTTTACGGGGTTTATTTATAAATGATAATTAAAGTTCAGTGACGTTCATACGTCAAAACTCGTCTAAAAGCAGTCGCGGCTTTCTTCTTTTATTTATTCATTAAAATATACCTTATTGATGATTGGGCTGAATATAAGATCAGAATTAAATGCTATAAAGTTGTTTTTTGATATTTTCGGAATATCGGTCTGAATAATTTCTTCAGCTACTTTTATTGTATACAGTTTACCCTCTATTATTCAATCTGTATTTTTATTTTTTGCTTATTAAACTTTTTTTTAAAGATATCTATAAGAATCTTGTTTAGGCCCTAAAACCGTATTTGCCAATTGAAATGTTTGTTGAAAATATGTAGGTTGTTAAAAGCGACTCGTGGCTAAGTAATAAAAGCCGCACAGGTCGATCGATCAGGTTAAGCTGCGCTTGCAACGGTCGGTCCGTGGATGGGTGCCCATCTTTACTTAGGGAAAGCACACTAAGCTATTGGTCCCGGGTGTAATTCGTGGATCTTTGACAGTTGTTATGGGTCGTCAGCAGTCCAAAAGTCTGACTACCAGTCTTACCAAGGGGTATAATGTTACCCAGTAACTGGGTTGTGGAGGTCAGATAGGCTAGGGTTAGACTGGAAGCCGATCCCAAAAATATGTAGTTGAGAAAAGGCTGGGCAGATGATAAAGTTAGTTAAGTACAGACGCCAGCAGGTCAAGCTACCCGAAACTGTCAAATTTTCCCAAAGAAAATTTATTAAAGAAATTTGACAGATTGTAGTAGCTTGATGTGCGTGTCTGTACATGTTTTCTTCCACGGATTCCATTTTAGGCTCGAAAATCTTCGACGAGACGGCGCCAAAGGCTATCAGTCTCTAATAGAAATAGAGATAGCTTTGTTATTGAGATTGCAATTGTCGTGGTCATGGGAATTAAGTTATTTGAATATTATGTTAATATAATATTTCTCGGATCATCGAGTTTTGTATACGTTATTTGGTTTCTTACAGACGAATTTGCGTTAAAGATTATTGCCAAATGGGTAATTTGAATTTGCAATTGTAATAACTAATAGATGGTGGTGATATATTAGACATAATTTTGCAATAAAACATATTTATGGCTATTATTTTCAACCGCAAGGAATATATTTTATGCGAAATAAAATCTAATGTGACGCTGTATAGTTTTCGACTCTGAAACGAAACATTGTTGGTGTTATAAGTACCTCAGTACCGACTAAGTACCTAGTCTGAACCATAATGGGGTCTTCACCCCATTTACACAGGTCGATGAAAGAAAGAAAGAAAGAAGAATAGTTTTCCGCACAAACAAATCGCATATTACAAATAAAAAACGACGTAAAATACAACGTAATCAAAAGTCCTTTTTTCATCAAAATGTCGACGTTCATGTGGTGGGCTACTTATCGCCTGCGACTGAGCATTTTTGCAGTCGATTTTAGTCGCACGACAAAAGTCGAAACCTACTCTACAACTTGTGATTTTATAGCCTTTTAAACACGCGGCTATACACACCAGTGTAAAGCCTGCATAACAAAAACTTATCCGTAGAAACACTGATTAGGTCAAGAATAATACGGGTTAGTACTCACTTTTTATTATTACAAGTTTATCGACTCAATAAATATTACGATTTCATCAAAGTCGGTAACGCAACGTTAATCTTGAGATTCTGCGATCAATCATATTATCAATGCTTATCATCTAACATTCTTTGTAACTTACCTATTGAAAAACGTCAATTTAAAAAAATTATAAATTTATATTTTTTTTTTTAGAGGATATATATATATTTTTTAATACATTAAATAAAGGAAAGCAACCAGTATTATGTATTTTGCTACAAATTCGATCATTCAAATAATAACAACAAAGAAAATAACAGTACTTGACGAACACTTTTCGAAGCCCAAAATTAATTAACGAAATCGTCTGATTTCATTTTCAGTTTCAGGAAATCATTCGTGGAATTAATTGAGAAGACAATTTTCAGACTGGCTTTGGTTACCGCAGAATAACTAATAATAAAGCTATTTTTTGCTTATTAATGAATATTTATTAAGAAATTTAAAAAAAGTTTGATGAGTATTGACACGATAACATAAGGTTCAAAAATCAAATAAAAATAATCCATTTCACATAAACCAACATGAGAACTTGCGAAAAGTCAGAAGATGAGGTGCACGGTTCCAATTGGTCATTTCCAATGGAGAAGAGCCGGCAAGAAACTCAACGGTTAGGCCGTTTGTCCATCGGCACCGTCAACGGGACGTCAACCTGAACGAAATGTACTGCAGTGCGATTCTGTAACCATCTCACCGTGAAAACTTAGGTGAAGTGTGCGTGGAGTGAGCTGTCATTCCAAATAATGCTAAGGATTAACACTACTGACAACTCAATAATAATCAATTATAATAATCAATTATTTTCTTTTTTTAATATTATTGTTGTTATTATTTTTATATATCTGAGTAATGCTAATCTAGTAGCACTTTTTACCTTATTTTAATTCTGTCAACATGCGGATAATGTAGTGGGCTGCAATATTGTTAATACTACTTATGAGCCTATTTTATTGCTATTTGTAAACATTTTATATTGTAGCTGTTTATTGTCCCATAATAAATAAAATAAAATAAAACACATCAAGCTCACTTCAATTGAGTTTTCACGGTGAGATTTTTACAGAATGGACGGGCTGTGTCGAAGCAGCGATACATACATTTACTATAGCCGTGTGTCCACCGCACACCATCGGACGTCACGTTTGGTTCGAATAATCTCGTTACTTGTTGACGGAACGGTGGCGCGGTGGACAATCAATGTCTGTTTTAAAAATAATAGTTTTTTTTTTTTCAAATTACAGTGTTATTGTTGATCTATAGTATACGTGGATTTATGCCACTCTCATAAAAATGTGTACGCAAAGAAACACATGTTTATTATCTTTAATAATATATCATACTAAGGGCTGATTTTTCCAACTTTATCGGAGGAATAACTTTGAAGTGTTGACAGTTCTTCAATACCAAAACTGTCAGCCGTCAATTTTATTCTACGAATAAAAATTATTGGTCAATTGAAAAATCAGCCCTTGAGTAAACAATAATTACGACCAATTGAAACTCAGTCAATCAATTGATAAACAGTAAAAATGAGCGTCCCTTTCCGAATTTAGGCGAAGTAAGCTGTTAATTTGAAACCAGATTAATTGAAGAAATCTGGTCGCATCCCCGCCTCTTTCCAATTAAAGATTATCTTACTCCAACACCCTTTGCCCTGGTAAGGTTGGCAGCCGACCGACTTTTTGGTCCGAAGTTAATTTTTCCCTTTAGTTATCTGAGATAATTATAGGCGAAAAAAGACAATGGATTCAATATTCTCATTGGACTTACAAAAAAATATGCGGTAATTAATAAAATGTTTTTTTCCTTCTCTCCAAGTTGGAAGTATAGTCGACCTCGTAATTACTTTATCACCCTAAGGTATCGTTAATTCCAGATCAATATATTAATTAGTTTATTGTGGTCCTTTGAGTCGGTGTTATTTGATAATTGATTTATAATAATAATAATCATTTATTTGCAGACGTAGAAGTCCATATAATTAAATTTATGTAGCTATGAGTTTTACGATCGAACTATATAGCAGGTTTAGTAGTTATGCAAGTAGTTGCACCTAAAGGTCAGATAATCATAATCTGCTTAGTAGTAGCACATGCAAGCACTGTTACAGGAATACCGTAGTCACACAAGCAAACCACGTTATGTGCCCGATTCAGTAAAGTTGATAGGGTTTTGTAGATTGCGCACAACGCAGCTGCTAGGCCAGACACTAGACAGACCGAGGGACATATTTGATTGTCTACGTGACAGTTAGGTAATTACAATCTTAGTGTGTATACACAGGAGCGGTAAGTGTCAACGGCAGAGATAGCTGAGCATCGTACTCAAATACTCGAGCGGCACTTTGATGCGTGCCGCTTCTGTGTACGCACACTTAGTGAAGTTTCAATTTACTGGGCATTGTTGTCAAAAGTGGTATAGGAATTACGAGGTCGAATACACTGCTATTAGCCTCTTTTACAACACCACATAATTAAGCTCGTCTTTATTTTATTTGTGAGAAAATATTACCGCAAATCTTATCGGATTAATTCCCCATATGTGTGTTATTTCTGAGAAACATAGCCTTTCATGATTCATGACAGAACCAATAAGGTTCTGCTCTAAGCCTAATGAGGAGACATCCAATTAAAATCAGTAATCTGGTACCTACCTTACCTTTATAAATAAAAAGGGGACTAGGGACTATCCGAATTATGGAACGGATAGGGTAAACAACCAGGGTTTTCGGGCTTATTTAAATCGGGAAAAATCGCCCTAAAGAAAATAAGGTAGGTATTCGAATTTGCATAATCCCATATTATCGTCCTCTTGTTTAAAAAGCAGTATGAAGTAGCTTTTTTTCCCGGTTTCCGGTATTTTTACCGTTCTTGTGAACCGAAATACCTGTAGAGAAGGAGTAATGTTCCGTTTTACGCTGAGTACTTTAATTTAAACTTGGTCTACGTTTTTAAACATGACAGGAAAAGTTTGCGGCCCACCTAATGGAAAGCGGTTTCGAAAACTTTTCACATTTCTTCATAGTTAGGAATTAAATTTTTCATATTGGATTTCTATGGGGCTATGTATTGGGGAGACCGGGGTAAAGCCGTAAAGCTAAGGATTTAGGGCTGTAGCGCATTATTTTTTTTAAACATAATTGTATCTGACCAACGTTAATAATTATCTGTCTCATTAGGCATACAATTACATCACCATAAATGCATAATTATCCGAAGATAGATAAAAGTTATAATATTAAATAAAAAATAATACTAAAAACAAAATCAACTTATTACGATTATGGGGGAAGCGCTAGGTAGCCCGCGAAATTCTTTTCAACCACAATACAACCTACAAAATGCAAAAAACGTATTTTTGCATTTTGTAGGTTGTAGTAAATACGATTGGCGACCGTAACAAATATGTACTTACAGAATTAAAATACAACCCTCTAAGTTCATAAAGGGTGGCAGGCACATCGACGCCGCAAACTGTAACCATGGATTCCGCACATGATACTGGACCCCATAGCGACGAAATATTTCGTCGGTTATAAAAAAAAAACTTCTGTTTCATAGAAAAGTGTCACCCTACGCGGTCAAAATGTATGGAACAGCAATATTTTTTTTAATAACCGACGAAAAATTTCTACGCTATGGGGTCTAAACTCATGTGCTTAATCCATGGTTAGGATGTCCCTGCCACCCTGTATAATCCTATTAAATGACTATTTCATGAAATGTCAATCAATAGGATTATATGAATTTAGAGGGTTGTATTAAATGACCGAATGAATGATTAAATGAAATACAAGCCTCTGATTTTCACCTGACGTATTTGCAATTTATCCACGTGGATCATGTTAATTACCCCCCCATTGATACATGAACAGTGAACTATAAACACCATAGATGTTTTAATTAAAGACTAATTAATATTCTATTTATCCAACATCTTCTAAGAGTTACTATAAATGATCTTTAACTACGAATTTCTGTTTGAATTTGATCAAGCTCAAACGGTTTAATATTAAAGTTAATATTTGTTTTAAGGAATTGAGAACGTTACAGATTTTGGTATTAATTATTATGATTAGATTAGGTAATTAGTTTCTTTCATCAACTAAGATACAATTAATTAAAGTTCTAATTAATGATAATGTTATGGTTATCAGTGTTAAAATTACACTAACGTTTGGTAATTGCGTTCACAAAGAGCTTATCAAATTAGTTATCAAATTAAAACCATAAAATTTACATTCAATATTGAGTTCGGGGAATATTAGGATTGCATTTGGTAATATCTAACTGTTAATGTCAATTAATAAATAATATATCATCATCTGCCTAGCCTTTTCCCAACTATGTTGGGGTCGGCTTCCAGTCTAACCGGATGCAGCTGAATACCAGTATTTTACATGAAGCGACTGCCTTTCTGACCTCCACAACCCAGTTACTGGGTAATACGATACCCCTTGGTTAGACTGGTTGTCAGACTTTCGGGCTTCTGAATACCCGTAACGACTGTCAAAGATCCACGAATGACAGCCGGGACCAACGGCTTAACGTGCTTTCCGAGGCACGGAGGGGTCTCGGTATGTAAAGATGGTCACCCATCCACAGACCAACCGCAGCAAGCGTAGCTTAACCTGACCGATCGACCTGTGCGGCTGTTATTTAATATATGTGAACATTTTTTTAGCTCGTGGCTAAATGATAATAAGCAGTACGGGTCGATCGAATCGGTCGGTTCGTGGATGATTGACCATCCATTACATATCGATGGGTCTCGTCGAGTGAGGGAAGAGGGAGTGCACCTGTGTCTGCGCGCACACTTGTGCACTATAAAATCTCCCGCGCCTTCGACTAGTCTCCACATTCCGACCTCGCCGCCAAGGTCCCTCGCGACGCCCCCAAGTAAATTCTCCCCCCCCCCGACCCTTGCCCGCTAAAGTGCCAGCCCGCGCCGTAGCTGAGGCTGTAGCTTTAAATTCCCCGACTGAGACCTCTGAGTTTGTTTCGGCCTTTCTTCTCAGAGATAGTCCTAGGAAACGCCGCGCTCATCAAAGAATTAATACTACTAATTCGATCCAGCCTGTCCCCTTGCTGCCCTCTCCCAGCGACGCCCTAAGCCGAGGTTCGTACCCCACAGGGTACGCCCCTTAGCGTGCAGTCGCTTAGTATTAATCTAGATGTAGCCCTGGCTGGAGGCTTTAAGAATTCTTAAGGCAACCACAGGATAGTCCGTTTAAGTAGTCACGACCTCTCAAGGTCAACTACGAGATGACATTCATAAAAATAAAAAACTAGTCTCCGTTGAGATTGGCCGCTGCGCGCCGTGGCCAAAATACGGTTTGGAGGATTTTATTTATTGAAATAAAATTATGAAATCGTTTAATACCAGATCCATTAGATTTGTTATCTTAGCTATAAAAATAACGTGTTGTATTTACACTAACCAAGACTTTACACATAACACTAATAGACATTTCGCAAGTTTCCATCGATATCTTGCCCTGCTGCCCTATAAAGCGGCTATAACCCATTTACCAGCCATCTCATTTTAAAGAACACACACGTAGATACATTAACCTAAATAAATAATGTTTTATTATGTATTCTGAGTTCTGACGCAGATTGGTAAAAGTATTCGTATTATTTACTCTGAAAAATGTGTGCTCTGGTTAGGTTTTAAGTACCTTTTTTTATTAGTCGTTATTGGTCAAGACCGCTTTAGAATTAGTGCCGTGAAGAGATTAACTTTTTATCAATAAATATATAGATTTTATTTCAGGCATAAAGACGTCCAACTGCTGGACCCCAAGCGTCGCCATATCGACAAGTCCTGTGCTTTTCGCGGCTTTTCAGATTCCGCGACCGACAAAGCTTTCCTACGCAATAAATACCCGGTCTGACCGTGAAAACTCATGGAAAGTGAGCAGTCATTCTACCCGATGCTAGGGATTGACACTATTGAAAGAAAGAAAGAAGAAAGAAAAGAAAATACGTTTATTTGCGGTAAACAGGAGCAAAAAAGAACATGAAAACAAATAAAGAAAAAAAAACAATAAGAAATGGTTGACATGCGTCACATCCACGCAAAATGGCTATCGCTCAGTATTATGCTGCGACCCTATGCAAGACAGAGCCCCAGCGCTGGTTTTCAGCGACAGCCGGCGCCGACGTAATGACGTCGTCCGGTGCAGCAAATAATTATTCACAGCTCACTTCAAGCTAACTTTACCTAAATTACCACCAAGAGAAAAAAACCACGGAGAAAGTTGTTCAGTTTGATGGTCTGTACCACATCCTTAAATTTGGCTGATCTTTGAAAAATAACCCTGTATGTTAGAAAAATGTGTCTGGTCAACAACGTAAATAACGCAATGAACGTTGTTGAACTATCAAAATGAAAGCCTCTACTGATAGTGTATTACGCAATTACCTCGCTGGTCACACTCACTTAGCCATTGAACTGATTTATTGATCCGTCTTTCAAAATAACATCTGCACACTGAATCATTGTTTAAAAAAAATTAGGACTGGTTGAGTTTAGTGCTATTAGATTGCTCGTACTTAACTGCTTTTATTGAAGATCACCACAGAATAGTCGTGAAACGATAGACAATAAAAAAAGCGTTTTAATTTTAATGTTCAGCGGGTTATAACGTTGTAATAAAATCAAGTGTGATATAAACAGGTGAAGGTAAGATTTTTTTCTGGGAAGAAGATGGTTTCGTATAAATAGAGCATTTCGACTCAATCAATCAACTTCCTATTGCAGTCCACTGCAGGACATAGGCTTCTCCCAGGATACGCCACAACACCCTGTCTTCCGCCTGCCGCATCCAGTCTGTTCCAGCCACCTTCTTTAGGTCGTCCGTCCATCCAGCTGGGGAGCGTCCCACACTACGTCTCGTCGTTGTTTCGAATGTTGCTTTGATAGAATCGAGTCAATTATTTTCGTGTCAGTCTCAAAATCGACTAACAACCTAAATAGACTATATAAGTTAAATTAAATATTTGACCCCGACAGTGATAAATTCTAATTGCTCTATCAACAAAGCTGGAATAGTTTGCTTTATTATAAGGTATATTGAATCTGTGATTTATACTTACTTATATAAATTAAACGTACGGTGGGACGCCCTCAGGCTAGGCTAGGTGGAGCGACGATCTTCACAGGATGACTGGTAGCAGCTGGATGAGAGTTGCCGAAAATCGAGTCGAATGGCGTGCAATAGGAGAGGCCTTTGTCCAGCAGTGGCATGCTATAGGCTGCATGGATGATGTTTGGATGTCACCTTTTGCTAGAAGGATTTGATCGCTACAAAGGTATCCAAGTGGCAATATGCTAGTCAAAGACTATCTATATGAAAACTTTTTGAGTTGATGAAAAAAGTGTACCTACCTAGATAAACGTTGGAAATTGCTGACGCATACAGTTCAAAACAAAAACAGTCTCCTCAAGAATCCGCCTTTCTGATTTTTTGGAACGAAGTTCCTTATCGCGCGTTGCGAAAGGGGGCTAGACGGAAAAAATTAAGACCAAAAGTTGGAACGACACTTTTTGCTATAGTTATAAGCCGTGCGGCGTGCGCGTGTTTCTCTGTCTGTCTCTCTCTCTCTCTCTCTTATAGAAAGCAAGCCAGTTATACTTCGTTCCATCCGGGTGTCCCTTGACACCTCTCAAGTTTTATTTTAAAGAAATGGTGGACACCTTATGCATTAAAATCTATCCTGCCGTTAGGATGCTTCAAGGGTATAAAGTAATCCCACGCACAAATATACATAACTGTTACTGTTAACCTGCATCATCCCACTACTGGGCAAAGGCCTCACCTCATGACTTCCAGCTCTTTCGATCCAGGGCGAAAGTGGACCACTGGTCATTTGTTTTGTCCCGCTCGTCTCACCATCTTCTACGGGGTCTACCGCGACGCCTTCGAGCTGTGTCAGGGCTCCACATGGTGGTTACTTTGGCCCACAGCTCATTGGGCATACGGCAGACGTGGCCAGCCCAGTCCCACTTCAGCTTAGCGGCTTTTTGAGTAACGTCAGTAATCTGTGTTTTGGAGCGCAGTGTGTAGATAGATAGTACGCGTAAAAATAATAACCCTGTCTTTGAAGTCGCACAGTCGAGTAAAAAGCGAGCAAGCAAAACTAGTTCACAACTATATACATCATCCGAGACAATTGTGCCGACTATCTGAATCAAATGATACTATTAAATTGTATCGCCAAGTTGCCTTTGTCCATTCACTCGACAGTCGATATAGCATTATTGGTAAAAGTCACGTACAGCACTAGCGTTTGATAGCTCGTTATTGTGTGACTTCAACAGGGTTATAGCTATTGAAGAATATAAGTTTTGAAGTAAGCTTTTGTCTTTGATTTATACTTGAACATGCAGCCGATTATACTAAACGAAGAGGTATTTGAATATTATAATTCATTATGGTGAACTAAATCGTGTGTATCTACACATTTTCATAATACTGAATTCTGGCTAGCCTTTTCCCAACTAAATTGGGGTCGGCTTCCAGTCTAACCGGATGCAGCTGTATTTTAATCGCATGTTCATTCGAAATAAATCGCCAATATATTTTTTCAAGCGTGTATTTACCGCAGTGCGCGGGCTCTAGTATGTATAATATATTGGTATTGCTCACTGATTAGCGAGTATTTACCGCAACGATTATATTCCGTGGTGAGCGCTTAGCCTTAATATTGCCAAGCAAATTAATGAGAATGGGTAGATAAAAAAATCTTTATGTACAACAATTAGTGACAAAAACTTTTCTCATTAATTTCAAGAAAAATAATCATTTTCATTGAAAAGAATAAAGAAAACTCACCAAACTTGACCGTTCTTACTTTGATAGTAAAACTTTCTCACAAAGTCTGGAACTTACCTGAAAAGAAAAAAAAAACATTATTAATATCTAGGCAATAATTGGACTTTAGTAGGTACTTCGTTGTTTTTAATTGAATGAAAAAGCTATTTACTCTGTCAAATTAAAATATTTTTATGGATCTGTTTTGGTAGGCTCAATAACTACCTATTCAAACTTTGGTATTTTCAAGCTGTTAAATACAAGCAGTTTATTTATTTGAACTTTTCGAACAAAGAGGTACACAGGCGGACTTGATGCCTTAGGCATTCTCTACCAGTCAACCAAGGGTGCCTATAGCCTTCCTGAAGAATTGGGCTATCAAATACAAAAGATTTTTTAAATGAGACGTGAGAACTCGATAATTTCTGAACCTACCAAACAACAACAAACAAACAAACTCTTCAGTTTTTTATTAGTATAGATAGATTAGTCATCATCATCATCATTTCACCCGAAAGACGTCCACTGCTGGACATAGGCCTCCCCCAAACACCTCCACTTCGACCGGTTCTGTGCTTCTCGCATCCAACGGGTTCCTGCGGCCTTCACAAGGTCGTCGGTCCACCAGATAGATTAGTATAGATTATTATATATTAGTTTATCCCCTCGTCTATTAGGCAAGCTTATTAAGTTTCGTAATAATCGGTAACAATAGAAAAAGTAATTGTGTCTCATTAGTGACAGCTGAGCTCATATATAAAAGGATAGATAAGGTCTCAGACCTTACGCTAACAAAACTAATTGTAGGGAGCTAAAACTTGTAGGTATAACATAACATCGGTAATTTTTACCCATTTGCCGCATGCTTTCTTGTCATCTCGCCATTCGTGGATCTTTGAGTCGTTACAGTCTGACAACCAGTCTTACCAAGGGTAACTGCCGACCCCAACATAGTTGGGAAAAGGCTAGGCAGATGATGATAGTTTTAATACATTAATATTCAATTTCCATATGATAAAAAAATCACTTTGTTTTTTTTTTGGCAAGTCGTATACAGCGTGTAGCAGGGGTTGGTCACAAGTCATTTATACCTGGAAACCTGATTATTTGTGTGTTACGATATATTATTCATGCAACTAACATTAAATAAGCCTAATACACTTCAATAAAAGTATCACGTCTCCCAGATACCTACCAGAGTCCCTACAGGTAACCTAACAAATAAATTCAATTACTTACAGAACGTGATCCGCTGTTCATTTAATATTAATAACCAAAATTGATTTGATATTTATCTCGAAAATTCGTTGAGAGTCAGTGCCGGATTAGCCACGTAGCAGGTGTAGCAAATGCACACAGGCCCCGCGCTGTGGGGGCCCCGAACTTGGACGTACAAAAAACAAGTCATGGTACCCTATAACACCATTAGTATTACTTTCTGTTTCATTTTTCCTTTTGTTACTTTTTTATATATTTTTTTAAATTTTTAACTGCGTTTAGTTTAGTTTATATAAACACTTTTTCTTTAGGCCCATTGAAATATTAGGTAAGAATGGTCTGAGGAAACCTATAAGCTCTCCGAGATGGGAAGCTAAAAATTTTCGAGTTCGCTACGCTCGCTCTTGCATACAATGTTCTCTCAGAATTTACAATCACTGTTACATCACACAATAATATGCGAAAATTGTATCATATAGGTTTTTACAAAAGTACCTACTATACTGAGCATTGTTTGACAAAAGTAATTTAGTTCTAGTAGAGACGCCAGCAGGTCAAGCTACCCGAAACTGTCAAATTTTTCCAATCAACTTTGAACCTTAATGCTTTAGCGATAAAGTTAAAAATCTATTAAAGAAATTGGACAGATTGTAGTAGCTTGATGTGCTGGCGTCTGTACTTCAACTGATATGGAACGGAAAAGAACATATTTGTTATGAGTAACATTGATTTGACTAAGTGAAAATCAATAGGTACACAACTAAAACTATTATGATACAGTTTTGTTTTATCTTGTAAACTTTAGATCCTTAAACAAACTAAGTTCTACCATAAGGGGCCCTAGGTAAAATTTGCTACAGGCCCCGCGCTGACTTAATCCGGCACTGTGAGAGTTAATGAAAAGGAAATACGGATATGAGAAAATATTTTTGTCATATTTTATCAGTTCGATATATTAATGATGCTTTTAACGATGATGCGTTGTTATAAATAACAATAGACTCTAACATAATATGAATTACATCAACAGGCAGGATGGGGATGAGTTGCTCGTGTACAACTAGATTCAATTATTCATTTTTCTTGGAAACTATTACCTCGCTTTTTCGTTGACAAAATTGTCAACCTTTTATTGTTTGAGTACGAGGCTTTTGGCCACTTAGTATGTGTGTATATTATGTTTTTTTTTTTAAATTCGCGTTTTGTTTGTGCAGATTAAATACTTTTCATTTCCTTCTTTTCTTTCTTCTTTCCTTTTAATAGCCTAATTGAAATAAATTATTTTACTTTGACTTTGTAGTCAAAGTCAAAGTAGTCTGCTGTGGAAGTAAACATTAATACAAGCACTAAATCGGCAAAAAGAAATAACTTAAACTAGTTAATCATATAGTTTATAACCAGGATTAACACTTCGGATACTTTTAATCCCGATATTCCCACGAGATCGAAACATATGCGGGTAAAACCGCGGAGCGCAGCTAGTATTATTATAAGCTTCTCTCGATTATCTTGTCTTGAAAAGGTTAAGACGGTATCATGATAAATTACATTAATGAATAAAGAGCCGATTTACAAAAGGCATAAGGTACCATATTGAGAAAAGGATAATCCAGAATAACCAGGTTATTGAGACAGAAACCAATAAATATTAAGGCTTAATATTTTCTAAGGATTATCTGCCCCGGCTACCCTTCGAACTATGAATTGTATCCGCAATAACTTATTTACGAAAGTATCAATAAAAGTGATATAGAGAGGGCCAAAGATCCAGCGATTTATGAATTAGAATTCCTGTTATATATTAGCAGAGGTAATAGCAGTTTGAGGTTATAATATGTCTAGATTTTTCTATCTGGAATTTATTATTAGCAGCCCGGAATTTGGATTTGTTCCCGGTTAGGGGGAATAGGATCGCCCCCTATTATTTTCTTCTTTCTTTCTTTCTTTACATGGTAAAATGTGGGTGTACTGTATACTACAGATACTCCTCTGCCCAACCCTTTGAGGATTACAGGTGTGATGTTGTCACGTTGTTATATTTATTTTTAACCTATCTACATTTCGTTCTTACTTGCCTATTAGTAGCTTCAACAATACGAATACTCGTGGCAGATAAATATGGCGGAATGATCTTGTTCACTATTCGGACCTGAGATCGCCACTATAACTTGGGGGTCTACTCCGAAGTAGTATCGGCCGAATGTTCGGCCGTTTCCTGCTACGAAGTTACTATTTGGTTCGGTCGGTTCCGATCCTACACTCCTACACTCTTTCGAATATTGACTATGGTCCCGACCCAACTGAGCGGATCCAAACTTTTTTCGCATTTTTTCAATAATATTCGGTTCGGCCATGTGTCGGTCCGATCCGAACATTCGCACTTTGCACTTCGGAGTAGGCCCCCTGGAATGGTCTGGATGTAAAATGAAACCAACCGAAGTAGTCCACGACACAGTATAAAACAACGATTACGTGATAAAAACCATACAAAACAATGTGGATTTCTGTGATTCCATCAAAATCCAATGCCACTAACACGTAATTAAAAATGGTCTCGTTTCACAGTACGTAAAATAAATAGAAAACAGTAGCGCTCACTCTGGTCCGAGTAATCAATCACCTTTTATAAATATTTGCCAATAAACGGCTTAAAGCTTTTTGATGGAGAATGAAATATTTAACTAATGCCTTGATTGATTCGTTTAGTTAGTTATTTTCTACTTTTTACTTTGATAGAGTGCAGTTTTATTACTAACATCCATTGTATATCGCGTTAATCAATACTGAAATTTGATAAACATTATTTTACTGCCAACCCACCTGCCTCTGGTTCACATAGTTTTTACGGCTTGATAAAACATCGACTTTTCTTTATTATATGTAAGTTTAATAAGTATAGTATTTTAACTAGACATAAACCTTCCGGAATAAATTCTGTAAGTGATGGTGAAAATAGCATCAAAATCTGTTGCGTAGTTTAGAAGATCAATGGGGTCACACAGAGAGACACGAAAATCGACTTTAATTATTTTATAATATGCATAGAAGATGAAAAGTTACGAGTATAAGCATTCTAGAAAGATACTCAAGCAATAATCAATTTGAAACTAGATTTGAGTCGAGATTGTACGATTGCGAAACCCACGCGAACAATGCTCCATTTATTAGGTATTTTGTGCCCGTTGTGTCCACCACCTGTACCCGGGAAGACATGATGGATACTACAAAATCGAATCGCATCAAATTCGAATTTCCAAACACTATGATTAAAAAGAATAATTTAGGCATTGATTCGCAATTACAAACATGCAATAAAGACAGGCGCCAGAGTAGAGGTAGGTACTTTATTTGTTAGATGCGTTGGAATCGGACAAAAAATAACACAATGACATATACTGCCATTAGCTCTACTAGACCAAAAATTAAGTAAAGGTCTTTAAGAACAATCGGAAATGTCGCGAAAGCTATAATAATAATAATATCCCTGGACATTTCACACAGCGCCATCTAGTCCCAAGCTAAGCAACCTAATGCTTGTGTTATGGTAACAAGATGGCTGATAAACTACTTATATACATTATTTTTGGTAAATACATACATATTATTATAGATAGAAAAACACCCAGACTCGGAACAAATACATGTAGGTCATACAAATATTTGTTCCGTGCGGGAATCGAACCCGCGACACGCAGCGCAGCAGTCAATCGCTTAACCACTGCGCCAACCGTGCCGTCAAGCTTATGGTCCTACGTTCCGACTTAGGACGTTCAAGGGTCCGTCGTTACGTTCATACATCAGCATAGCTATTCACAACCATCCGACAGGCTATCGTATCGAAAATGACACATTTCGATAACCTGAATTGCCTTGCCTCTGACGGCAAACAGCAGTCGGAAGAACAGCGGTCGTCTATTTGATGGAAACTAAAAAAAAATAGGGTTTTGGGTTTGAGGACAGCGTTTAGAGGACTGACTCCAAAGGTAACAATGATTGATGTTCCATATGGTACGGAAGCGTAGTTGTATTTAGCTACGCTGGTCGTACACGCACGTCCGTCAGTATTGTTACGAACTTCGGGGTTCGTGACAATTGAAACTACCGATATAAATTACCAAAAATTACATTTTAATTGAACAACACTAATAATAACTCAAACACACTAATTATAAAACACAATTGCACTTAAGTCGCACCTGAAGATCGCTTTCGATGTATTCACTTGTATCGCTTATCCAACTCTGACTCGGTTGTGGCTCATCCCGGCCTTATATAGTGCCGCAGATAGTTCTAGAACCTTCTATTATAGGAACATCTAGAAGGTTCGAGTACATACCGGCCCCGAATGACCAGATGTCAATAGTTCTAGAAAGTTCTAGCATCGAAATTTCTAGAAGGATCTTGACTCTATTAGTTCTGCTACTCGATACTAGATGGCGCTAGTGGTAATTAATGTCACCATGTACCAGGCAATAATTGTAGCGCGCAACAGTATTTATTCAGGATCATATACATATGTACTTGGTGACGTTTTATGTAAAAGCCTGCGACGATTTGTACACGCCTACGATGTTGCCTTGCCTTGTTCTTACGTACTTAGATAAGTCTCAAGGTGTAAAGCCTTATTAAATCCCGACTTCAGCGGAAGATAATCCAACTAATGCCGCAATCGACGCAGCACTAAACTTGACGTACTTAATATAACATGAGAGCTTCTGTGGTTTAGGCACCTCATTAGTGCTTCAAGCATTTGTGCTAAGCAGCTTATGATAATTTTGAAAAGATGGATGAATTGTGAGGAATGATATTGAAAAGAAAAATTTTGAAGTTCGGTCGGAATATCGGATTTGTAAAGTCCTTTTTGCATTCGATAGCCCAATTCTTGTAAGAACGCTTTATGCTATTTAACGTCACCGCTATTATTAGGAGCCGAGCAAAAAGAAAAAAACCGACCAAGTGCGAGTCGGACTCGCGCACGAACGGTTCCGTACCCTTATCTATAAAAATCACGTCTGTTCTATGGGAGCCCCCCTTAAATATTTATTTTATTTTAATTTTATGATTTATTATTAAAGTAAAAATACAACTTAGTATTTTGTGAATATTTCAAGTGCCTACCTGTTGCCATTATTGATATCGAGCAAAGACGTATTAAAAAAAAACTACTTACTAGATCTCGTTCAAACCAATTTTTGGTGGAAATTTACATGGTAATTTTCATCATATATTTTTTTTAGTTTTATCATTCTCTTATTTTAGAAGTTACAGGGGGGGGGGGGGCATTTTGCGCAAATTATTCAGTTTAGAAAAAAATTATATTAGAAACCTTAATATCATTTTTGAAGACCTATCCATAGATCCCACACGTATGGGATTGATGAAAAAAAAAAATTGAGTTTCAGTTCTAAGTATGGGGAACCCCCAATTTTTTTTTCTTTTTGTGTGAAAATCTTAATGCAGTTCACAGAATACATCTACTTACCAAGTTTCAACAGTATAGTTCTTATAGTTTCGGAAAAAATAAAAAGAATATGACGACGGAAACAGACATGACGAATCCATAAGGGTTCCGTTTTTTGCCCTTTGGCTACGGAACTCTAAAAAGTCAGAAAGAACGCTAAGCTAAAAAGAGCGAGCACGAGCAGGTGATGCGATGCGACGGGGTTAAGGAACAAGAAATTCCATGCGGACGAAGTCGCGCGCAGAAGTTAGTGTTGGTATATTTTGTGTGCACCGGTACCTAATCAAATATCAATCGGTTATAGTCAACCATTGGACTTTCATTCTTTACCAAAAAACATATAAATGAACGCGCAGGCACCAAGTGTTAAACGATGTTTAATTTAAATAACTTAAAACTTGCAAAGGGCTCATTGTACTCATCATTGTAAAATAACAACTTTTACTATCAGACCAATTTTAACTCAACATTGCAAAAAAAAAAAAACAGCATGCGTCAACTACAGAGGCAACCGCAGCCGTCGATACTCGCCGACGTGTCGGCGACTGTCGTCGACAAGTATCGACGGACAACAGATGTATGGACGTTGTTTTTTTTTTCAATGTTCTTGCAAAAAACTTGTTTATAATGATTGAGAACGTTTTCAGGTTTTCAGTTATTTCAATTAGGTACACCAGAGGGGCAATTCTCGTAATATTAAGAACGTTCACAGTCTGATTTCAGTCTCAATCTGTCAAAAACACCTCTAATTTCCCTACATTTTGACAAGTGTTTGACATTTGTTTGTCGCCGAGATGACACTGCGACTAGATTTTGAATGTTTTAAATTACGAGAATTGGCCTTCTGGTTGTAACTGTAATTGAGTACCAAACTTTAGAAGTTTTCATTTCTCAGGAAGATAAGGAATCCGTGTTTGAATAGAAATATCTTTACTGGAAATATCCACTAAATTGAAATAATAGGTTTCTCTCTTCGTTTCAATAACATTAATGAAGAGTGAAAATCTCAAATGAACATCTCTAATTAACGCAAACTCAAAGTTACCCAATTATTAATACAAAATAATTGATTACAGAGAACCCGTTCAGACCGTTAAATAATTAATAATAAATGAATGACTTTCAGATTACATTAACTAGGAAATTACAAGCTGATGATTTGAAAGGGAAACAAGAAGTTTCTAATAATGGGAACAGTGGCATCGATCCCGACTGACGAGTTGTAGATCGTGAGTTCGATATCAGGCAGGCACTTTACTTTGTGTATTTAATTTCATCTGCTCTCAAAACGGTGAAGGAAAACATCATGGGGAAACCGGCATGTTCTAAAACCAAAAATTCGAAGACATGTGACATCCACTAACCCGCACGGGGCCCGCGTGGTGGATTATGGCCCCTCTCCCAGAGAGGAGGCCTATGTCCCAGCAGTGGCAACATTATAGGCTGATAATGCTATGTTCATTAAATCAAAGGGAAAACAGTATTTGATCGACGGAAATTAGGAAAAGTAAACAACAAAATCGAACCAGTATGACAATAATAAAATTAAAATAATATACCAACAGGAAATCGGATGAAAACAGGGAGAATAACAAAACCAAAGAATAAACAAGTATAGCTACAAGGACGATTTATGATGAGAAAACAAACAAAAAAGAAAACTATAAGTAAAAAGTTTTCATCTCAGCAATATCTTCTAGGATACCTGCAGGCTATGTCAGATGATCGCACTGGATTCCGAGAAGTGAAATGTTAAATTATGGCACTAGAACTGAATTATAGCTGGCGTTGGTGAAGACATCTTCTTAGAACTGGCAAGGATTTTCCTCTTACATTGATGCTCTAAAGTCTAACAAATCTTTTTTAATATGCTGGGAACTTTTCACTGAACAAACGTATTGAATTTTATTATGATAAATGACTTTATTTCTTTAAATAGATTTGTACAAACAGTTTTACACGTCAATCATAGGTATTTTCAAAACTAGATGAGGTCGGCGTTTCCTATCCGAATACTCTGAGAAAAAAGGCCGAAACAAACTCAGCGGTCACAGTCTCTTTTAAAGTCCAGACATAATCTTGGTCAGATCATGTAAGACCATGTAGGTCAATGTGTGAGATGGTCTTTTGAGGAAACAACCTGTCCAGTCTGTGCACGCATTTGCCAGAAATCGTGCAGCTCAACTTAAAAGTTTAAGGAGCTCAACGATTCGACGAACAATACCAAAGAAAGGACATTTGGGTAGGCCGCATAAATTACTCAAACTGCGAGACCATGACAATTGCATTTGTACACCACGAATGGTAATTATAAATAAGAAGAGGCTTTTGAAAACAATCTCCTTTTCTACCGCAGATAATATGTTGAACCTTAAGATATCAGTCATAATACTGTTAAACATTATGCTTAATCACCTTATTGATGATGTTCTTCAGGAAGGTCAGGTGCGTCGTAGTACTCGCAACCAGCGTGCGTGTATGACCAGAAGGCCAATTCTCCTAATTAAAATTTATTTTGGACATTATTACGTTCAACATCTAGTCGCAATCTTATCTCAGTCTCAATCGATGTCAAAAAGTTGTCAAAAATGTAGGGAACTTAAGAGGTATTTTTGACAGATTGAGACTGAGATCAGAAGGCCAATTCTCGTAATTTAAAACGTTCAAAATGTAGTCGCAGTCGTCATTTCGGCGACAAACAAATGTCAAAAACTTGTCAAAATGTAGGGAAATTAGTGGTATTTTTGACAGATTAAGACTGAGATCAGACTGTAAACGTTTTTAAAATTACGAGAATTGTTCCTCTGATGTACGAACGTAAACGAAACAAATGGAGTATTTACGAATGGTAGCAGGTGGCGTTCTGTAGTTTCTGCCTACACCCATAGGAAGGAGATGTGAGTTTATGTATGTATATCATGTCAAGCAAATAAACTGGTAGATGACGAGTTGACAATCCATTGGCTCCTAATAACGCTGCAATATCAGCTTAATATGGCTGGTGACGTCTGAGTGTTGATGCATCTCACACGGGTGATTGGAAATCCGATTATTACGAGTATCTAGTAAATTATCACAATTAAGGCAGATTGGCATAGTTTAGCATAATATATTATAATTATTGTAACCGCGACGTCGAACGAGCTGTTTAGGTAATTAGTAAGATTTTTTTTGTGAATATAGGATACTGAATGCGTCTCACGGTTTCACCGCATAAGTCTCAATCCCATGGAAATATCGGGATTAACAGTATTTTATGTCCTACTCTATGGTCAGGTCATGGTCTACCCATGTGCCAAATTTCATCCAAATCCATTCAGCTGTTTTAGAGTAAAAGCGTAACAAACAAATATACCTACAAAAAAATCAGTCCTTTCTCGTGCACGTTTTTACGACTTGTGGTTTCTATTCTATATATATATTTTCTATTATATTGCTGTCTATTACTCCCCTAATTGGTATTATGTCACATCCAGCAGACAAAAATACACATCTCGATGATATAATTTTTTATTTACTTTAGCAGCCTCATTATTTGAACAACTAGAACATTCTAGACAAAGTATATAATGTCTGAAAATATTTTCTTGGATCTTAAAAATAATGAAACGGCATCAACTCATCATCTTGCCTAGCCTTTTCCCAATTATGTTGTGGTCGACTTCCAATCTAACCGGATGCAGCTGAATACCAGTATTTTACATGGAGCGACTGCCTATCTGACCTCCACAGTTATTGGATAATACGATACCCTTTGGTAAGACTGGTTGTCAGACTTTCGGGCTCCTGACTAGTAACGACTGTCAAAGATCCACGACTGACAGCCGGGATCAACGGCTTAACGTTCTCGCCGAGGCACGGAGGGGTCTCGGTATGTAAAGATGGTCACCCATCCACGGACCAACCGCGGCAAGCGTAGCTTAGCCTGATCCATCGACCCGTGCGGCTGTTATTACTTAGACAAAGTATCAATTCAAAAATATTTTCTTGGATGTTAAAGATAATGAAACTACTTCAGGGATGTTCTCTAATTAAAGACGCGGTTTCGTAGTTCGAGTCAAAGCCCTATTAAGCTGTAGGCCTTACCTTTGACCAGGGCTTACTTTAATTTAATACGATTCTCAACCGTGTCTGTGACAAAATATACCGTTATTGTAACGAAGACTGAAAGTAAATTAAACTTGAACAAATACTTTCTCACAAAAGAAGAAAAATCTTTTGATGCCCGTAAAGTTTAATTTTGTTTTATGTTTGTGAGTTTTTTTATCATTTTATCTTTATGTTCCAATCCTTTTATGTATTGTTCGGCTGTTTGTAAGCTTTCCGTGACCAATAAGCTTGGGCTGGTTGTGTTTATTTTCGTTTAACTATTGTAAACGAAAACTGTGTAACTGGAATTGGAACGTTGAAAATACAAATGTTTACAACATTTCTATTTTATCCCATTACTGAAGACTGTAAAAATATTGCTCATATAATTATGTTGAGACCACTTTTACCAGCTCCCTAATTGCGTAACACACTACTAAACACAATCTGAATAATTTTGAAGGATATTGCTAATCCATTGCTTCATTTGTTCGAAAAATGTGTCTGCTCAACAACGTAAATGACGCAATGAATGTTGTTGAACTGTCATACCGAAAGCCATTTCTACTGTTAGGGTGTTACGCAATTACCCCGCAGGTTATCCTTTTATCCTTCTTATAACCACACACTACTTACCACACCAGTTTATTCCATAACTTTCTCTCTAAAGCCTTGGAACTTGAGCGATAAAATAAAGTAGCTAATCGATGACGCCAGAAAACACCCCTCTCAAGAACTACTCAACAAACAGGGGCTTGAAGTCTTAAAGCCAGATTTAATAAATACATAATAAGTGAACGCCTAAATAGGAACAAAGGAATAAATATAGCGGTAAAGCGCTCACGGAATTCATTCATAATTTTCAATATCCTAAAAACGAGAGCGTAGGAAGCGGACTCAAGTTTTTACGAACCTTGGTACTGGGCCAAAATTGCCTGGTTTTAAATCTTACTACCTACGGAACCTCCCACGATTTAGGAGTTTTATGATACCCTGTGACGTAATGCTAGTAATATCATGACCTCGGCATAAACAGACTGACGGAGTCAACTTGTGACTCACTGTGTGTAAGGATTTTTTATTTACAACTTGATATGCTCAGGACTTTTTTATTGGTCTGAGTTGATGTGTTCCTTAAAATGGAGTCACACGAACTGATTGCGTTGGCACGACTCGATGCCATTTTTTGCAGCAAATGTTACAACAATAAAGAACGTTTATTTATGTTTAATACTTTGTAGACTTGGGAATAGGCTTGGGGCTTCCGCAGACAGGCGCGAGAAGACACCGCGACACGACTTTAATAGAACAATTTCTATGAAGTTTTCATAGAAAATGTTCTACTAGAGTCGATTCGCGCATGTCTGCGGGAGCTTTTACATATGAATTTGTGACTTAGGCTGCGGTTACACTGGTGCATTGATTGCGATCCGACGACGATGTGTAAAACTATATTAGATATTGCCCTTAATATGTCATGCGCTCGCCATATTGTGTTAAGGAATAAGTACCTATGAGTTTGTTTTTAACAGATTGTAACTTTTTTGTGAATACAACGAAAAGAATCATCATCTCCCTAGCCTATTCCCAACTATGTTGGGGTCGGGTTCCAGTCTAACCGGATGCAGCTGAATACTAATATATTACATGGAGCGACTGCCTATCTGACCTCCACAACCCAGTTACTGGGTAATACGATACCCCTTGGTACGACTGGTTATCAGACTTTCGGGCTACTGACGACCCGCAACGACTGTCAAAGATCCACGAATAACAGCCGGGACCAACGGCTTAACGTGCTTTCCGAGGCCCAAAGGGGTCTTGGGTTGTGAAGATGGTCACCCATCCACGGACCAGAAGCGGCAAGCGAAGCTTAACCTGATCGATCAAACCAAGCTGTTATTGCTTAGCCACAAGCCCCTCCAACAACGAAAAGAATAATGCTCATATTTACCCAAGCCTTTTACATATAGTACCCAATATACCGAAGATCTAGAAGTTACCACATTCGATAGTTTGATGCCGAAACTTCACTTGTTTTTTAGCCCTACAACCTAGAACAAATCTTTACTACCTTTACGGCCAAACTATTTTATGGCTTGTCTTCATGATTGACGGCTGTTGGGAACACGCCTTTCAGAATATAACAGTTCGCGGAAGTTCCTTCTAGCTGTTCGAGATCAATATCAAAGGAAGCGTCTAATAAGTAATAATTCTTGATGGAATTGGTTAGGCATGTTTTTTGTGATGAAGAAAATATCTTTAGTCTGACATGTTCCTGCGGGGTAATTGCGTAACACACACAACAGTAGCAATGGCTTTCTTTTTTACAGTTCAACAATATTCATTGCGTTTTTAGGGTTCCGTACCTCGAAAGGAAAAAATGGAACCCTTATAGGATCACTTTGTTGTCCGTCCGTCTGTCTGTCAAGACCCTTTTTCTCAGGAACGCGTGTAGGTATCAAGCTGGAATTTATATCAAATACTCAGGTCTACTGACCCTTGGAGCTGTGCAAAAATCAAGCTTTAAGCCAACGCAATCAAAAGATACAGCTGTTTATGCCGCAAATTTCCGCAAATTTTCGACACTCGCAAGGGTTCAAAACCTACAGGGTACTTCCCGTGAACTCAGAATCTTGAAATTTGGTACGAAGCATTGTCTTATAGCACAAATAAAGGAAAACTTGCGAAAACCGTAAATTTTTAACTACATACCTACAAATTTGTACGGAGCCCTCGGTGCGCGAGTCCGACTCGCACTTGACCGGTTTTTTACGTTATTGAATGAATGAATGAAATGCACCGACCCCAGCGTGGTTTGACCAGACTCGATTAATAGAATGAACCGTAAAGGCGGTCTCCAACTGTGTTTGTCGCTTCTATGCTTACAAAAAAGTGTAAAGTATTGCACGTGACAACGATGTCTATCGCTATCGTAACTTAGTTGTTAACCTTATATCGTCACAATTATGCTTCACCCTAATATAGGCAGGATTTATTGGGTCTGGGTTGCCAGGTCGCCAAACCTATTAGCCGGACAGACCAGCCAGTTTGGCCGGACATTTGGGTAGAAAGGCCGGACACCCTACATTATTGAGGATTTTGTGTCTCAGTATTAATAGGTACGACAAAAAAATTGTATGTAAAATCAAGCTATTTGATTATTGTCATATCATAATCAGTCATCGGCGCTCGCTCGTTTGCGAAATGTAAAAAGCCTAACAAAAGCCGGACAAGCCGGACACCGTTTATTTTGGCCGGACACGCAATCAAAAAGCCTACCTATGTCCGGCTTTATCCGGACGCCTGGCAACGCTCGTCTGTCTCGTTAGTCTAGTAGTCGCAAGTTCTCGAGTCTCCTGTTTCATGGTGCTACAGCGACCATTGTATATCAAGAAGTAGACTGATTCATATGGTAATTGAAAGTGTGATACACAATAATTAGTGTGCAGGTACAACTCCGTGCTTTTCTGCTGGGACACACGCCTCCTCTCTGTGAGAATCCACCACGCGGGCCCAGTGCGGGATGGTAAATGTCACATATCTTCGATTTTTTTGGTTCTAGAACATGCCGGTTTCCTTACGATGTTTTCCTTCACCGTTTTGAGAGCAGTGGTGATGAAAATACACAAAGTAAAATGCTTGCCTGGGTTCGAACCCACGACGTACAGACGCCAGCAGGTCAACCTACCCGAAACTGTCAAATTTTCCCAATCAATCTTGAACCTTAAAGCTTCATAGATAAAGTTGAAAATCTATTAAAGAAATTTGACAGATTGTAGTAGCTTGATGTGCTGGCGTCTGTACAACTCGTAAGTCGGCGCCGTTACCACTACGCCATCACTGCTCCAGAAAAACGTTATAGATTCTTAAAAGTTCAAGAGTTTAGCGAGAATATCTTTTTAGATGACTGAATATTTGTCTTGACAGATTAATCAGTCGACAACAAAGCAAATTATCGCTGTTCATATTTACACGAATAACACACTATCTACGTAAAAGTAAATATGACCTGCAATTAGGAATTTCATCAACCCCCTTATCACTAACTACTTAAGCAATCTTATCTGCCCCATTTCAGGCATGAAGCAATGATGTTCCGGTATTTTTACAACGTTATCAAACATTTAACACACCTCGCAAGTGTACAACTGCCCTACAGTAGGGCGATGTTATAAAATTACCCAATCTCACTCTTGTAAACATTGCTTTATGGATAAACAAAAGAATGAAGTAACTGGAGTAGGTGAAATTATTCCGGGCTTTTTATGTGAAGAAAATGTTGCTATCTATTTGTATATGCTGTGCTGCTTAAGGAAATCTGGAATGAGTTTTCGTCGAGTGTGATAAGATTGTGCTAAGTACTTACTGTTACACTAATTCAGTACGAATTTTCAGCCATTGCATAACCTGCCTATAATGTTCCCACTGCTGGGACACAGGCCTCCTCTATTCGAGTGGGAGTGGGCTGTCATCTACCACGCGGGCCCAGTGCGGGTTGGTAGATGTCACATGTTTTCGAATTTTAATGTCTAGGACATGCAGGTTTCCTCACGATGTTTTCCTTCACCGTTTTTAGAGCAGTGGTGATACAATTATTTACACAAAGTAAAGCGCCTGGCTGGGCTCGAACCCACAACCTTCAACTCTTCGGGGCCGATACCACTGGCTCACCACTGCTCTGCATTTGATTAATTTTAAATACTTCCTGATTAGTCCTAAAGTTTTGTATAATTTAGAAGCATTTTTGAAAATTTTGTAAATGTAAGGAACCATGGATCCGTTTTTATGATATTTTAATGTTGACTTGAAGGAGCATGGCAGTTGAGTATATGTCATGCTCACTTAAATGTCTCACTGGTGGTGGCGCGTGTGTTGGATCATTCGGTTCCTTACAAAATGGTTGAGTTGGGTGGTGCTGATCCACGCGTCATGTTCGCTTGAGACTGTTCATCTCTTAACTGTCAGGGCTTATTTTTAATTTTATATTTTAAATTGTTATTTTTTCATTGTTCTCACATATAGAAGCAATAAGAATAAGTAATGAACCCAGGATTTTGTAATAATATCTTAATTTAAAAGAGTGTCCTTGGAGTTTCTTACCCGTTCTTCTCCAAAGAGATCTACGTTTTGGAATGGGCAACTAGCTTCACTTTCTGACTCACTGACCGACTATTTAAAATGTTGACATTTTACACACACACAAGTGCCTGAAATGGTTTAATTGAAATAAATGATTTGAGTTTGAGTTTGAATATCTTAATACACACAAGATTATGTCTGTCAGTCTGAAGGAAGAGGGCCTCTGCAAATCCTTCAACAATAAATCATATGAAATGGATACAAAGTAGTTTGTTAGACGTTAGTGCAAAACACATTTGGAGAAGTCACCGAGGGCAGTTTGTTTGGTGTACATAATTATATTCTGAGGGGCTTGTGGCTAAGTAATAACAGCCGCACGGGTCGATCGATCAGGTTAAACATCGCTTGCCGCGGTTTTTCCGTGGATGGGTATGCATCCTTACATACCAAGACCCCTCCGTGCCTCGGAAAGCACGTTAAGCCGTTGATCCCGGCTGTCATTCGCGGATTTTTGACAGCCGTTACGGGGCGTCAGAAGCCTGAAAGTCTGACAACCAGTCTTACCAAGGGGTTTCGTAGTACCCAGTAACTGGGTTGTGGTGGGCAGATAGGCAGTCGTTCCATGTAAAATATTGGTACTCAGCTGCATATTACGGTTAGACTGGAAGCTGACTCCAACATAGTTGGGAAAATGGCTTGGCAGATGATGATGTCACTCTGATAAATACATCCATTCTTAAAACTTCACACACTCCACCAGTACTAACCATAACCTATTTATTTTTTATTAAAAAAAATTCTATTTCTAACAATATAATGAATAAGAGCCTGTAAAACAGCGTGCTCAACTGAAGGGCTATGAAAGCGGAGTCGAGCGAAACATGTCGGATAAGTGTTCTGCGTTGTGCATAAGGGACCTTGGTGTTTAGAGCGAGTGGGAAGGTAGATTTGTTGATTTATTTGATGATATTTCTGATTGTATGATGAAGGGCTATGAAATGTGTAGGATGTATGTCATGTATGTGTCAGGCCGCGTCGGCCGCTGAATGTAAAAATGTATGAAAAACAAAGGACGACGCTCACAATCGAGTGCCGATTATGGTGTGAACGCGGCCTCAGTAAAGTGTTATGCATGTAGCTTGACAATAGCTTGGAACCTTGGTGTTTGGAGCGAGTGGGGAATGTGAAGTTCCTTATCGCGCGTTGCGAAAGGGGGCTAGACGGAAAAAATTAAGACCAAAAGTTAGAACGACACTTTTTGCCATAGGTGGTGCGGGCGTGCGCGTGTTTCTCTCTCTCTCTCTCTCTCTTATAGAAAGCAAGCCAGTTATACTTCGTTCCATCCGAGTGTCCCTTGCCACCTCTCAAGTTTTGGAACGAAGTTCCTTATCGGGCGTTGCGAAAGGGGTCTAGACGGAAAAAATTAAGACCAAAAGTTGGAACGACACTTTTTGCTATAGTTGTAAGCCGTGTGGCGAGCGAGTGTTTCTCTGTCTGTCTCGCTCTCTCTCTCTCTCTCTCTCTCTAATAGAAAGCAAGTCGTTCCATCCGGGTGTGCCTTGACACCTCTCAAGTTTTTTTATTTATTTCGATGCCATGATATATATAAGCAGCTAGACCATGCTTACCTACTACAATCTAATTACTAAAGGATACGCTCAGGTCTAGGGGCTCGAGTGCGCGTCTCCTGTTTTCTCCTCGGCCGATCGACACGTCACCTGACCACAGGGCTGGGTCGTTCTTTGGCCAAAGAATTAGCATTGCCATTTAACGTGGCAATGCTGCCAGTCTTATGGGCACGTTTCCCGATGATAGTGATGCGGACGAGTACTTCGACGCCTAAAAATATCCTTTTGTATTTATTTATATAGTTAGTTAATTAGTCTTTTAATTTAGTACCCAGTGTAAATAGTTCTGAGAAAAGTTATTTAGAGATAGTAAGTTTAGAGAAAATTACTAATGTAGAAATGCGCAAACATGAAAAAAATAAATAGCATATCAATATGGCTAGTATTTACATATATATCGTTTCAACCATTCTAGATATAATGTTAGTGGGTGTTCGTCTAGACAGTTTCATGCGTGGGCTGTGGAATTCGAACTCAAGCATGATTCCACAAAATTATTAATAGGTACCTGAATTAATCCATCATCTCATGCCTCAACTTAGTCTACCATTCCTTCTCATGTCAACCCCACGAGAAGAAGGCGTGGGTTTATGTATGTATGTAATCCATCAGTTAATGGTATCTCAGTTGAATGAAGTTATGCGGTTACGTCTTTCGGCTGAAATGACGGGGTGTGCAAGACAGGGTGTTTTTGGAAATAAATTACTTAACGGGGCTTGCTTGTTTGTAGATGACTGGCAGAAATGGTCAAGTTCGGAAAAGGCGTTAAGCCCCCTCATGCGACGTTCTCTCTCTGTCTCCATTGTATATGAATGCGTGTGTGTGTGCGAATATTGAGATTCGAGCAGACGACGAGCACTCTGTGCGGCCAGTTGTATATCCTCAACTACGTTGTAATTTTTGAAAATGACCCTTACGGAACTTCTTTCCTGACACGGGTCCCCCGCCCGCACGTAAGGAAAAAGCATTATGATTCCTCGCCCTGACATCAAGCAATGGACAAAATTGACAAGTTTTTATACATATGCTTGACTACGAGGCTTTTGACTACGTTGTATGTGTATATTCTACTTATGTCTTTTTTTCTTTAAAATCGAGCTCATGGTTTGTTCCACCGTTTTTCTCTACGATTTGTAGTTTAAAACCTATACGGGCTAGAAAAAAAAACAACCAGTTTTATTTTTAATAAAATGAAATTAATACTACAATTTGTAGTTTAAAACCCATACTGGCTAGAAAAAAAACAGCCAGTTTTATTTTTAATAAAATGAAATGAATAGTTCCTCATTTCATTTTATTTCCTAATTTATTTATATTTTTACTTGTTGTTACTAGCTGTATCAAATCTATACTTATAATAAATCTGTAGAAGTGAAAATTCTGTACATTGAAAATATCCAAAAAATAAATGGCAGGGGGTGTTACTTGACCGACACCGAACCCAAAAATGTGATTAAAAAAATTTTTGTCTGTCTGTCGGTCTGTCTGTCTGTCTGTCTGTCTGTTTGTTCAGGCATCACGCAAAAACTACCGGTTCGATTACGATGAAACTTGGTATAATTATTCTTTAATATCCTGGGCACCACACTGGGTACTTTTTATCCCGGAAAAGTATATACAATAAAAAACCAACTTAATTTTGCGGTTCGATCCCTATACCCGATTACCACTGTCTGTACTGTACCAACCGCAAATACTAAGTTTGTCGTAGGTTGGGTCACCCGCAGTGGAGTTCATTTTTATTCCTTTTAGTTTTTAGAGTTATTTAGGTTTATTTTTATATAAGTCGTAGGTATAGATTTTAATTTTAAAGTATAGGTAGTATATTTGATAGTGTACGTAGTGACCGTAAGTTATTTTATAATACTGTTAGGTAGGTTTAGTCATTCGTATAGATATTAGTTTTTAGGGATTTTGCTTATTTATTGAGTTTAGATTAGTTATCATCAGAAATAGGTTTATTTAGGTAGGTAGGTATTTAATTTTCTGTTATTGAGTTTTTTTTTATTAGTTAGGTACTTAGGTAAAGATATCATATAGGTACCCTCTTAATCACCACTAATGAGACACAATTGGTTTTCTATTGTAATTAGCCACAAAGGGCCCGCGACATAGATGACATTCTGGGGAAGCACATACATTTTATCCTATAGCACGTTCCCGTGGGTAAATTTCCGACATCCACGCGGGCGAAGCCGCGGGCAGAAGCTAGTCAGCAATAGATACATTGTCCCTTACAAACTTAACTGATTAAAATTAATACCAAAACCCTTCAACAGTTATTAATATACCTGCTCATCACATACTCAACTTAAAGGCTTAAGGCACGCCCCGAAACTTTGCCTTGTGTACTCCTAAGTTGTTTGCAGAGGTCCAAGCAACGCCATCTGGGAGCTTTACTTTATGTATGTCTGTAAGTCTGTATGTTCACGCTTCCAAGGTTTCGGGGTAAATAGAATTAAGTAGGTTCTTAGTAAGAACGGTACAAGATTAATTACATGAACGTTTATGTACTTCCTATTCTCTCTACCCGAGAGGGTTCATTTATTATAAGTTAGCCACTTTAGTATATATTGTGTAATGTAATAAATGATTTATAATCGAGTTCCTAAATGTACAATTATGCGTTATGATTGGTAATGGTATTATGAAAGCTAGACCAAGTCTTCGATCGATAAATCTGCTGTTGGGACTGGTTAGTTAAATGAAGAGCCATTCTAGAAGTAGGTATTTTTAACTGAGCCTTAGAATTGTCGTTTGTAGACTTTAAATGATTAAACAAATATTGGTTGGTGAGCATTTAAAGACATAGTTAAAAGTTGGTGAGCATAGGCTTACCAACTTTTAACCAACCGATGACATTTTATTTAGAACGTCCTTAAGATTTTTTGGACAGGTGGGACCAATATTTCGAGCGTCGTCGGAAAATTTTTATCTTTTGACGACACGGTTGGCGCACTGGCTGAGCGATCGACTGGTGCGTGTCGTGGGTTCGATTCCCGCACGGAACAAATATTTGTATTGCCTACAGGAAGTTGTTCCGGGTCTGGCTGTTTGTGTATGTGAGTTTAAATGTTTGTAAACGCACCCACGATACAGGAGTACCTAATTCCTAGTGTGGGGCTACGTTTAAAAAAACAAAAGAATAAAAATGGAGTTCGACAGATTTTCCAAGCACCATGTTTATTCTTCAGACAGAAAAATCTGCCCTGAAACAACTGTTTAAGTAATCACCAGCGATATCAACAACTGTTTAACTGCCCCGTTGGTCTGGTGGTCGCAAGCGCGACTACTGAACGCGGGGTCCCGGGTTCGATTCCCGGGTCGGGCTAAGTGTTATTGGGCTTTTCCGTTAGGGATGTCTCAATAACAGCCCGGAGTTTGAAAGTTGGTGGTGTGAAACGCCCGTGCCTCGGATAGCACGTAAAGCCGTTGGTCCTGCGCCTGATCTCTCCCCGGTCGTGTCGGACTATGAGGGTAAAGGAACACACACTTATGCCACCGTGGCTGAAATCAGTCGGGTAGATATTAAGTATCCTCATCATTCTCCTGCACTTACGAGTATCCTAATTTAATTGAGGTCGGCGCAACATGTATTTTTCTTCCATACTTCTTCTCTATGACGACTAATACAGTCGTCATCTCGGTAGCCACCCCCTTTCTAGCCAACTGCTGAAGTAATCAGTTGATTAAATGATGCTGGACACGAGCCTAAGAGTTTTGTAAAACAATCCTTTTCGTTTCTCAACAACTTATACGCAACTCCAAGTCGCCTTACAAAATACACGTTCATGTCAACGGAATGGTCCGAAAATCCTTACCCGTCGGAACAAAGTCACAGCGAGCTATTCCACTAAACCCTCCTCAATTTGTCATAACGAGCCAAGCTATTTGACTTGCTATAGCCGTCTACCACTCACAGTAAACGCTTCCTGTTAACCGGCAATTGTTTCACACCACAGTACAAGATTGAGAATTTATAGAGGATTTCTGGTTCCTTATTCCGGGATTTCTAAAACGGATTATTTGGTTTTTTTGGAAATGTAGGACTGTTCCTTAGTAAATATTCTACAAGAAAGAAAGAAAATACTCACACAATACATCCTTCTTTCCTATTCTACAAGTGAGTAAGTATTTTCCAGTTGTTTTATTTTTTTATCTCTTTTGAAGAAAAAATTGCTATTAAATTTGGCACATATTGACATCAATTGACTCGTTCATTTATATTTTTCCATTACGCACATCAATACAAGTCAACTACATTAGCAATTCACAGAATTACATTTAAAAATCGTCTAACCAGCTGTCGATCATTGAGCGTTCGATTTTTACGAAGAGTAAACTATGATAGTAAAACTGTTTCTAAGAACCTACAGGCTTTTTAGGATTCTGTACCCAAACGGTGCCAACGGAACCCTGTTACTAAGCCTCCACTGTCCGTCCGTTCGTCTGTCTGTCAGCGGGCTGTATGTCGTAAACCCTAATATGTAGACAGTGATTTATTAACTTTAACAATAAACATAATATTTACAAACTTCTAATACTAAATAAACAACAAATTATTAAAATAAAAATATAATACTCGTATCCTATACTAACTAAAACTATTAAAAAAATAAAATATTGCGTCGAAAAATTCCACCACATCGCTGTCGTTTGGTAATGTTATAATGTACCCAAGATACTGGCGGCATTGCCACGTTATATGGCAATGCTTAGCCTATGGCCAAGGTAAAAGCCAGCCCTTGGGTCCCGGGAAGTGTCAACCAGCCGTTTAGAGAGTTCATTGAACAAGCAATGAGCACTCGGACCCCACGGCTCGAGGGTTTCAACCCCAAACGGCTCGAAAATATAAATGTAGACAGTTGAAATTTTTACAGACTGTGTATTTCTATTGCCGCTATAACAACAAAAAATAAAATATAGTTAATACAAATTAAAGGGGTCTCCATACAAGAAATGTGTATTTTTCGTCGTTTTTTACCCTTTGGTACGGAACCTTTTGTGTGCGAGTCCGAGTTGGCCGGATTTTTATAAACGTTCTCCTCTAATTGAAATGTAACGTATGTAAATTAACGTCTAGTCATCCCGCAGATAGCTGACATTGTTTAAGATAAATTTTATTGCTATGCAAATCGCCATCTGCTATCTCGAAGAAAAATAAAACCAAGGAATGTTTTACTTAGCTGCTTGACAAGGCTGTCGTAAACTCTGAGAGAAAGGATAACTGTTCTAGGTGATGAGCTGGCAATCAGATAGAATGGCATTACTCAGAGACGATTTGCTTTGCATAGAATGTTTACATTTTATGCTTGACTCAGTCAGATAACTTTAGCTCAGTTGTAAATGGCCCTTTTTTATGGAATCTCGCTGGTCAACCTAGTCTATTCAAATTTATATTTCAAATTGATGTTATTTTAAGTTAAGCAAATATCAACTTTATTTTAATTAAAACTAAGTCGATTTCAAAGTGACTAGCACTATTTAAATAGTTATAAAAATGATATAAACTGAACTTTACTGTGTACGCACGGCGATACATCAAGCTATACATTTCCAGTATAAACTGACTTCTCATTGTACGAAAAACCTATACAATTCGAGGTCAGTTAAAACTGGAAATGTATAGCTTGATATGTGGCCGTGTGTACGAATTAAAGTTATTTTTCAATAAACTCTACATTTGTTTACATTTTTGGCAAATAAATCGCGAATGCAGTTTAGGTTGTCGGCTGCTGTGAATGCCTTAAAAAAATGGGGTACGGATCTCGTCTTCATGTATTGTTGTTATGTAGGTATGTATTGTTCTTGATCATTAATTTATGTCTACAATAAATCACAGAAAAACGCTTTAGATAAGAATTAAAGCGATAAGGCCGCCCATTGTATATTATGTAGTTTCATGTATTTTTTGTTATGCTTTGTATTTTAGTGGTGTACAATAAAGTATATATAAATAAATAAATAAATAAAGACAGAGCATTTCCAGTTTACACCGTTTAGCCTTTTTTTTTTTTTTGAGGATGGGAAATCATTACCGTTTAGCCTTACTTAGCCATTAGTATTCTTAACTGCACTGTCAGCTTTACCGATGTCAAGTCATTGTGCATATTTCATACTAGTGATTCCGTTTGAATAGAAAACCAATTCCTGTAACTAAAATCGTTCAAAATCTAGTCGCAATCTCATCTCAGCGGCAATCAATGTCAAAAACTTGTCAAAACTGTAGGGAAATTAAAGGTATTTTTGACAGATTGAGACTGAGATCAGACTGTGAAAGTTCATAAAATTACGAGAATATCCCCTCTGAAGTCTATCAAATCGTTTACTGACACGTTACTTCTCCATTGGTTATTTACTCCGTGTTGAAGCCGGACATTAACGTGTCGAAATTGAGATTGATTGAAGTTGACTCTAGCGAGTCGTCGAAAATGTGTTGCTCTTCTGTGGTTAACTTTGCGAATTTTTTTGGCTTAGTTTAGGTATCAATCATTGTCAAGTTTCTATCTGAAGATAGACAGATTCTTTTTTTAACTTTTTCTCCAGTGTTGCAAAATTATTGTGTATCTTTCGCATCGTAAACTTTAACCATGAATTCAACACAATGTTTCTAGAAATATGTCGCCCTGGCGTAGAAATATGTCACCGATTACAAAAAAAAAAACATGCTGTTTCTTAGAAAAGGTCAAAATGTAGGTATGGAACAGCTATTGTTTTTTTATTAACCGACGAAAATTTTCAACGCAGTGTAAGAAAAAAAGAAAATGCGTTTATTTGTGCCAAACATGACAATCAATCAATCGGGTTCACAATCATGTGCTGAACCATGGTAACAGGTAGCGCGTGGATGTCCCTGTCAACCTGTATGCTACAGATGACCCCAAAGTACCAAAAAACCTAGGCAATCCATTGGGTAGTATGGGAATATTTTACAGACAATAGCCACAATATTTTCCGTGAATTGCCCCAGAAAAGATAACATAAGTTAGGAGGTAATTCTAAGTTAGCTACTTAATCTTCGCCCAGAATCTGCGTCAGCGATCTCAAACTCAATTGATACTCTCAAGTATCTATCACTTAAAGCCAACGACCACTCGGATATTATACTGGTTTAAGTTATAAGAGTTTTACATCTTTTGACCCGTCACTGGCTTTTTGGGACTCATTTTTCTCTCTCTCAATGCACGTTGACGGAAACATTAGTATTTTATAAAATGGCTACTCTGCGTTTGCTTAAATTTTTGTCGTTGAAGTTGATCAATGTTTTCTTTCGTTTTACTTTGTCGTCTTTGGTTTTCCGGTCTGGCTATGGTTTTACGCCCTCTATCAATCTACAAGGGGTAAGGCCTAATATACAAAGGTAGTTGAACCATAGTGTATGTAATGCAAAGCTTTTTTAGATTCTACTAGCATTACTCTTGTGTCTAAAAGTATTCTAGGCTGTACTTAGGTAAGTCTTTTGTTTTAACAGCCTGTGAGTCTAGATTCCTAGTAAAATAATGATATTATGTGTTTGACTTAACTGTTAATTCATTGAAAGCGCTTCACAAAGCACAAGTTCTACGTTTTCCGCACAGAGCTCGGAGTCGCGTTGGCGGTCGCTGCTAGAAGCCGCATGTCAGCACTTTCCATGCAAACAAAGCATATTACCATGAACTCGCACTAAAACTACGGGTTTCAGAAGAGCGTTTCCGACTTTATAACAGACGTTACAAAAATATGCTATTTTCACCAGTATTTGACATTAAGGGTGTCAAAAAAACGCTCTGTAATTCGAAAACATCCATCAGTTTCTTACTAAACTTCAACTATATCCGACCACCCTGGTTACTTATCTCCTTTGCTGACCGTACATGCCGTCTCTAGTTCTCTGGAGTTCTCTGGTTTTCTGAGCTCTGTGGTTTCCCGCTATGTCTTATACATTCAACCCATTCCTCATCTACGGATGCACGTCACGCGGTATTATTTATATCCTCTACATCTGTGGTGACAATTTCGGTCATTGAATTATTGATAGTAATGCTCCGTGGATTTATTTTTCATTCATATTACTGAGATTGGTTTGCGTCTTATTTATTTTTGAGACATTCTTTGACGGTATTTGTATGAACTTTTTTATGTGTGTTAACTTTTTTGTATACGGATGAATCTACTATGGTTACAGGTTGTGCGTCGATGTCCTTGCCTGTATAGTATTTTTTCAATGACAATGTTGACTTGTTTATCAAATTATTGGACCATAAGCAAATGGTTAATAGATACTAGTTAGGTACTAGGCCACTAGAATCAATTCTATTTTACTGTAATTTTTGACGTTCAAAAATGCCTTTTATGTGCCTGTTTGAAATAAATGCTTTGACATTTTCTTTCTATATCAATCGTTAAGTTTATTTAAAAATTTCTAAAACTAAATAAACTATTAAAATTATTAGAATAAAAATATAATATCTTAAACTAACTAAAACTATCTATTAAAAAACTAAAATATTGCGTCGAATTATTCCTCCGCATAGTTGTCGACTGGTAATGTTTCCAAGACACTGGCGGCATTTCCACGTTGTATGGTAATACTTAGCCTCTGGTCAAGGAAAAAGCCAGCCCTTGGGTCACGGGAAGTGTCAACCATAGGTTATCATCAATAGGGTTGTTATTAATAGGCTGAGATTTTCTGGTTTTATATTATCTATAATATAAAACCAGAAAATCTTGATTAAATCGTAATATGTAGGTACCTATATTAGGAAAACTCAGGTTTTTTATGAAATTCAAAAGAGTTTAAACTGAAATAAGTTGTAATATTTTAAGAACTTCCTTACAAAACTTTAAAAACTCCTGCGTGTGAATTCTAAGGGCGCTTTTACATGTGACCCACATAGCGATTCAGCGATTCCTGCCCGGTTCGAATTAGACCCAATGACACGCATGGAAGTACCTTGAGTGGATTTCTCAGATGTTACTAGTATTGGTTCTAGACCAACACTATGCCTTGATAACATCTGCCTTTGCCACACTGCTTTGGTTTGTATCGAAACGTCATGTTATACCAATACAAAACTACAAAAAAAAACAAAACAAATCGTCATGATGTTCCATTTAATTTGTATTGATTTAATTTTTATTTTATCTGATTGTATACGTGTTTTCATAATGGGTTATCTGAAAATAAATGAATTTATTTATTTATACGGTGAGAATTCTTCAAAGCAACATTCGGTCGCAACACTCGCAACTCATGCTTAAATCCTTTTTAAACTTGTGCGCAACAGTGTCTGTGTTAAATCTGTTCCTATGAAAGCGTGTTGCCGTCGTTTGCGGAGTATATTTAATTGCTAATTCATGTGTGCGGTCACATGTAACTCCGCCTTTACGCTTGCATGAACTTTTCAAGTTATGATTTTTTTTTACGTTTTTTATTTTCAAGACCTTTACGCCGTGATCACGGTTAACATAGCCGCATCTGAACTTTATGCTAAGTATGGAGCAATCATTTTAATTCGGCAGAGGTTAATAACTAACGATTATAATAATTACGTTTTGCTAAAATGCAAAAGTATAGCTACCTAAGCCAAATCACGTGTCACAACAAGTATGTCGTAGCTTTCCAATCTATAAAAGCCTATATTCGTTGGTTGTAGAATGCTTCATACAAAACATATTAATGATGTTGCCCACTCATCTCATCATCTGCCTAGCCTTTTCCCAACTATGTTGGGGTCGGCTTCCAGTCTAACCGGATGCAGCTGAATACCAGTATTTTACATGGAGCGACTGCCTATCTGACCTCCACAACCCAGTTACTGGGTAATACGATACCCCTTGGTAAGACTGGTTGTCAGACTTTCGGGCTTCTGACTACCCGTAACGACTGTCAAAGATCCACGAATGACAGCCGGGACCAACGGCTTAACGTGCTTTCCGAGGCACGGAGGGGTCTCGGTATGTAAAGATGGTCACCCATCCACAGACCAACCGCGGCAAGCGTAGCTTAACCTGACCGATCGACCTGTGCGGCTGTTATAATTTAGCCACGGGCCCCCCGTTGCCCACTGTTGCATGAATTTAAGTTTGCAACACCTCCGTAGCGTGACGCAAGACGACTGTACAGTATAGCTTAATTATTTGCCAGGTCATTTATTTCGACACTATCATCAACCTAGGGTGATGGGTTCGACAAATACGTTCGATAAATACGCCTCATTAGAACTCCAATTGCTTACTACTCAATAAACTTCAATCCATCACTATTTTATAAGTCTTACACACTTCGACATAATTTATTGATCTCAAGAACTCTTATTATTTCTGAAGCGTTCCTATCTTTAGCAGAAACGATGTTCAGAATAAAATATCACTAGAGCTTAATGTAAACAAATGGATTTGTGAAGATACCGACTGAATTGTTATAAATTTAAGTCGAAAGAGAGCGATTGGCTGCCATTAATGAAGTGATTTTTGATTCCGAGATAGTCGGAGGAAAGTTAGTAGACTCTGTGAACATTGACGCGAAAATGTGGCTTAAAGCCTACGTTCCTCTAAAGGTCTAGAGGGAATATTAAACCGCATGTCAATCAAACTGACGTATGTCAGACATTCAAAGTATTCAGGATACGCTTTTATATTTATTTTTGCTAGGAAATCTACTCCTTAGAGCTTTCACATTTTTTAATACTCCCATACTAGAACGCGCGAGTGTTAATACTTTTGTGAATGTAGCTAAGTTATATCCGGATCTTTATTTGCCGTGGACTTTTGGCTTACTTTGGCTTACTTGCACGTTTCTCTGCATTCGTATGTTTATATTGTATTTGTTAGATAAATAAAAACTTTATTCAGTTCAGAAAAACACGATACAATACAAAAAAGAACGAGTAGCAGATTACAAGGACCAAGGTGCTAGGTTTTTACAAATGCCCTGTACCAACACTAGGATGTCGTGGGGTCGGGGAATGCTATCGTCATTATTCTAGTCATTATACCCTTATCCAAAAGCTCAAACATTTCTATATTCACAGCCTCATCTAAAACGAAAAATTCACTAAGGGCTGATTTTTCAATCGACACAACTTTTATTCGTGGAATAAAATTGACGTCATACAGTTTTTGTGTGGAAGAACTGAACTGTCAAGAATTCAAAATTATTCCTTCGATAAAATTATCAGGGGTTGGAAAAAACAGCCCAAGTCCCACACAATATTTTCGTATTCGAACCAAAAAAAAAAAAAAACACCGTCTTGTTTTATATTATTCGAACCACGGTTGTGGAATATTCTACTGGCCCTTTTTCAGCCCCGACAATCCATTTTCCCAGTACCCGCCTTTGTAAACAGTCGTCCATACAAACCTGATTTTGCCCGGAATACTTTTGGTCCAGTCGCATTGTTAGCGGACTGTGAATTCAAATCCCTTTCAAACTATCCGGCTTTAAAGGGTTGAATAATTACCGGTGATTTCGTTTTTCTTTTTTACGTGTCCCGGGTTTGAATAAACTAATTTATTTTTGGAGAAAAACCTCTGACTAATTTACTTGTACCTATCTAGTACCGCTGAGCCGTGGTGGCCCAGTGACAACAGCCGCAACTTACGAGTTGTAGGTCGTAGTTAACAACTTCAGTTTATTATAAGCCTTAATGCTTAAACATAAAGTTTATTTACCATTGCAAAATATATTTAAAATGTCGCTTGAAAATAAAATCATTCTATTTTTAAATTTTCAGTCATTTATTCTAAAATAAAACTTAAAGTCTAATAAAGTAATAAGGTTAAAAACATACTAATTTGAAATAAGACCACAAAAGTATTTGTGGTCTTATTTTTCGAGCCGTTTTTGGAGCGCTTATCGGGAATCTAGTATTGAACGACGTTCGTAAGGTAATTTTACCCGTGGTAGCTACTTCCATATGGGGTCTACTATGAAAAGCTATGAGGTCTTTACTTCATAATTGGTAACGATACAAGTCTTAATTTTAACTCTCGCTCAATTTTTATCGATTGTATTGTTTATTTATACAGACCAGATGGAACAACTCCTAATTTGACTGCATCCAGTCTTGAAACAGCTTGAAGATTTACTCACCCTGGAAAGAACAGAAAACTTATATTAATTTTTGAACGGGTCAGTGTCTCTCCAAAAATAATGAAACATGAAATCGATCCTCTGATTTCATATTTCATTATTTACACAAGACTTTTCTGTACAAGCGTCAATTGGGAAAAGGAAAAAAAATAGTAATACGCTAAGTATAAATAAATATTCAGCCAATTCTTTTTTATCAAATGTCAAGTCGTTTTCCTGGTAACCTTTCCTGTTGACTACTAGGATTTCAGAAGCACAAAGGAGTCAGTCAAACGATGCGTAAATCATAATTTCTTTAGAGGGTAAAACTTGGGTACAAATACTACGCATAACATCTTTTGTAAAGCATGATTTGTGTCAATCAAAGACCGAAATAACTTAAGGTCTAAAGACATCTAAAACAATAGGTACCAGGGTGTCAGAATCACAAAGGAGTTGAACTAATCGGCGCGTGACCGCACGACGCGTACCCCGCGTCACGGGTTCCTGATTGAGATTGATTCAATCCAGTTCATGGTTATATTATAAGTCACATGTCTCTTGTTCATTGTCATTTATATTATTGTTTCGCATCCTTTTATTTTTGTTGTGAAGATCGATTTTGTACTGACTTATAGGCTGTTGACTTTTTAAATATCGTAGTCTAATAGAAACCAGACTAGGACTAGGGTAATTCTCGTAATTTTAAAAACGTTCACAGTCTGAGGGGTAATTCTCGTAATTTTAAGAACGTTCACAGTCTGATCTCAGTCTCAATCTGTCAAAAATACGTCAAATTTCCCTACATTTTGACAAGTTTTTGACATTTCTTTGTCGCCAAGATGACACTGCGACTAGATTTTAAACGTTTTAAATTACGGGAATATGGGCCCTGATCTCAGTCTCAATCTGCCAAAAATACCTCTAATTTCCCTCCATCTTTGACAAGTTTTTGACATTGATTGTCGCTGAGATGAGATTTTGACTAGATTTTTAAACGTTTTTAATAACGGGAATCGGCCTTCTATTCTAATATTAGGAAGATAAAAGTGAGAAACTTTTTTATGAAGATTTCGGCGGGATGAGCTGGACTTTAACAAAACGTGGTGTTTGGCAACCCTGGACAGAAAAAGGTGCAAGGAGAGTAAAGCCATTATTACACTACACTGAATGCGGGTTTATAATAAAATATTTTGGAAAATGTAAGTGACAGCCAATCTGATGGAACGTGGTTACTATTATGTTCTACATTATACCCGCTTAGAACAGGTAAGATATTCATGCGCTTAGAACCCTTTCCAACCGCAATATAGCAATACTGCAGTACAAATAGAGCTCCTAATTAACAGCTATGTGTAACCATTTGTTAATCCGATTACGAAACGTAGCTAATGATCAAGGCCCGGCCATTAGTCGGCTGGAATGGAAAAGGCTTTCAATTCTCATTACGGAAACGAATGAAGTGAAAAATCCATTCCGAATAAGCAACGCATGAATAAACAAGAGAATTACTAGGTAAAAGCCCGCACATTCAGCTTGTGACAACCGCGGCCATATTTATGTTATTATTTTGAGCCTGTGTTGTCCCACTGTAGGCAAATGCCTCCCTTACGTCTTGCTTATCCTCTTCCCACTTCTAAGGCCATACTTGTCATATTATACGAAGCAAATAATGCTTGTGAAAGATTTAATCTTTCACAAGCATTATTTGCTTCGTATAATACGGTATACGGTACGCTCTGCCCACGGTAAAGCGAATTGCGCTCGGGATGCTGGACGCGACTTTTTTAATGATAAAGAAGTCACGCAACAATTTGCACCATGTTTGAACAGCCATATTCATGTTAGTTGACACTATATGCGTTAGTTTCATCCCGTATCACGTGCGGGAGCCACCTCAGTTTGGAGGCAGCTCTGCAGCTTCAATTGACAAGTAAAAAGTTTAATGTGACAAAGTCCAAAATTATCATCAAATTGTATTGATAGTTATGCACTTATACTACATCAGATTGCGAAAATTGTCTTAGCATGAATGGCTGTAGTTTCAACAGTACTGCAGTATTCACTTTGTGATTAATATACAGCAAAGATATGGGGACTACCTACTACAAAGTACTGTCAGTTGCGAATACACGATTGTATTACAATACAATTTTCTCGATACAAAGAAATCTTAAAGTTACCTAAGGTACGCAACTATTCGCACCATTTTGAACATTTTTATTCAAATTAGTGAACACTACCGTCGCGACTGAATTTCGTCCCGCACCCCGCGCGGGATTCGTTTCAGCTTGCCATAGTTTAAAGCCAGCTGCAACTTCAATTGACAAGTAACGAGTTTAATGAGTCAAAGTCCAAAAGAGATCAACGTTTTTATTAGGTAAAGTATATACGCTCGAAAAGTCATACCTAACAATAAAACTTATATTGTATCTCGTTTACCGCGCCAGGACCTGTTAATCCATAACCATTAGCGCTGTGTCAAACCCGATTAAAACTCAAAGACGCCGATTGGCAAGGTCAATAAATATTTAGCGTGAAGACGGCATTAAAACCAACTAGCGTAGCTGAAACAATTCGACTTCAAGGACTTTGTAATTTTGTTGATACTTCCTGATTTCATCAATTATTAGACGGTATTTGTTCATTTAGATTGTGTACCTTAATAGTGTTTATACACCGCATTACAGCCGTCGAGAACGTGCCGCTCGTGTATTAAAGCACCGTACAGTCACGAGCAAAAGTATGTATACACTCGGCTTTTTTCAAAAGCGATTCACTCCTTTATTTTTAAATGAAATTTTATGTTGTTACGAACATAGCATTTTTGAACCCATAGGTTTATGTAATGTGTCGTATTTCAACGTTACATTCGTTATTTCACGAAAAAATCGCAATTGAAAGTTGAGAAGTGTTGACATATTGGTGCTCGTGAATGTACGTGTAGGTACTCAAATACACGAGAGGCACGTTGTCGACGGCTGCAGTGGCCTCCGCCGTTGATGCTTGCTGCTCGTGCGTATGAATGAATACTTAGGATGCTGTGGCCTATATGAAAAGCAATCAATCGGCTGCGGACCCAAGAAAGTCACAGCACAATGCTAGCTAAATGGGGGATTATTAACCTAACCGACACTCAGTGCGAATGCGGTGCTCCTGACCAAACTATATATGACATGTATTATATGTTGGAGTGTCCAAAGTTTTATTTTTATTTATTTGTTTGCACAATTTATTACCTTAAGTATACTGTTGACATTACAATGTACTAAATACTATTTTGGCTTCTCGCGAATGTGAGTGTGTGAGTATATTTGATAATATATATGTAAAGTGCCCATACACCTGCACTTCTAAGGACCTAAAAAACCACTGACACTGCGATTGGCGTAGCTACAGCTACAGCCAGCACCCTAATTGCGTAACACACGATCAATCGTAATCTGAATCATTTTGAAGCAAATTGCTAATCCATTGCTTCATAAGTTCGAAAAATTTGTCTGCTCAACACGTAAATAACGAAGAAGAAGAAGGATAATTATTACTTTGTATAAACCTACTCTTATTGTTTTAGAGGTTAAGATCAAGATCATCCAAGTCAAGAGTATTTCATATTAATTGTAATATAACGTGCCGTTACAATGGCGGCATTAATTTTATTTATTTAGTTATCCACGAGCAGGGCTAGTGGCCAGTAGGTAATCATAAAAATTATAACTTAAAATTAAACATATATTAATTTGTAATTTGAAAACTACCACCTGCGCCGCTCGCCGACCTACTCTCTGCACGTTGTGTTTTAATTTCATTGATGCGATGTTATGATCCGTGACCGCGACAAATGATCCCTGCGCTACAGTTCTCCACAGGTTGCTCCAAGATACTATTTTAGAAAATTGTAAAGAATTAAATTTATTCAAATAAAATCCTAGTTATCATATTCATAAAACGAACGCGAAACCGTATAGGCGTGTTAAATTAATGTCGCCATTAAAGCGGCACTCTGTATAAGTACGACAAAATGTATGCATGTTAAACATTTTATATGCCACAGTAACTAGGTACTGGCCAAGCCAGCAGGTATATACACTTTACATAGTGAGTGAATGATGATGAACGCAACACCACTGGGATAAAAATAAAAGAAAATATTTATCTAGTTAATTAAGTCTACAATTTACAAAAGAACTTCCTGAAACATCCAGTAAAATAACAGAATCTATTAGGGTATAAAAAAAAAACAATCGAGATAGGATTTCAATTAGGTCACCCGCAGAATAACGATAAGGCCTCAATTGTATATGGCGCCTACTTTTCGCACTCTTACTCAAGAATTAAGTTTAACTTGGCAACCTGCCAATCACACTCTGGAATACTGCAGACGATTTCTTTTTCTGAAGGAGCGTTTACACAGCCAGCGAATGCTCTAGCAAGTTCAAGGTGGAAATGTGGAACCGATTACTGGCGAGAGCTCTCGGGAATGTAGCTCTCACTTAGGCGCATACCAGCATATGCCGCTTACTTAGAGCAATTTTTATTGAGATTCCAATGTCGCTACGCTATTCGTAATGGAATATAAAGTTATGACAGTGCTTAATGAAAATCGTTTAGTTCAAACGGACTCGCCGAGTATTGTGTAAGATAAATACGAGAAACAAAGACGTGGTTAAAATATAGCCTAATAAATACTGCAGAAATGGAATGAGAAAGATTTCTCAATGGAATGTACAGACGCGCCAGCAGGTCAAGCTACCGGAAACTGCCAAATTTTCCCAATCAACCTTGAACTTTAATGCTTTAGCGATAAAGTCGAAAATCTATTAAAGAAATTTGACAGATTGTAGTAGCTTGATGTACTGGCGTCGTCTGTACATTCCTGTTTGGTATTTCGTTGTAATTTTTCAGAAAGTATTTAATCTTGAGAGGTATGAAAATATTAACGAGCGGCAATAACTATAAGTAGGTACCTACTTACAGTTATTGCTGCTCGTTAAAATTTAACTTACTTTAGTAACAGTTATTGCGATACTTTTTTACTTTGATTTATTAATTAGGTTTTTTATTTCGTAATAGGATGCCAGGAATATGTACCAATAAATAAATCAAATACGGGACTTTTACAAACGGAGTCATCGAACTGTAACTTCACGCCAAGAAATCAGAAAAGGACCATTTTACGTAATAAACTAGTTTCTGTCCGCGACTTCGTCCGTGTAAAATTTCTTGTTCTCCCGACCCACCTAGTCGTATCGCATCGCATGCCCGTGCATTAGTTAGTATTCGCGTGCATTCTTACCTTTTTGCTCGGCTCCTAAGGGTCCTAGGGTGATGTTATATAGCCTACATGATGATAAAAGCTTCCTCGAGAATTGGGCTACCAAATACAAAAACAATTTTTCAAATCCGACTTGTAGTTCTAGAGATTAGCGCGTTCAAAGAAACAAAAGAACTCTTCAACGTTATTATTACTATACTCGTAGACGTCGTAGATATACTCGTAGATTTTCTCGTTTGCTATTCCTGTCACATTTTCACGTCGACATCACCAGAAATGCCAACCTGTGATTTTTTGTACTTAAGTTTCGGCAGACACCTTTTTCTGCAAATATAGGATATCCTGGAATCCCGACATTATTTGAAGTTCTAACAAAAATAAAATCGTGAACCGAATACTTACGTCGAAATGTGACGTAATCTAGATATTGTCAAAGATAAATACGAACGACGGCTCACAGAGAAGTTTCTAGAAATTCTGATTAATGATCCTTAATGTTTCATTTGAATTTGGTATTTGTGAAATAAAGACAAAATGCCTATTATGCGCTATTGTACAGTTCTATAAAAAAATGTATGGAAATACGTGTAAAAAATTCCGTGTATGAAATTTAAAAGCTTCTACTTCTTTAAAGGGAAGTAAAATGTATGCAAATATATGTGTTTGCATACATTTTACTTCCCTGTGTTATCGTGATGCCGTGACGTGGCCGTCGACGATAATATGGTCACGATAAAAAATATAAAAGCGCATAACGGACACATCCGTTTTGCGCTTTTATATTTTGTAACAAATAATGCATGTCGAAAACGGTCCAATAGAAGATCTATTACCGTTATTGCATTGGCTAATGTGATTTTTTGATGGCTTTACTCCGGTGCACGATATGTGACGTCTGCCAACCCGCACTGGGCCCGCGTAGTGGATTACGGCCCACTTCCTCTCACCAAGAGGAGGCCTGTGCAGGGGAACTTTATAGGCCGATTTATGCTTATGCTATTCGATTGACCTTCGACGGCAAAACTGGCACGAACGCGCAGAACAAACGTAAGTAACGTAAATTCGAAAGTTTTTAAAATCGAAAATACTCGTTACGCACATATTAACTTAGTTTTAAGACTTTGTTCATATCTTTGGGCGATACTAATTGTGCTTGCTGCAAAAAAAATACCTAAATGTTATAGGAAAATCAATTAGTCGTACTTTTTAATAACTTACGTTACGTTTACGGTACGCGTTCGGGATAGGACCCACAGAAAAGCACGACGCGACTCCGGTAAAACAATTCCCATAAAGTTTTCATAGAATTAGTCAATATGCGTCGTAACGAAATTGTTTATGAGAGTCGCATCACGCCCGTATGTTCAAGCCTTTAAATACAAAAGGGCCAATGATAACATCCAAATATTGTTCCTTGTGAACTTATGACAATGAATGAAGAAAACTTTTGCCAAGTTGTCAATGACTTCTGAATAAGCGCTCATAATTACGAAGGACTGTATATAGATACTTAGATTACAAAACTGATTAGTCATTGCTGTCTTCTCCCACTAATTAACGCTCATTCTGTGTTCACAAAGACCAACTAAGTTATAGGTACTCAAAGTACAATAATACAACAAAAGCCTTTATGTGTCACTATTCCACTAATTATTATGAATACTAGCGACCAGCCCCTGCTTCGAAAGGTTTTTACTGCTTGACATGGAGATTACTTTATTATATAAGTGAAATAATATTAATGTAAAGACGCCAGCAGGTCAAGCTACCCGATACTGTCACATTTTCCTAATCAACCTGGAACCTAATGCTTTAGCGATAAAGTAGAAAATCTATTAAAGACATTTGAATTTGACAGATTGTAGTAGCTTGCCCCATGCTAGTATGCCTATGTCCTATGCTAGTATGCCTGTGACCCAGGTCATGGTCTACCCATGAGCCAAATTTCATCTAAATCCAATGAAAGCGTAACAAACAAACATAAACAAAATTAAAATCTTCATAAAATCTAATCAAATCAATCTTTATAATATTAATTTAGATAAGGATACAATGTATGAATGTATAGTTAGGATTATACATATATGTGACTGTTCCTAATTTACCCTAGGTTGATAAAATTTTCGTTTTTCTTAATTATTATGTGAAATATCACAGTTAAGATCGGCTCTCTCTTTTGTATATTAAATCTCTCGGAATAAATTCTCTAAATGATGATGAAAACCGCATCTAAATCCGTTGCGTAGTTAAGAACAAGGCGGTCACACAGACAGACATGTTACGCGATATTTATCTGAAGATGACATACAGAGTGGACCAGAATAAAGTTCACTTTTCCTTGGCAAATAGATCGGTGAACGCAGGGGTAGCGGGGTGCGCGGGGTGTGTCGGGTCACGCGTGTCTCTCGCAATTTTAATACTTAGTACTATCAGAAGTTTTGTAAGAACGTTAACATTATTCTGTCGCATTGTCATCAAAATAGCTCAAAGACTAAACTTGTTCTTTTTAGTGACAAATCGCTCGTCTAGACAGTTTTATTTTTAGCGTTGTTGTTATAACTAAGATACAAATTAACACATGTGTTGAGTTGACATATTATTAGAGTTAATGTGGCGATATTCTTTGACACTCGACGCGCGTTCATTTATTGGTAAGGACAAACGATTCTGAAAACATTTCTGAAATCTTATTACTTACTCGACACATGTTTTGTAAACTACGAATCGTATATCTTGTAATCAGAAACGGTATATTTTATCATATGTAATCAAATGATATCATCGTTGTATTGTTTGTTGAACTGGATTAAATATTTTTTGCACCATATTCTATAAATGTTGTAGGTACAGTATGCTGCACGTCAGTGACAACAAAACTATAAGCTGACTTCTTATTCTATTGAACTCCGTACTACACTACCGACGTAGGCTCTCCGCACTACACTAAGTCCGCTGCAAATTAAAATGTTACCTTACCTCAGGCGTATGATCGACTTTACCTACCCAAATAGGTCTATAGGTAAAACATCATTGTATATCCTCATCCGCTCAGCCTTTTCCCAACTATCTTTTAACCGCCTTCCAGTCTGAATACCAGTGTTTTACATGGAACGACTGCATCTGACCTCCATAACCCAGTTACTGGGTAATACCTTGCCAAGACTGGTTGTCAGACTTTCGGGCTTCTGACTACCAGTAACGAAAGTCAATAATCTATGAATGTCAGCCGGGACCAACGGCTTAACGTGCTTTCAGAGTCATTTATTCTTGAAGCTCAACCCTTTCAGCTGTTATTAGTTAGCCACGAACCCCTCCTCCAACATTGTATATCCTAATTAGCACATTATTCGCATGCGCGACAGTAGGTATAGACTCTCACAGACACACACTTTCTCCTTTTTGTTATTGTCAAAATAAATTCAGCAGGAATATAAAGTCACATTTGAAAATTACTACAGCCGATGGATTCTGTAAAAATCTCACCGTGAAAAGTTACGTGAAGTGAGCTTAGAGTGAGCTGTCAATAGTCTCAATCCCAAGCATTAGTTGGAATGACAGCTCACTCCACGCTCACTTCACCTAAGTTTTCACGGTGAGATGGTTACAGAATCGCACTGCTGGTGCTGGTCTTTCACAGTTACGTTACCTCTAACAGAAAACCACCAGCAACGTTACAGAAACCAGAATACTTAAATATATATTTTTTTAGTTTTGACAGTCATGTTAAAATCAGAATCAGTGGCTGTGCTCCATCTCGTAAGCGTCAGGCATCAGACGATGCGCTAAGAATAATAATAATCTACACACAATGTTCAAAGATGTCACTGAAAATTCTACGGAGCTTCATGCGTATTTCATTCTAGTCCAGCAACGCCTTTTGTGTGTTCTTAAATTGTATGCATACATGCAAACTACACTATTCACTGCCTCAGTATAAATACGTTTTAAACCTATCATAAAATTACATAGGATAATTCAACAGTGTTTTCAATAGAAACGTAAATACTTCCAACTTGTATTGACTACAAAATAAATATATTTCATACTGGGCATAATTACGATGTCGACGAATCAATCAATCTGCCTAGCCTTCCAACGATGTTGGGTCGGCTTCCAGTCTAACCGGATGCAGCTGAATACCAGCATTTTATATGGAGCGACTTCCTATCTGACCTCAACAACATAGTTATTGGGTAACACGGTACCCCTTGGTAAGACTGGTTGTTAAACTTTTGGGCTTACCCATGACTACTGTCAAAGATCTACGAATGACAGCCGCGACAAATGGCTCAACGTCCTTTGAGCTTTATTGGATGGTCACCCATCCACAACCCGACCGCGGTAAGTGTAACTTAACCTTCGATCGACCCGTGCAACTATTATCATTTAGCCACGAGCCTCCCAAAATTATCATACAATTGAATGATGACCACCAATTAAAAAACAAGATGCAAAATATAGGTACCCTCTGTTAGCAACTCTTTGCGATTCAATGTGATCCAAACGAACGTAGTACGGGAGTTGGGTACGAAAGCTACCAAATATTATTCTCGAGATCTTCTACGAGATATTTTTTGTAGAAATACCGCAGCCAATTTGAATCTGCATCAGATTTTCTTGGTAAAATATTAAGCTTGTTTTTGCGGCAGCGCTTTTTGAACGTTTGATATTAAAATATGATTTCGTAATAAAATTCAAATGAATTTAATTAAGTAGTCTGTGTCAGAAAAATAAGAACCGAAAATTCGATTACTTTTATTATAATAAAAGCAGGAAGTAGCCGCACATCCATTAAATCTTCAGGGATGAAACCCACAGTTCAATTAACGTTTACACAAAAAAAAACATCTACACAATTCGATCAAAAACCACACGTGAATATAACCAATCCTTTTAAACGAAACCGAACTGGGCCAATACAATGTCCATTTAATTTTCTGCAAAGCTCCTGGCGTACCGGACGTGAGCAAAACCAAAATGGCTAACGCACGTCATTTCGTTAATTGAGATAGAAACCAAGGCCAGATGTGCAATATCGGCAGCGATTTTTTTCATAATTGCAGGGACAGACCCAACGAATTAACCCGAATCTCTCTCCGCCACCATTTACGAACCCTCATATATTACACCTTATGAACTATTTTCTTCGTTAGTTGTAGATACCCCACATTTAATCTTAGGTATATTGAAGAGAGAATTGGTTGTACAGAACCTTTGTCCGTACTGTATATATCTTTACAGGTTTGTTTTCAGCATTCGATTTGGAAAAGTGATGTTATTATTTTTTTATTATTATAAGCCTGTGTTGTTCCACTGCAGAGAAAAGGCCTGTTTTCCCTCTTTCCACTTTTCCTGGTCTACTGTGATTGTGAGCCTGCCGCGTGGTCGTTTCCTGCTATTTGGGATCCACTGAGTGATAGCTTTTGCATATTGCTGCTCCGACATGCGACGTGATGAAAAAGTGATGTTATGTTTTTCAAATTAGTTCTTCACATTTTAGTACCTACCGATCATTTCGGAACCACTCAACAAAGTAAACCGTTTATGTCCGTCAATTTCTAGCCTTGAAACCCTTAAAGCACATTCGCAATAAAAAAATAAAGAAACATTCAAGGTTTTATAAGTCAATAAAGTCCCGACGTTATGTTAAAATCTGACGTCAGACAATTCTTATTCTTTTATCATACTCAGTTCTATTCGACATAATACAGGGTAATCCACTGCAGTAGCGATTTATTTAACCGCTATTGAGAAACCTAAATCATATTTATTGTCCAGCTACATGCGTATTCTGTATCTCAGCTAATGTCCTTGGCACGAGACCAGAAATAGCTAAATTACAAGTTAGTGGCATAATTTGTAAGAACGAAAAGTAACGCGGTTCCGTTTGACGCATAGTCATATTTTTTTTCCTTAGTAGCAGTTCGGGAACTTATTGGTTGGTTTATTTTTTTCTGATGTAAAAGGCGGCTGGTGATTTTATTTAGATCATATTTTTGAATATTCGTCTTGATTTTTTGAGTATTCATTTAGTTACATGAAGGCGAAGAAAAAACCTTGACGGCCTTCAAGTCAATCGGTACTTGGACAAAATATATTTTTATTTAAATACAAACATAAAACTTTAATTACAATATACAACCTAACACTAAAATATATACATATAATAAATACAGGGAGGAGCTCGCTGGGCATAAAAAAATTCGTCCGCATCGCTCTCAATGGGATAAGTTAGTGTCCAAAAAGCTGTATCACCACGTTGGATGACAATGACAATGCTGATTTTTTGGGTTAAATGAAGAGTTGACCAAAATAAATAAAGAGCAAGTAAAAAACATAATTTGAGTGATTGTAAATAGTTTATTAGTCACAACAGCACAGATACCATTTCAATCAAACATTGTGAATACTTTCTCGATACATTTGTTAATCGATTTTCGATAACGACTATACACTAGCAAAAGGTGTTAAACAGGAATATTCTGAGATACGGTTGCTTATCTGTGCGAGACTATAAAATACGAAGCAGTGACGTTCATAAAGGCGACACTCAGGTGATTTATCGATGCCGATTGATATATTGCCGTGCGGCTTGCGGAGATATCGAAACATTACAGAATACTGCAAAGAATTTAAAATGTGAAGGTATACTTATATGACCCTGTAACTTTTGTGGCTGTATTAAAAATTTTGAAGCTCTGATAACAACATTTGTTAAGCAGGCAAACTTCAGTACTTACTGCATTGATCCTAATGTACAAAAAGTAAAAAGAAGACTTAACACGGTTTCGTAAAAGAGCATTGGCCGCCACATAACGGCCGTAGTGACGGCTGTCATGAAAGTGATGTTCATAAATAACGTTTCACCGACGTCATTCACCGGTAAAAGGCGGACGCTAATGGCGGACACTGCAGTCTTAGGAAACCCTAGCTTAAAACGCCCGGTTTCCGAAACAAATGTTTTCGATGCGTCAAAATTAAACGCAAGTCAAGTGATGTGATTGGCTGTTGATAATTCATTGAACAAATCACGGTAGATTACGCGCGCTTGACAATTTAGTAGCTAATTATTTTTACGTTCGCACGGACGTAAAAATATCGCGGCGAGGTTTTATCGCGCCCTGGACTGGTTGATAGAAATCCAACAGAGCGCATCCCAGCGCGTAAAAAAAACAGACTATTGGATTTTTAACTCTCGGCGCTAAGCAGGGCGTTGAAAAAGTAATGCGCGAAAAAAAATCGCCGAAGGAAAAACGCGCTAATATACTACTACTACTATACTAACCATAGAAATGTATTCTTTCTTTGTGTAAATGTATTTGTATTCTTTCCTATATCTATGATAACTAACGATAAAGAATCTATTCAATACACCTACAGACATTAACACTACAAGACCCAAAAATATAATAGACGCTAAAATTGAACTGTCAGTCCACCAAAGCCCTAAATCGAATAAAAGTCGAGATTACATCTTTAGAGTGGAGAGCGATGTCAAATTGAATGAGCATACATTTCTCTCAGAGGAGGACATCATCGTTCCGAGAATTCTATTGTCAATGTAAGGTAGAACAAAAATTTGAATATCAGATGTCGGAAAGCATGGTTTTATTGGTTTTAAATTGTTCATCATCTGCCTAGCCTTTTCCCAACTATGTTGGGGTAAGCCTCCAGTCTAACCGGATGCAGCTGAATACCAGTATTTTACATGGAGCGACTGCCTATCTGACCTCCACAACCCAGTTACTGGGTAATACGATACCCCTTGGTAAGACTGGTTGTCAGACTTTCGGGCTTCTGACTACCCGTAACGACTGTCAAAGATCCACGAATGACAGCCGCGACCAACGGCTTAACGTGCTTTCCGAGGCACGGAGGGGTCTCGGTATGTCGAGATGGTCACCCATCCACAGACCAACCGCGGCAAGCGTAGCTTAACCTGACCGATCGACCTGTGCCGCTGTTATTATATTAGCCACGGGCCCCTCATTGGTTTAAAATTGTTCTCTTCTGATATTTGTTCTTGAGATGCATAGAGGAATGAATGTGGTAATGGTCATTGTTCTATTAACAGCGGATAAGCAAAAAAAATCCACCAGGAGAAATAATAATACTGCAATAATTGGAGAGGCACCAAATGCACCAGAAGTACAAGAAGAAATGTCTGTTAGGCTAGACGATGAGAAGAAAGAAAAATATTTCATTTGGGACACACATTTTTTTTTTTTTTTTTGGGTGGGAAATCATCATATGACCCCTCCCGCTCTGGGCGGAGCGGGAGGGGTCATATGATGATTTCCTATTTCATATGATGAGTTCATATATTTACTGACTAAAACCCACCCGTGTTCCTTCAGTTGCCTGTGCCAAGGGCCACGGTACCTCTTTCGAATAACCCGCAGCCCTGGCGGCATCGGCCCTAGAGGGCCCCGTCAGTTCGTGCTGACATCTCTTTGAGGCGCGCGTGGAACACAACGCGCCGTCGACCCGGGCCTGGTCCTTACCGGGCGGCGAGCTGCCCATTGCTCGCCGCCCGCAAGCCCGCGCCTACGGTGGCCGGGAGTCGGCTATTGACTCCCGTCCAGGGCGTCTCCTACGGCGGCTAGGGGCGTGAGGGCGCAGCGATTGCCTCTCCCTCACGCGCTCCGCCTCCTCCTTTGCGAGCATTACTGCTTCGCAGAAGGAGGTGACGGCCTCCCATTCACTCTCGCTCCGTACCATGGCCTGGACCAGGGCCGGACGCGAGAGATCGCTGCCGCCGATCGCCGCCACGAGGACACGGCGGTGCCCCGCCCAAGCCGGGCAGACCTCCACCGTGTGCTCCACCGTGTCCTCCGGGCGATCCACACAATGGTGACACCCTGGCGTTTCCTCGCGCTTTATCCTGAACAGGAACCTCCCGAAACAACCGTGTCCGGTGAGGACCTGCGTCAGGCGGAAGGTGAGGGCGCCGTGGCGCCTCTCTAGCCACTCCTCAAAGAGGGGACTTATCGCCGCTATTGTGGCGTGCCCAGCACTGGGTTGCGACAATCGCACTCTCCATGCCGCTATGAGATCCCGCCGGAGCTCTGTCCGCTGTGCCGTGATTTCTCGCGGCAGCGGAGTTACGCCCCGGCGTTTTGCCTCCTCTCGCCACTCCCATATGTGGGCGAGGACCTTGGCCTCTAGATCCCATGGCGGCAATCCGGCAAGGAGGCTCGCCGCCTCAACGGAGACCGTGCGGTATCCTCGGTTCAGCCGGACAGCCATGACCCTTTGGGACGCGTTCAACCGGCGGGCTGGGTGCTTCCTCAGGGAACGCGCCCACACCGGTGCCCCGTAAAGGGCCATGGACCGCACGACCCCCGCATAGAGCCTCCGGCAGGAAGCGTTTGGTCCCCCTAGAATTTGGGACACACATGAAATACAAATAGTAAAAAAGAAGCATTTAAAACTAACAAAGTTACATTAAAAACAACCATAAAAATTAATAAACCAAAATGGCGAGGCCAAAAAGGCTCCTATATCAGCATAATGCATAATTATAATATACATAATCAGCCTATAATGTCCCACTGCTGGGACACAGGCCTCCTCTCTGTGAGAGGGAGTGGGCCGTAATCCACCCCGCGGGCCCAGTGCTTGTTGGCAGATGTCACATGTCTTCGAATTGTTGGTTCTAGGACATGCCGGTTTCCTCACGTTGTTTTCCTTCACCGTTTTGAGAGCAGTGGTGATGAAATAATTTACACAAAGTAAAGTGCCTATCTAGGTTCGAACCTACGACCTACAATTCGTAAGTCGCGGCCGTTACCACTTGGCCATCACTGCTCCTAAATACAATTATAATATTCTCATAATTATAATATGCAGCATAATAATATATTTTAAAAAATTACACCGCAGAACTAGTGTTCTATGTATATATTAAAAATATAATATAAAATGATACAAATGTTGCCACTTTATTAGGACTCCAAACTAATATTGAAACACTTGTATTTCACACCACAGTGATAATGTTAAGTGAACTGGTTTTCGAGGTTAACTTAGAAAATACTCAATAGGAAGTTTATCGTCTCTAATCAGGCACAGAATTGCTTATTCAAGTGGATACAATTCTGTTGCCTGGTTTATAATAGGTAACACGATAACACCATGCATAATTAAATTAACCATGATGGATTACCTAACAAAATTGTTTTCGGAAACATTCGAATCGTAATTCAACAATTAATCTGCTACGCTTAATTTTAATTGCAATAAACACATTAATAATATCACTGTATTTATCGAATCGGATCCAGTCGCAAACAAAAGCTTACCACCAAGCTTGAAAAATGTTTAATTATAATATATTCAATTTGCCTAGCCTTTTCGCAACTACTTTGGGGTCGCTCTAGTATTTTACATTGAGCGACTGCCAATCTGACCTCCACAACTCAGTTACTGGGTAACATAATACCCCTTGGCAAGACTGGTTGTCAGACTTTCGGGCTTCTGACTACCTGTAACAACTGTCACAGATTTACAAATTACAACCGGGACCAACTGCTTAATTAACGTACTTTCCGAGAGGAGGGGTCTCGGTATGTTATGAATGGTCATCCATCCACGCACCAACCTCGGCAAGAGTTGCTTAACCTTGAAGATCGACCCGTGCGACTGTTATTATTTAGACACGAGCCCCTTCCCTTTTAATAATAATATATTACCCACCCTAATGTTTTATCTCTTCACAATAATTATATCTTCCTAATTAGTAACATTAGTTTGACCTTCACAAACTTTTTTCCGGTGCCTTGTTATCTGTTTCTTTACGCTGATTGCCATCATTACAATGGTCCCCCTTCAAGTAGATATTTATCTCAATTTAATGAACTTTAATTTCCTCTATTCAAGGGTTTCAAGGTCGCTCAGCGTGCTATGGAGCGAGCTATGCTCGTAGTCTCTTTGAAGAATAAAATCAGGAACGAAATTAACCGGAAAAGAATCGGAGTTACCGACATAGCTTGCAGAGTAAGCAAACTGAAGTGACAGTGGGCTGGCAACGATTGTCGAAGGACCGATGGCAGGTGGAGCAGACGAGTTCTGAAATGGAGAACGCATAGCGGGAAGCGTAGTGTGGAACGCCCGTGAACGACCTTAAGAAGGTGGCTGGGTCAGACTGGATGCGGAAGGCGGAGGACAGGGTGTTGTGGCGCAGCCTGGGAGAGGCCTATGTCCAGCAGTGGACTGCGATAGGCTGAGTTGATTGATTGAATGTCCTCTATATGTATTTTATCAGCTTAATTACACTAGTTTCTTTACTTTAAACATTCCTAAGATCGTTATGTAGATGATTGATGGCAAACTAGATTAATGTAGTTTCGTGGTAAATTTATTCATCTATGAATTTATACTATGCATTGATTGATTACCTATCAACTATCAGATTTGACATTGAAATCGTAATTTATCAGTAGAGCTCATGCTTTAAGTGACCAATGTACTCATGTAGATTGGTCACCTAATAACCCAGTGACTTGATTTGTCAATACGCGGTCTCCCCTCTAGAACTCGTCTGCTCCACCGGCCATCGATCCTTCGACAAACATGGCCAGCCCACTGCCACTTCAGATTGCTTACTCTGCAAACGATGTCGGTTACTCCGGTTCTTTTCCGGATAAACATTTCTTATTTTATCCACCAAAGAAACTACGAGCATTGCCCGCTCCATAGCGCGCTGAGCGACCTTGAATATTATAATGTTTGTAAACCCATATTATCTATGTCTAAACATGCTGTTTGTATGGACTATAAATCAAAATATCCATAACAAACCTTTGCCTTGGCCCTTGATATCTCCATGACGTCATTTATTTGCCAAACATTAGCTAATCCATCATGGCTCCCAAAACATCAAGTCACTTCACACGAGACAGTATCGTCATCGCATTCTTTGTTAGCAATAAATGTCGTAATGCTCTTAACACTAAACATATTTAATCCCTTATCTGCCGGATGCAGATATTTTATCATTATCATTTTTCTATTTTTATCACGTGTGACGTCAACATGTGTCTTAACGTATATGTCACTCTGACCTTGGATGACCTGGTTATGAATTATCTTTATCATCAACATCGTGATCAGGTTCCGTAATGAGATAAGAAATTATATTGCAGTAGTTGGATCTATGTAGATGTTCTATAAATAAACACGGTAACAGCTGATAGTTAGTTATCGTTCATATGTCACATCTCACAACATGTAACACAAAAACTTGAATTAATCTCGTAAAGTCGAAATAATCAATTTCAACCAATTCAATACAATTTAATCATCAAACACAACAGAAAACACCCTCTAGACATCTGGATCTGTAGTTCTGAATGATGTCAACCTGATTGAATTGGATGCGAAAGACGAGCCGTGGAGAGGCATAGTCAAATGGGATTGGATGACTGTTTGAAAGATCATTATCATGGACATCTCTATCACTTTCTCGTGGAACACCTGTCTCTCGTTCCCTCTCTCATAACCACTGGTTTGCCAAATATTATCTGCTCAAATTATTGCTGTCACGGGGAATCCAAGCAAATGATTGCGTATCGATTATCTGATAAAACATTAGTTTGGACTCCGGACATTAGCAAAGTATTATCCTTATCTGAATCAAATTCTTATCATGAGATTGATAGTTGTCGTGCAATATAGGTATATGACTAAGTCACGAAATTTCATTTCAGCATTAAAGTTACTAACTTCCTTTAATTCAATTTTAAATGTCTTTTGATGTCATATGAATGCTACATGTCTTCATTTCAAACAAGATAATATTTACACAATATAACCTTATAAACTTAAAATAATAATATTATGTACATGTATACAAAAAAAATAAAAGAAAAGGGGGAAGAATCACAGGGCAAAAAAAAATTCTTCCACATCGCTGTCAACAGGAAAAGTGCCCAAAAGGCTGGCAGCATTACCCCCTTGTGTAACATTATCATAAAACCACTTCACTTTGAATTATGTGGTTTTAACATAATTTTTGGTAAAATAATGTCAACGTCACGCTTTTAACTCTATAATGAGGAAAAGTTTCCATATATGTATTCTACTTTCATAAACCACACCAAAGAATTACCATAATTGTATTCTAAACCATCTCAACTTCACAAAACAGAACACGACAAACATAAATCCTTTGTTACACGAGGATACTCAAAAAGTTCCGCACAATAACTTCGGAATACCTGTGCGAAAAATATCCACACATCTTATCTACTGTGGAGTAGTATGGAAACCATTAATAATGATAACACATCCGTTCCACCTATTTCAGCACTCCGGATGGGCCTGTCCGAAGTTGGGGATCCGATTACGGAATGAATGTTTCACCCCATATCAACCTGTAAAGCTTACATACTTCATCCAACTTTCAATGACATGCAGGATATAATCTGATTGAATTGGAATTTTTCGCAGCATGATGCGAATATTTTTGGCTGGCGAAATTAAAAAGAAGTCTGCGTATGGTTGTTGTTTTGGATTGTGGGTGTATGAATGAAAATGTTGTTCCGTTTATGATTGAGTTTCAAATAATAATAATACAGTTTATTTCTCTCATAAAGGTACATTATTACAGTAGTGTGTATATACAATTTTGCCTTATGCTAGAACCTTTGTGAGAGCTGGAGTCTGAACTAGGTTCGGGGCCTGTATGACAGATCTCCAGGCTCACACCCCTTTGAACATTTATCATATTTAACGGCATCTAGGTTCAGTTTATACATATCACTATTAAGCTAACAGTTTCTATTAGAGAGGTGAGTCTATCATAAAGATGGTTATATTCGTGAAGTGTTATGTAAGGTGATATTATTGTAGGATTGTGTGTGTAGTGTGTGAATGTGTAAGGGTGTTATGTGTATGTGCATGTAAGGTCAGTATAAGAGTTTGGGCTTATTAGTAAATATGAGTGGGAAGTATGTTCAAAATTATTTAATATTAGCGCAGTCTCACCTGCGTAGGTAAAGATGGATCCATTAGAAAGTTCGGGACGACAAAGGTCTTTAATATAGGTAGATGAGAAACAAGGTCGATCCAATGATACTACCCTGGGGCACATCGTAGGTCATAGGGAGTTCGTCGCTCATCCAGTCACCTATTTTGACACATTGACGTCTTCCTGTAAGATAACTCGCGAAGAGTGAGAGCTGGTCGCCCCTGATACCAATCTTCTCAAGCTTAGCAATGAGAGCGGGAATTGAGATTGTATCAACGGCTTTTGCCAGATCTAGGAAGACGCCAATAACATACTGTTTATTATCTAGATGAATCACAATGTTATTCGTGAGATCTAAAACCGCATTACTGGTGGACACTCTCGAATGAAAACCATATTGGCTAAAAGACAAAAGATGATTTTTCTCAAGGTATTTGACGAGCCTATTGACATGAGCCTTTCTAGCAGTTTAGATAGTGTAAATAAGATTGATATGGGTCTGTAATTATTAGGTTTATCTCTGTCACCGCTCTTATGCACAGGGTGAACGATTGCCAGCTTAAATGCATCAGGAAAGACTCCTGTACTGAATGCAAGGTTGTATAAATATGTAAGGTGGAGAATAAGTAAGTGCTTAATTTTTTTTAAGAAATTTACCCGACCCGTTATCGGAGCCTACTGCACAATCAGTCCTAAGCGCGTTAATTAAAAGTTCCAACTCAGAATTGTCAGTATATAAGAGGACCAAGGTTTAGTGATTCTGGATATCATCCTGTTGTAAGGGTGTAGCTGGTACGAGTATGTTTTCAGCAAGTGTGCGTCCAATATTCGCGAAATAAGTGTTCACTTCATTAACAGAACGTATGGGATCAGATGATGACAAAAGATCGGTTGCAGTGTTTTTTGTTTAGTTGTGTTGGTAATTGTTTTTATAGCTTCCCATTATTTTTTATTATTGTTTTGTGCGCCATTAATAAGCTTTCTATCGTAGTTACGTTTAGCAGTTTTGAGCAACATGGAACAGTAATTCCTATGCCTTTTAAATGTAATTTTAATAACCTCGTATTCTGGAGATTTCTTTAATTTTAGATGCAGGTTATCACGGTTTCGGAGACATCTTAAAAGCCCTGGGGTCATCCATGGCTTTCTCAGCCGTTTTCGCTATGGCACAACTTTAAGGATCATGTTTTGTAGTATGATTACATTTAGCGTGTTGATAAAGTAGTTAGTAGCTTCATTAACATTATAAAGACTGTATAGAGGACTGAAATTGAATTGGTCAAGCATTAGTTCAATTTTATTGTAGTCGAGCACTTTTGACGTTTTAATTTTTAATGGAAGGGCATTATTGGAAGGTTTAGAAAGTTGAACAAACAACAGAACAGTATCATGGTCAGTGACTGAGGTACTAGCGACATATGAGAAAGCTAGGAGTTTTGATTTTAGCATTACATGATCAAGGCATGAGCTACTGTAGCGAGTGGGAAGCGTATGTGCCGGCAACATACCTTGAAATGAAACATAGTAAACTCAGTAGCACGAGAGTCGTTACTACTATCAGAGATGTCAATATTGATGTCACCCGTGACAATAATATTACTATAGGCGGAGAAAGACATAATAAGTTCGTTTAAAGATTGAATGAATTTCGGTACGCAGGAGGGCGATATATAGCTATGATTACTGCGTCTTTATTAAATTTCGCCACGAGACAGTTTGCATCCTGAAGTATGTGTTCCGTGACGGAAATCGGGTGGTAATTCCCAAAGTAAACCACCACTCCTTCATTTTGTATGCTATATATGCTAGTGCCCGCGGAAGTATAGTCGTCAAGTACAGGCAGTAGAGGGGAATTATATAACCAGCATTCAGTGAGTACTATTATATCCCAGGATGTACCGCTTCTTTCAAAGTTCGGAGAGTACTTCGACACCCAGTTAGTTAGTTCAGTTGTTTATTTCAAACATTGAATTTCGCTTTTTGATTGAACGCCTCCAGTGACAAGCTGCTAACAATGTGGTTCTGTATTTTATTTCTTTGGCGATACAGTATTATAAGTGGTAAATTATCTGATTTCTGTACGTACTTAGGTTTGTACAACAAAAATAAATTATGTTTTTAAAACTAGATGAGTGTCGTGTTTCTTATCCGACTACTCTAGAAGACAGACCGAACCAAACTCAGAGGTCACAGTCTCTTTTAAAGTCCAGACATAATCTTGGTCAGATACTTGGTTTATCAGGATACACGATGGAGTACTTCTGCCGTGAGGCGGTGATGTCAAGTGCGTATCAACTCAGAACTAAAAAAGAGTAAGCGTGGTGTCGAGAACTCGAGACTCAAGATTCAAACCGTAATACCTACGTTTCATCCTTTGTTATCCTTTTGTATTCTTTACCAAACCATTCTTAACAAAGCGTCTATTTAACGAGACACTTATCCGCCCACAAAGCGAACATAACACGCCCGTATTTCATAGAAAACCATCTGTTTGTCTGTTTATGCAACTGCGCCAACAGACTGCGCCGATAAGTTCAAATATTTGATCTAAGATTATTCCTACGAGCGCCATACTACGGAAATAAATTTAATGCCTGTCTCATTGTACCTACGTTTTAAAGAAGAAAAATGGAACACGGTAATAAGTCGAATGACTTCGCTTCTTTGGCTTTTGCTCAGCAGACAGAATTTCAAGTAGGATCATCATTTATGCGGCAGCACTTCGATTGCAATGTTTGTGCATTCGAGATTTGTGTTTGTGGACGCACCTACGTACGATGGAGTTGAATTTCCTAGTATGATGTTTGTAATTCGTGACTTCTCACGACTTATTCTGTATTTGGAAAGTAGAAAGTTTCTCGTTAATTGGATTAGCCTTTTTTGTGTTAAGCTCCTATACATACATACATGCAACGTTGTTCTTTCTTAAGTTGACCTCTAATTTCTCTTACTAGGCTTACACGCTTTGTGTGCAGCGCAAGGCGTACACCTGATCCGTCATCGGACGTACTATGCTCGTAGTCTCGTACGTCGTCGGCCAAACTCAGCCGATTGTAACACTCGGACGATTTCGCTTGAATTAGTGTACTCACTTTCGTTTACATATGTTTTCGTATTCGTCTAAAATATCATCTATTGCCTTCTTTTTCACCTTTTTCCTGCAAATTAAATCGTTGCCCCACCGGACGATGAATCATGTTTATTGGTGCGTTTATAACACTAATCTCATATGTTTAAACACTCGGTACCGGCCGGAACAACTGTCTGTAGGCCGAACAAATATTGGCACAGCAGAAGTCAATAGCTCAGCTTGTGTTATTCGAGGCGTCTGACTGTTTTGTTCTGTAATATCCTGAAGTATTTAGGCAGTTACAGGTACATCAATAGGAGCAGATTATTTTATGATATTTTTAGCAGAATGTAATGTACATACTACATCAATTTTTTTACCAACCATATATAATTTTATTTTAGACTGTATTGTGACCACATTCGAACAATTAAACATATTAGTTGATTGACTGATTATATCACTGTCATGCAGTTTGTAACTTCATTGTTTAGCAGCAAATTAGTTTGTTTAATGCGTTCTCATTGACACATTATTTCCAAACATTAGCCTCTAGTATCCAAACATTCCCACAATTTTCCAATCCATGAAACTGGATACTTAAACAGGCTAATCGAACTATGTTATTAACTACTGACAACACGTGTAATAACAATCTATTTTGCAAACACTATTATGTTTAGAAATGAGCGCTAATTAGCTTTTCACACTTAACACAATACGCGGTTTGTTTGTATCGATTTACACTTCCTATGGGGTACTGTGTTTACTTTTGTGGGGAAATTATCATTAGCTGTACCTTTCTGTATTTTGAGGTCGGTTTCCACTTCAGCCAGACCTAAACAATGCCAGCCTATCACTGTCCCACTGCAAAGAGTTTCCTCACACAGAGAAGGCTCGATCACTGCGCTTGCTCACGACGGGTTGGCGATATCAGTCTTATATGTATTAACTATAAAGTCCAGGTTTCCTCCCGATAATTTTCATATAACGATGTCAGTAATGCTCACGATAAACTCAGAAAGTAAATATGAAATTGAAAAAGTCACATTGGTACTTGCCCAGATTTGAAGCCACCACCTCATCGTGAGTGAGAGGCATAGCGTTAACCACTAGACCAACAGGACCTTTTGATAAATGATTTTATTTCTGTAATGATTTTATTTCTGTAAGTAGTATAATAAAACCAATTTTTATGCTATTTCAGAATATATTTTCGTTAATATCAATATCACTGTAGTAGGTATAATCTGACTTAAAATATAACTCGAGCGACTCCCACCAGCGTGAGGTGTGTCACTATTGTCTTTTTCACCATCATCCTATTTTCGCGGCATCCCGGTTGGCTGTGTTGTCAATTCCAATAAATAAATTCACTATCATGTTGCCAATTGAAATAATCAAAACACGGAATCATGACAGTAGGTTTGTAAACTTTGTACAAACACTTTTACCCAACAATAGTATTTTAAAACTCTGAGAAGAAAGGTCGAAACAAACTCAGAGGTCACAGTCTCTTTTAAAGTCCAGACATAATCTTGGTCAGATCATGTGAAGAACATGTAGTTTGGTGTCTGTATTTTACACAGATATAGATATCTATATCTGTGGTATTTTACCACTAGACCTCTATAGGTCAAACAACATTTGTAGCAATAAACCTTTAAAAATCAATCAATCATCATCTATTGATTAATTGATTTTTAAAGGTTTATTGCTACAAATGTTGTTACAATAGTGTTAACAAATGATCTTATTCTATTTGAACACAGGTCATGAGTAATTTTGGTTATTTTGGTATTTGGGCGGTTATTTTGGTATTTGGGCATTTGGGTTATTTTGGTATTTTGGTTCGCCTTTACGAACATTAAAACATATTTTTATTTGCTTATTTTGAGTTGACATTGAATTGACTTATAATGTATCTACATCGTTTAAAATTTTAAATACTAGGTCTGTGCAAGTCTTAGTATGGACCCACATAATACTGACTGTTTTCTTTTAGACCTATAGATGCTATTAAATGTAGGTTAGGATTCACTAACCCGCATTTTCACGTGTGTGGTCTTGCATTCGGGAGCTTCCTATCTTTGGCTTGCTCGAAGTGTTATATATTCCCCATAGCTTTTACCCATCCTTGTTGTTGTTATTATGTTAGTTGGTGGTTTCAACAAACTGTTATCATCAATTTATCCGTCCAGTGTGATTGTTTTGTGTTTTACCTTCCTCATAGCAAGAACAGTCGTGGCCCAGTGGTAACAACCGCAACTTGCGAGTTGCAGGACGTAGTTCCGAACCCAGAGGGGCTCTTTGCCTTGTGTAAATTATTTTATGACTCTCAAAACATTGGGAGAACATCGTGAGGAAACCGGAATAATAGAACTAAACATTCGAAGACAAGTGACATCTACCAATCCGGCTGGGCCAACGTGGTGGATTCCGGCCCACTCCCGCTCACAGAGAGGAGGCCTGTGTTCTAGCAGTGGGAACATTAAAGACTGATTATTCTTATGCGGATTATTCGGTGTAGGTTTAAGAGTTTAGATTTTGATTGTTTTAACAGACTACTCAGTTCTGTTTTCATAGAATTTATGCTATAATCGGGTAGCCAGAAAACCGAGATCGCACGTAACGTATATCATGCACAAACTGAAATATTTATCCCTAGTATAAATAATAAATAATATCCCTGGACATTTCACACAGCGCCATCTAGTCCCAAGCTAAGCAACCTAATGCTTGTGTTATGGTAACAAGATGGCTGATAAACTACTTATATACATTTTTTTTTGTAAATACATACATATTATAGACAGAAAAACACCCAGACTCGGAACAAATACATGTAGGTCATACAAATATTTGTTCCGTGCGGGAATCGAACCCGCGACACGCAGCGCAGCAGTCAATCGCTTAACCACTGCGCCAACCGTGTCGTCAAAATATATGTATAATACTAGCTGCTATTCTAAAAACTATATTTTTGGCTTCGATATCGACTGTAGATCACGCCCTAAGTATTCTTTTAAAAAAAATATTCGATGTACAGTTTTGACTTTCCTACGATTTTATTATATGTATAGTAACTCCAGTCCACAGTAACTTAACGAAAAATCTTTAGTCAACTTAGTATTTTCTCCGCTCAGTTAAAAACAGTCTGTACGGTCATTAGCGGCCTCGTCGACGTTATTGTGATGTAAGCTTTTTGCTGGTTTAATCATATTATAAGTCTGTTCGTGGCTGGCATTTCATAGCCAGGAACCTTTGTTTATAAGGGTGGTTAAGTTTTTTATTGAATAATATTAAATTTTTAAAGCAGCAACGTCAGAACTCTTCATCTGATGAGCTGTTGCTATTTTAGAGTCCACTGTCCACAGGTTCACAAAGATTAAACCATGAATGAACTGTATAAAACTACATAGTTATCGAATCTCATCACCATTATCTTCCTGCTCTAATCCTAATTTATTTGGGGTCGACGAAAGTGGCGCATCATGTCTTTTTCTTCCATACTTCTCTATTGGTCGTTATGATAGTACTGTAAATGCGCCCAGTACTAGTTATCGAATAGGGGCAGCACTAGCGCTAACATGTTGATTTGTCATAGAGGATTAAAAAGTAATGCTCGCTACTACGAGTATACAGGGGTCAGGGACATCGACGCGCCAACTGTAACCATGGATTCAGCACATGAGTTTAGACCCCATAGCGACGAAATTTTTCGTCGGTTATTAAAAAAAAATATTGCTGTTCCATACATTTTGACCGCGTAGGTACTGCACTTTTCTATGAAACAGAAGATTTTTTTTTTTATAACCGACGAAAAATTTCGACGCTATGGGGTCTAAACTCATGTGCTGAATCCATGGTTACAGTTTGCGCTTCGATGTCCCTGCCACCCTGTATACTCGTGCTATACATACGCACTTGGTTTTTATTATAATTCTACTAATATTATAAACGTGAAAGTTTGTATGGATGGATGTTTGTTACTCTTTCACGCAAAAACTACTGGATGGATTTGGATGAAATTTGGCATATGGATAGTTTATAACCAGGATTAACATATAGAATACTGTTTATCCCGATATTCCCACGGGATCGAAACTTATGCGGGTGAAACCGCGGGGTGCTGCTAGTAAAGCATATCTAGTCTTATAGTGGTATTAATTAATTACCTTAGAAGATATAATTGTCGTAGGTCGCAGTCACCCACTTTCAAGCCATATCATCTATCACACATTGCATCCATCGTTTTCAAATCTACGAACAACTATCTAACTCCAACCCCCATAAACTTGCTAACAGCTAATTTCAACACATAAATTACACCATCATGTGCAGCGTTCGTCCAGAACTCCAGACTTTTACTTGATTAATTAACCCTGTAAACGCGCACGAAGGATGAATTTAGTGGGTCGTGTCACTGCATACATATTAAAGGAGTTTACATAGGTCACCCGGTTTGTGCGGAAGTGTTTCAGGTTGAGTTACGGCGTCTTTTTAGGGTTGAATATTATGTTGAATATGAAGTACGGGTGGGTTGTCGGCCCGGTTTTTAATTTTGTAGATTTTTTTTTTGAATTGTTGAAAATGTAGGTTTAATTTTGTCTCGCGTTCGTAGGTGTACTTTATGGAATTAAATGTTAGTTTTCTGTGTACATTTTGTGGACTGTTTTAGAGGAGGTACAATGATGTTAATATTAACTAAGTCTATGGGCGAGATTCAAAGACTACACTTTGACTTTACTTTGCTTTCATACGAATATAAAACTAAAACAAATGCAAACAATGCAAGCGATTCATATAAATATAAAAATTATTCTGATTTTAAAAATAATGTTCATAATTATAATGAAACGCTTACTTTATTTAGCAAAATAAATTTAAAATTTAGTCTGTGAATCTAGTCCTAAAACTTGGTTGTACAAAATAGGTTTAAAAAGATACATCAAAGTAATAAAACTAATTTAACAATTGAACAGCTCTTAAAAACAATAACGTAGGTAATTATAAACCAACGGAAATCGACAAACGCCAGTATTATTATACGAACTACGGAGTCATTCTCCTATGTAAATATGCGCATACATTTAAGTTACAATAGAATGAATGAACACTGTTCTAGTGGGAAACGTTTAAATTATGCTTTAATTTTAGTACACCCCGTGGCTAAATAATAACAGCCGCACAGGTCGATCGGTCAGGTTAAGCTACGCTTGCCGCGGTTGGTCTGTGGATGGGTGACCATCTTTACATACCGAGACCCCTCCGTGCCTCGGAAAGCACGTTAAGCCTTTGGTCCCGGCTGTCATTCGCGGATCTTTGACAGCCGTTACGGGTCGTCTGAAGCCCGAAAGTCTGACAACCAGTCTTACCAAGGGGTAACGTATTACCCAGTAACTGGGTTGTGGAGGTCTGATAGGCAGTCGCTCCGTGTAAAATACTGGTATTCAGCTGCATCCGGTTAGACTGGAAGCCGACCCCAACATAGTTGGGAAAAGGCTAGGCAGATGATGACATTGCATGATTTACTCCACAACCCAGTTACTGGGTAATACGTTACCCCTTGGTAAGACTGATTGTCAGACTTTCGGGCTTCTGACTACCCGTAACAACTGTCAATATCAATATCTTATTATCTTCGATCAATGATAGTACTGGATTCCCGATAAGCGCTTCAAAAACGGCCCGAAAAGTAAGACCACCAGTACTTTTGTGGTCTTATTTCAAATTAGTATGTTTTTAACCTTATTACTTGACTTTAAGTTTCATTTTAGAATAAATGACTGAAATTTAAAAATAGAATGATTTTATTTTCAAGCGACATTTCAAATATATTTTGCAATGGTAATTAAACTTTATGTTTAAGCATTAAGGTTTATAATAAACTGAAGTTGTTAATATTATTAAACTTTTTTCTAAGAAATGTAGATGTTTACGTGTGTGCAAACGTGGCCACTTGAGCGACTGATTTTTGTTCCTGATCCTTAATCTAGTACTATTATTGATCGAAGCTTATTATGTCAATATCTTTCGTCGGAACGCTGTTCTCCGCTGAGATTATTCGCCATGGCCGATATTCTGTCTGGAGGACTTGAACTTGGAAGAAGAAAGCCTCCCCAGCAAAGTTCACAATCCAAAAAAACATAAACAGAAGGCGTCTCCTATACTTGGAATCACAACATAAATATTTATGTAACATTATACCTTAGCTACTAACACGAACTGCCAATACACGTGGCTCAGTTCACTGCCATATATGTACTATTACGTCATATTATTATTATCTATAGTACGATAGCTAATACGGACCCAAGAATCGTAACATACAAAAAAGAAAAGAATAAAACAACTCTCAACGTGAGATCCGACGGGTGTCTTGAATACCGTGATATTAAAATGGTCTCCGGGGAATTGGTTTCGTATTTTCTGTGCTTATCAAACATGTTCCTTACGTGTTAGGGATAACGTTCAAGCGGAAAATGGATAGCGGAATTTAAATGCGAAAGGGTTCATATATCTAAGTTCTGCTCGCGACTTCGTCAGCGTGAAATTTCAGCCCATCGCGTCGCATCTTCGTCGTTCTTTCTAACTTTTTTTTCATTTTACTCGGCTCTCAAGGATCGTAGCGTGATGTTAGATAGCCTATAACCTTCCTCAAGAATTGAGCTACCAAAAGTAAAAAGATTTTTTTTTAAATATGACTGGTAGTTCTGGAGATTACCCCCTACATACATACATACAAACAAACAAAGTTTACCTCTTTATAATATTAGTATAGACTAATATTCTTAATATAATAAAAAAGCTGAAGAGCTTGTTTGTCTTTTTTTTGTTTAAAACTACCAGTTGGATCATAAAAAAATATTTTGCATTTGATAGTTGCATTCTTGAGGAAGTTATTATTACGCTACGACCCTGAGCAAAGCGCAAGGCGGGTGAAACCGCGGGGCATAGCTAGTGTTTAATACGGTAGAATAACAGGGTTACAAACTCCTAGTCTGCTCCGAATTTCGTTATCTCGGTTCACTTGTGCAAAGCGATGGCGAAGTAGATCTGACGGTTAACCGTCAGATCTACTTCGCCATAACATACATACTTCGCTTCGCTTAATTCTGTGCTTAAGCACAGAATTAATACTGGATGGATGAAATGGCGGCAAGTCACGGGAACGATCTGCGACTCCCGCATTCCCCTTAAACTTAAGGGCAAGATATATAAAACCATGGTTAGACCTGCTGTCTTGTATGGATCAGAATGTTGGGCCACAAAAGGGATGAATGAAAGGCATTGTATGCACCTGAGATGAGAATGCTGAGATGGATGTGTGGTGTTACACGAATGGATGTTACACTGATGGCAAAAGGCTCGGCCCTATGGAACTTAAACATAACCGCCTAAGTACCGCCTGACATTAGGGACTGCCAAACTGTTGCAGTTTTTAAAAGAAGAGTGAAAGAACACTATCTGTCCACTTCATCATAGGTGTGTAACTGTCTACCTGTGTATTTATTAATTTGAGTATGATATAATTATTATCATTCTAGTAATATTTATTTTAGAAGTATTTATGTTTGTTTATTTGTATAGTATGTTTGTATATTCTCGTTATATTTTGTTGAGTTTTTAAGTGAATAGTTTTTTGATTCTATGTATTATTTTTTGTCTCCTTTGCTCTATCACACGCTGTCTACATCTCTGTATCTATTGTCCTATCTCAGGTATGCTGGAAGAGATTTCTTATGAAATAAGCATCACCTCTGTACCTATTTTTTCTGTTCTGTTTTTCGTCTGTTTATATATGTGTGTACATAAATGGTAAAATAAAATAAATAAATAACTGGCGAAATGGGTACACCCCCATTTCGCCAGTTATTTATTTATTTATTTTATTTTGTGTTGTGTGTCGTGTGTTGGATCATTCGGTTCCCTACGAAATGGTTGAGCTGGGTGGTGCTGATCCACGCGTCATGTTCGTGAACGGGCGCCATCTGCTGAGACTGGTCATCTCTTAACTGCCAGGGCTTATTTTTAATTTTATATTTTAATTTGTTTCTTTACATTGTTCTCACATATAGAAGCAATAAGAATAATGTAACCAGGATTTTGTAAAAATGTCTTGATTTAAAAGAGTGTCCGTGGAGTTTCTTGCCCGTTCTTCTCCATAGAGATCTACGCTTTGGAATGGGCATCTAGCTTCAACTTTCTGACTAACTGACCGACTTTTTAATTTTGACAATTCAAAAGTGCCTGTAAATGGTTTAATTGAAATAAATGATTTGAGTTTGAGTTTTGAGTTTGAACTATAGGTACACCGCTGCCTAACCCTTCAGGGAACAGAGGCGTGATGTTATGTTATGTTAGTAGTGGTTTTATTAATCCCTCTAATATATGGATACGATACATATCAAGGGTCAGCAGTACATAACCCTAAAGGGACCAAAATATAGTTTATAATTAAATCCGTAGTAAGTACGGTGATGAAGGAAAACAATGAAAGGGTATTCGAATGTTAATAAATTAGAAACTTTATTTGATCAAGGCCTGTTCGAGAAAACTAAAATAAAACTAGCCTAGCTAGCTAGCTAGTCCAGCCCGTCGAGAGAATACGTTCCTGAAACTAGCTTCATCTTTTTGACTGACCGACCCTTGACATTTCAAAAGTACCGGTAATTGGTTTAGTTGAAATAAATAGTTTCGAGTTCAAAATCCTTTGGGCGCATTATGTCCAATTCGCAAAATGTCCAGAGGGCTCAAAATGTCCAATGCTCACAACGTCCAATTCGCAATTTGTCCAATTCTCAAACTGTCCAATTCGCAAATTGTCCAATTAGCAAATGATCCAGTTCGCAAATTGACCAATTCAAATTACTTAGGTACAGGGCGCATCAACAACAGACGTATTTCGAAAAATCATCTAGAAGTTGTCAAGTTTTTGAGATTGATTGTCGCTGAGATGTGATTGCGACTAGATTTTAAACGTTTTTAGTAACGGGAATTGACCTTCTGTTAGTGCGTTAGTTCTAGTAACTAATAAACATCAAATTCGTAAAACACGTACTCATTTGTATGAAACTGACAGGTGTCACGAACGCATTCTCTCGTCGCGTCGGCCGCACTGTAGGGGGAAAAATCAATAATATGTACACACTACTACACTGCCTACAATCAAAACTAATTTCCTATTTGTTATAGTGGGACCCAATCGGTGGTTCTTTTAGCCCAATTGTCATCTGACATTCGGCAAACATGTCCGGCCCAATCCCAATCGCTTGTGTCAAACTCAAACTCAAAACTATTTATTTCAAATAAACCAATTACAGGCACTTTTGAATTTTCAAGGTCGGTCAGTCAAAAAGATGAAGCTAGTTGCCCATTCCAAAGCGTAGTAGGTACCTATGGAGAAGAACGGGCAAGAAACTCCATGGACACTCTTTTAAATCATAATAATATTGTTACAAAGTATTGGTTACATCATTCATGTTCAAAATTGTGCACGTGAGAACGATGCAGAACGTTAAAAGCGTCCGTAATGAAAATTAAAAAAAAAAACAATGGAAATTTTAAATTAAATCAAAATAAGCCATGGCAGCAAAGAGTTGACCAGTCCCTACTGACGGCGCCCGTTCACGAACATGACGCATAGATTAGCACCATTAAGCTCAACCATTTTGAAGGGAGCTTAATGATCCAACACATGCGCCACCGTGGAAAAGGGAGAGGGAAACCTTTGCCCTGCAGTGGGACAATACAGACTAGATAGATTAGATTAGAATTGTTATTAGATGATAATCGAGAAGTGCTTACCTATATTCAAATTTTATTTATGTTTCAAATTGACGTTATTTCAAGTTAAACAAATATCGACTTTATTTTAATGGTTATTAAGTTGATTTCAGAGTGACTAGCGCTATTGAAAAAATTATAAAAATGTTTGAAGTTGTAGCGTAAACTTAACTTTATTGTGTAGGAATCATAGTTATTTTCCATAAACTCATATTTGTTTACATTTTTGGCGAATATTTCGCAATTTTATTTTACATACTTATTTTTATTTTGGGATGAGATCGAATGCCTTTGAAATTATAAATTATCTTCAGTTGACCACGATTTATAAAAATACAGGGTGGCAGCCCCCTCGACGCATAACCTGTTAACATGGAATCAGTAAATGATTCTGATTCGAAGGTTATCAAAAAAAAAAATGCTGTTCCATTTATGACCGAAGGAAAAAATCAGGAATCAATCTGTGCCTCCTGTGATAAGTGATACAAGTCAAAAAACGTCATTTTACAGGACAGCAAAAACAAGATTTAAAAAAATCTAGTTCGTTAATTAAGTGGGCTAGGTAAAATATCAGTGCACTCTTTTGTAGAACAAAACATTTTCTTTCTCTATATAATTTAGATTTTTGGATAGATATTTAATTTTGGAAGTAATTCATGAAAAACCTGCGACTTGTAACTTTTACTTAGTTTTTATGTGCTAAAATTAAGTTATTAATGATACTTGTACAGTTATATTACGTTGCACCAAGCTTGCACCAATAAATTGTCTTAGTGTAAACTGATATACATCAAGTTAAAACGTCTAATAACTCATTAGAATAATGATTCTAGCAAAATGTGCTAAAACAAAAGATGAAGATATAACCCTTAAGATTTATTTTTTTTACTTATCAGTCACCTCTTTACATATTTTAGTTGAACTGTATCAATTTACTAAAATCCTAGTCTTTCAGAAGATATGTTAAATGATGTAAGTCAAGATGTACCCCTCAAAAAAAAAGATAGTGATATGTGTAAATAAATACAAGTTTTAGAAAAATAAAAATCAACGTTTATTAACCTAAAAATACAGTCGTTAAGGCACATTTTTATCAAAATTCTTATACAACTAAATGGAGATCAAATCATCACAATCTGACAATACGATTGTAACTAGGTATTCTCAAAAGGAACATAATATCATAAACAAAAGTTTGAAACTTAAAACTAAGTAATGGCACAGATCAGTTTTGATGAGCTATCACAGCAAGCAATTGACCTACTCAGTGTAATACAAAGTATCACAATAAAGTTTTAATCTATAAAAATAACAAAAACAAAACTTTAAACTTTCTAGGTAGATAATCTCACATAGTTTTTAAAAGTACAATTAAATCAAAAACCTCTAATAAAACCTAAAAACCTTTTAAATGTCCACCTGTCTTTCCATCTATTAATTAAGGGGCCTTTTACAGTCCACTAGCGCCGCCAATCGAAAAAATGTCATAACTCGTAAATAGAATCAAAAATACAAAATGTGGTCTATTATTACTGTAGAAAAGGCAATAACGTAATTTTATAACACATTGTCAACACTTGAAATATAGCTGTTTAGCTAAATCGTGCATTTGTAACAAAAACGGCCGTTTATGTTTTGAATGCACGATTTAGCTAAACAGCTATATTTCAAGTGTTGATAAGGTGTTATACAATTACGTTATTGCCTTTTCTACAGTAATAATAGAACATATTTTGTATTTTTGATTCTATTTACGAGTTATGACATTTTTTCGATTGGCGGCGCTAGTGGACTGTAAGAGGCCTCGCTTAAATGAATGTGAAACTATTCATCATCGGAATCATTATCATTATCTGGTGGACTGACTTTGACATCACTTTTGCAGCTCTGATGATTCTGAAATTCTCAAATGATTCTGATTCTCTCAGATGATTCTGAAATTCTCAAATCATCGAGTAGATTTTTTGAAGAATTTTCTTGAGTCTTGTTCGTCTATTATTTAAAACTGTTTCCGCAACAATTGTAGGGTTCCGCGATTCTTCAACTGGTTCTTTTCCTTCTTGCGTCTCTATTGACTCGTGACCATCTTCCTGGATATCATTAGGTTCTTCTTTTTCAGTGACCGTTTCTGCAACTACTGGACCTCGGTGCCATCACCCGTCAACCGTTTTGCTTGTTTCTTGCTCCTCTCTTGATTCGCAGCCATTTTCCTGGGTATCAAAATTTATTACAACGAGGGAAAATTACTTTGACCTCCTACTTAAAAACAATACTTACAACTTAGCAACATAATATTATTTAATTGTGTCAACTTTTCGATAATTGGTGTAAGGTGATTTAATTCAATACAATAACAAAAATCTCAATATTATTGAATTTCGTGTAAAATGATACATCTATCAACTTACGCATCGATCCATGGCGCATTCGGACGTGAACACACTCCATTACAGTCGCAGCGACACTGCGGAGCCCACGAGTGAGCTAATACGGCTCTACGTCCCGCGCACCTCCGATTACCCCCTCGAACCCCCGCCACCTGCACTTGTATCACTTAGCACATTTATTATTTTGTACCATGTTTTTACAATTGGTTGGAATTTTAGATACAACTACATTTTATATCTGTTTACACATAAAAACAGATTTGTGTAGAATGATTTAAGTCAAGTTGTATCACTTTTCACAAAAAAGAGCATACCTTACATTCAGATTTGTAGATACATGTCGATTTGTATCCTAGAGGCATATCGAAAGAATTAGTTTAAAGGAATATTACTCTAGTCACATCAAAATTCACGATAAATGAACTGAAAAATAAAATGTGAAGTTAAATACAATAGCATTTAAATCACGAAGCACGAAAAATTGTGTGTTAAGTGACCGGTTTTGGGGTTACATCTTGACAAATATCGATTGTAACGAATTTTTTGCCAAAATCCCTATAGTTGTATCACTTTGCACAAAATTATCTCCGAAACTATAGCAGATAGAAGAACGTGAGTTAGACCAAAAAAGACGTATTTTTTTTTTGATAATGCTCATGTGAAAATCACAAAAAGGGTACAACTCGAGTTATATCACTTATCACAGGAGGCATATCCAGAAAAGAACCGGAATTACCGACGTAGCTTCCAGAGTAAGCAAACTGAAACGGCAATGGGCTGGCCATGTCGAAGGACCGATGGCCGGTGGAGCAACTCGCCTGCTCCACCGGCCTGGTGTGGAGACCGCGTATCGGCCAGCGTAGTGTGGGACGCCCCCAGCTAGATGGACGGACGACCTAACAAAAGGGGCTGGGATACACTGGATGCGGAAGACGGAGAACAGGGTGTTGTGGCGCAGTCTGCGATAGGCTGAGTTGGTTGATTGAATTATGACGGCGTAGGTATTATACTTTTCTATAAAACAGCTGTATTTGTTATGATAACCGACGAAAAATATCTACGCTAGCGGATCAAGAATCATGTGCTGAATTTATGGTTACAGTTTGCGCGTCGATGTCCCATGCAACTCTGTATAATGTATATTTTGCCAAATAGTCTCTAATCTAAGGGGTCCGTGGCTAAATAATAACAGCCGCACAGGTCGATCGGTCAGGTTAAGCTACGCTTGCTGCGGTTGGTCTGTGGATGGGTGACCATCTTTACATACTGAGACCCCTCCGTGCCTCGGGAAGCACGTTAAGCCGTTGGTCCCGGCTGTCATTCGTGGATCTTTGACAGTTGTTACGGGTAATCAGAAGCCCGAAAGTCCGACAACCAGTCTTACCAAGGGGTATCGTATTACCCAGTAACTGGGTTGTGGAGGTCAGATAGGCAGGCGCTCCATGTAAAATACTGGTATTCAGCTGCATCCGGTTAGACTGGAAGCCGACCCCAACATAGTTGGGAAAAGGCTAGGCAGATGATGAGTCTCTAATCTTAAATCGGTACTCTAAATTAATTTAGACCAAGATAAACAACGGTACTTAAGTGAACTTAGGAATGGTTTTAGTAATTAAAGAGTCGCTGGTATCGGGAATTAAGCGATTTACTTAGTGGAAAAAAACAATGGCCCTTTGTAGGTAATGGCTGCAGTAAATGACATTCGTTCCGGGTTAGGAAGGTTCTACTGAATAAATGCTTCACTTTAATGTGGGATTGTAAAAGAACAAACAAACATATCTATAGAATATTTTAAAGTTTTTATTCAAATTAAAAAAGAACAGAGCTAAAAGGTCAGGTGCGTACGTACTGGCAACCAGCGTGCGTGTGTGGCCAGCCCCAGGAGTCTCGACATTCATAGCGATCGCTTTACGATCGAATTCGGTCGCAAAGTCCCGAATTGACAGGTGTAATGTATGGAGTGACAGGACATTACGACCGAATTCATTCGTAAAGCGATCGCTATGAATGTCGAGACTGCAGCCCTAGAAGACCAATTCTTGTAATTTAAAACGTTAAAAATCTAGTCACAGTCTCATCTCGGCGACAAACAAATGTCAAAAACATGTCAAATTAATGGTATTTTTTGACAGATCGAGACTGAGATGAGACTGTGAACATTCTTAAAATTACGAGAATTGCCCCTCTGATGTATGAATGAACGTAAAAGAAACAAATTATTATTAAGTATAGTAGAGTATTTAAGAATAGTAGCCGGTGGCGTTCTGTCGTTTCTGCCTACCCGTTTGAGAATAAGGAGTGAGTTTATGTATGTATATGTGCAACAGAACTACGATACATGTAACACAGGAAAATAGCAAAGCATTCTACAGGAATTTTAATTGTAAAAACAAGTCTTATGGACACAACATTGAGACAAAAAAATATATATATAAAAGACAAAAAACAAATGTAATAGAAGATTTATGGCCCAGATATTCAGTTAACACTTGATATGACAACTTGTATTACCATCAATACAATGCCGTCTTTATTTAAACACCCATTGACAGCGGACACACATAAGAAACCCGATATCTTCGCGTGTCACGATTCCATTGAGAAAATTGATAGCAGTTAACACGACCGGAACCGAGTTGCCGGGACAGACGCAGCATTGTATAGTAAGACCAAAGGAGGCATATTAACTTAACACCATTTGTAACCAAATCTGTACTAATAATAAAGCGATTTTTTTTTGTTTGTTTATTTGAACGCGCTGATCTCGAGAACTACCAGTCTGATTTGAAAAAATATTTTTGCATTCGATAGCCCAATTCTTGAGGAAGGCTATACGCTATTTAATATCACGCTAGAACTCTTACGAAAAATAACGCTATGCTAAAAAGAAGTACGAGCGTGGGCAAGCGATGCGATGCAATGATGTGGGTCGGGGGAACGTGAAATTGTACGCGGACGATGTCGCGAGCAGATGCAATAAATAAAAACCCAAAATATTATTCAGTTACCACTCGATCGATACGCCAAACCGTCAATACAAAGAAAAATATTTTATTCTACACAAACAAAACGCACAATTACATATAAAAACTAACAATAATAAAAAAATAAAAAAAGACATAAGATACACATAGTCAAAAGACTCGTACTCAAGCATAAAAATGTTGACACTTTTGTCAATGCACAATGCCTTCTTTATTTAAATACCCATTGACAGCGGACGCAAATGAATTCATTACATCTTTAAGAAACCCAATATCTTCGCATCTCACGATTCCAAGGATGAAAATTGATGGCAGTTGAGGCACCTGTCCCAACGACGGCGATTAACGACAAGCGAGTAGAGCTAGCAACTAAAAACGAGGTGGCGAGCAGCGAGCAGCGAGCAGCGAGTGCGCGGTGGTGACGAGCGATTATTCGCCGATCACCACTCCTCTCAAAACGGTGAGGGAAAACATCGTGAGAAAACCGGTATCTCCTAGAACTAGAAATTCGAAGATATGTGACATCTATCAACCGGCACTGAGCCCGCGTGGTAGATTATAGCCCACTCCCTCTCATAGGGGCCGTCTCCACGAGCGAGAGAACCGCGGCGAGAATTTGATGGCATGGCGAGACTATCGCCGCGATTCTCTCGCTCGTGGAGATGGCGTCATAAAGAGGAAGCCTGAGTCCCAGCAGTGGGAACATTATAGGCTGATTTTAATGCGTAAGTACCAAGCGTGAGTCTCTCAGTGACTATTCTGCCTGCCAAGCGGTCGTCAATGGGCAAGTACTCTCTTTGATAGCTCTTGTCGGTACTGCGACTATAAGCCAACCGCTTAACTGGGACGTTGCCTGAGGTAGCAGCGCGGTGCGGGAGGGGTGTGGCGACGTGAAGCGAGAGCTCAGTGATTCGTCAACTTGTGACAACTATCACCCCTCCCGCACCGCGCAGCTACCTCAGGCAACGTCTCAATTAAGCGGTCGACCTATAACTGCGGTATAAACAATCAGTGATACTGATCAACTATTAATATACAGCGTGGCGCTTTAATGGCGACATTAATTTAACACACGTATACGGTTTCGCGTTTTAGTTTTATGAATATATTTTAATTTAATTAAACATTCATATTTATTTATTTATTAACAATTTTCTAAAATAGCATCTTAGAGCAACCTAGCGCAGGGGTCATTTGCCAGGGTCACGGTTCATAACATCGCATCAAAGTAATTAAAACAAATAACGTGCAAAGAGAAGGCGAATTGAAGGAAAGAGAGAGAGCCTTTTGTCGGCGAGCAGCGCGGCGCAGGTGGAAGTTTTCAAGTTACGATTTTTTTTATGTTTTTATAATTTTTATGATTACTGGCCACTAGCCCTACCCGTGTGTTAAATTAATGTCGCCATTGTAGCGCCACGTTGTATGTATCTCTTTTACTTACACAGTACGTCCCGTGTAATTAAAAGAGATACATATATTTTGTAGGTTTCTTGAGCGAGAAAATCGTGGATAGCCAGTCGCTTCACCGTCGGCGGTGGGGCAGGTACCTGACACGACCGGAACCGGCTTGTCGGGACAGACGCAGCATTGTATGCTAATGCGTCCATTGAGAACGGATCAATCAAGCGAAATGAATATTATATCGACTACAGACCGACCGGTTCAGTTTGACCGTTTTTTTGCGGATTGTATTTCATTTCCGTGTGTTAAATGGACGTGTTGATTTCGATGTTTTGTTTTTAATTGAAAAATAATTAATAAAGAGCTCAGTAAATGAGAGTTTATATGCGCAGTGCAGTTTTATGAAACAGAATATTTAGTAGTCGATTAAGCTCTTTTATTTAAGGCACTGCAGACAGGCTCGACGCGACTCTAGCAGAACGATTTTTATAAAAACTTCGCGGAAATTGTTTTGCCAGAATCGCGTCGTACCTGTTTGCATGAGCCTTGAGTGAGAAATATTTGCTGTTGAATTAAACAGAGTAGGTAATCAACAAACAATAGGTACCTGATAGAAATAGTTTTTGCTATGTAGAGACCTTTGTGGTGTTTTTTTCAAATGGTAGGTAGGTGCTGCTAGCACGAACCGACATACTTAGTTACCTACTTACTTAAAGTTGATATTATAAATGCTGCCTCGTTTATAAATGACAAGGTTTTATTTAATATTATATAATATTGAATAATGTATTTTAAAAAACAAGATGCAGACTGCCTTCGATTTAATTACCCACCTGCACGTTTATCAGAAAAACAATATTTATTTCACATAACTTGGCTGACATTTTTTGCCAGTAGCGCATGGAACGCATTTTATTAAAATAAGTAATTCAGTTATTCGTGCCTTTGGCACATAGCGATTTTATTACGTAGGAGTCTGACATATTAAAATTTTGTATAAAAAATCCAAAATAAAATTATGTGTAAATTGCGTGTCATAAAAATAAGGAGCTGATTTTACTAAAGCAAATTAAGTAGGTAATAGGTCGATAGAAGATTATGTTTATTTCTAAAATCTTGTGGTTACCTAATATTAATTTAGAAGTATTTTATTTTATCGCTTTTGAGCAATTTACTCCTGTGCTCCTGCTCAGTGCTCCTGCACTTTCATAGAGGGCGACGTTGGTCGACCGGTCACCATTTTCATAGATTTATTTATAAACCAGTCGTGTCACTGCGGTCTGTCATTGCGATTGGGCGGCGTTGAAATTGCGGTTTGCAGTTGCGGTCGGGTTCGGATGAGCACATTTGCACCCACGTTTTTAAATCGCCCCTCTGCGCACGGCATTAGACGTCAAATGGCGCTAAAACTTTAAAGTTCAAGTTCACTTTGTGTCTTTAAAGTTTAAAGACACAAAGTGAACTTGACACAATTGCTAATTTACACATTCGTGAACAGCATATGTATGTACAATATAGTTTTATTACTTACGGAAACGGAAATCCGCCATTTAAAGTCGTACGGCGCGGCGGCGCTAAACTTGTACCAAAATCGCGTGTGAAATCTCCGGTTTTGTTGTCTTGCATTACAAAATAGACGCGTGATCGTGGGTTTATTGAACTCCCGCGAACTTAGGTAGAGAAAAAACCTATAGTTTTAATAAAAACATGTTACACACATGTCATGTATGTAGCATGTTTTTGAACAACAGGTGAATTCAACTTCCAAATTTTCGAATAAAAAGAATTGTATTATTGGACCTTGGACCATTACAGACAGTAAAGAATTTATAACCCATCCCGACTCAAGTCTAAAATTAAATCCAAAACAAAACTACAAAATTATCAGAACACAGCATCATAATACCCAAACCGGTACAAAATAAGTCAAAATAATGTGAAAATAAGATGAAGCGAACAACAAGTCAAACCAGTTTTAAAGGAAACCGTAGACAGGGCATAGATATTAGTTTCAAAAGCTTTGCCACAAGACCTAGCTGTGGTGCAGCGATAAGGAAACTGAGAATGCTGTACCAAGTTACGGATTTGTGTATGCCCCCTTTAGAGTAGGACAAAGCTGGCGTAAGATAATATGTTAGTATGTGGCGTCTTAAACTACTGTGAAATACATGCCGGATTTAGGTATTCTGTGTAAGATTTTCAGGCTTATGAATGTAAAATTGTTGTAATGTTGGATCATTGTTTTTTGTTGGTCAATTTTATGCTTGGACACAGACTTCCTCTCCTCGTGTGGGATGGTGGGCTGCTACAAGGCGGGCCCAGTGCGGTTGGTAGATGTCGTTAATTTTGTTGGTTCTCTTTACTTGGAGCGACTGCACTTGCTGCTGATCTGGCCTCCAAAGCCCAGTTTCTGGATAGCACGATACCCCTTGGTAAGACGACTTGGCCAGTCGCAAGAAAAACTGAAGCTGTGGCAAAACAGTGCTTCCTTACCCAAACCATTTGTTCCATCCGCTGAAGACCTTCAACCTGGACATGAGTTACCTTGGGTAACCTGAAAGTCTTTGAACAGACTCCGGACTCAGGTTGGCCGAAGCAAGGAAAACCTTTTCAGGTGGAGATTCATAGACGACTCCGCCTTGGAGTGTAAATGTGTTCTGTTCCACAAACGATGGGACACTTAATAACGTGTCCTACGTGTCCTATCAGCTGCACGTTACAGGAACTGATGGTCGCTAGTGATAGCGCCAAACAAGTAGCCGAATTCTGGGCCGAGGCCATTTAGATTGCTATCGACACGCTAAGAAGAAGAACACAAAAAAACCTCTCAAACAGAATAACAAAAAACCTTTTTGACCCGTTTTGGAAAACCCTTTCAAAATTCAAAAACTCTGTTCCTGTTTTGAAGCGAATTCCCCGCGGCGCTAGACCTCTAGTGGCACAACACCTAGCAGGTTGCAAAAAACCTCTCAAACAGAATAACAAAAAACCTTTCTATCAAAGATCGTATCAAAAACAATCTTAACAACGTTAACTACGTGTTTCCGATACAATTTAATCAGATGAGCCGTAAAATTAATACATACAACATTTATGTATCGCACACGATAACCAATTTGCAGTTACCGCGGTAATGAACGAGCGGAATGGCAGAGTAAAGAACATATTCAGCTTATGTTACGTCCTGGCTTATTTATAACATCATCCCATATATTTGCCGAAGGCCGTTGAAGAGAAATTCCTAGCAGAAATTTCTAGAATACACGTCACGTTTGGTTGCCAACAAAAGACAAGCTGTTTTATTCATAAACGTTGCTTAAAGTTAAGTAGTAATTAGCGACTGTTTAACTATACGTTTTTGACGTTTGAACGTCACTTAACTTTAATCATCCTACTATGCAAAAGTTTGTGAGGATGGATGGATGGATGTTTGTTACTCTTAGACGAAAACCTGCTTTCACGGAACGGATTTTAATGACACTATACTTAATAATATAGCTTAAACATCAGAATAACACATAGGATACTTTTTATCCCGATATTTCCACGGGATCGACACTTATGCGGGTGAAACCGCGGGGCGCTAATAGTCGTTAATAAGCAAACCCCTAATGAATACAGAAGAAAATATACCCACTTAGCAACAACAGTAATTACGAGTATCAAGTTGTACGTGTAACAATAACGGAAACAACAAGTGTTAAGAACAATGTCCGATTAAGGAACCCCCCAAGGCTACACAAGCGAGAACTTCTTCAAGATTACGCATATATTACATACACAGTAAGAAATTACGTGAACCACGTTGACCTGAATACTAATTCTGTTGGCACGTCAAACACACCGCGTAACGTTAATGTGTTTGGAGATGACGCTCGTGTCCCATACATTGAAGGTCGGTAGGTATATGCATGTCTCATGAAGGCTTACCTATTAGTCGACTCGCACGAATTTACTCGCTCCAAAAGTGCAAATCGTCACTTTTAAATACTTAATATTATTTTTCTACAGGCGACTCGCACGAATTGGCACATTTTGAATTTTGTGCAATGAAGTTAGGAAAAAAGTATTATTATGTTTTTTTTTAAATATTTAACTCTTATCACTTCTACGCGCTACGGACCTTTTTCTATACTTTATTGCACGAAATTCAAAATGTGCCTGCCTCGTGCGAGTCGCCTAAAGAAAAAATTATAATATATTATTTAAAAGTGAAGGTTTGCACTTTTCGAGCGAGTAAATTCCCTCTTGAACATCGACAATGACCCAGTGACAAGGAAATCAAGTTTATTTTCTTTAATGAATCCCAATTACGACGTAAATACGGCCAATTACTCGTAACAGAGTAACTCCTTAATCGCTTTTCGAAAAACTGGTCTCGCTGAATTGGTAAGATTGTGAAAGAACGCCTACCTACAATAAAAGTTCCTTTAAAGGAATGATAAATAAATATTTCGTAATTTAATAAAGGTCGAAATCCGAGACAAAGCGGAGAAAAAATTAAACAAATATAGCTGTGCGCAAGATCTTGGACATATTAATCATTTCAGTAGGCTGGAATGTACCTACAATATTTAATTTTAAGGAAGACACTAGGAATTTATCTTATTATCTTAATACAAGCCCTGTGCCCGATAGGATTTCTCATCGACTAAACTGACGGACTTCTATACAAACTATATACGGCTTGAATTAAAAAAAATCCTTCCTTACTGCCCAACTTCGTTAAAAAAGGAAATTTTCTGAAAAATTTCATGCTTCTAACCCAGCGATTTATTTAACTGGCAAGGTGCAGTGATAGCATGTAGGGTAAGGCAGTGACCTAGTGGTGTTCAAGGACTGGAAGAAGAAGTATCGATCGTCCGGCAGCGAGACGGGCGGACGACATTGTTGCCATCGCGGGTAGAACCTGGATGAGGCTGGCAAAGGAGCGTGGAGATTGGCACAAGAGAAGAGACAGATATGCTCAGCAGAGGGTGAAGTCGGCCAGTGGATGATGATGATAAAACCAGTGGTTTACGCTACGTTGTCCGTCAGTGAATGAAAAAAATTAAGATTTTTATTAAATACCTATACAGTGTGGCAGGGACATCGACGCGCAACCTGTAACCATGGATTCAGCACATGATACTAGACCCCATAGTGACGAAATTTTTCGTCGGTTATCAAACAAAAAATCTTCTGTTTCATACCTAACCTACGCGGTCAAAATGTATGGATGAGCAATTATTATTTTTTTAAAGTTTTTTCAATAATAATCATGTCATACATTTTACAAATAAATCGTTTTGCCGAATCTAGCTAGATTATTGCTTCGTTGTGGCAATCCTAGGTTATGTCTGGCAGTGGATGTCGCTAAAATTATGGTAATAATATAGGTAAGCCAGTAATTATCCTATTGTTGCGTTGTATTTCGTGTCCGCAATTACAGCTTTTACAGCTCCAAAAAATGTATAGCACAAAACACCCCAGCTTTTGTCAATCCAAGCACGACCAGAATATAGGACTATATATTATCTCGGCGAACATGCAGGAATCCCACACGAGCACGATAATGTAATTAATTCTACGCGCGTGTGGGATTCCCTTTAACGGTAAAAAGTTAAGTTAATTGTCGAGTAAGTAAGTATTTAGGGTAACATAATAGGTACCTGAAGCGTTAAGCATTTACTACGCAGTTGAATTAAGTACGCTTTGTAATTTAAACAATAGTCTATAATTGGATCAAAACTTGGACTGACTTGATTACTTTTTGATAAGAAGTAATTGAGGGGTATTATCACTGTCCATTCCAAAGTTGCCTGGAAGAGATCACAGAAAGCGATAAGGCCACCCATTGTATGTTTTGTAGTGTCCATCTATTTTTTTTTGTTATGGATTTTTGTGATGTACAAACGCCAGCAAATGAAGCTACTACAATCTATCAAATTTATTTAATAAATTTTCAACTTTATCGCTAAAGCATTAGGTTCAAGGTTGATTGGGAAAATTTGACAGTTTCAGGTAGCTTGACCTGCTGGCGTCTGTACAAATAATGGAGTTTATTTATAAACGATGATTAAAGTTAAGTGACGTTTAAACGTCAAAAATATATGGTTAAATAGTCGCTAATCACTACTTAACTTTAAGCAACGTTTATGTACAAAGGGGAAAGTATACTATATACTTATACGAATAAATAAATATATAAGGGATTACGTAAAACATAATTCTCTTGTCGCGCTGTCGGTTAAAAAGAGTAGGGCTAGGAGCATCCTTCTATCATCTCATTAAGTCCTATTTGCGATCGCAAATTGTTTGGAGAACGCGAAGGTAATAGACCGGAATATATAGCCCCGTTAACCAGCCGACAACCTCCTAGGTTGACCTGCGATATGCCATACGAAAAACAAAAAACCACACCACATTATATGAACTTGAAAGAAGACGGAGAACAATATTTTCGATGTGTAACCATAATCAGCCTATAATGTTCCCGATGCTGGGACACAGGCCTCCTCTCTGCTAGAAGGAATGGGCCATATTCCACGACGCGGGCCCAGTGCGGGTTGGTCGACGTCACATATCTTCGAATTTGTTGGTTCTAGGACATGCCGGTTTCCTCACGATGTTTTCCTTCACCGTTTTGAGACATCTTATCGATGTGCTCGAATGCTTTTTCTTTCTTTTCTTTCTTTCTATGTGTGTAAGCTGCAAATTACGTAACGGTCACTCATTCAAGAGTATAACCACGACCACGTTTGACCTTCAACCCTTCAATAGATACAGCTGGATATACAGTGTGGCGATTAGTTTATCACATTAATTGAAACCACGTATTCTACATTACGTATTTTACACATATCAATTAAAATAATTGATAACAATTCATTCTAGCCGTGGGACCTTTTTTTTTTCGTTTGAGTATTTAACATCATTAAGGTTGATTTGTGATTATTTGGTAACAATATTATAAAGTTTGTGTTGAATTATTGATACCATTGTCCCGCGCGTGTCTAGAGCCTTAGTATCGAGGGTGGTTTATATTGTGCCAATTTTTAAGCTATTTATTTTATTGAAAAAATTCAGTTTTCTATTTTTAGTAAAGTTGTTTTTTTTTTCACAGGCTGATTACGACTTGTAATAACAGCTGTACTATTTAATGTGATAACCTAATCGCCACTTTGTATGTATACCTATATCTGCGTGATAAACATGATATCTCTCAGCAGTTCATCTAATCATTATCTTAAGCTAAACACACGATGACATAGGTCAAAGTACCAGCTTATGCACACGACTTCGCCAGTGTGGATGTCGGAATGTTTGTAAACGCACCCACGATACAGGAGAAATTCCTAGTGTGGGGCAACGTTTTTTAGAAAAAAAAAACAAACAAACTATATATCCCACGGGAACATCCTATCGGGATTAAAAGTACCCTATGTTTTAATCCAGGTTATAAACTACCTGTGTGCCAAATTTCATCCAAATCCGTTCGGCCGTTTTTGTGATAGTCGGGAACATATGTATATGCAGACGAAATCTAAACACTATACTTTCGGCAGAATCGTTCTCTCACCTCGTAGCTATGACTTTTTTTTTTTTTCAAAAATATTCTAAATAGTTTTGCCTTCATCACTATTTTATTATAAGTACCTACTATACTAGATAACGATAATCATCAGATTAGTATTTAATTAACACCGATAAGACTCGAAGCGGTATTGAGGTCAGTCGAGAACTAACTATCGACGGAATTAATACAGCAGGATGTTTTAATAATAATTGACACATTTTCTTGGACAATTATTTTACTAAATACCGATGAACTTAATGTCGATTTTGACATATTTGACATAATGAAATGAAATAAAAAGCCAATGAAGTTTCTAAGCAAATTAAAAAATAATGCTGTCACTATATAAGGACACTTGTCTGAACGAGGTTCCTAATACAATTCTCTTAGCAGTTTTTCATGGCAGATATTTTAATTTGAGTACTAAAACAAATTAAAAATAAGTTCTGGATCTAAACAGAAAATGTTAAACGTACCTATTTACCTAAGTTTGACATTTTCTGTCTAGATTCAGTTTTTTTTTTCAGCAAAACTATATAAATCCTATTCTTTTTAAATCAGTGGGCACATTGGACTTTAAAATATTATTTTCAAAAATACATGTTTTTACAAGTGAATATCAATTTTTGCAAGCTAAACACCGCAACCTACGTGGGTATCTAATGGTCTCAAACAATATAAAGAAGTTACATTAAAGTACCGTAGATACGAAAAGAAGAGGCAAGGTCGTGATTAGGAACCCTATTTGAGCTCGAATCATGTCAGGTAGGTAACACGTGAACAAAAACTATTAAAACTTTGTCCAGAGTAAACCAAAATGATCTAAGTATCAGAAACAGTAGCGCCGATTCCCTTGTTCACAAACTAAACTAAATTTAAGTTCAGTGCATCTTTTTCTTTCTATTTAATTAAGAAAAGGACAGAAGATAAATATATTAGTTTAGTCCTGTCAAATTAAGATACTCCACAGACAGTGTAGACGTGATTAAAATATTGTATACTAAAAATGCGTCAATTTACGTCAGGCGCTGACTAATTTGACAGGACTAAACTAATATTTATCTTCTCTTTTTCTTAATGAAATAGAAAGAAAAAGATGCACTGGACTTAAATTTAGTTTAGTTTTTGTACAAGGGAATCGGCGCCAGTACCTACCTCTAACGGCCTTATCACCATAGCGATTTGCGAACGTGTTTCAAGCGTGGTGATTGTTTAACGCAGTCACTGCGTGTTTGTAGCGAGCACGCCACGGTTTCGCAGCGTGATCACCGCGTTTACGTAACGAGAGCGATTGACGTGAGTGTACAAGAGAGAGCGAGACAAGAGAATACAATATTGTGATACTGCGGTGAACACGTTGCGGGCGTAGAGCAACGGAGATCACGTCCACAAAGCGCTACGCTGGAAACACGCTGGGAAATCGTGGTAACAGTCGTGCTTTAACTGTTCTTGAATGAATTGCAAGATTCGCAGAACAATTTCCATACAGACCAGTAGGTTACATCGTGAGCCATTTGCACATTCACATAACAGTTTAGCGGACGACTTTAATCATTTTTCCATAGTGACGTCATCGCTTCGCCGTACGGATGTGCGTAGCAATATTTATACAACACGACAGACGATAGTGCAATGTTGACGTTGGTTGGAGAAATTCCAGCCTTTGTTGTAAATTATATCGTGGAAAAGTGTTACAGAGAAAGATAAAGCAATGATCTCCACTCTTGTCTATTGCGTTGAGGCGATTTCAGAGCATTCTAATTTCAAGTTCACTTATTCTTTGCTTCATTGCTTCGTTTACGTTCATACATCTGTAGGCCAATTCTCGTAATTTAAAACGTTCAAAATCTAGTCGCAGTTTCATCTCGGCGACAAACAAATGTCAAAAACTTGTCAAAATGTAGGGAAATTAGAGGTTTTTTTGACAGATTGAGACTGAAATCAGACTGTGAACGTTTTTAAAATTATACGAGAATTGCCCCTCAGATGGGTGATTCTCGTAATTTTAAGAACGTTCACTGTCTGAGGGGCAATTCTCGTAACTTTAAGAACGTTCACAGTCTGATCTCAGTCTCAATCTGTCATAAATTCCTTTATTTTCCCAACATTTTGACATTTGTTTGTCGCCGAGATGAGACTGCGACTAGATTTTGAACGTTTTAAATTACGGGAATACGGGCCCAGGTCTCATGTAAAATTTATAAAATCATTGGGTTCAAGAATCCAGCGGGATAATTGCGTAACAGTAGCAATGGCTTTTATTTCGACAGTTCAACAACATTAATTGCGTAATTTACGTTGTTGAGCAGACAAATGTTTCGAACATATATGAAGCAATGGATTAGCAATATCCTTAAAAATAAATCAGATCGAGATTAATAGTGTGTTGTACGATTATGGTGTAGGACCGCCCGCTCAGCAGTAGCACTTGAAACCACTCGTAACTTCTACCAACGAGGTCGTCGAAAGAAGTCTAAGAAAAATGGAAATTTTACGACGGCGAAGTGCCAATAACTCCTAAGTTACAAAATACAAATTTTACACAAACTGAAAAAAACGTTTAATTTCTTGGTAAATCTATACATATAATAAAATCGTAGGAAAGTCAAAACTGTACATTGAATATTTTTTAAAAAGAATACTTGGGGCGTGATCTACAATCGATATCGAAGCCAAAAATATAGTTTTTAGAATTTTTGTCTGTTTGTCTGTTTGTCTGTTTGTCTGTATGTATGTCCGGGCTAAACTCAAAAAGTACTGCATGGATTTACTTCAAATTTTGCATGAATATTACTAAGAGGTCGGGTTTACATTAATTCTACATATTATCACGCTATCACCTACGGGGGAGGAGCTGTGAATCTATGTTTTTCTTACGCATTCTGTGACAGCGTGTAATCTAACGACGCATATTTAAATGTTGTTTTTGAGTAAGCCATGCTATTGTCTAGCTTTACACTATAAAAACTACGCCATTTAAGTAACTTGGGCAGAGAAACATAGTTTAATGAATGTTAGTAGTAATTTTTTAGTAATTTTAAAGCAGCGCCATCTATGAGATTTCATAAAAATCAAATCAACTTACATGTTAACACTTTTGGAAATTAATAATTTAAATTTGATCATGTTGGCGAGGTTAGTAGTTAGTTATTCTTAAAATTCATAGATGGCAATGTGCATTTTCTTCATAAAAGTTGTATCCTATAGTTCGTTTCGACAAATTCAAGTTCCAACAAAATCCTCAAAATCTTGAGCAGAGTTGAGGAAGACAATTTAAAAAAACACGTTCTGTGAAGTCGACCAGTTTTCGAGATCCCTTACGTATGACGAGGTGCCTTCATATTACACGTACGACAAGCAAAGGGGTGTATTTAACCAACGTCGACGAGGAGGTGCTGTGGAAGGTTTTCCGGGAATTTTCAAGGACACCGCATTGGGTAGGGTTTATACCATGCATCCGAATAATGGCGAATGCTATTTTCTGCGGTTGTTACTTCACACTGTCCGAGGCCCAACGTCTTTCGCCTTTCTGAGGACATTTGATGGCGTGGAGTATCCCACTTACCGCGCAGCCTGCGTAGCACGTCACCTTCTCGACGGTGACCAAAATTGGGATGACACCCTCGCGGAGGCGAGCGTCAGTGACAGTCCCAGCCGCATGCGTCATCTGTTTGCCGTCATCTTGGTGTTTTGTGGAGTCGCGAACCCGGTAGCTTTGTGGGAGAAGTATCGCCATCATCTGTCTGAAGATTTTCTACGAGCTTTGAGGAGTGCTACTGGAGACGAAGTCGAAGTAACTGATGTACGCGTGCTGAACACCTGTCTCAGACCACCATACGAAATGACCATGTCGCTTTGTTCTCTTCAGAGCAAAAACAAATTTATGACACCGTCTTTGAAAGCGTTGGGTAAAACCAGGGTAAAATGTTTTTCTTGGATGCTCCTGGTGGAACAGGAAAAACATTTGTTACCACTCGCATACTTGCAGAGGTCAGGAGGCAAGGCAAAATTGCTATTGCTGTAGCGTCGTCGGGAATCGCTGCCACACTGCTTCCGGGTGGCAAGACAGCCCATGCTATGTTTAAAATTCCCATCGATTTAGAGAGCGCCGAAATGCCTGTTTGTGGTGTGTCACGTAACAGCGATAAGAGACACGTGCTCAAGGATTGCTCTCTGATCGTATGGGATGAGTGTACGATGGCCAATAGGAAGGCAGTTAAGGCCGTGGACAGAACCCTGCAGGACATCCGCAGGAACGAACATTTGATGGGTGGTGTCACAGTTCTGTTCAGTGGTGTTGCGGGGATCGAGGGCTGACGAGGTGAATACTTCTTTGAAACGATCTTCGTTGTGGTCACCAGTTCGTACGCGGCGCTTGACGATTAATATGAGAGCTCGGCTCGGCGGCAATGCTCAAGAATTCTTTGATGTCCTTCTTGGCGAAGGCACTCTACCAGAAGAGAGAGGTGGACAGGTGGTTCTTCCAGAGTCTCTCGGTAGAGCGTCAATCCAGCTTAGAAGAACTCATTCGCTGTGTGTACGGGAACATCAGTCGTATACCGCACCAGCAGAATTCTTGGGTGTGTGAGCATGGCCATTTTGAGGCCCAAAAATGATTAGGCTGCAGCAATTAACGAATGCATTCTCTCAGAAATTGAGGGGAATGAAGTGGTCTACACCTCGATAAACACTGTTGTCGAGCAAGATGACGCCACACATTATCCCGTGGAATTTCTGAACTCCCTGTCAGCAAGTGGACTTCCAGCGCATACCATCAAGCTGAAGGTCGGTGTCCCGATTATGCTTCTTCGGAACCTATCTCCTCCGAAGTTGTGTAACGGGACCCGCCTTAAAGTCATCTCGCTCCACAGACACACCATTGAGGCGGAAATTCTTACGGGTTGTGGCATCGGCGAGGCAGTATTTATACCACGCATTTCCCTCATACCTCATAACTTCCCGTTCCAGTTCAAGCGCGTACAGTTCCCCGTGAGTGTTTGCTTCGCGATGACCATCAATAAGTCGCAGGGGCAGACACTGAGGGCAGCGGGTGTCGACCTCAGGACGAGTTGCTTCTCACACGGCCAACTGTATGTCGCTTACTCCCGCGTCACCAGTCCTGACTCTCTTTACATTTTGGCTCCTGGCAGAATAACTACCAACGTAGTTTATAGAGAAGTATTGTAAGGTATGATACCTTTGTACGTATTTTTACTCTTTTGTGTCCTGGAATGTATTCCTGCATTATTTTCTCGGTTTCCTTCAGTCACATCTTATGACTGAACTCAGCAGGATTCCCATATAACTCTCTTCACTTGCTTCGCTTGCAAAAAAAAACTTTGTTTTAATGCTATTTTAAAAGTTGTTTACTTATAATGCTATAGCGACACTGCCATCTTAGGTATTTTTGGTGCTGTAGAGCCTTCACGCAGACGACGTCGCGGGCAGCAGCTAGTTACAAATAAAACGATAAGAAGTGAATTTCGTGAAAATTGTTAGTTAGGAGTAATTGGCGACTTGTGTTTGTAACACGTTACATTTGTGTAGTGTTGTGGACGATGGGCTTTACAAAAGATGTCAGAATACTATCTGGCTGAGTTGCCACATAACTTAAGTACATATGTGAAAACTAAGTAAATATGTTTAGTGAAGCCCAGTTTTCTTATCACTAAGTAAACTGTGGAACTTTAGTGTTAGTACTGATAAGAGTTATTTATTTAGCTTGTAATGGTTTTAAAGTAAAAGGCATCGGAACTGGTTCTATAGCAGTTGATAAGAACACAATACGTGTAGACAAATGTTAACGATAAAACTTATTAAAGGATTGGAAAGCGAGAAACAGCTGAAAGCTATTGAACTAAACTAAAGTTATTGCGTTTAGGCATGGTAATAGCAGTCATGGATTGATTGCGCTGTGCCTAATATCTCTCCGTAGGAAACCAACATGTGAAATAACTGCTACTAACTTTTTTGTAGTCCCATGGCAGACAACATACCTAATAACTTAAAAGAAAAACTTGTAAGTTCATAAAAAGGCATTTGAGAGCCCTTAATCATACGAACTAAACCCTACAGCTTGTTGCCACACTTTACCAAAACACAAGTGTTCCTCCTAAAACATGCAACAGCAACGCAACTGCTACACTAATTCCATTTAATCATAGTGAGTCTCCAGCGGTTCAGAGCGCGATAGTAGTTAACGCTACAATTTCTCACTAAAACTTCAAATTAAGCCATGAATCCGCGTTTTAATTGCGGTTGCGAGACCGCGGCTTTTCGAATTCAAATTACTTTGAACTTTATTGTAAAAGGTATTTAGTGGGGGTACTATAGTGCAGTAGCACTATAGTGGGGGAACTATAGTGCATTATCAATGGCAAAATCTTTCGCTACTGTAATTAACTATGAATCAGGCCCTAATTAGCTTAAGTGAGCGAGCGTAATTATTAATTCAATGACGGGAGAGGAAAGCTTGTAGGTAGTGTGTTAATACAGAAGTTACATTAACGATATCGTCTCGATTATTTAGCATATTCAGCCTCGCGGGCCCAGTGCGGGTTTGTAGATGTCACATGTCCTAAAACCAACCTTTTTGACCGTTTTAAGAGCGTGTTGAAATTACGAGTATTTACACAAAGTAAAGCGCCGGGTTCGAACCCACGACCTTACAACTCGTGAGTCGGGGCGGCCACTACTGCTCATCAAGGATGAATATTTATAAAGTATTAATAGAATTCCAATATATCTTGCCAAACAGGAGCATAAAATAAAGTACTATCTTGCGGACTGAAGACATTAAGGTTCCCTGCAACTCCTTACTTAAAATACGAAGTTATTAATGGCTCAACTTTCCTCTAACTATTTTGTAAAAATAAAACCACTCTCCATATATTGTGTTAGGAAAGTGAATTCAGAATACCTACATTGAATGCAAAGCGTATAAATCTATGTATAGTACTTTGTAATATACTTAGTCAAAGGTATAAGAATATGAAATACACCTTATTTCATATTCATCTCAGAACTTTACCAACGTTCTTATCTGCTTAGAAATAAAACCTTTGTTTATTATAACTTCTGAAATTATTTCTTCGTTGAAGAAACTGTTTTCAGAGTTTAGGGACACTGAGGGATTGAGTAAAGTGGTCTTGATCTTCTTAGAAACTTGAAATAGCTATTTTTAGCGCGTAGGTAGGTACCTATAAGTATTCCTAACAAGTGGGTACTGAAATACCCCTTTTTCCATACCTCGAAGATTACACCAAAAAAATGATAAAGAAAGTCAATCTGCCGAGCCCAGCTACTTTCAGGACGACTTTCAGTATAACCGGATGCAGTTGAATACCAGTTTTACATGGAGCGACAGCCTGTCTGATCTCCACAACCCAGTTACTGGGTAACACGATACCCCTTGGACAGACTGGTTGTCAGACTATCGGGCTTCTGACAACCCGTAACGACAGCCCGGACCAACGGCTTTGCGTGCTTTCAGAGGCACGGAGGGCTTTAGCTCTAGATACGTAATGGGTGGTCACCCATCCATGGACCGACCTCGGCAAGCGTTACTTAACCTTGAAGATCGACCCGTACAGCTGTTATTATTTAGCCACGAGCATAAATATATACACATTATAAAACGACTGACCGTCAGATCTTGTAAACTACGCAATGAATTTGACGAGATTTTCACCATCATTTAGTCAGAGCATGTACTCCGGATACAGCATGTTTTTACATGTCACCCAGTAGTAGATTACCCTCGTGCGAAGCAGGGGCGGGTCGGTAGTTAAAAAAACCGGTCAAGTGCCAGTCGGACTAACGGACCGAGGGTTCCGTACAAATTTGTAGGTATGTAACTACAAATTTACGGTTTTCGAAACTTTTTTCTTTACTTGTGCTACATTACAAAGCTTCTTGCCAAATTTCATGATTGATGGTAGGTAAGTACCCTATAGGTTTTGATTCCCTTGCGAGTGTCAAAATATGCGGCATAAACGGAACATAAACGCCCGTATCTTTTTGATTGCGTTTACTCAGAAGTTTGATTTTTTCACTGCTTCTCAACTTGATAACTCCACGCGTTCCTGAAAAAAAGGGTCTTGACAGACGGACATCGAAGTCATCTCATAAGGGTTCCTTTTTTCCTTCTGAGGTACGGAACCCTAAAAATGAATCCCACACAGATGTTATAAATAAACCCACTGACAATGGCTGAAAAGAAAACCAAAATTCCGAAGAAAGATATTAAAAATGTATATTCTTTGATAGAAATATTTCTATTTTCATCCGAGACCAATATCAGTGGCTTTGTTTTAAGTATTCCTCAGTAAAATTGGCTTCTTTATCTGTTGATCTATTTTTAATATACCACGTTTTCATAAAAGAAGATGATTTTATTTTTACCATTACTAAAAGAGATTGGCAAGAGCTTATACAGATTAATTTCTACATTTCTTATCCTATTTACGAGGAAGCGACTATCTATGATTTCCTCGCTCTAGAAACGTGCAAAAGACAGTAGGTCCCGTGTAAGTAAAAGACATACATCGCTGACTGGTCGAACCGTCGACATGTACATGTTGACGGTACCGACAAAAGCTATCAAAGAGAGTACTCGCTCAGTGACGCCGCTTGGCGGGCAGCACACTCTCTAAGGGGCCGTCTCCACAAGCGAGAGAATCGCGGCGATATTATCGTCGTGGCACGTATTTCTATACACTCTCTTAGAACGTGTCTCCATACGGCGATATCATCGCGGCGAGAATTGGATGGCACGGAGATAATATCGCCGCGATTCTCTCACTCGTGGAGATGGCCCCTAAGAGACTCGCGCTTAAGGGCAGGCGCCCAGTAATGCTCGCGAAGGAGGAGGCGGAGGGAGAGGCAATCACTGCGCCCTCACGCCCCTAATCACCGCAGGAGACGCCCTGGACGAGAGTCAACAGCCGACTCCAGGCCACCGTAGGCGCGGGCTTGCGGGCGGCGAGTAATGGGCAACGTTTTAAATTACGAGAATTGGCCTACAGATGTATGAACGTAAACGAAGCAAAAAGAGCATGTAAGGATCGTAGCAGGTGACGTTCAGCAGTGCGATTCTATAACCATCTCACCGTGAAAACTTAGGTGAAGTGAGCGTGGAGTGAGCTGTCATTCCAAATAATGCTAGGGATTAACACTTCTGACAACTCACATCAAGCTCACTTCACTTGAGTTTTCACGGTGAAATTTTTACAGAATCGACCGGCTGTAAGTTTAAGTAGGGTGATTTAATAATTAGAAAACTGAAGGCACCAAGATTCATATAAAAAGCTCCAGTAGGCCAAATTATCCAGCTTAACACCAAATAGCTAATAAAACATTCCAGCAAAAGACTTCTAAGTTACGAAGCACCCTTTAACAATTGCTAATATTAAACGCAAATAACTTAGTTATGCAGTCTACCGCATCTCGGTATACCGAATCCCTTTAAACTCTCGTTCAATGTTCAAAGTGGGTCATTCAGACCGGAGAGAATCCAACGAGATAACTTCCTTAGACAATTTTCTTCGGTAAAACAAAAGTTTTTATGACGTCACTAATGTTTTTAAAGTTAAGTTTCACTCTATTAAGAGGTTCGTGTCAGCGTTTTCTGGGAATAACGGTTTGAGAAGTTTTTCTTGGGGGAATGACTTTTGGAAAATAATTTGAAAATTCTGTTTAATTGTTTTTTTCGTTTCAAGCTGAGTCTTTTAAAAATATTATGGGCTGATGTTAGTAGACATTACCAATATTTACAGGAGCATGTAGCTGACTTAAGTACCAGATGAAAGGACAATCCAGTGTGTTGGCAACGACAGTCAGGAGACCGTTGTTACTGGCACGCACCCTGTGCAACAAGGACGCTGCTCGCTTGCGCCTGATTGCAGCGAAGCTGTCAATCCGGGCGTCCACGGACATCCCTGAGGCACTACAGAAGCATCCTGAATGCATTATTGTACTGGACTCGAAGAGCATTAATAATGATTAAGCTTCTTTAACTCATTTTAATATTAACTCGTAAATCTGAAGAATTTAAGAGTAGTGGTGGCCTATTGGTAACGGCCGCGACTACGAGTAGATCGTTGGTTCGAACCCAGACAGGCGCTTTACTTTGCGCTTCATCGTCACTGCTCTCAAAACGGTGAAGGAAAACATCGTGAGGAAACCGACATGTCTTAGGACAAAAAAAATCGAAGACATCACGTCTACTAACCCGCACTGGGCCCGCGTGGGTTAAGAATTTTAAGAATCTCGCCTGGTATCGTAAAGACGAATAGCTAACTAATGAACAACTAATTAATATCCATTATTTCTGTTTTTTCTCACAAAGAAGTATTTAAGCTGCACAATACAATGCAGTAATCGTTTATTTTCATTCCCACATCACCATGCCAGAAACAAACAAACATAAATTTTACTCCGTACTGACAAATGACGTCACTACCAATTATAAATTGGACTGGGACAGAAATATTTTGACAAAATGTGGGAAACCAACAAAACTCTTAATAAGGAATATTTTAAGACACTCATTTAAAAGAAATGACGACATATTCGTTAACTGTAATAAGGTTTTCTCAACAAAGACACCAAAATAGATCATCATCATCAACCTAGCCTTTTCCCAACTATGTTGGGGTCGGCTTCCAGTCTAAACGGATGCAGTTGAATACCATTATTTTACATAGAGCGACTACCTATCTGACCTCCACAACCCGTTACATACCGTACCCGATATCGATAATACAATACCGTACCCCTCGGTAAAACTGGTTGTCAGACTTTCAGGCTTCTGACGACCCGTAACGACCGTCAAAGATCCACGAATAAGCCAGGACCACCCATCCACGGACCAACCGCGTAACCCCAAGTGTAGCTTAACCTGACCGATCGACCCGTGCGGCTGTTATTACTTAGCTACCAAAATAGATATCATGTTGAATTAATTCTTCAGAGGAAAAGGTGCCGAATTTTTACCCGATTGCGAAGAAATCCGTGAGAATCTCGAATGACGTGTGAATCCCGTGAGATCGTTAATAGTGGCATTGTGCCTTTGTACTTGCTATTCGAAAAAGTCGGAGTTTCAGGAAATATTTAAGTAAATATGTATAATAACACCAGCTATTGATCACCACGCTTGGCAATTTCAGACTTGTATTAACTACTAGCTGCGCCCCGCGGTTTCACCAGCATAAGTTTCGATCTCGTGGGAATATCGGGATAAAAAGTATCATATGTGTTAATCCTGGTTATTAACTATCTTTGTGACAAATTTCGTCCAAATTCGAACAGTAGTTTTTGCGTGAAAGAGTAACATTCATCCATCCATCCTCACAAACTTTCGCGTTTATAATATTAGCTGCGCCCCGCGGTTTCACCTGCATAAGTTTCGATCCCGTGAGAATATCAAGATAAAGAGTATCATAATTATGTGTTAATCCTGGTTATAAACTATCTGTGTGCCAAATTTCATCCAAATCCGTTCAATAGTTTTGGCGTGAAGATGTAACAAACATACAAACACACACACACACACTCTTTCACAAACTTTCGCCTTTATATTATTAGTGTGATATTAAGAAGTAGGATAATATGTCCTGCAGTGCGATTCTGTAACCATCTCACCGTGATAACTTAGGTGAAGTGAGCGTGGAGTGAGCTCTCATTCCAACTAATGCTAGGATTGACACTATTGACAGCTCACTCTAAGCTCACTTCACCGAACTTTTCACGGTGAGATTTTTACAGAATCGATCGGCAGGTTTCCTTACGATGTTATCTATCACCAATGTCAATAAAGTCCAATATACTTGCACTTATAAAATACCTTTTTTTTTTCTTTGCTGGATGTACCTGCTCTTGACCTCGATCAAGCCTGATGGAAAGTGATAAATGATTTTATTTTTGAAAGTAGGTTTGTACAAACACTTTTACACGTCAATCATATTTTAAAACTAGATGAGGTCGGCGTTTCCTATCTGACTAGTCTGAGAAGAAAGGCCGAAACAAACTCAGACGTCACAGTCTCTTTTAAAGTCCAGACATAATCTTGGTCAGATCATGTGAAGACCATGTAGATTTATGATGGATGAGGTCTATGAAGGAAAGAGCGTGCCCAGAAGATATGAGTTAAAAAGTCATATTGGTCAAGCATGACATGAGAGACGAGGCCAACTGGACTATGACGACATTTAATGCAAAATATTTATCCTCATAAGACGGCCCTAAAATAGAAGTTGCTTTATCAAACCACAATATAGAGAATTCTCAGAAAACTCATGTGTAATTTTATTCATAAATTATATTTACCAAAGTGTTGCAGGCCAGGGAAAAAATACACAGACGCCAGCACATCAAGCTACTACAATACTACTGTCAATTTTAAAAAAATAGATTTTCAACTTTATCTCTAAAGCATTAAGTTTCAAGGTTGATTGGGAAAATTTTACAGTTTCGGGTAGCTTGACCTGCTGGCGTTTGTACTATGAAAAACTTGGAAGATGACTCAGTAACGTAAGTTATAACTAGGTTATATTATGTCAGACCTAAAATTAGATGTTACTTTATTTTACCACAACAAAATTCTTAGTAAAATAAACTCGTTTTATATATTTTTTATTATTCATGCGATCCGAAGAGTTGCAGGAGGCATATGTACTAAGAACGCACCTCTTTTTATTTTATTTTATTTCATCATTATCATTAGCAGCCTTGGGCCTCGTCCCTTTTGTGCCATGCTTCCCTGGTCCATGCGAGTCTGATCCATGTCTTCCCCGCTATCTTCTGTAGGTCGTCCACCCACAAGCTTCGCTCTGGTCTGCCATCACCACGTCTAGCCAAGTGTCCTGCTCACCTCCATTCAGAGCCGCTACCCGTAGTCCTACGTCTTGAACCTTAGTCCTACGTCGTACCTCTTTTAAAACAATTATACTACCTACATACACTATAATCCATTTTGCCTGACAGGGACCTACATAGCTATTCACAACCATCCGATAGGCTATCGAATCCAAAATTACACTTTAGCGGTATCTACAACGCCACATGCGAACAACGCGTCATAATGACGTCACGTAAATCCTGCATCTCGCATGCAGAGTTTACCGCGCAATTAGCATAGATACAATTTCCCAACATCAATCGTTGGGCAATAGCCCGCCAGACACAGCACCCGTCTGGTCGGAGGATCCTCCCTTTTCTATGGAGGATGAGTGAACTTTACACCCTGTTCCTCATACCTCCAAACTGGTGAACCCGACGTGATAACCTGATTTGCCTTGATCCCGACAGCAAACTGCTGTCGGAAGAACAGCGGCTGATTTAAACTGACAATATTTGCGGGTTTTGGTCTTGTGAACAGCGTTTAGAGGACCTTGATACCATTGATTGATATGATACCATTGATTGATATGATACCATTGATTGATATGATACCGTTGATTGATATGATACCATTGATTGATATGATACCATTGATTGATGTTTCTATAAGGTACGGAAGCTTATCCAGTGGTTGTAAATAGCTATGCTGATCTAATTTCTCGACAATACACGACTTAAACCCTTGTGTAATCAGCTGTTTAAAGTTACGAAAGAATTTGTAACAATGGACCTTACTTAACGGTACTTCAACGGAATAGGTGTGTTTTGACGTCGTTTGAGATTTTGTAACTTTGAAAGCGCTTGTTTGTAAAACAAAGTTGATGTTTGACATGTGAAAATTATTTAAATCTTCTTGTTTTCTTGCTTTTACCCCAGTCTTAAAAGAGTAGGTTGTGGAGTTACTTTATACGATCAAATTCAATTTTTAAAGAAGCATTGCTCTCCTTTCCGTAATTACTTTGTTTTTAAAAAAAAACGTCGTCTAATGAAAGTAATACCTAACCTACCTAATCATACTAATATTATAAACGTGAAAGTTTGTATGGATGGATGGATGGATGTTTGTTACTCTTTCACGCAAAAACTACTGAACGGATTTGGATGAAATTTGGCACACAGATAGTTTATAACCAGGATTAACATATAGGATACTTTTTATCCCAGTATTCCCACGGGATCGAAACTTATACGGGTGAAACCGCGGGGCGCAGCTAGTAAGCCTATAATGTTCTACTGCTGGGAGACAGGCCTCCTCTCTGTGAGAGGGAGAGGGGCGTAATCCACTTTGCGGGCTCAGTGCGGGATGGTGGATGTCACATGTCTTCGAATGTTTGGTTTTAGGTCATGCCGGTTTTGTCACGATGTTTTCCTTACCCGTTTAAGATTTATCACCCAAAATTCGTGTCACTGACGTCACATCTCCATCCTAACTAATGGCCAAACACGATCGCAACGACAATCATTGCACTGTACTACGGAGCAATACGCACTGGCAGTCGCATTGCGCTCAGCTGACCAATTAGCCGCATGATACAACGCACTGTTACTGCATACAATAGCTGACAGTATGTCTCATTATTGTCGCTAATTTTGATGTTAATTAAGCTATTCATTTGAGTGACATGGACTCGCATTTCAATGTTTATGAAATCGTAAAACATGCAGTTTCATAGCTTAAGACGATTCTTAAACGGTTGAATGCCGTAATTACAGAAACAATTAAAAAGCCATTGTGTCTCGCGTGGACACACGTTCCGATTAAGAAGGGTTAAATTCAATATTGGAGTAAAATAAAATAGTAAATTCTATCTATGATAGAGCTATAATGATTTTGAAGCAAATTAAAATATTGGTGTAATGTATATCATAATCTTAGATAGCTATCAATCTGCAACCTTGCAAAAACCTTAATGCTTTAGCGATGAAGTTGAAAATCTATTAAAAATATTTGACAGATTGTAGTAGCTTGATGATAAATGATTTTTATTTTGTAAGTAGGTTTGTACAAACACTTTTACACGCCAATCATATTTTAAAACTAGATGAGACTAGTCTGAGAAGAAAGGCCGAAACAATCTCAGATGTGCTGGCGTCTGTACCGTACCGTACGTTGAAAGTTTATAACTTTTGAAGAATTACTTCAAAAGTTATAAAATTCTAACGCAAACATTTCAACGAATTCTTAACCCGAAGATTTAAACAAAACAACAGAAGAAATTGGAGCAACTTCAACATAAAACAAAAGACACAACGCAGATATTAAACTTAATAGATGTGTTCAAACCTCAGACTAAGGAAAAGAATAGACATGACATACCTATGAAAAAAACGTGCATACCTAAAATGTGAGTCTGGCACAAAGATGGCGGCTTGCGGCATGCGGTAGCCTAACACACTGCACCTACCCATAATAAATGCAGTCTTATGCAAGTTCGAACACTCTATACAAGCAAAATTTTCGCCTATTAACACAAAATTTTCCTCAAAACACTGAAACAAACAAGTCGCGATGACAACTGATGTACTTGTTGGCTGTGACAAAACATGGCGACCGGCCGCATCACATTCCTATAACTATTGTTCGTTATGCCGAGTCCTTTCTTTCCTTAGTCTGAGGTTCAAACCAAAGAGGTTCAAACTGATGGCACTTTTAAGGAGACCTTCGCTCCTAGACAAATGACACTATTGACAATAGTAAGTGCAATAAAGAGAATGCTTAAATGAATCTGGGACAAGGTTTGCACTTTGAGCGCTGGTAAATGTATTGCGACGTAATATTGCATACCGGAATAACAGTGGCGAGAATTTCTTTGTCAGTTTTGTGCGAAATTATGGTGACCTATCTCCTTTTCCCTTGAATGGAATAATTTAAAAATTAATTGAAAAAGGTCAACTTGTTCGCCAATGTTGCCAATTAAACCACCCACATAAGGTCCAGTTGAAAACCAGCGTCAGGCACTAGTTGTCTGGAGAACTGAACCTTTTTGGCGCAGCCGTGAGGCACACTTTGTAAAATATCTCTTTTCGGTGACTTTTATGATATCCGCTAAAATATCATCCGAAGCCGACATCAAATAGCTTACAAAATCCAAAATAAAACAAGTTTTCATTGTCTGTCTAACTCTAACTGGATGCAGCTGAATACCATACAAACATTACATATACACACGCATGACGCACCATACCATACTTCTTAATTATTCCAATGTTATGAATGCGATTTTCATAAAAAATTAAGAGAAAGAAATAATAAATTAAGCTGTATAAATGTGGATCTTCAATTTCAATAGCATGATTTTTATTTCTACAAAATTGTTACTTTCGATAATTTTATCAAGCATTTTCAATGAAGCAGTCTCCACGAAGGGCTATGTATTTAAATATGTATCCCATCATCGGGTCAACTAACAACGCACCTGTATGACTAACATAGGAACGCTATTTTCAGAAAATACATACTATGTAAGAAGTAAGTAGAGGGGCCCGTGGCTAAATAATAACAGCCGCACAGGTCGATCGGTCAGGGTAAGCTACGCTTGCCGCGGTTGGTCTGTGGATGGGTGACCATCTTTACATACTGAGACCCCTCCGTGCCTCGGAAAGCACGTTAAGCCGTTGGTCCCGGCTGTTATTCGTGGATCTTTGACGGTCGTTACGGGTAGTCAGAAGCCCGAAAGTCTGACAACCAGTCTTACAAAGGGGTATCTTATTACCCAGTAACTGGGTTGTGGAGGTCAGATAGGCAGTCGCTCCATGTAAAATACTGGTATTCAGCTGCATCCGGTTAGACTGGAAGCCGACCCTAACATAGCTGGGAAAAGGCTAGGCAGATGATGATGACATACTATGTAAGTAAAGTCCAGAAAACTACTTGATTACCACCTTACTGTAAATTCGAATCACAACTGCCATTCTTTCACCGCGGTTGATAAACAATCAATTTCCTTGACTGGCATAACAATCATTCTTAGTATTCACTGTCGCGGTCGATTCGTGGATGGGTGACCATCTATTACATATCGAGACCCCGCCGTGCCTCGAAAAACACGATAGCCGTTTGTCACGGATTCATTCGCAGATTTTTAGACAGTCGTTACAAGTAGTCAGAAGCCTAAAAGTCAGACAACCAGTTTCACCAGGGGGGATACCCCGGGTCAGGTCAGATAGTTATCTGACCTCACCCGGTTTCCAGCTGGAGCTGGACTGGTTTTCAAATGTATCCGGTTAGACTGGAAACCGAAACAGGAAAAGGCAGATTGAGTATTCACTGCATTGACTAGTCACAGACTTACAATACAGCATCCAATTGAAACCCGCAAACACACACTTATGCATCTAACAATACGGAATTCAAGTGCTCGTAACTATCTTAACTTGAAGACATGCTAGGGGCAGTCCTAACTAAGACAATTATGTTCTAGATTCTACGTGCCTGCAGATGGAACACCTAGGTTAATATTGTCTTTGTCTTCACATAACCCAGTCTACAGTTATACGATAACGGCATATCTACATTTGAAACGCCAATCTGTATCGAAGTGAAAAGTGTCAACATTATTTTTTATTTTTTTATGCTTGACTACGAGTCTTTTAACAATGTGTATCTTATGTTTTACTTTTTTTATTATTTTTTTTTATTTGTAACTGTGCGTTTTGTTTGTGCAGAATAAAATATTTTTCTTTCTTTAAGTATGAATTACTTACTACTTTTATTACTTTGCAACTGATTGGTGAAATAGAATAGAATAATCAGTCGGTTGTATTTTAAAGTGAAGGCTCGGGAACATATCCGTCAGAAGTTGGCCGTAACATCCCAGCGCTGATTTGCTGGATTCGTTTTCTCCTGCATCGATATTTTTTTCTCCTGACAGTTCATTTTGTTTATATGTATGTAGGTATCTATCAATGTATTAGTATTTATTCTTGTATTTTATAGTAATTTCCTAGCTATCCCGTATGTCGCAACTGCCACCTTTTGTCTCTGCATTACCCTAAGGTAGAAAATGCCTCAGGCATTAAGTCCAGTTTTCTTTGTAGTCTTTGTTCAGTTTTTTTAACTTTTGTATAAAGTTTTATTAAATAAATAAATATTCTTTATTATGTACACCATAAATATTACAGAATATAAATGTTGAAATTTTACATGGCGTGACACAATGGGCGGTCTTATCGCTAAAAGCGATCTTTCAAAGACAACCTTTGGATGGATTTAGAGAAAGGAGAGACAATACTGCCGGTAGTCTGTGGTGTACCATTTGGTATATACAATAAATACGTATATACACAAACCATATACTTATCTATATTGTAGCGGTATATACAACGCCACATGCGAACAACGCGTCATACTGACGTCACGCAAATCCTGCATCTCGCAAGCAGAGTTTACCGCGCAATTCGTCTGGTCGGTGGATCCTCTCTTTTCTATGGAGGATGAGTGAACAAGTGAAAATAAATTTATACGATAATAATCATAAAACAAGTGCAAAATAGATAGTGCAGTGAAAGATATTCGGTTACACCTAAAGCCTTTTGGCACAGAGTCAACAGTAAAGTTTATTTTATGAAAATAAGTGATTTTTTTACAAAACTTTGCTCCATACTGCCTGCATTAGGCTGGCCTTATTACACTTAACATTGCAAACAACTAATGACCATTTTAGCTTGCAAAGTCCGTCGTTACAAGCTTTTTTAAAACAAAGCACGATGCAATCACTAATTCACTACCGACCGTTCCGAATGCTTTTAAATTACGAGTACTAGCATCTGCTTGCGACTTCGCCCGCGTTGTAGTCAATACTATAAAAAATTACCTATGTCACTCGGCAAAAGTGTAGCTTTCTGATTTCTACTCTCAGTCTGGCAACGAAGATATTGGTTCTTCCGAAAGTAGTTCCTTCGGAACAAGTGACAAATTAAATTATTCGGACGGGCACATCTGTCAAATCAAACCGTCATTAATTCTTAGTTTGGGCCCCGAAATAATCTTTTACGTACGTATGTGATACGGAGTCGGTAACCCCGTAACTTTGGACGAAACTATGGATCACGTGCTTAGGGAGTAGATCCCTTGTACTTCCAGAGATTACCTTCTACATCCAAACAAACAAACTTTACCTCTTTCTAATATCAAATATTTTTATTTATTTTCAATCAAGATAATATTTACATAATATATAAGCTAAGAGACTTAAAATAATAATCATGTACATGTATATAAAACAAAACTAGTGTTGAGAATCATAGGGCATCAAAAAAATCTTCCGCATCGCTGTCAGCAGGATAAGTGCCCAAAAGGCTGGCAGCATTGACACGCTGTATGGCGATGGCCAAAAATATTATATTTTTATGTTCTTTCTAATATTACTCTAGAACTGTAGATGCCGTAGCTTCTTTTGTTCGTACTTTTATTAATCAATTAAGCAAATGTGAACATGTATTTAGACGCGGTGTTAAAAGGATATGGCCGGCTATTCGCCGGGAACATAAGCACGTCGAAACGATAGCGAAGCGAAAAGGCGAGCGGCGAACGGGTTTCCATACAAAACACGCCATTTTGTGTGAACAAAATGCGGGTTAATACAGATAAGTTTGGTCTATAGAAAGCGCTTTTTTATAGGATAATCAGGGCACATAAATAATTATGGTAAGAGCTTGCTTCTTACACGTGTTTTGTGCACCGTCATGTAAATACTTTACGGGAGGAAGAATGTAGGGCACGAATATTCAGATCATGTTCAGTTTAGAGTAAAAAGTATGTAGCTGAATACTTACCAGTATTTTACACGGAGCGACTGCTTTACCTTAAGCGGGTGAAACCGCGGGTAGTAGTAAACAAATAAACACGATACCCATCGGTTTGGTAAGACTTGTTGTCAGGTTTCCGACTAACCTATGAATTACAGCCGGAATCAACAGCGGTCTCGATGTGTAATGGATGGTCACCCATCCTCGACCCGACCGCGGCAAGCATATCTTAATTTTCTATATTTTATATTGTTTGAGCCCAGAAGGTGGCCACGTTGATCAGTGGCATTCATTAAGTCACGCAAGGTGCAGGTGAACGGGCACTTAGGACACTCCAGCAAGTGGGGCATGGTCTGATTAGAGGCACCGCACTCGCACTGGGTATTGGATGGGTCAGTAATCTGCCTTAATTGATGATAATTCAAAAATCCTTTTTACCAGTACCTGAGAGCGTTATCCCCCACGTTATACCGCTGGCATAGCTCCACCACAAGTCCAAAGAGAAGTTGCGTGCGCAGTGGAGAAACTCAAACAGGAATCTGATACCAGACACCCACTATATGGTGAACAGCTACCAACGCAACGGCTTAAAAGCAGAAACAGCTTAAAATCGACAGTCTTTGTCAGGAAACCCGGCCGATGCCCGTTGCAAACTGTGGCAGGATACTCTTCCCCCTCCTACTTACTATCTACAACCAAAGGAGCATCTCCCTGCAGGGTGTAACCTTCCGTGGTCCACTTGGAAGTCTCTGAAATGTCTCCGGACACAAGTGGGAAGATCTAAGTACAACTTGGTAAAGTGGGGCTACCTTGACGGAATGGCAGTAGGGCGTGTTTGTGGAGCTATGTCGCAACCCATGCTCCACCTCCTATCCTGCCCTCTGTGTCCCAAAACATGCAGTCAAAGTGACCTCAGCGCTGCCACTGACGACTACGTGGAAGTGGCAAAGTTTTGGGAAAATAGCATTTAAAATACAACCTTGCCAGCGACACGAACAAGAAGAAGACCAGCCGGTCGATTCTGTAAAAATCTCACCGTGAAAACTCAAGTGAAGTGAGCTTGATGTGAGTTGTCAGTAGTGTCATTCCATTATTTGGAATGACACACACACACTCCACGCTCACTTCACCTAAGTTTTCACGGTGATATGGTTACAGAATCGCACTGCAGGGGGTCTACTCCGAAGTAGTATCGGCCGAATGTTCGGCCATTTCCTGCTACGAAGTTACTATATGGTTCGGTCGGTTCCGATCCTACACTCCTACACTCTTTTGAATATTGACTATGGTCCCAAACCAAATGAGCCGATCCGAACTTTTTTCGCAATTTTCAATAATATTCGGTTCGGCCATGTGTCGGTCCGATCCGAACATTCGCACTTTGCACTTCGGAGTAAGCCCCCAGTACCTACTATATGTATAAATGAAATGAGTGTGAACTATCTACGTACCTACTACAATTCCAATAACGTGAACGCTTGGTCTAAAGTCGAATGTCTAAAGAATGGCTTAGCTAAGTGGAATCTGATGCGATGTATCATTAGCGCTCGCTTCCTATAGCTCTATGTGTTAGTTGCTGGCTTTTAGTTCGCCATTCGAGATGATATTACATAGGTTTTGTGTAGTAAGTGAACATGAGACTATAAGTTTCGTAGGGACGTTATTTTATGAGGGTACGATCTAGTGCTGTAACTGTATTCAGAGTTTTTCAGGGCTTGATAAATTCTTAAAAGCGAAAACTACATAAATCTGTAAACCCTACAAACTGTTTTATTAGGTACAGACGCCAGCACATCAAGCTACTACAATCTGTCAAATTTCTTTAATAGATTTTCAACTTTATCCCTAAAGCATTAAGGTTCAAGGTTTATTGGGAAAATTTGACAGTTTCGGGTAGCTTGACCTGCTGGCGTCTGTACCAGCTTCTGCCTGCGACTTCATCCGTGTCATTTTTTTACTCCCCAACCAACCACGTCGTATTACTAGGTTTTCGCTAAGCGTTCTTTCTGACATTTTTTTTCTTTTTGCTCGGCTCCTTACGGCCCTAACGTGATGTTAAATAGCCTGTAGCCTTCCTTAAGAATTGGGCTATCAAATGCAAACATATTTTTACAAATACGACTGGTAATTTCAGAGATTAGCGCGGTCAAACAAACAAACTCTTCAGGTTTATAATTAGTAGTTTAGATTACACAGACATGAGCACAACTTAAGTATATCTGGCTCCTGCCAGGGTAGCGGGATCGTCCGAAAGGGTTACCGCTGCCCTGGAACATAAAGGGCTAAGGAAGGAACACGGGTGGGTTTTAGTCAGTAAGAGTCTGACAGTCCCTTCCGCTCCACCCAGAGCGGGAGGGATCATTTGATGATTTACCATCCACAAAAAAAAAAAAGTATATCTGGATATTCTCAAATTTATATGGTCGATGATTTTGGTGCATGGTACAACTACAATGAGTTTATGAATACATCTATACACCGTGACTTTTTAGTCGTCTGACAACGGCAGCCCACTTCATGTATCCAATGACTACTACACATTCATAACAAAAAAAATGGCATTTAAGAGAAAAAAAAAGAAAAAAATATTCAGTATTATGATGCATAACGTAGTTGAAACATTCTTTTGCGAGCGAAGATCTATCTACTCGACTCGTGCGATGGTTAGGTATGTTCTACGGTTTGATACGTAAACATTATTAACAGGCTGTTTCATAATTCTAATGTATTATTTATTTTTCTTTGTACCTATTATCTTAATTAATGGTAAAAAAAACACGCCTATAAGTATTTTATGTCGGATATATTGAGTGGACCACCTTTGTCAGACGACTAAAAAATCACGGTGTATATGTAAGTGTATTTGTATTACACATACATTGAATGAATAAATAAATAATACTAAATATACAATGTTCTATAATGTATGACGTCGTCGCCATTTTTGTTGAATTATCTTAAATTATTTACATATTTTAAAAGTTAACAGTCTTAAAATAATAATAGTAATATGTTCAAGTATGTATATAAAATAGAAAAGAATAAAAGGCATCAAAAAATTCGTCCTCATCGTTGTAAACAGGAAAAGTGCCCGAAAAGCTACTAATATTATAAACGTAAAACTTTGTATGGATGGATGTTTGTTACTCTTTCACGCAAAAAGTAGTAAACGGATTTGGAGGAAATTTGCCACTCAGATAGTTTATAACCAGGAATAACTCATAGGATACTTTTTATCCCAATATTCCCACGGGATCGAAACATATGCGAGTGAAACCACGGGGCGCAAACTTCGCAAAAGTCTTTTACTTAATTAAAGGTAAGTACTTACTTTTCATTTTCATCTCGGTAGCTACTTCATTTAACTTAGTGGACGATAAGCACCTCTAGTCTGCCTATATAAACTGGTAACTAGGTAAGTACTAGGTAGGTACTACTCTAATAATTCAAGAGATAACTGGAATTTGCAATAAAATTCTAGAAACCAACAATATCTGGTCTGTTACGGTTGAATATACCTAACACAAGATTGTTGATAAAAAAGGGTTAGTCTGTCATTTAGCTCACGTAGTAGCGATTTACTTCAGCCTTGGATAAAATGATAGCGTGAATATGGTACTTATGTAAAATAAAATGTAAGTAAATATCTATATCAAAGGTAGGAAGTTTTAATCCAGACATCATTCTTGGCGTCTGTCTGTATTGTTCCCTTCCCTCTGCTAAGACTTAGGCCTCTTCTCTATGAGAGGGAATGGGCGATAATCCACCACTCAAGCCCAGTGCGGATTGGTGGATGTCACATGTCTTGGAGATTTTTTTGGTTCTAAGACAAGCTCTGTCTTCAGGAAAAGTAATAATGGTTCTTCTGGCGTAGTTTTTGTGAATACAGTAACTGCAATCGTCTTCTCTATGAAAATGTCAGCGTAATACGGGTTAATTAAAAAATACTGCCTTAATTTTACAAACAAAAAACAAACATAATATAGGTACCGGAAACACATACCTACAGGCCGTTCACAGTTATTTTACCTCTGGTTGCAGCAACCTTACAACAACCATATAGTGAAGATTGTTTATTGTTAATTTTTGTCCTAAATTTATTTTATTTTAATAATTAATTTTATACTTTTTGCTGTGCCCTACAGGGTCCATAATTGTACCTTAGCTTTAAGCCATTGTAACACCACTACAACATTATGGAATGCAAATAAATATATGAATATGAGTGACGAGAATAAAGATCACTGTGATCTGGACAGTGATGCAAAATCAGAGGTAAAAAAATTGACAACGGACCACAGAACAGTTATATGTTTTGTGGAACGGACTGTACCAGATCACAACGAAAAATTAACTTCACTTCCACAGTAAGAACATTAAGTTAGACCCTTAGCACTCATTCCAGATCTTATCTTTATGACTAACAAGATCTATTTCAGTCTGAGCCTATGAAAATAGGGCTAGGGGTTATTTTCATAGGCCCAGGATTCAGGTAAAACCAAGATAATCTCGTTAGATAATAGGTTATCTAACGAAATTATTTTATTTATTACCTGAATCTTCATTACCGCTTTATATCCTTGAACAAAGTAGGTAACGTGTAGAGTAAATTAAAATTATGGCTGTATTCTAGCCTCTAGGCATGCTAATAGGAAGGCAGCTCGTAACTTACATTTATGTATGTTAAATTACATTGAGATGTCTCCGTAATAACTTAGGAACGTAAATGCAATGTAATGTAAACAGCTATTTTATTACACAACGTGCCGCTACAATGTCGACATTAAGGGCCGGTAGTTTCAAACGGTTGGTTAACGTAACATACGTACGTCAAATAATAATAATATTTGACGTAAGTCAAGGCCATAATTTTGTAATTGTAATTTTCAACAACGCTTTATTTTGTTTGACGACAGTTAGCGCCATTTTTGACGTATACGCGTGCGTCAAGTAGACGTGAAACAACCCGCCCTAATTTAACACACGGGTAGGGGTAGTGGCCAGTAATCATAAAAATTATAACAACATAAAATGATTCGTAATTTCAAAACTACCGCCTGCGCAGTTCAAAGTCAAAGTCAAATCATTTATTTCAAATAGGCACATTAAAGGCACTTTTGAACGTCAAAATTAAAATTAAAATAAAATTGATTCTAGTCGCCCCTTCCAAAAGGTGGTTTTCGTTTGGAGAAGAATGGGCAAGAACAAGAATGGGCAACAACAATGGCAAGAAGAATGGGAAGGTTCGACCACATAGTGCTCTCTCTTTCCTTCAATTCGCCTACTATTTGCATGTTATACGTTTTAATTAAATAACCCCAGCAAATGACCCCTGCGCTGCCTTTTGCCGTTCATAAAACTTAAACCCGCTATAACCTTCCTCAAGAAATTCTAGCCGTAGAAAAAACGAGTCCGTCACCAAACTTAGAAAGAAAGAAAGAAAATACGTTTATTTGCGGCAAACTTGACGCAAAAAAGAACACAAACACAAAAACAATAACAAGTTGGGTAACATGCGTCACATTCACGCAAAACGGCCATCGCTCAGCATAAAGCTAAGACCCTATACGAGACAGACACCAACTTCTGTAGTAATCCATACAACACTTACGACCGTGCCTACACACGGCGTAGAAAAATCGTGTCTGTGAACAAGCTTCCATAGTGATCCATACAACACTGACGATCGTCACGCACGCAATTAGGCGCGCGTGCCTACACAGGGCGAATAAACGGCAGTTTTTCAAGGCAAGAAAAATGTGTATACAAGAGCCTAACCGTACGAGCATCTTGCCACCTCTTCTTCAAATAGGAAACGACTAACAAAAAGGAACCGTGCGCCTAATTTCCGACTTTTCATTGCGACTTTGTATTGTGTTAATCACTACATATTATAAAACAAAGTCCCTCCGCGCCTGTCTGTCTATCTGTCGGAACTATTGTTAGCTTTTGGTTTTAATGTAATTAAATGTTTATGTAAATTATTTGAGACTTTTTGCAACTGACTTCCGGTGCTCAAAGTACCGTCTTCGATTAGTTAACGGAAGTCGTTGCAAACTGGATTAAAATAATATTTAGTATTTTATTTCCGGAAGTTCCTTAGCACGCCATCTGGTGGCCGTTTTTTTTTAAATGTAAAAGCGTATAAAAGCACATGTCGGTGCATTATCAAAGTTAGTTCCGTGTAGAATAAAAAGCTGTAACGTTACGCTGATCATTTTCTTATCCCAATCCATTCTGGTTTCTCAAACTATAGATGGACAATCCACCGGTTTAATACCCGGTGCTTTGGTAAACACCCAGAAAATTGGGTGTTTATCAAACCACCGGGTTTAAACCTGGTGGCTTACCAATCTATAGTCGGAACGCAATAAACTCAAACACTTCCGAACGGATTTTCATACGTTTTTCACCAATGGATGCAGTGATTCATTAGGAAGTTTTAGGTGTATGTATAAATTCATTAGGTTTTGTGTAAATTGGATGAAATATGACGATGATTGTTGAAGTTGTTGGACAAAAATCATGCCGACAGCTTTACGCCGCCCGTGCGCCGCGTAAACCAATAAAGTTATATGAAAACACCGGTGAAAATCCCGGTAGACCCAGAAGTACGGTCTCGTGGGATATTTTCCCACATTCACAGTCACACGGGCGAAGCCGCAGGAACTTTAGTGTGAAATAAAATCATTTGAATTTCATGGTTTAAACAGCTTAAAAATCTATCATGACACTCATAACCCAGTTAAGAAAATACAAACGCAAAGGCTATCAAGGTTCCTGCAGACGGACACGAAGCGACTGGTAGAAAAAAAATTCCTTGAAGTTTTCATAGATATTGTTCTACTAGAGTCGCGTCGCGTATGTCTACAGAAGCCCTTAATTGTATTAAAAAATACCGATAAAATCATTATGTATTTGGAGATTGCTTTTGTTAACAATTATCCAGAATTCGAACAGAAAAGTACAGGTCGGGATAACGCGGCGGAAATACACTTATCCATCAGTTGGACGCGCCTCAGCCGCCGCGGGAGACGCTCCGGGCGTCGGGAGCCGCGTGACGACTCCCGGCCACCGTAGGCGCGGGCCTGCGGGTGGAGAGTAATGGGTAGCTCTCCGTCCGATCAGGACTAGGCCCGTGCCGGACGGCGTGTATGTGTTCCACGCGCGCCTCAAAGATGTCAGCATAAGCGACGGGGCCCGATAGGGCCGAAGCCTGCCAGGGTAGCGGGATCGTCCGAAAGGGTTACGCTGCCCTGGAACAAAGGGCTAAGGAAGGAACACGGGTGGGTTTTAGTCAGTAAGAGTCTGACACTCCCTTCCGCTGCACCCAGAGCGGGAGGGGTCATTTGATGATTTCCCATCCTCAAAAAAAAAAAGGCTCCTGCAGATGGATACGACGCGACTGGTAGAAAAATTTCCTTGAAGTTTTCATAGATATTGTTCTACTAGAGTCGTGTCGCGTGTGTCTACAGAAGCTCTTAATTGTATTAAAGAATACCCATAAAATCATTATGTATTTGGAGATTGTTGTTGTTAACAATTATCGGGATAACAATTATCCAAAATTCGAACAGAAAAGTACAGGTCGGGATAACGCGGAAATACACTTATCCAACAGTTGGACGCCGCATTATTGGGTTACGTCCTTAATTGGGTTACGATCACAGATAAAATTAGCAGACAGGTAAGTGGCTGTGAAGTATATAGATTTTACCTGTGTAAAAGTGTAAGGGCGCGTTCACATATAACGTCTGTTTTACAGGATCCTTTTTAACGGATCCGTCGCTACTGGAGATAGTATTCACACAGGACTGATTTTAAGAGATCGGATCAGTATACTGGATCCGAAATACTGTATTAAGGTGTGAACTGGCTCATACAACTACATACGCTAATAACATACACGTTTTAACGGACCTGTAAAACGGACGTTATATGTGAACGCGCCGTAATACTTACAACAAAATTCTGTAGGTACGATTGATTTATTAATATTTCCAGGCTATCTTTCGAAAATTGACGTCTTTCAGCACTTAGTACTTAAACGATATTGGTTTTCTCACGCTTTCTTACCATGGGCGTAGGCAGAAACTACGAAACGCCACCTGCTAGGATCCTTACATACTCCTTTTGGCTCGTTTACTTTCATAACCTGCACCCTAATTGCGTAACACACGATCATTCGGAATCGGTTTCATTTTGACAGTCCAACAACATTCATTACGACATTTATTGACGACACGGTTGGCGCAGTGGTTAAGCGATTGACTGCTGCGCTGCGTGTCGCGGGTTCGATTACCGCACGGAACAAATATTTGTATGACCTACATGTATTTGTTCCGAGTCTGGGTGTTTTTCTATCTATAATATGTATGTATTTACAAAAAAAAAAAATGTATATAAGTAGTTTATCAGCCATCTTGTTACCATAACACAAGCATTAGGTTGCTTAGCTTGGGACTAGATGGCGCTGTGTGAAATGTCCAGGGATATTTATTTTTTTATTACGTTATTTACATGTTGAGCAGACAAATGTTTCGAACTTATGAAGCAATGGATTAGCAAGTTGCTTCAAAATAATTCAGATTCCGATTGATCGTGTCTTACGCAATTAGGGTGCGGGTCATTCACGCACGCCGGTTGTGAGTACTACGCATCTGACCTTTCTGAAAAACTTCACCAATAAGGTCACTATAATTATGTCTTAGGGTGTCTCCTTCGCGTTTCCATTCAGATCTGCCTTGTTAGTCGCCTTTTGTTGTGCAATTTGACATGGAATTATAATTTAGTTGGAATGTGTGTCAGAGTGTGCAGCAGGCTTATGACTGCATTTTGATCAAGTGTCTACAGGCGGGTCGAATAACATTTACATTGTTATTATTGTACCTGACATAAATTAATTTTATGAAAATAATCTAAAGATATAGAATAAAATAGTAAAGAAGATTTTTTATCCGTGTGGCTGGATTTATGTTCCGGATAGGCGTAAAAACGGCTGAGCAGATTTGGATGAATTTCGGCACACAAATAGTTTATACCCTGAATTAACACATAGGGTACTTTTGATTCCCTTTTCGATAACCGCGCGGGCGACGCCGCAGACAAAAGCTAGTAATTACATTTAAGACAAGATCTCATTCCTCTTCCTTCCATCGCAAACATCACATTAAAAGCCCAACATCACATACATGACTCAACCCACGCCCCGCTTCCCATGTTCACATCTACCCATTAAGACGCTGACAACCGATAGTGAGCTCCGATGTTTCGGTATTTTTAGCCACGCCCACAATTACTCCGATAACCTAGCGCCATTCAAAAAAGGCGGTGATACAGGGAAGGAACAGTGTGACGCGGTCAATAATAATATTATCAATGAACCAATAGATGGCGCTCTTGTATATTTATTGTTCTGTGTGAAGAGCTAGAAACAAATAAGACAAGGCGATTAAAAAAACGAATGTATATTATATTTTATCTTTTTATTTATTTTAAGACACTTTACACTGAATTTAAAAACAATATAAATGTAAGGAAAATAAAATCTCAAACTAAATAAAGAATATAGGTAGGTACCTACCTAATATTTTGTTAAACAAAATTTTCATTGTTATAATATTAGGTACCTACCTATATTCTTTATTTGCTTTTTTAACCGACTTCAAAAAAAGGAGGAGGTTCTCAGTTCGTTGGTTTTTTTCTATGTATCATGTTCCCCGATTAGGTACTCAATGACACGGCTCGACCGATTTCAATTTTTTTTTTAAGTGTATTCTTTCTTCTGCGTCAGAATGACTGGACCAAGAGAGATTTTTGAAGTTTGAGCAATACCAAGATTTAGTACCTATTTGGTACCAGACATCAAATAATTGGTACCTCGCTAAAGAGGGAAAACTATAACGAGAAAAGTGGCCAGCCATTCTGACTTCAGAATGGCTGGACCTAGTCGGTTTCCAAGAAACATCGGATGACTTCCATTGGCCCAACTTGTATTTCATCTTTTTGTTAAAATTTGGTACCTCATTGGCTTATCGAAAAATATAAGAAAAACATATGTGGAGGTTCCAATGAGGTACTAAATTTTAATGAAAAGATAAACTAATTATAACGCCTACAACTAGGCGAAATCAAAGTGCTCCAGATTACATGCAAAATTTCTTCTAGGTGTAACTCTTTTTTGGCTTATCGAAAAAATAGAAGAAAAACATATGTTGGGGTACCAATGAGGTACCATATTTTAACAAAAAGATGAAATACAAGTTGGGCCACAAGAAGTCATCCGATGTTGTTTGACTCTCTTTTTATTTCTAAATGAAAAACTTCGATTCTGTTTTTTGATTATGTTTATTTGAACCTTAAGAATTTTATTGGTCAAGTCGAGAAGATATCGGCCAAATGGGCGCCGTCAAAATTGTTTTTTTTTTTGTAAGTAGGTTTGTACAGTCAACAGCAAAAGTAGATGATCAAAATCAGAAATCCAATACTAATGAACGGAGTTCGCAGCTATATGGCAGCTGTACTAGTAGTAAATGTTTGGTATAATTTACAATCACATACTTTTTAATCACTTCGACGCCACACAGTTCTGACGCGAACTCCGTTCATTAGTATTGAATTTCTGATTTTGATCATCTACTTTTGCTTTTGACTGTACAAACACTTTTACACTTCAATCATATTTTAAAACTAGATGAGGTCGGCGTTTCCATACGGGCGATTGCGATACGGGCTCGTTTTATGGCATTTTTCATCACTTCGGCGAGAACTTCGGGCGACAGATTTTCGCACTCGTTTCGAATGTAGTCCTTGAGGGCTTCCAGAGTCTCGGGCTTGTTCACGTAAAAACGGGACTTCAAAAAACCCCACAAAAAAAGTTTGGAATGCTTAAATCGGGCGATCTTGCGGGTCAGTGCAAATCGCCAAAACGAGAGATGAGGCGACCCGGGAACGCTGCCTTCAGAATATCGGTTGTGGCTCGCGCAGTGTGTGCCGTTGCTCCGTCCTGTTGGAACCACATGTCCCTCAGTCCTAATTCGTCCAATTGCGGCAGAAAAAACTCGGTCAACATGGCCCTATAGCGCGCACCGTCCACTGTTGTCGTTTGGTCAGCGGCATTCTCGAAAAAAAAAATGGCCCGATGACTCCTCCAGCGTGAACAGCACACCATGCAGTCACTTTGAGCGGGTGTCATGGCTGCTCGTGCATTTGCTTGTTCACGTACCCGCCAAGGTGGTGGAAATGAGCTTTATCGCTCATTACGATTTTGGTCGAAAAATCGTCCACTTCTTCCTCGAGATTGAGGATGGCTTGGGCGTAGGTTACTCGCGTTTGGCGGTCGGCAGGCAACAGCTGATGCACGGACTGGACTTTGTACGGGAACATGTGCAGGTTTTTGACCAAAATTCGCCTTAGGGACGTCCGGCTGATGGCTAATTGCGTGGCACGGCGTCTAGTCGATGTTTCCGGTGACAGCTCGACAACCTCGGCAACAGCGGCGATATTCTCGGCAGAACGGGCGCTCCGGGGCCGGCCACTCTTGGCAACGTTTCGTGTGGTCCCATACTCTTCAAGGTTGGTGGCCAAACGGCGCAGTGTTTGCGCAGTCGGTGTCGGACGGCCGGGAAATCGGCGACGGAATTCGCGCTGCGCCAACACCACAGACGAATTGTTACGCAAAAAAAAGACAGGATTATTCCGCGTTCTTGGGGAGTGTATCGCTCCATGGCTTGTTCACTTGTATTCTGCATCTGTCTAGTCCACAAAATGTCAAAACAGATTTGACATTGGCGGCCCTTTGCAAAAATGAGAGCATCTTCCAATAGGGTGATTTCTTTTGGCCCATCTTGTAGTTATAAGCGCCTACAACTAGGTGAAGCAGACTTGGTCCAACCATTCTGAAGTCAGAATGGCTCGCCACTTTCCTCGTAATAGTTTTCCCTCATTAGCGAGGTACCAATTATTTGATGTCTGGTACCAAATAGGTACTAAAACTTGTTATTGCTCAAACTTCAAAAATCTCTCTTGGTCCAGTCATCCTGACGCAGACTATCGTTTCCAGGTGGTTCCATTGTCATCAGGTCAGGATCTGATGATGGGATCCTGCAGAAATCAAAGGAACTCTTCAAATATTATAGGCACACTTATAACGATTTGGGTATTTTCTATAGTCATCGTAATTTTCAGGGGTAACTATAATATCACTTTCTGATGTAACTGCAACTGGCAGATTTTCTAATCTGCAAAAAAATAAAACATTTAATCTTGCAAGAACTTTCTTCAGCACTAAACTTACCAATTACGTCTTAAAAAAATACCAAATCTCACACTATGATTTATTTATATAGAGTGGGTAAACAATGGACAAAGCTACGAGTATTTTCCTATAAGTTCAGTTCTAAGATAGTCATAGGTCTATTCGATAGTTTATCACTGGACTTATTTGTGACTTTCTTTCTATGATCTAAGTAATAAAATTGTTATATTAATAAGTAGGTATGCACTTATTACAAAACTTACTGGTGTAAAACAATTTCCGAAGCTTCACCTGCTTCTGAACTGTTCACCAAACGTCTCTTTTTACTGTAAAGAAAATGAATAATTATTCTAAAAATATACAAAATAAATTTAAAAAAAGAATGAAAAATTCCTAAAACTAAATTTAAAAAAACCCATTTTAATTACCTAATAAGAATCAACTTGATTTCGAACTCGAAACTCGCTATTCAGAATCTATGCGAAAAACGAAGCTTCACCTGCTTCGTAAAGAAAATTAATAATTATTCTAAAATATACAGAATAAAATAATAAAAAAACATTGAAAATTTCCAAAAATTAAATAAAAAAAGAAACCAATATTATTTTATATGTATAAAATATAATTTCCTAAAAAGAATCCACTAGGGTTCGAACCCGAAACTCGCTATTTAGTAACTATGCAAATACCACTAGGCTATCCGTACGTTATGTTTACAGATGAATTTACGCTATGCGTTGTACAAAATAGCCTATAGGTACATTTGGTTATAATTTCATTTCTGTTCGTGTACCTGTTTTGTCAATATTACAATTAAAAAATTACTTACTTTACTACTTCCATGAGATGTTTTTGTTTGTTAGTATAGAAGCGCTTTATTGCTGGCCGGCCTCCGGCATTTTTGTTTGTTTCATATTTTCACAACTTAGAACTAACTCTAATTAGACAATTTAAAAATATCCTATACCAATGTCTTTCCAACGTGCTAATATTTTTACAACTTATTGTATTTTTGGGGAAAAAAAAATATGTACATATAAGTATGTTTGAAGTTGTCAATCAACAAAATAATGAAATGAACCGATTGCGGTTAGCGGGGCAAAGCGACATACGTCCGTCTAGCAGCGCGCCTAAGCGATCACTGTCGGATTGCATACATAAGAAAGAGAAGCGCGATGACGCGACGCTCGTAACTTTTTACAAACCATAAAATAATTAATTACTTAAAAATAAGTAGAGTAGTCAAAAATAAAAAACAACCAAGTTTTGTATTTAAATATGATACGTTATTGTTATAAATTTTACCAACGTACGTTGATAGGTAATAGAGATATTTTTGTTGGAAGATCATTTTAAGAGGTTAGTTTACCATTTTTTTTTATCGAGAAAACTTTTCGAAAACGTGTTTTGGATACAACAGGGTTCTCAGAAATATGTTCAAGATTAACATATATTTTTTCCGCCGTGTCAAACTGTATAGATTTGGCTAAAAAATTGTTTGAGACAAGCCTATTTGGCTCTTGTCAGCGTCTTAACAGAATTTATTCATCAAAAGACGTTCGCAGTACAATTGCACATTTGGAACTCAACCCTCATGGTGCCGCGTTTATTATTTAAGCCTGACGAGAATTTACGATTTACATTTAGTTAAATGACGCGAACAATTTGCGAGTGGATTTTGGCAGTGTTAAGTGACACTTTTGATCTCCATTTTGGGGTTGAATATGCAACGCTCTCATAAAATTAATGACGCGGAACGTCAAACATTTTAGTGTTGATTCAAATAAATTCAGTTGCGAACTAACTTTTTGGACAGTTAACTGAAGCTACGGGGTTCAATTAATCCCCACAGATTTTTCGTCTGGCATAATGTTCAAGTAATTCTAAGCACTCTTTATACTAACAGCTAAGTGGTCTATCATGATCTAAAGGTTATCAAATTACGAAGAATTTTAATAGGTCTCTACTAAAATTTTATATTAATTGTACTAGAAGAAAGAAAATACGTTCATGTGTGGTAAACATGACACAGGGACAGAACACAAACACAAAAAATAACAAGTTGGGGTAAAATATGCGTCAAATCCACGCAAAACGGCCATCGCTCAGCATAATGCTACGACCCTTTGCGAGACAGAGCCCCAGCGCTGGTTTTAAGCGACAGCCGGCGTTGACGTGATGACTACAACCGGTGCACCATACGAAAAGATATTTAAAACAACACAATAAGAAATAAAATAAATACAGAACACCTAGTACCTACTCCGTTCGTAAAGGTTAATAGGGTGCCTAAGGGTGCTTACGTAAAGACACGGATTCGGAGCCGGTGCCGATCAGTGCGGGTAAAATATCCCCGTATTGACTTATTATGCGCTCACACATAAAGAAACAGGCATAACATTCTGGCCGTTTCTTTCCCTAGATCGACCTGCGGCGATCTGTACCGGAAAACATCCTAACAATGGAAACTAGATAGAAAATAAGACAAATATAGATCGCTGTAGCCTAGTTCTAGCCACGAACCTAGATAATATAGATTGTCCTACAATACAGTCCAGCTGAGTATATTCCTGAACTATTTCTGTCAGTCAATTTTCACGCTTAACAGAGACAAGAATAATTTATGAGTTCGCGCCCGTTTCCCAACCTTAATGATACATTGGCATCGTCTACCTCTGTGGATTCAGGGTCGTTGGTTAATTTTCGTATAAGTAGGAATTAGTATTTCTTTGCACGAGAACAATAGTTTCTTTGTTCATAATTCAGAATGGGCAACTCTCTGATTTGTGAGTTTATACCAAAGAGTTTACATTTGTCAAGCTTGTGTAAAGGTTGACGATCTTTTTCTCAGTGCCCGAATAACCTCATTACTCAGCAATAAGTATGTACTGTACACCATATAAATTACAGACATAAATATATAAATTTTACAAAGGGCAGTCTTATCGCTAAGAGCGATCTTTTAAAGACAACCTTTGGATAATAATTTCAAAAATAAAACAGAAGTCATTATGTGTTTAGGTTCTCAACGTGGGCGATAACGCCCTATCGTGGGCGTTTGAGACTTTCAGGAGGGCAGTAGAAGGCTTTCAGGGGGTTCCAGAAATCAACGTCGTCAAGCCGAAAACGGGCAATAGGCCAAGTCGTGACAGTTATTAGAAAAATATTTAAAAAAATCTTAGTCATGTACTTTTCAAATTTTATGGATTCAAAAATAAATTTCAAAAAGTGACTGCGTTTCAAGTCCTGTGACTACAAATATTAACTTTTCGTAATTTTTTTGCTGTAACGTAACCATGAATAACCCTTCTGTAAATTACTGTTAAAAGTTAAAACATAACTACCTCAGTTTTAAATAAAATGTTAGATTTTTGCCCAACATGGAATTCATTCAACTTTAACCGCGTGTAGTGTAAAAAAAATGTACTACACTATTTTGGCAAGTAACTTTAAAAGATGGCGATATTAGTCTGGATTCCAAAAATGGTATGCCACTTAAGTACTAATTGCTACTTCTTAATTGAGTATTTTTTATTGTATAACCTTATAAACTTACGACTATGTAAGAAAAAATATATGTATATATATTCAGAGTATTTTGTGGCAGTAGGCATCGTTATATGGGTCTTGCCTGAATTAAATGTTCTTTTTTTTTAAATAGCTGTTTCAAATTTATGACAGATGATAAGTATAGAATATTGGGGGGCTCTAGAAAAATTCTTAAGATGGTGAGCAAAATAAGGAGGAGAACCTATGTATGGTTTAACGTGACCGCGGCGATTCTCCGCTGTTTATGATACACACACGAAGAGCTAATAAACGGTATCGAAAATGCAGTGAATGTTTCAGAATATTGTGCCAACACTTGATTATCCTTGACTCACTAAGAATTCTGGAGCTAATAGTGCGAAACATGTAGGTTATTTCGTTAACACCTCTTTCGTGGTTTGTGTAGAATACCTATATTATTATGTGTAGTTGCGGTTCTAAACAGACCAGCGACCTAATTGGGCAACACACTTCCAATCAAAACCTAAATCTTTTGAAGGATATTGCTAATCCATTGCTTCGTTATGTTCGAAAAATTTGTCTGCTCAACGTAAATAACGCAATGAATGTTGTTGAACTGTCAAAATAGCCTTTGCTGCTGTATAAGCTACGCAATAACCCCGCTGCTTTCCCAGAATATGACCTAATCAATTTTTGGAGGTACCGACAGCCGACATGGCCCACGTACTATCGCCAAAACCGATATCTGACCATTTTGAAATCAAAATCCCGTGCACATGATGACCACAGCTGCGTCCGAAAGTAAAACAAAAGATGATCCTTTTTAGGTCGACTAATAATATGGGCTGCAAGCAGGAATAGTCCTTACGGTGGTCAAATATAGATTTTGGCGATAGTACAATGGTCACTAGGTCACACCTTAAGTGCGACAACCAAACCCTCTCACATAGAACATGTGTAGTTGTGTAAAAAGTTACAAGCCTTACCCTCCACGATGATCGTAACATATTTCTCGCCACTGAAACTTAACAGCCCGTTCGCATGAAAACCGTTCGTTATTTTTACGGTACGTTAATTTCACGATACGTTTTTTTCTGCGGTGATGGCTGATGGCGTGTGTACATATTTGTACGAGCACTCTCACACGAGTCGGCCGTATCGGATCCAGTAAAACAACGTTACCAAAATTACCTGAATGGCCCAAATTTAACGGTTCAGAAAATATAATGTAACGGACGTAGGTCGTGTGAACGGGGTTTAATAACTTTACGGTGGGAAGTGTAATTAAGTGCATAGATAGGTTAGGGTTACCCTTAATCTGCTTAGCTATTAATTAGAGTACAAAATGGAAATACATCTCGGTCATATCGATGCGTCTCAATTCTCATCTGGGATATGTAACAGGGATCTTAATATTGATTCGGTAATGCTGAAACTGCAAATAGTCCGCGGAATCGAGCGTGTAAACTAGGTTTGAAATGAGGATATCTGCTTGTACCAATAGCTTCAAAGTTCATGTTCATCTAGCTGCCAGGATCTGGTTTATCTATACCTACATCTATACAAATAAATAAAAATTGAAGTGTCTGTTTGTAATGTCACAATAACAACTTAGTTAAAGTATAATAATTATGAAAGTATAATACAGTACGTACATAACAAAAAAATAGAATTTTGGTTTGTTTGTTCCAGAAATTCCGAAACGGCTGGACCGACGGGATTTTCACTTGCTATGCAGGCAGGCAGATAGCTGATGTACTACTTTTATTTTAGAAAAAGAAATGGGGTTCCGCGGTCAAAAATTAAAACCAATGAAATCCAATTTGTTGCGAGCGCACATGCATCAAACATGCACGAGAACGAAGTCGCGGGCACAGCTAGTGGTGATTAAAATAGGTCCCAATAATTTTCCTCATTTCCATTAAATACAGAAATACTTTATACTTACCTATCCTCAAAAATATAATCATGACTAAAGCCTTTTTACGTGAATCACATACGAAGCGTGAGCGAAAACGTTAATTCTATAGTTGAATGACATTGACCTTTTAAAACCACAACTACGTAACTACAAGAAAAAAACAATGCTTTCAATACTACCATTTAAGTAGGTATATATATGGGTACATAATTGTATTGAATGAAATGACGTCACAAGCTGCCATAAATAAGTCCGTGACATTATACGAATTCCCGTTAGAGACCTTGTAAGTCATCTTTTCGAACTACCCGCAAATAAACATGTTTTTATTTGCATAGACTCCAGATAGCGGTCTGAATTGCGTCAATCTCTGCTGACATGAACAACTAGACCTGACAAATGTATTTATTTTGATTCGTGATTTATTGTTAAGTGTTCATTCATAATAAGGAAAATTGAGCAAGTTACGCCATTTTCTCCCTTAGGGCACGTACATACTACATACTGAAACCTGTTTTCGAGGATTCATCGAGACTTTCATTGGCACTTTGTTTGCTTCAGTTTTGTGTTGGCAGGTTTACATAAATATTTTGACGTAGTCAGAACTATATTTATAATAAAAACCAAGGGCAAACCTATTGACACCAAAATCTTATGATATAACTGTAAACAAACAAACACAACTCAAATATAACTAATGAAATGTGGGTGTGTTATACAGGGTGGCAGGGACATCGAAACGCAAACTGTAACCATGGTTTATGGCATATGCTGAATTCATGGTTACAGTTTGCGCGTCGATGTCCCTGCCACCCTGTATATTAGGGACACTTCTGCCTAACCCCTCGGGAATTACAGGCGTGATGTTATGTTAAACCTAGATCACATCTTTATGCTAATTAGAGTTACTTTTAAACAGACATTAAACTCATCAGAAACTTCAAACAACAATCGTCATCTTTGTTATCATCAGACCTCGAACCACGAAAGCTTTCAAAACAAATGAACTCGTTGATTAAACAAAAGTAACGAAACAATACTAACTTGGTAACTTCATAATAGAGTTAGCCCTTTGGGGTTTACACCTAAACCAACTCTGTCAGTTATCAACACTTGTGACAGCTTGTCCAGAACTCTAGACAGTTTTATGTCCACAAAACCAAATTTTTGATCAGTTTGGACCGCAGCCAGACTTCAAATGGGACATTTAAAAATAGTGGTATTACACAATGGATGTAGTACACAAAAATATTTTAAAGAAAGTACGCGTTGAATTTGTTTTTAAAAAAAGAATGTGTGTAGCTGGCGGTTGCCGGTTGATTCGTTTAACCAACTGCGAGAATTCAACCGGAACCTAAAATGTGAGAGGATTTAAATGTTGGAAGTTCTAAACTAAAAGTAAAAACCAGCGAGAGATTGATGAAATGGGAACGACGTCCCAAAAATACAAGTTTCAGAATTAAAGTTCCAATTTGACTTCGATGCGACAAACGAAGGACTGACCTCTGGCTAAAAAGAGGTCAAGAGATCAAATACTGCCATTAACTTGACATATTGAGGAGAATTCACTCCACTAGTTCTAACAAAATAACATCATTTGGACGAGTTATCACGAATATTCAACGTTAAAGGAAGTATTACGTAATCGTACGTACGTCTTCTAAAAATAAGCAAAAATATTCCTATTTACCTGAACAATCGCGGCCGCCCTTAAAATCTATGTTTTTTCCGTCTTCAGTCAACGTTTTATCTAACAAGCAATTGGCTTCAATCGCTTTTTATCATTCCGAATCACAAATAGCCCCAAAGGAAGTAACATTTTATGAAATACAAAAAAAAAATGTATTGAATTTTCCTTACAGCCGTTCTCCCATTAAAATCATTGTTTTATTCATCGAATGTTAGCCGAAGGGAAATCTCAAAATCTCCATTTGTAAGATTGTTGACACCGATTTTTACAGTTATCAACTTCTTTAAATATTTATATATTCGCCCCGAAATTTTCATGAATCTCGATAGAAGTGTCTTGAATTACTTTTTGTAAGGTCTCGCTTTGTTGTTTCGGGTGTTGAATATTTTAAACTAGAATGGCAGCCGGGAAATGACTTCATAAAAAGCTCCAGAGTTCATACACATAAAATATACAAATCCAGTGTGCCAGAACTTTCAAAGGAAGGTTATCGAATAAAAACTCTGTTCTAAAGCTTATTCAAATTGTTTAGATTTCTAGCATAATCTCATTATGTTAGAAATGTATTCGATTAAATAAAATTGAAGTGTATATTTGTTATATCAAAATAACAGCTTTTAACTAAATGGACATGAAAGTATACGAAAACATTTTTTAAAATATTTATCTGTCTTTCTGTTTGTTCCGGCTAGTCTACGAAACGGCTGGACCGATTTTGACGGGACTTGCAGATATCTAAATGTTATTTAGGTTACTTTTATTGAAGAAAAAGAATTAAGGTACCGCGCAAAAAAATATTAAACCCATAAAATCCAGTATGCATGCGAACGAAGTCGCGAACACAGCTAGTAAATAATATAATAAATAAATTACATAATCTAATTCTATTTATTATCGTCTATGCTATGAAATTATGCTACCATTTCAACTATCTATTAGTGCTATAGTGTAATCAGAACTATATGTACATAAATGTCAAGACCTCATTAGTTTGGTGTCAAATTTCATCTTAAACTAAATTGTTTGTGGTGCACGAGATTAATTGTTTTGTTCTAATTTAAACGTGATGCCATTAACTCTTGATACTTTGACCCAGAACAGTAAATTGAGATGCAGTTATTAACTTACAATGTCACTTTGCTAATTGGCTAAGTAATTTGCATGAAGAACGTAGAGGCGACTTGATAACGGAAAAGTCAGACTGTTCAACTTTAGGATTTAGGTACTCTAATATGAACTATAATTTTGTAATTTTTATTTATTTATTATTTTTACTTATAATTGTTATTTACTTGCATACTATTTTAATCTTGTGGCTAATTAATAATAACAGCCGCACAGGTCGATCGCTCAGGTTAAGCTACGCTTGCCGCGGTTGGTTCGAGGCCTCGAAAAGCAATTCGTAGATCTTTGACAGTCGTTACGGGTCGTCAGAAGCTTGAAAGTCTGACAACCAGTCTTACTAACGGGTATCGTATTACCCAATAAGTGGGTTGTGGAGGTCAGACAGGCAGTAAATCCATGTAAAATACTGGTATTCAGCTGCATCCGGTTAGACTGGAAGCCGATCCCAACATAGTTGGGAAAAGGCTAGTCAGATGATGATTATTTTAATCTATATCTATTCTATACTTATAATAAATCTGTAGAAGTGAAAATTCTGTACATTGAAAATATCAAAAAAATAAATGGCAAGGGGTGTTACTAGACCGACACCGAACCCAAAAATGTGATTAAAAAAAATTTTGTCTGTCTGTCGGTCTGTCTGTCTGTCTGTCTGTCTGTTTGTTCAGGCATCACGCAAAAACTACCGGTTCGATTACGATGAAACTTGGTATAATTATTCTTTAATATCCTGGGCACCACACTGGGTAATTTTTATGCCGGAAAAGTATATACAATAAAAAACAAACTTAATTTTGCGGTTCGATCCCTAGACCCGATTACTGTTCCAACCGCAAATAATAAGTTTGTCGTAGGTTACGTCACCCGCAATGCACAGCTATTAATAATAAGTATGTAAAGTTGTCGAAAATTTACCACTGACGGGACAAAAAGGGGTAATTCAGTTTTTAAGCGGAGGATATGAACTTGAAACTGTATGTTACATTTTCACGCCTAAACCATTGAACTTCTGATTTGGCATAGAGATAGATGGCATCCTGGGGAAGCACATACATTTTATCCTGTTAGCACTTTCCCGTGGGATAATTTCCGACAGCCACGCGGGCGAAGCCGCGGGCAGAAGCTAGTTTTAAATAAATAAATTGAGAGCAGAGGTGACCCAGTGGTAACGGCCTCGACTTCCAAGTTGTAGGTCGTGGGTTCAAACCCAGATAGGCGCTTCACTTTGTGTAATTTATTTCATAACCATTGCTCTCAAAAACTGTGAAGGAAAATATCGGTGTGTTCCTCTGTGGCCGGACCACATTTCAGTACCTACTCAGATGATATAGTTCGAAATAATACCTACCTAAAGTCTACTTTCATCGGAATATATATATATTTTTAGTACCTCAAGAGATATCTTTTTAATTAGCAATTTATGTGGTCCGGCCGCCAGGCAGTGCTCTCTGGCCGCGCCACCTCAAATTAAATAGAGTATAATGAACTATTAATAAATCAATATCCCGAAAAAAACTACCTAAAGAGTACCTTGCATACGACAAATATGGTCCAATAAACCCCTTTAGTTAAGGAGTTATTGGTCGTAGGGTGTGGTCCGGCTGGGAGGTATACTCTGCAGCAAGTCAATTTTGCAATATTTAATATTAACTATCCATAAAACAATTATATAATAGTACCTTTTCTCTACTCTTCGTTGATACTTTTTTCTCTCAAGAAACTATTCATTTTGATTAATTAATCTTTAAAGTATGTGGCGCGGCTAGGGAGGATTACTTTCAGCAAATATAACGAAATATGCTTTATTTCTTTATGCCAAAGAAACTGCATAATAAGTACTTTATAAAAATACCTGGACTTCATCTATAAACTTTTATTTTTATTACCAACAATGATTTTGAAAAAGGTGCACTTTTTGGTTTTTGTTTACCTACTATCTACCTAAGAATAGGTAGTTAATTTGACGAAGTAAGTGAAAATTTTGGTTTAAAATAAACAATAAGTATACGAATAACAAATATATTTTCATAATCAAATATAAACACTAAAAAAATGTTAATACAATAGGTTTTATAAATTGCGGAACTAAGTATAAAAAACGCCTTCTTATAACTTGTTTTTATCAAAATGTTTATTTTTAATTTAGGCCTTGCATTTTAAGGTTGGAAAATAACTCCTTTATTTGTAATACTGATTGACTATATTTTTAATACGCGGTTTTGGTACACTCTTTTTTCATTGTTATTTCTTGTTTAATTACCTTAACCTTAATTAACTTAAGTCAATAACTTAACTTAACTTTAGTCACTTAAGTTTGTTATTTAAAACACTTTTCCGTCATTTACAATATTATATTAACAATTTTTTATATTTGATTATGAAAATATATTTGTTATTCGTAAGTTCACTAAATTGTTTATTTTAAACCAAAATTTTCACCTAATTCGTCAAATTAACTACCTATTCTTAGGTAGATAGGTAAACAAAAACTAAAAAGTGCACCTTTTTCAAAATCATTGTTGGTAATAAAAATAAAAGTTTATAGATGAAGTCTAGGTCTTTTTATAAAGTACTTATTATGCAGTTTTCGTTGGCATATAGAAATAAAGCATATTTCGTTATATTTGCTGAAAGTAATCCTCCCTAGCCGCGCCACATACTTTAAAGATTAATTAATCAAAATGAATAGTTTCTTGAGAGAAAAAAGTATCAACGAAGAGTAGAGAAAAGGAACTATTATAAAATTGATTTATGGATAGTTAATATTAAATATTGAAAAATTGACTTGCTGCAGATTATACCTTCCAGCCGGACCACACCCTACGACCAATAAGTCCTTAACTAAAGGGGTTTATTGGACCATATTTGTCGTATGCAAGGTACTCTTTAGGTAGTTTTTTTCGGGATATTGATTTATTAATAGTTCATTATACTCTATTTAATTTGAGGTGGCGCGGCCAGAGAGCAATGCCTGGCGGCCGGACCACATAAATTGCTAATTAAAAAGATATCTCTTGAGGTACTAAAAATATATATATATTCCGATGAAAGTAGACTTTAGGTAGGTATTATTTCGAACTATATCATCTGAGTACTGAAATGTGGTCCGGCCACAGAGGAACACACAAATATCGTGAGGAAACCGACATGACCTAGGACCAAAAAATTCGAAGACATGTGACATCTACCAACCCGCACTGGGCCCGCGTGGTGGATTACGGCCCATTCCCTCTCTCAGAGAGGAGGCCTGTGTTCCAGCAGTGGGAACGTTATAGGCTGATTGTTTCAAATAAATATACTCCTTTAACTTTAGGATATAGGAGGATTAGGGAGATATCGGGAGGAACTTATATTGTAGCTTAGATTAAAAACTGTGATACACAAAGTCTTGGTGACAGCAGTTACAAAAATGCTATTGTTAAGAACTGTCAATCATAAAATACACGATAGTTCGTCTGGTACGAGGGAAGTCCATCATTTACTTGAATTAAGAGGTGGCCAATGGCAAATATTCAGTCAAAATCAAAATTCATTTATTCAAATTAGGCTAGGAATCGAACGTCAAAATTACATAAGACAGTCCTTCAAAAGCCGCCCTTCACCACTTCCTAGTGCTGTCGCTGTGAATAAGTGGTGCGACAAACTCCCCAACAGCACATCTGTCTGTTTAGTTAGAAAAACATGATTCTATACAATAGTAGGTATGCAAAGTAATTAACATTACGAGAAACAGAACATGAAATTAAATTGTTTGCCATCAGCTAGCCACGCCTTTTCATCTGACCACCAAGTTGTCTAATGATGTAAGCGAGCATCAGAACGTATCTACGTCAATTATATCTACACTATGTTCATACTAAGTCTACTCAAATTTGTTTGCAATCGATGTTATTTCAAGTTAAACATATACCTATATCAACTTTATTTTAATGGAAATTACGTTGATTTTTGAGCGAGTAGCATTAATGAAAATGTTATAAAAATGTTCGAAGTTGTAGTGTTGTGAACTTCATTGCGTAGGAATTAAAGTTATTTTTCCATAAACTCATATTTGTTTACATTTTTGGCAAATTATTCGCGAACGCAGATTAGACAATATCACCATGAGCTTTTTTCATCCAATGTTGCAGACAGCTTACAAAAATGTATGAAAAATATTATTATTTTATTTTTATGTTTCTTTGTTTAAACGCAAAGTAATGCAGGACAACGACCACATATGGTTTTATATTCGTCGTCCCTCAAACTTACTTGCCATAACGACAACGGACCCAGTAGTAAAATTTCACTTCCCTTTATGCGGGATCACGTTGTAATGAACACTTACTTTTTTATTCTTCATCTACCTAATTATTTTTCTGGACAAACTGAGAGAAAACGCTTAGACGACAGTTTTTTGACTCTCTTAGGGCGAATTTCACCAATGGTACTGCCAGTGTCATCATTGTTGTGGACTATTGACACTGACAGCTCTTGAACGCGGTTTAAATGTGCTGATCGCGTAGTATCAATGGTGATATTCGCCCTTAGTTCTACAATAGAGAATTTCAAGCCAGACAAAGTGCTGGTTTTGGGCGATATATAATTTCATTTCGTTTAGAGACCATAAAAGAACGAAAAAACCAAGCTCTGATGTACTAGATGCCTCGAGAATATTAAACTGGATGGTACAGCTTTCATCAGAACTAAACATGAGATTGGGTAAGGACATAGCTTTTTCTTTTTATGACGTAATATACTGTTATGCCTATAAACCTGAAACAGCAAGCCTGATAAATCTAGTCTAAAAGCAACACGACGTGTAGCAAACAAGATAAGGTTTTTGTAAACACATTTTGATGTTTAGCAAAAATATTTATCTAAGTCACACTAAAGCCCTATTTACACGGTACAAGTTTCTGGAACGTTCAAGAGCAATAATCGTATGCCATAAAGCACGTTCAATTATTACCTTTCAAAAACTGCAAGCGTTTACACGCATGCGATTTCCATAATATGGTATTCTATAATACAATGAAAGTTTTGCCATTCTATAATTGCATGCGACTGACATTGTGTTTACACCAAGACAATTATTGCAATCTAGTTTTGCCTCGTGTAAACCCAGAGTTGCAGGTCCTGGAAATGAAATAATGTTTCTTCTGTAAATAGGATTTCGGAATTACTTTATCACGTCATATTATATAAAAAAAATAAGCTAAGTACGTGAGGCCGGCGTTTCCTATCTGACTACTCTGAGAAGACAAGCCGACACAAACTCAGAGGTCACAGTCTCTTTTAAAGTCCAGACATAATCTTGGTCAGATCATGTGAAGGCCACATGGCCTTCACATGATCTGACCAAGATTATGTCTAAAATCTACATAGATTGATGGTTCGTTTTTGGAAATTAATTCAATTAGCGTGTATTTACGCTGCAAAATATTTCTTAAAATTTTATTGAACGTGTTCGTAAGACTTTTTATCTTGTATCGTTCGATCATTTGGATAATAGAAAATGTTTATGCCAGAATTGAATGCAATGTTATTGTATGTGCTGTTTACACCTATACCAGTTTTAAACGGCATCTAGGTTGCCTGTATCGTGCAACAATTGTATGTGGCGTTTAGACGGTGCCAGTCAATTGTTGCGTCAATTTTATGGTATGCTACAGGCAATATACTTGCACCGTGTAAATAGGGGCTTAACACCAAAAATTTAGTTAGTAAGACACTAAAAAAAATACTGAATACAGACAGTGAAAATTTCCTGATGCTAATGATTCGGAACACGGAAGAGAAATCGAGAATAAGCGCAGATAAAAATCCAAGAGAAAGAATTTTACTAATTATTAAAGTTTTATGTTTTTTTAAGAGGATCTGAGTGACTTCGAAACGAATGGTGCTGGCTCACTTATGCAGATTAAATCTAAAGTTATGCAGTGAATCAGATGTTGTGCAAACCAAACAGTATATTTTCCTCAATCTCTCTGAGATTAGATAATATTTCACGTCAGCTATTATTTCAATGGGAAGATGCTACATCATGATAATGATTTGATAATGTAGTATGCAATTCAATTACCTATTCGTAAACATGGAAGTAAAAGAGGCACAATATAGATTTCTTACATGCGAAAGAATAGGCAAAAAATTGAATACTATTCATTAATATAATATAGGAATGCATTGAACTCGCTTCCAATTTTGCTGACAATGATCACACTTTTTGTTTTATTTTTTCTACCCATACTGATAATAATTAGTAATAAGAATTCTTGTTCTCACGTACGAGTAAGTGACGATTGTCTTAATGAGAAATAAAGTTCTTTGAACCGAATATTCATGAAGAGACCTTGATTTAATTCCTGTATTTTTTCCTAATTATCAAATTATTGGCACTAGACGGTAACTAGGAAAACCCACTGTATTGTTTCCAAAAATGTCTGCCAAATATTAACCGAAATCACTACAAATAAGTAAATAACTAATTTGAATATCTACCCATTGCTCTCTGATCTGTATTAAAACCCAAATAATGATAATTGAAGATAATTATTGACATTACTTAACCGACATCAAACAAGAATATTGGTGGAGGAATATCTTACATTAAATTATAATATGCTCTTTGAATACAGTTTTCGTGACCTTTGAGTATTTAGCACGCCACATTTATACCCGGCCGTCCAGGAAGAAAGAAGAAAATAAATAAATATAATTTACGGTAAACATTATTCAGGTAAATTCGCAACACCATAATACGCTCCAAGACAGGTATCGCCGATGTTGGCGGCAAGTCTGCGAGGCTGAAGTGGGACTGGGCGGGTCACACGTTTAGGATACATCCAGACAGATGGACCAAAGTCGTCACACACTGGTTGCCTGAAGACGGGCGTCGTCACCGAGGCAGGACTAAGAAACGCTGGCGTGACGATTTGGACTCGTTCCAAACCGATTGATCGGAGAAGGCACAGCACAAGGAAAGGTGGAAGAATATGGAGAGGCCTTTGCCCAACAGTGGGACAATATAGGCTAGTGGAAAACCAAAATATTGAGGTAAACATAAGAACACAAACACAAAAAAGAACAAGTTGGAGGAAATTATGCATCACATCCACGCAAAACGGCTATGTTGCAACACTTGCAACCATATACGATACAGAGCCCCAGCGTTGGTTTTCAGTGTAGTAGTAGTTTGTGACTTATTTTTAATTTAGCGTGTGTGACTTGGCTATCGCATTAGGTTAAGTAAGACATGTTATGATAGTTTTAGGGCATTTAAATAAAAAAATATAAAAAATATTCCCGAAAAATTTTTCTGCTCAACACGTCTTCTAAAAGCATTTAAAATGTAGGACAAACAAACACATCTTGAGATCAAAGCGCGGGCTATAATGTCATCCTTAGTTACTGGATTTATTTTTGTTTGGGTTTTACACAACTTTTTTTATACTATAAATTCTACTAATATGATAAACGTGAAAGTTTGTATGGATGGATGGATATTGGTTACTCTTTCACGCAAAAACTACTGAACGAATTTGGATGAAATTTGGCACACAGATGTTTTATAACCAGGATTAATATTTAAGATACTTTTTATCCCGATATTCCCACGGGATCGAAATTTCTTGCGGGGGAAACCGCGGGGTGCACCTAGTATTAAAATAAATTAAAGTCAATGTTCGTGCCGCCTGTGTGACCGCGTTGTTCATCTAAACTACGCATCGGATTTTGATGCTGTTTTCACAATAATTTAGAGAATTTATACCTCTACTTAAATAGTCAAGTCGTAACGAAAAGTAACGGTGGAGTTTCTTGTCCATTCTTCTCCATACGAAAACTACCTTTTGGAAGGGAACTAGAACCAATTTTATTTTATTGCACTTTTTCAAAAGTGCCTTTTATGTGTCTATTTGAAATAAATGCTTCGATCTTGACTCTTTGACTTTGATGTAAAAACCGTACGAAGCTGGACGGGTCATCATCTGCCTAGCCTTTTCCCAACTATGTTGGGGTCGGCTTCCAGTCTAACCGGATACAGCTGAATACCAGTATTTTAAATGGAGCGACTGCCTATCTGACCTCCACAACCCAGTTACTGGGTAATACGATACCCCTTGGTAAGACTGGTTGTCAGACTTTCGGGCTTCTGACTACCCGTAACGACGGTCAAAGATCCACGAATGACAGCCGGAACCAACGGCTTAACGTGCTTTCCGAGGCACGGAGGGGTCTCGGTATGTAAAGATGGTCACCCATCCACAGACCAACCGCGGCAAGCGTAGCTTAACCTGACCGATCGACCTGTGCGGCTGTTATTATTTAGCCACCGGGTCAATAGTATTTTATTATACGACGGTTAATTTAAAATCTTTTCCGAACTATGTTTTATCCTTGGAGTGACAGCTTTCGGTTTTCCCACAAAATAATGTTCGTCGGATAACAATTTTTCTAAGATTTTCTATTGTAGTCCACTACAGCCTGGCCACCTCATAATACTGTAATCATATCGTGGGTCATAGTTATTTATCTTCGTCTTTTCTTATTTATTTGGTTCAAGGTAACAAAGAGCGTAAAAGCAAAACTCTTTTACCCATTTAAATACTTTATCAGACACGCTGGTCAAACCTCGTTCAAACGGTCGTTGACAACTTCGTTGCTTTAGTGGTCGCAACAACTAATGCTGAGAAGTTTCTTACATCGGACTTCACACTTTTTATTTAATCTTTATTTTTATTTTATTGTTTGTTTTACCTGATGTATGTATCTGGGCCCAATTCTCGTAATTTTAAGAACGTTCACAGTCAGAAGGCTAATTCTCGTAATTTAAAACGTTCAAAATCTAGTCGCAGTGTCATCTCGGCGACAAACAAATGTCAAAAACTTGTCAAAATGTAGGGAAATTTGAAGTATTTTTGACAGATTGAGACTGAGATTAGAGGGGCAATTCTCGTAATTTAAAGAACGTTCACAGTCTGATCTCAGTGTCTGATCTCAGGTGTATGGTGTGTCTTTTAGTTTGTGCCAAATAAATGTATTTCCTTTCTTTCTGAGCATGAGGTCCTGGATTCGATTCCCGGGTCGGGCAAAGTGTTATAGGACCATCTGGAATTTCTCAGCAGCAGCTTCGAGTCTTGGGTTTGTACCCGGTTCATCATCATCTGCCTAGCCTTTTCCCAACTATGTTGGAGTCGGCTTCCAGTCTAACCGGATGCAGCTGAATACCAGTATTTTACATGGAGCGACTGCCTATCTGACCTCCACAACCCAGTTACTGGGTAATTCGATACCCCTTGGTAAGACTGGTTGACTGGGTTTGTACCCGGTTGCTGGCAATAAACTTGCCCCCTTACATGGGACTTCAGATTACTGCCGATGGACTATAGGTACACCTCTATAGTCCATCAGTCCTCTCTCCACCCTTTGGAAGAAAGAAAGAAAAAGAAAGAAAGATTTTTTCTGATCAGAATAGTTTTTTTATTTATTTTATTTTTTTAAAGAAAAAGTATATTTACGGGAATTACAGGCGTAATGTTATGTAAATGTGGGGCTAAGGGCTGATTTTTAACAGTCAAAGTTATCTTAAGAATAAATAAGTCAATATAATAAATATGTCAATTTGATATATCCTACTAATATTACAAACGTGAAAGTTTGTATGGATGGTTGGATGGATGGATGGATGTTTGTTACTCTTTCACGCAAAAACTACCGAACGGATTTGGATGAAATTTGGCGCACAGCGCACAGGATTAACATGTAGGATACTTTTTATCCCGATATTCCCACGGAATCGAAATTTATGCGGGTGAAAACGCGGGGCGCAACTAGTTTTCTATATAAAAGCTGTCAAAGAAAAAGATAAAAGTTATTTGACTCCGCCCCAAGACGACCCACTGACCAAATATTGAAAAATCAGCCCATAATCAGCTTGGAATTATTCCTTCATTCTCGTCCATATATTATATGGACAACCCGACGTCATTTACAACACAAAACCTATTAATAAACACGTGCTTTTATAAATCGAGACGAATCGTTCCGATTGGCTGCCTAACAACATTGACCTTGTTGTGTTACCTCACAATTTACACCTCGGCAATGCCAGTCATTATTACGTAAAGGAAATATTTTATAATCTTGAACTGTTATGATATAGGTACATATAATACACCAATGCGCCTATAATGTTCCCACTGCTGGGACAGGCCAGTGAGAGGGCCAGGCGGGCCCAGTCTTCAACTTTTTGGTTTTAGGACATGCCGGTTTCCTCTCGATATTTTCCTTCACCGTTTTTGAGAGCAGTGGTAATGAAATAAAGTACACAACTTAAAGCGCCTGCCGGGGTTCGAACCCACGACCATACAACACGTAGGTCGCGGCCGATACAACTGGACCACCAGCACCACTGTTCACTGTTCTGTTTGATATACTTAATATGTAATTTGGTAAAATTCATATCCAACCTTCATGTCACCCCATTGGATCTACACTACACGTAGGACATCCTAGTGCAGTTAGCAAAGCAATAGCTGCAGTGCGATTCTGTAAAAATCTCACCGTGAAAACGTAGTTGAAGTGAGCGTGGAGTGAGCTGTCATTCCCAGCTAATGCTAGGGATTGACACTATTGACAGCTCAGTCTAAGCTCAGAGATCGGCAGATTCTAAAAATATTAAAATAAAAGAAGGAATGCCGATTTGATTGCAAGGAATAGTATGACTGGTTTTCTACCAGATTGTTTGCAGACTGATAAGATACTGGTTAATGGGTATAGGTACATACGTATAATAATAATAATAAGTAATAAAAAATTGTTTATTTTCTCCCTTAAAAACAATATTACAAGATACAAAGTACAAAATTTGGAAGAGAGACAGGAGCCCAAACTAAGCATAGCTTGTGTCTTGGGTCTCCTGGCCCCAACCGAAGATCTCAATGTAATGACAATGTATGTGGGAGTATATCATTACCATGTTTAATCTATACGCAAATAAAAAAAAATGAAGTTTGTAATGTCAAAATAACAGCTTTTTACTGCACTGAAACTACATATAGGTATCTATCTATCTATAACAAAAAAAAAAAACAATTTCTAAAACTTTTTTCCGACCGTTTGTTTCGGCTAATCTCCGAAACGGCTGGACCGATTTTGACATGACTTTCAGTGGCAGAATATAGCTGAAGTTATAAGGATTACGCTACTTTTATTTTTAGAAAGACTAAGGGACGGTTTTTTTGATCCGTAGTTAAACTCAACCCATTGTTAAAAATAGTAACTAATGGTAAATTGTTTACAAAATGTGTTTTTTGATCAATTTTTAGTTTATCTAATGGTCACTATTGCTTATTTTATTAACTAATCGTTAATTATTTGATCATTAGCAATGATATTATATCATTAGGGCCGGTGTTTTGATCCGGTACCGCGCAAAACAAATAAAATCCTATTTATTTTTCGACACGCACATGAACGAAGTCGCGGGCACAGCTAGTGGATAATAAAAGTATGCCAATGATACAAGTATCATATCTTATAGTGCGCCGCGCAAACATCTGTTATTCCAATTTGCTGTTTATTTTCCTCAATGACATCTTACCTCACCCATACTTGTCTTTTTTTTCAGGTGGTTTTAAAAAACGTCTACTAATCCTAAATAATCTCATTCCTCCATCTGTTTCCTCAATTTATCTTCTACAAAATTACTGTTTTTTATAAGTAATTAAGGCCTGTCTTTTCTTGTAGAGAATTAAAGTTCAACATCTCTTGAAAATGCGAATGCTATTTAAATTACGAAGAATTTTTTGCTAATATTTTGCAAGGTATTTAAAACTGGAAGGAATATTCTAGACTTAATGTTGCTTGAGACCATCATCTTTTTTGTTCAAGAAATGATCTCGGCGAATTCGCCAAAAACAATTGTTTTTGTGGACGTTCCTTACTTTATGGCTGTGGAACGCAAGCTTTAGCCATGTTGGTGTGACTAACAAATGAGAACAATTCATTTCCTCCATGTATCCGCCCGTATAATTAGTAACTTACTAGACATAGACATAGAAATTGCGGTTTTCCGTGTCAGATATCGTGGTTTTCCCGTAATTTTTTGACACTACAGGAAATAGTTGTCGCCAACCAACAAATTTGATTCATAAATACCCATTTATTTACCTTATAACAAAATTTGATATTTGTCATAAGGTAAATTGACAAAATAACAAAATTTGATATTTGTTATAAGGTAAATTGAAGGAAAGTTCAAATTAAACATACATAAACTCATGCCTTCGCAGGGGAGTAGGCAGGATCCTAGTGGTATAATTTTAAATTTTAAATATCTGACGTTATGTCTATAATATCCTGAAGTTTCTAGACTAACTGACACTAAAAATGTTAGGTGGTCTTACACAAAAGCCAGTACCGAAATTGGCGTTCACCACATACTGACATGTTCGATTGGAAAATTGCCCACGCCATCAAAAATTCTTGAGCATCAAAACTTCGAAAGGGTGGAGCAATCCCTTTTTTTGCTTGAATCATTGAAGTGCTGGCCTATTGAGGAAGTATGACAAAACCTCGGGTTTTTGGGTCGGCCTCCACAATCTCGGCGTACAATCAACAATAACAGTCTATGGTGTATTTCTCCGCCACAGGTTTTTGCTTTTTACGGCGTCGTAAAACCGTCGAAGAGTGAAATGCTTGTTCAGGATCGGATTGAAGATTGTTGATCAAATGTCTTTGGTCTGTATTGGGCTTTAGAATAATGTGGAAATGCCTACGTGACGAAACGGAAAAAAATTAACTGGGGTAACTCAAAGATTAACTTGTCCAGGTCTACGTCTCCTAAGGAATACGAAGTCGCTAAATTAATAAAATTGGCGCAATATGTGCCTAAATTTAAAATAAAAGATTTAGGTATTTTGATAATTTGGAAGTAAGTAAAAATTAGGTACGTTAAAAATATCAAGTGTCGCTCAATACCTATAGGTTGCAATTTTTTTTTATAATAACTAGCCTCAACTGTCTGATTAATTCTTGAAAGCTCAAACGTGTCTTAAAATGATTTTATTTTTGAGTTTGAATGGCAAAAATACTGAAATTTTTTAGGGTTCCTTATATCAAAAGGAAAAAATGGACCCCTTATAGGATCACTTCGTTGTCCGTATGTCTGTGGGTCAGTCTCAAGACCCTATTTCTCGGTTTTTTTAATGTAGATTTAAATGGATAATTAGTAGCTGGGTCGATACCTTATTTAAAGTGCATTGATCCGCAGGTGTTTACCATGATTACCTATAAATATGCACTCGCTTCATTAGTGTACAATGTACTGTTACTAATGAGCAACACTAATCAAGCTTTAAATGGTGTTTGAGTTAGACCTGGGCTATCAATCGTAGGTCTGATAGGCAGGCTAGTACATAATATAAGGTGTATCCTAATTCCTACTATAATAATATTATAAACGTGAAAGTTTGTATGGATGGATGGATTGATGGATGGATGTTTGTTACTCTTTCACGCAAAAACTACTGAACGGATTTGGATGAAAGTTGGCACACAGATGGTTTATAACCAGGATTAACATGGTGCTTTTTATCCCGATATTCCCACGTGATCGAAACGTATGCGGGTGAAACCGCGGGGCGCAGCTAGTCTATTCATACATGAAATATATGGAGAGTGATAAACAACGTGTTTTTTTTTTATATCCCATAACTCTAGGGTTATGTTCTATAAGAAAAAAATAATACAAAAAGTCCCGGAATATGTGGTCCAAATAATGCATAGTTTCGAAGATATCAATCATAATTAATTTTCATCCAATCATTCACATTTAAAGCTAAGAAAATGCGATGTTGTCATATTTCACGTAAGGGTGTTTTACATGGATCGCCCAGAGGACACGGTGGAGCATACGGTGGAGGTCTGCCCTGCTTGGGCAGAGCACCGCCGTGTCCTCGTAGAGGCGATTGGCAGCGGCGGCGACCTCTCGCGTCCGGCCCTGGTTCAAGCCATGGTCCGGGGCGAGAGGGAGTGGGAGGCAGTCACCTCCTTCTGCGAAGCAGTCATGCTAGCGAAGGAGGTGGCGGGGTGGGCGAGGGAACGCACCTCACGTCTCAGCCGCCGCGGGAGACGCTCCGGGCGTCGGGAGCCGCGTGACGACTCCCGGCCACCGTAGGCGCGGGCCTGCGGGCGGAGAGTAATGGGTAGCTCTCCGTCCGATCAGGACTAGGCCCGTGCCGGACGGCGTGTTCGTGTTCCACGCGCGCCTCAAAGAGATGTCAGCAAGTGACGGGGCCCCACAGGGCCGAAGCCTGCCAGGGTAGCGGGACCATCCGAAAGGGTTTACCGCTGCCCTGGAACATAAAGGGCTAAGGAAGGAACACGGGTGGGTTTTAATGGTTGACATTTACCTAAACAGATAAAATCAATGTACCTACTCATTGGTACAACAAATTTTTGAATCATCGTTACTATGAAGATAAGAATGAATTCGTTTGCGGAAGTAGGTATCTGTGGAAGGCTATGGGTGCCCTTTGCCCAGCAGAGTGGCAACATAGGTTGTGACAAAAAAGTGGCTATATAACCTACCTAGTTTTATTTTTTCATACAAACTTAGGAGATAATTAGAGGATAACAACAGTGGTAGAAAAACCCACGTAGCTACATAGCTATTCAGGTTTGAAAGAAAAAAATATATGAAGATAGAAACAAAAAGATGTTCACAAAACCTAACTTGAAATTTTTAAACAGAAATGGTAGGTAATCAATTACTGTCCCATAATTTTCAATATGGGAATAATAAAACTGTGTAATAGCACAGTTATTTATACTGTGGTAAAAGATAAGAAGAAAAAAAACTTACAAACCTAAGAGATAATTCGGATTAATTCTACCACTGGCATTCTCGAATTATCTCCATCATCCATTCATTATTTTTTTTGTTTCTTGAAGAAACAACAAAATTAAAATGTAGGTAGAAATAAAAACATGGAGGAATAAAAAAGACGTTCACGGGTTCACGCAAGTGGATGAAACCTCGATTTTTTTAAACGGAAATGGCAATGCAGTAATTACAACCTATTAAAATTTTTAATAGGTACAAGGATTTTTGATAAACTGTTGTGTAATAGTGTTTAATGTTCGACTGTTTATGTATTATGTCCGAGGTCAATGATTGACATTGTTTTTAAAATTAGTCAGGCGTGTTTATTTCGTTTAATTGTAAATTCCCCACATAATTATTTTAAGTATCGAAAGCTATAAACTATATATAATATAAGTACCGTAAGTACATGAATTTCTAGCTGGGTAGTGAAGTCATTGATGTAGGTAACGTCAAAGTACGAAGATATCCTACCCACATTATCTACTTATTGAATCACAAGAAAATGCAATATTGACCTTTAAACTGTTACCAGCACGCAATCTTATCGCGTAATGATAAAACATGATTCCATATTATTACTTCCATATCGTGAACACCAAAACTGCACGATTGTGTACTTTAGTCTTCGACATGTCCGACATCTGCTAGTCTAGAATCCGTGATAGAAACGAGGCATTAGTCAACCGAAAAGACTGCGATAACTTCGTACTTCCATTATTCAGATAACGCAACTAACAAAGAAATCAATGTATGCTACTAAAACAAATTCAAAACTTCGTTCAAATACGAATAAGTTGGTAGGTACTCAGTACTTACACAAAACGCCGGTCAACTTGGTAAATCCGTGACGTAAAATAACTTCACAACTTCCCAAACACTTTTATTGACACTTCTATTGCAGTCACGAATATCACAAAAAGTTGACACTGAACGTCGTCATTGTTGCACAAAACATCACTGTTTTTAAGTTTTCTCAACACTACGAAAACGGAATGGCGGTAAAGTCGCGGGAAAATGACGCACGCAACACGTCTACACCACGCGGCGATCGCTCGCAAACTGAATGAATGAATCGAATCGAATCGAATGTCGAGGAGATCGAAACGAGACCGACTCGCGTGTAAACTCGATACAGAAAGCGCGTAAATGCTTGACGAACCGGATCAGAGTACCCGTCCGGACCACCTCAAAGGTTCATGGTTCGCACTTTTTTCTGGAATTATGAGAAAATTCTATTTTATTTCCTTCTGCAATTTTGTATCGAGTTAAACCGGTCACGTAGTCTATTTACGAACTGGTTCTAATATAGTTTTATTAACTTTTCCGACGATAAATAGTTACTGCCCACATAGGTATTCTGCACTGTACATACTTAAATTTATTTTACGTGAATATTGCAAAGGCTTTTTTTTGTATTGTACATTCATGTGTTCCTAGAAATGCGATTGGAAATATGTGCGAGTATTACGTGCTATGCACGAATATGTCATGTCAGTTCAATGAGACTTTCAGATTTTTCTGCATTGTAGTTTTGGCAATTTTTTTATTGCAGTTTCTCATACAGCGACAGTATCAGAACTACTCTTCCTACTCAAACAATTGCTACTTATGATTGAACAATAATTATGTGATTATTTAAGGCTCCCGCAGACAGGCGCGACGCGACGGTGCGACAAGATTCTGAGAGAGAGAGAGTCGCCGCGTCTCGTGCTGCATCGCGCCTATATGCGGAAGCCTTTAGCCATGTCTTGTCTGGGCTTTAGCCACATAACATTATTATGTATAGGCGTATGCAACATGTCAGACCGTTGTAAAAGTCTAGCTTTCACCAACCTAGTTTAATATCAGTGCATTGCACTAACACCAGCTTCCGTTCACTCATTGTTGTTCACTCTATTCTGTTATTATGTGATAACCAATCACAAACGTTGTGGTTCGTTAGGTTGTTGCAATGTTTCAAAAGCAAAGTTTTGAGTGTAAAATATGGCCGGCCCTTTATCCTTTTTATCTCTTCTGTTTAAAGAGGGCTTGGCAGTTCAAAGGGTAACTGAGTAAACATTGTTAAAAATATTATGTTTTCACAAACTGATGTCGTAAACTCGTAAACGTCCATCGCTGAAAATGGTTCTCGATCAAAAGGGAAACTAATCATAACTACCTAATATGTTATCTGGGTGTCTGCTAGAATCCACTTAGACAGGTGTGTGAAATCAGCATCCTAATTGCGTAACACACCAACATTTTGAAGGATATTGCTAATCCATTGCTTCTTAAGTTCGAAAAATTAGTATGCTCAACAATGTAAATAACGCAATGAATGTTGTTGAACTGTTAAAATGAAATCCATTGGTACTGTTAGTATGTTACGCAAAAAATAAAAACAATTGAATCAAGACTAGTCTAGTCCTATGGAAACATTTTATTACCTTCATTTGTTATTATATTCTTTATTTTTATGTATGACTGAATGTTCAAGACCTTTTGCCCGAGTGTGTGACCTCATTTGTTAATATCTATAAAAGTTAAAATAACAATTGAATAAGTAATAATGAACTAGCTCCCTCATGAGCAAATATGACCCATTTACATGAAGGTTTCAACTTCATCTGGTTTTATTAAACTAATTCTTAATTTATCTTATCGTTCTCACTTGAAATCTCTTTGTGAATGTCTGCATTTTTATAGATTGTATAGTATTTACAGACGCCAGCACATCAAGCTACCCAAAACTCTACAATTTCCCCAATCAAACTTGAACCGAATGCTTTAGCGATAAAGTTGAAAATCTATTAAAGAAATTTGACAGATTGTAGTAGCTTGATGTGCTGGCCGTCTGTACATCGCTGAAAAAAGTAGTTAAATAAAAAATAATCAGTAATTAACTCGTAATAATTATAACCTCCTTTCTCAGAAAAATAATTTAAGTATACAAATTTCATTTCATCATTCATTCATTTCATTTCATTTCAAAGAAAGTAGTAAAGAAAAAGTGTTTATTGTGACTCGTACAGAAAGATCATAAACTAAACTAAACACACTCATAGAATAAAAATAAAAAACAAAATTATACCTTTAAAAAAAAACAGAAAGTCCTATACAGGGCCAAAAGGTTATGGCTGGAGGATGTTCTGCCAAGCATGTCGTGGCCTTCGCTAGTCCTAAGTAAAATGACGTCACGGATCAAATTTTTCAGCATTGATCCGTAAATCTGTATTTCTGCACACAATGTCAGCATAAATGTCAAAGTTTCAGGCTTACGATGTGAAGGTCAAAGTTCAAAGAGATATTTATTTTTCACATGGACTTTTAGCTCGTTAAAACCTATGTTTACGCGGCTCAAGTTATGTTGTAGGTCAGCGAGGTGACTTCCAAATAAACCATTAGTTCTGTGTCATTACTCTTTATGGTATTTTTTCCTGTAAAGGCTTGGTCTCGATATAACATACATAATCAGCCTATAATGTTCCCACTGCTGGGACACAGGCCTCCTCTCTGTGAGAGGGAGTGGGCCCGCGGACCCGGTGCGGGTTGGTAGATGTCACATGTCTTCGAATTCTTCGAATCTTCGAATCTAAGCCAGGGCACACTGCGATATACAGGGTGTAATGGTCGCCTAGGCTTTATGGGGTGCTTAATTGTTGCAAATGGGTCACACTATCACGCCCTGGAAGGAACACGTCGAGTTTCCCTGTCACCCTGTATACACCTCTGTCCTATACCTACTGTACTGCTCCGAAACTTTGCTTTGATGAGATAGATCTTATCAACATTTTCTTCCCTACATTTTGAAGAATGGACTGACGACGTTAATTACACGCGTTTTACAAGAAAAATTAATATTCCAACAACTTTTTAAATTAGTTCTCTTAACTTTTCTAACATTGATTAGTTCATGTTTTCCTAGTTAATATTTTCGTGCCTTCTGTCTGTTTTTGAGAAGTTTGTCCAGACTTTTGGAACTTCATTTTTGTCCTTTGATGAATCCCTCACGGTTATGTTTTTTATTTTTTTTATCTGTGTTTAAAAATCAATTTTCTCTCTTTCTTACTATGTTTTGCTGTGTTTAGTATAATCAGCCTATCATTTTCCCAGCGCTGGGACACTGGCCTCTTATCTGTGAGTTGAGTGGGCCATAATCCACCACGCGGATAGTGCGGGTTGATTGGTGGATGTCACATATTTTAGATTTTTTTGGTCTAAGAGATGACCTTACGATTTTTACTTTCACCGTTTTGAGAGCAGCAGTGATGAATTGCTGTGTTTAATGCAATAAAACTCCGTTAGGCTAGAATACGTCACTATAAAGACTAAAGCAGATTGGGGCGGGCCAAGCCACAACGTAACGCATTGCAAAAATCCTCCTTCATCGCATTCATACATTTTTTATGAACCACACGTACGCACCAACACGCACGTTACGACGCATATTGACTAATTCGCATTATGCGCGAAATGACCAATCGCTAAATGACCAACACAACAGGCGACCCACGGACCCACACCGCACTTTTTTTCTGTATAAAAATGCGCTGCGCTTCGGCCCGTTTCGGCTGTACATAATAGTGTGTACGCTTGGCTTAACAAAGCCCCCATGTACCGACGATGGCAACACTGGCAACTAACAAAAGCCGGGCTTATCAACTTAAACTGTGCTTATTAATTGCTTCCACTAATTCCAGTTATGAAGCCGTAGATTAAGTAAATTAGGTAAACAGTTTTACACATGGATAATACACAGTTCCTAAAGATTTAAAAAAAATTAAGGTTTTTTATGGAATTAAACCTACTATTCTTATTTATTTTATTACTAGCTGCGCCCCGCGGTTTCACCTGCATAAGTTTCGATCCCGTGGGAATATCGGGATAAAAAGAATACTTTTTAACCCGATATTCCCACGGGATCGAGACTTATGTGGGTGAAACCACGAGGCGCAACAAGTTTTTAATAACATCATATTACCATAGTGTACTTTGTTTTTTACTTAGCCTATGATATTTTTACTGCTGGGCAAAATATAGAATAGGATAAATGAAAGACATAAATATAGATTTTTTACAAAGGGTGACACAATGGTGTTGTTATAGCGCGGTCTTTTAAAAACAACCTTTGGATGGATTAAAAAGGGGAAGGAGAGACAAATGCTGTAGGTAGTCTGACCTGTGGGTGTCTATCTGAGTCTGTCTGAAAATATTGACGATTCCTAAGCAATTAATGATTTCATCAATCGACTGCCTTATTCTATTAATAAAAGCCTTGTTTATTACGCAAAGCAGCAACATACATTAGAATCAATGGACATAGGCGTCCCACAAGGACCGCCATTTGGACCGCTTCTGTGCTTCTCGCATCCAGCGGATTAAGTTAATTTGATCCTTTGAAATCAAAGTAAACTATTATGTACTCGTAATACATCCGGGAACTTAGTGAACATTAATCAATTAAGTTTATTCATCTTATTAATTTAATGTAATGTAATGTGTAATGTAATGGACATTGTCTGAAAAATAAATGAATTATTATTATTATATTATTATTAAGTTCTACCTTTGTACCGGTATACTCGTATAAAGTGAGTCATTTATGTGGGTACCTACCTGGTTTACTTCGGTTGTTATAAAGTTAGTACTTCTTTAGGGTAGGTATACTAAAGAGCTGAAGAAGTACTAAGTTGAGTTGTAAAATAAACATCCTTATTAGTACCGAAGTCTAAAGCAACCTTGTGCGTGTTCTTATACTTACTCGATCGCTTTAATGTTTTATTATGGGACTCCTGCTGCACATAGTCCTTTCCCAGGCTGCGCCACCACACCCTTCCCCCCACCTACTGCATCCAGTCTGTCCCAGCCACTTTCTGTCTCTTTCTTAACGTCCTCGGTCCAAGTAGCCGGGAGACGTACCACACTATGCTTGCCGATACGCGGTCTCTCCATGACTCTTCTACCGTTCTTCTATGGAATAACTGTGTTTCCCATTATTGTCAACAGACAGTGCTTATTCAGTTTCACTAAAAATGAAGGTCAAATGGGTATAAATTTGCACTAAGGCCGATCAGGACTAGGCCCGTGCCGGACGGCGTGTACGTGTTCCACGCGCGCCTCATAGAGATGTCATAATAAGCGACGGGCCCGATAGGGCCGAAGCCTGCCAGGGTAGCGGGATCGTCCGAAAGGGTTACCGCTGCCCTGGAACATAAAGGGCTAAGGAAGGAACACGGGTGGGTTTCAGTCAGTAAGAGTCTGACACTCCCTCCTGCTCCACCCAGAGCGGGAGGAGTCACTTGACGATTTCCCATCCTCAAAAAAAAAAAAGGCCATCAGAAGTCCATAGAAACTTGACATTACTTATGAGTAAAATCCTTATGAAAGTCTTTTTTGATACTCACCGTGGAAAGACAGAACCCTACGTTCTTTCTTTCTCACGGCACGAAGTATGTGAAAATATAAGCTCATGCTTGTACAGATGCCAGCACATCCAGTTGCCCGAAACTGTCAAATTTACCCAGTCGACTTTTAAACTAATGCTTTTTAGCGAAAAAGTTGAAAATCTATTAAAGTTTGACTGATTGTAATAGTTTGATGTGCTGATACAGCATGGCGACGCCTCGGCGGCCGCTGCTAAAGGCGGCATTGTCAACACTTTCCATGCAAACCAAGCGTCACGTGTCACCGCTTTCTCGCAACACGACATAAATAATGACGTATAGAAACTTCTCAGTTTCTCATCATTTGCCCAGCCTTTTTCCAACTATGTTGAGGACGGCGTCCAGCCTAACCGGATGCAACCAAATACCATTATTTAACATGGAGCGACTGCCGATCTGACCTCCACAACCCAGTGACTGGGTAATACGATACCTGCTGCCAGACTTTCGGGCTTCTGACGACCCGTAACGTGCTTTCAGAGGCATGGAGTCTTGGTATGTAACGATGGTCACCCATCCCCGGACCAACCACGGCAAGCGTAGCTTAAACTGATCCATCGACCCATGCAACTGTTATTACTGTCAGTTTCTATATGTCATTATTTGTGTCGTGGTGCAACAACTTATGACATCTTCGCCATTCAAAGCTATTTTGGGTTCTGTGGGTAAAAACATTAATCAGTCAATGGGTGATCTAGGAGCTGGCTGGCCAGGGTACACTGGATGTTATGGTAAAACTTGGAATAGTGTAAAGTGTTATGCATCTCTTTACCCAACCTACTCATATTACCCTTTTGTTTGTAAAGTGGGTAAGTTCTTTTTTATATTTTTCAACCCTATTAAATGTTTCCGAAAACATGACATAAAAAGAGTAAATTTTTCTTGAATTTAAACATGAAAAGATGATTCATTCTCATGCAAAATTTTCATTACGCATACCTTTATGGTTGCAAGCGCTCACTAAAAGTTGAATGATGGAGTTTTAGTTGAAAAGAAGTTTGTGACTCGGTTCAAGTTATTGTAGAAAGTTAAAGAGGCTTATGAAAAACCAGTGTAGTGAGAGCTGTGCAATGCTGTGCATTATTAATTTTGGTAAACTTTCAGTGGTTTGCATGAAAATATCTTTACCAACGAGCGCTCAAACAAACAATTAATACACAGTATAGGAAACTTGACGTACCTACTTTATGGTCCTAAAACTTTCCACCTCCCTTTAATCCATCCAAAGGTTGTCTTTAAAAGATCGCGTTAAGGGTTAAGACCGCCCATTTTGTAATTTTATATAAAATTTCTACATTTACCTACTTACAGGGTAAAATTAAATTAGCTAGCAAACCTGTGCAGACGTGTTGGGTGCACCATGTAAACCATGATAAAACAAAAATAAATTAATAAGATGATTTTTTTTGTGGACTTTTTTTCGTCGACCTCTGTTCGTGTATTTACTTGAAATATAATCAGTTTAAAACTCAGAATTTTTTGTGTAAACTTCACAGACGTGAATGGTATCGATATCTTAAAACGATAAAACGAATTTTTTCAACTCATACTTTAAGTTACAACACTACCAGCGGTCGTTGAAACCGAAGATAAAAACTTCAAATCTTTTTTTTTATAAGTATTTTATCTTGTTTAGATACCTATCACGTCTGCAGAGTTTTGCTAGCTAATTTAATTAAAACTAGAGGTATTAATACGTTCTTGAAATTACGAGGATTGTCCCTCTCATGTCAATCCTGTCGCAAGTTGACGACACGGTTGGCGCAGTGGACTGCTGCGTTGCGTGTCGCGGGCTCGATTCCCGCACGGAACAAATATTTGTATGACCTACATGTATTTGTTCCGAGTCTGGGTGTTTTTCTATCTACATATAATATGTATGTATTTACAAAAAAAAAAAATGTATATAAGTAGTTTATCAGCCATCTTGTTACCATAACACAAGCATTAGGTTGCTTAGCTTGGGACTAGATGGCGCTGTGTGAAATGTCCAGGGATATTATTATTATTATAATTGTCAACGAGGACTCAATATAAGTTGATCTTTACCGTATGTGGACATTAGGTGTACCCATGACATTAGCATGTTTAAAAAAAAAATACGAAACGCTTTAGAAGCGCTTGTCTCGGCCCCTGTAATTCTCAGTCTCAGCTCGATCAAAGGTTGCATACGGATCACGTGTTTGAAACGCAATAATTAAATTATGAATCAAAGATATTTACAAATAATCACATGTACACATCAATATGTGTACATTTATTAAAACTAGTCATGATCATGCTCCTGCATTCCTCTTCTGTTTATTTATTCAACTGGTAACGTTAGTTTTGTTTATATCTTTGTTGCAATCTTAGTTATCTGCCATGTAGTCAGGCAGTATTTTATTCAATCATTTTAAATATCGCGTAGCCGAATGTAAATACATCGAGGGTTAATATTTTACATACATATAGCCTATAATGTTCCCACTGCTGGGACACAGGCCTCCTCTCTTCGAGAAGAAATGGGCTGTAATCTGCAAGCACGCAGGCCCAGTGCGGTTTGGTAGATGTCACATGCCTTGCATTTTTGGAACGAAGTTCCTTATCGCGCGTTGCGAAAGGGGGCTAGACGGAAAAAATTAAGACCAAAAGTTGGAACGACACTTTTTGCTATACCTAGTTGTAAGCCGTGCGGCGTGCGCGTGTCTCTGTCTGTCTCTCTCTCTCTCTTATAGAAAGCAAGCCAGTTATACTTCGTTCCATCCGGGTGTCCCTTGACACCTCTCAAGTTTTCTGTTCTAGGACATGCCGGTTTCCTCACGATGTTTTCCTTCACCGATTTGAGCAGTGGTGATGGAATAATTTACACAAAGTAAAGCGCCTGTCTGGGTTCGAACCTACGACATACAACTCGTAAGTCGCAGCCGTTACCACTCGGCCACCACAGCTCCCAAGTCACGAAGAAAGATAAACACACAAAACACGTTTAAAGTTCATAAAGAAATTGTGAGGATGCTTTTGATCAGATTTCTAAGATGGTGTATACTGTCTACAAGTTTGCTTCATCGTCAGATGATTATTAAATTACAACTTAGGTCAAAATTCATGAACTATGAATAGTTTGATTTAAACCTTCGCAACTTTAGACTTGGAAATTGGTTGTACAGTCACGAGCATATACCTTACATACCGTACATACTTACATATAGTACCTTACACTTAGTACACAAACATACATAAACTCATGCTTTCTACCCATGGGGCTCGGCAGAACCTACAGAATGCCACGACGAATCTACGATCCTTACATACTCCTTGCTTCGTTTACGTAACATCAGAACTCTAATTCTCGTAATTAAAAACGTCCAAAATCTAGTCGCAATCTCATCTCAGCGACAATCAATGTCAAAAACTTGTCAAAAATGTAAGGTAATTTTGACAAATTGTGACTGAGATCAGACTGTGAACGTTCATAAAATTACGAGAATTGCCCCTCTGGTCATACACACGTGCACGTCGATAACGAGTACTACGCACTTGACTTTTCTAAAGAACGTCACCAATAAGGTCACAACTTAGTACAGTATTAACGTATAAGGGGCAGGGTGTCCGGGACTCCACGTCCAAGCGCGTATTGTTCGTACGGTACCTTACACTTACGCAAAATCCAAAGAGATTTTCGCCTAAATTATTCTTCTTCTTCTCCGTGTCGCTGGCATACGCTGATTAAATGGAGATATCTTCCCCGTCATTTGTACGCATAATGTCATTGATATAACTGCTGTCAAAGTTCGTATACGTAAATGATACGACCTGTTTGATGTTTAGGAAAATTTGGTAACACAAAAGGTGTGTTAACGTATTAGGTACCAATAAAAGCCATTCAATTAGGGAATTTAGAGAAAAGTGATATTTAGTAGGTAACGAAATCTGGGAAATTTCCAAAAACTATAAATATTGTTTTTTCTCGAATCCCATGAATTTTCGCCTAAGCTTTATAGGGTGCTTAATTATTGCAAATGGGTCCCACTGTCACGCTCTGGAAGGAATACGTAAAATTACCAGTCACCCTGTATACCGGTCCGGTACCTGACAACACGGTTAGCGCGGTAGCTGAGCGATCGGACTGCTGCGCTGCGTGTCGCGGGTTCGATTCCCGCACAGAACAAATATTTGTAAGTCCTACATGTATTTGTTCTGAGTCTGGGTGTTTTTCTATCTATAATATGTATGTATTTACAAAAAAAAATGTATATAAGTAGTTTATCAGCCATCTTGTTACCATAACACAAGCATTAGGTTGCTTAGCTTGGGACTAGATGGCGCTGTGTGTAATGTCCAGGGATATTATATTATATTATATTATTATACCCTGTTATAGTGTTACGAAGATGGCATTCTCGAAAACATACTAGGTATGCGCAACATTACGACATGACATTCTAGGTATTAGGAATAGAATTTTTCCTTGTAATCGTAATTTTACGAGAAAATCGCTTTGGAATTTCTTATGCTCTTGACTGTACCTAACTTCGGCATTATGCATTCCTAAGTACCCGTATTCAATGGATAGGTACAACGTGGGTGGAATAATATTACTAGACTTAGGGCCAGTCTATTCAATTAAACGTCTTTATGATTTAAATGGAATAATAATTCATATTATTTAGTACTGACCTCTAAATGGTCTGTGAATTTGGATACCAAGCAAGCGAATCGCCCTTGTGGGAACTTCAACCTTTGTTGCTTAAAGGGTTTTGGTAATAAAATTATTCCAAAAGCATTGTTTATTCTATTTTTGCGACAATCACCATCATCTGCCTAGCCTTTTCACAACTATGTTGGGGTCGGCTTCCAGTCTAACCGGATGCAGCTGAATATCAGTATTTTACATGGAACGATTGCCTGTCTGACCTCCACAACCCAGTTGCTGGGTAATTCCTTACCCCTTGGTAAGACTGGTTGTCAGGCTTTCGGACTTCTGACGATCCGTAATGCTCTGTTGGCAATTTTAGACCAATAATTCCAACGTATTAATGTTAAAATGTCAGTGAACATGGTTTTCAGGGTTCTGTATTTTTGCCTTTCATTCGGCATCTTACACCCGAAGTGAAACGTTTGAACACAAAATGGATCAATACTGAAAAAAGTATTCATTAGTGAACCGATCCAAAGATGTTGAATTTCAGCACTCGGCTTCATAATCAGCTTCCAGGGAGTGGGTATAACCCACTCCCTGGAAGCTGATTATGAAGCCACGTATTATCTACCACGCGGGCCCAGTGCGGGTTGGTAAATGTCACATGTCTTCGATTTTTGGAACGAAGTTCCTTATCGCGCGTTTGAAACGGGGCTAGACGGAAAAAAGTTAAGACCAAAAGTTGGAACGACACTTTTTGCTATAGTTGTAAGCCGTGCGGCGTGCGCGTGTTTCTCTGTCTGTCTCTCTCTCTCTCTCTCTTTGAACTTCGTTCCATCCGGGTGTCCCTTGACACCTCTCAAGTTTTTTCGTTCTAGAACATGCCGGTTTCCTCACGATGTTTTCCTTCACCGTTTTGAGCAGTGGTGATAAAATTATTTACACAAACTAAAGAGTCTGTCTGGGTTCATACCCATGACCTACAACACGTAAGTCAGGGCCATGACCACCGGGCTACCGAATGATCGACAACTGAAAGGAGCAGAAAAGTTCATTCATAATTTTGTCAGTGTCGTGTGAAGTGGAATGACACAAAAACGAACCGTCACTAGAGTGAAGTGTTTGATATCGGTTTTCCACTTAAGTATCTGGTACTAAACATGTGCTTTACTTATTATAAACTTTCAGACTCCCACGAAAGATTGAAGATTTATAAATGTAGCCTGGCATATTTACTTGCGCGCCATTTTGTTTTTCTTTTCAAAATGACAATGTTTGAAATAATCACTCTGAATGTTTAAAGTAAAGCAAACTTTTAAGTGACAAGATGTACTTACGCAAGTTCAAAAAATAATTATGTCACTTGATCAACTTTGAACGTTAATATCACAGAAAAGTGACGCTTTACGAGGTTTGGTCGTATTATTTTTTCTGTTTGCATTAATGTCAGCTATCGATTTATTTAGATAGGTATAATTCGTGGCCGCCATTTCGAAAAAAAAAAAAAAATGGCGCGACAGTAGTTCTGCCAAAGCTCTTTCTTTCAAACTTCAAGGGTCCTTTGACACCCCTGAAATCGGATCATATTATCACGACTAATGACTACGAAACCCATAACCACCGATATCCCGATAACCTACCGCCCACACCTCATATAAATCAAAGAGCCTCAATTAGCTATCTATTAACAGATTTAATCACGACCACGGCTTAATTTATGCTTACTTTAGTTAATAAGCGAGTACTAGAGGGAACTTCTGCCTGAGTAGAGGTAATTCAACATTCAACAGGTAGAGTTCGTTAACCCCACCGTTTACGACCTGTGTGCCTTAAGGGTCTAGAAGGCCTTGGAGATAGCATCGAGCTAAATTAGGTTAGATCTGATGCTTGACGCGACTGTTTTTAGTGTTTTGTTTTCAATTTTTTGAGGTATGCCTAGAGTTTTCCCACCTATGTTGGGGTTGGTTGCCAGGCTAATCGGATACGGCTGAACACCAGTATATTACATGGAGTGACTGCCTATCAGACCTACACAACCAAATACTTGGTCAACGATACCCCTGGATTGACTGGTTGTCAGAATTTCGGGCTTTTGACTACCCGTAGCGACTGTCAAAGATCTACGAATCACAGCCGATATCAACAGCTTAACGTGCTTTTCGAGGCACAAAGGGGTCTCGGTATGTAATCTATGGTCACCCATCCACATTTAAATTTTTAATCTTCTGTTTTTTTCGGCAATTAACAGCACTCTTCCTATTTACTATTATTTCATTATGAAAATGTATCATCTCCTGCCTGTGAGCTGGATTAAACTGCGACCTTCTTAACATGACGATGGCAATCTAAATAAAGTCGGCCCAGGTTTTGGCAACAAGTTGAGCGTTTTCAGTGGTGACCATCAGTTCCTATAGCATGTAAAAGCAGGTAAATAGGCCGTTGCAGACACAATTTGTCGAAGTGGGGTATAAGTGACCCATCCAACACCCAGTCCGAGTCTGATACTTTTGATCAGACCATGTCCCACTTGCTGGAGTGTCCCTAAGAGCCCCAAAGATCACCTCCACCCTCACCTGAAAAGAAAGAAAGAAAAAACGTTTATTTGCGGTAAACATGATGCAAAAAAGAACATAAAAACAAAATAAAGAAAAAAAACTCGATAGGTGTCAAGGGACACCCGGATGGAACGAAGTTCAAAGTGTGAGACAGAGACAGACAGAGAAACACGCGCACGCCGCACGGCTTACAACTATAGCAAAAAGTGTCGTTCCAACTTTTGGTCTTAATTTTTTCCGTCTAGCCCCCTTTCGCAACGCGCGATAAGCAACTTCGTTCCAAAAACAATAGAAAATGATTGACATGCGTCACATCCACGCAAAACGGCTATCGCTCAGCATTATGCTGCGACCCTATGCAAGACAGAGCCCCAGCGCTGGTTTTCAGCGACAGCCGGCGCCGACGTAATGACGTCCGATGCAGCAAACAATTATTCATCAACAAGTATAAAACGATTATTTTACCTGCACCTTGGATGACCTAAAGACTGCCACCGATGCCGCAATGAACGTGGCCACCGCCACTGGTCTCAAACTATATTTAAAATGAGGAAGAGTACCATCGACACTAAAGAAGAATAAGTTACATGGTCCCTATATCTGAACTTTCAACTTCAACACCAATAACAAACACATCTGCATAGTAATCAGCATGTTGAAAGTATTAATTGCATTCTCTGGTCCGCCGGCACGTTTCAGCAGGAACCCATTTAATCATTTATCGACGCCTGACCGCGTTAACGTGTGATGGTCGACATAAAGACACATTAAGTCCACATGTCCTTCGTTACAACTCATTACACTTATCGGATTTCGATGCGTTTTGGTACTTTTGGTAGTTTCGGTGCCGTTTTGGGTCAATTGGGTGGAACTTTGGAAGTGTATGGATTGAAACTGTTGGTTGTGGGAAGTTATTGTTTTGGATCCTACCTATAAGGGCCCTGGAATATTTTTATCGCTTTGATATCGAAAACCAGCAGACATCTATCGAGATGTCTGCTGGTTTTCGATATCAAAGCGATGACCATCGGGTCATCTGGCCAATTCCCGTAATTGGAGACGTTCAAATTCTAGTCTTAATTTCATCGATCATCAGCGACAATCAATGTCAAAAACTTGTCAAAAATGTGGGGAAATTAGAGGTATTTTTGACAGCTTGAGACTGCGATCAGAGGGGCAATCCTCGTAATTTTAAGACCGTTCACAGTCTGATCTCAGTCTCAATCTGTCAAAAAATACTTCTAATTTCCCTACATTTTGACAAGTATTTGACATTTCTTTGTCGCTGAGATGAGACTGCGACTAGATTTTGAACATTTTAAATTACGAGAATTGGCCTTCTGACTGTGAACGTTCTTAAAATGACGAGAATTGCCCCTCTGGTTTATACTCTTTGTTTTTGGATTTTAATACAAGCGGTGTCTATCGCCTCGTAGACGTATAGGCTAGTAAGTTATCTACTAAAATAATAGCCATCAATTTGAGAAAATTAAGCTTGTTTTGAACTTTTTAGTTGAAGTCGTGTTTTTTTTTCGTCTTATTTACTGTTATATTTCAATGTAGAGTTTCGACTCGTATGATGCAAGTTATTACCGCCTATGGAAAGCCCTTTTTAATCTTCATTCAATAAATTATTGCTATTGAATGTTGTGATAATAATTTGTATATTTAAAGATGCTCACAGTTTACCTTCTAAATTGTTTTTAACGATTATTTGATGGGAGGTGTCGTTCTGCGCACTAAATATTCCAAAGGTTTATAAAAACCCTTACAAGAAGAGCAAACGAAAGATTACAGCCAGTATTAAAAGCGCGAACAAAGACAGAAAAATTTTCCGCTGGTGTAGTAGTATAAATACATAATTATGATTATAATAATAATAATTATAAGCCTGTCAATGTTCGTTTTTTTATACTAATATTTAAAAATGTAACAAAATAAGAAAACTAAATAAATAAACGAAATAATAATAATAAGCCATTTTATTTCCAAGACATTAACAGTAAAAAAAATTGATTAGCAAGTATTTTAAAGGTTATAAAAATGTCATGGCCCCTTTCGGGTATAGATAGGCCACCTCCAATTGCCTCCATTTACACAAAACCAGAGTGATAGACGCACTACAATACATATGCTTAGCTCCCTCTAATGTCACGGAAGATGATTTTTTCCTCGGAATACAAATGTAGTTACTGCTTAAAACATAATCTGCCTAATGTTGTATGTATTTATAGTATTTTTAAGTTATATTAATAAATATTATATTGTATGTGTTTATATGGGCCTTGATGCCTGAAATAAATGGATAAATAATATAATAATAATATCCCTGGACATTTCACACAGCGCCATCTAGTCCCAAGCTAAGCAACATAATGCTTGTGTTATGGTAACAAGATGGCTGATAAACTACTTATATACATTTTTTTTTTTGTAAATACATACATATTTTAGATAGAAAAACACCCAGACTCGGAACAAATATATGTAGGTCATACAAATATTTGTTCCGTGCGGGAATCGAACCCGCGACACGCAGCGCAGCAGTCAATCGCTTAACCACTGCGCCAACCGTGCCGTCAATAAATAAATAAATAATGTTCTCACTGCTCGGACACAAGCCTCCTCTCGGTGAGAGGGAGTGGGTTGTAATCCACCACGCGGGCCCAGTGCGGGATGGTACATAGATGTCATATATCTTCGAATTTTTGGTCCTAGGACATGCTCACCTTGACCGTTTATAACTAACTAAGTATATTATAACTATGCTACTTCTCTCTGAAATGTGAATTAATTATTATTATTATTAAACTAAACAATTGTAATATTAATGCTCAATCTTGACATGTTAATCTTTAATAATTATTATTTTCCTCAAATTTATTCAATGTTTTTTCTCAATGTTTATTTTTATCCTGCCTACACCATTTGTAATATTAATGCTTAATCTTGATAATTATGTTAATTTTATTTTTTTCCTTTTAATTTTATAATTTGTATTCATAAATTAATTTCTCTATTTTTATCGTGTTTACACCTAGTTATATGTGCATGCTGTGGTCTTCTGTAATTGAAGGAGCACACGTAAAATAACCTTTTTTATTATCGTAATTTTCTATTGTATATGTGTATCCTTTGTTGGAGATCCTCAATAAATAAATAAATAAGACCAGTGTAGTGATGATTTAATTTAAACAAAGTAGAGCGTTTGTCTGGGTTCGAACCTAGGACCTACAACTCGTAAGTCGCGGCCGTTACCACTGGGCCACCACTGCTCCTCCACTGTTCATAATAGATCATAATAAATCCAAAAATAGAAAAAATCTGAATTTCATAAAATGCCTTCACAAACATCGTCTTGTCTTAATAAAATTAATTAACTAATTATCTTATTAGTTGCTAGCAATTACATACAAATTGAATAGGCGTGGGTATTAGACGTAACTTCGTGACGCTTTTGTATCGAGAAAAAGGTATTGTTTTATGTTTCTGTTCTACAAAATACTTGGAAATATCAAGTAATCTACATTCGCGATTTATTTGCCAAAAATGTAAGCAAATATGAGTTTATGGAAAAATAACTTTAACTCCTATACAATAAAGTTCAGTTTTCACTACAACTTCAAACATTTTTATAACTTTTTCAATAGTGCTAGTCACTGAAATCAACATAATTGCCATTAAAATAAAGTTGACATTTGTTTAACTTGAAATAACATCAATTTGAATAAACTTTAGTTACACTACTCAGTTTTTTTTTCCAAGTTTTGCCAATTTCATTTTGCTTTAGGCTCACCCTGATCCTCAATAAATTGATCATATCAAGTAGGAAGGTAGGTAGCTATAAACCTGCGTAAATAAACAGTGTATCCCGCACTGAACGGTTTAATAGCCATTAGTGTAACCGCGTCTGGCAAATAGAATTGTTCACTTAGTTGCTACTGTGTTTACATTGAATATCGTGTCAATTAAGTGTGATATCCTACTATCCTATCCATAGATATCAATGTAAGAAGGATTTTTATGATCCTATCCTATTCTACTTCCTATTAATATTATAAACGCGAAAGTTTGTGAGGATGGATTGATGGATGTTTGTAACTCTTTCACGCAAAAACGACTGAATGGATTTTGATGAAATTTGGCACACAGATGGTTTATAACCAGAACTAACACATAGTTCACTTTTTATCCCGATATTCCCACGCGATCGAAACTTATGCGGGTGAAACCGCGGGGCATTGTTAGCCATTTATAAGCCGATCAAGAACGTAGAGACCTAAATTAAAGAAATCCCAAAGCTCGTGAATATTCCCTTGCAGGGTTCTAGGGAAATAGGTACCTACCTACATGTAGTCATTATAGTTTTCCCAACTATGTTGGGGTCAACGGTTGTCATGGTATATGTGTTACGGAGGAATGAGGAAAATGTCGTGAGGAAAGTTTTAAGTATGAACGTCGATGGCTATTACAGTAGGGGAAGACCAAAAAAACGATGGATGAACTGTGTGAATGATGGTATGGTTAGAAAGGGGGTGACTGTCGAGATGGCGGCTAATAGAGGAGTAGGGAAGAACAAGACATGTTGCGCCGACCACGAATAAATTGGGATGAGGGCAGGAGAATGATGATGATGTTGGGGTTGGCTTCCAGTCTAACCGGATGCAGCGGAATACCAGTATTTTTCATGGAGTGACTGCCTATCTGATATCCACAACCCAGTTACTGGGTAATACGATATCCCTTGATAACACTGGTACAGTCAGCGGAGGCTTAGTAATAGGGTCTCGTTGGCACTATTTGGGTACCGAACCGTAAAAAAGACAAGGAAAATAACTATAAAATGAACCAGAAATCAGAGCTGAGGTTATAATCAAGGAACCAAAGCAACGCACATGATGCCGCTTTGTATCAACCAGTACCAACAAACATACGGAACATTTAGAAGGTCACACTGCATAAAGAACTACAGTTACGAGCACCGAGGCATTTGATCAGCATTTAATGTTTACCAGACATTGGTAATTTGAAAGACCCGCTTTGTATCCAACACAATGCGACCTTGCTTGCCAATCATTATACGAACACTCAAATGAATCAACACGAAATGACCAGCGTATCCTGGTCTTGGTCTAAATAGGGAACCATTGTAGAAATTGTATTGAATTTGGTATTTGTTTTTGCAAGTAGCGGTGTTGTTGGGTGTCAAGATATATTGTGTGTGTTGCAGGTACATAGGCCATTAAAATCTTGTAGGGCTATAAGTGGTTTCGTTTAGTTTTCATTGATCTATTGATAACTAGTTGTTTTCTGTTGGTGTTCGACTAGCTTATGCCCGCGAGTTCGTCCGCGTGTTTCTTGTTTCCATCCTACTAATATTATAAACGTGAAAGTTTGGATGGAAGGATGGCCATCCATCCATCCATCCTTCCAAACTTTCACGTTACAAACATCCATATGTTTGTTACTCTTGCACTCAAAATCTACTGAACGGATTTGGATGAAATTGGGCACACAGATGGTTTATAACCAGGATTAACATATAGGATACTTTTTATCCCGATATTCCCACGGGATCGAAACGTATGCGGGTGAAATTGCGGGGAGCAGTTAGTACAAAATATATTCTATGTCATTCCGCAATACTGTAGTTTTAACCATAGTGAAAGAATTTTCGGGATCGGATCAGCAGTTCCAAAGATTACCCCCTTCATACAAACTCTAACAACCTTCTCGTTGAAATAATTAGCATAGATTTACGTGTTACCCGTACTGTTGCTTCCTGTAAAGAAAAGGCGAATTGCCTGTGAGAGCTTAGTGAATTTATGAAAGACAGCTAAATGACTATTTAATTTCCGATTATACTATAGCAAAATTGCTGTCATTTGCCATTTTTTACCGATTTCAAAAAGGAGGAGGTTCTCATTTCTAGGATCTCATACCGGCATGGAGAGTGCGATTGTTGCAACGCAGTGCTGGGCACGCCACAATTACGGCGATAAGTCCCCTCTTTGAGGAGTGGCTAGAGAGGCGCCACGGCGCCCTCACCTTCCGCCTGACGCAGGTACTCACCGGACACGTTTGTTTCGGGAGGTTCCTGTTCAGGATAAAGTGGGAGGAACATGGGATGGAACGGGCTGACATGCTTTTCCGCTCAGCCCAGAGCGGGAGAGGTCATGTGGTACAGACCACCACCCTGAACAACTTTCTCCATAGGACTAACATCATAATCGCGAAAGAAATTTCAACTGTCTGAAGCTTTACCCAGCTCGACCCAAATTTTACTATAAAAATATGCAATGAATCGATGAATAACAATGTTGACAAAGAATAAATATTCATCGGCGACCTTTGTTCCTTCGAAGCGTAGCTCGTTTTATCAGAGACAACCAGTGTAGTATTGGCGGTAAAATAAATTATTATCTAATCAACGAATACAAGTCAGACTGGTTTCGTAAATGAATTGCTTTGACCTTTGCAGCATGTAAAAGTCAATATTATAGTATTCAATATCATAGAGTCAATATTATAGTACTGAGAGATTTTGGTGTACGTTAATATCACAGAGCGGGAAACGTCTAGAGACGGCAATAAATCTACTGAGCCTTGTCCCAACTATGTTGGGGCCGGCTTCCAAACTAACCGGATGCAGCTGACCTCCACAACCCAGTTACTGGGTAACACGATACCCCTTGGTAAGACTGGTTGACAGACTTTTCGGCTTCTGACTACCCGACTGTCACGGGCACGGGGGGGGGGGGGGGGGTCTCGATATCTATTGGATGGCCACCAACCGAACATCCACGAACCGACCGCGGCCAGTTTGGCTACACTTTCGACCGACCCGTGCGGTTGTCATCATTTAGTCACGAGCCCCTCGACGGTGACACGCTTGATTTGTATGGAAAGTGTTGACAATGCCGCTTCCAACAGCGGCCATCGAGGCGTCTCCGTTTTTTTTTTATATGAGTCATCTCGCAGGTCTACCTAAGATGTAGTTGGCTGCTTAACAGGCAGGGCAATTGCGTACACACTATTAGTAGCAATGACTTTCATTTTGACAGTTCAACAACGTTCATTTCGTTATTTACTTTGTTGAGCAAACCAATTTTTCGAACATATAAATCTACTAGCTGCGCCCAGCGGTTTCACCCGCATAAGTTTCGATCCCGTGGGAATATCGGGATAAAAAGCCTATATGTTAATCCTGGTTATAAACCATCTGTGTGCCAAATTTCATCCAAATCCGTTCACTAGTTTTTGCGTGAAAGAGTAACAAACATTCATCCATCCCGTCATCCATCCAAACTTTCACGTTTATAATATTAGTAGGATGGATTAGCAATATCCTTCAAAACGATTCTGATGGAGATTGATAGTGTGTTTCGCAATTAGGGTGCTTGTTTACCTGTGGTTGCCTTAATAAATTAAGGCGTCCAGCCAGGGCTTAAAAACTTAAAAATCATGCGACAGGGCAACCCCTGAGGGGTACAGACGTCGGCTTGGGGCGTCGTTGCGGGTGGGCAGCCAAGGACAGGCTGGATCGGATTATTTTGGGAACCGAGGCGTCTCCGTGCTCTATGGTCAATATAAATAGTAGTTTGAAGTCACGGCAGTGATGGTAGGTTCTGTGTTATGTCAATTTACTACCACTAAATTCTGTTTGTAAAACTAATAGAGTAATTAGTAGATGGTTTGAAGGACAACGGGCTTGCTTTTTTAGAGGTAGGTTTAAAATAAATCAGGCATAAAGGTCTGCGGTCTAGTTGGTCTGTCGGGGGAGCGGTGAATGCTTATGCGAATCCCGCGCCCGCGGCTATAGGCAGAGGTGGAAGAAAGCGGTGGTTTTAGCTGGTAAGAGTCCGACATCTGTCCGACCCTCTATCATCCCTACGATGGAGGAAGTCCAAGAGGTTTTTTTTCCAAAAAAAAGGCACAAGGGTGAAGAGTAAAAGCATAATCTACCCATCATGTTCCCACTTCTACTGACTAAATCCCACCCGTGTTCCTTCCTTAGCCCTTTATGTTCCAGGGCAGCGGTAACCCTTTCGGACGATCCCGCTACCCTGGCAGGCTTCGGCCCTATCGGGCCCCGTCACTAATGCTGACATCTCTTTGAGGCGCGCGTGGAACACATACCCGCCGTCCGGCACGGGCCTGGTCCTGATTGGACGGTGAGTTACCCATTACTCTCCGCCCGCAGGCCCGCGCCTACGGTGGCCGGGAGTCGTCACGCGGCTCCCGATGCCCGGAGCGTCTCCCGCGGCGGCTGAGGCGTGAGGTTCGTTCCCTACACAGAAACACCTCCTCTCTATGAGAGGTACTCCACCACGCGGACCCTATGCGAGTTGGTTGATGACATTGTCTTGAAATTTTTGTTCTACGACATACCAAGGGCCTTATTTTTTATGACACAATGAACTAAACCGCGTGAAATGAATGCGGGATTGGCGTGATTAGCTAAAGAATTGCGTGGTTTCGAAGTAAAGAATCGTTAAGTGGTCAGGGGCTGCAGTCTCGACATTCATAGCGATCGCTTTACGACCGAATTCGGTTGCGGCGGGCTTTTATTTATCCAGTTTTTATTGACAGGTGTAATATATGGAGTGACATGACTTTACGACCGAATTCGGTCTTAAAGCGATCGCTATGAATGTCGAGACTGCAGCCCCAGGGGCCCTGTTTTCTCACCATGTTTTCCTTCACCGTTGTAAGGTAAGTAAGTATATAATAATCGTCTCAGACGTAGGGGAACAAGAAGGGTTATCAATGTTTATTCTTTATCTATAATAAATTATGAGGGGCATTAACCCTGCTTTGGGACATTAATTAATAATTAATGCCGGCCATTATAAATCATTACATTGATTGTAGCATCGACTGTAAAATATCCTATACATAAAGGTGAACTACAAAAATTTCAAAGACAGTCCATTGTTGAAATGGACATAGTACGGTCAGCGACAAAAGTTGATAAAAACTGCTACTTTTACACATCATCTAAAGAGACAAAAAATATTCGATACATTATTATTATTACACATCCCTCGTTTCAGCATAGACCTCATCCATCACTTTCCATCAGGCGTTTTCGAGGTAATACGCAGGCCCATTCAGCATTTTTTTTGTATAAATAAAAAACATTGGATTTTCGCATATCGTATACTAGCTAAGAACAATTTTTTTTCTTCTCTTCCAATTTTAATTAAATATTTAGCTCAATAATTAAGATTTAAAAAATCTCATGTGTGTATGTATTTTATTCTAGGTGCATCGTCTTCACATATACCTAACTAAATGGACTCGGCCGAATTCTGGGTCGAGTCCATTTAGATTGCTATCGACACGCTAAGAAGAATGTATACAAATCCTTGTAAAACATTTTAAAAGAAGAACGGTGGAGTTTCTTGCCCATTCTTCTCCATAAGAAACTATCTTTTGGAATGGGCGACTAGAATCAATTATATTTTTTTGTAAATTTTGACGTTCAATAGTGCCTAGTGTATTAAACGACTTTAGTCGCTGACTGTAACCTTACTTAATCATTTAGACAATGACCCACCTTCCATCATGCGCCGCATGCCCTGTAACCTGTGCACTTGATGACCCTGTAGCGGTATCTACAACGCTACATGCGAAAAACGCGTCATACTGACGTCACGCAAAATCCTGCATCTCGCAAGCAGAGTTTACCGCGCAATTAGCATTTATATACAAACTTCCCAACATGAATCGTTGGGCAGTTGCCCGCCAGGCACAACACCCGTCTGGTCGGAGGATCCTCCCTTTTCTATAGAGTATGCGTGAACTTTACACCCTGTTCCTCATATCTCTAAAACCCTATGACTGCTTCAGCGTGTGCAGTTCGCGTAGCTGAATTTTGGGCCAACCATATTATATGGTTATTTGTGTTATTGGTTTTTTCTATCTGGAATTTCTCAGTAGCAGCCCCGAATCTGGATTTGTGCCTGGTTTTTGCCAATAGGCCTCCATGGCAATATCCACTATCATCACACTTGGCACAACATAGGGTAATTGAACTAATAATGATCGTATCTTCGATATAAAAACTTCAGCGCGTTCACACTCACTCTGTTAGCGCGTGAATACCTCGCGCAGTATCCTGTACGCGGGCTTTTGCACGCCGTAGGCAGCGCGCAGGCGCGCGAGCGCGTCCGGCCACACTTAAACATAACTGGCGAATTTTGGGTGTATCATAGGTACACCTCTGCACAACCTGTCGGGGAAACAAGGCGTGATGTTATGATTATGATGTTACGCATATTATATGAACTTTTTGCCATCGATACGCTAAGAAGAAGACAGACCTATTATAGTCATTTCACAGTTATTTTACCTTTGGCCAATCCAATAGCAACCTTAAACGAACTAAAATAAAGATCACTTTGATTTTGACAGACTTGTCAATAAAGCCAACTCAAGCGCAACCTTATAGCAATGACTATAAGGATCACATTGATTTTGACAGTGATGCTAAATCAGAAGTAAAAAATAGTTGAAAGGACTGTAAAGCTACTTCTATATTTATTGTTTTTTTTTTACAATTCTTCATTTACTTGATGGATTAGGATCGGTCTCATGAGAGGTACCGAAGCTCCTTCTATGTGCAGATAGTGACCACCGGGGTGGTTTTAGTGATGTAAAAATCCCACACTTTCTGGCAGTCCTTGGTTTTATTCCAAAGCCCAGACGGCTTTAAAAGGTTTCACCCCGAAAACAAAAAAACAAAGGTTTAATGAAGACGACAAAATCTCATACAAACCATTACTTACTTTAAAAAATGTGTATCTAAAGTACTAAAGTTTTAATTACTCAGCTAGTTTACAATGTGGTTCACAATTAGTTGCTAGTCCCTGTCCCCTTGGGTACAATGGAGCTGAATTTAGGAATATACGGGGAAATTGTACAGTAATAAACAGCTGTGCTTTAATAACTGTTTCTGCAATTACCAACTCGCTTAGATATGATGATATTAGTATGTGAAACTTTGTTATTACTCGTACCTGTTTCCTCTTTGGCATTTGTTAATCATGGCTATTTGTTTAGCAATAACAGTTTTGGATCTTGATGGCTTTGAAAAGTAAATGGTATATCGCGATAATACACACAGATTTCCCAGAGTAAGAATGTGCTTCGGAAGTCATCGTCTGTCTTCGGCAATACGAATGCGCGTCGATGAGATCTATTATAGAGCTGCTACAATCATGGAGTTAATTACGAAATTAGTACCACCAAAATTAGACATTAACAACTTTATGCAATTTCAAAAACAGTGACAACAGACGAGGGATAACTCAACAGCGAGCATATTGTGGGACGCCCCCCAGCTAGATGGACGGACGACCTATAGAAGGTGGCTGGGACAGACTGGATGCGGAAGGCGGAGGACAGGGTGTTGTGGCGCAGCCTGGGAGAGACCTATGTCCAGCAGAGGACTGCAATAGACGGAGTTGAGAAAGCTTCATACAAATGCGCAATCAGGGTGCTCTTTGGTGGTTTATTCCGTCGCGTAACTTTCTTACTTATTCGGAAACACGAAGATTATCGAAGCGCATACTTTCTGTGGTTTCATTTATTTGTCGCCGAGATGACACTGCGACTAGAGTTTGAACATTTTAATTTACGAGAATTGGCCTTCTGTATTTTACATGAAATGACTTCCCATCTGACCTCAACAATCCAGTTACTGGGTATCACGATACCACTTGACACGACTCGTTGTCAGATTTTCGGGCTTCTGTCAACCAGCGACTGTCAAAGATCTATCATCATCTGCCTAGCCTTTTCCCAACTATGTTGGGGTCGGCTTCCAGTCAAACTGACTGACTGTCAAAGATCTATAAAGTATTTAATTGATGGTCGCCAACGGTCACCCATCATTATACCGACGGCATACGTCACTTAACCTTACCTGTTATTACTTAGCCTCTTAAAATATACTGCCATCCTAGAGACAGGTGTTTGTAGTAAACATATGAGATATTGATTTAGTGTTATATTGCTTTAGTTCCCACGTCAGCTGGGACTAAGATAGTTTACTGCCTAAATTGAGTAAGTTATTATAGGGTAGCATGGGGTAACATTGATAAGGCGGCATCAATAGATGGATTAATCGAAATCAAGTGATAACAGTAACGTAGACGAGATCTAGAATGAAAACCTAGCAATGCGGATATTTTTGATTTGCAGGCGAGTTACAATAAAACCGGACGATGAATACGGGTCACAGGCGACAGTCCGACTATTTTACAAGTTTCTTTGAAAGATTTTCTGCTTAATTCAATCATTTTGAAATTTGATGCAATATTGTGAAATTTGATTTTATTTAATATTGATTTTGACAGCATTTTCTTTTTGTTTAGCTGCACTTTTCGTGAGGAATTGTAAATTTTGAAATTTTTCTACAAATAAGTATTATCTCAGTTACATAACTGAGATAATACTTATTTGTAGAAAAATTATGTACATGTGGCCCAAAAAAGCATACCACAAAAAGAAGGACACGTATTCTACCCAGTGAATCAGCAGTGATTGAAACGAAGATGTCCATCGTTTAATGACCTACTTTCTGTGAACTTATCCACAAATCCATCATTTAGTAGCTGAAGAAGGCATGGTTAGTATAAGAACATAGAAGCTGACTATATAAGTATCTACCCAACACCTCAAGGGCCTAGACAAAGTGTAATTTTATCAACGATAACGAAAATGGTAAAGTCGTGGGTAAAGTCAAAAATGTATAGTACTGACATAAGCTTGACATAAGCTTTCGATAAGCATATCTGAATCGTGTTGGAAAGCGCTGTAGAAATTCGAAACGCTTTGAAAGCGATTGCCACTCGTCTCGGCCCTCTGAAAGGACGACTAAAATCGATATGATGACAAATAAAACGGGTTGCACTCCGGGAGTGCCGGCAGAAGTGAAAACTTGAATATTAACGTTGTTCAATTTTGATATTTTGGAATGCGGTCTACTCTCCCTCCGTCTTACGAATTTTCAATTAGGTCACGTGTCCTGACGCGAGCTCCGTCTTACGAATTTTCGATCAGGTCACGTGTCCTGACGCGAGCTCCGTCTTACGAATTTTCGATCAGGTCACGTGTCCTGACGCGAGTTTAACATTTTTTACCCATCACAAAAAACTCCCTCCGTCTTACGAATTTTCGATCAGGTTACATGTCCTGACGCGAGCTCCGTCTTACGAATTTTCGATCAGGTCACGTGTCCTGACGCGAGTTTAACATTTTTTACCCATCACAAAAAAGTGCACAACGTCGCTAAAGAAGTTTTCACTTCAAAAATACTGCCGTCTTCTTCTTAGCGTATTGATGGCAGTCTAAATGAAATCGGCCCAGAATTCGGCTACATGTTTGGTGCCATCACTAGCGTCCATCAGTTCCTGTAACGTGTAGCTGACAGAACATAGGTACAGCGGGCTGGTGTCCGCAACTCCACGACAATGAAAGAAAGAAAGAAAAATATTTTATTCTGCACAAACAAAACGCACAATTACAACTAAAAAAAATAATAATAGTAAAAAAAAAAGACATAAGATACACATAGTCAAAAAACTCGTACTCAATCATAAAAAAAAACTGTTGACACTCTTGTCTATTGCTTGATGTCAAGGCCAGGGACCAATGACAACTCACGTTACTTGACATTGACAAGACGCGCAAAGCAATGCAATGCGCAATGCGCGTATTTTGCGTACGGGTGGGAACATCGATCATTCGATCCACCTCAGCTCCTCAAGGAAGGCCAGCAACGCCTTGATGTTACTGACCGTCTCACGTAGGGTACCTGGGTTACCGAAGTACTTTGCCCTGTACGTGGCGACCACCGGGCAGTTTAGCAGCACATGCGCCGCTGTCTCGTCATCTTCCATGCAGGCCCTGCACAGCGGACTGTCTGTTACTCCTATGACATAGAGGTGTTTGTTAAATGACCCATGGCCAGTTAAAGCCGCAGTAACTGTACGCAGCTTTAGTTTATCTGACAGAAAATGTAAGACATGATAATAAATATCGTAGTGAGAGGTCTGAAAATGCTTGATCGTCTTATAGACCTGAATCTCCTCTGGTACTACACCAAAGTACTATAAATAATGTACTTTCATAGAAAGTTGGAGACCTAACTTACGGACCTAACTACCTCCCTGTTTAATGATAGTTAGTCAAAAAGTACTTACACAAGTTTTAGCATTAGGTAAATAAGATTTATGTGTCGTTTCTCAGCTACGTGTAAATAATACTTAGAAATTATCCAACTTTAGTAGCAGTTAATGTTTAGTAATTTGCAGAAAACTCTCTTTTATTTATAATCAAAAACTTTTTAGATGGACTTGTTAAGAAACGAGACAGAATAGCGAAAGGTTAATTGCTTCAAAACAATCAAGGACGTCGTTCATCAACAGGCTTATTTCTTATTCATAATTTGTATCAAACAAGTTTTTTTTTTTTTTTTTTTATGTTATAAACTAGCGCTTGACTGCGATCCCGCCTGATGGAAAGCAGAGATGCAATCGTTGATGGTAAGCGCACTAATTTATTATGAGCCTATTCACTCTAAGTTTGTATGAAGGTATGAAAAATGACGCAGGAACTTCTTGACTGATGAAGTCTTTTGTGGGCTAGACTCCCGGGGCCCAGGCTTAGGGGCCCAGAAAGTAGATTCACAATTTTTGATCGTTGATTGAATCGTTATCAGCCTATAATGTTCCCACTGCTGGGAACACAGGCCCAGTGAGGGTTGGTAGATGCCACATGTCTTCAATTTTTATGTTCTAGGACATGCCGGTTTCCTCAAGATGTTTTCCTTCACCGTTTTCAGGATAAATAATTAGACGGCGCCATTCACACAACAAAAAACATTTCGCGGGCTTCCTTGGCGCTTTCATCTTAAGGTGCCAGGTAACACTAATTGCGACGTTTCGTTTTTCTCTTTAATCGTAGCAGTTTAAGATTACGGAAAAAATTAGTTCAGGATACACTCTATGCTGTGGTTGTTGTGATGGCGCTCCTAACGTTCACCTTGTAAATAGGAAGGTTGCAAGTTGAGAATAGTTTCAGACGACAACATGCAATCCGATATAAAAAGTTTCATCTAAGTAAAAGCACACATTCCTGAATTACCCGCAAGATTGAGGCACACACATCTAACTTACTTAGTCCAGCGTTTTTTTAGTCATGTTGATGAACCTTGGGCAGATCACATACTATAACGCGGCAAGTGACGGGGCGCAGATAACACCCACCCGCACGTGATTTTTTACATTCGGGGAATTTGGCTCCGTTTCCCGCGCCGCGCGTTTAAGTGTTTGATCCGCCTTACCACCTAAGTAGTACCTACTCTTATGAAATGATGCAGCATCCATCAATGATGTGTTTAAAAAATATGCATGATGCAAACACAGCAAGGCAGCCACAAACGTGAAATCCTCATAATTTTGAAAACTTTACTGTTCTGTTTTATACCACTCTATTAAAGTACTTAGTACGTATTTGTGCGTTAGTTAGTTTTTAGTGTAATTATAATGTTGTATGTATTTATAGTATTTTTAAGTGATATTAATATTGTATTATATGGGCCTTGATGACTGAAATTAAAGGATAAATAACAAAATAAAAAAAATTCGGGAGCAAAAAAACAGCTTGGCATTCAGTGGCGCCTGAATATTTAAATAAATAGAATCGTCAATTACAAAAACCGCTGCTACTCTTTTTTTACGCAATCATAAATAGCAAAGTACCACAACCGAAAATGTTAAAATAAAATGGCCATAAAGATTTAAAAAAAAAATTGCAAAAGGTAACTGGATTATTTGTTGAGTCTCTCATTTCGTAAGTGAACACGTAATTACGAAAAACGACTCGATGAAGCAACGAAATTCGAATGAATAATCTGTCTTTTGGGAGCAGTGGTGGTTCAAACACTGTTGTGCACACACAAAACAGTGTTGTCATGGGTTCAAACATCAGCAGGCACTTTCACCATCATCATCATCAGCTTATAGCAGTCCACTTCTGGACATAGGCCTCTCCATTTGCACTCTCATCCAGCTGCTACCAGCCATCCTGCGAAGATCGTCGCTCCACCTAGCCTGAGGGCATCCCACCTTACGTTTACCGTTTACCAAGCAGGCACTTTACTTTGTTTCAATTAATTCATCACTACTGCTCTCAAAACGGTGAAGGAAAACATCGGGAGGAAACCCACATGTCCTAGAACCAAAAATTCGAAGACATGTGACTTTCACCAACCGGCACTGGGCCCGCGTGATGGATTGTGGCTTACTCCCTCTCACAGAATGAGGAGACCTGTCTCCCAGCTGTGGGAACATTATAGGCTGATTATGTTTGTAAATGTTAACTAACTTCTTACAGTGTCAGTTAAAACAGTGTTCACTCACCTACTGTAATAAAAACTTGAGAGGTGTCAAGGGACACACACACGGATGGAACGAAGTTCAAAGAGAGAGAGAGAGAGACAGACAGAGAAACGCGCACGCCGTACGGCTTACAACTATAGCAAAAAGTGTCGTTCCAACTTTTGGTCTTCATTTTTTCCGTCTAGCCCCCTTTCGAAACGCGCGATAAGGAACTTCGTTCCAAAAATATAGAGTAATACTAGCTGCGCCCCGCGGTTTCACCCGCATAAGTTTCGATTCCGTGTGTGTGAGTGAGTGTGAATGTGTGTTAGTGTGTTTGTCTTTTTTGTCATTGTTGTCTTGTGTGTTATATTGTTGCTAATATATACTAACAAGATATGGATTTTAATTATCTGAAATAAATTATTCTATTCTATTAATAATTACCTAACAACGATGGGTTGAATATGGACAAAGAAAAGATGACCAATGTATTGAAATCCATGTTCAACCCCTGGGTTCATCATGGTCGGGGGAAACATTGTGGGGGTTGAACATGGACTAATCCCGTAATGTTATGTTATGTTTGTTATCCTCATATTCCGAATCCATAACTCCACATTAATATTATAAATGCGAAAGTATTCTAAGGTTGCCTGGAAGAGATCGCAGAAAGCGATAAGGCCGTCCATTGTATATTTTCAGTGTTCGATAAATTTTTATTTGTTATGTATTTTTGTGGTGTACAATAAAGTATATATAAATACATTTTTTTTAACGTTGCCCCACACTACGATATTTTCTTGTATCGTGGGTGCGTTTACAAACATTTAAAATCACATACACAAACAGCCAGACCCGGAACAACTACTTGTAGGTCATACAAATATTTGTTCCGGGTAGGAATCGAACCCGCGACACGCAGCGCAGCAGTCAATCGCTTAACCACTGCGCCAACCATGCCGTCAAAATAAAGTAACTCTGTCTGTCTGTTACCCTTTCAATTCACGTTGGATTGCGATGTTTAGCACACAGGTAGACCATGACTTGGCTCAGAACATAGGATACGTTTTAACCCGGTAGTACGTCCCTGTGGGATAATGTTTGACGTACGTAAAAGCTACCAAACAAAATACCAAATTAAGTTTTGGAACGTAAATCTAAATCTCCAATTTCGGGTGCAAAGCCGTCATAATAATAAATACGTATTAATACGAGCAGCTCCCGAATTCTTTACGAGTTGGAATACGTACGCTAATTGCTGATTAGATGTGGGAATTGGGGAAAAGTTGCCAGTTGAAGTATGTAAAATCTGGCATGTGTCGCTTAGGCACGAATTCTCTAGCGGGCGACTGTAGAAAGTACGTAAGTATGTATAGTTATTTGTATGTATGTAAATCATCATCTGACTACTAGCCTTTTCCCAATTTACGTTGGGGTCGGTCGGCTTCCAATCCAACCGGATGCAGCTGAATACCAGTATTTTACATGGAGCGACTGCCTACTTGACCTCCACAACCCAGTTACTGAGTAACACGATACCCCTTGGTAAGACTGGTTGTTACACTTTCGGGCTTCTGACTACCCGTAACGACTGTGAAAGATCCGCGAATGACAGCTGAGACCAACGGCTTAACAAGCTTTTCGAGACACGTAGGGGTCCCAGTATGTGAAGATGGACGGTATGTGAATACTAATCTATACTAATATTATAAAGAGGAAAACTTTGTTTGTTTGTTTGTAATGAATAGGCTCAAAAACTACTGGACCGATTTAAAAAATTCTTTCACCATTCGAAAGCTACAGTATCCACGAGTAACATAGGCTAAATTTTATTTTGGAAAAAAATAGGGTTCTGTAAGATATTTGGGTTTTTCGGACACAAGGTGTAAAAAATCAACCAGAAAAGTTATTTTGTATCTTTATGGGTTATTTTGATTTCCTTTTGAGATACGCAATCCTGTCACAAATCCGAAATATACGCGGACGAAGTCGCGGGCAGAAGCTAGTAATATATAATAATGTAGAAATTTTGCCCTCCTTTTGCCCTGCAGTGGAACAGTAACAAGCTGGTATAATTAAATTTTAAGTCAGTTCGGAAAATGGCTGTATCGTTAATGTTGCCTATTTGTTGAAACTGAATTTATGAAATGAAATTTTTACTTGGAAAAAATCCCCATGCCAATTCAATCACTCATATTTTATTTTCATAAAAAGTTTAAAAAATAAAATTATTCATGTTTCTGTTTCCAGAACTGTTAGGGGTAACTTCAAATATTTGTAGCTATGTTTGATGAAAAACGGCCCAAGATGGCCGCCGCCACAAAATGGCGAATAAAATATTTTTTTATAACTCCCTCAGTATGGGTATCAAATGAAAGGGCTTGACTAGTATAATATATACTAGGTATTAAAATAAATTGCAACATAGAGATGTATAATTTTCAGAATTTTCAAGAGAATATCTAGGTAGTTACGTCAGCGCAAACCTTTTCACACAGACTTAAAAAATTTCTCTGAGTGTAGGATTTCCTCACGAGATTTTACTTTTAAGGCGCATGAGAAATGGTCCTCTGTCCGAAAATTGTACCGGTATATCTCACTCAGCTTCTGGTCCCTAGGTTAAAATAAGCCATCTCGCTGCATCTTGTGGGTATCGTTAGGAAAAATATTTCAGATAGGGGCAGAAGCGTCTTCCTATACAAAAAAATATATCTTACTGATAAATTCAGTATACCAAACCTTGTAAAAATCATAAAAATCCAACTAAACCTCGTAGAAATCATAGACCACCTAAGACCTTGTTTAGCATAATATCACCATCATCTGCCCAGCATGTTGGAGTCAGCTTCCAGTCTAACCGGATTCAGCTGAATACCAGTATTTTACATGGAGCGATTGCCTATCTTGTTTAGCATAATATGTGGAACCATATTTATGAACTTTTAAGTACCTACCACATTTTATGCAAAAATAAATATATTCGTATTCATATCAATTTCAGTCAATTATTTCCTCACGATGTTTTCCTTCTCCGTAAGTCCCCCAAAGGCTGACAAGACGATGCAGCTAGACGAACTTACGAACGCTCCGAAAAAGTTAAGCCAAATCATGTAATCACATCCCATTCAATTAACTGTAAAAGCTCCACATAGAGCCGAAAACAAAAGAAAAACGATAACGAAACACATCCGCGAAACGAAGCAGTAGTATGCACCCCACGTACTAATTTATTCGAGCAATTAGTAGTAGAATGTATTTTTCTCCCTAGAGTGAGCCGGGACCTGCTAAATATACATACATAGTAGAAGATTTTACGTTATGCTCCTACATTATAAATTGGATCTTCCGTTCCCTCCTTTGGGGACGACAGAAGCGAAAGCTATGTTCCGACCATTATTCTAAAGATATGCGAATCTTGGTAACAGAAATGTTTTGATAAGGATGTGAGTTACGAGTGTGCGTAGGTAACTGCTTCGAAGACAAAGAAGGAAATCGTTCGGTATTTGTTTATGTTGTTCGTGTTTTAATTTATGGGCCTGCATTGCGTCTGCATTTTGAGTCGGGAGTCGCATTGCCAAAAAATCTTTGTTTTGTACTACGAAGATGGCGCGGTGTAATAGACTGAAAAAAAGATCAGACAGGAAGAGATTAAAAAGTTTCTAATTAATGATCCTTAACTAGCTTGGGTCCTTCTTTTGTACCGGTACTTGAGTGGGAGCCACATTTTAAAAAAAAATATGCTTCTCTCCTTTTTCCCAGAACACCAGAGGGGTAATTTCAACATGAACGAGATTTTGTAATCAATATTTTGTAACAATTTTATGATTTAAAAGAGTGTCCGTGGAGTTTCTTGCCCGTTCTTCTCCATAGGTACCAATGCTTTGGAATGGGCAACTAGCTTCATCTTTCTTTCTGACTGACCGACCCTTTGACAATTCAAAAGTGCCCGTAATTGGTTTAATTGAAATAAATACTTTGAGTTTGGGCAATTCCCGTATTTTTAAGAACATTCGCATTCTAATCTCAGTGTGAATCTGTCAAAAATACTTCTACAGCGTGTAACGGAAGGGAAGAATCAAAAAAAATTTGGCCCTCCCATAGTAAATCAATCAGCTGGTAGTCAGTTTTGTAAGGGAGGGCCAAATTTTTTTTTCATATTTCGACCTTTGTTCTTTGGGGAAAGTTGTTGAGTTTCATGAGCACATTCACCTCCTTCAGGGTTATATACCCCCCTTCCGTTACACACTGTATATGCCGACCGCTTAACTGAGACGTTGCCTGAGGTAGCTGCGCGGTGCGGGAGGGGTGATAGTTGTCACAAGTTGACGAATCACTGAGCTCTCGCATCACGTCACCACACCCTTTTCCGCGCTGCGCTGCTACCCTAGGCAACGTCTCAGTTAAGCGGTTGGTCTATAATTTACCTACAATTATGACCAGTTTTTTAAATTTGTTTGTCGCTGAGATGAGACTGCGACTTGATTTTGAACGTTTTTAATTACGAGAATTGGCCTTTTGCAGTGCGATTCTGTAACCATATCACCGTGAAAACTTAGGTGAAGTGAGCGTGGAGTGAGCTGTCATTCCAACTAATGCTAGGGATTTACACTATTGACAGCTCACTTTAAGCTCACTTCACCTAACTTTTCACGGTGAGATTTTTACAGAATCGATCGGCTGGTCCTTACATAGCTGTACTCTTTTTGCTTTTACATTTTTTAAATTTCAATACAGCGATACGGACGAGTACTTCGACGTCTAAGTGCTCTCTTGTTTTTAGTATTTATTAGTATAGTTCATTAGTCATTTAATGTAGTAGGTACCTAGATGTTTTATGTTTTGTGAATTTCAAAATACTCGTATAATTCTTACTTTGCTTACAGTCGGCAATCCTACAATTCGTCTTCCCCGCATCAAAACAAACAACAGTGAATACCGTTATTTATGCTCTGCCTTCCCGAGAATTTCATGCCCGGGCAAGTTAAGCCTTGTCTTGTACCGATTTCGTGGTACGTAGCGTATCAAGCTTCCTGTCTGTCTTGTGGCTGAGGAAGGCGTTTTGTGAGACAGACTGTGTACTGATTCTTGTGAACGGATGCATACGGATTTGTCGTGTGTGAGATGGGACTCGTTTAATTTACTTATATACATAGATATATAAGTAAGTTAAATAATTGGTTTGAGTTCTCATGGTCTTTTTACGGAAATTTCAAAACGACTGGTTGACACTTCCTATGCCCCAAGGGCTGGCTTTTACCTTGGCCAGAGGTTAAGCATTGCCATACAACGTGGCAATGCTGCCAGTGTCTTGGGTACATTACCAGCCGACAGCAATGTGGATGAATTTTTCGACCCTATATTTTAGTTTGTAAATAGTTCTAGTTAAGTTAGGATATACTTTTGTTATTTTAGTATTATTTGTTTATTTTTCAATATAAAACAAAAACACAATAACATAAAAGGACAAGAACAACACGAACAGTACACGTAAGTACCTACTAGATTTAAAATCAATAACTAATATTTAACTTCTTATAAATAAATAATAAGCATCATAGATATATAAATAAATATGTCAGTCTAACAAAAGGAAGTTGGGAGTCTCATTTCCTACGAGAAAAGTTTTTTGCTATTCCTGACTTTTCGTAGTCCACATCTAGTTGAGCCGATAGTTTTTTTTATGCTTATAAAAAAAAGGTTTGCTTGGCATTAAAAATTGCTCATATTCTTGCTGACAAATTTTTCTTTCAAAATCTGTGAATGTTTCCAATATCTCAAAAAGTTGAAGACAATCTCCTGAAACCGTTTGCCTGTAGCTACAGCGGTAAAGGTACCTTTACTGCCCCAGCTTCAAAAAACAACCTGTATATATACTTCGTTTATGATCGAAATTGGCTTTGGTGGAAAGATTTCCCAGATGGTCAGCAAGGATAGTAACGACGCTGACTTTCCAACTGCCATTCGTTTATATTGATTTATTTAATGGGCCCAAATACAGTGCTACCTTAATTAATATAACGTACCTCAATATAACGAATTCCTCGAGTTAACGAATTCTTCATAATCCCCTTAAATTGTCCATAAGTTCAATACCTAATACCTTTACATTGCGAAGATTTTTTGCGAACAACCTCTTTATAACGAATTTTCAACTATAAAAAAAAAAGTGTAAACCTCTAATTAACGAATTTTGTCAACCCAAAACCTTTATATAACGTTCCCAATAGTATGTGATTCAATCGCGACAGGTTTCGACACGTTTTTACCTCATTATAACAAAATTTAGACCAACCTAACCTCAAAATAACAAACCTCAGTTTAATTAATTACCTACTTGATATTATATATAACGAATATTTAAGTACTTGTTCCGTTCCGATTTATTATATCGAGGTTGCACTGTATAGACATGTGTGGATCAATAACGTCTAACTTATAATGTTACTGAAGCAAAAGATTCAGAAATACATACAGGTCACACCTGTTTCCCGTGGGGTTAAGCAGAAACTACAGAACACCACCTGCGACGTTCATTACATACTCCTTTTACCTCGTTTACGTTCAAACATCTGAAGGCAAATTACCGTAATTAAAAAAAATACGTTCAAAATCTAGTCGCAATCTCATCTCAGCAACAATCAATGTCAAAAACTTGTCCAAAAATGTAGGGAAATTAAAGGTATTTTTGACAGATTGAAACTGAGATCAGCACCCTAATTGCGTAACACACGGTCAATCGGAATAAGAATCATTTTGAAACAAATTGCTAATCCATTGCTTCATAAGTTCGAAAAATGTGTCTGCTCAACACGTAAATAACGCAATGAATGTTGTTGAACTGTCAAAATTAAACCGATTCCGATCGATCGTGTGTTACGCAATTAGGGTGCTGGCTGTGAAAGGATTCAATTGGGCTCAATTCAACCTTTTAAAGCAATGATATATTTAATGATCTCGCGATCTCGCCTCATCAACAGTTTTTGGTTAACGAAGCCATCAATCATATTTAAAAAGTAGTTAAATCACTTTTAGTTTTAGCATTGTAATCAAAATTTAACTTTATGCAATAAAATCAATCATCTTTACACTGATATTGAAAACAAAGCCTAAAATACTTGATAATTCAAGCACGAACTACCACCAACTGAAGTTAGTATCAATTTTTGGCATGGGTCATTGCAATTTAAACCGTGTGTCAATGATTTTAAAGTCAAATAACCTCCGTTCGTGATTTGCAGCAACTGCAAACTAACTTATACGTACAATCTTGAGCATAAATATGTTTACGCAAAATTCAAAAACGATTTTCTCCTAAACTCTAAAGTATTGATGGAAATTTTATGGCGGTACAAGCATAAAGATAAGGTTAAGCAACGCTTGCCGAGATCGGTCCGTGGGTGGGTGGTCATTCATAACATATCGAGATCCCTCCGTGACTCGGATAGCATGTTAGGCCGTTGGTGCCGGCTGTCATTCGTAGATCTTTGCCAGTCGTTACAGGTAGTCTGAAGCCCGAAAGTCTGACAACCAGTCTTACCAAGGGGTATCGTATTACCCACTAAGTGAGTTGTGGAGATCAGAAAGGCAGTCGCTTCATGTAAAATACTGGTATACAGCTGCATCCGGTTAGACTGGAAGCCGACCCCAACATAGTTGGGAAAAGGCTTGGCCGATCGATTGACTATTATAAAAAAGGTCTTTTCTCAAAGTTTCAAGCGTTTATTTCACGAGATAATCGATATTTAATTTAGCGTCAATCAATCAGCTCATCCTATCGCAGTCCACTGGTGGACATAAGCCTCTCCCAGGCTGCACCACAACACCTTGTCCTCCGCAATCCGCACTACACAATCAGCCACCTTCTTAAGGTCGTAGGTCCATCTAGCTGGGGGGCGTCCAACGCTACGATTGCCGTCATTTAGCGTAAGTGCAAGACATTTGTGCTCGTGACTGTACCTACCTCATAACTCAACTTAGCCGAACTACATATATTCAGGCGGCCATTGCGCAGATATTAACTAACTTTATTCATCTACGTCCACTAATCACTGCACTGTCAGTTTAGATTGGAATCTATGCTTCTATACTAAAGCTAATCTGCTGTTCTAGCTTATCTATATAATACATACATACATAATCAGCCTATAATGTTCCCACTGCTGGGACACAGGCCTCCTCTCTGTGAGAGGGAGTGGGCCGTTATCCACCACTAGGGCCCAATGCGGATTAGTAGATGTCACATGTCTTCGAATTTTTGGTTCTAGATCATGCCGGTTTCCTCACAATGTTTTACTTCACCGTTTTGAGAGCAGTGGTGATGAAATAATTTACACGAAGTAAAGTGCCTGTCTGGGTTCGACCCTACGACCTTACGACCACTCGTAAGTCACGGCTGTTATTATTGTATTAAAGTTCAAGGTAGATTGGTAAAATTTGACAGTTTCGGGTAGCTTGGTGTGCTGGCGTCTGTACATGTGAAAAAATAAGAACTACATAGAACAACTAGGTACATTCATCTCCAAAAAAAAAGAAAACTTGTTTATTCAGCACAGACAAAACGCACATTCCAAAAAAAATACACATAACAAAGGAGCCAAAAAAGCCTCGTACTTATTCAAAACCTTAAACTTTGAGAATGCAAGAAAGATACTTTATCCAAGACCGACTTAGCCATGATGAAGCTCGTGGATGTGATTAAATATTCAACTTACGAATTTAAGATACAAAGTAGGTACAAGGCTTAAATTATGTCACCGGAGACTTGAGAGTTATGAAATTATCACCCCTTTTGACGGAAAGGGGTGATAATTTCATAACTGAAGACTACTGAAGAAAACTGACGAGTTTTCTCTGAATTCTCAACGCTTTTAGCCGAGTCCAGATGGCGATTTTCATACATAGATAGTGCCTTTTGGCCTACAGGACTTTACATCTTTATTTTTATGTTACTTTTGCTTTATTTTTTATGTTTTAAAGAGTGTTTAGTTTCGTTTGTGACATTCCTGTGCGATTTCTAATTAATACTTTTTCTTTCTTTATTTTTCTGATGTTATGCATGTATGTAGGTAGAGTGTGGTGAATTCGAGGTTCTAAAAGAAAAATCTAACACCACAGACGCGCTTATGACTTGACCAATGAGGCTTAAACAAGAAAAGGTAGTGTGAAAATATTATATCTGTCTAAGTACTTAGGGAATCCTATACTCCCGAACCTGAACCACTGAGCCGAATCAAATATATCATCTAGAAAATGTTATACCCATCCCGAAAGGATAAATTACCTAAAGATAGTCTATCTTGAATCCTAGAACAAAAGAAAAACGATTTACCCAATGAACGAGCCCATAACTATGTACCCGGCCAAGATAAATATTCCCATAAAATCATTACAATATTATTAGTAGAAAAGTAGAAAAATAAATAAATAAATAAAAAAGTTTCGTTAGCTTGTTTGATAAGATAACACATAAATACGGCTTACTGGTGATAAGGAAGCTTCCATGTTGGGTCATTGTGTGTTATAGGATATATACCTCTGATTTATGTTTAGTTTCATTGGTCTTGGCAGCAAACAAGGCTGTTAGTGGTCAAGGTAGAATAAAGAACATTACACAGAATGTACGGGCCTCATTAGAAGGCTGAAAGTCACCCAAAGGTCCATTTAGAGGGCTATGCTTGGAGTTTCCCTAGACGATCCAATCAGAAATGAAGAGTTCTGTAGGAGAACCAAGGTAACCGAACCGACATAGCCTGAAGAATTGCCAAACTTAAGTGGCAGTGAGCAGGGCACATTGCTCGCAGAACGAGAGAGAGATCGAAACGAGGAGGTCGAAAGGTTCTGGTGTGGTGACTACGTACCGGAAGACGTAGCGTTGGAAGCAATCTGACAAGATGGGCGATGACCTGGTGGAGGCCCAGCATTCTGCTGGATGCGAGAAGCACAACTTTAACTGTGTTTAGTTTAGTTTATGATACTGTACACACGGCTACACATCAAGCTATACAAAACCAGTTTGTCTTGACCTCACTTTGTATGATATTTTCACACAGTGAACGGTCAGCCAATACTGGTTTTGCATAGCTTGATGTGTAGCCGTATGTACGAGTCGCAATAAATACTTTTTCTTTCTTCTTTCTTTCTTTCACAAAACCGATCGAAGTCGCGATCCTTGATTTTACGACCATCGATCGATGATCGATTATTACTATGTTCCCGTGTCCTAACCGGGTTTCATGTTGGAACTTACTTATATTGTAACATCGAAAATGAATGCAATAAAGAGTTTGAGTTTGAAACCAAAACGAAATGAATCATCATCATTCTCTCGCCCTTATCGAAACTTATTTGGGGTCCACATTTCTCTTTAGTCGTTATCTCCGAATTGAATCCCATTCTAGCCATATCATCTTTCACACACACAGAATAAAGCTAATAATTATTGGTACTTAAAAGAAGGAGTCTTCAAACAAGAAGGTTGAAATATGTGCCATAAAATCACATAGCTGAACAATATGATAAGCCACGAATTTAGTTACTTCGTCCGTGACCTTAAAGACACGCGAAAAATCATTCAAGGTTATCCAAACCCACCTGAACCAATGCCATAGCCTACACACGAAACACGTGCCCAGAATCCAGTAGATAAATTTAATGAAACATCTCTCCACTGTGTCATAAAAGTAAGTCCCCCTAACATGAACATACTCGTGCAATATCAACAAAATAATATTGCGCTACGTCAGAACAACAAAAGAATATGAGATTTCTCCATTTGTCATTTCAATTGTAATATAAATAAACATCTGAATCTGCAAAAAGAGGAATACATATATTTGCTGTCTTCAGAATATTTTAGAAGCTTTTAGCTCTAGTGCAGACGGTTTATTTTAATCGGTGCGACAACTGCTGGCATTAGTCTTTAGAGAGTTAAGAGTAGATGGCTCTTGCGAGCAGTGGTGACCCAATGCTAACGGCCACGACTTACGACTTGTAGGTCGCAGATTCGAACCCAGACAGGCGCTTTACTTTGTGTAAATTATTTCATCCCCACTGCTCTCAAAATGGTGAAGGAAAACATCGTGAGGAAACCGGCATATCCTAGAACCAAAAATTCGAAGACATGTCACATCTACCAACCCGCACTAGGCCTGCGTGGTGGATGACGGCCCACTCCCTGCCACTGAGGGTCGGCCTGGGTCCCAGCAGTGGGAACATTGTAAGCTGATTACGGTAATAATGAGCGATTGCAATGATTACGGTAATACTTCTTGTGTATTGACATGTTTTTACTCTCGTATTTAATTCATTTGCAGCATCTTATTTCTAGGTTCTAACATCTGCCAAGACTTTTCCCAACTATGTCGGGGTCAGCTTGCAGTCTAACCTGCACCTGGTGCAGCTGAAGCTAAAGTATTTTACATGGAGCGAGTGTCTGACTGATCTTCATAATTTAGTTACAGGGTAAACTATCGTTTACCAAAACAGTTTCAGTCTGACAAACTGTGTAAGACTGTTTGTCTGACTTTCAGGCTTCTCACGACCCGTAACTCAGTAGTTACGAATTGTCAGAAGCTTGAAAGTGGCACAGGCTGCCATGATCTATGAATGACCGCCGGGTCCAAAGACTTAACGTGCTTTTCTGATAATAGTCACTGCCAATTGGTCAGATAAGTACTAGGAAGCTGGCACTATAGCGTTAATCCAAATTGATGTTCGCTTTCACCGATTTGTCGTTCCGTTATTTTACTTGATCGTGTAGGCGCTCACTTAGTGCTTTTCAAGCTTCTGTATGAGTAAATTTTAACTCCCCAACGAATGCGACGTCGCCTCGCTTGCTCTTTGTTTCGGAAATAGAAACAAATGAATTGCTGTACGTAATTAATAAGTAAAGCCAAGTGCTTAAAAGCGGAGTACGAAAGGTTTTCCGAGCTCTTCAATCACGAAACGGGAGGATCTACTCTGAGCTAACTTGAATTTAATGCTTGAACCAGATATTCGCTGAATAACAGTACAGTTTGTTTAACCCATTGTGTCGCTCCTTGTAAAACTTCTACATTCTTAACTGTGATATTTCTTAAGAACAGAATATTCTAAAGAAATGCTTGTACTAAACCAAAAACGTTCTTTACCCAATGCTAAACGTATGATGCAATAGAACCGTTTTGCAAAAATGCATTTTCTTTCTTTTCTTTCTTTCTTTCTATTTACAAAATCCTCAAAGTGTTTGGGGGACATATCTCATTCGTTTGGCCGCAAACACTACTGGCATATTAATTATTCAGTGTATGTACAGGAATGCTCATTCATTTTTTAATACTTAGCTGTACTGTTTTGTAGGGAATTAAGTATCACGGCTTGTCAAATCTACGATAAAGTACACGTCTAGTTACGTGCAACCGCTAAACACATAAGATTTTAACAAGTGATGAATAGAATAGACATTTATTTTGCAAACTAGCTGCGCCCCGCGGTTTCACCCGCATAAGTTTCGATCCCCTGGGAATATCGGGATAAAAAGTATGTTATATGTTAATCCTTCTGATAAACCATCTGTGTGCCAAATTGATCCAAATCCGTTCAGTAGTTTTTACGTGAAAGAGTAACAAACATCCACCCATCCATACAAACTTTCATGTTTATAATATTAGTAACTAGCTGTGCCCGCGACTTCGTCCGCGTGGAATAGTGACTTTTCGGGCAGCATATTTTGAATTACATATACCGTCGTTTGGGTAGCAAAAAATTTACTTTACAGTAATGCTTCTCTGTATACGATATTTGACGTATGGCCATCGGGGATGAAAGCATACAGGCTCCTAGGATTGCTAACCCGTGACAGAGCCACATACAACTGACCGTGCGAGAAAAAGCTGATACTTAGATCTGCTTTATTAATTGTCATCGCAAAACATAGGCTGACTGGAAACTGGACTCGTTTAAAACTAAATGGAAAATTGTTTGGAATGAGAGGAATCTGAGGAATGAAAACACTTTCACCTTTTCCACACCCTGTTAAAATCTCTGCTTCTATCAGATTTCGTTGTAAATTGGTCACTTTTAACCTGGTGCCATTGCAAAGTTTTGGGGGGCTTAAATTTCTAAGAAGCATTATGGGTTCGCAGAAGTCTCAGACTCACGCGATAGCGCGTGAGCTTCGCGATCGACAGATAAACGTGCCTTTCGTTGTTCCCCGTTTTCCCTATTTCGAGTTGTCATCATTCGAGAACGATTTGAACTCAGTCTAGATTCTCGCTGAGTCGAAGTTTCTGCAGCACGAAACCTAGCCTGATGTTCCCGAGTTGCAGAAAGCCTTGCCTCACGACCTTCTTCAGATTCCTGTGATCGAACTAATCTCATCCTTTTAGCATTTTTGCTACATTGGGAGAGGTTGGATCTTCTTCGAGGCATTCTTACAATAAAATAGTACTTACTACTTAACACACAGTTATTTAGTAAACACGTACAGTCAGCATCAAAAGTCAATTAACACTGTTACTTTTACAAATCATCTAAATTGATACAAAATGATGTGATACATTGGTTTTTTCTATTTCATGTAATAGCAAAGAGTTAATTATTCTTAAATATCTTATTAATATAAGCTTTTTAAGTATATTTTTCTCAATAATTAAGATTTAAACAACTAAAGTGTTAACCGACTTTTGATGCTGACCGTACTATCGTAAACAATTATTTTAAAGAAAATTAAGAAAAAGAACTTAACCTACAAACCCTAAAATATAAATAAATGAAATATGCAAACAGTCATTTTTTTTTTTTGCTTGAGAGGACGTGACTACTTTACCGGACTATTCTGTGGTTGCCTTAGGAATACTTAAACCCTCCAGCCAGGGCTACATCTAGATTAATACTAAACGACTGCACGCTAAAGGCACCCCCTGTGGGGTACGAACCTTGGCTTAGGGCGTCGCTGGGAGAGGGCAGCAAGGGGACAGGCTGGATCGAATTAGTAGTATTAATGCTTTGATGAGCGCGGCGTTTCCTAGGACTATCTCTGAGAAGAAAGGCCGAAACAAACTCAGAGGTCTCAGTCGAGGAATTTAAAGCTACAGGCTCAGCTACAACGCGGGCTGGCACTTCAGCGGGCAAGGGTCAGGGGGGAGAATTTACTTGGGGGCGTCGCGAGGGACCTCGGCGGCGAGGTCGGAATGTCGGTAATTTGTGTTTGTATACTGTACTGCCCTATCGCTCTCCTAGAGGAGGGTTATGGGGTCATCGTCGAGAACATGCCTTGGACGGCGAATTTTACTGAGTTTGGAGGGGGTGTAGTTCGACCATCCACCACCGACCACAGGGCGACCATCTGAGGGTTGGGGTGATTAGCGGCTGTGGCAAAGAAACGCTTGGAGACGTTTCTTTTACTGCTGGATAGTGGGGATCTTGAGATCAACATGGAGGATCTCATTGCGAACGAACCAAGGGGAGTTTGTGGCCTTGCGGAGGAATCGGTTCTGCAGGGTTTGTATCCTATGGATGTGACGGGGCTTTGCGTGAGCGAAGACTATGCAAGTCATTATGGGACGGATGCATGCTGTGTACAGGCGCTTTTTGCACTTGAGTGACAGCTTGCTGCGTTCATTGAGGACGGAATGAAGGCAGCCTAGAGCGAAAGAGGCGCGCGAACGGACCGTCTTTATGTGCTCTGAGAAGGTGAGGAGAAGGAGAAGAATAACACCAAGGTATTTGGCTCGCTTTTCCCAAGGGATCGGCTTGCCGAACATGGTGATAGGTGGAGGGGGGGTGGGTTGTCGTCTGGGTCTCGAATAGAGCACCGCTTGACTCTTATCGGGGTTGACTTCGATTCGCCATTTCCTGAACCAAGCAGCCAACTTATTGACTGCGGTTTGGAGACGAAGTCGTAGTTGGATATGGCTGCGACCAGTGTAATAGATGGCTGTGTCGTCTGCGCACAGAGCCAATTGGGACTTAGCATCTTTAGGGATGTCGCTAGTGAACAGCGTAAATAAGAGAGGGGCGAGTACGGAGCCCTGAGGGACTCCTGCTCTGATGGGGGGCAGCGGCGCGGCTCTCAGCGCGCTTTATATAGCCATAGACGCGCAGGCGTGAGGCCTGTACGTACTCTGATAGATACCTTAATAAATGTTCGCCGTGATTCTTTAAATTGTCATAACTTTTTTATTTATGAACCGATTTACATGAAATAAACACTAAATGTTAAGTGAAGCTTACTAAAATATATTAGTGAAAACCGCATATAAATCGAATAAGCCGTTTCTGATATTAGCGTGCACAAACACACAGACAAACAGACAAACAGACAAAAAAAAAATTAATTACAATTTCGGGTTCGGCATCGATATAATAACAACCCCTGCTAGTTTTTTTTTATATATTTCCATTGTACAGACACCACTTTTCTACAAATTTATTATATGTATAGATATGGGTAATACATAATAGGTGTTATGATTCATTATAGCTCAACCATATTTCACCATGCAAACATTTATATTATTAACATTCACTTTTTAACCAAAAGCCAGATCCATCAATCCAAAGCAAATCAGTCAATTCTTTTCTCTGATAAAAACTCAATCACACATTTGTAAGTACGTTTTATCCATAAAAAAATTACGTAGTCTACTCTTAAACAACACTACTACACTAAAATAGATAAATCACTAACTACGAAACGATGAATTTACTATTGTCACATCTATATCTTGGAAATACATCAGCTAGACGTTTAAAACAACTTGGATTTTGCTTTACAAACACAGCTACTAAAACAAAAAAATCAATACAAATAAATAAATTAAAAGAAAAACGAGCAAACCATAAATAAATAAAAAAATAATAATAATAATTACAAGGAAGTGTCAAGATATTGCACTGCCTAAAACAAAGATTGCAACTATCTGTAGTTTAAAATACAGAGTTGTTTTTTTTTTCTAGCCTGTATTGTATCCCACTGCTAGGCAAAGGCCTTCACTTTTGTGTTAAATTAGTTATTTTATTGTATTTTATTACCCTTTAAGCTGTGGGGCATTTTGTGTTTTATTTGTCTTTGTATTTTTGGTACGAAGTTCCCTATCGCGCGTTGCGAAAGTGGGCTAGACGGAAAAAATTAAGACCAAAAGTTGGAACGACACTTTTTGCTATAGTTGTAAGCCGTGTGGCGTGCGCGTGTTTCTCTGTCTGTCTCTCTCTCTTTCTTTGAACTTCGTTCCATCCGGGTGTACCTTGACACCTCTCAAGTTTTTTTATTTGTCTTTGTATTTTTTTTATATCTTTTGGTAGTGAGTTATGATATGTGCAAAGAAAAAAAGGAGCTACGTCTGCCAAAAAACTGCTTTGCAGTTTGGCGGAGGTAATTTATGTCTAGGTTTAAATCCTGTATTCCCGTTGTCCCCGTAGCCCATGTCCCCGTTAAAGGGGACAAAGGGAATTTAATAAAATAATTAAAATTACTTCCCGTTGTCCCCGTACGCTGTCCCCGTTAATTTATTGTAATATATACTTTTCAAATTATGCCCGTTGTCCCCGTTGAGTTAAAATTAGAAGTGAAAGTGCCTTAATAGAGAGAATATTGTACCTAGAAATGCTTACATATAAAATTAAAAAACACATAATATCTAAAGAATAGCAACACAATTGCGACACAAATATTTATAATTTACGAATGTATTTGTTTAAAAATATGTAGTCTTATATGTGTATAATCATACATAAAAGTAATGAAATATGTGCGTTTGTTTCCTAATTGAGTACCTACGAAACCTTGAAAAGGATGCGCCAGCGCCGAGCGGCAATGCAGCCGCGGAAAAAAAGCACAGATAACATTGTTTTTTGAGAAGCTCTGATTGGCTCATTCGAAATCCCAGTTCAGAATTCCTCCCTTTTATGAGCTAAGAATTTAGTGGTGATGTGAAGAAAGATGTGAACTTGGCAGTGGTAAATCGTGACTTGATGTCGGTGAAAGTGTAAAAGAAGAACTCATGTACTTAAGTACATTTAATATCTATTTAAAACGTTAATATTTTTACTTGGTAATAGTAAGAGAAGAAATAGGAGTATAGGATGCAAAATTTATAATACCTATTGCTGCGTTACCTCTGCTGTTAAAACCTCACCTCTTAGGTTAAAAGTGTTAAAACATTTTTTCCAAATAATGACTTTGTTTTTTTTTTTTTTTCATAACGTAGTTCTAATTTTATACGTGACAGTAAGTTATATTTGATTAGGAAAATTTTCTTTTACTTATTTAAAAAATAATCAAAATCCAGTATCTCAATATGGGTTAGGTTTGGGGTGGGGTGTTTCATAGTAAAATCAGCTAGGAATGATGAAAACTAAAACCTCTTAAAGGATCTATTTTGACTTAACCTGTAACTATGTATATAGTATATTAGGTAGTTATTATTATATTAGTTAATATATAAATGTTGATTATTGCCAATTCTGTAATCTAAAGGAAATGTATTAAAATTTATTTCGGAATACAATATTTAAATAATAACAAAATAATATAATGTAATCTAAATAGATAATTGTGTTAATATTAATAAGGATACTCGTAACATTCAAGTTATGTTTGTAGTTTTTATTTTAATTGTTTTTTTTTTTTCATTAGGTATGTTTAAACTTTAAGTTCAATCCTATTTTTGTTTTCATTAACTAAATTGTTTTTTATACCATGTTGATTCTGTGACGTTATAGTTAAATAGATAAATTAATGTGATATGTTTTTGTATATACTTACACATTTAAATTATTTGTGTTTCATTCCACCCTTTCATTTAAAACTAAATCAAAATAAATAAGGTATTTAGTTATTTCATTTGTTGTTCTGTTGTGTGCTATAAATAATTTGAATCAGTTGATCATACCAACCACAAACAAATTTTATAAATATTATTATACTTTATGGATAGTTGCTATATTGATTGTGTGAACTAAATAAAAAAATTACTTAACTTTTGTTGATTTAGATTTAAAAATCTAGTTGTGTTTTGTGTTTAAACATTTCTATTTGTTTCTATATTTTGAATTAAAATCTATTATGTACTCCACCCACGTTTAAAAAAAAAATAAAAATTTAAAGTGGACAATGATACGTGAAATCTTAACTGTCCGTTGTCCCCGTTGCCCATATGTACATAAAGGGGACAACGGTAAGGAATTATATGACGTTCTGTTGTCCCCGTAACGGGGACACAGATTACGGGGACAACGGGAATACAGGGTTTAAATTACTTATGTGAATAAACACTTTTTCATTTTTTTTTTCCAAACCTCCCTGTCTTGAGCGATCTCTGGCCATGTTGGCTCTGCAAACCTCACCACCACCACCACCACCTTCGCCGCGGTCTACCTCGACGGCGATGTCCTCCTTCAGGCGTCCAGTGAGTGACAATCTTTGCCCATCGCTCCGGGCATTCGCGCGACGTGTCCGGCCCACTCTAACATCAGCATGGCTATTTTTTCTCCAACATTCGCTACTTGAGCTAATACTTACTTTAAAAAATCCAATAATCTCATACATGTAAATCGGTTGATTTAGACGTCTCTGTTTTTTAGAATCAACGACATCTAAAATTTACTATGTATGAAACGTCAAGTCATAAATTGAATATAAAATATACCGTTTTTAAATAAACGTTTTCATCTTATTTTATAAATACTGCTGAGAATATTTTCTCTTGAACATTTATTCGAGATTTAGATAAAATCTTTATCATTGATGGCAATTCGTCAAATAAAATTCTGTGAACTTCACTGCATCTTTGATCGTTTTTCTCTCTTTGGCATTTAGTTATCAATCGAAGAGATTCGAATTTAATTTGATAGCACTTAAATACTGACTTCTTGAAAGATAAATCAAAGTAATTACCTTTTTGTAAACGATTAAATTGATGTGAAAAGCTTTACAAATGATTGCGCTTTTCATTGATGACATCTTGTAGACGAGACGTTTACAGTTAACTGAATTAAAAGTTATTGATAGACATTGCGAACCAATTATTTCGGTTGAAGTCACGTTCGGTTATACAAATTATAAATTAGAGTCGCTTTTCGTAACTGTCTGTGTGACCACGTTGTTCTTCAAAACTACGCAACGGATTTTTATGCGGATTTCACCACCATCCCTAGCCTAGCCTTTTCCCAACTATGTTGGGGTCAGCTTCCAGTCTAACCGAATTCAGCTGAATACCAGTATTTTACATGGAGCGACTGCCTACCTGACCTCCACAACCCAGTTACTGGGTAATACAATACCCCTTGGTAAGACTGGTTGTCAGACTTTCGGGCTTCTGACCACCCGTAACGACTGTCAAAGATCTACGAATGACAGCTATTACTAAACATAGATGTAAGTTAAAATAGTGTTAAGTAAGTATATCTTACTGTTTTTCTCTCTCATAAAAATACTATGTTGTGTTACACACACTAGTTAATTACTTTGGGAACTCCGTCCTGGGTATCCAACTAGATCCCAAAGTGCTAAGTCCTCTTTACCGTACAATACAAAGTGAATAAAAACTAGCAAGTAAAGGATTAGGACTTTGTAGACGAAAGTAGACCTTATCAGTATGGATTGGCAATAGCTCAGTAAGACTAGGATTACCATTTCCAAATTTGAGAGAAAAATAAAGAAAGAAAATACATTTATTTGCGGCAAACATGACGCATAAAAACAATAGAAACACAAAAAAAATAACAAGTTGAGAGAAAACATGCGTCACATTCACGCAAAACGGCCAACGCTCAGAATAATGCTAAGACCCTATACGAGACAGAGCCCCACGGCTGATTTTCAGCGACAGCCGGCATTGACGTGATGACGTCAACCAGTGCAGCATACGATTAGATATAAATAAGAACAACAATCAAAATAAGAAATAAAATACTTATGATTATTACAAAAATATGGTATAAACATTATTTCATGTTAGTGAACAAGAAGTGCCAAACCTCTTTTTATCGTTTTATTTTTATTCTTCTTTCATCATCAGCATCGTCATTACATCTGAAAGACGGCCACTTCTGAACATAGGCCTCCCCAAGCATCGCAACTACGACCGTTTTTTTCTCGCATCCAGCGGATTCCTGCGGCGTTCACAAAGTCAACGGTCCACCTTGTGGGAGGACTTCCAACGCTACGTCTTCCGGTACGCGGTCACCAATCCAGAACCTTTCGGCCCTATCGGCCATCTGTTCTGCGAGCAATGTGCCCTTGCCCACATTATTTTTTATTTTTAAACATTTTACATCTTATTTTGTTTTTGTTATGTATGCACGAAGCAAAATGAATATTTTATGATATTTTTATTATTTGTTTGAGATGAGATGACTAATAAAAATTCGTGATAAAAAGCCGAACGTTTGCAAAAAAGTTCGGACATTTATGATCTTCGTTATTTCAGTTATCATGTTTATTTTTCTTATTTTCTTAAAAATTCCCCTTATGTCTGAAAGTCTGAACAAATGACAAGGCCGCGCAAAGTCCGAATGGGAGGCCAAAAAGCTGGACATGTCCGGACAAAACCGGACCGATGGTAACCCTACGTAAGACGGACTTGTCTTGAAACTTATAAGCAGACTTTGTTGTAGGTAGAAAAGCCTTTTCGGCCTTGTTATAAACTTATGAGTTTATAGAACATTGTAGGGGCTTATTACCCCTATTATAGTGTTCATAGAGCCCTCAGCTCATAGTTCTGGTGTGTTGCCCGTGATGACCTATGGCACTGAAACGTGGTCGCTCACAATGGGCTTTATTAGAAGGCTAAAGGTCACCCAAAGGGCAATCCAGGGCTATTCTTGGAGTTTCCCTGCAGTTCTGAAGTGGCGACCGCGTACCGGAAGACGTAGCGTTGAAAGGACTCCCACAAGGTTGACTGACGACCGTTTGAAGGCCGCAGGAACCAGCTGGATGCAAAAAGCACAGAACCGTTCGAAGTGGAGGTGTTTGGGAGGCCTATGTCCAGCAATGGACGTCTTTCGGCTGAATTGATGATGATGATGATGAGCCATCATTGTTCTAATGTGACAGAAAGATGGAGATATATAAGACAAAGGATCATCCTTTTTCCATAACGCAACTTTTCCAAAAATGGCCTCAGCATAGCGCACGATTTTTAAGAAAAGCCAATAAGATTATTTCACGTTAAAATGCCTACAAGTTATGAAGAGTAACCAGATACTCAGGTAATTATAACAGGCATCAAATAAGGTGGGTTGCCTCTTATTTTAGGCTTTATTTTTTAAATACACCGTTACATAGCTATTTATCGAAGCGAAAAAAAAACACATTCATTTTTCTAAGTTTCAATTATATTGAAACCACATACATCAAATAGCTTAGAGACGAACATTGAAAGGGGATAGAAAAAAAAATCATTCACATTATACATACAAAATGAAACTCGCTGGGTGTGATAATGAAATGCCATTTTCGCTATATGTTTATTCTTCTTTGAAGAGAAATGAAAGGTGAAATAGAAGCATATGATAAACTTTTATGTATGTAGACTTTTGTATTCAAATGTAGATATCGAATATTGATTTTATGATACCTAATACTTGCCTTTGGTACGGTCTTTACTGCAGTGTGTGTGGAGTTTAAAGTTTTATAATGGAAACTTGAAAGCATGTATGACTGATCGGGCTATCTATTCGTCCAAAAATTTGCAACATACTCGTAGTATTATAAATTCTAGGTGATAAAGGTTTATTAAAGTGACTAACACTTTTTTCCATGTTCAAATCCTTGTTGCCGATTGATATTACTTACACCTAAACAAATATCAACTTTGAGCTGTTGTAAATTAAGTTGATTTCAGAATGACTAGTACTTAGGTACTTACCAATAAAAAAAGCCTTAAAAATGATTGATGCTGTAGCAAACTGAACTATGAAACACAGGTTTTAAAGTTATTTTCGAAAAACACAATTTTGTTTACATTTTTGGAAGCTGAATTGCAGACGTCGGATAGGTAGATGCGTGTTAAAATTAGCCAGTCATTAACATAGATGGGAAGCTTACTTACCGAAGAACGCGAGTCGTTCTTAAAGTATCGAAAAATAAATGAAAACAATAATAAATTGGTAAATAGTGTAAAGGCATTTAAATTAAATAGCTTCCATATGAGGCCATGAGAGCCACAGTGGCCTAACTGTAAAAATTGAACTAATTTTTAGGCCACTGTGGCGCTATGACTTTTACCGTTTAGAGCAGTTTTTTCAAATAAAGTCAGTATTGAAAAAATGACAGTTAGGCCACTGTGGCTCTCGTGGCCTCATATTATACTAAGACGCTCCTGTTACACGTCCTACTCGTATGAAACAGAGAACCTAAGTACCTAAAATGTTTATGATAAAAATATTCACTTCTAATTGGGTGATAACTAGCTCCGGGCCAAACCTGGTTTGAATAAACCTAGATCGGGCCGCTACTTAACATTCTAATTCCGAACCATCATTACTTGCACCTGTAAAAAAAAATACTTAGTTTATTTTTAGGCACTATAATTGTATGGGAAATCTTACTGTTGTTGGCTAAATGTACACTTTTTGTAAACGTGTTATTAAAAACTAATAATAATTAATCCTAGTATAGGGTTGTGTGATTATAGGTTTGGGTTGCATGTTACATGATAATAACCGCATTTTCTGCGTGAGCACATTTTTGTGAGCAGGAGGGCAGTTGATGCATTCTGCATCCAAACATGGGCCTAATTACCAACTTTTTGACAGTCGTTACGGGTAGTCAGAAGCCTAAAGGTCTGACAATCAGACTTACCAAGAGGTATCACGTTACCCAGAAACTGGGTAGTGGAGGTCAGATAGGCAGTCGCTCTATGTATAATAATACCTACTGATATTCAGCTGGAGCATCCACACTGGATGCCGACCCCAACGAAGTCGGGAAAAGACTAGGCAGATTCATTTATTACATACATAACATTTCACCGTCATGGATTTCCGCAAAGACACACAAACCAGCCCAAGACACACACAGAGCCAACAGTTCATTCATAGAGCCAATAGTTTCAGCACAAACCAGCCCAAGTTATGCTTCACAGCCATGCCTTTAATAAGAGGCCCTTTGACTTTGAACACTTGAGCACTGAACGTGTTTAGAATTTGAAACGGCCGGATGCGGTTACGGAATTGTCATGATTTTGTTACAAGCTGTCACCACCGCTGAACAAATCTAATTTAGGTACCTTTGAAACAGTGTTTTGTAACGTTTTGGAATTAATAATGGAATAATGTTATATCAAATTACAACCGATCGACAATCGCTTTTGTAAAGAAGGCCAATTCTCGTAATTAAAAACATTCAAATCATCGCAATCTCATCTCAGCTGCAAACAATGTCAAGAATTTGTCAAAAATGTAGGGAAATTAGAGGTATTTTTGACAGATTGAGACTGAGATCAGAGGGGCAATTCTCGTAATTTTAAGAACGTTCACAGTCTGATCTCAGTCTCAATCTGTCAAAAATACCTCTAAATTCCCTACATTTTGACAAGTTTTTGACATTTGTTTGTCGCTGAGATGAGACTGCCACTAGATTTTGAACGTTTTAAATTACGAGAATTGGTCTTCTGACTGTGAGCGTTCTTAAAAATACTGGAATTTCCCCTCTGGGTTGTTGGTAAAACACTAACAACCTTCTAGGACTGTATTACTAAGATTATAAACAACAACTATGACTTTTTACAAAAACATTTACCAAATACAAGACTTCAAGATTTCGTTGTTCTAACTAACCCCCCGGTCCTCTTCACTGCATTTTGTACTAGTCACGGTGGGTTGTTTACCTAACTAATGCTTTCTTTTACTACGCGTAGAGTTTTTTTTTTTGGGTTGAAATGTTTTTATTTTTGTATGAAAGTCTGATGAATTAAAATCTGATGATTAAAAGTCATAAAATTAAAGTTATTGTTCATGATGGTAGTAATAATGTTAGTGTTTTACCAATAACCCTGTATAGGACGCGGCCTAAAGTTGCATAATCTAGACTGACTCGAGATTCTCTAGATAGTTACGCAGTTAGTAGTTTTGTTTTACGTATTTATTTATTGATTTAGGATCTCCAACAAAAGATGTACACAAACATCATCTGCCTAACCTTTTCCCAACTATGTTGGGGTCGGCTTCCAGTCTAACCGGATGCAGCTGAATACCAGTATTTTATAAGGACCGACTGCCTATCTGACCTCCACAATTCGGTTACTGGGTAATACGATACCCATTGGTAAGACTGTTTGTTAGATTTTCGGGCTTCTGACGACCCGTAACGACTGTCAAAAATCCACGAAAGACATCTGGGACCAACTTCTTAACGTGCTTTCCGAGGCACGGAGGGGTCTTGGTATATGAAGATGGTCACCCATTCACCTGATCGATCGAGTTATGCGGCTGTTATTAATTAACCAACAAGCCCCTCAAAATATATACACAAACAAAACATAAAATAAAGGGTAACCTCAGGCAGGAGCAGACCATAACATGAACAATTAAATTAACAACTAAGCTAACAAAGTTAAAATATTAATAATAGGTAACATTTCTATATTGTAGAGACGCCAGCACATCAAGGTACTACAATCTGTCAAATTTATTTTATAGATTTTCAACTTTATCGCAAAAGCATTAAGGTTTAATGTTGATTGGGAAAATTTGACAGTTTCGGGTAGCTTGACTTGCTGGCGTCTGTACATTTAAAATAATAAAATAAATGAAATTTTAGATCTCTCATATCGACATTATGCTTTATCAGCTCATTGCGCTTAGGAAAGATTAGCTACTCATAATAATATAATTTATTTTCATAAGCCTAATACAATAAGGAGAGAAATAAGGGTTGACAATGCATTACTAAAATAACTAGGCTAAGTATATGCACGTTGTGTGAAACTCTTGACACCCAAACTAGGACATATCCTGTATATCAGTTGTCAGCGTAATAAATTATAAATTATAATCTCAGTTTTAAGTTTTTTTTTATAAATACAATATATTATGTAGAAGAAATAACCACTCAGCAAGTATATAGCGAAACTCACAATCAAAAGCAGGGTGTTGACTTCTTCGTCGTATTAATGATCCATTTCCATTTTGTAATAAGCTTCGACCAGAACGAGACGGTTACCTACTGGCAGTAGCAATAAAAAGAATAAAATATATATACTCCTTGTTCCTGGATTACTATTTTGGATGTTCATCAACTCAGCCTGTCGGAGTCCACTGCTGGACATAGGGCTCTCCAAGGCAAGGCCCTTACGACACCTTCTTAGGTCGTCCGTCCATCTATTTTGGATGTTATGCTCCGTAATATTTTTAGACTGTAAGTATTTTTATTTCTTGTTTTCCTTTTTTTGCATGCCTTTTAAGTTTTATCTATCATTACTGTTCTACGTTGTTTTTATAATATTATGTTGTTAACATATAAAAACTTTTTTACAAAAAAAAAAAATAACAACCGACTTCCAAAAAAACACTACAAAGAGAAAAATAACTTTAATTTCGGTAGTCGGTGTCGCTGGTTCCGCATTTTCGTTTTTTGACACCGACTTCCGAAATTAAAGTTATTAACAAACATAAAAAAAATACAAATATCCGAATTGAGAACCTCCTCCTTTTTTAGAAGTCGGTTAAAAATAGAGCAATTTACCCCTTAACCAAATCTTTATCCCCTCAGACACTCAAACCAAATAGACTAAAGGCAAAAGCCACAAAGACCGATCCAGCCCGAAACAAAGCCCAAGGCCCGATCAATATTAATAGTAAAGCTTCGTCTACATGTAATATAACTGTTGGCATGATGCCAGAACGCGTCAGCGAGGAACTAGCTAGGAAATTTATAGTTACGCACGATGCCGAAGGCGTTTCAGCTATGAGTAGCCGGCCGCAAAGTTTCCTCAAACGGGAAAGTCGGTCGGGTGTTGGAGTATGAATGTTACGAGGTGTAGAGTTGTCGCGTAGTTCCCGATTTTGACTACCCCGTGGGTCTTGTGGTCGCAAGCGCGACTTCTGAGCTTCCTAGGTCCGATTCCCGGGTCGGGCAAAGTAGTATTTAGTTACAATAACAATAAGTATTGGGTTTTCCATAAGCAATTTCTTAGTCACAGCCCGGAGTTTGGAAGTTGGTGTTGTGCTACCCCCGTACTTCGGAAAGCATGTTAAGCCGTTGGCCCTGCGCCTGATTTCTCTCCGGTCATGTCAGATTGCGGTCACATTGGTCAATGAGAGTGAGGGAAGAGAGAGTGTACCTAGGCTGTATCTGCGCACATACTTGTGCATTATAACATCTCCCGAACCGAAGGCAGTCCTACGCTGAGATTGGTCGCCATAGCTGAGTGTAAATGTTACGAGGTCTTGTGTAGTTCCCGGCAATAACTAGTCTGGATCTATTCGACTCAAACTCAAACTTAAATCATTTATTTCAATTAAACCATTACAGGCACTTGTCAAAATTTTAAATAGTCGGTCAGTTAGTCAGAAAGTGAAGCTAGTTGCCCATTCCAAAACGTAGATCTCTTTGGAGAAGAACGGACAAGAAACTCCAAGGACACTCTTTTAAATCAAGATATTATTACAAAATCCTGGGTACATTATTCTTATTGCTTCTATATATATGCTCATAGTATACTAGATTAACAATAACAGCTACAGAATGCTTTTGGGGCTGTCGGGCTTTTGTTCGCTCAGGCGCGTGTTCACGACTTCCACGCTATGGAGAGTAGAAAAACGGCGTCCCTATTGGAGAGAACGCGGTCAAGTCCTAATAGCATTCTGAAGATTTTAGTGGACAAATTCGTGTGAGAGCTATTCATTTCATCCGGTAAATGTATATAAATATTGTTTTTCTGTGAGCTGGCCAATGGTGGTGAATGTGAGCTTACTACTAACATGCCTTTTAAGTTTTTTGTACCTAACTAACTAACATAATATGGATCATTGATATCTAAGCAAGTAAATTAATTTTAAAGATTATAAAAGCGCGGTGTTGATTCCCTCCAGTACTTCTACTGGCTACTACGAAAGCCCTTCCAATCGGAATGCTCATTTAATTTTGGAATCATCGGATTCTATCAAGCGCTCTACAGCTCCTCTTCCCAATTCATACCCCAAAGACGGGGTGATAACACTTGTGACCGTATCGCTTGTAAACACGGTTAACTGTTAGTGGCGTCCGAACTATTGCCGAGAGTTTATCTTTGTTTTTTGTAGATAACGCGAAAAGATAACACAAATGCAGTTAACGTTTGTTTTTCAGATAAATTGGAAAGTTTTAGTGTTTATTTGGTAACTAACAACTGTGAGGGTGCATATTGGTGACTTTATTGAGAATGTTTGAATAAACATTTCCACATTTTCTCAGGTAATAATTATTAGTCAGCCCAGAGGTTTTTCCAGTAACCATAATCATAATTAGGTAGGAAACGGTATTCTAACCAATATTATAAATGCGAAAGTGAGTTTGTTTGTTACGTATTCACGCTAAAACGGCTGTGCGGATTTGGATGAAACACATAAACGCAAATTGTCACTTATGTAGACCATAACCTGGGTTAGGACATAAGATACTTTTTATCCTGATATTTCCACAGGATTGAAACGTATGCGGGCGTACCCGTCGCGTGCAGCTAGTTTGATAATATGCCTAACGTTGTAAGTGGGCAACATTGCAATATTGTTTGTTTTGTAATTTTACTGTCGCATTTGTAATAAACAAATGCGACAATAAAATAATAAGACAAATCTCAAGTTTAAGAAGTATTTTACTATGATAATAATTTAAAAATAAATTCTAGAGCCTAAAATGTTATTTCTCTTTTTTGACATAATATCTCGGGACCCTGGGGTCCCTGACCTTTGAAAGGCGTACTAGGGGCCGAAGCCAACTCGCAGAGGCCCTTTACACAATTTTAAATCATGAGGAGGCACCAACCGTCGAATATGCACCATGCACATACATTTTATTATTATTATGTGTCATAATCACCTATTTCTATGATGGCTGATTAACCCATAATTGGCGATTGTGTAAGTCCGAGGCTATTATTACCTATAGTACTTAATTTATATTATACGCAGAAGCTGTTGGTGTACCTTAATAAATAAACGGCTAAGAGAGAAGTTAGTACTTTTATGTGGAGTACTAAAGTAAATCATTATAACCTACTAGCTGCGCCCCGCGGTTTCACCCGCATTAGTTTCGATCCCGTGGAAATATCGGGATAAAAAGTATCCTATATGTTAATCCTGGTTATAAACCATCACAAATTTCATTCAAATCCGTTCTGTAGTTTTTGCGTGAAAGAATAACAAACATCCATTCATCCATACATACAAACTTTTACGTTTAAAATATTAGTAGGATAGTATATATACTCGTATATTGTAGTCACAAGAAACAAGGAATTGTTCTACAACTTCTGGTAGGTACAGGTTACGTACGATAGGATTCGCATTTCGTTTAAAAACGGCTGAACGAAAATTGCTTCTCTTCGGAAACAAGCGTAACATTGAGTTCAGAAAACATTCTAACATAATCCACCTTGATTAGCAGCTCAGCGTCCCGAATTACTTCTTTATCATATTATAAAGTTAGTGTACAAAGTTCAATTTTTTTTTGTAAACCAATTTTCTCTCCCTTTTTATGGCTTCATTGCAAAAGTTCAAAAGCAGCCATTGATTAACTTGGAACGTGCAAATAGCTGTTTGAAATCGGTTTTGTTAAACCCCGATTGGTCAATTTGTATGGAATGAATTTTCATTGGTTCGATACAGTTATTTATAATTAGAATGGATTATTTTGAAGTTCGTTATACCCCTTTCTCTTGAAATTATAGGTTAGGTCCTTTAAAGGGTAGCTATTGTCTAGGTTTCGTAATTAGTAATTTTAGACTGCGTATTTATTTAGATACTAGCTGTGCCCGCGACTTCATACGTGTAGATGTTGGAAAACAATAATGTATCTTTTTCATATGTTGCAATGGTTTATTTTATTTCTTGTTTTGATTGTTGTTTTTATTTATTTAAGTATAATTGCATGCTGCACTGGTTAACGTCATCACGTCAACGCCGGCTGCCGCTGAAAACCAGCGCTGGGGCTCTGTCTCGTAGGTATAGGGTCTTAGCATTATGCTGAGCGATGGCCGTTTTGCGTGAATGTGACGCATGTTTACCCCCAACTTGTTTTTTTTATTGTGTGTTTATGTCAAATAAATGCATTTTCTTTCTTTCTTTTCTTTATATTTTTTTTTACATAAAAGTGGCGTTTATTACTTACTCCTTATAACATCAGTTATCTGCCAGTGAAAGTCCCAACAAAATCGGTCCAGCCGTTTCGGAGATTAACCGGAACAAACAAACAGACAAAAATTAAAAAAATAGTTTGTTAAATGCTGTTATTTTGACGATACAAACAGACACTTTAATTTTATTTATTTGTATAGCTGTATAGATGGAATTAAATGATATTTGTTTAATTTTAGCACATATAGAGCCGTATTAATTAATTTCAACGTATTTTAACGCAAAATACGTTGAAATTAATGTAGTTTCGTCTTTATATTTTAACTAACTTAAAAATAATTTTTGTGAAATTTTTAAAGGCTTAAACGTTTGTTTAAGCAATATGCAAATAGTAAGGGACTTCAGAATTTTAACTAAAGTGAAGTTCCGATAAAGCCAATTGAACAATTTTTTGTTTCGTTGTTAAACTTTTAGCGTAACATGAGAGTTGTTTTGTTTTTGTTTCATTTGATAACTTTTTTATGCTTTTTTAGCGAGTTTTCAGCGAATTTTGTCGGTTTGCAAATGTCCAGCGTCTAACATAAGCGGGAACATTCCTTGTGTAAGGAGGGGGGTTTGTTATATCAGATAATGGGCCTATTTTTCAAGAAAATGGCTACACAAAAGGGAAATGAGAGACTAACATTGCAAAGAGGAATCAATAAACAAACAAAAATGCCGTTCTGAGTTTACTGAATTACTACTGCATAAGTAAATACTATCCTATCAAATAAAGTTCTAGTTTGTAAATCATACATACTTAACTAATAAAAATTCACTAATTCAGAATTCATGCCATTGTCAATTTTGTTTCGGTGCCGTAAGTGGAATAGCTCAGGTACCGTTCAGTCAAGTCCCTTTCAAATCGGTGCTGTGAGTGGAATACCTCAATTTTATACTTTTCAACTTTTTCAACACATTTTAAACTAAAATATATCTCCCAAAATTATTTACAGCAGCAATTAGTTGTATGAATGCAGCCAAATTACTTTAAAAACATAAAGCAATATCTGACGTTCACAGAATGGCTTGCAATTATATACCTTCATAACTACTACTAACGCAATACCTTCATCATTCTCTCATTCATCATTCACGTCCTCTCAAACTGTTTGGTTTTTTCCTCAAAAAAACCATCTCAGACATCGATCTACATGGTCTTCATATCATCATATGATCTGACCAAGATTATGTCTGGACATTAAAAGAGACTGTGACCTCCGAGTTTGTTTCAGCCTTTCTTCTCAGACTAGTCAGGTAGGAAACGCCGACCTCATCTAGTTTTAAAATATGATTGACGTGTAAAAGTGTTTGTACAAACCTACTTACAAAATAAAATCATTTATCAATTATTTAACATTTATCATCGTAGGTAATAGGTGTGAAAAGTAGGTACAGTGTATTAAAGGTAGGTGTGAAACCTTCAGCGTTTTAAGAGAACTTTACAGCGGGTCTTGTTTCATGAGTATAAAGTTTCAAAGTTTAAATATTAACAAATCTGTGAAGAGCGGAGCTAAACCTATAGGGTAGGGAATACAGAAGTTCAACAATAAAGTGGTTGAGACGGAACCAAAACACAACAAATTCCAGAGCGTGTTAGTAGATTCGCTGTAGCGAGATAAGCAGGTATCCACCTAACCAAGTGTTAGGCAGAATTACCAAATTTTGAAATGGTTACCCTCGAAATTTGAAAAGTCCTGAATAAAAGTCGGAGATTTTCAAGAAGTACGGACATTTTACTATTAATTGTTCTTTTTATAAGTCGATTTTTGGAACGAAGTTCCTTATCGCGCGTTGCGAAAAGGGGCTAGACGGAAAAAAATAAGACCAAAAGTTGGAACGACACTTTTAGCTATAGGTAGTTGTAAGCCGTGCGGCGTGCGCGTGTTTCTCTGTCTGTGTCTCTCTCTCTCTCTTTGAACTTCGTTCCATCCGGGTGTCCCTTGACACCTCTCAAGTTTTTTAATGCTCTTTGTCAAAAAATCAAGATAATAATAATACCATCCCGACCGAACGGTCAAGGTGCCCAATCTCAACGGAGATCAGAGCCAGGTACGCAGGAGATATTATAGTGCACAAGTGTGTGCGCAAACACAGGTGCACTCTCTGCCCCTTCACTCTCATAGTCCTATGGGACGGCAATCCGACACTACCGGGGAGAGATCAGGCGCAGAACCAACGGCTTTACGTGCTTTCGAGGCACGGGAAAGTAAACGTAGATACTTTTCTGTCAACTGACCGTTAACTGGTAATAGCTGTCGCTGAAAATACGTTACTGTCGGTTCCAAACGATATCTATTCTATTCTATACTTATAATAAATCTGTAGAAGTGAAAATTCTGTACATTGAAAATATCCAAAAAATAAATGGCGGGGGGTGTTACTTGACCGACACCGAAACCAAAAATGTGATTAAAAAATTTTTTGTCTGTCTGTCTGTCTGTCTGTTTGTTCAGGCATCACGCAAAAACTACCGGTTCGATTACGATGAAACTTGGTATAATTATTCTTTAATATCCTGGGCACCACACTGGGTACTTTTTATCCCGGAAAAGTATATACAATAAAAAACAAACTTAATTTTGCGGTTCGATCCCTATACCCGATTACCACTGTCTGTACTGTACCAACCGCAAATACTAAGTTTGTCGTAGGTTGGGTCACCCGCAGTGGAGTTCATTTTTATTCCTTTTAGTTTTTAGAGTTATTTAGGTTTATTTTTATAAGTCGTAGGTATAGATTTTAATTTTAAAGTATAGGTAGTATATTTGATAGTGTACGTAGTGACCGTAGGTTATTTTATAATACTGTTAGGTAGGTTTAGTCATTCGTATAGATATTAGTTTTAGGGATTTTGCTTATTTATTGAGTTTAGATTAGTTATCATCAGAAATAGGTTTATTTAGGTAGGTAGGTATTTAATTTTCTGTTATTGAGTTTTTTTTTATTAGTTAGGTACTTAGGTAAAGATATCATATAGGTACCCTCTTAATCACCATTAATGAGATACAATTGGTTTTCTATTGTAATTAGCCACAAAGGGCCCGCGACATAGATGGCATTCTGGGGAGGCACATACATTTTATCCTGTTAGCACGTTCCCGTGGGTAAATTTCCGACATCCACGCGGGCGAAGCCGCGGGCAGAAGCTAGTTTTAAATATATCCCAAAAAAAGATATCAATTATTCTAACCTTTTACTGTATTGTTTTGCTAGGAGGGGGGGGGGGGGGGGGGGTGACTGGTGACCTGTGACACAGTCTACTTCAGGCACCAGTCTCTTTCAATGGTGGAATATAACATTAGTCAAAATTATTGTTAATTTTTACATAATATAAATGTGAATGTTTGTATTTCTACAGACCATAATAAATTGCATATTGACACACTAATGAACAGCAAACAACAAAACACGAACAAAACAAACACAGACATAAACTTAACGTAAATTAAGAATATTCTGCAATTTGTTCAACATCTGACTAGAACAACAGTAAAATTATCCGCAAGAACAAACAACGTGATTCTAACCGCCACTTAATTAACTAAAGTCATAGAGAAAGTAGATTCAGGCCATTATTACTCAAATAGGACGTGATCTCTGCCTGTATTGTGGAAGCTAGCTCTACAAACGCAGGCGACGCACTGGGTAGTGAAACTGCTCAGTAACAAAACGTTTGAAACTTAACGACCTGCAGTTGAATTTACTTATTCAAGGAAAATCATAAAGCACTTTTCCTCTTTTAAAACATTGTGAGGAAAGTGGCATTTCCTAGGAACCAAAAATTCGATGACATGTGACATTCACCAACCCGCAATGGGCCCGCGTGGTGCAATCCCTCTCATAGAATGAAGAGGCAGTGTCCAGCAGTGGGAACATTATAGGCTGATTACGCTTATCCTGTTCTTCCTGCCTTTTTGCTGTGCCCGACAGGGTCCTTAATTATTACTATTTATTCATACTTACCACCTGTGTGTGAACAATATGTATTGCAAAAAAGATTCATTGAATTGAATCAGCACCCTAATTGCGTAACACACAATCAATCGTAATCTGAATCATTTTGAAGCAAATTGCTAATCCATTGCTTCATAAGTTTGAAAAATTTGTCTGCTCAACACGTAAATAACGCAATGAATATTGTTGAACTGTCAAAATGAAACCGATTCCGATTGATTGTGTGTTACGCAATTAGGGTGCAGCTTATAAATCGCACTGCTAAAAAAGGATACTGATAACTTCACTAAGGCGAAAGCGATTGTCCATTTATGTCTTCGTCACATGGGTATAAGAAACGGTGCTCTATATCCTTACCGACCAACGAGATATACCCATCCAAGTGCTTAAATATGTATCTAGTAGGTATATCTTGTTTGTCGGTTCGTAACGTAGCAAAAAAGTGCTTTCTGATTCAAAGGCAAGATGTCAATCGTTCATCTGAATCAGATCAAGACTATATAATATACAGTGGCCTCGAAAAGTTAGTTGACTTTTCTCCACTTAGCTTTGACACACCACATTATGATATAATGTTGTAGTGATCCAAATGTTTGAACTGCTATATAACGTTTAACACTGAATATAAAGCCTGGCCTTAAACATGTTGTGTTAGTTAAACTTCAATAAAACAAACAAAATATAACAGCTGGCTAACCGCGACAGCTTAAATTCCCAGTGCGTTGTAAACCGCACATCTCAGTATAAATTAATTAAACAAACGTTGAACGAACTGAATTGACACACATAACTAAATAACGAGTTCATAAGTCATACGGGCATTTAAGTCTTGCTTACAAACAAGTTCGTATATAATAATGAGTTATTTGACTGTCTACTTGTACAGTAAGACGAATTTACTGTGTGTACTATTGTTGAACTTCTTATGGCAAAAATAGCACGAAAAAATAAAACCTTATTGAAAGGGGTTCGAATATTTTTCTATGGCGTCATTTTGATTTTATCAAAGTTCCCGCGCACTATGAAAATAAATTACTGCATTTTTAATGATTTTCATAGTTCTCATAGAGCGATCTCTACTTCCGATCATATGTATAGGGAACGTGACACTTTAGGGTACCATATGACATTTTTAGTTTGTATAAGTGTCCACTATCCCTTCCACTCACCCCTCCCCCCCCTATAACCCCTAGTGTCCCTAGAACCTACACGCATCGTGCGCGGTAGCTACAAAAAAAATAAAAATGGCGGCAGGTCAAATATGCCACATCGGTCGAAGTCCTTTGTTTGGCCCAAAATTCAGCAAAGCGGATAACATTCGCTGACGCCGTCATTAGGTCCTCACGTGTGCAGGTGACAGCGCATACGGTGCAAGATGGGAGGTGAGCCATTGTCTGAGGAGAAACACCGCATACACACCGAATCCATGAATCCCCTCCCCTTTTTTTTGAGATGAAGTATATCCCGAAAATCTTCCCATAAGGTTTTGGAGCGGTATGAAATTACTTTTGGAACGAAGTTCCTTATCGTGCGTTGCGAAAGGGGGCTAGACGGAAAAAATGAAGACCAAAAGTTGGAACGACACTTTTTGCTATAGTTGTAAGCCGTGCGGCGTGCGCGTCTTTCTCTGTCTGTCTCTCTCTCTCTCTTTGAACTTCGTTCCATCCGGGTGTCCCTTGACACCTCTCAAGTTTTTTTAATGGGGGGGGGGGGGGGGGGGCAAAACGAAGAAACTTCGGAACGCACCTGCTACGGTCCTTACATAGTACATAATCAGCCTACAACGTTCCCACTACTGGGACACAGGCCTCATCTCTGTGAGAGGGTGTGGGCCATATCCACCACGCGGGCCCAGTGCGGGTTGGTAGATGTCACATGTCTTCGAATTTTTAAATCTAGGACATGCTGGTTTCCTCACGATGTTTTCCTTCACCGTTTTGGGAGCAGTGATGATGAAATAATTTACACAAAGTCAAGCTCCTGTCCGGGTTTGAACGTACGACCTACGGTTCTTACATACTATCCGTCATTCCATTGGAGAAGCTTTTCAGTTGACTGTATACCTGTACACACAATATAACATAGCATCACGCCTTTTTGCCCTGGAGGTTGAGGCGGAGGGAGGCTATTTAGCACACACAATACACGACGCACACAATATCTTGTTTCAAATTAGCAAGCTCTTAGAACAATACTGTTACCAACCTTGTCTTCCATTTATTTCAGGCATCAAGGCCCATCAACAATATGGAAGGAGTTATGGAGCCTATGGGGAAGTAAGTATCTTGACGCTGCGTGAGCGTGCGTGAACCATCGCCGCCCGTTCGATGTCCACTGCGCATAGGATGGATGGAAAGCAGCACATGAAGTTTTTTTTTCTCCGTTGGTGTAATTGCTGTATGACGTTCCAGTGGGAGGATAAATACATACAAAAAATACTTCTTCTTCTTAGCGTGTCAATAGCAATCTAAATGGACTCGGCCCAGAATTCGGCTAATTGTTTGGCTCCATCACCAGCGTCCATCAGTTCCTGTAACGTGCAGCTGACAGGACACGTTATTAAGTGTCCCATCGTTTGTGGAACAGCACCACATTTATACTCCAAGGCAGAGTCGTCTAATCTCCACCTGAACAGGTTTTCCTTGCTTCAGCCAACCTGGGTCCGGAGTCTGTTTAAAGATGGCAATCCAAAAAAATACTAAACTAGGTTTTTTGATCCAGTAGATATTTATATCAAAACTTTTTCCAACATACTTTTAAAAAGTGCTTCAAAGTCACGATACGATACAAAAATTGTAACGTAATCAGTATTACGCCTTGTACACCCTTTACCGCTCAAACAAGTCTTTGTAAGGTTCTTAAAGGATTTTCATTGGGCATTAGGCCTTGTGAATAGGGGATTCGGGTTGTTCAAATTGTTATTACGAAACGGTTTACCTTTGAAATTACAATGTTGTTAACTCGATAATGTGATTGCGTAGTCTGTATACGTGGCTTTAGCAAGGGATCTGTGGCTTTTAGTATAATTGTTTATTAAGAACATCTCTTGTAGTTACGAGTACTTGAGGAAACTTGCTTTATAACCGTGAAGTTTCTTCCCGGCTCTTCTCCACAGGAAACGACCAATTGGAACCGTGCACCTAGCTTCTGACGTTTCGTAAGTGCCCATGTAGGTTTATGTAAAATAAAATATTTAGATTTTATTTATTTTTAATACGGTACTTAGCAATGATTACTCCATGTCAGTCTCCGTCGTTACCATATTTGTTTTTTTTTTGGAACGAAGTTCCTTATCGCGCTTTGCGAAAGGGAGCTAGAGGGAAAAAATTAAGACCAAAAGTTGGAACGACACTTTTTGCTATAGTTGTAAGCCGTGCGGCGGCGTGCGCGTGTTTCTCTGTCTGTCTCTCTCTCTCTTTTATAGAAAGCAAGCCAGTTATACTTCGTTCCATCCGAGTGTCCCTTGACACCTCTCAAGTTTTATTTTTCCTCGCAAGGTTTATTGGCTTGGTTAGTTGACATAATAATATGGCAAATAATTTAATTTAATGTTCTGTGTCTCGTAATGTTACTTACTTTACATACCTGCTATTGTATAAAAGCAAGTTTTTCTAACTGAACAGGCAGCTGTGCTGCTGGGGAGTTTGTAGTGCCACTTCTTCCCGGCGAAAGCACTAGGAAGTGGTGAAGGGTGGGCGTTTTGAGGGACTGTTTTATGAAATTTAGACGTTCGAAAAGTGCTGATTCTCAGCCTAATTTGTATAAATTACTTTTGCTTTGATTTTTATTGATTTACAAAAAGTACTCAGAAAAATAAAACAATATTGTTTGCAAAATTGGATATACTTAGTTCAAATAGTTTAATAAATAACACAGTTTGAACTAGGTACCAAAATAAAAATGCAGTGAATTTTCGCGATTTTATTGGAAAAAGGTTATAAATGCCATATTTGTATTGTGCCTATTTTTTACATACATATTTGCTTGTGTACTGGCCGCAAATAAAAATTATTTTAAAATTCGAACAGTGCAGTGCAGTGAGTTCGCTACTGCTCAATTTTGACGTACACGCCATAGCACTGATGCTTTTTTTCAAATTTTATAAATTATTTTCAACCTTTTACCTACTGAATGATAAATAAGTAAGTTATAAAATGCAGTCTGTTGTGACGTTTGAGAAACCCTTGCCGCATCTTAGTTTAGCCGATTGGGATGCGAGACTCTACGGCTTACAGGTACGAATTTACTTTTTCTATAGTGCGCTGCATAATCTAAAGCTGGATTTACATTACGAAACTATTTGCGCAAACTTAGTTCAATGATGGTTTCACGTCATCATCATCATAATTTTACCCGAAAGATATCCACTGCTGTACATAGGCCTCCCCTAAGCACCTCCACTTCGACCGGTTCCGTGCTTCTCGCATCCAACAGGTTCCTGCGGCTTTAAAAAGCTTGTCGATCCACCTTGTGGGAGGCCTTCCAACGCTACGTCTCCGGTACGCGGTCGCCACTTCAGGACCGGCCATTTGTTCTCCAAGCATTGTGCCCTGTCCACTGCCACTTAAGTTTGGCAATTCTTCGGGCTATGTCGCTTACCTTGGTTCTCCTGCAGATCTCTTCATTTCTAATTCGATCACAATGGTTTCACGTCTAAATAGATAATTAATTACACGTGAACACTATCAATGAATAACTAAGTTTTGTGCAACTACTTTCGTAATGTAAAACAGCCCTTCTGCTTATAAAACAGTCAGGTATACTTATCGCTAACCGAACTGAATAAATTTGATTCGAAGAACATCTCTATTCGCGAAACTCAGACGTAACATCACTAAATCAAATCAGAAGCTCCCGATGGGCCGATCATGATTCCCGAAAATTTTATAAACACAATCTCATCGAGCCTGTAATATTTCATGGCAGTTGGTTACCTAAATTAGAAAAGTTTTAGTATTCCTCTGCGGTACTGAAACTGTCTGGGAATCCTACCGACATTCATGAACAATCAAATATCTATCGACAAGGTCTGAGTAGCTCTACTTAACTTTTTTATTTAGGTTTGATGGGACTCATGTTTCTGTACGACGATTGGCATTTTATGTTTGCCAGTCTGCCCATGAAATTATACTGAACATAGTTTCTACGTGGCTAAATACAAGTTGAAATCCGTGTTTTGCAAGCAATTTATAAGTGGTTTTTATACTTACAGTCCACCTAGGAAGGGTTCTTAAATCGTACGCTATATATAACTCAATCCGCGGCCTACTATCAGCCTGCTCTAACTGGCCTTACAAAATTATCTTTTGTGAAAAGTCTTCATGCTGAAGGTAATCGTGCAGGTTCTGTAATCAAACTCGTTATTCAAAGTACATATAAGGTGCTATAAAAATATCTGCCACGGCTTTAATGGGAGGTAGTATTGTGTTTATAGATTACAATAGTAAAGATAAATTATTGATTATTCGTCATATTTTTTTTCATACAAAAAAAATGTACGTATAAATTTGAATTGATTTATTAGTATAAAACCATCCCGTAGACTTGTAAGCTGTTACCGCACCGCACTGAATTCAATTAAAAAACGCCGGCGACGTTCATTCATACACTGTTGCCATTCTTATCAAACAATGCCGCCGTGCGCGGCGGCCACTCGGTCGTGAATTAACTGTTCCGGGGTACGAAAGTTCTTCACTATAGTAATCTATAAACACAATACTACCTCCCATTAAAGCCGTGGCAGATATTTTTATAGCACCTTATATAAGTAAACAAACACTTACTGAACTGAACCGCTAAAGTATTTATAGTTTGCATCCAGTCAATAGTGTTTACGAGATAATGTTTTCCATATTCCGCTTCAATAAAACTGCCACAAAACAGACCGTCGTCAGTTGGTTGTTTTGTAACCGGGATGAAGTTAAATAAATCGAGAAAAAAAATCAACCTCTAAAGTATTTATTTATTTAAACTTTTCGCACAAAGATGTACAAAGGCGGACTTAATGCCATTATAGGCATTCTCTACCAGTCAACCAAGGGTGGTGAAGAGATTAGATGGCAGGTGCTTTGGTTGAGAGGGACAATGATAAAAGTTGTTAGAAGAACGCAGATTCTTAGCGTGTGAAGAACATAGATATTGGAAGTGAGATACAAGATATGAAGGAGGAATGGGAGAGTGTTGATAAGAGAGAAAGGCGTGTTCAAAGCGCGCAAACTTCTTCTTTGGCGAATGGACATCCATTTGAGCTCAGACCTATAGCTCGACACATGATCATATTTCCTGAGGTTGAATATGAACCAGATACCATTGTTGAGCAATCTGTCGAGCTTATCCAGCAAAACCGCATTCAAGTCAAAGTAGCACACGTCACCATAGTCGATAATAGGGAAAATCAAAGTCTGCACAAGCATGGTTTTCGTCTTAAGTATCTCCTTTGATGGCTAATGAGAGGAGTTTGGCTCTTCTACTATCAACTTCCGTTCATTAGGTATGTATGTTAAGAGATAGTTATACCTATAGATAGATAAATCTAAATACAAAGTTCCAAACAACACACAACACACACAGACACATCACACACACACCCTCTCACACCCTCACACACATCACACACGTTCACATTGTAAACCTACATTCTGGCAAATAAATAGATTTGATTTGATTTGAACCATACCTATCCATACAACCTATGTGTTATATTGAAAAGCAATCATTGCTCATTTGTTCCCAAGTATTTAATAATTTTCTAATGTTTACTAATTAAATATCGGAGTTTGATCCTATAATTACATCATTAATCCTACAAAAATATTCTCTTCTATTCAAAACAAGAAACATCATGACGCACGGACGCAAAACATTGCTATAAAAACTTTTACAGGCGTCACATCTTTGTTTGACTCTTGTTACATTACTAGCGTCCAACCGTGCTTTTTCTAGGAAATGAGGGGTAGAGTGAACACTTATGACCGATTGCTTTACCATGTCATCCTTAGTTCCACAATTTCCCTGTGTCAAAAGTTTTGGGGTGAAGGACAACGTGTGACAGCTTTACATGATGAGGCACAGATGCTACACATTTATTAGTGGCCATTATATTATAAGTTTACCCTTGGCTCTCGAAGGGACAGTTAGAGAACTTGTGTACCTATGATGCATTGTTTCGGATTGGACACAACTATGCAAAGTTTGACTAAGGCCTGATTTTACAATAGCCAGTTTTTATCTGAGGAATAAATACTGCGATTTGACAGCTTTTGTATAGAAATTATGTCAAACTGTCATATTTATTCTTCAGATATAGGTAAGTTATCTAATTATTGAAAGATCAGCCCTAATAAACAAATACATAAATAAATAATAATAATACCTACTATCAAGATAGCCAAAACAGCTTACGGTTCTCAAGTTAGTTAGGTGTAAATATTTCATCAAAACTGAAATCTGGCTCACAATATGCTTCGAAAGTAATCGAGGGATAAGTTTTCTTTAGCTTTTGACTTCTGCTGGTTCCGACTACTTATAAAAGTCGAAAGTTCGAAACGATGTAAACAATCGACGTTGTTTATGAAAGCTTTACGTACTTAAGATAGGTTTTTATTAACAGTACAGTTTATTTAACATACACTGATTAATTACAATTTACAAGCTAACACTAAAATATATATACAATTATATACAAGTATATAATACAAATAAATATAGAAAAAGGCAGTAGCTCATTGGACATCAAAAAATTCGTCCGCACCGCTGTCAATGGGATAAGTGCCCAAAAGGTTGGTAGCATTACCACGTTGGATGGCAATGCTGATTCTTTGGGCTAAAAATAGGCCAGCCTTCTGGTCACGTGAAGAGTCAACCAACCGCTTAGCGATGTCCCGAAAAATTGTAACAACTGTATTTGTTTAAGGTACATTAACTCGTACATCTTTAGGTAATTCTAAATTATTTTTGTTCCCATAAAACGTAGATAGGCTCAAATTTAAATCGGCACATAGCCGATTTAAATTAATAAAAGTAAAATACCGTATCGTACTTATTTCAATTTCCACGATGAAAACTAATTTCTTGTTCTGAAATAGAAAAACGTTTTTATTGAAATTCGTTTCGATTCAATAAACAGTTATGCAAATAAGGGCCGAATTTTGATCCGTAGATAAACTCAACCAATTGTTAAAAATAGTAACGAATGGTAAAATTTTTGCAAAATGTGTTTTTTGATCAATTTTTAGTTTATCTAATGATATAATATCATTGCTAATGGTCAAATAATTAACTATTTGTTACAAACTAACCATTACATGAACTAGCAATTGATCAAAAAACATTTTGCAAAAATTTAACCAATAATTAGTTACTATTTTTAATAATTTGTTGAATTGAACTACGGATCAAAAAATTGGCAATAAATGAACTTGTACAAGTCTTAAAATTGAATTTCAGTTCATATCTAATACCAAAATCAAACGTCATTTATTAAAATTAGGCTGAGAATCAGCACTTTTCGAACGTCAAAATTACAAAAGACAGTCCCCCAAAAACGCCCGCCATTCACCACTTCCTAGTGCTATCGCTGGGAAGAAGAAGTGGCGCAACAAACTCCCCAGCAGCACAGCTGTCTGTTCCGTTAGAAAATACTTGATAGTTGATTGTATAAATCAAGTATTTTCTAACTATACCACGTGTTAAGTAATTAACATTACAAGGCACGGAACATAAAATTAAATTAAGTATTTGCCATAGAAACAAATCCTTTGAATTGATTCTTATTCAGATGTCACGATGATTGTCTTAATAAAGGATTTTCTATTGCGGTCATCTCCGATTTAGGATCGTTACCGTGACAGAAGTTTCTAATTGATTTTACTTTATGTTATTTTAACGATGAAGGAAAACATCGTGAGGAAACCGGCATATCGAAGACATGTGATAACCAACCCGCACTGTGCCCGCGTGGTGGATTACGGCCCACTCCCTCTCACCGAGAGGAGGCCTGAGTCCCAGCAGTGGGAAAGTTATAGGCTGATTATATATTCTACATAATTATAAGTACACCTCTTCTCAAGCTTTATAAGATTTAGGGCTTATTTTTCAAACGACAGATAATTTTTATTCGCGTAATAAAATTGTCGTCGAACAGATTATGTAGAACTGTCAAAGATTCAAAATTATTCCTCGGATAAAATTATCTGGCTTTGGAAAAATCAGCCCTTACACGTTTAAAATTCCGGGTTGGATTTAGAAACGTGCTTATCCAAAATTCCTGGTAGTGGGCCATTCTACCGAGAATTTGAGCGAAAATTTAGAAAATTATTCCTAACACTGCCATCAAGCGATAACATAACACATAACATCACGTCTGCAAAACGAGGCATTATGGTACGGAATTTTAAACGTGTACTTAATTTCTGAGAAAACGACCGAAATTCTCGCACTGAAATTCAACCCTAAACCTAACCTACCTACGTGTATGTGTTCCACGCGCGCCTCAAAGAGATGTCAGCATAAGCGACGGGGCCCGATAGGGCCGAAGCCTGCCAGGGTAGCGGGATCGTCCGAAAGGGTTACCGCTGCTCTGGAACATAAAGGGCAAAGGAAGGAACACGGGTGGGTTTTAGTCAGTAAGAGTCTGACACTCCCTCCTGCTCCACCCAGAGCGGGAGGAGTCATTTGATGACTTCCCACCCTCAAAAAAAAAAAAACTAACCTACTCTTTTAACGTACTAATTTAAATCTAATTTCTAATCACAGGTTTCGTCTGACACCAGACGAGCTGATGCGTTCGATCTACGCCACAGCGCGCACCAGCTGCGCAACGAGACCCACATCAAGACAGACTGGGACAGCTATCACAACAACAACCGCCTTAGCGCCAGGTGAGGGTAATTGAATATCCGATGGCTTTGAAGTCAGCTCTTGCAACGATAATCTGTTTATAAGGCTACATTTAGAGCGAATATGGTTTGCTATATGAGCAGTGAATCACTACAGAACAGAAGGCCAATTCCCGTAATTAAAAACGTTCAAAATCTAGTCGCAACCTCATCTCAGCGACAATCAATGTCAAGAATGTGGAGAAATTAGGTGTTTTTGACAAATTGAGACTGAGATCAGACTGTGAACGTCCATCCTCGTAACAGACGAGACCCCCACAGGCTCGTACTGGATATCCTTCCAAGACTAGCTAAATATAATAAAAGTTGTATATCTATGTGTGTACGTATATATAATAAGATATCAAGTAATCTCAAGCCCTTAAACATGAGATTGATTATTCAAAAATAAATTGCATGAATGGTTGTGCAGTCATAGTTTTTATAGTGTCAAAGAGTTTTTTGACCACAAATGTTAAAATAATATGCTTGTGGAAATTTGTACGCTTATAACATTAAGCAAAAACATGTATGCTCTTGTTATTTTGTATTTTACCATCTTTTTATACCATGTTTTTAAGCAAATAAATATTCTATTCTATTCTTAAAATGCCGAGAATTGCCCCTCAGATCTGTTCTGTGGTAGTCACAACCTACTTCAATCCTAAGAGAGTTGTGACATAACACTCAGTTTGTCGTTTTTTGTCTGATTTAGATAATCTGTAATTTTTTTTAATAAAACTCCTGTAGAGGATAGAACTAAGTAGCTATTTGTATTTAAAACGTGCTTAGATCTAAGGCTGTATTCGGCTGAGATATATGTCCATTGGCGTGATAATAATTGTTACAACCCTCCTGTCTTCCCTAGTGAAACCGGAAGTTTGGTTGGCACAAAAAGGGATGAATTAAGCGGTGTAAAAGCGGGCATTAACGTAAATATCGACAATCGAAAAACACCCGATTATTGTCGTCTCAGAAAATATACCGACCAATGTTATGTATGAAGCCAACCTACCATGATAATCTTGTAAGACGAAGGAGACTAGTCTCCACGACACAGGGAATCCTAGTGTGGAGGCTAGTGTTATTCAAATATTGTAATGTTTTTTCTGAACAATAAAGTTTTTATTATTATTATTTAATCCACTCACCAGTATAAAGTAGACGGTCAATTTAAACTTAGTGTTTTCAGGCAAGCTGCAGCTGCTAACACGTGTCGACGGCTGCAGTTGACACGTGCCGCTCGTATATACAGGGTGGCAGTGACATCAACGCGGAACCTGTTACCATGGATACAGCACATGATTCTAAACACCCTCACGTCGATAGATTTCATCGGTTATTAAAAAAAAAGTTAGCTGTTCTACACATTTTGACCGCGTAGGTATTGCATTTTCCTATGAAACAGCAGATATTTTTTTTGATAACCGACAAAAAAATTCTACGCTAAGGGGTCTAAAATCATGCTGAAATCATGGTTACAGGTTGCGCGTCGATCTCCTTGCCACCCGGTATATTACTACTACTTACGAACATCAAGACGGCAAGATAATACTTATATTTCTTTTTTTCATATCCAGAGTCTATGAGATCGAACAATGGAGGTCTACACTCCAGGACCTACTTGATCTTCTGGACCGTGAGATGGCCAGTCTTAAAGAAGAGAAGGCTTCAACGGAGAGGGAGTTGGAACAGCTGAATCTCCCTCTACTTGTCTGCTCCGAATGTCTGTCTAACAGAGATGGAAGAAGAAGCACAGAGTTGACCTACGATCTGGCTGATACTGAGCTGAAAAAGGTAAAAGAGATAATCCTCATCAATAATATAGCTTACTGAAAGCACGTTAAGCCGTTGGTCCCGGCTGTCATTCGTGGATCTTTCACGGTCGTTTTGGGTCGTAGGAAGCCCGAAAGTCTGACAACCAGTCTTACCAAGGGTATCGTATTACCCTGTAACTGGGTTTTGGAGGTCAGATAGGCATTCACTCCATGTAAAATACTGGTATTCAGCTGCATCTGGATCACAGAAATCTTAATAATATAAGATTTCTGTGATCTGGATAGATTGGAAGCCAACCGTAACATAGTTGGAAAAATGCTAGGCAGTTGGTGATGACTTTACTTATTTTAAGAAAAAAAAAACATAAGCTAGATGAGTCGACATTTTCTATCTGACTGCTAACTTTCATATAAGAAGAAGCGATACAAACTCAGGAATCAAAGTCTCTTTTAAAGTCCAGGGGGTCAACCACCAGCTCTTATAGCAGGGCAGAAGTTAAACTGCACTGATTTTTTGTACTTAGTCATAGAACAAAAAAGCAGTGAACCCTAGCTTACGACACTGCCTCGTTGGTCTGGCGGTTGCAAGCGCTACAGCCAAACATGAGCTCCTGGGCTCGATTCCCAGGTCGGGCAGTGTTGTTGAGGTTTTCCGTCTGGAAATACTCAGTAGCAGCTCGGAGTCTAGATTTGTGCCCGGTAGATGGCAGTAGGAACGCCCCTTATTACATAGGACTTAAACATAACTGGCGAAATGTGGGTGTACAATAGCTACACCTCTGCATGACCCTTCAGGGAAAACAGGCGTGATGTTATGTTTATGTTAATAATATATTATTAACAATATATATTTACTAATATATATTATAATTATAATAACAATAATATATTATAATTATAATTATATAGGTATTATTAATAATATTTATAATTATTATAATATATTATTAACATAAGAAAACGAAAAAGACAAGAAAATGTTCTCAAAGAGACTGAAAAGAATTTATAACTTTTCAGTCACTTTGAGAACGTTTTCTTCTAACATTTAGGCCTTCACTTTGATTGCTCAGTGACACGGTATACCATAAGTTAGGACTAAAAGAAAATACTTTATCAACGCCATTGGGACAATGACACGGAATAGCATAAGTTAGGACTAAAAGAAAATACTTTATCAACACCATTGGGAAGACATGTTACATTGGGCTATTTTCCGTGGGATTCAAAAGCATCAACTCTGCACTAAAAAACCAAATCGTTCAAACATATTAATAACCTTTCCAAAAATGTTTACTTGTAAACTGTAGGTACAAACTTTCAGACACAAAACTTAGACAAACAAGAGATTTTCCTCTAGCATTGTGTGCTATTTGCTAAGGGTAAAATACAATAGGTACCCTACAGTACACTTGTCAGCCCAATTAGCTGGCAGGTGTGTGCTTGGCTTAACTAGTTAGAATACATGCCATTGCAGTCGGACAAATAGGATTTCCGTTGTCATTTGTATTTGATATTTTGAAGGCCTTATACCACCTTTACATGTACTATAGTACCTACGTACAGAATCTTTATTTATAAAAATTGCTTAACGTTTTAAGAAACGTTTTATTAACGTAAGGCAAACCTTTTCATGTCTCAAAATAGGTAAAGAAATCCTCTTTTATTTATAAACGGTGCTTAAAGTTTTACGAGTTGTTTAAACAGCCGTTAATCATTACTTTGCTTTAAGCTAAGTCTATAAATAAACCCCTAAGGGTTTTCATAGATTTCTTTGAATTACTGATTGGTATTTTAATGAGTTTTAAATTGACATAATAATACCATTTACAAGTTGGCTTCTTTAAAAAAAAACTTGCTGAATGGGCCTGCTGGAAAGCGATGGATGTGGTATATGATGGAACGAACATGCCCAGCAGTGCGATTCTGTAACCATCTCACCGTGAAAACTTACGTGAAGTGAGCGTGGAGTGAGCTGTCATTCCAAATAATGCTAAGGGATTGACACTTTTGACAGCTCACTCTAAGCTCACTTCACCTAACTTTTCACGGTGAGATTTTTACAGAATCGATCGGCTGAACATGAATGTTCACTCTTACTTTGAAGGCAGACGGGTTAAATGTGCAAGGGAACACAGACGCTGGCAGAGTTTTGACTGATTTACATTAGTTAAGTAGCGAGTTTGGTTCAAGAAGCAAATTATGTGTACAAATGCTAGCACATCAAGCTACTACAATCTGTCAATTTTTTTAAAATAGATTTTCTACTTTATCGCTAAAGCATTAAGGTTCAAGGTTGATTGAGAAAATTGGACAGTTTCGGGTAGCTTGATGTACTGGCGATATAACACTCCACAATAATAAAAAAAAACATTTTTGGACTGAAAAATGATTTTTTATTATTGTGGAGTGTCATAGCCGTCAAGGGAATTAACTCTCTACATAGCTAATGCAAAAGAAAATGCGCCTTTACACTATTGTCGTTCTTAGAACATACATAATAGCAATAGCAAGCATCTTTTAAAAAATTCTTTCAGGAAGAACTACCGTTATGCTAACTTGCCGTAAACCTTTGCTGGGTTTGAGGAGTTCCGCTGAAATAACAAGCAAAGTTGACATCTTATCGCCAAACCAGTTGGTCTTCCACGCCGCAATTTTCTCTAAGCTCCATTTACACGATGCAAGTTTTTGGCCAGTGACTTAAATGACTTGCTTCGTCAAAACACTGTTAAGACGGTGCAACTTTTATTGTTTATTCAACTTACGCGGCGTCCTGCGTGAGCGACGAATACGACGCGACGCGACGCAACACGACGCGACGTAATGCGACGCGATGCTACACGCGACAAATGTCCTACGTGATTTTGGTCATTACTTCTCGAATCATGGAGAAGTACAGTACATTTTTGCTCGTTGTTCGTGGTGACGCGCCTGGTCGCTCTCAAAACAAGTACGCGTTACGTCGCGTCTCGCCGCAGACTGTCATATAGGTCTATATGACAGTCTGCAAGCAGGGTATGTTTGCCGTTGAGTTGATCCCGTTCGTCGCGTTTGCAGCGTCGCGCGTCGTCGCGTCGCGTCGTATTCGTCGCGTCGCGTCGTATTCGTCGCTCACGCAGGACACCGCGTTATGTTATTCCACAGGCAATTTAATAGCACCGTATAAATCAGCGGGGTAATTGCACAACACAATATCAGTAAAAATGACTTTCATTTCGTCAGTTCAACAGCGTTCATTGTGGTATCAACGTTGTTGAGCAGACAATTCCGTCGAACATATCAAGCAATGAATTAGCAATATCCTTCAAAATGATTCAGATTCAGATTGATTATGTGTTACGCAATTAATGTGGCAGTTACTAATTTCAATGGAACAATTGATTGTTCTCTTTTAACAATTGAACAATTACAGGAACTCTGCGTAACAGAAAGCAACAAGAAGATGCTGATAGACAGATGCCAGTCCGCTTGGGAAAAGATCAACAAGTTGGAAGTGGTGAAGTTCAAACTCCAATTAGACTTGAATGATAAAAACGAAGCACTTCAGATTGATAAGGACATGTTGAGCTTGGACAAGGACTGTGCCAATATCACTTATAAAACTGACTCCTTGAAAACTCCTAAGAGGTAGGATAGATAGATATATTTTATGTACTTAAAGAATTGAACGACGTATGATGAGCCTAGGGACCTAAAAGTTAGCATTGTGGATTAAATTGAACCTTGGTTAAAGTTAAAGAAAATAAAACGTAATATTTTTTTATATAACCAGTAATATCCCAATGCTGGACAAATATTGCTTTATTATCAAGCAGTTCTGAGTATTCTGCCTTTGTAGATATTGGGTGTTTATATAAAAACCATACGACATCAACCCCCCTGTTTTTTTTTCACTCCCTAATATGAGGCCATGAGAGCCACAGTGGCCTAACTGTCATTTTTTCAATACTGACTTTATTTGAAAAAACTGCTCTAAACTGTAAAAGTCATAGCGCCACAGTGGCCTAAAACTTAGTTCAATTTTTTTCAGTTAGGCCACTGTGGTTCTGCTCTAAACTGTAAAAGTTATAGCGCCACAGTGGCCTAAAAAATAGTTCAATTTTTTTCAGTTAGGCCACTGTGGCTCTCATGGCCTCATATTAGAAAAAGGATCGTAAAAAAGTTGCTAAATCTGTAGATTGTTTTAAAGATATCTATCTAGCGAGATACTTACGTGAGACACGATCAGTAGTAATAGGTTCCATTTTGACAGTTCAACAACATTCATTGCGTTATTTACATCGTTGAGCAGATTTTTTTTCGAACATACCAAGCAATGGATTAGCAATATCCTTCAAAATGATTCAGATTCTGATTGATAGTATGCTACGCATTTAGGGTGCTGATCCAAGAATAAGTGTTTGTTTGCACCAAAGAGAATTGAGTCTGAAGGTATCATTAGCTTAGCATCTACCCATAATAATTAATTTACCACACTAACAAAGTCTAAACCTAGACACAGCCAGGATAACTTACAAGACGACAGTTTCCTTGAAAACAACTTGAGCAGCAGGAACTTTAAACTTGGTACTTCTAAACAATTAAATTTGTTAGAAGTTATGATACTCCCTCGGGTCTTGTTGCACCTGGGCCTGAGTTAAAAGGCTCAACATTATAGTCTCATTAATAACACAAGATATGAGCAGTCTCTAAGCGACGCTACTTTGCCTCTCATTATGGTTTTTTGTGTAGGCGTAGATCTAAATAACGGCACTTAGTTCGTGAAAGTCTAGATGGTTTTTTGCAACACAAGGGTAAAGTTTTCAACTACGTTATTTCATACATACATACATAAACTTCACGCCTTCTGAAACTACAGAACGCCATCTGCTACGTTTACGTTCATACCTTATTTCATATAAGGGCTGATTTCTCCAACGTCAGATAATTTTATCTGAGGGATAATTTTAAATTTTTGACAGTTCTTCCATACAAAATCTGTCGGACGTCAATTTTATTCCACGAATAAAAATAATCGACATTAAAATTCTTCATTAAAAAACAAAGGACTTACTGATTAAAAATGTTAGTGAACAAAATGTGCACTTAAGGCGACAGGCAAAATTGCTATCAAAGAATCTTTAGCGAAGTTCTAACAAGCATAATTTAAGAAGTTAATATCGAGACAAATACAATTTGATAATTTACCCAAGATCAATGAGACCATTTAAATACTGCTGAAAGGGTGAAGGATAATTGAAACCAACTTTTTAATTACTTTAATGGACCGTAATCAAAACCTTTTACCTTAATCAATAACTTTTCTCTTCCAGAATGATAACCAACCAGCAATGGCTCGACAAATGCGAAGCAACAAAACAAATGGCGATAAACGAACTTCAAGATACTTTACGTCTTCGTGAGTCTCTTTTCGTGGCTCGAGGTCGCGCCAGAAATGCCTTAAGAGCTCAAACTGACGTCACTAATTATATGCTGCGAAGACGCATTTATGATACGCAGAGGGCTAGAAACGAACTGGATTGGCAGAAGATGAAGGTATCTATGTACTAATAATACAGCTGAAGAAGTTGTTTGTTTGAACGTGCTAATCTCTGGACCTGATTGCTAAGGCTCCGCTGTCTGTCCGTCCATCTGTCACAGGGCTTTATCTTTTAAACCACAATAGGTAAACTACTAAAAAAAACGCTAACTTTTCAGGGAGCACAGCTTTATAATAAATTACCGTCCTGTATAAGAAATATACACTCTTACAATGCATTCAAAACTCAACTTAGCCAGCACATAATTGCGGATCGATCACTTCTGGAGAAATGAATGCATTGAATGGGTAACTATTAAATTGTAATACTGATGACGAACATATTGTAATCTATTTTTTTAGTATTGTTCTCAAGTAAGTGACTTATGTCTTTATTGGGAATAAAGTTTCTTTAAACTGAATTACACTTGAAATTTTTTCACAGTGTGTATTTTAAATAACAAATAAATATAACCAATTTTAAACGCACATTGCAATATTAGGAATGCTTGTATATCCATAATATTAATTTATTGATTTCCATATTGTATAAGAGATTTTACAGGAGGCTTAAAGCTTATAATAGGTTAGTTTCATATAGTGTACTCACTGCATTAATTATAGGACTTCTTAGGAGAAAATCCTATTGCTGATTAATTAACAAATGCCGCTCATGTAATCGTCAGTCCAATTTCCACTAAACGAGACTAAATTGAAATTGTAGCGGTAAGCCATTGCAGTAAACGTTCAAACTATTTCAGTATTCCAATTTGGCTGTAAATACCACCTTGTAATCGGGAAACATTGCTACCGAAATGCTAGGTATGGAGTATGACTTACTTACTTGGAAGCGTCCTATTTTTTTTCACTGTACAAATATAAACTGCAGTTTGTTGAAATTTATTTATTCAGGGTTATTTCCAATTAGCTAGCTAAAGTCGCTGACGCGATGGGTATCGATATCTAAACACAATAAATAAATATAATTATAGGAAAGCGCGGCGCTATTCATTCGATTTCTTGTACATACAGATCCCAGCACATCAAGCTACTACAATCTGTCAGATTTCATTAATAGATTTTCGACTTTATTGCTAAAGCATTAGGTTCAATGTTAATTGGGAAAATCTGACAGTTTCGGGTAGGTTGACCTGCTGGCGTCCGTACATATGTAGTTTATAACAGTAAATTTAACCTTCGTTGCCTCTAGTACCATTAACAGTTCCATGATGAAACTACACATGACTAAACTACTGATGTTTTTTTTAAATCACTAGTACGGTCAGCATCAAAAGTCGGTTAACACTTTAGTTGTTTAAATCTTAATTATTGAGAAAAATATTCTTAAAAAGCTTATATTAATAAGATATTTAAGAATAATTAACTCTTTGCTATTACATGAAATAGAGAAAACCAATGTATCACATCATTTTGTATCAATTTAAATGATTTGTAAAAGTAACAGTGTTAATTGACTTTTGATGCTGACTGTACCATTGTAAAAGAATCTGAAAATATTGGAACTAATGTTTTGGTTGGTTTTACCCTTAAAAAATTTCACAAGTGCCTAAAATAATTATGTGGAACTAGTGAGAACCAAATCAACATTGGTTCAATTATTTTCAGATTCTTTTACAATGGAACTAGTGATTAAAATAAACATCAGTAGTTTCATCATTAATGGTACTAGTAGCAACGAAGATTCGACACGATATGCCATCACGCCAGTGATTCGCGAAGACCAGGCAGAGGTGTAATTTACAGACGCCAGCACATCAAGCTACAACAATCTGTCAAATTTCTTTAATACATTTTCAACTTTATCGCCAAAGCATTAGGTTCAAGGTTGATTGGGAAAATTTGACAGTTTCGGGTAGCTTGATGTGCTGGCGTCTGTACTTACTTACTTTTTGACAATTCAAAAGTGCCTGTAAATGGTTTAATTGAAATAAATGATTTGAGTTTGAGTTTAGTTTCACCAGTTATGTTCAAGTCTCCTGAAATAGGAGGTGACCGTATTGCAATTTGTTGAGAGAACTAAAAAGCATGGGTTTATTTCAATGATTTCGTTTTGTCAGCCAGTATCTTACCAAACTCTTACATACCTACATTTATGCTATTTACTCTGCGGCTAACAATTGGATAACTTAGAAACCTGATATTGCCGTCTGACTATATTAGCTCCCAAAAACTTTATTCATATAGTTAGATCCAGAATAAGAGAAATAAAAGTAGGAAGTTTCTCAATCCTGTTACATGATATTACGTAGTTTAGTCTGCAAACAGATACTCTTTCTTTTTCACCAACCCCAGATGTCCAAAGGAATTTGTGTTTTATCGAAATTCGAATGCGTCATGTTTGTTGTTTATTTTCTTCATTGATCAATCGCAACACGAGATTTAACAGTACATGAGCATAGTCAGCCTCAAAAAGATGTTCCCAATGTACTTAATCTGTTTTGTGGGCAATGTGATTGAAATCAAATCAAAAGTCATTTATTCAAATTAGGCTGAGAATCAGCACTTTTCGAACGTAAAAATTACAAAAGACAGTCCCCCAAAAACGCCCGCCCTTCACCACTTCCTAGTGCTATCGCTGGGAAGAAGAAGTGGCGCAACAAACTCCCCAGCAGCACAGCTGTCTGTTCAGTTAGAAAATACTTGATTGTATACAATACTAGGCGTTAAGTAATTAACATTACAAGGCACATAACATAAAATTAAATTACTTGCAATATTTCATCTAGCCACGCCAATATACCAACAAATATAATAAAAATAATTAATTAAAATGTAAATAAAAACTTACTACCTAAATAAAAGCCTCCAGGCATAAAGGGCGTGACAGCTTACATATTTATGCATAGCTGGTTTCTGGTCACATAGATAAATGAATAAATAAGTTAATACTAATAACAATAACCTGTCAGTAAGCTAATTCTGGAGAAAGAACATGAACATTGTCTTGAGTTAATTAGGGCGACCAACTATTCTTATCGTGTAAGTAGTCGTTGATGGAATAGTAAGCCTTTGAAGACAGTGAAATTAATTCTTGTCGATGTATCTATAAGTACATCTTTTTGAGGCAGACTGTACCCTTACCTGTTGATATAGCCTCTCATAAACCTAGCCTTGGACAGCATTTTTCATAAATCTTAACTTTTTTCCACAGATGGAAGAAAACATGGATAAACTAGCAACAGAACTAAAAACTATGGGCGAACAGTTTGCCGATAAAGTGAACGCGTTGAAAGTGGCTGAAACCCGCTTGGAGACGCGAGGTTACCGTCCGGGGTATGAACTGGCTGCTGATGAGGCCGATATAGGGCTGAAGGACGAGGTCCGAAGCCTGAGGGAGACTATTCGTCAGCTGCAGGAGAAATTGGACTGTGCCAAGTAAGTCAAGACTGTGCTAAGTAGAGGTGGACTGAATACGAAAAGCGGCGAATATTACATACATTTATTACTTACTAGCTGTGCCCCGAGGTTTCACCCGCATAAGTTTCGGTCCAGTGGGAATATCAGGATAAAAAGTCGTATATGTTAATCCTGGTTATAAACTATCTGTGTGCCAAATTTCATCCAAATCCGTTCAGTAGTTTTTACTTGAAAGAGTAACAAACATCCATCCATCCATCCATCCATACAAACTTTCACGTTTATAATATTAGTAGCATAAACATTCGCCGCTTTTATGTTTGTTGGGAGTACCTACTTAATTATATTCCACCAGAGATGGACTTTTGATTGCTTAGGTACCTATTTTCCCGAGGAAACAAAAATAGACATAGTATTAAGAAACTATTTCCAAAACTATTACTCATTATGATAAATGTTTGGTACTTGACATATTTAAATGTGATACGTTGTGGCACTTAGGAATTCTCTAGTCAATTTGATTCCAGTCCAGAAACATAATAACATTCATTTGTTAGGCTTTTTCATCTTCAACATTCATTTTCGAAATAATATTCTATACTTCATGCTGAAATAATAACAATTTTATCTGAAATAAATAAGATTGGAGAAAAAGAACATGATCATACTTAAGCATCATCATCATTACCATTGCCAGCAGCAGTCTACTACTGGACATACATAGGTCTCTCCAATTGCACACCATTCAGCTCCATTCTCGGCAACTCTCATCCAGCTGCCACCAGCCACCCTGCGAAGATCATCGCTCCACCTAGCCTAAGGGCGAACTAGCTTATGTTTGCCGATTCGCTATCTCGACTCAAGAACACGTGGTACACGCGTGTTCTTAATTAGTCATCCAAAAAAAACTTAATCATTTTTTTTTTGCGCTGCGTGTCGCGGGTTCGATTCCCGCACAGAACAAATATTTGTATGACCTACATGTATTTGTTCCGAGTCTGGGTGTTTTTCTATCTATAATATGAATGTATTTACAACAAAAAAAAAACTATATAAGTAGTTTATCAGCCATCTTGTTACCAATAACACAAGCATTAGGTTGCTTAGCTTGGGACTAGATGGCGCTGTGTGAAATGTCCAGGGATATTATTATTATTATTTATTTCCAGGGCAACATACAACGCTTTAGAAGCAGCTTCCATCAAAATTGCCATCGATTTGAACGACAAGAACCAGTCCTTGGAGACGGACACCCGAGCCTTAGAAATGAGGGCTGCTCTAGAACCAAAGAAACCCACGGGCACTGACAAGAACTTGATTCTTGCTAGCATGGCTGATGAAGTGCCAAAAGTGGTGGGATAATAAATTAAAAAAAAAAAACAATGTTTATGGCATAATTATTAATTCACTGGAGGAAATAGACAGGTGCTACCTATCAAGTAAGTGTCCGGCCGAAACACACTTTTAAACAACCGTTAAATACAAACACTTGTTTTTGGAACGAAGTTCCTTATCGCGCGTTGCGAAAGGGGGCTAGACGGAAAAAATTAAGACCAAAAGTTGGAACGACACTTTTTGCTATAGCTGTTGTAAGCCGTGCGGCGTGCGCGTGTTTCTGTCTGTCTCTCTCTCTCTCTCTCTTATAGAAAGCAAGCCAGTTATACTTCGTTCCATCCGGGTGTCCCTTGACACCTCTCAAGTTTTTTTTTTAGGTTTTGTACAAAAAAGGTGAAAACCGGACCCATCACTAAGTCTATGCCGTCTGTCTATTTTCGGCTATTATCAAAACTTCACGAACGCCAGTTTTGGTCGGGCCGAGGATTCGGCTACATTGCGGCCGAAACCGAAGCAGCGGCTGAAACTATGATTATGGTCGAAACCGAACCTTTGGTTGGACACTAAAAATATGGTAATATTTCAAATTACACTTATTATCATTTTTTAACACAATACACTAAAAAATGATGACTATTCGAATAAAAATATGACCTTATTATTTTACGAGGTCTGTCTGTCTGTCTGTCTGTAGGTTAGCACCTGTCATTTTACTACAGTGAATTAATGGTTCGACTTTATTATCATTTTTTTTAACAAAAATGGCAAAATTACACGTGTTTTTTGGTATGTCGAAATAATTGTTTTCTCCATATAAATAAAAGTTGTTTAACCGGATGTTTTAACGTTAATTTGTTTGTTTATCAACATTGTGAAGTAGGCAGGTAGTTATCCTTTTTTTTTGATCATTTATTTTTCAAATTAATATTTGTTTAACAAAATTTTTTAAATATAATTTCCGGTAAAAGCAACCGGATATTATATTTAAAAATTTAAATGAGTGTTAAATTGTTTTGGTTAAAAGTACGCGCCTAGGTAGGTACTTTTAACCTTCATAAATATTGATTATTATTCATAGTCAATTTACGAGTTTATGGGAAACTTTAATTTACGACATAACTTTACTATTACGATTTAACTTTAGATAACTTTTCTGTGGTTAGTGAAAATAAAGATTGAAAAACTATTTTTGATTTTTTATCGGAAGCCTCCTACCTTTTGCGACAGCATTCATTCAGCCGAAAGACGTCCACTACTGGCCTCCACACCACCATTTCGACCGGTTCTGTGCTACCCGCATTCAGCGGAACATAGGTAATACACGTACACTATTCACAGTTTAGTATAGTATACACTATTGGAGTCCAAATCTTTTACCTATCTTCTCTTATACCCTGTCCATTACGTTACCCGTTTTTTGACAGCTGTCTTAGAACGTACATATTCCAGATTACGTAAAAGTAAAATGCGTAATAAAATATATATATAAACTGCCTTATCTAATTAAATTATCTTATTTATGGCTTCTTACAGATATTATTACGTGTATCAATCAATGTATTGTGTTGCTGCAGTCACTAGTTCTAACTGTCAAAAAACTGTATACATAATAGACAGGGTATACGTAGTGCCTAATCTTTCGTCATATCTTCACTCGTATTTATTTTTATACAATAATCATGACTCGGTATATACGAGTCAACTGTCGCTAATGAGACACAATTACTTTTTCTATTGTTACCGAACATAATAAGCTTCTTTCATCTCAGAATACCAGATACCAGATTCTCAAAATATCAGATTCTCAAAATACCATATTCTCAAAACAGACGAAACTGAAGACTAGGAATAGTCACAGCTCTACAAAGCGAAATTCACAATGTATATCTGTGAATTTTCACCGGTCAACAAACTCAATTAGCTCTTCCAAAACATCCGAAATCGGAAACTTAAGTAATCTATCAGCTAATTACCGGATACCAGATCCTTTGTCAACAGCGTGCCCTTATTTTTTTACGCTGAAAAGCCTTTCTGTTTACTCCTCGTCGTATTTTTAGACTCGACATTTACTTCCGATGAGGTTCATGATAGGGCATTATGTTGCAGTTCGGAAGTGACTGGCCTCAAAATTGTAGGTAAACGATGATCGATCGTCCGAGTCCGTCTAGAGAATACGAATATCTTGGCTGATTGCCAAAATATTCAACTTTGATGTCAGGTTTAGTTTGGAGTGATGAAGCAATTTGTTGGTGAAGAGGCTTTCTTTCAAAGACGTTTTAGAAACATACAATGTGCTAAAGCAATGTTCATAACCTCAAATAATTACATTCCATAGCTACTTACTCTGATAACTTTATTCGAGGAATAATTTTGAAATTTTGACAGTTATTTCATACAAAAATGAAAAATTATAGCCAGATAACTTTTATTCGAGGAATAAAATTGACGTTTGACAGTTTTTGCATTGAAGAACTGTCAAAATCTCAAAATAATTATTCCTCGAATAAAAGCTATCTGGCGATGGAGACACCAGCCTTAGTTGATTTTTGAGTGACCATTTGTAACAAAGAGGTCTTAATAAGTTTTTGGTGCAATGGAATTTTAACTTTATGAAGTATGACACTCAGTTTGTTGTTCCATAAATTAAATTTATCTCATTCCTGGCTCTAATATAGGTACACAAATCATTTGAAGTTTGTTTTCCGAATAGATCCACACAGACGGTCTTCTGCATTTATGGAACTATCTCATCTCACGAACTTCGGTTTCCGGAATGCGTCTAACCCGCCAACCCTATCATAGTTCCATACTCACAACACATACATTGTGTTCGTTTGACGTACATCATTTTAAGATGTAATTGAACGGTTTCTAAAATGGTGGCTCTGCGGCAGAGCATAACACTAATCTACACGTTGGCCCATACCCCACACAGGCAACACTGTCAATCTTGTCAAGCTTGAATGAATTCAGGACTACGCTTCCCAACCCTAACGTGAAGACTACTTACGAACATCGCCTTATGTTGAAATAATTGCATCATTCCTGGAACCATTCACGAACTAGGAAGATACAAGGACTAGGAGGATTGGAAGGAGGAAGAGAGAGAGAAAGAGAGATTGCCCTTAAATTTGAAGATCAGCGAACAGGATAAATGGTTTATTTTCCATTAACAACCCCTTTCTAACCCCACTGGAATATAAAGCAACCTCCTTACATAACCATGTAATGAAAAGAAAACACCAACCATATCTAGTACCTACTAAAATAAATGTAGACTAGAAACTAGTAGCGAAACGTAAGCAGCTTCAATAAAATATTCTGCTACAGTTGAAATTCACAATTTTTTGTTAGTACCCACTTGTGGAATGCGCTGAAAAATACTTCATTAGGGCTTTCCGCGTATATCTAAAACGTTAGATACTTAGATTTTTTCTTTAGTTTCCAAACTATGTTTAGAATACTTGTAACTACTACTAAGTACCTATATTGCAAAGTATTCATAAAGTTAAGCCCGATTTACATAGTGAAATTTAATTGTCTGTGGCATACCATATGTTGAAGCTACAATCAGTATCAGTGGTTAGCAAAAAGAATGGGACCTCTACTCGAAGCTACTATCTACTAAGCTCCGTTTAAGAGAACTGCGTGGCCGCGCAGTTCTCCATGTTTCGACCGCGCGGCCATGTTTAAACCTTTACAACTTTCTGAATATTGGATCTACGAAATTCTGCGACTTTCATTGTTAGTGTTTTACAAATTCCTTCGTAATGTTTACGTAGTAGATTTTCTTCTACAACACGTGTATCCGAGCAGTCGAAACGGACACTAAAAGTTTCACCATCTAATCAGTGTTTTTAACTCTGCAAGTTTTTTTTTATAGCCTTCGCTGTCATATTCCTGGGCGATGTCCTCCCTCCTCTCCTTCAGTCTTTAGCGAGCCCGCGTGATCTCCTACCAGACTGAACCTATTCAGTTCATCCCACCACCTCCTACGTGGTCAAGTCATTTGTTGTTTAAGTTTTATTGTGTGCCACAGGTAACAATCTTGCTTCGTGTAAATCGGAACGGACGGCGCGGAACGGACGGCACGGTTGGCGCAGTGGTTAAGCGATTGACTGCTGCGCTGCGTGTCGCGGGTTCGATTCCCGCACGGAACAAATATTTGTATAGCCTACAAGTAGTTGTTCCGGGTCTGGCTGTTTGTGTATGTGAGTTTAAATGTTTGTAAACGCACCCACGATACAGGAGAAATTCCTAGTGGGGCCAACGTTTTTATAAAAAAAAAAAAAGGAGGGTAGGTAATTAAGGGTGTATTGCACTTCTATCGTTTACTGAACTTTTCGGCTTAGTAGGTATTCGAGTTCTAGGACTGATGCTTAAAACTGCTTATTTATTCCAAAGGTGTATCCACGTAGAACGCTGGTAACTGGCGCCGAGATGCCAGAGCTTCCTGCCGATCGCCGACAAGCACCGACAAATTAAACTAGTTCGGGCTGATTTAACATAAATTATGAAGACTGCCTGCACCGACCAGCGTTGACAACCAGCGCTTGTTAACGCCGCTGCGCTGCCATATCGGTGCCGGTTACCAGCTTTCTACGTGAATACACCCCTCTACATATACATTCAAGAAAATGAATTGGTTTTGCCCGTAATCTCATGTAGTTTCAAGTTCTTGTCGGAGAAAATTACCCAAACAAATAAAAATACGTCAACTTACTTTGCGTAAATTTAACTCGAACTGTCCAAACTTCTTCCTAACAACATCGAACTCTTATAGCCAATCTAATTATGAGCCTAAATAGTTAACTAAATAGCCAATCTAATTATGAGATCCATATAGATAATGGAAGTGTCCCGTTGTCTCCCGCCTTGGTTGGTTAGGCTGCCTACTTCAGTTTTAGTATAAAAGCTCGGGGAATAGGATCAGTCTTCACATTCAACTGTCCACTTCTTCTTCTTCATCATCTACCCTTCCAGAAAATCTACCAAGTAAGTATTTGTACTGTGATAATTATATCTTCACTTTTTGCACTTTTCCTTTATGCATTTTCCAAATTTGTGTATATTTTCTTTACTTGTTAAATTATCCCTTTACTTACCTACCTATATTTCTATTTTTTTCCTATCTTTATTATTTTTCTTTCTATCTTCTGGCTCTCTTTATACTGAAGCTGCAACAATTGCATTTCTTTTAGCTTCTGCCCAAATTTCTTTTCGAAAGCCTACCTACCTATATTTCAAACAAGATCTGAACACCAATTCTATATTCTGATTCTCTTTCTGCTGAAGTTGCAAGAATTTCATATTCTTGCTCCTGACCAAATATGTATATTTTTACATCGTGCTCACGATAGCTTAGCTTCTAAACTTTTCACATCGTGCTCACGAATGAATCTTTTATTTTCTTTCTGGATATCAAAAATATTAACTTCAATTTCAACTTCAAGCCTCTGTTATAAGGACCTATCTATCTACCTTGCCACTTGAAGTACCTATCCCAAAAACAGCATCAGGTTGTTTTCCAACAACACCTTTCGCGACCTACGAATGAATTATGTCGAGAATCTGACTCATATAAAAAGTTTTCCGTCTCCAAACAATTATAGTTATTGATAGCATAGCATCATCGACAAAACTGCACTGCGGATATTTTCTTACATCCTTATGTTAAACACATATGTACAGACCACTCAGTGGCGTGCGGTTCATAAAGACAGAAAGACACTGCCTACCCTAGTTCTGATAATAGATCTAATATTATTTTATCAATAAACAAAACAACATAAAAATCTTAAATCATAAATCAGCTCCACCTATCGAGTGCCGGTGTTATCATTAAGATCGATACAGTTTACTGCACTAGCGCCACCTCGCCTATGCCACGGCAAAGACACAAACTATTCGTCTCTGAATATTTTGTATGTGTGCTCCGTGGAAACTCGTGGTCATGCGTATTTTTATGTGTGTGCGTTCCTATAGCTACGTGGGCTTTGCTGACACACAATGACAAAAATCACGCACACAACTGCATGAAAAGCCAGTGTCTTGTTCGAGTTGTTCGAGCTAACACGAAAAATTACGATCCTAACCGAACATTTCCGACGAAAGTTTGCTATGTAATGCGAATATTTTAAGAAGTAATATTGTTTCATTGAATTTTATATATTTAGATTGCCATCATTTTTTTGTCGTATTAATTTTCCTTTTTACTACGTAATTTCAATAGTCAATAGTAGCCATTATTGTTTGATGTGTGTTGTGTTTGTGACTTACGCTATCAGATATTTAAGATTTTAACATTGTGATTAGAGTGAAAAATGGATAATATTGTCTGTGAAAGTTGTTCAGATGGTGTGTGTATTGATAAAATAAAATATGACGCGTTTTCAAAACTATCTTTTAGTGAAAAAAAAACAAGATAACGAGTTATGTCGTCCTACACCGGATTTGCAATTATTACAAACTAAAGGTAAAGTCAATCGTAAATTCAATACAAAACAATATGATTCATATCATTGGCTGACAGGTTGCATACACAGTAATCGGTTATTTTGTTTCGTTTGTCTAGTATTTTCAAATAATAAAACCGTCTGGAACGACATCGGTTACGCTGATATTCATAATTTTCCTACCGCCGCGCCGCGAGAAAACATGAACAATCTGAAAAACACTTAGAATCTTCCCTTCCCTTAAATATGCAAAAAAAGACATCAGATGTGACTTATTGCATTAAAAAAATTAGGGACTTTGAATCGTTTTTGGAATCATTCAGATCTAGGTTTGAATTAATTTTTGAAGGCGTAAAAATAATCACAGGGCCGCTAAAACAAAAACGTAATGTTGTGGCCGCGAAAACCAATTTTAAGCGGATTTTTATTTAAATTATAGACAATATATCTATCGAATGTCGCGACCGATATAAAAATCTGAAAGAGTTAAAATTTTTTGGACTACTTTCATGCGAAAATTTCAATAAATATAATGACAATATTCCGGTTGAATTAGTATCGCAATTCGTAAATGTTTATAAATTATACGACTTTAACTTAGACCGCCTTATCGATGAGCTCAAATGTGTTTAGAAATCTGCCGAATTCAAAAACCTTAGTATTTACAAAATTATAGAACATTTTTACGAAAATAACATAAATACAGTTTTTCCCGAAGTACTGCGTTTGGCAAATTTAATTGTTACAGTTCCCGCGAGCAGTGCTTCAACCGAAAGGTCATTCTCGTCGCTAAAACGTAAACACACCTACTTAAGAAATACACAAGGCCAGCAACGACTTACAGATCTTTCCACGATTTCAATAGAAAAAAACCTTCTTATGGAAATAAAATGCCTTCCCAACTTTTACGATTCCATATTTTTAATTTTTATTTATTAGGGGACAATAAACAGCTACAATATAAAATGTTTACAAATAACAATAAAATAGGCTCATAAGTAGTATTAACATTAATATTGCAGATATTCTTACAGTAAGATAGGCGTGTAGATTTAATATACAAATAAAACAATCCTATATACATAGTATACTCACACCACCATCTTTTCAATGATTTTATTTAAATTTTGCAAATCACACAAACATTACAAAACATCAAACAAACGCGCTGAAAGGCCACTTCGAATATCCGTAAATTGATATGTCTATAAAATCAGTCAATCTATGGATACATCATCAATCGACAAGACGACGAACCAAAACCAACGTGTAGTATTTTTGGTGAGTACAATTTTCTGCCTACCCTGTCATAAAACTGTGTGCACGCCACTGAGACCACTAGGTGTGTAGGTAGTAGCAACTCAAAATTATCATACCCTATTCTAATCCCGTTTTAGACGTCATCCATTTTACATATAGAAACTTGTTGTCAGCATGATTTCATATGCGGAAACATATTTTTTTAGAAGTTTCGAACATTAGAGCATCAATCACGACATCTATGTATCCGGCAGGATTGAGAATTCATAATTTTAAGTTTAGGAAGTTGTATTAACAATAATTGAGATTTAAACCGATCGATCGTGTGATAACGAGATCCGCTTCCTAAAAGGCGCAGCGTAAATCCGAAGTTAATTTTCATCTAGACAATTTCCATTGCTTCGTAATTGAGCAGGTGTTTAATTCTCGCCACATTTAAGGAGCTATGTAAATCTGGTAACGATATAATCGGTGCCTATCAGCTGCTTAGTACACGAACCGTGTCTAGAGGTTATTTACATTTGACTTTTGTTCGTCGGCGCGGAAGTAAAATACTTTTGTCCTAAATGTTGGTTTATTCTGCAACGTCAGAACACGTGCCGAAAAAAGTCGACACATTTACGTCATACACGTTGGTTCTCATGTTAGGTGCTTGTTCTTTAAGGTCATTTAATAATCATAAATCTTTTTTTAGAAGATAAGTTAAGTCATTTCTGTAAAATTGTTCAGAGCATCACTCTTTCGGGTCTCTCCATCTATAAAATCTCATTACAAACATTCATTTTAAATGTCACTAAAACAAAGCTTAACCAACTCTCCCACACAGGACCGCAAACAATCAGTCTTCTAACCGCAAATAATTTCACAACCCGAATTAATTTCACGAATAAGTCACTGTACGGTTATTGAATAGCCCCAAAAGTATCATCCACGTAGTACAAACATTCTGGCGCCCCGGGCTACCGCTGAAGGCAAGCAGCTTTGTTCAGACGCGGCAGCATAGCGTGGACATGCTCCGAAAATATATTGCATAGTTTTGTACCGGTAAATGACGCCCGATAAAGACCTGTTTGTAGAAGTTATTTTAATAATACTACATATCTTGAATTAATTATTATTTAATTTTGACTTAAGGAAAAAACTGCTAAATGATCCGACATATATTATAAATGTGAAAGTTTATATGTTTGGATGTTTGTTACTCAATCACGCAAAAACGGCTGAACGGATTTGGATGAAATTTGGTACACAGATAGTTTACTGGGATTAACACATAGAATACTTTTAATCCAGGTAGTACGATCCCGTGGGATATTTTCCGACACACACGCAGGCGAGCGCGGCTGCAAGCTAAAAAGCTAGTAGAAATTAATATTAAATTAGGAAAAAAAGTGGTAAAAAAGCCTTATAAGACTAAGACATTAAACCTATAGGAACACCTGCTACATAAGGAAAAAAGATTCGTCAGCATACGCCTGTCTAGACAGCCGTACAAATAGGAAAACGAAACCATTCAGTTTACGCAACAGTGATTCATACTTTCCTTGAAAGAAATCTAGCAATAGTTTCGCTATCAATCGAAAACCCACCTTGGGCCACTTTACGTGTTACATAAAACCCATGTGCGGATTTCCAATGACCTTGTCCGTTTCTTCTAATAGAATTTCAACAATAGTTTGTATTTATGCGGAAGAAATTCTCAGATACATTTATTATGCAACCAGTTTGGATTGGATAAATATTTATGAAAATAGTTGACAAACTTGTTTAAAAGTCATGCTACGTCATTTTCGTATTTCCGAAATACTTTTGAAAACCATTGTTGATTGTATACGCTGTTGGTGTTTACAATAATGAAAGAAAGAAAATATATTTATTTAGCACCGAATAAAAGATACACAATACACCAGGTAAATACATCAGATAAAACTAAAAAATAAAGATCAAATAAAGTGTAAAGTCCGATGTAAGAAATTAGCAGGAAAGTGTCCTCACGGCTGCGCCAAAAAGGCCCAGTTCAGCAAGAATGCCAGACAACTAGTGCCTGACGCTAATTTTTATGTATATAATAAGTATGTAAATAAAAGTCCAACCAGTTAACTTCACGGATCTACCATAAATCTATAAATACCTACAACTTTACATGTTAAGTTTTTGCGACTAAAACTTTAAACGTTCAGCATTTTCTAGAAGTTTTGATTGTAATTTTAAATAACTAAGTAATATAGATGGTTCGATTGGCGACGAATACAAAAACTACAAGGCAATCAACAAATCACTGAGATAGAGAACATATTGGTAGATGAATGACATTTTGCTAGCGATAAAACAACATAATATGGAAGGGGAGATGCTACCTAAGATAATACTGCTAGATATGGTAAAAGCTCTATTTTTATGCAAAGAATATAAGTACAACTTCGAGTTTATGAATGTACCTATATAATATATGTACCTAATATTTTAAAGCATCGATGATTGACGAAATCTTTCCCAACTTTCTGACTGTCATCCAAAAATATGGTGCAACGATTAAAAAATAATTTCTTTCACAAATCAGATTATCTCAAATTCTCAATCCACGTTAACATCATCGTAGAGTCATCGACTTCCTACTTAGAACTTTCGTCTTTCGCAAAGGTACAGCACAGATCCGTTTCCTGGGATATCCCTTAAGCACACGCGCTTCGCCCCACCCGACTTACAGCCATAGTTAAGTGGTTACATATTTAAACAAGTTCCATTTACAAGCGGTCGTTGGCCAGAATTTTCCGTTAATATAATACATTAATACGTACGGTGATCGTTCCAAGTTTGTTTACATATTGTTGTGGTATTGTCGTTGCGGCGAAATGAGCATTGTTAGTGTTGTGCCCTGTGTAACATTTTTCACGAATATCGAACTTTTTCCGTGATTGGTGAACGAGGTGAGTTCGGGATGGGGAGTTGGTTATTTATGTGAATATAGTAAAGTTGATATTTCCAAGTAAGTTAATGGCAATTAATTTATTATTTATGCAGAGAAATGGGAAAAGCTAATTGGAGAGAACAGGTCGGTTCGAGATTTTCCTGAAAATGTTTTGAAATTATACAGCTTCCAAGACCACTTTAATTAACTTCCATAACATTTGAAGATAACGTTGCGCAATGTTAATTAGCTTTCATAAATCTTTTGTAATTATTTTGTCAATTATAATTTATATAACTGACAAAATAATTACATTATTCATAAAAATAACTGTATTAACAAAAGTTCATTGCGCTGGCAGCTTTCCATCAAACCTTGGTGATGTTACTAACATTTCATTACCCCGTAAATAGTGGAAAATAAGCATCATTTAGTTTCATCGGTCCATTAGGGACGAATATTTTTAAATGTGTGGCTAGTTGTAGTATCATTAAACGCCAAGCTAAATTTATAGTGTGGTCTGGTCCTGGAAGAATATACTCAATATTTGTTAAAGGTTCTCATTATTTATAAGGCTGGCCATCATGGTCATCCTGCTCTAAACAGAATTTATTTGGGATTGACGCATTTCTTTGCAGCCAGAAATTAGTCTCAGTATTTAGGAACTCACCCAATTTTATCAATTTAATCTTTCACACAATCGATCCATCGTTTCCCAGTTAACCCAATGGATGTCAACACCCTATTACGTTGTCACTACTTGCTTTGTTAGTAGGTCTTTTGTGGTGGTGGACGGGCACAAGGAACACAGGAGAATATGAGGCATTGTCTGATGGGGAATACAACACATGATTTGATTGGTGAAGGAAACCATCGTGACAAAAACCAGGGGGTCTACTCCGAAGTAGTATCGGCCGAATTTTCGGCCGTTTCTTGCTACGAAGTTACTATTTGGTTCGGTCGGTTCCGATCCTACACTCCACCACTCTTTCGAATATTGACTATGGTCCCGACCCAACTAAGCCGATCCAAACTTTTTTTGCATTTTTCAATAATATTCGGTTCGGCCATGTGTCGGTCCGATCCGAACATTCGCACTTTGCACTTCGGAGTAGGCCCCCTGGACTGAAATCACCACTCTGTCTGGAGCATGTGTGGTGATCAGTGCTCATGCCTTCTCTGTATGAGGAGAGGCCTTTGCCCTGCTGTGGGACAATAAGGGCTGGTATTTGTTTGACATGCACTAATTATAATTTATGATGATGGTATACTTCCAGATTACAAAATGGCCGGCAAGATCACCGCTGCTTTCGTCGTCTTCGTCACCATCGCGTTTCTCGCCAACTTCGGCCATGTCGCCTGCAACCCCGCTATTGGTAAGTAGTACAAAAGTACCTATTAGAATTTTTCTGTTTTCTGTTGTTGGTTCCTTAATTTCACTAATCTAAATTAAGGAACCAACAACAAGAGATGTCAGCACGAACTGACGGGGTCCGCTAGGGCCGATGCTTGCCAGGGCCGCGGGTTGTTCGAAAGAGATACCGTGGTTTCTGGTACAGGCAACTGAAGGAACACGGGTGGGTTTTAGTCAGTAAAACTCTGACACGTCCTTCCGCTCAGCCCAGAGCGGGAGAGGTCATTTGATGATTTCCTACCCAAAAAAAAAGGAACCAACAACAGAAAACAGAAAAAATCTAGTAGGTTATTCCAGCCGGTCTATTCTGTAAAAATGTCACCGAGGAAACTGAAGTGAAGTGAGCTGTCAACTCAATAGTGGCAATCCCTAGCATTAGGTGGAACGATAGCTCACTTCACCTAAGTTTTCACAGTTAGTTTTTACAGTACAGACCGGCAAAAAAGAACGCTTTAAAAGCAGGTCTTATAAAGTGCAATTTTTAGTGCAGTTGCAAACCCAAGTTTATGATACTGCTTCTAGTTTAAGTTTAGTCAAAATTATTTGTTACCATAACAGCTGATTCTTCAAACTCGCTCACTATATAGCTGGTGATATTATTGAAGATTTTACTCAAGATTCGCAAAGTTATTACACGATTTGTAAGCGAAGCTGCTTGAAAAAGATTTCCTAACCATGTTGGTACTTAGGGAAGTTATATAAAGTTACCTAAAGTCAAATAATGTTATTTGAAATGAACTTCTAAAGTGAGAGCCTGAGTCCTGACCTTTAGGGAGAACGCCTACTTAACCGGGTTGCGTATGATTAAATTTTCTAGATTTATGACATTCAACTGTTACTCATCTAAGTATTTTGAGTCCTACGCATTCATAAAATAAAAATACCCATCCTCTTTCACCCTTTTTATGTTCACGAAAAAACGTCAATCTTCCCACTTTGTCTCGTCTAGTATATTATTTTTTCTCATACTTTGTATGCTGGGTATATTATCACGAATCTAAATACGGCCACTCGTAACATTTCAGAAGCCGTAAGACACATTTTTTGACTCACGAAAACGTTTGCACGAGTCGTTTTTATGCTCACGTTTAAAAAAGCAAACAGATTTAGTCATTTTCCTTTTTTCATGGTACTTCCTTGCTGTTTACTTCATAAAAGTTTGCTTAAAACAGAGTTTCCATCCCATAAAGATTCGTTTTGACTGACTTTAATGCATAATTTGTCGATCAACCCTGCAGTGGCCTTAAATATAAAAAGGTCTGTCTATATAATTTGGCAGCAAAAGTAAACATATTATTTAATTTTATATTTTTTCGGGGTATCTCTCCAAAAACAAAAAAAAATGGAACAATGCTGCATTGCAGCCCAAACAAAATAAATTCGGCAAAATCTAGATACCTTCTGTACTTGAAACGTTATCATAACATCCTGAAGCACACTGTGAATAGTAATACCTCTGTAAACACTTAAAATCACATGAAACTTTTTATATGAACCTAAAGATCAACACAGAACAGAATTACCGACATTCTACCACCACTGCTATTTAATGAGCACGTCGAGCGCTTAGCAACTACCATGGTCACTGACACCGACTGCTTAACTTTACCCCTACCTGCTAGCCTACCTTTGGATTCTGTATAACTCCATTTGTCCCATCTGATTAAAAAAAAAAAAAAAAAAAAATAATATAAAATAATCTTTACTTCGGATAAGCAGCATCCATATGGGTTAGTAAACAAAAAAAAAAAAAAACTAAAAGATAACTTATACCTATGTTAGTAAACTTATTATCTATTTGGAGACAAGGCTGTTGTTCGAAATACATCTTCGAACAACATCACCTAGCAACGGAGACTCGCACCTCCCTGCTATGGTCTTCAGGATGGAGTTGGAGCCTCCCCGCACTCTGCAGAGCAAAGAGGCAGATTTCTGTCTGACGATGGCGTGGAAGCCATCGACGTGTGCTTGTGCAAACATACCTGATGCACTGCAGAAACGGGGCAGCCCCATCAACATCCTGAACCCGTTATTTTAATGGACCCGTAGGGCGCTGATACCCCGCTGAGTATAGTTGGTCCACAGGCTGCACGTGTAAAACACTTGGCAATAAGCTTTAAAAAGCGTTATTTTGACTGCCTTGCTACAACGTGCAAACCTACGAGCCAACATGTTACATCGGACTGCCAGCGCCCTACGTTCCCTCTCAATATCTACTTGGTCATCAAGGCCCTCGGATTAAGAGTCTCTGTACTTCGTTATGGTTAAAAATTTTCAATAAAGATTTTTAAATGATAGTAGGTATTTGCATGGCCACTTCTACTTTCGAAAGAAACAAGTTTTAAAGTTATTACTAACCCCTTAACTTGTATGTCCGTCGTAAAAGACATGAATGAGGGACAAGTGCACGTCTCGACGACCCAGTAAAGATACGTTTGGCGAAGAATAACGAGGAGAGCCGGCCCCGAATAAGATGAGAAAAGGCTAGGCTGATGAAGCGATAGTTGCCTAGGGACCGAGACGTTTTTATCTCGTAAGTATGTGCTGTGATACGACCTAGTCAAATCCAATACTGATCCAAACAAATCCAGGGTTTCATATCGAAACGGGATCTTGCGAAATGTGACCACTTAAATTATTTTAACACCACACACGTGCTAACTTTAAATTCATACGGACAACATCGAAGATAAAGACTAAACGTGACTGTCGAGAATATGTTTTAAACATTGTCTTTGTGTTTGGATAATCTTAATTGAATCTAAGATTACTATAACGTTCTAGAATTTAAACTAACGTTAGCGCACCGAATTTAGTTGTACGTTAGACAATAGGAGGCGTGTCTGTTAGAAGGCAATCCGACGGTCTCATCAATAGTATAGTATAGGGATTTTAGTATTACAAGAGGCTTACAGGAGTACTATGAGTTCTTGTTTGTCTTCAATACCACAAAGCAATGACATTCAGTGTATTTAGACGGACTCGTAGTGAAATGAGGGCATAGAATTAATCTCCCGTCTACAGAGGACCCAAAAGTTGTAGCAATGCCAGGCTTATGCCAGGATTCAGCGATCCATCCTAGATCTATAAATGATTCTATGGACAAGCACTGTGTAGATTGGTATGCCTATCTGTCGAAGTAGCACAGCCTGTTCCAGGCGGAAACCCTAACAGTAGAGGTACACAAAACATTGATGTCAAAGGACAGACATCGCAGTCTAAATCACTAGATCTAGAAGCTTGAAATTTTGTACAAGGGTTCCTTACATAACGAAGGTGAGCAATAAGTGAGAATTTCTCCTCGTTTTTTTAGTTGTAGTATCACTTAAAAGTTTTTATGGAAGTTCGTAATTTTTTGCCTATGGCAATGACATCAGACGCATGGCTTGTATTTAATACTGCTGCAATCGTTGTTCAAACTCATTTAGAAGAAGAAAATACGATTATTTGCGGTAAACATGACGCAAAGAAAGAATACAAACACAAAAAAGAACAAGTTGGGGGAAATATGCGTCACATCCACGCCAAACGGCCATCGCTCAGCATAATGCTGCTACTGCTGTTGGAATTTCTTTCTGCATTGCTCACGATAGAAAAACCTACTGGTTGCTAATCATCATAAACCGTATTCCGCATTCTATATATTTTATCTCTCCTTCGTCGAGTGTCCAACGACCGTCTAATTAGCAAAAACTTGGCCGTTAATTAAACGTAGAGCTTTCGATAATGGAAATTATTTAATTAGAAATTCGTTATGAAAGGAAATATTTCTGTTCATAGGTACTTTTCGCAAAAGCTTACTTACAAAGTTAATTAATAAGTACCCAGCTATAGGTACCTACTTAGGAAAAAAAAAAAATATTGTGAATACTTAATGATCAAAATTAATTTGAAAGTCTTGAAAAATTACTTAATGGTTGATTTTTACTTACCATTACAGTTTTCATAGGTATAGGATAGTAGCTAAGCTAAACTAACGAAACAATTTTGCTGAAACCTGAAACTAAAGGAAGGAAAAGGGATACTTTCATCTTAGAAAATTAAAAAGTTTTCCCGCCCTACTTTCCTCGACATGGGTAAGTAGGTACTCTATCCTTCAAGTAACAGCATTTTTTAAACAATTAATAACGACACTTCACAAGAATTTCTAAGACAGTTTTTAAAGTTGGACACGACACGCTTTCCAGAAAATCTTCACAACTCGTCAAAACAAGGTCTGTGGCTATTTTTTTAAAACATCTAGTTTATATTCTCATCTCAAAAGCCAAAAGATGTATTCTGATGTATTCAGCGTCCGATCGCACTGAGACAATGACCTCAATCCACAATTTGGACACCTTACTTTCGCCGAAGTTACGCAATTTCACCTTAGCCGCTTACACTTGACCCCGTAAAAACAATCGCGCATTTGGACCGTGTGATATGGACATTATTTTGTTAGAGTCAATAAAAATGGTGAGAAAATTGCGAAAGGAAACCCACACTGATATTTTAGGCAAAAGGCTGAATGTCTGTCTGTTTGGGAAGTGCTCACGGCTAAACTGCCAAATCGATCCTAACATTTAATAGAGAAGTAGGTTGTCTTGGACATAAACTTTGCATCTCCAAATTAAAACAGAACATGGGAGTGAACCAAATATTGTTTTATATTTTACGACAATCAGACTCAACATTGACGACCAACGATGTCGCAGGTCGTGAGTTCGAACCCAGGCAGGCGCTTTACTTTGTGTAAATAATTTCATCACAACTGCTCTCAAAACGGTGAAGGGAAACATCGTGAGGAAACCGGCATGTCCTTGAACCAAATATTCGAAGACATGTGACATCTACCAAACCGCACTGGGCCCGCGTGGCAGACTATAGCCCACTCCCTCTCGAAGAGAGGAGGCCTGTGTCCCAGCAGTGGGAACATTATAGGCTGATTATGCATACTCAACAATAACCTCCAAGAAACTGTAACTAGAACTCTATAGGTAGGTGGTACATATAACCCCATGTACCTACCATTCAAACAAAATTTCAAATTCAACCTATCTTGAAAGTTCCCATCGTTCCTCAGGGACTTTTCAGCGTTTCATTTCCCCACATCTGCAGACAACTACTAAGTTTAAAATGCGTTAACGAGTCTCTAGTGCCTAGTTTGGATTAATATAAAATGTTAAAGCACTTTAGCTCTTATTCTTTTAGAAATTAAACTGCAATAACCAAGCTTTACATTAACCGAATGGATTTCCGGCTTTTTTGAGTTTGACGTAGCTTATACTCGTACGTAGGTACGTAGTGCGTCACTGAACTGCAAATTACTTAAAGAAAGCGATTCAGCAGGACCTATTTACTTGCTGTAGGTACCTAAATGTAAATTATTAATATCGCGAATGACGTCGTTATAGCAGGAAATACTGGTTATTTTGAATCGGTAAAGTCCCCACAGTCACTGTCCATTTAAGCAGAAAGGTAAGCTGTCGACTATGTAGGTATGCTTTGGTTTGCCTGTCGCCGATCTGATGTAGGTAGATCCCATTAGACTCTCAAATCGTATGATCCTTCCACGAACTTTACGTCGCGTCGCGTCGTCTCGTCGGTCAAAGATAGGATAGGAAGGAATAACCAACGAGCAGGTATTAAAGATCGATTACTGAGGCAGGTAGCTTAATGTTACAATTCCTCTATAGGTATTGTAACATGGACGTAGTGCTTCATACAAAATAATAGGTACCTATCTACCTGTTGTTCTACTCTTTCATTATTAGGTAAAGCATGTGCGCATAATCCGTGCTTCGGAAAGCACGTTAAGCCGTTGGTCCCGGCTGTCATTCGTGGATCTTTGACAGTCGTTATGGGTCGTCAGTAGTCCGCAAGTCTGACAACCAGTCTTACCAAGGGGTATCGTATTACCCAGTCACTGGGTTGTGGAGGTCAGATAGACAGTCGCTCCATGTAAAATACTGGTATTCAGCTGCATCCGGTTAGACTGGAAGCCGACCCCAACATAGTTGGGAAAAGGCTAGACAGATGATGATGTGCGCATAAGGAATAGGTAAAAATATATAGTACCTAAGGATGATTAGGTAACAATTATGTATATTATTAAACAAATATTGTACTTGTATAAACTGACCTAGCATATTATAATTAGCCTATAATTTTCCCACTTCTGGGGCACAGGCCTCCTCTCTGTGAGATAGAGTGGGCCATAATCGACCACGCGGGCCCAGCGCGGCTTGGTGGATGTCACATGACAGGACGTCTTCGAATTCTTATTCCTAGGACATCTTTTTTTTTCGTTCCTCACGACGTTTTCCTTCACCGTTTTGAGAGCTGTGGTGATGAAATTAAATAGGTACCTACACAAAGTAATGTTCCTGTCTGAGTTCGAACTCCCGACCTACAACTCGTAAGTCGGGGCCGGTACCACTGGACCACCACTGCTTAAACTTACCTATTATTATTACTAAGTAGAATCCATGTAGTATCTAGGTAAACACCTACGTACCTACCCAAAGGGTGTAATTAGCGTTCACAAACACTAACTAGGCCAGATCCATCACAATCATTCATCCACTTGATGTAACATGGTTATTAAATTTGCTAAAGCAACTTTATAGCTGCCAGTTATCTCTGAAAAGTGATAGAGTGGGCATTTTCGAACCTTACTAAGTATTATAATTGAGGCCATGAGAGCCACAGTGGCCTGTCATTTTTTCAATACTGACTTTATTTGAAAAAATGCTCTAAACTGTAAAAGTCATAGCGCCACAGTAGCCTAAAAATTAGTTAATTTTTTTTCAGTTAGGCCACTGTGGCTCTCTGCTCTTAACTGTAAAAGTCATAGCGCCACAGTAGCCTAAAAATTAGTTCAATTTTTTTCAGTTAGGCCACTGTGGCTCTCATGGCCTCAATTATCCCTTATTTTATTTTTTCGTTAGACTACATTGTGTCACAGTGCTGGGCAAGGGCCTCCCCTTGTTTCTTCCAAACCTTCCTGTCTTGTACCATCTCTGACCATGTTGGCCCTGCAAATGTTACCACATCGTCACACCACCTTCGACGTAGTCTACCTCGACGGCGATGTCCTCCCTCAGGCGTCCAGTGAGTGACGATCTTTGCCCATCGCTCCGAGTGCATTCGTGAAACGTGTCCGGCGCACTCCCACTTCAGCTGTTGGCTGTTTTTTCATTTCATTATACAGGATGGCAGGGACATCGACGCGCAAACTGTAACCATGGATTCAGCACATGAGTTTAGACCCCATAGTATCGAAATTTTTCGTCGGTTATAAAAAAAAATATTGCTGTTCCATATCATTTTGACCGCGTAGGTATTGAACTTTTCTATGAAACAGATTTTCTTTTTGATAACTGACGAAAAATTTCGACGCTATGGGGTCTAGTATCATGTGCTAAATCCATGGTTACAGTTTGCGCGTCGATGTCCCTGCCAGCCTGTATTAATTTAAAATTATTTTTAAATATTAGAATATAAAAAAATAGTTGCCCCTCGGCATCTGGAACAGGGTCCAAGCTGCCGGTGGTCAGGGCTCTAGAGGAACCTCCTCACTATGCGTGCCGTGTCCAGAAGTACCGCTATCTGAATCAAACCCTTGACCCAACCGCGTAATGAGAGCTTCCCGAAGTGTTGGTCGAGGCGCTAATAGGCCATTTACTGTAACGATATCGGTACAATGATTGCAGACTCCACATCCCACATGTCCACAACATGAGGTTGTGGTGCTAAGTCAAGATCCTACTTTATTTTTTATCTTTCTATTTTTTTCTTATTTATCTTTATTTCATTTGTATTCAGCTGCATACGGTTAGACTGGAAGCCGACCACTGTTGGGAAAAGGCTCGGTAGATGATGATGATGATTTCATTTGTATACAATACTAGCTTCTGCCAGCGACTTCGTCCGCGTGAAGCAATTTTCTTAATTTTTTTTTCCGTAAGAACCTTCTCCAAAGTATTAGAAAATTTAAAAAAACAGATGGATGAAATCGGTAAAGTCGTTCTCAAGTTATGGCGTGACCAAGTGAAATAGGGATTCATTTTTATATATATAGATAAATATAGGTTACATTTTTAAATAGGTATCTATATTTTTTTGTTATAAAGACTATAAAAAAAATTAAAATATTTAAAAAACTGTGGCTCATCGGTATCAGGAACAGGGTCCAAGCTGCCGATGGTCAGGACTCTAGAGAGAGGAATCTCCTTACTAAGCATTATTATTATTCCGAAAATACTTGTTTGGCGAAGGAACCATTGTTCAGATACGATTCTATGATCGTCTAGAACAGCTATACTCAACCTTCCACTATCTTGCGTCTTAACTTTCTTCCTCTTCTTGCAACTTGCCTTGCCACTATCCCACTGGATAGTATTAGGCTGGTATTATATTGTAAATTCATTCATTAGCTAAGAACCAGCCATTAATACTAAAAATTCTACTACTAATACTTTTATAATATCTTCTAACCTTTCTATACTTCAAAATACTAACAGAAATCTTTTATCATTTTCCCCCTAGCGACTGGCTACGATCCCATGCAGGTTTGCATCGAGAACTGCGCACAGTGCAAGAAGATGCTGGGCGCCTGGTTCGAAGGCCCTCTCTGCGCTCAATCCTGCATCACATTCAAGGGAAAGCTGATCCCAGACTGCGAAAACTTAGCGTCAATCTCTCCTTTCCTTAACAAATTGTACGACAGCGACAAACGTATGGATTAATATGGGCCACGTTTCATTATGTATTAAATTGTGTATGCATTTATATTGTATGATGTAATATTTGTTATAATCGTAGCATGCAAGGGACTTGCCTGTAATGAGCCAAAGTATTACCAACCCATTTTGCCGTTTGTGTCAACTGAAGTTTTAAGATGCACATCTTATAGCTATTTCGTTGCGATTCGTGCCCCAAATATTAAATCATACATTTGAAATGTTTAACATTCCAACCGACGATATGCCAAAGTATTTGATACTCTATATTAATTAGCTTTAAGTCGATTTTTGTTTGTAAGTTTTATACTCGTTTTATATTACAGGGATTTAATATAGTAAGATTATTATTGAAAAATAAATGAATGCTTTTTGAAAATTGATTTTATTTTTTATTTCATTATTTGACCCATAATGTTGTTCAGATATTTGGATGAAGCGATATAAAGCAATATTGTAAGCCAATGTTTGTATTAATAAAATATATTTGTAAGGAGTAGAAATTGCGTTATTTCTACCTCTGTAGAAATAACGCATAAAGATTTTTTTGTCTATTTACATAAAATAACGTACAGTACGGTACAGCTCTATTATAATAACAATATAAATCAATACCTCTCGTTATTAAAGTGTAAAGCTGCATATACATACATACAATAATATATAATAGTATACTCTTTACTCTGTTTATGTAATACAAATACATAGTTGATTGTTTATTCCAAGAAACAATATCATTTTTATTTTACTAGCTGACCAGACACCCAACTAAATTCGTTTATACCAACATCATATGTATGTTTGATAATTCATTTAAGGCTGATTTTCCAACGCCAGATAATTTTATCCGAGGAATAGTTTTGAACTTTTGACATTTCTTCCATACAAAAACTGTCGGACGTCAATCTTATTCCACAGTTGAAAGGTATCTGTCAATTGCAATCCAGCCCTTACATACATAATATTTCTTAAATCTACAATGTTATTATGTGGTTTCAATCAAGAAGTCAATTAAAATAAAGAAAAAAGAAAATTTGAAAAAATACATACCTATTTTCTTAAGGAGAAAATAAAATTTAAAAACTCTCTTTACAAATATCTAAAATAGATTCTCGTAATTTTAAGAAGGTTCACAGTCTGCACCCTAATTGCGTAACACGCGATCAATCGGAATCGGTTTCATTTTGACAGTTCAACAACATTCATTGCGTTATTTAAGCAGACAAATTTTTCGAACTTATGAAGCAATGGATTAGCAATTTGCTTCAAAATGATTCAGATTCCGATTGATCGTGTTACGGAATTAGGGTGCTGATCTCAGTCTCAATCTGTCAAAAATACCTCTTGATTTTCCCTAAATTTTTGACATTGATTGTCACTGGGGTGAGTTACTGGGACTAGATTTTGAACTTTTGTAATTACGGGAATTGGCCTTCTGATTGACCTTGGGAATTGGCCTTGTTTCCACACATAAAAAAACACATTTGCTGCGATGCGCGACGTCATCAAAAACCTAACATAAATCCATTTAAATCTTACAATAATATTTTAATACATTATCTGTATCGCAGATAATATATTATTGTTCTCTTAAGCAATAACACAATTTATTGCTAAACCATTCCCATTCATATACAGGTTGGTAACAGGTTGCGCTTCGATGTTACCACCCTAGATATTTTATTGTCGCTGTACATACTAACACAGTACAGTAAAAATTCTTCAGTTACAAAATACGTAATAATTTTCGTAAGTCAATCATTTTGGTAGAATAGGACATATTAAACATACAAATAGTACAGACGCCAGCACATCAAGCTACTACAATCTGTCAAATTTATTTAATAAATTTTCAACTTTATTGCTAAAGCATTAAGGTTCAAGGTTGATTGGGAAAATTTGACAGTTCGGGTAGCTTGACCTGCTGGCGTCTGTACATAGAGTCACGCCCTTTTCCCATGGTTGTAGGCAGAACTACAGATCTTAGGACAGGATAACAGTTCTCAAGTAGACACAAGTAACAAATTGCATTTAAGCTCTGGCCAAACTGAGGCGAATCCCTCGCGGGATATTCTGTTGAATTCGTTTGCGTTATGGAACAACAAACTGCGCCCTAATTGCGTAACGCATTATCAATGTCAATCTGAATAATTTTGAAGGATATTGCTAATCCATTGCGTCAGATGTTCGAAAAAATTGTCCGCTCAATAACGTAAATAACGCAATGAATGTTGTTGAACTGTCAAAATGAAACCCATTGCTACTGATAGTATGTTACGTAATTACGTAAAAAAAAAAAATGTATATAAGTAGTTTATCAGTCATCTTGTTACCATAACACAAGCATTAGGTTGCTTGGCTTGGGACTAGATGGATGGATATTATTATTATAATTACCCCACTGAATGAACAAAATTAAAATTCCACAAAATAGATAGATACATGTAAATTATCTGAGATTGTGAACACTGGTAGTCGCTCCCTCGGCTGTGTGACAGGTGCCTCTGAACTGGCGCGAATAGTCGCGTGACTTCCTAATTATTAAAAGGTTTTCATCAGTGTGGCCAAAGCTTAAATTACACAGCGCCATCTATCGGTAGTAAAAAAAACTTTATGATAATTGATAAAAAAATTCGAGGCGAGATGGAGTCCAGCATTTAAAACATTCCATTGGCCTTAAGAACTATTTTCCCGGCTATTCTGTATTAAAACGTAAACGACTCACAATACAAAATACCCCCCTGTCGTTCACTAAATAGTCTCATGCACTTGTTGAATAGTCTCTCACTCAATAGTCAGTACTACTAGCATTGTAAAACGAGGGTCAGTTGACAGCCACCTCTGTTGGCTGTGACTCAGCGGCTGTAGATGGTGTCTCTTCAGCTGTTAAATAGAAAATAGTATGATTAAAAAATACAGTTTTCTTTTTCTATAAAGAGTATTCTATCTATCAAAGACTAGCTTCGCCCGCATTAGTGTCGATCCCGTGGGAATATCGGGATAAAAAGTATTCTATGTTCAGGTCATGGTCTACCCATGTGCCAAATTTCAGCCAAATCTGTTCAGCTGTTTTAGCATGAAAGAGTAACAAACAAACAATTTTAAACAACTTTATAACGTGTCTGTGGGCTAGTGGAAAGCAGTTTTCCTAATAATATGAATCAAATCTCAAATCGTGAGCCCCTCATCCAGGTGCTTCCCGCGACTTTGACGATATCATCACCCCAAACGCAACAAACGCGCTGCGAATTACAATAATTAATAATTTAAAGGTAGGTACTAACAATTAGTGGGGATGTTTGGCAAGTCTCCAGAAACGTCCATTGGCTCAGCGACTGGCGTTGCGGCTGACGGTAGCTGATAAAAACATAATAGAATTAAGATACAATATACTAGCTGCGCCCCGCGGTTTCACCCGCATAAGTTTCGATCCCGTGAGAATGTCGGAATAAAAAGTATCCTATACGTTAATCCTGGTTATAAACCTTCTGTGTGCCAAATTTCATCCAAATCCGTTTAGTATTTTTTGCGTGAAAGATTAACAAACATCCATCCATCCATCCATCCATACAATCTTCCACATTTAAAATTAGTAGGACGTTTATAATATTAGTAGGATTAATCCCATTAGACAAATTCCATAAAAGTAATTTAGAAAAATGAAGACTTAAAAAATCAGAAGAATATTACAAGTAAAAAAAAAAATGAAAAAATTTATTCACATAAATAATTTTAACAAGATAATTTAATTTTAAATGTACCTCTGCCAAACTGCAAAGCAGTTTGTTGGCAGACGTAGCTCCTTTTTTTGTACATATTATCATATTATATATTTTTTTATAATGACACTTTTTCACATACAAGTTAATAAAACTATTCTTTCTTAAATTTAGAAATAAAAACCGACATACAGATTTATTTTTTATTCTTTTAGAAGAACAAGCAAATCTTGATTTACACGCATTTTTTTTTACTGCAAGATTTTAAACAAAACACCATACTATACTACAGTTTTATTTACAAGCAGAATTGATCATTGAACTTACCTCTGGAGCAATCCTCATAATCTTCCCAATTTTGTGTCTGACGCTAAAAGGCGCGCATGACTCGTAGTAGTTGATAACAAAATCAGGGTAGGCTTCACCCAAATCGTGGCCTGGTACCACGTCGAAGTCTGTGCAACCATGCCTGTAAGAAATTGGAGTTTAATTAAAGCCATTTTACTATAAAGCATACGAAAACACACCATCTATCTTCAATATAATAATACGGAACCATTCACGCAAACGTAACATTTACCAAAAAATCACAAATATGTAAACGCAGACTTCGTCGACCCAGCTTACTTGTCCTGCCAAAGACATGTACAAATTATGCTAAAAAGAATATCACCTATGAAGGAGCACAAATTTATAATAATCTAAAATCCTACATAAAAAATGTAAGCTCTTTCAGCGGTTTAAATGATAATGATAAATGAGACGCTACATGCGAGCAACGCGTCATACTGACGTCACACGCCAATCCTGCATCTCGCAAGCAGAGTTTACCGCGCAATTAGCATACAAACTTCCCAACATCAGTCGTGGGGCAATTGCCCGCCAGACACAACACCCGTCTGGTCGGAGGATTCTCCCTTTTTTATGGAGGATGAGTGAACTTTACACCCTGTTCCTCATACCTGTAAATACCGTTGTATAGGGTTTTTTAAGCGGAACATTAGTTACTAATAAAACTATGGTCAAATGTTAGTACATCCGGAGATACGACGTCTTAAAGTTGTCACAGTCTAACATGTTCTTTATGAATATTTATAAGGAGAATAGTAATAATGTATTTCACTTCAAAACCAAAAAAAGATTTATTATTCGTGCTGGAATTAATTGAATTCGGGCAGAGAAGGCAGCAGGTATATAGGGTTATTCAATGACTATACAAGTATACACGATACGGTTTTTTTAAGACTGCCCCACACTAGGAATTTATCCTGTAGTTATTGTGGGTGTGTTTAAACTCACATACACAAACAGCCAGACCCGGAACAATTACTTGTAGGTCATACAAATATATTATGTTCCGTGCGGGAATCGAATCCGCGACACGCAGCGCAGCAGTCAATCGCTTAATCACTGCGCCAACCGTGCCGTCCGGTTTGAGTCTGGGTAATGTTTAAATGTTTATCTTATAAGTAAACTACGATCATTAATTGCTTAGACTGGAATCACTTTCATGGCAGTATAATAGGTAGTTTAACTCCGAAAGTACTGACTTTTAACCTTAATCGTAATATGTACTAAGTTTTATTCTGCATAAAAATACCTATTCATTCATGAGTATCTTATTTCTATTGAGAGGTGGGCCCACTGTTACTCATTGTCCTTTAAAAACAAAATAATTCTAAGCCTTTTGATTGAACCTGTGACCATTACCTAGAATAAGTTTATTACAATATATTCTCATGTAAGTGGCTTTTTTGTCTTTTTGAGAATAAAGTATTTAAACCTAAATTAAAGTTGCTTATAGTATCTGTGGGACCGCGTTGTTCTTAACTACGTAACGGGTTTTGATGCAGTTTTAAAAAGTTTATGTGCACAAAACATTTATCATATTATATAGAAACAAATCTCACACATATTAAAGAAATCTTGATGGTTTGTCAAGTCAAAAATCAAAAGAGGTTGCAAATTTTTATTAAAAAAAGTATGTCTTACCATTTGACCAAAAAGAACAATGAGCCATGGAACAGCTGACCAGCCAGAATCTTCTCTGGTGATAAGCCTCGCGCTAGACCACGTGGTTTTTCAACCTCTTGTAAGACCTGAAGAACAATTACACTGGTTATGATAGTCTACTAAGCCAAATGAATATAAAACAAGAACTGAATTAATGTAAAATTATTGGACTACAAAATGCGGCTGTATTGGGTTGTACCTATGAAATTGCCGTTTTGCATGGAAAAATCAAATATATTTATGTATATCAAATATATATTATTATGTATTCATTAATTGAAGTACTGACCCACTGCTGTGAAAAGACCTCTTCCCATGACTTTGAGCTTCTTCAATCCAGGTCTAATGTGGACCACTGGTTTATTTATTTATTTTACCATTTACATATGTACATACATATATAAACAGACAAGAAAAAACAGAACAGAAAAAATAGGTACAGAGGTGATGCTGGTGGGGGTGGTGGTGCTGGTTGTTTGTTTTAGAAAAGTCATATAAGTCTACACATGCTTACTTCAATAAAACTTACTTCATTCTTTTTCTTCTTATCTCCTCTCCTGCTCCTCTTACGGCTAGCCAAAGTCTCCTCTATAGGATCTGGGGTTGCGGCGGCGGCGGCGGCGGCGGCAGCAGCCGCTGCAGCAGCCGCAGCAGCTGCAGCAGCAGCAGCGGCAGCAGCAGCAACTGCTGCCTCCTTCTCTCGCTTCATACGAGCTTCCTCATATGCAGATATAAGCTCTGGACAATCGAGATTATCTTCAGGCTCCCATGTATTGTCATCACTGAAATTAGATGAATATAATTAAGTGATAGGGCTTTGAAGAACCGTGGCATACCTACCTGTCCGCCATTTTGTTTTTTTTCATTTATATGGGTATCAAGCATGGCCACCATTTGGTGGCCATGCTTGATACCCATATAAATAGATAGCTGACTTTAATACAAACGGAAAACATAATAAGAACAAAGCCTGTAAAGTGTCACGTTTCCGAGATATTAATGTTCAATGTTGATCTTGTGACATCCATATTTGAACTTGCTTTTTAAATGAGAGTCAAGCCATTGCATCAATCAAATATTAAAGATGTCATAGTTTGCACATTTGCAGAAAAGTTGTAGATGAGGTTATTGTTTAGATGAAGTGTGTAGAAAAAAAGATTATTTTTGTTCATATTAGTAAGACATTGCATTACATTATGGTACATGGATAACTGATGATGATTCCTTTCTCTAATGTAAATGATAAACATATGGTGCAGGGCACAGCATCAGTAAGACATTTATACAGTTTAAGACTGTACACAGGATTCCTTTATTTTAGAAAAAAAAAACTATGTTTATTAGCGGTAAAGATGATGCAGAGAATGAACATAAACACAAAAAAAGAACAAGTTGTGAGAAAATCCACATCCGGTCCGGTCACATCCACGTAAAACTGACATCGCTTAGCATAATGCAATGAAAACATTTATGTTTTTTGCTTCATGTATGTATGCACTTTCTACACAAGTAGGTATAAAACAATCAACAGCCACTCACTGAGAATAGCCTTTCCATTTCAACAAGAATTCGACTTTGCCATTCTTGATTCTTCGATCCAGAACCTTCTCCACAGAGAACTCCTCATGTCTTCCGCTTTGGGGACCTGACGATGGCGCCATTGTCGTCAATGCTGCTGCAGTTTCCATTGGCTGGCTTGGTGGTATCGATGGAACGTAACCGAGGTCAGGTTGAGTCAATGACTCCATAGATTCATCCATTGTAAACTCTGGAAACACAATGTTTGTTGCCAAATTTCATTTGTAAGTGACAAGGAGTCTCTATTACCAAAATGTGCAATATGTGACGAAGATAAAGTGCATGTAAATTAAAACTGTAATGTTTTTGTTCTTTTTTACTCAGCGTTGTTGTGTTTATTGTTATTGCGATACCGGCTCGCTGTAGTTGATGGGAAATTGGCGTCTTTGACTGACCTTTACTGTTAGAAACTGCAAGTTTAGAACTAAATTACAATTTAAGCTGTAGTTACTTACATGTAAATGAAATATGATTGTTTGTTTTACTTCACGGAAATACGCGAAGATTTCGGTAAAACTTGTGATTGATTTGATTGACGTTTTGTATTTGTCACTTTTGTCAGTATTTGTTGTCAGTTGTCTTTGTCAAGAAAGATATTAATTTGACACCATAGAGTAATAGAGATTGACGCTCACGCACGACCAAAGAGTAAAGTAATATAGCGCACGACTATGCGACGCGCGACGGCGACGCTCGAGTAAAATATGTTCCTTTCTCAATTACCACAGATGACAGACTAAGAAGAACTCTCTTTTTCCATATTTATGTAGGAATAGTCTCGCAGGTCAACTTTTAGGAGGTTGTCCTCATAGATCCTTTCCAAACAACGTAAAGCGATTCTTCTTATACACACGCCCGTTCAAATTGATGCGAGTTCCACGCAGGGTTCTGGATGCGACTGTGTGCGATGATCAAGGAACATATTTACTATGATTGTTTTTTTAGGAAATCACGCGACAGTTTGCGCCTTTTATAACACCTCCATTCAAGTTAGTTTGACATAATAGGTGCAAACGGGATTCGACTCGGTTTGTCTACCTAAGTTTTATTATGTAGCCAACTTAGCGTCTGTGTTTGATGGTGGTATATGTATCTTTGATGAGTCTGTGATTGCTCTTAACTTGACTCTTATTAAATAGGTACTCAAAAGACGTTGTTCTAAAAAAAAAAGACAGCAAATTGACATTTTGTGTTTGACATTGACAGATATGATATGACGGACATCGGGACATGACAGATCACGAAGAATGAAATGACGGGCTCTGTCGAACAAAAAATCAAAACATAACCTTACTAAATTCTCTTTAGCACTGCACATTTCGTTAAAATATTTTGGTTTCAAGTTGGTATACAGTGCGTTCAAACTTCGTAAGTTACTGGATTATTGTTTTTGTTTCTTCAGCAGAATGCTCATTTGTGATTACTTACACAATTCACGTGAATCTAAACTTTCTAATAGTCTGCATTTGCCCACATTCTTAATGTAACTTGGTGACGGTCTCTCGGCCAATCTCAATTGAAAAATTGATTTTTGTATTAGTTTACAATCAACATCATCATTATTTCAACCGAAAGACGTCCACTGTTGGGCACAGGCCGCCCCCTAGCGTTGTTTCCGGTCGTTGCATCTACTTAGATACATTGTTAACCCAAGTAAAGATTACAAAGCCAATTCTTACCTTTTTCAGGTGATGGCAGACACAGGTCCGTTTTCAAGCAGCACGGCATTTTGCGCGCGATGTGGCTCCATTCTGCCTCTGCTACAAGAGTTTGGATCTGTGAGGTGCTACGCTTGTAAAGCCTCTTTTGATGCTGAGAGTAAGTTTATAAATTATCCTAATTTTATGCTACCTACTGATTATCACTATCTTATATCTATGAGAATTATGGAAATGGTATGTGTTCTGAAACAGATTATTGGTGTTTAGGCATTTTAAGAAGTTTTGAGGTCTTTTTGTTTTGCAGACATGTTATTAGATATAATTGTGCTTTTTCCTTAAAGGTGTTGCCATTTGCATTGTAAATATCATTATAATGCAATATGCTTTCTTTTAAAAATATTTTGTATCATGAAAAAATTCTGTTCCAGACTTCAGCGACCTAAAATTCAACTACACAATCCACTTCAACACGGTTTCCGTGGTTACACATGACAATATACTAAGTAATGATGGTCCGGAGGGTCCCGTTGTTGAGAGAAGATGTCCGAAGTGTGGCAATGATAGAATGTCTTACGCGACACTGCAGCTCAGGTCTGCTGATGAAGGACAGACTGTTTTCTATACTTGTATAGCTTGCAAGTAAGTAAAGTTTCGTAATGAAATAACGGAGTTCATTTAAAACTCAAAACATTTTTTTTCAGAGAAACTGAGCAGTCCAAAAAATAACCTTAGCTTAACCTTTATTTCATCTGAAAGCATTATGGAAATCCTACTAATATTATAAACGTGAAAATTTGTATGGATGGATAGATGTTTTTTTATTACTCTTTCACGCAAAAACTATTCTCAATTCTTTATTGCGTACCATAATGTATATTCATAGTTAGTAGGAAATAATTAAATTAGTCACAATTATGGACCCTGTCGGGCACAGCATAGATCAAGTAGGAGAGAGGAGAGAATTTTTTTATTAGTTATGTAGTTAGCAAGTTATACTGTTTTATTAGTACAGAATTATATTTAATTATATGTATATTATTTATTTAGTAATATTGTAATTTTTTATTATTATTTTTATTTATTACGTAATTAATATTTATGATCCCTAAGGTAAGTTATTTATTGGACGCTTACATATTTATTTAAACATTTAATATCCGTCCATTTAATATTATATAACTACTGAACGGATTTGGATGAAATTTGGCATACAGATAGTTTACAGCCAGGATTAACACATATGATACTTTTTATCCCGATATTACCACGGGATCGAAACTTATGCGAGTGAAACCGCGGGGCGCAGCTAGTCTTTTATAAAAAAACTTGCTTCTGCCCGTGAGTTCGTCGCATCGCATCGCCTGCACGCGCTATTACTTAGTTCTTTCTGACTTTTTTCTTTTTACTTGGCTCCCAGGAATCCTAGTGTGATATTAAATAACCTATTGCCTTCCTCAAGAATTAGGTTATCAAATGCAAAAACATTTTATCAAATCCAACCGGTAGTTCCAGAGGTTACAAACAGCACCCTTATTGCGTAACACAATCAATCGGAATCAGAATAATTTTGAAGCAAATTGCTAATCCATTGCTTCATAACAGTAATAATTGGACTTCAGATTTATGTACTGTATGGTGTCATAACTGTGCTGAATTGTCTTAGTCTGTAGTCTGTCACTGTACTTATTAAAATAAAATAAAAAATAAGTTCGAAAAATTTGTCTGCTTAACACGTCAATAACGCAATGAATGTTGTTGAACTGTCAAAATGAAATCGATTCCGATTGATCGTGTGTTACGCAATTAGGGGGCAGTACAAACTCTCTATTTATTATTAGTATAGATAGACCTATGACCCCCCTGAGCGTGGTTTTTTATAGAGGTTATAATATTAACTAACATGTATATGAACTATCGAATACATAGCAAATAGCTGACACTCGCAAAAAAAAAAAATGTCCTACAAATGTTCAGTCAACAATTTACCTGATAATACTAATGATCACCTCCCAGTTGATACCATAGTCAATATCTCGGTAAAGGTGTAAGCTAGCCAGGCGGGAGATCATCCTCTAAGAAAGCTGGTATCCAGTCCGAACCGGGCGGCGCCGTCTAAGGGACTAACCACACTTATTCAGCTCTATACAGCTTTTGTCCATAGAAAACAACGATTTTGGCAAAAGCTGAACAGAGCTGAATGACTGTGGTTAGTCCCTAATCCAGATAGGAACTTGTCGGTACTTATCGGCGACGGTTTGCGCTGATTTGGCAAAAAGTATGAAAATTGCCTGCGCCGACCAGCATTGACAACTAGGTGGATAATTGCGTAACACACTAACAGTAGTAATGGCTTTGTGTTGTTGAGTAGACAAATTTTTCGATCATATGAAACAATAGATCAGCGATATCCTTCAAAATGATTCAAATTGTGATTGATATTGTGTCAGTGTAACGCAATTAGGGTGCAGTGCTTGTTAGCGCCGACAAATGCTGTCATATTGGCGCCCGTTACCAGCGTTCTACAGGAATACACCCTAACACGTTGCGGGTTACAGCCCGATTCAAACTTTATGGCGGCTGTGAAGTGCGCTACTCGCTGCGCTGTACCTCAGCCCTCACCCCCGCTGACACGTGAATTTGTTACTGCGCAGCGACTCGCCTCATGTTCCGGCTCGGAACTTGAATAAGCCGCCATAAAGTTTGAATTGGATACGACCCAACCCGATGCGTCCCCGCAATTTTAAATTAACCAAAAAAACCGACAGCAGGCGGGGTCAGGCGATGATTAGATTAGTACTCTAGGGTTAATAATTATAATTAATTAGACAGATTTTCTCACGTATTTCTTTTATTTTTATTTACAGATACAAGGAGACAGAAAATTCCTGAAGAAAGTTTATTTTATATTTTACATGTAAGGACTCTATTTTTTAAGTAAACTTTTATTTTAATATTTTCATCTTCTTTTTTTTAATCATCAATCGTTCAAAATGTCCCTGTAGTTTTTATAATAGTGTAGTACCTTTACAATTTTTCTTGTCATAGGCATTTGCCTATGACAAGAATCATTTGCCTATGAGAAGAGATTAGGATTTTAAACTATTTAGTTCTCTTATAGTTTTAAATCCTAATCTCTCGGATATCCCACCGCTTAGCAAGTCGACCTACATATTTTCTTAAACACTAGTCATTACCCGCATCTACCGATTCATTCAAGCCACAGGTGAAACTTACAGTTTCACATTCAGCACGCGCTGCCGCCGAAGAATCTAAGCATTTTTTTTTTATAAAGAATGAGACGGATATATGTTTCGGAGTGAGTGTAAAAGAGAAAGGTGATAGTTTTTGATCGAGAGCGTTGCGGAGTCGAGATGAGACGGTAATTAATTTGATCAGTACGTTGCTTACGTATGGATAGTGGTGGGCTGTGTCGATGTTTTGTTTCGATATTTGACTTTGATGGCCCATAGTCTGTAAATATGTGTAACTTGCATACAATTCTAGTTTGAATAGATGCTATTCCGAAATAGAAGCTACATACGGCGCTTGTCGACATTGTCAGCCAACTCACTTGTCACTTCTTTTAAATCAATGTGTCCTACAATGAATTTTACGATTCAGTTCGATTTATCAGAATCCTTCAGGTTTTCCTAATCTGATTCAACATGTAACCTCTATGATGCATTGGTGACTACAAAGTTGATATCTTGAACAGCCACTCTAGATAAGTCTAGATTTATTGAACAATAACGGTGCTATTAATCTGTTCGCCCGTCGTGACCCCTACTGAACTGACGACTATCTCGACACCCACGCTTTTATTTATGGTTGTTGATTGTGTAGTCCCGACTTATCACCCCTTGTTTCCCCAAAGGGTTAAGCAGATGTGTACCTATAGTATACCTACACCCACATTTCGCCAGTTATGTTTAAGTCTCATGGAATAAGGGCCGTTCCTATTGCCATCTACCGGACACAAATCCAGACTCCGGGCTGCTACTGAGTATTTCCAGATGGAAAACCCCAACAACAGTTTACCCGACCTAGGAATCAAACCCAGGGCTATGAGGTCCTGGGTTTAATTCCCAGAGGGGCAATTCTCGTAATTTTAAGACCGTTCACTGTCAGAGGGGCAATTCTGGTAATTTTAAGACCGTTCACAGCCTGATCTCAGTCTCAATCTGTCAAAAAAATACTTCTAATTTCCCTACATTTTGACAAGTTTTTGACATTAGCTTGTCGCCGAGATGAGACTGTGACTAGATTTTGAACGTTTTAAATTACGAGAATTGGCCTTCTGATCTCAGTCTCAATCTGTCAAAAAAATACTTAATTTCCCTACATTTTGACAAGTTTTTGACATTAGTTTGTCGCCAAGATGAGACTGCGACTAGATTTTGAACGTTTTAAATTACGAGAATAGACCTTCAGGTCGCGCTCAGTTACTGCTGAGCTTATGCACTCTCCGACCAACACAACTCTAGCGACCACTGGACCAACGAGGCAGTCCTTCTTCTACCATGTAATAACGAGGTGAAGACACCGTACTTGTAACTTTTCTATATAAGAAAAAAAAATCTGTTAAAAGAGATTATTACATGAAATACTCTTTCGTGAAGTACCTACGTTTGCCTGTTCAATTTGACTTCTACATGGAATGGAAGTCTTAAAGCTTCAAGGTTTTAAGATACGGTTGATCAATCTCCTTTTATTGTATTGTATATCGTTCTAACAACTTTCTAATGGCTGATTTTTCCAACGCCAGATAATTTTATCCTAGGAATAGTTTTGAATTTTTGACATTAGTTGCATACAAAAACTGTCAGATTTCAATTTTATTCCACTGTTAAAAGTTATCTGTCGATTGAAAAGTCAGCCCTTGGGGAACTTTCTCAAAATATTTGGCGCTAATAAGCATACATCACGGCACGGTTGGCGCAGTGGTTAAGCGATTGACTGCTGCGCTGCGTGTCGCGGGTTCGATTCCCGCACGGAACAAATATTTGTATGACCTACATGTATTTGTTCCGAGTCTGGGTGTTTTTCTATCTATAATATGTAAGTATTTACAAAAAAAAATGTATATAAGTAGTTTATCAGCCATCTTGTTACCATAACACAAGCATTAGGTTGCTTAGCTTGGGACTAGATGGCGCTGTGTGAAATTTCCAGGGATATTATTATTATTTTATTATCGTTTCCGGTAAAACAAATCTTGACGAGTTTCCGACGACTTCTGATGGTGGGATCTGGCTCTGCCCATAGTACAATACTACGGGGTAATTGCGTAACACACATAAAATGACAATTTATCTTTTGAAAGCAACCACGTTCATTGCATCATTTACGTTGTTGAGCAGACGAAATTATTAAACTTATGAATCAATCTATTGAACTAGAAATGTCCTTCAGAACTCGGTTTGTGATTGAAACTGTGTTATGCAATTAGTACTGCTCTCCAAAAGAAGAAAAACAGTTACTTCCATCGATGACTCTGTGTTAAGAATGACCACTCAGTATTAAGTTGAATGGTTATGCGTAGAGGATTCCGTGTCTGTCTTCACGTCTCTCACAGTTGCACCGTAGAATCTGCAACAAACTTAGCGATAAGTCCAGAAAAGTTTGCATTTGTCCCCAAGGCTTTTTTGGGCAGTTATTATACGAATTTACCTGCTACTTAGCCATGATTTTTTCCACGGTTCCGTCGTATCGATATCGATGTGCCGTTCCACCTGTCACTAGTGCGGGGGCCGGGCGGCAGGTGCGCGCAGACGCGGCGGCGCGCCAGTCTCCCGCGGCCCTCGCTCCGACCACACGTCGCGATCACACCGCTTACTATCGACATCCCATAGACACGTGCGTGGCGCAACCCTAATTTGTTGTTCTATATAAAAAACTGTGTTGTGTTAACCCCTTATCGCCCGGAATTAAACGAACATTCTTATAGGTAAGTTTTTTATTCAACTTTTTTACAATCTCGAGTTTCGGGGATCAGTATTTGGGTTATGTTTTGGTTTCAGCGTGATAATTCAGTAATGCGTTACCAATTGGTACAATAACGTGTTTTGAACGTTCGCAACGGTGAAAATCCGCTTTTCGCTTTGCTTTTAAGTGTGTCAGTGTGTTAGCATTTTCTTCGGTGCAAAAAAAAAAAATCGGAATGTTTCACCGATTCGGCTAAACCTTCATCGAATCCGAAGTGCCTAAAATCCGCGATGCATTTGTTATTACAATCAATTAAGCTGTTCCACATTCTATTCTCAGCTCTCAAAACACGCAAAGCGTTGTTAAAATTTATGAGTCGGTGAAGAATACGAAGTTGTTCAGACGTTCGTATTTCGCGGTGGAAAGCTGCATTTTGTAAACGATAAAAGATAAGGCCGGCTTGGAAAACAAGGTTGTTTAAAGGCGCATACAAAAGACATCAACGCGCCACGCATGCGCAGTAGGTCCGTGTCAGCGGTAGCTGTATTTTGTACACAAGTTTCGAACATGGGAAATACAATGCGGGCTGGTTGTTATGTACTGATCGCAATTATGATCATGTTAATCGCGATAATTTGTTGATCTGGGAATGGGAGAAACGTTATAATTGTTTCACTGTCTTGTGGAACAGACGATCGCGAGAATATAATTTTTTATTCATCATGTACAGGTAGATTTTATGCTTAGATAAGATTCACTCATGTAAAAGGCTATAAATGCTCCATTTGTGAAGTTAATTATGCATGGGAACTGCACCGATCACCCCTTTGCAAAAACCCCTTGAAAGTACAAAAAACATTTCATCTTCAGCTTCCGCTAATCACCTACTAATAAAATGTCTATAAAAGTCAACTTAGTTGTATATTCATATGTTTTAACTCTATAATAAATATCTTAATACTCACTATAGTACACTTGTTAAAGCTCCACTAGGCTTCATAAAATTTCGCTATAAAGTTGATTTAAAGTCCAATTAACACTATTCTGTTCAATCCTTCATACTGTCATCTTGTAAGAACATATATTACAATCAGTCTGTACCTAACTGTTACACAGTATAGCAAAAGCTTCTCAAACAGAGAAGGTTTCAGCCGACCTATTCTGTAAAAATCTCACCGTGAAAACTTTGATAAAGTGAGCTGTTACTCCACCTGATGCAAAGGATTAACACTGACAGATCACTTCACCTAAGTGTTCACGGTGAGATTTTTACAGAATAGTACCGCTGATATTATTCCCAAGATGTTTCTTCTGCTATTCTCAAGATGTGTCTTCGCCTTAATTCAGTGGTGTTCTCGATCAACTCATAATTACATGACAGTCTTCTTCACCAATGTCAGAACCAGTGAGAATGAGAAAACCTGGTGACTCGTTGTGAAAACATTAGCCTGTTGGCTTGAGAGTGAGACTGACTAAATGGGAGTGTGCTCAAGAGCTACATGAGCTCATCCCGCCTTCACCTTTCTACCATCGAGAGTCCAGACGTACTGCTAGCTGCGAGATACCACCCCTATCTGGTTAATATACCATATATACGCACTAAGCGCTTCTCGTCATCTTTTCTGATGCGCACAGCTAAGGAGTGGAATCGTCTGCCTGCGTCTGCATTCCCGAGTTCATACAACCCGAATCTCTTCAAGGCGAGAGTGAATAGGCTTCTTCTGGGCAAGCTCGTTCCACCGTAGATCTCATCCCTGCCTCTGGCTTGGATTGAGGTCAAGAGTGAGCCCATTGTCGAGACTATTATAATAAAGAACATGGGGTGGCAGGGACGCGCAAGCTGAAATCAGCACATGTCCTTTATTCTAAACCCCCTAGGGGGCCTAACACCCCCTGCGTTAGGCCAGGTTCAGAATCATGTACTGAATCCACGGTAACAGGTTGCGCGTCGATGTCCCTGCCACCCTATATAACTTGATATAGCTCTGGACCGTAACTTGTTCCTGAAAACATCCTGGGGGCAATCAGAAGTAGGACCACTACATACTTTCTATTTCACAAAATACTTGACTATCCACAAAAGCATCGCCAAAGTTCAAAGGTGCACAATTCACTCGAAATGCGGAAAGCGGCTCAATCGATTCAACCTAATCGAATGAAATAATCGATCGAACTGTTAATTGAATTAATCAACCGATTGAAAAGCGAAGATTGTGGTATAAGATATCTGTTTAACTTGTTTAGCCTAGACCAGTCAGGTATTATGTTTACTCTTGACTGGTTCTAGTTCTAGTAAATAAAGTCTCGCTTTTAATTACTTGTTGGTTAAAGAGAATTATTATAATGCTATTTGATTCTACATTTGCCATAGATGATGTAGAGATAATGCCAAAGTAGTAAGTGTACCCACAGACATATGAACTTTTATATGTCTGTGGGTGACCTAAGTTTTGTATAGAGTACGATGACCACTCAAAAGATTTGCTGAGCGAGACTTTTTAACTAAGTTTCTATGTCCAAAAAGGGACCTTATCTAAAGATGAATTAAGGATAGGAATAGAATGTGTAGGTACGACATTACTTCCCTGCCAGAGAAGTTAATCGGGACTTATAGGCAGGTGGTAAAACATACCATTAGCACCCTTAGTCATCATTTGCCGAACCTTTCTCTACTATGTTGGGTCGGATTCCAGTCTAACTGCAACTGAATACCAGTATTTTACATGGAGCGACTGCCTATCTGACCTCCACAGCCCAGTTACTGATTAACACGACACTCCTTGGTAAGACTGGCTGCCAGACTCTCGGACTTCTGATAACCCGTAACAACTGTCAAGGGTCTATGTATGACAGCCGTGAACAATTCGTGATTTCCGAAACACGTAGGGGTCTCGTTATGAATTGCTTATCCTTGATCGTCCTGTGCGGCTGTTATAACTTAGCCACAAGCTCTTTGTCACCTTAATTGAAGTGAGTAAATCTCTCAACAGGCAGTGTAGGCTGCAACTGACCTGTTGTGAATGTTTATACAGTGCAAGTTGGCTGAACGTCTATGGTTATGGACATCTTGCACTAAAATGAACATACCGGTATTGAAGATTCCTTGGGAATGTGTCGTGTACCTATAGAAGCTCAAAAGCAATTACATATGTAAGTCAACAAACGGACTATAAAGGATGACAGTCTGTCGAAGATCAGCAGCTGTTACTGCTAAAATATCTGCCTTTCCCCCTCGTTACATTGGTGTTCATTTATTACTTACTAGCTTTTGCCAGTGGCTTCGCCCGCGTGTATATCGGAAATTATCCCACCGGAACGAAAAAAGGAAAAAGTATGTGTTAAAACAGGTTACAAACTATCTGCGAGCCAAATTTCATCCAAATCCGTTCAGCCATTTTTGCGTGATCAAACTTTTGCATTTTTAATAATAGTAGGAATATACTCAAGTTTGGCGTAACAAGAAAACTTGGTATCAGTAAAAAGTAAGTTTAACATAGGTAAGTAATGTTTAAAATAATCAACTGCAAAAAACTCTAAGCAGGTGCCCTAAATAACGGCTCTGGAATTAGATTAGATACGAATCTAATGAGTTAACCTGCAATTATTTAAACTCATAATTATTTAAATAGATTTCGGTTACTTATATGCTGCTATTTCGTAGAAACATTAACTCTTCTGTGTAAAAAGTGAAGTGCGTGAAATGGACTTGTTTTTTTTTCTGCTTAAAGTAGATAAACTGAATGATATTTTGAATACAGTTATTGTTGTTTGTACAAGTTTAGTCTAACAAAAAAGACAGAAGGTAGAATTTGTACTTATTCAAATGGCATATTCTAGCATGATCAACCTATACTGTTCCCAATGCTGGGACACAGGTCTCCTCGCTGTGGTAGTGAGTAGGCTTGTAATTTACCACGCGGGCCCAGTGCAGGTTGGTGGATGTCACATGTCTTCGAATTTTCGGTTCTAGGTCATGCCGGTTTCCTCACGATGTTTTCCTTCACCGTTTTGAGAGCAGTGGTGATGAATTACACAACGTAAAACGCCTGCTTGGGTTCAAACCCGCGACTTTACTCGTAAGCCGGGGATACCCTTGGGACTTGGACTGGTGACACTCGACCACCGCATATCCTAGTGTGAAGAAAAATTAAGCATACAATTCAAAAAGTACCTGAACCTGAAGGCCAATTCTCGTAATTTAAAACGTTCAAAATCTACTCGCATTCTCATCTCAGAGACAAACAAATGTCAAAAACTTGTCAAAATGTAGGGAAATTAGAAGTATTTTTTGACAGATTGAGACTGAGATCAGACTGTGAACGGTCTTAAAATTACGAGAATTGCCCCTCTGACCTCATACTCTCATATCAAGGGAAACTTGATATGAGTATGAGAAGGTCAGGCAAAACCTTACGACGTATTGCTAAACTTGCAAGCAAGGCAAAACAAGCAGGGGTGTAATAAAAGCTTAAGCATTGACATTCTAGCTGTGTGCGATAACAACGCACCTACGATCTACTTAGCGTGTCGATGGCAATCTAAATGGACTCGGCCTAGAATTCGGGTACCTATATGTTTGGCGCCATCACTAGCGTCCATCAGTTCCTGTAATGTGTAGACAGGACACGCACCGACGATGCCTCCGAGATTTCCGATATCCATACGTGTATTAAACAGCAAATTCTGTCAGCTATTTCAAGTACATACTTTTCCAAATTCATACTTTTTCCGAATTCCACGCAGTGAAAACTATTACGCGTGTGTGAAAATGAATTTGATTAGTCAAATAGGTATACTTTTCTATGCACGGCTTTCTATCAAATATTACATATTGATTTAAGTTTTCACGTCGAGGAATGCTGGGATTATTCAAATTCTGTAATATCTCTAATTTATGCTACTGTTAGAGATTTGGATCCGGCCCTTCTTTTATTAATTTATGACTACTGTTTATGGCTTTAAGATTGTATACCAAAGTAATTAATTGTCATAGCTTCGAATGTTTAATGTATGACTCTAAAAATAATCTTGGCAAGTAATATGGCGAGATGGGTAGACGACATTGTTACATACAACATCGGGGTAAAACCTGGATGGGGCTGGCACAGAAGCGTGGGGATTGGCACAAGCAAAAATAGGGTTGTCCAACAACAAAATCAGCCTATAAAGTTCCCACTGCTGGGGCCTGGGACAAAGGCGTTATCTCTGTGAGAGGGAATGGGCCGTAATCCACTATGCGGGTGAAATCGGGCTGTGGATGAAGTTACATGGTATGTAAACCAAGGGGCTACACCTTGAAAACTTACACTTGATTGTGCTTAAGAGCTTAGTTAAAGGTTTTTTTGGATCCTAAACACGAATGAAAAGTTAGTTCATAATAAATTTATTCAGCATACATACCATGTTTACTAGCATACGGTATAGGCTATCCAACTAAATTGTTGGATGCCCTTTTTGGATAAAAAACAGACAAACGGTAGAAGATTATACATGTAACTTTGACAATAACCCGGAAATTACGGTACTTAAGGTATAACTACAACGGAGCATGAGAAATGTATGCAAAATAAATGTTTCGTAGCCTTTCCTTAGTACCTCACTGTTAGGTACTGTTCTATAGTAAGAATAAATACGTTACGCGACCCGACCCATTCACAGAATAATTAATCTCATTAATAAGTTAAAGGTTCAATCATTTCATCGCCTTATGCAAATAATTGCCATCATTCATAATTTATGGAAAACTTGTATTTGCTCCTTGTAGTTTCGTTAAACCTTCATGATTTTTATCTTGGTGTAAGGTTTCATTTATGCAATCATCATAAGGATATTTTATGCACCTACCTGATTTCTTCATTGATATCAATTAATTTAAGTGGGATACAATGCGGTCGATGAATATGGCTGGTCAGCCGATTTATTCTGTAAAGATCTCACCGTGAAAAGTTAGGTGAAGTGAGCTTAGAGTGAGCTGTCAATAGTGTCAATCCCTAGCATTAGTTGACAGGAATGACAGCTCACTTCACCTAAGTTTTCACGGTGAGATGGTTACAGAATTGCAATGCAGAACACACAGTGGTTTCCAAACTTACTTCCTAAATAACTTTATTGCGCAGTCTTCTGCGCTAAGTTCGGACCGGTCATGATTCATTGGCTGTATTGTAGGACTGGAGAATATGACTAACAACTGGCCAAAGAACACAGTTCTGGTGGGGAAAACTGAAAGACCTTTTCAGAATTTTTAAAGAACTTTCCTGCTAATGGCGTAACACTATCAATCTCAATTTGAATCATTTTGAAGGATATCGCTAATCCATTGCTTCGTATGTTCGAAAAATGTTTGCTCAATAACGTAAAAAACGCAATGAATGTTGTTGTACTGTTAAAATTAAACCCATTGCTACTGCTGGTGTGTTACGCAACTACCCCGCTGATTGATGTCAAGCCTAAGGTGATGATAATTTCCTGATTGATTCTTCTACACATACACGTTTTTTTAATAAGATTATATGCGATCTACAGGCTAATAATTTATTACCTAATTTTATTGCACCTATTGGTAGATAGTTATTGCTTCTGCTTGCAGTAATAAATGCTTGTACCTGAAAGTGAATTCTCGGTTCCATTAAAAGCTATATTTTACTAGGCTGTAAAATATTTTTAGACATAAAGATAAAAACATCCTGTGGATTATAAATAGGTACTAAACTGATGTTTTTGATATGGAGACAACCGATAGAACATCAGCAGTAACAAGTCCAGCATAAGAGCCTTGTATTCTATTGTTCTTACGAGACTTACGAGTTGTAAGTCGTAGGTTCGAACCCAGACAGGCACTTTACTTTGTGTAAATTATTTCATCACCACTGCTCTCAAAACGGTGAAGGCATCTTGAGAAAACCGGCATGTCTTAGACCAAAAAATTTGGAGATAGAGACATCTACCAACCCGCACTGGGCCCGCGTGGTGGATTACGGCCCACTCCCGCTCACCGAGAGGAGGCCTGTGTCCCAACTGTGGACAGTTTTTCAATAGAATCATCATGATAATCAGCCTAAAATGTTCATTTTAGGCTGATTATCATGATGATTCTATTGAAACTCTGTACTAAGCTAGGCCAGCTCAAGGTCAGTGTTAGCACTAACATGCCTTCACATCAAGCCATACATTGCCAGTTTTAGCTGACCTCGCATTGTATAGGTTTTTCGTACATTCAGAAGTCAGCTTGTACAGCACCCTAATTGCGTAACACACGATTAATCCAAATCCGAATCATTTTGAAGCAAATTGCTAATCCATTGCTTCATAAGTTCGAACGTCGTCGTCGCCTGCTCAACACGTAAATAACGCAATGAATGTTGTTGAACTGTCAAAATGAAACCGATTCCGATTGATCCTGTGTTACGCAATTAGGGTGCTGGTTATGTATAGCTTGATGTGTAGCCGTGGGTACATAATTAGGTAAAATCTGTAGATAGGTGACTATCTTCTATACATATAATAAATTTGTAGAAAAGTGGTGTCTGTACAATGGAAATAAATAAAAAAAAAGTAGCAGGGGTTGTTATTATATCGATGCCGAACCCGAAATTGCAATTAATTTTTTTTTTGTCTGTTTGTCTGTTTGTCTGTGTGTTTGTGCACGCTAATATCAGAAACGGCTTATTCGATTTAGATGCGGTTTTCACCAATATATTGTAGTAAGCTTCACTTAACATTTAGTGTTTATTTCATGTCAATCGGTTCATAAATTAAAAAGTTATGTCAATTTAAAGAATCACGGCGAACATTTTTGTTAAGGTATTCTATCAGAGTACGTACATACACGCCTCGCGCCTGCGTGTCCGTGGCTATATAAAGCGCGCTGAGAGCCGCGCCGCTGACCCACCGACCCTTGCCCGCTGAAGTGCCAGCCCGCGCCGTAGCTGAGCCTGTAGCTTTAAATTCCCCGACTGAGACCTCTGAGTTTGTTTCGGCCTTTCTTCTCAGAGATAGTCCTAGGAAACGCCGCGCTCATCAAAGCATTAATAATACTAATTCGGTTCAGCCTGTCCCCTTGCTGCCCTCTCCCAGCGACGCCCTAAGCCGAGGTTCGTACCCCACAGGGGGTGCCCTTAGCGTGCAGTCGCTTAGTTTTAATCTAGATGTAGCCCTGGCTGGAGGCTTTAAGCATTCTTAAGGCAACCACAGGATAGTCCGGTTGTAGTCACGACCTCTCAAGGTCAACAACGTGATGCCATTCATAAAAAAAAAAACGCTCCGCTGCCATAAGGACTCAGTTGGACTCAGTTATTCGTAGCGAACGCACGTATCCTGGAGAGTATAGACGAATAGTTGCATTCGATTATTGCGATTCACTTGAATACTGACTGTTTGCATATTTCATTTATTTATATTTTAGGGTTTGTAGGTAAGGTTATTTTTCTTAATTTTCTTTAAAATTTTCTAAATAAATATTGTAAGTATTTGGTATAGGTTAGGCGGTTCTTTCCTTGATTTTTGGGTATTTACTTATCTTAATTTTTATTTACGGTTTCTAAATAAATATTGTAAGCATTTGTTATAAGGTTAGGCATTTCTTTCCTTGATTTTCGGTATACTTATCTTAATTTGTATTTAGGGTTTGTATATAAATATTATAAGTATTTGGTATAGGTTAGGCATTTCTTTTCTTGATTTTCTTTATTAAGTATAAGTTCATTAGCTCAGGTTAGTAATAAATGTTGTCTAGCAATTCTTTTGTTTTATAAAGTTAGTACACACGGCTACACATCAAGCTATGCAAAACCAGTATTGGCTGACCGTTCATTGTGAGAAAATATCATACAAAGTGAGGCCAAGACAAACTGGTTTGGTTTACACGTCTTAATAACACTTATTACTTAAACTGTGATAATTTTAGATTGTATAATAATCTGTAAGTATTTATAATTTAATTATAATATAACTGTGTGTTAAGTAGTAAGTACTATTTTATTGTAAGAATGCCTCGAAGAAGATCCAACCTCTCCCAATTTAGCAGAAATGCTAAAAGGATGAAATTAGTTCGATCACAGGAATCTGAGGAAGGTCGTGAGGCAAGGCTCTCTACAACTCGGGAACATCGGACTAGGTTTCATGCTGCAGAAACTTCGACTCAGCGAGAATCTCGACTGAGTTCAAATCGTTCTCGAATGATGACAACTCGAAATAGGGAAAACGGGGAACAACGAAAGGCACCTTTATCTGTCGATCGCGAAGCTCACGCGCTATCGCGTGAGTCTGAGACTTCTGCGAACCCATAATGCTTCTTAGAAATTTAAGCCCCCCAAAACTTTGCAATGGCACCAGGTTAAAAGTGACCAATTTACAACGAAATCTGATAGAAGCAGAGATTTTAACAGGGTGTGGAAAAGGTGAAAGTGTTTTCATTTCTCGGATTCCTCTCATTCCAAACAATTTTCCATTTAGTTTTAAACGAGTCCAGTTTCCAGTCAGCCTATGTTTTACGATGACAATTAATAAAGCCCAAGGTCAGACGCTGAAAGTTGTGGGTGTAGATCTAAGTAGGTATCAGCTGTTTCTCGCATGGCCAGTTGTATGTGGCTCTGTCACGGGTTTGCAATCCTAGGAGCCTGTATGCTTTCATCCCCGATGGCCATACGTCAAATATCGTATGTTAGAATGTATAATTTAATAATAGGGTAGACAATATAAATGTATAATTAAATATAAAATGCTAAAATGAATAAATATAAAAAACCTAGTATGTTTGTGCTCACCGTAAAACGAAACGTGCGTCTGCAACTGCAAACGCACGTATTGTGTGATTCATAACCCCCGCCACTAAGTAGGCGTATAAAAACGGTTGTAGCACAAGCAAACGGGCAGTTGAGTTCGAGTGATCGTAGAGTGCGCACCTCTAGTTCTAAAGTAAACGTAAGTATTATGATTTGTTATTCGTTTTATGCAACAATGATTGTTGTTGTTATTTTTATTGTTCTATTTTATAATATAATAAAATATAATCTTGTAAAGCCAAGTTTGGTATATTTATTTCATACCTACATTTATATATCCATAAGGTTCACACAATTTAAATAAATTAAAATAGAATAGGTAAGATTGTCTTACAAAAGGGTACGGCGATCTTACATATCAGAAGTGGGATTCGAATTTGAGATTTGTTTAAATAAATAAAATTAATTAATTTTAATTATTATAAATATTATATGTATTTTTGTTTCCCTTCTTTTTTTTTTTTTTTTCTTTTTTTTAAATTGTGTAAACGGCTAAACATGCGTGTTTGCTTTCGTTATTTCCTAAATTCCAGATAAAATGGAGGAATTTACTGCTTCGGGGCAAATATCCTCGCGGCACTCTGTGGGCCGATCTGATGAACATCGATCGCGAAGTCCCGTACGCCGCACTCCAAGTCCTATATTAACAATGAAGACGCGCAGGGAACGCATGGACCAGCTGAACAGTAGTGAGGTACAAGCCCGCAGCCGACGCTATGGTCAATCGCCTAACAGCCGACACGATGATCAATCACGTCACGGCCAATTCGATGATAGGTCGTCTTGCAGCCGACGCAATGAGCGATTGCTTAGCCGCCAAAGCGACAGGCAATCACCACGCAATCGACGTGATGAGCGCTCGCCACGCAGTTGGCGCGATGAACAGTCACAGCCCAGTCAGCGTAATGGGCAGACGTCACTCGGTCGGCATGATGGGCAAACGCCAGGCAGTTGGCGAGATGGACAGTTGCCGCGCAGTCGACGCGATGGGCAGTCGCCGCGCAGTCGACGCGATGGGCAGTCGCCGCGCAGTCGACGCGATGGGCAGCCGCCGCGCCGTCGACGCGATGAGCACTCGCCACGCAGTCGACGCGATGGGCAGTCAACACCCAATCAACGCGATGTGCAGTCACCGCGGAGTCAACGCAATGGGCGTTCGATGTGCAGCCGAGAAGACGGGAGATCACGCAGTCTTCAACGTGGTGGGCAGTCCTGCAGCCGACGTGACCAATGGTCTTCTGGCACACAGAACAGGCCTTCAGAAGCTCATCACCCACTCCGCTATCTTGGTGAAGAACAGATCCGGAACCCGGGTGAGTCAACTGCACATTCTTATAAAATTGACGATATTGCGCAGATTTTTCAAATGATAAAAAATGTGAACCAAACTGATTCGTTGGATAGACTAGGGTCTATGCAAAACACTATACCAGAATTTGATCCAGCCAGGAAAGAACAGACGATGACCATGTGGCTACACAAAGTAAATGAATGTGCACTCATTTACCATTTAAGTGAAAAACAGATTGTACACTTTGCGTTACCCAAGTTAAGAGGCGTTGCCAAGAGGTGGTACGAGGGTCTAACGTCTGTCCTTTACTCCTGGAACGAATGGCAACAAAAGCTTCTGTCTGCATTCCCTCCGGAGGAAAATTACGGGCAAATGCTCAGTGACATGTTAGCTAAAAGGGCCCGATTTAACGATTCGTTAGAGGAATACTTCTATGAAAAAATTGGTTTAATAAATCGATGTGGTATAGAAGGCACTCGCGCTGTAGAATGCGTTTTGCACGGTATTGACGACCGATCTGTGAGGTTGGGCGCCGAAGCTGTTAAGTTTTCAGACCCAGATAAATTATTATCGTATTTGCGTAACGTGAGAAATATCAGACCGCTAAATGAACGTAAAAACGTTAAAGGTCCTTTAAATAAAAACAATGACACACAGTCTCGAACTTCAGGCAATAGCAAGCCAACCCGTTGTTTAAATTGTAAACAAGAAGGTCATTTCGTTGCTCAGTGTCAGCGCCCAATTAAGAAGTGCGGTAAATGCAGTAAAATCGGCCATGAAACCGAACAATGCTACTCCAAAATTCCAGCCCCAGATAAAGCCGTTTTAAGAGTTGCCAGTAATGAAGTAGGCTTATCATCCGATGCCTCTGTTTTATTAAAGCCTAATCAAAAATATTTCAAACAGGCTGTTCTCAATGGGGTCTCTATGCAGGCTTTCATTGATTTAGGTAGCGAATGCTCCATGATTAAAGATTCTGAGTTTCGAAAAATCAGTAGTCAGTTTGACACCAATAACTTGCCAATCCTGAGGGGTTTCGGTAATTCAATAGTCAGTGTTATCGGTAAATTTAACGTTCATATCATCATAGACAGTGCTGCAGCCAATGTAGACCTGCTCATAGTCCCAGATAACGTCATGCCTTTTCCTCTTATGATTGGTCAAACGTTTACAGAACAGTCGCACATAATAATTACTAAAACAAGCGATCGATTAGATATATCAAGCCTGGGTGTTCTTGAAAGCTATAATCATAAAATTAAATTATTTTGTAAAAATAAGACTGAAGTGTCAGGACTTACTATTGTCGAGGTATATAGTAATGATCCTAGTTTTGATGGTGAAGTATTCATAGAAGGTAGTGTACGATATAAAGAACACGTCAAATACTCGGTTCTGTCTGGTATGTATTATGTTCGGAATGGCCTCGGACTTATAGTTATTACTTGTGCTCCCTCTTTGAGCTTAAGCTTCGAAACAGACTTTTTCATAGCGCGAGGCCTAGTAGCCCACAAAGAGGAAGCATGTCGCGTTTTAAATGTCACAAACTGTACAGATCATGTGCCTTCAACCTTAACAGAAGCCCAATTAAATATTGCTGATGATTTATTTGCTGAAGATAAAGAAAAACTATTGTCGTTACTGAATAATTACAGAGAATGTTTTGCTCTAGATTTAAAGGAATTAGGTAGTACATCGGTCGGTAACATGAAAATAGACTTATGTGATGATCAACCGGTAGTTTATAGACCCTATAGACTGGCAATTTCAGAAAAAGAAGTAGTTAGAGGAATGATCAAGGAGTTATTAGACACTAATATCATACGCCCCTCTACTTCCGCTTATGCGAGTCCCATAGTCCTCGTTAGGAAGAAAACCGGGGAATTTCGACTTTGTATTGACTACCGAGCACTCAACAAAAAGACGGTTAAAGAAAATTATCCAATGCCTCTTATTGACGATCAATTGGATATTTTATCAGGGAATAAGTTGTTCACTACTTTAGACTTGGCCTCCGGATACTATCAGGTGCCTATTGCTGAAAACGATAAACACAAAACTGCATTTATCACACCTGATGGCCATTATGAGTTTAATCGCATGCCATTTGGGCTTGCTAATGCGCCAGCAATGTTTCAGCGATTAATGAATCAAATATTAGGGAACGCTCGACATGGGGAAGCTTTGGCATACTTAGATGACGTAATCATACCCAGTAAAACTTTTTCTGAAGGTATGGAAAGACTGCAGTGTGTGCTAGATTTATTTAAAAACGCTGGACTTTCTCTTAAACCATCTAAGTGTTTTTTCTTTAAACGCGCAGTAGACTACTTAGGGTTTGAAGTATCGGAAAAAGGTATTCGACCAGGTTCAAAAAAAATTGACGCTGTTCAACGTTTCCCTGTACCACAAAACCAGCATAACGTACGTCAGTTCCTAGGACTAGCTAGTTTTTTTAGGAGATTTGTCCCCAAGTTTTCAATTTTGGCAAAACCACTCACCCATTTGTTAAAAAAGAATACTCCATGGCAATGGGGACCAGACCAAGACACAGCATTTAGAGTTTTGCAAAAAGAATTATCTCAAAAACCTACTTTGGCCTTATACAATCCTAACGCTTTAACAGAATTGCATACCGATGCTTGCAAAATCGGCTTAGCTGGAATTCTTTTACAAAGAGATGAAAATTTAGTTCTCAGACCAATTGCTTATTTCAGTAGACAAACGACCCCCGAAGAACAGAATTACTCGTCGTATGACTTGGAAACATTAGCGGTTGTATCCGCTCTTCAAAAATTTCGTGTTTACTTAGTTGGTTTATCATTTAAAATAATCACAGACTGCAACTCGTTAAAAGCAACGTTCCAAAAAAGGGATATGCTTCCCCGTGTCGCGCGATGGTGGGAACAGATGCAAGAGTACAATTTTTCAATTGATTATAGACCAGGCTCATCCATGTCCCACGTTGATGCGCTCAGTAGAAATCCGGTACCAAGTTCGGAAACCGGAGTTTTTACGGTATCAGAGTCTACATGGTTAACTACTGTACAAAATGCCGATGATGACATACAAAGAATAATAGGCATTCTTAAAGATCCAAAATTTGATGATTTAGTCGATATAAAATCTAATTTCAAACTAAAAAATGACAAATTGTTTCGAATAACTGCTGATGGGGATCGATGGGTGGTGCCAAAAGGAGTGCGTTGGCAAATTGTAAAGCAAAACCATGATGATATAGGTCATTTTGGTTTTGACAAAACTTTAGATAAAATTAAATCCAATCACTGGTTTAATAAAATGCGACGTTTCATAAAAAAATACGTAGATTCATGCCTGGAATGCGCATATGCAAAATCATCCAGTGGGAAAAAACCTGGTTATCTTAACCCAATACCAAAAATAGCAGCTCCTTTTGACACAATACACATTGATCATACAGGTCCCTTTGTGCGAAGTAGCAAAGGCAATATGTATATTTTGGTTTTAATAGATGCCTTTACCAAATATATTTATTTGAAAGCAGTAAGAAACACTAAAACTAGTACGTCCATTAAAGTACTTAAGGAGTATTTTGGCATCTTTGGGTGTCCTAGAAGAATAATTTCTGACAGGGGATCCTCATTTACAAGTGACAGTTTTAAAGTATTTATTAAAGAAAAGGGAATCAAGCATATACTTAATGCTGTTGCTACCCCCAGAGCGAATGGGCAGGTAGAAAGATATAATAAGACAATTGTAGATTCATTAACAGCAAAAACTATTGGTGTGGCTGAAAATAAATGGGACGATCACCTGCCTGAGATACAATGGGGGTTAAATAATACGTTAAACAAGGGCATTAATCGGACCCCTGCGGAAGCTTTATTTGGCAAACGATTAACGGGAAGTAGTGAGAATAAAATTATTTCCGAACTAGAGGGTGACATTACTAAGACTAATGAACAAAATATAATAGAAATCCGTGACGAAGTCAGTGAGCATATAGCCACCAGTCAGGAGAAAGATAAATCTTACTTTGATAAAAAACGTTGCGCCCCAGTAAAATATCAGGAAGGGGATTTAGTACGTATTGAACGTCAGGTGCCTTCTACAGGGCACAGTAGAAAGTTAATACCTAAATTTCAAGGTCCATACAGAATTAAAAAAGTATTGGATCACGACAGGTATCATGTCGAAGATACACCTCTCACAAAAAAGGGTGGTAGAGGTTATTCCACGATAATTGCGGTCGATAAACTAAAACCGTGGCTGAACTTTACCAGGTCACATGATAGTGACAATGATTTATCCAACGAGTCTGATTAAAGCAAATACTTCTAATGACACAAAAATAAATAGACATAATAATAATAATTAGTTTAAAGGACTAAAAGTATTATTTTATTGCTCATAAAGACAAAAGTGTCTTTAATTCAATATGTATTATTGACAAAGGTGTCATGTTGTATTGGACGGAAGGGTCCCGTAATATGTATTATTGACAAAGGTGTCATGTTGTATTGGACAGAAGGGTCCCATAATATGTATTAATATTGACAAAGGTGTCATGTTGTATTGGACGGAAGGGTCCCATAATATGTATTATTGACAAAGGTGTCATGTTGTATTGGACGGAAGGGTCCCATAATATGTATTATTGACAAAGGTGTCATGTTGTATTGGACGGAAGGGTCCCATAACATGTATTGTTGACAAAGGTGTCATTTTGTAGAGGACGGAAGGGTCCTATCGTACATTGTTGTTAAAGAGCCAAAATATATATATATATATATGTATAAAGGAAATAATAGTAATTTGGGATATTAATTTTTTTTTGTTTTCTAAAATAACACGTGATTACAAACGGTATTGTTCAATTGTAATTTTGATTTATGAATTAATAAAGAGTAATTTTATGATTTATTATGTTATATAAGCACGAGGTCATGCTTAACAGAGGACGGCCGACTGTTAGAATGTATAATTTAATAATAGGGTAGACAATATAAATGTATAATTAAATATAAAATGCTAAAATGAATAAATATAAAAAACCTAGTATGTTTGTGCTCACCGTAAAACGAAACGTGCGTCTGCAACTGCAAACGCACGTATTGTGTGATTCATAACCCCCGCCACTAAGTAGGCGTATAAAAACGGTTGTAGCACAAGCAAACGGGCAGTTGAGTTCGAGTGATCGTAGAGTGCGCACCTCTAGTTCTAAAGTAAACGTAAGTATTATGATTTGTTATTCGTTTTATGCAACAATGATTGTTGTTGTTATTTTTATTGTTCTATTTTATAATATAATAAAATATAATCTTGTAAAGCCAAGTTTGGTATATTTATTTCATACCTACATTTATATATCCATAAGGTTCACACAATTTAAATAAATTAAAATAGAATAGGTAAGATTGTCTTACAAAAGGGTACGGCGATCTTACACGTATACAGAGAAGCATTACTGTAAAGTAAATTTTTAGCTACCCAAACGACGGTATATGTAATTCAAAATATGCTGCCCGAAAAGTCACTAATCCACGCGGACGAAGTCGCGGGCACAGCTAGTTTTAAAATATTCTTTTCAAGTTCGATTGCGTACCCAAGTATCAATACCCAGTGCGAGTGCGGTGCCTCTAATCAGACCATGCTCCACTTGCTGGAGTATCCTAAGTGCCCGTTAACCTGCACCTTGGATGACTTAATGATTGCCACTGATGCCGCAATCAACGTGGCCACCTACTGGGCTCAAACAATATAAAATATCGAACAAGAGTACCATCGACACGAAAAGAAAAAGAAGTGCTTATTACCTATTTTAATTAGGTAGTTTGAGGCCAAATGCGCACAGTAATAAAATTTTGCTCTTTACGCGACTTCTTGCAATGCAGCAGTTCCATAACCCATATGACGTTTGTGTCATTTGACATAACACTAAATCGAGGCTATCTCATAATAACTGTTTATGCCTAATAAAAAGAATCTGTCTGTCTATCCATTAATGGGATTATAACTCGAAAACCACTTATCCGATTTATGTGAATTTCGTAATGTTATTGATTTGTTCTGGCTGGGTTCCTAGATTTATTAGTCCATTGCAGCGGGGTAATCGCGTAACACACTTATTGTAGCAATGACTTTCAATTTGATAGTTCAACAACATTCATTGCGTTATTTACGCTGTTAAGCATACAAATTTTCGAATACATGAAGCATTGGATTAGCAATATCCTTCAAAATGATTCAGGTTGTGACTTACGCAATAAGGGTGCTGGTTCAGCTAGTCTACAACTTACGTAGAGCCAGTTTCTCAAACGAAAAGTATCGCAAAATTAATGTGACAAATTGTCAAGCGCACGTAAACTTCTGTTTGAATGATTTATCTCATCACCGATCAACCTGCGCGCGCGATGACAACTGAAAACTGTTTCACACTCAACAAAAGACCCTAAAATATTTCTGTCTTCGGTATTTATTTATTTATATATACTTTATTGTACACCAGAAAATACATGACAAAAAATACAATTATCACTGCAAAACTTACAATGGGCGGCCTTATCGCTTGCTGCGATCTCTGCCAGGCAACCTTGCGGTATTTGTAAATTAAACTTTATTGTAAAAAGTTCTAAGTTTAGAATACAAAAATATACTTGATGTGCCACAAATACAATGTTAACGATAAGAACGTAGGTAATCTAAAACGTTGCTGTTAACACATATAACTAGTCTTCGAACTCTCACTCGCTTGCGAAGTCAGTTAGGAATAATGGGTGGGTTCCGTATGTTTTTAATAGTGTGTTTAGTTCCAACTTAAGTTGGTATTGTGTTACCTCGTAAAGCCATACCCTAATGGGTAAACATGAATGTTGTAACGTGTTTATAGTATTCATATGTCTTCATATTTATAAAGGTTGCTTAAAGTTAAGTAATGATTAGCGTCTTTTGACGTTTAAACTTCTCTTAAGTTTAAGCAACGGTTTTAAAAAAGATTGTTTAAGTTTAACTTTTTAAGAACAGCATTTTGTATCAGCAAATAATGCCGAACAACTTGAATTAGTTTTCTATAAAAAGATCTAACTTACAGCTACTGTATTCTAATCTTATCAACAAGTTGTAAATCTCCAAAATTGTCATACATAGACATTCAGAAACACGCATTAAAAAATTCACAACTCTTAATTAAATATTGCCAAACCCAATTTACATATTGTCATCAACATAATATTATCTATTCACTTTCTATAAAAACATGTCACATAAAATACAAAAATAAAATAACCATGACTAACCACGGGCCCCTAAATATTGCGGTGCGGCTTCGAGCTAGCGGAATTCCATAAAATCATGATTAATTTATTAATGTTATACTGCTCATCGCCGCGCTCTCTCCTCTAAATGGGGCTTACGCTTCGGTGGCCCGGCCGTATCCTCGTCAGAAACAGTTACTGTATTATAAGTCTTCGGATTATTACTGTTTGACACCTCGGGTTTGGGACCTGGACGATTATTTAAGATAAGATAAATTTATTTGTCAAAAAACACGTGTAGGTTAACAATCAGTTGGAACGATTAAAAAAAAAGTTTCAGCATGTTTTGCCTAGAAAGGCATAATTTATAAATTAAGAGATTTTATATTTTCAGGCGTACAAATATAATAATTATGTTAGGGGTTAAAGTATGAAATTTCCGATTTTTACAGAAAAAATTAAATTCGTGTTTTTAATTTAACATATTTATTTAATCAAAATAATTACCATTATTATCTATACATTGCTGCCATCTAATAGGAAGGTCATTTATGCATTTGCGATAGAACTCTCGTGATCTAGATTCGACAAACTGTGTGAAAGCATTTTGTACTGCCTCCTGAGAAGAAAACTTTTTATCACGTAGAAAATTGACCAAATCACGAAAAAAATGGTAGTCCATTGGAGCAAGGTCTGGCGAATACGGACGGTGACGAATGGTTTCTAATTGCAGTTCCTGTAGAGTTAAAACGGTTTCTCGTGCTGTATGAGGTCTCGAGTTATCATGGAGCAATAATGGTGAAGATCGATTCATGAGTCGGGGCTGTTTCACTGCTAGTTTTGCTATCATTGTTCGGAGTTCGGCACAGTAGACTGCTTGACTGTAACGGCAGATACAGTAGACTGTATCTGCCGTTATTGCTTGACCAGATCGGAGAAAGCTATAGTGAATAACACCAAGCTGAGACCACCAAATGGTTACTATTACCTTTTTATTGGTAAGCTTTGCTTTAGGACACTGTTGCGGCGTTTGACCAGGGGTCAGCCATTGCATTTTTCGCTTACGGTTATTGTAAAGAATCCACTTTTCATCACAAATGTCACAATTCGATCCAATATTCCTTCATTTATCGATTCAACAAGGCAACACAAGTTTCAACACGCGTTTCTTTCTCCAAACGCAACATTGATATTGCGAGCTGTTTCTGCCGCGTGAGTTCCGCGTCGGAACTCGTATACAAAAATAACTCGAATTTTCGAAGTATCCGTCTTTCTTGTCTAAGCTGAATAAAAAAAAAAACAACTGAAAGTCGATAATCGAATGTTGCACATTTTTTAAAAGAAGAACTATAACATAAAGGGCTAAGGAAGGAACACGGGTGGGTTTTAGTCAATAAGAGTCTGACACTCCCTTCTGCTCCACCCAGAGCGGAAGGAGTCATTTGATTTCCCATCCTCAAAAAAAAAAACCCTATTATAAATTAAGAGGTTTTATATTTTTCGTGAAGCAGGCAGAGAACCAAATGCAACTTGGGAGAGGCCTGTGTGACCTTTTTCTAGCAAGGTACAGACGCCAGCACATCAAGCTACTACAATCTGTCAAATTTCTTTAATACATTTTCAACTTTATCGCTAAAGTGTTAAGGTTCAAGGTTAATTGGGCAAATTTGACAGTTTCGGGTAGCTTGACCTGCTGGCGTCTGTACTTTAGTATTCCAGACATATTTTGTTTTTAACATTCCCGGATTCAGCCATGGCTCTCGGACCAATACGAGTTGAGCTCACTTCTTGCTCTTGGGTTGATTTTTGAGTCGGTAAGTCTCTCTTCTCCATGGGGCAGCGGAGTGATGTCTTTGAGTCTTGTTGTGTTTTTCAACATCCATAGGTATTGGGTCATTTTTGGTCATTGTCGAAAATCGAGTTGAAGCGTGCAATAGGGGAGGCATGTCCAGCAGTGGACTGCTATAGGCTGATGATGATGATGATGGGTAATTTTTATTCGAATAGCAGTTCATTCATATCTAACCCTAAAATGTTTGTCCTTAATACAGGTAGATAATAATGTCACTGAACTGCGGAATGGTAAAAGTGACACAGGTCACTTTTAGCATTTCACTATCATTCTCGTACAATAAAACGTTCTTGTATCAGCATGTTTTCTCAAACATGCTCTAAATAAACCCGACAAAAAGCTATTTAAAACACCGCCAAACAAGCGACACAGTCGAGTAAAGCACGTTCAAGCAAATAAACATTTCACAACATCGTTTCTCGTACAGTAACCGCTACCGTTCGGTATAAGACGCGCGACTTGGTCCGAAACTAGCGGTACACGAGAATAATTAGTAGGCATTACACTTAAACACGACACGTGGTGTATGTGTTACGGGTGTTTCTTTGATGAATAGGTTAGTGGGATTCTCTTTCTAATGTCCTTAATGAAGTTCGGTAATTAAAGTGCCTGATTCTTATGTGAAACTGACCGTTTTTAGCATAATCAGCCTGGACAGGCCTCTCGGTGAGAGGGAGTGGGCTTTAATCTACCACGCGGGCCCAGTGCGGGTTGTTAGATGTCACATGTCTTCGGATTTTTGGTTCTAAGTTGTACCATTGTGACTGTTCTTGGTTTGGGTTAAATCACTCGTCATCTTTGCTGAATAATATGACTTGTACTAACTCAATTGCTGTAGTTTAGTCTAGACTTTATTGTGTTTGGTCTACTACGAGATAAAAATATAAAAATCTTTTGACAACGTCAAAATTGTATGCAGCCGATCGATTCTGTAACCATCTCACCGTGAAAACGTATGTGAAGTGAGCGTGGAGTGAGCTGTCATTCCAACTAATGCTAGGGATTGACACTATTTACAGTTCACTCTAAGCTAACTTCACCTAACTTTTCACGGTGATATTTTTACTGAATCGATCGGCTGGTGTTTTTGTTGAGTCGTTAGCCCGACTTTCAAATGCGCTGTTCGATTATGGAGGTCAAAATTATGATATATTACGAATTTCGCAAACTACGATCACCATTCGTTCATTATAGGGATCATTGGGGTCCTTAAGTTCTTTAATTTTCTATGTCACATCCGGAATTTTGATAAATGATTATTCTTTATTTTTTTTAGTTTAGTCTCACTCAGGTCTTCAGGAGATAAAATAACGATAATTATGTAGTTAATTTTGTGTTCAGTAACAGCTGCAGCTTCATCATCATGAAATTCAGATAATTGATCTTGATCGTCATTTTATGCGATTTCACTGTTCAAAGCATTTCAAAGTAACTACGGACAAGATGGTGGGTGATTACATTTGCATAGTTTCACCCGTTTCAGTGCCTACTCATTCATGACAAAATCGTGTAAATCTTTATTGAAGTTGCACACTGCTTTTGACTTTAAAACATTCTTGAATAATTAAAAACGTTTGGGTAACTATTTCTTTTGTTAGGCTAGTAAAAGTTGCCTTTATCATTATGCAGTTTAATTAACTTTGAATCTTGTAGGTGTATTTTTTATACGATTCTATGTACCATTTATTGCAAGAGCTTTTCCTGTTCCGTCTACGAGTCTTATTTGGGCATTCTTAAATAAATTAAAAAATACTAATTTAACAGGCCTCGCGTCTTATTTTGATTCTAAATACAAAAAAAAAACACATTATCAACAAAAAACTTTAGTGAATGAACAGAACTTCAATAGGTTTTGAACGAGGCTGTTACTCATTCAAAACCTTCTTACAGTCCAAGTTACAAAAGACAGAAAAAAAATAACAGTTCATTCAATTTAACGACCAGCACTAACAAGACAAATTGTAAGAAAATGTCGCAAAACAAATCAAATCCGTAGAATTTGTCGCGTAAAACGTGTCGTACGACTAATCGCGGTATGATACACGCAAGTCGCAAGGTGTACGACAAATGTACCGTAAGGATGTAACTAGAGGACGCGTAGAAGCGACACGGGTCACATATGTCACATGCTTTATTGCGTCAAATTCATCTGATAAGGGAATTTACAACAAATCTACGCATTACCACGTCTGGTATCTGTGTATGGATATATTTGCATACACCCTTCTTGTTTTGTTTATCTGTAAAGCAGGCAGACCGATCAAGCGCAGAAGCATAAGTATGGAAATCCTACCAGCGAAGGAAACATTGATTATTATTTATTTTGAAAACATTCTGATACAGACACCAGTAATGTTGCCAGCATTTTAAATTTACGTTCGGCGTCAGATTTCATAACGATTATTTGATAAAAACATTGCCATTTACTGCATTTTATGTCGCTGAAGAGAAAATCGAATGCCATATAACAATCACGGTGTTGGTAATTCATACACGTCACTTGTTAATACAATGGTAATGAATTGAACGCGTAAACACGAAATCTAGAAAAACTCACCGACGATTTCAAAGGTTTTTCTGTGTGAACGAGTTAATAAAGCTACCTTTATCGCTAATGACGATAAATTGCAATACTCGGTCTGGATGAAGAAGAATTGGCTTTTTGTTGAACTTTTTTGCGTTTGGTGATGTCATTATAGGATTTTGTCACGCGATTTTCGTAATGAAAAAAAGGGTTAACTTCTTCATATGAATTATAGTACCTAATTAACTATGAAAGCAACAAATTATCTACTTAAAGGTTTAATAACTATAATGATAAGGTACAGTTGCCTGGCGATATTTAATGATGATTGCCTTATTCCTCCTGTTTGTAATTGGTAGACTAACTCGGCTGTCGCTGAAAATCATCGTTGGGGCTCTGTCGCGTACCTACTTATAGAGTCTTTGCAAGCAAAAATGTAGACTGCATTAATTTATAATAGATCAAAGAGATTTATGATAGTAGGTAAATAATTTAATGTCTTTGTAATAGATCAATATTCGAATCGCTGACACCACTGACATTTATTTTTACAACATGTAAAAAGAGTAAAAAAGCATAAATATATATAAAAAGGTCGCAACAGTTTTATGCTGAGCGATGGCCGTTTTGCGTGGATGTGACGCATGTTTTTTGAACTTGTTATTTTTTGTGTTTGGGTTCTTTTTATGCGTCATATTTACCGCAAATAAACGTATTATTTCTTTCTAACTACGTCCCTTTTAAATTTATCATGCAATTCAATCTTAACATACCTACTTACTTTAAAGTTACTCAAACATCACACAATCTTCTACGTGCCGCGTCTATTCCATTCATAAGCCATATATATCCAGCGGACCAAGACATTTGAAATTAAAAATATAACGGCAGTGTGATCTTATAAACAATTGTTCTGATTCTCTTCGGACGTTAATACAACATCGCTCTCATTATCCAATGGCGTACTCTTTATGATTACTACACGATTATCATGCCGTCTGCCCGGCAAATGATTTGTTTTAAACAGTTGTGTTCAACATGGTTTTGTTGTACCTATTGTGTTTTTTTGTTATTGTAAGATAAAAGATCTGTGTATGACTAAATGTTGTGACTAATTGTTTTACTGGTGACCTACATTTTCAACACTTGAGTGTATAGTACTTACGAACAAGAATTATTATTGTCCATGTGAAATAACAGAATAAAACATAGAACCCGTCGAAGTGGAGGTGCTTGGGGGAGGCCTATGTCCAGCTGTGGACGTCTTTCGGCTGAAATTACGATAATGATGATACGAAGTAAAGCAGTGATTCAGACATTGTAACTTCTCATCATCTACCTAGCCTTTTCCCAACTATGTTAGGGTCGGCTTCCTGTCTAACTGGATGCAGCTGAATACCAGTACTTTACATGGAGCGACTACCTATCTGACCTCTACTACCCAGTTACTGAGTAATGCGATACCCCTTGGTAAGACTGGTGTCAGACATTGTAACTGCTAATTTAAAAAAAAAATATTTCCAGTCCTGGCTCGCTTAAATGGGTATTTTAATCACCATCATCGGTGTTCAGACAATCAACTGTAACTGCTGCTTTCTATAAAATTTCCTACTTTCAAAGTGCAAGTAATCCCTACCATTCAACCAAAAATTACTAAATTGAAACTTGACCAAAAAATGGGACCACCTCAGGAGTGTACCTTTTCAAACAAAAAGTAATGTCTAAAATCGGTTTACAAATGACGGAGAGTTCTGAGGTAACAAACATAAAACAGAAAATAAAAAAAGATAAACCTTTTTATGAAGTCGGTTAATAAAATGGGAATTGTCATGTCAAACATTCACAAGAAAGACGCCGATATTTTGGGCACACATGCATTATGTATTCGTCTTATAACTGTAAAACAATGCTTTGAGTTCGAATGTCCCCGCATGATAGATTGGGGCATGTTGTGAAATAAATACGACGTTATGTCGCGTGCTTTCAACGCTACTCTGTTCTTTCGTAACTTCGCTTGTCTGGCTGCGGTGGAATCTTGCGCTGTGATCTATATGTGACATGCAAGGGAAGGAAATGACCTTTTAAAGTGTGAGAATGTGTGCTAAAAGTCATGACAGTATATCTATTCTGTTTTAATTAGGTTCCTACTGCGAAGGTTACCTGTTAATTAAAATTATGGAAACATTATCTGTATTACAATCTGCCTGCTTGCAGTGTGCTGTCATTCCACCTGATGCTAAGAATCCACTGCTGACAGCTTTACCTAAGTTTTCACGGTGAGATTTTTCCAGAATAGATCGGCAGGAGAGGACTCTAGTTTATCCCAAACTATTTGGGATGTCATCCAAAATCGCAAATACCTTTCCCAATTTACATTCACCTTCCTAAGTATTTATCAAGTTGAATGTTTCAATTCACTTTTTATTCAATATTAAGTCAGATTATTTATTGTTTTAATGTCTTCATCGCTATTCACTTTGTTATCGAACCTATAGTAATTAGTGCTGTCATTATTCTTCTTAGAACTGATTTTTCAATCATCTGATAACTTTATTTGAGGAATAATTTTGAAATTTTGATAGTTATTTCATACAAAAACTGTCAAACGTCAATTTTATTCCTCGAATAAAAGTTGTCTGCCGATGGAAAAATCAGCCCTTAGGTGTTTTGTTTTGATGGGAAAGGTAATGACATGCCGAAGATTGCAATACCTCGCGGTCGCGGTTTAGCTCGCTACCTCGATGTCATCATGTCACCTCTATGTAAAACAAATGCATGCTAGATTGCTAGATCGAGGTAAACCTCCAAGCTGCCCCCGATGTATCGGAGTGAGGTATCCTTCGGCATGTAGTTACCTTAAGGGTGATGCTGTGTGTAAGGGTGATACCAGGGTAGCGGGATCGTCCGAAAGGGTTACCGCTGCCCTGGAACATAAAGGGCTAAGGAAGGAACACGGGTGGGTTTTAGTCAGTATGAGTCTGACACTCCCTTCTGCTCCACCCAGAGCGGGAGGGGTCATTTGATGATTTCCCAAAAAAATAATGGTGATGCTGTAAGCAGCACTAAAGAGACAGCGGATGTACGAAAACTAAGATTTGAAGAAGGTTGCTGATATTTTGCAGGTTTATAAGGGCTTGTGCTTAGGTAAAAACATTGCTGAACAATAAACGAACACTGGTTTAGAAATGTTTCCTTTACAGGTAGGTAGACACGGCGACACATCAAACTATACAAATTTCCAGTTTTAGCTGACCTCGCATTGTATAGGTTTTTCGTACAATTAGAAGTCAGTTTGTACTGGTTATTTATAGCTTGTTGTGTAGCCGTGCGTACTAATGATGTGTAGAGCGACCGTACCTAAAATAAATCAAAAATGTTTGATAGTAGTAAACACCTTGGTAAGTATATATTTTTGAATATTAAATACCATAATTTATAAGAAAAATTACGTGTTGTTACAATGTTTTTCCGCCACCGCTATTTATGGCATCAATGCCTCATTCATTAGCCTCCAGCATATCTTAATTAAGAAATTAATCAAAATTAACAAAGCTTAGAATAATAAATTGAAAATCATTAGTTTTTTTATTGAAACGTTGCCTGCCTAATGACGTGGAAATCAATCATCGGAAACATAATGCGGTGGGAAAAGTAATCTTTGTTCTTAATTAAAAATAAGTTAAACTCATATATTATCTTCGTAATATATTATAATGATGAGAAGATGCGTGTTTGAAATAATAATCAAACATTTGTTTGTATTGATGACTTTTTAAGTGGGACGCAGGAAAAATTTAGTCCATTTATTTGAAAACTAGCTTCTGCCAGCGGGTTTGCCCGCGTGGGAGTCGGAAATTATCCTACGGGAACATACTACCGGTATAAAAAGTATCCTATGTGTTAATACACGTTTTAAACTATAAATGTGTGCCAAAGGACAACGACCAAAAGTCGTACCAAAATGTCTCATGCTTGATGCATGAGACTATAGAGGTATGAGGAACAGGGTGTAAAGTTCACTCATGCTCCATAGAAAAGGGAGGATCCTCCGGCTAGGCGAGTATTGTGTCTGGCAGGCAATTGCCCAACGACTGATGTAGGGAAGTTTCTATATAAGCTAATTACTCTGCGCGGTAAACTCTGCTTGCGAGATGCAGGATTTGCGTGATGTCAGTATGACGCGTTGTTCGCATGTGGCGTTGTAGATACCACTACAGGACTTTTTAGTACGACTTTTGGTCAAAATATTATTGGGACCAAAATATTATAGTAATTATTTTCATAATTTTTTACGACATTACGCATCGGGGATTTGATTTTTGAACAGGGAATTTAATTTAAAGTAAAAAAAGTTTTGCTATTGTTGTATTCCCTTTACATGACATTCCGTTCCAAATGATATGATTAATATAACCTTGAATTTTGAAAGTGTCATGATCACGTCTTTCAAAAAACTTGTAAAAACTACTTTGCCGATTCTACATTAATTAAAAATAACTAGAATAGAATTTTTATTTAAACGATTGTCATTTTTTTAGAGCAATAATGGCCGTTCTTGTATGACATGTCAAACAAAATAAAGTACCTAGTTTACAGGTTATTTCAATTTTTTTGAAAATCTTCGAAACCCGGGTTTTGTTTACAAAAAGAACTTTTGTAGGAGCTAATATGATAAGAGTAGTGTATAAAAAACAAAGTTTGACTTTGATGCAGCATGGTACGGGATTCCATACATCCATGAGCATTGTCCTTTCATCCTAATCCGTTCAGTAGTTTTTGCAAGAAATAGTAACAAACTTCCATTTATCCATCCATCCATCCTCATAAACTGTCGCGTTTATAATATTAGTAGGATATCTAACAGGTACATGAAGTTGAGATGTTAAATCTAAGATCAATGATACTTTTTAATTAAAAATAAAATGCTCTGCCTACTTATTTAATTTTCTGCAATAGGCTCTACATGGTGGATGGAGAGTCAGAGTTGAGAGGGTTTAGCATAAGAATGGGACAATATTACCTAGTTAAAATAAATAGGTATCCATTTTAGTTTTGTGAAAACATTCTGATTAAAATTGATTTCTTCGCTCTTCATGAGTGTTGTCAATTAAAGCGTAAATAAACGACAATCATTTAACAGCCGTGACACCTTTAATAGTTAATAATTATTAATATGTATTATTATCAATCAATCTGCCTGACTTTCAGTCTAACCGGATGACGCTGAATGCCAGTATTTTTAATGGAGTGACTGCCTATCTGACCTCCACAATCAAGTACTGGGTAACACGTGAGATTCTTGGTAAGACTGGTAGTTACTGTAGGACTTTTAGACTTTTAACTACCCGTAATGACTGTCAAAGATTTATGAATGACAGCCGGGACCAACGGCTTAACATGCTTTCTGAAGCACGGAGGGGTTACGATATCTAATGGATGACACCCATCCACGAATCGACCGCGGCAAGCGTTGCTTTAACTTCGACCGACCCGTGCGTGTGGTATCTATTGTCACAGCAAATTAAAGCGTAAATAACCAACAATCATTTAACAATGGTGACATTTTTAATAGTTAACAATGATTCAAATAATAACTGCGACGAATTTTAGCTGTCGTTCGACTGCGTTTCACGGTCCATCGGTTTGCAATGGCTTGTTAGACATAATTCATTCGATATTATTTATAGTTTGTTGTTGGTGACAGGTTTAATCTAAAATGTCTGATTCAGATTCATTCAGATCACATTTTAGATAAACTAATTTATAAATATTGCGTTTAGGATCTTGATCATCTTACGTCATGACATTAAAACAGAATTTTATGTGGTTGGCAAACTTGTTTTTTTTTTAACATAATTAATCGTAATAAGTATTTGACAAGTAATTGATTTAAGATTATATGTGGAGAAGAAGATATAATATAGTAGATTATTCACTAAGGGGATAAAGCAGTGTCTTTAACCTCGCCCAAGACGAAGACCCCTTTATCCCCTAGGAGAATATTCTACTTTTCATACCTTCTGCGAGGTAATACAGGGTGGGCAAATAAGAGATATACACTTTTTTTAATTTTTATTCTATGAAATATAATATAAACATTATTGAGTATTTTTATTTAAAATATTATTTAGTTTTGAGAATGAATGTCGATGGCTATAAGAGTAGGGGAAGACCAAAGAAACGATGGATGGAATGTGTGGAAATGATGATATGTTTAGAAAGGGGGTGACTACCGGGATGACGACTAATAGAGAAGTATGGAAGAAAAAGACATGTTGCGCCGACCCCAAATAAATTGGGATAAGGGCAGGAGAATGATGAATGATTTGAAATATTAGTATTTAGGGCCGGCAATTCAGTATGGAAACTAATCTCAGACTACCTCTAGCAGCATGGCAGATGTGAACCCTTATCACTGCGTTTTTCATGACATTTTCACACATTTCCTGTGTTATTCCAGTGACTGTGTCTCAGATATTATTTCGTTTTACGAGTAATTCTTGAAGGTTCATTGGCCTGTTAACATAGACACATCCCTTTAGATAGCCCCACAAAAAAAAGTCAGGAGCTGTTAAATCCGGGGATCTTGGGGCCAATCAATGTCACCGTTTCTCGAAATTATTCGACCCGGAAACGTTCTTTTCATTGTCTCGATTGTGGCTCGTGCCGTATGACATGTGGCCCCGTCTTGTGGACCACATGTTTCCTAAGCCCAACTGATTCACTTGATGTAAGAAAACTGCTTTATCTGTTACAATGCCATGCTGCTCAAATTAAATCACTAAACGAGGTACTGTTAACGCGAAGGTAAGATACCAAAAATTGACAGCAATTTTCTTAGGATTTCTGCAATACATGATTAGGTTGAGTAGAATGTTTTAATAATTAAAACACTTTGTTTAGTCGTAAAACGCTCCATAACAAATTTGCCGTATCTACAAAAAATAATTTTCATGAAACAACTGTCATATTTGCAAACAGGCGGCAAAAAAAGTTGTATACCTCCAAGTTGTCCACCCTGTACAGAGCCATTCGATTTCCTTTTTTGTAAAAATATGAATTTTCAGTTCAGGTTCCAAATTGAAATCACACATTTGACCCAAAAGAAAGGTATCCCTCCAATACTTTCATCTTTCGCGAGCCCGCGCATCCTCCTTGCAGTTTTTACAGAACCTATCCGGCTGGACCCGCCATCTCCTACGTGGTCTGCCGCGACCCCGCGTCACTGTCTCAGGGCACCAATTCTGCATGACAAAATATAATTGGACATTATCGAGCAGGTAGTGTGAAAAAATCCTTTCACCACTTTGTGATGATTTTGCATTCAAACTTTCGCTGAAAAATAAAAAGAATGTGCTGACTCGCCATCCCATTATAAAACGGTTTGTCTCAAAGCCAGTCCCATTCTTAGGTCGCTAATTAGTCTCTTTCGAGATCCAAAATCACAACAGAACTTTCAAAGCTTTATTCAAATTAAAAAAAGCACTTGTTTAGCAGTCAAATAATAACACTTCACTCAACCTATTACAAATCATTAGGTATGTCCTAAATAGACAGGTTCAATGTCATACAAGTTACAAATTGTACTACCATTAAAACTCCAAGGTGTTTAAAATTACCAGTATAAGTAGACCTCTTGATCTCCTTAAAGAAAGTTGGAAGAACTTTAATTCGAGCAGTTACAGAGGTCATTAAAACCGGTTATGGCTGATGATTGTGCCTCAAAGCTCTTGTAACGAAACTTTGTATTTGCTCTTGTTATTCAAAATTGATCTGTATGTTTATATACTTAAGGTTTATCGAGGATAGGCAACACCTACGCCCAGGTGTTTAATGAGAAAAAAAAACCACAAAAAGATATGATGGTTAAATATTTTTTTCTACAGTTTTATGAACGTAATTTTACTATAATGTGTAAGTAAGTTACGTTGGACGTGTGGGTATTGGGAATCTAAGTAATAGTGTTCGTTTGAAATACGTAAGTCAACCAACACTGATTTGATTACAAAAAGCCATAAATATTAATAAAAGTAATTGCGTTTTTTATGCGGTTTTACAACTACCTTTTTGCTGACGGTACTAGGCTAGTGATGTCATATTTATTTTTGGCCAATTGAAACCTGAATATTAGTTATCACATTGTAAGAAGCGTTAAATCAGGTTCAGAGAAGAATGCAGAGCGAGCTTGAAATATGCAAAGTACATTTTTAGTTTTTCCATAATAATGGTTATGATACGTGGGTTTGTCCGTACGCAAAATACGCGCATAGACGTGGAGATTCGGACACCAGCCACTTAGTCATACTAACTACTATTTGGGTTCGTGCTACAAAACTCAGAATCTAGAATAATTTTCCTTCCTATAAGTAGGTAGGCCTCTGTAACTGCCTCGTTGGTCTAGTGGTACTGTTGAGCATGAGGTTCTAGGTTCGATTCCAGGGTCGGGCAAAGTGTTAAGGTTTTCCATCTGGAATTGGGTTGATGGCAATGGTCATGGTCGCCTAAACATAATTGGCGAAATAAGTACACCTCTGCCCAGTAGCGTAACAATAGGGTGGCAGGAGTGGCAAAATGCCACGAAGTGCCAGTAAAAAAAAAAATATAACGTTTGTTGAGCTTCTTTACATTGAGGGAGGGCCCTACCAATCCCATGAATTTGCCACGGGCCCCAAAGGGCATAGTTACGCCATAGCCTCTGCTTAACCCTTCAGCAGTGCGATTCTGTAACCATCTCACCGTGAAAACTCAGGTGAAGTGAACTGTCATTACAACTAATGCTAGGGATTAACACTCTTGAGAGCTCAATCTAAGCTCACTTCACCTAACTTTTCACGGTGAGATTTTTACACAATCGATCGGCTGGGAACATGACGATGTTATGTTATGAAGAAGGTAAGTTTACAATATCCCGTTCCTTAGGAATCCTTTCTTTCCTTAGCGGTATTGCCAGTTGGTGTACATTTAAAATCTAATTTCCCTCTTTGCATGCCATTTTCACAAACAGAATGAAACAGCTACTATTAATATAGTTGTTACACTCGTAACTTTCGCGGCGTTATCCTAGATTGTTAGATTGTCTACAACTAGGCTGTCTGTAATCAGCAAGATGGCTTCCCCAACCATTAACTTAGTCGATGGCTTCGTACCGCCTTTTTGTGGGGAATGAAGCCTTAACGTGTAGTCTACTGCGGTTTGTAGACATGTAGCCATGGTGGGTTTAATGCTATACCTTCCTAATACGTACAGCAGGTATGCCTAGTTTTCAACCGTATGGAACATCCCAAGTTTTTTGGATAGACAATTTTCCAGCGAGCATTATATCGCATAATTTCTATCCTTTTACAAATAATACCAAGTACAAATAATACAGGGTGGCATACATCGGGGGCGATGTATGCCACCCTGTATTATTTGTACTTGGTAACAGGTTGCGCGTCGATGTCCCTGCCACCCTGTATATCCTTAGTATGTTGCTAAACATTCAAATGTGTTCATGTTCTAATTTTTATCTGCAAAAACTGAATAATTGATAACTGAGTAATTGAGTTTGAGTCATTTTATAAATTTTACGAGTAATAATTTCAGCTAAAAAAAAATCTTACAATTATGCATTTGCCCCTGTTTCTATTTCAATTAATGAACTTTGATAGCTATCAAATATGTTATCAATTATATTGTACTGTCAGAATATTCGTTAAAATCAAAATCAAAAGTCATTTATTCAAATTAGGCTGAGAATCAGCACTTTTCGAACGTCAAAATTACAAAAGACAGTCCCCTAAAAAACGCCCGCCCTTCACCTCTTACACTCCCTCTCAACGAGAGTAGGCTTGCGTTCTAGCAGTGGAAACATTATAGGATAATTATGCTATGCTTATGCTGTTAGAATAATCACAACAAACACGAGATTTAATCGAAGATACTGCCAGTGTGGTCTCCCATAAACACATAAAAGAACATTAACATACAGATTCGAATCTATTTACCGAGTTCATAAGCCATTACAGTCATAATTAACGGATTATCCATTATCTTCTGACTAATAAATACCTCACCTTCCGTTCCCTTAGGGTAGTTACCTACAATCACAGTTCAATCTATTTCATATACTGACCCTAAGGCGGTCCGCAAACTATTGTTGTACATGTTAAGCTTGGCCTCAATAGATTCGTAAATATCGGCACTCCATAATTATCGTGTGCAGTAATCATAATCAATGAGCGGTGTGTACTTCAAAGATTAAGTGTATAGACGGTGCAGATGGCAAAAACTAAGTAGGCTAGGTATCATTTTTTGCATCTTTACTTTATAGTTTTTGGTTACCGGGTGAATAGAACTTTGAGTATGTGGCATTGACACTTGAAATGGATTTTGGATATTTGGTTACCAAGGTTTTCCTTGGTTACTTTGTAGCGAAAGAGCGGCTGTATAGAACAGTGATATCATTTATTTAAAGATTAGGTACCATATACAGCGTGGCGCTTTAATGGCGACATTAATTTAACACACGTATGCGGTTTTGCGTTGTAGTTTTATGAATATATTTTAATTTAATTAAACATTAATATTTATTTATTTATTAACAATTTTATAAAATAGCATCTTAGAGCAACCTGACTTAAAGAATTGTAGCGCAGGGGTCATTTGCCGGGGTCACGGAGCATAACATCGCATCAATGTAATTAAAACAATTAACAAGCAAAGAGAAGGCGAATTGAAGGAAAGAGAGAGAGCCCTATGTCGGCGCGCGGCGCAGGTGGAAGTTTTCAAGTTACGATTTTTTTTAATGTTGTTATAATTTTTATGATTACTGGCCACTAGCCCTACCCGTGTGTTAAATTAATGTCGCCATTGTAGCGCCACGTTGTATATGTCTTCTTCTTCATAGCACTCTTGTCAGAGCGTTCGTGGTCCTCGTGTAGTTTCTTGTCTAGGGGTTGATGTGATTCGCCTCACGATTTCTCACCACCTAATCCGATTTTTGGTATTTTTTGTGCACTCTTACAAGGGATCGCCCACTGCAGATTTAATTTGATCAGTCCATCTCGGTGAGCGATATGTCTTAGTAGAGACTAAACAGAATTTTTTGTTTGCTTTGTAACCTCTTCGATATTTTGATGTTATTCCCAAGAGCGCAATATGGTGGCTTCTTCGTCATCAAGACCACACGGCACGACCTAGCCTATTGCCTAAGGATATTCCAGTAATTAACATAGCACTATTACATATCCTTTCTTCGATATTAACGACTGGCGCCACGCCACAGGCCTAAACCTAATTAAATCTTAGACCAATACTTACTTTATCACTACCATAAATTTCAGTTGTCATCTCGGCAGTACTCTGTACTTATACTACTTGCGCATACACCCGCAGAAACCATCACAATCAAATAAAATGGAACAAGAATATAATGAACTTACTGCTCTAAATTCAACACAATACTGTTTGTTTAACGATTAACCTGTACTTTACTGCTTTAGTTAATACAATAGACAATGTAATCGTGTAAAACAGTAATGGATATCTTACAAAGATATCGATACGCAGATCGTGATACAAAACGTTTATTGATATAGTTCGTAATGGAATTTTATTATTATAATTTTTATCTTTGAAAGCGATTCGTGATTTACGAATTAGGTATAATTGTATGGATGATGGATATTTTAGATTGATCTTTGTGGTTTTTGTAATTTAGAAGGTTTAAGAAAGTGATTATTAGAATGCTGGTGAAGTGAGTCAGGATGTTTGGAACTAGTTTTAAATAATAGGCAGATTATGAGGTAGTCATTTGCGGTGGAATTTGAAAAGTTTCATGACGGGCCGAAGTATGAGCATTCTTAATGGCCAATACGTTGTTGTGGTTCTTTACGAACAGTTGTTATATTAATAATAAAGTTTTCCTAAAAGTGTATTGTATACATACAATATTAAATGAGCTTTTCAGCTAATTATGACTTTTAGCGTGCCCATAAGTACGGGGGTTCAATTAATTAGCAGGGGGCCTAAAAAGGCCACTTTAAGTAATACTTCTAAAAGCTATTCATTTCCTGAATTCCCAGCAGATCTGTGTAGAAACTATATTATTTTAAAGTAAAAATCCATTTTAAAGTTTCGTCCCGATTCACCCATGCATCCCGATTTACCCCGTTTTACTAATAAAAAATGCTCAAAATCTAGTCGCTATCTCATCTCAGCAATGTCAAAAACATTGACAGAGAATTACTCTTCAGAACAAGGCTATTATTTTCCAAAACTCTTTGGTTTCGTTTATATATGTTTAATGTGCGAGTTTTTCTATTAACAAGATTTATTATAATTTTAATTCTTTTATTACCATGTTTCCTGTTGTTCTTAATTTTGAAACCCATGTTACCTATTCCTCATGTGCCGTTAAGTTTAACATAAACTTGCGTGAGAAATGCATAAGTTACAATGTCTAATGTTATAGTTCATTCGAAGTTTCTTTCTACTTTGTCCAACGCCATCCAAAGAGATATATCGTTTCCGATCGTCATTTACTTTATGAGCTCGTGGTATGTTGACTTGTCGTTCTCACACTGGTGGCTCGTGCTGAGAAATTGAAGTAAAAGTTCGTTAATTATTGAGAGCTGGAAATTGTCTATTTCCTAAACTTTTCCTAATAATATCTTGGGTCAGATCAGGTGATTTAGAGAGACTGTCAGTGGATAGATTCGAAACTCTTGGCTAGATAAAACGTAACATAATCAGCGTATAATGTTCCCAATGCTGCGCTGCTGTGCTGGGACACAGGCCTCCTCACTGAGAGGAGGCCTGTGTCCCAGCAGCGCACTGGGCTCACGTGGTGGATTACGGCCCACTCCCTAGTGGGCCGTAATCCACCACGTGAGCCCAGTGCGGCTTGGTAGATGTCACATGTCTTCGAATTTTTGCCACCACTGCTCTTGGCTAGATAAATTTGTTTAAAAGTACCATGACATCACTATAGAATGCTCATCATGAAATCATTAACCAATTCGTCAAAATTAAAAGTATCACCATCATGCTTCATCCAATGCTGTGTTGTGTATTTGCGTTGTGATGGTAGAAATTCATGAGGATAACGGGGGATTCGTGATAATGATCAATGATAAAATCAATGACATAATTTAATAAGAAGAATAACGGACTGTATTCATTTAAGATTACATATTCAAGAACACAGTCATAATTTGGATAGTTCAGATCCAAATTAAGTTTATAAGGCTAATATTACCCGACTGACTGACGGCCATAACATCATACTGGATCTATGATAGAATTTTAATACAAGGTTTTACGAGTCTTCACAATATTATTACATAAAATATTTTACATATAAATCGTGGTTAATTTATAATATTAACTTCGTAAGATATGCGTATAAAGTTTAATACTGTATACAGTTACTTAAAGCTGTAATATAAGAGCATATTCACAGTTGGGTGTCAAAGGCACTTCTTGGAAGAAGGTTTTATTGGAATATTAGACACAGACTCCAATACCTCCTACTTCCGACTAGAGCTCTAGATCATTATCATCAGCCTCATCGTGCCCATATCCCAATTTATTTGGGGAGGATGCATCATGTCATAATATATGGTGACGAGCAGTGGTGGCCAAGTGGTAATAATCACGACTCACAAGTTGTAGGTAGGCTCGAACCCAGACAGGTCAAAAAGTCGAAGACATGCGACATCTACTACCCCGCATTGGACCCGCGTGGTGGATTACGGCCCACTCCCTGGCGGTAGACAAACGCTGTTATAGTGGATTTATTTATACTCTCTGGTCACATTTCTACGTCACTGCATTTTTACTCTTTTAAAATTGTTTAGTTTTCGACACTGATTGAATGTAGATAGATTTTGTGTTGAATGTTGTTTATTTAAACTTCAAGACTATACCACAGCTTTCTTCATGCTTGGTTGGTGTAACCACATCATTTTAAACAATGACTGGCTCACATCTAATGGTCTAGAGGTGAAAGCAGAGACTGTTTGATGTGGGAGCTCCATACAAGTAACAAGAGGCTTGTGGTATCGTTTATTTATATACAAGAAAGCTTTTTACTAAATACATAGATGAAAATCTTTGACATGTAAAATGAAATGGGTGTTTTGGGGGTAAGATAATAATTTATCGTTCTAAAAACAGTGTTACAGTTACTTACAAAGGAGTATCGTATTACCCAGGTTGTGGAGGTCAGATAGGCAGCCGTTTCATGTGAAATAGTAGTTAAATGATAAATGATAAATGATTTTATTTTGTAAGTAGGTTTGTACAAACACTTTTACACGTCAATCATATTTTAAAACTAGATGAGGTCGGCGTTTCCTATCTGACTAGTCTGAGAAGAAAGGCCGAAACAAACTCAGACGTCACAGTCTCTTTTAAAGTCCAGACATAATCTTGGTCAGATCATATGAAGACCATGTAGGTCGATGTCTGAGATGGTCTTTTGAGGAAAGAACCACACAGATTGAGAGGACCTGTCCAGTCAGTGCACGCATTTGTCAGAAATCGTGCAGCTCAACTCAAAACTTAAGGAGCTCACCGATCCGACGAACAATACCAAAGAAAGGACATTTGGGTAGGCCATATTAATTACTCAAACTGCCAGACCATGACAAAAACTAAGAGAACAGAGAGAAAAATAATATAAATACAATGACCCACATAGTCTTCACATTCACAATAATTAAAATAATATAATACTTTACTAAGTAAGCAAATGTCATAGTATATATAAAATTCATTAATGTCAGTGTATATAAAAAAAAAAAAAAAAAACAACAACAAAACAGAGAAAAACAAAATAAAAACATTCAATACGTAAAAAATTTAAAAAAATTGGAAGCAGCTTAATCCCAAGCCTTTTTGTCCTCGATATAATCCTTAACGTAAGTTCTCAGCTGCATCCGGTTAGACTGGAAGCCGACCCCAACGTAGTTGGAAAAAGGCTATGCAGATGATGATGATAAACAGTATTACAGTTATTTTTTCACCCGTTATGGATAAGCAAAAACTGTGAAATACAATATCATACACAGCATAGCTTTAGTGAAAAAAATTACCTGTATCCTGTACAGTCACGAGCACCAATATGTCAACACTTGGCAACTTTCATTTGCGATTTTTTCGTGAAATAACGAATACAACGTTGAAATACGAAACATTACATAAACCTATGGGTTCGAAAATGCTATGTTCATAACAACATAAAATTTCATTAAAAAGTAAAGGTGTAAATCGCTTTTGAATAAAGCCGAGTGTATACATACTTTTGCTCGTGACTGTACTAGTTAAAAAACTGTTTCACAGGAGACAGGGCCTTCCATTTACAGTGAGAGAGGGGTGGCAGATATCCATAACATATATTCGTCAAACTACTCATGGTGGCAACGTGGAGGTATACAACTTTTTTGCCGCCATTTTGTTTTGGCGGCAAATATGACAGTTGTTTCATGAAAATAATTTTGTGTAGATACGGCAAATTTGTTATGGAGCGGTTTACGACCGAACAAAGTGTTTTAATTATTAAAACATTCTGCTCAACCCAATCATGTATTGCGGAAACTCTAAGAAAATTGCGACCAATTTTTGGTAGAAATCACTTACCTTCGCGGCTAACAATAACTCGTTTAATGATTAAATTTGAGCAGCATGGCATTGTAACAGATAAAGCAGCGCGGTTCCACAAGACGGGGCCACATGTCATACGGCACGAGCCATAATCGAGACATTGAAAAGAACGTTTCCGGGTCGAATAATTTCGAGAAACGGTGACATTGATTGGCCCCCATTATCCCCGGATTTAACAGCTTCTTTTTGTGGGGCTATCTAAAGTGACGTGTCTATGCTAACAGGCCAATGAACCTTCAAGAATTACCTACTCGTAAAACAAAATATCTGAGACACAGTCACTGAAATAACACAGGAAATGTGTGAAAATGTCATGAAAAACGCAGTGAAAAGGGTTCACATCTGCCATGCTGCTAGAGGTGGACATTTGTCTGAGATTATTTTCCATACTGAATTGCCGGCCCTAAATAATATATTTGAATAAAAATAATTAATAATTTTTATATTTCATAGAATAAAGTTTTAAAAATACACAAACAATGTAAAACTAACTTAGCATCTAAATTTGTTTCTTTGTAGTACCTATATTAGATATATTTTTCCGAACTCACTAGCCATATATAAGCCATCAAAGGCTTCTGTGGTTTTTAGCATATAAAAATTTAAACTCTGCGATATACTTTTTGAACAATAAAAAAAAATAAAAATAAATAAAGTGTACACCTCTTGTTTGCTCAACCTGTAATTATATGGCAATGCTTTTGGGCACTGTTCCTGTTGACAGCGATGCGGACGAATTTTTTGATGCCCTATGATTCTTTTGCTTATTTTTTTACATGTACATATTATTATTTTAAATTTTAGCTTATATAATGTCAATATAGGTACACCCATAGAGATACAATCATGGTTCTATCAGACAATAGCTTGCCTCAACCTACGCATAATTGCACATGTTGAATCCTTTGATCAACAATATAGGAACAAAAACCCATCGCTCAAGTGGCCGCGATTGCATATAACTTGATTATAAACCTTAACTTTCAAACATAAAATTTATTATCGTTTGCAAAATATTGACTACTTTGATTGAAAAGAAAATAAGAAAAAAAATATTTATGGAAAAATAAAACATAAATTCTAAGGAATAAGGTTGAAAAAAACTATATTGCAAAATATAATCATGTTATTATTTGTGGTTTTATTTTTCCGGCCGTTTTTGATACGCTCATCGGAAATCTAGTAATATTATTGCTCGAAGGTTGAATCCAATAGCATTTCACAGTAATTCAATTTCTGCATTTTGTAATATCTTCTGTTACTTGCCAGTACTTCCAGAAGTCGATTTGCGTTTGAATTTTAAAGCGCTGAACTGTCAGCGCGGCAGCGCTTTATTAAAACCCAAAGGAAATTCGATACGAGTAGCATCTTATCCCCATGAATTCGTTATTATGACAACTACGGAAATCAATGTGTAAGCCACACATTGATTTCCTGCATTTATCGCATTAAAGGAAACATACAATTATATATTTGAAGCTTATTAAATGTGCAATGTATTGGATTTAGAAATAAGTTAATTATACGGGAAATCAAGCGTAGATCTGTTCATAAATTAACCGCCAGTCCGTCTAGTAACCGTAGTTGAACGGAGAAATTCTAGTAACATAATAAAAATTTAAAATGTACGTGGTATTATAGTCTCTATTTTAATGTTATTTGAGTGTGTTATGGCGTGTTTATTAGTGACCGATTGTAAGAATCTGTGTGGAACGTATGAATATATTTCACGCTAAGATATTGGGGACTGGGGCGATGTATACCGTTTATTACTGTATGCTCAGTAACCATTATTTCTGTTAATATAATAAGAATATTTTTTAGATTAACGTCATTTGCTCTTGTGGACTCACTCGCCGGAAAATGTTCATGTGTTCTTGCTGCTGAGATTTCTAATTGAAATCGGAAAGATAAGAATCGTATGTGATCGCATTACACTATAATTTGGAATATAGACGACCGTTAAAATGTAGCTCTCGTACATAAAGAGATCTGACAGTGGACAGTTAAAATCATTTTTACGCCTTGCATAAAAATATTTTAGGCTTGTCAGTTTCTTGTTCCAAGTGCTTCCCGACAAACAAGAAAATTCGCAAGGAAATGGGCAGTCTTAAAACCGTAGATGGCTAAATACTATTTCCGCAGCAGCTTCTTACTGTCTGGTACCTGTACCAACTGAGTTCACCAATCCATCTACCAAGAGTGGTCATCATGGCTGTTTATCCTTTGACTTGCAATTGAGAATCCTGAATAGGAACTACTGACAACAGTAACCGAAAAAGGTACTATTCTTAAAGTTGGTTTAACGACACCCGTCAGTGCCTGTGAGTAAAAAAAAAACATGAAAAGGCTGAAATTACACGTAAGCCTACACTTGTGTAGATAAGGTTGTTGTAGTATTTAATAACTTGAGTAGATATGGTTAAAGAAATTGATTTCTCAATAAGAAATTACAAAGATTTCACTCACTTGAGATTTTTTTTGAAACTTAATATATTATAAGTACTTTGACACACTAGCTGCTTAGTTAGCTATGGTTTTTTTTACAGCAAAATCATTTACGCAATAGCATTTCACTTCGCACGCAAATAACATCAGCAAATACAAAACTTAAAACTTTTCAACCAGTACATGCCCCTAGGTACGAAGAATCTATGACGCTCTACCTTTATCACCGTTCCTTTTGGCTCACCTAAACTTCTATTTATAAACTTTGCAATAAATCAATAAAGTATTCAGAAAACCGTTTAAGTATTTTCCAGTTACAACTTTGGATAGATTTGTCTTTTGAAAAATCTCGAAAATCCTACTAATATTATAAACGCAAAAGTTTGTATGGATGGATGGATGTTTGTTATTTTTGCACGCAAAAACTACTCCACGGATTTGGATGAAATTTGGGACACAGATACTTAGTTTATTACCAGGATTAACAAATAGGATACTTTTTATCCCGATATTCCCATGGGATCGAAACTTATGCGGGTAAAACAGCGGGGTGCTGCTATAGTCAATAGTAAAAGTGTGTATACATTCTTTTAAGTTCGTAGCGTCATCCCTTTTGCAAATCTTCACCCTTCATTTCTACCCGATATATCAGTCTCTCATCTCTGCTCATACTACAAAAGTCGTGTTATCCCGTATGTAAGTCACAGCGTACCGTAGTGTTGTCGTCACACGTGTCCCGTTATCGTCCACATGGCACGCTCGCGTTCTTTAGCACGTACGAGACGGCTGCGAGATGACAACAACGTTTTTCGAATGTTCGATGTTTTGAGTATCGATATGAAGGTATCGATAGACTAACCTTACTAATATTATAATCGTTAAAGTTTTTATGGATGGATGGATGTTTGTTACTCTTTCACGCAAAATGTACTGAACGAATTTAGATGAAATTTGGCACACAGATAGTTTAAAACCAGGATTAACACATAGGATACTTTTTATTCCGATATTCCGACGGGTTCAAAACTTATGAAACCGTGGGGCACAGCTAGTATTACATTAAGGGCGAACTTCACCAAATTTTTATACCAAGAATAGAATCCTGAGAATAGATCTCGAATTTTTGACAGTTTTTCTGCACTAGAACTATGAGACGTCAATTTTATTCCACGGATGAAAGAGGTATCTGACTTTGGTAAAATCAGCCCTTAGTGGTAACGCCCCAACTGTATTGAAGCGCTATGTCGTGCGAAAGGTCAACAGATTGAACCCCTACCATAGCAGTCAATATATGTATTGACGTGAACCCCTTGCACTCCTAAGTTATTGAGCTTATTTCCTTCAAATAAGAGAAATATCTGTTGCTAGGTTAGCCGGAAATAGGAATACGAGTAATGTGCAACTTCATTGCTGTCTGATGTGATTATATTGATTAGGTAATCAGCAAAATTGGTAGCAGGCAGACTGCTCAGATTGGATCGGAAGCCTTTTTGATTCGTCATTCGTGGAGGGTCTATTAAATGCACCCCAGTCGAGTTTATCCATAAACATATTGACAGCGCACTGAGCAATAGTGTGTCCATACATAACCATGTGTGCTGTGACTTTAAGTTTTTGGTTACAGGTTAAAAACTTCTTCCAACCACATACATTATATGCAGCCGGAACTCTGCACTTATGCACTTTTTCACACTGTTCCTAAGGCCCACCTTGTTAGTCTTGTTACTAACCGTTCCCTCCTACATTGTACAAAAATGTCTGAATGGTCCATTGTTATCCACTTACAACATATTAACGTGTTTGGAGCTAATGTTCGTACAGACGCCAGAACATCAAGCTACTACAATCTGTAAAATTTCTTAAGTAAATTTTCAACTGTATCGCTAAAGCATTAGGTTCAAGGTTGATTAGGAAATTTTGACAGTTTCGGGTAGCTTGATTTGCTGGCGTCTGTACATACTCTGGTAATGAGTACGTCACCCTTATAGCATTCCTTCTGTACCCGGTCAATGTGAATGTTCTGGAAGCGTTTCTGAGATTCTGGGTATAAGGAGACGCTCGTTTTGACCACGGTTTGTTTGAAATTCGGGCTATACGAGTACATGTAAAATATCTTAACCTAAGGAAAAAACTGCGGTATCTGTGTCTCACCTACAATTCTTAACTTCTATTCTTTTTTTTTAGTCTTTTACACATTATAGAACCTAGAATACCTATATATTTTCTGTACTAAAATAATTTAAAGTACCTATTCATCCTAAACGACTTTGATCGCGTGCATTCGTTTTAATTAAGTACCGCACCAACATGTCACTACACCCAACAAACAAACCGATATTTTTATCTCGAGTTCCATAATCAGCAAACTTTCAACAAAACGAGATTCTCTCACGAATTCGGTTAATCGATAATCGATATCAATATATCTTTGTTTACCTTATATCGATTTCCTGAGAATTAGAAAGTTGTATCGAAAACTATTGTATTACAAACAGTTGTAGCTGGTACCGCTATTAAAAAGTTGATGATTCTCATCTTAAAAGTTATTTTGGCATTGTGGGATGAATTGCCGATTCTTTATGAGCAAAGGAAAACATTTGAATGAATACAAAAATTTTGCATGTATACTGAGAATCATTCGCTTTGTTCTAATTAGGCTTTAGCTTAATGATTTTACTTCGAGTGTTTTTCGAAGAAGGCTGATTAGTCAGACAGTCGCAGTGGATTGTAGAAAGTGGTTACTCATTAACCACTTTTAAGCAAGGAATGGATTTCATAATTTACTGCGATTGTCGTCCATCTGGTGAATATGCAATTGGCCTTACAAATTGCACTAACCTAATTCACCCTAATCCTGAACTTTATCCAGCTGTTACGTTTCCTTATGAATATCGTTACTATATTTATGTAGTTTGAGCTGGGGGCCTAAAAAGGCTTTTTGGCACAATCATAATACGATAACAATATGACTCATAGGTATTAAAAATCGTAAAATGGTCACAAACTGACAATTCATACTATGATCTGTGTGCTATTCATATCACAATTAAATAACATTTAAACTGTAGAAATAAAAAACTAATTTGATTAATAAAAACTGTAATGAAAAATTTACCGATAAAATGACGGATTTTATTTTTTTCATGCAATGCTTACAATGGCAATGTTTACACCAAATATGCAATGAAATTTTACGAAAATTAGAGGAATTGCTAATGATCTACTGGGAATTCAGGAAATGAATAGCTTTTAGGGGTGTTGCTTAAAGTGGCCTTTTTAGGCCCCCTGGTCTTTTCACTCCAGGCGAGGCTCATAAACATGGTATACTTATAATCATGGAACTATTTGACTTCCGGGGAGAAATCATGTAGTTCTTGAGTAGCTTTTATCCTCTCCAACCACTGTATGTGGTGTTTTTACTACTACTTTATGTTATATTGTGTATAGATATAGATACATACAAGGAAGAAGGAAGATAAGACAGATCAGTAAAGATATAAGATTATAAAATTATCTAACAAAATATTAATTATTGTTACAGGTAAACCATCCCATTCGGACCGTGTGCAGTGAATACATAGATATTATGTGCAGTGACGCTATATACTTCGACTCGAGGGACAGACGGTGACAATTGTGTTTTGAATACATGTCAGTGAGTTGTGGATGATGATCGTTTGGCGAACGAAGAACACTAGTCGTCGGAAATACGGGGGCTGGTAAGTGTCAAGTTTTTGTTAATTAATCATTCAGTTCATTAACAGCTTAAGATTTTGTGACGGCAAAGCATTCATGCTCATCCATCGTAAACCGTGGCCATGCCACGCTGATACATCAAAGAATTGGGCAACCTCTTTTTGACAAAGCCAAACAATAATAATAAGCATATAGGTACCTATATTAAAAGTAAATTAATAAACTGAGCTTATCGGTACCTATATGTATGCTTATAATTATTAAGCATACATATAGGTACCGATAAGCTCAGTTTATTAATTTTTCCCTTTAATTAATGTACTTACTTTAATTCGCGTAGTTAATGGAAGGCAATAATATATAGTCCTTCTGCAACACCGTCGAACACCATTCAAAAAAATCTCGTATGTAATCTATCTAGTTGTGTACATGAAAGATTTAATGTACATACCTGTACTTACATTAAATCTTTATTTCTTTAATTAAAACCACGAAAATAAATTTTATATTAGTGACAATTTCAAAGAAAAAAAAACTTACGTTTATCACATCTTTTGAGATTATGTGGAATAAGCTATTTGTGCTAGTGCTATTCAAACTTCAGTCTTATTCGTAGATAGAAATTCCTAAACCAACAACGGGAAATAACACGCTGCCCGTGGATTATTGACAGTCAAGCACACGACGGATACAGCTTACCCGTAATTACAACAGTCAACAATAATTACTGCCGTTAAAGTATGCCGGTGAGTTCCCAGTAGTAGCAGTAGAATAGGAACTCTCCATCCTTTCCCACGAACGTTTCGCCAAAGGGATATTAGCAGTAGGATGGGTGAAAGCATACACCTGTGGATTTATAACACCTGCAGAGATAGTTGCCAGGTAGGGAGGGGTGGGGCGATGCTTCTAGAAATCATGCTGGCAAAAGCGTCAGGGTACCCCGCGAAATTCGCAAATAAATGCTTTTTCTTTCTTTCTTTCTTTCTTAAATTCAAATTTTCATTACGTTTTTTGCAGGTCAGTTATATGTTGGTCTAAATATGATTCGCGGGGGTTCATAGAAGGCTCTGACCATCTCCCCGTGAAAACTTAAGTGAAGTGAGCGTGGAGTGAGCTGTCATTCCAAATAATGCTAGGGATTGACACTACTGACAACTCACATCAAGCTCACTCCACTTGAGTTTTCATGGTGAGATTTTTACAGAATCGACCGGCAGGTGTGTATGCGGTGTCTCTCCACAGACAATGGCTCACCTCCCATCTTGCACCGCATGCCCTGTCATCTGCACTCGTGAGTACCTTAATAGCTGCGTCGGTGAATGCTCTCCGCGTTGCTAAATTTTGGGTCAAACAAATTTAAGAAAAAACTATATTTTGCCATCGGCACGCTAAAAAGAATAGGAATATGATTCGCGGCCATAACAAATACGACTTTACAGAATTATAATCATTAGATAATACGTTTATTTGCGGCAAACATGATGCAGAGAGAAACACAAAAATACAGTGAATGAATCGACGTGATTTTTGATCATAGAGTATGTTTATGGGACGGAAAGTGACTTAGGTTTATCCCTGAAAATCTCCCATAAGAAAAGACAGCCGCGCGAAACGGCAAGTTGTAACATAAAGTCAATTTCCCGTTTGTTATAGCTACAAATCCCACTTTATTCAAGCAATCCGCAAAGTATATATTTTTTCATTAGTTTTCCTCCGCGACACTAAATCGAGTAATATCTAATGCAACAAGTAAAATAAACGCAATGGTACTCTAACTACAGGATGTTGTAATTGACTAGAAATAATCCAACATGGTTCTGAGTATAAAAATAAAACTAATTAACCAATTGAAAATAATCTTTCAATGTGATTCAATTAGATAAAATGTAAACATGTTCTCTATCTTTATTACACTACCTTATTAGTAGATACAGCGTGCTTAAAACGGATACTAAGTGGAATTAGATCAGCTGTAATGGATACTTTTGTATCGTTTTGTTGTTTAGTGCCGTTTTATTATCACCTGTATCACCACTTGCTCGTAAATGTTCGTTTGTGTCGATAAGAAACAAAATTCATTTGGCGACTTCGTTCCAACTGTATTGGAATCCAATCAAATTCCATGGAAGGCGGGTAGTTCTTTAGTGTGGGATGAAACGTGTGTTGATACTCTTGCGCCGTCCCATCGCTCGGCGTGCTGTGCTGGCGGTGCTACTGTTGCCGAAAACCTAAAGCGGCGAAAGTATAATAACCTTATCGGTAATTTTATTTTCGAGCCGTTCGGGGTTGATACCCCCGCCCTACCGTGGGGTCCAAGTACTCATACATACATAACCAGCCTACAATGTTCCCACTGCTGGGACACAGGCCTCCTTTCCATGAAAGGGGATGGGCCGTAATCCACCAAGCGGGCCCGGTGCTGGTTGGTAGATGTCACGTGTCTTCGAATTTTTGGTTCTAGGACATGTCGGTTACCTCACGATGTTTTCCTTCACCGTTTTGGGAGCAGTGGTGATGAAATAATTTACACAGAGTAAAGCGCCTGTCCGGGTTCGAACCTGCGACCTACAACTCATAAGTCGCTGTCGCTGTCACTGGGCTACCACTGCTCTAAATGCACTGCACTGCTCTGCCGAGTACTCATGGTTTGTTCAATTGAATCTCCATGCGGCTGGTTGACACTTCCCGTGACCCAAGGGCTGGCTTTTACCTTGGCCAGAGGCTAAGCATTGCCATACAATGCGCCAGTATCTTAGGTACATTACCAGTAGACAGCGATGCGGAGAAATTTTTGGAACGAAGTTCCTTATCGCGCGTTGCGAAAGAGGGCTAGACGGAAAAAATTAAGACCAAAAGTTGGAACGAAACTTTTTGCTATAGGTAGTTGTAAGCCGTGCGGCGTGCGAGTGTTTCTCTGTCTCTCTCTCTCTCTCTTATAGAAAGCAAGCCAGTTTTTTTTGTGTGTTTTTTATTTGTTAATAATAAAAAAAAATATAATTATAACAAAAAAAAAAAAAATACAATTCCTTCACTAATTAATCGAAAGGAACTTTGTTCCATCCGGGTGTCCCTTGACACCTCTCGAGTTTTTAATTTTAATAGTACGTTAGTTAATTTGATTTATAATAAACGAAGTGGTTTTTTTGGAGATCACCGTATTGGTAAATCATCACTGAGTCCAGATAGAGATAATTAACGCATAAAAATGCTGCTAGACATCCATTCTTGGTCGTTTTTTTTAGAGCTCGGCGGAAGCTTCCTCCTTCCTCCCTCCCTTTTCTTTTTGTCGAGCATCAAATAAACATCGTCAGTTCTTTCCAAATCATTCTGTTCGGTCTGCCTGTAAGATTTGTTTCCCGAAACATAATTTAATCTCTATCATCTAAACTACGGATATCGATATAAATCGAAACTAATATTATGAAGAGAAAAGATTAGAGTTTTCGTATATTCGCCAAAACGGCTGAATGAATTTGGATGATATTTGGCACATGAGTAGACCATGATCTGTATTAGGACATAGGACTATTTATCCCAATATTCCCACGGGATCGAGATTTATGCGGGTAAAACCGCGGGGCGCAGCTAATAAATGATAATTTCATATTGCCAGATGGCACATTATATAATCTCCTTTTGAAACTGCTCCCGGAGTTCCAATCTATTTAATATCATACATGTTGAGTAATTTATATCCCGTATAAATGTAGTTTTCAATTGCAAAATGATTGGTAATAGTATAACTCAATTAAAACTAGAGCCTCTGGCTAGTAGAGATCGGTTTATCAACTTAGTGAAAATAAAGTCCTGTTCACACAGCATGGGTCTCTCTCAGGCGATTTGCGACGTATCTTTGAGACCGCCTACTTACCTACCTATGCCATTTGTACAAAGTAGAACATCTTGTAATAAGAGTGTACTGTGCTGCGTGTACTAGATTATTCGTTTTATAAGTTCATCGTTTCTTTTATTTTTTATTCGAGGAATAGAAATAGCACAAATTCTGTCATCTAATCCTTTTGAGAGCGCCTATATTATATCTATTCAAGCTTTTTTTTTATTTCTTTTTATTGACAATGGGTTCACTCTTGACCTCAAGTAGGTCACAAATCAATATTGAAAAATTCCATAATACAAGTAGCTGAGCGATTGTCAAATCACGTTACTACAATCCATGTTTTTTCATCTATCAAACACTCAACTAAGTTCAAACCTCCAACACGATAACTATTTAGTCACAGTACTACTTCTATTATACCTCCATCCTCAATACCGCCGCAGGGCGTCCTAAGCTAGCAATCTCGTATGATACGACATCACGCGTCGTATCCGACTGCGGGAGGCCCGTCGGCACGAATCGCCACGATCCCGTGCGTATAACGAGAATTCCTAATATCCGACGTCTCCTCCAAATGTCTCTGGTGCTTTTACGATGTCATGTTCCCCGCTTTACAATTGCGCTGTGGGGCGCTTCTTGGCTTGAGACTTTAAAATGTTTCACGCTGGTTTCAGAGTAGGAATCATGTTTAACTATTTAATGTTGGACTGACAATGTACATATATTGTAAGTACAGACAATAAAAGATTATGGTGTGCCAGCAAGCAATTTTGTTCTATGAGGGAGATAAGAGCCTTTTTGGCCCCGTTGAGGTCTTCCATTTTATTGTTTTTCACTATTTTATTAGTTTTAATAATAAGTAAACTTGAAAGTTTTAATATTCTTTTTAATTTTATTATTATCATGATTTTGTTAGATTTAATGTTCTTTTTATTATTTGTATTTCACGTACCTACGTGTCCCAAATAAAATATTTTTCTTTCTTTCTTTCAATCTATATATTATATAAAATTCAATAGTGTGTGTGCATGTTTCACAAGTTTTTAAACAAACGGCAAAGGAAGAGTAAAAATGTCATAGTTTTGATTACTTATCGTACGCACAGTATTGTTTGAAAGGTATGTCTCAATTTATAGTTAAATGATGTTATCTAATAAATAATTAGATAACGCATTTAACGTACGCACGTAAATCTTCGAAATAAAACGACATGCTGAACGATTTATTGAACATAGTATGGTTCTATTTATCTGTCTACATACTCATCTTTTTGTCGACTGTACTCGACAAACAATGTGACGTTTCATTATTACGTCCACCATTTTATTAAGTCTGTCCAGCCAGTAGTCAGATTGGTTAATGCTGGCTCGTGGCTTATGCTTTTGCTTTACAGACTAAGTAAAATGACGCACTCTTATGTTCCTCGGACTAGCAAGATGTCACCGCAAATATTGAGAAAAATACCAAAGATTTAATTGACAACTTAGGACACGCACAATGTAGGTTGAAAGTGTATCTGCTGTCATAGTGAAATGATTGTGTTATCTATATATTTTTCAGCAAGTAGATCTTGCAGTCTTTCAAATAAAACGCCATGCTGAACAATTTATTGAACATAGCAAGGTTCTATTTATCTGCCTGCATACTCATCTCTTTTGTCGACTGTACTCGACAAACAATGTGACGCTCATTATTACGTCCACCATTTTACTGCCCAGCCAGTAGTCAGCTTGGTTAATGCTGGCTCGTGGCTTATGCCTTCTTGCTTTACAGTCTAAGTAAAATGATGTACTGTTATGTGCTTCGTACATACTAGCAAGTTGACAATAAATAAAAAATAAAATAAAATAACTTTATTTCAGACCTTGATCCATATGATGTTAGTAATACACACTACTTATAAGCTATTTTAGTAACAAACGAAAAACAAGATTTAATTCATATATCTGCTGCACTCAACAGACGCACCGGGTATATGTACCTACATGTACACGTAGCACGTACCCAATGCGCCATAATGGTGCAGCACGGCTTATCACTAATGACCTTCAATGAATGTCGTTGCCGGTCCCACGCACTCTGCGCATCATAGAAGCAGTCTTCTTACGTAGAATGGTACTGAAACCGTCAGTACGTGCTTCCGCAAACATTCCTGACGCGCTACAGTTATGTTACTGTAGCGGCTCCCACGTTGGAGCCCAACAACATCCTGAAAGTATTATTATACTGAACTTTGAGGGCCTTGTATGCCCTCTGCGAACCCACAGAGTGAACGTGTACAATGATTGACAGAAAGCCTTGAAAAGAGGTATTTTTACTTCTGGTGTACAACGTGCGAACCTGCGGGACAACATATTGCTTTGGAAATAAAGCTGGCACGTTATAGCTTTGCTTAGTGACTGTGTTCGAAGCAGTCTAACCTGACTGTTGTAGAATGGAACGTTTATTTTGCAGATTGATGCTGACAAGCGGTTGGCAATATCGTCAACAGTAAATACTGTTTTCAATTTGTTTTCGACGGGTTTGTTATGTTTTCTGAAGTTTTAATCAAGTTATTTCATGATTGTAAGCGATGTTGTGTCAGAGGCAATGTGGTATATTGTTCAACAAGTTACAACTTTGAGATGACAGTAGTTACTGTAATTTTGATCGCGTCTATGATCATGTAGGAACGGTACATTTTCTACCTTACGGTTTACGGTTTAAGATAATTTATTTCACTAAAAAAGAATACAATTATTCACTCCTATGAGGAAACACATAAGAATTAAGATAGGCGACGGTTTCGCTGGGTTATGAACTAAAATTAAGTTATATAAAAAAGAGTACAGACTTAAAATTCAAACTACTTTTTTTTACCTTATAGTTGTTTATTAATCAATGTCCACGATATTAGAAACTATGAAAGCGCACCTAAAACTCGAACTCAAAACATTTATTTCAACTAAACCATTTCTTTTAAGCTAGTTGCCCATTCCAAAACTTAAATCTATGGAGAAGAACGGGAAGAAACTCCACTCCAATTACCTTCTTAACCGCATGTTGCATCTACATAGGGGGCTCATATAAACTGTAACAACTTGCGATTCCACATTATTCATAATATGATGTATCATTAACATGGTCGGAGCACGTGTTGCGGTCAACCCTATCGAGGTGGTGCGGTTAGGCCGTTCACACACTCGGATGCATATCCTCGTCGCATGCAACGATGCATGCTGCTTGTTTTGCAATTAAAGCAATTATAATTTAGTTCAACCGCCAATCACGGAGCTTGGTTTCAGACTTTAGAATTATGTGGGATCGTAAAGGAAATTATAATATTAGTTTGTTAGGTAAAATGGCGGATTTTTACATGGTAGGCTTCCCCGTTAGGTATGACTGTTGTGATCAGGCTATAATTAGACAGGGTTTAATACGTAGATGCTCTATCTAACTAGCACGGGTCAGGAGACAACCCCGTTACCGAAGGTCGTGGTTGACATTTAAGTGTGCCACATACTAATACCACTCGGGCATACAACGCTATCTATCTCATCTACAAAACCAAGTAGACGCAGTGCCTACCGGCGCAGGAAACGGCCAAAAAGTGTTTCTTTTTCTTTTTCATTTCTTAAAAGCACGTAGGTAATTATTTTTAATTAATAGAACCGAACATACTTTGCTTCATTAAATCTTATCATGTTAAATAGTTCTACTGATAGACATCAAGGCATCTGTTAATGCCCTTCGGAAAACCAAGGCCCCAATTCTGTGTGGTAAATAATATTCCCCGCGTAATCTTACCACGTGCAAATCACGTACGGTTGCAATCGTGGTATTTTGACAGTTCAAACCGCACCGTTCTTAAACAACTTCGCGTTCATTTCGCGCGGTTCCGTTCACTGTGTCATAGAGAATACTTTATTAGCAGATGTCGTGATTAGCTAAGGAATTGACGTGGTTTCGATGTAAGGAATCATTAAGTGGTGATAGTGAATTAGGGCCTGTGGATGCATGGATGACCATCTTTACATACCGAGACCCTTCCGTGCCTCGGAAAGCACAATAAACCATTGATCCCGGCAGCCATTCGTGGATCTTTGATAGTCGGACAAAAACCAGTCTTACCAAGAGGTATCGTATTACCCAGTAACTGGGTTGTGGAGGTCAGATAAGCAGTCGCTCCATGTAAAATACTGGTATTCAGCTGCATCTGGTTAGACTGGAAGCCGACCCCAACATAGTTGGGAAAAGGCTAGGCAAATAATGACATCCAAGGCATCTGCTAAACAAGGTAGCGCAAAAGTCTTACCCTATCTGAAGATGCAAATGGCGTCAAATGTCAATTCTACTTTGACATTTGTGAAGCAAACAGATACAAAATACACGTCAACAAGACATGAATCGCTATACTCCTAAAGAACGTGGAATAATTCGTGTTTTTGTCGCCTAATCTGTCTCTTTCGCGATTTGAACTCGGCAAGATTGCCTGATCCGTTCCAGACTTCCTTTTGTGGGATTTTTTGAAGTCCTGATTCGATTTCAGACTCAGACTCTTACGCTCTCAAAGAGAATATCCGTCAAGAATGCGAGGACCTACCGCCCGAAGTACTGTTAGGAGTGATGGAAAATGCCATAAATTGAGTCCAAAAGGTTATCAATGCCCGCGGCCTCTTAGCTGATATAATTTTCTCGACTTATTAGAAAAACAATTAAGACATCAAATAAACATAATCCAAAAGCAGAAATAAAGTTTTTCCTTCATAAAAAAATTGAAGCCAAAGAACATCGGGAGACATCTTCTGCGCCACCTTATTTTTGTTCTGATCATTGCGGTGCTTTTGACCATAATCAAGTTAGAACAATACAGAAAAGTTTATTGAATATAATATAATACTACCTGCCACATAAGTGAATTAAGATGTGGGTACTTACCACCTTATAATATACGCGCCGCACATTTTGTTGAAACTCAGATGTGGCTTCTCGACATCCGGGTGTCACTAACGGGATGCAGCAGAATACCAGCGTCAAGTATTGTACCTGGCACATGCTGAGCTGGACTCCCATTTGGTGCAACCATGAGACACACACCGCCCAGAGTGATCGACCGTTATAGATATACTTGTACGAGGTGTCTATGGGTCAATTTAGTTTTTTAATCTTTGTTTGTTTTTATGGTTCACCTTTTTTTGATGTTTTTTTCTTTTTTATTACTTGTATTGTGTCTTTTGTTGCACTGAATAAACGTATTATCTATCTATCACATAAAGTTGCATCAAATAGTCCCGTGAGAGGACCGCCTTATATCGCTTCGGCGTTCACGTAAATTTGATTGATGAAAACGTCCCACATTCCACTGTCCGAACTTAATAATTCAAGGAAGAGGTTGAAAAAACGGACTCGCCTGTTACTACGGCAATTTAACTGGGTTCCGTACGTAATTGAAAATTTTACTATACATACTTATTATGTAGTTTTGTACTGATGATGTGTTTTTTCGAGTAATCGTAATTGAAAATAACAAGTTTCAAGTATCACTTTGAGCTTTTTACAACTCTTTATTCCTGAAGAATTTCCGTGGTCTTAAAAATTATGTAACTAACTATGTTGGGGTCGGCTTCCAGTCTAACCGGATGCAGCTGAATACCAGTATTTTAAAATGGAGCGACTGCCTATCTAACCCCCACAGCGCAGCTACTGGATAATACGATACCCCTTGGTCAGACTGGTTGTCAGACTTTCGAGTTTCTGACGACCCGTAACGACTGTCAAATGAATGACAGCCGGGACCAACGGTTTAACCGACTATCTGTGCCCCGCGGTTTTACCCGCATAAATTTAGATTCCGTAGGAATATCCGGATAAAAAGTATCATGTGTGTTAATCCTGGTTAAAGAATATATGTGTGCCAAATCTCATCCAAATCCGTTCAGTAGTTTTTGCGTGAAAGAGTTACAAAAATCCATCCATTCATGCAAACTTTCGCGTTTATAATATTCGAGTAGGATTAATTAATTAAAAGTCTGACCCTATGCGCAACTATGCGTAATTTAATTGTTATGCATAAAGTTTTAATGACTACTTTACATTATACAAGTGACTTATCGAGAAAATGTTCCCTTTAAAATGCCAATTAACTATAATTTTACCATGATACGGCTGGTAGATGTTATCTGGATGTTTACCACGGGAATTGCATACAAGGTCTAAGGTCTTATGGCACTGGTTGTCGGCTAGTAGGTCAGTTATGTACGTCGGTACAACGCTTCGTCCTGTGATGTGAATTTAAATATTTTTAGGTAGGTAATTTTAAAATTCTGCTTAAAAAGTGTCTATATATTACCTGTGTTTATATAGGTTCCTAATGTGATACATACAGAAAATATCGTTTTATACATATTGAATTCAGATTTAGATTCTATAAAACACTAGCTGACCGGACAGACGTTGTCCTGTTTCCTAGAACTCGATCGCAGCGCCAGCTACTGGGTCTAATTGTGAATTTAAACCATCTAGGGACACATTCAAACACACACAAAATTTCATAAAAATCTGTCCAGCCGTTTTGCAGGAGTTCAGTGACATACACACGTACAGATACAGGGTGGCAGGGACATAAAGACAAGATTCTGAACCTGAAAAAAAAATGCACACATACATCACATACATACATACACACAGCACACACACACACATGCACGCATGCATGTACATACATGCATACATTTTCACCGCGTAGAATTATCTACGCTCGAATCATGTACTGAATTCATAGTTACAGTTTGCGCGTCGATGTCCCTGCCATTCTGTATATAATAAAGACATGTTCATTAATTTTTATTTTCGGATATTTTACATCCTTGCAATTTAAACTTTTTCAATGCTCAATGAACCCTAAATCACCGCGGCTCTCAAAAGCGCCACAACCGCGATAAGGTTGGCTCTCTGCCCCCAAAACTGTATAAATAATAATTTATACAAAAACCCGGTACGGTCTTTACTCTTACATTCTGGAACAACCCAGTTATTAAGGTGCTGGATATTACATATTACCAGAGGATAAATTATCGCCCTATACATTTATTACATTAAAAAATATTTTGGGGTGTGTGTTGCCAGTGACCAAGTTTTTTGAAAAAGTTTTTAGCCTTTTTGGTCAATAAATTACGATGTTTGTTCGTTGTCAATATTAAACTGGCTTGTTAAGTGAATGTAGGACATTCTTTGTGTAGTAATAACCAGCTAAAAACATTTTTATAGTGAACATTAATTTAATATTTTTACAGCTTTGTCTTTCGTGCGAACAATTGTTTTGAGAAACTTGATATGGCAGGCTAAAGATTATTTTACAATTTATTGTCGATTCTCGAGTGCGGATAATGCGAAGAATATTCTTTTCTCATTTCTAGTCCATAAACATCATCTACCTTACTAACACTGAATATTTAGCACTCACGCCGCAAGTACAACAAAAACAAGACAATTTATGTGCCACGATTTATGTAAAGCGCCATTTTAAATTCCACGATTTTAAAATCGATGTCACGCGCAATCACATACTGGTACATTTCAGTGCTCGTATTATTATTAGGGGAAATCGGATCGATGTATTCGATATTGAGATCTAATCGAGTCGGCGCGTGCGACTCGATCTCGATCACAGCACGCATGCGTACGGTGGCATGATGACGCACTTTCGTTTCGAGAAAAAATGGATTGGATGTGCTTTTTGAAAATTGGTTTCGAGAAAATTGTCCACAACTACATATGTGCATCATTAGGTTGTCTGATGATTCACTCATTTTGTAAAATGCCACTCTGTATTCTACAATAATCAGCCGGGAGTAGGCCGTAATCCACCATGCAGGCCCAGTGCTGGCTGGTAGTCACATGTCTTCGAAGTTTTGGTTCTAGGATATGCCGGTTTCCACAAGATGTTTTTCTTAACCGTTTTGAGAGCAGTGGTGATGAAGTAATTTCCACAAAGTAAAGTGCCTGCTTGGGTTCGGACTCATGACCTACAACTATTCTACAGGTCGGAAACTCACTGATAAATTCCATTGTATCGCAAGAGTTAGTAGAAGAAAGCGGTTTTGCCACTTTCCTTCGGTTTTATCTACCAAAAAAGAATAAATCTCATAATCTGCTCATAAAAAAGCGAACAGGATAAACCCAATATGCAGACAAACAAACACTCTACAAATATTTGAACATCTCATAGACGAAACGCACTCTAACCGTTAGTCTCGCATGTTGGCCAAACCTATTTGCCATGTATACCAACTATTTGCCAAGCCCACCATCTATTTGCCAAGAACACTGATATTTGATATAACCATCACTTACAGTAACGGGCTTTACATATTATAATGTCACGGAAACGACTAGGACACCATAGTATTTGCGTGATCGCCTGTTACACCGGATTGTAATTACTTGTCAGGAATTTTCTGTATTTCAGTCTAGTTATATGTGTAAACAGTAGTTATTAGCGTAGACGCATATGCATATTTTATATAATTTAAATATCCAGGTCCCAGTAACTAGGACCAAAGGTAGGACGTTGAGATTTTACATGGTCGTGGAGTTGAAAATTTGTATGACGCTTCCGTCTTTTTAAATAAAAAAATAAAATAATAATAATTTATTTTGAACCAAATACGTGTATACATTTTATAAACCTGCCAAACTGCGTGACAGTTTGTCGGCAGGATTTTCATAGCATATTTTTTTCATAGCTGCAGTTAATTAAATTTACTACTGTTTTTATGCGCTTGGATCAATAATTTGCAACTTGTTAGTGACAGCTTAATAGGTTGAGGTTGTAATAAATTATTCCTTCCTAGATTTTTACAAGCCTATCAGAAGGACAATATCCGTAATTAAAAACGTTCAAAATCTAGTCGTAATCTCATCTTGGCGACAATCAATATCAAAAACTAGTCAAAAATGTAGGGTAATTAGAGGTATTTTTGACAGATTGAGACTGAGTTCAGACTGTGAACGTTCTTAAAATTACGGGAATTGCCCCTCTGGTTTCTGCATTTGATTGCTCTTTGTCTTTTAGGCCTTGTGTGCAGTGCAGCCACATCGTAAACAACATACATTATATTGGGCACCTATGTTCACAATTTGATTTAGCTGTTGTTAATTACCCTACCATAGCTGCTGGTTTGTGCTCTACTCCAACTGTTCTATTAAATTCTAAGGCAACCGTCTCATTACCTAACATATATCTTTCAATTGACTGTGTTCAAAGTTGTTCACCGTTGCGCTACATTGTGACAGGTGGAAAATTCGTACTATAGCGAACTTCACGGTCGGCTGCGGAAATTCTGCCATAACGAGTGCCGGCCAATGAAGACATTATTCTATGGACACCCGTTTATTATGCTAACTCCTACTTTGTGCTGTCAGTCTCAAGTTTAGCTCGAGTTTGTTTGGCCATAAACAGAGTAACTATGATTAGCTTTCGTTTGATTGGAGATTATTTCTATCTGTTGCAGTCGGTCTGTTTACCTAAAATGGGATGTTGCGTAAATCTTCGCTATTATGAGGACTTCTTCTATATTTGATTTATAGGTCTTGAGTAAGAAATATCTCAATCCAATAACAGTTTGAATGAATTCATAAATCTTACTTGTTTTGACACTTACATTTCGTGTGACACTATGACCATATACGAAGTCGAACTGCACGTATAAAACAATATATTATTGCTGTACATTAATTATAGGGACATCCAATTATTGAAGCATTATCTCTTTTTAATAAATCTATGTAATTGACAGCAATGTTACCGCAGGGCGGGAAATAATTACTAGTTTTAATTTCCTAATTTATCTTGATGTAATGGAATTTACAATTAATGGTGACAGATGTGTTTCTAATTGAATATAAAGTGTATAATATATACTCTATATCTTTTGTTGAAAAACAGTTTTTTAATTGCCGTTTCGAAGTGTAGTTGTTGATTTATGGGAGGTACACTATCTAAACGTTAAGGTGTTAATCTAACGTGGCTGGCCAATGTGTTGCCTACTATTTTTAGCTTTCGCTTCAATTGGAAATATGAGAGTACCTATACCTTGTGAAGACCGCAGGAATCCACTGAATGCGAGAAACACAGAGCAGGTCGAATTGGCGATGCTTGGGGGGCCTATGTCCAGCAGTGGACGTCTTTCGGCTGAAATGATGATGACGATGATACCTAAGTTTGAGAATAAAGAGTTAGTACGTAGGTATATTTTATTATCAAGAGGATAACCACAATAAATGACTCGCATCATGTTCTAAGTACTTAGATAGCAACTCATTTTTTCTACGAAATACTTATGCAAATCGAGAGACCAACGAATTACTTATGCGATTTTCACCATAAGCTTTAATTAAGTCTTCACTGAAAAAAAAAACTTGAAATTGTAAATCTTCTTCAGATAATCATCGACAGTTCACACTTGAGTCGTTGCATCGCATCCGATATTTAAATACACCAATAAGTTAAATGAATATTTGTATAACGAACACTATGTTATACAACACTGACATTGGCCGTGAATGAAGAAAAGAAAGTTAATACAAGTTACATTAGTTTATAATGTGGTTATTAAGATCCGCTTGGAGAGACTGGGTTTATATTTAAAAACAAATAATCCGAGTTCGAAATTATTAGAGGCTTCACATGTTCTTTTAAAGACGTAGTAACAAATCTCAATATGCTATTGCGTATATGATATGAATTTATAACTTTAAAAGCTATATTTGTACCATACCATACCTGAAATGACCTCTCTAGTCTCTACTCTGGAATTCGTACTCCAAGCCCCAAGATACAGACTAACTGTCTAGTTTAGGGCTCGCGAGCAAATACTATATTGTAACCTAGCTGTAGGTAATATTTTAAGCTACTTATGTCGTCATAACTTGCTGTTAAAACCTGTGAACCTGCTTGCTATATTACCTGGACAATAAATATTTTCTATTTGTATTGGATTTAACTTTTGCTTAGCTGAGCTTTTTGTATAACTCGGCTAAAGCAATTCAGTAGTTACAATAACAAAAGTGAAATAAAGTTATATTTGTAAATTAGACAATGTTAAGGAAAACGTCTAGTTATAATAAAACATTCGTGCTTTAAAACCAAAAATTCATATATATGTCAGTCATTAAATATAAGAAATGAGACATATCGAGAATTTGATCTGACGCTGGCATTTAACGAACGTGATTCTTTACATAAAAAGAAAGCTTATCTTATATTTTATGTTATTACAACAGATCCGCTTCCAACATCTCGATACTTATCTACAGGCAGACAAAGTTATTAATTACATTTTTCTGCCCGAACTATCAGAAAAGATCCAATAAATTTAAATAGTCCATTATCTTTTATCGCATTGATTGATTCCAACAATATTCTATCTAAAAATAAGCCTGTATTTATATACAACAGTATGGCGTTTCCTTTTCAAAACAATAATCTTATCATCCTTTACATTAAATACCGACATCGCGTGAAGTCTAAACCTGTCACTATCGGATCTAATAACAATATTCTTCTTAGATGTAAAGCGACAAATACAACAGATTATCCGTCGTCGGCGACTGACCGCGATCGTTTTCTACGAGAAAGCAAATTGTGCCGTCGTCAATACGCCGCTCCGTCTAAAAACTAGTTTAGACACTTAGCTTATTCATATATTTTCACTTATGTAAATTATATAAATTCTCTTGCTGCTCCTGTGAACTATTGATCCGGTTGGAGGCGGAATTGTCATTTTTTACAAATCATAAGATTTGTTAAAAATGACAAATTAAGAAAGTAGCGGTTTTGTTGTTTTAGCTTCGGGCATATCAACACTTATGCAGCCATGACGAAACAGCCAAACAGTGTCATGAAATATAGCAATCCAAAATCTTCCTTAATGTGGTGTTAGAAGCCATGTTATAGCTAATCTACTCAATGGTTTTTGCTACAAACAGAGATATTATTTATAAACTTTTGTCATATACATATTGCTTTAGTAAAGGCATCAACGGAGCTTTTAGGAAGGTTGAACAGCAACGAACTGTTAAACCTTTAATTTGGATACCAATCAGCTGTGATTTTATTTCGAGCATGCCTAAAAGACAACGACACTATTCGTCTACAAAAGATGACATTTCTAGTTCAGCTATTAGCAAATAATGAGCTTAATCTTTGAACCTGTCCTAGTATATACTAGTTGTAGTTACCCAACTACGGAAGTGACAAGGAAAGTAATGGCAAAGACCAAAAGTTCAAAGAAAGTATTCCGCCAAGATCGTGAGTTCTACTCCCGATTGCTTGTACAATTATTGGTGCGATGTTAGTGAGATTAAATGGCGAAATAAATTCGATTTAAACATGGCTTTCGTGTGCTTACTGTGACTGGTTTAGTTGATCGTTTATACCACGATTATGTTAGCCATTTCTTTCAGTTCACCGCTACTCTTGTAACTTATGGTCGTCTGCTCATCGTAATTTTCATAGAATGTCAGATTTAGCTTTTCCGCTAAATCTTCTTTTGATGTTATCTTTTACGGTTAGTTCCAATATCTCTTTATCATTGCGGCAGTTTAGTGTTTGGAGTTCATTGACAGATTCAGGTCCTACTTTATTTGGTTCTTAAGTGTGAATGTTTAACTGTATAAGTTTATTAACAGTTCTCTCTTTCTTTTCAGGTCCAAAATGGCATCAGATGTTGCGTCACATATAAGAAAGTCAACAGTTTTATGGCTAATTTTAGCCTTAACGAATGTGAGTAATTTTAAGTTTTATAAAAAAGAATCAATCTGATGCGATTCCTTTGTGCTTAGGCGAGTGAAATTAGTTTCAACCTTAACTCCTAAACTGACACCAAACGTTTCAATCTAGAATTAAAAACCTTTCGCGAAGTCCATTAGAAAAAGACAAGGGTTTAAGAGTTTCCCTGACTGAGTTTGACCCCAGGTACTAGTGTGGGAGCAGCTCTTTGTACCCCTCTCACATAAAATGTAATGGACCGAGACAGTCTCTGAGGCACCGAAGTGACTTGCAATTGTATTTTACGACATATGTCAAGAGCTATTCTTTGGAGTCACGTTGGAAACAACTGCAACATAATGGAAGTTACGGAGAATTTGAAAAACAACTTTGTAATGTTAGATAGTCCTTTGCATTTAGACGAAGTTAGGCCAAAGACAAGATAAGTAAGTTAATATTTATGCAAGGGAGTTCTGTATATAACGATGTTAAATGTATGGATGATGAAATAGAGAAGGTTTGTGTGATGTTTAATCTATTAAAAATGATGAAGCTTTCAAAATCTTTCTAATCGTGTTCAAAATAGCACCTACTAACAGCTGTTTAATAAAATTAACATTAGAGAGACAAATCACTAGGTTTCACAATGACATATTATTTTACGTTTGCCTGTCTAGACTGTAATTTAGAAATCTCCTTTTGTTCAATACCATAGAAGATAGCAAAAGTATCGAAATGACTCGTATGATTCGAGTTAAACATATCGATAAGAATTATACGTATATGGAATATGGGTGATATCACGCTTTCATTTTCTGTTTGGCGTGAGAAAGAATTATTGCATTTAAAATGCCGTAATAAAGAGTAAGATTGGAACAAATTGTGGACGGTATTAAAACTAAATGATTTTTTATAGTGTTTGATTCTGATTGAAGATTGTTCTTGATTGATATTCAATTGAATATAACACTCGTTATTTTGTGTATCTACATTTAAATTGGTTTACGACTGACGCATTAAGTATTTGTATTTCGTACAAAATATGATGTATTGGGAACAGTTAATCTTACGAAATACTGTTAATTTTTTCTCGGTACCAATTTGAACTAGATATTTGCCGTTTAGAACCTCAAAATTGTTTGTGTAAATGTAACATTCTTGCCCTAGTTTGATGTGATCAACCTTTTTTGTAACAAGTTAGTAAAGTTCAGTTTTATTCGTCTGCAAAATTGATTTTATCATACCCATCACGCTGTTTGATAACTTTTTTTGGGCCTATCTCAGTTGATTTTATTTCAATAAAAACATGAAATTAATCCAAATTCAAATCTTAATCTTAGAAGCTTCGTCAAAGCTCCGTTTACAACAAACACCCGACCTAGTAGAGCATTGAGTAAGCAGAATCGAAACGCCGTCCTTGGCGAGGTCGACGGTCTTAGCCGACCAAATGCCGTTGTCGCACAATCCATACAACCGAACGTAAGATTGTGACTTTCTCATTTAGCCGGGTAGCTGTGTTCAGTGTCCGCTCCATTTGACGCGGTGTCGTCGCATGCGCGTCCGCCGACACACATAACGGACATATCGCACGCCAACTGGACCAAGTTTGTAAAAACATACGGATAGAGTTAGTACTGTTCGCAGAAGTAGAAGCGCGGCTCAATTAATTTTCAATTGGTATGTTGGTCCTTTTGCTTGTTTGTGGTTTATATTGTCGCTTAGAGACAATTGATTCAGAAGTCGTACTAATCATACTTATAATATGTTGTAAAAAACAAGAACTATTTCCTTGTTTTTCGGTTATTTGTAAGGATATTACAAACACATTGGCCAAAAAAGAAAAAAAAAATATTTGAAATATTATCTCAGTTTAAAATGAATTCATAATTATTTGAATTAAGCCATAGTTTTTAGTCAAGCATTTAATTATCCAATTTATTGCTTACATTGGATTACAGAAATGAAATATTATTCAAATTATTTTTCTATCAGTACCAAGCGTTCCGGATTCTGAGCAATAACGCTAAATGGATAATTGCTACTTACTTCAGACTAAAGAACTCCAACCATTTATAGGACTTTTGCGGGCTATAGAACTTAAAGTATTTTTATGATATTTATTATGTAGGTAAAATAATACTGTCCCCTTGGACATAAAGTTTTATGAGTTATAAATCATGGTTATTTTTCAGTCTTTTATGGGGTTTTCTTTAATATTTATTACTTTTTTATCGATTGATGATGACATCGAATGTACAATTTATTGGCATTGCATTAGACCATTGACAAGCTTTGATTCATAGGTTTCTAGAGAATTTGATTGATTTCCTATTAGGAACTAAGTATCTTTCCAAAAATCTTCAAAGTCCATTTTACTCTTATCACCGTTATCATTGTTAAGTTAATTGGTTTGAAACCAGCTGCTGTGTCAGTAGATACCATATCACCGACAAGACACGCACCTTTCAGCCGTCTTTCATTTTCAGCCCACAAAACAGCTTCCGTGTTCTAAAATTAAACCAAACAATAGAATTTGAGTCCGGATTCCGGATAGCCGTCAACGATAAGGCAAAATGGTGTGTAATGAGCTCGTATCAGCTATAACCACAGAATTGCAACCATAACACGGAAGGTACTTAACTCAATACAGCCTGGTTGGTAGGGCTACTCCTTTTGTATGTGTCGGGTTAATAATACTGACCAAAAAAGGTTTGCAACTATGGTGAATTTGAGTTGTTTAGTTAGAAAGCAAGCTGAAGTGGCAATGGGCTGGCCATGTTTGTCGAAAGACCGATGACCGATGGAGCAGACGAATCTTGGAGTTGAGACTGAGTATCGGCAAGGGTAGTGTGGGATGCCTTCCAGCTAGATGGACTGAGGTCCTTAAAAAGGTGACTGGGATAGACTGGATGCGGAAGGCGGAGGTTAGGGTGCTGTGGCGCAGCCTGGGAGAGGCTTATGTCTAGCAGTGGACTGCGATGGTTAAGTTGGTTGATTGATAGTTAGAAGAAAAGATGTGTTTTATGGTCACAGAAACACGAGCATATAAAAAAGGCAAGTTAGCTCGAATACTTATAAAAAACAAACCAAATAATAATATATAAATAAAAGCACGGGAGCAAAGTAGTCGACAGCCTGCTGCACGTTGTGAGCGTGACAAGAAGGCTCGACTCAGCATGAAACTGTGCTATGGGGACCTACAGCACAGTTGGAACAGTGCTATTCAATGTAAACAACAATATACCTGTATATGTTGGTACCATTCATTTGAATCCTATCGCTGAGGTAGAATAGAATAGAATACTCTTTATTGTGTACACCAAATAAATTACAGAACATAAATTTGTAAATTTTACAAAGGGTCATATAATGGGCGGTTTTATTGCTAAGAGCGATCTTTTAAAGACAACCTTTGTATGGATTAAAATTAAGGAGAGACAAATACTGTAGGTGGTGTAATTAGAAATATACATAGTTGATTACTTCAGTCATTAAGGTTTTTCTTCTTCGCTTGCAAGTGGTGCAAAGCTATTGATTATGTGACTAAAGTAATTTATCGTACAGTTAAATATATTGCTTTAACTAACTAGGTATAATACTTACGATACTAAATATTATAGATTTGTACGATTAGAAGAAACACTTAACATTACATTTATTATTATTGCAACATTATTACTTGAGCTCATTACAGTTTTTAAATGGTAATAAATCTTTAATGCCTACTAATTTATGTGCTTATTTATCTCTGGTGCGGTGCCGAATTTACCACAGATAAATATCTCTGGTAAATTCGTAACAGAAAATAATTTAGTTTCAGGGCTACCTACTCGGACAGAATATATAATTACTTATAATTATTTGTAGCCTGCACCGCTAATGCAATTTAGCCACCTTTAAACCCATGGAATTTATGCTAAACGTTTTCCCTATCAATTAGTAGTTTCACGCCTAATTATAATCATATTTCCGTGTCGTTAGCCGCTAGGGATGACAGCCGAGAAATAATGTTATCAGAAAAAAAAATACGACATTCCACGAAAGAGTTTTTACACCTGCTTGTAAAAATTTATTATAATGTGTTTAAATAAGTAGGTGTGACTTATTACAGCTATTTAAATGAGTGAATGACTTACAGTCATTATTGATCTTTCTGTAGGCTAGAAGTTTATTGTTGCAGACTTTCTCTTGAAGTACAGTTAGAATAACATTCTTTTTTACAGTAAAAATTAAGGGCTTATTAAACTTATTCCGAAATTCGGTGTCATATTGACGTTTTGGCAGTCATTTTTAAATTGTACAGACGCCAGCACATTATGATACCACAATCTGTCAAATTTCTTCAATAGATTTTCAACTTTATCGCTAAAGCATTAGGTTGAAGGTTGATTGGGAAAATTTGACAGTTTCGGGTAGCTTGATGTGCTGGCGTCTGTTCCTATGCATAATGTTTAAATCATGTTTAAATTGACAGGCTGTGCCGCGTTGCGTGTTAAATTTCTCAATCTAATTCACCAATACCGATGTTTATTTTTGTATTCTATGATTTCACTTACTAGTACACACGGTGACACATCAAGTCATACATTTCCAGTTTTAGCTGACCTCGCATTGTGTAAGTTTTTCGTACAATCAGAAGTCAGCTTATACTGGTTATGTATAGATTGATATGTAGCCGTGCGTACCACTGAAAGCTCGGTAGTAAAAATACCCAAAACACCAATTTAAACTAAAAAACTTGAGAGGTGTCAAGGGACACCCGGATGGAACGAAGTTCAAAGAGAGAGAGAGAGAGACAGACAGAGAAACACGCGCACGCCGCACGGCTTACAACTATAGCAAAAAGTGTCGTTCCAACTTTTGGTCTTAATTTCGTCTAGCCCCCTTTCGCAACGCGCGATAAGGAACTTCATTCCAATAACCACCACGTGGAGCCCTGACACAGCTAGAAGGCGTCGTGGCAGACGTAGAAGATGGCGGAACGAGCTGGATAAAACAAACGACTGGTGGTCAACTTTAGCCCTGGATCGAAAGAGCTGGAAGTCATGAGGAGAGGCCTTTGCCCAACAGTGGGATGATGCAGGCTAACAGTAACAGTAACCAATTTAAACTAAAGAAAAAAGCCTTAAGAACAATTTTTAAAATGACCAACCAAATTGGTAAAAAGTTGAACGTCAGAAACATATAATTAAATCAGCGGATAAAATGTTTGAAGTAATTAATATGAAATTCGTTGATTGATCAGATAAGCTGTTGAATTAATATCAAAACACAGATGAAGTGACTTAGGTCAAGATCGGTCGAGAATCTCGAGATCGCAGTAAGGAGATATCAGGAAACGTCGACACGTTGACTGATGATAATAGTTATGACTACAGACTTTCTGAAGTAACCTGTTGATGGTTGGTTAAGAAATTAATATAATTACTTAGTGGATACACAAGGTTTAATGGTAAATATGTTTGCATATCAAAGTGAATATGAAAAGGAAAGTTAAGTTAGATGGTTCAGATTTTGAATGATATTTGATGATTAAACGAACTTACTTGTACGTGAAGTTCGATCATAATTATACTCGTGCTTCGTTCTCGAGATTAGTAACCTGAAATAATAAACCTATTACTTATTTACACATGTAGTATCACCCAGGATGCACCACATGGCATAGGTAGTAAGTGGGTATATTTGTTAACTTAAATGCTAAGTTATTTCCGTTTAATTTTAGTAATATTTTCCCCAATTAGATAAAAAAATATATATAATTATGATATCATTTTCTTCTACTATTGGATACCTATTTGGTTAAATAATAAAAATCCTCTTCTCCCAGTTTCAAACTTCTCGTTCAAATAATTTAGTAACTCGCGCATTTAATGCGTCCGAAATCACCCAGTTTAGCTTCTCATACCACAAAAAATCCTTTTGAATTTTAGGTGAAGCTTTGCATCAAATTTTATTAAAATCAATTTTACTAACAAGCTCTTCATGTTCCCCAACAAGGCCTTAAACAACTTCGCATACATTATCTAAAATCTCGATGCACGCTCTTAGATATTCACCAAAATTGCATCCTTAGCCAGCCCTGCGCCCACGTCACGTCGCCGTCAAACGTCCGTTACTACACGTCCTGCCAAACACGTAATGGTTTGTGAAAGCCGTGTGAACCCCACATGTGACCCATTGTGCCCCACGTACGATCACCTCAATTATCTACAAGTCTTCAACTAATTACTCAAAGACATAGTTACAATACCAGTAGTTTCCTTCCGGCAAATTGAAGCAATCGTCGACGATATCAATTCATTTCTTTTATATCAAATGAGATAATTATAGTACCTACCTACAATTTCCATCGGATGTAGGCAAGTTAATAGCTGATTTTTATTGAAGTGTTAATTGAGTTCTACTAAATGCTAGTTAATTAGACCGGTTGCTTGAACTTTTTGCGAATTTATGTGTTCGACAAGAGCGGGTGAACTTTGAGACTGGTAGCAGTAGTCTCAGTAGCCTTAATGGAGAAAAAAGTTAATTTTGAGCCGCCCTCGACGTTTTTTATAATCATGTTTAGAAAAACGAGGATTTTTTATGAGATGATGCCATGTAAAAAAGAAGAACTAACGGTTAGTTTGTTATTAATCAATCAATTGCCGAAGTTTCTCCTTAATAAACTGTATTCAAAATTAACTTGGCAGTGCCTTCAGCTTTCTTCACGTGCATCCTAGAACTGATTTCTCTACGAGGTTACTAGTTTACAGGTTTGTAATGAAGCAGGACCTGCAATTGCACGCACTGCATCTCCCATGAATAAAAGATTAGACAGACTAGCGAACAATAAGAGGGAGACGCGTGATCGGAATGACGGAATAGTAACGGTCACGAAATTTGCCTATCCGTGGATTTTGTTGAATATGCAGATCTTACGGGGCGTATGACGCCTCGTTGTGGAATGCTAACGGTTGGTATACTTCGACAATGAATCTTGTCACATAGGTTTTACTATCGAAAGTAATATGGAGCCGGTTTTTGAAGATGTGCGCACGCGCGGTTCGACGCGAGCGCATTAACGTGCGGACACGTGAGGTGGCATTGATGTGACTTCGCATTCTAGAAGAGTGGTTGGGGTTGAGTATGGAGCGTAGAGGTTAGGTGTAAGATTTAATCTAACCTACAGTAGGATTCCTTTCATATGCAAACGCTTGATAGGTATTTGTGTCGACGGTAACCGCTGTTTGATTATTTATTTTACTAGGAGTGAGTTCCCCATAACTCACGGAGTATTATTTGAACTCTCGACCTTTCGACAGCGAACCCCGACGCCTCAGGGCCTATTGTCTGCATATCCGTGTAATATTACGACTCGTAAACACGTCACCTTTCATAATTATTAATTAAGTTTTATTTATTGCCTTTCGTATGAGCTTATCAGTTAATGGGAAAGTGTTTGAGGAAAATAAATTACTTAAAATAAGACAATAGATGAACTTTAAGACGCATAATTTGTATTTCACACTCTTTAAGTAGGTACAGTCAGCAACAAAAGTCAATTAACACTGTTACTTTTACAAATCATCTAAATTGATACAAAATGATGCGATGCATTGGTTTTCTCTATTTCATGTAATAGCAAAGAGTTAATTGTTCTTAAATATTCTATTACTATATGTTTTTACTATTCAAACTGTAACCTACATTTTGACCGCGTAGGTATTGCACTTTTCTATGAAACAGAAGATTTTTTTTTGATAACCGACGAAAAATTTCTACGCTATGGGGTCTAAACTCATGTGCTGAATTCATGGTTACAGTTTGCTCGTCGATGTCCCTGCCACCCTGTATATGTAGTTTAATAAAATTGTTTAACTTTATCGAAGTAGTGTAATAAAATTGTTATGACCCGGGTAGACGGGCAACTAAATTTTATTTAGTGTACAGCACGACATATGTTTTGCAGGAACAACTATCATGTTTTTAGTGGCTGTAAACCCATCAGTGTTAAACTAAAACCTTATTATGGTCCATTGCGATAAACATTCGATATTATTGCTATTTTCACCACAATTGGCGGTTTAAGGACTTCGGGTGTCATGTGCAATTGGTAGTTTTCTACTTATAATATAATATTTAATTTTTCTATGCACATTTACATAATTAATTATATTATATACATGATTATAAAATACTGTATGTACAATAAATTTAGGCATACACACAAACATACACTCACGCCCACTATCAATCACTTGTAATTGTACCACGTTGACAACCTTTACTATGTGATATAATGGGGGGCCTGGAGTTTTGAATTAAAATACAGGCCTAGGCTTAGTTTAGAAGTTTTCGAAATACCTGTCAACTGAATATGTATAAGAATGTAATTTGTGCAGATAAATAAACATAATTTTATTTATTTAATTATTATAACTTTTCATCATCAGAATTCTTCTCTCATCTTTCTGACTTGATCTCTTGATTGCGTTTCATGACACAGCTTACACTGTCAGTAACCCAATCACAGTTTAGTTGAATTAAAAAAGGTATTTCATCTCCCCACATATTGATATTATTTACAGCTTCATAAACATCATAAAACATTGATTGATATGTTTGTTTAACTAAGTAAGTACAGCACGATAAAAAATACAATATGCCGTGCTATACACTTAAGTAATGACTAAGCATTTGATAGTCATCTAGTGGATTAAGCTCTTCTTTCACATAAGGCTCGTTACACACTATAATGCGTCACGCGTTTGTTATAGAAAAGTGCACTAAAGTACCTAAGTGTGAAAAATGCTTTTAGACTACAAATTCTAAAAGCATACATATTTGGCTTAATGTGTAATCAAAGCTCATGAATAATAGACAGATTGGCAAAGAGCCTTAAAATTTTGGTCCTTCGAACCAAAAACAAACTGGGCCAATGAACTACGCTAAATGAATTTGATCTTTTGATCCGGGCTAAATACGGACTCGGGCCAAATGTTATAATCTTATAAAGAGGCCTAAAACCAGCGATGCTGAACAGCTGAACTTAAACGTTTTGTTTTGATCGTTACCACAAAAAAAAAACAAACAAAAATTAATTCAGTAGCCACCGCACAAACATCAAAACATTTCAAATTGAGTTCTAAAAAACCATCGACAACGCATCGAGAGTGGTACCGTCAAGTGTGAATTGACACTAATTGTTCGTGAGTCTAAGCTTTCCTTTCTGTCACGATGTTATCTCGGTTCTCGCACTAGCCGTACATGCGACTTCACTCGCCGTTTATAGCTATCCGTTTTGTTATCTTAACGGCTAATGGCGTAGGCTTAATTAGGATGATAGACCGGATTTCTATTATAATTTCCATCATATTTAAATGTTCCGCTATGATGTGGCACTGTTTTAATTTATTGGTACGAACTACGGAACTATATGAAAGGTTTGAACCATATTTAATTAACAGATAGTGTTAAATATGATTAACAACGAATACAATTTCAATTAAATATAAATTTTGAACAGTACACAGTAAAAGTTTCTTCCAAACTGCTACTACATACATATATCATAATACTTGTATACTAAAGGCTCCGACAGACGGTAAAACAGGTATCATACGTGTTGAAAAATGTACAAGCTTCCATACAGCATTCATTTAACGATCAAATGACAGTTACACCATTGATACTTCATACGAGCACTTTGATGAATCGTCGACTATTTTATTTATTTAGTACCTTCCTTAAATGATGTATAAATTTAAATATTTCATATTTACCACCTGCAGTGTAATTTGTAATTACGGGTTAACATGGAACTTCTAACAAATTGATATTGCTGTTGTGTGGGAAAAGACAGGAAGTAATTTTTCTTTTTAATGATTTTTATGTTGTTGTATTTTCAATATTCAATATTTCATACAGTAATGAATGATGACCAGAAGGCCAATTCTCGTAATTTAAAACGTTCAAAATCTAGTCGCAGTCTCATCTCGGCGACAAACAAATGTCAAAAACTTGTCAAAAAAAGAAAAAAAACAAGTATTTTTGACAGATTGAGACTGAGATCAGACTGTGAACGTTCTTAAAATTACGGGAATTGCCGCTTCGGTGAAGGCCGCAGGAGTCCGCTGGATGCAAGAAGTACAGAACCGGTCGAAGTGGCGATGCTTGGGGGAGGTCTATGTCTTTCGGCAGAAATGATGATGATGGTACAACAATTGAAGAAATTTTGAAAGAGTTACCAAACTTTAAAAGGACACTGTCCTTCAAGATACAAAGGTTTTCCTAGTTTGAATGCAGAATGAAGTTGCTATAGTACGTAGATAGCTCGTTGATAAATGAGGCCATGAGAGCCACAGTGGCCTAGCTGAAAAAAATTGAACTAATTTTTAGGCCACTGTGGCGCTATGACTTTAACAGTTTAGAGCAGTTTTTTCAAATAAAGTCAGTATTGAAAACACAGTTAGGCCACTGTGGCTCTCATGGCCTCAAATGATAACAGCCGCATAGGTCCTTCAAAGGTTAAGCTACGTTTGCCGTAGTCGCTTCCTATCCAGGAAGCGACTACGGCAAACGTAGCTTAACCTTTAGATACTCGTATGTATTGGATGGTCATCCATCCGGATGACCATCCAATACATACGAGTATCGAGCCTCTTTGCCTCGGAAAGTACTTTATGCCGTTAACCCCGGGTGTCATTCGTAGATGTTTGGCAGTCGTTACGGGTACTCAGAGGCCCAAGTTAGACCACCAGTCTCACTAAGGGTTATTGTGTCATCCAGTTTTTCTAGTCGAAACCTTTTTTGCCAATCCAACTTTAAATTAAAGCAAAGTGCGACTACAAAATCGATAGAGAATCATGTGAGCATATTTGACTATCGTTACGGGTCGTCAGAAGCCTGACAGTCTGATAACCAGTCTTACCTAGGGTATCGACCCAGTTCTGTCAGTTCAATCTGGGTTACCAACCCAGTAACTGAGTTGTGCCTCCACAACTCAGTTATGCAGTCGTTCCATGTAAAAAGCTGGTATTAAGCTGCATGCCGTTAGACTTGAAGCCAATCCGAACATAATTGGAAAAAGGCTAGGCATATTTGAATACTGTACTGGGTAGGTAGTTATTATCTACTAATTAACACTGCAAAATAATCTTGTCTTAATGAAGGTGCAAAGGAAATTAAAGTACATAGAATCCCATATTTAGAAATGTTTTACGGTCCTTATGAATAGTAGTCCGTCCGGTGGTGGTGTACTTGCTTCGGCAGTACCGGCGGTCATTCGTGGATAGTCATTACGGGTCGTCAGTAGCCCGAAAGTCTGACAACCAGTCTTACCAAGGGGTATCGTATTACCCAGTAACTGAGTTGTGGAGGTCAGATAGGCAGTCACTCCATGTAAAATACTGGTATTCAGCTGCATCCGGTTAGACTGGAAGCCGACCCCAACATGGTTGGGATAAGGCTAGAGATGATAATAAATGGTAGTCCGTCCTCTACAGACTAATACAAGTTTTTAATTACATTTCAACAGCAGATTTATTTCCCACTAGCTTTCTTTTTTTTTTCGTCGCATCGCATCGCATCGCCCGCCCGCGCTATTATTTAATTTTCACCTAGCGTTCTTTCTTACTTCTTTTGTTTTTGCTCGGTTCCTAAGTCCTTTTTTTTTTGAGGATGGGAAATCATCAAATGACCCCTCCCGCTCTGGGTGGAGCGGAAGGGAGTGTAAAACCCACCCGTGTTCCTTCCTTAGCCCTTTATGTTCCAGGGCAGCGGTAACCCTTTCGGACGATCCCGCTACCTTCCTAAGAGTGCTTGCGTGATGTTTTAATTCGCCTATCATCACTGCCGTCCTCAAGAATTAGGCTATCAAATACAAAAATAATTTTTCAAATCCGACTCTTAGTTCCAGAGTTTAGCGCGTTCAAACAAACAAACAAACTTAAGTTTTATTATTAGTATATAGATCAAGGCTGCTCAACCCCAGGCCCGCGGGCCACCAACGCATTAGCCTATAAACCTCTTCAAAGTCAGTGAAGTTTTTTTAGTAACTTAAACTTTTGTTTCATTTTAATATCTGGGTATTTATTTATTTATTTAGTATCTACCATAACTGTAGGCAAGTTTTATTCACTAGATGGCCTGCCTGCTGGCACGTAATTGCAATTATGGCCCACCTTCAAAATTGGTTGGGCAGCCCTGGTATAGATAGATAAATTCAAATACTCTATTAACATTAATAACCCTTATCTATGCAAGATCTCAATTAGTTAATTCTTAGCAAAATACTTAAGTTGTTGATTTATTATAAGTATTCAAGTTTTACTGAATCTGCCATCATCTTACATTGTAAGCTAGTAATGGTGAATGACGATCAATTCTAACGTATTTATTGATTCATTCAACTAGATAGTTTCTATTTTATGGGAATTAGATAAAAGTGGCGTTTCACTTGAACATTTATATTTAGATCCAGCAATTTTAGACAGACTTCAATAGATTTGTTTGACATCGTAAAAACTGTCGTAAATTGCACAAATAATTGTTAATGGAATAATACCAGCCAGTACTGAAAGTGGTATAACTGAGTTTTTTAATTAAGAGTTTCTCAGCAGCGGCATGGAGCCTAGATTTATTCACGGTTAATAGCGTCTTTCATGGGTCTTGAACATTGGCGAAATGTGTTTGGGAATTGTACTAACATCTCTATCTAACCCCTTAGGAAATACGGGTGTGATGCTATCGTCATAACTTTCACAGAATGCAGAATGATAGGTGGAATAAATCCTACTAATATTAAAAATGCGAAAGTTTTTAAGGATGGATGGATGTTTGTTACCCTTTCACGCAAAAAGTACTGAACGGATTTGGACGAAATTTGGCAAACAGATAGTTTATAACCAGGAATAACACATAGGACTTTTTATCCTGATATTCCCAGGGGGTCGAAACTTATGCGGGTGAAACCGCGGGGCGCAGCTAGTCCCGCAGTAAAATTAACAGCGTGTAAATGTGCTTTTGCGAAAGGAATCTTCTCATACTGAAGATTTCTTACCAGACTTTCTTGCAGTATTTAAGACCTTTTAGTCCATGTTTCCTTGATTGATTCTATGTTTTTTCTTTAGTAAAAGTCCTTGGTGTTTCAGGTGTTTGTAATTAACTTTCAATCAACTCAGCCTATCGCAGTCCACTGTTGCACATAGGCCTCTCCCAGGCTGCGCCACAACACCCTGTCCTCCGCCTTCCGCGTCCAGTCTGCCCCAGCCACCTTTCTAAGGTCGTCGGGTCATATAGCTGGGGGGCGTCCCACACTATGCTTATAAGCGGTCTCCACTGCAGGACGCGTCTGCTCCACCGGCCATCTGTCCTTAAACTGCAAGCTATATTTTTAAACCCGGTTCTTCCGTGTAACTTGACTAGGTACATCCTCTCTTTATCTTAGGCCTTTTTTTGCTTGCGCTAATCTATTTCCTACTTCTAAAATGAACGTGCTGATATAAGAAGTACATAGGATATCTATATATCTTCGGTACTTGATTCACATCACATCATGTAAGTTGAATATATCACAAGATCAGACTTGAGGTTATTGCACATATACATACAAGGTGTTGTTTTGCAATCTCGTCAAATTCAAGGAGGTAACTATGCTACTGATTCTCGACATGAATCATTAATAAAATAAGTAGGTATTTTTTTTTCAAATTTTCGGAAACTTTTGTGGGACACGCATATTAAAACGCGGCCTGTCTGAGACCGCACTGTAACTGCCCTTTTACACACACATAAAAACGCGGCCGCTTTTACGAAACAATAACGCGATTCTGTTCTTTGAAAGTGGTGTATTTTGAAATACTGTCATACTTAAGTAACTAAAAAAAAAAGTATGTATTCATTATTTACCAGGGATCGTAATTTTATTTGATTATTTATGTCTTTCCTAGCAGCCTACTGAAATTTGACGAGGATGCAATACAACAGCTTCTATAAAATCGTCGAACCAATGAAGCAGGACCTTGGTGATATCTTGTCAGGGTGTAGATGATATTTTTGTCAACCTTCCTTGTTTATTGTGCAGTCACGCATGTAAACCAATCTGACAGTCCAAACCATGTTAGTTGATACCAGTTACAGGGTGCTTACGGTATGTCACCCCAACTCAATGACTTGCTTGCGGTCTCAACAAGCTGACTCTACGCATTATCTACAAACCTCATAGCCGTTATACACGATCTCACGGTCGGAAGGATCAAGATCGACATCGGCAATTCTCGTAATTTTAAGAACGTTCACAGTCTGATCTCAGTCTAAATCTGTGAAAAATACCTCTAATTTCCATACATGGCTATGACGACTTTTGGCCGAGATGAGACTGCGACTAGATTTTGAACGTTTTAAATTACGAGATTTGGTCTTCTGGTCGAATTTGATCTCAAGATGTTTTAAGGTTTTACGGAGCTGTTGTTGTGTTTTTAGGGTTCCATACCCTAAGGGTGCCAGAGGAACTAAGGCTCCGCGGTCCGTCCGTCCGACCGTCCGTCTGTCACAGGGCTGTATCGTTTAAACCGTAGTAAGTAGACACTTGAAATATTCACAGTGTGTTTAACTATGGCCGTTATATTATAACAAAAAATAAAATAAAGAAACTTGTCTTTTATGGCATTCTTTTTTTAATTTAGATTTAAAAAACAATAATTATTTTCCCCTTTATTCATAAACGTTGCTTAAAGTTAAGTAGTGATTAGCGACTGTTTAAACACACTTTTGACGTTTAAGCGTAAGCGACGTTTAAACATACAAAAATGAGGTTACTTCAATCATGCCCCATGGTGTCAAATATTGGACGGTGGTACATAACCCTTCGCGTGCGAGTCTGACTCGCACTTGGCCGCTTTTCTACCTTATTCCACTTAGATCCAAATCCAATAAGGCGATTGCACACTAAAAGCAATTTTTATCTTATTTGCTGTAAGCATCTCCTTAATAAGATCTGTTTTCCTTTTAAATAAAGTACTAACCTCAGTACTTAAGATACTTGTCAACACTTGACCGCGTAGATACCTCCCACGTTCCCCTAGCACCTACACTTGAAACTACGATTAACTTTGTTTGCAATGCAATCAAATGTAGCTAGTGTAGTAATTTGTTCTAATTTTATTGGAGTAGGTACTGGCTGTAGGTGTAATTTATGGTAGCATGATGACAAAATACTAATCAAGTATTTTTTTGGTTCTCTCAACCTACTCCGAGACATATGGCTTTGATTTGCTATCTATAGTCCGCACGTTAAGTACGCGCATTGACTTGGAGTGGCGAATAGCTCGTATTACCTACCTACCTATAGTTCTGCAGACCGAATTTCGGCGAAAGACGGTCAACCTCACCGGAGACTACCCATCGACGCCGGAGATATTATGGTGCATAGGTGTGTGCGCAGACACAGGTGCACTCACTCTTCTCCAACTCTCATAGCCTAACCTTTGCTGCAAAAAAAAATATAAGTTCGTTTTACGCATTTTTTTTTTAACGTTGCCCCACGCACACTAGGAATTTCTCCTGTATCGTGGGTGCGTTTACAAACATTTAAACTCACATACACAAACAGCCAGACCCGCAACAACTACTTGTAGGCCATACAAATATTTGTTCCGTGCGGGAATCGAACCCGCGACACGCAGCGCAGCCGTCAATCGCTTAACCACTGCGCCAACCGTGCCGTCAGACCATTTATGCGTTTTACGCATTACATTCATCATCTGCTTAGCCTTTTTCCAACTATACTAGGGTCGGCTTCCAGTCTTACTGGATACATCTGAGTACCAGTATTTTAAACTAATGAATAAAACATTTTGGAAATTTATAAAGTGAAAGAAACTAACTACACTCGAGAGCAATGAATCCGGGTCACTTGAAGAATCCTAAAAATCTCGGAAACTAAAAATGCTAGGTTAATGCAATAAATTGTATTTAATAGACAATGTAATACTCCTTAAATGAAGGTATTAAAACTTCTTAGTTATTGTAAAGTTATATCATTAAAAAATCAAATTTGAAAAAGGGCCACTTTCGAAGATGGAACTACGAAATTACAGCATTTGGTTTTGCTTTTGTTTGTAATCTGTCATTTATGTGGGTACATAAACCATGTTGATAGTGCTCTATATTCATTATTCAAGCTGAAATTATGTCGCTTACGCCTGAAGAATGCACCAGAATACTTACAATGCTGGAAACCGGCCGGAGTCAGCGCGATACAGCCAGGACTGTCGGTGTGTCGCTGTCAACAGTACAAAGAGTTCTCCGACGTTACGAAGAAACTGGTTCTAACCTACGCAGACCAGGAACGGGCAGAACCAGGTGTACCACAGCACGAGAAGACCGATACTTGGTGAACACCATGCTTCGAAATCGCTTTCTCACAGGAACTGAACTCACAAATCAGTTTCGACGCCTCGGAGGAAGTAACCCAAGTGCATGGACAGTAAGACGTCGGCTTGCTGAATCTAACTTAAAACCCCTTAGACCTGCAAACGGCCCTAAACTGGAGCGTGGGCATCGTATTTCAAGACTAAGATATGCCCAGAGCCACGTAAATTGGAGTATTGAAGATTGGTCAAAAGTTATGTTCTCCGACGAATCAAAATTTATGCTCTACAAGCACGATGGAAGACACAGAGTGTATCGAAGACCAGGGGAAAGATTCAAGCAAGCATGCATCGAAGAAAAAGTAGCCTACGGTGGTGGGTCTGTACTTGTGTGGGCCGGAATTTCTTCTGAAAGTCGCACAGAGCTGGTGATCATAGAAAACGGCTCTTTAACTAGCGTAAGATATGTGGAAGAAATCCTCAATGATCACGTTGGTCCATTTATGGTCAATTTAGGTGAGGATGCTATATTTATGCATGACAATGCCCGACCTCATACAGGTAGGATTGTGAATGACTACCTTCAAGAGATGAACATTACTCGTATGGAGTGGCCAGCGCGCAGCCCGGATATCAACCCGATCGAGCATGCTTGGGACGAGCTAGGCAGATGCGTAAAACAACGAAACCCTCCCCCAATCACGCTTCGTGAGCTCAAAATTGCTCTCACAGAGGAATGGGAGAATATTCCCCAAAATCGTATAAGGAACTTGGTGTACAGCATGCCAAACCGCGTAAACGCAGTAATGGAAGCACGAGGAGGCAATGCGAAGTATTAAAATTCAAGAAAATCGTAATAAAGTTCAAAAATTTCATGTTTCCTATTTTTGTTTTAAGGAGAGATCAGCAGTTTTTTTCTTTATGTAATTTTGTGTTAATAAAATGTATGGTGACTCATATTTTTTTTACTTTCATTTAAGGAGTATTACATTGTCTATTAAATACAATTTATTGCATTAACCTATCATTTTTAGTTTCCGAGATTTTTAACATTCTTTAAGTGACCCGGATTCATTGCTCTCGAGTGTATTATGTACATTTCATCTTCATAAAACCTTATTTTCAAAAACTGAAATCAAAATCATGTTCTCACGTATAGTAATATTGTAGAATTATTCGAAAATTTCTCAAGAATGATTTAACTGCAACAACCATTCTTCCCTGCAATTTACCACATCAAGTGTTGATGTCGCAATTTAGGTCATAGAGAACAAAGCAAGTTCACCCGACACCGCCTATAATAGTCCCAGAGAATACAATAACAATATTCTCTCAACAGCACATAGCGGCAAATCTCAACCGAAGCTGACCGAAGCAACCATCAATGGACCGATGAAAAGATGAAACCTATAATAAAAATCATCGGTCAGAAAATTCGAATGAAGAGACATTCTTGAGACCACAATTAGTACGTCATTACAAGCCAATACATCGATAAAAGTATAAGACAGCTATGTTCGAACAAGAAGGTGTAATTTATAACTCATAACATAGGCTCGCGGTAGAAATTGAAGAAATGTAATGGTAATCATCAAATTATACGTTTGAAACGTGCGTTTAGCTTGTGATATTGGATGAAATTGGACAAGTGCTTGCTGGTGTTGAAAATGTGTAGTAAAAGAAAGAAGAAAAGGAATTGGTTTATTCTACACGAATAAGACGCACATTATAAAGCTGCATTCTTATTGCGTAACACATTATAATATCAATCTCAATTATTTTGTAGGACATTGCTAATCTATTGTTTCATATGTTCGAAAAATTCGTCTGCTCAACAACGTAATTATCGTAATGAATGTTGTTGAACTGTCAAAATGAAATACTGATAGTGTGTTACGTAATTACCCCGCTGGTTGGTAGCTTTTCTTTATCTAGTTTGTTAAGGAAACTAGGTAATTTAGACTTCCTTGTTGGTCTCGTGGTAGCTAGCGCGACTGCTGAACGTGGGGTCCAGCACCCTAATTGCGTAACACACGATCAATCGGAATCTGAATAATTTTGAAGCAAATTGCTAAGCCATTAAAAAAGCAATGAATGTTGTTAAACTGACAAAATGAAACCGATTCCGATTGATCGTGTGTTACGCAATTAGGGTGCTTGGTTCGATTCCCAGGTCGGGTAAAGTGTTTTTGAGTTTTTCCATTTGGAATTTCTTAGTAACAGCCTGGAGTTTGGAAGTTTGCGCCCCCCGTGTCTCAGAAAGCACGTTAAGCCGTTGGTCCTGCGCCTGGATCTCTCTCCGGTCGTGTCAGATTACGTGCCGGATCCCCATCGTGCCGGAGCCCATCGGACTATAAGAGTGAGGGAAGAGACAGTGCACTTGTGTTCTGAGCACACACTTGTACAGACGCCAGCACATCAAGCTACTACAATCTGTCAAATTTCTTTAATAGATTTTCAACTTTATTGCTAAAGCTTTAAGGTTCAAGGTTGATTGGGGAAATATGACAGTTTCGGGTAGCTTGACCTGCTTGCGTCTGTACATTATAATATCTACCGCGCCGAAGGCTAGTCTCCGTTGAGATTGGCCGCCATGGCGGAAATAGGTCTGGAGGACTATAGTATAGAGTAGTACCTATAGAGCTACTATTGATTGCTTACGTCTTCGTGTATATGTGCATATGAAAGTTGATTGAATATCATTCCAATGACTTTAGTATCATCAAGTAAACTGAAAGAAGTGATTGAAGCCGATATTCTCATTTTGTACCAAGTGCAATCAATCACTTCAATAAAATATTGAATCGTATACCTATACCTAGAGGTGTAGGTAGGTATGTTAACGATTTGTGAATTGAATTTGATTGAATTGTGAAAACAGATTTCGACGAAAAATGCAATATATTTGTTTGCAATTCTCAAGTCCAATTCAAAACATAAAAACTGTTAACACAACTTTTTGCGCTTCACATCCAACTTTAGTATTTATTTGAAGTACCTAGTATAAATACAGAATTCACTTTAAACAAATAAGGCTCGTTAAGACCATCCAAATAATTTAAACAAACAATATATTCGGTGAATTCCGGACCATCTTGAAATTCTTTCACGTCGTTAAACGCACTTAATTGATTGTGGCTCTTTCTGATGAATGTAAAGCACTTTATCTTTATTCTCTCCTGGTATCTGAGACTGGATGTTTAAATGTTATGGCCCTAGATTCTGCCTTCCAAATATTTTATACAAACTGCAAGTTCATCGAATTCTGGACCATCTTGAAATGTTTTCACGTCGTTAGCGCACTTAATTGATTGTGGCTCTTTCTGGTGAATGTAAAGCACTTTATCTTTATGCTCTCCTGGTATCTTAAACTGGATGTTAAAATGTTATTTATGGTCCCTAGATTTCAGGCTTCCAAATATTTTGTACAAACTGCAAGTTCGTCGAATTCTGGACCATCTTGAAATGTTTTCACGTCGTTAGCGCACTTAATTGATTGTGGCTCTTTCTGATGAATGTAAAGCACTTTATCTTTATGCTCTCCTGGTATCTTAAACTGGATGTTAAAATGTTATGGTCCCTAGATTTCAGGCTTCCAAATATTTTGTACAAACAGCATGTTTGTTGAATTCTGGACCATAGCGCACTTAATTGATTGAGGCTCTTTCTGATGAATGGTATGCGCTTTATCTTTATGTTATCCTAGTATCTCGTACTGGATTAATGTAGGTATTCTAAAATAGACTCTTTGAGTGATCGTCCACTCGTCAGCTTGTTCTCGTCATAGGGCTACTTATGGCCATAACTCAAAACCTCTTTAGAATTAAGTAGAGCTTATATTAACATCCAAGTTCTTTAGCTCTCCGGTCTATTATTATACAGGCCCTTCATCATCATCATTATCATTTCAACCGAAAGACATAGGCCGCTCCCAAGCACCTCCACTTCGACCGGCACCACAATTACGTAACCCACTATAAATCTCAATCTGAATCATTTTGAAAGATATTGCTAATCCATTGCTTCATATGTTAGAAAAATGTGTCTGCTCAAGAACGTAAATAACGCAATGAATGTTGTTAAACTATCAAAATGAAATCGATTGCTACTGACAGTGTGTTACGCAAGTAGCCTGCGGTTCTGTGCATCCCGCATCCAGCGGATTCCTGCGGCTTTTACAAAGTCATCGGCAAACCTCGTGGGAGGCCTTCCAACGCTACGTCTTCCAGTACGCGGTCGCCATTCTAGAACCTTATGGCCCCATCAGCCATCGGGACCATCCGAAAGGGTTTACCGCTGCCCTGGAACATAAAGGGCTAAGGAAGGAACACGGGTGGGTTTTAGTCAGTAAAAGTCTGACACTCCCTTCTGCTCCACCCAGAGCGGGAGGAGTCATTTGATGATTTCCCATCCTCAAAAAAAAAAAAAAAAAGCCATCTATGCTGCGAGCAATGTGCCCTACCCACTGCCACTTAAGTTTGGCAATTAGTTGCCTCTTCCTCTTCTCCAGAAGGCCCTTAGAAACACGAAAAGGGTGAAAATTTGAACACAAAACTATTTTGTGCCGCACTTGTCATGGTCTTCACCAATTGTTTCCAAGGAGGTCAATAGTTGAAAAGTAAAACTCTTTTGTATAATAAATCCATATTGTTTACTTCTTTGAAATACTTTCACTGCATTAAGAATTCTTAATAACTGCTGTTTCATTGCTGTATTCGGGCTAAGTGATAGTTACGAGGAAAGCATTCGCTAAAATCATGATTGTGTGTAATTAAAACTAATTAAAATAATGCTAAGATTAGAGATTTTTCAAAGACATTTTTATTTATCTGTTCGGAAAAATACCTTTGACGTACTGAGATTTAATGACGCTGATAACTACTTAATTTAGCTTAATTTGTTTTTATTTTTCTTTCAATCAAAAACTTAGAAAAAATTAAATGAAAAAACGAAAAAAATAATAAAAACTTTAATTCTCCGCTATCCTACCGTCGAATATTTTCCATAATATTATCAAATTTAACACAAACATCCAATTCGCCGACAAATTAACAGAAAATGTCGGTTTTAAATGGTCTTGAAAATGTTCTCTTTTATATAACTATTATCATTATTGACTCATCAACGCTAATAAATACCATTTTACGCAGAACCCTGACTGCATCATCCGGAATTTTCTGACCAGGAATTTTATCACAGTTCCGTCGAACATGATTGGTATCTATCCGGACATCGATAGCGAGTCTTTCTCCGTCACACACATTCGTGCGAGTGCGAGTCGGACTTGCGTATGAAGGTTTGCGTACCACAAGGCATAAAACGCCAAAAAAAAACACATTTCTTGTATAAAAAAAATATTTTGTATTATTACATGTTCACTATTTGTTGTTATAGCGACAATAGAAAAACATACTCTGTGAAAATTTAAACTGTTTACATATTACGATTCATGAGATACAGCCCGCTGACAGACAGACCTTTTCCCAACTATGTTGGGGTCGGCTTCCAGTCTAACCGGATGCAGCTGAATACCAGTATTTTACATGGAGCGACTGCCTATCTGACCTCCACAACCCAGTTACTGGGTAATACGATACCCCTGGGTAAGACTGGTTGTTAGACTTTCGGGCTTCTGACCTCCCGTAACGACTGTCAAAGATCCACGAATGACAGCCGGGACCAACGGCTTAACGTGCTTTCCGAGGCACGGAGGGGTCTCGGTATGTAAAGATGGTCACCCATCCACAGACCAACCGCGGCAAGCATAGCTTAACCTGACCGATCGACCTGTGCGGCAGTTATTATTAAGCCACGGACCCCTCACGACAGACACTCAGACGGAGGCTTAGTATTAAATCGGAATTCCGCAAGCCAAATTCCGTACGTTCACATCTACACAGCGATTCATGACTCCCATCAATTACTCAGTTTAATAATTAACAGACGTCAAACAATAAGCGGTCCCATTCACACACGTCATCAAAACAGTTCGGACACGCGATTTTTTGTCGTTTAACAGTAAAATAATTAACTCTTGTATTCAATTAGTGCGGTGAGAAAATGACATGTCTATCGGTGGATGGACCAACCTATCATTATCATTATGATACGGCGACGGATGTAGAGTGTGACTAGATGTGGCATGGAGATCAAGCGAGTGAATGTTCGAGAGTGAAGAAAATGTGCTTTATTTTAATTTGTTTTATAGTGTAATGGGATGTTTGTTGAATGAAATTAACGAATGAACAATGTGTTAATATAAAAAAAAAATTACGATCTAAAAAATAAGACGTATATACAAAAAATAGAAAAAATGTTTTATTTAAGAAATGATATGGGACTTAAACCTTACTAGTGAAATGTAGGTGTATAACCCTTCCGGGAATACATTTTCAGGTAAGTTGGCTCCAAGATTCATAGACCTTAAAAATGGTGAAAGAAAACATCGTGAAGAAAGCCAAACCAAACCAAAAAATCGAAGACATGTGACATATACCAACCCGCACTGGGCCCGCGTGGTTGATTACGGTCCACTCCCTCTCACAGAGAGGAGGCCTGTATCCCAGCAGTGGGAAAATTATAGGCTGATTATGTACAGACGCCAGCACATCAAGCTACTACAATCTGTCAAATTTCTTTAATAGATTTTCAACTTTATCGCAAAGCATTAAGGTTCAAGGTTGATTGAAAAATTTGATAGTTTCGGGTAGGTTGACCTGCTGGCGTCTGTACATCGAGCTTATACGAGTATGTATTGTATATATCAAATAGTGACTATGCTGTTTCTACCTCTGTTAGGTACTTTAATTCTATACATAGCTTCGCCCGATGCGTGTGACCTACTCGTGTCAATAGTGCTTTAGGCATATAGACAGGCTTATTATCCAATTTAACAGCCGTTGTCTGGTTGTGTCAACCGGTATTTCACGGTGCTTCAAATTGATTGTATGCCAAAGGCGTCATCTTCTTGGAATGGACAGCTACTATTCTAGGATTCTGATCACACAGTATTGTTTTTTCTTTAATGTATATTTAAAACCGGATTACATACCGAATAACGATTCCCGAGGCACCTACGTACGGTAGACTTAAGCTTTCTAAAGTTGACATTAGGTCAATTCTCCCAAAAACCTAAGAGAAGTATTTGAAACTTGCCGATGATTTATTCATTATAACTACTGTTATATAAAAAAATTGTCTACAGTTAACTGCGCTTCCAAATTCTAAAAAAAAGAAAGATTGTTTATACTGCTCAAACAAAAAAAAATGGCATAAAATATACTCATACAAAGTAACCAAAAGCCCAAATCTTTGTGTCTACACCTTCCACAACTCTAGTTCCTCGTGAATACCCACCTGGTGCGATGCCATTGAACCTGCCAGTGGCCGTAGTAGCGACGACACCCGTGCCAAAAAACTTGATATACACGCGAGTACGTACGACCCGGTATTAATTGTGGCAACATTCTTCATTTAGAGTATTATGCGTGGTGAAGCTATGTGAGATTTGATGAAGGTAGTGAATTTGGAGATTAATTGCAGCTTTTGCATTTTGGTGTAGTTTAGAAGTAGATTAATGGTCGTGGAAGCAGAAGATATGTCTGCTCTCGAAATAAATTGGCATAAATAAGCGCAAGAGAATGATGATGATGATGAAGATTAGAAGTTGGTTAATGATTGTAATGTGAAGAATATGGTTGCTGTTCTAATAATTGAAACCTTTAATATACGAGTAAATAATGCTTTTGAACTTCAACCGAGTCTTGCCAAGTATGTTTTGCTTTGAAGATTTATAATGTTAGAAATTAGACAAAGTTTAGACAATCGGTACTAACAACCCACATGACGTGCCTAGTGTATCAGGCAGATAACAATACTTTATTCATTCTTCTAGAAGATAATTTTAGGTGTGTCAAAATGTATAGAATTCAATGACGTCACCGAACACGTAGAATTAACAGCTGCTCGCAGGTGGCCGAGGTGATAACTTGATTTTGCGCGACTTGCGCATACACAGAGTAAACCCATAGGACATATAACAGAAGTACCACTACACCTATGAGTGATCTATTAAACTTTCGGCTATACAGGGTTTTTGAGTAAAAGCAAGATCCTTAACCGTTGTAGTTACAGGAAAACGGTCTTAGCAGTGTCCTTAACTTTTTGAGACATATTGATTAGCATTCACAGATTATGAAAAAAATAATATTGTAAGAAAATGGGCAATAATCACATAATTTTTTTTTATACTTTAAAAAAATCTTTTTTCTTATAAGGATTGGAAAACTTCATTGAACGAATAGACTGTTTGAGTACTAGAAAAGTCTGAAATCGCAAAAACTTTCCCATACATTTAATAAAAGATGAAACTCCAACTTACTATATAACAAAGAAAACAAAAGACGAAGCGAATGTAATTGCCGAACGAGACTTGAATGAAATAACCTTACAACGAGCAGTTGAGTGTCCATTCATGCGTAAATCAGGAAGTTTGACTGCAACAAATCAATTGACTAGGCTTGTCGTACTCTCTTGTTAGCTAAGTCTCTTCCAAGTTAAGCGTTTACACCTTCCGCATCAGTTTCCTTCAGCTCTTTAAGTACCTTTCTCTGTTTGTCGTTACATCCAGTTAAGCGTCGTTGCACGCTACGTTTGCAAACTGTCATTTCCACTTATGGAATGGAAGGTCCTTGGTGTGATTGCGTAGCCATTGCTACTGTTAGTGAACAGTAGCAATGGCTTTAGCAGACCAAAATTTTCGGATATATGAAACAATGGATTAGCAATATCCTTCAAAATGATTCAGATTATGAATAAAGTATGTAACGCAATTAGGGTACTGTTCGCAGTTGGTGAACGTTAATGTTCGACAGAGTGAGACAGAGGACAGAGACTTGTTTAGCCTACTGAAAACAATAACACACATATAGCGTCACGCGGACGCTTGTGTATTGTAAACAGGTAGACAGAAGTGTTTTGTATATTCATATTTCGCCAGTTCTGTGTAAGTTTATGTAATGGAGGGCACTCCTGTTGTTACTAGTTCAGAATAGTCTGCTACTGAGAATAGGCTAGTTTCCTAAAACATTCTAATTAGTCCGTCAGTTAGATTATCAAAAAATATTGTACCCGTATTTTTTCTTTAGTCAGTTATATAAAAAATTATGAAGATATCGCCCGTAAAAGTTCCACGTGACGTCACGCCTTGCTACATTTTTTAGCATGGCGTGACGTCACGACCCCGACTCCCAAATTTTGACGCGCTTTATCTTTGTCATTTTTTGTTTGATTGACAAAAGAAAAAATACATGTCCATTATTTTTCGATAATCTAACTGACGGACTAAATGTAATAATATTTTTTTTACCCAGGAAACTATCCCATTACAGTGTGGCCGACAAGAGAATGCGTTCTTGACACCTGTCAGTTTCATACAAACGAATACGTTTTTGGCTAATAGTAGTTATTTTTAACCGACTTCTAAAAAAGGAGGAGGTTCTCAATTCGAGTGTTTGTATTTAAAAAAAAAAAAATGTAATGTTTGTTCGCGCATAACTCCGTCGCTTGCCAACCGATTTAAAAAAATCTTTTTTTTTGGAAAGGGTATACTTCCCAAATTGTCCCATAGAAATTTCATCAAAATCGGTTCAGTAGTTTGGTTTTTAAACCAAAATTACTGGTAAAAATTACAACTTAAAAGTGAAAAATAAAAACTTTTTTGCAAAAAAAAAATCAACCGACTTCCAAAAACGACACTACAAAGTGAAAAATAACTTTAATTTCGGAAGTCGGTGGACGAAAATGTGAACCCAACGACACCGACTTCCGAAATTAAAGTTATTTTCCACTTTGTAGTGTCGTTTTTGGAAGTCGGTTGATTTTTTTTGCAAAAAAGTTTTTACTGATAGCCTAACACTGCTGCGCAAAGACTTCCCCATCAGTTCCAGCTCTTTCGATTCATGGCTAAAGTGGACAACGGAAAATAATGGAACTTCTGAATATAACTACTTGTGTCCACATCATCTCTCCGTTGTTGCTATGCCGCCGAATGGGCGTTTATTTCCGTTTATTATAAATCATTAGATGTTAGATGTGCCGCATTAGAGGCTCAGCTTCTCAAAACTGGTTTTAATTTATAATATTACCTTAAAAAGTAGGTAAGCACTATGACCCGTTGTGTTTGCATGAAATTGAAGGATCGAATGATACGACTGAATCTAGACTGTTCTAGTAGGAGGTGCGGACTATAGTATAGGTATGCGTGTGTGGGTTTAAAGCAAAATGAAAATGTATCGAGTGTAATCAGCAGTTGTAGTTTTCAGCTGTACTGCAGCTAGCCTATAGCTCTAAACTTTGTTGTCTGAATGGTTGGTGAAGTACGATGGCCGTTTTTAGGGTGCCAACGGAACCCTAATTGCGTAACACACGATCAATCGGAATCGGTTTCATTTTGACAGTTCAACAACATTCATTGCGTTAAGTATTTACGTGTTGAGTTGAGCAGACAAATTTTTCGAACTTATGAAGCAATGGATTAGCAATTTGCTTCAAAATGATTCTGATCCCGATTGATTGTGTGTTACGCAATTAGGGTGCCGAACCTTATTACTAAGCCTTCATTGTCCGACCGTCTGTCTGTTACCCGGCTGTATCTCCTGAACCGTAAAAAGTAGACGGTTGAAATTTTCACAGAATGTGTATTTCTATTGCCGCTATAACAATACAAATAAAAATAAAATAATGTTAAAAATTATACGGGACCCCAAACAAGAAAAGTGTTTAAAAAAAAATTTATGTTAAATGTTGTACGGTGGTACTGAACCCTTCATGTGCGAGTCTCACTCGCACTTGGACGGTTTTTTCATCTAAGTATAAACGAATCGTGTGAACCGAATTTTCTTCTAACCGACCGTAGCCAGAAAACCTGATAAGAAAGCGAAAAAGTACATTTATTTTCGTGATGAATGGAAACTATGGATATAAAAGTTCTACTATATACGCCTTATAATTTCTTTACCATATCTATAAAACAATCTTTGTAAGAGAGAAAATAAACTATTATGTTATAATGTTTTCTTAACAATCTCTTGTTCCGGAAGAAATTCGCATGCCTCGCATTCCGAGGGCCAGGCAGTAGACAGATCGTATTAAAAACCTTATTTAATCGTGACTCATGTGCATAAATCGCTTTCTTTTCGCATCTGCCGACTTCTTAACGTGTTTTTCACAACTTCATTCGGTTTTTGTGAGTATTTTGATTGTTTATTTTTAATTATCTTTAGTTTTTGGGCGTTGTCATCATTGATATGCATAGTTATTCGTGAGATAATTTTCGCAAGCCTTATAATAATAATATCCCTGGACATTTCACACAGCGCCATCTAGTCCCAAGCTAAGCAACCTAATGCTTGTGTTATGGTAACAAGATGGCTGATAAACTACTTATATACATTTTTTTTTGTAAATACATTCCTACATATATTTGTTCCGTACGGGAATCGAACCCGTGACACGCAGCGCAGCAGTCAATCGCTTAACCACTGCGCCAACCGTGCCGTCAAATTAATTATGACTTATGTTTCTTTTGTACAGTCATCAAAAGAGATGATAAGTAACCAGGGTCATCGGATATAGTTGAAGTTCGGTAACGAACCGATGAATGTTTGAGAAAAGAACTGATTGTTTTCTATTAATAAAATAAAAATTCGAATATATCCATCGGTTTCTATATCCGACGACCTTGATTACTTATCTCCTATGGTGTCCGTACTCAGTTGGTTGACTACCGCATCACAAGCTGTACATGTAACTTTAATAGTAATGACTCATACATTTTAAACTGTGAAAATGTGGGCGTAATAATTGTGATTCTTACTAAGTAGTCTACGCACTACCATTGGTCATTTTTCCTATCTAGTTTGCAAAGTGACCAATGCCTGTTGAACAGCTATTCCAATGGAGTTCATTTGTTTTTTCTAGTCGAAACTTTTTTTGTCAATCCAACTCTAAATTAAAGCAAAGTGCGACTACAAAGTCACTAAAGAATCATGACAGCATCCTTGGCTATCGTTGTGGGTCGTCAAAAGCTTGAAAATCTAACAACCAGTCTTACCAAGGGTATCGTATGACCCAGTAACTGGGCTGTGGAGGTCAGATAGGCAGTCGCTTCATGTAAACTACTGGTATTCAGCTGCACCCGGTTAGACTGGAAGTCGACTCCAACATAGTTGGGATAAAGCTAGCATCGTCACTTTTAAGTACACACTTAAAAGCTCTTCGTTTAACCACCTAACATAAACTCTCAAACAGTCATGAACACCGCACAGAATGCGTAGTAACGACCAAATACTTGGGATATTCGACCAACCCAAGGCAAAGTGAATGACACAAGTCTTCCTCATATATGCTAATAGCCATGAGTAATGTTGACGGTGAAAGTGGCCCCACTGTTGATTAGGAACTTTTTTTTAGAAACGTTTTTATACAGAGGACAATTATCGCTTGTGTGAACGGGGAGTAGAATGTCGGAACTTCGGAGTTAGTGAATGGTGAAGTCAGTTGATTGGGTTTTGACGTGTTGTATTGGACGGCTGAGCTGTTTTGTTATTAAACGTTTTTGAAGCACAATACTCCTGCTCTTGATATCTACGTTAAATAAACTCCATAGCTATACCTACAATTCAACGTATTGTAGTTCTTTGAAAGGTTAGATGCTAAAACAAAGGGATGGGAATCAGATTCTATTGCGATAGATAGATTCCATTCCGTTTTATTGTTATCAAGGCAGTTGAAATTTTCGTTTGTGCTCTGAATGGACTTTAGAATGATTATAAATGAACTGAACGAAAAAAACAAAATAATAATAAAATTAAAAATAATAATGATAAACTTTATGCACCACTACTATAGAATAGAATACTTTTTATTATGTACACCATATAAATTACAGACATAATTATAGAAATTTTACAAAGGGTGACACAATGGGCGATCTTATCAATAGGAGCGATCTTTTAAAGACAACCTTTGGCCAACCTACTATATTGATTGTATTAGATTGTATAGGTATAAAACATTTGTTTGTAAAGATTCTTTCATGTACATAATTATAGTTGTTTGGACGCTCAAATAAATTAGTCACAGCTTCACTTTGACACATCTACGCGCACTCTTACTAATTGAGATTTCTGTAATCCTGTGGGTTCTATAATTATTATTCTATGGCATCAGAATCCTAATACAGTTCTCAGCACAGTCACCAGGAGTGCTTGAACTCACGACCTTTCTAAGCCAGTTAGCGATGCCCGTTAAGCCATGCCCTGTCACGAATAGGGCTTAATTTAAAAGCATTCATTATATAAAAGGATCGTTCAAAACGTACCTTCAAGTAAACGTTAAGTACCTAAATCATTTGAATGGCTTGATAAACCATACTCCCTCCCCCATTAAACTCCTCCCTGAGTAATGCAAAACGATAAAAATGAAAAATCAACTAATAATTACCTGTCTTGGCATAACCTTTTGAACCTTCTATTAAGTGAACGAAGCAACGTACACCGCATTTGCGTATACCATCGCTAAGCTGTCAACTGCTATCTCGCAAACTTACAATTTGCGTCGGAATTACAGTAAAATAAAGGGAATTAAACGGTAAAATTGTTTTTGTAATAACTTTGATGATGGGACAGGAAATGGTTAGAGGGATGAGAGATTTGATTAGCGGTACTTTTGAGTGGGTATAAATTGCTTTGCAATTAATGTGCTTAATAATGTTTACGTTCAGTTAGACGTTTAGCGTATTTATCATAATGTCTATCGTACTGTACGCTGTGCTTTCGCGAACATCCCTAAGATTCAATTATAATTGTGACTGTGTGACTTGAAGGACATTCAGTTAAGTTAGTGTCGTTTATTGTAATCACCCATAACCGAACACGCGGGCCCAGTGCAGGTTGGTGGATGTCACATGTCTGCAAATTTTTGGTTCTAGGACATGCTGGTTTCCTCAAGCTGTTTTCTTTCACCGTTTTGAGAGCAGTGGTGATGAAGTTAAACACACAATAAAGTGTCTGTCTGGGTTCGAACTTGCGGCCTACAACTCGTAAGTCAGGGCCGATACCACTGGACCACAACTGTCAACTGTCTTTTAGTGAAGCTAGTCAATTATGAATTGACCAGTATCGATGAATGGTTGGATATGTGGCCCTGACTATTCAGATATCAAAATTAACCTATGTTTAAGTGATGTTATCGCAATTACGTAAAAATATCGAAATACAAACATTTTTTTTTTGTTTTAATAAAAAACACAGTTGCGATGTCAGAAAATCGGACACCATCACAAAGCACAGCTTTTCACCGACAGCAAAAATCACCTACCGGCCAGTGAAACTAAAAGAAACGCGTACCTAATGCTACACTTCTGCAATAATGACAGTCGATACAACAGCTGTGCACTGATTGCTGTATATTTTCTATACGATACGACGCATCATTAATGTAATAGTGTGCACGCGTCCGCTTGTGAACTAGTGATGTGACGTTACGATTTAATTACCTAGTCGATTCTTTTGCGTTTTATTAGGACGTGGTTCTTTTTATAACTAAAATATTTGACAACTCTACTTGTATTTTTTATGATGACAGCAATATTCTAGGTATTATAACATAACTGCTCAATAAAACTTTGCATTCTTGTAACTGTTCTTCTCAGTGAGATAAAAAAAGAATGGAAGCACTAAAATTGGAGAAAAATACATATTTTTTTATAATCTTCCTGTTTTTACTACCCAATTGTAACGGAAATGTAACATTCAGTGTAAACTCTCTACAACACCACACAAAGCACTGCTACATATTCTACCGCAAGCAACTGAGTGAGACAATCAGGTTACTCAAACAGGTATCTTCTATACAAGCACGTCATTACAGTAATGGTCTGCACGCGACGATGCTGCGACTAATCACGCTCTAACATTAATAGTGACAATTTAATTTGTCAATAACGAATAGACTTCGATATAGATTTACTTATAAGATTAATGATGCAATTTTGTTTTAATAAAGGTTCGTTTTTGTATGGCCTGGGTATGTCTAGCGATGATTTTCTATGGAAAATTATTTTCAGTCAGTAAATACAAGGTCACGATATAATTTGTAAGTAATTTAATTATCAACCATCTTGTTTCCATTTATCACCTTGTTAAAAACATAATATCTGATATTTTGATAGTTAGTTTTTCTAACACTAAAACAACAGATATTTTACACTAAATATCAGAATATCAAAAAAGATCGATATCAAGAAAAACAAAAAAAAAAAGTGATATATTTTTTCTCAGTGTCACCAAGCCCATCACTAGTGATTTGTGCGTGCCACCGTCGCGTGTGCAACGTCTACCAACTACTGAACATTAGAGAATAATAGAAAAACAAATTGAATTAACGAGATTTTCTCGTACCACATAGAAATGATGTCGATCGCAACGTGTATTGTTATTATGGTAATGTTATTATACATCACGTCAAGGTGTTCGTTGTTTGATGTTCAAAAGGGTGACTGACTGTTTCACGTGTCTGCTGTTTGACTGCTATGACATCATTCGAAGATCTTTGATAGTCGTTATGTGTAGTGAGACGCCCGCAAGTCTGACAACCAGTCATGTCACTTACCATTAAAATGTCCGTTTCTACACAGTAAGACAGTGATCAGGGCTGTTCTATACCGCCCCTACATAATATGTGCTCTAAAACCTATTGTGTGTACTAGGTGTATTAAAACTATTAGAAGCAAAAGATTCAACAGGGGTATTAATCGTGGTATTCATGCCATTATATTGTGTGTTTGATAATCTCCTGTAGACTGATATTAACGTGTAGGTACCAGTCTTACCAGGACGTACCTAGGTATCGTGCTTTCAGCAATAAGACTGCCCATTGTTTCACCCTATGTTAAATTTCTACATTCATATCTGTAATTTTTATGGTTTACGTAATATCATCATCTGCCTAGCCTTTTCCCAACTAGGTTGGGGTCGGCTTCCAGTCTAACCGGATGCAGCTGAATAATAGTATTTTACATGGAGCGACTGCCTATCTGACCTCCACAACCCAGTTACTAGGTAATTCGATACCCCTTGGTAAGACTGGTTGTTAGACTTTCGGGCTTCTGACGACCCGTAACGACTGTCAAAGATCCACGAATGACAGCCGGGACCAACGGCTTAACGTGCTTTTCCGAGGCACGCAGAGGTCTTGGTTTGTGAAAATGGTCACCCATCCACGGACCAACCGCGGCAAGCGTAGCTTAACCTGATTGATCGACCCGTGTGGCTGTTATTACTTAGCCACAGGCCCCCTTATGGTGTACGTAATAAAGAACATTTTATGTATCTATATACCCAGTAACGGGGTTGTGGATTCGGACAGGCAGACGCTGCATGTAAAGTACTGGTATTCAGCAGTATCCGGTTAGCCTTATAGCCAAGCCCAACATAGTTGGAAAAAAGGTGGGTTGATGATGATGTCTGTGGTGACGTCATGTGATTATGATTCCATATTCTCGTGTCAGAATCAGTTTATAATATTACAGCAGCAGCTACAGCAGCAAGTTTGGTAGCAGGGCAGCTCATGGTACGTCAGACGTGCATGAAATGAGCATAGTCATTCTTGGATTCTTGATCGAAAGGGAACTCACAGATAAATGATGAACCTCATGCTCATTTAAAAAAAAAAAGCAGACAGAGCCGCAGGCGCAACTAGTTTATAATTACGAATATCCATCTACAAACGAAATTCCGATATTGAAAAAATCTTGTTAAATCCGAGCAACATTACTGACCCTTTTAACATTAATCATACTTTACCCTTTCTAAAAAATAATAGGGATTCCTCTATGATATCTCATCCCATTATCCTAAAGCCACGTGCACATAATATTATGATATTGTTCATGACGTATCAAGTTACGATTCGATTAGGAATGAAATTAAATAGCAATAAAATGTTATTGGATACTTATTGAATTGTTTTTATATTCACATTGATCAACTATTTTATGGGATGAATATAGTCAATAATTTTGCTACTGGACTGAACAGGATTGCCCTTATATCCGGTAATGCTGCAGCAGACATATTGCTACCTTGTGAGTGTTCGTTTTTGTCTGTGCTTGTTATCCTGTCTGTATCCTTGTATGTATCTGTTTCTATATGAGTCTTCTTACTTGAATTAAACTTATTTTATTTTATTTATTAACTTGGTCACGTAACCTGTATTTCATAAAAACATAAACACTTCTTGTTCCGACAGAGCTTTAGAGAAAAGTTCATGCCACGATTCTTTTTCTCTGTCGTGTTGATGAATCCATTTATACCTTTATTTTAAACCAACTTCTGGCCGCGACTTCGTCTGCGCGAAATTTTGGCCCCCGACTCACCGCGTCGCATCCCATCGCCCGCCCGCGTTTTTACTTAGTTTTTGCCTAGCGTTCTTTTTGCCTTTTTTATCTTTTTACTCGCCTGTAAGGGTCGCAGAGTAATGTTAAATAGTCTACAACTTGTCTCAAGAATTAGGCTATAAGATATAAAAATAATTTTTCAAATTCGACTTTTACCCGTCAGTTTCAGAGATTAGCGCGTTCAAGTAAACAAGAAAAAGTCTTTAGATTTATTATTAGTATCTAATATAGATAGATAGAGAAGCTTCGCCCGGAATTCGGTCACATCAACAGCGTTAGCATTGGCCTCGTAATGATCTTCCATAGTGCAGGTGTGTTGTCTGTGATATGGCTCCACAGTTGCACTGAGGCTCATCGGTATGCCACGATGAACACTTAGATCACCTAATTAGTAAGTGAAGTAAAATGGGCCTCACTCCCAAGACTTTCTTTAAATAGTCGTAATCGTAGAGGTATAATAAATAATATACAGTACAGATACAACATACAACGTACAATATTCTACCCAATCCTCCTGCACATAAAAGACGTCCTCATTTCGTTCCGTACTTTAACTGCATCCTTTAGTTCACCCGCCCTTTTTAAATCCAGAAACCCATGCTCACCCTGTAGCATGTCTGCACGCACCTTAACAACACACGCATTAGTACGCACCTCAAAGGATGCAGCGATTATAACACGGAGGTATTATTATCGGCGGTGCGTATCGGCGGAGATCATATTATTTTCTCTAACGCGCTTAATGTGTTCTGACTATGGACTATTTCGACTAACGAGTGCGTTGGTTATTAGTATGAATTGAGCTTATTATTTTGATCTTCTTAGGTTTGAGTCGGCTTCACGTTTTGCTGTTTATTATGAACGAGGATCTTTGATAGCTGTCTTTCAATGTGTACTCGATATGGCTTTGTTTTTTAGCTGTTTCAGACTAAGTGTTCTAAACTAAATGTTCTTTATGATCAAGTTTTTAAGCAAACTTTGTTGTTTTCTTTTGTTCCTTGCTTCTACCGCATGAAATATAATTACATCATAATTATGACTCTCGGCAATACACTTGTACTATTTATTCTGTGGCAATACTTGGGGCCTACTCCAAAGTGCGAATGTTCGGATCGGACCGAAACATGGCCGAACCGAATATTATTGAAAAATGCGAAAAAAGTTCCGATCGCCTCAGTTGGGTCGGGACCATAGTCAATATTCGAAAGAGTGTAGGAGTGTAGGATCGGAACCGACCGAACCAAATAGTAAATTCGTAGCAGGAAACGGCTGAACATTCGGCCGATACTACTTCGGAGTAGACCCCCTGTAGCTTCCCATTAGTGAAAGAATTTTCGGATCGGATCAGTAGTCCCGAAGATTAACCCCCTATATACAAACTAACAAATTTTATCGCTTTATAATATTTGTATATATTTTCCAAATTCTATGATTATGAACACAGTTTCATACAATAACCAAACAGGTACCTAAAGTTATTCATATATTCCAAGACACGTGCGTTTGGTGCTGTCACTATGACTAATAACGATGCAAATAATTCTGACGGCATTTTATTTATTAGAGTCAACCATGCACTGTGTTTGTAAGGCTTACTGTAATATAGGCATTAGAGCTGAAGGCCAATTCTCTTACCTAATTAAAAACGTTCAATCTAAGTCACAGTCTTATTTCGGCGACAAACCAATGTCAAAAACTTGCCAAAAATGTAGGGAAATTAGAGGTATTTTAGACAGATTGAGACTTAGATCAGACTGTGAACGTTCTTAAAATTACGAGAGTTGCCCCTCAGGGCAAAACAAAAGTGTACGCTATGAATGGGCTTATTTATTGAAGGAAGACCAAAAGTAGTAAATTGAAGTAGGTAACACTTTTGAATGAAAAGATACCTAAAGGATGCTTTTATATTTTAGCTCAAAAAATCAAAAGTCATGTATTCAAATTAGGCTGAGATTCAGCACTTTTCGAACGTCAAAATTACAAAACACAGCCCCAAAACGACGACGACGAAATAATAAGGAATTAAAAAAATATATTGAATATTTATTCCTCTTCAAAGTCTCCAAGTTACTGTATTTTAACACCGGTAAATGAAAATAAATAGAATAATCTTTATAGCACTATAGGCTATAAGATAAACCTTATTACCGTGAGACCACACAATCATTCCTACATAAATACAGCTAATGATTGCAAAACTAAATTCGTACTCAAGATTTACGATAACATTTACGATGCTACCATAGACATGATACGCGTTGTTCCACTTTCTTACAAGCAGTTCATCTTAACGCAATTAAAGACTAGCCAGTAACTGCCAGTAATTTCATTATTATCTGGGTACCGACTCTTTGGCTGCTGTTTATCGAGTGCGCGTGTAATTATTGGGGTGTTAAGCTTGATGATTCGAGATTGAAGCTGTTGTTCATTTGAATCGGACGTGTGTGGAATTGAAATGGTTGGAATTCCGAAGTTTGGCTCTGACTATGAATTAGAAGAGAAAGATGGTGGATAATAAAATATTTTATAACATAACATTTACAACAATAACATTCACGATTGGAATACGAAATGGGTGTATCTTGACTACAAGATACACCCATTTCGTATTCCAATCGTGTGTACTAACACACGGCTACACGTCAAGCTATACAAAACCAGTTTGTCATGGCCTCACTTTGTATGATATTTTCTCACAATGAACGGTCAGCTAATACTGGTTTTGCATAGCTTGATGTGTAGCCGTGTGTACACACCTACATTTCGCATGTAATGGGGGGTCGATCCTATTGCCAACAACAGAGCACAAATCCAGACTCCAGGCAGCTACTGAAAAATTCCTGATGGAAAAAACCCAACAAAACTTTGCCCAAACTGGGAATCGAACCTAGGACCTCATGTTCAGCAGTAGCGCTTGCGACCACTATACCAACGAGACAGGCTAACATATTTATCTGATTCATATATTCATACAACAGAGGGGAAATTCTCGTAATTTTAAGAACGTTCACAGTCTGATCTCAGTCCCAATCTGTAAAAAATACTTCTAATTTCCCTACATTTTGGCAAGTTTTTGACATTTGTTTGTCGCCGAGATGAGATTGCGACTAGATTTTGAACGTTTTAAATTACGAGAATTGGCCTTCTGATAACGTGGCTGTATAAAATACGGAAAAGCATTATTATATCCATCTGTACTATGATATGAAGTAAAACCCTCTAACTTTGTTTATCGTTGTTTGCCTATGTCATTCGTTAATGGAAATTAAATTTCACTTTATGGGCTTAATGACGTCCAAAGAAAATTTAGAAAAAAATATTCTGAAGTTAATATTAATAATAACTCTATCGTGACTTTCACTAATATGAAAATAGTATCTACTCGTATATCCGCAAAAGCATAAATTATAAACCATCGAGACAGCGTTCAATTAATAATATCATTGACGTTTACTGCTGGAGAAATTCATAGAAATATAAATCAGAGACTGATTTAAATGATGCTCTTGAGGCATTGACGTTGGCTTGGCATATCATGAGAAAGGTAATATAATTTATTGATTGAAATACATAAATAAATACGTGTCTTAGTAAACCTTTTCACACGTGGCATAATAAGGTAACACCGTCTGCATCGCCACCAAAAATCAAATCAAAAACACTCTTGACGAATTTTGAAAAAGGCTTTAGTACGCAAAAATGTAAATTACAACGTACTCCAAAATGTAAATCGTGTTGTCTTTTTCGTTCTTATGCATTTCTGTATTTGTCTGTCTCGTTTCGCGAATTCCTTGTTGACGCGTGGGAACGTAATGCGCCCGCGCCGTTCCAGGAACGTGCGCTCGCGATTCATCAAATCGTTTTTGTATATAGATTAGTCAATGAAAGCGTATGTGCAGATGAGATTTATTAATTAATTTTCTTTGAGGTGTATGATGTTACAGCACGAATAAATAATACGAGCAAAAACTTATATTACCTTCACGCACGATAATAATATATAGGAGAAAATTGTATTTATTAAAATATAAAACTATTAAAAACTGCAAAACATAATAATTTAACATGCAATAAATGAAAGTGAATTCTTGGGTCCAACTAAAAATGTTTACATACATACAGATCCGTTTCTTCTGATTAACGTTGTTTTTGTTACCTGCTTCTGAGTTATAGGTATTCAAGAATTCTTTTAAATGTCGCCTTTATTCATTCTCACATGTCCTGTCTTCTTCCAACTCTTTGGCATCCGTCATCGTGCGCCAAGTCACCAATCATCCAATTTTGGCGTAAACCCACCGTACAAAAATTGTTCTTTGCCCATTTATTATGTTTACACTGCTCTCTTTCGCGGAAACTTCTCGTTACAAGTCCGCGCCTCGTTGGGAACTGTACAGGAAATACAAACTTACATTTACTTCTCCAAAATTATTTGTTGAACAAAAATCACTCTTGCATCAACGTCTTAAGGTGAAAGAGGAGGGCAGTTGATGGCAATGGGAGCTGGTATCTATGAAAGGAATAATTATTCTCTTTTTACATAAAGATTTTAATTGATGTTGACGGAAAATTCAATGTTATTGTTTTGTTTTGTCATGAGATGATCATTGATTGTGTTACTGAGAAATAATATCTCGATTAGAAATATTGTTTGAATTGAATCGATAAGAGTTATTATTTGTACAATTCTGCAGTTAATTTGCTACGTGTCATGTTTTTGCAATCGATTATTAGCTTTGATTACTGTTTCGTTATGTACACGGAACACATACCTTAGCACTTTGTTCATTCACAACAAGCTCATTGATTTGTTTGCATTTAATGCTTTTATGATTTATTTACATTCATTCATTAAGTTTTATGAAACATTTTACAGCTGCTTCGATGCTCAGGCGTTTATTTCTCGTTTATAGAATAATTTGCCTTAAACAATTCTGTTTCTGCTATTGATTTAAGGGTTCCATCTCAGTATTGTTAAAAACGTCCCACATTTTACTCAAAATGCCATTCGTTCACAGACGCGGGCGCGAGCGGGCGAGTTATGGCCGATGGAGCGGCCCGATGGCATGCCAGTCATACAGTCACTAGAGGTCATGTGCGGGAAGGATCACATGGACGTCCATCTCACGTTCTCTCACCCCTTCGAAGGCATTGTCTCATCAAAAGGTATGTATTGTTTGTCAGTTTCGGTCACGAAGCTGTATTTCTTCTTTATAGTAAACAATAAAAATAAGAAATAAAATTGAATTAGAGTTGTTTTAACATATTAATGGATAAATGAAATGAGGTAGGACATAAAATTTTCTCATATATTATGTAGTAAACGAAGTAGAAATAGCATCTCACATAACTGAAGCAAATCCAAACACTGCAGACTTCATAAAAACAAATTGGACCCGAAAAAAAAGTACATCGTATCATCCCATCAAAGTCCATCAAAATAATGAAGACATACCTGCACTATAAACCACCAATAAGACCAAACACCACAAAATAGCCACAGACTACATACACGAGGAAAATGTTAGAAACCGGTGTATTCAGACCGCCACTAATTGTTGCGGTAATTGCTAAGGTTTCACTCACAATTATGACGGATACATACTTTGTGCATTATTAATAACGCACGCTCCAGTTGCTGAGCTTTTAGTACGTTATACTGTTACATACTGTACTTGGATTTTGTTTAATTCAATTTATTGTAACGTAGTAATTTGTTATTATATGAGTACTTTTTTTGATAACATCTTTTGGGAGGCTAATTTGTTCGTTTTGCGCGATAGTGAGGAGCGGTAAATTATTGTTGTTGGTACTGTATTTAAGGTTAAAGAAAACAATAATAATAATGTTGAAAATGAAAAGAACTTGAGTTTGAAAATAAAATGGAAGAAATAGTTGCCAGAATTGGAGTAACTGAACCTGAGAATATCACTTCTGATTTTCTTTTATTGAAAGATTAAAACAAGTAAGAATGTTATAAAACACGATATGGACAGCTAAAGCTTCCGTTACGCAAAGTTAGTCTTGCTCTACGATAAAAATAACAGTGAAATTACAACTGACGACATGTCTAGATCTCTACATAGATGTCTGCACACATACTTTAGTCTATTTACTTGTTTTTACATGTTTTATTGTGATTGTACTGTCCATAGTCTTTAATTTAGTAGTCAAGTCTGACGCATGTTCGGATTCTGTAGAAACGATAACTACATTTGGAATTTTATCGTCTTAAAGTTATCCTCTGGGCCCAATATTGATCCCATTATTTTTTGAACTCGTCTAGATACACAATGCCCACTAAATTCTTCTAAGCCAAAAACACGTCACGAATTGCTTTAATATAGATAAAAGGTACCGGTTATGAATAAAATATAACCCTCAGTACCTTCTATTTGTTACAACAAGCGACTGCGTTTCGCACTTTCATGACGAATTTTATCAACAATAGCATTAACATTCCTCGGCAATGGTGGCAAAACGTGGGCGTTTGCTATCTACTACTTTTAGTTATTGAAATAAATAATTTCCCCTTTTATGAGCATTAACTTTGCGTTCGTAGGTAAGTACTTCTCTAACAGAAATATATATTAGTAGAGCATAATTTAGTGAAACTTCGTCATCATCACCGTCTTGAACTTTAACATTATATTCATTATTATTAGTCATATCATTCGATTGTTGTTCAACAACTTTATCGATAGTTTTACACGTTGATCTATCATTCAATTCTGTTTCATTATCAATCGATTCAATTGAATTACCACTCGCCTCTACACGATACTTGAATCTGAAACTAGTACTATAAGCTGACTATAAACCGTATCACAGCACTTTATTTCGAGCCCATTAGTACTGTTTATCTTGCTAACGATATTGCAATTAATGTAGCTAAGGTGTGTGCAAGCACATAATTAGCAATTAACATAAACTGAGCCTTAAATTGCAGTACTCCGCTTTCTATTTGCTTGTGAAAATAGACGTAAGGTACACATTGTTTTTTTTTAATTTTGACGAAACTGGAAACAGTCCTTTTTCGATTCCACAATAGAACCTTTAATAGTTAAATTTTCTATTGTGGAATCTTCGGTGCATTATCTCAACATTTACAATTATTAGAATTGTGAGATTATAAACAAGAAAATTGGCAGCTGTATTTGTAAACTAATCGTGGTTGGTTATTTATGTCAAAAAATATTGTTTCCAGTTTCAGTAAAACATTAATCCTATTGGATAGCTCCATGTGGAGTAATTTTAGATACCTATTTTACAAACGTAGGGCATGGCATCCCTCTCTAGTTTTTCTTATTTTCTGCAGGCATACTTTGTAAATCATCATATTCAAGCCTACCTAGCCAACTCTACAGATATTTAAAACTGTTTCTTAAATACATGTTTTTATCACACATAATTATTTTTGACATTAACTTTGACATGTTCCCAGGTCAACACGGTGACCCGCGATGTGTCTACGTGCCGCCATCAACGGGACAGACGTACTTCTCATTTCGGATCGCATACGCCAAGTGTGGCACTAAACCAGGTAATTATACAATTAATTATTATTTACCTATAATAAGAGATACTCTTGTTCTATTGAAGTCTAAAATGATTAATCATTTGTATTACGAATCTTAGTAAAGAAAAATATCCACTGCCCGACTTCGTTTAACCCCAGGAATATTTGGCTCCCGGGCCTGATCTGCAGTGGCCTATATGGAAAGCTCTCAATTGATTGCGTACCTAAGTAGCGGCCTTCATAGGTATGCAATGCAATGTAGTAGAAACAAATTGTCGCAGTGCGGATTACTGACCCATTCAAAACCCAGTGCAAGTGCGGTGCCTCCAATCAGACAATGCCCCCCATTCAACACCTAGTGCAAGTGGGGTGCCTCCAATCAGACAATGCCCCCATTCAACACCTAGTGCAAGTGCGGTGCCTCCAATCAGACCATGCCCCCCATTCAACACCCGGTGCAAGTGCGGTGCCTCCAATCAGATCAAGCCCCCCATTCAACACCCAGTGCAAGTGCGGTGCCTCCAATCAGACCATGCCCCCCATTCAACACCCAGTGCAAGTGCGGTGCCTCCAATCAGACCATGCCCCCCATTCAACACCCGGTGCAAGTGCGGTGCCTCCAATCAGATCAAGCCCCCCATTCAACACCCAGTGCAAGTGCGGTGCCTCCAATCAGACTATGCCCCATTTCCTGGCGTGTCCTAAGTGTCAGTGCCGTTCACCTGCACCTCGGTTTACCTAAAGAATGCCACTGATGGCGCAATCGACGTGGCCTCCTACTGGGCTCAATATAAAAAAAAAAACAACGGGAAGAGTACCATTGACACGAAAAAATCTTAGTAAAACATCGAATATTTCAATCAGGAATTGGAAAATATGTATTTTATCGTGGGAAATTAATTTTGAGCAATTGCAATAATTGCTTTTTAATTCAGTTATTTTATCATCTTTTTTTACCAAGAAACAGACCAAAGTAAATAAAAATATCAAGTTAAGGCAAAATCCACACTGTAAATGTAATTAAGCCTCGTCTCGGTTGGTTTACTATAAATGGACCGTGAGTAGTAGCGTGAAATCAATAAATATATCCGATGCCTAATGATGCGAACTCGAACAATTAGTCGATATAATAAATCGTTTAAACAAATCGATTTATCGTACATCGTTCTGGGATTCTTCATGCTCGTCCTTTGCGTTTTGTTGTTTATTGTACGTAACGATTTAAGTAGCGCAAACTTGGTATGGAATCATCAAACGGAGCGCAAAATAAATATACGTGATTATTAAAAACTACATTGATTAACAATACCAGCACTTTTACTTTCGCTAAACAAGACCATAAAATACATACTAAAGAATATCTGTCTACAAATAAAGACAGTCGATGAACTGTGTGAAAAAATTGTAAATGTAAAGAAAGAAAGAAAATACGTTGAATGTGTACCAGAAAAAGAATTTGGCAACAAAATAAAAATACTTTCTGCGTATAACATTAGACTAAAAATAGACAAGCCTTCACCAGGCGAAAGTGAAGAATATTTTGAAGGTTAGGTACATGTTAGTTTTCACGCTGGGTAAATAAGGCTAGTAAATATTGTAGGTAAACGCTACACACTTTTTGGTTTATTCGCAACTGTGTCTCAAATTAAAAGTATAATACCTAATAGCCATTTAAACTAGTCTAGCGGTAATTAAAACCATTTAGAGACTATTTCATTAGTTTTACGTATTGAAAACTTTTATGATCAATTTAAACTTCTGTTCTATGTATTATTTATTTGCATTTTAGATTTATGATCCTATAAATTTTATATGTTACAAAAATGACTGCTTTAACGCACTCATTTTGCTTTCATATGAGCAATGATCTTTTACGTTCAATGCATTAACAGGACTCTGTTTACTTTCTTTTTCAATTAATCTTTTGAATGTTGAAAACTTGAAAGCGAGTGCCTAAATTGTTTTGATAACTTTTAAATGTTTATTCACGTCTTTATTTTTGTTGAATGATTTATTTCGAAAGTATTTGTTAAAACATTGACTAAATCACTTCCTACTAATCACTTAATTGTATTGTCATTAGCAAATTTTAATATATATGTACATACCATAGGTATGACCAACAGAATTGTTGATAGAAACTAGGCAGGTTGACTTACGTATGTAAACACACATGACAAACTTCTGCGGATATCGTTGATACTTTCAATGTTACTGAAGCAAATAGTATTATCTCATTTATTAATTTTAAGATAATAAACTACAAACTATTAAAATTAAAATATAATATACTAAACTAACTAAAACTATTAAAAAACTAAAATATGTCTGCGACTGTCTGTATACGCTGTCGACTGGTAATGTACCCAAGAGACTGGCGGCATTGCCACGTTGTATGGCAATGCTTAACCTCTGGCTAAGGTAAAAGCCAGCCCTTGGGTCACGGGAATTGTCAAACTGGCGTTTAGAGATTTCATTGCACAAGCAATGTGCCACTCGGACCCCATGGTCCTGGGGTTTCAACCCCAAACGCCTCTCGAAAATATAATTTAGCAAATAGTTTTTGACAGAAACTGGCAGGTTGACGTATGCTCAAACTTCTGCAAATAATGTTGATACTTTCAATGTTACTGAAGCAAATAGTCGTTGACAGAAACTAGGCAGGTTGACTTACGTATGCTCAAACTTCTGCAGAGAATGTTGATACTTTTAACGTTACTGAAGCAAATAGTAGTTGACAGAAACTAGGCAGGTTGACATACGTATGCTCAACCTTGTGAAGAGAATGTTGATACTTTTAACGTTACTGAAGCAAATAGTTGTTGACTTACGTATGCTCAAACTTCTGTAGAGAATGTTGATACTTTTAATGTTACTGAAGCAAATAGGACCAGAAACCATGAAGATGAGGAAGATAAGAAAAAGATAAACAATTTAAGACTCGTAAATCCCACTACTTTAATAACTAATTGCTTGTTTACACTTGACTGCAAAATCGCGATCCGTCACGCCAATGAAGAGAAACGATTGGTAACTCATTCCTTTAGTAAATCATCTAAAATTGTGATGCGTGGACATTTATGAGCACAAACAACCGTTACAATTATCGTTCAGTCATTTGTGGGGCTTTGCAAAATTGTTGTTATAGGCTTTTTAGGTATGATTGATTCCATATATGACTTTGCGTGAGGTGGAGATATTTTTCACACAAATAAAAAGTTTTAGGAACGAAAACTTTGATTTGATTGATCATCAAACAGTGATGATCCTTGTTTTCTAAATATGGAAGACGAGAAGAGAATTTAAAAACATCTAAACGTTGCAAGAAGACACTTCATTTCAAGTAAAAAAACCTTTTGGTCTCAAGCTAAAAGAAAAATGTTCTGACCATTCCATTACATCATTTGTCTCTCTTGAATTTAGTGCTTATTTTTGTATTTATTTTTTTAGTTAGTAAGTCATTTAATTTAGTACCTAGTGTAAATATTTGTAGTTAGTTATCTATACATACAATAAAGCTACAATAATAATACTTTTTTTTTTTTTTTTTTGAGGATGGGAAATCATCAAATGACCCCTCCCGCTCTGGGTGGAGCAGAAGGGAGTGTCAGACTTTTACTGACTAAAACCCACCCGTGTTCCTTCCTTAGCCCTTTATGTTCCAGGGCAGCGGTAAACCCTTTCGGATGGTCCCGCTACCCTGCCAGGCTTCGGCCCTATGGGGCCCCGTCTCTTTTGCTGACATCTCTTTGAGGCACAATAATAATACTTGAATGGTGAATAAAAATAAATGACATTTTAGTGCATCCAGTACATGGAACTTTAAAATGGGAAAAAGGGTCAAGGGTAAGTTCATACTAGAATTACTGTAATTCCATCAGCGTTAAACCTGAGTTCTTTACGGTATCTAATGTCATGTTGGACTGGTTAGTTGCCTATTAAAGCCTGGCATTTACTAGGCGTCAAATGCCAAACGAAATCCAGCGTAGTTCAAAAAGCCACGGCTCAGAGGATATTATCGTTGTCTAGTTCAAGGCTCAAGAATACCTTTGAATTAAGACCCTGCGAGTCTTTAATGCAATTTCTCTGCACAAGATTTTAAAACGATTTTTTTTTCTGTGCTTTAATTTAGATTTTCCAGATTTACTTTCTTGGCAATTTGTATCAAGCAGTTTTTAAGCACACCAATATTTTTGCTTGTCAACACCTTTTAAGATAATTATAAACTTCTTAGCCATAGCAACACGGACCAGCAGTGCGATTCTGTAACCATCTCACCGTGAAAACTTAGGTGAAGTGAGCGTGGAGTGAGCTGTCATTCCAAATAATGCTAGGGATTGACACTACTGACAACTCACATCAAGCTCACTTCACTTGAGTTTTCACGGTGAGATTTTTACAGAGTCGACCGGCAGTTCTACAACATTTATATTTTCACCTATTGCATTGAATACGAAGTCTATTGGATAACAGTGACATTATCGGTTCAAAGGACTATAACTGAGACAGGCAACTATTCAAACTGTCAAATGATACTGTCTCGGTAAGGACGAAGTTATCACCGGAAAGCGCGAGGTTTACACCCACTTGTGAACGTGGGCATCTAACAGATTGCGTATGTTAACCTGTGGGTCATTTAAAGCGACGGTAACCTGTTATATGGGGAATGGATGAAGTGATATAGTATAATCCTGTAATACTATTCTGTAAAAATCTCACCAATAAAACTTAGGTGAAGTGAGCTGCCGATCGATTCTGTAAAAATCTCACCGTGAAAAGTTAGGTGAAGTGAGCTTAGAGTGAGCTGTCAATAGTGTTAATTCCTAGCATTAGTTGGAATGACAGCTCACTCCACGCTCACTTCACATGAGTTTTCACGATGAGATGGTTACAGAATCGCACTGCTGAGCTATTATTGCACCTGGTGCTAGGGATTGACACTACTGATAGCTTACTAGCTCACTTTGCCCAAGTTTTCATAATTAAATTATTACAGAATAGGTCGGATGACTGATAAAAGATAATAGAAAATGAACTTAGTTTGAAGAAGAATTAAAAGGTATGATTCTGGACGAAAGAAAGTTTAATAATTGCATAATTCAAATGATCTTCTCTTACGTGTGGACAATATGATTGCTGTTGACTTCAATAACATTAAAACAATTTCATGGATCGATGAATTTGTCCCTAAAGTTTATAGATATTTTCAAGTTTTAGGGTATTGATGAAGCAAAGACTTCGTATATCTTGCAGTTTACATTTCTAAGTTCAGGTTGACTTGAAGCGATACAACACGAATTTTTCTTAGCTTTTTTTCTCTTAACCTTTATCAATCTTATTGGATTTTTCACGGCTTTTGTCATTGTTTCTTTGTAACAGACCGCAGCAATTTAATTAATCAGGCGATCTTAAGATGCATGTAATTTGAAATTAACCAGTCATCGAACTTTCTATAATTCATATTTAACGGTACTTAAATGGTATATTCTTCATAATGATTCTACGTGTTGAATCGATTTTGAGTTGTTATGAAATATTTAGTGACCTGCATTTTAGGAACTCCTATGTACATATTCCAATCATATACTGTTGTTGAAAATAAATTCTTTGCTTTGTTATGGTTCCTATTGATTTCAAATCGAGATACTATATATCGCCATATAACATTGGACACTGTGTTGTTTAAGTCAGACCTTAGTTTATTTCTTTACAGGATGTTATTGGGCTGTAAAACCTTGTAAAGTCTAGTTAGTCTCTTTGTCATTTTGTTAATTTAACACAAACAAGACATTGGAAGGAAGTTCCTCGGTAATAGATCACCATATATCGTCAAACCCAATCTCATGTATCGCATTTAGATTCTCAGTAACTATCGGTAATTCGTAACAATTTCGCAATAAATCGCCAGCATTCAAGTTTTACGGCACATCGGTCCCATTTCAACAAAGTCAGTGAGTTTTTCTCATGCCGATTCCTAGTCGCGTCCACTATGGCTAGTGTGGAGTAACGGACGACGCATGCGTCCCGCTCCTTCTGCGAACATTGCGCGCGCATTGTTTCTCGGAATCGCCACCCGCCGGACCACATAACACCGCACGCAAGGTCCATTTTCCTTCAAAAACCCGACTCAAAGACGCCATCCCTCAATCCACTACTTTCAAGTGTATTTCCTTCCAGCTATGACGTAGTAATTTCGACTTTAAGTGCTTCTAGTGAAAAGTATTGCGGGTGACAATGTGAAAACGATTTTAAACCGTATGACATAGAGTCTGAATATGTCAGATGCGTGTAAACTTGGAAGATTAATGTCCTAATGGTTTGCTGTTCTGAAAGGGAGTTAGCTAGAAGTCTTTAGGGGTCAGTTTGGCTTGCGTGATGTCGACCCGAGACCACTGGCACGATCCGCGTTCTTCGGGCGACTTCCACTTTTTGCATGAGTACATCCGCGTAGGTATAGCCCTAGCAATAATAAGGATTTCAAATTAAATGTATTTTGTATAGATTCGCAGACTTGTTCACAGAATAGTTCTTGATTTTTCCGAAGAATGTTTTTTAATTACAATAACATTCATTTGCGCATTGGTCACTCATAAAAAACGACCAGAATATTCCCAACTTACACACTCTTGCAAAGAGTCCTTTGTCCAAATCTAGTGTCCTCAACTCACAATCTGTTCACAAAGACCTGCTTCTTTCTAATTCTTTATTATCGTGTCCCATCATGATCTCCATTTATAAACTTTACTCCCGTAACAAGATTACTATTTCAATTCATACGTCTTTAAAATAGTACCCATATTTAAGTTCCACATCAGGTCCTCGTATCTAAAGGTCAAAAACCTCTTATTCCAGACCTCCACGGGCAGTTCTATGAGAACACAGTGGTGGTGCAATACGACAAGGACCTGCTTGAAGTGTGGGACGAAGCGAAGAGACTGCGCTGCGAGTGGTTCAACGATTACGAGAAGACTGCCTCCAAGCCGCCCATGGTCATCGCAGATTTAGATGTGGTGCAGTTGGATTTCAGAGGTGAGGAAACATATAAGATTTGGTATCACTATAGCAGCTGCATGGTGTATGCCCTATACATACTCTTATATATACATCTAAACCTACATTTTTTTTTTTAATTTAAAGGTTTTTTTTTCAACTTTATTTAATTTTCAGTTTATCTCTTTACTCGGTTTGATAAAATTTGCTTGTAAACTTGTGACACGGTCAATGGTTGGCTGATCTGCTGCCACTAATTATATATTATCATTCACAAGATTTTTCTTTGTTACAGCGTCTTTGTCCTGGTTTTTTGTTTATTTAAATTTCTAAGTACTCTCAACTATCTAAACATCTGCAACATTTGAATAAGTCTTATCTTCTACTATCATTGCTACCGTGATAGATACTTTAATTTTAAATCCTGTAGGAGCTGTTTTTGTGATCTATTTTAGACAGAGCCCATTATGTATATTTATACCTTTATTTTTATTTATAGGAGACAACGTGGACTGTTGGATGGAGATCCAAGCAGGGAAGGGACCATGGGCGGCGCCGGTCTCCGGCATCGTCCCTTTAGGGTCCACCCTAACCCTGGTGGTTGCCATCAACGACTATCGAGGTAAGTCTTTTTTATTTATTACTTTCTTCTTTAGTAAACTAGACTATTACTCTCCTCTCGTACTATAATTATCGCTTAATGTTAAGTAATCATCATTAACGTCAGTTGACACTTTTAAAATACTATATGGTGACTATAGTGACCCATATGTTTTTTGAAGTTTAAGCTTCTCTTAACTGTAAGCATCGTTTATCTTTAATTAATCGTAATCTACGCTTTCATTATCATCAAAAGAGTGTAGCCTTTCAAAAGTGTAGTCTCTTTAAAACTACGTGACGTAGAAAGCTGCGTTCATCTAAAACCACTTCCTCAAAGAATGCGTGTACGCTCTTCGCAAAACCGTGTCAAAACAACTAAGGTTACAATCAAAATGTATAAGTACTGTTAGGTACTTGCTAATAACCACCCATCTCTCTTGTTTATAATTACTCCCAAGTTTATAAAGGAACCGTGTTTAGAATTGCCTATTGTTTCTTTTATACACGCAAATATTATTTCCTCTAATATTATTCATCAATATTTTATTGCTGTCATTTCCGCGGTGCGTGTAACTTTGCCTCGTTAGAGTTTTTGGTGTGTGGGAGTGTAAATCCATAGACATATAAGGTATTTGTCCACATATGGTTTTACGGTTACGAATTAAGATGTTAAGCGCAGTTTACAACTGTGTTTTAGTGCGTATATGTCAAAATTATTGCCGGATGTGAATTTAAACATAATTTGTTAGCTAGTTCTACGACTGATTGACTGTAATTTTGATGAATACGTATAAAACCTACTAAAGTTGGCGCAGTTGGTAAACGCGGTTGACGCAGTCGTTATTTATGCCCAAATATGAAAAATTTTATGTAACGGGCATAAATAAACTAAGCCATAAAATCTATATAGTTCTTACAAATTAAAATCGATGACACTATTAACTTCTTGGACATGTTTTATGTGACTTTAAATAAACTAATACATAAAATGGATCTACTTATTTCCGAGACATTTGTTATTTCCAAAATTAATGACCGCGGTCTTAATCCTAACGTACTCATAGAAGTCGGTCTGAAGGACCGGTCTCTTTGCCAATCTTTGAGTAAGGCATAGGTCCACCTGCCAGGGTAGCGGGATCGTCCGAAAGGGTAAGAGCTAAGGAAGGAACACGGGTGGGTTTAGTCAGTAAGAGTCTGACACTCCCTTCCGCTTCACCCAGAGCGGGAGGGGTCATTTGATGATTTCCCATCATCAAAAAAAAAAAAAAGGCGTAGGTCTAGCAGTGGGTTTCAGCTGAAATTATATTTGCCTAGCTGCACCCCGCGGTTTCACCCGCATAAGTGTCGATCCCGTGGGAATAGCGGGATAAAAAGTAGCCTATGTGTTATTCTGAAACGCGAAAGTTTGTGAGGATGGATGGATGAATGTTTGTTAGTCTTTCACGTAAAAACTACTTAACGGATGTTGATGAAATTTTACAGTAATATAGCTTATACATCAGAATAGCACATAGAATACTTTTCATCCCGATATTCTCACATGCTTGACACTTATGCGGGTGAAACCGCGGGGCGAAGCTGGTACTACAATATATCTAAGTGAGCCACGTACAAAGTAAATAATGATGTTAGTATAGCAGACTGAACGGTCTACAAGCACCGCTTGGTATCGTTTTTAATTACCAATATACAGCTTGAAATATTGTACGAAGTCATTACTGTTAGACTTTACTGCTGCATAGCGCACGGTGAAAATAGCTGCGCGTAAAGACTAGGTTTCATTTACACGAGCATTTTATGTGGCACTTTGAGTAAGGTTTGCCTAGTTGGTGTAGTGGTCGCAAGCGTTGCTGCTGAGCATGAGGTCCTGGGTTAGATTTCCGGGTTGGGCAAAGTGTTATTGAGTTTTTCCATCTGGAATTTCTCGATAGCAGCCCAGAAGATTAGGGCCCGGTAGATGGCACTATGGCTATTGCTATTGACCCTATGCTCGGCCCCTATATATTTTTATTTTTGTTAGCCGTTACTGTCCCACTGCTGGGCAAAGGCACTTCCACTTCTCTCTGTCCAGAGCTGCCAAGGACCAATCTTTATTAAAGGAGTCCAGCTCATCCCGCCGTCTCCGTCTGGGCCTGCCGCGATGTCGTTTGCCTTTAAGCGGGACCCACTGGGTCATATGTTTGGCCCATTGATTCAGCCCCTATTACTGGCAAAATGTGGAACAAACACAAACATCACCCAAAAAAAAAAATACCGTCTGTAATCCCCGAGGAGCCAGGCAGAGGCAGAGAGGTTTTCGGTACACGATACTTACACAATTGCTGAGCATTAAGTCTAGGGCACAGCAGTGCGATTCTGTAACCATCTCACCGTGAAAACTTAGATGAAGTGACTGTGGAGTGAGCTGTAATTCCAACTAATGCTAGGGATTGACACTATTGACAGCTCACTCTAAGCTCACTTCATCTAACTTTTCACGGTGAGATTTTTATATAGATCGCCTGGTAACTTTTACTTTTCCCATCGTGCCTTATTCATTCTATGAAAACCTTGTGTGTTGAAATAAGCTAGTCTTGCATAGTATAACAGAAATAAATGAAGATTGAAAAAAAAAACGTTTTTGTGTATTTTTGCTTCCGTCATTTTGTTCGTATCCAGAACGCGTAAAAGGAACGCTAGCTTAAAACCAATGAAAAGTTGTAAGAATTGTTAATGAGGAAATGGTTACAGGTACTTTGTGGTCGGACTGAATGAAAACTATATTTTAGCACTTACAACACTAAGAGCATGCTTACTACTTTGAAATGTAATTTTACAACAACGTGGGAAGTAGATAATAAAAGATTACAAAGTAGGGGGAGACCAAAGAAAAGATGGATGGACTGTGTGAAAGATGATATCAACATCATCATATCATATGATGAGTCAAAACTAGAAAGCTAGAAAGGACTACCGAGATGTTGACTAGTAGAGAAGCATGGAAGAAGTCATGTTGCGCCAACCCCAAATAAATTGGGGGCATGAGAATGATGACTGAAGTTCTCCCATTCATTAAACTTAAATTGATTAAAAATAAAGTTTATCAATTGTTTGGAATAAATTCAAAGTTTGGACATGTTCAATTCTCAACTCTTTATGGCGAACCATTATGTATATACTTGGTAGGGAAATAATTTTATTAGTGACAATGATGGACCCTGTTGGGCACAGCATAGATGTTATGTTTATATCTCAAATGTTAATGCTGAAACTGTAAATGGTGTTTCGTGAGTCGTGCTTAAACAGAAATAAAATACATAAATATTTACACTTGAAGAAATATCAGTATGCGTTTAAAAATAAACAATTTTATAAATAGTAAATGAGGGAAACTTGAAGCAGTCACGTTCAAAAAATATTTAACCAAGGAATAACATAGAGGTGCTATAAAAAGACATGACGTACACACACACATTTCATTCATAGAAATTCTATTTTAATATCTTGTAGGTACAAACCTCGGAGTGCTGTCATATAAATAATTAAATATTTTCTATTAAAGCTAAAATTAAAAAGCAGTTATATTTGTAGTAACGTTATTTAATAGAATTAACGTTTGCGCCCACGCTCTTCATAAAACGATAGTTTGTTTCATCAAATAATATGATAACGGTTTTCTGATTGAATTTAGTATGTTTTTAATTTATTTTAATCATTGCTTTGTAAGAATGACGTCAATGAGTTTACTATCTAGTAGATAATCTCAATGAAGATCAGCAAAAAATACTAATAAGTTGTGATGTAAAAGTGTGAATGAAATTGGCATTCATTCAAGTTTTCCAAGTTCTGTAACAGACAGGCGACAAGCTATATAACACAGAGAAAATCGACAGCTTTTAAAAGGTTCAGTGTCTAACTTTTCCCTTCGGGTGTCGGCACTGAGGCGGACCTAGAAATGCTGGCGGGCCGATATGGACTCGTTCCTGACCGATCAGCCCGAGTAGATAAACCACAAAAAATATCGGAAAACTCCCAACATACTTAATAAAAAATTAAAAACTTTTCTGTTTTCCGATCCGAATATTTCTCAAATTTCCTTAAAACATAACTAAACAAACTTCCGCCACCACACAAACACACAAGTCGAGATAACATGAAAACTCGTAAAATCACTAGCAGGGTAATGACAGTGTTTACACGACTTAACGGTACCCGGTAATTGTAAAAAGTGAACTGGACAAATATGTACGAATGAGTTTGCTTAACGGGCCTGCAACTATGGGGCTCGAGACTGGATCCACCTCATGGATCACTTTTAAACGACGTGCGAGTGTGGTATATATAGATTCTATACAGCTTGTGGGAGGCGTTTTAGCAAATATAGCTGGGTTTAAAAGAATATTTTGATTATAGGTAATAGAATTTTGGAAGATTCGGAGAGAGAGTAAAATTATAATTGTAAATATTCTTCCAAAAATTTTAATTTTCTTGCAAGGATTCAATTTTGGAAGAATTTAATGTGAAATCAGGAGTACTCTATGAACTCATGTGATGTATATGCGCATTTCTTTAGATAAGCTATATGTTGTAAGAGCACTGTAAATGAAAGTAATGCGGTAGGTCCCTCTTAATAGGTTATCAGAAAACGATTAAACACTTTACAGCTACTAACTTCCGTGTTCTTCTACCGATAAACATTAAACCAGCTGTACGAAACTCATAAAGTTAAGTGAATCGGATTCCTTTCCACCTATATTTACGTTTATTTCAAATTTTATGTGGGTATGTATATTTTATCTCGTATCACTTTGCGAGATGGCTTGCAGGGTCAAGGGCTAACTGGACAGACACCACTTGGCATGTGTAAGTGTCTACCTACGTAAGCATTGGTAACTTAGGCACGGCTTTCGATGTTTATAGCCGTTATAATAGCTTTCGTCTCGGTCTCAGTTTAGTGTACCTATACATTGTTTTATATGTTACCAGCAGACTTTTGTAGAACATTAAAACATTTATTTCCATTAGCCTCACCATCTACTTCGTCTAATTCTATTTTTTTGTCGTCTTTGTTAATCGAATTCGTTTCTAAATCCTTTTAAATAGCTGCAGCTATTATTATGTTTGTTTCATCGATAATTTTTACTACGTCATACTTATTAAAAAGTTCCATATTATTTATAACTTCGCTGTTTTTATTCTTAACATTTACAGTTGTTTCAACCTCCGTTTCATAAATTTTTCCGCAAGCCTCCTAATGAACAATGCTCATTACACAATGGAACTCCATTAATTTCGTCTCAATTGAATCAATAGCAGTTCTTATTCGTGCGTTATGAGTTCTTTTATCTAATTGACAATGATTAATGGTCTTAATGTGAGCGATCTTGTACTTTATAAGTAGTTGTGTGTGTCTTACATCTTCTTTGTTGAGAGGAAATTGATTTTAGCAATCGTAATTCAATTTATAGGTTCCCATTCATATACACTTTGCAAGACCTTAGAACTACTAAGTATATTAATAGTTTCTATACGGTATCACAAAATGTTAGGTGGCTCAATACTCATTTATTCATTGCAATCAATTAAAGACCATTTTGACTTAAATGCAGTTAAATCTTAGAGCTTGTTGTTAGTAGGTTTCGAATGATGAAATACCGTATTACGTCTGCACGGCTTATTTATATAAAGGTTTTTAAATAAATTGCGTGCCATAGCTTCAGGGTGAGTTCAGTACGATAAAGAAATCCGTAAAAAAAATACCTTAAAAAAAGTTTAAAAAAAAACTTATCATAAGATGAACCTAATGAAGAAGGAATTAAGGAAGAAGAAATAAGTATTTGGAATTGTAATTTATGTATGTATGTACCTATCCTTCACCCGGCGTTATCGAAGTGTTCGAACGTGGGTATTTCATTGCGTTCGATAGTAGGTAGGTAGCTCTAGGAAATTATTAATTAGCATTTAAACAAAATAAAAACTTATTTTAACCAATTTTTTTATCAATTTTAAACGATTGCTATTTAATTAGTAGGTACTTACTAAATTAGTTTAATCTTATGATAATTTTCGTTTTTTTTCAAACTTTTTTTAAAGGTATTTTTTACGGGTTCCTTTATCGATACAGCACCCTAATTGCGTAACACACAATCAATCGGAATCAGAATCATTTTGAAGCAAATTGCTAATCCATCGCTTCATAAGGTAGAAGAAATTTTTTTCTGCTCAACACGTTAAATAACGCAATGAATGTTGTTGAACTGTCAAAATGAAACCGATTCCGATTGATCGTGTGTTACGCAATTAAGGTGCTAATTTATTTATTTACTAATTTATTTCAGGCGACGCAGGCCCATAGATATATACCTTAACCTAAACATACATATTTTTACTATAAAATAGTACTTCACTAGCTAAGTTCTTGTGCTGTTCTGTGGTGTGCTAAACTCACCATGAAGCTATTTCACGCAATTTCTTTAACAACCTGTATATTCTTTGTTAGAATGGCTAGGGTTCTAATCGTAAAAGTTTAATAGCTGTTGGGACTCTTTCATTGTATCTTTAAAATTGTTATTGTGTACACATTATATCATATTGATCAATAGATTTTCTTTTCTATGGGCATTAGATCCATCGAGTTATTTTCTGTCATTAAGTTTTGATGATCATGTCCTGTTGCATTCATTTCCTCGATAAAGTTAATGAACGTTTTATCTCATCCCTGCCTCTGGGCTGGATTGAGGTCAAGAGTGAGCCCATTGTCAATAAAAAAATAAAATAACGTTCTAACAAGTAATTTTGTGTCGGCAAGTGCGTATGAATGGATAATGCTCGTGTAGTAAGACTATAAATAAACTCCATAAACTTGTTGATTGCATCTGTTTCCAACAGGTTAAAGTAAAATTTACAAAGATTCAACTTTATCATGAATGTTATCAACACCTTCCTGACATGTATATTTCATTTTGTGATTTATTTATATATACTTTATTGTAAACCAGAAAATACATATGTAACAAAAAATACAATTATCACTACAAATATCCCGGATGTAGTCACCTTTCTTCATGTGACGTTGTTTACTTAGACGCTAGTCTGTCAACACTTTCTTAGAAGCCAAACTTACACATTCCAACCACTCCACCAAAATTAATATAATCTTTTGTCATATCTCTTGGCGTGTGGATATAAAAATAATAATAATAATATCCCTGGACATTTCACCACAGCGCCATCTAGTCCCAAGCTAAGCAACCTAATGCTTGTGTTATGGTAACAAGATGGCTGGTAAACTACTTATATCCATTTTTTTTGTAAATACATACATATTATAGATAGAAAAACACCCAGACTCAGAACAAATACATGTAGGACTTACAAATATTTGTTCTGTGCGGGAATCGAACCCGCGACACGCAGCGCAGCAGTCCGATCGCTCAGCCACTGCGCTAACCGTGTTGTCTAAAAAAATGAAAAAATGTTGAATGAGTACTGTAGAATGAACATATATATTGATGCGGCGGCTTATAGCCTTGGGGCGAAAATCGAAATTTTCTTTAGTGGACTGTATCAGGGGCGGTTCGATGACGCAGATAGGTGCTGGTGATGTGGGAAAATGACAATGGTACCTGCCTGGCGAGCTATGGTGGAGACTCGATGAAACTGGCTCCTTAGCCACGTGGCGGCGGCGCGTCCAGGATGTCACGTACGATAGATCGGCACTTTTCACACCACACAAAGCGCGCACTTGCACAGTTTAATGATGATCTTCGTCCTTCGCGGTGAATTTGAGTTCTTTTCGACTTTGGGTTTATTTATGACCCGCAAGCGTCGATAGCGGTTGAGAAACTGTCTGTTTGATTTATAGCGGCCATATTCGCGCATTTCGAATCTTCTTTCTCGCTCTCGCTCAGGCATTATAAGGGTTGCGGAAGGGAGAGGGAAAGCGGAAGGGATTTCGTGTCGCACAGATACTAACAATGAGAGTTGCCAGTAATTAGGCATGAAATATGATGAACCATAAATAAAATAATATAATTATTATGGCATAAACAATCCTCGCGGCCTTAAAGGGTCACCTTTAAAGAGTATAATACAATAATAATAAAAATAGGAAATAAAGAAAGTGAAGTGAAATTACACTTAAATCGAACTAAAGAGGGAATGGACAGAATAAGATATTACTGAGTAGGAATGGGGCATAAGCGGACCACAGGCCGCACAAGAATCCCATTAGAAGTGCGTACAGAAACGACTCGCGTGCTACCGTCTTTAGACGTATGCAATTTATCAATAACACCTAGAGGCCAGGATAAAGGAGGCGCATTATCATTGACAATCACTACTACAGTGCCTTCCTTGATCATGTCTCCATCAGGTTTATTCCATTTTAAGCGCGATTGTAAACTATGCAGATACTCGCTTCGCCATCTTTTCCAGTACGACTGGACTAATTTATCCATAAGAGAGTGTCTTTGAAGCAGGTTATCAGACAATGAACCTACTTCCGCGGCAGGTAATGAGTTAAGGGGCACAGTATGTAAAAAATGCGAAGGAGTAAGAGCTTTAGGCTCTACTGGATCAGCGCTAAGAACAGTAAGAGGTCTAGAGTTCAACAGGCACTCTATTTGAGAAAGAATTGTAACCAATTCTTCATAAGAGAGAAGTTGTTGACCTATTGTCTTGAAAAGGTGAGTCTTTACGGTCTTCACCATGGACTCCCAACATCCACCGAAGTGCGGCGATGCAGGCGGAATAAATTGCCAATTAATGCGATGCTCAGCGAGCTCCTCTTCCAAGCGCGGGCGGTATTCTTTATTTATGAAGGTATACAATTCGCGTAAAAACGAATTAGCTCCTCGAAAATTGGTCGCGTTATCCGAATATAAGCATTGTACCGGTCCGCGGCGGGATAAAAAGCGTTTCAACGCGGCTATGAACGAAACCGTTGTAAGATCTGTAGCTAATTCGATGTGAACAGCGCGAGTGGTCATACAGGTGAAGATACATAAGTAACTCTTGCGACTCTTCGCACCTCGAGTGCGTACGGGCACGTACTGTATAGGGCCAGCGTAATCACACCCTGTATGAGAGAAAGCTTTAGTAGCAACATTTACTCTAGATTTAGGGAGATCGCCCATCATCGGCGGATCATGAGGTCGCGGTTTCCACCTGTGGCACGCGTTGCACTTGTGGATTCTATGACGAATAATTCGTCTAGCGGACAAGATCCAATACCTATGGCGTAATAGCGACATAGTGAGTTCTGGACCTGCATGTAAATATTTTTTATGATAGTAGTCTATGAGAATTTCAACTATGCGATCATGCCTGGGCAACACTACAGGGTGTTTAGTACTATAGGCCTCAGCCGAATGAGTTAATCGACCCCCAACGCGGATTAAATTATCGCCATCTACAAATGGCTTTAGTTTAAGAAGAGCGGGTGAACAAATTTTATTATTTTTTAACTCGGAATAATCCTTTAAGAAGTGTTTTCTTTGAACCTGACGCAACAAAAGATTTTCAGCGAACTCGAGGTCGCTAGCGGTAACGGCGTCAGTTCGACGCGGGAGTTTTTTCATGAAGCGGTATATGAAAACAACAGTACGCCGCAGCTTGGTCCAAGACGACATACGTTCAGCGAGTATGAGTAGAAGCGAATTGTCCGAACTGGAATCCGCGACTATGGGATGCGCGTGGACTTTTTCTTCCGGAATGGGTTCGGAATTCAAGTCATTAACCTTATGTATGGGCCATTCGGAAGGGTCGCGCTTAGCCCAAGCGGGTCCGTGCAACCATAGTGGGTGCTCAATAAATTTGTCAGGTGTTAAACCACGTGACAAACAGTCCGCCGGGTTTTCAGTACCAGCTACGTGGTAGAAATGCTCCGCGGGAACGTTGTCTACGATGCGAACGACACGATTGGCCACAAACGTGTGCCAACGATGCGGAGAAGAATTTATCCAGCAAAGAGTCACCTTCGAATCGGTGAATGCGTAAATAGCGGTAACATTATAACGCGGATTATAAGTGTCGTGAACACGGCGAAGAAGCTTAGCGAGGAGCTCGGCACCGCAGAGCTCCAATCGAGCGATAGTCAATGGTTTAACCGGCGATACCTTCGACTTGGCACAAACCAGCTGAACGACCACGTCGTCATTGCGAGTAATATGCGCATAGATGACAGCGCCGTAGGCGCCTTCGCTGGCATCAGAAAATCCAATTAGGCGAAGAACACAATTTTCAACAATACCTAAATAGCGCGGGATTTTAAAATCATTTAAAAGCGGCAGGGCAGAGCAAAAAGCTTGCCAAATATTTATAATGTGACGAGGGGGGGTGTCATCCCAATCGAGCTTCAGTAACCACAATTCTTTGATGAGTAGTTTAGCATAGAGAACTACAGGCGCGACAAGACCCATAATGTCCCACAGCCTAGCGACGGCCGACAGTATAGCACGTTTAGTACACGTATCTGGCGGTGCGGAAATAAGAAACTCAAAGCAATCATTTGACCTACACCAGCGCAAGCCGAGGACCTTTTGCTCTACCGACTTGTCGAATTCCAGTTTTTCGGTCAACCTATGCGACGCCGGAATACTGTTTAGTACATTTTGAGAGTTACTGGTCCACTTGACCAACTCGAACTGACCTCCTTTAAAGAGTTTAATCAGTTCATGCGAAACCTGGACTGCTTGCGATTCAGAGCTTACGCTGCAGACTACGTCATCCATATACAGCGAGTCTATGACGATAGCGCTGGCGCGCGGGAAGTGATGACCATCGTCTTGAACCAACTGCCGAACTGTGCGGATCGCATGGTAGGGACTTGACTTGAGACCAAAACAGACGCGGTTAAACTGATATAGAACCAGAGGATCGTTTGCACTGAAACGATATAAGATGCGTTGAAAGCGACGATCGCCTTCTCTTACTTCAATCTGTAAGAACATTTGTCGGCAATCAGCCGAGAGTGCGAATGCGAACAAGCGAAAATTCAAAATTATGGTAAATAAGTCGCCCTGTAAATTTGGGCCACTGTGCAAAATATCGTTGAGAGATATTCCAGTACTCGTTTTAGCACTAGCATCTAGAACGGAGCGTAATTTTGTTGTTGTCTTATCTAAGCGTACAACAGCGTGATGCGGAATTACATAGTCAGGACAATTGCTGTCTGAACTATCGGAAGGAGCAGGCGATAAATATCCTTTGTAAATATATTCGCGGATAACGTCATCATACGCAGTACGTAATTCGGGTGCGGATTCTAATTTCCTTTCTAGGCAGAAAAAACGTTTTTTCGCGATATCGAGTGAGTTTCCTAATAGGAACACATCGCTGCGAAACGGTAAGGCTACAGAGTATCTACCCGTATTCTCATCGCGTTCCGTGGTCGAATTATAAAAGTACTCGCACTCCAGTTCGTCGAGTGATTTGCTTGTCGAAAGAGTGACGGGCGCTTCATCGACCTGCCAGAATTTTTTCAACGCCGATTCTAACGAGTCTTTGTCTGATGGGTGCGAAACATAAGAGCAACAAGACAGTAAAGCCTTATTGCGACGTACAGGCAACGCGGGCACAGTGCCCATGATGACGTAACCGAGTACCGTCTGCATGGCGGGCGGCGCGGAGGAGTTGCTGCTAACTACGCGGGGCAGCAGAAGATGCGGGAACAGTGAAGCCCCGATCAGCACATCGATGCGACCGGGTGTACCGAACGATTCGTCGGCAAGCGGTAAACCGTATAAGTAAGGCAAAGCGGAGATATCTACGGGGGCGGTAGGTAGATTGTCGGTGATTGCATCGACGACTAGCGAATTAATGTTAAAATTAACGTTCGGATTAAAGCGGGAAAAGAAAGTGAATTGTACGGAGCCCTTAACGCATTTTTCCGTACCACCGATACCCTTAACGGAAGGCGTATCAGATGAACGTCTAGTCAAACCTAATCGTTTGCAGCATTCTGCGGTAATAAAATTAATTTGTGAGCCACTGTCTAATAAACAACGAATAAAATGTTCCTTATCAAATGCATCTCGAACTATTACAGTAGCGGTTGACAGCAAAATAGTAGTATTTGTGTTACCTTGCGGCTTTGATACGCGGGAGTTCGAGTCGTAAAGCATCGACGCAGCAATGGACGCGTTACATTGCGGGGCGCTTTGGGCGGCGGCGCGGGCGGCGGCGTGAGCATGTTGCTCGCTTGTAGCCTGTGACTGTGAGTGCGACAACGACAGCTGCTCGGTAGCAGCCGTGCTATCACTAGCGTGAGCCGTGGCGTTTGAACCCGCGTGTGTATAACTCCAGCTTCCTCATATGTGATAGAATAATTCTACCAATGCCAATATTTAAGGCATAATAGCTGCAATCAAAGTTCCCAGTCTTAATTTAGCTGCCACAAAAACTTCGTTAATATGAGTCGTTTAGTGTGTGTTAGCTGGAGTGACGTAACTCCAGCTTTCTCATTCGATACAGGCAAACTAGTGAGGTTAGGGTTTTGGACTATAGTCAGAAAAATAAGGCATAATAGCTGCACAAGGAAGGAAAAAACTGAACGATAATACTTAAAAAGTGTTGAAACTACGATCAAAAACGTGTGTGTAAGCTGGAGTGACGTAACCCCAGCTGCTCATTCATATCTTCCAAACGAATGAAGATATGATGATGTATTATAGCTTAAAAATTAAGGCATAATAGCTGCCATTGGCAGCAAAATTTTCAAATCTCTGATCAAAATAGTCTATGAGTTATTAAACCGACAAGTATGTGTAAGCTGGAGTGACGGCACCCCAGTTGCTCATGTCATATCTTCCGAATGAAAGAAGATATGATTATGTATTATAGCTCAAAAATTTAGGCATAATAGCTGCTATAGGCAGCAAAATTTTCAAATCTGTAGGCATTGTAGTTTTCACGTAATAATAAAAAAACAGTTTTCGCGCCAAAAACATCAAATTTTTGCTTCGGAGTAGGTAACAAGCGGCGTTGCCGTTCCGTGCGCAACATTATCAGTTTGACGTAGTTTGAACTAGATTATAGACTGGGAGCCGACTACATACTTTAATCGTACTATCATATAATCGTATTGAAGTTTTTTAAAGTCATATTGTGTATCATAGGATGAAAGAAAAAATCTAAGTGTAAAAATTTCGTATATTTTTATCATAAATCGAAGGTACGGTAATCATCACTCAGATCAGTTTTCTTTACAGTCACAGAATTATTTTACCTACCTATTCGTCAGAAATTAGCATTCATTTTTTTTTTCAATGTAACGTACCCTATATGGGTGCATTACATAAAAAAAAAATACTGTTCCCGAGGAAAATAACAATAACAATTGCTTTAGGAGGCTAGATGGCGCCACGTGTCTTTCGAATCATGATTGAAATATGACCCGACTTTCTGAGCAGTATTTAAACAAAAAGTACTAAGCTTGCATGAATTCACGATAGTATTCCAATAATTAGTATTATGCTTTTAATAGGATTTGGATGAAATTTGGCACACAGATAGTTTATTATAACCTATAACGATATAGGTACATCTTTTGAATCATATTTGATCAAGATACAATCTGACAGTGACCTGTAAATTGCAAAAACGTAACAATATTTTAATTTCGTGGGCTAACTTTGCTCATCCACCTTAACCGAACTACAGTGAAGAAGTCACAAAAAAAAAACAATAATAGTAGTTCTCTCGTTGTTTAAAGTTGATATTAATATTACATTAATTATAGTTCCAGTCGGCTCTCAGTCTATATCTTCAATATACAAAATTAAAATTATTTTGAGCACAAGCTAAAATGACTTCTAATAGAATGCCTGCTAAGATCAAATTTGGTTGTAATAATGTTGCGCACGGAACGGCAACGCCGCTTGTTACCTACTCCGAAGCAAAAATTTGATGTTTTTGGCGCGAAAACTGTTTTTTTATTATTACGTGGAAACTACAAGGCCTACAGATTTGAAAATTTTGCTGCCTATAGCAGCTATTATGCCTAAATTTTTGAGCTATAATACATAATCATATCTTCTTTCATTCGGAAGTTATGACATGAGCAACTGGGGTGCCGTCACTCCAGCTTACACATACTTATCGGTTTAATAACTCATAGACTATTTTGACCAGAGATTTGAAAATTTTGCTGCCAATGGCAGCTATTATGCCTTATTTTTTAAGCTATAATACATAATCATATCTTCATTCGTTTGGAAGATATGAATGAGCAGCTGGGGTTACGTCACTCCAGCTTACACACACGTTTTTAATCGTAGTTTCAACACTTTTTAAGTATCATCGTTCAGTTTTTTCCTTCCTTGTGCAGCTATTATGCCTTATTTTTCTGACTATAGTCCAAAACCCTAACCTCACTAGTTTGCCTGTATCGAATGAGGAAGCTGGAGTTACGTCACTCCAGCTAACACACACTGAACGACTCATATTAACGAAGTTTTTGTGGCAGCTAAATTAAGACTGGGAACTTTGATTGCAGCTATTATGCCTTAAATATTGGCATAGGTAGAATTATTCTATCACATTATGAGGAAGCTGGAGTTATACACACTGAACCCGCTTGTGTACTATTATCAACACTGCTCGACAATACAGTCGCGTGCGATTCGCGATTAAAGTGTAAAAGCGTGTGATGTTTATTTTTACAAGCTTTACACCTAGATTCAGACCGACAGACTTTGGCCTTGTGTTTAATACTTAAACAGTTAGTGCATGCATCGATTTGCTTCACTGCTTTGAAACGATCACTTGGTGTCATTTTAGAAAAGGCAGGACATTTAAATAAATGTTCGTGGACAAAGCTATCACACAAACATTTAGCGGATTTATCAATTATAGTGTAAGATTGCGGTTGCGGAGTTTTGGATGTTTTTTTATTTATAGGATTGTTATTAGACTGAGTGGAACTCGAGCTGTTTAAAGCTTTAGTATTTTGTAAAATGCGAGATTGATTTTTAATGAACTGTACTAAATCGTCGAATTTAGGAATTTCGTCCTTTGAATTCATTTCGAAAAGTCGAGCGGTTTCAGAATCGACCTTTTTTATAGCGACATGGAAAAATATCAAATCTGACAAATCATTTATTCTAAGGTTTTTTAATGCGTTTGCGGCGGAAACAAAATTATCAGAAAAGGATTCGAAATTTTGAATAGATGCGGTATTAAAAGATTTATGTTCAAACATCCGATTAAGGTAACTAGAAGCCAACATACGTTTGTCTTCGTATTTGTTTATGAGTGAATTAAAAATTAATTGGTAATTATCGCCATTAGGGATAACTCCTGAGAATGCGGTTTGAGCTTTAGCTGTCAATTTCCCCATCAAATAATATAATTTCTCCGAATCAGTCAATGTATTATTTTCATGTACCGTGCTTTTAAAATTAGCGTAGAACAGGGGCCAGTTACGAATGTCGCCATCGAATGACATAATTTCAATGGGCGGCAAGCGAACTGTTTGCTTATTGACACCACTACCACTAGAAGTAGGAGCCGATATGGCCGCTGCGTTTGAGTAATTCGAATGATTATACTTAATTCGGCAATATAATTCCTCAAAACTAATCCACGACTGTTCATCAATCTTATTTTTAGGGTTTTGTTTTAGAAGAAGCGAATTATATTTATTAAATGCCTCGAGGAACTCGGTGCGCATCGCATCGACATTAACACACGCACACATGAACTTTTCTAGTGGTTCCCTACCGGACTTCATGTTTTCCATTATGTCGTAAATGCTCTGCATGCGGGCAAAAATCATGTTACGACATGACAATGCTATTTGAATGGCGGATTCTATCGGATCATCCGAATCAATAGTTGCTTTCTTAGACATTATCGATGTTTTTGTAGGTTAGGTTATATAATAATAGATAAAATAGATCGCGAACTGCAACGATCTGCGCGCGGTGTGATTGGTAGGTACTTACGAGTATCGTACCGAACGATGGCGAAGCGAGCGAGCGGTAGGTACGATAAGTTTTCCTATCTACCTACTTATATTAAAATATGCGGGATGCGAAATACCTGCGAATGTACGCAATGACAATGTAGGTATTGCAATAAATGAAAGCGGTTTAATAAGAGTTTAAGGAACGAAGATTGAAATGAAATGTAGTTGCGGGATTATGATATACGGATAGAATAATACCGATATCGAAAGGTAAAGAAAAATAGGTATCTGTGATCGAGGGACCAAAAATGATGCGGCGGCTTATAGCCTTGGGGCGAAAATCGAAATTTTCTTTAGTGGACTGTATCAGGGGCGGTTCGATGACGCAGATAGGTGCTGGTGATGTGGGAAAATGACAATGGTACCTGCCTGGCGAGCTATGGTGGAGACTCGATGAAACTGGCTCCTTAGCCACGTGGCGGCGGCGCGTCCAGGATGTCACGTACGATAGATCGGCACTTTTCACACCACACAAAGCGCGCACTTGCACAGTTTAATGATGATCTTCGTCCTTCGCGGTGAATTTGAGTTCTTTTCGACTTTGGGTTTATTTATGACCCGCAAGCGTCGATAGCGGTTGAGAAACTGTCTGTTTGATTTATAGCGGCCATATTCGCGCATTTCGAATCTTCTTTCTCGCTCTCGCTCAGGCATTATAAGGGTTGCGGAAGGGAGAGGGAAAGCGGAAGGGATTTCGTGTCGCACAGATACTAACAATGAGAGTTGCCAGTAATTAGGCATGAAATATGATGAACCATAAATAAAATAATATAATTATTATGGCATAAACATATATATTAGTCAATACCGGAAATATATTAGTCTCCAACATGTTAAACATTAAACATGGTGCGGTTTGAACATGTGTAAAGCTTTCTTCGTTTAATGGAATATCTGTTGACTTACCAAAAGTGTTTGCCCATCCTTTAGGCTAAACGATCTTTGTTTATGTTCGCTGTTTAGTCTCCACTTAAGTGTAATAATATTGGGAACTTGTATGTTTGTCGTCCGCTATGAGTGTTGGGTTATGGTTTTGTTAGGTACCCTAAGCACGAGATGAGTGGTAAGTACCTACTCATCTAGTAAGGTCTTGCATTTTGATATTCTGAAAGTGCTTGAAGGTACTTTCATACTTCATTGGTACTTGAGCTTTGTGTTATCATGAACCTGATCCTTGAGAACTTCAAATACATTATAATCTTCAGGGAGTTTACTGTTATTTTATTTATTTACTAGCGTGCGCTGTCCCAGTCCTGGGCAAAGGCTTCCTTTCACTGCTTCCATCTTTGGCGAGCCCGCGCGGCCTCAATCCAGAACTATAGTAGTATTATCATCTATAATTTTATTTAATTCCTTGATACGTTCTTGAGTGTATCCAACAGTCTGGTACTATAATTTTAGTGTTGGCACATAATTTTCCACAGAGAATTATATCGTAAACCGCGGTCGGTAGCGTGAGGTCAAATGTATCGCCCCGTCCAGTATTAATAGACAAATGCCATGCTAGTTAGTACTAGGTCAACAAGGTTTCTAAAATGTCCTATTTTACAGTAGTTTCATGGATAGTTAAAATAACTCTAGTAGATTACCTAATCGCTAATGACCACCACGAATCCTTATCTACCGTCAACTAGTTATATACCTTTGCAAGCTGCATTTTTAGAGTAAATCTTTCTTACAAATTCCGTAATCCGCCGCAACCGTAATCTAAGCAATACCATCAATATGCAAAGTCTAAGTCAACACAATCTAATTCTCCAGTGACCACCACGCGCTACTTAACGCACCGAAATTCGACACACAATTAGTTGTTTGCCTTTGCTAGCTGCATGTTGAGAACAAATCCCATTATTTCTTCCATCAAAATCGTAACGAGCTAAATAACTTGGTCCCTCAGACTATTTGAGTGTTACGTTTGTGGCACTCATATAGTAATATAGTCTGGGAGGTATACTGTCGCCTCGCATCAGGAAACCCATCGCCATATATTCCAAAGTGAGAATCCTCGTCGCAGAAAACCCAATAAAACACTAAGCAATACCATTAACAGCACCAACAAGTAATACCGTCAATAGCACCAATAAGTAACTAAACAGTTTCTAAGGACATATCTTCTTATCTTCCAGGTGAATTCGACATGAGAGTGAAGTCGTGTGCGGCATCAGACGGCTCCGGCCATGTGATTCAACTGTCAGATGAATATGGATGCGTGCTGCGACCTAAGATGATATCAAGGTACGACGCTAATGTATGAAGCTCTTATCTAGGTTTGAACATCTGTGGGCTCTTGGAAAGTTTGTTGGAGGGTTTAGCTTTGCCAGAAGTTCAACATACGGTAGTTGTAACACTTGATTTAGCAAAAAGCATTATTAGTGATCGATAGCAAAAAGACATCTTTTTACTTTTGAATTATAAATAATATTTATCTTTTGTAAACTGGTTAAAAAATAATTTAACACGTCAAAAATAAATTTTGTTTTAAACTATCGAGTTCAGTGTTTCTTTAACACGAAAATTACCGAAGCGCATAATTATTCTGGTGTACCTGTAAGTAAATGTACCAAATTGAAAATCATCATTTGTCACAGATGTATGTGTCAGAAGGTAACTTTGTTTTGGTTGGGGAGCATCATACACCTCATACAGTCACAACAGATTTATGATGAAACCAATTTATCCTTGACAGTGGATTAATAATAATAATAAAAACTTTATTTCAGACTATAAGGTCCATAAATATGTTAGTATTTTAGTGTTAGTAACAATGGTGCTTAAATAAGTAAGTTAGTATTGTTAGTTTTCACAAAAATATTGAGCGTTGTATTGATATATTGTTTTAATGATTCGAGCATAATTTGCGAGAAGGTAAAACGATATTTTTAATATGATATGCAACTAAATTCTATACCTTCAATTTATTTGTTTCCAGATTCCTCAAAGCCAAAGCAGTAGACGAGCGAGCCACCGTCATTACCTACGCGTTCTTCCACGCCTTCAAGTTCCCTGATGCCCTTAGCGTCCACATCAGATGTAAGGTCGAGATCTGCAGACACGGCTGTCTCGACCACTGCCAGTTGGCTGGAGTGACCCCGCAAAGACATGGAGCCTTGGACAGGAAAGATGACAGGACTCATCAAGACCACAATGAGATAAAGTAAGTGTGAAATTGAACCTTAGATTGAAAGAATGAAGATTAGACATCAGTTGCTTTAGAACCATGATTGTTTTATAGCAAACAGATACTTTGAAAGACATCGTGGTTCTTATTAAACACTAGCGACCCGCCCTTGATTCGCACGGTTTTTGAGACTTGAAGAAACATCCACATTTCTTTATTATATGTAAGTTTAATATTAATGTTTGGTACATATAAACCTTCCGAAATAATTTATCTAAATGATGGTGACAACCGCATTAAAATCAGTTGCGTATTTTCGAAGAATAACGCGGTCACACAGATAGACACGAAAATCGACTTTAATTTATAACATTTATAGAAATAGAAGTATTCTTAACTCCAAAATACAGTGAAGTAACTAAGCACTAAATACACCAGTCACTCAAGTCCTTTAATTAAACCATTTCCGTTAGCTTTTCTACCTGTCACATGGAAAGCGATATCCATTTACGTATAATTGATGTTCACTTTAAAGCGTTTTAAAGCAATCAGGAAGGCAGCAATTAGGGATATTCTAAACATCATAATAAATTACGATAAATTGTACAACTTGCGAATCCATCTCCATCAACATTTGAAATAAATAAGTGTAAATCATATTTGTTAATTTGTGCGATAATTGAAGTTTAATAAATAAATATAATTACTTCCTAGATATATCATAAAATAGTACTAGAAGTAATAGTAAGTATGGCATAGTATCTTTCCAGTCATTAGGTACTTACTGAAGTTTAATATTATACTCGGTAACAAATCATAAATGACAATGAAAAGTTGCCAATGAACTAACAATGTCAATCTGCCTGCTTTTTCTCCCAACTATGTTGGGATCGGCTTTCAATATAACTGGGTAACACTTCGATCAATAATAGTACTAGATTAAGGATTATGAACAAAAATCAGTCGCTCAAGTGGCCTTTGCACACACGTAAACATCTACATTTCTTAGAAAAAGGTTTAATAATATTAACAACTTCAGTTTATTATAAACATTAATGCTTAAACATAAAGTTTAATTACCATTGCAAAATAAATTTAAAATGTCGCTTGGAAATAAAATCATTAAGTATATTTTTAAATTTTCAGTCATTTATTCTAAAATGAAACTTAAAGTCTAAGTAATAAGACCACAAAAGTATTTGTGGTCTTATTTTTTGGGCCGTTTTTGAAGCGCTTATCGGGAATCTAGTACTATTATTGATCGAAGGGGTAACACGATTCATTTTGGTAAGAATGATAGTCAGACTTTTGGGCTTCTGAATACCGGTAACAACTGTCAAAGATCTACGAACGATAGCCGGCACCAACAGCTTAACGTGCTTTCCAAAACACGGAGGGGTTTCGATATGTAATCGATGGTCACCCATCATCGAACCGACCGCGGCAAGCGTAGCTGAATCTTCGATCGACCCGTGCGGCTGTTTTATTTAGCCACGCCAATAAACTAACAATAACCAAATATTTTTACAGCGATTCATCAGCTGAAGATGGAGGCCTTGACCTCTCTGATGAAGCTCGACTTCCTCTCGAAGAAGCCTTCGGTGATGAAGTATCAGGAGACGTGGTTCTCGCACCTGCTCCACTACCACAAAGGGCTCCAGCACCTGTTATTGAACCTGAGAGTGACCACATGTCTTCTGTTGAAGAGCTGGTTGAAGCACTTGCTAGACCTTTCACTGTAAGTAACAATTTGTAGAGAGCTACAAGGATCGCGTCGCGCAAGGCGTTGTTGGGAAACATTTGTGAAAGTTGTCACAGATATTGTATAAAAACACAACATGGTTGTTATAGTTCTGATTTAGTTTCGCGAAAAAGAGCCTTGTGACGTTGTATATAGAACTTACTCTATCAAAACAAGAAACGTTAAAAGTGTCAATTATAGGTATGTTACTGGATGATTGGAAAAAAAAATATTTGCGAAAACCGTACGATTATTGCAAAGGACAGATTAGAAACTACGAAAGATTTTCGTAATTTGATTTCTCCAGATAACCTACGACATAATTATATTATACAAGCTAGTGAAATTGACCAAATCGAGAATACAAACACCCCTTTTCTTATTTTCATTGAAGACCATGTTCAAAATGTATATTTTTATTCATTAATTTTCAGGAACGCCCCACAAACATCGACCGCGAACGCTTCCCCCACGGACCTCGTAACCTTGGCCCAAACATTAGCCCTGAACCTTCTGGCGATACAGTAGTTCCAGCCAAGGCACCAGGCCCTGCTGTAGCAGGACCCAGGTCTTTGCGCAAACGACGAACAGTTCGCGATGCAAGATCTGCTGATGTTGGTGTTTCGGGGATATATGAAGTGGTGTCTGAAGCAGATTTAGCTTTCGGACCTTCCAGGACGGAACCTGTCACTGTGTTCAGTGGACGGATTCGTGAAGAGGTAATGTTTGGTTTAGCTACTTCAGTATTTCTGGTTCGATTTTTAACAATGCCAAATATCGAAAAGCAGTACCAAAAATATCTAGCTAGATATTTTAATTTCCTTTTTCATTTAATACTCCAATCTTAACTACTAATGACGACCTAGAAGGACATACCTTATTGGTGATGTTGTTCAGAAAAGTCAGGTGCGTAGTTCTCGTAACCGGCGTGTGTGTTTGACCAGGGGGGCAATTTCGTAATTTTAAGAACGTTCACAGTCTGATTTCAGTCTCAATCTGTCAAAAATACCACTAATTTCCCTACATTTTGACAAAGCTTTTGACATTTGTTTGTCGCTGAGATGAGACTACGACTAGATTTTGAACGTTTTAAATTACGAGAATTGGCCTTCTGATGTATGAACGTAAACGAAGCAAATTAAGTTTGTAAGGATCGTGTCACGAGGCGTTCTTTAGTTTCTGACTACCTCCATCGAAAAAAGGCGTGGGTCTATGTATGTATTACTAAAGTTTTAATCTTTCATCAGGTCGTCTACGGCATTTGCATGGGCGCAGTCAGCTTTGGAGCTTTATTCGCTTCAGCAGCCGGAGCTGCTGCGGGCGCAGCATTAGCTGCAGCAGTCATGCTCCAGAAGCTTCGCTCACGGATGGCAGTCCAACCACCAATCCCAGTGTCTCCAGCTACAGCGTCACACTCCCTCGCAGCATGGATGGCCCTCAGACTCCTCGGGTCGCAACCACACCCACATCTCTCCCGTGACGGTTGATTGGGATGTTGCCAATCAAAATCCTACCGAAGACTGTTCTTAGATGCTAAATATTCAATTTATATTTCATAGCTCCTTATTTTATAGTGTATAAAACACTATAAACAATGATATTATAAGGAAAATCGGTTGATAGGTTATCCACCCAACATTCGATCTTCAAAAAGTCACCAATAGGTATTCTAATGTCACACTATAGATGACAAGTGCAGGTAGGACGGCATGTCCAAAGATGACACGTGGAAGTAGGACGGCATGTTGTTATTATCTGGAGTGAAAAAGAGACAAGCATATTATGTTGCTTCCGTTGACGCACGCCGGCGCGACATTAAGTTCATGGGTGAAGGGCGTATAACCAACCTATCTCTTTTTACTTATAATATTATTGGTTTTATAGCTCTTCCCTTTGTGTATAATATCGAAGAAATCACAATTTCTTCCAGTTAGAGTTAGCTACCTGATAAAATTTAGAGTTTTACCTTTAATTGGAATTGAAAGGTCAGTTGCATCCATGTATTAGATGTTAGACTCGCAGAAAATTATTTAAAATATGCTTATAATTTATGTTAGTCGTTAAGTAATGTTTCTAGATCGCCTTAAATAATGGTGCTAGGTCGTGCTACGGACGAAGTCCTGAGAAACCTGATATAATTGAATTTTCACTTTTGTGAATAATATACATTTTTATACCGATAAGTGTTGTACAGAATTTTTCTACGTTTTTATTGACTAACTTATTATCATTGTCGTGTTCTTTAGTGTCTAGAGGATAAGAATAAACGTCGAGTCATGCCATTAGTGTAAGGTTTAGTTAATTCGTATGATTAGGAGCTTCATCCACTTTAGCATAATTTCATATCGTGTGTCATGAAGCTCCTAGATTCTAAATAACATTGATATCGATCATTTCGGAATCAATGTTATTTGTTCTATTATCTTTAGGTACTGAAACCTCTGAGGCTTTAGGCATACTACATCAGTAGGTACCTGCTCAATGTTTATGATTTTATTTATTTGTTGTTTAATACATTTTATTTGACAAATAGTTTTATTTCATTTCATTTGGTTTTGTATAACCAAACTCTTTTCTGAAATTTAATTTTAGCTTCTTTGTATCGTTTGCGTTTCTTTTATTCGTTTTGCAATAACAATAACGTCAGTTTACCAATATTTTTTTATTGGAATTCCATTTCAAGTTAAACTTGTATCATTTAATCAAATTTTAGTTATGCCGAATACTGTGCTTTACTGTTATGAGTAGCCTAGTTGTAAAAGAACAGCTATACCAACTTTGATATGCAGAATTTTAAAAAGTCTAATAAAAATATATATATTTATATTTTTTAGACTGCTGTCTAAAGTTTGTAAAACTGTTGACATTAAGATATTTTATATAATTGTATATTACATTATTTCAGATTTAGTATGTCGTTACTGTATCATACGATTGTTCAGACACCAATGAGTTCTAAGTAATAGATTCTTCATTTCAAGTGAAATTGTTTGCATTTATTTAAGCATTTATTTTTATATTGCTCAATATTAATTGTACCCATCTTTTAATTGCTATGAGTAGATAGGTTTAATTAAGTTTTGTAGCTAGATTGAAATATGGTCTAAGAGATCGACAAGACAGTGTATTTTTGTATCACCACAAAGTCATGCAACGCAAAGTGTTAGTGACACCTTGTTTCAATTTTGAATTTTATGCGTCCTTTGGTACTTTTACCAAACGGGAAAAGCACTTACGTATGCCTGTAACTCTATACCAGGTAACTAATAGTGATTTTATGCTGAAATAAGGCATCAACATTTTATGAGATGGAAGCATTAGCTCAGAGATCACTCATGCGAAATTTTAGAGAAACGCATATAAAAATTCATTTATTTAAAATTACGAATATTTTAGCTGATTTCTGAGTGAGTAATCTGTATAACATGCATATAGGTAATGTTTGCTACTACTTTAATGTAGATATGTAAAGAAAAAACGAGTAAACCAATATTGGAGTTAGTGTCGATCTCGCAACCATAATAAAATATGACATGCCACCCAAAAATCTTGCATTTATTATAGAAAAACTATTATTATATAAGTTGAACAGAGTTTTCATTAGAAAACCGTCTCCCTAAGTGCAATTTTACTTTTTATAGTTAATTAAATGTATTTGTATTTTATTTTTATTCGAAATATTTTCTGCGGTTATGGTACTTTTTGGTGTAAAGTCTCTTGTGGCACTATTTCTTTTATAAATAATATTCTGGGGCCTATTTATAACTTATGAACAAAATGTTTTAAGTTTCACTGTATGGATGCGGTGACGAAATGTGTTTTACGCGTAAGCACCTGTTAATTTGTTTAATGGATTAAAAATTATGTTGAAACATACTATTTTCATTGTTTATTTTTTGAAGTTATTAGGTACTTTTAAACCTGGTTTTTTCCATCACGATTTAGGTTTTAATGACTGCCAGTGACACATCGTGAAATAGTTAACTAAGTATTTGCAAGGCTAAGCTAATTTTCCTACCCAAGAATTTAAAAGGTTTAAATGATTAGGTACCTACATAATATGGTATCATAATCGCTGCGTTTTGAATTTTGACAACGTAAAACAGCACCGCAAATAACTTAATAAATGCTGAATTTCGATGACGTACATTGAGCCTTACTTTTCTTCACGCAAACTTAAAAAAAGGGATCGAGCTGTTCCAAGGACGTACAAAGTGGCGTTACAATGGTGACATTAATTTAACACACGGGTAGGGCTAGTGGCCAGTAATCATAAAAATTATAACAACATAAAAAAAATCGTAACTTGAAAACTTCTACCTGCGCCGCGCGCCGACATAGGGCTCTCTCTTTCCTTCAATTCGCCTTCTCTTTGCTCGTTAATTGTTTTAATTACATTGATGCGATGTTATGATCTGTGACCCCGGCAAATGACCCCTGCGTTACAGTTCTTTAAGTCAGGTTGCTCTAAGATGCTATTTTATAAAATTGTTAATAAATAAATAAATATTAATGTTTAATTAAATTAAAATATATTCATAAAACTACAACGCAAAACCGTAAACGTGTGTTAAATTAATGTCGCCATTAAAGCGCCACGCTGTATACATAGATTGAGCTGGTGGAGACGGGTCAAAAAATCATGTAGGTAGGAGATGCCTACCTACATTTTCCACTTGATTTTTTCAGTCGTTTGCTGTAAGTAGATAAATACCTATCTAGTTACAGTAAACGACTTGTGGTATAATTCTCATGTACGAAAAGGGACAGCATGAAGAGGGTGAGTGAGTGTTATCGAGATTAGTATTCACTCGCATTTTTCCGGCGCGTGACAGTATGAGTCACTCTCACACAGTTCGACGCCGGTGTCCTTTACCTCGCGTCCTAACCAAAATGATGCCTGAGGGTGTAGTCATGAGTCGCCTAATCGCGCACGCGCCCTATAATTTCCATTGTTGTTGTTATTTATTGGCTTTGTAGACATTTTGAATTTCTTGTTATTAAAGGACAAGTTAATTAATACGGAAAGGGTGTATTCACGTAGAGTCAGTAAACAACCCTTGATAATAATGATCAATGTTGGTTTATTTTGTAAACATTTACTTTTTATTTACCTTCTTCTTAGCGTGTCGATGGGAATCTAAATGGACTCGGCCCAGAATTCGGCTACTTGTTTGGCGCCATCACCAGCGACTATCAGTTCCTGTAACGTGCAGCTGACAGGACACGCAGGACACGATATTAAGTGTCCCATCGTTTGTGGAACAACACCACACACAAGTGTGTGTAGTGTTGTGTAAGTATACACTCCAAGGCGGAGAAGTATATGAATCTCCACTTGAACTGGTTTTCCTTGCTTCGGCCAACTTGGGTCCGGAGTCTGTTTAAAGACTTCCAGGTTGCCCAAGGTAACTCATGTCAAGGTGGAGGTCTTCAGCGGGTAGAACGAATGGATTGGGTAAGGAAGCACTGTCTCGCCACAGCTCCATAGAACATAATTTTCGCTTCGAAAATGATTTTCTTTAGCACACAATGCTGCAACCTGTCGATCGTCGCGTTTGGCGCCCTCTGTCGGCGCGAATTCGCGTTCGTTCGTTACCCCGCGTCCTACACAAAAGCGATTTTCGCTTTCACATGATACTTTTTGTTCGGAAAACTGGAAGGCGTCCTCTCTCGGCGCAACCATGCGTTCCAGTACACCCAAGACAAGTGAGATTTGTATTTTAGATCGCGTATTCGCGCCACGATTGCTTTTGGTCGCGGGGTTTGACACGAAACAGAACTAAACTGACCGAGATGGGACCTGTAGACGGTATCTAGTAGATTTTGATGTTGTTCGCTTTGTCCCGTCCATTGTAAGTATAATTATTTCAATGACTTTGAAAATTACTAAACAGATATTGTCATAAAATAGGCTTTACATTTAACAATAGGCACTGTGGCGACATCTACAACGCCATATGAGAACTACGCGTCATACTGACATCACGCAATATTCTGACATCTTTCAACATCCCGACATCTACCGTCAGGCCAGTGTCCACACCTTAGGGTATTTTACCCTAAATTTAGGGTATTTTTACGCGTTTGGGGTATTTTTTAGGGTAGAAAATTATTTAGGGTATTTTTCAGGGTAAAATAAATATAAGGGAATTTTTATAGAATGTTTAAAACTCCTTGCAAGCAAATGGTGATTGATTGAATACGTGTTTCCGAACGTACCTAACTTGTTGTGACGATGTACCTACCGTTCTCTTCCGCTAGCAATTGACAAGAAATACAAGAATCTATTTTTCTCTTTCACACTCGAAGGTTTGTGTACACGGATGAAAGATAACGTGTGCGGAGAGAGAAAAACCGGTTTATTCATGCATGCCATGCCACCATCTTTGCATTAAGTACCCGCTAAATTACTTTACTCTAATTACTCTATGATTGCACGCGTCGTCGTGGTTTGTGTTCGAAACAAACGTTAAAATGGCTCCTGAAAAAGCTAAATATAAACAAAAATATAGCCACCAATGGGAAACGGACCCTTTACTGAAAGGCAAGTACTATTTAGGTTATAATAAAAATATTCAAGTATTCTTATTATTTGAATAAATTACTTTTGATTTTGATATCATCCGATAAGTAGTAATCGTGTCTCAGATTCCAATGTGTCTTGTTGCATTATTATAAGGCAAGTACGATGTTAAGGTGGATGCTCCAAGGTAGCCCGCGAAATTCAAATTTTCTTACGTATTTTGCAATTTGCTGGTCAGTACTTTTTTTTTTTAAGTAAGTAATTATTTATTTTACTAAAAGACTAATAAGGCGCAAACGTCATTCTGACCATAGACTATACACATTCTGACAATCTGACCTCTGTCAGTCACAATGGGGCATGTTACATTGGCAATAATATCTCGATACCGTGGTAATATTGATCGTGTAATAGGTCGTATCGCGGCGGTATCGTGCTAATATCACAGATTAATAGCTCCTTTCAAAGTTTCAATACTTGGGATTACGCGATATTAGGTATCGTGATAATATTGACAAATGTAACAATCATGCCCCATTCGGTCTCAGCTCAGTGTTACCAAGTAAATGACATTTACCCAAATATGGAGAAAATTTGCTAGTTGATGTTAAGCCCGTTTTTTTTTAGATTGGATTGCTCCGGATCCTGCTGGAGAAAATAGTGCATACTGCAAATACTGTCATGTATCCTTAGTCCCACATAAAAAGAGCCTACTATATCACGCTCAGAGTAAAAAACATGAAAAATCTGTTTCTTTTAATAAATTAGCAAAATCTTGTAAAGAAATCACATTTAAAAAGTTAATACCAGATGAAAGAAAAATTGCCGAATTGAAGATAGCCGCATACATTGTAGAACATTCTTCAACAACAAATGTTGACCATTTGGGTGAGTTGCTCCCCAAACTTGACCCCAAGTCCGAAATCTTAAATAATATAAAACTGCATAGAACTAAATGCACTATGTTAATCAAAAATGTTCTGGGTCCATGTATGTTTCAAGATCTACTGGAAGAAATTGGAAACTCTCCTTATTCCATAATTGTAGATGAGACTACCGACATAACCACCACAAAGGTGTTATGTATGATGATTCGCTTTTTTTCAAAGAAGAAGAATGATTTGGTTACAACGTTTTATAGAATAGTCAAAGTTATGGATTGCGATGCTACATCTCTTTACAATTTAGTTTGCTCCACTCTGCAAGAAGATGGACTTCGTGTTGAAATGTTAGTTGGCATTGGTTTAGATGGAACTAATGTCATGATCGGAAGAAATCATTCCCTTGCCGCTCTCTTGAAGCAAAAGTTACCTGATCTGATCGTGATAAAATGTACAAGTCACTCCTTGCATTTATGTGCAGAAAAGGCGGCGGAAACTCTACCACGTCAACTTGAGTTTCTGATACGTGAAACACACAACTGGTTTGCCTACAGTTCCAAGCGTCTGGATGCATATAGGGATCTATACGAAGTAATGAATGATAGTAGGAATCCAAAGAAAATTGCAGGTTTCTGCGGGACTCGTTGGTTAGCGCGATACAACGCCATTACCACAATCCTTGATCAATGGGAAGAATTGAAACTTTTGTTCTTACTCTCAAAGACAGAAGACAAATGTTACATGGCAGAAAAAATACATGATGTAATGAAATGTCCTGTATTCAAATGCTATCTTAATTTTTTGAAAGAACGACTGAAACCCGTTACCAGTCTCAACATGTTATTTCAGAGTGAAAATGTAGAATCTGTTAAATTACTGGAGGACGTTTATTTGTTATTGAGAGGGTTGCTACAAAAACTGGTTGTACCCGCACAACTTGAGAAAGTGAGTGACAAAGATTTAATAACATTTGACTTCAAACAATATTTAATGCATACAAGTGCTATTAACCTTGGACATGACACTGAGGTCCTATTGCGTGGAATAAATGAGAATGAAGCGTGCGAACTTCGTGACCGCTGCAAAAACTTTATGGTTACTTTATGCTCAGAGGTGCAAAGTAGAACTCCTGAGCACATTCATATATTGAAGTCGGTATCATTACTGACCCCTCAAATTGCCACCTCGCAAGTGAAACCTGCTCTGAAACTTTTTCTGCAAATGTTCCAAAGAGAGGAGGTTTATGGTAATAAGACTGAAGCAGAATCCGAATGGCACAATTTGCATCACAAGGAATGGAGGAATACGTCGTCCAGCGTATCATTTTGGGCCGAGGTCAATAACGATTTAGATGCAGGAGGAAATAAGAGGTTCGCTGCCATCTCTAAATTTGCTTTGGCTGTATTGTCAATGCCGTTATCAAATGGTACAGTGGAAAGAGCTTTCTCTATTTATTCAATTATAAAAAATAAGCTTCGGAATCGATTATCTGTTGAGATGTTACAACATTTGATGCTGGTGAGGTACAGCTTAAAAATAAATTATAAGTCTTGCGTTACATTTACTCCGACAGACGCAATGTTGAAAAAATTTTCAAATGAAATGTACGATTTCAAGAAAAATATAACTGCAAATGACTTAGAAGCCCAGGCTACTTTGGATGCATTCCAAGAATGTTTGGAAACGGTTTAGCTATTAGTTTATTAATAAATTACATTTATAAGTAAATTGATTGGTTTCTATACAAAAAAAATTTAGGGTAAAAAAAAAAAACAAGTGCCTAATTTAGGGTAATTTCGCCGAGTGTTAGGGTAAAAAAAAAATCGGAGGTGGCAACACTGCGTCAGGCCCGCCCACTAAACACAACACCCGTCCGGTCGGAAGATGCTCCCTTTTCTATGGGGAATTAAGAACTTTCCACCCTGTTCCCTATAGGTACTTCTATAGCACTACTAGTCGATATTAATCATGTGTCGCCGTGATAATAAGCGCCTTATAGTAAGGTACGACTCGATTTTTGCGACCAATTTTGTATCGAATAAGTTTCCTTTCTAGTAGTTGTTTAATATTCAATAATCATGAATGTGAGAGTTAGTCGCCGTATCTAAGGGAGACTCCAAAGTTACATCATGTAAAATTTGAAAAAAAAAGTAATTTCATACCGCGCAAAAACGTTATGGGATGTTTTTCGGGAACATCTTCAAACCACCTTCACTATCGCTCAGAAGGGCGATTCTCGTAATTTAAAGCACGTTCACAGTCTGATCAGTCTCAATCTGTCAAAAATACCTCCAATTCCCCTACATTTTTGACATTGATTTTCACTGGAATGAGATTGCGACTAGATTTTGAACGTTTTTAATTACGTGAATTGGCTTTCAGATCTGTTATGCACTAAGGGAAAACTTTTATTGGTATGATTTTCAGCCGGTAAAAAATACTTTTTCAAGTTAACCGTCACCGTCCGTACTATTAAGGATTATATTATTACCAGTTAGAAAGACTAATTAATAGGTAATAACTATATAGCCGCCCACCGTTAAAAAAAAAACATAGAAATGATAGTAATAAAACCAAACTATACGTAAACTCATTTTATTGATAAAATTTAACTTTATTTTAATTACAAAATAAAACTACAACATGTTCTTGATAAAAGTTTAATTTTTCAACTGTTACAAATTTTAATTTATCAAACATTTGACATGGTACAACCTCGATTAAAAAATTCAACTCGTTTATAAAATAAATTAATATGAAACATTTAAATTCCATCGTAACAATCAATAAACCTTTAGTAATAATGTGAAGAAAAACAATAAAATAAGAAGAAGAGGTACTCAGGTGGTATAAAAATAAATAAATCGCTATACGTACTCGTAATAATGACTAAAACTTAATTAAAAATAAATATATTAATACTAATGACAAGTTATTTTAAATTACAATCTAGCGGTTCAGCTAAGTTGATATTCCGTATGATATATTTTCCGTTGCCCCTACTTCGAATGGACATTCGAGAAGAGGTAACAGAAGATTGTACTTAAAATATTTTAATACTACAAATTGTGTTTATAATTTGTTCTAACATCGTGAAAACAACTAAAGGAAATTCAACAACTCAACTCTTCAGCTTAAGTTAACAACAAAGTTGAAACAAACACGGTTGAATTAAATGTCAACTCAACTGTTTCAAGATAGGAATAAATACGATTTAACTGAAGTTCATCGGTTTGTTAAGCTACACATAAATTGAATTAATACTAAATAAGGGTTCCCAGATTAACTACATACATTCATTTGAGCACTCATATAACACGCAAATAAATAATTGGCATGGTCTGTATACTTCAGTCTCATCACACTAATATGTACAAATTAGGTTAAACACGCTCTGTTACGAGTAGAAGCGACTCTTTGAAATTACATGTGCGGTCGGTGGGTGCGGCCGGGCTATCGTCGCCACGGCAGCCGTCTTCTTCTTCAGAGTCGTAATTGGCCGCAACTTTAAGAACAGAACCGCTGATACAGCACAAGAACATAATAACGTAGCGAGAAGGGCTCCCAATGTTGCAGCAAATCCAGGAGTAGTCATACACACGAGACCCGGCGTGGGAATCACTTTAGGTGCAGTGGTTTCTTCTGTAGTATCCATATTTAAGTCGCCGGCAGACACCACACGAATCACTCTGTTTACGCCAACTTCCTTCTCAGGGGAAGTTGCTCGTCGTTGCCTCCTCACTCTCCTTTCATCACGTCTAGCTTCAATACCAACTTGTTGGTAAGCATCAATTTGTGGAGGTCCGTATTCAGCGTGAGGCGCGATCACATTAGGATTTCCATCTGAGCACTGTTCTGGGCATCTATATCTGCAAATCTGAATAGTACATTGGAAGTGCACCTCCATTGAGTCGGGGAACTTGAATGCTTGGAAGTGAGCATATGACAATACACTAGCGCTGGCTCCGAAGTTCTTGATCTTTGTGAATCTAGACATTAGCTTTGGTCGGGTTACACAGCCTCGCCTATCGACTAATTGTATAGGAGCGCGTTGACCGTCGTGAGCAACACAATCTCGGACTAACATATCGAATTTCGCGTCGTCATCCTTGATTGCGAGAACCATTGTCATGGTCTGTCCAATCTTCACGAGACCAGATACTTCGGAAGCCCAAGGTCCTTTGCCGACTTGAATTTGCATCCAGCAACCAACATTGTCACCAGCGAAGTCAGCTCGCACAACATCCAGCATATCTACAGGGAATGGTCGGAAAGTGACTGCCTTTTCATATTGATCGTGCCACGTACACCTTAGCTTTCTCGCTTGATCCCATACTTCCTGTACTTGTGGGTCATATTGTATAACTATGACGTTTTCAAAGTAAGTGCCAGCTGCCGCTACATCTCCTCTGTACCTTGGGTCTCCGCTGCCAGCAGTTCCACAAGCATGAGCACCAATTTCGAAAGAGGCTGAAGTTCTTCCTAGATTTGGCGGGAGATGTACGCACTGATGGTTGGAGTAATGTCCCTTAGAGAACACGATACCGAAGAACGGTTTGTCGAAACTGAGGAAAACTCTCATTGCATTTTTCTCGCACTTCACGTCTAGGGAAACAATTTTCGGCATGTCCGGGGCAGGTGCTGGCCAGACATCACCAGCTCCACTGAAGACCTTGTCGCTGGCAGCAGTCTGGGCGTCAGCAGGAGGTGCGGGTGGTGGTGGTGGTCCTCGGAATCCAGGACCAACATCGTTCTTATGGTGGTTCACTGGAGGTCCAAGTGCGAAAGGCTTCGAATGGATTTGGTGATGGTTCGGGATTCTCGGCATGCCTGAAACGTGACAAAACTTTTGGTTACTTATCTGCATTGAATAAGTCTTATTTGGAGTCAAAAGCTCTTTTCACTGAAGTCTTGAATTTTAAGATTGCGAAATAATAATTGACAATCGACATAACCCATAAAACACCGAGTTTTGATCCGTAGAGAATTATTTAAACTTCAACTAAGATTTATAGTGGTCACGCCTTACCTAATGGGTGATGCGCCTGATGATGTGGTGGGTTCTGTCTTCGGTTGTGAGGCGGCGGCGCGGGCGGGGGAGGTCCGTTATACGCGTGGCTCGGGGTATCTCGTTCCGAAGACTCCATCGCTAGTTGATCTCCCGAAGGTTCAGCCGCACTGCTGGTATCGGGACCGGCGCCTCCGCCACCGCCTCCGCTTTCATTCGATGATTGGTCACTGAGAGTGCCGCTCTGAAAAATATTAACAAAGTCCGTTAATTATCTTGAACGAAGATTTATATCTTTATGTATCCGTATTTTTATCTTGCTCGCTCATTAATTTGAAGAAATTCACTGTCTGTTGACGTTCACGTTTTCTGTTATATGATGTTGCGTTTTCGGCAATTTTCTTTGATATTAATTATTACACTTTCTTTATTATTATCTACCATCCATTACGTGAAGCAGAAGGTGTGTGAAATTTGAAGTGACGACTTTGGAGTATCACTTTTCATTTCGACCCAAATAAAGAAAACCGTAACGAAACTAGTAGGCATGTTAACCAAAAGTAAATGGGCTTCTCAAATCTCATAACTTATACGGACACGAAATATTTCTTGTTTTTTTCTCGTTCACGCCCAGCTTTCACTATACAAAGTAGGCATTATTTTAAAATGTTATTTAATACGACACACTGACCGTTTTACGACACATCAAAGGTTATGCGACAAGTTAAACAGTTGTTCGAGTTCATGAATAAAAAAATGCAGATGATTGTGCGTTTTGCGGACAGAATGGACATAAATTGGAAGACCATTAAAATAAAACATTCTTGACAAACTTCTGAGTGGATTTCTGCCATCTGTCTGTCGCTCCATAAATATGTTCTACGGGATTTATTACAGCTCATCAAAATGTAAATGGTAAATTATTTGAAGCGGACAAGGATTAAAAGGAGAGATTAGGCCATCGCGTCGGAATCCCTTTCATTACTTTCGTTAACATCAATAAATCTGCCACTTTGCCTAGTAATTATCAACTTCCTTAATTACAGATTCGAACACCAATTACTCATAAACTTGTATCAGCTTATAGTATCAGAACTTTAGTGATACAACTTCCTGGGTCCACAAATACCTAGTAATATGTGAAAGTTGTACCATGGTTCCCGTTCTTAAGTCATCGGGTCGCTCCGGTTTTCAAGTATTTTCCATACCAACAGGTTTCCGAAATTAGACAAACCGGCTGCACGGAATTTCTCGTTTTAATTGTGATTTTTTATTTCGCTATTTTATTTAGGTGCGGCTTTTAGCTTTTTGGGTCTCTAGGTTGTATATTTTAGCCATTTTTAATGCGAAAATCATGTAGACGGTAAAACACGGGCGGCGCGGAATTTTTATTTATTATTAATACCTTCTTTTCTTATAAGAATTTGTATTCGTGCGTATTTGGAAGTTATAGTGCCTTTAGTGTTTGATTGGATATTTCACAATGTTGCGAGACTTGCAGTTCTATTTTTGTTTCAAGTCTATGTATCATTAAGAGCCTATTGAACACTTTTGACAAATATTTTAATAATAAAATTACATTTCTCATCACAACAGCTGTCCTCAATATCGATAGCTAAGTTATTAATATCATTTAAAGTGGGTGTCGCGTGCCACCATTTTATTGACTGGATCGTCAACAGTTTTACAACTCTCGTTTGTTTTGCCTCTGGCTATGAAATTAGAAAGTATTGGTCTCTTAGTGATTCCAGCAATTATTTCTGAATGGGATAACACGGATATAGTTCTATAAAATATTGATACGCGTTACGTAATATCAGGAGAAAGTTGATGGGAGATTTTTTATTGGGTTATAGATTGGGAATGTGTGTGGTAAGCTTGTTATTGTGTAATTAATGTTAGGGAATATTATTTTATTGCTTTATCTGAGTGTCATCATTAGGTACTCATGATAGAACAGTTATTATCCTTCATTGGAACGTATCATTATGGTTAGTATTGGGCAGTGTCCACACCTTAGGGTATTTTACCCTAAATTTAGGGTATTTTTACGCGTTTGGGGTATTTTTTAGGGTAGAAAATTATTTAGGGTATTTTTCAGGGTAAAATAAATATAAGGGAATTTTTATAGAATGTTTAAAACTCCTTGCAAGCAAATGGTGATTGATTGAATACGTGTTTCCGAACGTACCTAACTTGTTGTGACGATGTACCTACCGTTCTCTTCCGCTAGCAATTGACAAGAAATACAAGAATCTATTTTTCTCTTTCACACTCGAAGGTTTGTGTACACGGATGAAAGATAACGTGTGCGGAGAGAGAAAAACCGGTTTATTCATGCATGCCATGCCACCATCTTTGCATTAAGTACCCGCTAAATTACTTTACTCTAATTACTCTATGATTGCACGCGTCGTCGTGGTTTGTGTTCGAAACAAACGTTAAAATGGCTCCTGAAAAAGCTAAATATAAACAAAAATATAGCCACCAATGGGAAACGGACCCTTTACTGAAAGGCAAGTACTATTTAGGTTATAATAAAAATATTCAAGTATTCTTATTATTTGAATAAATTACTTTTGATTTTGATATCATCCGATAAGTAGTAATCGTGTCTCAGATTCCAATGTGTCTTGTTGCATTATTATAAGGCAAGTACGATGTTAAGGTGGATGCTCCAAGGTAGCCCGCGAAATTCAAATTTTCTTACGTATTTTGCAATTTGCTGGTCAGTACTTTTTTTTTTTAAGTAAGTAATTATTTATTTTACTAAAAGACTAATAAGGCGCAAACGTCATTCTGACCATAGACTATACACATTCTGACAATCTGACCTCTGTCAGTCACAATGGGGCATGTTACATTGGCAATAATATCTCGATACCGTGGTAATATTGATCGTGTAATAGGTCGTATCGCGGCGGTATCGTGCTAATATCACAGATTAATAGCTCCTTTCAAAGTTTCAATACTTGGGATTACGCGATATTAGGTATCGTGATAATATTGACAAATGTAACAATCATGCCCCATTCGGTCTCAGCTCAGTGTTACCAAGTAAATGACATTTACCCAAATATGGAGAAAATTTGCTAGTTGATGTTAAGCCCGTTTTTTTTTAGATTGGATTGCTCCGGATCCTGCTGGAGAAAATAGTGCATACTGCAAATACTGTCATGTATCCTTAGTCCCACATAAAAAGAGCCTACTATATCACGCTCAGAGTAAAAAACATGAAAAATCTGTTTCTTTTAATAAATTAGCAAAATCTTGTAAAGAAATCACATTTAAAAAGTTAATACCAGATGAAAGAAAAATTGCCGAATTGAAGATAGCCGCATACATTGTAGAACATTCTTCAACAACAAATGTTGACCATTTGGGTGAGTTGCTCCCCAAACTTGACCCCAAGTCCGAAATCTTAAATAATATAAAACTGCATAGAACTAAATGCACTATGTTAATCAAAAATGTTCTGGGTCCATGTATGTTTCAAGATCTACTGGAAGAAATTGGAAACTCTCCTTATTCCATAATTGTAGATGAGACTACCGACATAACCACCACAAAGGTGTTATGTATGATGATTCGCTTTTTTTCAAAGAAGAAGAATGATTTGGTTACAACGTTTTATAGAATAGTCAAAGTTATGGATTGCGATGCTACATCTCTTTACAATTTAGTTTGCTCCACTCTGCAAGAAGATGGACTTCGTGTTGAAATGTTAGTTGGCATTGGTTTAGATGGAACTAATGTCATGATCGGAAGAAATCATTCCCTTGCCGCTCTCTTGAAGCAAAAGTTACCTGATCTGATCGTGATAAAATGTACAAGTCACTCCTTGCATTTATGTGCAGAAAAGGCGGCGGAAACTCTACCACGTCAACTTGAGTTTCTGATACGTGAAACACACAACTGGTTTGCCTACAGTTCCAAGCGTCTGGATGCATATAGGGATCTATACGAAGTAATGAATGATAGTAGGAATCCAAAGAAAATTGCAGGTTTCTGCGGGACTCGTTGGTTAGCGCGATACAACGCCATTACCACAATCCTTGATCAATGGGAAGAATTGAAACTTTTGTTCTTACTCTCAAAGACAGAAGACAAATGTTACATGGCAGAAAAAATACATGATGTAATGAAATGTCCTGTATTCAAATGCTATCTTAATTTTTTGAAAGAACGACTGAAACCCGTTACCAGTCTCAACATGTTATTTCAGAGTGAAAATGTAGAATCTGTTAAATTACTGGAGGACGTTTATTTGTTATTGAGAGGGTTGCTACAAAAACTGGTTGTACCCGCACAACTTGAGAAAGTGAGTGACAAAGATTTAATAACATTTGACTTCAAACAATATTTAATGCATACAAGTGCTATTAACCTTGGACATGACACTGAGGTCCTATTGCGTGGAATAAATGAGAATGAAGCGTGCGAACTTCGTGACCGCTGCAAAAACTTTATGGTTACTTTATGCTCAGAGGTGCAAAGTAGAACTCCTGAGCACATTCATATATTGAAGTCGGTATCATTACTGACCCCTCAAATTGCCACCTCGCAAGTGAAACCTGCTCTGAAACTTTTTCTGCAAATGTTCCAAAGAGAGGAGGTTTATGGTAATAAGACTGAAGCAGAATCCGAATGGCACAATTTGCATCACAAGGAATGGAGGAATACGTCGTCCAGCGTATCATTTTGGGCCGAGGTCAATAACGATTTAGATGCAGGAGGAAATAAGAGGTTCGCTGCCATCTCTAAATTTGCTTTGGCTGTATTGTCAATGCCGTTATCAAATGGTACAGTGGAAAGAGCTTTCTCTATTTATTCAATTATAAAAAATAAGCTTCGGAATCGATTATCTGTTGAGATGTTACAACATTTGATGCTGGTGAGGTACAGCTTAAAAATAAATTATAAGTCTTGCGTTACATTTACTCCGACAGACGCAATGTTGAAAAAATTTTCAAATGAAATGTACGATTTCAAGAAAAATATAACTGCAAATGACTTAGAAGCCCAGGCTACTTTGGATGCATTCCAAGAATGTTTGGAAACGGTTTAGCTATTAGTTTATTAATAAATTACATTTATAAGTAAATTGATTGGTTTCTATACAAAAAAAATTTAGGGTAAAAAAAAAAAACAAGTGCCTAATTTAGGGTAATTTCGCCGAGTGTTAGGGTAAAAAAAAAATCGGAGGTGGCAACACTGGTATTGGGGTCTATTGTGAAATAGGCTAGATGCCTAAAAAAATCTAATTATTCCGTCAGTTAGATTATCAAAAAATATTGGACCCGTATTTTTTCTTTTGTCAATTAAATAAAAAATGATGAAGATATCGCCCGTTAAAGTTCCGCGTGACGTCACGCCTTGCTACACTTTTTAGCAAGCGTGACGTCACGACCCGCTGCTCCCAAATTTTGACGCGCTTTATCTTTGTCATTTTTTGTTTGATTGACAAAAGAAAAACTATGTGTCCATTCTTTTTCGATAATCTTACTGACGGACTAAATATAATAATTATTTTTTTACCCAGGCAACTACCCTATTCTATCGAAGTCTGTATTGTGTTTTCTGTTTTTATGTTTGTAAATGGCTCAAGAACAACATGGTATGGTACATACTCGTGTCTGCATAAGCTACAATACGTGCCGACTAACATCCGGTTACGCGTGATATCGATGGTTGAAAGGCAAATTGATCTAAGCGACATGTGTAAAGTTGTACTGATTTTAAGTGCTGTCTCAAATATTTTTTAAATAAACAAATAAATTGAAAAAGAAATCTACACTGCGTTTCTAAGCCGATCTTAAATCATACCATCACTGGGAAGTAATATATTATAACCTAGCTGTGGGTAGTATTTTAAGCTACTCATGTCGTCTCAACGAGTCTCTATTAACCAGTGAACTTGGTTACTGTACGAGTATTACCTGGACAATAAATAGTTTCTATTTCTATAGTCTAAAGCACTATATTGTACGTATTTGGTTGATATTTCGAATATGTATCATAGACGCATACCCTGTCATTTAGCTAAACCGTTTTTTGACAGATGGAACTAGTGATTGCAGCAACACACAATACATTGATTGATACACGCACTGTATTATAATGTCTGTAAGAAGCCATAAATAAGATAACTCAATAAAATAAGCCAGTTTTTATATTTATTTTAATATGCATTTTAAAGTTAACTTTTACGTAATCTGGAATAGTTACGTTTTATGATAACTGTCAAAAACGGTTAACCTAATGGACAGGGTATAAGGACATATTCGAAATATCAATAAAAAAAGCAAGAAAAAAAAAAACTACAAGAAACCCATAATCTGCCAAGAGCGTAGATCCCGCATCATATAAGGCATTGTGATTCAGGCCTGAGTTAGGTGCGGCGAGTCAGTGTGTCAGTCCGGTCATTGATCCCAGCGGACTAATTTTACTTTCATTAAATTGCTGAACACAGTGAACAGCATCTCCGGTGGCTAAGACACGGTGCTCTTGATCTTATTTGATTTGCTGGTGTGTTGGGTAACGCGCTTTGTAGGAAGTATAATCGAAGTGGATAGATGGAGATTTTGTTGTACTGAATGAAAGCTTTGATGAACTTCCGGTTGAGAACCGAGACAAGTAGCAGTCGCTTTCAAAGCATTTCGTGTTTCTCGACTTACAACCGGATTGAAATAAGCTTTTCGGTAGCTTATGTCAATGTAATTCAATTTAGGAATGATGTCCACGTTCCGTCTGCTTTTATTTAAAACTACCTACTTATTGATAAAGATTTTTAATTTTATACCATAGAATATTTATTGATACGTATGTACATATTTTATGATACCTACCAACTGTTAATTTTCAGGGACATTGATAAAGGAATAATTTCCCTATTTCGTCCCCTTATTTAAACCAGTCTTTTATTTTTGTACTTTAACATTAATTTTGAATACTAAGATCGCACTATACTAGTTGGTAATATTATGATGTAATCTGATAATAGGTTTTTCCAGGAAAACTTAGCGAATATTTTTACGAAAATCTTCTTAGTAGGTAGATTACAATTTAGGTCACTTTTAAAAACTTTAGACTACCATTTTAAAACCGTACCCAAAATCATTTTGCAATACCATTTCCGATAGCGACACACTCATAACAAGCATGTTACTAACAGGGTGAAACAACCAATTGTCGTCTGCAACAAAACTGAGCAGGATTTCAAGTCCGATGTGTGTCGTCGCTGTAGGTCGCACAACGACCGACTGGGAAAGCCAGCTTTTACTCTTTCCGCGACACCTGTCTATTGTCATAAACCGTCATGACTAGTGTGGATTTCATTACGGTGGTGTATCTTTAAAATCACGACCAGAACTTCTTGTTTCAAGGGCCGGTCCATAATTTCTAATTTTACTTTGTAATTATGGGTAACCGATTCTGAATGTGTATATGCTGGTTTCTATCTAGGTGAGTTCTTTGACTTTTATTTAACTATTCAAAGAACATCAACATTTACATTAAAAAAGAATGATTCTAGTCGCCCCTTCCCCTTTCTTCCTATTTATATACACACATACTTAAACAGACAAGATGAAAAGAACAGAAAAATTGCGTACAAAAGTGATACCTATTTCTAAAGAAATCTCTTCCAGTTTCATAATTAATGCTAGATATTTAAAAGTTCCATTTTAATTATTTCATTTCCGACTAGCAGCGCCCCGCGGTTTCACCCGCATAAGTTTCAATCCCGTTGAAATATCGGGTTAAAAAGTATCCTATGTGTTAATCCTGGTTATACTCGTAAACTATCTGTGTGCCAAATTTCATCCAAATCCGTTCAGTAGTTTTTGCGTGAAAGAGTAACAAAAATCCATCCATCCTCACCAACTTTCATTCATAATATTATTATTAGATTATTAATTATATTATTTTTATTTTTTAATATATTACCTATTATAGTTAGTTGGATCTGTAAAGACTGCATCACGAATCTATGCTCCCTAAACTTATAAACAGTCCCTGTATAGTCAATATTATGTCTATTCAGGGCGTTAAACTTCCATTCAAGTAACATTTACCCAGTGTTGCCACCTCCGATTTTTTTTTTACCCTAACACTCGGCGAAATTACCCTAAATTAGGCACTTGTTTTTTTTTTTTACCCTAAATTTTTTTTGTATAGAAACCAATCAATTTACTTATAAATGTAATTTATTAATAAACTAATAGCTAAACCGTTTCCAAACATTCTTGGAATGCATCCAAAGTAGCCTGGGCTTCTAAGTCATTTGCAGTTATATTTTTCTTGAAATCGTACATTTCATTTGAAAATTTTTTCAACATTGCGTCTGTCGGAGTAAATGTAACGCAAGACTTATAATTTATTTTTAAGCTGTACCTCACCAGCATCAAATGTTGTAACATCTCAACAGATAATCGATTCCGAAGCTTATTTTTTATAATTGAATAAATAGAGAAAGCTCTTTCCACTGTACCATTTGATAACGGCATTGACAATACAGCCAAAGCAAATTTAGAGATGGCAGCGAACCTCTTATTTCCTCCTGCATCTAAATCGTTATTGACCTCGGCCCAAAATGATACGCTGGACGACGTATTCCTCCATTCCTTGTGATGCAAATTGTGCCATTCGGATTCTGCTTCAGTCTTATTACCATAAACCTCCTCTCTTTGGAACATTTGCAGAAAAAGTTTCAGAGCAGGTTTCACTTGCGAGGTGGCAATTTGAGGGGTCAGTAATGATACCGACTTCAATATATGAATGTGCTCAGGAGTTCTACTTTGCACCTCTGAGCATAAAGTAACCATAAAGTTTTTGCAGCGGTCACGAAGTTCGCACGCTTCATTCTCATTTATTCCACGCAATAGGACCTCAGTGTCATGTCCAAGGTTAATAGCACTTGTATGCATTAAATATTGTTTGAAGTCAAATGTTATTAAATCTTTGTCACTCACTTTCTCAAGTTGTGCGGGTACAACCAGTTTTTGTAGCAACCCTCTCAATAACAAATAAACGTCCTCCAGTAATTTAACAGATTCTACATTTTCACTCTGAAATAACATGTTGAGACTGGTAACGGGTTTCAGTCGTTCTTTCAAAAAATTAAGATAGCATTTGAATACAGGACATTTCATTACATCATGTATTTTTTCTGCCATGTAACATTTGTCTTCTGTCTTTGAGAGTAAGAACAAAAGTTTCAATTCTTCCCATTGATCAAGGATTGTGGTAATGGCGTTGTATCGCGCTAACCAACGAGTCCCGCAGAAACCTGCAATTTTCTTTGGATTCCTACTATCATTCATTACTTCGTATAGATCCCTATATGCATCCAGACGCTTGGAACTGTAGGCAAACCAGTTGTGTGTTTCACGTATCAGAAACTCAAGTTGACGTGGTAGAGTTTCCGCCGCCTTTTCTGCACATAAATGCAAGGAGTGACTTGTACATTTTATCACGATCAGATCAGGTAACTTTTGCTTCAAGAGAGCGGCAAGGGAATGATTTCTTCCGATCATGACATTAGTTCCATCTAAACCAATGCCAACTAACATTTCAACACGAAGTCCATCTTCTTGCAGAGTGGAGCAAACTAAATTGTAAAGAGATGTAGCATCGCAATCCATAACTTTGACTATTCTATAAAACGTTGTAACCAAATCATTCTTCTTCTTTGAAAAAAAGCGAATCATCATACATAACACCTTTGTGGTGGTTATGTCGGTAGTCTCATCTACAATTATGGAATAAGGAGAGTTTCCAATTTCTTCCAGTAGATCTTGAAACATACATGGACCCAGAACATTTTTGATTAACATAGTGCATTTAGTTCTATGCAGTTTTATATTATTTAAGATTTCGGACTTGGGGTCAAGTTTGGGGAGCAACTCACCCAAATGGTCAACATTTGTTGTTGAAGAATGTTCTACAATGTATGCGGCTATCTTCAATTCGGCAATTTTTCTTTCATCTGGTATTAACTTTTTAAATGTGATTTCTTTACAAGATTTTGCTAATTTATTAAAAGAAACAGATTTTTCATGTTTTTTACTCTGAGCGTGATATAGTAGGCTCTTTTTATGTGGGACTAAGGATACATGACAGTATTTGCAGTATGCACTATTTTCTCCAGCAGGATCCGGAGCAATCCAATCTAAAAAAAAACGGGCTTAACATCAACTAGCAAATTTTCTCCATATTTGGGTAAATGTCATTTACTTGGTAACACTGAGCTGAGACCGAATGGGGCATGATTGTTACATTTGTCAATATTATCACGATACCTAATATCGCGTAATCCCAAGTATTGAAACTTTGAAAGGAGCTATTAATCTGTGATATTAGCACGATACCGCCGCGATACGACCTATTACACGATCAATATTACCACGGTATCGAGATATTATTGCCAATGTAACATGCCCCATTGTGACTGACAGAGGTCAGATTGTCAGAATGTGTATAGTCTATGGTCAGAATGACGTTTGCGCCTTATTAGTCTTTTAGTAAAATAAATAATTACTTACTTAAAAAAAAAAAGTACTGACCAGCAAATTGCAAAATACGTAAGAAAATTTGAATTTCGCGGGCTACCTTGGAGCATCCACCTTAACATCGTACTTGCCTTATAATAATGCAACAAGACACATTGGAATCTGAGACACGATTACTACTTATCGGATGATATCAAAATCAAAAGTAATTTATTCAAATAATAAGAATACTTGAATATTTTTATTATAACCTAAATAGTACTTGCCTTTCAGTAAAGGGTCCGTTTCCCATTGGTGGCTATATTTTTGTTTATATTTAGCTTTTTCAGGAGCCATTTTAACGTTTGTTTCGAACACAAACCACGACGACGCGTGCAATCATAGAGTAATTAGAGTAAAGTAATTTAGCGGGTACTTAATGCAAAGATGGTGGCATGGCATGCATGAATAAACCGGTTTTTCTCTCTCCGCACACGTTATCTTTCATCCGTGTACACAAACCTTCGAGTGTGAAAGAGAAAAATAGATTCTTGTATTTCTTGTCAATTGCTAGCGGAAGAGAACGGTAGGTACATCGTCACAACAAGTTAGGTACGTTCGGAAACACGTATTCAATCAATCACCATTTGCTTGCAAGGAGTTTTAAACATTCTATAAAAATTCCCTTATATTTATTTTACCCTGAAAAATACCCTAAATAATTTTCTACCCTAAAAAATACCCCAAACGCGTAAAAATACCCTAAATTTAGGGTAAAATACCCTAAGGTGTGGACACTGCATTTACCACTCAATGGTAACATTTCTTACAATGTATGTTTTGTGATCAGGTTCAGTAGCCTTCTTACTTTCCCTTCTTAGGGTAAACAGGTAAATAGTGGACATAGACGGAACTGGCTACGTCCGTCAGCGCAGTGGGTCGGTGTGCCCATATTTGGGGGATCTACCTGGTGACCGTATTAGATTCTATCTCGGACTGTTTTCCGATATGATACGTGTGCTGTACCGATTTCAATATTGAAGGCTTTTAAAGATTATATTGTTTGAAATGTTTTCGATATTTGATTGGAAACTGCACACTATAGTTATTATGATGATATTAATACTCCCATCCCCTGCCTGCCTTTTTCCAACTATGTTAGGGTCGGCTTCCAGTATAACTGGATGTAGCTGCATATCGGTATTTTACACGGAGCAACTGCCTATCTGACCTCCACAACCCAGTTACTGGGTAACACTATATTCCTTGGCAAGAGTGGTTGTAAGTCTTTCAGGCTTCTGACTACCGGTAACGATGATATTTCGTCGCCAGTATATGTTTAGATTTGAACGAAAAATAAGTTTTTAGTAGCTATGGAAGTTAGATACTGATCTTTGAAAGGCTGGAACCTATCTCCAACCAATTGATGGTTTTGGGACAGAAGGATGCTGTTAATCAATATTTTAATTATCTTCAGAGCTAGGAAGATAACTGAGTTATTTTTGTGATAGAAAACTTTTAACCTTATTGGATGAAGTCACTGATTATATCTGACTGTTTAAAACTGCCACAAGTTCACTTCAAACACATTAAGTTCTTAGTATAATGCTTTCTCAATTACAAAGCCGAGGCAAAAATGCTTTTACTATACCTAAACATCACTCAAACGACCGATGACTAGAAAATCGTTTGCATTTAACTAAACGACGCACATAAATTATAGCAATTTTTGTGAAAATCCGCAATGTAAACAGTCGATACGGTGATTTCTTGGCGGTCGCTAGTGATGTGCCATAAACGGAATCGATTAAATTAATTAACTTTCCACTGATCAGGGAATTAAATTAAGAGAAAAAATGTGAGTTTATACCGCGAGTCGTAAAAGTCGTAAATGGTCTGTTATTGCTCGTAAGTTACTGGTCTGAAATATCTGTTAGTTTAGCATTGCAACGGTGAATGGCAATGCCATTTCTTTGGCCAAGGAAACAGCCAGCCCTCTGGACACGTATAAAATTATATAGATGTTTCATTCTTGCAACAGTTTTTCAATAAGATCTGTTTGTTCTGAATAGCAGTTTTTACCATCAGTCTATCATATTTTCATTTATATTTTATTCTTGAAAATCAATTAAGTACTTATCCATCAGGAATTCATATAAATTTAAATCGTAATGACGGAACAGTGAATAAAGATTATTCGCTTTAATTCACAGAGTTCTTTCAGTGGATGTACGACCAATAACTTATTATGGGCCTGAGGTCTGCGACTCTACCTTCGAAATTAAATAGAGAGAGACTAGAGAGAGAGAGAGAGAGAGAGTAAAGAGTAGAGTCGCAGACTTATTCTGTAATTAGGATATCGTAATCACTTTTACACGTCATATTTATATCTGACTAGCCCTGAGAAGAAATGGCGTAACAAACACAGAGGTCAAAGTTTCTTTTAAAATCTAGACAAAAAAAAAACTGATACACGATATTTTTTTACAGGGTAGCACTGGACGGTCTTTTCAGGAAAGTACCAGAAACGGTTTAAGTAAACCTGTCCCAAAAGAAGATAGAATATGAAATATTATACTTCTAGGGAGTTCAATAATAATTATTTTCGTTTCGCCCGACTGCGAAAAAGGATTATTTTCACAAGCGTACTTTTTTAACATTTTATCTATTGCACTGCTCACCACAAGCCCACAAAAGCGTGATGCATTCTTTCTTGTGAACGCTCCACTTCCACGATACGGTTTACTATTCGAATTAATATATTTGTGGCAATTAGCTGTTTTGTTGAGCATGCACCGAGTTAAAGAAAGAAATAAACGGTTGGTCAGTAAAAGTCTCTCTCTTTTCTCTATTCTGTGGTTTGGATATCAAATAAAGTGCGAGTGTACGTGTATCGTGGTTATGTTGGATATCAGACGCCATTTTGTTTATGTTATTGAAGACCATAGATTAAAGTAACTCTCTACTGTTTACTATCTGATATTATTATATGTGTTTACTTGTTTAGCTTACTTTAATGGTGTTTATTCATATGCCAATTATTCTTTATTTCTTTTCTCCCTATTAGTGTTTGGATAACGAAATTATGCGCTTAAAATATCGACTAGTTTAAGGTTTTGTATATTTCACTGTTTTTGTTTCTGATTAATTAGATCTACTTAACATTCAATTATTCTAATCACGCGTGCTGTCGCGCGCTCATTAGCAGACTCATAATCCGATATTACAATCTCTCATTAGTAGAGATTAATGTGATACAAAATTATGCTTATTTTGAATTCCACGTGGCTCTGAATATGAATTAATAATATAGTTAAGAAATGAGAAGAGGAAGACCAAAGATATGAAGATGGACTGTGTGAAAGATGGGCTAGAAAGGGAGTGAGTACCGAGATGATGACTGATAGAGTAGTATGGAAGAATAAGACACGTTCCATCGATCCCGAAAAAAAAATTAGATAAGGACAAGAGAATGATCAGTGTAAAGAAATGACTTCCATAATCAACCTATAATGTTTCCACTGCTGGGACACAGGCCTCCTCTCGGTGAGAGGGAGTGGGCCGTAATCCACCACGCGGGCCCAGTGCGGGTTGGTGGATGTCACATATCTTCGAATTGTTGGGTCTAGAACATGCCGGTTTCCTTACGAAGTTTTCCTTCAACATTTTGAGAGCAGTGGTGATGACATAATTTACACAAAGTAAAGTGCCTGTCTAGGTTCGAAACTACGCCCTACCACTCGTAAGTTGCGGCCGTTAACACTGCTCCGCAAATTATTAGTCTACCTAACTTAAAAATCTTTGTTAAAAAAACAACCTTATTTTTTTAAGGGAACTAATTTTTTGAGCTGTTATTTAAATATTCGAGATGTTATTATGATCAGTTGAAAAACATATTGAGCAGTTATTTAATTTAATGGCGGTTGATTAATTATTGCAACAGTAAAACATGGACAGTAATAAAAAATCAATTAGTCGGTTATTTTATCAGTACCCGCATGCGTAACACGTATACCTTTTTACATCGAAATAGCTAGGTTAGGTTAGGTTAGAACTGTGACCACACAACGCACGAGCCGAGCGAGCGAAGCGAGCGGTGCCGCGGCAGCGGCCGGCGAGTGGCAGAAACATATTTTTGAATACAAAACCAAACATTTTAAATATATGCCCACACGTAACCCCTCGATCAATAATTTTTACCGCCCATTTAATTATTTTCCTGCTCAATTATATATTCACTGATCCATTTCATTATTTTTATTACTCATTTTTGTTTACTTTACTGCTTAGTTTTAACTGCTGAACTAGTTATTAAACGTGCCATTTATAATTTTTAACTTACCAAAACCGCTATTTACAACTGCCTCTTTAAATCAGTGCCTTTTTTTAACAATCGCCGATTAGCAGCGAAATACAAGTAACGGATACATACATACAATTTTCCTCGGTTTCAAAAGCGTACCGATCCGTTGGTATGGTCCGATGAAATCTTAATCATACCAATCTTACATGGTCTGTTAATTTACGTTTAATCATTTATATGAACTTGTGTACAATTTGAAATCGACCGTTGAAAACGGATAGCGGTTACAATGGAAAAGATGTTGTTGGTTAGCAGGGTAATAATACTCTCCGTATTGAGAAAGATTATAGATCCTCTATAAATCGCTAAACGTGTGTTCGTCTTTATAATGTTGGACTTTAAGGATTGAAGTCACATACGTGCAGATTTCCATGTTCTTTCATACTGTCTTTTATTTATTTGATTTTGTGGATTTTTCAGTGTATTATAGGTAGACTTAAATAAGGGCTATCATTGATACACAATGTAATGAGTTACTGAATTATCTCAAGATTTGATATATACAATCAGGTATGAGGGAGAAAAGATATTGAGCACCCTAATTGCATAATACACTATCTATGACAATCCGAAACATTTTGAAGGATGTTGCTAATCCACTGCTTCATAATTTCTCACTTGTTGTGTATACCTATAAATCAATTATGTGAGAAAAGATCTCAACAATAGGTTGCAAAAGATCCCTCCCCGGACAAAGTGCGCCAAAATAAAATGCATACCCAATGCTCTTGTAAAATTACATTTTATAAGTGACATGTAACACAGTTTTCTCAACTAATAAAATAAACATATATTCTATTCATTATAACATAGTATAGCCTTGTCCACTCGAAATAGGCTAGTATAAACAACAGATTTGATTTAACTGAAATCCGGCAGCTCTATGATATACACCACACACAGATACAATTTACAAAACCGCAATGCTCCAGATATATTCAATTTGTGCACCGCTCTGCCGAGGAACGATGTTCGCTCCATCCGATAACGTTTACATTTTTATCGATAAATTGAGTCGTGTTAGTGATATCCCTATTCAAACGGGTTTCAAAAACGAAAAGTTTATTTTTTTTAAATGTACTTTTACAAACTTTTTACACACACACTTTTGACACCGGTTAAATGTAAATAAAAAATACTGTAGAACAGTTGCCTAAGGATAAAACCTAAAGGACTGGTGGTACCAATGTAATCGTTACGTTAATGTCATTTCTATAATATGTATGTATTTACAAAAAAAAAATGTATATAAGTAGTTTATCAGCCATCTTGTTACCATAACACAAGCATTAGGTTGCTTAGCTTGGGACTAGATGGCGCTGTGTGAAATGTCCAGGGATATTATTATATTATTATTATTATATTTCCGTTATAATTATCAATTTCTAAAGTTGTCAAAAAATAAAAGGCCCGTTTTGACATTTGAGAATTCGTACGAAACGAATACGTGTTTTGCGAATTTGATCTTTATTAACTACTAGAACTGTCAGTGTCAAAACGGGCCTTTTATTTTTTGACAACTTTAATCATGAATTGTCAACCATCATTGCATGTGGGCAACATATGCAAAAAAGTATACAATAAATAAAAGGAATTGTGATCAGGAATTCATCATCATGATCATCCACAGAACGACTTTACCTACTTCTAAAGAAAGAAAGAAAGAAAGAAAAGAAAGAAAAAACATTTATTTAGCACAGACCAAAAGACACACAATACACCAGATACAGGTAATTTTTTTTTTAAACCAACAATGTCGGCTGCCCATCTCTCATCTCGATTAGACAGAGTTGAAATGGCAGAGGAAATAAAGATAATGTACCTAAAGTGTGTATATTTCATAGAGGGAGGTGTCGTCCCGCCCAAACAATAAGAATTAGCATGAACAAATAGTCAGTCCCATGTTATTCATAACTATTTATTCAACAATAGACCTTTCTACCTTTCTATTGGCTGAATTAATTTGGTAAGGATTACGTGATCAGATTTTGATATTAGTCTATGTTCCATTTTTATTGGTAGATACTTTATTAGTATTGTGTTTATTATTTCCGACCAATAGCTATTGTTTATTTGGACCCAAATATGGGTCTAGGGGCGCCATTTTATTAAGCAATACAGGTTAGCTGTAGCCCGCTTAGAACATATTCCCCTTTATTAATAAACGTTAAGTATTGATTTGCAACTGTTTAAAAATACATTTTTGACGTTCTCTTCTACGTCTATGAATAAACCTCACTGTATTTACATTTATAAATCGGATTAGAGCTTATTACAAAAAAAGATGTTGTTAAGAATCTATGACTATTTACTTTATGCAATATGCTGCACCACTAGGTACCCTAAAAATGGCGATGGAAACCTTCTTGAGGAAACCTGTATGTCTTAGAACCCAAAAAACTACCAATTTGGACTGGGCTCGCGACCGCGTCGAACCACTTCCTCTCACAGAAAGGAGGCTAGAATCCCAGCAGTGGGAACAATAAAGACTGAACATTAATTATGTGTAAGAAAACAATGCAAACTCACCATATGTAATATGAGCAGGACACCTATAGCCAAGCCCCGTCGAAGCCGCATCTGTAAACAAATACATACGAAACATTAGTGGATAGTTTCACTTCAAACAATGCTTTAACTAAACACCGTGGGAAATGTAGAAATTGATGGCATAGCTTCGTTTAGTTGTTGTTTAGTATATGGTCAACCACGTGTACCATGTACTTATAGCTGATAAAGTTTAACGTACAGACGCCAGCAGGTCAAGCTACCCGAAACTGTCAAATTTTCTCAATCAACCTTGAACCTTAATGCTTTAGCGATAAAGTTGAAAATCTGTTAAATAAATTTGACAGATTGTAGTAGCTTGATGTGCTGGCGTCTGTACATAGTTAGTATCCACTTACAGTCTATATAGGTAAGTTAAGGAACAACATGAAACATTTTTCCGGAAAAGTTTTAGGTACGATTTTTTTTTGTATGTAGGTACTTTTCAATTCAATTGGCATATATTTTTTTCACATTTATTTTTCTTCCAAATCTAATCAAAATGATTAGATTTGGAAGAAAAATAAATGTGAAAAAAATTACCATTTATGAACTATTATTGTTAAACTAACAATAATAGTTCATAAATGGTAATTGCAATGAAAAGTAAGTTACCTATGTGCTTAACTCTGGGTGTTTTACTTAAAATATTCAATTTATTTTAGGTAAATAAAGTGAAGTGAATAAATAAGACATTTTTCAAAAACTCTTGTTTGAGCAAAGTTTTATGTCCATTAGCACTTCGCGCGGGAAAGTGCATTGTTATGTTATCTATGGCTGCTCGTGTCTACCTAGATTTTGAACCTAGGACGTAATTTGACAGTGACCCACTTAGTCCTAGACTGAAAAATATTAAAAACAAATAGCAACAACCAGTTGACAGACATACATTTTGTAAATGTATTTCGTAAAAAAAAAGGTACGTATAATGTTACATATTCATTCATGAATAAATAAAGCCTACGTAGAAAGAAAACTTCTACTTCCTTGAGATTTTTCCATATATTTTCCAGTCGAAATATACCAGAGCCAGCTGAATATTTTTCTCACATAGCGACAGAGGGTTTATGCTAATATCAAGTAAAATACACACGTGAGACACAGAGCAGCTTCACGAATACTCCAAACAATCTACGCATAGTAAAACTAGCATCCGCCCGCGGCTTCGTCCGCGTGGTATGTCGATAAAAAGTAGATATGTCCTTCCCCAGGGCTTAAAGTATACCGTTTCAGATTTTATCAAAATTGGTCCAGCCGTTTCGGAGATTAGCCGTCCGAACAAACAGACAGACAGACCGTTTTTTTTTTATTGTTTTTTTTTTGTATGTTTTCATATGCGTTTAGTAACAATTGTTACTAAACGCATATGAAAATATACACGGTACATAGCTGTTATTTTTGACATTACAAACAGACACTTCAATTGTGTTTATTTGTATGTATGTATGTATAGATGAAATCCACACATGAAACAGCCATTGTAAGGTCTACCAACTATCCAAACATTAAGAATAATTAAAGAATTAAAAATGACGTGTAACTCATTATTTATAACAATATAGGAGCAATTTACGGCAAAGTGCACACTGAACAATCGTATCATTATCTCTCTCATAGTGTTCATTACAACGACTCATCAAGCTTTAAACTTCCAGTATTAGCTGACCTATCATTGCACAGAAAGACTATTAAATCTGAGGTCAGCTTACACTGGTACATCTTGACATACCGTCGTGTGTACACCCGTCATCACTAGGCTCCCATAATGGACCCACTTTGTTAGCAGCTCGGTACAGTTTCCAACGATGTAGGACGGAATCTGGTGCCGTATTGTGATTTTATTTCCACGATAGTATTTCTTTGTTAACGGTACCTGCATACCTACGATCATTTAGTACCACATATTAGTTACTAATTCACATTTTTTGGAACGAAGTTCCTTATTGCGCGTAGCGAAAGGGGGCTAGACGGAAAAAATTAAGACCAAAAGTTGGAACGACACTTTTTGCTATAGTTGTAAGCCGTGCGATGTGCGCGTGTTTCTCTGTCTCTCTCTTTCTCTCTTACAGAAAGCAAGCCAGTTATACTTCGTTCCATCCGGGTGTCCCTTGACACCTCTCAAGTTTTAATCTATACTACGAGTAATAATAAAGCTGAAGAGTTTGTTTGAACGCGCTAATCTCTGGAACTTCCACTCGGATTTGAAAAATTATTTTTGCACATGATAACCCACATCTTGAGGAAGGTTATAAGCCACTTAAGATCACGCTACAATCCTTAGGAGCCACGCAAAAAAAAAAAATCTGAAGCCAATGTAATAGCACGTGTGAGCGATAGGATACGACGCGGTGGATCAGAGGCCGAAGTTTCATGCAGACGAAGTCGTCGACAGAAGGTAGTCATTGATAAATGGATCTAGAGAACAGTTTTACGCGATCTTCTGCATTTCATGACGGCACAAGTTATATTAAGAGTTGCTGGTCACGCTATGACAGAAATCAGCAAGGTGCTAGCGAGGCTGGCTGATCAATATTACCCAGGGTGCAACAGAGTTACCTTCATTTACGTATTGCTTCTCGTGGGACAAGCCTCTTTTCTTCTAAAGAATCGCTGAAAAATAACACAGAAAATGGCTTTTAGATCCTGGCTTCATTTTAATAAGGAAATCGAAAAAGTTTCCGGGGTAATTCGGAAATTCCCGGAAACATGTTTCGAACTTTTTAAGGGTACCTTATAAGAAGCAGGAAAAACATTTAAGGCACAAAAGACCGAAATAAGTGAATTACTTTTCGATAATGAACTCGGAAAAAGGGTGACTTAATAAAACGGGCAATTTTCGTTGGTTAATTACCTCATCATTCCCTCATTCATTCCCTTATCCCAATTTATTTGGGGTCGGCGCAAAATGTCTTTTTCCTCCATACTTCTCTATTAGCCGCCATCTCAACAGTCACTCCCTTTCTAACCATATCATCATTCACACAGTCCATCCATCGTTTCTTTGGTCTTCCCCTACTCTTATAGCCATCGACATTCATACTCAAAACTTTCCTCGCGACATTTTCCTTATTCCTCCGTAACACATCACATAGCCCAGACTATGACAACCGATTTCCATACAACTTCTCAGTTACCGAGGCCACTTTCAGATTTCCTCTTTATCTATATTAATTAATAGAACAGATCAATAGTTAAAAAGACCATGGTGTTTGATGGGACATAACTGATGAAATGTGGATGTAATATAATATAGTGCCCTCCAAAAGTTAGTTGACATTTTGCCAATTCAGCTGTGATGCCATATTTACAGGCAAAGTCTGGAACTCTCTGCATCGTCATCTGTGTTCTCTCCCACATTTAACCCGCTTGCCTTCAAAGCAATAGCTAAACAGGCATCTTTTGGGCACGCTCGTTCCATCATAAACCTCATCCATCGCTTTCCATCAGGCGCGAGCGAGATCAAGATCAGGCCCAAGTACCAATTTAAAAAAAAATAGTTTAAAATGTTTGAACTATAACTGTTTTTTGACTAATTCCTATCACCTATCTACCTAGGACTTATCTTTTTTTTAATCATAATGTGACATTCAATCTGAAATGGGAAAAATGTTAACTAACTTTTGAAGGGCACTGTACTTGTATGAACAAACTAAATTTAAAACTAAAATACGTTTAACCATTTGCGGCTTTCAAGTACTATGAAATAGGTAGAGCTGTAGATACTGATAACCGAGAAAATTAACGTGCAACATTCTTTCAGTTGGCCGAAAACCCATCCGGTACTACCCCCCAACGCACTCGACACCTCTACTCTTTTGAAGAACAAGGGTGTGAAAGAAAGAAAAAGTATTTGTTGCGACTCCTACAGGAAGATCATAAACTAAACTAAACACAGCCATAAATAAATAAAAAAACTTGAGAGGTGTCAAGGGACACCCGGATGGAACGATGTTCCTTTCGATTAATTAGTGAAGGAATTGTAATATTTTTTTTTTTAATTATAATAATATTAAATACAACTAAAACAAACGAAATATAAAAACGAAAATAACTGGCTTGCTTTCTATAAGAGAGAGAGACAGACAGAGAAACACGCGCACGCCGCACGGCTTACAACTATAGCAAAAAGTGTCGTTCCAACTTTTGGTCTTAATTTTTTCCGTGTAGCCCCCTTTCGCAACGCGCGATAGCTAACTTCGTTCCAAAAATTAACTATATTTATCTAATAAAAAGGAACAAGGTAATGTGTGATGTTATGTATGTTAATAAATGCTGTAAGTAAGAGATGTGTCAATATGTGCTATTTATTCATTTGACGGTTCAACTTCAATCTTACATACATTTTATTTTAACTAGAAATTGTCACATTTTCTACATTCTGAATAACACACCGGTATCAGTCGTGCATTAAAGAAATACATTCAAACGCAAGATAAACAACAATTTCATATACAATACGCTACTTTCTTCAGAAAATAATCATGTATATGTCTACTTTGTTTTAGAATTTCTTTTATTAGGTACTGATATCTTTACAAGTTTTCTCTCTAGCGAATGACTGAACATTAATAACTTTCATTATTATAATAATAAAGTTTATTCTTAACTATAGAATAAATAAATATGTGTTGGAATGAGAAAGTGATGTTTGCTTCGTCATGGCGAGTTTAATTAGAATCGGGGGTGCAGACGGTTAATAAGTCATGATGTCATTTAATGAATGTTAGGTATGTAAGAGAAACTTTAGGTTTTGATTAGGCCATTTATCTTGTCCGGTTGTAAATCAAATGGAAGAATATCATCTGCTAATTAGCAAAAACATCTGAGGGGCAATTCTCGTAATTTTAAGAACGTTCACAGTCTGGGCCCGTATTCCCGTAATTTAAAACGTTCAAAATCTAGTCGCAGTGTCATCTCGGCGACAAACAAATGTCAAAAACTTGTCAAAATGTAGGGAAAATAGATGTATTTTTGACAGATTGAGATTGAGATCAGACTGTGAACGTTCTTAAAATTACGAGAATTACCCCTCAGATCTCAGTCTCAATCTGTCAAAAAATACTTCTAATTTCCCTACATTTTGACAAGTTTTTGACATTTGTTTGTCGCTGAGATGAGACTGCGACTAGATTTTGAACGTTTTAAATTACGAGAATTGGCCTGCAGATACTAGCTTGTTTATATACCTAAGTATGTAATGGTGCGTTTCAATGGTTGGAAAGACAATGCACTATGATCGTTATCTTTTGCAAATTGTCTTGGTTTGTTTTTTTCTTAGCTCCGGATTAATAATAGTTTATTTCAAAAATCTAATAAGTAGAGAAAAAGTGATAACAATTAGATCTTTATAGTAATTAGGCTAAGCATCTACTTCCTCAATTTTGTGAATTTCCAGACACCGGAACTAGGACATGTCCAGTCGTTCTGTGCTGTAATAATCTCACTGTGAAAACTAAAATGAAGTGGAAGTGGAGACACTATTGACAGCTCACTTCAAACTCACTTCACCTAAGTTGTCACGATGATATTCTTAGGTGTCAGCAAAGTTTTTTTTTTTTATAAAATCGTTGCCCCACACTAGGAATTTCTCCTGTGTCGTGGGTGCGTTTACAAACATTTAAACTCACATACACAAACAGCCAGACCCGGAACAACTACTTGTTGTTCTACGTGTTGTTGCTTTAGATTGTGATTCAATAAAAAGTATCACTATGATTTTTATTTGATCATTACAATCCGTATTACGATGTGCAATAGTGAACATCTGTCATTACCATGTTCACAATTGCATATCTTGGACATTTTTATAATTATTTAACGCTTAGTGATTAGTCGTGTGAGGCTATTCACAACTGGAACAGTGGTCATCATCGTAAATTGCCCAGAACCATTGAGTCACTAGTACATGAACATGGATGCTCAGAACTGAATTTCTATCAGATTGTGAATTATCTCGTAATAGAAGAGTGTGAAGATATATTATAATGAATAGATACATAATTATATAATTATGAGTTAGGTTATGACAAGGTCTATAAAGCGAGCTTTAATTTATAATTTATTTATTTTTTACTTCAAGACACAGACATCAGTGTAGCCCTGACTCTTGTACTAGGAGTTCATGTATCACAAGAGCCTTTTTATTTAGGTATGTTGATACTTACTTATGAAACAAGGTATCTAACATCATTATTAGTTGTTATTGCTTCGTTTATTTCTGTCCTTTTACCAACAAAAATATAACATACCTACGAATTATTTTAAGATCTTAACTAACAAAAATATCATTACCAAAGCAGATCATAAATCATAGACACACCAAGCCAACCATAAAAAATTACGATCACGCACATTACATCAAAATGCCATCAATAATTTCTAAACTCCAAACATTGCAACTGTAATGATGTTTATTTCACTTCGTTCATAAATCAAAGTGGATCCTTATCAGAGCCTCGATCTGCCCACTTTCGATTACCGACCGACGTTCGTACTCAAACATGTACCTGCACATTTTAAATAATGAACCATCTCCCTCCATTAGAAACTGTGGTTCAAGGGTGAATGGGTCAAATTGCTTGCAAGCCTGCGATCGAATCGCGAAAGGAATTTACCTACTTATTTCCCTTTTGGTTAACGAAAAAGGGAAAGTTTGTGTTTCCGTCTTTACTTAGTGAACGGGAATGCCATTTTGTTTTGTTTCGTCCCCTCCAACTATCTCAGGCATGTTATTACGGAAACGTGGTATGTTTAATTAAGGTCCGTGAGGATTATTGTTTTCCGTATGTAATGTTGTTTGTACTTCCGAAATCCGAATCCGATTGCGTTAAAAAGTGAATAAGTACTTTCTTTGTATGTGTGAGAAAGATATCGTTTTCAATTCTCTGAATTAAGTACCACTTAGTTGCTTTTAGTGTTTGCAGTTAATTTTGTGGGTACTCAGTTTAAAGAGTCTCAATAAAGGGTTTATTTATTGATGCACAATAAATAACAGCCGATAATAAAACGATAAAGTTGCAAAATAACTGCCTAGGCAGTCCAATCTCAAACATCTCATTTAGCACTTTAATAAAAACAAAACACAGCCGGCCTCCACCGCTTAATTGGCGGGAGCTCGCGAAAGTAAAGACGTAGCCACACCGCACCACTTTAATCACCGAATTTTGGGCGTTCCCGCTGAACAAGTTGCTTTTCGGGGCAAGTGGGCCGTGGGAGCACCGGGAGAAAGTACTAAAGCACACTACCGGAACTCTTTGTACATGCCACTTTAGAGTTTTTGCGGTGCATTTTCGCTTGTGAAGTATGCGGTCGCAGTGCGTCCATTGTATAATTACAGGGTGCGGTAGGCCCAAGGCAGAGCTTTATTGCACCTTCGCTGATCACTGCGAATCGTTTTTCACTGCGGCCGCGGCCTCCGTTTATTTGCAGATTAACAATTAATAAAACGATCCATTATTTTTATGGCTACACGGTTGTTACGAGTTATTCTCGCGAGTTTAAAAGGTGTGGCGATAAAATTTAATTTGAATGTTCCTTTATGACACTGTATTATGTTTTTGGAGAAAACAAAGTGGTTTTATTGGGTCGCTAAATGAGTATGAGTGAAAGGTTTCACTTACCTACCCAGATGGTGTGGAAAGTTGTTTAGGTACTAATTATGTACCACCGATTTTGGAGGTCTGTGTCATGTAAAAGTTACACAATATTTGACAATATAATTATGAACATAAATAGCCTATAATATTCTGCTGGGACACAGGTCATGTCTCTTCGAGAAGGAGTGAGCTGTAATCTACCACGCAGGCCCAGTGCGGATTAGTAGATGACACACGTCTTCGAATTTTTGGTTCTAGGATATGCCGGTTTCCTTGCGATGGTTTCCGTCACTGTTTTTAGAGCAGTGGTGATGAAATTATTTACACAAAGTACCTATAGTGCCTGCCTAAGTTCAAACCCTCGACCTACGACTCGTAAGTCGCGCTCGTTACCACTGGGCTGCCACTGCTCTCTGCTAAATGAACAATTCGTCATAAATAAAACTTTCGTTCAAGAGCAGTACCTACGTAATCTAATATCGCGAAATATTCGCCAAAAATGTAAACAAATATGAGTCTACACAATAAATCTCAGTTTAAGCTACAACTTCAAACATTTTTATAACTGTTTCATTTGTGCTAGTCACTCTGAAATCAACTTAATCTCCATTAAAATAAAGTTGATATTTGTTTAATTTGAAATAAAGTTAATTTGAAACATAATAAAATCTGAAAATAGATACATATATCTGTCCAAATCAATTTCATAACCGGTTAATTTCACTGATCTAATTTAATTACCCATCAATTAAGAAAGCTCCATGAACATAAATCTTTAAAAAAAACCTATTAAGTCTCAGGACTGTCATTTGCAGGCGCGGCCATAACTTATCTACTTACATCACAAACTATCATCATTATATCAGACCAAAAATATCTATTACCAGATGTTACACTTCTTTATGGTGATGCAACAACTTTCTTATTTCTCACAAACTAACTTCACCTTGGTGTGTCACCTGTTTTAAATTGCATGACATGATCTAAGCTTTGAAAATCTTGGGTGTGACATGTTCTAAGTTATAAGTAATCCTTTTAGCATTTTAAAGTCTAATACCCCGTCACATAGGCTAAAAAGAGTAGCCAATCTTTTGCAATTAATTATTTAATCGTAATTACTATGTTATTGTTATTGTATGCTTAAGTGGCGGGACATAGCTGATCCTATTTTAACGTATTAAGAACATTGTATGTATTGTTAACGTACCTATGATCCACATTAAAGAATATGAATACAAGATTTTATTTATTTATTTATAGGTAATTAAAACGGCACAGGTCCAATTACATTAATTAACATAGAATTATAAAGATTAAAATATTGTCAAAGATCCACAAATGACAGCTGGGACCAGCGGCTTAACGTGCTTTCCGAGGCACGGAGGGGTCACGGTATGTAAAGATGGTCTCCCCCATTCACAGACCAACCGCGGCAAGCGTAGCTTAACCTAATCGATGGACTTGTGCGACTGTTATTATTTACCCGCGGACCCCAATTTATGTAATCTATAAAGTCTAACTAAGTGTTACAGATGACATGAGCCCGTCTACTCTAAACCACGCCTAAGGTCTAAAAACGGGTTGTCATGATATCCAATCAAAATTGTTTGAAAAGGTTAACTTTCCCTTGTAAAATTTCATTAAAGGGCGAATGATTAATTGAAAAAGGCTTTAGTAACAAAGAAAAACTATTCTTCGAGCTTAGGGGTATCTACTTATTTCATTAGTAATTAAGATTTTTGCTACCGTAGAACTTTCTTGGTTCGGAACATGATGGTACCATAAGGCCTCATAGGAAATCCCAATAAAAAGCGAATGGCATACAAAATGTTTATTCTTACCATACTTTTCTACCTTCATTGTTTTTTGCTCACAATAGTTCGATCTTTTGCTTCTGTATCATCCGCTTAGGTACTTACTTAAACTTTCGCGTTACTTCAGGGGGTACACACTGTACACACTTCAAGGCTTCACTGAAAGTCATGGATGACCACAAATCAGGTCGCTATCATTGCCTTGGTGGGTGCCCTTTTGATCCACCCAGGGAGCTGTAGGATTTTGATCATCCAGACTAGGTCCTAGGTCTTAGACAAACCACACAAACGTGATTTTTCGTTATAGAAACGCGAGGCTTACTTTTTTTTTCAATAGGATCCCATACTTCTCCTTCTACTAGCCGTTAACCTACTTAAACCTGCATATCATGGTAGGACAGTTCATATCCCTATACAACAACACCATTCTGAAAGTTATGACCACCGAACCACGTGGTCATCATTACCTCCAGCCGGTACCATTGGCTCCGTGCGCTCGCGCTTGTGAATCTCTCGCGCCCACCTCTTTACTTTCACTGCGGACTTGACACGATTAGCCCGAGCCCTTCAGTGAATTTATTATATGAAAGAATTTTGTGTATCTCTGTGTAGTTGGTATCTGTTACTATGGCATCGGGTCGTATTACTATGGGAATGAGTTGAATGGTGTTTTGTGTTGCGTGATAATGATCTGTGTCACGTGTGTTGACTTTTATTTATATATAGTTTTTTTTTTTTTCAGTACTTCGTTGAGAGTTTTTTCTTATTGGGTACCTACTCAGTGGTCTATCATTGCCTACATCAGCCTCCACGGCTGGGCCAATACTCCATAAAAAATCAAGATTTAGATTTCACAAAAAAAGGTTCAAATTAAATATTCAATATGGAAATTTGACTTTAAAACACGTATTGAAGAAATTACCTATTAACATTTACCCATTTCTCTGTAGATACCAAATATTTGCATAAAAATCATAAAGAATTCGAAAGCAACTATCTCCCATACAAACATAAAACTATGCACACGCATGATCTACCTATTCAAAAGCCTTAGACGAATCAAAACAGAACTGTCGAGTCTAGACTAAAAGTAAACAATATCATTGAGTAAGGAAGCTATCGCGCACTAGATCTTACCGAGCATTGACCTGCGCAGGGGCACACAACGAAACTGAAAGTAAATCGCGACAATGTAAACTGAGGTACCTACCTACCTATAGATCGCGGTACGAACAATTTCAAAGTGATTTATTATTCAAGATTAATCAAGAGATTTGGTGAGGTCGTGTTCAGAGAAAATTAATAAAGGTTTCGCTCAGATTAAAAGCTTTGTGTTGAAGTATGTAACAATACTGAAAGCTTTTAAAACAGAATGGGCTGAAGAAGAGAAAAATAAGGTCAGAATAACAGGGGCTGAAATAATTATTAAAGGATTTGGGAGATTTTTCAATAGGTATAGAAATCATGAGACTGTTAAGAATGAAAAGCCGAAAGGAACCGTGCCCAAAGCACTCATGAATATGGACGAGATTTATAGAGGTGTAGCGGTATCTACAATGCCACATGCGAACAATGCGTCATACTGACGTCACGCAAATCCTGCATCTCGCAAGCAGAGTTTACTGCGCAATTATCATAGATACAATTTCCCAACATCAATCGTTGGGCAATTGCCCGCCAGACACAACACCCGTCTGGTCGGAGGATCCTCCCTTTTCTATGGAGGATGAGTGAACTTTACACCCTGTTCCTCATACCTCTAAAGAGGCAATAATTCAAAATTCAAGAATGCTAGCTTGTTAATATCAACTACCGATTATGACCTTGCAGGTAAAATATTAAGGTTATAAGTCGTCCTAGGTCTTATGATTCAAGCCCGCGCAGAAAGCTCACGATTAAGAATTTGATTGGTTTACACTAAAGGTAGTGTCTACTTCTTGAATCTGATAACACTCCTACAAATAATGAAAATACATATAACAAGTCTGATATCAGCTGTTAGTTTCAACTGCATTTGATTTAAATACTGGGTTGCATTGCGGGGATATCGACGCGCACACTGTAACCAGGACTTCAGCACATGACCTAGACGCAATGCTTGGGGGTTCAGAACCATGTACTGAATCCATCCATGTTGTGTGTCGATATCCCTGCCATCCTGTATATCTGTTTAACTGAAGGACAACGTTTGCTATTCAGTAGCTAGACAAGTAGATTTAATGACAGACAGATTTATAAACATGACATTGTATGTTATGATTTAGGTCTGGAACTACAGAACTTTAAACGTCAATTTAGCAGAAGTTGCGGTTGTTAGGGTGTTACCATAATGTTCGCGTCCCGACACTATCTCATAAAACTTAGTCCATGAAAGTTTCAGTTGAAGTTGAGATGACATCGCGATATTATAGACTAGTTTAGTCACCGTTACGGTAGTTTGCAAACTTGGGATGACTGATGTTGTAGTAGCCATAATTACTACAAACATTTATCAAAATGTATTATAGTATTAAAGCCAGGTAGATCAATGATGTGAAAAGGAAATATTTTGTAGTGTTTCATGTATTTTCTATGCTATGTATTTTTGTGGTGTACAATAAAGTATCTATACATATAATAAAATCGTAGGAAAGTCAAAACTGTACATTGAATATTTTTTAAAAAGAATACTAGGGGCGTGATCTACAATCGATATCGAAGCCAAAAATATAGTTTTTAAAATTTTTGTCTGTTTGTCTGTTTATCTGTTTGTCTGTATGTATGTCCGGGCTAAACTCAAAAAGTACTGCATGGATTTACTTCAAATTTTGCATGAATATTACTAAGAGGTTGGGTTTACATTAATTCTACATATTATCACGCTATCACCTACGGGGGAGGAGCTGTGAATCTTTTTACTTACGCATTCTGTGACAGCGTGTAATCTAACGACGCATATTTAAATGTTGTTTTTGAGTAAGCCATGCTATTATCTAGCTTTACACTATAAAAACTACGCCATTTAGGTAACTTGGGCAGAGAAACATTGTTTAATGAATGTTAGTAGTATAATGACAATTTTAAAGCAGCGCCATCTATGAGATTTCATAAAAATCAAATCAAGTTACATGTTAACACTTTTTGGAAATTAATAATTTAAATTTGATCATGTTGGCGAGGTTAGTAGTTAGTTATTCTTAAAATTCATAGATGGCAATGTGCATTTTCTTCATAAAATTTGTATCGTATATTTCGTTTTGACAAATTCAAGTTCCAACAAAACCCTCAAAATCTTGAGCAGTGTTGAGGAAGACAATTTAAAAAAACACGCTCTGTGAAGTCGACCAGTTTGCGAGATCCCTTACGTATGACGAGGTGCCTTCATATTACACGTACGACAAGCAAAGGGGTGTATTTAACCGACGTCGACGAGGAGGTGTTGTGGAAGGTTTTCCGGGAATTTTCAAGGACACCGCATTGTTACTTCGCACTTGTCTGAGGCCCAACGTCTTTCGCCTTTCTGAGGACATTTGATGGCGTGGAGTATCAGCCTGCGTAGCACGTCACCTTCTCGACGGTGACCAAAATTGGGATGACACCCTCGCGGAGGCGAGCGTCAGTGACAGTCCCAGCCGCATGCGTCATCTGTTTGCCGTCATATTGGTGTTTTGTGGAGTCGCGAACCCGGTAGCTTTGTGGGAGAAGTATCGCCATCATCTGTCTGAAGATTATCTACGAGCTTTGAGGCGTGCTACTGGAGACGAAGTCGAAGTAACTGATGAACGCGTGCTGAACACCTGTCTCAGTTCACTTCAAGATGTGGTCATTTCTATCGGCGGCAATCCACTGATCGAATATGGGTTACCAGCTCCCCAATCATCACCGCATCAAGACCGTGGAAATCGGGTGTATAACGCTGAGACAAATTACGATCCGGGCGAAATGACCACCATACGAAATGACCATGTCGCTTTGTTCTCTTCAGAGCAAAAACAAATTTATGACACCGTCCTTGAAAGTGTTGGGTAAAACCAGGGTAAAATGTTTTTCTTGGATGCTCCTGGTGGAACAGGAAAAACATTTGTTACCACTGGCATACTTGCAGAAATCAGGAGGCAAGGCAAAATTGCTATTACTGTAGCGTCGTCGGGAATCGCTGCCACACTGCTTCCGGGTGGCAAGACCGCCCATGCCATGTTTAAAATTCCCATCGATTTAGAGAGCGCCGAAATGCCTGTTTATGGTGTGTCACGTAACAGCGATAAGGGACACGTGCTCAAGGATTGCTCTCTGATCGTATGGGATGAGTGTACGATAGCTAATAGGAAGGCAGTTGAGGCCGTAGACAGAACCCTGCAGGACATCCGCAGGAACGAAGAACCCTGCAGGACATCCGCAGGAACGAACATTTGATGGGTGGTGTCACAGTTCTGTTCAGTGGCGATTTCCGGCAAACGCTTCCCGTGGTGACGCGGGGATCGAGGGCTGACGAGGTGAATGCTTCGTTGAAACGATCTTCGTTGTGGTCACCAGTTCGTACGCTGCGCTTGACCATTAATATGAGAGCTCGGCTCGGCGGCAATGCACGTGCTCAAGAATTCATTGATGTACTTCTTGGCGAAGGCACTCTACCAGAAGAGAGAGGTGGACAGGTGGTTCTTCCAGAGTCTCTCGGTAGAGTGGTATCCAGCTTAGAAGAACTCATTCGCTGTGTGTACGGGGACATCAGTCGTATACCGCACCAGCAGAATTCTTGGGTGTGTGAGCATGGCCATTTTGACGCCCAAAAATGATTAGGCTGCAGCAATTAACGAATGCATTCTCTCGGAAATTGAGGGGAATGAAGTGGTCTACACCTCGATAAACACTGTTGTCGAGCAAGATGACGCCACACATTATCCCGTGGAATTTCTGAACTCCCTGTCAGCAAGTGGACTTCCAGCGCATACCATCAAGCTGAAGGTCGGTGTCCCGATTATGCTTCTTCGGAACCTATCTCCTCCGAAGTTGTGTAACGGGACCCGCCTTAAAGTCATCTCGCTCCACAGACACACGATTGAGGCGGAAATTCTTACGGGTTGTGGCATCGGCGAGGCAGTATTTATACCACGCATTTCCCTCATACCTCATAACTTCCCGTTCCAGTTCAAGCGCGTACAGTTCCCCGTGAGTGTTTGCTTCGCGATGACCATCAATCAAGCACACAACAACTAACCATTCACACTCACGTTCTGGAATCTCCTCAGTATAAATTGTTTATTTCTGTCTTACTTTTGTATTAGAATTATTTTTTATTTTATTTTTTTCTCTTTTAGTTAGGCTTCCACTATTGCTCACTGCGAAATGCTAAACTAATACCATATCTCTAGCCGCGGGAGGGCCCTGCTGACCTGTAATACAGGTTGTTGTACATACCTACATCAGGCAGCAGTCCCTCACAAAGTTAGCTTTAAATGTTTAGTTATTAAGTATTAAAATAGTAAAATAAAACTTTTGTGATGGGAAAATAAATAAAAATTATTATTATTATTATCAATAAGTCGCAGGGACAGACACTAAGGGCAGCGGGTGTCGACCTCAGGACGAGTTGCTTCTCACACGGCCAACTGTACGTCGCTTGCTCCCGCGTCACAGTCCTGACTCTCTTTACAGTTTGGCTCCTGGCAGCATAACTACCAACGTAGTTTATAGGGAAGTGTTGTAAGGTATGATACCTTTGTACGTATTTTTACTCTTTTGTGTCCTGGAATGTATTCCTGCATTATTTTCTCTGTTTCCTTCAGTCACATCTTATGACTGAACTCAGTAGGATTCCCATATAACTCTCTTCACATGCTTCGCTTGCAAAAAAACTTATATTTTAATGCTATTTTAAAAGTTGTTTACTTATAATGCTATAGCGACACTGGCATCTTAGGTATTTTTGGTGCTGTAGAGCCTTCACGCAGACGACGTCGCGGGCAGCAGCTAGTATTTAAATAAATAAATAAATAAAGGCAACTGAAGCTAATGTAGAAATCTTAGAACTACTACATCACCGGAAAGACAGAAAATCGTTACGCTCCGGTGCGTAAAATTTGTAAGTAGGTGCCTAATAAACAAACGGACAGGAACGGTTGAACAAATAATTCCGTCTAATTACCCAAAAATGTAGCACTTCCCCACAAACCAGGAAAACAAATTGAATTATTTTTAAAACACACAAAACGCTCTCGACCGAAACTCTTTATTTACACTTTCACCGACGCTGGCACTTCTAGGATTTCGAGGATCTCATGTCAACCTGTCAGAGACGTGTCACGATTTAAAAAGAGACAGACATACACGTCAATCAATCGTGCGACAAAGACAGTTGTATGTTACGTTTTCAGTTACAATTTCGTCAGTCAAATCTTTGCGGTCAACGACACTCGATCTCGTACTTTTGCTTTCGCTAAAACCAGAATTACCTTGGAGTGTTTTAATTGGCATATTAGCTTGGCGATGTTATATTGAGTAAGTGTGCTATGGCAAACTAAATATCTGCTTGGAAAGTTATCAATATTTACCTACGTGACTAAGAATCCAGTACTATTGGGCACACACGTTTCTCAACAGATCTTACTTTTGTAAAAGTCTCTACTTGTTTTCCTTTGTATTATTCTTGAGTTTTGCGATAGTGTGGTTTGGATGTTGACAGAAAGAATAGTATTACCTCGTTAACATTTCATTATTTTCTAATACTCTCGTACTGTAACTTGATTCTAACTTGTAGAAGCTTGAGTGTTTTCGAAGTGAGTTAGAACTTACTAGATTAACACGAACTTTGATCGAAACTAGCCGTATCTTCTAATGAAAACACTATACTTTCGTAGCAACGAATCTTCTATAAATGAAGAAAGTACAATTCCCAATAGAACTTACAAAGCTCATAAGCACATATGAACAACAAGACAAACTAGATAAAGTTCTTATCACAACAACAAACAAGAGAAACAATTATAATAATTAAATACAACAATCCCTATTGACGGAGCGTTCACATGGAATCCTAGGAAATGTTGACAGTTAGAGTTAATTGCCCCACACAATGAAGGCACCCACAGCGGCTGAGAACCTGTGGGGCTGCATCATAAACCCACATTGAAGACCCGCTGGCCCACATCCAACAGAGGTCGGCGACGAGACGGTTAGGCCTCAGAATAAGCGAACGATAAAAACATATCGAGCTTGGATGGTTTTATGGAAGTGTGAACAGCGTTTGAATCGGTTTTAACGGTTTTACGAGAGCTTTAAGTAGTGTTGTGGGATTTGACAGTATCGTGTGACAGTAATTGGGGTTTTTTTCATAATGTTCTAATTTATAGGTGTTAATATTTTTACTTGATTAGTCATCCTACCGATCGATTCTGTAAAAATCTTACCGTGAAAAGTTAGATGAAGTGAGCTTAGAGTGAGCTGTCAATTGTGTCAATCCCTAAAATTAGTTGGACTAGCAGTTCACTCCACGCTTACTTCACCTAAGTTTTCACGGTGAGATGGTTACAGAATTGCACTGCTGTTTCTGAAACAACCATAAGAGATATTATACGGAGACTGACTTCAACGTTGAGGGCAAAATCCCATCAGGGTCTTAATTCACTATGACCGAATGATTCCTTACTTCGAAACCACGTCAATTCCTTAGCTAATCCCGCCAATCTCGCGTTCATTTTGCGCGGTTTCGTTCATTGTATCATAGAGAATACGGCCCCTGTAGATAAAATGTGGAAAGAGTCGAAGATATGATAGTAGTGAAATAGTAACGGTAAGAACGGGACACATTTTAAGATGTACAAGTAAACAGCTCTCAATATATATAAATAAATTCCTAGTGTGGGGAAACGTTTAAAAAAAAAAAAACTATTTAAATAATTATAAAATGACGATGACATCAAAGAGCCTATTGTCGAAATAATAAACAAATTAATATCTTTTAGGCTGTCTCATTCGCCGCCTTCAAAGCCTGACCACAACCAGCCGCTTCTCACCAAACTAATCAACTTGACTGGCGTTTTGCTTATTTTCGTCGACTCTTTAATTGACTGTTATTCATATCCGATTAACCACATCTTTTTTCATTTTTATATGAACAGTTATATGATCAATCAAATTCATAAAAGCTGTTATTTGCATCGAGTTGTGGCATAATTTGTTTATTCAAATATTTTTAGACCAAAATATTTGGGGTTGTTAGTGATGATGAAGTGTTGGTAATTGCTTGATTGTGTTTGAACTGATGTATCGATTAGATTGTGACTTTCCAGTTTTATCGATAAGAAACCCAAGGATCTCCAATACCACACCTTTGCACTCTCAGTTTAATTACAACGCCCAGCGTAGATAGTTATTAATGAATATCAGCTAAAATTAATTAAACCAAAACCCGACGCAGCGACTGACCGCAACGAATCCGTAGTCATACGTATAATTACATCTATGTAACGTAAGTACGAAATAAATCATACAATCGACTCGCGGTGAGCGGTAAGTAAGAGTAGTCAAAAACGAAAGTAGAATCGATCTAGAATCGACACAGCCGAAACATCGGACTCGGATTGTGGTCAGTCGGTCGGTAACTTTCACCGGCTACTAATTAGTGATACCGAGTATCGATGTTTTCAAGACCACCGCTGTGAATATCGATATCAATGTTACGCACCTTATCTATCAGCGGATGACATTCCATCTAATTTGATGTGGGAAATGAATTGAAGGTACGGAGATAAGACCGGAATATCTGGCTTCTGGATTGACTACTTTGTAAAGCTCTGAAAAAACGAATATTTAACTATTGAATTAAAAATACAAGAAACCTAATACAAGCCAAAGGGGCTTGTATTAGGTTTTGTGTTGTTGTTAATTGATAAACTAACCATGCAGTCATAAAGGTTCAATATTATTCAATATGCCAATTTATAACAGGCATCAAATAGAGAGTCAGTTTTAAAATATTTAACGACCTTCAGATCAATTCAATGATTGATAACAATCAAAACCTCAATTTTATAATTGTTAACAGCTATCAATCAAATTCTTCATCCAATTAGCGAAACTTCTAAACAAACATCATGTTTATTTTTCGAATCCGACGAATATCAAATTACAAAAAAATACTGTTTCGATGTATCGATGTTTTACCACGAATAAATGGCACATCACTATCAAAAGCTCGCCGCTGACCGGCGCGTACACATGCCCGCCTTTAATCGATTGGGCGGGCAGACAAGATACATGACATTACAACATACATACTTATAATGAAGCAGTCACTCAATATTTAAAAGAATTTTCGAATCGGATTGATAATAAATAGACTAGAAAGGTGATAACTTAAATGAAACGTCCTAATAAAAAATGAGGAGAAATTATATTTTAGTATATTTTAAATGCCGTACGCCAACCCGCACAGGCCCGCGTTGTAGATTATTATAGCCCACTCCATCTCGAAGAGAGGAGACCTGTGTCCCAGCAGTAGAACTTTTTTTTTTTAATAAAAAACGTTGCCCCTCACTAGGAATTTTCTCTGTATCGTGGGTGCGTTTACAAACATTTAAACTCACATATAGGTACAAACAGCCAGACCCGGAACAACTACTTATAGGCCATACAAATATTTGTTCCGTGCGGGAATCGAATCCGCGACACGCAGCGCAGCAGTCAATCGCTTAACCACTGCGCCAACCGTACCGTCATTCTAGGCTGATTATGTGATATATTCGTCGATAATGATCACTGTAAGTTTAATCAATCAATCACTGGAATAATCATGTCTCTGATAATAAAAATTACTTTATATCTTCGCAGTTAAATAATGTTTACAAAACATTGCAGTCCCAAGTTCAATTCCTTTTTTCTTCATGCCCATATTTTGCCGGAACGTATAGTAATAAAAATTACGTGCGCAATCATAATAAAATACTTCCATAAAATGTTATCCATACAATATCTAATACTAATCAAGATTGATCACATGCACGATCAATTCTATTGAGGAAAGCGGAAAACTCTATTAGAAAAAAAATTAATGATATGATTGACTTAATCGGTCCATTAAATATCACAATATGGCCTGCTCTGAACTCATGATCCTCAGTCTAATGCATGTGACGTTGAATCTACCGTTTGGCTGTCGAAAGAATGCGTCCCTGACACTTATCAGTGCGACAATTCAAGTAACTAATAAAGATCAAAATAAAGATCAAAGAAAAACACGTAGTAGTAGTATGAAACTGACAGATGCCAGCATTCTCTCAGCGGCCGCACTGTAATACGCATAATCGATAAAGTAGTGACGCAACTAATCTAGGAACATTTATCCAGCAGCATTGAAACACGGTAGGCTGAGTTGATTGATTGATCGACTCATTAACTATGGATAAAAACGGCTGACAAATGACAGAAGAAAAGCTTCGATCACGCAGAGTTTACTCATCAACTACCTTATTGTTACTAATTAATTAGCAATACGTCTTCCATGCGAAAACGAGTGCGAAACGATAAAATTATTAAGAGATAGTAAAATCAAACAATGAATAATGACGTGCACACATTGTTCGAAATATCGATAGTTGCGCGGCGAACAAAAGATCGTTTGTAAATGTCAATTAGAGGCTTGCCTCGGTCGTGCTTTCCCTGTAGATATGTTCCCAAGCACCTTTAGTAAAAAATGTTCGCCTTTTTTGAAGTTTCGTGCATTGAGAAACTCGATTTAATTTGAAGGCGGTTGTCGTGCTGCGTTTTTTGTGTTTACACTTTTTGTTGAAAGTAGGAATTAATTTATACCATCGTTATTTTTATATAAACGCAAATCGAATAATAATTTTACTATTTGTGCTACTAATATGGTGAAGTTGATATTAAATAAATTGATTTTTGTTACAACTACCTATGTGTCACTGCCACTGCTGCTTTTACTTGACTGTATGATCAAAATTAACTGTACTTAATGAGTACCTACATCAAATATCATTCATCAAAATTGACCATATTTTTAAACTCAACCCCGACATTGACATCGGCAAAGGCTGCCGAAATGTCAGTGAGCAAATTATAACACTTTCGCTGTCAGTGGCCTGCGCCCGCGCCGCGATCGACTCGTTTCGTCACTGTTCCGGCCGCAAGCGATTGTCCTTTCAATCACTGACGTAACAAAGCCGCCAGTTAGTTAACATTAACATTGAACTTTCATTGAGTCGGATAAGAATCAACGCGTGGGCTAACACTGAACTTCACTGAAAGGGTTTTGACGGTAATGGCTTTCGACGCAATACTCAATACACTTCAATAGTGAGCTTTAATAGGAACTTAAATAAATTATTGAATTTTGATCTCAACCACAAATAAATCAAAACTAAAGCCAAGAACTTAATTATCCTATTTCATTCATTCGAAATCAATCAACCGATCTAAACCAGAATAGCCATCTTACATTCAATACCGACCTGTCAAAATGTCAACTTGCTCATCAACGCACAATCGGTACAATAATCTATACATTTTTTTTCGATACATTGATCAAGTTTATCCATCGACATAAATACCACACAAACACAACACTATTCCGTTCCAATTAACGCGAATGACGTCGAAAACGAAATGAATTGACGTTGACATCGAAAAAAGGTTTATTTTATCTTCTTTTTCGCTGTCACTGTTTCGCTTAAAACCTTTCTAGTGTGGACATTGATGGGACATCCCAATTCGATTTTCATTGTGTTTTTTGCAGACGTATTTTTTTGTATTCGAATGTGATAATCGCAATGTAATGCTGTTTTTGTGCGAATTGATGATGGTTTTTTTTTTGTTAGGTTTGGGGATTTGCCAGTTGTGTTTGTTTAACTTGGCGTAATTTCTTTTGAGTCTTTTTACAGAGCCTGTTACACTGTACTGTCCTTTGGATTAGTTCAGGAAGATAGAAATAGAACATGTTATTGTCCAGGTAGGACAGTAAGCAGGTTAACAGGTTAATAGCAAGTTGAGGCGACATGAGTTGCTTAAAATACTACCTACAGCTAGGTTACATTATTAACACTGAAAAAGCTTTTAGGTGGGTTGCTTTTTCTAAATCAAAAATGCCTTGTATGGCCTACTTTAAATACATTATTTGATTATGACTTTTGGTAAAAAAAAAACTCACTTTTAAAGTTAATCAAAATACACAGTAGAATGAAAGCTCTATCTACGTTATCATATATGGGGCCATTTCACACACATCATCTCGCATTCTCACGATAACGGAAATAAGAATCATTGGGTGCAATTTACATAAAGGTCGCAGACGCCGCGTCTGCCGCTAATAGCTCTTACACGAGCCGATAACGAGTGAATTGGCCTTATTTCTATATGGTGATATCTATACCTAAAGTAACCAAGACTGTTCAAAACCGCGTTGGGTTGACGATATCGTTAGTCACGGGAAACACCTGGATGAGCATGGAACCGGGAAGTGTGGCAGAAGAAAGGGGAGGACTATATTCAGCAGTGGATGATACCGTGCTGAAATGATGATGATGATGATATCTAGCTGATAACACTCCTACAAATAACGAAAATACATATAGCAAGTCTGATATCAGCTGTTAGTTTCAACTGCATTTGATTTAAATACTGGGTGGCAGGGACATCGACGCGCAAACGGTAACCATGGATTCAGCACATGAGTTTAGACCCCATAGCGTAGAAATATTTCGTCGGTTATCAAAAAAAAAATCTTCTGTTTCATAGAAAAGTGCAATACCTACGCAGTCAAAATGTATGGAACAGCAACATTTTTTTTTAAACTGACGAAATATTTCTACGCTATGGGGTCTAAACTCATGTGCTGAATCCATGGTTACAGTTTGCGCGTCGATGTCCCTGTCCCCCTGTATAGGTGACAATAATATTTATATTTAAATTTGTACCAGATTTAGAGGGTTTTGGGTACAAAGCTCTATGTTAAAGAGGTTTGTGTTGAATACATTTCTAAAGCTTTTCCAATTTGAACAAAGTGCATATCGTTGCATGTCTTTTATGTCGAACTGGTAGTATTTTTAAGTGGCTTAAACCCACATTTTCGATGCAAAACCTATGTGGTATTAGCCTGACGATGTCACTTTTATCGCAGTTCTGTGCTAGTTCCTAAATATGTTTAGGTATTACCGTAGAAATAACTAAACCAATTCCAGCAACTCATACATTAAACCCACAACCATCTTTGCGTGTACCAAATTAACTTAACACCTACCCTATAATTATACCAAATATATCGTACAACAAATTATCGTTATTTTTATATGTAAATGATTGTGATAAATCGTCGGTCGCCTATAAACACAATCTATTAACACCGATGGTATGTGAGTCCGTAGTAAGTTGACCCCAGACAACATGAACTTTCTCTATACTGGTTCCATTCTAGCTAGACGTCTTCATTTTATTATACATGGTGTTGTTTTTTTTTTGTTATTCATGTTTATGGCTTTATAAGAGGCCCATTTTTTGTGGTGGACGGTTATAGGATAACGATAATGTACTATGAATTAATTGTAAGAGTGTAGAATCTTTGCATCGTATAAACCCAATCTCCTTTGTGTTATGTATGTAATAGGGCAGATTCCTGGGTAAAAAAAGAATTATTATATTTAGTCCGTCAGTTAGATTATCGAAAAATAATGGACACGTATTTTTTCTTTTGTTAATCAAACAAAAAATGACAAAGATAAAGCGCGCCAAAATTTGGGAGTAGGGGCTCGTAACGTCACGCCATGCTAAAAAGTATAGCAAGGCATGACGTCACGCGGAACTTTAACGGGCAATATCTTCATCATTTTTTATATAATTGACAAAAGAAAAAATACGGGTCCAATATTTTTGGATAATCTAACTGACGGAATAATCAGATTTTTTAGGCAGCTAGCATATTGCACAGCACAGGTGTGAGTACTATATACTATAGAGCTACCATTTACCTGGTGGACTCGAACGTACGAGTACCTACTACGCTTTGGAATGGGTAACTAGCTTCATATTTAGGACTGGCCGACTCCTTGACAATTCAAAAGTGCCTGTAAATGGTTTTATGGCAATAAATGCTTTGTGCTTGATTTTGAACAAACCTGCGTATAAAACCATAAACTGAAATGTTCTCTCGAGGCGTAAGTTTTATTGCAAAATTATTGGATATAGCGTTCTTTTTTCACTGAATAATTCATTTATTTTAATGTCCCGCGGGTATTGGCAGGCGTTTTGTCCTCTTTATACACAATATTCGTCGATAACGACCGACATTCAAAGGAAGCGAGCTTTTGGCTGTAATTCAGGTTAGAATAATTAGGTAAGTAATAATCATAATCGATTGGTAGATCAAAAATATACATTTTTTTTTTTAAACGTTGCCCCACACTAGGAAGTACTCCTGTATCGTGGGTGCGTTCACAAACATTTAAACTCACATACACAAACAGCCAGACCCGGAACAACTACCTGTAGGCAATACAAATATTTGTTCCGTGCGGGAATCGAACCCGCGACACGCAGCACAGCAGTTGATCGCTTAGCCACTGCGCCAACCGTGTTGTCATTTAATGTTGCCTGATTTTTAGGCCAATTCTTGTGTCGCAATTCTGCACCCTTATTGCGGAACATACTATCAATTACCATCTAAAGCAATTTGAAGGGCTGTCTGCTCAACAATTTAAATCAGTAATGAATGTTGTTGAACTCTCAAAATAAAAGCCATTGCTGCTGTTAATGTGTTGCGCAATTACCCTCCCTATAATGCCCACATAATGTCAAAAAAGTCTTGAAAATATACTCGTAAGCAGTAATTTTTGAAGTGCAAACTTCTTCAGCGGCGTTGTGCACTTTTTTGTGATGGGTAAAAAATGTTAAACTCGCGTCAGGACACGTGACCTGATCGAAAATTCGTAAGACGGAGCTCACGTCAGGACACGTGCCCTGATCGAAAATTCGTAAGACGGAGCTCGCGTCAGGACACGTGACCTGATCGAAAATTCGTAAGACGGGGGGAGTTTTTTGTGATGGGTAAAAAATGTTAAACTCGTTTCAGGACACGTGACCTGATCGAAAATTCGTAAGACGACTAGAGTAGACCAAAAATGCACAACGTTGATATTCAAGTTTTCACTTCTGCCGGCACTCACGGAGGGCAACCAGTTTTTTTTTAACACCATAGAGATTGTTTAGCCGCACATAAAAATAATTATTCATCGGCACGTTGGATGATAATGAATACTTTTTAAATGCGCTTACTTATTGATTGCCGGGGGCGGTCGGAATTAGCTTAGTCATGTTGCAGAGGATGACTACGAAGCTTGGAAAGCCAAAACGTGTTGCGCTGACCCCAAGTAACATAGCCAGGAAGAAGAAGAAGCTAGGAGGATTAGCTAAATTACTAAGCTACATAACAACAAGAGGTTCACTATCCTGAAAATAATAACTAGTCCAAAAGAACTCTTATACGTTAGGCCGAAATTCGAAATCCCGAATCCTCTATCCCGAATGAACGCTATCCCAAATTAACACGTCCATGTTGAAGATTCTGAAAAGTCGAAGAGCGATAGTGATTAAAACAAAAATGTTAATGTCATGTGAGAGATTATAAAGCTAGGTATTTAAAAACAATAGATGATCATCCCTCTGTGCCGAAATGTGCCGTGAAAAGTGAGACTGCTGTAAATATTATAATATATTATGATGACATGATTCCGATATCCAATTAAACCTTTTATAAGGTGTAAGACACTTCCTCACAAGAAGCCATTAGCATTTAAGTACTAGTTATAAAATCAAGACTTGAAAACCGACACATAACACTCAAGCAAGGAAATCGAGCGTGAAGCAGTAAAAAATAACTTAATTGCTTTGTAGATCAATAACTTAAATAGTTGATCCACTACTTTCCATTTTACAACCAACAAATATAATACAAGTTGGCTCCCAACATTAAATAGAAATTAATTTAAAACGGTCTTCCCACGCCAGCAAAAAGTTTGTATGAACGTTCCCATTATGTATGGAAGAAGAACTTTTACTATCTAGTTTCTCCATTAATCGGATTAGTTAGGGATTCGTGGAATGATATAACAGCCACAGGGGTAATGAAGAGGTTTTTGTTCGCATTGACTTTGTAACTGTAGAAAAAAATTGATGAGTAAAAAAATAATGGAAAAGTTTATCTTAGTTTTTGCGGGCAATATTATTGGGTTTTCTAGTTTTTTGTTAGTTAAATAAGGCAGTTTTTGCTTCTATGGTTGAGTAGTTTGTGTTATAGGAAAATCTGGGTGGTCTCCTCATTGCTTCATTTCTTTATTGAGCTATACGTCAATTCTCACAGGAAAGAGGAAAGCCATTTTATTAATTATCAACTTTTTCTTTTAATTTCTTTACGCCTTAAAACAATAAACTTGAAATAGCTCTGTAAAATTTTAAAATATTATTGTGTTAACAAATTATTGAAGGATCAAAATTAACGATCAGAGGAGCAATTCTCGTAATTTTAAGAACGTTCACAGTCTGACCTCAGTCTCAATCTGTCAAAAAATACTTCTAAGTTCCCTACATTTTGACAAGTTTTTGACATTTGTTTGTCGCCGAGATGAGACTGCGACTAGATTTTGAACGTTTTAAATTACAAGAATTGGCCTTCTGATTAAAAATATCAATAAAATACCCACCACACCACAGGTAATCGAAAAACAAAAAAACTTGTAGTTCACGGATAATCGATGTAATTATTCGATTACCCGGCATAATAATTGAACGTACAGGAAACCTTAGCCCTTTAGATAACGACGAAATAAAATTGAAATAAATTGAATTCAATTAATCAGCCCCTAACTAGAGAAAGTTCGGTTGAATTGAATATAAAGATGGAGGTCGTTTAAAAAGTCGACATTGCTCTGTGATTTAGGGTTCAGTAAATTAGAATGTAAGTAATAGTAATGAGTTTATTAAATATTCATTAATTCATCATCATCTGCCTAGCCTTTTCCTAAGTATGTATGTTGGGGTCGGCTTCCAGTCTAACCGGATGCAGCTGAATACCAGTATTTTACATGGAGCGACTGCCTATCTGACCTCCACAACCCAGTTACTGGGTAAAACGATACCCCTTGGTAAGACTGGTTGTCAGACTTTCGGGCTTCTGACTAGCCGTAACGACTGTCAAAGATCCACGAATGACAGCCGGGACCAACGGCTTAATGTGCTTTCCGAGGCACGGAGGGGTCTCGGTATGTAAAGATGGTCACCCATCCACAGACCAACCGCGGCAAGCGTAGCTTAACCTGACTGATCGACCTGTGCGGCTGTTATTATTTAGCCACGGGCCCCTCCTAAATATTCATTAATTGTAGTGTCAAATCTGTGTTATAGTATAACAGTAATTAAGTTGCCTAAAAAATGAATAATATCTAATATTATCTTCTTTGAGCGACCCACGTCAAAATATGTAAATGGCTTCATTTCCATGTAAGAGTGGCGTCAAAGCTAGCCTTTAGGATACATGAGCTAATAACGCGTCATGCTGGGTTCATAGTTGTCACGTTTGATAGTAACTGCTTTCAAAAGGTTCTATATTGCTTTATTTAGAGAGACGACGACCGTGTTTTTTTTCTATAAACCTAAAATAGATGGATAACTCAGGACAGCTACAAAAAGATTAAAAAATCATGAATAATATGTCTATCATAATCGCTCATGGCTCAATGATTTTTCCTAGAAAGGGGTTAGTTTTTTTCCACTGGGCTGGGTTTGTGACTATATTTTCTGACCCATCGACACTTCATCCTAAATCATCATTATCTGAAGTTCGAATCAAAGTGCCAATCGCTTTTCGTAGTTTATGATTCCTTTGCGCTGTAAAACTATAAGTTCTTAACTAGACCATCGCTGCGTCGTCCAATAAATGGCTTGCTTGTTGGCTGGCCAGCAAAAATATCTTCTAGTTAAAATTGTGCGACTGTATCCTACCTGTTTACACGTTACACTTTACTCTTGAAACATCACGATAAAATTATCCAGCTTCAATCAATCAAACAAATCCAATTAATCGGTAAGTATATAGACGGGTAAAGTGCGAGACGGATCAAACCAAAACAGATCGGTCGGTCAGGACCGGCTCACATGGTTCTACCCAATCATTCAAAGTTCTTGGCAGCCAAAAAGAAGATGATAGTTTCATTAAGCTGGACAGGGGGTCTAGCTCTTTGAACCATTCAAGTGGGTTTAAAGAGCTAGTCTTTTAAAGCCCTAAGCTCCAAAACAGGACATAATATTGTCACTATGCTCGACGAAGTAACAGATAATTGGCTGAAAAACTAAAATATCGTCAAATCAAAATCGTGCAACTGTACTTACACTTCTTTACCTCTTAAAGATCACGACACGATTGATTAAGTCGAATTGAACATGTTTATAACCAATTTAAATCGTATCCAATTAATCCGTATCTAAACGGGGAAAGTGAGACGGACTCAGCAAAGACAGATAAAAAGCAATCCTTAGTCCCCGACACAAAAAATGGCGGTAATACAGTCACTAAACTAGACGAACGTTTAGTTAATGCTCAGGTTGGTCTGTGGATGGGTGACCATCTTTACATACCGAGCCCCCCCCGTGCCTCGGAAAGCACGTTAAGCCGTTGGTCCCGGCTGTCATTTGTGGATCTTTGACAGTCGTTACGGGTAGTCAGTAGCCCGAAAGTCTGACAACCAGTCTTAACAAGGGGTATCGTATTACCCAGTAACTGGGTTGTGGAGGTCAGATAGGCAGTCGCTCCATGTAAAATACTGGTATTCAGCTGCATCCGGTTAGACTGGAAGCCAACCCTAACATAGTTGGGAAAAGGCTAGGCAGATGATGATGATGATGAGCGAGGAAAGTATGGAAGCAGACGACAAAAAAACAGATAGGTCGGTCGTCACCGCTCCTCATGGTTATATGCAATCTTTCAAAATCATCGGCTCCAAAACGAGAGATGCTGACGGGGGATCAATAAATTCTTATCATCTGATCAGCAACAATATTATCCAATCAAAATCATGTACTCCTCAAAGATCACGATAAACATATCCAACTGAAATCGTATCCTATTAAACTATATCTAAACGGGGAAAGTGCGGACGCAGACGAACTAAACAAAAACAGATGGGTCGGTCAGTGCGGAGATGAGTTTCACCCATTAACGTAACTATTAAACTGTGATTAAACGAATACCGACGCACGAGACGTTTCCTGTTTACTTAATTAGAGAACCTGTGCCTTATTGTAATTATGCTGGTTAGTAGTGTTAAGCTTCGTTTAAGGGTTTGTGATCTGTTTACAGATAAGAAATAATGTTAATGCTGTGGGTTGTGTTGTTAGCAGTGAGGATACACTTCATTTAAGTAAACCAAGTACAAAAATTAAAGACACATTTGGTATGTGCCCATGCACATAAAGATAAAATGTAAAATCATAAAGAAAAACTGATTGACAAAGATTAAAAAAAAAAGATAAAAAAGAAAGAAACCTCTCTTTCTTTTTTATCTTTTTTTTTTAATCTTTACGTAAAGTACAAAATAGTTTTACGTAATGAGTTCATTAAAGCTGCTTGGTTAGAATTCGACTTCAAAGTGACTTCAAAGAACGCAATATTGATCGAAACTATGATTAAGGGAAACTTTTAAGAAATAAGGAACTTTAATGCTGCACTAATTTTAAATTAGGTATTTATTTATTTATGAACTAACAAAACACTTCATAGAGAAAAATAAAACGATAGAAAAGGTATATTATTTATTTACGGGATTTTCTCAAGATTATTCAGTAAGTAACTAACTTAATCATTTTGAGAAAAAAATTAATTTAATTCAATTCCTTTATTTCAATCAACAGTTGGATTATATAATAGCATTAGGTACATTAAATACAAATTATTAGAAAAATAAGACAAAACACAACACACAATTTCATTATAACACTTACAAACTAAACCGACAAAGTCAACAAATCAAAGTTAAAAATAATCACAGATGTGACATACTTACCTACCTATTAAAAAAAAAACTGATATAAAAACTTTTTAATAATTATCATTTATTCGACATTTCAATAAAATAATAATAATAAACCACCAAATAATAATATACCTCTTTTATCTTTACGTACTTTTTGGCGAAGAAAATAAGCTAAGCCAGGCAGGCAGAGACCCTAGGCCCCTAAGCTCGTTAAACCATTCCCTCGGTACTAATATAAGTAAACCACGATATATCGACCAACTAGATTGCAATTATTGGTATTGCCAATGTTAGTCAATAAAATTACTATCTACACTGATAATCAATTAATTCTACTTACCTATAATTCGAAAACGTCTATACATAAACCATGATGACCAAAAGTTAATTATTTTATTTTATTATAATTTTCTTATAATATTTTTATATAGGTTTATGTATATCTTTATAATAAAATAAATAAATATTCCACAATTTTCGTTGTTGCACCTTGTCTGCATCGCCCAAAGATTTAGAAAGATAATAATAGGTAATATCCCTAGACATTTCACACAGCGCCATCTAGTCCCAAGCTAAGCAACCTAATGCTTGTGTTATGGTAACAAGATGGCTGATAAACTACTTATATACATTTTTTTTTTGTAAATACATACATATTATAGATAGAAAAACACCCAGACTCAGAACAAATACATGTAGGACTTACAAATATTTGTTCTGTGCGGGAATCGAACCCGCGACACGCAGCGCAGCAGTCCGATCGCTCAGCCACTGCGCTAACCGTGATGTCAAGATATTTAGAAAGATTGACTGGTAGGAAATGCATGGCATTAAGTCCGGTACTATACATTTGTGTACTTAAACTATATTCATCTATAGAATATATATAAAATAATAAATTACCGAATAATAAAACAACTCAATTTAAACTTCGTTATTATTTTAATCAGATTAAAGGGCAATGGTCTCAAATCTTAACCCTTCCCTTCACTTCTCGACTCGTTTCAACTTATTTTTCACGAACACTTTCAGCCGACATTTTGAAAACAACTTTCTCTGAATATAAAGCAATGCTTAATATCCCATTGTTTGACTAAGTTGTCAAATTTAATGGTTGGACGTGAGTAAAGTATGAAGCTGTGAATGTTCTGTGTACGTCTTTCAAGTGAGTAAGAGCATAACTTATGTAGTAACTTTAGGTAAGTAGTTGCTTACGAACCTTTGTGTGATATTAAATACAAATGAGTACATAGGGTTCTGCATATCTTGTTCACATCATTATTTATTACTAGCTCGGTTTCACCCAAATAAGTCTCGATTACGCGAGAATATCGGGATAAAAAGTAATCTATATCCTAATCCTGTCATGGTCTATTTATTTGCCAAATTTTATGCAAATCCGTTCAGTAATTTTAGCGTGAAAGCGTAACAAACAAACATACAATAAATCAAATATTTTCACTTTATAATATTAAGTTTAGATTACGAGGGAGATTACTATACTATGAAGCGTTTAATTCATCACATGACACACGAATTGAATAAATGTTGATCTCAAATTCATTTTTGGAAAAATAATAAATCTTTATTATTCTTAATGTCTTTGTTTGTTTAATTATCTAATTAAAATGGCAAGAAAGAGAATTACTTCCGAGATGAGGACTAATAGAAAAGTATGGAAGATGAAGACATGTTGACCCCAAATAAATTGGGATAAGGGCGGAGGAGAATACTGATGAATAAAGATAATTAAAATAGAAAGCGAGGCGGTTGACAGAACTTGTGCAAAGCATAAAAAGTCAGGATAAAATAAATATGTAATTAATTAAAGATACAGACAAAATCTATCCTTATTCCAATTATGTAAATCTCAAAGTAGTGAAATAGCAGACCACTAATGTTTTACTGGCCAACGTAATACCTGCCATTATTCAATTGTACCACTATACAAATTCGTTTACACGCAGAACTAGAGTAAAAAGATTCGTCACAAACACTTCACGCAATCGATTGAATGAGCGGCGTAGTAAAATGCTCGATGAACTAATATCGAACCGATTGCCCCTGTGAAATTGACCGTGTCATTCGCGGTGAAATTGTAAGGTCTTATTTAATTATATTGTTTAGATATAGAGTGAATTATTCAATATACTAAAGCTATGCGGATGAGGGTGCGCTTGAAATCAAAAGTTAAGGAAGCGAATGTTTCTCGTATCAAAATTTATGCGGATGCTTCGCAATTGCGGATGCAGTACGGATGTCCGTTACATCCCTGCAATAGATACACCTCTCTTTAATCCTTCGGGAAATACAGGTGTCATGTTATGTGTAATGCATTTTTTTGCAAAAACATACAAGGTAGATATGTATTAGAGATTATAGGCACTTAGTATGTATATTTTTAGAAGTAATGAACTGTGATAGACAGTTGCCCTAATAGACTCTGGAAGACGACATTGATGTTTTTTTTTTAATTTCTTCAGGACAACAAACAGTTGCGTAATAATGCTTAATACTAGTACAGATTGATTTTAGAACATTTAGGTAATAACGCAACCAGCACCGTTATCCACATAATAATAATTACTCCTAATCGTGGATACTTAAAATTACTCCTAAATTTTCTTGTTTTAATTTCCGGTTTATTGCGTTAATGATGTTGGCTGTGTGTGATTAAAATAAACCAAAACTCCAAAACATATTAATTAATTTTCCAGCTTTAATAACATGAGGAGTAAGTTTTCAGTCTCAATTTGTTACATGAATTTTCTTGTTTACAACATCTCAAAATAGCTTAATTAAACCACTTAAATACGTACCTATTTAGTAAATATCCAAGCGTCGAAGAAACCGAACTTCGTTATAAAGTAACACCATTCCTAAATTGCGAACATAATTTCGTAAAAAGCACCTCATTATTTTTGTCGGCGGCTGAAAGGGAGAAATATGAACGACCCACCACTTTCCACGTTGGATATAAAGGATAGAGGATCTCTCATATATTTTAATAACGTGAACATAAATTAAGGCGTTATATTTAAATGAAAAGACTGATGAAAATACATTTTGATGTTTGGGAAAGAATAGAAAACCCTGCTCCTTATGTACAGTCACCAAAAGACATAAGTAACCAGTGTCGTCGGATATAGTTGAAGTTTAGTAAGAAACCGATGGATGTTTTTGAATGAAATTTTATTTGATAAATTAACTGTTGGCTTTTATTAAAATGAAATGAAATTTTATCAGAAAACATTCTTTGGGTTCTTACTAAACTTCTATATCCGATGACCCTGGTTACTTATCTGCTTTGGTACGTCTAAAGAAACTTTCTTTAATATTTTTCTTCATCATTGCTGCCTGGTTAACAGTTTAAAACAATTGAAATAACCCCGATTGACCTAAAGAGATTCATTGCTGAAACCATTGGCGTTTGATTACCTACTCATAAAATTAAAGCGTATTAACAACCGTAATTAATTACAGATTAAAAGCTACTTAAAACTCAAAGCATTTATTGCAATCAATCCATTTATAGGCACCATTGAATTGTCTAGGAGTTGGTCAGTTAGTTAAAAGCTAGCGTAAATTTCTATGGGGAAGAATGGGCTAGGCACTCCACGGAAATTCAAAATCAAGATATTACAAAATCCTGGGTACACTATTCTTATTGCTTCTATATTGTGAGAGCTATGTAAAAGAAAAGGAAATCATGTACTTCGTTTTATCATCATTATAAAAAACTATTCTCCTGCTTTATTCTTATTTTTTTAAATTATATACTTGTATAATATATATATATATTAGTGTTAGCTTGTAAAAATAGTATTTTTTTCTTTTATATAATGTTCAAATAAATCTAGAAGTTGTTCCCCAAATAGAGTAGATAGACACAGACAATATTAACGTCTTCTCAGTTACAAAATCGTCCAAAATTGGTGATCCATTCATTCCTAAAACAAAAGATGACCTACTGACTCAAGACTTTTTGGACTAAACGCTTTAGTGGTCAATGTCAAGGTCGCGTGCTACCAATGCAGCGTCTGCGCCGTTTACGCAACGCGCAAGCGCGGAACGGAGCCGTGCTATCAGTAGTAAGTAGCATTAAATCTGAAAATCATCATCAAAATGAATAACCAATCGAGAAGATCAGGCTTTCGATTTGGTTTCCTAAGAAAGTAGTGAACGGTCACACAGTAAGGGCTGTCCAAATACAGAGCCTTTTTTGACAGCTTTTAATGTCAAATACTAGGTAGTGAATATTACAGATTTTTATGACGCTCCATATAATATGACGGAACCGTTTTCTTAAGAAACCGGAGCTTTAGGGCCGGGACACATAAACACGATACGACGTCGTGTCGTACAATGCCAATGTCAGACAATGCCATTACGTTGTGATCTCGCCTTCAAGCATATACAAGACAGCATGATACATGCTAAGTCTGTTACTAGCAGCCGTCCGGACAATTGTTGAGGGTCACCAGCTGACAATTTTTGGTGGCACCTTTGTTATGAAATCGAAGGATTTTACGACGCGACGTCGTATCGTGTTTATGTGTCCCGGCCCTTAGGTATACTTCTCGACGAAAACAATTGAACGCCTCTGCAGTTTCACTATCTTCCAAAAGTCAAGTCAAGTAATCTATTGAACCTAAACAAAAGACGCCCTGATGACTCAAGACTTTGGAGTAAACGCCCTAGTTGGCGAATGTCAAGGTCGTGCCAAGTCGCGTGCTACCAGTCTGCGCTGTTTACACAACGCGCAAGCGCGGAACGGAACTGCGCTGTACCGTTGACGGGAGCAACAATAAATAATGCGATTGGATGGCTGTTAATACGGTTTGTGAATTCATTGTATTTCTGTATTTGTAGAGATTTCTTAAAACCGTTGTTTTTGTTTTGACCTACATTTGAGAAGATGATTTTGAATGCCTGTACTCTGATGGTCTAAGTAACGTCGATCTTCTCATCCGTACACAATGTATGTTCCTGCAAAATTTCACTTTTACCCTAATGTTACGACAATTATTTTTTTATCTCAAACACCCTTGGCACTTCGGAGCTAAATGCCGAAAATTTGTAAGCAAGAGATTGGTATTATATGTTACGTTATAAACTTAAAACCACCCGGAAACATAAAAATGTAATGTCATCAAAAACATAAAAGTTATCTTTCACCACAACGTAACATAGAATGAGATTTCCGTCAGAGGGCGGCCACCTGACCGGCCCACATCGGCGATCCGCTCTGAATACTGCAGTTCCGCACCAGACTAGTACAAGTTTGTGTACGATTAGCGTAACAGTGTGTTTCATTCCGTGGCCTGTGTTTCTATTATTAATATCTGCTTTTCTTTTGGAAAACTATGGGAAAACTAGTACAAGGCCCCTGCTCGTACCCCGTTTGGGTTCGGCGCAACTATGTCTCTTTCTTCCAAACCTCTCTATTAGTAGTCATCTCGGTAGTCACCTTCCAGCCATGTCATCTTTCAAACAGTCTAACCATCGTTTCTTAACAGACTACGAGTAGAAATAAGAAAAATGTTTGTGTTTGATTATCTTAAGACTGTGTTTAATTCCTTTGCCTGTGTCTCAATTTATTACTATCTCATTTTCTTTAAGAAAACTGTTTTCCTCATTTGAATGTTAATACAAAACGTTTGACTTTGTTTTAATTATTAATATATTTATGCTTTTCCTTTGCAAAACTGTTGTCCTCTTTTGAATTCTACCATAGAACTTGAGTAATGTTCAGGTAAAGTCAATATTTCGCTTCAGATTAGTACAATTTTGTGTACGATTATCGTAACACTGTGTAACCTATGGCTATTTCTTTTTATTAAATTCCACTTTTCTTTTGGAAAACCGTTGTTGAGCAAAGCTTTCTTCACCAATTTCATGTTTTAGTTTCGTTCTAGTTTATATACGATTTTCGTTATACCGTGTTTTATTTCTTTTCCTTTGTTTATATTATTAAATCCGCTTTTCTTTTGGAAAACTGTAGGTAAGCGAAGTTTTGATCGACAATGTCAAGTTTTTTCGTAGCTTCGATAGTTCTGCACTAGACTAATACAAACAAGTTTGTCTATGACTATCGTAAAACTATTGCTAACATCCCCTTTTCTTTTGGAAACCTATAGTTGTACTTAAGTTAGGCAGTCATGCGAAGTTTTCATTGTCAATACTTATTGTTTGTCTACGATTGTAAGTAATCTTATGTTGTATTCCCTCGCTTTATCTTTATGGCTCTGTTATTATTTCTACTTAGGCATAAATATTCTGAAAAACTATACATCCGCTTGAGTTTACATCATCAGTTTCAATTTCATCATTTTGTGATAATGTAATCGTGCCTTCAACCAAACACCTGAACACAGCAGGACAGGAACTGCTAAGAAAATCACATGACACAATAATTAACTAAGTTCATGTTCTTTCTAGTATTACGAAGTACATATGTAGAAATAGTAAAATCTAGGTCAACGAATGAAACCTCGATGAAGGATGTCATTCTCAGAAAACGGACGAACGAATTTCCTTTGCAAGATGAGCAATTTACAAGTCGTGACATGAGAAAATTCTTAGAGATGTCCGGATTTCGGTTGCTTGTAAGTTTTATTAAGGCGTGATATATATAATTTATTATGTAGTTTTACGCCTGTAGGTAAGTTTCAGTAGGTAATCTTTCTTTTCTTTAATTTCTTCACTATATTCATGAACACACCAGGAATGATTTCATTATCATATCAAAAGAGAAGCTCAGAACCATGACCTAAATACCGCCTACAGGCTTTCAAGATTTCATACAAAAAATCGACATAAGTCATCTCTTCACAAAAGTAAAATTACATATTTATGAAAAACAACGCAATAATGTGTTGTTATCCATAAATATGTAATTTTACTTTGAGCGTTATTTATTGCTGGCTATAAAATCCGATTATTACGTCATTTAACAGGTTGTTATAAAGCAAGATTCCTGGATTTATAGTATCGACAAATTATCTAACAATGCTATCGACTGATGGCGTAAAGTTTATCTGCTATATTGTTCCAATGTTCACCGCCCTCCATATACCATACTTTAATGAGATAGTTAATTTAAGTTCTGTCTCATGAATATTTTGACTTGTGTTTCGTGCTTTCAGTTCCGAGCCATTTGCATAGCCACAAGGCATAACAATAAGACAATGTCTGTTATTTGCCAATTTCGCATAATCTTTGGAATGATTGCGAATCGTAGGTCATAGGTCACAGAATTATAATATAACACCACATTGGTCCAAGAGCTGCAAGAGCAGCTGTCGAGAGATCACAGGTTCAAATCCAGGGCAATGTAGATAGGACTTTTGGTTCAGGAAGTCATTAGCATCCAGGAAACTGCTGTTAGGCACACACCCAAATACATTGGGAAGAATACCACCATCGCCGAATTGGAGGATAAGGCCACTGCCTATCCCCTTAAATAATGGTCGTAACTATAAAATAATTAAGTATCATCAACAAACATACCGTAGTCTTCGAAACACAAAACCGGCAAACAGCAAACGAAAAGTCAAGCAATGTTCCAATCACAACACAGTTCGCACACAAAAACGTTCCACAGATTTTTTTTCGAAAAAAAAAAAGTTGTAAAAGTAAAGCGCACGTGCGCGGGAGTCGCGTGGTTGTTCGGACGCGGCGGTGCGCACGCGGCGGTGGGAGAGTGACAAGTGGATACTGCGCAGGTGCCAAGCCAACCTCCCTCTAACAAGGTCGCGTCCCCCTCTCTTCACACCCATTTCACCCGGAGAAAGTCTGCCTACATACATACCAAATTTTCGAACCGATTGAGCTGACTGAATTAACTTGGTACGGAGATGATGAATGAAATGTGTGTAAGGTCATCGTGTGGGATCGCTTTATCTCGGGTTGTTTCGGCTCTAATCGGCGTGCGTCAATCCGTATTACAACATTCATTTTGTCTGCCAAAGTGCTGGAGATGATATCTTCGGTAACAATAACAATACATATTTCTATGTGCTATTAGGCTTGGTGCCTATCAAAATTCACATTTCGCAAAGAGAAATTTGTACCTTGATGCAAAATTGTGATTATATGGCACAGCACGTTTATTTTTTATTTGAATACTGTGATTAGCTTCACAAACTTTGATTGACATAGCAGGTTGTAGTTAGATAAAAGTATCAAATGCATCTAAAACTCCAAGTGAGTCATTCATACAATCAGCCACATCTTTGATTCCATATTCATTATCAACTTCTTGAATTCTAATTAATATTCATTCATTATCATACGTAACCCACTTATGCTCTCAACACTACGAAGCACAGACTATTTAAATCTAAATACATTTTCATAATTTTACTAGGCTTTGACAGGTTGAAGGTCTGTTTCCCATTTATTGGTAGTAAAGTCACCCCTTTCTTATAACCTGTCCTTTCGCCTGACCATAAGCTGACTATCATAATAACTACTATTGAAGATGGTACTTGTACGTTATAAAGCAATTATGAGGCAATTACGGGATGTAGCTTTCCATATTGTTGAAACAATCCTTTTGGCTGATGAAAATCATAGATATTAGTTCCCGCGACAGAATGATTTGTACTCTTTGGCGGGACATTCCCCGACCGCAGGATCTGCAGGCTTTCTAAAAGGTGTCCCTCGATGTTTTTTTTACTCTCAATACGTTAAGGAAGAGCCCAAAATAAAGCGCATGAAAATTCAAGGATCCTAACGGTCACTGGGACATATGCAAATCTATTGGGACACTAACAACGTATACATACTATCATCATCAACAGTATCCTTCAGACCAGTTCCTAATTTATTAGGGATCGTTGGATCCCGGATCCTATCTCTATCGGTCATTATTTCAGTATGAACCGCCTTGTTGTCAGGTCAACAGTCCCTAACATAACATAATAAGCCTATATAATGTTCCCACTGCTGGAACACAGTGGAAATTATCTTCACCACTGCTGTCAGAACGGTAAAGATAATAATCCCCTTAAATTCGAAAAGAAACTACACACTAATCGCTTAGCTGTTTAGTGTGTAAAGTATTATTCCCATAACTCTGGATTTATAAACATGTGTAAAATATCACCCGGCTTTCATTTTCTCGCACGGGTCTGAGATAAATTCTGCCTCGTTAATAATTTAAACCGTGGCTAATATCTTGATACACGCCTTACACGTTGCTTGGCTTAGTGTCTTGTTATAAAGTGACAAAATACTTGTATCTATTTTTATAAAAGAGAGTTAGATACCTAGTTGGTCGCCCTATTTAACTCAAGACAATGTTCATGTTCTTTCTCCAGAATTAGCTTACTGACAGGTTATTGTTATTAGTATTAACTTATTTATTTATTTTACTTCGATGGTCCTAGTTTTTCATCTGTGACTTCAAGTGACAGCTATGTGACCAGAACCCAGCTATGCATAAATATGTAAGCTGTCACGCCCTTTATGCCTGGAGGCTTTTATTTAGGTAGTAAGTTTTTATTTACATTTTAATTAATTATTTTTCAGCTTGAGTACGTATAGTTTTTATTATATTTTTTGGTATATTGGCGTGGCTAGCTGACATATATATTGCAAGTAATTTAATTTTATGTTATGTGCCTTGTAATGTTAATTACTTAACGCCTAGTATTGTATAGTATCAAGTATTTTATAACTGAACAGACAGCTGTGCTGCTGGGGAGTTTGTTGCGCCACTTCTTCTTCCCAGCGATAGCACTAGGAAGTGGTGAAGGGCGGGCGTTTTCGGGGGACTGTCTTTTGTAATTTTGACGTTCGAAAAGTGCTGATTCTCAGCCTAATTTGAATAAATGACTTTTGATTTTGGGCAGAAGACGCATCTGTCGAATCTGTTCACGACCTTTCAGCGAATGTCTCGTGAAAAGAATGTTCCAGGTTAGGGGAGATTGGTTAACAGCTAAACAGCTTGAGTGAGGAGATGAGTCGTGGGCTCAGAGCAGTGGTGGCTTAGCGGTAACGGCCGCGACTTATCAGTCATAGTTCATAGGTTCGAACCCATATAGGCGCTTTACTTTGGGTAAATTATTTCATCACCAATGCTCTCAAAAGGTGAAGGAAAACATCGAGAGGATACCGACTTTCCTAGAACAAAAAATTCGAAGATATGTGATATATATCAACCCGCACTGGTCCCGCGTGGTGGATTACGGCCCACTCCCTTTTACCGAGAGGAGGTCTGTGTCCCAGCAGTGGGAATATTATAGGCTGATTAAGCAAACAGCGTACCTGATGAAACTTTTTGCCACTGCCTTTGGACACCTGCCGTGGCTGCTAACTGCTGGCTGCTGCTGTATACAAGGGATCGATCGCTGAAAAGTCAAGGTGAAAAGGGTCAGTCCAATACATAATTTCTACTCATAGTAGAACTAGCAGAGACTTCTTCTCTTGATTCTATCGTATAACCATTATAAATGTAAAACTTGGAACAATAGGTACCGATCTCGTTGGCAATAGAAATCACTTGCGGTTTTCGTGTACAGACGCCAGCACACCAAGCTACTACAATCTGTCAAATTTCTTTAATGGATTTTCAACTTTATCGCTAAAGTGTTAAGGTTCAAGGTTGATTAGGAAAATTTGACAGTTTCGGGTAGCTTGATGCGCTGTCGTCTGTACATACCTACTGTCGATTATTGAAATTTACGATAGTCATCTAACACTAGACAGTGTTGACGACCCTCACCTATTACACAAAAGAACTTTGAAGACAAAAAATGTCCCACATTTTTGGCATTCTTACAATACAATAAAATAATAAGTACGATTCCATGTCGAATTGTTTTGGACAATGGCGAAATAATGAACTATTGACGGGTCAGCAATAAAAACTATTAATCGGCGGCGACCTAATAATTCGCTAATATCATAATGTCTTGAGAATAAATTAAGATGACGTATTGATAAGATAGTAATGTATTCAGTGCTAGTAAATTCGACGCCTTTATCTCGAATTTTTGTTCGCCACTGATTATTCTGACATATGAAGATCTTTAGTATTGTATTTATTAAAACTTGTTGCGAAGCTTTTTGAGTATTTTTGTTTGTAAAATCTAAAATCATCGATAAACTATTGATGCTGATAAGATTTGTGTTCTAATAGCACAAATTACTTCCATCCGCAGCGTCACTTGTGCACTTAATGGTATTATGACCGCGTCAGTGAGCGGAGTTCCCGCAACTGAATTTTGGGCCACAAATGTTTGAACTTTTTGCCATAGATACGCTAAGAATAAGATGCATCTAATAACTAAACCACTAAACATGTACGTAAAATAATAAAAATACCTAATCACAACCAATCTTCATACAAGATAATAAGACAGTATTATCGACAGTAATCTTCAATAGTAATCGCGAAATGATTGTAAATAAATTAATCCCCACGAAGTCTAGTACACATTGTACACAATGACATAAGTCCTCGGCTTCAACAAAAGACGATCAATCACCATGACAAGATACATTTGTATGATACAGTAATCGGTATTCAATCTTCTATTCACAGCAGCATTGAGTTCTATAGCAATATTGTGAGGCGGACATGGATGGGTCAATTTAATTTAAGAAAAGACTAACAGTGACTTTGGAAGTGTCTCTCGCGCAAACTATTCAGTTTAGAAAAATAATGTTTTTTTTTTTCTATTTTTGTGTGAAAATCTTAACGCGGTTCACAGTCTATCACAATACATCTTACCAAGTTTCAACAGTATAGCTCTTATAGTTTGGGAAAAAAGTGGCTGTAACATAAGGACGGACAGACAGACAGACATGACGAATCGATAAGGGTACCGTTTTTTGCCATTTGGCTACGGAACCCTAAAAACATACCAACATAAACATTACATAAATTATTTTTAGAAAATAATTTGTAATTTTTTATCAAAAATGACGAATAAATAATGGGTTTCTTTTGTTCACCTACAAGTTTCTTTGCTATATTTGGGTGACATTATGCAGGAATGTGACATGAAATTGAACAATGCTTATTATTATATCAATGATTTATTTGAAGATTTTGTTTGGATTGTTATCTTGAAGTAATCACATATGGTGTTTTCACTTTCTTAATAAATCATAATATTGTAGAAGATAAGGTTTTGTTTATTTGTTTGATAGATAATAATTTATAACCTTTCATAATCAGCCTATATTGTTCCCACTGCTGGGCTAAAGGCGTCCTCTCTTCAAGTGGAAGTGGGCTATAATCTACCACGCGAACCCAGTGCGGGTCGGTAGGTGTCACATGTCTTCGATTTTTGGTTCCTCACGATGTTTTCTTTCCCCGATTTGAGAGCAGTGGCATAAAATAATTTACATAAGTAAAGCGCCTGTCTAAGTTAAACCTTTACTATCTGATATTTCGACTGTGAGAGAGTTTTTAATTGCTTTGAAACTTGTAACGATTTGGTACTCAGTAATAAAGCGTCTAAATGGGTTACCCCTTTTCCAGCTGTTGGTGTCGTAAAAAACGACTTGGTTAATTACTCCAAGGGAAAGGGAATGTTTGTGTTTGTCACAGTGAATTATTGTCTGCAAATAACAACAAATTCAGGTCACCAATTCAGCGTCCCCTTTATTTGTCCGTATTGGTCTTGGGCATTATTTTTCTTAGCATGTCTATGGAAATGTATATTATGCCAGCGCAGAACTTAGCTACGATAATTAAATTATCAGTAGCGCGAATAATTAGATTCCTTTGAACGAAATTAGGTTAAACTATAAATGTTTTTTTTTCTGCAAGTAGGTTTGTACAAACACTTTTACACGTAAATCATTTTTTTTTTAACTAGATGAGTTCGGCGTTTCCTATCTGACTACTCTGAAAAGAAAGGCCGAAACAAACTCAGAGGTCACAGTCTCTTTTAAAGTCCAGACATAATCTTGGTCAGATCATGTGAAGGTCATCTAGATTGGTGTCTAAAATGGTGTTTTGAGAAAAGAACCACACACACAGGCTGGCAACACAAGAACACTGTACATTTATTCATCACCAAAGTAAACATTCATGTCGTATCTAGTGAAATAGTTTTCAGTAACTAGTGCCATTTTAATAATAGGATATTAATGTACCCTGGTTTTATGTAACTTTTCATTTCAAATATGATCTGGCATAGTACTGTAGTGACAGTACTATGCCAGATCATATTTGAAATGAAAAATAAAAAAATCATATTCATGTTTAATTATTTTACATCCCCACATAATATACTTAGTGATATTATGTGGGGATGTAAAATAATTAAATATTATATCTATTCCGTTTATTCCAAGGAGACGTGTTTACTTTGACGCGCTTTGAAAACTAATTCTAAATTCACTTGAATGGTCGAATGCAACCTGGGGGCCTACTCCGAAGTGGAAAGTGCGAATGTTCGGATCGGACCGACACATGGCCGAACCGAATATTATTGAAAAATGCGAAAAAAGTTCAGATCGGCTCAGTTGGGTCGGGACCATAGTCAATTTTCGAAAGAGTGTAGGAGTGTAGGATCGGAACCGACTGAACCAAATAGTAACTTCGTAGCAGGAAACGACCGAAAATTCGGCCGATACTACTTCGGAGTAGACCCCCTGAGTTTTTTTCCTGCCAGCCTGCACGATATAAGGTCGCCTTTTGCAGACAACCTTTACCAGTACCTAGATAGAGACATAGATCAATCCTACATAATATATTAGAGGGCGAAGGATCGTGAGTCATAACCTCGTACACCACTTTCTCTAGATCCCGATGTTCATAAAAGATATTTTGCCCAGTATGTACTTGTGTAAGTACCAGTGATTTATTTATCTTTTAATGGCCATTATAATGGATCGGAACATTAAAATCGTTCTAAAATATAAATTGTTATTGATGCTATAAATCTTTATAGAATCGATACGTGATGCGTGTCGTCTGTTAGGACAGGTCAAATAAAAGCCGCTTTGAAATAACTTTTTTCTACAAAGATCGTTGAATATTCTCTGGACAGCATCCTTTTGCCCCGGCTTTCAAAGACATGTTTTCGATTTTCGTAATAAAAATTGTCTGTAAAATCATCATCAGCTTATTTTTTGGTGCTTAGAAATCTTAATGGATTTCCTTCGCCCTGGAGCGACCGGAAGAATCTTTCAGACTTTTGCTGTCTAAAACCTCACGATGCTCTTCAGCTTCCTCTAGTCGTGGCGCCGCTGGAGTGCTTACGCACCTACTCGTATTTACTGTCGCTCTCCCAGCAGGGGTAAACGATGCTCGACTCCACCTAGAGCTTAAGAAATCAAAAATTTAACCAAATATTTGATCTATAAGAACAAATGGATGATCGACAGAGATAATTTAAATAAAAATTGTGGGGAGCTAAATTTTACAATCAATCAATCAACGTAGCCTATCACAGTTCACTGTTGGATATAGGCCTCTTTCAGGGTGCACCACAACACCGTGTCCTGCACCTTCCGCATCCAGCCTGTCCCAGCCATCTTCTTAAGGTCGTCGGTCCATCTAAATCTAAATTGTACACAAAATCATAATTTGTACAAAAATGCGTTAACCTACAAATACACACATACTACACTACACGTAACAATCTCCGTCATGCGTGCATTGATTCGTGACAGTTGAGACGTTGCATTCACAGTGGATGACGTACCTACAATCGAACATAACGCCACTGTGTTGTGTTGCGCCCGCGCAGTCGCGTGTCATTGTCGTCTCCGTGTAATAGCATTCGTGTTTTTGCTCATGTTTTACATTTACCTACCGCATTTATGGGGCTTACTCGAAACGTAAATAGATGTTATAAGGAGACAGATGATGAATGATTACATTATTGAAATCTTCATTTAGGCTCGTATGAGAAATATAATTGCAAAAGAAAAACAGATTGAGGTTTTATTCATTTGTGATGATTTTAATACTTAGACGATTCTTTTTAATTCAGTTTTTAACAATCATCCCCCATCTTAGCCAAATAATAGAAGAATACATTTTCAATCAGAGATACATAGCAAGAAGCATTGTCATAGAACAAAACGAAAGCGTTGGAAACTACACAGGGTGATTCCTAATGCTAGTGATGGGCTCGATGTAGATATCTAGGCCGGGGCGGACCGCCCGTCGTATAAACTATGCGTTATAACTGAACTGAGCCATACCGTCTAGTGTTGTACTACTCTACTATCACTATGTCTTGCTATGCTAAAGTTAACTTCATTGATTCTGACAAAGATAAGTTTTGTACTTTGAAAAAAAAATACATTGTTGTATCACAGATTACGCAATTATATTTTTTTGGTGGTTTTTATTTTTTAAATGTCGCAGCATTATGAGATAGGAGCCTTTTTGGCACAAGTCTGTTTTTTTTTTGGTTTCTTTATTTTTTTGGTGGTTTTTAATGTAGCTGTGAGTTTTAAATGCCCCTTTTTACTATTTGTATTTCCTAGGCGTGTCCTAAATAAAATATTTTTATTTCTTTAAATTATTGAGTGAGCATTTTAATTGTTATAAGTAGATTAGAATGACTTAAATTCATATTATAAAGGACCCTTTATTTGAATAGAACAATTAATTCCTTCATATAACACTACCTGTAGGTGATAATCGGTTGAGGCGGTTCAGGGCGATGCTAGTACGTGAAAGAATCTTTCATTCAGGATAAACGTATCTAGAATGACGTAAGGCTACATATGATGAAACTGCAGCAGTATCTCGTGCAACAGTTAGCAGTAACTTGGCAAACATGTAATTATTATCTGTTACACGATACCTCATGACGTGTAAATTAACATGACTGGGAGGTTTAGAAGTACGTAGAAAACGAGAAATGATTAAACTGTCTCCCCTAGATTATCAAAAAAGCTGATGATATTACGAGTACTCATGCTAAGCCAATTTTTCCCGCGGTGATTTTTTTCTCGTACTGGATTTTCGACGTACTGCTTAGCGCCGTAAGTTAAAAATCCAACAGTGTGTTTTTTTTGACGCACTGGGATGCGCTCTGTTGGATTATCAACGCTAGGCTCAACAGCGAGAGTTGAAAATCCAGTGCGTGATCAAAATCACCGCGGGAAAAATTGGTCGCGATATTTCACCTAATAGGTACTTACGTCTGAATATCATCATCTGCCTAGCTTTTTCTCAACTATGTTGGGGTCGTCTTCCAGCCTAACCGGATGCAGCTGAATACCAGTATTTTACATGGAGCGACTGCTTACATGTCCTCTACAACCCAGTTACTGAGTAATACGATACTCCTTGCTAAGACTGGTTGTCAGACTTTCGGGCTTCTGATGACCCGTAACGACTCTCAAAGATCCACGAATGACAGCCTGGACTAACAGATTTACGTGCTTTCCGAAGCACGGAGGGGTCTTAGTATGTAAAGATGGTCACCCATACACAGACCAACCGCGGCAAGCGTAGCTTAACCTGATCGATCGACCTGCGCAGCTGTTATTATTTAGCCACGGGCAAATATAATAATACGTTTGAATAATTGGAAGTAATACAATAAGCCGTTCAAGTTCAAAAATTTATCTCGAATTTAAGTTAAATTCGCGCCTTAGCAAAATTGATATGATTTCACAATTTTCCGTAAAAGCCATTCATTGGTAACAGTCACAGATTAATTAATTTAATGAACAAATGCTTAGAAATATGGCTTTCAAAATTTTACTTCACTTACAAGACGTGGAAATTACTATAATTGGTTTTCGAGTAAGCAGAAATCAATATTTTAATTGTTAACATCCCACAATAAGTAATTATTGTTACTCCCAAAAGGGAAGCAAGCCCGCAATCATTCGTTCTGAAGAAACCGCTAATAAAATGAGGTCCCAAAGATAAATGATTTCCCTCCGGAATAACATGTAAGTAGACATCTAGATTTTCCATTCGAAGGACCAGGCTAGCACCAAAGTAGGTATTCGACAAGAAAATATACACGCATGTAGGATATAATTTTCCGAATTACACGACGGACATGCGAAATTTTACTGAGAGGCTTGTGGCTAAGTAATTACAGCCGCACAGGTAGATCGATCAGGTTAAGCTACGCTTGCCGCGGTTGGCCTGTGGATGGGTGACCATCTTTACATACCGAGACACTTCCGTGCCTCTGAAAGCATTTAAGCCGTTGGTCCCGGCTATCATTCGTGGATCTTTGACAGTTGTTACGGGTAGTCAGTAGCCCGAAAGTCTGACAACCAGTCTTACCAAGGAGTATCGTATTACCCAGTAACTGGGTTGTGGAGATCAGATAGGCAGTCGCTCCATGTAAAATACAGGTACTTAGGTGCAGTCGGATAGACTGAAAGCCGGCCCCAACACAACACGTTGGGAAAAGGCTAGGCAGATGGCTATATGACTCGTATATAACTTCAACGGCATCGATACCCCTTGGTAAGACTGGTTGTCAGACTTTCGGGCTTCTGACTACCAGTAACGACTGTCAAAGATCCACGAATGACAGCCGGGACCAACGGCTTAACGTGCTTTCCGAGCCACGGAGGGGTCTCGGTATGTAAAGATGGTAACCCATCCACAGACCAACCACGGCAAGCGTAGCTTAACCTGAAGGTTAAGTTGTAAGAACAGTGCGAAGCAAGGACATGCCGTTAGTTAAATAATAAATTCAAAATGAAACTGTTTCAAAACAAACATTGACAACGAGAAGTTCTCACTTTCGCCGATATTAAAAGTAAACTCAAGTTCATAAGATACTTAATTTCCTGTGAACAGTTAATGTCATCATTAAAGATGATGTTACAAGTTTGCGTAGGCGCAAACATGTAAGCCGTCATCTCTTCATTACGTGAAGTGCTTACATATCTTAGTTTCAAAACGAAAGTCCAAGATAAGAAGACATTCCTCGATTATTTATGTTATAAACACAATTTCCCACGTCTAGCACATGCTCGGAGGACATGTTTTCACCGGATATGGTGTGTTTGTCAAAAAATTATTTTCCTTCGCTTGTCTAATACAAACGAAGATGTAGATAGGTACTGTGGGATTATGGGCTTAGGTTATTGCAAGAGTCGTAGAAAGTTAAATTATTACAAGAAATAATTATTTGAATAAAATCCGGGAAAAGTGGAAAAAGGGGATGAGGAGGGGGAGGGAGTGGGGGGGATTTTGATTGTGTTTCTAAGGCATACACATAAATTAAGATTCGTGTAATAGATTCTACACGAATCTTAATTTATGATAATACTAGCTGCGCCCCGCGGTTTCACCCGCATAAGTTTCGATCCCGTGAGAATATCAGGATAAAAAGTATCCTATGTGTTATTACTGGTTATAAATTTCATCCAAATCCGTTCAGTATTTTTTGCGAGAAAGAATAACAAACATCCATTCATCCATCCTGGATGGATGGATGAATCCTTACAAACTTTCGCATTTATAATATTAGTAGGATAGAATATACGGTAACCAACCTTGAACATGTGATCAAAATTCGTTCATTCTCTGTACTATAACATCTACACGAGTTGAGGCACAAATCAAATCGAATCATATGTGTAAGGTCTATTATTTATCGATCAACTGTCACTAAAACTAGCACCTATATGAAGAACAGAACCTCAAACAAAAGCTGTCAGAACACTGTAGTCCCAATAGAACCTGGAGAAGTTTTTGTGAGCCTAAAAAACCGTTCTGCCTTTAACTATACTATTATTAAAGCACAAGAGTTTGTTTGTTTGAACACGCTAATCTCTGGAACTAACAGTCGGATTTACAATATTAAAAATTATTTATTTATTTTACCATTTATGTACACACATATATAAACAGACATTGAAGAACAGAACAGAAAAAATAGGTACAGAGGTGATGCTTATTTCATAAGAAATCTCTTCCAGCATACCTGAGATAGGACAATTGATACAGAGATGTATGTGTGTGTGATTATTATTATTATTTTATTTTTATTGAAGATTATTTTTGCAATTATTCCAAAAATAATCTTCTTCAATTATTGATGACCCAATTCTTGAGGAAGGCGGAGAGAGTCGAGCAAAAAGAAAAAAAGTCAGAAAGAACGCTACGCGAAAACGGGCAGAAGCTAGTCTCTTTATATGACTCTCTCTGTGGGAACGTTATAGGCTGATTATGTACGGTCAGCAAAGGAGATAAGTAACCGATATAGTTGAAGTTTAGTAAGAAACCGATTGATGTTTTCGAATGAAATTTAATTTGATAAATGGACTGTTTGTTTTCTATAAATTAAATTAAATTTAATTCGAAAACATCCAACCATCGGTTTCTTATTAAACTTCAACTTTATCCGCCGACCCTGTTCACTTATCTCCTTTGGTGACTGTACCTACACGAAAATTTTAATATCCACACACTAAATACCCTACAAAAAAAAACTCAGCATTTCAATATCATACTAGTCTCACACACACTTCCTCCGCGCAGATCAAAGCGCGTTTGATGAATTTTTTTTCAAGCTCGTCTAGAGGAAGTGAAATCTCCGCGCATGTCGCATGTCGGTCGCCAAGGTCGCGAGTAGGATGCTCGCAAGTGGGCTGTTGTCACTGCCAGATACACGTATGTACGTATGGTGGTGTACACGCGGTGAGAGTGCGACCATTGAACTGAGTAGGTTTTTTTTAATCGCCGGAATTGCCCTGAATGGGGTGACATGCAGTCGAGAAAAGGAAGGGAGTTGTACCGTTAATTTAAAATACAGAATAAATGATATCTAGTTTTCTATAACGTGTATGAGGGCAATTATCTTCGAGTCTTCTGTACCCTACACATTAGTGTAGTTGCTATGCAGTTAGACTGGTGAGTCGACACCGGCGGTTCCGGCGTCGGTGTCTGGTCGTATGGTTGTTGGTTCTTTGTCTGGATGTAGACAAAAAAACACGTATTGAGACATGAATAACAGTAAAAATTGGAACTGAAAATTAACATAACTCTTCATCTGCCTAGCCTTTTCCCAACTATGTTGGGGTCGTCTTCCAGGTTACAGCTGAATACCAGTATTTTACATGAAGCGACTGCCTATCTGACCTCCACAACCCAGTTACTGGGTAATACGATACCCCTTGGTAAGACTGGTTGTCAGACTTTCGGACTTCTGACTACCCGTAACGACTGTCAAAGATGCACGAATGACAGCCGGGACCAACGGCTTAACGTGCTTTCCGAGGCACGGAGGGGTCTCGGTATGTATAGATGGATAAATTAACATAACTACTAATACAAAAAAAAAATAACTGAATTTTCCACAGAAAACTCATTTCTGCCTTGACGATATCTCCTAAACTACAAAAGCCTTCTACCGTAACAGAATGATACACAGCAACCTAAATTAACAAAACGTTTTTAAAACCCGCACTCTTTTCCATCGCACGTGTCACGTCTCTGACTGCGCGTGCGCGCGTCGCGTGCCCGCCGCCCCGGATGCGACACACGCTTTTCTAGGAGACCAAGCTATTTATCCTGCTACTACCTATCAAGTGCTATTACACTTATTTCTTTATGTTCATCGTTATTTACAAATCACTGCCAGTTTATTGCTCGAGTTTCGAGCTCAATCAGTCTCGAGTGCCAACTCGTAAATAGGACGAAAAGATAATCTTAGATTTATTAATTTACTAGCTACGCCACACGATTTCACCCGTATAAGTTTCGATCCTGTGAGAATATCGGGATAAAAATGTACGTAAATGTAATATCATATGTGTTAATCCTGGTCATAAACTACCTGTATGCCAAATTTAATCCAAATCCGTTCAGTAGTTTTTGCATGAAAGAGTAACAAACATCCATCCATCCATTCTCACAAACTTTCGCTTTTATAATATTAGTAGGATTTACTTTTAATGATCTTGCGAACTTCTTGTTTAAATTTCTGATTATTAAACTGCTTCGATACGAAATTAAGTCTTTACCCTTTTTAAAATATCAATTAGCTGCATAATATACCTACAGTGATCCCTCTTCTCGGTGTGAGGGAGAATCGTAATCCACTACGCGGGCCCAGTGCAAGCTGGTAGATGACACCATGTCTTCGATTTTTTTGGTTCTAGAACATTCTGATTTCCTCAATGTTGGCCTTCATCGTTTTGAGAGCAGTCGTGATTAAATAATTTACACAAAGTAAAGCTTGCCTGGGTTCGAACTCACGACCTACAACTGGTAGGTCGCGACCATTACCACTGGGCCACCAGTAATCAAAATATCAATTTTAAAATATTAATTTGACGACACGGTTGGCGCAGTGGCTGAGCGATCGACTGTTGCGCTGCGTGTCGCGGGTTCGCTTCCCGCACGGAACAAATATTTGTATTGCCTACAGGTAGTTGTTCCGGGTCTGGCTGTTTGTGTATGTGAGTTTAAATGTTTGTAAACGCACCCACGATACAGGAGTAATTCCTAGAGTGGGGCAACGTTTTCAATTTAAAAAAAAAAAAAAAAATTAAAGAGCACAAAATGAATATAAATATTCAGGTATAACAATATTTCATGGGATTTGAACCTAACTGACGAAATTGTAGGTGTACCTTCTATATGTACCTACACCACTGCCAAACCCTACGTCGAGTTCAGTCGTGATGTTTATGCTAAACACGACAAAATAAATGTATTTAGATACTTTCATTCCAGTCCATAATTAAATCAAGTATATTCAGTACAACATAATTAATTACATCAATCAGTCAGCCTAGTTTGTTTTCTAATGATTGCCCAATAAAAAGACAGAAAAAAAAACTATTGACCAGCGCGACATCGATAGAACTCAATCGATCAAAAAACTCGACCGCAAAAAGGCCTCAGAACATGTTTGCTTTTTAAGCATAATCGTAGACTAAGTAGGTTTACTGTCTTGTACTAAATGTTCAAACAGATTGAGTAGTAAAATTGAAACATGTCCAATTTGATGTTAATCACTTACACGCCTTCATTGCCGCCGTGGAACTCGTGTAATTTAGTCCTATAACTTAGTTTTGAGTGTGTTCTGGAGTAGGAGGTAAAAAGTGAGATTGAGAACCGTTCTGTATAGATGCATAAATAGCACAAGCAATAATCAGCCTATAACGTCCCTACTACCGGGACACAGGCCTCCTCTCTGTGAGAGGGAGTGGGCCATAATCCACCACGCGGGTTCAGTGTGGGTTGGTATATGTCACATGTCTTCGATTTTTTGGTTCTAGGACATGCCAGTTTCCTCATGTTGTATATTTGTTTGGATACTAGAGCGTATGTTCAAAATCAAATCAAAGTCATTTGTTGCATAAAATATGGCGAATATCAGAGCTCATTATAAAATTCAGTACACATTCCGCCATTTAGAGATGGCATGCAAATATTTAGTAGTTAAAAGTAGATATGTTAGTTAGTTAAACAGTAACATACAAAAAGCTGAAGCTACAGTAACAACAAGCTGAAGTGACAGTGGGCTGGCCATGTTTCTCGAAGGTCCGATGGCCGGTAGAGCAGACGAGTCCTGGAGGGGAGACCGCGTATCGGCAAGCGTAGTGTGGGACGCCCCCAGCTAGATGGACCGACGACCTTTAAAAAGGTGGCTGGCACAGGCTGGATGCTGAAGGCGGAGGACAGAGTGTTGACTCGGCCTTGGTGGACTATGATAGGCTGAGTTGACCATACATCAATAGACGAATAAATAACAATTATTAGGGCTGTGACACAGTTTAATGAAGCAGCTTGGCAAAGCTTACATCCAGAGCTGGCAGACTTGATGATGACTTCGACGACTCTTATGACAAATTCACCTTCGTTTTTCCGCTCAGAAGGTCTACTAACCACGAAATCCATAAATTTATCACCTACGGACATAAGATTAGTTTGGAACCCGGCTTAAGAATTAACACCACAATCTGACAGTTGTCCCTACTCCAGATGTGTTTTTACCCGTCGAAAAAGTAAAATATTCGACAATCCGAAACTTGGGGACTCTGAAATTACGAAGTCCTTTCTATCTGGCCCATACCTTCGTTGACGGACTTAGGGAGTAGTCCCCCAGATTTGTTCTCAGCTCCTGGGACTATCTCGAATTCTTCCAAATAGTAAATTCTCGCAACCTGGAGTGTAGGGCTTTCAGGTTTATTAGTATCGAAAAACAATTTTATTAATAAACTCATACCTACATGTATTTAAATGTTACGCCGTAGGTATTGCCAATTATTCATTCGTGAATACTGAGTATGTGAGCGTTGTGATGAAAGTATCGAAAATTTATCGTTCACGCTTCACTACCCGTGATTGAATTCTTGCTATATTTTATTCGACTCGACAGAGTTGAATAAACAGTGAATAATCGTATGAAATCATGTCTCGAATATTTATTTAAAGTTAATTTTATAAACAGGTATAGTCAAGTTCGTTTTACCACTTTTTTTTTTCAATTGACCTATATAGTCCCACTGCTGGGCAAAGGTCTCCCCATATGTTTCTACTTTTCTTTGTGCTGTGCTTTCTCCGTCCAATCGGTTAGAAACATTTTACATTAATTTCCAGTAAATTAAAACTTCACTAAGGGCTGATTTTTCCATAGCCAGATAACTTTTATTCCAGGAATAAAACAGACGTTTGAATTTCATAATTATTCCTCGAATAAAGTTATCAGATGATTGAAAAATCTGCCCTAAGGTTGAAACAATAGAACTTCTTTCTTATATCTTTGGTTCAAACTATCAAACTGTCACGTAGACAAATAGACTTTGTCGTTTTATTACAAGCAAGTGACATTCAAACTTAGTGTGGTAAACCAATTATAATTTTGAAGTCAACTATACATAGATAGATAGAAACAACTTGGTTTTGATCTTGACATTTTACCTCGTGTAGGTATACGCTCACCAAAGGAGATAAGTAACCAGAGTCGTCGGATATAGGTAGTTGTAGTTGAAACCGATGGATATTTTCGAATAAAATTTAATTGAATTAATAGAAAACTAACAGTTTATTTATCAAATTAAATTTCATTCGGAAACATCCATCAGTTTCTTACTAAACTTCAACTACATATACCCGACGACCCTTGTTACGAGTACTTATCTCCTTTGGTGACTGTACATAACCTTTGTCACTAACTCACATGTTTTACATAAGCTAAACTTTTCTACGATACTATCGAAGCTATAATCTATACAGTCAAACTACATATATCCGATTCAAGAGATAAAAGAAATCAAAATAATTAGGTTATCATGAAAGAAGATAACATTGAGGCGGAAGCGGTAGCCCGCGGAACCTGACACTGACCTTGAGTTGCAAAAACCGTAAGAAAATTTGAATTTAGCGGGCTACCCTGGCTCTTCCTCTTTACAGGACCTCCTCAAAAGATAACACGCAGGGATCACTATCAAGTGAACGAACTGCAAACGATTTTCAGTCATCCTTGAACCAGCGCCCCAAGATTACGGCAGAGTAAGCATAAATCCCGTCATACACTTATCATAAGTGGGTAAAGTCAAGTGTATAGTACGATACACAATAGAAAAACTGAACGGAATGATACAAAAGGCTCACTCCCCTTGAATGGGAAAACGGAACTCGGAAAAATTACTCGAAGTTATTTCTAACTTCGAGTAATTTTTCCTAACGCTAATAACGCTATTCACCACCAATTTGACCCTTAGTGATAGAATTGTTTAGAATTTTCTTTAGAACTGAGGTCATATCACACATTATTTTCTACTTGAGCAGTAATAAATTAAGTACAGAAAGAAACTTAAAAAGCCAAGGTCAAAACTTACATACACGTACTTAAAAGGCACTTATGAACGTAAAAATGTATAAAAAACCGTACGTAAAACGTAAATAGTAACTATTGCAATATCAAGAAAATTAGACAAAAACATGTAATTGTCAATTAATACCTATTTACGTCTATGAGATGGTCAGCGAGATAATTTTATTTTTATTGCAATGACGATAGTGATAAATGAAGATAACAATAAGATATAAAGAAAAGAAAGAAAGAAAATGTATTTAATGCGACTCGTCAAATAAACTAAATCAAAAATAAAAATATATAATAAATTTGTAGAAAAGTGGTGTCTGTACAATGGAAATATATTTAAAAAAAGTAGCAGAGGATGTTACTATATCGATGCCGAACCCGAAATTGTAATTAATTTTTTTTTTGTCTGTTTGTCTGTGTGTTTGTGCACGCTAATATCAGAAACGGCTTATTCGATTTATATGCGGTTTTCACTAATATATTGTAGTAAACTTCACTTAACATTTAGTGTTTATTTCATGTCAATCGGTTCATAAATAAAAAAGTTATGACAATTTAAAGAATCACGGCGAACATTTGTTAAGGTATTCTATCAGAGTACGTACAGGCCTCGCGCCTGCGCGTCTATGGCTATATAAAGCGCGCTGAGAGCCGCGCCGCTGCCCCCCATCAGAGCAGGAGTCCCTCAGGGCTCCGTACTCGCCCCTCTATTATTTACGCTGTTCACTAGCGACATCCCTAAAGATGCTAAGTCCCAATTGGCTCTGTGCGCAGACGACACAGCCATCTATTACACTGGTCGCAGCCATATCCACTACGACTTCATCTCCAAACCGCAGTCAATAAGTTGGCTGCTTGGTTCAGGAAATGGCGAATCGAAGTCAACCCCGATAAGAGTCAAGCGGTGCTCTATTCGAAACCCAGACGACAACCCACCCCCCCCTCCACCTACCACCATGTTCGGCAAGCCGAATTGGGAAAAGCGAGCCAAATACCTTGGTGTTATTCTTCTCCTTTTCCTCACCTTCTCAGAGCATATAAAGACGGTCGGTTCGCGCGCCTCTTTCGCTCTAGGCTGCCTTCATTCCGTCCTCAATGAACGCAGCAAGCTGTCACTCAAGTGCAAAAAGCGCCTGTACACAGCATGCATCCGTCCCATAATGACTTACGCTTGCGTAGTCTTCGCTCACGCAAAGCCCCGTCACATCCATAGGATGCAAACCCTGCAGAACCGATTCCTCCGCAAGGCCACAAACTCCCCTTGGTTCGTTCGCAATGAGATCCTCCATGTTGATCTCAAGATCCCCACTATCCAGCAGTAAATGAAACTCCTCTCCAAGCGTTTCTTTGCCACAGCCGCTAATCACCCCAACCCTCAGATAGTCGCCAACTACACCCCCTCCAAACTCAGTAAAATTCGCCGTCCAAGGCATGTTCTCGACGACCCCGATGACGCCATAACCCTCCTCCAGGAGAACGATAGGGCAGTACAGTATACAAACACAAATTACCGACATTCCGACCTTTAAATTCTCCCCCCTGACCCTTGCCCGCTGAAGTGCCAGCCCGCGTCGTAGCTGAGCCTGTAGCTTTAAATTCCCCGACTGAGACCTCTGAGTTTGTTTCGGCCTTTCTTCTCAGAGATAGTCCTAGGAAACGCCGCGCTCATCAAAGCATTAATACTACTAATTCGATCCAGCCTGTCCCCTTGCTGCCCTCTCCCAGCGACGCCCTAAGCCAAGGTTCGTACCCCACAGGGGGTGCCTTTAGCGTGCAGTCGCTTAGTATTAATCTAGATGTAGCCCTGGCTGGAGGCTTTAAGAATTCCTAAGGCAACCACAGAATAGTCCGGTTAAGTAGTCACGGCCTCTCAAGGAAAAAAAAACTGACTGTTTGCATATTTCATTTATTTATATTTTAGGATTTGTAGGTTTAGTTAAGTTCTTTTTCTTAATTTTCTTTAAAATAATTGTTTACGATAGTACGTGTTTACTAAATAACTGTGTGTTAAGTAGTAAGTACTATTTTATTGTGAGAATGCCTCGAAGAAGATCTAACCTCTCCCAATGTAGCAAAAATGCTAAAAGGATGAGATTAGTTCGATCACAGGAATCTGAAGAAGGTCGTGAGGCAAGGCTTTCTGCAACTCGGGAACATCAGGCTAGGTTTCGTGCTGCAGAAACTACGACTCAGCGAGAATCTCGACTGAGTTCAAATCGTTCTCGAATGATGACAACTCGAAATAGGGAAAACGGGGAACAACGAAAGGCACGTTTATCTGTCGATCGCGAAGCTCACGCGCTATCGCGTGAGTCTGAGACTTCTGCGAACCCATAATGCTTCTTAGAAATTTAAGCCCCCCAAAACTTTGCAATGGCACCAGGTTAAAAGTGACCAATTTACAACAAAATCTGATAGAAGCAGAGATTTTAACAGGGTGTGGAAAAGGTGAAAGTGTTTTCATTCCTCAGATTCCTCTCATTCCAAACAATTTTCCATTTAGTTTTAAACGAGTCCAGTTTCCAGTCAGCCTATGTTTTGCGATGACAATTAATAAAGCAGATCTAAGTATCAGCTGTTTCTCGCACGGTCAGTTGTATGTGGCTCTGTCACGGGTTAGCAATCCTAGGAGCCTGTATGCTTTCATCCCCGATGGCCATACGTCAAATATCGTATACAGAGAAGCATTACTGTAAAGTAAATTTTTTGCTACCCAAACGACGGTATATGTAATTCAAAATATTCTGCCCGAAAAGTCACTATTCCACGCGGACGAAGTCGCGGGCACAGCTAGTCAAAAATAAAAATACGAAATTATATTTTTTTTTTAAATGTAGGTACCTACATATAAATATTAGGAATAAGGAAAATCTGAGGAAAGTTTTGAGTGTGGATGTCGATGGTAATATGAGTAGGGGAAGACCAAAGAAAATATGGATAGACTGCGTGAATGATGACATGGTTAGAACATGGTTGGGGTAGCTACCGAGGTGACGACTAAAATAAAAGAAGTATGGAAGACAATGGCATGATGTGCCGACCCCAAATAGATTGGGACAAAAAAACACAGAAAAATTAGTATGAGAATGATGAAGAGTGAACCTTCCGTATCCATCTATCTCATGGTATACCCGTGTCCCAAGTATCATCGACTGTATTGTTGAATATAAAGATGGCTCGCCTCTATACTGCTCATACTATTTGAATACGTAATATTTGGAAAGTTTGCGGATCTTACTTTAATTCCCACGTCTAAGAACGAAAGAATTTCGAGTGCCAATAGGTACTTTAGAATTGCGCAAGGCTCAATTTTTGACCTAGAGGAAAGGATCCGTAATTGATGTCACCATCCAGCTAATTATTATTCAAGAAAAAAGGGGCTCATTGGATTAGAGAGTTACCAAAAAAGTAACAAGCTAAAACATATTGAAACATGGCAATCAGACGACACAGTAGTATGTAAGAATCAGCCGGATAGTTACGTAACACAGTAGGAACCTTTGATTTTGATAGTTCAACGACATTCATTGCGTTATTGCGTTGTTGTGCAGACAAATTTTTCGAACATTTGAAGCAATGGATTAGCAATAACCTTCAAAATTATTCAGATTGTGATTGATAGTGTGGTACGTAATTAGAATTTAGTTAGAATAAGGAAACAAAATGTGAAAAACAGCATGTTCTATGAAGCTCTAAAATACATTGATGAAATAACAAATAACATGGATGTTACCTGAAATAGGTACGAATAAATACTCATCCAGTCTTTTTAATATTTATATGTATATATGGCTAGAAAGGCACAGCAAATTGTTTCGCATTAAATATATCTGAAAAAGTCATGACCAACCACTACCCCGGTACGGGAATTTACCAAATCGAACCAATTAATCGTGAATGTATATGTTGTGTATGTGAACCAATATGTTCTCTGAAAAACTGCCACTTATAGTTAAAGTATCATTTAAAAAACAAGACAAATTATGTTGAATAAATCTATGATTGCCGACAGATGTTACAATACTTCCTGTAATCCGTCGGAATTTCGTCGGTTGTATGGAATGCCACACCTTGCGTGCGCGCATGAGTAAGCACGATTAATCGCAAACCTCAAGAATTTCTTACATTAAAAGAAAACTACTTATTTCCCTTTGTGTTTTACACATTTTTTTAATGGCTACAAATCATTGGTACATCTTTTATTACATTTATAGAGGCTGATTAAAGGCATTACCTCATGGTACATGTAGTTTTCATATTATTTTGTGAAAAATGGTTTTGAAATCGATCCTGTTTTGGATTTTTTTTCATCGAGCATTAACAATTTATCGTATTTTAAACCATTAGTTTTCCTAAAACCAACTTCTTTCTGTATTTGTGACACATATTTCATTCAGGACTTAAATACACTAATTTGACCATTTAAAATTGATTCTAAAACAGACAAATTCGGACGTTAACATTGATCCAATATTTCAATCCAGTGTTTGAATCCAGTAGATTAGATTAGTAGCTGGACACTGAATGACAGACTGGATTGAAAACTGTTTACCTTGGGCCAGTTTCGATCTAGTGAAATTGGATTTCAGCGCTGGCATGAAATACTACAACATAAATCAGCCTTAATCTTTGTCTTTCCCAAAATGGAGTTAGCAAAACATAGCATAATCAGCATTTTTAATGTTCCCAGTGCTGGGACACAGGCTCTCTGTGAGAGGGAGTGGGCCGTAATCCACCACGCGGGCCCAGTGCGGGTTGGTAGATGTCACGTGTCTTCGAATTTTTGGTTCTAGGACATGCCGTTTTCCTCACGATGTTTTCCTTCACCGTTTTGAGAGCAGTGGTGATGAAATACTTTGCACAACGTAAAGCGCTTGACGATCTACAACTCGTATCCGATAATACTGGGCCATCGCTACTTAAATAGAGTTAATTTCAGCACAATGCCATAAATGGGTTGAATAAACCCTAAGATTCTCTGAATCTGCTGTCTATGACTGGCGAATACTGACAGTATTGCTAAACTTTTAACCCGATATCGAAAGTTTCGTAATCAATGGGTGAGCACAGTGAAAATTGGCTGAAGACTTGTTAATTGGTAAAGTTGTGAAACTTAAATGAATTCTGTGAACTTCGTTGTATCTGTGCGTATGTTACATGCATAAACAGCTGTTGTAAAGAACATACATGCTTTTAAATAATCACTTTAAGTGAAAATGTATATGTACGGTCACCAAAGGAGATAAGTAACCAGGATCGTCGGATGTAGTTGAAGTTTAATAAGAAACCGATGGATGCTTTCGAAATAAGTTTAATTTAAATAATAGAAAACAAACACTTAATTTATCAAATTAAATTTCACTGGCACTGGTGTATCCAGTCTAGTGGTAGTTCCTTGGGCTCTTTAACATTGCTGATTGACAAATTGTTTTACCTCATCATGAGACTACTTCTCCCAACCCCCTCCTCTTCCTCCCTGCCATGTTCTGTCTGTCCTTTTTTGTGTTTGTGTTCTTTCTCTGCGTCATGTTTACCGCAAATAAATGTATCTTCTTTCTTTCTTTCCTACTTGTACAAACAGATAAGTACGATGGAAATAGAATGTACAGGACAAAATTTCACGCTAGCCACTCATTTTTATTAACATGTCTTTTCAAAGCCGTTCACTTACTATAAACATCAATCATACGGGCTATACCCGAGATCTTGAATACAGTCATAACTATCAGGTTCAGAAGAAATAAATAAACAGTTGCAGTAACATTTTATTAGGTAACTAGCTTCTGCCCGCGGCTTCGCCCGCGTGGATGTCGGAAATTATCCCACGGGAACGTGCTAACAGGATAAAATGTATGTGCTTCCCCAGAATGCCATCTATCTCGCGGGCCCTTTGTGGCTAATTACAGTAGAAAACCAATTGTGTCTCATTAGTGGTGATTAAGAGGGTACCTATATGATATCTTTACCTAAGTACCTACCTAATTTAAAAAAAACTCAATAACAGAAAATTAAATACCTACCTAAATAAACCTATTTCTGATGATAACTAATCTAAACTCAATAAATGATAAATGATAAATGATTTTATTTTTGTAAGTAGGTTTGTACAAACACTTTTACACGTCAATCATATTTTAAACTAGATGAGGTCGGCAATAAATAAGCAAAATCCCTAAAAACTAATATCTATACGAATGACTAATCCTACCTAACAGTATTATAAAATAACCTACGGTCACTACGTACACTATCAAATATACTACCTATACTTTAAAATTAAAATCTATACCTACGGCTCATATAAAAATAAACCTAAATAACTCTAAAAACTAAAAGGAATAAAAATGAACTCCACTGCGGGTGACCCAACCTACGACAAACTTAGTATTTGCGGTTGGTACAGTACAGACAGTGGTAATCGGGTATAGGGATCGAACCGCAAAATTAAGTTTGTTTTTTATTGTATATACTTTTCCGGGATAAAAAGTACCCAGTGTGGTGCCCAGGATATTAAAGAATAATTATACCAAGTTTCATCGTAATCGAACTGGTAGTTTTTGCGTGATGCCTGAACAAACAGACAGACAGACAGACAGACAGACCGACAGACAGACAGACAGACAGACAGACAAAAATTTTTTTAATCACATTTTTGGGTTCGGTGTCGGTCTAGTAACACCCCCTGTAAATTATTTTTTTGATATTTTCAATGTACAGAATTTTCACTTCTACAGATTTATTATAAGTATATAGATAGCTTCTGCCCGCGGCTTCGCCCGCGTGGATGTCGCAAATTATCCCACGGGAACGTGCTAACAGGATAAAATGTATGTGCTTCCCCAGAATGCCATCTATCTCGCGGGCCCTTTGTGGCTAATTACAGTAGAAAACCAATTGTGTCTCATTAGTGGTGATTAAGAGGGTACCTATATGATATCTTTACCTAAGTACCTACCTAATTTAAAAAAAACTCAATAACAGAAAATTAAATACCTACCTAAATAAACCTATTTCTGATGATAACTAATCTAAACTCAATAAATAAGCAAAATCCCTAAAAACTAATATCTATACGAATGACTAATCCTACCTAACAGTATTATAAAATAACCTACGGTCACTACGTACACTATCAAATATACTACCTATACTTTAAAATTAAAATCTATACCTACGGCTCATATAAAAATAAACCTAAATAACTCTAAAAACTAAAAGGAATAAAAATGAACTCCACTGCGGGTGACCCAACCTACGACAAACTTAGTATTTTCGGTTGGTACAGTACAGACAGTGGTAATCGGGTATAGGGATCGAACCGCAAAATTAAGTTTGTTTTTTATTGTATATACTTTTCCGGGATAAAAAGTACCCAGTGTGGTGCCCAGGATATTAAAGAATAATTATACCAAGTTTCATCGTAATCGAACTGGTAGTTTTTGCGTGATGCCTGAACAAACAGACAGACAGACAGACAGACAGACCGACAGACAGACAGACAGACAGACAGACAAAAATTTTTTTAATCACATTTTTGGGTTCGGTGTCGGTCTAGTAACACCCCCTGTAAATTATTTTTTTGATATTTTCAATGTACAGAATTTTCACTTCTACAGATTTATTATAAGTATAGATGAAATATTGTCCGTCAATGGCGCCGATTCCCTCGTTCACAAACTAAACTAATTTTAAGTTCGGTGAATCTTTTTCTTTCTATTTCATTAAGAAAAGGACAGAAAATAAACATTAGTTTAGTCCTGTCAAATTAGTCAGCGCCTGACGTAAATTGACGTATTTTTAGTAGCCAATTTTTTAATCACATCTAAAGTTCTCTATCGAGTATGTTAATTTGACAGGACTAAACTAATATTTTTCTTCTGTAATTTACTTAAAATGAATTATTTGAAGTTCGTTGCAAATGGCATCAGTTGTAAGTCAACAGGGTTGGTTTTAGGAACTCATACAACATAGCAATTAACTCTTCTTTTGCGCGAACATGGATCCACGCGACACACAGCGACTTTTTAATACCGGTCACGAAAAAAATATAAGACATAAATATATCAATTGACCATACATTAATTAATATTAAACTTTCGACAATGTTCTTGATTTCATTTCCCAATACCAAATCATTAAGTGTCATGTTAAATCAGCCATAAAACAAACTGATCCGAAGTGATCCGTCAGTGAATCTCCACCTAGGATCCGGTTTATTAACGACGTTGATGCGACCAACTTTTGTTTTAGTACAAGCCTCGTGGCCGATATAAAGTGTTAGATGGATATCAGATGCCTTATCTGATGGAAGTACAGGCAAAGAACTTTCAACTTAAACCATAACAAGATAAGATGCATATTACAATGTGCACGTCGAAATTTCAAGTGATGGTCCAAAGGCACAAGCAGTCGAAAGCTTCAACCAAGAATAAGTCATAATGAAAAGGAAGAAAGAAGATTTTTCTGTACACTAAGCTATTACAACAGATGCTACAATGTTACTACAACTAAATAGAAGACTTATTGTACTTGCGAATGAGCAAACAGAGGTTAATGTACGCATTAATTTTGCATGAAAATGTCGCTTTGACAAATAGAAATTGAGTGAATAAATTATGGAAATGGAAAATTATGCTGTGTTCTGAAATCGCATAAGTGACAATAAACAATATACACATTTACAACGGTATTTATTTAAATAACAGATTGGTGTGTCGGTCATAAGCGAAGGAAACCAATCGAATTGAATTACGAAGACAGTTTCAAGATTTGCATCGATAAAAAATTCAACACATGTCTTTAATATGGCGGAACGGAGTACGAAAAAAGTCGGAACTTCAATGATATACAAAAAGATCGATGCACCTGAAGAAGTACGGGGAATTTTACTGACGAGCACTCAACCTAAATGTCCAATAGGCGATAAGGTCCGCCTACAGCCTGATGCTGTTCAACAATCTTATCATTACCATCCCCGAAGACTTTATCACTAAAAGAATACGAAAGAGAGTTGATTGACAGAGCAACTTAAAAAATGTAAGGTCTCCCAAGTGCGGCTACTTTCCAACGTGTCAATAAGAGCTTTCGCTATCTGTGACCGAAACGCATGTTTTGTTTGTTTTGCTTATTTGAACATTCTTTTTTCTGGGCTCCTTTTGATATAACTTATGACGCGGTACTTTCGATAGATGTGTTAATTTGTTGGTACTGCTCACAAGGGCATGTCTTATTACACCCAAGTTTATTCTGAACAATATTATGGATAGATTTCAAGACCGCAAACGAAATCGAGTTTTATTTTAGTATATCTTCATTATTTGTTAGTCTACATTTAGACTTGTTTCTATAACCATGCACCTAGTTTTAGATATGTAGATGATCGAGATTACAAGCTAGAGCATCAATGAGTACAATCTATATATCCCAACCGTTCTTTTTCACACGCAATACGAAGAATTGACAACGGTTCGTCGCACAATATACATCATGACACTGTTATTGCATTGTATTTATGGCGTGCAAAGCGTGCTTAGGTATAATCAGGCTTTAGTATCTGATGTACCTTTGCACTTCACTCACAAAACAAAGCAATATATGGATAATTATCATCATCATCATTTTAGCCGAAAGACGTCCACTACTGGACATAGATCTCCCCTAGCGCCGCCGCCACATCAATTGGTATACACTATACACTGACCCGAAATGTCAATATTAATTTCCTTGTAACTCATTAGTTACAAGGAAATTACAAGTTACCCAAATGAATTTGTATGGATGTCAACAATTTAAACCAAATTATGGAGCAAATTACTTGTAAGGTCAACCTTTAATCAAGCTCCCTCAGTGACCACCCAACGATAACCGTTGCGAAAACAAGAAATGATTTACAACAAAACTACACTTTCGTTTCACAGTTCGTAAAGCCTATAGCAATAATTAAAAACAATTTTCTCATTCAGCAAGCGTCAATATACGAATTAAAAAATATAAAGATGTATGGCTATCTGAAATTGAATCAGCATCCAAAGAACGGAAGATAAAAATTTACGACGTTAATTGACATTTAAAAAATTGAGAGCCGGCCATGATATTCAAGATGTATGCGTTCGGGGAATGGGACCGAAAGGAAAACTTATGTTGTGACAACTATTAATGTTGGATGCCGCATAACTGATGGAGGTGAAGTGCGCTCCGAATCCTCTAATGATTGTACATTATTTTGTCAGGCCTTTGCCTATTATTGACTTTTTATATAAAAAAAGAAGTAGAAACATATCAATCCATCAATAAACTCAGCTTATCGCAGTCCATTGCTGGACAATAGGCCTATCCTAGGCTGCGCCACAACACCCTGTCATCCAGTCTATAACATATCACACTACTAGTATTGTCTACATATATCAGTCAGAAACATATTATAGACACTAAAAAGTGCCCAGCTTTTCACTTAAGTTTTGTATCGATGCACAAAGTCAGAAGATCTAATTAGATTGCCTCTGTTCTGTCTTAACAGCAAATATCTTTAATAATTTCATAATTCAATTAAACTGCATGTTCACTAAATTAGTAGAATCGTAAAGGTGTGTCGTAATGAAATAAAACCATACATGAAAGACATTTTAAATCTATTATTTTTTATGATGGCAACTTGTTATCCTAAGCTCTCACATTTTATGCCATAATTGTTAAATATAAATGACAGTAATGTGCGAACAAAACGGGCACGGATTACCGCCATTACAGTTTTAATATCCGACTTCGCAACGTAAAGAATACCTTTTACTTGTAAAAGAGTGTCGAAATTTCGTACGCTCGTTTTGTACCGCTTGTAATGTTTACAGATAATTTTGTAAAAGTTCAAATAACACGACAGGTGAGAATCAAAAGACTCCTAAACATCTGTTCGTTTAGTAGGGCTGGTTGTAGGGCTACCACTAAAGTTACATAAAAAAACAAATTGCGTGCAACATCGTGTAATAAATGATCTGTCATCGCATTATCTGCTTCAGTGATCTGCAATAAATCAGTAATCAATTTGTTATTTTCTTCACTAACTAGTTATGGTTCAATATTTTCCTTTTCTACCCGTACAACTGCTAATTGAGCGTAGCACGCGAGATGCCAATCAATAAAATGTATTGAATCCATAGCATTTGATGATTGAAGGAGTGAAAATGACAAAATTTCTTCTGGAGTAAGGTAGTTTTCAAAAAAATATGACATATCTAATGGAAACTGCTCTAAAAAAAAATTTGGGAACCAAATAATCATTTTTATGTAATAAATGATACACATCACAAAATAGCCAACGATTTCCATACTGCAGTTTAAGAAAAAGAATCTGACTTTGGTAAAAAATATGACATCCAAGCAACCCTAGTACCTTCGAAGCCGGACGACGCTTGCACTCAACACACTGACACACATTTTTGTAGCCGCGCGCAATTTTATTTATTTACACGTATTTAAGCATTCGACGCTCGTCTCTGTCGACTAGTTTTATTTATGTGATGAATTAGGAATCACTGGACCCGTTGTTTAGGAAGCGGTTTAGTCAAAGACTTAAATTAGGTTAAGATTAGCTGTTTTATTTGAATTTTGTGGCACGGTAAAATCTCTAAATTGTAGCTCATGTAGGAACAAGAGCTTCGATCTTCGCCAATCCTAAAATCATTTTTGATTTCATTTTTCTTATTAATTTTCATATATTCACACCTCCTATTCAATCTCGTGATTCCTGTGCTTCTAGTATTCAGTTTGCTGTGTGATCCATCCAAGTCCAATGCAATGAGTGCGTGAACATGTGAACTACTACGTCAATATCACAAAACACCTAGCCAAATGGGCGTAATATCGGTCCTATACATGATCAGTTTACGAGGGTAGCATCATGTTCACCGCGCACAATATTGGATATTTTCGGGGATATCGCACGGAATATACGGAGCATACCTATGTATTTTTCATGTTCGGCGTTCCGTGATGTATTAGATATCTCTTGACTTGTTTTTAGGATACGGCATCAATATTGGGTATCATTTTCTAACGATTTATTGGTATTAATATTGATTCTAGTTTTAAAGCTGTGTGGTCGTCGAATTTGTGGTATATTTATGTTGTTTAATGTCCGTGGGCGTGGTTTGGCTCACCTCGTGCGGCTGCCGAAATAAGATTTATGGACTAACAGTATTTTGGTTGTACTAAAATGTATTTAATATTAAATTCATGTTAATAAAACATGTCGTAAACCTCCTTGAGATCTTATTGATCGATTCAAAACCTTCCTAAGTGAAACCTCAGATACCATTTTTTATGATGAAGTTGGGTCATTTGCAAATTGCCCTTATGAAGTACTTTCACTCTATCTTAGCTCTAATAATTCCTAATATCTTATAAGAATTTATTAAATTCACAGGTGTTTCCGATTATTAGTATTTTGTACTTGGAACCTTGACATTATATTACAACATTTGAAATTTGGGGTTTGCAGACGTATACATATATTTAAAAAGTATTCTGCAAAGGTCTTCGTAATGTCTCCAAAACCTTATCACAAAATTTTGAATATTGTAAAAATTAATGATCGAACATTGGCACCACCTGAACCATAACATTACATAAATTAAACTTTCGATCAAAGCCTATTCCGAGTCTTTACAAGCTATAATATAAGTTCATAACTACTAATCATTATAAACGTGCCCCAACGTAATCAATAGTTCGATTAAATGTATCCGCCAGTAAAAATTGCGATCCCATTACACATAACCAGTTTGAAGGTATTCACAACAAAATCATTCACTTTCTCTTAGGAAATCTCTCTATAGTTGTACTCACCTATCGTGTTTTAAATTTGGGTGGTAATCATTACTTTGATTTATTGATAGCGTAACGTTTTGAACGCGGATCATTTTTGGAGCATTGAAGTTAATCTTGTTTCTGAATTATGAGAAGAAAAGTAAAACAGTTTTGTTGGTATATCGATACGAATACCACCATCGTTTGTATCTCTATCTATTTTAAAGTCATTAGAAGAAAGTGAACTCGTTACTTCATTAGGCACATTTTTAGCATCTTCAAAATTAACAACTTCTTGTTACTTTACCTTATTAGTTTCTTTAATACGAGTATATTAAACTAATATTAAAGAGGAAAGATTTGATTTTTGGTATGTTTGTTTGTTACGCTTTTACGCTAAAACGCCTGAACGGATTTGGATGGAATTTGGCACACAGATAGACCATAACCTGGGTAAGAACATAAGCGAGAAAATAAAAAATAAAAAAAATTTCATCCTGGATTGCAGATGAGGGCGTGAGCAACAGCTAGTAAAAAGTGCTTAGATAGTTACAGCTGAGTTTCGGCTATATTTTTTTATTTCCGTAGTATGGCAACCGTAACCATAAGATCTGTGGACGCCCATTGGTAACGGCCCCGATTTATAGTTGTAGGTCGTAGGTTCGTCCCCAGACCGGTGCTTTATTATATCATCACCAGTGCTCTTAAAACGATGAAGGAAAACATCGTGAGGAAACCGGCATGTCCTAGAACCCAAAATTCGAAGACATGTGTCATCTACCAACCCGTACTGAGCCCGCGTGGTGGATTACGGCGCACTCCCTCTCACCGACAGGAGGCCTGTGTCCCAGCAATGGGAACATTATAGACTGATAATTATAGTAACCGTAAAAAGACATCGATTACGTCGTAAACACGTAATCTTAAAGCCTTTATTCACAAATATACTAAAGCCTAGTAAGCAAACATGGGACAAAATAAGTCCCTGCTAATGTTGCTTTGGGTGATTGTGTACTTTCAGTTGTTTTTGTTTACCAACTGTAAGCTACACAACACACTGTCGTTCACAATTAAAGGACTACAGCTAATTAAAAATAAGTGAGCTGAAAGCTGCTGTTAGAATGCAAAGGAACTTGTCCGAACGTGCCAAGGGCTAATTAATCTTTTAGCACCCTCTACGACTTCCGAAAAATGAAAACTAATTTTCCGTACCTTTCTGATTAGGTTCACGTGATTGAGTTTTCCTATTAAAAGTCGAAAGTACTTGACATGCTAAGTAAGTTTAGATTAAAATGAGGGAAACCACCTACTGTCATACTCAATGAGACAGACGATGGCCACTCTGAACATTAAGTTCATGCAAATGAACCAGCAGTACTAAGTCAAAACCAAAAGCTGCAGTACATACCAATTAAAAATGGTCTTCACAAATACTTTCTACTGGCGGTATGTTTAACCGGCAGTTTTCTAGTTTGTTTTAATTTCTAACTACAAATAAATGGTTATCAAGTAGGTCAGAACTCTCCAGAAACAATATTGACGCTCATAACAGTCATAACAGACGCTGGGAGCTTGCGAGAGAATGCTTATGTTTGCTAATGAACTCAGTTTTTATAGTATAGTTTTCATTTGAACATTTACTAAGGTTTGGTTATGCAACGTTTACTTAGTAGGTATTATAGATCAAACTTAACATGACTTGAACATGATTTGAGTAAGCTAAGTAGGTATGTGTTTCAGAATAAATTATTCTTATTGATTTCTTTTTATTTTTTTTTCTGGATTTTGAGTTTTAACCTTAAAAAACGAACAATTTATATTTCTTATATAAATACAACCCACTTAAGAAGACAATTCTTGAAAAAAATAGAAGTACCTCAACGTCCAATTATCTCTGACAGTAAAAATGCGGAGAAAAGCCTTATCATAAGCCAAGATTTTGGTATAAAACATGAGATAGGAAAGCGGAAAAACGTCGTAGGGCCCGCCTACGCTTGTTCAAAACATAATTACTAACCGGCTGGAGAAGAATGCTAATTAAAACCTCTTGCACGCATGCCAACATCGCCCTAGAGTAAATCGGGTTTTTCATTTTTGTACTGTGGCGGCCGAGATAATTGAGCAACCCAAAGATTTTTTCACCATTATCAAGTTAACCAGAATCAAACTCTCCTTTATTTATAAAAGTTGCTGAAAGTTAAATAGTGATTAGCGACTGTTTAACATTTTTGACGTTTAAACGTCTCTTTTCGTTTATAAATAAAACGATGTTGGTTGATGTTTTATTTTATTGCTTTCGTGTAAATACTTAATTAATAATTTCCTTAATGTAATTATGTCACTCTGTATATTATTATTTGTCCTATGAGAATAACGAACGTGTCGGATTATCATCTTTTTCGGGCCATTAAATACGGTAAGGAACCTTTTCTCGAAGCCAAGTGACAAATGGCGTTCATTATTCTTTCCGTATATAGTTACTGTTATAACGTAATATTATCCAGTATCGAATTCGTGTTATCAATAGTGATCATATTTGATTTGAAGCAAAACCACGATTATAATTACGGATAAAATTACACTGCTTCAATAATTACCGCCTATCAGAACTTTGTCTCATATTGCCGTCTTTGTTCTGTCAAATTTGACGTTATCATCAATCAAATAAAACCACAATGAGATCGTTTGCAACGTTTGACACGAAAATGGGCAATCTCTTTGTAATCTTTTGTGTAATACAATGGTGGAATTATCTTGTTACGATTATAATGTGGTGGTTTACAATTGGCTGGTTCGATGTCAGGCCGTTGAATGGTGGGCAGTGATTCTTTTATTTGCAGTTTTTGCTGTTGAATTAACATGGCGTTCTTCTCAGTGAGAAGTAGGTATTTATATAGGCGTACGTTTACATTTGAATGTGCTATATAGTGTTTATATTGCAAACAAAATAAAGTGCACACTTTCCATTTCTCCAAAAAAGAATCTCAAGTATATGAGTCCCTTATTCTGGCCGGCTATGTACAAAAATACTTTATGTGGGCAGTTGGTCAAGTTCGTTTGCGGCGTCCCATTGACATGGTTAATTAAATTAAAAGAAAGAATCACTCTCTTCACCAGACTTCATAAAGCAATTAATTGAAGAAAGGTGTTATTACATTTCACACTGTCGTAATTTCTCGGGTTTCTTTGATAACTAGTTTTTATAGGGCCGTAAATGCTGAATATTGAATTAATTTTGACATTTACAAAACGAAAGAGGTAAAGCGGTATTTTGTATTCATTCGTTTCATTAGATGAAGTGAACCATTCAGCTTCTGCCTATCCTATGAATTAGGTAATTGTAAAGTGTTTTTCGATATCTAGCTTTTGTTTAACCTACTTCAAAATACAAATGAGTCAAGAACCAAGTTTATCTATCTACTTAAATAAGTTATAGTTATATTATCATTTTATTTTTTATTCAAAGGAACAGCAAACAGTTACATTATAAGAACTTACAACTAATTTAACAAAAACATTTTTAGTAATAATATACCCAATTACCCACAACCACAGATTACTAAATAGTTACTACGTAAAAAACGCTGTCCACAGGTAGGTAGACATAATAATTTAGAAAAAAAAAGTGTAAGTAATCGCTAGGAGTTTTATTAGCAGTACGTGCAGTAATTAGCTGCAGCATTAATGAAGTTAAAATTTAGATAGAGAATCTGTAGTCGGTCCCTCATGTCTGAGGATCGTGGTCAGCTTCGGAGTTGCATCTGGAGCGGATGATCCGCGTCCAGCGCATTCCTTACCACCGTGTAGAATTTAGAGAACTATGATTCCTTCATCTGATAGGTCCATCGTGTTGGTGAACGACCGCGCGATTGCTTGCTTTCGGTGCCTTCGGTAAGATGATACACAATATAAAATACTCGTATAACCGAAGTAGTAAGTTAGATGATTTTCAGGAAGAAAACATTTGAAGGACACACACACAACAACTCAAATTAGTTTTATTAGTCTCAATATACCTACCTATTTTTTATATAATTGACAACACGGTTAGCGCAGTGGCTGAGCGATCGGACTTCTGCGCTGCGTGTCGCGGGTTCGATTCCCGCACAGAACAAATATTTGTAAGTCCTACATGTATTTATTCTGAGTCTGGGTGTTTTTCTATCTATAATATGTATGTATTTACAAAAAAAAAATGTATAAGTAGTTTATCAGCCATCTTGTTACCATAACACAAGCATTAGGTTGCTTAGCTTGGGACTAGATGGTGCTGTGTGAAATGTCCAGGGATATTATTATTATTTAGTTTTCTTATTTTGTTACATTTTTAAATATTAGTAGGTATATAAAAAAAAACATTTAAAAATATAAAAAAATAGTGATCCACCGGTGTCGGGAGCAGGGTCCAAGGTGGTTAGGGCTCCAGAGACAGGAACCTCCTCACAATACGAGCCGTATCGAGGAGTACTGCCCTTTGAATCAGACCCTTAACCTCTTAAATGTCAAATGCACAGCATCCAACCGCCTAACGAGAGCCTCGATAGATGTTGATCGAGGCTTTCGGCCATCAGGCCATTGTCTGATGGCCTGATTATTATTATTATTATATTAATTTCTAATACATCATGCCATTACTACTGACACATTCAAAAATTCTCGATAACAACGTAAATAATTTTGCACGAAACATTCCTGACGTCAATCGATTAGCGAGCTAATATTAATAGAACAACAAAATCGATCAGCCGTCGTAAATGCCCTACTAATGTACAGACGCCAGCATATCGAGCTACCCGAAACTGTAAAATTTTCCCAATCAACCTTGAACCTAATTTCGCTTTAGCGAAAAAGTTGAAAATCTATTAATGAAATTTGGCAGATTGTAGTAGCTTGATGTGCTGGCGACTGTACTCCGGTCGAAAGGGTCGATATCTGTAATTAGCATTTTAGGCACGCCTGCAATATAAGTTATTAGGTGAAACAAGCTGCCCGGTTCCCGAGTGCTGTTGTCGACGAAGCAAATTAAAATTAACAAGTTCTTTGCGCACTGTCGAATAGAAAGAATGCTTAATGAATTTCCTTAATGACATCGGTGTGTTATACTTACAAGAAATTGGTTATTTTTCTCAACAGTTCAGGGGCCGGATTCTCTATGACATAATGAACGAAAACACGCGAAATGAACGCGAGATTGGCTTGATTACCTAGCTAAGGAATTAACGTGGTTTCGAATAAGGAATCATTGGTCCTGATTCCCTTGTTCACAAACTAAACTAAATTTAAGTTCTGTGCATCTTTTTCTTTATATTTCATTAAGAAAAGGACAGAAGATAAAATATTAGTTTAGTCCTGTCAAATTATGATACTCCATAGACAGATTAGACGTAAATAAAAACATGGCTACTAAAAATACGTCAATTTACGTCAGGCGCTGACTAGTTTGACAGGACTAAACTAATATTTATCTTCTGTCCTTTTCTAAATTAAATAGAAAGATCATCAATCGGCAAAGAATCGGCGCCATTGAGTGATAATGATTCCTTACTTCGAGACCACTTCAATTCCTTAGGTAATCGCGACATCTGCTAATCACGTATTTTTTACGACACAATGAACGACATTGCGCAAAAAACACGCAAAGCTATCGTGGTTTGAACTGTCAAAAACCACAATTGACAACCGTACGTGGTTTGCCGGTGGTGAGATTACGCGGGGAATAATAAATTACCATGGAGAATTGGGCTTTGTCTTTTTCCCCGAATGCTGGTTAGAAAGAAAACACATTTTTTTTTTTAAACATTGCCCCACACTAGGAATTTCTCCTGTATCGTGGGTGCGTTTACAAACATTTAAACTCACATACACAAACAGGCAGACCCGGAACAACTACTTGTAGGTCATACAAATATTTGTTCCGTGCGAGAATCGAACCCGCGACACGCAGCGCAGCAGCCACTGCGTCAACCGTGCCGTCAAGTTCCGTCAATTTATTTGCGCTAAACGTGATGCTTAAAGAAAAACAAATGAACAACAAGTTGGGAGAAAACCTTCTGGATCTTTTGACTATTTTACTCTATATATCATAGTTTCACTACTCAATAGGGTAGTTTCCTGGGTAAAAAAATAATTATTATATTTAGTCCGTCAGTTAGATTATCGAAAAATAAGGGACATGTATTTTTTCTTTTGTCAATCAAACAAAAAATGTCAAAGAAAAAGCGCGTCAAAATTTGGGAGTGACGTCACGCCATGCCAAAAAGTGTAGCAAGGCGTGACGTCACGCGGAACTTTAACGGGCGATATCTTCATATTCTTTTTTATAATTGACAAAAGAAAAAATACGGGTCCAATATTTTTTGATAATCTAACTGACGGATTGATTAGATTTTTTTAGAAAACTAGCCTATTGAACTTAAAATGTATTCTGCATAATAAAGGGTGGCAGGCAGGGACATCGACCCGCAAACTGTAACCATCAAACCACCACATTCAGGTTCAGAATCATGTACAGGAATCCATGGTAACACGTCTCTGCCACCCTGAATACAAATATTAAGGTCAACGAATTCTTAATCATCTATTGTGTGAGAAGAAATTACTTTCATATGCGGACTATGAACCTTTACCATCAGGGACTCGATGATGATAACTTAATCACCCAATAAAGAGTTCTAAGAACCCGCCGATAAGGCAGGAATTACCAGTTTGAGAAACTTAGATAATAAACTAGTAAATATTTATGCTTATTCAAAACCATCCTATGCATATTCATAAATAATAATTACTTATTGTAAATATTTAATTAGATAATAACCACACAATAACGAAGAACTTTCTATCAGTTGTTATTGCTATCTTTAAAACTCTATTGCCATCTAATGAAGTATTTAAACCTCGTACGAAGTTAATGTACAAAATTATTTTCATAGAATATTAATTCGAACACATTTAGCGGGTTCAGTAGCATTTTATATCTTCTAAGCCCAGGACAACATCGTTAACATATAAAATCAATGAGATTTCCAGATTACACTGACCCCTGTATTAGTAGTCTTTGTTTGTAAGTAGGGGTCAAGTTACCCTGGTTGTTTTCTTAACCTGAATTAACTTGGTAGCTGGCTGCCCGGATGCTTCTACATAAGTGAATGACGGTCATCTATCGCCGTAGGTTGCGATTGTGTTTTTATAAAACATACTCTGTCTTTAATATTAAAATGAGTCGAGAAGGTGATTAACAGTTGCGTGAGGAAATAATTAAAGAATGCATTGTCATGGTAAAGGAAAAATATTTAAAAAAAATAATGGTAGACAATGTAGATATGTTCGACACATACGCAGTCATCATTTTTAATACACTGCTAAGGAAGGATAGAATTTTGCACAAGAGCTCCATAAACAGGGTTATTTGTAAAACACCAAAAACCTCTTAAGAGGTCATTGTACTCATCATTATGAACAACTTTTACTATAGGGCCAAACCTGAAATCGCGAAAAAAAAAATCAGCTGTTCCCTACATTTATGTTCGCATAACTCGTCAAAATGTAGGGAGCAGCTGATTTTGTTTTCGCGATTTCAGGTTTTTAAGAGAGGATTTTAGAAAAGTTTTCCCCTAAAGTGGTTAAATAGGGGATGAAAGTTTGTATGGAAGTTCGTAATTTTTGTCGATGACAAGCCACCCATTGTAATAAATGGAGCTTATCATAGAGGCATTCTTATCAAAGATCAAACACATTTATTAACACAACATTAGTTGGCAAATAAATAATCAAAAAATATACAGCTTTGTTCATCACATCAATAACTGTCTACTTCTTTGTCCACCGCACTGTGTATGTTTCGTTATTAATTTAATTCGTCATAGTGTCACTTTGACTTTGATATTTGTATGTTTTTCATTTTGTCTTTTTTGTCGGCACCTTGTTTTATATTATTAATGTGGGTAGTTCTCTAATAATGTACTTTTGTGTGTTGCGCTGTCTTTTTTGTGTGCGCCAAATAAATGATTTATCTATCTATCTATCTATCTATATCTTGTGTATAATCTGCAAAATTAAGCAAAAATAGCATTATGTCTAAACAAAACTTTTTACTTCAAACATTCCGGAAACACTCGAAAAAATTCTCCAAGAGTGTCATTCGGCCTTGTACTACAAACTCTTAATTCAATCTTGGCCTGACCCACTAGTCTATACATTTGAATATATATGAGATCGTTTATATGTCTAGAGTCTGCTTTTTATACAGAGGAAGAAATTAATTCATTTGGACTGGTTAATGTGGCTTTAAAAAGCCTTTCGCTTATGACCAAGCATCGATCACTATTATAAAGAACATTAGTGATCGATGTGACCAAGGTTATTAGAAGTTTAGGTTAATTTGTATTATGTTTGTTAGTGATAATTTCATCCATGTAATGTGGAACCGGAGTTACCGACATAGCTTGCAGAGTAAGTAAACTGAAGTGGCAGTAGACTGGCCTAGTTTGTCGAAGGACCGATGGCCGGTGGAGCAGACGAGTCCTGCAGTGCGATTCTGTAACCATCTCACCTGAAAACTTAGGCGAAGTGAGCGTGGAGTGAGCTGTCATTCCAAATAACGCTAGGGATTGACACTACTGACAACTCACATCAAGCTCACTTCACTTGAGTTTTCACGGTGAGATTTTTACAGAATCGACCGGCTGGAGTGGAGCAAGCGTATAGCGGAGTCCGGCAAGCGTATCGTGTGACGCACCCTGTCTAGATGGACCGACGACCTTAAGAAAGTAGCTGGGACAGACTTGATGCGGAAGGCGGAGGACAGAGTGTTCTGGAACAGCCTTTGAGAGACTTATATATGTCCAGCAGTGGACTGCGATAGGCTGAGTTGATTGAATGTTGCGGGTTAAACTCTTCATTTTCAAATTATGATAATGCTCTGCAATCAACAAAAGTATTATTTAGGTACCTTCTTCACTTGTCACTTTCACACCTACAGTAGAGTAGGATGAAAGATAGTCAACTTATGGAGACACTGTAAACAGTACACAAAGACACATATTCACCTGACAATGACCTCCCCCACCCCTGGACCTGTCACTGACTTTCTGTGTTCAGAAAATGCTCTAAACTCCTAAAAATATGCATCTCATATATCTACCAGATCAACAAAGGTTAATGCTGTCTGTTTGCAACATAAACATGTTGTTGTTACATGCTGGTCTTCACAACATTTGGTTGGCAAGCATATTGCCACGCAAACCTAACACTTCGATTAAAATTACCGATGGCAATATTTTGAGTCTCCAACCTTTACCTAAAGCCGACGAAGCCCCGATTTTCCAATCGAATCTCTACCAAGTGGTGTGTGAAATTAAGATGCCGACAATTTCCCTAACACTGACGCAATTAGACCCACTACCTTACATACACCTATCTTCGTAGCTAGTTTTTGACCCATAATAACTAAAGATGTTGTGGATATGATATTACGGATCTGGATACGGATATGGATATAGGAATAAAATTATATCGGTTTCGGATACGGTTACGGATATGTAATTATTTCGGATTTTCCGTTAGTTTCGGATAGTTTCGGTTACGGATATTAGATTGAAGTAAAATATAAACACAAATAGTATGTAATAATTTGGTTTTATTTATAGGTTTTATCTAGTCTAGATTATCATTTAGTATTATAATTAGTCATATAAGTGGGTAAGTAATTATTTAGAGATATTTCAAAAACCTGTCGAAACATGTCGTTTTTTAGACTCTGCCCTTATACGAAACTATCCGAAACTTGTGAAACGGATACGGTTACGGATATATTTTTATTTCGTATATCCGATAGTTTCGGTTACGGAGCTCCATAACATCCCTGATAATAACCATATAGTAAAGTATAAATGTAATCAGCCTATAATGTTCTCTCTGTGAGAGAGAGTGGGCCATATGGAAACTGTTGATATTGCTAATAATTACTTTGAGGACCAATAACAAGGACTGCTATGGTAAGTACGTTTAGCAGACAGATTTGGGACCCCGGTATGTTTTTACATCTAGAGCAGGCTAGTTTCCTAAAAAAATTCTAATTAGTCCGTCAGTTAGATTATCAAAAAATATTCGACTCGAGTTTTTTCTTTTGTCAATTATACAAAAAATGATGAAGATATCGCCCGTTAAAGTTCCGCATGACGTCACTTGCCTGCTTAGCCTTGCTACACTTTTTATCATGGCGTGACGTCACGAGGAAGGGTCTTGATACTTAATTATTTTCCCAAAAACAATAAAATAAAATATTATGTAAAGATGGTCACTCTTCCACGGACCAAGCGTAGCTTAACCTGGATCGATCGACCGTACGGCTGACATACTTAGCCACAACCTCTTATAGTAAAAACACAAAAGCGTTACTAACCTTCAAAAGAAATCGAACACACTCCACCAAATCTCACTCGAATCTCTTCATCAAAGTCTTCCCCAATAAATAACTCAAAAGCCAATCTCAATTACTATTGGAAACACCTAAAGAGGTAAGTCTCACGTACTGAGGAATGCTAGGAAAGTGTGCAAGTAACCCCGGAACGTGATCTGGTTACTATGGGAAGGTACAAAAAGTTTGCGATTGTGATTCCTTGCGCGCAAACTAATTTAGATTCGCCGGAGATTCTGCGGCGGCGTTGATTCGAGACTTTGTTCGTATAGAGGTGGCAGTTTTAATGTGTTTTAAGGCCAGTTTCTCAAACGAAAATTATCATAAAATTAATGCGAGAAATTGTCAAGCGCGCGTAAACTGCTGCGATTGATTGTTGAAAAATCATTCAACCAATCCAAGCAGCAGTGCGATTCTGTAACCAAACCACCGTGAAAACTTAGGTGAAGTGAGCGTGGAGTGAGCTGTCATTCCAACTACTTAATGCTAGGGATTGAAGCTCACTTCACCTAACTTTTCACGGTGAATTTTTTACAGAATCGATCGGCTGTTTACGCGCGCTTGATAATTTTTCACATTAACTTTACGATAATTTTCATTCGATAAACTGGCCTTTAGTTAATTCAAGGGCATATTAGCCTGTAATCAGACGATCAAAAAGTCTAGATAGTAGTGATGGAGAAGAATGTGAAGAACGGGATGTAAGTTTTGACATCTTTAAATTAAACGGTTTGTACTAACTTCAAACTCGACATGAAACTACTGAACAAACTTAGAGATGAAGAAAATTCTAAATATGGAAATTTAAAAGAATCTAAATTCTTTATATTTTATAAAAATAACAAAAATCTAAATAGGTATGTATTTAAAATCCAAATCTGTTTTTGATAATAAACTACGAAATAAAATCAATGAACTGTTAGCCATAACTGTGCATTCATCGTTCACACGTGAACTTTGCCGCAGAGAATCACATTTGTAACCCAAAAAACTAAACAATTTACGAGCTTTGCCACTTCTAAACCTTCCCATACAGTCACAGGCAGAAGTACAAATGTGCATGTTGAAGTAGCATCATGAATAACAAAATCAACGCTCCCCTGACCGCCTTTGTGATAAGGAGACAAATCGGTGAAAACTTGTACAATGACCAAGAAAAGTAAAAACACTTTCTGTAGGTATATACCTGCACGTATTCTTTTGTAGGCCGTTACTTTCCGGATTCTGGCGGAACTTGAAACACGTCCGGAGTTATGTTATGCCATTGAGAAAGATAAACGATTATGAAGTTGATAGCTAACATGAAAATCCGGGGACATGTTTTATTTTGTTTACTATTAAAATGAAACAGTGAAACTGTGTGAAATGTCCAGGGATATTATTATTATTATTATCGTTAAACTTACTAGGGATTATTGTTGCCAGAAGCTGGATGTTCATTTTATGGTTGTTTATCGTCATTTTGTAACCAAACCACGATTCTAAGCTTACATCATTGCATAATCATCATCACCTGCCTAACCTTTTCTTAACTAAGTAAGGGTCAGCTTCCGGATGCAGCTGAATACCAGCATTTTACATGGTGTGACAGCCTATCTGACCTCCACAGTCCACAACTCAGCAACTGAGTAACACGATACCCTTTGGTACTGGACTGGTTATTAAATCTTCAGGCTTTTGACGATCCTACTCGATCCTAATTGCGCCATTGCACACTCAAAGTTTTTCAAGAATAAAAAAAGAAATGAACACTGCAGAAAACATCTCTCCTTGTAAGCCGACAGCTTCACTACAATAGTCAAAGAATTTAGCAACATAGGTACGGCATGCCTGGTATGCAAAGAAGCTATAGGTCCGGTCGAGGACGATGTGAGTCACAGTTCCGACACCGACTAACATATTTTATTGGTAAAGGTCTGTGACAGTAAGCCGTTAACATGACGCGTCTGCTTAAAGTTTCTAATTCGACATAACATCACGACTTTAGTCTCAGATGGGGCGGGGCAGACAAATTTCGCGAATTTCGTAACAAATCCTAAGTTATAGGGAACCTATTGCCGTACTTACATACGGGGTGGCAGGGGTATCGACGCGCAACCTGTTACGATGGACTCAGTCCATGATTCTGAACCCTCTGTGTTGAAATTTAGCGTCGGTTGTAAAAATAAACTAGCTGTGCCTTACATTATGACCGTGTAGTTATTGCACTTTTCTATAAAACATCAGTTTATAACCGACGAAAAGTTTCAACTAGGGTCTAGAATCATGTGCTAAATGCATGGTTTCCTATAACTTAGCCACTCTATATAATGCATACTCTTTGCTGCAACTACAAATTTCCTAATTATAAAGCCTTATTGGGGTCCGGCCTAGGCAGAGTACTGAAACCCAGGACCACGCAAAACAGTACCTAACTTAGTTCCAATGTTAACTTTCATACTTGCAGTGGCGTAACTATACCCTTTGGGGCCCGTGGCAAATTCATGGGATTGGTACGGCCCTCCCTCAATGTAAAGAAGCTCAATCCAACGATATTTTTTTTTACTGGCACGTCGCCCGCTATGTCGTCCACGTAGATTGTGTAATTTCCCTACAAAACTGAATACCTGACCGCTTCCTTGGTCTAGTGGTCGAAAAAAGTTTGCATTTCTATACTTAGGTATGTTAGGATCCTCCTGGACTCATGGCCTTCTCGGGCCGGGGGCCCCCTCCGGCTGGAGGCCCGTGGCATTCTGCCACTCCTGCCACCCTATTGCTACGCCAATACTTGTGTCACAAATTAGATTTGGTGCTCGGGTGCATTCCAGCCAGCTTCAGGTATTAAATCTATCTAGGTAAGGAGGCAGACAGGTTGATAGAACCTCTGCCTAATTTAAATGCGTACCTCGTCGAGCTAGGGCTCGTAGGTCACGTCTATTAAGGACTTGCCTTACTGCCATTGCGTGCGCATCATGTAAAGACTAACATCAAAAGTTTACAGAGAACCATAGGTATATATTTTTTTATTTAACCTGTTCGTCCCAATGCTGGGCAAAGGTTTCCCAATAGGTATGATAAATAATAACTATACTTTTGTCTTGAATTATAACCAATAACAACCTTTATGTGAATCAAAAGTCCAGTCACATGCTCTTGTTCTTCTTCGAAGCACTGCAATGCGTTGAGACTATTAAATAAATACATTTTTTATGTTTGTATATGTTTTATTCCTAACATGTTTTGCAATAAACCTACCTACCTATATGACATAGCATAGCATAATCAGCCTATAAAGTTCCCACCGCTGGGATAAAGGCCTCCTCTCTGTAAGAGAGAGTGCACTATAATCCACCGCGCGAGCCCAGTGCGGGTCAGTCACCCTACGTATCATAGTTCCTTAGTATATATTTATACTTAAACTACATCTAATCTTATCATCAAACTCTTACCTTTCTATACAACTATTTGAAGGTGAATAATCTTAATTATATACTAAAATTATTAACTCACTGACACACTTTTTGGCGAGATTTGCATACGACCTACATGTATTCGGTCAATAACATTAGATAAATACATAAATCACTTCTCAATGTCACTAAATGGGATAAATGAATTTTAATCGATCGACGAAACACGATCTTTGGCTTTAAGTCAAGGCTGTTTTTAAAAAGGCTATTGCTCTATATGAAAACTATGATGGTGAACACACTCACAACCACCATAACTCTCTGATAGTCAAAGTTGTCAAAGACCAGAAGGCCAATTCCCGTAATTAAAAACGTTCAAAATCTAATCAATGTCAAATACTTGTCAAAAATGGAAGAAAATTAGAGGTATTTTTGACAGATTGAGACTGACATCTGACAGTGAACATTCTTAAAATTACGAGAATCGCTCCTCTGCTCAAAAAACCTTGTCATTGCTTCGAAAAGGTTTTTGACAAAACTATTGAAACTATTACTAACAATAGACAATACTGCATTTCCTCTGGTGTGTACACCGCATTAGGGTTATTCTGAAGTTGATCCAGATTTGACACGCATTCCATGCATATTCATTTATTTACCTATCTAATAATAAACATGTTGAAATAATAATGAATGATGGCCGATAGCCCCGGGTAATCTCTACTAGGCTCGTGTAAGGCGGTTCGATCAAAGGTTAGAGAAAGCAGAACTCCTTGGAATGGCCATAGCGTCGTAAGGAGTTTTCTTACTCTAGACCCTTAAGGGGGATTCGCTAGGTATGCCCACGAAATTAAAATTTTCTTACGTTTTTTTTGCAATTTGCAGGTCAGTGCCATGTTGAAAGTTGATTAAAAGATTCACTAGCGAAAAAAATATGACTTTATAGAATTATAATCATTAAAATTATCAATGCAACCCTCTAAGTTCATAAAATCTTTTTTTTTCCGTTAGCCTCTACTGTCCCACTGCTGGGCAAATGCCTTCCCATGTTCTGTTACCTTTCCTAGTGCTGCGCCTTCTACGTCCAATCGGTTAGGATCGAGTCCAGAAAATCATATTGATTAATATTTCATTAAATAGTCCAGTATAGTCCCCCTTAAACTCTAGACGTCCATTAGGCTGTAATAGTAGATATAATCGTTACTAGAAGTATATATCCCGTTGTTACGTACTTAGCTGGAAAATCTTTTATAGCATTCAATAAAAGACTTTTCCAGAAAACAATGCGACATATTAATATCTCATGAAATAACACTTTATTTCAATAGCTACGCTTTGTTCTCGCGTACCACAACAATTGGCATTTCATTTATGTATTCAGATTCAGAATATATTATATGGGTCATACAAAGTTTTCCGGTGTTGGTGCGGAAACCCGAACCGAGTCCGGAAGCGGTCGCCGGTCGTCCAACCGGTGCGGTGCTGTCGAAAATTAACGTATTAAGTACTTACAATTTCATTTACAGTCACGAGCATCAATATGTCAACACTTGGCAACTTTCAATTGAGATTTTTCGTGAAATAACGAATGCAACGTTGAAATACGACACATTACATAAACCTATGGGTACGAAAATGCTATGTTCGAAACAACATAAAATTTCATTAAAAAATAATAAAGGATTAAATCGCTTTTGAATAAAGCCGAGTGTATACATACTTGTGCTCGTGACTGTACTTAGTTACTAAGCTTTTTATTGAGGTTAGAATTAAAATGTAGCTACAACGTTCAAATATTATGTATCTTTATTGTAGGAAAGAAGAATTCCACAAAACTAGGTGAAGAGTAGGACCTATCAGTGATAGATATAATTCCCATTATTAGTAAAAAGTTACTTTAAAAATCTCAAGGATGAACAAGATTTCCTTTCGAGGTCTTAGATATACACAACCAAGGGCAAACCAATAAAATGAACCCACCCCTTCACTGTGGAATGAATAATCTATGCTCTATACTACAACACGTATTGTATGATCTCCTGTTTCCGCAAAAATCCGATCGAAGCACGTAGGTATCACAAAATTGCATCTCCTGTTTTGCCACAAAATTGCAATTTCTAGCAACATCACATTTTAAACACACTGCAAAGTATACGATGATGAATTAAATCTCGGTTACAGAAACCAGTTAGAAGTTGTTATAACGGTCCGAATTTCGCTAATACCTATAAATAACCAGTCTTAGATCACACCTGTACTATGTGGCTCAAATAAATAATTAAAAAATGTTTTTTGGGTCCCATATATTATCATTATAGAACCGATACAAAATTGTTTCAATCATGGCGGCTGGCATGTTGGCACGGTTAAAAAATGGAACACTTTTCTCATTGGCTGTTAATTTTGCCCATCAATCATTTATGATGGAAAATGGTGTTTAGCGGCTTGATAAACAATTTCCGTGTCGGAGTAGGAACGCCTCTTGGTGGTCTTGTCATCTTGTAGTAGGTAAGTAGCTCGACTTCAAATTTTCGTCGACCTGGGTTTATTTCCTTATCTTAAACATCAACAACACTGATAACGGACTTCTACAGACAGGACATTGGGTATCCCTCAAGCATAAAAACACTTAGTGTACAGACGCCAGCACATCAAGCTACTACAATCTGTCAGATTTCTTTAATTGATTTTCAACTTTATCATTATATCATTAAGGTTCAAGGTTGATTGGGAAAATTTTACAGTTTCGGTTAGCTTGACCTGCTGGCGTCTGTACATACATACACACGAGCAACGGCAGAGATAACTGCAACTGTGGACGAGTGTCGACGGCAGCCGTCGACACCCGTAGACGCCCGCCGTCGACGAGTTGGTGGCAGACGACGACCACGTGCTGCTCGTATATTTGAGTACGATGCTCAAACATAACTCAACCAGTCTTACCAAGGGGTATCGTATTACCCAGTAACTGGGTTGTGGAGGTCAGATAGGCAGTCGCTCCATGTAAAATACTGGTATTCAGCTGCACCCGGTTAGACTGGAAGCTGACCCCAAAATAGTTGGGAAAAAGCTAGGCAGATGATGATGATGCTCAAACATAACTCTGTCGTTGACGCGTATCGCTCGAGTGTTTGATCACTTACCCCATTTGTTAAACTTCACCCCATTTAAATTTTGTGGGTTTAGGTAAAACATTGTTTGCGCTTCGTGTTACACAGGGCGGACGGTCGGAAAAAAATTGTGGTGAGGTTCTCAACCCTTCAGAATCTTTTCTTTTTGTCAGACTTTGTTAGAGCCAACAAGAAAGTATAAAACCTCTTTTTATATTTCATTTTTATTATTATATAATTATGTGACACCTCATGTGTGCACAAAAATCTTTTATTTCGTTTTTTTTTTAATTTTTATATGCTTAAGTCTAACAGACTTAAAAGTGGGCCGTCCTCGGCGTAAGACCTTATATGCTCAATAGGGCTGAAACTGATATTACGCACATTTGACCTAAATTCGATATTACCATGGACAATAATAGTAGGTACAGCTCTACTTTCAAAGGGCATAGGCGAGCGATAATACCTCTACATAACCTACTATATGTGTAGGAATGTTCGATGCATAGTGCTCTCTCTACCACGCCCGTTTTTAGAATAATGTTTGGCCTTAACTTGTCACAGTTTCGTTCAACTTCCTACTTAATAGATTTTGTTTTACAAGAAATAGGTAATTTAATAATCGATACTTACTAATGTTGTGATTTTGACTAAGATTTAATCGTTTAAGTTTTACGGTAAACCAAAAAGGAGGGTTTTGAATAGCACACACACCTAAATAAAACCGCGTTCCTGGATTTTCGGCTTTCTGTGCTGATACGAGAGTTGAAAATCCAACAGCACGCTTTTATTTAGGCATTACATTTCGGTGTCGCCTATTTTTAGTGAAAACGAGCATTGTGTGCATGGGAATTATTACGTGAATACTTGCATTAGCAATCCCATACAAAAATATTATTTGTAACTGCTAAAAACACTTCGACATTCGATAAATACTGTACCAGGAAGTATCCAATACCACATGTATTGGATTTTTCCTGGTACAGAATTTATCTAAAGCCTCAAAAGGCAATTCAATAGTGCAAGCTGTGAACTAGGAATTTCTTACCTTTGCAGTCCTTTTACGCGGTTGAATTTACTGAAATTCTGAAAGCGAAAATAAAATGTTAACGTTTTTTAATAATACAATTCCTTTACAAATTATATTTATTTAACTATTTGCCATTCAATAACAGTGAGGTAGTTAGCTTGGTGTAGTATTTGTTTTAACTACTACTGTTTATGTAAACGTTAATGTGATAATTAGGTAATGAGTTCGAAGATACGACAGACATAATGTCACCATATTATGTGAAATGTTAATTTATTGTAATTAATATTAAATAATCAGAGCCAACCTTGATTAATATCATCACATTTTGGATGATAAAATTTGCTTAGCGGGAAAATGTATTTAAATATTGGCAATACCTTTCCAAGTGGGAAGGTGTAAGTGGAACCTCGTAAAGTGGGGCTACCTCGACGGAACGGCATCTACAGCATGCGGTGTGAATGTGGAGCTGAGTCACAAACTATGCTCCACCTTCTATCCTACCCTCTGTACCCCAAAACATACAGCCAACGTGACCTCTGCCCTGATAACGCCACAGTACTGGCGAAGTTTTGGGCGAACAAAACTTGAATAACTGTTGTCAGCGACACGAAGTAGTAGAAGATTGACAACATCTATGTAGCTACCGATTAGAACGGTTCAGTAATGTTTTGTTACTTACAATGCAATGCTATGTTATGAAGGCATAGTTATTTTGCAGTCAACAGCTACCTACACTGCATATTGTTTCTAGCAAAAATATTTAGGTAAATAACAAAAAAAAACCGCCATCTTATTTTGTCATCATTTAAGGCCCGAAAGTCCTACCAGTCTAACCAAGGGCTATCGTATTACCCAGTAGCTGGGTTGTGGAGGTTAGATACGCAGTCGCTCCATGTAAAATACTGATATTCAGCTGCATCCGATTAGACTGGAAGCTGACCCCAACATAGTTGGGAAAAGGTTAAGGCATCTAAGTCACGGTGTGTCTGAGTCAAACCAGTCATTTAAAACATTCCGTTTGATCTTAATAATATTAAGTGACTTTTATTTTTAGATTTAAATCTAGGCTTTTTTTCTAGTTAACAATATAATTTCCATTAAATTAACAGACCCGTTGATTAATGTGTTATCGACATGTTATGAACTAACATAATTTTTTTTTCTACATTCGTGTGATTTATGGTATCCTAGATTGATGACAGCTATAATTCTTCTTTTAGACAGTTGACATCTTTTTGCATGTATTTGGCGGCTCTTAGAGTGCTTTCTAGTCTTGAGTACCGTAAGATGAAATATAAATGATAACTTTACTATGATCTGAAGGCCAACACCCAGCCTCAGAACAAATACATGTAGGACTTACAAATATTTGTTCTGTGCGGGAATCGAACCCGCGACACGCAGCGCAGCAGTCCGATCGCTCAGCCACTGTGCTAACCGTGTTGTTAAAATGTCAAAAACTTGTCAAAATATAGGGAAATTAGAGGTATTTTTGACAGATTGAGACTGAGATCAGACTGTGAACGTACTTAAAATTACGAGAATTGCCCGTCTGTGTTTGCTCGAAGCTTAGAAAACAAATGACAATAATACAGGGACATCGACGCGCAAACTGTAACCATGAATTTAGCACATGATTCTAATATAGACCCCCGTAGATATCGTAGGTTATCAAAAAAAGAAAACTTAAAGGTCCAATACCTACGCGGTCAAAATATATGGAACAGTTATTTTTTTTTTTTATAACCGGTAAAAAGTTTCAACATGTTGCGCGTCAATGTCCCTGCCACCCTGTGTAACAAAACAACCGGGTATAAACATCCCTAAAGCGCTTCTTGCACGTAAACCACTTTAGGAAAGGATTCCTCTGAAATATCGCTGAAATCACTCAACTTTACAGAAGGATCTAGTCTCGGTAGATATATCGCTCAAAGCTCGTCATCTGTTTTATTTCCTTCTGCCTCTTATAATCTTACAAAATTCGTTCGAAAGTGATAATTATAATGGACAATACAATAACAAGCAAAACATACGACCCATCAAAATCACCGATATCGATATTCCGAATGCACATCCCATTTATTTAACTACTGAAATTCCAATCATACCATTAACAAAACTACTTAAAACTTAAAAAACAAGATGGTCGCCATTAAATATTTATAACAAAAACAGTGAGTCATAGCGATAATGGTATGCTGCCAGCATTCCCATTTAAGTACTTGTGTCCCATACAAAATGATAACAATTCCCTTTTTGTTAGTCTAGTACGATACCAACACTCGCTACACTAATACGTTTAAACAAAATTCCGTGAATTATCAAACTTAAATAGATTATCGAAGGAGTTCAATAAATAAATCAATAACAAGTTTGATTAATAGTTAAATATTTAATTTCAAATCGTCGTAAAAAGTATTTGAAATCATGGCGAAAGTGTTCTATTTAGTGATGTGTTTAGTGCTGGTGCATGTAATATTGGCAAAGTATGTCGATAAACGGAAATGTCCTGAAGTGAGAGCAGTGCCGCATTTTGATTTGCCACGGGTTTGTAATTTTACATTAAAAAACCTAAATGGTATGATCGATATTTTAAGATCAATTAAAAACAGCGCGACCCATTGCTTTGAACTATTCATACATGACATGATTCTGCGATCACCAATCGCTTCGCAAGCATTGTGATTTTGATATGGGTAATTCTTTAGTAAGACTTTGTAGTCTGCTGTTTTAATAAACGATTTTTGTTACATAATTATTATACTTTTAACCAATGTGCAAGCTATTTCTAGACATTTGAGGACATAGAAAGCAGCCGCCACCTACATTTATAGGAAAAAGCTAGGCTTTTTTTCTTGCAAATTCCTAAGTCTATCAAGTTTAGACACGAATAATACCAAAAGCTAATTTTTAATTACGGAAACATAAATATTCATTATGTTCTTATAATCGACATTTTTATCGATATCGATTTGTAATTTTGTGTATAAAATAGCTATGGAAAAGTAGGACATTCCACTAGTAATACTTACTCGTAGTAGTAGTACACGAGTGCTTAAAATAACCGTCGAAACCGTTGGTCCTAGCTGTCATTCATGGATCTTTGACAGTCGTTACGGATCATCAGAAGCCCGAAAGACCGACTGACAACCAGTCTTATGAAGGGATATCGTATTACCCAGTAAATGGTTTGTGGAGGTCAGATAAGCAGTCACACCTGACCATGTAATATACTAGTATTCAGCTACACCCAGTTAGACTGGAAGCCGACCTCAACATAGTTGGAAAAAGCATAAGCAGATGATGGTTGCTTAAAATAACCCGTGGTATGTCGTCCCTCACTCACGGTAGAATACCCCTTTTAACGTAAGGGGTTTAATGAGATAACATAATCGATACGGCCACCTAAGGGTGAACAATTTAACTAGTACGTACAGACGCCAGCTCATCAAGCTACTACAATTTGTCACATTTCTTTAATAGATTTTCAACTTTATCTCTAAAGCATTAAGGTTCAAGGTTGATTGGGAAAATTTTATATTTTCGGGTAGCTTGACCTGCTGGCGTCTGTACGTTTAACGACTCGTACTTGCAAGGGACAGAAATTGCCGTAACCTAAGTAATAGTTCGGAATGACTTATTAAACTAACTTCTACAGTCAGTGAAGGTGGGTACTTGGCAACTACTTGGTTGCAACAATTTATACAAATGTTATGTACGCTTCAATTTAGTTAGTCAATTTTCGTGTTACAGTGTAGTAAATATAATATTGTATGATTGCATAGCACACGTATAAGCATGTACCTACGATTAAACTTCCATTTACTGGGTACGTCTTTCATTGATTTGAATGTGCCCTGGCCGCTGAGAGTATGTCATGCTCACACAAATATCTCGCTGGTGGTGGCGTGTGTGTAGGATCATTAAGTTCCCTTAAAAATGGTTGAGTTGAATGGTGCTGATCCATACGTCATATTCGTGAACGGGCGCCGGCAGTAGGGGCTGGTCATGTCTTAGCTGTTATTTTAATTTCTGTGTTTTTTTAATCCTTTATTACGGACGCTTTTAATTTGCACGTCATTCTACATCGGTCTCAAATGTATAATTTCAACATGAATCATGTAATCAATATTTTGTAAGAATTTTATGATTTATAAGAAAACGACACTACCAAGTGAAAAATAACTTTAATTTCGGAAGTCTGTGGCAAACAAAGAAAATGCGAACCCAACGACACCGACTTCCGAAATTAAAGATATTTTTCACTTGGTAGTGTCGTTTTTGGAAGTCGGTTGTTTTTTTTTGCAAAAAGTTTTTTAGCAATTAAACTTGCTAATCAAATGTGCTCATGAAACTCTTCAACCACTTCAAACCATATTAATTTGCTCTTACAGAACACTTTGTTCCGTAATAAAACAGCATAAACTTGAATATAAATTAACTGAAAGTCGCCACTTACTTTATTGTCCTGTTCAGAAAATACGAGCGTGATAATTAATAAGCGGAGTAGGCTTATTAATTATCACGCTCGTATTTTCTGTTTCCGTGAAAATTAAAGAGAAAAGCGGATCAAATAGAAACTTCGTTTCGTATATTTGCGCGGAGAGAGTAAATGAGAGCTTCCTATGTTTTGAGTAAAACAAATAAATATTATCCCATACCGAGCTAAGTTTCTGATTACGTACTATCAGTTTTTAAACAAGACCTTTTCAATTCATAGATCTCAGCAAAGATTTTACTGTAGTCACTAGTTACACTTGTCGATGTTTGAATCGAGTCAATGATGATGATTTACACCTTGAAAATGACCACAATTAAAGATCTTTACATACTTACTCCACTTTCTCGCTTAATTTTAAAAGGGCGAAAACTAGCTTTACTTTACATGTTATTTAGAAACGGACTTAGTATGCATCCCTGTCGCACAACCCTACATATTGGTATTTCTTGCACAAGTAGGTAACCTGATTTTCGACTATTATGTATAGAATACATGAATTTATTTTTGGTATCGCAAAGAACACTCACGTATTTTTACCACAAAAAAATACAGGATAATCGATAAACTTTTGCGAACAACGTGATCAAATGCTTGTTTGCAATCAACTGTGTAAAGATCTCTGTTTACAGAGTCCTCACGTAAGAACGAGAGCGTTAATCCGGTATTAAGCGTACTGAGTATCGGCACAAGGCTTTGCGAGAGGAATGGGACAATTGTGCGAAAGTATCTGTAAATAAAACTGGGTTCGACAGCAAAAATTGCTTTAGCGTAAAAAAGTGAGGCAGTTTTGTCGTGCTTATTTCTTGGGCGTATCCAAGTTTTACCAATAGTAGTAATAACTCTTCATATATTAACGATTACTATGAGTGTATGAAAAGAATGCCTATAACATAACAATAGTTCTGTCCAATCGACATAGAGCGATATGGCCGGTCAAGTCCGCATACTCGCATATGCGTAGGAGCCGGAAACTGGCAGATAAACAAACGCCGTTAATTTACTCAATGAGCAACGAACTTATTGAATCACAATTTATTATTGAACATACAGCACGCTGTAATAACTTCAAAATGAATATTATCCTACAAAGTATGGGTTCAATACAATTAGCGTTTGTTTGGTGTCCATTCATCCGCAATTTATGCCTCAATAAATTTTCTATTCGGATAGGCGTAAATAAATTCGTAAATGAAATATGAATAATTGATAGGTATGGTGGATGTGTATTTTACAAACACTTATTGCCTGGATTTCCATAGACGATGATTTCTATATATTATTTGTTTCATTAGGTTTCGCCAGTTTTCCAAATAAATATTAATTAAATACTAAAATGATAAATTATAAATGATTTTACGAGTATTTCTGTAAGTAAGTTTGCGCAACCACTTTTAGTATAGTTTTCAAGGGAAGGTATAATCAAGCACGGTTTATAACGAAGGACTTGTTTGAGAGTGAAGTTGAGGTGAAAAAAGGTTCCGTTGATTCGACAAGAGCTATTCATCAAAGTGAGCAAAGTAAGTTTGCGGGCCTAATTTGATTCTTGTACCTTTTTTCGGCACCCTCATTCTTCCCAAGATTAGTAAGAAGGGGCTTAAGGTAAACTTCGATCCTGGATTTTTTCGCAATCCAAAATCAACTGTTTTGATTATAGAAATTGTTTCTTCGGCTATGACGAGGCCCGTTAATAGTGGATTGAACTCAAACTCAAATAATTTAATTCAACTAAACCAATTACAGGTACTTTTGAATTATCAAAGGGTCGGTCAGTCAGAAAGATGAAGCTAGTTGCCCATTCTAAAGCGTAGGTACCTAGACAAGAACGGGCAAGAAACTGCATGAACACTCTTTACCAACCCTCTGGTTACATGAAGAGTCGACCAACCGCTTGGTAATGTTTCGAAAAACTAAGTGAACAATCCGGGCTGGCCAATTTTTGGACAAAGAATCAGTGTTGCAATGCGGCGATGCTGCCAGCCTTTTGGGCACTTTCCCTTTTGACAACGGACGAATTTGTTGATGCCCTATGATTTGTTCCTTTTTAATATATTATTACTAGCTGTGCCCCGCGATTTCACCCGCATAAGTTTCGATCCCATGGGAATATCTGTATAAAAAGTATCCTATATGTTAATCGTGGTTATAAACCATCTGTGTGCCAAATTTTATCCAAATCCGTTCAACAGTTTTTGCGTGAAAGAGTAACAAACATCCATCCTTCCATCCATTCATCCATCCATACAAACTTTCTCGTTTATAATATTAGTAGGATTATTATTTATATATATTGTATATATATTATTTTATATATTATTGGAACGAAGTTTCTTATCGCGCGTTGCGAAAGGGGGCTAGACGGAAAAAATTAAGACCATAAGTTGTAACGACACTTTTTGCTATAGTTGTAAGCCGTGCGGCGCGCGGCGTGCGCGTTTCTCTCTTTCTCTCTCTCTCTCTTATAGAAAGCAAGCCAGTTTTTTGTCTGTGTTTTTTTATTTGTTAATAATAAAAAAAATATTATTATAACTTAAAAAAAAAAAAAAATATTACAATTCCTTCACTAATTAATCGAAAGGAACTTCTTTCCATCCGGGTGTCCCTTGACACCTCTCAAATTTTTATTATTTTAAAACTGTTAGCTTTTAAATTATGTAAATATTTTAAGATAATTTAAAACGTTTATTTTATTTTTGAATAAAGAAATCTTTACAAACACCATTTACATACCCTCGTTTCCTCTCCATCATAATAAGATTACCTCTAATAGGTCTACCGCTAACAAGACGTATTGTTGCTTGAACAAGATCTGTCATCTCGGCAAATGTTACAACTAAACCGACATCACAATAGGCATTAGCATATGAATACAGAATAAGATAAGTCAGAAAGAGATATGTTACTTCGAAAGTCAATATTAAATTTGATGACTCAATACTTATACAATTTCATTTTCCATTTGAAAAGGATAATGTTTTCTAATGAATTCATAACGTCTTTTATACAGGGTGACTGGTAACTCGACCTGTTCCTTCCAGGGCGTGATAGTATGACCCATTTGCAACAATTAAGCACCCCATAAAGCCTAAATGGCGTAAATTCATGTAATCCGAGAAAAACCGGTTTTCATGTTATTTTGAAAATTTCTCAGAATTCGTCACTAAATATCACTTATCTCTAAATGCTTTAATTGAGTGGCTTTATTTTTATAGCTATTCCATATTATTGGCTACCTAATACTTTAACACACCTATTGATGTAACCAAATTTTCTAAAATATCAAACAGTTAAAACTTAAAGTAAGAAGTTTATTAACTACTAGCTTCTGCCCGCGGCTTCGCCCGCGGATGTCGGAAATTATCCCACGGGAACGTGCTAACAGGATAAAATGTATGTGCTTCCCCAGGATGCCATCTATCTCGCGGGCCTTTTGTGGCTAATTACAATAGAAAACCAATTGTGTCTCATTAGTGGTGATTAAGAGGGTACCTATATTGATATCTTTACCTAAGTACCTACCTAATTAAAAAATAAATAAACTCAATAACAGAAAATCAAAATCCCTAAAAACTAATATCTATACGAATGACTAATCCTACCTAACAGTATTATAAAATAACCTACGGTCACGACGTACACTATCAAATATACTACCTATACTTTAAAATTAAAATCTATACCTACGACTTATAAAATGAAACCTAAATAACTCTAAAAACTAAAAGGAATAAAAAGGTCACACAGATAATACTGCAGGTGACGTAACCTACGACAAACTTATTATTTGCGGTTGGTACAGTAATCGGGTCTAGGGATCGAACCGCAAAATTAAGTTTGTTTTTTATTGTATATATTTTTCCGGGATAAAAAGTACCCAGTGTGGTGCCCAGGATATTAAAGAATAATTATACCAAGTTTCATCGTAATCGAACCGGTAGTTTTTGCGTGATGCCTGAACAAACAGACAGACAGACAGACAAAATTTTTTTTAATCACATCGTTGGGTTCGGTGTCGGTCAAGTAACACCCCCTGCCATTTATTTTTTTGATATTTTCAATGTACAGAATTTTCACTTCTACAGATTTATTATAAGTAATATATATAGATTTTCATAAATCATCTACGTATACGAACTTTGACACCAGTTATCTCAAAATTGTACTAAAACACTAAGCGTGCAAATTTCGGGGAAGACATCTTTATTAGGTAGGAACACGTCGAGCTACAAGTCACCCTGTATAATAGGATTGTTTGGACTTTGAGATTTGATATTGAAATGTGCACTTTCACGTGCGTTATTGGAATGACATGACCATCAAACCACCCGTTTGATGGTCAGTCGCGGCTTGGGGTTAAAAGCTATGATGATTTGCAATATGGAATTGAAGTGAAGATCGGACAGTGTAAGCTTGAACTAGCATACACTGCTGCCCGTCTTATTGCCCTCTACTATACGATATGTTCAGAACTGTAGCCAATATTATCCCGGAACTATTCGGGACAAGACATTAAACGTTTTTCTACCACCCTTGAAGGCCTTGCCTTCCATGGCGGAAATCTAGACCCTAATAAGCTTTTCGGATCAAATATAACCACAAATCATCAGGCGCATATACTCGCCTGATTCAATTCAAATAGCAATATTTGATGTAACTGCAATTTCCCATTAGCTAAATAAACTTATCTTGTCTAGAAAATGAGTTAAAATTACCAATCAATTAAAATAGTTTTTGGGTTGCCAGAAAAAAGTCATTTTATCAATTATGATAAATACATACTTGTCTAAAATAATAGCAAAATCTTGTTAGAGCAACTTTTCATTTTTCATAATTGTATACGCCTAAGTTTAAACTAATAGCAAAATCACGCGACATCAATGTAATAATAAGTTAAGGCTAGGCGCAAAATTACGCTGACACTACTATACTCGTAGCAAATTGAAACATGAAACGTAAAAAATAAAGCTCAATTTCGTTTACAGATGCTGGGTGACTGGTACGTAGTGGAATATTATGCGAGTGCTGAAGAGGCTCTTTCGTACAGCTGTATGAAAGCAGTTTTCACTGAAGACGACCACGTTCCTACCGCAGGTCTATATAAAATAACATTTTTTCTTTGAAATCTGTATGAATTTGAAACACATTGCCACCATTCGTTATGGAAGTTCTGCTTGTTAAAACTGACTCATTCATTCATTAATTTCGTCAATGTCAAGATGAAACTTCGCTTGCATTGTTCTGAGAAGAGTCTCAATTTCAGCAGAACAATTTTCAGACATTCATAAAAAATAAAGTGTCATTACTTTAACAAACACATGCCTATTAATTTATAATCAGAAGATCGACCGGCTTAATGATATTGTTATCTCACTAAAAAGCTGGAATAATGGTCACTTCACCTATGGTTTGAGAAGTTTATAGAATTTGTCAACATCATACTGTGGGTATTTTCTTCCACAAAACTTGAAGGTCGCGGGAATCCACCGGATTTGCGCATCCGGTGGATTCCCGCGACCTTCAAGTTTTGTTTCCAAGCACTGGACCGGTCGATGTGACGACGCATGCGGGAGGCCCACGTCCAGCAGTCGAAGTCTTTCGACTGAAATTATGATGATGAATCAGTCACTATAGGTACCTATTAATATTTCAGATGGCTCAATAGAATTTACTCCAGGAGTGACCATGAACTTTACGTACCGATTTGCCGACGATCCTCTTGGGGAGAATCTACTGGGCAATATTACCTGGAGAGTGGACTTGAATGAACCAGCCCATTGGACTCATGCTGAGAGGACATGTAAGAATATTGACGCAATTAACATTATAAAAATCTATATTGACTAATGTGACTGCTGCGCTGCGTGTCGCGGGTTCGATTCCCGCATGGAACAAATATTTGTATGACCTACAAGTAGTTGTTCTGGGTCCGGCTGTTTGTGTATGTGAGTTTAAATGTTTGTAAATGCACGATCCAGGAGAAATTCCTAATGTGGGGCAACGTTTCTTTTAAAAAAAGCAACAAAAAAAAATACCGGATATTGGCAAAATTGTGGCGTCTCTTCCTCAAAACCGCTAATAAGATGTTAAAAATGAGTAAACATAGAAGAAGCTATGAAAATATTGAAAATCAATATGAGAGATTAGAGATTTAGCTCGAAATGATAAACTGTTGTCAGGTTCCTATTGGATAGAGAACCTATATTAAAATATGTATATAGTCAAAACAATTTCGTTTTCCATCATATAAAAGAAGCACGTCGAGGAAAAACACGCGAAATCTGTATATATAATTACTGTATTGTATAAATCATACCATCTGTATATCCCTTAAGGATAATACGGTATCCCAAGTATTCTTGTGCGGACAGTTTTCCTGTTCGTCCTCTTAATATAATCCCTGAGCTGCCTCGTACGACACGACGCTCATTATTCTTAGCTACCACACGTGACAATTAATTAAGACAAGTCCCTCCGTGGTCGTGGCCTTTCTGGAAGACATACATATCTGTATAATGTGGCGACATCATGTTGTTCATTATCCTTTGTTGGAATTAACTAGCGTGATGTCGGGAGTTAGTGGTCTACCCTTACAGTATAGAATTAAAGATGCAGGATATAGAATGGCAGGGACATCGAAGCGCAACCTGAAGGCCAATTCTCGTAATTTAAAACGTTAAAAATCTAGTCGCAGTCTCATCTCAGCGACCAAGAAATGTCAAAAACTTGTCAAAATGTAGGGAAATTAGAGGTATTTTTGACAGATTGAGACCGAGATCAGACTGTGAACGTTGTTAAAATTACGAGAATTGCCCCTCTGTTATCAGGGATTCAGTACATGATCGTGAAACGTGTTTTTTTTTTAACGCATGGTTCGTTAAAAAAAACTGTGGTTACATGCATTTTGACCGTCTAGGTAGGTATTGCACTTTTCTATGAAACAGTCGATTCGTGTCTTGGTAATCGACGTAAAATTTCTACGCTAAGGGGGTCTAAAATCATGAGCCTGTAGATGCGTGATGCCTGTAGAGCCATTATAAAAAAATGTCTCGCAATAGATGTTGGTCAGCTAAGATGGAAAAAAAGCAGATAGTCGGGAATAGGAGCTGACAATATAAGATCTATAGTTCTGGACGAGTTTCTCCAAAATTCCTCCACACCTGTCTTTCAATGTCCTTGTCCAGTTATTCTCATGCCAACCTTCCACCTTCCAGCTCCATCATCAGATCAGTTCGATAGTAACTTATAGCCAAAGTGCATTTCATGACAATTCTATATTCAATTCTAACTAAAAATCACGTTTCACGATCATGTACTGAATCCTTGATAACAGAGGTGCAATTCTCGTAATTTTAACAACGTTCACAGTCTGATCTCGGTCTCAATCTGTCAAAAATACCTCTAATTTCCCTACATTTTGACAAGTTTTTGACATTTCAAGGAGCGTTAACTTTTCCAGAGCCCCACAACAATTTTATAAGTTATTGCGAAGGACTAGACGTTACAACCTAAAGCTGAATAACAAGACACGTCCCAATATATTTATTTATTTACATACGGTGTGGCAGTTAGGTAATCACATTAATTGAAACCACGTATTCTACATTACGTATCTACTTTAAACATAAACAATTAATAACAATTAACATTCTAACCGTGGGACCTTTTCTTCCGTTTTAATATTTAATTTGTTATTATTTGCTAACAAAACCGTACATTTTGTGTTGTGTTTGTTTGTGGATATCATCACCACTTCGCGTGCTTATTGGTATTTTTCGTGCCAATTTGTACGTTATTTATTTTGATTGAACAATTCAGTTTTCTATTTTTAGTATTTTTTTTAAGTCTTATTACAAACTTTAATAACCGCGCTGATTTTTCCATCGCCAGATAACTTTTATTCGAGGAATAAAATTGACGTTTCATAGTTTTTGTATGAAATAACTGTAATGCTGTACGTGCTGGATAATTTTATCCAAGGAATATTTTTTTATTTTTTACAGTTCTTCTATTCAAAATCTTTCAGACGTCAATTTTATTCCACGAATAAAAATTATCCGTCGATTGAAAAATCTGCCCTTAGGGTCAATTTCACCAAACTTTTATACCTAGAATATTTTTTTAATTTTTGACATTTTTTCCATACTAGAACGGTCAGACGTCAATTTTATTCCACGCATAAAAGATATCTGACTTTGGTAAAATCTGGCCTAAATGTGATAACCTAATCGCAACTCTGTATACTTTATATCCTACACCATAAAATACATTAAAAAAATAACACTTTGTTATGTTACTTTTTACACATACAATGTGCGGCCTATTTTACCCTAATACATATAACCCTATTTCCATTTCCCTTTCCAGATGACGGCATATACAACACATACGTGCTAGACACAGAGTACAAAACCTGGGCCCTCCTCCTCCATTGTGCAGAACAGCTGGAGGGCGCGAGGTACTTGAGTGCCTTCGTCCTCTCACGGACCACGACGCTGCCGAAGAACGTAATGGCTTACCTACGGGATAAGCTGCCGAGGTAAGGGGATCAGGGTCATTTGGTTTTCACATGTATATTATATTACGTGAGATGAAACAAAAACAAATTATTGAGCTATGCGTTTATTGGGTTCAATTACACATGCATTATTCAAGTTACCTAGTTGACATTGACATCGAATCAAAATCGTGTAAGTAAATAATCTAATTTAAAAAATATATATATTCGCTAGGCTATAGAAAAGCAGATAAAATTCAAGGACGTTTTTCGGGGATTTGCACAGCTGTCTACCAAAAGCGAAGTACTTTTAAATAGAAATATACTCAATTCTCGATCGGCACCGGGTGTAGCAAATGGCCAATATATCCCGTTTATTTCGCAAACTTTTTAACCTTTATTTATTGGCAATCACGGCCTAGTTTCCAAAGAGCTCTCCTTTCAAATTAACGTTATTGGGCCCTTATGTAGTTCCGATCTTGGACTATAACTTAGATGTACTTAGTATGGAGTTTGAGACCCGAAGCTTAAGTAGTCTTTTATTCCATCTCACTTAGGGTAAAACAAATGAAAGTAAACATGTAGTTTCCCTGAAAACATTTCCAAGAAAATTTTTAGTAAGAAAATAGGTACCTATGTTTATTTTATTTTATAGCATGTAATTTATATGCTGCTAAACTAGGATATTGGGTCGGAAATACATAACAAAAGGTTAGTTTTAATACCTTTGTAATTATAAAGATGCATTGCAACACGTAGATATTATAGCAACTGCATGTTCCTTTTGTTATTATGCTGATTCTGTAATATATACATGCATTACCTAACACCTATAATAATTAATACTCCGGCCAAGGATTACAAATTACTAGGGTTAAAGTCAAAATAAATGCAACAAAATAAAGCCAACCTAAGAACATTAAAGAAAGAAAGAAAGGAAATACGTTTATTTGCGGTTAACTTGACGCAGAGAAAGAACACAAAAAGATAAAAATGGGGGAAAATGTGCGTCACATTCACGCAAAACGGCCATCGCTCAGCATAATTCCCTAAGCAAAATCACAGCGGTGGTGGGAAAACGTATTTCCCTGAAAAATGCAAATCTAACTTCAAGTCTATTCAACTCAAGGAAATCTAATCTTAAACCGTTACCATTTTCCGCATACCCAAACAGGATAAAGCAAGTTACTTGTGAGACCACAGAGCCTTTTGAAAGGAAAGAGATATTGGGACGAAAAGGGTTTCTCATACATCATAAAGAAGACTATCGGGTTCCAGCAGGGCGGGGACAGATTTAAAAAACAAATACCTATTGCAAATTATTGAAGAATGAAGTTCGGAATTCGTGGGAAGAAAAAAACAGTCAATTAAATGGTTTACCTAAAATTAACGGTTTATCTCTGATAGATATTTCATTCTTATAAAAACGCTTGGTGTGCGAAAAACCTCGTGCAAATTACTATTCTAATTAATGAGTAATCAGCAATTCTAATGTGTTCCCACGACCAAGCGGTACCTACAACATGTAAATGTTACAAATAACAGTTAGTTAACCAGTCTTTTTAACTTTATGTTCAGGGAATCAGGAACAAAATATTTTGTTGCTGGAACCCCCTACTTTATCTATCTATCTATTAATCAATACTAGTAATATAGCTGAAGAGTGATTGTTTGGCCGCGCTAATGTCTGGAACTACCAAACGGATTTGAAAATTATGTTTGAATTTGATAGCCCAATTCTTAAGGAAGGCAGTTTTCTACCGACTGTACTTTGGCTGACAAATTGAATAAAGCTGGCTAACTGTCTAATTAGTAATACTGACGAATCAACGAAACTGGCAAATTAAATAAACCGATGACTGAGGGAAACTTTTTATGGTCACTTGATATTTGTTCACGGCAAAACATAGCTAGATCACTGTACATATTCTATTTCAAACACCTATTTTTACACCACAAATAAAAACTTTGACTTTAAATAATATTCAAATAAATCTTCTTTCCAGATACGACGTTGACGTCAATTACGTGTTCCCGATTCCACACAAAGACTGTTCCACCAAACCGGCTAGATTCGACTACACACCGATCTTGGTGGAAGTAGGCAGCAATGTCCCGAAGAGGCCAGGTGTCAGCTACAAAGTGGCTTTTGGACAATAAATAATATAGCGCGAGAAGCGAAGAGTTTAACATTACATGACAACGATAGAAAGTACATTGCATGTTCTAAAACAGTTGCTATGGCAAAGCCTTATACAGGTTTGGAAACAAATCGCTGTTGCTTGTCATGTGATGTTAGCACACGTTCGCACGGACGTAAAAATATCGCGGCGGGATTTTATCGCGCATTGGATTTTCAACTCTCGGTGTTGAGCCGAGCACTGAGAATACAAAAGAGCGCATGCCAGCGCGTCCAAAGAACACACTGTTGGAACTCTCGGCGTTAAGCAGAGTATTGAAAACATATTGGGCGAAAAAAATTCGCCGCGGGAAAAACGCGCCCGTGGGAACCTGAGCTTAGCATTAGAAACATATACCTACTATTTTAAATAAAAATTGTAATACCATAACGTGCCATAAAAGCTTTATTACCTATAAATGAATGTCTTGAGAAATTGCACATATTACACGGTATGTAAATTATAGCAAGGTTTCAAAGTGATGAAACCTTGCTTTACAATAAAGACTCTTTTTGGTCATGGGTTTTTCTTTTACTTCAAACACCTTCAAATATTTAACCATTCTATTCATATAGAACATTTTTCACTAATACTTAAATATCTCATAATATAATAGCTGCTAATCAGCCATACAACTATGTCTACGTACGACGATAAACAAAAATGAACAAACTCCCACAAGCCTACTAGGTTTTCTGATATAACCCTCCAAGGGACTGAATGATACTAAAGTTAAAGCGAAACCGATAACGACACTAAAATAAATTTAGAACACCTTGGTCTAAAGTAACCTCCATAAATAGGATAAGATACGGCTGACATTAGTCATACCAAAGTATCAATTTCAAAAAACTAAACAGACCATGAAATAACGCAAAGTATAATCAATATTTTTAATACCAATAACTTAAAGGACAAAGATTTTATAGTTTTACAGTTCAACGATTATTGCAAATTCAATGTTGAGAATGGCTTCAGAGAACTGATAGGGCATGCACATTGTTCTAAAGAGCAATTAGTATGCAGTGGAGGAAACGTCTATACTCTATACACAGGACAATAAACGAGTACATTCTGTTATGACATTCAAAGTTGACCGTGTCTAATAGAGCTGATAATAGCCAAGCAAAATTAAAAGAGTCGTATGTGTTGAACGTTATTGCAGTTGTGATGTAAGAATTTCCACAAACGAAGGTTAAAATCGTGGATGTGAAAATCTAGATGATTGAAAATCTTGATGAATGATGATTTGGTAACATAAAGTTCCTAATGGGAAATCTATAGATTTTTGTAATAATATGTTTGTTACGGCTAATTGGATATCCGTTTATAGTTAGGGCAAACTTAATGAGTAAAGACGACGATGAGAATTGTTTCGATACATGAATGTACGAATAATTAGGACCTGCAAAATAGTGGATACGGTTCACAAACTTATTAAAAAGAGATACTGACAGTTTATATTCTCTAATATTATATCCTACTAACTACTGCTATGAAAAGATCCTGTAGGAACTACCTTTGATCTTGAGAGTTGATGGCTGTAGCTGCTCTTTCTCTATTACAAAGGTCTTCGTGGTTATAATTAGACTACTCGTATCTAAAATTTTTGTTTACAATTTGATTTCAGGATTTAGAGGGAATCAGCTTAGTGAGACTTTTACTGATATCGATAACTGTAATAATAACAATGATCATAATACCAGTTTTTGAACGTGGCTACTGTTGAATATGGATCTGAATTATGGATCTTGAATGAGGCGTAAAAAAAGAGAAGGCTTCGAGCCAAGTGGATCGATGACCAGCAGCCTAATTGCGTAACCCACTATCAATAATGAATCATTTTGATTGCTAATCCATTGCTTTATATGTTCGAAAAATTCGTCTGCTCACCTACGTAAATAACGCAATGAATGTTGTTGAACTGTCAAAAAGTAGCTGGCGAGAGTTGGATGCGGTAGGTCTAAGATTGGGTAAAGTGGCATGCAATGGAGAAGGCCTACACTCAGCATATAGTACGGATCTGTATCCATACTATGCTGAGTTTGGAGGTATAAGGAACAGGGGGTAAAGTTCACTCATCCTCCATAGAAGAGGGAGGATCCTCCGACCAGACGGGTGTTGTGTCTGGCGGGCAATTGCCCAACGACTGATGTTGGGAAGTTTGTATAATTATATGCTAATTGTGCGGTAAATTTTGCTTGCGAGATGCAGGATTTGAGTGACGTCAGTATGACGCGTTGTTCGCATGTGGCGTTGTAGATACCGCTACACTGAGCATAGTTATTTCTTTCTCTTTCTTTATTTATTTCTCTTTCTTTTAGAGAGAACTAACTATTACCGTCTTGATGACCATAATCTTGGTATATATCACTGATTATTTTCTTGTGAACTTAAAGAAAATACAAAACCTGATGTTTTGAAACAGAAATATACTCGTAGTAAACAATGACAAATACATCTTTGGCCCTGAACAAATAAGCATCGTACTTAACGCATATCCACTGAAAATAATGCATATATTCTTTGGCAATGTATTAGTAATTCAGGCGTCTTGCGCAAAGTCTTCGTTATAAGTATGAAAGGAACTGAGCGCCATTTTTTTCATGATAACATCACAAACATGGGTGAGGTGCGAGCGTGTGTCTATTTTTTTGTGATTTTCCTGTGCTTCCAAATTTCTGCTGCTAAGGTTAGTATTCAACACAAATCTGCCTAATTTATCATTAGCGCTACTTAACATAATTATTATTTAGATAATTAATACATATGTCAAGTCATTTTCATGAATGTTAAATCGTGGAACATAATAAGATTACGAAACTTTATTTATTAAAATAAAAACGAATTATTGCATCAGAATCATCAATTCGATTTGATTTACAATCAATTAAAAAAATTCAGCTTTATTGCCAAGGATTTAAATTTAAATTTTAACCACCATTTTTCTCCAGCCCTTCTTCGGGGACCGATTCTGGTGCGACCTATTATGTGACGACGACGATGGCTCAACAACCACGACCACCGTCAGCTCAGAGGACTACTTCGACTCCTGGTGTGACGACTGCCCCACTCGTAGACCCAGACCTTTAACTACTCCAATGCCACCTGCCTTCCCTAACCCTGGGGTGTTTGGACCACCTGGAACGCAACCGGGACCAGTTAATTATATTATGATGGGCCGTAAGTATATTTGAAACATTCAATTAATATCTTCACTTCTCCCCAATTATTACCAGAATTAGACCAAACAGAATCGATACCATAATTATGCAATACTAGCTGCGCCCCGCGGTTTCACCCGCATAAGTTTCGATCCCCTGGGAATATCGGGATAAAAAGTATGTTATATGTTAATCCTTCTGATAAACCATCTGTGTGCCAAATTGATCCAAATCCGTTCAGTAGTTTTTACGTGAAAGAGTAACAAACATCCACCCATCCATACAAACTTTCACGTTTATAATATTAGTAATATTATAAGTATCATTTATTACGACAGGTACGCTTTTGATCTTTCAACTGCGAGCAAACAGTCTGCCATGGTTCGTTATAGTTACTATGAGGTAGGCAAGCCAATATGTCCCAGTGATCGTATTCCTTTGCTTTTCAACTTACTTTTACGACCTGGTTAGTTCGGAGATAGGTCGATGATAATGATCCTTATTTAGCCGCCAGCAATGCTTACAAAGGCCTATGGGATAAGCTTCGATGAAGATGCGTTTGTAACTTGTCACACAGAAATCGTAATTTTAGCTTTTGAACCTCTGGAACGTGTCTTCGTCGCAGTCGCATTGGCTGCAAAATCGGCCAATTTCATGATAGCCTATTTTTATGTATAGCCAACTGAAAGACAAAAAAATATCAAGCTTGAGTGATTGATGGATTGCTGGTAGCAAACGTTACACATACTTGTCGGCAATTAATCGCAGTTTGCACGCTCGCATTTTAAATGAAATACATACTTCCTTTTCTTTATTTTACTACTGTATGTTAGAAACGTAAAGAAAATTACGGACGGAATTAATAACTAACTTATTATAATTGAAGCAAAAGTTTAAAGAACGTATAAATAATAATCATTGCAAGTACAGACACCAGCACATCAAGCTATACAATCTGTCAAATTTCTTTAATAGATTTTCAACTTTATCGCTAACGCATTAAGGTTCAAGATTGATTGGGAAAATTTGACAGTTTCGGGTAGCGTGACCTGCTGGCGTCTGTACCAACGCTACTATTTCATGCTAGAATACTACTAATTGCCGGCCTGACGCGTTGGTCTAGTGGTCGCATGCGCTGCTACTGAGTATGAGGTCTTGGGTTCAATTCACGGGTCGGGCGAAGGTCTGGAATTTCTCAGTAGAAAGAAAAGAAAGAAAAAGCATTTATTTGCGGCAAACATGACGCATAAAAAAAAAAGACAAAAACACACAAAAAAAAACAAGTTGGGGGTAAACATGCGTCACATACACGCAAACGGCCATCGCTCAGCATAATGCTAAGACCCTATACGAGACAGAGCCCCAGCGCTGGTTTTCAGCGGCAGCCGGCACTGACGTGTGACGTACAAGTGCAGCATGAAATTAAACATAAATAAATAAAAACAAAAATCAAAACAAGAAATAAAATAAACCATTGCAACATATGATTCGACACAAACAAAAATCCACAATCAAAACATGAAATAACAAAAAAAAAAAAAAAACATACATTAAAAAAACAGAAAAAAAGAGATGGTGAGACATGAAATATACAGACAACATAATGGTAACATTCCGGGCAACGAAACTTATGCAATCTGCATAATCTGTGCGCGTTCGTTAGCACTCTGGATTTATACCTGGTTGATTGCCATAGGCTCGCCCTAGGTTACATGACACTTAAACATAGTTATGTTTAAGTGTCATGTAACAGAGGGTGAAAAGATTAGGATTAGTATTACGAGAGGGAAAATATTAAGGTTCACATCCACATTTCACCAGTTGGTGAAATGTGGATGTGAACCTTAATATTTTAGCGATACAGTTGAAAAATGATCAATGATCCCCATGCTAGGCGAAACCTGTGTTACAGGGGTCATCCATCCGTCCATTCTGGTTGTTATGATAATTACGTACAAATTAGTAGTGTGCACTTTTGTAAAAAATAAACTAGAGTAATACTAATAATAATTTTAAAGATAAAAACGGGGGAAGAAGGTATAGGAATAGAGAGTAACTACATTAATGTCCCTAATATAATTTTGTTATTAGAAATGTCACACTTTTTAACTGTACACGGTTTTACGTACTTAGATACTGTAGAAAGTTGCAATCAATACAGGATGTTAAAGAAATTGCGTGCCATAGCTTAGGGATAGGTTCATTATCGATAAAGGAAACCAGGAAAAATAAATAAAAATAAAAACATTAAAAAACTATTGCAAGATCTACCTAGTGTATTACCTACTAACTTAAAATAGCAATCGATTAGAATTAAAATTATTTTATTTGTTTATATGCCTTAATTACTTACCTACTATCGAACGCGTTGTCATTTTGTCCTTCACTTCTTGCGTCCAAATACCATTATTTGCTACTGAAAACGGCTCGCGACAAATGGCGCAAGATGTGCGCCCCTAACGCTACGACGGTATGTAAATTACAATTCCAATTTTCCCTTCGTAGTTTAACGGTCTTAGGACTTAATTTACGTACCTAGTTACCTATCCTTAACCCGGCGTTATCGAAGTGTTCGGGCGTAATAGTAGGTAGGTAACTCTAGGAAATTATTAATTAAAACTTATTTTAACGAATTTTTCAATCAATTCTAAACGATTGCTATTTAATTAGTAGGTACTACATTAGGTTCATCTTATGATCGTTTTTTTTTTACTTTTTTAAAGGTTGGTATTTTATTTTTTACGGGTTCCTTTATCGACACTGAACTCACCCTGAAGCTATAGCACCTCACCCTGAAGTATATTTTCCAAGTTATATTATTTAGCCTTGGTCTTATCTATTCACACAGCTCAAGTTTTATGATTGACAAGCATGAAGTTTTTAATGAAATGTATTCTAATAACATTATTATCATTTAAATTTTCTTCGTCTGTAATATGTATATTATATATATATCTTACCTAATGTATATCTGCCGTGTGATCTGCGTCACATTTATCCTTAATGACCACTATTCGGGGACCATCTAAATTCATATTATTACAAGACATATCGGACTGAGTGATTTCATTAGCAGTATAATTGCAATCAACAAACCAACTATCCTTAGTAGTTTAATTGCCAAAATTAAACTACCAAGGGTAAAGATAATAATAGGGTTGTTATTGTCCTTGATACATTCAGCAATGTTCAGCTGTGGACTTTTTCGCGTTGGCTATTAGTATATATCCAAAGAGCTCCAGGTAATTATTTATGAGAGCAGTTGTGGCCAGTGGTAACAGCCGCGACTTACTAGTTGTATGTCGTACATTCGAACCCAGACAGGCGCTTTACTTTGTGTAAATTACTCTTCGATCACTCTAAGTAATAAAGTTAAAAACATACTAATTTGAAATAAGACCACAAAAGTAATTGTGGTCTTATTTTTCGGGCCGTTTTTGAGGCGCTTATCGGGAATCTAGTACTATTATTGATCGAAGAAATTACTTTACCGTGGCTGCTCTTAAAACGGTGAAGGAAAACATAGTGAGGAAACCATCATGGCCTAGAACCAAAAATTCGAAGACATGTGACATCTACCAACCCGCAATGGGCCCGCGTGGTAGATTAAGGCTCACTTCTTCTCACTGAGAGGAGGCCTGTGTCCCAGCAGTGGGAACGTTATAGGCTGAATATGAGGTAATTATAGAATGTGATGATAGACAATCTTCTTGTTCGTGTCGCTGGCACGACAGTTAGGTATTTAAATTTATTTGGCAAAAAACCTCGTCATTTTCACGGCGTTATCGGTGGCAGCGCAGAGGTCACTTTGGCTGCATGTTTTGGGCAGAATAGGATGTGGAGCATAGTTTGTGATACAGTTCCTCATCCGAACCCTTCTGCTGGTTCCGTCAAGGTAGCCCCACTTTACAAGTATCGACTAACACTTCCAGTTCCCACTTAGGTTCCGATAGACATTGTTAATACTATTATTGAAAAACATTACAATTTCAGCTCCCCAAACCGGAGGAGGCTTCAGCGTGGTTCCGAATCCAAACAGTGGCTCGTGGAGCTTCATCTGGAACCCATTCGGTGGTCAAGGTAGTTCGACACCACCCAAGGCCACACCAGCACCTGTTTCACCACCAACCGCTGCTGCGGGTGCCCCTGCCGCTGCTGCTGCCACTGCAGCACCAGCAGCAGCAGCTGCCCCAGCAGCTCCAGCTCCCCCAGCAGCTCCAGCTCCCCCAGCAGCTCCAGCTCCCCCAGCTGCTCCAGCCGCCCCTGCTGCAGGCAAAAAATAATTTTCCGTATAGACTATCCGCTCAATTAGTGACGATGCACAAATTCGAGCGCTGGTTGTCCTGAGCATGTTCTGTTGCTGTTGGACCGTTCTTGCTGTCTTCGTTACCACAACAAGATTCCCCCCAATGGTGCTAGAGACGGTCTTGGATTTAAATATTTTATGTTATAATTAACATTTCACTTTGGTGCACCAATACAAGATGGCAATATTTCTTGGATGTACAGACGCCATCATATCAAGCTACTACAATCTGTCGCATTTCTTTAATAGATTTTCAACTTTATCGCTAAAGCATTAGGTTCAAGGTTGATTGGGAAAATTTGACAGTTTCGGGTAGCTTGATTTGCTGGCGTCTGTACGTCGGAAGCGACATATTCGGTTGCAAGCGCTATGGCATGCAGTAGTTTTCAAAACGCGGCACTATTTAAGCGGATGGACTTAAACCCCTTTATTCATAAACGATGATAAAAGTTAAGTAGTGATTAGCGACTGTTTAACCATACATTTTTTGACGTTTGAACGTCACTTAACTTTAATCATAATTTATAAATAAACCCCTAATATTCGAGTTTGTGCCTTTCATAGTTCATAAGAGTTGCTTTAGTCATTACTATGATTAAAGGGTAATTCCTTATAAGTAGTATCATAAAAATCATTTTGAGTTTATCTGTGTTTTATGGAGATGTGAAATTGTTGAGATAAGTTTAATAAAGAAATAAATCTGTGGTTAAATAAATAATTTGTTTGGAAAAGAATGTAATGTGCATTTTACTTGCATGTTGAAATGATACATTGCAAGCATTAAATCAGTATTCGATGGAAAAATATACTTTCTCATAGGTTTCACAGAACTAAACAGAAGTCTCGAAAATGATTGAAGAATAGTGATGTTACCATAATTATTATTTATGTTTGTTATACGTTTTGTGTACGACAATCGATTTAAAATAGCTGTTATGGTGTTTTAAAATTAAATACAAATCCAAAAGATTGATTGCGAATTAGTGTCAGAGATAATATTGTGAATATTTCATTATTTTAATAAATAGGATTTATGGAGTTCCCGTAACGAAATAAATGTAAATTAAATAATGTGTTCTCGTACTAACGACCAATTCTGATTGTGATAATTCGAAGAATAAAAACGAAATTATGAACTGTTTCACTAAATTGATGTAAATGAGTACATAATAAACATTCTGTAAAGAATCTTGTATTATTAAAAACCTGGTATCTATTTTTTTTTTATTATTATTTTCGTGGCGCTACTGTTCCGCGATAATGATGATCAGCAGCACTGGTACAGACGCCAGCAGGTCAAGCTACCCGAAACTGTCAAATTTTCCCAATCAACCTTGAACCTTAATGCTTTAGCGATAAAGTTGAAAATCTATTAAAGAAATTTGACAGAATGTAGTAGCTTGATGTGCTGGCGTCTGTACCAGACGAATAGCACAAACTGAATACAATCTAGAAAGAAAATTTATTTATTGCGACTCGTACAGGAAGATCAAAAACTAAACTAAATACAATATTTAAAAAAAAAAATGAAGCAGAAAGTCATTCCTATACGATGCTAAAAGACTCCTATCTTAGCATGATGCTGCGAAATTTACAAAATATGAAAAAATGTCGCAGCGCTGGTATTCTGCCCGCTGTGCAGATACAAAAATACCGTATCCTAATGTTACATTGACGGCACGGTTAGCTCAGTGGCTGAGCGATCGACTACTGCGCTGCGTGTCGCGGGTTCGATTCCCGCACGGAACAAATATTTGTATTGCCTACAGGTAATTGTTCCGGGCCGTGCTCCCTACATTTTGACGAGTTATACAAACCTAAATGTAGGGAACAGCTGATTTTTTTTTTCGCGCTTTCAGGTTTGGTCCCGTAGTAAAAGTTGTTCATAATGATGAGTACAATGACCCCCTAGAGTTACGGGATATAAAAAACACGTTGTACATAAATATATACAACGTGTTTTTTTTATATCCCATAACTCCACATATCCAGATTTTCCCACACTTTAGTAGTAAATTAAAATTAACTTACTACAAAAGTGTGGAAATATCTCTATGTCCTTGGAATTTGGAGCAGTTTACCGACCTCTGCTTTCCTCTCTTTGTCCAAATCAACCACATCATTCCGTCTAGTCGTTTCCCAACTATGTTGGGGTTGGCTTCCAGTCTAACCGGATGCAGTTGAACACCATTATTTTACATGGAGCTGCTCCATAATCCGGCTACTGGGAAACATGATACCCCTTGGTTAGACTGCCAGTCAAACTTTTCGGCTTCTGACTACCCGTGTAGACCGTCAAAGATATCTACGAATGGCACCGGGACCAACTGCATAACATGCTTTCCGAGGCAAGAAGAGGTCTCGATATGTAATTGATGCCCATCCACGAACCGACCACGGCAAGAAGAGCTTAACCTTCGATCGACCTGTGACTCCTGTGAGGCTGTTATCATTTCGCCACGAGAATTACTCGAGCCTAAAGGATTTAATATCCCGAAAAATTAAAGCTCAATTCTGGCGCACTGAGCTTCAATAACATCAATCAAAGGATACCAACTCGATTGCTCTCTAAGTACTGGATACTTAACAAAATTGGAGTTAAAGTCAGCGTTAAAATAACCATGAATATCACCACGAAAAGTCGTAAAAAACAATAGGTGTTTACAAATTGGCACAGGAAACGATATATCATAACGCAACAGTTAGCATTCGATGCTGTCGATAGCATTGCTGAAGTATTTACAGTTTTTTCCTCTAATTAGAACATTTGTAAAGGCTTTATTTATTGCCAATTTAAAGGTAAGGCCGCATACAAATGCAATATGCAATATCTGCATGCAACAATAGATGCCCAGGTAGATTAGCCGTTTCCTCTGTCGCTTAGGTAATTAATTCAGCTGCATACGGACCATGGTGCTTCGAATGATTGTATTGATAGTGAAGTATGTTCCCACGTTCTTGACTGAACCATTTCATTGGTATTTTGTGATGTTATAAATTGGTTTTGGTATCCTGGGATCTAATCCGGTCTTACCAAGGGGTTTCGTATTACCCAGTAACTGGATTGTGGAGGTCAGATAGGCGGTCGCTCCCATGTAAAATACTGGTACTCAGCTGCATTCGATTAGACCGGAAGCCGACCCCGAAGGCTGGGCAGATGATGATGATGATAGTCCTGGGATTTAATTATTATAACTTTAAACTCTAGTTTGCCTAAAAATATCATTACAAATAACTCTTTTTATTGGCAGACAGTGTAATACCTAGCAATAGCTAAACACTTTAAAAGAGTAAGTATGGAGTGTCTCCATTCTTCTCCATATGAAACTACATTTTCGTCAGAATCAATTCTATTTTGTTGTAAATTTTGACGTGCCTTCTTGAAATAAGTGATTTTGTTTTTTTTTCAGTTATATTGTTCTAAGAACAAAAGGCTGATAATGTCCATGCTATTGCCATAATCATATTTTTGTCCAGCCATGGGCTCAAATATTTCATCTTACCTAATAAAATGTATGGGTAAATCCCAATAGAATACCCAAACATTGTTTATCCATTACAACAAACGCAGTATCTATGTCATGGGCAATTCAAAGTAAAAAAAAATGTGTCTGATTGGATCTGGAATGCTGATCACGTAAGGTAAGCGCCATATCTGGGCCTGTTGCCCAGATGGCATGGCGAATTGCTGTATCGGTTGTTTCAAATGAATAAGTACACAATACTAAATATTTACGCTGGTTTTTATTCAAGGTTGGCGATGCATGCATTTGTTTTATTTGATGGCGTTTGTTTCTACGTTCTTTTGTTCTGGCGCAAACATTTAGGAATGCATGTATGATTTATTGAATTCGAAATGTGATTTATGTTGATGTTGGACTAGCATGTTAGGTACACATGGAAAGAAAGAAATAAAGAAAGAAGAAAGGAAATACCTTTATTTAGCACAGACTAAAAGACACAATACACCAGATACAAACATCAGATAAAAGCATATAAAAGATAAAAAAAAAGTGTAAACTCTGCGAGAGTCATAGCAGGAGTCATTGAGTACTTTATGTTAAGTGCCTATCCGATGGCAAATGATTCATTTTATAGAGATCTATATGTCATATTATAGTATATTTGTGCTGTGCCTATCTAGGGCCAGTAAATTCCTTCCTAAGATTTATGAGATTGGCTCTCTTGACATTTATTTTACAAGGTAGGTGTTCCGTTCGCTACCCTCAGTATACTATAGGGTTATTTGTAAAACACTAACAACCTCTTAAGAGGTCATTGTACTCATCATTATGAACAACTTTTACTATAGGAACAAACCTGAAATCGCGAAAAAAAAATCAGCTGCTCCCTACATTTTGACGAGTTATGCGAACACAAATGTAGGGAATACTTAGCTGATTTTTTTTTCGCGATTTCAGTTTTGGTCCCATAGTAAAAGTTGTTCATAATGATGAGTACAATGACCTCATAAGAGGTTGCTGGTGTTTTACAAATAACCCTGTATAATCAATAAAATGTCATAAAGCATCCTTCAATAGGAGCAGGTACCTACAGGACCAACAACAACGCATAAGTTTCAAATTAAGGGCAAGGAACAATAGTTGTATAAGCATAATATAATACCTGTTGCATGCAAAATATAGTGTAACAAGTAACACTGGTGTCAAAACTAGTTTACCTTCCAAGAGACCATGACGAAACTCTCCGGTTACCGGTGCTCTGATTGTTGCGTTGCATCGTAAAGGAATACTCGTATACAACGTGTTTGTTGATGGATAAAAGCTGTAACACTGCAGAAAGGCTTCAAATAAAAAAAGACTATGTAAAAATATTGAAAACTGACAAAGTTATTCGTGAAAAAAAGAATGCTGTAACTGCTAGTGCAAGTAAGTATAGTAAGTCCATTGGCGTTTAAGTGTTCGATGTTAAATTGATTCACAGAAAAATAACATGAGCGAAAAAAAATTGTCAATTCTACGTAAAAGAAAAGTTGAAGTGGGACCACTTCATTCGAAGAAAAGTCATCATCATCATCAACCTATAGCAGCCCACTATCGGACATAGGCCTCTCCTATTGCACGCCATTCAATTCAATTTTCCAAGAAAAACTCGGAAATGGGGTTGACAAAAAAAAATGAAAATTGGGGTTGCCCCCTCCCTTTTTTAAATAAAAAAGGGAGGGTCAACAATAAAAGGGCTTCAAAAAAATTCACCAGCTTCCTTGTCAACAGAAAAAGTGCCCAAAAGGCTGGCAGCATTGCCACGTTGTAAGGCAAATAATTGAATTGATACGTAGTAATTTCAGTTCTATAGTCTGTGCGTTTTTTAAAACGGTTAAAATATATACACTGGATAAACTTCCTATATTAAATTAATACCGTATATTCCGTATAATACATACCGTATAATAAATTAATACTTATCGTACCGCGAGGGCTGGTTCAAGGTTGCGCGGGAAAGGAGTTCCTGGAAGGACTTGGGGAGGGCTTTGCCCAGCAGTGGGATAGAATAGGCTAAACAAAAAAAATATATAATCAAACTATTAAAATATAATATCCTATCCTAACTAACAATATTGAATTTATAATTGATGAAACATAATTAAAATAATATCTTAACATTAGTCAGTACGTGAACTATTTCAGTTCACGTTGATAGTAGGTTCAGCGCTCACGTAGGAATCCTAAGTGGAACAGAGTTTTCTGCAAACTTAAATTTGGCAATAAGGCTTTCACTCGTATTGGATCACACCTGTACGAAAATATTAACAAAAAGCTTAAAATCTTATCCTTGACAAGGTTTGGGTGTAAAAAACGAGTTCAGGATTGGCTGCTTGGGCTTAATTATGCTGAAACTGAAAATCTTTTATTATACAATTGTTAAAGTATTCATCATCACATACACACTAACAATCAACATGCATGCTTAGATACATCACATATATACTTATAATAACAATAATAATTTTTTTTTGTCGAATGAGACTGGATCCTGCGACACAGGGTATCCTAGTGCGGGATCCAGTGTCAACCCTATATGTAACACTTGTTTTTTTTAAATCAATAAACTTTAAACTTAAACTATTAACAAACTAAAATATTATGTCTAGTATAGTTTAATTACAGGTTAGATATTGGTTACGTATAAAAGACGTAGCGAGTGTATGTAGGGTATTAACTCCTAGTCTTACTAATTAAGTAACGGTGCCCTTCTTAGCGAGTAGTAATTAGCATACTGTCGCAACATTTAGGTAAAGGCTAGTGTGGCACTATTAACCTTCCCATCATGGTTGATGAAATTAACAGGATCATTAAGCAAAATCGAAAACTATTTCTGCACATTTACGAGTGTATTTTTTATTGATACAGGGTGGTTAAGTAATAACAGCCGCACGGGTCGATCGATCAGGTTAAGCTACGCTTGATGCGGTTGGTCCGTGGATGTGTGACCATCTTCACATACCAAGCACGTTAATCCATTGATCCCGGCTGTCATTCGTGGATCTTTGACAGACGTTACGGGTTGTCAGAAGCCCGAAATTCTGACCACCAGTCTTATCAAGGGGCATCGTATTACCCAGTGACTGGGTTGTGGAGGTCAGATAGGCAGTCGCTCCATGTAAAATATTGGTACTTATTCAGCTGAATCCGGTTAGACTGGAAGCCGACCCTAACATAGTTGGGAAAAGGCTAGGGAGATGATGACAGGGTGGCTCGTGAAATTACATACAGAGAAACATTTTAGAGACCTCTCTCCAAGGGCTTCCCGAAACAATATGTATGTTCAACGATTATTTATAGTTTAGGAGCTGGACTAGGTTTTTTAATATTTTTTGGGAACTTGACTTTTTTTTTCTCTTTGTGTCAATTTTTTTTTCTGTAATGTAGGTACAGTCAAGGGTTATTAATTGATTACCAGCTTAAGGACTGTATTGCTGTGAACGCGCGGTAACGTCCGTACCTACGTCTGTGTGTAGTGATGTATCAACACAGAACGCACATCTCAGAATTCGCACACTGGCTGGCGTTGAACGAAACAAAAAACATACCGTCGCTTTTGCACATAGGCTACGTAATTACGCATGACTTTGGTTGGTTCATACCATTGCTAAAATTGAAGTCATTTCATCAAGTACCGATAGCTGGTAGTCTTACGTATTAGATTATCGAACGCATAGGTCTGGGTTCCAATCTCGAGATGGGACTTTTAATTTTTCTTTTCCAACAATAATCTTTATCGGTTTTTTTTTATTATTCGATAGATTAATAAACGATAATAATAAGTTATTATATTGTTATTATTATATTGTTATTGTAATATGGGGTTAAAAATAAAAATGTTTTATAAGTAATTTCAAATTGTTTATTCGTTATAATTTTATAAACTAGAAATAAATAAATGTCTAGTTAAAACAGTTTATTTTCTCATAAAGAACAATTTATTGAAGTTAAGCAGGTAATAGCGGTTCACCGTAATTATGCGTTTTTTAAATTTAATATGAACAAAGATTCAATTTAATATAATAATATTGTCCTTTAATTACCACTGTGTGGGTAGATTTGCTGGTTGTAGTTTGTTAGAGTACTTTAACAAACTACAACTAGCAAATCTACCCACGTAAATAAAAAAAGTGCGGACTCCTTGTCACAATACAATTAAATTACTCAGTAGTATAGTAGTAGCCTACCTAAGTTGCCTATCTCAAATGTCAAAGTTAACAAATCGTATTTATTAGGACTTATTGCGGTTATAGCTTAAGTATTCATTTTCATTATGAAAAGAAGATTGAAGCTAAACCTCAAAATAATCCTTATTACGGATATCACAATATAATTTTAGTATTGCTATAATCAACTTATAATTTAATACTTCGTATAACCCCCATTATTAGCAATGCAATCAAATAAACGCTGGCGCATCGACCCTACAATATTACTACACATGTCTGTTCCTCTTATATGTTCCCAGATTTCTAGGCAATGCAGCTTCAATTGCTCATCAGTCCTCTCATTCCTTGCGTCCCATCGCTGTGTGATTAAACCCCATAGATTTTCTATGGGGTTGAGGTCAGGAGGTCGTGCCGGCCATGGAATTACTTCTCTAAAATAAAAAAAGGAGTACTGTTAGGCTACTAAGCAAAATACTAATATTACCTACGATTTAGAAACAAAATTATAATGACAAGAGATGTTACTAGATTTATAGAATTAATATAGTTATATTAATCCATCATTCAATAATCTAGGTAAATAAATTTACTTCGGAATTATATTTTCTTCTATTTAGACTTTATAAAACGTTTTAAAAAAATAAGGATCAGCAGTTCTACTTTAATAAGATAAATTGTTTAATAAAATAATTTAATCATTACACTTACACTCAGTCCGGTTTCATCAGATATTTGTGTTATATTAAGTCCAATTTTACGCAGCGCAATAATATTCGCTTTAATTTCAATGTTCAAATTTGCTTGCATTTTAAAAGGAACTACAACACCGCTAATATATAGACACACGTCGCTAACCCACAATGAACAACGTTCTATTTAGTCGCGGTTGAATGACTCTTTAAGTTAACTGCATCCATCTACCTTATAATTTATTTATTTTGATATCTGTGGGTATAATCCTAAAATTTTACGAATAAGTGAACTGTAGTCAATACCGTGATTAAGTATTCAAAGTAATTGCAAACGAATGCGAGAATGTGTGTGTTGAGTATGTGAATAGAGTGTGTGTGTGTATACTATAAAGTATAGGAATTACTCATTAGAAGAAGGTCGTAAGTTAAACAGAAGTGTCAATCTATTGCTTCGTGAAACTGGCGCGCCGCTTTGGACCGCTACTGTACGCTACAATACACAAATCATAACTTAAAGGCCGATGGAACGAGATTAATATAAAAATTCCAATATTCTGTATCGTGGATTTGGCCGTTTTAATATCCGATATAAGCACTGACCTTTATAGAATACTAAATTATCCCAAATAATTGGACGTATCTTTATTAAATATGGATGGTGGGTTCGATCACCAGGAAATGTCGGGAGGAAAGTTTTCAGTAAATTTGCATGACTATAAGAGTAGGTCCAGTGGTAACGGCCGCGGCTTACGAGTTGTAAGTCGTGGGTTCGTACCCAGGCAAGCGCTTTACTGGCTGTAAATAATTTCATCACCACTGCTCTCAAAACGGTGAAGGAAAACATTGTGAGGAAACCGGCATGTCCTAGAACCAAAAATTCCAAGACATGTGATATCTACCGGCCCAAGAAACGATGGATGGAATGTGTGTATGATAATATGGATAAAGGGGGTGACTACCGAGATGACGACTAATAGGTACGGAAGAAAAGGACATGTTGTGCCGACCCCAAATAAATTGGGTTTAAAAAGAAATTAAAAAGTTGCGTAGAAAATTAAAAAAATTAAAAATTACGCTTTTACGCTAAAACGATTACGATTTAGATGAAATTTGAGACATGGGTAGACCATGATCTGGAGAAGGACATAGGCTACTTTTCATCCTGGATCGCAGACGAAGTCGCAGGCAACAGCTAGTTTAACATAGAATCGGTGTAAACAATTGTTGGTGAACCAATAAAAAAATGCTGTTGATTTGATCATCAATATTATCGCGTTTATCGAAAGAAAATCACTTCACACGTATTGCGAAACAAGTTACGTCATGCAACTTCACTGTTTTTGTATTCAACATAATGTTTTACTTTGTAATTACAGAGTTTCCCACCTACGTGTTCCTGTTTTTAAACACAGAATAAACATGAAACGACCACACGGATTAACATAAACAAACTGTAATTACTTACTTCGCTTTATCCAAACCTCGTAATTAAGACGAAATTGCTTGAATTAAACACCTATCTGGGTAATATACACGTGAAGCACGTATAATTTTATTGTATGAAATAACACTAAACAATAAAAGTCACATGAAAGTAAACTTGGAAATTCCAAAATGTATTCTCTTCATCCAAGTTTTAATAATGTATTGGTTAACAAGCCGTGTTTCCGATGGGATTTCTCATCAGTAAAAATTATATACTTCGACATCGGTTCCCACTGTTGGGACGCAGGCCTCGCTCCCTCCTGTGAGAGCGAGTGGGCTGGAATCTACCACGCGGGCCCAGTGCGGGGTGCGAGAACTTCCATACAAAATTTCATTCCATAATTAACCCATAATGGGGATGAATTTCCAAAGATTTCCTTAGTGCACACTTTCGATATTTATGGAAGTCTTGTGCAAGATTTCATAGTTCCAGATTTGTGTTCACAACACACAACAACACAACCGCATACACCGAAGCACAGAACCGGTCGAAGTGGAGGTGCTTGGAGGAGACCTATGTCTAGCAGTGGACGTATTTCGGCTGAAATGATGATGACGAGACTTGTATTCTAGACCCAGTGGTTTAGGCTGTGCGTTGTCTGTCAGTGAGTTTAAGATTTTTAGGATTACGTACCTCGAAAGGAAAAAAACGGAACCCTTATAGGATCACTTTGTTGTCCGTCCGTCCGTCTGTCTGTCAAGACGCTTTTTCTCAGGAACACGTGGTATCAAGCTGGAATTTATATCAAATCTGAGTATTTGATATAAATTCCTACTCTACTTCTACTGATCCTTGGAGCTGTGAAAAAATCAAACTTCTAAGCCAACGCAATCAAAAGATACAGCCGTTTATGCCGCAAATTTCCGCAAATTTTCGACACTCGCAAGGGAATCAAAACCTACAAGGTACTTCCCGTAAACTCAGAATCATGAAATTTGGTACGAAGCAACGTCTTATAGCACAGATAAAGGAAAAATTGTGGAAACCGTAAATATTTAGTTACAACCCTCGGTGCGCGAGTCCGACTCGCACTTGACCGGTTTTTTTATTATGTAAGTTCGAAATAATTTCTGGAAGTAAATTATTCCTGATGATGAGAATTGCACAGACCAGGGAAGCATGACACGAAAGGGTTTTTACTCTGCAGTTTGTGGAACACGGCTGCTAATGATGACGATGAGTATTTAACAGAAGGATAGTTTCACCTCTCCTAATATTGACGTTCTATATATTTTATCTATAGTAACTTCCAAGAATCACTAATAGCTCCAAATAGATTAAAAAGTAACTTATCTTAAAATGTAACGAGGATTTCGTGTTCCACTCCATGATTTATTTGAGAGTGAAGAGATAAGAAACCTGTTTCAAGAACAGAACAAGGAGTCTTTTTTTATTTCACTATCTTTGCATATTTCATATTATCTTTGTTACTTCTGCAACATTTTACAATGTAGGTACCATTAAATTGTGAGGTTACTGCACGCTAATCTTTTTTATTCAGAAGTCATTATTGTATCTATAGTAATTCATTGTACGATACGTCCAAGAATTAGTTTAATTTTTTTTTGACTTTGATTCAGTCGATACATTCTTGGACTATCTAAAACTTTTATCAATTGAATGAATCAGAATTATATTTGCACACAAAAGACATTGAGGGGCTGTATGTACCTAACACTATATTTTGCTTAAATATGTCGGAGTCATTCGTTTGACTATTCGGAACGTTGGCGCCATCTTGTGGCGCTAGACAGACTCTAGCCTGAAATCGTGGTGGGACGAGAGCAACAGCTACAAAAGCGGTGTGAACAAAGCTCTCGAGAGAATCGAAACATTGGACATCGTACGAACAACATGTGCATAGAAACTGTCAATTGCGTTCCGTATCGTTGAGTTGTGTGTGTGATTCGCTAGTGTGACTAACTTGTTCGTAAATTATAATCTGATTTGAACTGTAAACCGTTTTTCTATTGTGCTATAACCAACACTACCCATAGTACGCCAACAGTAATTAAAATATACCTGATGCTAACTAGAGACAGATATAGCATCTCCGACAAATATAATAATGAAGAATGTAACTAATCTATACTAATACTAATAATATTGAAGCTGAAGAGTTTATTTTTTGTATGAACGTGTTAACCTTTGGAACTATAAGTCGGATTTAGAAAATTCGTTTTGCAATTGATAGCCCAATTCTTGAGGAAGGTTATAGACTATTTAACATCACGCCACGACCTAAGAAGCTGAGCAAAAAGAAAAAAATACAATAGCGCGCAGATGCGATGCGACGTGGGACGGGGAAGCAAGAACGGACAAAGTCAGTGTAACATAATCGTAATGTAATTGGCAGCTAGGTAAAGTAGTGTAAAGCGTTCAATTATATACTACTATAATCAGCATATAACGTTCCCACTGCTGGGACTCAGGCCTCCTCTCGGTTAGAGGGAGTGGGCCGTAATCCACCACGCGGGCCCAGTGCGGGTTGATCCCAGTAAAGCCTTCACTTACTTGTTGATTATTAGAATGGCGCCAAATCCATCCGCGATGACACAGCGTTGTTCATGCGAGAAGATTTAAAGAATTGCTATTGTAAATGTCTATAAAAATGCTTTCATTTACACTAAAGGGAAATGCTTCCCAAGAAGATTAAGAAACGCAGATCTAGCCATTAAAAGCTTGAAAATTCTCACCAAAAAGTTAAGGCTAAATTCAAACTCACAAGGACACCCCTATTGCTTTGCCCGTGGTTTCGTGAGCGCTACGGATTTTGTTGGTAAGCCTTAGTTATGAGCGCTAGCGTTGCGAAGCTGCGAAAAGCTCCAAATGGAACGTAAGCCTAAGGTACTGATTTGTTGTTTGCTTTTAATTTGTTAAGTTTATCAGATGATGAACTATATGATGTTCGCGAGTTTGAACAAAATAAACAAGATTTTAACGTGAAATAGACGAGTAATTGTTCTGAATTTATTGGTAGTTTTACTTTGATTTATGAATTTCGGAGGAGTCCACAGGGTCTACTCCCTAAGCTCAAAATCCGTAGTTTAGGTCAAAGTTACGGGTGTTTCCTACTCCGTCTCACTCACAGACAATACGATTTAACCCTGCTCCCGATATGTATTTGCCCGCCCTGTTTTAACGGATCATCTATGTAGTTTCGGAACGAACTTTGAGTATCGGTATTTCAACAAGCGTCGTGTGGGACGGCTCTCAGCTAGATGTATGATGACCTCAAAAAAAGTGGCTCGGACAGACTGGATGCGGAAGGCGGAGGACAGGATGTAGTGGCGCGACCTGGGAGAAGCCTATGTTCAGCGGTGGACTGCGATAGGTTAAGGAGAACACTGAACAAACATTTGATTGCTAAAATTCCTAATACCAACACCAGTAATCAGTAATTTTGATATCCATTTACTATTGACGACACGGTTGGCGCAGTGGCTGAGCGATCGACTGCTGCGCTGCATATCGCGGGTTCAATTCCCGCACGGAACAAATATTTGTATTGCCTACAGGTAGTTGTTCCGGGTCTGGCTGTTTGTGTATGTCAGTTTAAATGTTTGTAAACGCACCCACGATACAGGAGTAATTCCTAGTGTGGGGCAAAGTTTTTATTTTAAAAAAAAATCCTTTGAAAAAACATAAAAAATACTTTAGTAGGGACTTTAAAATTGATGAGTTTCGCTTATAACAAGCTCTTAATAAATTGCGTGGTCACGGTCAGTAAACATTTTAAATTGCCTAAAGGACAAAGGATTCTCAAAGTAGGTAAGTGATAGGTACTGGGAGAAGCTTTTGTACTCACGAATAAATTAATTTTTGCTTTCCTAGTAATTATGAAACAGGTACCTACTGAAGAAAAATACCCAATATTTTTACGAGTACAGACGCCAGCACATCAAACTACCCGAAACTGTCAAATTTTTCCAATCAACCTTGAACCTAATGTTTTAGCGATAAAGTTGAAAATCTATTAGAAATTTGACAAATTGAAGTAGTTTGATGTGCTTGGCGTCTGTTACATTAATTAAGTGCGGTGCCAGACCACATATCGGTACATTGAGGTGCTGGAGTATCTGTATGAAAACGCCATTTATGTATGTTAGTCTTTACTATCAGTAGCAATAATAATAATAATATCCCTGGACATTTCACACAGCGCCATCTAGTCCCAAGCTAAGCAACCTATTGCTTGTGTTATGGTAACAAGATGGATGATAAACTAGTTAGATACAATTTTTTTTTGTAAATACATACATATTATAGATAGAAAAACACCCAGACTCGGAACAAATACATGTAGGTCATACAAATATTTGTTCCGTGCGGGAATCGAACCCGCGACACGCAGCGCAGCAGTCAATCGCTTAACCACTGCGCCAACTGTGCCGTCAGCAATGGGTTTCATTTTGACAATTCAACCACATTCATTGCGTTATTTACGTTTAAATTTACACAAAAAAACAGACTTTTTAAACTGATATTTCAAATGAATTCACAAACTGCATCCAATGACCCCACAAAAAAATACCAAATGAATTCTCCCTTATGTTAAGATATTGATACATGATACCCATCACATCTGCGGAGTTTTGCTAGCTAATTTAATTTGACCCTGCATATGCAATATCGCGACATATTCGCAAAAAATGTAAACAAATTGGAGTTTATGGAAAAATAACTTTAATTCCTACACAATAAAGTTCAGTTTACGCTACAACTTCAAACATTTGCATAACTTTTTCAATAGTGCTTGTCACTCTGGAATCTACTTAATTACCATTAAAAATAAAGTTGATATTTGTTTAACTTGAAATTACGTCAATTTGAAAAACATACATAAATAAAATTTGAATAAGTATACAAAACCTAGTTTCACAACAGGAAGAATTGGTTCGTTAAACGATTTTACACAAATTAACAATGCATAGATAACTGTTATAAATATAAATTAAAACAGTTAATCCAATTTTCGTTGTTATATAAACGCATACGCAATGCTTCAGTGCTGTTTCGTGCATACTAGTCGTAACTGTTACAACCGAATCTTATGTGAAGTCAGGGAAATTAAGTGATAAGCAAATTGACTACAAGCTTAAATTATCCGTATATTCATATTACTAGTCTTTCTTTGACAGTTGTATGAAGTAGCTATAACACGGCAAATTGAAGTCGGGTGTCAATTTGTTTAACAATTAATTTCCCTGACTGTACTAATAGATTATCATTAGGTTACACAAGAAGTAGAGCGTTTTTCTACCTGGTTGAATAATTGAATATCTTTGGTTTTTGCTAATTGAGCTTGAGTTAGGTACGCTTGTTTATCTAATCCTAGCATAAGCAGCCTGTAATGTCCCCACTGCTGGGACGCAGACCTCCTCTCTGTGAGTGGGCCATAATCCACCACGCGGGCCCAGTGCTGATTATCTAGTCCTAAAGCTACGTAAAACGTTGTGCAGAATTGTACATTGATTGAATTTCAATTAAAAACAATACACTAACAGTAGTAATCGTTTTTATTTTGACAGTTCAACCACATTCATTGCGTTATTTACGTTGCTGAGCTGAAAAAAATTTCGAACATATGGAGCAATGGATAAGCAATATCTTTCGAAATGATACAGATTGTGATTGGAAGTATACGCAATTAGGGTGCAGTTCGGTATTATAGTTGTCGCGTTTTAGCATGGCAATAGCGGTCATTGACCCACCTACATTTTCCAGCATTTTTATTTCAAAAACTGATAACCTCTAAGATCTTCAGGAAAAGATCATGGAATTTATAAAGAACTTGACAATCCTGATTTTTTATGAAAAGCTCAGAGGGGCAATTCTATTCTCGTAATAATGTTCACAGTCTGATCTTAGTCTCAATCTGTCGAAAATTACTGTAATTTCCCTACATTTTTAACAAGTTTTTGACATTGATTATCGCCGAGATGACATTGCGACTAGATTTTGAACGTTTTTAATTACGGGAATTGGCCTTTAGATCTCAAGTACGTATTGACGACAATGGCCCACCATCCATCCTGCGTCACATGCCCTGTTTGTTACCTATGCACTTGATGATATTATGACTGCGTTAGTGAGCGGAGTTCGCGCAGCTGAACTTTGGGCCAAACATGTTTGAACTTTTTGCCATTGATACGCTAAGAAAAAGAAGTGATCAGGGTAAGTTATTCTGTATTAGTTTACTTAAGTTAGTTAGCCTAGTTTAGTTAACCTAGTTTAAGAGGCAGGGTAGTAATACTTGGTCACAGTTTTTAACATAAAACTAGATGTACCTATTTTATAACGAATCACCTAGGTTCCATCTGTATTATTTTTTAAGGCAAATAAAATAAATTATTATTAAAAAATTATTATATTTTTAAACCTTAAAATTAACAACAAATCTGTATAATTAAGCACCCCGTAGCGAAAAACCATTTTGCCATCGCGACACTAATAAAGTCTCACATCTCACAGTTTTTATCACCAGCCATTGAAGAGGGTGCACACAGGTCCACTAGCGCCACTCCTTTTTAAAAAAATATTATCTCGTGACTGAGAAGGAATTATGAAAATCTGTTCAATCAGCGACCTCGGTAAATGTGTCTAGAATTTTCTAATACCTTTTATAAAATTTCATATTGAGACACGAAGCAACAAAATTCGATCTAAAGAATAGCGGCCACATTCCTATATGTCGTATTTAGTTGCTTCGTGTCTCAATATGAAACTTAATAAAAGGTATTAGAAAATTCTAAACACACTTATCGAGGTCGCTGATTAAGCAGATTTTCATAATTCCTTCTCAGTCACGAGATAATATTTTTTTAAAGGAGTGGCGCTAGTGGACCGTTGTACAGGCTCTTAAGTGAAACATTTTAAAAATTGATTTTAAAGACTTTCAAATTATGTCTCGTAAGTTTATGGCGGCCGTAACATTATCTTTACTGCGTAAATGGCGAAGAACCGTTTTAATAAATAAATATCAGCTTTTTATTACTTTTTCACGTTGAAATTGAGCCACTGAGCGTTATTTGAGCTATAAAAAGCTCTTTAAGTATCTTTAGGTACCTACATTTTTATGTCAGTTAACTTTACAAGCAAGTCGTTTCAGTAATTATTTTAATTACTCTGAGCTTGTTCTGAATGAAATATGAGTACAATACTCCGTCCAATCATATTTTTTATGTTTTAGTTGTAAGTAGTCTTAGCAATTTTAACTTTTGATGGTTAGCTGCGAAGGTAAATGGGGTGGGTAGGAGAATGCTGATGGTTACGCAGGTACGATATTAATGTCCAAAGCGGGACCAGGGGAGTCCCCCTGGTCCCGCTTTTTACATTCAAAAAGGACACTTTCAGCAATACCTCTAAAAGCTATTCATATCCTGCAGAATTCCCAGCAGCAGTGCGATTCTGTAACCATCTCACCGTGAAAACTTAGGTGAAGTGAGCGTGGAGTGAGCTGTCATTCCAAATAATGCTAGGGATTGACACTACTGACAACTCACATCAAGCTCACTTCACTTGAGTTTTCACGGTGAGATTTCTACAGAATCGACCGGCAGATCATTATCAATTCCTCTAATTTTCGTAAAATTTCATTTCACATTACATTGATTCATATTGTTATCCTATTTATGATTTTGCCAAAGTGGCCTTTTTAGGCCCCCAGTGGGAACTAGCTTACATGCTGCATAGATTTACTCGGACTAAGTTGATTTACCTACATTCTGTGATTACTGTGACTCACACACTGACTTATTACTTGTTAAAATTGTAGGGAAATCGTATACTTTAACAATGTTTGTAAATATGTGAGCACCATGTATAATAATGTATAGCACATAATTAATGTACTCGTGTCTGTCATTACTTAATTTTTTACCTATTGTGGTAATAGTAGTAATCTTATTCTAGGTGCATCGTCTTCATATACAGCGTGGCGCTTTAATGGCGACATTAATTTAACACACGTATTTATTTATTTATTATCAATTTTCTAAAATAGCATCTTAGAGCAACCTGACTTAAAGAACTGTAGCGCAGGTGTTATTTGCCGGGGTCACGCACGGATCATAACATCGCATCAATGTAATTAAAACAAATAACGTGCAAAGAGAAGGCGAATTGAAGCAAAGAGAGAGCCTATGTCGGCGAGCGGCGCAGGTGGAAGTTTTCAAGTTACGATTTTTTTTATGTTGTTATAATTTTTATTTTTACTGGCCACTAGCCCTACCCGTGTGTCAAATTAATGTCGCCATTGTAGCGCCACGTTGTATAATTATGTCTATAGATAATATGTACACAATAAGTATTATAAAACATTTTAAAAGAGTAGCGATGGAGTTCCTTCTCTATACGAAACTACCTTTTGGAAGGTGAACTAGAATCAATTTTATTTTATTGTAAATTATGATGTTCAAAAGTTCTTTTTATGTGCCTATTTGAAATAAATACTTTGACTTCAGCGGTATAGCTGATGTTCCTAGATCATTAAGGAAGCCTAGTAACAGTCGTGAATGTATTCATCTTCCTACTAGAGTAGCGTAGTTCCCGTCTTCTACTACAACCTGTAATATCTAAGTAGGTAAGTATAGTTTGACGTAAAACTTGAGTCATAGATACCGGTAGGCACGTAAACATCTATAATTTCCATATTACTCCTGGAATGAAAGTATCCGCCATTATTACTCATGCTGGTCAAGTACCGTGTCTCCTTTGATCAACATTGTTCATGTTTATTTACGTATCATGTAGTTGTTTCATCATTCACGGCTTTCTTTAAGGAAAAAGAGCGAAACTTTTTAGTACTTAATATAACAAACACTGTTGGATATGTTTCATAATAGTATCCGGGAAACGCAATCTCTATGTACTAGAAGGACCCAGAGTTTTACGCAATTAGGTTACTGAAAAATAAAGCTCATCTGTTTTATTTACTACTTACAAGATAACAAACCATAAAATTTCATAACCCAAGTTTTTTTCTCCGTTCCCATTCTCAATCTTTCCAATCCTGAAATAGAAATCTCAACATGATTCACGGCCTAGGAACTATTTCTGTTCTTCGTTATCCTACTTAATTACGGTGCATCTATCTAAGAGAATATTTTTAATCTCAGTACCTATTCGAGTACAGTCGAATAAACTATTTGGTATTTGATAACATGTTACATCTACCAATGAGCCCGCGTGGTGGATTAAGGCCCATTCCCTTTCAGGAGACACACAGAGAGGAGGCCTGTGTCCTAGCAGTGGGAACATTATAGGCTGATACACACGACACCCTTTGCGCAACAACATTCTTGTACCGCAAAGGCTGAAAACACAAACAACTTTTCAAAGTGTGTCTCACGTGAAACTACCATTGCCATCCACGATTGCTACGTTGAATGGCAATGCTGATTCTCTGGCATACAAGAATAATAACAATGTATATTAGCAGGGAAGTGGAAAGATGAATATTTTTGTCTGTATACCAAATAGCTTGTTCAACTGTACCTAATTATAGATATACTGCAGCTCTAATTAAGCTCTTGAAGGGCATCCGGCGCAAACGCACCGAGCAATCAACCGGTCGTTGATTCCTCAGCTTCTTTATGAACGATTTATCTCCGCCATTTTGTTTTATTAGCTTTTTAAAGACGAACTCCTAATTAAATCGATTGTTTTCGTTCGATTCGGTGAAGTCGCGTGAACCGCTTCTTAGAAGCCGGAGATTATACGGGGAAAGGTTGCCTCAGAGAGATGAGAATAAAAAACAAACATGGAGTTTTATTCATCTAAATGCTTCCAACTAAATTATTCTTAATCTCAGCATTTAATTAATTTTCAATTTTTTTCTTTAAAAACGTGTAAATATATACAACTAGGGTTAATTCAACATAACGTTGCATAGCTGTCGCAAAATTATGAATGAGTAGGTAATTAATTTTTATTCTGAATGAAAGCAGTCATAAACATCACTGAGTTAAATACTAGCATAACATTACCATTCATCACCCCAATTTACCTTAATATAGGCGCTATTTAAAATCGTTTAAAGTCGAATATAGCGTGCAATTTTTTGCACAACTTAACATTCAATTAGATGCACGTGCAATTAAAGCACTAACAGTTTACAATTCACGATACAGACGTAGACTTAATGACGACGAATAGCAAACTGCGTACTCCAGGAAGACGCCGTACATTTTTTTAATTAGGAAACCGGCTTGGTAAAAGCAGCCTTCCGTCATCGGCGTACAGACACAGGAAAGCATCATCGATGTGTATTAATGAAGCCGAGGCACGGATCGGCTGGGTATGCGCGCGCGCACCGCCAGTGTTACCGCGCATATCAAACGATACACTCGCGAACTGCAAATGTATTTTCCAAAAACCCCCGAGGTCGATGGCACAAGTTCGGAAGGACTCGACATGTTACGTTTCTAATCGATTCTCGAATTGATGATCGATTTGTAGTGGTTGATATCGATATTGTAGTGGTTTGTTTTGTTTTAGCGAAGGTAATTGGATGAGGACAGCGCGATTGTTTAATCGATATAGGTACTTTCTTGTTTGTCAAACAGTTGGTGCTGTGTTTTGGTTAAACTATCCTCCCTATGGAGGGACTGGTTGAAAAGAAAACCATTAGTTCAAGTTTTACTGTGGCTGGCAGTTCGTTTGCATATTATAAACTATAAAACGGTTGTGTGTACGGTTAACAGTTACCGCTTTAGATTTTATTCGTAAAAGAGCATTACTACATAATTTTAATGCACTGCCATTACTATATTATTAAATAATAAGGTAGCTATTTTTTTTTAAGCAAATTATTTATCGGCTCATCCAATGGATATCAAGTAATGTGTATAACGATTTCCTAAAAACAATGAGCATGTTCACAAAATATGATAAGATAGTTGGATCATAAAGGTTTTCATTTCAATTGACAGGCGAGGTTCCATAAACAATATAGATTGCGTCTTATACGCCCATTTGAAGAAAAAGTTAAGTAAATCTCATCGAACTTTGGGCGGAGCAGAAATCATTTTAAAGAACTTAAATGTTTTCGGTGAACAAAAACCTTAATTTCATTCATATATAGGTATTCTATTTGGTAACCAAAAATCCAACTATAGCAAAGCACAGCAAAGCACTAACAGTTTGACATAAATCAAAGATAGATTTTAATGTAAACAATAATGATGAGACGAGTTTGACGCCTACGGATAGGATTGGTCCACGTGGAAAGGAGAAAGGGAGTCCTTTGCCATACAGTTTGACAATATAGGCTACAGATAAAATAATAATAAAACCTGACAACGAAGTGGAACGAGAATAGAGAAGGCCTGTGGGAATTGGAAAATACAGGCTACCAATAATCGATATTAAAAAAAGACAAAAACGTAATTTTCAGATGTTATACGCATAAAAAAGAGGACTATATATGACAAATAGTGATAAAAACAAGACAGTAAAGATGTATACAAGAGTGTTAGTGGTGTTGATAGCGATGTCGCTGATGCCCATGGTCCTGTCCAGGTCAATGAGGTATTCGAAAATGCAGTCCAACACATTGTACAAGATCAGATGTGATCTGAAGTGTATTGATATTAGTAAGGAGACTAAACCTATGGTAAGTGTAAACTTTGTGTTAATTTGACCAGACTGACGAGCAGTGGTAACTTACGAGTTGGATTGCGTACGCGTTACGAGTTGGAGTTCGACTGCTCGTCTGTAGGTCGTGGGTTCGAACCCAAGCAGGCACTTTACTTTGTCTAAATTATTTTATCGTCACGGCTCTCATAACGGTGAAGGAAAACATCGTGAGGAAACCGACATGTCCTAGAACCAAAAATTCGAAGACATGTGACATCTACCAGCCTGCACTGGGCCCGCGTAGTGGATTTATTAATACTGAAGCTAAACTATATCATCATGGGTTTTACTTATTGATAGTAAAAAAACTGTAAAAATCTTGAGGAAAAAAATAAGGTTAATAAGGATTGTAAGGCCCCTTGTGGCAAAGTACAACGCGAATGTCTTATAACACGCCAGCAACTCTTTATTATTTAGCTTATAAGAGTTTTGAACTTATGGAGCAATTTATTTTTTCGTTAAAACGTACGTATAAAAATAACAGAAGCCAAAAAATATTCTCAATACAAAGAATATTCAGCTTGCTTGTATAGGTAGTAACAATGAACAAAATAGCATGTCAGTACTCCATGAATCCACCAAGTAGTACCTATACCTTGTCCATTAGGTAAACCGTTTTTTGACAGATGGAATTTGATAGTGATTGCAGCAACACACAATAGGTACATCGATTGATACACATACGGTGTTATAATGTCTGTAAGAAGCCATCAATAAGATAATTCAATAAGATAAAGCAGTTTATATATTTATTTTATTACGCATTTTAAAGTAAATTTTTACGTAATCTGGAATATGTACAGACGCCAGCACATCAAGCTACTACAATCTGTCAAATTTCTTTAATAGATTTTCAACTTTATCGCTGAGGCATGAAGGTACAAGGTTGATTGGGAAATTTTGACAGTTTCGGGTAGCTTGACCTGCTGCCGTCTGTACGTTCAAAGACAGCTGTCAAAAAACGGTTAACCTAATGGACCTAAATAGTACCTACTCAGACTTAATATAATCCATTAGGTACTAATTAGCAGGAGTAGTAATTAAATTTGCACGTATCTAGATCAATCGATAAACACCAATAATAAATCGGTAATAAACAATTAATACAATGACTTACGAGACAGGGAAAACCCAGTTTGCCTCGACGCTACTAAGAAGTAAACACTTGAAAATGTCATAGGTACACTCGCACCGAAGTTCAATGTGCCCAGCTGATGTAAGAAGTCTTGACACCCACAATTGCATGCTTAAGCTAAGCCACAAAAACTACGCTTCACGTGGAGCTGACAATAGCTTACGTTACAACCGAATAAAAAAAGTTAAGATAGCTGTCACAGCGATCACGATTTAACAAGTTCGCAGAACAGACATAAACACGATACAAAAAAGTAAACGAACGTAAAACGAAATACAATCAAGATTGCAGCGAATGTAGTTAGCAAAAATAATTCTGCGGCTCCAGAGTTAGTTATATAACCGGAGCACAACAGGCTCCGGCATGAAAAGGGAACATTGTGCTAATTTGTGAAACGCAAAAAGCAATTATACGGGCTTGTGTCAGGGCAAAAAATTGCTTGCGACAAGATGTAGTGACAGAGGACAGTTGCATTTTGATCGCGTCGTATGTCGGGAGTTAACGAGCTTGAATCCTAAGCTAGATTTTTTCGTAAGTCAACAGCAGTTGACCCGAGGCTATTTTAGTGTTATTACTTGTATCTTTACGACTTGACATACAACTAAAAATACAAACATCGAGATTTCATAAAATTCATAAAAAAATTAGACATATCCTTAGAATATAACTGAAATAAGCTTTGAAGGTAACATTAAAGCTATAAAATGAAAGCCGAACTCATTAAGTACTCAGGCATGGTTATGCTGACTGAAGATAATAAATTATTCTATTTTAGAAAGCACTCCAGAACTCTCTGTTTTGATTACACTACACAGTACCGACAAACGATTTGCGTCCTTAGTAGGGTGAAAAACATAATACGTACGATAGAAATTAATATCCAAGCCATGAATCACACTGCACTTCAAAGGAATTGTTATTTTGTAACTATGATGTACTCGCTAATTACCTGAAGCTACTAATGAGTCTGGAGTAACAGAACTTTACTAAATGAATGCTCCTATTCACAATACGGCGTGACCTGTCTCTGCACTACAAGCATTATAATTCTCCCAGACAGAGCAGAAAAAACTGAACAAGTGTCTTCCTTCAAGTCAAACAATGCTGTCTGGTCTAAAATAAACTCTTAGAATTCTATGAAAATCATAATTTGTTTCTAACATTAAATACGACAACGTCTTCATACCGTCTACGATTGCATAAATTTTGATAAAGCTCTCTAATTCCAGTTTGCTCGTTACCTAATATCCAAGCATATTGTCCTCTTTTGCCAATAACATCTCTATCAGCCAGCATCTCAGTCATCGAAACCGTATCATCTTTGTATCAGTCCACCGTATATATTGGTCTTCATATCCCTCCTGAGTCAGGATGGACATGAAGACCAATATTATTATGTCACTGGTCACAACGGTGTACACCGTTCGATTACAAGCGATTACAACGATTTTTTACGTGACATAAATTCAATTGCTTTATCCCAAAACAAAAATCTTATTCACAGTGCAAATCACAATGCCGTGCACACGAGAAGAAACCGGGTACGTGTCCTATATCGGACACGCCGAAGTGGGAAGCGGCGTGTGTGGAGGCATGCAACTCCGATTCGCAATGTGACGGCACGCAACGGTGCTGCCGCCATGCTTGTGGGTCGACGTGCAGCGAGCCTGTCGATCTTTTGACTGTATCAGGTAAATCTAATTGCACTATCTATCTATAATCATGTTATAAATGCGGAAGTAGTTCTGTCTGTCCGTCTGTTACCATTTCACTCCTAAACCACCGAACCTATCGTTATGGGACCTACAGATGTACCTACCTAGGTTACTTTTAATCCTGGATATTTGCATTAATGACGAAATACGAAATATACTAGACGGATGACTTTAAGAAGGTGGCTGGGACAGAATAGATGAAGAAAGCGGAGGACAGGGTGTTATGGCGCAGCCTGGGAGAGCCCTATGTCCAGAACTGGACTGCGATAGGCTGAGTTGATTGATTGATTGACGAAATACACGCAGATAAAGTCGTATAGGAATATTTAGTATTTAAATATAATAAGAATAGCTAGTTTTCTTATAAGAAGAAGATGGTTGAAGTGATATTGATCAGTACCTAGCGATAATATTGAACTTAGGTGAGTGAGATATTTCGACAGCTGGATATAAAGATACTGGATTACTGAAAAAAATACTATTTTTGTAGACAGTGTAGATGTACTATACAGGGTGGCAGGGGACATCGTATAATATTAATTGTGAATATGAACAAGATGTAGCTTAGATATGCATCCTACTTCGATTGAGAGGTCTTACCTATGTCATCAAATAATCAACCATGGCTGGTCTTACCTATGTTATCAAATAATCAACCATGGCTAAGAGACAAGATAACAAACGTCGAAATAACGAGTAGTTTCAGATAATAATTCTTCAAGAATGCAAAATAGTAACAAGAGAAACTGAACTAATTCATTCAATCTCAATCTAACAAACTCAAGGCCTGAATTACTTTAGCATGTTTTCACGTACCTAATCCTTGACAGCTCAATGATTTCAAATTAGATTTTTAGAATGAAATCAATCATTAATCATTCTAAATACCTATAGAACGGCTAAAAGGATAAAACATGTTCGTCGAAATGCCACAAAAAACCATAACAAAGATGCATCAGTAGCCTAATTGCGTAACACACGATCAATCACAATTCGAATGATTTTGAAGGATATTGCTAATCCATTGCTCCATATGTTCGAAAAATTTTGTGCTCAACAACGTAAATAACGCAATGAATGTTGTTGAACTGTCAATTGAAAGCCATTGCTACTGTAGTGTGTTACACAATTACCCGGCAGGTTTTATTTGAACTATTTATTATCTTCATTGTATGGGTTTCTTTCCGATGTAAGTATTTTTCTTGTAACATGACGTTTCTGTATCGATTCATGATGGAATAAATAATTGGTTTTTACTTTGAAATGTTGATGGAAAATACATGGATGCAAAAGGTCTGCTCTCAGTATCGATACAAGAGTCATATACATTAAACGAGACACGTATTAAGTAATAGAAACGACCATTGAGGAGGTTCTTAAGCTACGGCTACATGATCCCGAAGTCCCGATAACGCGACCTACACTTCGCGCGCTTTCGCTAAGTAATGTTACAGCTATCTACATTCTCGCAAACCGCTCGATGTCTCGCTGTACAACAGAGAGCGCCAATTGTTAGTCGTGTTATCGCGACAATGTAGCCGTAACATTACTTAGTTATTGTTTTCCAATAATCCATTAGCATTTACTAAATGAAAAATTCAAAAATATCTTGCAATGTTTTTCATTTCCCAGGTCTCCCAGCCCTACCATCGATTGAAGAGCCAAAAGAAAGAAAACGATCAGTAGTGATTAGATGGTCTGATGGCGTAGGAGACGCAGCAAGAGCGGTTCCTGGTCCAGTCTTCTACGTGTTAGAGGAGCAACACCATCTGGGACCGAAGTATGAGGAAATGAGATTAGGAGACTGGAATTTACTATTGAGGACGAATAAGTAAGTACAGAAGAAGATCTTTTCTCTTTTTCTACAGAAGTTACACTGACGATATCTAGTAGTTTCTTGACAATAAAATTAAGTGTTGTGTCACAATTTACAATCCATCGATAACCTTCTTTGAGCGATGCATTCCTGATAAAAACTTATGTAGGTACGGTCACCAAAGCGGATAAGTAACCAAGGTCGTTGGATATAGTTGAAGTTTAATAAGAAACCGATGGATGTTTTCGAATAAAATGACATGAAAATTAATAAAATAAATAATTAATTAAATGAATAATATAAACAAAGCTTTTGTCAAATTATTTTTTTTTTTCGAAAACATCCTTCGTTTCTTACTAAACTTCAACTATCTCTGACTATCCCGGTTACTTATCTCTTTAGGTGACTGCTACCGACAAACAATCGCACAATGGACTAGCTAGAAGATTAATCACTACTTTTAACGTTGTCAAAGCCAGTTTTGCAGGTGGCAGGCTGCGGGCAACTCGCAAAAGTATATATTATTGTAGCATTTTCCAAGATATCTACGAAATTCTCTCATTTTGTTCCCAACTATGAAATGTTATGTAGGTATTAAGGTTAGGTAGGAAGAATTGGTGTTACGATGGAATTAGGCATCCATTTCATTGTTATCACGTAACGCTATCACGAAGTAGAATGTAGATATTAATTGAGTTCTCTATTATGCATGTACAGAATGTAGTTTATCGCATCAAGTCACAGTATATCACAATTTGAACGAAAATCTTACGTTCACGTAACGATTTATTATTAAAGTGTAACAGTTCAATAAATAATACCAATTCTGCTATAAAAATGTTACACACTAAAGTTTTTTGTATTACTACCTTCGTTCAACTGTGACTTGCTGTAAATACACATACACATAAATATTTACGACACTAGATTCCATTTCCGACTGTCTGAAAAAAAAAACAAACTAACCAACAGTCGATGGCACCATGACCAGAGGGCTGGCTCGTTCTCTGGTCAAAGAATTAGTATTGCCATTCAACATGGCAATGCTGCCAGTCTTCTGGGCACGTTTCCGGATGACAGCGATGCAGATGAATGCTTCGACGCCTAAGCAACCAAGAAACAAAAAGTTGTTTTGTATATTTAGTTAGTTAGTCATTTAATTTAGTACCCAGTGTAAATAGTTAGTTGCGTTATATATAAAAATGTTAATGTTTATGATATTGTAATTATCATACGAATTATTGACTTGATAGTCGATTTTGGGTTCGTCATCCAATGTTACCAGCACCCTAATAGCGTAACATACTATTAAACTCAATCTGAATAATTTTGAAGGTATTTCTTCTTTCTTTTCTTTTTTTAAAAAACGTTGCCCCACACTAGGAATTTCTCCTGTATCGTGGGTGCGTTTACAAACATTTAAACTCACATACACAAACAGCCAGACCCGGAACAACTACTTGTAGGTCCATATTACTAATCCATTGCTTCATTATGTTCGAAGAAAGTACTGCTCAACAACGTAAATAACGCAATGAATGTTGTAGAGCTGTCAAAATGAAACCCATCGCTATCGCAGATGCGACAGAATATCAATATTTTCCCTAAAGCAACTGCGATATGGGTCTTCACAATACACGTACCAGTAGGTGCCAATTTAATGGAAAATAAGTCAAAGTATTTATTCGTGTGCTTTTTGGTGATACAGCAGGGCCCGTATTCCCGTAATTTAAAACGTTCTAGTTGCAATGTCATCTCGGCGACAAACAAATGTCAAAAACTTGTCAAAATGTAGGGAAATTAGAAGTATTTTTTGACAGATTGAGATTGAGATCAGACTGTGAACGTTCTTAAAATTACGAGAATTACCCCTCAGGTCTTACAGTTATTTTATGAAAACTCAAAAAGCTACCCATTTGGCATACACTCTTTAACAATGTAAGAATTTAAAATTGTATAAGTACCTATGCTAATTACAACAGCTATCATTATGGTTCAAAGTGCGCTAACTAGAGCAATTTTCCACCCTTACAATTATAGCAATCGAACAACTCTGAAGTGAAAACGTTTATAATTTTACAACGACATACCTACAAGCATTTACTCGGTTCTCACGAGATGATAGTAATAAATGTTCCCTGTCTCTTTGTGAGCACTTTTAGAACCGAAAAGACAAAAACTAGAGTTAACATGTTAATTGCTCAACAAGGAACCGTTTGAAACAATACAACAAGGGAAAACATTTTCCATGGCTCTCTACTTTATAAAGAAGGCTTTGTCTTTCTAATGTTATGATGACAATCATTATGTATAACCACATTCAATCGATTAGTTTTATAATCATAATCATTGGACAATGGAGGCAAGGGCTAACTATGTACAGACGCCAGCTCATCAAGCTACTACAATCTGTCAAATTTGTTTAATAGATTTTCAACTTTGTCTCTAAAGCGTTAAGATTCAAGTTTGATTGGGAAAATTTGACAGTTTCGGGTAGCTTGACCTGCTGGCGTCTGTACATTATTAATAACATTTGTAACTACATTTTTTATTGTGAGAACCTACTGCTAACTTACTTTAAACATAGGACTTCATCTGTTCATCAAAATATACGTCGTTTCAACTATTACAAGTTTTTCAACTGCTTGTGCTCTTGTCCTAATTTTATTTTATTTTTTTAATTTATTTATTAATAACCAACTTATATTAACAGTTTGCACCACACATACAAGTAATTAGTCAATATTAGTAATTACACATGTCATACAATCATAAAATTAAGTTAAATCGCATAATAAAATGGACAAATTTTGATGAAATTAAATGAAATGAAAAACAATTGGTAAAAATTAGATAGAATTAGGATAAATTGAGATAGAATTATTAATAAAAATAAAAATAATCTAAGTAGGTACTACATACTACAAATAAATAAAATTGAAGTGTCTATTTGTAATGTCAAAATAACAGACTTTCTAAATGCATATATGAAAGTATATACGAAACTTATAACAAAAAAACAATAAAAAAAAGGTCTATCTGTCTGTTTGTTCCGGCTAATCTCCGAAACGACTGGACCGATTTTAACGGCACTGGCAGATAGCTATTGTTATAAGGAGTAAGGGCTACTTTTATTTTAGAAAAATAATTTGTAAAAAAGAAAAGAATTTATGAAGAAAAAGTATTTATTGCGACTCGTACCAGGAAAATCATAAACTAAACACAGTCAAAAACGATAGTAGTAGTAGAGACCATACATTTCTATGGTGGAGACACATCGGACACACGGACACAACTTTTACTACGGGACCAACCCTGAAAACGTGAAAAAAAATATCAGTTGATCCATACATTATGTCTAGTTATGCGAACATAAATCTATGGATCAACTGATTTATTTTTTTACAATTTCAGGGTTGGTCCCGTAGTAAAAGTTGTTCATAATGATGAGTACAATGAGCCCTTTCAAGGATTAAAACGATCAAAATTTAACGGTGTATTTATTGCATTCCACAATGTAATCTTATGTGGTAGGTTCACATAAAAGCTCAGTCGTTAATATGAAGAACAAAAATACAATTTCAATTTACAGAACTAAGGTATCTCTTCGCAACGCTCTGAAACCGGGTCGCTGGTACCGGTTCCGGGTAGCTGCCGTCAGTTCTTCCGGCACGCGAGGGTTTTCAGCGGCTAGTCCGGCTTTCACACCCCGCCGAGGACCTCGTCCCCCACCGTCGCCGAAGAAACTTAGAGTTCGACCTGTAAAGGAAAGTAATGGTGAGTGAAGTTTCTCCCATAATTTCATCCCTCAGCACCCTGATTGCGTAACACACAATCAATTACAATCTGAGTCATTTTCAAGGATGTTGCTTATCCATTGCTTCATATGTTCGAAAAATTTGTCTACTCAACAACATAAATAACGCAATGAATGTTGTTGAACTGTCAAAATCAAAGCTATTCCTACCGTTAATGTGTTACGCAATTACCCCGCAGAATTTATGGTAGGCGGGTAGGTACAGTTAATTAGTCAAGGGTAGATATGAAGTTTTTAGTCGCAGGTACCTAGGTAATCATCTGCATAGCCTTTTCCCAACTATGTTGGGGTCGGCTTCCAGTCTAACCGGATGCAGATGGCCTCCACAACTCATTTTATGTATTTACCTTTACAACTATCATAACAGGATTACCCTAAACCAGTTATTGGGTAGTACGATACCCCTTGGTAAGACTGGTTGTCAGACTTTCGGGCTTCTGGCGACCCGTAACGACTATCAAAGATCCACGAATGACAGCCGGGACCAGCGGCTTAACGTGCTTTCCGAGGCACAGTAGGGATCTTGGTATGTAAAGATGGTCACCCATCCACGGACCAACCGCGGCAACCGTAGCTTAACCTGATCATCGATCGAACCGTGCGGCTGTTATTTCTTAGCTACAAGTCCCGCAGGTACCTAGGTATACCTTACAAAACATTTGTTTATATTGCATGTATAACAACAGACGCAGCCCTAGAGAGATAAGATGGATGGATTGTGCGGAAATGCTAAGGAAGGAAGTCTATACTACAGAACGTCAGTACTATCTATTCTGTGCTACCGAGATGACGGCAAATATATAGAACGGAAACCAAACACGCACTACTGTGTACACCTAGCTAGAATAAATAGGGATATGGGTAGTGGGGTACTTATCGTATTACCCAGTAACTGGGTTATGGAGGTCAGATAGACAGTCGCTCCATGTAAAATGCTGGTATTCAGCTGCATCCGGTTAGACTGGAAGCCGACCCCAACATAGTTGGGAAAAGGCTGGGCAGATGAGGATGTGTAATGAGATATCGTATCCGTAATTTAAATATGTTTTTAAATCATCCTCAAAATCACTTTAAGAATTTAAAACCTACAGTTATACTTACCTACAGAGGGGCTTATGGCTAAGTATAATAACAGCCGCACGGGCCGATCGATCAGGTAAAGCTATGCTTGCCGCGGTTGGTCTGTGGATGGGTTCTTTACATACCAAGACCCCTCCGTGGCTTGGTAAGCTCGTTGAGCCAGTCGTTACGGGTCCTCAGAAGCCCGAAAGTCTGACAACCAGTCTTACGAAAGGGTTTCTTATTACCGAGTAACTAAGTTGTGGAGGAGAGATAGACGACAGTCGTTCTTTGTAAAATACTGGTACTCAACTGCATACGGTAAAGATAAAGATAATTTTATTTTGCAAATATGGGTTCATATAATAGTACAGCCATATTTTACCACGTAGGCATGCAAAAGATTTAACATCGACTTATAACTTTATAACTAAATACAATTTTAAAATATTACACACAAAATACAGTTTTAAAATATTAATTAATTATACATCATGACAGACCCACCGGTTCCGGTAAGACTGGAAGTCGATCCCAACAGATTTGGGAAAAGGCTAGGCAGATATACTTAGTTATATGTATGTACAGACGCCAGCAGGTCAAGCTACCCGAAACTGTAAAATTTTCCCAATCAACCTTGAACCTTAATACTTCATAGATAAAGTTCAAAATCTATTAAAGAAATTTGACAGATTGTAGTAGCTTGATGTGCTGGCGTCTGTACTTACCTACGTACTCTACCGAATTTCAAAAACATGTACCTATGCTTCCAGCATGTTTTGGAAATTCGGTTATCCTAACGTGACCCCAGACTATTGACATTTTAAATAAAGGACTCCCTTCGCATGAATAGATGTTTGATAGACCGGAACAATGGACACGACGATTGATCCTAATTATGGTCCCCGTTGCTTACGTCAAATCTTTGACGTAGCACCGGTCAAGTCTTTTCAGACCAAAAGCCTGATTTAGGTACAGACTACAATCTGTCAGATTTATTTAATAGATTTTCGACTTTATTGCTAAAGTATTAGGTTCAATGTTGATTGGGAAAATCTGACAGTTTCGGGTAGGTTGACCTGCTGGCGTCCGTACACAGATCGATGTGACATGCAATAAGTTAAAGCAACAATAAAAGTTGCACCGCCAAACAGTTTTTAGACGCAAAACAGAGAGTAATTGCATAACACACTAAAACAGCTTTAATAGTAGGAATGGCATTTTGACAGTTCAACAATATTCATTGCGTTATCTACTTTGTTGAGCAGACTAATTTCTCGAACATATAAAGTAATGGATTAGCAATATCCTTCAAAATGATTAAGATTGTTATTGTTAGTGTGACACGCAATGGTGCAGTTGTTGCTTCAATTTTATTGTTTGCCAAAGGCAAAAAGTTGCATCGTTTATTAGGCCTTACACCTAGTTGAATTAAGAATTTGAGATAATTTTCAAGTTATGGAACAACTAACTGAATGTCATACTAAACAAAGATCAAATTCCATTGCAACCAAAAACTTATTAGGACCTTTTTGTTACAAAGGTCACTCAAAACTCAACTTAGAATACATTTGACTAAAGTAGATAACTGAGGGGCAAATTCTCGTAATTTTAAGAACGTTGACAGTCTGACCTGAGCAATTTTCTGACCAGTCTCAATCTGTCAAAAATACCTCTAATTTCCCTACAAGTTTTTGACATTTGTTTGTCGCCGAGATGAGACTGCGACTAGATTTTGAACATTTTAAATTACGAGAATTGACCTTCAGATCTCAGTCTCAATCTATAAAAAATACCTCCTAATTTCCCTACATTTTTGACAACTTTTTGACATTGATTGTCGCTGAGATGAGATTTCGATTAGATTCTGAACGTTTTTAATTACGGGAATTGGTCTACTAATAAAATGGCGATGGAATGTAAATTATCTGACTATAATAAAAATTATCATCTTGCAATGGATTTTGTTACGACGAAATCTGCTTCATTTGTTTCTTTCGAACGCAATAGATCTTCGATTGTTTCAGGCACTGTCACAGTGAGACTAGAATGGAAGGAGCCGCATTCAGACTTGCCAGTAATGAGATACAAGGTGTTTTGGAGTAGGCGGGTCAAAGGCCTCGGAGGGGAACTGGATTCATTGCTCGTCAACCATGAAACGGTTCCCAAGGTACCGTACCGAATTTTAGTTCTTAAATTTCTTCTTTCTCTATGAACTCTACTTAAACTTACTTTCACTGATGACACTGACCCGATAGGCTACTCGGTATAAGGTATACACGGCGACATACCAAGCTATATATGTCCAGTTTTAGCTGACCTCGCATTGTGTTTTGACCAGCCAGTGCGCTAACCGTGTTTCGACAACACGGTTAGCGCAGTGGCTGAGCGATCGGACTGCTGCGCTGCGTGTCGCGGGTTCGATTCCCGCACAGAACAAATATTTGTAAGTCCTACATGTATTTGTTCTGAGTCTGGGTGTTTTTCTATCTATAGTATGTATGTATTTTAAAAAAAAATGTATATAAGTAGTTTATCAGCCATCTTGTTACCATAACACAAGCATTAGGTTGCTTAGCTTGGGACTAGATGGCGCTGTATGAAATGTCCAGGGATATATTGTATAGGCTTATCGTACAATGAGAGGTCAGCATATACTGGAAATTTATAGCTTGATATAACGTCGTGTATACTACCTATTATAGATACTTTTCAAAAACATTTTATTTTTTACAGGATCAAAACTTCATCGAAATAAAGGACTTGCAACCAAACTCGATGTATTTCCTGCAAGTGCAAACGATTAGTCAATTCGGTCTGGGAAAACTTCGCAGTGATAAGGCATCCATTTTCTATAACACCACGAGTACAGCAAGAACTGGTAACTAAAACATATCTTTCCCTCCCCTGGTCCGTCAAAACGAAAAAAACAATCCTATTCTACTTCTTACTATTATTATAAACGCGAAAGTTGGTGAGGATGGATGGATGTTTGTTACTCTTTCACTCAAAAACTACTGAACGGATTTGGATTAAATTTGAAGCAGATAGTTTATAACCAGGATTAAGGCGAGGTTGTACCTAGTAATTTTAAGTTTTTTAGAGCTATATCTCATTTCATCATTCACCATTCTCCTGCCCTTCTCCCAATTTATTTGTGGTCGGCGCAACATGTCTTTTGCTTCCATACTTCTCTATTAGTCGTCATCCCGGTATAGTCAACCCCTTTCTAAAGAAATCATCATTCACACATTCCATCCATCTATATCTAATTAATTAGGTAAATATTGCGCAAAATAAAAATCATTTTAATACGATTGAACATAAATGGTCAAGCGCTGACTAAAGACGAAAACGTAATATTATACCTTTTTTACCCGAATATTCCCACGGGTTTCAAACTTATTTTGGTGAAACCGCGGGGCTAGTCGTAACTTAACAAAACATCACAACCGTAATCCCAAAGGGTTAAACAGCGGCGTACCTGTAGAACACCGTCCCAATTAATAGGGAGCGGCCCTATTGCCAATAAACAGGCACAAATTCAGTCTCCGCGGGTTTCTACTGAGAAATTCCTGGTAAAAAACATAATTACACTTTGCCTGACCTGGGAATTGAACCCATGACCATGACATGAGCCCAATAGTATCTAGCACTCGCGACCACTAGCCAAACAAGGAAGTCAAAATTTAAAAAAAAAATCGTCCTGGTCGATGACTAGGTAGGTACCTACGTAAAAATCATGACGTAGTGTGACCAAACGGAAAACACTGGAAGAATTGTTGAACCCCTGACGATTTACTCGAGCAAATCAAAACACGAGGAAATTTTAACAATCAGCCGTTCTATAGAAACATCCCTCTAAGGAGGCCGTTATGTCTGCGATTCCATTGTACTTAATGTCACTCAGATTGTTAGGCCGTCGTACCTATCGAGATCCCGCTAATATTCCCCAAATTCATAGAAAACCAACATTGAAAATGTCTACGTACTAATTTAGCCAATTTTCCTGGAGGTACTAGCTAACCTCCAGGAAAATTGGCTAGACTTAAAAATTTAACCTGATTCGTGGAACGTGGCAGCAGCGACCTAGTTCTGTGCTCCAATAGACATATAGTAAGGTAACGAAGTGCTGTACCGGCGCGCCATCTAAATAATTTAGGTAGTCATTCCGCCGCCGAATTACAAATTTAAGAGGTTTAGATGGAGAACGTAGCTATCGTACAAACCAACGACTAGCTAAGCTCCGGTTTTCATTTTGACAGTTCAACAACATTCATTGCGTTATTTACGTTGTTGAGCAGTACTCTCTTCGAACATATGAAGCAATGGATTAGTAATATCCTTTAAAGTTATTCAGATTGAGTTTGGTAGTGTGTTACGCAATTGGGGTGCTGGTAACATTGGATAATAACGCAATGAATAATAACGTAAATTTTACGTGGTTGAGCAGAAAAAAATTCGAACTTACGAAGCAATGGATTAGCAATATCCTTCAGAATTATTCAGATTATGATTTAAAATGGGTTACGCAATACCCTGCTGGTTTTACCGAATCCGGAGCAGAGCCGATAACGGTCGTAAAAATATTTTCTAAGTCTCTTGTGACGAAATATGAGAGGTCAATGAGAGTGGCTGAGAATCTAGCTCAATGGCGTGCTATTGGATATATCCTAAGGTATATATCCAGCAGTGGACTGTCAGTTAAACTTATGACAATGATGATGTTGTGTTAAAAAACTTTTTAACAAAAAAATTAAACCGCCGAAACAACTGAAAAGCAAAAAATAATAAACCTTTTTTATTTAACCTTAATTACTAAATTCTGAAGCTAATGTAAGTATACCTAAGTAATCTTGAGTCGGTTTTGTTAAAAAGTTAAATTTATTTGGGTTATTATACCCTTTCCAATAAAAAAAGAATTGTCAAAATCGGACTACTATGTAAAAAGATATGCGTGGTCATGCAATAAAAAAATATACAGACGTCGAATTGAGAACCTCCTCCGTTTTTTTTTTCGTCGGTTAAAAAGGAAGAAAGACCTTCAAATGTAAAAGGACAAATTAGAGTATCTTGCGAAACATCACAAATGTGATGGTTATCGATATCATGTTGATGTTAAACAAAGCTTTTCTAAACTCATATTTATTTTCAAATAACTATACCTACTTACTAGAAGTGGCCGTTGATATACCTACTTAAAATTATGAGTTCAGAAATTCTTTTTTGTTTGTTTTACGAGTATTGTCATCAGAGATAAGGACAGGAGAGTGATGATTATAATGATGACCCATCGAGTGAAGTTCCGCTAGCTAATTTAATTTGATGTTGTAATAATCCTATCCTACTAATATTATAAACGTGAAAGTTTTTATGGATTGATGGATGTTTGTTACTCTTTCACGCAAAAACTACTGAACGGATTTGGATGAAATTTGGCACTCAGATGGTTTATAACCAGGATTAACATTTATAGAATACCGTAGGTACTTTTTATCCCGATATTTCCACGGGATCGAAATTTATGCGGGTGAAACCGCGGGGCGCAGCTAGTCAAACATACATTAGACCTACGAACCAGGGATGTTGCGAATATTCGCATCCGCATCCGCATATGCGGAACATCCGCATCGATTTAGACATCCGCATCTGCATCCGAATCCGCATAAATCGATGCGGAGCTGATGCGGATGCGGATGTGTAGCAAGTCGCGACAAGAAAGAAAGAGGCGGGCCCGGCGAGTGGCGCGTGTCGACCGCGCGTGCTGATTGACCAATAAGAAAGCAATAATTTTGTTTTGGACTTCGGTGAATCAGTGAATGCGGTGACGGTGACGCGCCTCGCTATTGTTTGTGTTGTGACAAGATCTGACGCGCATGTTTGTTGTTTTGTCGTAAATAGACAATCACAACTTTATTACTTTTTTATTGTGCTTTTTGTTAAAAAGTGTCATCGCATACATGTAACTGTATTGTTTACGTACGTAAGTACTACGTATTACGTTAAGTAAAGTGAGTGCTGCTTTTTTAATTCAAATTGTTAACCTATTGGACAAGTGAACTATGCCACCACCTACGCAAAGTGAAATTCGGACCTATTTCAAACCTGTTGAAAATTACCGGGATAAATCTCAGTGTAAAATATGTAGTAAAACATATTCTCGGCTCGATTTGTACAGATCCGCATCCGCATCCGCATCCGCGGATGTGAGCCTCTTAAAATCCGCATCCGCATCCGCGTCCGCGGATGTGAAAAAATCTGCATCCGCAACATCCCTGCTACGAACCTAGTAGATTAATCACTGTAAACTGTTCCCTTATTCCCTTTCTCTCATTCTTATTGATCAAAATGGATATTATTATACCTTCCAAACTTTTTAATACATTTCAGACCCCGCACCAGAGCCACTCCAAAGGCGTGAAAGCAAAAAGATCAGAGGTCTCAGCCTACACAAAATTGTATGGTACAACCACAAGTTAAAAGCCAGAATCGCTTGGCAGCCTCTTCCTGACGTTTACGAGCAACCCGGAAGGTATGTTTTTTATTATCAAATTAATAATTGCTTTTAGTATAATTGGGTACTGATATCGAGACAGGTACCTACCTATTTAAGGAGATACTATCTGGAGTTACAATCCAAATTGGTGCTACTCACCTACCTACAATGCTAGTGTCCAAGCGTGTTTAGACCAGTACCTACCTACTATACCTAACACATCCGTTTCACCTGTTCATATTTTTTTACAAAAAATCCTATCTTAGATGGATTCAAATAAGAACTACATAGTTCTAACTTATTTGCAGGTCTCTAATTGGCATTTAGAAAAAGAGAAATAGGTAAAACCAAGCCTATACATTACTTTCTCATCTCTAATTTATTACTTTGCAGATACTACGTCCACTGGAAAGCGACTAAATGTAACAACCCCAGAAAATTACGCAAAGAAGGCCTAACCGCTACTACCGAGGTAATATTATTGTGTCAATGAAACCTAAAAATTCATTCGTTCAAGCGAAACTCCCTAAACTATGTTATTTTCTGAGTTTACGTTTACGCGCATTTGTAACATTATTTTAAAATTAGGAACAGTATGAAGTTAGACGCAAGCAAAAAGTGCGGTAAAATTTAGTGTTGCCATACGTAACGGCTGAACATTTTTAGTACAAAAGAGTCTAAAATTTTTTTTTTCTGTTTACAGCAAACTACTTTTGAACTTTATGAGTTGGATTATCAATGCAGTTATAAGGTGAATGTCAATTCATTGCCACGAGTAAAAACACCAGATTCAGAACTTACTTTGAATATTCCAGGCTGTGAATATTTTAAACGAAAAGTTAATACTACTACGATAAACTGTGACGCCTGATTAAAACATTATTGCAAGTAGAAGTAATAACTGAAAATGAATATTTGTGTTGAATCTATAAATAAAAAACGTCACATTAATATTAAGAAATCTCGTGGAATGTTTTCCGAAACATGTTTTTAGTTAAGTATTATTACAAATGGACATTCAGAAGTTCTATAAGTGTTTAGTATTGTAAGTAAAAATATATTAGCAAGTAGAACATACCTACCTATGTAAAAAAGGCATTCAATATTTTTTGGAAAAAAAATTAAAATGTTAAAGAGTGATATGGATGATTAAATACAAGACTATGATATTTTATTTATTAAAGATATTGTACCTAAGTAATAAAATTATTACCTCCGAAAGGTTTTTTTTTTGTGCATTTTTTTTTACATTAAACAGTTAATGGGCATCAAGCCAGGATACACTGATATCTTATTCTATTGAAACTCCGTATTGAACAAGGCCAGCTCAAGTCGAAAGTGTGAATCACTGAAGGTTAACTTAGTTGCTTAGTCTAGGTAGACTAAGCAACTAAGTTAACCTTCTTAAAGTAGGCAAATCGACAAAAAACGCAACTTTATTTTACTTCTATAAGATAGTAAAATGTACTCAAATCATTTCTACAAAATCTCAGAATCAGACGAAACGTGATCATTGTCTTATACAAATCAGTCCTGGCTACTAGAGAGGACATAAAGTGTAAGTACTTAATATCCGAATGAATTGTAAAAAGGACTGATAAGAGGAGAACCTACGCGGGAATTACCCACTACTTTTTATAGTCAGGCTGGACTAGAAACACGTACTTAATTACTCCTATTTGTAAGCCTGAATCTACCTCTAGATTTTGCTGCCACTGTCAGTGAAAAACACAGGTAAATGGAACATGGCGAGTTTCATAGAATTGACAGTTAGTCTCATTCGTTTTAACTGCTTATCCACAATTCTGTAGTCTGTCTGTTGAGCATTTGTCTCTTCTGCTTAATTAATTATTCACAAACGACCCTCAATACATGTCAGCTGGTATAATTATTTTAAAATTATTTACGAATTTTATTTTTTTGGTCCTGGCAACAATTTTGCTCCCGCAATTCGCCACTAGTTACTTACTTCAGTCAGGACATTTGCAACCCTCAGAATGTCAAAAGTAAATAAAAAGAATATTTTGTGAAATAAATTAGATTTATTACAATAATTACACTTTTTGCTAATATTTACTGACCTGCACCTATTGTGTTTTATTTACTATCTTTCACACCGTTAGTGTTTTTCAATAGTGCCGTTTACAAGTCTTATTGGAAAATTTCGCGAATGAGATCATTTTACTGTGTAAAATGAACATTTTACGTCTGCGCTCAGATATTAATATCCTACTACAGTTTCAAGTACAAGACTTCCTACTGAAATATCATTGGGTGTTCATTTAATATTTAGTGTTTCCGTATAACGTGCGATAGTCTGAGGGCGTAACCACGGCTCAGGCGGGTTGAAGGCTGTGTTTAAAATGATATTTTCTAATATTTTCTGAAACGTAGCTAACTGTGTTTGTGTGAAAAATGGCTGAGGACGAAGTGCTTTTCGACGATGTGTACGAGTTGTACGAGGTTATTGGCAAGTAAGTAAATATTGCATATAAATAGGTGTGTAAGGGAACTCGTGTGATGTGCATTCGCGCTCGCTCTTCGTCTATTTTCCGCCTCAGGTGTACTTGACCTGGGAAACTGGGAACTTTTCCTGCAAACAACAACAAACTTTGTAGAACTCAAATACTAAATTACATTTTCCATTTGATTTTTTTTTTCTGGTTTATATCTGAATGCAATATGTATCTATCAAAACAGAATTAATTCTAATTGGTCATTCATATTTTCAGAAAATAAAATTATAAAAAGCCACATGTCAATTTTGTTTACTTCTGTAGGTATGTACTTAATTAATTTCAATTCTTATACAAAAAATTTATCAGAAACACTAAATCAAGAAACATTCTTAGAAATTAATTCCTGTAAAAACCTAATTCTTACTCTAATTTTATTTGTTTTTGCCGGTAAATGTTATGTTTACCATAATTTTATAAGAAAGTGTTTCTCCAAAGAATGAATAAACTGTGATCTGTTGGATGTTTAGCATTTTTTTGCAAGTCAAATATATTATGAACACTAGCAAAAGTGCTGCACACAGGTTAGAAAATTTTTCTGATCAGATTTTATCTGACCCAACAACTGTAAAAGTTCTAAGAAGTTAGTTGAATCTTAGCCAAGTTTCAATTGCTCTTTATCATTCCAAAGCACATATTTTTTCTATTCAAATGATAAAGAGCCCTCTTATTAAATTATTTTACAATGGATCATAATTCCAAGAAAATAGACAGTTGCAAGGTATGTCAGAAGAACAATTCCTGTACTTAAAAACATAATATACCCCTTTATTCATAAACATTACTTAAAGTTAAGTAGTGATTATATAGCAACTGTTTAACCATATTTTTTTTATGTTTGAATGGAACAACTTTAATCATCCTTTTTAAATAAACCCCTTGAAATCTAGTCGCCATCTCATTTCAGCAACTCAAACTCAATAGTTTTATGTAGTATTTTTGACAGACTGAGACTGAGTTAAGACTGATCATTCTTTAAATTACTAGAGTTGCCTCTCTGTTCATGTTACATATTCACTCATTTCATTTGCAATGCAATTTCACAAGTAAATTATTACTTGGTAAAATTGCATTGTAAATGAATTCAGTTGCACTAATTAGATTGTAAATTGGCCTAAATTCATATCTCATTCATGATAGAACTAATGAATATTAATGTTGATAAATACTGGAAAGTGATACCTAACTAGTTTATGGAATTCTTCGACTACTATTATTTTAGTGCCCGAATTTCTACCGATGATAATTATGTCATGAATATAAAAGAAGGGAATTTAATTTTCCTGACGACGTTGATAAATTGACTTATTAATTGCTAATATTGTTGTAAGTGGTTCGCACAAATCATGATGTAGAATATCGTTAAACATTCAACTACTTGTTTGAAGAACAAGCCAGGACTTAAAAAATGTATAAACTACAAAAAATAAAAAAAAATAACTGACTGTATGTATTTAAATTACATCAGTGTTTTAAATTACAATGCTGAACAGGAAAACTATCAATTTTATTGGTAGACACTTTATGATCAATTGTTTGCATACTTTGCATGAACTCAAAACGTTTTTAAAATGTATTTTCTTATGCTTTAGTGAGATCTGTGAAGAAGGCATTTTACTCATTAATACATTTTTTTTTTAAATTAGGCTAATTAATGAGAAAACATAGTGTGGAGACATTAGTTTCTCATACTGAAAGCACATCTATGTGAATTTCTTATTGATTTGTTTTAGTTGCAGTGTTATATCAAGTAGAAGGATACTACTTCCTATAACACTTAGCAAATCTCAAAAACAAGCAACTATTTGTGAAAGAAATAGTTTGGCATATTAATTAATTGTTTCTAAACTTTGATTTTAATTTGCTAGAGTAAAATGACAGCTGCAATCAACCTTTTTTTGTCAACATGGCATTATTTAAGATATATTTATTACCTGTATCAGGGTTTAATATGCGACAATTTGTTTCATTCAAGGGGACCATTCAGCCTGGTCCGCCGCTGTGCACACCGGCAGACTGGCCAGACGTTTGCTGTGAAGATTGTGGATGTGGCCCGCTTCACTGCCAGCCCCGGACTTAGTACTGCAGGTAACATTATTCTTCTGTGTTTTATTGGTTTTCACTAATATTATATATAGAATATTGAAGTGGGGATTTAATAGTTATGTAGGTACTTACTTCTGTTACCTAAAAGGGGTTTTGTTACCAAGAGAATAACAACAAAAATTGAATTGTCCCTTCATTGGAGGAGTGAGTAAAATGTGTATGGTTAAGGCGATAGCGTCCGGGTAGCCCACGAAATTCAAGTTTTCTTGCAAAAAAACGCATCCCCCTTATATCTGCATCCTGGGTTTGATTGTTGATTCGTACGTTGAGTGAAGTGTGAGGAAATCATTCAAACAGAAATAGTCTGTATTTATTCTGATCTTTATCTGTGAATTCTATGATGGATAAATTAGAGGATATTTTATTATAAATTCTAGATCTAGATAAATAACACTCGCCTGTTATTTAAAAATAAAAAACAAAATTGGTCCATACATTTTGACCGTGTAGGTATTGCATTTTTTTTATGAAACAGCAGTTTTTTTTTATAACTGATGAAACATTTCTATGCTCCTAGCATAGAAATGTTTACTGAATCCAAGGTTGCGCGTCTTTAAATTAAAATCATGTACTGAATCCAAGGTTGCGCGTCGATGCCCCTGCCACCCTGTACGCCTGTACACTAACACTGTTTATCAATAAAATGATTGGATTGTGCTTTCAGATCTAAAACGTGAAGCTACAATATGCCACATGCTGAAGCACCCTCATATTGTGGAGCTGTTGGAGACATACAGCTCCGAAGGAATGCTTTACATGGTGTTTGAATAGTAAGTTTATTTTTCAATAGTATTGATGATCACTAGCATCACATAAGATACCATAACGCCTGTGTTCCCCGAATGGTTTGGCAGAGGTGTACCTAGTAGACTCGGTTGCATATTAGAAAATCAAAACTTTCCTGAGCAAATTTCAAAAGAACAACGTACAAATCAACAAAGTTTAAAATAACGATGGTCATTTAATCAAAAGCTCAGCTGACCAAAGTCTGGAATATCAATGTTTAAATTATTTATTACACTATTGACCAAATCGATGAAATCCCAAAGAGCGGCGGCGGCGGTTTCTGGCACTCGCCGGCCGCTGCCGCGGCACCGCTCGCTGAGCTCGCCATTTTAAATATATTTTGCAATGATAATTAAACTTTATGTTAACATTAAGGTTTATAATAAACTGAAGTTGTTAATATTATTAAACTTTTTTCTAAAAAATGTAGATGTTTACGTGTGTGCAAACGTGGCCATGGTCACTTGAGCGACTGATTTTTGTTCCTGATTCTTAATGTAGTACTATTATTGATCGAAGATTAAACCAATTACAGGCACTTTTGAATTGTCAAGGGGTCGGTCAGTCAGAAAAATGAAGCTAGTTACCCATTCCAAAGCGTAGTAGGTAACCTATGGAGAAGAACGGGCAAGAGACTCCATGGGCACTCTTTTAAATCAAAATAATATGATTACATATTCAGACTCCGGGCTGATACTGAACAATTCCAGACGGAAAAATCTAATAATAATAAAAAAAAATGTTTATTGAAGAAAAGCCTAAGTGCATTAGAAAGAAAGAAAGAAAAAGTATTTATTGTGACTTGTACAGGATCATAAAACTAAACCAAACACAGTTAAAAATAAAAAAGCAATGCATGCATTCTTAAGCAATGTTGTATAACTGAGTGGCTATGCTAAGCACAATACATTGAAACCCTGATCTCCAAACTAGGGGTGACCCTGTATCTCAGAGATCAGTGTCCCTCCGCAGCAAAGTCACAAGCCAATATTTGTAACTCATTGGCACTTGACACATTTAATAACATGCCTGACCTAGGAATCAAACTCAGGACGTTGTTATGCAATGTTCTTATTGATATATTAGTTAGTAGTTATTGTTTTCATTAATAGCCTTTGAATAATCTATAGATATACTATGAACGTCTGTTGCAGTTCAAATGCCGCAATAACATGTACACGGTAACAGGGACATTGACGCGCAAACTGTAGCCATGGATTCAGCACATGGTTCTGGATCACCTAGCGTTGAAATTGTTCGTCGGTTCAGAATCATGAACTTAATCCATGGTTAGAGTTGGCGCGTCGATTTCCCTGCCACTCTGTATAAAAAAAGCAATGTAAACTCACATAACATGTTATGACGATTCTTATCTTTAGTTGATTTGTCGTTGGCGATGTGCAAACATAAATATATTTAACGACCTTCGGGAAGTTTTGCCTGTATTATGTCATGTCAAATAAATTTTAAAATAGACTAACCGGATTCCGTAATATTTTCAGTATGGATGGATCTGATCTCTGCTTCGAGGTAGTCCGAAGAGCCACCTCTGGATTTGTCTACAGTGAAGCCGTTGCATGGTGAGTTGTTTTATTATTTCATGAATGAATGTTGTGTGTTCTGCAGTGGCGTAACAATAGGGTGGCAGAAGTGGCAAAATGCCACGGGCCCCCAGTCGGAGGGGGCCCCCGGCCCGAGAGGGCCATGAGCACAGGAGGATCCTAACATACCACAAATGCAAACTTTTACGACCACTAGACCAATGAAGCAGTCTGCCAAGCCATGAATTTGCCACGGGCCCCAAAGGGTATAGTTACGCCACTGGTGTTCTGTGCATACTTTTCCTGTCGTGCAAGCGAGACGCGCGGAGCTTGCACCACACACGCGTGACGCGTGACAGGATTAAGGCCTTAAAAATGTGGTTTTCGGTGAAATTGCAACCGCTAGTCTATTTGCGAAGGACACCGTCATCACTAGCAGTTGCAATTAGATTACGAACTGCAAATTGGAATGTTAAACGTTACGGTCGCGAATCATATTTTTATCAACATAAAAATCGTAGGCCAGCATATATAGTATTCTTCTTCCTATTTCCAGCCACTACATGCGGCAGATTCTGGAAGCTCTGCGCTACTGCCACGAGAATGACATCGTGCACCGTGACGTCAGACCGCAGTGCGTGCTGCTGGCCGGGCGCGAGAACTGCGCGCCGGTCAAGCTCGGAGGGTTCGGCGTGGCTGCCCAGCTGCCCGCGCCCATCGCCAATCGAGTCCCGCCTGGTAAGCAAACGCATTATTTTGAACTCTTTCTTAGCTGAGAATCATGCTGCATTGATGCAAGTGTTGTGTCGAGTTTTAAAATGGGTTGGAGTCGCTAATTGTAACGAGAGGCACGTATTCCTTCCTCTTGTCAACAGACTGCTGCATTATTCTGACATTCCCCATTGGCAGCACATCAAGTTACTACAATCTGTGATTTAAAAAAAAAAATAGATTTTCAACTTTATCGCTAAAGCAATTAGGTTCAAAGTTGATTGGGAAAATTTGATAGTTTCGGGTAGCTTGATGTGCTGGTACGTACGTTACGTAATACTAATGCCATCATGATTCCAGTGCGAAAAAGGGATGGTGCTATCGGTCATGTATAGCTTCGTCTCGCTCACACTGGAATCATGATGGCATTAAACGGCACCAAGCATACAAATAAAAAAAAAATGGGTTACTAATTAATAAAAACGGCTGCAGTTGTTATGGCGCTTACAATTTTATTAATAATTAAAACGCAACTTGAGCTTGTCTGATGCGGCGTGATGACTCAAATAAGATCTTAATTAGTTTTAATCTAATTGCTAATAGACCATTTACTGCTGTAGAAATTATGGACATGATAGTTGCAAGTATGTGTTGTGATGTAATAGCAGTACTTGCAACCATTGCAAGTGCAGCAAACGAGACGAGATAAAGTACGTAAACAACCTGAAGGGTAATTCTCGTGATTTTAAGAACGTTCACAGTCTGATCTCAGTCTCAATCTGTCAAAAATACGTCTAATTTCCCTACATTTTGACAAGTTTTTGACATTTGTTTGTCGCCGAGATGAGACTGCGACTAGATTTTGAACTTTTTAAACGAGAATTAGCCTTCTGACCTTGACTGAGTTACATTATGATAGCGAGCGTTTATTATATTTGTCCTTATTTCTCGCACGCAATAATGAAGTCAGTTGGTCGACGACGGCTGTTGTTGTGTGATTCGTGGTACAAAACAGCAGCTATCAACATTTGGTCGGCACTTTTTATTCGTTCCTGTTTGAATTGCGTTCGAACTAATAACTAAACTAAACAAATACGGAAACCATAAAATTCGTATCACACGAATTTTATGGTTTCCGCATTTATTTAGTTTTTTTGTTGTTATTATTCCGTTAGTTACTTTTTCTTGTTGATTTTTACTGTTACTGGGAGTGGATTTAAATTATGGAATCACAGCCTGGTAGCACATGATTGATTATACAATAGATAGTGTTGTGATCAATACTACTGATTCTGACTCTTCTGACGAATCATCTTCGTCTCATAAAGACGACAACGATTAGAATAGGAAGTTTAAATTTTGTATTGTATAATTTCTTTAACAAAAAATAAAAATGTTACGAACCCCTGAAAGTTTGTTTACATTCTGTATCTCGTCTCGTTGGCCTTATTTTAAGTTAATTCATCCATAACATTGGCCAACATGCAATGTGATCAGTGCAACAGATCTCGAAATCAGATTCGCCAAATTATCTAATTATTTAGGACTAATACACGTCAAAGCAAAGCGACAATATGACGTAAAGTCTATCAAATATATACTGCCGATCACATTGTACAGACGCCAGCAGGTCAAGCTACCCGAAACTCAAATTTTCCCAATCAACCTTGAATCTTAACGCTTCAGAGATAAAGTTGAAAATCTATTAAAGAATTTTGACAGATTGTAGTAGCTTGATGTGCTGCGCGTTTGTACAAAGTCTGTATTATTAGCATTATTATTGTTTACATACCAAGTTGATGACAGTAGGTTGTATTATACAGAACTGGTGATGGACACTCGCCCGCTAATGGGTCCATTGGGCCAAGCGTATCTCAAATCTGACGAGTACGGTAAGACGAGGAGACCGTGCCCTAACTGCATGGAATATGTGTCTTTACCATCAGCACTGTGTCTTCATATCATCTCGGAATATAAGGTTATAGGGTCAGACACAATGCGTGATAATAAGCTTACAAATTATATTACAGTATCTCTCGTGTTAATTGGGGAACAAAGTTCCGCAACATGGTTGCAGCAACATGTTTCTGTGTTGCGGAAACATGTTGCAGGGTTGCTGGAAACACGCTACTGTTCCGTATTCATGGTAAACCTAAGAACGTGTAACATCAAATTTTGCGGGAAATAATGTTGCGCGGTTATTGCTCAACTCAAACTTGTTTGCCTACATTTTATTGAGCATCGAAGTATCTCTAAAGCCGTTTGTGAATAGAATTAAATAAATCTCCTCACGTGTCGTCAGACTCGCATGAAAGACGTCTGTTAATATTATAAGATAGTGTTAACACGCGACAGTCTGCTCAGAAAAGCGTGCAGTGTCAATTCCATTTAATTTTACTGAATTTCTCCAAATTTTTCTTAGCATACAGCTAAGAAAAAATTCAATACGCCAGGCATTCGGCAGAAAAAAAGTACTGCACGCGAGTTTACTTTGAGTTAAAAAGTAGAAAAACGGATTTCATCCTTTAAAGTTGCGGGTATTTGAAATTGCAAATAATATAAAAGTGGAATAAATACCGACATATTTTTTTTACATGTGGTACACCTTATTTCGCATTTTAGGTTGTTAATTGTTAGGCAAATTAATACCAACCCAATTTTCCATATGACAGCCATTTCATACAAGTGCCAAAAAATGATAGTTGTGATTTGAATATACGGACAATTTAAATTGGTAGTCAATTAGATGTTAAGCTACGTTGCCATCGAAGATTTTACGGGATAGCACATAGGCAGATTACAGTATTTTTGTCTCACGAAGTGACACGCGCTTTACTTGTGCTAACGTAAGTGTACAAACACACTCTGGTTGTGTGCGTGAAGACGAGTAGCGTCAGCACTTATCACACACCGGCGCACGTACTTCCGGCTTCGCCATAGTCTCAGACAGTATCAAGAGGTCCTACGCTTACAAACACATTCACAGCGTGATTGCACAATTGTTAACCACAAGTAAAGCGCGCGTCGCTTCGTGAGATTAAATACTACAGCCATCAGGAACCGAAGACTGTTCCATCCGGCAATATTAGAGCGTAGCTACTTATCGCGCATTGTTATAACTGACCTATGCCTTAATTCTGCGATATCACCATGTGTCTCGTACGACAGACATGTCGCTTCCAATCACAGTATTAACCGATTTTACGTACGTATTGGCACTTTTTGCTCATCACACATTGTTTTTTATCATCGCTCCCTGTTCTAGTGTTGATGTTGCCCACTCGCAAATTCAAACTAATACCACAGTATATCTACTGCTTACAGTGTTTCATCGCCCATACATAAATTTCATCCAAATCCGAACAAGCATCCAAACATACAAAATTTCACATTTATAATAATATTATAAATGTGAAGTTTTGGCGCACAGATAGTTGATAATCTGGATTAACACATAGGACTTTCAATCCTGGTCCTACGTTTCCGTGGGATATTTTCCGACATCCAAACGTAGTTGCACATACATTTGACAGGACGGAGAAATGTTTAAATTTATGATATAGGCTCCGCCCACTTCCCCTTGCTATCCTCTTCAAAATTGCTCTTTGAACGCCCTCGCGTTGGCCGACTATAAGCAGTGGAAATAGATACACTCCTCATATTGTGGTCTTAAACACTATCCGACGACGTAATATCGAGCAGTTTCCGATCCAGCCGGTCCCTTGCTGCCCTCCACCAGCGACGCTCTTAGCCGAGGTCCGTACCCCACAGGGGGTGCCCTTAGCGTGTAGTCGCTTAGTTTTTAAGTTTTTTAAGCCTTGGCTGGGGCCTTAATTTATTGTGTCATTCACGGCCAAGCCCGGTTAATCAGACTACAACCTCATAGGTTGAAATGCGAGATGTCATTTATAAAAAAATAAAAAAAATATATCGAGCAGTCGAGAGTATCACGATGAAGCTGTATCACTAGTACTACTTCCACGTAGTTTGTGGTAACGTCATAAAGTGACAAATGACGTCACTAACCCGTATGATGTCCTCAATGCTTAACACACGAGCTTTAAAGTAGCAATAAGTGGTTGATGTTATAAAATTAAATGTGCTTGTAAATAACATTAATAAATCAATGGTAATATTTGTACAGGCTGTGTTTGTGTTACAGAACGTAGTAAAACACGCAGTCAATTGATTCCGGCACATAATGTTATTGATGCATTTATCACACTTAAAAATAAATTATTTTATTAAGGCGAAAGCGTCGGGTACCGCCGGAATTTAAATTTTCTTACGTTTTTTGCAATTTGCAGGTCAGTATCAGGTTGATCTAAATATGATTCGCGGCCGTAACAAATAGGAATTTACAGAATTATAATCTTTAAAATCATATTTGTTACGATTATGAATCATATTTTAATCAACATACAACCTGGAACTGACCTGCAAATTGCAAAAAAACGTAAGTGAATTTGAATTTCGCGGGCTACCTTAGCGCATCCCCCTTAAGTAATTACTCGTTTTTTTATTCTTTGATGGCGGAAAACTTGCTACTGCGACGGTTTTCATCTCCATAATTATTTTCTTAAATTTTATAAAAACTCAACATCAGCAATTGAGTTTATCTATCTTTTCAATAAAAGGCATAGAATTCTTTGTCTAACGAGAAAATTGTCAGGAACCGACACTAGCATACTCGTTGTCCTCATAATATTATACTTAAACGTGAAAGTTTGTATGGGTGGATGGATGGACGTTTGTTACTCTTTCACGCAAAAACTTCTGAACAGATTTGGATGAAATTTGGCACACAGATGGTTTATAACCAGGATTATCATATAGGATACTTTTTATCCTGATATTCCTACGGGATCGAAACTTATGCGGGAGAAACCGCGGGGCGCAGCTAGGAGGTTATATAAAAAAATATCAGTAATTTATTTTAAAAAAAACATTTAAGTACCTCACTAATTCACCATACTGCCATCAATTTTCGCAGTCGCAAGTAATTTACAAAAAATTACATGTAGTAATAAACTCTTTGGCACAACATACACACACTGTAGGTGTTTTTTTGTGTGTGTAAAATTCTGTTGGTACCCCGTTTTGGGAAAGCAGGTTCAGTGATCAAAAAAATAAATTGTTTTATGAAGATTAAACCATATCATTCCTATTACTACCGCGTGACTCAACACTTGGAATTTGTCTCTTCTGTAAAACGTATGAAAATGTATTTTATAGGATACATAATCAGCCTATAACGTTCCCACTGCTGGGACACAGGCCTCCTTTCAGTGAGAGGGAATGGGCCGTAATCCACCACGCGGGCCCAGTGCGGGTTGGTAGATATTTTAAAGGATGTAATATTATAATTTCTGAATTCTGGGTCGAGTCCATTTAGATTGCTATCGACACGCAAAGAAGATTATAATTACATAAAAAAGAAAGAAAAAAATAAGGTCTTGAATTAATCACCCAAAACAGGTACCACCAGATTATTTCTTACCTATAATTGACCATACCTATGATGACCAAATAAATACAATACCTCAACTTAAAGAATTTCCAGGTCGCATCGGAACTCCTCACTACATGGCCCCGGAAGTGGTTTCTAGCCAGCTGTACGGCAAGCCAGTCGACGTGTGGGCTGCAGGCATATTGCTGCACGTTCTGCTGGTCGGGTATCTGCCGTTCACTGGAACTAAGGAGCGACTCTTTGAGGCTATATGTCGAGGACGTTTGAGGGTAAGATGATAAATCATTTTTAAAGATTTTTGTCTTTCTTTCTTATGTAATGTGTCTATCACATCCTAATGTATACCATATCCTTGAGGTTTGCCAGAGTGGTGATTACTTTATAAGATTGCTAAAGTAAATATTCGACGGCACGGTTGGCGCAGTGGTTAAGCGATTGACTGCTGCGCTGCGTGTCGCGGGTTCGATTCCCGCACGGAACAAATATTTGTATGACCTACATGTATTTGTTCCGAGTCTGGGTGTTTTTCTATCTATAATATGTATGTATTTACAAAAAAAAAAAATGTATATAAGTAGTTTATCAGCCATCTTGTTACCATAACACAAGCATTAGGTTGCTTAGCTTGGGACTAGATGGCGCTGTGTGAAATGTCCAGGGATATTATTATAAATATCAACCTAATTGCGTGATACACTTTCAATCATAATCCGATATCGTGTGCTTAAAACACCGTTAATTACGCAATGAATGTTGTTGAACTGTGAAATGAAAGGCATTGCCACTGTAAATGTTTTAGGCAATTGCCCCGCAGGTAGTGAGGAAATATTATCCTCATAAAATGTGGAGTTGCGAATATCAATCCGTTATACCAATATGTTTTAACCGTTTCGTTTGGTACACATATCCATGGAAATCTTTTTTCATTGCTGAGAATCACAACGCCCGCCACGCACGGGTAATGCTTAGGTCAATGTTGTTTATATTCTTGGCAGTTCGATGCACCTCTCTGGGACGACGTCAGCGACGCTGCTAAGGATCTGGTGCAACGAATGTTAACGGTGGATCATACTCAGAGAATCAACATACAGGAGGTCCTCAACCATCGTTGGATAAGGGTACGTTTTACTGTCTTAGTGCGTTTGTCCACCGCAGCCGTGACCGGGACGGCACTGAAACGATTTGACGATGCCGAAGTAGCGATACATACATTTACTATGACCGCGTGTTCACCGCACGTCCGACACCCGAGCGCCGTCATCCAGACCGTCGAAGTTTCGAGTATTTCGGTACGACCGCTAGAACTCGGCCCGAGATTGTGACGGGCCGGTGTGCCGGCAATACAAAACACGTTTGATCTTGAGCACACGTTTCCGTCGCCGGACACACCTGGGTTTCGTTTTGTCAGTTATAACATACTCAACTGCCGAGTTCGGTTGCGGTGGAGACACGATCGCCGTCACCGGGACTTCACGCTCGGATCAAAACATCTCGTTTCTCGGTGACGTCCTAGTGACGGCTGCGGTGGACAAACGACCTACGGGCTAGTTCAGACCGAAAGGATTTCAGAATAGAGGATTCTTTTTGATGAGAAAATGAATTATTAACCATAATATTATTTGCATAAAGTTCAAAGAAGCCAGTCAGAAGTCGTAATAATAAGTCGAAGTCGAAGAAATAATAAGCATCCACAGATACACTAGGTATCTGTGGATGCTTACTATTTCTTCGTCGTTGTTTGTAAAACTTTGCACTAATTATACAAATCGACTTAGGAAGATTGGGTTTCGAATTTACAGTAAGTAAAATGTGTGAAAAAATGTAGAGTAGGTAAACGAACATATGAAAAATTATACGAAAGTATAAACAATGTTTTTACCATCTTATGCTATTTGTTACTACACAATATTACTAATATAATACTTCCCAGGACCGTGAAAAGCAGCTCCGCAACCACCTAGCTGGCACAGTGGAAGAACTGAAGAAGTTCAACATTCGTCGCCGTCACCGCGGCATAATCGCGAATACAGCGAACGCTGATGATGAAGAGGACGAGGAACAACAGCCCAGACGAGCTGTCATGTTCGACAATGCTTGTACATCTGGTAAGATAGAAAAAGAAAAGCGAGATACGCTAAGATAGCCCGCGAAATTAAAATTTCTTACGTTTGGCAGCTGCGGGGTTAGTCTTTACGGTGTCAAAAACGCTCTCTAGGAAAACATACCATCTTACTTTCATAACTAACGTTTCAGTGAAGTCATTCTTCGGTAAATAGCGGACGCTATGTTTGCGGACACCGCTTTTCTAAGAAACCGTAGCTTTACACTTTATAATAAAGCCCCTAGGGCCTTGTCATCATTGTTGCTGTACGAGAAAGGGATGATAATATAATAATAAGGGATAGTAATATTTTGATTTTGATATGGAACCTGTTTATCTAAATCAAAATATTTTATTTCACCTAAACCTACATGGGCACGTATGAAACGTCAGAAGCTAGTTGCATGTTTCCAATTGATCGTTTCATATGGAGAAGAGCCGGCAAGAAACTCCACGGTTACTTTTTTAAAAGTAACTGGCTTTTACAATGTTTTCAAATTACAGTACCTATTGGAGGAAGGCGTAGGCCTGTCAACAAGTACCAGTGGGCCTAAAAAGGCCACTTTGGCAGAATCATAATGAATCATATTAAAAATCGTAAAATGGTCACAAACTGACAATTCAGAATTATGATCTGTGTACAATTCATATCACAATGAAATAACATCTAAACTAGAAATAAAAAATAATCAATCAGAAGGATAAATAAAAAATGAAATATAAAGAGTTGATATTAGAATTGTAATGGGTTTGACAGTTCCCTGTATCAAATGAGTTCAAAGTCGCGACGATGAACTTGTTATTGTGTCGCTATCTAGCGTTTCGAAAATTTAGTAGCGCCGTATTCGCAATCAAACATTCAGAATTTGCACTCTTATTTAACAAACTTTGCCTCTAGATGGCGGTAACTTAAACTCGACATTATCCCAAGTAAGCGCCATCTAGTAACAGTTTATGAAACAACTACATATTATGGTACCCTTCTAAAGATGGCATTAGTATCTAATGGTTTTTTAATAAAGAAGATTGTCGTTTGATTTCCTTTTTACACATAAAAAAACTTACTGTTTTTTTCTTTAAATGTAGGATATCCTGTAACAATATTTTTTATCAATAAATGTTTGTTACAGCTATAGCTATGATCATCGAATCCCTAGACGACGTGGCAGTGCTGCAAGATGGTCCCATGTTCATGGACCCTGATCTGTTTCATGGTGTACTTGATGACCTGCAGCTTCGATCTTTCTTAGAGGTGAGCTAAACAAGAAAATATATTTTAGAATTTAAATTTTTTCATGTAGGTATGACATTTAAATTTCAATGTCATAATAGAAGCGTTTTTCCTGAAATACGAAGAAGCTTACTGTTTGAGATAGGCTCTATCTGTTTTCCGGTTATTTATGTCCTTCTCCTTCACTCCTATACATCTGTCTCGCTCGCACACTCCCCACCAGGCAGGCCCGAGCGCAGTAGGGAGGCTCGAAGGCATTCACGAATCATTGAGTCGAAAATACCAGGCAGAAATTAATTGTAAGCTTCAAATAAGGTAAGTATTTAATATGCGTTTTATTTCAGGAAAAACGCTTCTATTAAATCCATGACCATTATTTGAAGCTTACTGTTTGAGACGTGTTTGTTATCGCCTGGTGGTGGGGACGCTTATGTGAAGTAAGTTCTAATTGACTTCAGGAAAATAATCTATACAGCTATGGATTAAGCGATAGATATTCATTATTTGGAAGATAATTAAATTATTATATTAAACAGCTTTGGAGTGTGCAAGAAATAAATACAACAAAAACCAATCATGAACAATTCTGTAATCACAAAAGTCACTCTATTAGTATAATCTGTGTTCCAAAAAATTTATACAAAAAATAAAAATTTCATCAGCTGGGTTGAACATTCTAGTAATGCTGTTGCTAGCAAATGTTGGCAGTATCTCTCGTCTGTAGAAGCGTGTAAAAGTCTCTTTGGACTTCCAATTTCCTCTGGACAAAATTTCATCCAGAGGTAAGTTATCAGACCAATTTTTTGAAAATACTGCTGATCGTAGACTTGCAGGTGTAGCGGGTATACCAGCCTCTGTTAGTACACTTTTAATCCATCCCGCAATCACAGTGCGAGAGGCCGCCTTTGCTTGTCCTCTGATATTTCTAAATAAGTTTGGACAATTACCCCAATCTCTTCTATCTTTAAGAAGATCAATTAATTTTCTGACCCAAAAACACAGGATCCAGATTTTTATTACTCGTATTAGGCAGTAACTTCCATCCCGATTGCCTATGAGTGTCACTATCAGTTTTAGAGTCAAATACTGGCTTTAAAATAATGTTACTGCCGTCATCGACGCAATGCAATGAGACGAGACGAGACGAGACGAGTTCACGATCTGACATTGCTGTCAGATCGTGAACTCGTCTGCCTGAGCACAGGAGGAGTGTTGCTGTATGTCGAGAAGTGGCAAAAGGGTTATTTTCATCTACAGTGTTTGAACTTAAAAAGGAGGTCAGGGTATCTAAATTCCATACAGGAGGCTTATGAGCGACATGCCTCTTTAAAGCAATAGACTTTAAGACGTGTTTTACTAATGTATGCGAACTTATTCGTCCAGCATCTTCGGCATTGCATAGAGTAGCCACCACCGATTTGTGAAGCAAAATAGTGTTACTTATAAGAAAACTTGTCGACTAGATGTAGGTCCGCCAGATATCTAGCAACGATGGGCCCTGTTGGGTGAAAAGGATCCAAATTATATTTTTTAGACCAAGATATCCATCGATCCCACGCGACCTTTATAGGTTTTAAGAGTCGAAGTACGCCACGAGGATTTAAGTAATTGTATTTGATCTTCATTCCAACCCGTCAAACTCTTCGACCACCCCCACACTTCCAGACTTCGAGCACCATCTCTTGAACCTTGGGGGGTGGCAGACCGGTCGTGGTATCTATTAGATTCTCCTTGAGATTGGTGATCGACCACGGAGCTGCTACTGCTCGAGCTTTGAGATCGGCCCGCCAGAATACCCGACTCCACCGGGGGACAATTAAAAGGTACAGCCCGGTCGCCGAGTTGAGGTGGGCCAGCACCTTGGGTATCAGGTATGGTGGTGGGAACACCCACGCAAGGTGGTAGTTCCACTGCCGGGAAAAGGCATTGTGGGATAACGCTTGGGTATCTGTTAAATCCAGAGACACGTAGTTGGCTACCACGTTTGCTCGACTGGACGCAAATAGATCTACTACCGGAGTGCCAAACTTGTGAAATACCTTCTCCGTGCAAGCGGGCAGAAGGTGCCATTCTGTTACTAGCTTGTGTCTGGAGAGGTGATCCGCATGTCCGTTGTAAATGCCGGATATATAATTGACTGTCAGATTTATTTGATGACAATCTAGTAAGCGGAACACTGTACGTTACTTCCATCAGAGGTGGCGATCTCGTGCCGCCCTCGTTCCGTAAGTGGGCCACAACTGATCGATTGTCGCACTGGAACAGAGCAGTGGACTTGCACAGTAGAGGACCGTGGGTTTCGAGCACCTTTAGGATGGCCAGCATCTCTTTTAGGTTGCAATGTAGATGTTGTTCTTGAGCAGTCCACACACCTGACACTGCGTAACCGTCCACCTGAGCTCCCCAAGCCAGATCGGAGGCGTCTGTGGTCACAAAGTGAGTTGGTGGTGGTAGATGGATTGCAGATGCTTGGTGGCAGTTGTGAAGCCACCACTGAAGATCTTCTAGGACTTCGTCTGGTAAGTGGATCTCCTTCCTGACTGGCATATTTAGAGATGCATTTAGGAAACTGAGCAGAGATCGGTGATGTAGTCTGCCCTGTGGCACCACAAAACTTGCAAAGTTTAGAAGGCCCACTAGGCTTTGCAATTCTTGCAGGCAAGCCTTGCCCGAGTTCAGCCTTGCAGAGACCTTGTGGATAAGATTTCTGACCTTGTCTTGCGGCAGAGGTTTGTTGTTGGCCCAAGGATCCCACTGCACTCCCAGATACACAATACTCTTTTGTGGGGATACAACGGATTTCTTTAGATTTACTTGCCACCCTAGATATTCTAGACGGTTCAGGAGAGTACGAACATGAGTTTGCAGAGTATCCTTGTCCTGGTGAACTACCAGGAAGTCGTCTAGGTAGACAACTATGCGCAGATTCTGTTCTCGCAATGTTTGAGCGACCCAGTTGCTCAGAGAAGCAAACACCTTCGGTGCTGTACTGAGGCCGAAAGGTAAGCAGGTCATTTCTAATAGCTCCCCTTGGTAAATGAGGCGCAAAAATCTTCTGTGTGCCGGAGATATTGGTAAATGAAAGTAGGCTTGCGAAAGGTCTACTTTGCAAAGCCAGTCGCCTGGCTGGAGGAACTCCGGTATACGAAATACATTTATCAGGCTGAAGGGTTCTGTGATTATATATTCGTTTAAAGCTCTTAAGTTGAATATTGGGCGGTCGGAGCCATCGCTCTTTGGCACAAGAAACATTGTTGACAGGAAGCTCGGGGAGCGTCGCACTGCTTCTAATACACCTTGGTCTTTCATCTGACTGATGAGTGCCGACATCGATTCGGACTCCTGTGTGATGTAGGGCCCTTTGTAGGCGCCGTGGGACGGTCACTCTGGTTGCTCTGTCGCTGAAGGCGTTCATGTTAGCAGTCCTGCGAGGACTGGCGGTATTGATAATGTGGATGAGGCACAGAGGCGCAGCATCCATGGCTATCATGGACGGCTATCATCACTATCATGGACCCTCGCAGGGTACCCCTGCGAGGCTCCATGATAGTGAGCCGACCCCTGCGGGGGGTGGCGTGCAGTCTTGCTTGGTCCTGCTTGCGAAGCAGAGCCGCTTGTAGATTTAACTTAGGGCATGAATGTCTTCTTAACCCCACCCATTTTTTCAAGGGCAGCGGTAAACGATTCGCTTTCGAATAAATGGCGGTCGGTTAGTGGGATCTTGCGTAGCGTTGCCTTTATTAAAGGATCACGAACGTGATTAGTTATTCCATCTCGGCGCATTTGTATAACTTGAGCCCTGTGTCCACGGATAAGGTCTAACAAATCTGAAGTCGCTTTGTGGAAATCACTTTTAGAAAAAACCTCCGTGATCTTATCCTGCAAGCTATTAAAATTTAAACCCTGTTCTGCATGAGCCCAGGATAGTAGTTCTGTCAAAGTAGATGATAACGCCTGCCTTTGTTCCAGCGCACAAAATGTAAGAGCGGCGTAAGCCTTGTCAGCATAAGCCAAATGGCGCAACTGATCATACGCACGAATCTCCTCATTAGCTTCTAGGTCAATAAAACCAGGCGTATGGCAATATGATTTCTGTACTTCAGAGTACCTGACCTCACTCCATTCACTTTTATTAAAATATTGTATACCTATCCTGAAGGGCTTTCAATAAGTTATCGGGTGCTTTAGGAACCGCAGGCTCTTTCAGTTTTGTTTCAATATCGAAATTGAACGGCAGTTGAACCTGAGTAGGCTCACTCACGCACGCGTCACTACCATCATTGTACAAGATGCCACCAACACTGTCATCAATCAACAAGTCGTTGTCCATAACTGACGCGGGCTCCGCACCGCCACATGGCAGTGATGATGATAAAGCAATTTGATTACGTAATTCACTCACCTCTCGGAATAACTTGTGCATCTGCCGATTGTCTTTCCGTGATTTGCGACTATATCCCGCCCTTCTTTTGTGGTGACGGCCACGTTTCTTCTTTCGGCCGGAAAAGCTCGCGGAATCCGTGGAATCACTTGACGAAGAAGGGCTGCTACTAGATGAACTCCTAGCTGAGCGTGCACGTTTCCGAGAACTGGACTGAGCCGGCTTTGGCACACGATCCCGCGATAAATCATGTTGCGGCTCCTCAACACTCGCGTTCACACATGTACTATTTTTATCTAAATCATCCATCCTAAAAGTAAAACACTTTTTAAAAGGTACAGTCTGTCTATAAAGTCATGAAAAAAAATGAGGGCGCTGTGGTCGTGCACGTAGCAACCCTGTATAGTGTGACTAAATTGATTTTGATACTAGCACATTATTTTGTACTAGAAGTAAACCTGGTTTTAATAAAAACGACGAGACGCTTTTTTTTTAACTGGATAGAAAAGGTAAAGTCGTAAAATCCGTAATTTTATTAAAAAAAAATACAGAAACCATAGACAAAGATGCGACCTTCATTATAAATAATAATACCAGCCTATTACTGTCCCACTGGTGGGCAAAGGCGTCTTCTCAACCGAGAAGGCACGAGCATTGATCACCGCGCTTGCTCAAGACGGGTTGGCGATTTCAGACTTATATTAATTATAAGTCCAGGTTTCCTCACGATGTTTTCCTTCCGACCTTCATTAGTTGGCATTTAAACGATCAGATAGCACCAATCTATGGTCTCTGTCGTTCAAATAAAATGAGTAAATAAAAGAAAAATGTACATACATATTTTTTATTATATGTTTTAACTTTTTTTTATTAATGAAAAATATCCCATAACATATTGTTTTAATTGTTGACACTTCTTGTAAGAAAATCCAATCGATTTCAAAATTTTACGCAGGACTTCTAGGCTACATTTAAAATCCAGATCTTTTTTGGCGACTACCTGAAGTTTCCTTAAGGTTGGTACTCCTTTCTTTACCGAGTAAAAGAATCGAATCTTTTGTCGAAGTGCACATAATTATGTTGAAGTCATCCATTTCTTTCTTAGGACGGCCTGATCTGTGTTTGCCAGGGGATCCAAGGGGCCTGATTTGCCATCATTTTTATAGACTTCATCTACAATAAGCCACTGTACTCTCCGATTTCCTGAAAGAAAGATTAAAAAAAAATGTAATATCCAACAGCATATATTTTAAAATCAGCGGTAAATTTGATCACCCAAAAGTATCAAAAGTTCTGGTCGCACTACAATATGGCCTACTTATATTTGCAATCTAACCTATTAATGCGCAATGTAAACAATCCTTATTTTAGTCTTAAAATCGTATATTTAGTAAATTTGTAACTTCTGGTAGATAAAAAACAAACAGTAACACGATTACATACCTGTTATAGCTGCTGTTCGAGTATAAATATCATCCAAATTTGATAAAATTTGTCCAGCTTGGTGTTCTAACAAACATCGCTGAAACACTTTAAAAATAATTTCCCGAGCTCCACTCCTATTAGTTTTCATCATATTTAACACATTTCTTCGAAGTTTTATCCACGTATATTTGAAAAGCAATAAAAAATGCAATAGTTAACGAGTTACAAAACAAGTCGATGACAGCCGATGACATTCGATCTACTATGATTTAGTGTTACCCTACTTTTGAATAATGTTAGTTCCACAAACATTATTTTCATGACTTTATAGACAGACTGTAGGTATTTGTAAAACACAAAAATTCACAACTATGACACAGTATGATTATGACACTTTATACTGAGATTAGGAGAAAGGACAATAGGTAAATGTTTCTAGAAACAAAAAGAAACCAAGAAAAATAACGCTAAAATACGTTACATACCTGCGTAATCAATTTGAATTATGAACGTTAATATCAAATCGACTTGAAATACGAACGGTAACACCGTTTAAATATGCAATTAACTCACGCGCAGGTGATACTTCTATTTACGGTTTAGTGAAGGTGAAGACAACCGTACTCGCCGGAAAACAAGACGCCAATGATTCTTGAATGCTTTCGAGCCTCCCTACTGGGCTCGGGCCTGCCTGGTGGGGAGTGTGCGAGCAAGACAGATGTATAGGAGTGAAGGAGAAGGACATAAATAACCGGAAAATAGATAGGGCCTATCTCAAACAGTAAGCTTCAAATAACGGCCATGGATTTAATATATTGTTTGTGTTTCATATTTTTTTGCCACAACTTGAAAATGAACTCAATTGTGAATGAAAAAGTACGTATTCCTTCATTAGATCTACGACCGTATCGCCAGCACGGTAGTGGTGACCAGCGGGCGCGCGCCGGCCGCCGAGGGCCGCCAGCGCTGTCGCCAGGCGCTGGAGGCGGCCGCGCGCCTGCGCAGCGCCGGGCCCGCGCCCGCCGCCGCCGCGCCCGCCACCGCGGCCGCCATACACGAGCTCCGGAGACTGCTCGCTCTGCCGCATGTCAAGGTCAGTGGCACTCAACGACTGGCGTATTAGTTGCCAGCGCTGTCGCCAGGCGCTGGAGGCGGCCGCGCGCCTGCGCAGCGCCGGGCCCGCGCCCGCCGCCGCCGCGCCCGCCACCGCGGCCGCCATACACGAGCTCCGGAGACTGCTCGCTCTGCCGCATGTCAAGGTCAGTGGCACTCAACGACTGGCGTATTAGTTGCCAGCGCTGTCGCCAGGCGCTGGAGGCGGCCGCGCGCCTGCGCAGCGCCGGGCCCGCGCCCGCCGCCGCCGCGCCCGCCACCGCGGCCGCCATACACGAGCTCCGGAGACTGCTCGCTCTGCCGCATGTCAAGGTCAGTGGCACTCAACGACTGGCGTATTAGTTGCCAGCGCTGTCGCCAGGCGCTGGAGGCGGCCGCGCGCCTGCGCAGCGCCGGGCCCGCGCCCGCCGCCGCCGCGCCCGCCACCGCGGCCGCCATACACGAGCTCCGGAGACTGCTCGCTCTGCCGCATGTCAAGGTCAGTGGCACTCAACGACTGGCGTATTAGTTGCCAGCGCTGTCGCCAGGCGCTGGAGGCGGCCGCGCGCCTGCGCAGCGCCGGGCCCGCGCCCGCCGCCGCCGCGCCCGCCACCGCGGCCGCCATACACGAGCTCCGGAGACTGCTCGCTCTGCCGCATGTCAAGGTCAGTGGCACTCAACGACTGGCGTATTAGTTGCCAGCGCTGTCGCCAGGCGCTGGAGGCGGCCGCGCGCCTGCGCAGCGCCGGGCCCGCGCCCGCCGCCGCCGCGCCCGCCACCGCGGCCGCCATACACGAGCTCCGGAGACTGCTCGCTCTGCCGCATGTCAAGGTCAGTGGCACTCAACGACTGGCGTATTAGTTGCCAGCGCTGTCGCCAGGCGCTGGAGGCGGCCGCGCGCCTGCGCAGCGCCGGGCCCGCGCCCGCCGCCGCCGCGCCCGCCACCGCGGCCGCCATACACGAGCTCCGGAGACTGCTCGCTCTGCCGCATGTCAAGGTCAGTGGCACTCAACGACTGGCGTATTAGTTGCCAGCGCTGTCGCCAGGCGCTGGAGGCGGCCGCGCGCCTGCGCAGCGCCGGGCCCGCGCCCGCCGCCGCCGCGCCCGCCACCGCGGCCGCCATACACGAGCTCCGGAGACTGCTCGCTCTGCCGCATGTCAAGGTCAGTGGCACTCAACGACTGGCGTATTAGTTGCCAGCGCTGTCGCCAGGCGCTGGAGGCGGCCGCGCGCCTGCGCAGCGCCGGGCCCGCGCCCGCCGCCGCCGCGCCCGCCACCGCGGCCGCCATACACGAGCTCCGGAGACTGCTCGCTCTGCCGCATGTCAAGGTCAGTGGCACTCAACGACTGGCGTATTAGTTGCCAGCGCTGTCGCCAGGCGCTGGAGGCGGCCGCGCGCCTGCGCAGCGCCGGGCCCGCGCCCGCCGCCGCCGCGCCCGCCACCGCGGCCGCCATACACGAGCTCCGGAGACTGCTCGCTCTGCCGCATGTCAAGGTCAATGGCACTCAACGACTGGCGTATTAGTTGCCAGCGCTGTCGCCAGGCGCTGGAGGCGGCCGCGCGCCTGCGCAGCGCCGGGCCCGCGCCCGCCGCCGCCGCGCCCGCCACCGCGGCCGCCATACACGAGCTCCGGAGACTGCTCGCTCTGCCGCATGTCAAGGTCAGTGGCACTCAACGACTGGCGTATTAGTTGCCAGCGCTGTCGCCAGGCGCTGGAGGCGGCCGCGCGCCTGCGCAGCGCCGGGCCCGCGCCCGCCGCCGCCGCGCCCGCCACCGCGGCCGCCATACACGAGCTCCGGAGACTGCTCGCTCTGCCGCATGTCAAGGTCAGTGGCACTCAACGACTGGCGTATTAGTTGCCAGCGCTGTCGCCAGGCGCTGGAGGCGGCCGCGCGCCTGCGCAGCGCCGGGCCCGCGCCCGCCGCCGCCGCGCCCGCCACCGCGGCCGCCATACACGAGCTCCGGAGACTGCTCGCTCTGCCGCATGTCAAGGTCAGTGGCACTCAACGACTGGCGTATTAGTTGCCAGCGCTGTCGCCAGGCGCTGGAGGCGGCCGCGCGCCTGCGCAGCGCCGGGCCCGCGCCCGCCGCCGCCGCGCCCGCCACCGCGGCCGCCATACACGAGCTCCGGAGACTGCTCGCTCTGCCGCATGTCAAGGTCAGTGGCACTCAACGACTGGCGTATTAGTTGCCAGCGCTGTCGCCAGGCGCTGGAGGCGGCCGCGCGCCTGCGCAGCGCCGGGCCCGCGCCCGCCGCCGCCGCGCCCGCCACCGCGGCCGCCATACACGAGCTCCGGAGACTGCTCGCTCTGCCGCATGTCAAGGTCAGTGGCACTCAACGACTGGCGTATTAGTTGCCAGCGCTGTCGCCAGGCGCTGGAGGCGGCCGCGCGCCTGCGCAGCGCCGGGCCCGCGCCCGCCGCCGCCGCGCCCGCCACCGCGGCCGCCATACACGAGCTCCGGAGACTGCTCGCTCTGCCGCATGTCAAGGTCAGTGGCACTCAACGACTGGCGTATTAGTTGCCAGCGCTGTCGCCAGGCGCTGGAGGCGGCCGCGCGCCTGCGCAGCGCCGGGCCCGCGCCCGCCGCCGCCGCGCCCGCCACCGCGGCCGCCATACACGAGCTCCGGAGACTGCTCGCTCTGCCGCATGTCAAGGTCAATGGCACTCAACGACTGGCGTATTAGTTGCCAGCGCTGTCGCCAGGCGCTGGAGGCGGCCGCGCGCCTGCGCAGCGCCGGGCCCGCGCCCGCCGCCGCCGCGCCCGCCACCGCGGCCGCCATACACGAGCTCCGGAGACTGCTCGCTCTGCCGCATGTCAAGGTCAGTGGCACTCAACGACTGGCGTATTAGTTGCCAGCGCTGTCGCCAGGCGCTGGAGGCGGCCGCGCGCCTGCGCAGCGCCGGGCCCGCGCCCGCCGCCGCCGCGCCCGCCACCGCGGCCGCCATACACGAGCTCCGGAGACTGCTCGCTCTGCCGCATGTCAAGGTCAGTGGCACTCAACGACTGGCGTATTAGTTGCCAGCGCTGTCGCCAGGCGCTGGAGGCGGCCGCGCGCCTGCGCAGCGCCGGGCCCGCGCCCGCCGCCGCCGCGCCCGCCACCGCGGCCGCCATACACGAGCTCCGGAGACTGCTCGCTCTGCCGCATGTCAAGGTCAGTGGCACTCAACGACTGGCGTATTAGTTGCCAGCGCTGTCGCCAGGCGCTGGAGGCGGCCGCGCGCCTGCGCAGCGCCGGGCCCGCGCCCGCCGCCGCCGCGCCCGCCACCGCGGCCGCCATACACGAGCTCCGGAGACTGCTCGCTCTGCCGCATGTCAAGGTCAGTGGCACTCAACGACTGGCGTATTAGTTGCCAGCGCTGTCGCCAGGCGCTGGAGGCGGCCGCGCGCCTGCGCAGCGCCGGGCCCGCGCCCGCCGCCGCCGCGCCCGCCACCGCGGCCGCCATACACGAGCTCCGGAGACTGCTCGCTCTGCCGCATGTCAAGGTCAGTGGCACTCAACGACTGGCGTATTAGTTGCCAGCGCTGTCGCCAGGCGCTGGAGGCGGCCGCGCGCCTGCGCAGCGCCGGGCCCGCGCCCGCCGCCGCCGCGCCCGCCACCGCGGCCGCCATACACGAGCTCCGGAGACTGCTCGCTCTGCCGCATGTCAAGGTCAGTGGCACTCAACGACTGGCGTATTAGTTGCCAGCGCTGTCGCCAGGCGCTGGAGGCGGCCGCGCGCCTGCGCAGCGCCGGGCCCGCGCCCGCCGCCGCCGCGCCCGCCACCGCGGCCGCCATACACGAGCTCCGGAGACTGCTCGCTCTGCCGCATGTCAAGGTCAGTGGCACTCAACGACTGGCGTATTAGTTGCCAGCGCTGTCGCCAGGCGCTGGAGGCGGCCGCGCGCCTGCGCAGCGCCGGGCCCGCGCCCGCCGCCGCCGCGCCCGCCACCGCGGCCGCCATACACGAGCTCCGGAGACTGCTCGCTCTGCCGCATGTCAAGGTCAGTGGCACTCAACGACTGGCGTATTAGTTGCCAGCGCTGTCGCCAGGCGCTGGAGGCGGCCGCGCGCCTGCGCAGCGCCGGGCCCGCGCCCGCCGCCGCCGCGGCCGCCATACACGAGCTCCGGAGACTGCTCGCTCTGCCGCATGTCAAGGTCAGTGGCACTCAACGACTGGCGTATTAGTTGCCAGCGCTGTCGCCAGGCGCTGGAGGCGGCCGCGCGCCTGCGCAGCGCCGGGCCCGCGCCCGCCGCCGCCGCGCCCGCCACCGCGGCCGCCATACACGAGCTCCGGAGACTGCTCGCTCTGCCGCATGTCAAGGTCAGTGGCACTCAACGACTGGCGTATTAGTTGCCAGCGCTGTCGCCAGGCGCTGGAGGCGGCCGCGCGCCTGCGCAGCGCCGGGCCCGCGCCCGCCGCCGCCGCGCCCGCCACCGCGGCCGCCATACACGAGCTCCGGAGACTGCTCGCTCTGCCGCATGTCAAGGTCAGTGGCACTCAACGACTGGCGTATTAGTTGCCAGCGCTGTCGCCAGGCGCTGGAGGCGGCCGCGCGCCTGCGCAGCGCCGGGCCCGCGCCCGCCGCCGCCGCGCCCGCCACCGCGGCCGCCATACACGAGCTCCGGAGACTGCTCGCTCTGCCGCATGTCAAGGTCAGTGGCACTCAACGACTGGCGTATTACACATACGACTGCATGCAGGTACGGTAATCGTAACCAAGGCCAACAGCAATGTTGCCGCGACCGGCGACGTGTAGCCGTCCGTCACCGACGACGCCCGAATGCTGTGTTCGTAAATACACGGGCGCGGTCGCTCACACGCCGCCCGCGACCGCCAGGTGCGACGGCGGCAACGAACGTTTTGGCAACCGGCAGCGTGTCGGTCATCCGTCGTGACGTCACCGCACGCTGTCGTTAGCGTGTGACATTTTAAAGAGACACACAGTACTGGCGGTAAAGATGAATTATACTTTCAAACTGAACCCGGTTCTACCACTTGTAGACGACGGACAAGACGTGTCTTCTTGGTTTGACACTAATATCTTTTCAGATAATTATTTTATATTCGTTTCAACCTGACGAAATATCATCATCTGCTGCATATCCTATTCCCAATTATGTTGGGTTCGGCTTCCAGTCTAACCGGATGTAGCTGAATACCAGTAGTTTACATTTAGCGACTGCCTATCTGACCTCCACAATCCATTTTTTGGGTAATACGATACCCTTGGTAAGAATGGTTGTCAAACTGACTAAAAACCTTAAATCTATATTTTTATAAATTGATGTGTTTTAAAATCATAACAAAACAACAATGTTATCTGGCGTTTGACAAAATTTCAGCTTCGTCAACTAACGGTTTCCGAACAAATAAATGACAAGACAATCCACCCTCGTAAGGATATCCAATACAAAGAATGTTTTCCTCAAAGGTATAGATAGCCAACATCCACCCAATATCCTCACAGAGAGAAGTCCTTTTCACATCCTACCCTCAAATAAACGATAAATACCTTCGCACAACTCACGCTTTATCTCCAGATCACGTCCACCGCAAAATCGCTGTACAGAAAGAACCAATTTTATCGACCTTACGTATGTTAACAAAATATTTCATTCCCTAACAAAAAAATTATTCGGGTGCTACCAGATAAGCTACTTTTAGCAACGGCGATCGGCGATTTTGCAATCGGTAATATAGTGCATTGGTGTGAGCAAGTGGTAACAGCTCCTACTTAAGACGTCGTAGATTCGAACACAGAAAAACGCTTTACTTTGTGTAAATTATTTTATCATCACTGCTCTCATATCGGTGAAGGAAAACATCGTTAGGAAACCGGCATGTCCTAGAACCGAAAATTCGAAGATTGCAAATGACGCAGAAACTGAAAAGTCTCAGCAGTGGGAACGTTATATGCTGATTATGCTATGCTAATGCTGCATTACGTTTGCGTGACTTTCGGCGTACGGTCACAAGTCGCGATAACAGCACGAAGCTGGGGGCCTACTCCGAAGTGCAAAGTGCGAATGTTCGGATCGGACCGACACATGGCCGAACCGAATATTATTGAAAAATGCGAAAAAAGTTCGGATCGGCTTAGTTGGGTCGGGACCATAGTCAATATTCGAAAGAGTGTAGGAGTGTGGGATCGGAACCGACCGAACCAAATAGTAACTTCGTAGCAGGAAACGGCCGAACATTCGGCCGATACTACTTCGGAGGAGACCCCCAGTTATCGCGACGCATTACTTTAAAACAGCCTTTTGACGAATCACTGCGTTCTAGCGCGATATGAAAATTGTTTCCTTGCTGTTTTCTATCTGTCACTGTACCGGGCATCTGTATAGCGACTAAATTTGTGATGGCTTATGCTAAACAAATGCAGGGTTTAGAGGCCACTCGCTATATCAAGCTACCGAAAAGCGACTAAATCGCTGATCCCCGACATAGTATAAAGAGAGGAAGTAGGCTATCTCCGGCACAATCCGCGACATAATTGCCTACTGTCTTAGGGTTGTCACTTTTTGTTAAATTTTAATTCAGTGCCAATAAATGGGCAACGGTCGGGATGTTGTATTTTTTACTTGTATTGTCTGGGTACCTAAACGATGATGAAACCTTTCACGAAGCACTAGTTGTTTCTGTTTGACTTGAATTATTATATGAAGTTATTTCCGCTTGTGTATGTTTGTCAACTTTTTTCAGATTAGGCAAATTTTAAACTCGGCATACAATTTTTTTTTAGTAATTTTCTAACGCTGTTTTTCATTATGTCTTCTGGGTGGAAATGGACTTCACAAACAACATGATTGGATTTATTTATCAAATCCTCGCGGTCAATTAAGCGCAGCCACTGAAGGCGTCTGAAATGGAAAGCACATTTAATATACATTAGGTATCTTTAATAAAAAAATGAATAAAGTGACTAAAATTGTATAAAAAAAAAACATCGTGAAACAACATAAAAAAACTAACGCCTGTCTCTTAGACTATAATCAAATTTTTGTTCTGCTGTTATGATTCGAACTTTGCTCTATTTATCTGATTCACAATTAGTCAATTACTTATTTTTTAAGTAGGTACGATTTTATAACTGTAAGTAGGTACTTAGTTACTATACCTACAATAGGTACTGAGAAATCGGCATGACTAAACATAAACAAAGCAATAGCGCCAAATCAATTGACAGATCAAAAGTACCTAGTACATTCTAGTGGGAAATTAGGCCTACCTACTTCCTCTGTCTAAAACTAATACAACAAAAAATAAGTAAGTAGGTAGGTAGGTATCTCATCATCAAGTAAAAATGATATGCTAGAAAAAGTGACTTTCTTGCCTTTCCTGTTCAATAGGTAATTTGAACAGAGACAATTCTGGAATCGATGAATTATTAAGACACCCAAACACACAGCAATACGTTCTCCTGCGATTATCACACATTTTTCATTCATTTAGCGGTGCCGAAAACCCGTGACGCGCGAACCTCGTGCGATGTTAGCCCCGTCTGGCGCGCTGCGAAACACGCCGAGATTTGTGTAAGTGTGCGTGCGGCGACGCATAGATACTTTGACGCACACATACAAGCCGCGCGCGGTGCGTTTGTATGAAGATAACGTACTTCCTTCTCTTTATACTATGTCCCCGATGCTAAAAGCCTCGTCTCCTACGGCCCTTACAAAAGTTTTATTAGAACACACGTGTTCTGAATACACAACAAGGTCTTATTCAAACAAAATTCAATATCCAAATCCTTCGTTGTTTATAACTTGAGAGCATAAACAACGAGTCCCGGAGGTAACTATCCATAGACTAGATGATAGAGTTATCTTTATTTTGTTGATAGACTTGAGACACTGTGCACTGGTTTGTTGTAAAACTTTTATTTGTTTTGAGGTTTTGAGTTTGAAAGTCTTGCTTTTGGGGAAGGCGTTTTGTTTGTTGTTATGTAAGGTTCGTAAACCATATTTATTGAGCACATCTTTCATGTTAAAATACCTTGGAACACTTTAGGAATCGCATTGGAATATCATCAACTAGCTTCATATTTCTGACTGGCCGACTCCTTGACAATTGAAAAGTGCCTATAAATGGTTTAATTAAAATAAACGCTATGAGTTTGAGTTTTATAATAAATTTTCCTTGGCATCGCTATTAATGTGCATTATGCAGTATGGTAATTAGACCGTTCATATTTTGTAGGCAATCTCACCTCGTCACAACAGGTTAAAGAAATAAGTTATGAAAAAAATATACCTGAAACCAAAAAAAAGTGTAATTTTTTTTGGGTTATCGTCAAATAACTTCTCCCGCTCGCACTGGGCGGAGTGGGAGGGTGTGTCAGACTTTTACTGACTAAAACCTACTCGTGTTCCTTCAGTTACTTGTGCCAGGGGCCACGGTAACTCTTTTGAACAACCCGCGACCTAAGACACAAAAAAATATCTATTCTTTACAAAAAATGTCATAACAACCCACGTATAAAACGAATACACATAGGTGTATCAAATCATACCATGTACGTACAAAATTTACCTACCCTTGTAAAAGTTTCATAGTATACACCGTACCTCGTCATTTGCATGTTTTAGTGGGGTCACCACGATAACTCACAATGACGGACGAGCTTCAAAGGTGTCTCGTGTTACTTATTCACGATGAGAGTGCGAATAGGAAATGCATTGTACAAGATTGGAGGATGAAAGATGGAGGATGGAATTTTACGTTTATTTTCGAAGATTTTCTTATTTATAGTTTTTCCTTTTACGGTGAACCTGGCCGTTTTTTCGACAATCTTATGGGGCGGTCGAGACTTGTGACTCCTCTCGCGTTTTTTAGAAGTTGTGAGAGTAATGTGTTTACTTTGTTGACACCTTCGATTTTATAATGAGGTGTAGCAAATTAATTCTCCCAAAGGTTGCTGTTATAAATTCCCATAGAATTGAAATATTTTAATGTTGCTGAAAAATTTAAGTCGAGAACGTACTTAGAACATCCGTTGCGACGTTACAAATGGCCGCGTAGTGGCCTGTGAGAACGTGTGAGTTTTAAATCGGGAGTAAAGAGTGTGACTGGGTCATTAATGTCCTTTTCCATCGTTGCGTCGTCCTTTATCCTACTGCAGAACGACCCATGCTTCTAAGGGTATTACATGAAAATGCAACATTTAGACTGCTTGTGGTTAAATCCTAAGCCCCACTAAGTAATAAATCCTATGTAATGGATCTGGCTTTCAGCATTTTAAAGTAAACCAGCATTTGTAACCCTGTCCTCGTGCAAAATACAACAAAAGGAAACTGGGACCGCGTTCTTCAAAATTCATGGTAGCACGACTGACTGCTACTGAAATGTAGATAAAAGTCTGGCTCGTGGCTCTGAATCTAAATATTGGTTCCTTTTTCTTTGTTGTGATAAAAGAACATCATAAAATTTTACACCAGCATCGAATATACTCGGTACCTGTAAGGTATTGGATAATTTACGCAAAATCTATTGAGTACTTTGAAAGTGTGCAGGGAAACCAGTTTCGTCTGCGTTTCTGCTTCATTATAAAGAGTGTTTTTAAGAAAATTGAAGATGCTTATGAATACTCTTCGGAAATAGAAGACAATTTAGTTGCTAAGTTGAAATTCTATTTACATACTCTCCTTTCTTGGTATAACTGAACAGAACCTACGCAATTTTTCCGATAAACAACAACCTTTGCAAAATCGATGACGATAAATTAATTTCCTTCGCTGGTACAGACAAGCAGATAATAAACTATTGTTTTACTGCACTTGGTTTATCAGGAAATTGGCTCATAAAAATAAAGTTCAACTTAACTCTCAATTTCCGAGTTCTAGCATTTTAATAAAGCGATTCTACACAACGGGGGCATGATCCGGGCACTCCCGAGTATTTTTTTCTTTATTTTCTCCCGCGAATCCATTCTATTGACACCTCTATGCACTTACGGTCCCTTTGATTCGTCCGAATGGAGTCCGTGCTCCTGTTTCGACTCAGTACATTCGTATCAGTTTAGATTTTATTGTGTAAAAGAGTATGTATCCCCTGTGGCCAGTCCGTAACACGAAAAGCGAGAGGTATTTGGATAGATTTGGATTTATAGCTGTAAATAGCAGAGGATTTTGCAGCACAGCAGAGCTACGACCGTTGAATGGTTTTTTGAACCTCGTTTTAGCTTTCGCCGGATCTATAAGAGAATTCTTCACATTGAAAAACTGCTTTCGACGAAAAATAAATTCTGAAGTAAGAAAATTTTAAAATATATTTTGTGCTTTTATTAATAGTGATAAAAATCGTTCAAAAGGCGTGGAGCAGCTGAGCGCTAGCCAACCATCTCGTAAATCCAAACTAGTAAAAGTTTGTAGTTTTGAGATTGTAATATTGTATGTCGTTCTCTTTTCTGAACTAAAACCGTATGTCAGACGTCACACACAGAACTAACTTGGATTATGATGTTTTTTCTACTATAGCATGAAATTATTCTTATACTTTGTAAACATGGTGGTGAGTTCAAATTGTATTTTTCTGATTAGGTACTTCCCTTACTGGCACTAACGAGAAGAGGTGAACTCATGTGACCCAAAACTTAACTGTTTGCATTGATTCTAAAATAATAATAATAATATAAAACGTTTATTTTCTCTACACAAGTTATGAACATAATGCTAGAGTTTGACAGTAGTGCACGAACAAAATAATTGTTTTGGGTATATTTCTTATATTAAGCGGTTGAAGGACACTGAACGAGTACAATAGATTTTTTCGTTGGGGGCGTTTAGTATCTCGCAAAGTGTTAACCTAGCAAAAAATTAATTAGGTCCTCTTTGTGCCAAACGGACGTGGATGTATATATGTGAAATTAAAAGACGTATGGTGATAACTAAATCATCGATGGACTAACTGAAAAAGTCTGGAGGACCAGAGATTTTACAAAGACCACCAAGGTCCGGCTTGTTCAAACACTGGTTTTCCCTATGTTCCTATACGTTGCTGAGAAGTGGATGTGCGTGACATAGAGGAGAAGATAGATGTTCTGGAAATGTGGTGCTGGAGAAGAATGCTTGGGGTATCACGTGTTCACACCAACACTTCAATACGCCAAGAAATCTTCATCAAAAAGCGCCTGTCTGTTCTGGTCCAAATGCGCATCCTCAAATACTTCGGACACGTCTCGGAGCGTGAGGGTGACTCTATAGAACGCCTTTTCGTGCAGGGTAGAGTGGACCACACGGACGCTCACCCATGAGATGGACTAATCAAATTAAATCCGCAGTGGGCGATCCCTTGTATGAGTGCACTAAAATAAAATACCAAAAATCGGTGTAGTGGTGAGTAATCCTGAAGCGAATCACACCAACCCCTAGACAAGAAACTACATAAGGACTACGACCGCTCTGACAAGAGTGTTACGAAGAAGAAGAATTTTTATATGTGTAGATATTAAAACGGAAAAACAAGAGAAGTACCTTTTTCTGAGTAAGAACATATAATGATGTTATTCGTCCAAATACCTTGTTTCCAATAGTCCCTTCGTTCTTTGTAGTGGACACGGGAAATATAGAGCTACATTCAATGGTTTTACATGGAATCTATTCTCCGTACAGGTAAAGCTCCCTCAAACCTCTTTTGATAAAGTACCAAAATATATTGCCGTGATAGAATGTAATGTTACTACATTATCTGTGCCGTGTTGTAAAGCAGATGTTCCCGCGAAATGGCTCATTCAATTGAATTACAATACGCGAACGAAATAATATTCGAGATTGTGATTTATAAGGGTGGTAGGTATTCTTCATTCGTTTTGCGTTCACTACAGGTAGGTAGGTACTTATTTTAGTAACTATACTCCATTGGTTTAGGTATTTTTTTTACTAAAGGTAAACAAATCGAAAAAAGGATTTTTTTATAGAAGTCTTTCTTGTTTAATATTACGTTACTTATAACCAATTAAATTTGTTTTAGATTTTTACGATAGTTTCCTTTTCCTCTTCGTAGATGTAACTGCTTGAGCAGAATTTTTAATCTGTCAATTGTAAAGACGGCTCTCTAAACCTTCAAAAATACAACGAATTAGATAACGTTGCTAGATTGAAGAGTACAACTGTGTCATAGCATGACAACATAAGTGACAGGTATTAAGTTTAGACAGTTTCATTTATTTAGTATAAATTCACTCAAAACATTGCCGGTTATCGTGTGAAACTTTTGACGTTTTCATTTAAAATGCTTTATTATAAAGTAACTTTGTTACACGTGCGTGTGTAAGTATAGGCTTTAGTGAAATTCCGGTATTAGCACTTGTAGCCTTGTTCAATAAATAAAATGATTTTAAAATGTGTAATAAAAGGTTGAGCACCCATGAATCACATGTTTTTTTGTTTTATTTTTAGTTAACTACCTTAAGCAACGGAGTATAGTCGGTTTAAAGTTAAGTTACATGTGCGGCGTTATCTTGAGCATAAAGTGTACGGTTTATGATAGCTAGTGTTAGTAGTTTTCTTTAGATAAAATCCTTCCATCTTTGAAGTAGGTATTAAAGAAAATGTTGTGTTGTAAAACTCGAAACCGTATAGCTAAGCGTTAAGTAAAGCCTGTAAAGCGATAAGAATCCTTGCAACAACATCTATTCTTGTTACTTTCTTACAGGAAAATATAGTATTGACAGGATTATCTGCCTAGCCATTTCCCAACTATGTTGGGGTCGGCTTCCAGTCTAACCGGATGCAGCTGAATACCAGTATTTTACATGGAGGGACTGCCTATCTGACTTCCACAATCCAGTTACTAGGTAATACGATACCCTTGCCTTGGTAAGACTGGATGTCAGACTTTCGGGCTACTGACGACCCGTAACGACTGTCAAAGATCCACCAAGGACAGCCTCCAACGGCTTAACGTGCTTTCCGATGCACGGAGGGGTCTTGGTATGTAAAGATCGTCACCCATCCACGGACCAACCGCGACAAGCGTAACTTAAACTGATCGATCGACCCGTGCGGTCTTTATTATTTAGCCACAAGCCCCTCTTGACAGGATAGAAAACACTAAGGAAGTCTTCGATCAATGATAGTACTAGATTCCCGATAAGCGCTTCAAAAACGGCCCGAAAAATAAGACCACAAATACATTTGTGGTCTTATTTCAAATTAGTATGTTTTTAACCATATTACTTAGACTTTAAGTTTCATTTTAGAATAAATGACTGAAAATTTAAAAATAGAATGATTTTATTTTCAAGCGACATTTTAAATATATTTTGCAATGGTAATTAAACTTTATGTTTAAGCATTAAGGTTTATAATAAACTGAAGTTGTTAATATTATTAAACTTTTTTCTAAGAAATGTAGATGTTTACGTGTGTGCAAACGTGGCCACTTGATCGACTGATTTTTGTTCCTGATCCTTAATCTAGTACTTTTATTGATCGAAGAAGGAAGTATTAATTTTACCTTTTTTACTTACCAATATCCCGCCCGCGCCCGCCTGGTTAATGGCGATAGGCTCACCCCCTAATAAATGGGACTTAAACATAACTGGCAAAATGAGGGTGTACTCTTAGTACACCTCTATCCAACCCTTCGAGGAAATAAGGCGTGATATTGTTGTTATGTCAAAGTATGTAGAAATGACAATGAAAGCAGAAACCTTCTGCTGATTAATAACCAACATTTCTTATATCACCAACCTTAATTTTTTGTCCCTTTCAACAAAAGACTGGCGGTTCCGCGGTTCCTACGAACTATCAAACACAACCCTTCCTGTCCCCAAATGCCCGCGAAACTTAACACATTATTAATGAATACTGCACTCGTCGCCCACAAATATAATTTATCTCGACCAACTTTCCAAGTGTCAACCCTATTTCATTTAATGAATGGGATCAAGTTTGGGTGCGTTATCATTTGATGTTATTAAATGTTTACTCCCCCCGTGTTTCAGTCATTTTGTGTGATGTTCTAACTGAATTTGAACAAAGATTCGAAGTTTTAAGAGGTTTGGCATTCATGTCTTTGAAAACCGTATTTAGGAAGTTAGGGTTCATACGCACTATGCGGGTAGCCGCATTACGGCTAGCCGCGCGGTTGACCGCAGGATGCGGTTGCGAATGCGGCCAGCCGGATCGCGGGCAGCCGCATTCGCAACCGCAACGTGCGGTTGAAGAACCGTTGCGATTTGCGGTCATGTCGAGTCTCTTTGTTTTAATATTCTATCAGAATACTCTGATAATTTGGTGTTCCAAATTGCTGGCCGACTCTGGATTTCGATGATAAATTTTTCGGTATCGAATTCCATTTTACCAGACGTACCACGTGCACACACTCACTCAATGGCGGGCAGCCGCAGACTGAACCGCACAGTGCGTATAGCAGCCGTCCGGCTGGCCGTCACTCGGGCCGCAGCCCTCCGAGCGACCGGTGCGGTCTGCAGGTAGCCGCATCGCAGTGCGCATAGAAATGAATACTACGTACATAATTGTGCTTGCGGTCAGCCGGACGGCTAGCCGCAATGCGGCTACCCGCATAGTGCGTATGAACCCTTAGAACTTCTATGTCGATAGAAAGTATTGATGCTGTAATTCTGTTTAGACCTCACCTGTAAAAACCTCACATGTAAAAAAAAAAAAACAAATTCATTCAACAGAATGAATTTGTTTTTTTTTTTTCTAATTATATGCTGCACTGGTTGACATCATCACGTCAACGCCGGATGTCACTGAAAACCAACGCTGGGGCTCTGTCTCGTATAGGGTCTTAGCGTTATACTGAGCAATGGCCGTTTTGCGTGGATATGACGCATGTTTTCCCCCATTTTTTTTTTGTGTTTGTGCTCTTTATATATGCGTCATGTTTACCGTAAATAAACGTATTTCCTTTCTTTCTTTTAAAGCTAATTAGGTCATAGACCACTTACAAAAAGTAAACATTATTTACTACAGCTTGCGTGAATATGCCTACTCAAAATAATCGGTACGTTCAAAACGTTCGATCAATTACAACGAACAAAAAATGGTGCAGCCTCGTACTCTTACGAACAGCACAGTTCCAGTTTTTCCTTAACCTAGTTCTTTCCGGAAAATTAATGGGGCGTGTTTGTAGGTTTTTGTGGGAATTGAAAGGCCGCCAACAAGCTTTCGGAACGCTGGCTTTGAATAACGTAATCATCCAATTTTCAAACGAAAGTAATCATGTTATTCGTGAAAATGAAAGGATGGCACAATTTTGTCCGAAACGCTGTCCAATATTTGATTTATATTCCTACAATTCCAATACATTTTCTTGTCTTCAAATATACGTATTACGTGATAGAACATGAAAGCATAGAGCCCTACTTTGCATTCTCACGAAATGTTTAAAGTTTGTCATATCGGGCGAGCGATGAAAGAATAGGAGAGAGGGATAATGTAAAAAAATTCCAAGTAGCATCTGGTTGTAACACGTTCACGAGAAATATGTCTTGGAGTGCGTCATATGCTGGATTCTCATGTCTCCGTTGCATTAAAGGAATGAGTTGAGAAATGTGCACGGTACGTCCCGGTGCTAAACTACTTTTTTATTGTTTAAAATTTCAGTTTTGCGGGTACGTGTGGTCGCGTTCGTGGTAGAATTTCGAGGTTATATTCCGTATGTTTTAAACGTATTTTACTATATTTCTAGAGATATTTCTACACGACAGATTTGAGTGGAAATGAAGGAGGAGGACGACCTAGAGTGACATAAACGAAGGAAAAGGAGTAAAGGATCGTAGCAGGTGCCGTTCTGTAGTTTCTGCATACCCCCATGTGTAAAAGGTGTGAGTTTGTGAATGCAAGAGGCACATGTAAATTTATAAAAAAGAAGTGTCCTAGTTTAGGCAAATATTCGGTATTGTAGGAATCGTTTGCAAAATATTGATTTTACAATAGACTGACGTATCTTTATTGCAGTTCACACTCATTGACGTCAGTCCACTCAAGTCCAGACAAGTATCGTCTATTTTCATCACTTATTTATAGAGCATCAACAAATTCTATTTTGATTCTACTATAACACGTTAGTCTATTCTGAATAACAACTGCAGTTATTATTCAAACGTGTGCCCATTCTGCAGCCTACATTGTCTAACAATCAATTATTTTGAGCCTGTTTCCCGGTTTCGCTAAAAATATAATAAATGTCTAAAAATTCTAGTGTCCATTGGATGGCAGTTTCGAAAATATTTTTGGACTAAAAAACATTCGCCTTTATACCAACGGCTTGCGATATAAAAAAGCCTAATATGAAGTCAAATAACTCTTCGAAATAATTAAAAAGTACAACCACGTAAGTTTTATTACTGACGTAAAACAAAGGTAATTCATTCTCAGAAGTTAATTTCAGCTGTTTAATATTCAGCCAACACTCACCATCCCTTAAATTAAGCATAGAGAACAAACTCGAAACTTTTGCCGGGCATAAAATTTGAAAGTTTGAAAAAAAAAACTGTCTTGAACGAAACGACGCTTATTTTCATTTGAGATAGGATGTTTTTTTTGCGGAATTAGCGCATAATCCCCACTCGTCGACTCATTAATCAACCGCTAACGACTTTAGATTGCGGGCCACAAACGGGCTGAATGCTGACCTAAGCTCAGATACTGCGTTTGCCTTCGCCTCAAATGCACCTCGAGATTAGTTTGCCAGATGGAATAGTGGAACTTGAATTGAAAGAGTTTCTTTGTGAGGTCGGAAATCGTCACAAGATTTTCACAAAAGACGGAGAACTTATCAAACATAAGTTAAACGTTTTACAGGACGAAGTCAACTAGGTACCTAATACCTAAAATAATAATAGTCCTCCTGAGGAGACTCTCGTTGGGCAGTTGGACAAAGGGCTTGATTCAGAAAGCGGTACTTCCGGACACGGCTCGCATTGTCATGAGGTTCCTCTCTCTGGAGCCCTGACCGCTGGTAGCTAGGACCCTGTTCCCGATACCGGTGGGCTACTATTTTTTATATTTTTTAATGTTCTTATATTCTAATATTTAAAAATATAATTTATATGTTTTTATTGAAACAAAGGAAATAATAGGTAATAGTCCTCCAGACCGACTTTCGGCCATGGCGGCTAATCTCAGAGGAGACTGGCCATCGACGCTGCAGATATTATAGTGCACAAGTGTAATTACTAGTAGTAGGTATTTGTCCTGAAAATATAACCTACTGCCCTTTGTCCATCAAGAAGAATCCCCTTTTTTTTTTTTTTTGAGGATGGGAAATCATCAAATGACTCCTCCCGCTCTGGGTGGAGCAGAAGGGAGTGTCAGACTTTTACTGACTAAAACCCACCCGTGTTCCTTCCTTAGCCCTTTATGTTCCAGGGCAGCGGTAAACCCTTTCGGATGGTCCCGCTACCCTTCGGATGGTCCCGCTACCCAGAAGAATCCCCTCTAACTAATCTACTCTAGAGTAGTTCAACTGGATAAGGCGCTTGACAGTCAGCAAACCCTACATGCATAATCTAATCAAATATGCCTTCTGTTAGTGTCTAACTCACCCCAACTGCATAGTAATCCGATCCTGATTTCAGCTGACATCTCCCTAACGGAATCCTTTGGTAAAGTTCTTACCACAAACTAAGTCCCTAACCTAGCTCCTTTCAATAAATTGATTTTAATTTAACTGTAACAGAAGCACTAGGAAACTGCCATCTCTCATTTAATTGTTTCCTAGCAAACTAAAATCTAATTTTAATTGGATCACGGCCCAGTCATTGTTCTGAAGTAGATGAATTGAAACGCGATGGAATTTATATTCGATCCTACAGTTAAGCATTGTCTTCGTTAGGTATCCGTTACTGATTTGAAGGTTCAGGATTGGAGAGGTCTTATTGGATTTTTCTGGGTATCATTGGATTTCATTGATTGGAACATAAGATGATTGCTTCCTCAAATTCTTTTCAGAGCTTCGATACTTTATATCGGAAATACTTATCTCCGTGGTTTTGATGAGTTTTGGCGTTCAACCTCAAACTCTAAAGTAGAAGTGTCAGACTTTGTTTGATACACTAGTTCTATTTTCGTTGTTGCGCTGTTTACAGGTAAACGGGTTAATGTGGTGCTTCCGATGGGCTCGTATACTCGTATGGAGTCTAGCCCCCAGCCTGTAAATGTATACTTCTGAAACATCGACCTCACCATAACTTCGAAATATAAATCTGTGATAGTGAAAACTTGCTCGAAAGTCTAACCAGTGTAAAATGTTCTAGCGAAGATAATATTTGCGCCAACTTTGTTACTATGCCATAATACTACAAACAAGCTTTATTATTATGTATTAACAATGATCTTGTAAACTATAAAAAAATAAGTAGCAACAATAAATACATTGTCATAACTCTCTCCAAAACTCATAACTAGTCAACTGGTTTTAGTGTAATAAAAGGAAAATAGCACAAAGTAGTGCCGGTTATAGCTAGTCTTCAATAATACAGCGTCGTTAAATAAGATGCTTTGTTCGCGGGACATGTCGGCAGTGGGACTTGGGCGCTAGATTCAACATGATAAATGTTGAGTACGAGACTCTATACAAAGGCAATTTCATTGGTCATACATCAGAATTTAAGAGTTTTAGCGACAGCGACACCACGTTCTGCAGCTTTGCTGGTGAATGGTGATAGGAACTACGTTTTAATTGCAAAGGAAATTCGTCCTGCAAAGAACAATTTGCATGCGATCGTCGTTAAACGCAGGCTCGCGGTAATGAAGTGACTAGAGCAGACTTGTGCTGTTCATACAGATAGTAAATAGTAAATCATAACAGATGGAGGAAGGCGAGTAAAGTTCAGCACTATTATTTAAGGCAATAATCGTAGTTTTGATATACTCTTATTCGTACGTAAGAAAATAGGTTTTGGGAAAGAAGAACGTAAAACTGTCAGAAACTTTTATAACAAAGCTAATATGTACGAAGATAGCATCAGGTATACTAGCCAAATAAACGTTGAAATCGTTTGAATAAATAAAACTTTCGATGTTATGACTGTTGTTTAACTTCAATTTATTCTTTTAGTAAGTATCGGCCGCTAGGTTCTATGGTTTTCAGGCTATTGGTTGATTTATTGTTGGTAATTGATTCAATGCTATTGTTTTTTTTTAATTAATTCAGGCTCAGGTTACGCTGAGTTTTTATTTGTTCGTCAATTAGGCTTCTCTTTAAATGCTGTCACAAATATAGGTCGGTTATCTAGGACGAGGACGAAGTCCGCATTAGGTAATCTGTCACATTCTTTTTTCACTTTATCACTTGAAATATACCATGTTATTATCTCGGTTCCGCATACCGACACTAATCTGCATTTTTGTATTCCTTTTGACAATTCTCTGCGCTTGGATGATTGTGATATGTCACCCCTCTTGCCGAGTTTATAATTTTACGGAAGAGATTTCTTCCAATCACATTCCAGTCACATTTAATATGCAAATCCGATTTGCATTCTTTTCAAACAAAATAAAAGCTTAAGTAAATAGGCTTCGGGGCATCATTTGAGAATGGCTGGACCGATTAGGCGATTTTTTTTTGTTTTAAAATTTTAAAACAAATAAAAATAGCCAAATCGGTCGGTATTAAGAAAATTGGAAAAGTTTCCCGGAAAATTTACAATTTCGGAAATAACTGAACGTACTTTTTTTTCTATTCGATTTTTTAATTTGGGAAGTGAAAACAATGTCTATGGGTTAGCTAGTAGAATATATAGATGCGATTTCAAAAGTGGCTTTCTTCTAAAGTATTAAATTTACATCCTTATGCAAAACTCATGCAGAAATAAACACCAGAAAAATCGATTAATTAAGGAAAAGGCTAGGCAGATGATGAAGGTCATGCAAGCAGTTTAATTACAGCCGAGAAAACCCGGAAAAAGACGCGTTGGTATTAATATGTGGGGAGTATTGTTCCTCCCCGAGACACTAACTAGATTTGCCATGATAAATGTACTGCACGAGATACGCGCCGACCGCTAACAAGATTAACGTTGATTAACTGAACAATATGAACTGGGTCGGTGGAAAATTCAATTTTTAAAGTTGCCACCTATATGGTAGTTGCTAATGTAGGGACGGGTGAGTTAGATGGCTTGACTGCTCAACTCTGCAGTACAAGTTTTGGACTGGTTTAGCTAGATAAGGGTAATGCACTTGATAGCAACTAAGTAGTAGGGTTTTAGTTTAGGCTGAATCCAATTCAGAAAATCAAAATATTTTATTTCACATTGGGTACTTATGAAAAAAGTCTACAAGGCCTACAGAGTCGTCACATTTACAAAATATAAAAGAATCTATCAAAAACAAATAAAATATTAAAAAAAAAACTATGAAAACCAAATGATATGATTGCCATTACAACCATAAAGAGTTGAAATTAGAATTGTCTGATTTTGAGCTACTTGTATGGGTACTTTCGAATGCATATTCCGGGCTTTACGAAAGTGAGTATTACATAAAGAAGTATTTTGGGAAATTCATCCCCTAATGGAGCTAAATAGAGGATGAAAGTGTGTATCTATGGGAATTCGTAATTTTATCCGATAGGAGCTCATGGTGCACACATGGAGCACATGGTGTGTATTTAATACAACATAATTTTAAGCCTGAATGGGCTATAAATTACGATATTTGAAGTGTTTTGCTTTGTTGGTTTTAGACAAAGATCTTTTCAGTATTTTCACGAAACAAATCTCAAATTGAAAGTGCGTTGGCACTAACACACAAACAATCTCATATTGAAAAATCCAATCTCCAAAACAAAAGTTTGTTCATGAACTAAAAAGACATGTTTATTTCCAACTACTATCCATTTGAACGAACTCCGATAAATTTTAAAGTTCTTTGTCGATGCAGTCACGTGTCGCAAACAGGAAAGCTTGTATAATCCTGGATGCAAAAGTTCCGCTTGTTGATCGGATTCATTTGTTACGTACAGATTTTTGCTGATCATACACTACGTTGGATTTTAACTCGTTACTAAGTTTTATATTCAGTTATTGACTTGGTACGTTGCTTGGTTGCAGTGGTGGCCAATTGGAGCAGTAGTGGCAAAGTTGTAACATTGGGCGGCCGTGGTCTCGAACCCCGGCAGGAGGAAACCAGCATATCCCAGCACCAAAAATTCGAAGTCATGTGACATTTACCATCCCGCACTGGGCGCGCGTGGTGGATTAACCCACGCCCTCCCTAGTTTGGGATGTTTAAATTCAATAACTTTTAACGCTACAGCGCGACTGCTTCGTTGGTCTAGTGGTAGCAAGACCTACGGTTGAGCATGATGTCCTAGATTCGATTCTCAGGTCGGGCAAAGTGTTGGGTTTTTCTATTAAGAATTTCTCAGTAGCATCCCTGAGTCTAGATTTATGCCCAGTTGTTGGCAAAATGCTCGCCCAGGAATTTAACATAACTGGTGATATGTGGATTAACCACCTCACCTAACTCTTCGGGAAAGGTGTAGTATAGTAGTTGGTGTGGTGTTAATGGATTTAGGTATTCATTAAAATATTACTTTCATGTGAAAGATTTTTCTTCCAGTGTTCGCTCTGCTACTAAGTGTGGTTTTTAGTATTTAATATCAATGTACCTATTCTACGTTGAATAAACTGGGAAATTTTACATCAAATTGCACGATTTAAAATATTCTGTAGTTTTAAAAGAACCGGCCTGACATTACCTTGATTGGTAAGTAATGCGAAACCCGCTTTTTCAATTCCTTTGTTCATATGCCTTTGAAAACTGAGCTTTCATACGTAAAATTTTAATTACTAAGACTTAGAAAGGCCTCAAAGAGAATAATCTCATAATTGAACCGTGAAAATAATTCCTTACACAAGGGGTTTTTGTACTTACAGGTGCTTTTAAAACCTCACAGAAATTTTGTATGTGCTTATGTTAAATGTGCTTGTTCGTGAAAATATTTATGACTTGGGATGAGATAAAGCTGTGAATGTGATACTATAACGTGTTAGGAATAAAACTTTTATGCTTCTGTATCGTAAGCTATGGTTACAATGTTACAAAACATTTTGGGAAATAACTTTTCATGTCGGATCTAGGTGGCTCTGGAAAAGGATGCCTGGAAGGATTTAGGGGAAGCCTTTGCTCAGCAGAGTAGGCTAATTAAAAAAAAAAAAAAAAAACAAGTTTCGTGTCTGACTATTCTGCATTAAAAACTCTTGTAAGTTGGCTTTTCGATGAAATTATCCTATGCTATGTTTAGCTACATTTAAAAACATCCAAGTGAAAAAAAATATTCTTCCTTAACACACGCTTCAAGCTTAACACACGGAGAACTAAATCGATTGGAAAGCATTACGAGTCTTACCCTTTTCACAAGTTTCGCCCACCTCCTTATGTTTTAAACCTTCAAGAAAAATTGTGTTCCTTTGTCTCTGTAAGTATCGGTTTTTGTTTTAAAAACTTACCTAGTTAAGCACTTGCGATAAATTCTTGGGTCTTAAAGATAGTTTAACTAAAAACGGGAATTTTAATTCTGAAATATTCCCAACAATTATTCGAAATTCTATTATGTTGATATACTGATGAACTGAGTAACCTCAGATTATGTAAACTAACGCCTTTTGGAACAAAAGATTCGTTAATACAGCGAATCCTATTAACGCTACCTCAATCATCTGTCACTGACGACGATTGACGGACGTTACAATCTGATTGGAATCCCATGTTCCATTTACCACTATTGCATTATTGAACACCACACTTGATTTGGGAACAAAACCTGTCATCAATGGTCTCTGGACAATCGCTGGAGCAATGAGCTGGTGCTAGCTTAATTATATTAACGATCAATTAGCTGAACAAGCTCCAAGGCCATTAGATGGCACAATACAGCTCAACAATGAGGTCTGGACGCGGAATACTAAGCTGTTTACATCCCAAAAACGCTCAAAAATAAAGGCTTAATACTAACAAAAAAAATAAATACCCCATTTATTATAACTAGCGGAACAATATATTTGAATATTAAATGTATATTTGATGTCAAATATTTTGATTAACATCAGTGTAATTTCTATCTCAATTTCCGTAGTACCGAATAAAATTAACCTCGATACTCGTACCGCTCAATATTGTTTTGACCAATATTCTATCAGCGGATGCCAATTTTAATATAAGGTTTTCTACAACGTTCTCGCACGGGTTACTTACAAAATATTAAGTATTACCATAAAACAGGCTCGAAGTTGCCAATATAACATTATTAGCTTTATATCAGGGATCGCCGACTCTTCCTTTGACAAGGGATTATAGGCGTTTCAAGAGCAAATATAAGCCATCTACATTGATTCTATAATACTACTTCGTGTTTACATCAAAGTATGTGTTCGGTAGATTGTGTAAATGAAACCAATTCTGTAAGTAATTACCATTCCATATCTCGTCATTAAGTAAGTGTATCTACTCATATTTCATGATATAATTATCTGATTTGGGGAGTTATATTACTCGGGCGAACTTAATTTTTTTTTTCTATTTAATAATTCAGAATAAGGTTAATTAGAATTTGGACGTTATCATAATACCCCTCAATGTTCCTTTATAGATTATAACAAAAACGAGACCTAGCCGGAATGCCTAAAATAATAGATCGAAATTCCTTTGTTAAGACGATGTAATTGTACAACAGTTTACAAGCTTTTTGTTCTTAAGGACGATTGTTTTTCCATTACATACTTATTTTATCCCCGGTAACAATGTTAATCCAAATCTTGTTTCATTTTTGAGACTTGAACATAGTGCAATCGGTGGTCCAATTTCGTCAAAATAAAAAAGTTTTTTTTATATGTAAACTTGTTTCACTAATGCTTTAAAGGAACTTAGGTACCCAATAAAACACTAAAACAGAAAAGAACTAACCTCACTCTATGTAGGAACTGTAATTTTCAAACTCATTCTCAGTTCAACTGTTTGCAATCGCGCGCGAATCCTGATTTCAAGGCGACTCCGTATAAAAGCATATTCATAAAGACGGTGTTATTTTAAATTGTATTGTGGTCTGCAAACTTAACTTTCTTCGCATTTCCTCTTTCTACTTCATTATCTCCAAGTTTACCATAATTTGAATGTAATTATACTCGTGAAAAGGTCTCTAAGTAGATTGTGATGTTTAATTATTTTAGGAAAATTAATTTTGCCTCTCTCTGGTTACTTTTTCATTTCATAGATTTCATTGGTGAGTTTAACATGAATTAATGTTAAATGTTATTAAACAATTGTGAATCATTTCTTACTCTACATTCCTTAAATATTCACTTGTACTACGCAGTTCTTCGTTCACAAAGATTAATATATACTTAGCAGAATGTTTACGTTACTCGCTCTTATATATCTGCAATATTCATTACGATCGTAGCCTGCAGGCCTTTCGTTGCCTCGTGAAAAGCAGCTTTTGCTTCCAAAGCACTATGAAGTATCCAGAATGTGTTCAGTCCCGACTAAAAAATATTGCGCCGCAAAGTTAAAAAGGCGCAGAAAAATAGCGCAATGAAACATGCTTAGAGGATTTCTCTTCACAGTAATGCCGGCCCATTCAAAAGTTCCGTTCTCCTTTTGGGAAGCTGAAGCTTTATGTCCGGGCCAGTGGACAGTTTTCGAGGTTTCATTTGATTAGCCGGCTTTTTAATGCTAGAGAAGATTGCCCAATATACCGCCTAGAACTTACCTTTGAAATAGTTTTTGAATTCAGGCATGTGTCCTCTTTTGCGAATGTGTTTGGAATTTCAAAGTAGGTATTAAACCACTTTTCTACAGAGTTTTTTTTTGTTGCCTAGTAATTAGTAAATTAAATATTCTCGGTTGGGTTCATTCGAAAGGTTTTCTCGTGTTTAACATTAAAACAGAAGATGTTAAAAGTGTGTAGGCACTGAAATTAAGCCGTGACCTTTACGTCAATATAGCTTCCAAAAACGTACTCTCTTTGAATTTTTAACTACTTCATGTTCAGTTTCGTGTTGTATTTTATTATTTCCTGTCTTAATATAAAACCTTTTTGTTAATTCCAGGTAAGTCTTCCATCAGTCGCTCGGTCGGTGAGTACGACAATTATATATTCATTATAGAACTGCCGAACCATAGTAAAACGTTAAAAGCAGACCATTACAGGAGTCTATTACTTTAAATCACTCCCGTCATCAAAATCGATTTCGAGGACTTTATTATATTTTAACGACTCGATCGTTAACATACCTACCCCTGGTTCGATTCCATTATTGACACTTACTCGGGGGTGTTTTACTATTACCTACCAGACGTTAATTGAATCCAAAACCTTACTGTTTCAACTCCAAATATACGGAATATATCTAATTTCCAGCCCAAGTCGTCCTACATTGTCGACGCGCTATAATTAAGGTACACCCACAGTCCCACACCTAACAGTCGTATTTTGAGGGCTAGGGGTGTTGTGGATATGAGGGTGTGGGTATTCGTCACAAAGCACTTTATCATTCTCTTCATTAAATGCATACTCCATTTGCTATTTTAGACCTATTTATACACCAAATGAACTTAATCATCTAAAATTATCCTGCCTTCGCTTCTGTTGATTATGAATGATTATTTATGACGTCATAACGAAAAGGATTAGCCCGTCTGAGGTACGGTGACATTAATTCTTCCGTTTAAACTCCTTGTAGCTACGTAAACGTGTTTAGACTAAATAGATTGAAATTTAAATACCGTTATAGCGCGCATCGGATACGCTGACAGGGGTCGTACTCACTAAACATGGGAACCTGAAGCCGTTACATAGATTGTGTAATCCTAATTGCTTGTTAGTGGAGATTGTTAATTATGCCCCTGAAGCAGGATCAGACCTACTAGATTCTACCGGTATTATTTTTTGCAATAACAATATTGTAAGACTACTTCTCAAAACGTTATTTCTATTGACATTCAATTCGAAGCAACAATATATTTTTTTGAAGAAATATATTATTTATTGTTTTCCCTACTGTTCCGTTCCAATTTGTCGGCTAGAAGAAAAAATCATCGTCTACAAACACATAAAGAGTTCGCGTCCGCGGTTAACATAGACGACCTGGAGCCCCGGGCGCTCGCAATTCAGTCTCGACAAACATACGGGCCTCTATTCAGGCCTTCGAACTCAACGGCTACAGAATATCGATATTGCATGTTCTGGGGCGTCCTGGCGAAATGAGTCTTTTGTTTTACGATCTATTGTTCCTGTGGTCCTCTGCATGCTTTATTGTACCCCAAGACGCTCGTTTCCATGTGTATTTTAGTTTATTATGATGAAGTCGCCTATAGTTTAGGTACCATGAATATTCATTTCATTTTGTTAATGATGTTTACGGCACGGTCACTGTTGTTTACTTTAGGAATAGCAATTAACTATCAAATTATTGGAATGGAATACAATTAATCAACAACGTTATCAATCTAACCTATCGAATATCATTTATTTTAATTTTTGTTTTGATATCAGATATTTGAAACTTGGGTCTGGACATGAACTGTTCGATTATGAAATCATCTATGTATATGAGGTGTCATCTAATCGAATTTGTCATCAAAATTTAAACTAATGTTAAATACAACCTATTTATTTTGCCAGTAATGCTTAGTCATCCACACTATAACTATGTCACTAAACAGGCTTATACTTTTTAAATCTTTAAAGTCAAATATCGATACCTGGTAATATCTCGAGCAGAGATCCCTCATCCAACTCTATGGGACTGGCTGTAACACTCCGCTGCCCCCGTTTCTGCCGTGTTCACGGGAAAGTGAAAGTCACTGTTAGTAAACGGTGTGATTGTGTTCCTGTCAGAAAAGTTGTTGCTCCCCCACAATGCAGCAGATTGGCTTTTACGTTAATTGTAATATGTAGCTTTGGATGACTTGCAATCATCTAATAGTATTTTTGTTTGTAGTAGAACTATTGAGACTGTTAAAGAAATGATTTAATCTAAACTTTTGTCCAGTTATTCTGAAATGCCGAAATGTTAATCCAACATCGGGAAGGCTAAATATTCTTCATCATTAGCTATCCTTTTTGTATTTACTGAGGTTGGTCTCATTTGCATCATTGTTCTGTTCCAGTACCCCCAGGTTTTGCACGCTTAGCTAAAATTTAACTTAATTTTTGCCCTCGCAAATATAGAACAAAAGATTTTGTACGTGAAATTTTCCTTCCGCGAAATTTTGCGATGTTACCGCACATGGTATGAAGCATACGTACATAAATATTCTTGTGTATAGGCCGTAAGCCATCAGTGCACACGGCTGCGCATTCCGGGTGTAATGTACGATATGCCTGTGATTTGTACCAAAATCTGGTTCGGTATAACAACTTACATACCCACATATTTGTTCCATGTGAATTATTAAATTAATTGGTTGCATATTTGTCTAATGGTGTTTAATACACGTGGTCGTCATGATTTTAGGCATTTGTTATAAACCGCATATTTGCATCTGAAATATGATTGTAACTTATCAAGTTATAAATAACCCGTCTAGTTATTTATTTATTCTTGTCGTTTAAAGCATAATCTTACGAATGTTATGAACAAAAATCATAAATTTTAGAAAAAGTTCACAAAAAGGTCCAACTGCCAGAAAAGCAAGACCAGCCCGGAGCTATATTTCATGCTGCACTTTAAAACGTCTCTCTAGATTGCTTTGCCTTTGTTTTTTAGATTTCTCTCACTATATGTTTTAAATTATATGACATAGTTTATGTAAAAATATATAAAAAAACAAAATAAAGAAGAATTGGAAGTAGGTCTTTGAAACATAATGTACTAGGTACATACATGATAGTAAATATTATGTTTGTCACAAAAAATCGATTAGTGCGTAAATGTTACAGAAAATTGGAAGAGGAAATACATGACATGTAAAGCTTACCTGCCAAGAGAAACTAAGAGTCAGCTTCTCCAATGACCCCATGGTGATTAGAGGCTGTGAGCTTTGGAGGTATTAACGGCCTCGCAAAGGTTCACTTGGTGATTAAAGGGGGCGTTAACATCGTAATTCGATCAACAGATTGATGGAACCGATTTGTTGGAACGCCCTTACATATTTGTCTCTCTCGCATGTTGGTCAGTCTTAATAGGTACCTTTGGCTTTACGTCGAAAATGTTTTGCATTAACAACACAATCGACTATTTTTATATCACAAGTATCATCTGACCATGTGAATTTACAAGCAGACTTACTTTAACATTAAAATAATGTAGTTGGTACGTGGAATTCTACCATATAATGTTTTGCAAGATATTTTTCAGGAAAAACGTGAACTACAAAAAATAAACTCGGAAGTTTTCTACCGAGTTCTAATGGGTACACGAAAGCACTCCTCTTCTATTTTTGCATCCTCTTCTCTCTTGCATTAAATGAAAAAATACTTGTAATACTTTCAGAATTTACTGCTCCTAATGCATTTGCTGTAGCTCTGTCCTTGTCGCTCTCAAGTAATGAGTGAAGTAGTTGCATCCCAATGTTCGCCTTTTGAACGCTCGTGGTCCTTAGCCTGTAAAATATAGGTCGCAACCGCGGTTAGTTTACTTCTTAAAAAAAATCTCATTTCTGTTTAACTGCTGAATACCGATACCTATAATAAGTGGGTATCAACAATTATATTTGTGTTATTAGAATATCCTTTTCTTGTTATGTTATTGTGGATAGGTATACAACAAAAAATCTTATGAACCTTACAAGAGAACTTCTTTTATCTAGGCAGGAATGTGACGTCACAAGTCTCATAAAATTTTGCTAATTTTATAAATAAATAAAACGAATAAACATTTTTGTTATCATTCAGCACGACTTTTTCATTTCCACCTTCCAACACCGAAAAGATTTAAATTAAATACGACATAATCACATAAATAGTTAAGTAATAATACAATAACTAATTTTTTACTTCTTATAAATAAATAATAAGCATGAATACATTATAAATAAACATAAATATTACCTAACAAGTTTTTGCTTAAAATACAAATATTATTATGGTTTCAAAGAAACAAAAAACAGCCACACATTTTAATTCGAACTCAGACTTCATTGATCATGAATCCATTGCTTAGCCCAAACAGCTACCAGCACATGTTACATTTGCGCGAATTTTAGCAATGCAATAGTAAGAACAGGTCGCCACTATGACGCGTATTCTAAATGCAACAGTAATATAATGTTACTTCACTCAGACACGCACACGCACTGGCTGTATCGTGCTCGCACAGTTCATAGCAATGTAGTCCTTAGCATGTCACTGGAGTTTCAATCGTTACTGTACCTACTCGATTATCTCGAAGTTTGTGAACTGACGTTTGGAAACTGTTTCGTGGAAAACGTATTTGAAGATTATCTGAATTTTGGAATAATAAAAGCCAACCAACCGACCTTTATCCGCATAATGAAGAGTATCATGTTAATACAATTTTTTTATTGCAGGCGAGTTACAGAAAAAAACAGGAAATTATAAAAAAAGTCCTTGATCGAATATCGACAGGTTGCATTAGCCAGCTGTCGCTTGACCCTCTTTTCAATTCGCGATTTTATTTAGCGAAGGTGGCTTAATTTGCGTTGGATTAATTATTTTTCAATGCCATGATTTATGACGTCAACATATCCTTTTTTGGTTAGCACGGGTATCTTAACGATTTATCCGAATAGATTTATACCCAGGTGTAGTAAAGTACCGAGCCGGCTAGGTTATCCCCGGCTGTTTTCGTTGAGTTACTACGCTAGCTCTGACCAGGATTAGATTATTACAAACGGGAAGCGGAGGCACTATTTCATTTTAAACCACCTGGCAGAGATGAACTCTTGCGTTATATTTTATCTGCGTTTGGAAATTAAGACAAAGACAATGGACCATAATGTAATACTGTATGGAGGAAAAATGATATCTTTGAATTGAATAATCGATACCTTTCTAAACATTTTACAATCAAATATGTATGTTGATGATTGTAATTAAACATACACAACAAAATTATTCAAAATGCAAAACAGAATGAGAATAAATAAAACGTATTATTTCGGCGCTAATCTTTGTTTTTAAAACATCTAATTTTAGACGTCTGTCAGCCTCATTTTCATTTCATGCATCATTCTCGTGACAGGGAGGGAGCTTTGCATAATTAATCACCATTTTCCCCTCTTTTGGACGTTTTTTTTTTTTGTATTTTTCAATCAGGGTACATCTTGGATAAACGCACCTGCGGGAGGCTCAAATCGTCACGAATATTGGTAAAGAAGAATTATTGAATTTTGGAAGCACAACGAAATGAGTTCGCGTTTTAGTAAGACCGATGGTTCTGGCAATCAGATCGAATGGAATGAAGTTTGATTACTGGAAGTGGCCGTTAAACATACAGCAAGAACTGCTGAAGCTTTCACTTAAGGTTTTATGATCATCACTTATCCTTTTTTTACGGTAGTGCACTTACAAACGAAAAGGCCCCTTTTGTTACGGATTCACTTTAAAATGCTTTATAATTAGTTTAACAAAGCATTTTTAACATAGTATAAGACTTTCTGTTCGGTTGGAAAAAGCTATCAAGTTTTAGGGTACGTCGGAAGTTGTAGGTAGGTACTATAGACCTCTGAGGTAACGAGAGGAATGCCTGCAGACAAACCTTTACAGTAGTTTCTAAAGTTTGTTTGTTTATGGTAGTTTGGGACAGTTTTAGAAATGTCTTAAATTTTCAGTTTACTTCAGTCATGATTAACATAAATTTTTCTATGGTTTTTTTCAAACTTGGCATTATTATAGTATGCTGATAGTCTTCGAGTTAAAACTTTTCGATTTTCTAATTACTAATTTTCCATAGGTAGAACTTTAGTAGGTACCTACCTACAGACGCCAGCACATCAAGCTACCCGAAACTGTCACATTTTCCTAATCAACCTTGAACCTAATGCTTTAGCGATAAAGTTGAAAATGTATTAAAGAAAATTGACAGATTGTAGTAGCTTGATGTGCTGGCGACTGTACCTAATGCAATCACATTTTAATAAAGTAATCTCTCTAATTCTCAAATTCAATAGCTATCTTTTTGATGATTATTAGATTAACAGACACAAAATTAAAGTTATCAAAACCCATTTGTTGAATCGCACAACGCATTAAGCTAATTGCTTTCTTACTGCCTTCATTTATATCACCTCTTACCTTAACATTATTCAAATTAACAGCAAATGCAATAGAGATAAAGCTCACAGCAGCGCTGTTTAGTAATAGTGAACATTCAATTTTGCTCCTCGAAGTTTGTGCAGCGCTGGGAATAATTGATTAATGAATGACGTTATGTATGCAGCACCGGTGCCACCTATTAGTTTAGGGTCAGATTATCTAAAGGGGAAGTTGAGGCTTGAATAAATTAGATAGTAGTTGGTTGTTCACGGTCAAAATCGAATGAACGACAGCAGCTTTCGCAGTTGTGTCGCAAACAGGTGCTGTTTGAACATTACCCGTATTGTCATGTACTTAATATAAAAGTGAGTTGCATCACATGCATCTGTAGTATCCGTCATTAGCTGCAAGGAAATTGAGAGATCAATGGCGCGATGCGTCTTTTGTCCATGTTACGTCATCGTCGCCCTGGTGAGAGTCTGCAAAATCTACCTACTTGTGCAATGCAAATTCAAGAGGTTTAATTATATAATTTAGTTTTCTTTTTAAATATTTGTGTCGATTATTTTATATATGTGTCATCATCATCTGCCTAGCCTTTTCCCAACTATGTTGGGGTCGGCTTCCAGTCTAACCGGATGCAGCTGAATACCAGTATTTTACATGGAGCGACTGCCTATCTGACCTCCACAACCCAGTTACTGGGTAATACGATACCCCTTGGTAAGACTGGTTGTCAGACTTTCGGGTTTCTGAATACCCGTAACGACTGTCAAAGATCCACGAATGACAGCCTTTTATTATTTTATCTATGTGTATACGAATAATAAAGCTGAGACGTTTCGTTTGATTGAATGCGCTAATCTGTGCGGCTACCGCCGGTCGGATATGAAAAAATGTTTTTGCATTTGATAGCCAAATTCTTGAGAATGGCTATAGGCTATTTAACATCACGGTACTACCTTTAAGGTGTATATAGGGCTCGCTGACCTTGTGCATGTGGGCGGAGCTAAACGCTCTACTCCCGAAAACGTAAAACGCGCGCGGTGGCGCGCTGAACTAAAACGACGATCAAAGAGTATGCAGAGGCACAGACATGCCGCCCGCAGGTCGCTATTTTTGCCTACGATTCCAGAAGGGAATTGCGGATGCAAGTCTGATATATTTTGTATAGATGGATACGTATGTTACGTATATTTTAAGCATTTTTCATTTAGAAATTTCGATTTTATTTAAAATCAGAACTTAGTTCCTGCGGGGGTAAAACTTTAAAAATTATTTCGAGTATTTTCTTAGGAATCGAATAACATTTTATTTGCATACTGTAGGTAGGAGGATTTATTACATAAAAATGAGATTTTATAAAAAATGTGATCCACCAATCTGAATTAATATAAATCAGTAATAAACCTACCTAACTAGCACTGTACCTAAATAGCATTTTAGGGTTCCGTAGCCAATCGAACGATGTTATAGTTTCGGCAGTGACCTTGAAATAATTACCTACGGCCGTTTAGTAGATAAACCTCGTCATGGGTGTCATTTTCGTGGTTTTCGAGGGTGCTGGAGCCGATTCAAAATCAAAATGCCGATTCAAAATGAAAATCCAGGATGGCGGCTACAAAACTTTTCAAAATATTCGTCATGGGTGTCATTTTCGTGGTTTTCGAGGCTGCTGAAGCTAATAGTGAGGTCAAAATGAAAATCTAAGATGGCGGGTGCGAAAATTTTCAAAATTTTCGTCATGGGTATCATTTTCGTGGTTTTCGAGGGTGCTGGAGCCGATTATAAAGTCAAAATGAAAATCCAAGATGGCGGCTGCAAAACTTTTCAAAATATTCGTCATGGGTGTCGTTTTCGTGGTTTTCGAGGGTGCTGGAGCCAATAGTGAGGTCAAAATGAAAATCTAAAATGGCGGCTGCAAAAATTTTCAAATTTTTCATCATGGGTGTCGTTTTCATGGTTTTTATTTATTTATTTATTTATATATCAAAATCAGACAACAATAAAGTCCATTTTGTTAGTAAAATATCTTATAACTAGTGTTAGTAAAAAGCAAACCAAGAAACAAACAACAAAGTAGGTGTCTGAGGCAGAATGTGCGAGGAATGACAAGGTGAGGAATGTCCTACCCGACCATTATCCCCACATAGTGCCTCAGAATAGGGGAGTAAGGACTCTCCACAACTGTTTTTAGGATGCTATTATCACTGCCCCGCGTTCTACGCATCAGTGATGCGACTTTTTTACGAATTACTGCATGGAAGCCGTCAGTTCTGTTCTGAGCAAACATCTCCGATGCGCTACAGAAACGGGGCAGTTTCAATAACATCCTAAAAACATTATTGTACTGGACGCGTATGACATCTAACGACCTTTTGTTACAGCTGACCCACAGACCCCCCGCGTACAGACCTTGACAAAACGCCTTGAACAAGCTGATTTTGACTTGGTCCGCACAACGCGAGAATCGACGGGCCAACATGTTACCCCGGACCGCCAGTGCCCTACGTTCCCTTTCAATGTCTAAATCATCTTTAAGGTCGTCGGTAATTATGTGCCCTAAGTACTTAAATTGGTAGACTTTATTTATGCTTATACCATTCAGAAAAAAGCTAGGTTCATGATTAGGGCACTTACCGGCGGCCTTAAAGACCATGTATTCACATTTACGGACATTGTACACAAGGCCATGCAAGGCAGCATATTTCTCGCAGACCTTCAGCATTTCTCTGATAGAGCCCTCAGTGGGGCCCAGCAACACCATGTCGTCCGCGTAGCTGATGCTGTTAATACTAACACCACCAACCTTGCAGCCGACACGCATACTACTGAGCTCGCCTATGAGATCATTAACATAAAGGTTGAAGAGCCGTGGAGACGTCAACCCCCCCTGCCTCACACCGCACTCCAACCCATATGATTCAGAGAACGTTCCGGCCCACTTTACATAATTGGTTTGGTTCGCATACCAATACTGCATGAGCTTACGCACTGGCGCCGGTACATTCCTGTCATCCAGCTTTCTCCAGAGCACATCATATGACACCAGGTCGAAGGCTCTGGAGAGATCCAAGAAGCAGGCATACACCGGCGTTTTTCGGTTTTTGAGGCTGCTGAAGCCAATAGTGAGGTCAAAATGAAAATCTAAGATGGCGGGTGCAAAAATTTTCAAAATTTTCGTCATGGGTGTCATTTTCGTGGTTTTCGAGGCTGCTGAAGCCAATAGTGAGGTCAAAATGAAAATCTAAGATGGCGGGTGCGAAAATTTTTAAAATTTTCGTCATGGGTGTCATTTTCGTGGTTTTCGAGGGTGCTGGAGCCGATTATAAGTCAAAATGAAAATCCAGGATGGCGGCTGCAAAACTTTTCAAAATATTCGTCATGGGTGTCGTTTCCGTGGTTTTCGAGGGTGCTGGAGTCAATAGTGAGGTCAAAATGAAAATCTAAGATGGCGGGTGCGAAAATTTTCAAAATTTTCGTCATGGGTGTCATTTTCGTGGTTTTCGAGGGTGCTAGAGCCGATTATAAAGTCAAAATGAAAATCCAAGATGGCGGCTGCAAAACTTTTCAAAATATTCGTCATGGGTGTCGTTTTCGTGGTTTTCGAGGGTGCTGGAGTCAATAGTGAGGTCAAAATGAAAATCTAAAATGGCGGCTGCAAAAATTTTCAAAATTTTCGTCATGGGAGTCATTTTCGTGGTTTTCGAGGCTGCTGAAGCCAATAGTGAGGTCAAAATGAAAATCTAAGACGGCGGGTGCGAAAATTTTCAAAATTTTCGTCATGGGTATCGTTTTCGTGGTTTTCGAGGGTGCTGGAGTCAATAGTGAGGTCAAAATGAAAATCTAAAACGGCGACTGCAAAAATTTTCAATTTTTCATCATGGGTGTGGTTTTCGAGTTTACTGAAGCCAATAGTGAGGTCAAAATAAAAATCCAAAATGGCGGCTTCAAAAATTTAGTTTTAGTTGTAACTAATTATTCAGTCATCATTGAGGTGTTGGTTACATATAAAACTAATTTTCCTTCTTAAATGTCTAAATAAAGAACTGGATAAATAGATAATCTTTCAATAATAAGTTATCTGTATTAAATCAATTGAATTTTAATACACAATTATACAGTATTCACGGAAACGCATTTCTTGTGTCTTAACCGTATAGGATATTGTTTTTGCAATCTATCTGTCACTCACTCACTGACTCACTCATGCGGTCTCGTGATAAATAACATTGTTTATTTGACAACTCATCACATTATATTATTGTCAAATAAGTATCGTGTACCTAAAATCAAGTAATAATTAGTAAATTTTAGTTTGATCGGAATAACAGGTTATTCGAAGTTCCTTATGTATGATTAAAAAAAAAACAATTTTTTGTAGCCGCCATCTTGGATTTACATTGTGAGCTCACTATCGGCTGTAGTACCCTCGAAAACTATGAAAATGACACCCATGATGAAATATTTGAAAATTTTTGTAGCCGCCATTTTGGATTTTTATTTTGACCTCATTATCGGCTTTATCACCCTCGAAAAGTGGGAAAACGACTCCCATGATGAAATATTTGAAAATTTTTGCAGCCGCCATTTTGGATTTTTATTTTGACCTCACTATCGGCTTTATCACCCTCGAAAAGTATGAAAACGACACCCATGACGAAAATTCTGAAAATTTTCGCACCCGCCATCTTAGATTTTCATTTTGACCTCACTATTGGCTTCAGCAGCCTCAAAAACCATGAAAACGACACCCATGATAAAAAATTAGTAAATTTTCGCGACCGTCATTTTGGATTTTTATTTTGACCTCACTAGCGGCTTTATCACCCCCGAAAAGCATAAAAACGACACCCATGATGAAAAATTTGAAAATTTTCGCAGCCGCCATTTTGGATTTTTATTTTGACCTCACTAGCGGCTTTATCACCCCCGAAAAGCATGAAAACGACACCCATGATGAAATATTTGAAAATTTTTGCAGCCGCCATATTGGATTTTTATTTTGACCTCACTATCGGCTTTATCACCCCCGAAAAGCATAAAAACGACACCCATGATGAAAAATTTGAAAATTTTCGCAGCCGCCATTTTGGATTTTTATTTTGACCTCACTAGCGGCTTTATCACCCCCGAAAAGCATGAAAACGACACCCATGATAAAATATTTGAAAATTTTCGCAGCCGCCATTTTAGATTTTTATTTTGACTTCACTAGCGGCTTTATCACCCCCGAAAAGCATGAAAACGACACCCATGATGAAATATTTGAAAATTTTTGCAGCCGCCATTTTGGATTTTTATTTTGACCTCACTATCGGCTTTATCACCCTCGAAAAGTATGAAAACGATACCCATGATGAAATATTTGAAAATTTTTGCAGCCGCCATTTTGGATTTTTATTTTGACCTCACTATCGGCTTTATCACCCTCGAAAAGTATGAAAACGACATCCATGATGAAATATTTGAAAATTTTTGCAGCCGCCATTTTGGATTTTTATTTTGACCTCACTATCGGTTTTGTCACCCTCGAAAAATATGAAAACGACACCCATGATGAAAAAATTGAAAATTTTCCCAGCCGCCATCTTGGACTTTTATTTTGATCAAATCCAATCTTTTCTCATTTTAATATTAGTTTAGATATGACTACTTGTATTACTATCGTAAGTATTCGTAAGCGTCCACGCGCACAATAGAAATGGGCCATCTGCAGCAAGCTAGTCAATAAACGCACACTGATACAATTCGTTCGTAAATATTTGCACTAACACAGACAGACGCGCATAGTCGGTCGATAGCCGGAGCGTAGCAGCGAGCGACACAGCCATCCCGTCTCAATGCTAACGCACGACTGCCGCCCGCGCCCGCGCAGAGCCCCTCTGAAGCTCGATCTCAAAGTGGGGACATTTCCTTTGCAAATGTTAATTGATTTACATAAGCTAAGACAAATCTGTAGTACCTCTAACCATCGATTTTTCAGTGTAAAAATATTTCCAAACATCAAAGCCGTTTAGAAGTAATATCGAATATCAGAAAAAAATAGCGTGTTGGTAAATATTTTTTTAAGGCAAAAGTATTAGCCATACGAAAAAATCCTTCTACAGAAATGTTGTTCATGAATCTATAGCAAACATATATTTTTTACAGATCTTTTAATCAAGCCGTTAATGAGAAATATTCTTCATAAAGTGACCGTATTACGGTACTAAACGAGAGTAAGGCCCTTAAGAGCCGAGCTAAAATATTTGAAAGAGCGCTAAGCGAAAACGAAATTATAGCGCGGGCGGGAAATGTGACTCTTATTCTATTAAATACGAGGGTGACACTGAAAGTTCTTAGAAAATCAAAAACTGAACAAACTAGCAAGTTATTAGTTTTATTAGATCTTTTCATAATAGTGTCCATTTACATCAATACATCGCTGCATCCGATGGAACGCACTTTGAAGCAGATGAGAAAAGCACTTTGCCCACTTGTCCTTAGGGGTCTCTTCGACGGCATTTTGAACCGCAGCCACTGCTTCCTCGGCGTCCATAAAACATTTTCCTCTAAGTTTTTCTTTTATTTTCGGAAATAAATAAAAATCGCAAGGTGCGAGGTCGGGGCTATAGGGCGGATGACCCAGTAATTCCACGTCTGACGTCGCCAAGTAGTCGATTGTTTGCTTGGCAGTGTGCGACGAGGCGTTGTCGTGGTGAAGGAGGATCCTACTGCGAGGTCGTTCCTCCCGAACTTTTTCCAAGACAAGTGGCAAACAATTGTTAGTGAACCACTCTGCAGTAACTGTTTTTCGATCCTCTAAAACAATTGTTGCGTAATGACAAAAAGATTGTGGCCTCGTTGAAAAAAATATTGTGGCCTCGTTCTTCGGAAGGACAGCCTTCCGAAGAACGAGGCCACAATCTTTTTTTCCACGCTTCGACCTCTCTTGACTTTAGTTGGCAACTCCTCGGAAGGAAACACCCAGACAGCAGACTGTTTCTTAGTTTCAGGATCATAACAATAAATCCAGCTTTCGTCACCCGTATGTCGAACACAGCATTTGAGTCACCTCCGTTAAATCTTTGAACCATTTCACGACACCAACCAACACGACGGAGCTTTTGGGCCTCTGTCAAATTATGAGGTATCCACCGGGCACAAAGTTTCCTGACCGCTAAATGTTCATGAAGGATTTTGTGCACTTGGCTCATATCGATGTCTAAGCTTGTCCGAATCTGCTGATAAGTCACTCTTTTGTCAGTCTCTATCATACGCCGCACAACACTGATGTTATCTTCAGTCGTCGCCGTAGATGGCTGTCCCTCACACAGATCATCGGTGTGATTAGTGCGACTACGTTTAAACTCATTAAACCAGTTGTAAACAGTGACACGAGATGGGACTTCATCGTGAAAGGCCAATCGAAGTCTATCATAACTTTCTTGTTGACTAGTAGTAGTATTACTATAAAACTATGTCGTAACCTGTCCTTGTGTCTTTTGACAAAATAATATTGTGAAAACGCTAAGCCGGTTGCCAAGAATACACGCTGAGACGACAAAAAAACAAATTAAATCATACCCTACCGATCTTGGCGTGAAATGTTGTATCTGTAACACAGAGATCTTTTATACGTCCGTCTGAAAATAAAAACCGTTGATGTGATCAATGAAAGTGCATTTACATAACATTTTATTATACCTAGCTAAGAATATCGGTGCATTTACTTTAATAGTGTCGTTCTCTTAAACGATTTTCTTTTGTGGTGCTTGTTAAGGGCGAGATTATTGTGAGTAAATTGTCGATAGTTATCAGATTGGAAGTCAAATGATGATGGTGACGTAGTTTTCTTTCTGTACTTATTTATATATGCTTTATTTTTTACGAGCTTGACTCCTTCCGTAAGGACTCGCCCGCGCCGGCGCACGGCGCGCAATAGACAGAATTGTGTGGAAAAGGGAGCGGGAGGCCTTTGCCCTTCAGTGGGACAATAAAGGCTAGTTAGATTAGATTATATATTTTATTGTACACTACAAAAATACATAAGAAAAAAATAGATAAAGACTAAAAAATAAACAATGGGCGGCTTTATCGCTTGCTGGGATCTCTTCTAGGCAACCTTGGAATGAACAGTGATTTGCCTGGACTTAAATTATTTTTAAATTTGGGCGCTCGTTATGGCTAGCGCTGTTAGTAGGGCTTTTAAAAGCTAGTGCTATATTCTAACTGAACAGACAGCTGTGCTGCTGGGAAGTTTGTTGCGCCACTTCTTCTTCCCAGCGATAGCACTAGGAAGTGGTGAAGGGCGGGCGTTTTTGGGGGACTGTATTTTGTGATTTTGACGTTCGAAAAGTGCTGATTCTCAGCCTAATTTGAATAAATGACTTTTGATTTGATTTGATTGATTTGAGTGCTTTTAACATGAAAAAAACTTGATCACTAATAAAACGTAAACACTCTGGCCTTTATATTAATTATGTCTGAAAAACGAATGACTCAGTGCAAAATAGTAATAGCAAATTAAAATTCACTTAAACATCTAAACTAATATTAAAAAGAGAAATCTTTTTATCCCGATATTCCTACGAGATCGAATAGTTAATAAACGTACAAGTAACATGGCATGAAATTCTAATGAACAGAAAACTAAGAACGATTTAACAGAGGGTCCTAAACTAGGCAAGGCCTCTATCTAAAACCAAAAAAAGAAGGAAAAATACTGACAAGGAAAAAGTGTCATAGTAGTCAATGGTTTGATGAACGAAATAAATAAGTGTACATAACACTGCTTCCGTAACTTCTAATATTTCCAGGCCCCTTTTGATAAACTAACAACCTGTCAAACTTCTTCATAACCACGCAACAAAAACGCCAGCCATACTTACGTCGAGCATAGCAACTTTTTCTTATTACATTACCGCGTATCGCGTTAACTATCGCCACTCGCGTTTCATTCGTAGAGGCGCCCCTGACATCCAAGAGAAACTGATGAGGGTCGCGAGTGTCGGGGACATGCCGCAAGCCCACAAAAGCACGGTGGTGTGAAATGTATACGGGTATAGGAACATAGAACCGTCTGACTTCTTAGACGAGACTGTAGCATGTAGCTGTTATGTTTGAGAGACTTTTTGGAAAACAAAGGGTTTTTTTGGTTGTCGTGAAAAGACTTTGTGTTAGCGCTACGCCGAAAATCAAGTTCGATTTTGACTCAATAGGTACCTAACACAAAGAAATATGTCACTTAGGTACACTGAAAAGTAGCGCAATTTCATACCCAGCTTTTAAGCTTTTATTTTTACAGCGTCGCTAAAGTTAGAAAACAATTTAACTAGTTTTTATGTTAAACTTCGAATATTCCATTCTCATTAACAAAGTTGTACGCACTGGGAATAGTAAAGTATGACATTTCATAATGGTTCAGTAGGTAGGTACTTATTCTATGAAATGGATGCTTTTTCATAATCTATATTTTTGTTATTGAATATCATCACAAATACCTAGACGACCCTTTTCTTTGATGAGTCAGATGTCCAGAATATTTTTGTAAATAATCTTATTATTTCTTCCTAAAAGCGTAAGTATTTGGGTCTATATTTAAACCCAAATTGTTTTAATTAAAGGTCCCACCGGTATCGGGCCAATTACAGTTCAAATTAAATCTAGTTTACGCTCGCAAATGATTATGTTGGGTACGGCTACCTGCATTACCTACCTATGTACTTTTAGTAAAAGCTCATATATTTTGTATTAGAAGGTCTAGTGGTGTCCAAAGTCGAGAAATAATGTATGGATTTACGATCAACAATAAATATGATAATTCACCTGTTCGCGCCGCGCCGTCGAGTGCCGTGAGTTTCCACGTGAAAAAACATTGTGAATATGAATTTCCCTTATGGGAATTTTATTTTAGGTAAAGTCTTATTTTGATATATATTTTCTTATAACGTAGGTAATATGTTAGTTCACTAGCCTTTGAGATTTCAATTTCCATTAAAATGAAGTAGCTTCTGTTATAATTTGAAATATCTATGTAGCAATGATGATGCCTTAGCAGTAGTCAGTTGATGATGAACGATAATGAACCATTTATGTATTATATGGATTGTGTCCGCAACAGGCGCGAGAGGGAGTCAGTTTTGAGAGAATTAGACTAAAAATAGGCTTGACGTGAGATTAATACAATCAATTTTATCCCAACCAACTTCAGAAGGTGATAAAAAGTTATGTTATTTAATAACAGTCCTTCATCTTTGACTTCTGTCTTTATCAAAAAATGTTTCATATATTGTTTAGGTAACTGTTTAGTTTAGTTTATGTGTTAATTATGAGTGTTAATGTTACAACGGTCAAAGGCACGATGGGGTTGACATATCTGGCGGTCTACTCCGAAGTGGTACTTAATTGTATCGTATCGGCCGAATGCTCGGCCATTTCCTGCTACGAAGTTACTATTTGGTTCGGTTGGTCCCGATCTTGCACTCCTACACTCTTTCGAATATTGACTATGGTCCCGATCCAGCTGAGCCGATCCGAACTTTTTTCGCATTTTTCAATAATATTCGGTTTGGCCATGTGTCGGTCCGATCTGATGATTAGAATGTGTCACTTCGGAGTCACCTCCAGTTTATATAAAAATCCCAAAACAAATAAAGAGGAAAAAAATATATAATTATCCTAACAGTATGTGGCTGCCTAAGCTGCAGAAACAATGGCATTTGATCAATGTCAAATTCAGCATAACTGTAAATGAAGTATCTCCAAAATAAATACCTACCAATTCTAAAATTAAAACAAACAACAATAACCTAATCTCCCTTGCATTGAAACTGTCTAAATTCGAGCATCTAATTGGCGCAATCAGCCTCATTCATCATATTGCGCTTAATGCTTTGTGAATGTTGATTAATGACCATTTTAATACGCTCGCCTCGAAAATTCAAATACGCTAACTTTGTTCTAGGTAGACTTTCTTTTGAGTTTTTCCCTGAATTATTTACGTTACTCAAAATTCGAATCAGAACAAAAATATGGCTGAATCCCATGTGATTTCGTCATTATTTTAGTTATTCTGAGAATGTTGTACACCATTTTGTGGAGCGTACTCGTTACTTCACAAAATGTTATAACCTTTTTGCTGAAAGAATGTGTCTGCACACAAAGTCGCAGGAAATAGACAGTTTCTCAGACACTATACCTTGTCTCACCTTTATTTATTAATCTAGCTACTTAGTAGTTTTTACTTCTTCTGCGTTATTAATTCCGCTCTCATAACGCTGCTACGGTAAGCGACATTAGTTACAACTTTTTACCGACGTAGGTACGAGCAAAAAAGTTAAACGAAAATGTAATGAACTTAGGTATCTGGCCATCATGATACCTACTGGGTATAAAAAAAAAAAAAAACTGTTGGGAACTGCAGCAGTAGTCGGGGTTGACCGCAGTAAACCGAGGAAGCGGAAAGAAATTTTCATTTGATATTCCGTTTTTATGTGACAACTTGGTTGTTGGACCGCGAACATCGTTAGAGGTCGTGGTGTGTATGCAAGCGGACTGAATTGACTTGTACTTCCAAGAATTAATTGTGATTGAGTTATTCAGTGATACGGAACCAATTCCTATCATTATTGAGTACCGATTAGAATGTCTTTGTCTCCGTATTCATTGCGGAGAAGTCCTTATTCAGGCGGTTGGTCAATAATGTTAACTATGGCAATTACTTACGGTACGTTCAATATAGAAAATTACAATACTTATAAATTATAATAGAAATACTTATAAATTGCGTTTTAATTGGATCTCATATCAACAAGACTATTCGTGGACCTTTAACAGTCGTTACGGGGAGTCAGAAGCCCGAAAGTCTCTACCAGGGCGCGGGTTGTTCGAAAGAGATACCGTGGCCCCTGGCACAGGCAACTGAAGGAACACGGGTGGGTTTTAGTCAGTAAAAGTCTGACACGCCCTTCCGCTCAGCCCAGAGTGGGAGAGGTCCTTTGATGATTTCCCACCCAAAAAAAAAAATGCCCGAAAGTCTGACTACCGGTCTTGCCAAGGGGTATCGTGTTGTCCAGTAACGGATTGCGGAGGTCAAATAGGCAGTCGCTCCGTGTAAAATACTGGTATCCAGTTGCATCCGGTTAGACAGGCAGCTGCCTCAACATAGTTGGGAAAAGGCTAGGCAGGCAGATATTATTATACGGTCAATTTGTTAGCATTATTTATTTGTGGAATAAAATTGACGTCTGACAGTTTTGATATGGAAGAACTGCCAAAAATTCAAAATTATTTCTCCGATAAAGTTATCTGTCGATGGAACAATCAGCCCTAGGTAAATAAATATTACATACTAGCTGCGCCCCACGGTTTCACCCGCATAAGTTTCGATCCCGTGGAAATATCGGGATCAAAAGTATCCTATATGTTAATCCTGGTTATACACCATCTTTGTGCCAAATTTCATCCAAATCCGTTGAGTAGTTTTTGCGTCAAAGTGTAACAAACATCCATCCATACAAACTTTCACGTTTATAATGTTAGTAGTAAGAAGTAGGATAGGATATTATACGGTCAATAGAAATTATTATAAATTGTGTTTTACATTAGGTATGTATTGTAAAAGTAACAAAATGGATCTCATATTAACAAGAGTAGTTGCCAAAATTAGCTACAGCTATCGATCAACGTAATAAATTACGTTATCAATAGAGATCCATTTAGGTGAGTACCTACAAAAAAAAAACACACAAAGACACCAGTTGGCGTTTGCCCTTTCCTTCAAATTCAAAGTGAATTTTACATATCTTGCTCTACATTTTATGCATCGCCCACAAACACGCCGCTGCCTTACGGTGTTCAGTCCCTGTAGTAATGTTGCAAGATTCCGCTAATGTTGCCGTATTTTAAACACCACATATGTTACGCAATACCATTGTCGCAGGTACGTGACGTATAATATACCTGCGTCAAAACGCGAAGGAAACAATTTTGTAAGCTCTGGCCGTGTCAATGTCTCCTTTTAAAAGGCCGGTGGAATGATGTATTTTCCTTCCCTCATTAAGTACATTTTCGGGCATGCTATTTTTGGTAGGCTTTACTTTCACTGACAATTCTCAGGAGAAAACAGGTCTAATGAGGATGTTGTCTATTGACAAGGTACTTTGAGAAACCTTCGCAGTTGGTGGCACGTACGACGAAAGCAGAATTAGGAATTTCATCTATTATATAAAATCCAAAGTCCTGACTGACTGACTGATACATCAACGCACAGCCTAAACCGCTGGTCCTAGAGACATGAAATTTGGAGGGTGTGTTGTGGCATCCACTTGGAAAGGATTTTTCGAAATTCCACCCCTAAGAGGGTGAAATGGGGGGATTTCGTTTGTATGAAAAATCTTATTCCTTGAGTTAATAAACTTGAAACTTGGCACGAATACCTATCTAAATAAATTATGAAGATTGTCAGTTTTTTCTTCTTCTAAACTACCCACTAAAAGGGGATTGAGGGGTTTCAAAAGTTTGTATGGAAGAATTTTAGCGCGCGGTCTGATTTACTCGAAACTCAGTATTTATACCTAGGATCGAAAGTAAACAATAATGTTCCCGTGGGATAATTTCCGACATCCACGCGGGCGAAGTCGCGGGCAGAAGCTAGTCAAAAAATAAATAGCAGACTTTCGTTTGCTTGTGAATTCAGTAAAGCTTTAAGCCGGATTGTAGTCTAACAAAGAAAAAAACCAAGGCTGTTGTCCGAATATCCATCTTTTAATCCCGAATGTGAAGACTATGTTGGTCCTTCTACTCTTAACTGAATCCCACATTGTCTACATGTTGATGTCGCCTCTCTTAATAAAAACCATTTTCAAAGAAAATAGGAGAATCGTTAATAAATTGTAGGTTTTATTACACTTGGATACGACCAAGCTACCTACTAGAATGTTCACTTAATTTGTTTGTTTGGTCCTACACCCCCAGTTTAATCAGATAAAATGGCTGCCTTTTAATAATAATTAACAAGTATTTTAATATACCAGCTTTAATGAAGATTCCTTTCACCGGTTGTTTTCTCTGAATACTCGTCTGAGGTTTTTAAATAGCTTACTAATACTTTAGTCATTTTCTTTTTGTTTTCAAGTTCTTCATGAACTGAAAGTTTAAATATTTTACAGCTTTCCATTTTAATGTTAATTTCAGCATGAGAACAATTTATCTTCAACAAAAGGCCGGCCAATTAAAGCTAAATTATCTTTTAGTTTAAATAGCGCACTGAACTTGCGAATATGCCTGACATTACCATAGAGATGAGACCGCACTTTCGTTGCCACAAAAGTTAGCCGCACCCGCAATAGGGAAGTCGGGTTATTTTTACGAGGTAACTTCGTGTGTGGCTTTCACAATAGCGCCAGTTGCCTCTAATTCATATACCTATCGTTATTTTATAGCTATTGGTTTAATAGTTTTACACAAAGGTTCTTTATTATCTAGAGGCTCAAGTAAGTCTTTCATACACGATGGATTCAGTACTTACATGATTCTGGACTTTTGTTTCATTCATTTTGAGCGTGTAGGTATTGCACTTTTATATGAAACCACAGTTTTTTTTTATAACTGACGAAATATTTCCTGGATAGGGGTTTAGAATCATGTGGTTACAGTTTTGCATCGATGCTTCCATCCTGCATGAATAGTTATTTAACACGTTGTGTTCTTGACTATAGTTTTTTTTTTTGCATTCAAATACAAAGATTCCTGTGACCGAAAACGCGTCGCTCTACTAACGAGTAGTGGCTTCGTTTGGTACAGCGAAACTGCTCCTATGGGAAACCTGAAAGTTCTGCTTGCAAATATTCCATGAAGCACTCCCTATTACTAGGAACGTACACTACATACAGTACGCATTGGCAAATTTGCTTCATTAGTAGAGATCTCAGTTATGAAAATATTTGTATGATTCGATGTTAGTGTCTGATAAATGTGAACACTGCACTAGTTCTTAACAATAGTGTGCTCGTGTACAGTGACGAGCACCAATATGTCAACACTTGGCAACTAACAATTGCCATTTTTTCGTGAAATAACGAATGCAACGTTGAAATACGATACATTACATAAACCCATGGGTTCGAAAATGCTATGTTCGTAACAACATAAAATTTCATTAAAAAATAAAGGAGTAAATCGCTTTTGAATAAAGCCGAGTGTTTACATACTTTTGCTCGTGACTGTACTTATATCTGCAAATGAAAGTTGGGTGTGCCAGATGAGGTATGAACGTTGAATAATGCTATGGAAATTTTCTTTGAGCATAAATAACAGGAATTGCGCATGTGTTTATGAAAGTTCATGAAGGTTATAATGACAAAAAGTCGGGTCATACAATAAGGTAATTTATGCTTAGGTCGAGGAAATTCAATAAAGTTTTGTAACTGGCAAATTGTGAGTCCAACATACATAATGTTGGACTGCTCTCAAAACGGTGAAGGAAAACATCGTGAGGTAACCAGCATGTCCTAGAACCAAAAATTCGAAGACTTGTGACATCTACCAACCCGCACAAGGCCCGTGTGGTAGATTACGGCCCACTCCCTCTCACAGAGAGGAGGCCTGTGTCCTAGCAGTGAAAACATAGGCTGATTATGCTTATGCATAATGTTCCCAATAGCCAATAATTCGAAGACATGTGACATCTACAAAAATCCAAATCTACGACAAAGTCAAAACAAGATATATAAATAAATGAAAACGCCTTATTTATGCTCAACTACAGTAATCGGCTTAGTAGCGAGTATTAAAACACTAGCTTTAGGGTGGTTTGAATAAAGATTATAACGCCACACAGGAAGGTCCCAAGGTCACCATGAATATTAATATGACAAGTTTCCACCTCGGCGAATATTCTGCATTAAAATATATTTTCCCTTCAGCTTTCCTCCCTTATTTTTCTCTCGACTATTACTTTGGCGTCATCTACTCATACGTTTATACCCAAAGGGACCCGATATTAATAAAGTTTTTGCTTTTAATATCTACTTGAAAATGTCGCACTAGTGCGAGCTCGTAACATCTCATTTAAGTTCCCGATGTAGAAATGAGCTTAATTGCTAATTCCTTGGAAATTTTCTAACGAATTTATCCATGCTAGGGGTATTCGCGTGCCAACTTTAGAAATAAAATTAGGCAGTTATCCTAACTTTTGGAAATAGCACACGAAGCGGTCCTATTAAAAACAACTTTTAATTTGGTTTTTGTACGAGATTTTCAATTAATAGAGTTTTTGTAATATTCACTTCCTCCAGGTCTCCAAATTCAAATTCCGACCTCGTCTGGAGAATATTTCCCTTCAATTGAAACAAGCGCATCACGGGTCAACCGCTAGTCTGTGGGCTATATGGGTCAAGGTAACTGTGCCCCTTATAATCCTATTCAGCGTTCGTGCTCCGGTTGGTCTCGAATCAAACAAAAACTGTTTCAAATGCAATTGCGATGAGGAAATTCGGATGCATATCTAATTTGTCCAAGTATATTTGTAGAGGCAAAATTATGTATTTCTCTTAAGATCGTCTTTTTGAAGCAACATTACATATTCATGTTATTTGTCTTGTTATGTATAGAGATAACTTATAAATGATTGATCAATATGGCTCCATCGTCCAAAAAACTCGTCTAATACATCAATAACATATCAGTGGCTGACGTATTTTCATTTCATTTCACCCCGGAATAATCCACTGTTGTATATAGGCCTCACCTTTTTTCTGCTATACTTCCCGGTTCCGTTCGGCTCTCATCCAGGTGTAGGTATTCTGCGACTGACGATATCATTAACCCAACGCGCTTTTGGACGACTGACGTTTGATAATTTATGTATTATTGATACCATAATAATAATGATGCTCGGAGGAAGGAAGTATTTCAGTAAGATGCTGGTAGGGATCTTGACCGTACCTCCGGGATTGTCCTGATAGCTGTGGAGTACCTCTTCACTCCTCATGAGCACCTCAGGAGATGTTACTCCCTTGTCGCTACGACACTATGTGCTAGCGACCGTTTTCGAGGGCCCATTATTGAGTGTGCAAGTCACCCCCTAACATTTTATCCGTGTTTAATGAGTAAATGTGTTAAGATGATAAATAGCACTAAGAACACATTAAGAACAGCAACGAGGAATGATATGACAAGTAGAAATAACAGTAGAAATGTTAATGACAGGCAGGTGAAAGCTGCTAAGAAAAGCCTCACCTTGGTTCTTGTCTCAATATTTCGCCAATTAATTCTGTAGGCGTAAGTAAACCTCCTTTGTAAGTGATTGTAAGAACATCGTTCTGCACACATCTCAACGCTCAATTCAGAGAAATATCTCTTGAAGAGAAACAATTTTCCTATTATAGTTATGATAAATGATTTTATTTTTGTAAGTAGGTTTGTACAAACACTTTTACACGTCAATGTAGATATACTTCTAATCATTCTGAATTACAAGATTTTCAAAGCTTGTCTAAACGTTGCTTTCGAACAACTATATATATAAAAGATATAACATTTTCTGTAGCGTTTCGTGTTGTTCTTGAGTGCGACTACGCTTTATTAAATCTTTGGAATAATTGCTTACCATCACACTGTCCCATGTACCATCTAAGTCAAGCAAAATTTTTGCTGAAAATGGACTTGCATAATTCACTCTATCACAATGTCTTACAATATTCAGCAGTGCGATTCTGTAATCACCTCACCGTGAAAACTTAGGTGAAGTGAGCGTGGAGTGAGCTGTCATTCCAACGAATGCTAAGGGATTGCCACTATTGACAGCTCACTCTAAGCTCACTTCACCTAATTTTTCACGGTGAGATTTTTACAGAATCGATCGGCAGATCTTGCAAAAACAACGGAAACTCCACTACTTTACGGGCATCAGAATAAATTTGAGGATATTCCTGCTGAAATAGAACTTATTCCTGATCAGTTAGGAGTGAGTATCACAACGGGCTCTTGATCGAATCACACGGAAACCTAACCGTAACGCATGGTGAAGTAGCGTGCTCTGTTTCGTTGTTTTATTTATGAATAAATAGGAGGTTGGTTAGAGAGTGCCCGCTCGTATGATCGGTCCTAAAATTGAATTATTTCCAGCTCGGCTCCCCTTTCGGGTGATCCCGGAACGTCGAACATAGTATCCTCAATTTGCATAGCTGCGCTGTTACGATGCAACAACGAAAATTTGATTTATTTAGAGGCGAAGCGCATCCTCATGCATTTTCTTTTTGGTATTTCCGCAACAGTATTTGCCATGGTTAGGTCAGCTGTCTGTAGTGTTTGTATTTGTTTGACCAAATAGCCAGATGTTGTCTTGTCATGTTATTGTTGGTGTGTTTTCAGTTTTTACATGTTTGTAAGCGCCTTTTAAGGTTTGAGCATTTAGCAGATTTCATTATAAACGGTGTACCTTTATAGGCTACGATAGACTAAGTTTACTGTGATATTCAATATTGCGAATCCAGGTCTAAATTTAGTTTCTCTGATAGATCTATTGATTACGCTTCTCGATAAACACTTCACAAATCAATTTAATGTTTCGATAGAAGCAAATCAATTTAAAAAAGGTTTTTATTAAGGTGAAGATTTTTTTTTATAGGTTTCTCTTTTTTCTTATAAGTAGGTAGTTAAACATGTGGCTTTCCAAATTAAACAAGAGCTTTTTCTAAAATTTGAGTTCTGAGGGGCAATTTTTTTTTTTTTATTGACAATGGGCTCACTCTTGACCTCAATCCAGCCCAGAGGCAGGGATTAAATTCATTAAATTTTCATTATTTTAAGAACGTTCACAGTCCCAACATTACTACTACATTTTTGACAAGTTGTTGACATTTGATTGTCGCTGATATGAGATTGTGACTAGATTTTGAACGTTTTTACTTACGGGAATTGGTCTTCTGGTCTCAAAATCAATTATTTTCCTATAAAATATATCATAAAACTAGCTGTTGCTCGCGACTTCGTTTGCGATCCAGGATGAAACGTAAAGTACTTAGCCTATGTCCTTCTCCAGTCCAGTCTACCCATGTGTCAAATTTCATCCAAATCCGTTCAGCTGTTTTAGCGTAAAAGCGTAATTCTTAAATTTTCTAATTTTCTGCGCAACTTTCTTATTTTTTTTTCCGTAAGAACCTTCTATAAAGTATTAGAAACTCTAATAAAAAAAAAGAAGGATGAATCGGTAAAGTCGTTTTCAAGTTATGGCGTGACCAACGGAAATAGGGATTCATTTTTATGTATTATATATAGATGATCTCTTCATCCGTTTCTATTTGTTTCTGCAGTAAAATTGGTTCGTAGCTAAATGTATGTCTCCTTAACTTTCGAAATTGGGTTAGGGATAGAATGAAGGTAATTTACTTGGCGCATAAACACGTTAATATACTTATGAAGTTAAATTCTGTATCTACGGGACATTTCTTTGTTGGCCGTTACTAGATTTGTTGAATGGAAAAATATACAAATCACGTGACTTTTGTCTGGATTTATTCAAATTCAAGCAAATTGCTTGTAGGCAGCGACCGTTAAGACCTTGCGATATCATAAATCCTTTTTTAGCTGATCTTGAATCTCTAATGCTGACACGAGTTGGACCTCTGTTTTGTGTGAAAAGAGCACATGCCGCATTAAAAGTCCGGCTGTTTTGAGCTGGGCCTCGACAGTGGAGTGAATGAAGGCGGGGGAGGCAGGTCCGCGCAGCCTCCGAAGCGCCCGGCCGACTGCCAGTCGACGTCGCGCCAAGCGGGAACCACCACGCGCTACCCGCTCATATTACGCTCAACAACTAACCAAATAGTGGCATTTTTATGTGCTAAACTACAACATTGTAAGTAACGTTACACATCATCACACGCAAACAAAATTTGGATTCAACCAGTGCCCATCATCAAATCGACCTTTCCAAAAACATCATCAATTCAAACGTTGACGCTGCCGGCGATAGCTTCTTGTAGCTTTATTTGTTCGTTAAATGGCAATTACATTCGTTGCCGTGGCGAAATGTGATGTATTTTCTAAGTACGATTCGTCCGTAGTCACCTGAGATGTCTAGAGGTCGCCGCGTAGACGATGTCAGTGAGCTACATTAATGTGCGCGCCAATCACGTGTATTGTTCGGACTGCCTTGATTTTCTTCGCATTTGAAACATTCAACACCTTCTCAACGAACATCAGACGACAGTGTTAAAAAAAATGCTTCACTATTTCAAAAAAGCGTAGGTGGACCTAGTGATAAATGTACCGTGAAAATTGGTATTCAGAATACGTAGATTTTGTCATGCTTATCTCACAAAGGGGTGGCTTTATCAATTGTTACAAGCTGTTGCTGGGTAGGTTTTTTCTAATATTACTAAATGGGTTTTTATTTGGTACCTATCCAAAACATTTGTTAAGGTTTTATGTAGTACATTTTCTGTATTAAATATTTTCAGTCATGAGAAAACGAATTGAAAAAAATACAGCATACCAACCAAAATGTATATACGTTAATTCTAGTTGTTGGCAAGCCGCTGACATTTGGTACTCTCGTCGTAGATTGCCTACATATCGAGTGGGATCGCCTGTAAGTCCTTGTTAACTGCCGTAATCCCGTCGTGTAAGCTCCTAGTTTATATTAGATGCCTTTTGGGCATTCCTGAAACTTTCTTCTTTCAAATGAAATAGTTATTGATTTAAGTGAAGGTGATTGGTTATTGTTTGTGTAGCATATTGTGGAGGTCACGCCTATTCCAATGATGTGTATTGTTCTTTTGTGGTTTAGTTGCTACATCATTCATAACAAGTCTTGTTGGATTTTAGGATTGAAGCATTGGTTTTCGGAAATGTATGATAATGATGAATACATAATAATGCTCTTAATACCATTGACAGCTGCCCTCCACACACTACTATTTATAGCCCCTCGTGACCCTGGTTCTCTTCACATTTATTCATTGCTTTTGCACCAATCGCATCAAGGTCTAAACTGCCTTACATGTTAGTACCAAAGTAGGTACTTGACCTGAAATGGATTCATTACACTCTTATATTACAGCACTTCATCACCAAAATCAGTAATTACAACCTCTAAATTAATTTGATTAAGATGAGCACTTAAAATTTTCAAATTAAAATTCCTCAGCGAACTTAATTCGACTCGCAAATGTATAACCTCATTTCGTTACCCTCTTCATGGGAGCTTTCGTTGATACGTTTCCGAGGTATAATCTAATGCTGACCCGTCTCAGTCCTCTCATTTTCTAAATTTCGGTGTTAAGTGTGTCTGTGGTTCCGTCAAGGCTTTGCTTAAATCCTTTTTGCTGGGATTAGGAAAGCGTCCAGCGTTTGATGGGTCATGGGTCAGTAGGATTAGAAGGTGACACGTGAAAATAATTCATTTTTCTATATGTATACTACTGAGGATGATACTGATTAGAAAAATAATTCATGAAGCCATGGAAGCCTTCCTTGATTGTTTTCGAAGGGATTCTTGACGATAAAAGATTATTATCATATTTCCTAGTTACAAGGAATGAGTGCTGTTATTGTAAAACTTCTACGAATTTCCCCAAAATCTGCCTCTTAACAGTTTTGTAGAGCATCGTGTTCGCTCGGCTCGTTTGCCACAACCAAGTGCTATGGCGAAACGATTAGCGTTCGAGAAATTGAAAAGGATTTAGTTAGCGCGAGTGAGCCGTTTGTAGGATTAAATTGGCTTAGTTTGCGAACCAAGAGTTGCCCGATAGGTAAAACCAAGGACATCTTACATTTCATTTCTATCTCCCAAAAAACTCCACAAATCCATCTAATTAAATTATTATCTTGAGAACTGATCTGTTTTCTCGATTATTACTTCTGCAAGAATTGATCCGCTTCGTTTTCATTTCCAGAATTAAATCATATCTTTATTAAACTTGTTTGATGATAAAATGCAACCCATCCATTAATTTATCTTGTTACTTTTCACGGGTTAAAAGTTGCGTGTTGTATAAAACCGTGTTGTTTGTTATTACTTACAAGCGTATCCGTGTCTGATGCTAGTGGGTTTCACAATTCGTTAAATAAAATTCAATAAATTGCTTGTATTATATATCGTTCCTCGAGGCTGTAATTTGATCAGTCGACCCTTTAAAACCTTAAAATGTACTTGATTTAATTCTTCATCTGTTTGCTCTTGACCATCACCATCATCATCATCATCAGCCTATTGCAGTCCATTGCTGGGTATAGCCCTCTCCAATTGTTGCCGCTGCCAGTCCTTCTTATCCATTATTACTGACCACCTCGCGAAAATCATGTCTCAGTCTAGCCTGAAAGCTGCGACAATGCGTTTGCCGGTCCGCGGTCTTCACTGTAGAATACGTCTGCCTCTACGACCATCGGTGCGATGTTTATCAAATATGCCCGATATATGGCCCGTTCGCATCTCAGCTTGACCAGCCTATCGAATTTGGTTGTCAGGTTTTCCACCAACTAATAATCGAATCTTACAATCGAATTTCACTAGCTCGTCGTTAATTTCATAACTAAATTGTGAAACACTAGCTTTCAACATTCCACTTATCATGCAATTATTAATATTATTAATAATAGCTATTCTATCTGAGTTTTGTCTCAAACATCTCTAGTATATGATGAGAAGCATAACTTGCTTCATTGCCTTGATTTTGGTCATTTTGAAGTCAGTTATTTTGCATGATAACATCATTATGGATGCAAAGTGGTTACCCAAAGAAGCCTTTCTTTCTTTGGTGAAGGATGGACCTTTCATGTTTAGTCTTTGAGTGGTCAATGAAAACTTCAACAAGAGCGCAGCCTCCTGGGTCATTCAGTTGTCATATTTTTACAGCTGATGGTACATTTGCCTTACTGTACCATGGACCATGACCCATTTCCCCTACCGCCTGAGGCGACACCCCGTTTCAATACGCGACCGACATAAAGTGACTTTTATGCATTGCTGTAAAAATAAAAGTTCCACCGTACCCGCGTACCTGTAGGAGCTTTATTATTTTTTATGTGTCACAAGTGGGAATGGCCGTTTTAATTCCTACTGTGATATGTACCGTTATAGCTTTTATGGGACATCATGCCCATTGCCAAAATTTATTTTATTTTCATATTTTTGTAATTTTTCTAAAAAGTTTCATTTTATTCAGGGTCATGTTACGTTTCCAAAATGTGCGACTTTAACCCGTTTAATGCCGTAATTACAGACACAATTAAAAAGCCATTGTGTCTCGCGTGGATCTACGTTCCGGTCATATGAAGGGTTAATTCATATTTAAGATTGTATGCCTTTTAAGCCTACCTAAGTAGGTACAACGAAACCCACATTTCAAGGGTAAAACAAGAAAAAAAAACAAAAGCCCTCCCGCATCATTTTCTGTTTCGCGACCCAGAAATAAAGGTACCTCATACTTATGGGCGTATTATGTTTCCATTAGAGCTTGTTGACTTAACCCTCGAAAAACGAACAGTGACTGCGGTTTTTCCGCGTCTCACCGAAGTGGCCTGGGCACGTATCGAGGTTTTACGATGCAAAGGCACGCGGCGTTTCGCTGATTTATTTTCATTATCGTGTTCAGCTGTGCCGGTGGCGATATTTTTCACCGACCCAGATTGGGAAGGGAACCGTGACTGAAATTAATAAAGTGAGGTCGTCACCGACAGTTGCGGACATTTTCGAAAGAAAATTTCATATTCACCGTTAACGAATCCAGCTGAATCCTCGTGCTAGGGGAATTCGGCAACGGACAGCTGATGCAAAACCCGGTCGGCTCTGCAGTGATATCTCATTGTATGACAGCAACTGCGAACTGATGACCCACTGACCCAATTCTGGACTGCAGCAGTCAGCGATCTGTATACCTTACTATTTGTTTCGAGTTCTGGCAGTGATTCCCACCCAACTTATACATATTCATGCTGTTCTGCAGTTCTTGAGGGAATTTTGCGGTATTTTAGTAGGAAGTCAATTTTAATTGAGAATATCAATTATTCATCGTTTGTTTACCTATCTTTTGTGTAAGTTCTTCTATATTTATGTTTTACACCGTTTTGATAAAACTGTGTTTTACTATAGAAGCCTACAGGAAAATCAATAATAATATGTAGACCTGAATTTCATTTCACCTAAAGCCTATGCCATTTGCAATAACTAGCTGGAGTCTTATAAACATGTTTGTTTCCATTGATATTAATAATAGCATACATTCATTATTGTTATGTGGATATTCACATCCAGAAAGAGCAAAACAATTTTTCATTTTTGTCAATATTTATCCCAATTTTGTATCTCAACACTTTACTAAGATATATACCTGCCTGATTCTTGCAGTAAATGCAAGACTTACGTGCAGACGGGAGCTTAGCTTGCCAGTTTAATTTGGGGAACTTTCTTCTCGCTAGTGTGATTCTTAAAACTAATCAAGATCTATCTCTACCTTCATCATTCTATCCATTATTCTTAACAAGTTTAGTCAGAGTATATGCACATAGCTTACACACATATATTAGTGTCTCGCTTAGTTGATTAGAATCAATGAATATTAAATAGCAATCACTGTGCAGAACTTATTTATATAATAATCGCAATGGATCATATTCATGGAATAATTGATGCGGAGTGGAACCATACTCTGGACTTAGACTCCCGTGTTCTGCAATATGAAATTCAGGATCGCAATAAACAAAACGAATATTCGATTCGGTAACCGTTAGTGTACCGAAATTGTTTTTTGAAGACCTAATAAAATGAGTATAAGGATAATAAAAAAATAATGTTTCCAGTCTGCCGTTACTCCCAAGGTTCTCTTTAATTGTCATTCAGCAATTGGCATAAGCGAGGCAGTGAAATTTAATGAACCACATTCGGGTCAAGGCTGTCTGTAACAGGAGAACCGACGACACTTCAGTTTGAATTTTGCATCAAGAATTTTGGAATATGGATAATTGCTTTAATTGGAACAGTACAATAGACTATTGTTTTAAACATTCATGAGTTCTCCCAGCAAGTGTCCTCGTACTACACAATTAAATTCACCAACTGGGGTGAACTTGACTTGTCGTAATAGGTTGGTCAGCATAGTGTTGTCAGCCTAAAATGCTGTCGTTGGTTTTAGTCGATTCAATTTTCTCATGTGTTAACACTTCACTGGCCTTTCCTAACTTGACTAATTTATAGCTCGGCCTATACTCGCGTAGGCTGGTGTTTTAATTTTTTCCTTTTTCCAATTAAAAACGTGCACCGCTAGCGAATTCTTTCGCCTGTGCACGACTTGAATATTTTATGCCTGCAGTCTCGCGGGAAATTAATGCTGGGTGCACTAACCCATTGTGCTTAAGATTTTTCTTTGGTGCGGTTCGTTAGATTGTTAAAGATGCGATTTTGAGGTTTGGACTAGATTAATTGACCCACAATTTTCGGTTCCTTGTAAATGTAAGGTGGTCTACAATAATTAATCTTCATTTTATTGTCCCTAGTTTTGTTGTCAGGTTCTTTTATAGATACAGTCTCGTCTGCATTCTTCTTGGCAAATTCATATAATATATATAGATGATTTGTGCGATTCTGTTTTTCAGACATTTTCACAACCTCCCTTATATTACCCATAACAACACATACATAGGAAAATAAACGAAATCAATAATTCACAGTACAAACAAGATTCCAATCTATTTGTAAAGGTTACATGCCCTCGGGAGTGATATCAAATAGGGAATTGGTTTCGTCAGGTACGCCCAGCCGCTAAGACCTAAACTGCGGCTTACCGCTCGCAAGTCGGCCGCCTGAGGGACTCTCGTAACTCGGTACCCTATTATTCCACTATCTCACTTTCAGCGTACGTGAGATCCTTATTTATTGACCGAACCTGATGTAACAACGATTTGGTGCGTAAACTACGTGCTGCGCAATCTACTGCTTGCTTCGATACATATTTAAAGGTGACACTGTGCGCTGCGATATAATCGTACCTACCTGACATTTCATTGAATCTTTCGTAGTACGAATACTAGGAGTAATTTGCTATAAGTCATTTAAACATGAATCTCGGTTAACTTATTTAATTTCACTGGGTATTGTATTACAATAGGTGCTTATTGCCTGGATTCGTGGAAAATATCAAATAATGTGCCTAACAAACTCTAAATTTATTTCATTCCATCCACGGTTTCTATTTTCCACCCAAGTTAACCGTGATCGCTTGTAACTGATATTTCTTTATTCAATCTTGTGATTTGATATCCCCGACTTATTTTTCCAGCGCAATAAATCCATCAACTTTATGAGAAATCGTCAACTTTTATTCTCTTCTTCGCGCGGTTATTCAAGTAAAGGCCGTTGGAAAGCGGATCTGAAATCTGTAACTATTAAGCTCCGAGACTTTGCGACAAGCCTGAGCCAAGTCTCAGCCTAAATTCTCATTTGTACAGCTCTTACTACGGAATAAATGCTTTATATTCCGCACACCTGTATGCTCCACATAAATAATTGCGAATTGCCACAACGCCCAGTGCTTGTGGAATTGTTTCTTCTTTATTTAACTTGGTTTCCAGTCTTGGATTTACTTCTTCTTTATTGCAGAGTTTATACATATAATTTTTATTCCGTATTGCCTTCAGTATTCTGAAAATAGTTTCTAGATATACTTCTTCAAGAGCTTTAAAGCTCCAACCTGTAACTATTAAGTATAGTAATGGCACCGCTTTCAACTTTCTTGTTGAACTAGCTGAATCTAGACGTTTTGATATCGAACCTGAATGCGGCTTGAAGAGAAACTTAGGGAGCGTGCTGGCGAATATTGTTTGCCCTCGAACTGGAACAGGTCTCCGCGGTTACTTCCTGCAGTGGAAAGACAAACTTAAGCCATTGTGAACATTACATGGAATGCAGTTATTACGTTCTCTATGCAATTTGCAACTACACGAAACTCGGTCTTTGTTTGCATCGTTTAAGAAATTTGTTAAACTTCCCCTAGTTCCTTCCTTGTTCCTTTTGGAAATAATGTATGTAATCATAACAGTCCAAAAGTTGTTTTTGAAAAGGTCGAGGAAATCCGAATTAAGATTAAGTGATGGAGTCTTGTGAATATTATTGCGAGAATCGTGTTGCATTAAAATGCAGAGCTGGTGAAAGGACTATTCGCAATTGAATTCCTAAGTGAAGTGTTGTAAAAAAGAGTGGTAACTATAAACGTATACGTGTGCAATAGCTGGACGTTCTGGCTTTTTTGTGCGAATGAGAGGATGCGCGGCTGGCGGTTGTCCGCTCAGCGGAGACGCTAGCGGAGGAGGTTACGTCGATCGGAAAGGGTGTCGGGCCGCGAGCGCGACGACTGGTGCCCGCACGAGGCGCGCCGGCATGCGCTGACGTGTGCGCGGCGCTGCGCGTGCTGCGGCGCGGCGCGATGCCCCCCTGGGCCTGACATGGAGGAGGGTGGCTACTGGCGGCCATCTTGCTCGACGCTGTCGCTCGCGGAGCACCATGGCAGCGCAACGCACCTATGTGCGCGCCACGCGCCCCAGCCGCGGCTCGCACACCGTCATCCCCCCCATGCGCATCATTCGCACGCGCATCAGCACGTGCACGCCCACCATCTGCAACACGCGCAGCACTCCTCGTGCCCCGTGCACAGCCCGTTCAGACAACCCACGCCGGAGTACTGTGCCGCACATTCACAGGTACTTTTTACTTATTCAGTAATTCGTTTTAACGGTAACGTAACAGTAACGGTATTCGTATTCGTAATTGAATATTTGAATCAAATTATTTTTTAGTTTGTCTAAAATAAGTTTAATCTATTCATTTACTAAAAACCGTTCTAAGTTTAAGAATATGCACATATGGTTTTCTCGTACGGCGTCGTGATTGATGAGTTAAAGAACCCATCCCAAAGAAGTGCTGACGAAGTAATCGATGCTATCAGACCTGATAGGTCGTACGCGCGAACGATTTGTGAAACCGAGTCACGAGGTGACGGCACCTGCACCTAATTTATTACAAGTGGGTGCCTTCGACGGCGGAGAGCATATTTTCAATGACACAGATTTGCATCTTGCGATTGCTCTTCGCTCGACGTGAACGATGATGGTAAAAATATAAAAAGCCCTTTAACAAACCTAAAACACGGGTGGGAAAAATTCTCCCCCTCTTTGTGGCGTTAACACCAAATCAAATGATTTATGAAACGCCTGTTTAATGGCGATAGGTATTTTCGTTCGTTACAAATACATATTTTATAAGTATTTTTCACGTCCGGCCTTGAACCGGTATTTATTATTGGTTGGTAGTACGGAAACGTGAGGGGAATGTAACGGAAATAGCTAGAGCACGAAAAATAGCGAAATAAAAGGAAACTAACCATGTGTCTACATCGACTAATGTAGTAATTACTTTTGAACACAAAAGTAAACCAAAGCTTATTAGTGGGTAGTATACTTATTTCGGAGAGACACGCATGTAATAATAAACTGCTACCCTTGAGGAAAGACACCTGAAATATGCCCAGGAGCTTTTCTTCCCAGGTTTAGAACGTGTAGTGAGGTTTCTGGTATACTGTACAGGCTGGCTGAAAAAATGCGTAAATAAAACGATAGATTACCAACATGTCATGATGACAAACCATATTTCGCGTGAATTTAGAGAGCCTTTGAACTTAACCGTATTATATAATTCTAACTAGCTTTTGCCCGCGACTTCGTTCGCGTGGAATAGTGACTCCCGGCAGATTTTTGGTTTTACCCACATAGTTCTTACTATTTATTTACATTTTTCCGATGAATTTTCAGTACTGAATTGATGCCGACTCTTGACCAATAGATGGCGCTGTATGTCCGGAATAAATTTTATTTTTTATTTTATTTTTTGTAATAAAAACTATCCTATGTCCATTCTCAAGTTCCAAACTATGTCTGTACCAAATTTCACACAAATCGGTTCAGTAGTTTAGGCGTGAAGCAAAGACAGACAGACAGAAAGACAGACAGACAGAGTTACTTTCGCATTTATAATATTAGTTTGGATATAATACCAGAACTGTATTGCAGCTGGTCTTGATTGATGGGGACTGAGTACATATTATAGCGTAATGTGAGGAGATTGATGTATTTAGGTAGCCACTCTGACCGTATGAGGATGGATGGCGCTAAGATGTACTTGTAGCCGGTAGAGTTTTATGCTTAAATATAAAATTGTTTCATATTTTCCTTATCGAAAACAGAAATAATCAACATTTTCTAAAGGTTTTGTTGTTAGCTCGCTAGGTACTTATTTAAACCTCTTCAGAAATAGAAAATTCAAATTTTATTCCGGTCCTTCAAATACTTATGATCTCCAATTACACGTTTCCAATTTTAACACGGCAAGTCAAGTAAAAAGTCCTTTAACGATGAACTTTAAATGGAATTGGGGTGACTTTCATTGAAATCAAAGGGCGTGCAGCTAAAATAATCCTTTTTTAACGTTTCCATGAATACAGAAGGGCGTGTGGCAATGGCAACTGTGACATCTAAATAGGTTTTTCAAAGTACGAATGGTGAAGGCACGAATTGTTGGTGACTAGACGAAAAATATTTAATTCGTAATTTAATCAATACGTTTCCGTAATTAAAAACGTTCAAAATCTAGTCACAATTTCATCTCAGATCATTCTGATCACAGTCTCAATCTGTCAAAAATTTCTCTAATATCCCTACATTTTGACAAGTTTTTTGACATTTGTTTGTCGCCGAGATGAGACTGCGACTAGATTTTGACCGTTTTAAGTTACGAGAATTGGCCTTCTGATTGTTAACGTTCTTGAAATTATGGGAATTGCTCCCCTGGTACTTGTTGACATGCCAACACTGTCCTCCCATACCTATTAACACATCATCATCATCTGCCTAGCCTTTTTCCCAACTATGTTGGGGTCGGCTTCCAGTCTAACCGGATGCAGCTGAATACCAGTATTTTATATGGAGCGACTGCCTATCTGACCTCCACAACCCAGTTACTGGGTAATACGATACCACTTGGTAAGACTGGTTGTCAGACTTTCGAGCTTCTGACTACCCGTAACGACTTTCAAAGATCCACGAATGACAGCCGGGACCAACGGCTTAATGTGCTTTCCGAGGCACGGAGGGGTCTCGGTATGTAAAGATGGTCACCCATCCACAGACCAACCGCGGCAAGCGTAGCTTAACCTGACCGATCGACCTGTGCGGCTGTTATTATTTAGCCACGGGCCCCTCATACCTATTAACACAGTAATTTGAAAAAATTGTAAAATCCAATTATTTTTAAAAGAGTAGGTAACAGTGGAGTTTCTTGCCCGCTCTTCTTCATAGGAAACGACCAATTGGAACCGTGCAACTAGGTTCTGACGTTTTATAAGTGCCCATTAAAGTATTTGTGAAGTTAAATAATTTGATTCAGATTTTTTTTATTTTGTATATTAAATCAGTAAAAGTTTTAAGTATGGTCTAATCCGTCAGTTCCATGGCTCAGGAAGCCTCCAATAAAAGGAAAGTATTGCAGACGTTAATCAACTTTATATCCCTATGATATTTCATTCACACAGACTCGGCTCTTGGATTCCGTATTCGGTTTCATTAATAATTCTATGGCGTGTTCCAGAAAGTTGCTGGCTAATTTAATGAGTATCCGCTTCTTCATAATGAATAATGGATTAAATGTGTTGCTCATATTTTCCTTGTAGGGGCTGAAATTTTTGTGGATTAATTTATTGGAAGATTGGTTCCGTGTTATTGGGCATCCTTTTTGGAAATGACTGCTCATATACAATTTCTCAGCGAAAACAACGTGTCAAAATAAGCGAGTATCTTAGCGATGAACGCTCAATCTTCTTTGGAGTCCCACAAGGTAGCATATTGGGCCCTCCTTTATTTGAGGTTTACATAAATGATCTCTGCACAATGTCCCTCCCAAACACCGCAATGTTCACATATGCAGATGATACCGCTGTCCTCGTATGGGGACCAAACTGGCAAGCGGTGAAGGAGAGTGCAGAATTTTCCCTCTCCAAAATAATGACCTGGCTAAAACAAAATTTGCTCACACTAAACCTTAACAATACCAATTTCCTACTCTTCGCTCTGAGAACTAACACTAAACCCACTCCTGATTTCTCTATAAAAGCACATATTTCCGATTGCCAAGATGGACGTAACTGCCAGGTAATTTCTCGGGTGGATAGTGTTAAGTACTTGGGAGTGCGGTTGGATGATGGACTGAGACAATTTGTGTTTTGGGGTACGATGTGAAAATGCACACCTTATTATTGAATGTAATTTGCACGCTTGCTTGCAGGCAGAATACAATAACTCTTAGGCTTTAAGATCTTCCCTTGTTGAACAATGTATTTTCTGGCAAATAAATATTTTGAATTTAAGATGGGACAAGCAGATTGATACAACTATTTCCAGAACTAGGCGGTTAATTTCTATCTTTAAAACCCTTAGAGATTCTGCAACGCTTGAAGAACTGAAACTAGTATACATGGCTCTATGCCAGTCCATTATCCAGTACTGCTTAACCTGCATTATTTATTGAGATTTAATGTCTATTATGTAATGTTTTTGCTTCAATTGTGTTTTCGTGTATTTTATGCAAGAAAAAAAAAACAAACAGTGGAGTTTATTAGGATTTATTTAATAAAAAAATAATAAAAAATCCTCTTGTCTGAAATTGTTGATGTTTACTAATGCGTAAGAACAGAGCTAAATTTAAAAAAATAAAGAGTTAATAGCGCGTGTTACCTCCATGCGCCCTTATAAGGGCTTGGATACGTCTAGCCATGCTTCTGATGACACCTTCAATCATTTCCTGAGGCAAAATGTCCCATTCTTCAACCAACGCCAATTTAAGGTCTGCAACATTTCTAGGGGCAGGATTTCTTGCACGAACCCTTTGTCCAATCATGTCCCAGACATGTTCTATCGGGTTCATGTCCGGCGATCGTGCTGGCCAGTCCATCTGGATTACACCAGTCTCATTTAAGTAATCACGCACTATGCGCGCGGTGTGGGGCCGTGCGTTATCGGGGTCTGGTTCATAATATCGACAGTTACAGAGCCAGTCTCAGATTTCGTACATAAACACGAAATCTGAGCCTATGAATGGGGCAAAAGGCGTAACATGAAGTTCCAGGATCTCAATTATGTACCTGTGTGCAGTCAAAGAACCGCCATAAATAATGGACCAGAGTGGTGCGTGCCATTAAACTTATACCACCCCACACCATAACAGACCCTCCACCGTAAGCCGTTGTTTCCGTCTAAAACGGTCGTCTACGGCACTGGTTGCACGAGAACCGGTGTATTCAACGTGGTATGGACGTTGACCATCTAGTATATAGTCCGGTTAAGTAGTCACGACCTCTCAAGGTAAACTACGAGATGCCATTTATAAAATAAAAATAAAACTGTTTGCACGATTTCTGCCTTGCCCTCGCCTGTGCAAATAAGATCCTGTCTGTCTGTACCGTTGCACATTACGGTGGATCACGGATACTGATACACCCAACGTTCGACTGACTGAACGGTGTGACCTTCCTCAATCATTGTTACAGCCCTGGCGACGACTTCAGTTGCAGGCATATAAGTAGCTCATTCGGTATGCAGAACAATGTTAACTAAACAAACGTAATGAACTAGGGACATCATTGAATGCATAAACCAACTTTTTTATCAAAAACTTAAAATGTCAACAAATACTTAGGAGGGTACGATTTCTGTTAGAGGGTTGAAAAATGACAAAAAAGCCAATAATGTTATATGAAAAAGGGGTACTCAAATAACGGAACCACTTGTCGAAATACCCACAAGTTTTAAAAAAAGGCACTTTTTATTTGTGTTCCTCTAATTTTGCCGGTCGAATTGAGAAACCTCCAGAGAGAGAGAAGTTATGAATCTATTACCTAATACATTCATTACTTTGTAATACATTCATAATTATTGTAAGTTTGTGACTTTCAGTGTCTGTCATATTTTAATGTATTTATTCTAGTGACAAATAAACGTTTTTATTTATTATTTTAATATCTAAATTACTACTTACCTGGGGAATTACCTACTTACGGATTACGTGCTGGGGGTAGACCTCCCAGCACGTAATCGACATAAGATTACTGCGGAGCCCGAACTAAGAATGAATGACAACACAATTTGATCGTTGTTCTTACTTGCGATGTGTATATACCCGCCCGAAAAATTGAATTTGATACTACTTTTGACGGATCAGCTACTTTCGGACGGGCCTATATTTTTGCTGACGGACGTAGAACAGACCCCCTGGTCATACGCTTAATTCTAAAATCTATATCATTATATGTTGGTAGTCGTAATAGAAAAACCCCGTAAAGATTCCCTAGTATAGGTAGTGATTGAATTATCTACAGCTATAATAATGAAATCCTATTATAATTCTATAGCATACTCTCCAACCTCATAACAATATTGTTATTTGCGACTGTCAGGGTAACTTCCCCAATCGTGGAACACCTGAATTACAATAAATGTACCTAACAGCAAATATTTAGAATTAATATTACGAGAATCGAAATAATTCTGAAAACAAATGTTCCTGACAACTTAATGATATTTAAAAGCAAGGATCTTACGGCAAAATATTTCCTTTGCTGCCGCTACCAATTTCAATTTGGATTGTAAGCCTTAATTTAAAAGTAATCGTTATGAGCCTTCTTCTGTTTCACAGAAAATAGTATAAAGATAATGCTATAAATATTATATGGCACATGTGTAAGCATGTAGTTGGGTACATACCTACTCCGCCTTACCAAAGCTTAGGTGTAAAGTCTATATCGCCAATGTATGTTCAACATGCTTAAAATTGGTAACAGCTTAGTGTTTTTCCAGTGTGTGGGGTTTGGCTCCCAAAATAGAACCTTGGATTTGATTGGCTAGAACCTCTTAGCTTTCATTTAGTAAAAATTGTACGTACCCAACACAAAAACTCAATTATGTAGGTTAACATGAAAAGCAGCCGTAAATTCGTGACGAGCTCGACCTTATAGATTATTCTTATTACGCGAATTTGTGTCGACCTCTATTAAATTAATTTTGGCCAATTGAATATTTTTTCGTCGTTTCCATATTGTAATGCCGACACCTTGGCATGTATGAATAATATGGAGAAAAGTTTTTTATGAACTTATTTGTAATGGTGGTCACAAAAGGCTAACTAAAATAGACAATAGGTATCGATATTACAGAGTGTACTAAATTCTACCAAACAAAGGCCAAGACTAACTGAAGTCACAAAATAAACTTACCTACTTCTAAACCTGAAGTCCTTCAAGCGGAACGAGGGTATGTCCTCAACAAAGCAGAAACCCTTCCTTTAGGAATCGCGTAATCTGACAATATGGAACACAATAGCCACAAAGAGGCAGATGAAGAAAGCCTCTAAACGGAATCAGTCTACGACGACAGAATTGACAAAGCAGATTTTACCATGCATAAGATGTACGTAGGTAGTCATATCTTATGTTATTATCTTTTGTTAAAATATAACTGCCATAACATGTTGTGGTGGGGAATTTTGGTCACGAATTGTACGTGCAATTTAAGGCATATTTTTTCGCTATTCGTACTGGTTCAGCGTTCTTTGCTTCATCGTGGCAATCGTACCTTTGGGAGCTGTGAGGACTGTTAGTTTTAAGCTTAGCTCTCGTTCTGCAGTTAGGTTGAATTTTATTTTAAACGGCTGTTCATTTTATATTGGCCTTCATAATAATTATCGCTAGTCCTGTAAGCAAAACTGATTGAATCAAGGAAATCTATTCAGATTTCAGTGTAAAACAATATCTGTATACACCTGTGGTTTCCAAGGTACCTTGGAAACCACTTGGTCAACGAATACACTTGCAATTCCTGTCCTAGGTGAAAATTTTATGTAGCTGTATGCCCTCGCGGGAAATTAAAATTCTGTCCGCAGTCGTCACTCAGACGTACATTTCCTTTATTTTAATATCCGTTAATCGAATTGTCATAACCAGGTTGGTGAGAAAACTGTGCTCAAATTCTAAATGAATTTCCCCAAAATTTCAGATGCAAGTGTTGAAATCCTGTTTGCGATTTATGAGTGAATCTGAAATCTAAAGATTTTCACTTTAACTTAATATTGGAACAGTTTGAAAGAACTATTCTAGAAAAGCTTGTATTTCATGAGATGTTCATGTTGCAACTTTTATTGTGTGCAAGCTGAAAGAGAAACTGAAATAGAAAATACCTGACATCTTGAAGTCACCGGTACCAATACTCCTATTGATTGCAAAACGATTGTTTAGTAGATAGTAGTGCATAGCGAATGCAATTGTATACTTTCTCTTTAGACTACAATCGTATTGTGTTTACCCTTGGAAAGAAACTACTGATAGTGAGTTTTTACCTGTTTTGCAGACACTTTGTGTAGGTTCTTTGGGTTAAAATTAATTCCACAGGCAATGTGGTCACATTAATTTAAAATTCTGCTTTAGCAGCCACAATACTAAATCCTTTAAATTAATTCAAGGATTACTTAAGTCGCAATCCTGAGTTGTTTAATGAAAATCAGATGTCATCTTATAATACTTTAATCCTTTTAATCATGTGCAGTTAAATTATAAATTAATATTCGTACAAATCTGGGTTTTGGGTTAAACAGACGATAGTGGGGTTAAAAATCTTAACGGTATTAAATAATGATACATTATTTGGACCGACTGGGATGTCGTCCGTCAAAATACTGGACACCGGTGGACTTCTCCAGATTTTTGACAGTCTCTTTTTTCTTTGCTTCAAGTCTCTTACGCAAACCTTTTTATTGTTAAAATGTATCAGCTCTTTGCCCACCTTGATTACTGCCGATCGATTCTGTAACAATCTCACCGTAAACAGTTAGGTGAAGTCAGCTTAGAGTGAGCTGTCAATGGTGTCGATCCCTAACATTAGTTGTAATGACAGCTCACTCCACGCTCACTTCACCTAAGTTTTCACGGTGAGATGGTTACAGAATTGCACTGCTGGTCCTTTTAGTACGCTTTTGCAAAGTTCTCTTGTACCCGTTTTTGCATCGAAATCTTTTATTACATTTGGTACTTTCTTAGTTTTTATTATACTTTACACGAAAATTGAAACTAAATATCCCTTTGAAAACGAAACGATAATAAATTGTCAAATGATCACCTTGAAAACGCTTTGGTCTAGCAAGAAAACCGCCTGAACTAAACAAAACAGGGTGGACCCGCTCAAAATAATTACGGTTAAGTGACAGCGTTAACGTACGAGTATTATTACAGAGGTTACAATTTATTAGTCTGATTTCACAATAATAAATTACCCAAACATATATTAAACAATAAAATCTTCAGAAGTACTTACGTGTTAAAAGGGTGTTTCTATTGCAAATTATTTTCGTGTAAGAATTAAGATTATTCCTTGGCAAACTCCTATCACTAAAGCTGACTTTAAAATGACAATAGAAGAAAGAAAACGGCTACATACAATAAAAACTTTTCGCAAATGTGAGCCAAAACTTCACTTTGTGTGATAAATGACGTCATTATACTGTTAAATGGCTTAAGATGTAAAGGAATTTGACTTTCTGTACGGCTTTTTACGAACATTATAGAAAGTAATAATTAAATTTTAGATGGATTCTGTCCTATTTTTTGGACCGTGCAAATTTAGTATTTGTGTACATTCATTTTGACGTGATATTCAGAACAGAAACAGCGAATACAATTCCAATATCTGTTTCTGAAAGGACGTGATTCTGAGAATAATTTTTACAAATTCATTTAGTTCTGTTATATTTTACGTATACGTATATTCTGTTTGTATATTTTACGAAGAAAAATCTTTCTTTTGACTCACAGTACCTTTATATTTTTTTTACTAAAATCGTACTCGGTTTCCGGTACCCCCGCCAATTTTTGTAAAGGAGATCCAGCAATTTTGGCGATTCCTCAAAAGAAATGTATCTCAGATTTTAAAAGTAAGTTAGTGTAAATATTGTAATGTTACTTACTTTACTATATTTCTTCTATTATTACTCTAAAATCTTTACAAATTCAGTGGCTAACAAAGTGTAATTTTTACATCTAGCGCCTATGAAACTTCTGAAAATAACTATGTTAGCCATCCTATTTGGCAATAAAGATACTTTACAAAATTTCTTCTTCTGAAATGTGAGATACATATCTTTTGCGCCGGACTTGGGGTTTTTTGTATGGGATTTGGCGGATCTCCTTTAACAGCTATTTTTCCAATTGGTAGATTTCGTTGACTATCTGAAAAATGCCGCGGATAACGTAGAGGGTAAGATTAATAGGGTAATGGTTTGCTTTATTAGACATCTTCAATCTTACTATATGAAACAGAAATCCTAGTAATAAAATTTACTTAGTTGTACAGAGTAGGTAGTACAGGTAGGTACAGTAGTGTTGTTTAAACTTAAACGTCAGCAGCAGGTTACTGACGATGTAAATAGCGCGATCTCTAAAGTAGTCCACTGGTTCAATGTTAATAATTTACTTCTAAACGAGAAAAAAACCAAATGCATTAAGTTTACGTTGCCTCACGTTAGACAAGTGAAAACTAATGTGTTGGTAAAGGGCGAAGAATTGAATCCTGAAGACAGCACAGTATTCTTAGGCATAACTTTGGATGCTAAACTTCAGTGGGGTCCACATATAGACAAATTGTCAAAAAAGCTAAGTTCGGCAGCATACGCTGTTAGAAAAATTCGTAATTTAACTGATATAGAGACAGCCCGTTTAGTGTACTTTAGCTATTTTCATAGTGTAATGTCGTACGGTATTCTATTGTGGGGAAATGCCGCTGATATTCAGACTATCTTTGTTTTGCAAAAGCGAGCTGTTCGATCAATTTATAAATTAAGTCCGAGACACTCGCTCAGAGAAAAATTTAAAGAAATTAATGTTATGACTGTGCCTTCTCAGTATATTTATGAAAATCTTTTATATGCCCATAAAAATATAAAATTGTTTAAAAAATACAGTGATATCCATGATATAAATACTAGGAACAAACACAAATTTGTTCTACCTACAACAAGGCTCAAGAAAATAGGTGGCTCGTTCAGATGCCAATGTATACGCTTTTACAATAAAGTTCCAAGCCCCGTTCAAGATCTAAGCCTTAACAAATTCAAATCATTCATTAAACGTAAGTTGTGCCAGAAAGCATTTTATACCGTTAAGGCTTATATCGAGGACAAAAAGGCTTGGGATTAAGCTGCTTCCAATTTTTACATATTGAATGTGTTTATTTTTTTATTTTTGTGTTGTTGATGTTTTTTGTTTTTTTTTTATATACACTTTGACATTGATGAATTTGATATATACTATGACATTTGCTTACTTTGTAAAGTATTCTATTATTTTAATTATTGTGAATGTGAAGACTATGTGGGTCATTGTATTTATATTATTTTTCTCTCTGTTCTCTTAGTTTTTGTCGTGGTCTGGCAGTTTGAGTAATTAATGTGGCCTACCCAAATGTCCTTTCTTTGGTATTGTTCGTCGGATCGTTGAGCTCCCTAAGTTTTGAGTTGAGCTGCACGATTTCTGACAAATGCGTGCACTGACTGGACAGGTCCTCTCAAACTGTTTGGTTCTTTCTTCAAAAAAACCATCTCAGACATAAATCTACATGGTCTTCACATGATCTGACCAAGATTATGTCTGGACTTTAAAAGAGACTGTGACGTCTGAGTTTGTTTCGGCCTTTCTTCTCAGACTAGTCAGATAGGAAACGCCGACCTCATCTAGTTTTAAAATATGATTGACGTGTAAAAGTGTTTGTACAAACCTACTTACAAAAATAAAATCATTTATCATTTATCATTATCATTTACAAAGTCGTACTATATTAACGTGGTATTCGCCTCAATTTAACATCTGCTTCTATTGAATTGTATTACCAGATTGCAAATTGCTTTAATTCCATCGCGTTGATACATATTAGTATTAATTAAATGCTTTGAATTTCCGATAAGCTTTAGCCAGTATTCCTACATTTTCAACTATATATTTCGTCTCAGAATTTCTGCCTTATCATTGGTGTGTACATATGGAACGGAACAATTATCTGTGAACTAGATATAAATTCAATAACACGCACTTTATTGTGTGTTTCCTAGATTTGTATTCTAGATTTTGATCACGATACTGTCCTATTTTGTCAGTTATTTACTCCGACCTCATAAAGATATATCTTCTGTAATTTGTACAATATTGTGACTACTATTCCTCTGGCGTTAGACAAATAGCAAGATTCTCGCTCCAGTAATTAGAGTCGTGTTTACCGAGACGCAGTCATTTTTCTTCCTTATTTCTAGTTAGCTTTCTTTACTATTTTCACTTTGATTAATATTTAATTTGTTTCTTGAACTAGATATATGTCTACATAGACTTGTAGACGACGCGGCGACGTTTTGACTAATCATTATAGCTTGTTTACATTTTATCGATTTCAGTTTGCTTTCAGTTGTTCATGTAGGTATTCAAAGTACCTACATACGACCAAGATTCAAAGAAGAATGTAAAACGAACATTAGTATGAAAACCTTTACGTTTAAATCCGGCTTCACCACTTTCATGTAAATCTCAAGAGACCTTATGAATACGTGTACTCGTATATGAGACAAAGAATAATATACAGAAAAGAGATCGATATTATGGCAACAGAAATACGACTAAAAACAAAAGATATGAGGACAATCACATTATTTATAATCAGACAGATATATGTAGGTAAGTAGCTCCGTCTGGAAACTTCGAGCAATAAATCAATGACCGTGTTGTTGCCAATCTCTTGTATTGTTTTTTCATTTAATTTGTGATGCTATCGAATCGATCAACGTTCATTAGCCTTATGAAGCAAAGAGAAGCAAGTTGCTTGCTGTACTGTATCATGCACGCCATTGAACTTGACCCTCGGCTTCTCTCATCAAGCTGCTACCAGCCACCCTGTGAAGATCGTCGCCCAATAATCTTCGCTTTTGCTAATGTTCATTGTATTTACGCCGCAACTTAAACGCAATGATTACCTGCAAGAGTAGAAAACACATCACGCGGAGAAGATATCAAGTTGGTATATCTCTTGAAAAACAAGCATGCTGTAGAGTCCTAGGTGCAGCTACGTGAAACTGAAGCAGAAAAGAACTGTCTGGAGTTAGGTGCAAAAATTCAACAACTGTGGTGATTTTTAGGGTTCCGTAGCCAAATGGCAAAAAACGGAACCCTTATGGATTCGTCATGTCTGTCTGTCTGCGTCCGTATGTCACAGCCACTTTCTTCCGAAACTATTAGAGCTATACTGTTACTGAAACTTGGTAAGTAGATGTATTCTGTGAACCGCATTAAGATTTTCACACAAAAATAGAAAACTAACAATAAATTTGGGGGGTACCCCATACTTAGAATTGAAATTAAAAAAAAAATCATCAAATCCATACGTGTGGGGTATCTATGGATAGGTTTTCAAAAATGATATTGAGGATTCTAAAATCATTTTTTTCTAAACTGAATAGTTAGCGCGAGAGACACTTCCAAAGTGGTAAAATGTGCCCCCCCCCCCCCCCTGTAACTTCTAAAATAAGAGAATGATAAAACTAAAAAAAATATATGATGTAAACTTCCACCGAAAATTGGTTTGAACGAGATCCAGCAAGTACTTTTTTTTTAATACGTCATAAATCGTAAACCGCAATTTACCTTTCATTCAATCAACTCATGATTGATTTTTATAGATAATGGTACGGAACCCTTCGTGCGCGAGTCCGACTCGCACTTGGCCGGTTTTTTAATCCACAGGGCAGGAAGAAAAATGGATCGTGCAGATCCATTTTTCCTGCAGCTGTAGCTCATGAAGTGCCCATTGAACGCAGACACTTTGCTTGGTCTTAAATTTTCTCTTGAGAAATATCCTGATTCTTAAGGAAACCATATTCAACTTTTGTTACAAAATGCTTGAAAGATGGAAGCAAATAAGGGAGAATGGAGTGGTTATTGAACAGCTCGGGGGGCATTCAAGATGCGAAAGAACAGATTTTTTTGTCATAACACAAAAGTACTATCTGGCATACCAAGAAAACTAAGCGCATTATAAATTAACGTAACACGTTGAAAAAAATACTCGGTAGCAAGTGATATTACAGCTAGCCTGTTAGTAATAGTTTCATACCTTGTTGCTTTTACGAGCATCGCCGCTGGCCTGCCCGCTCGTTATTAAATTATCTGACAACTTGCCAGGTTTATGTACGTTGTCATAACATTAAAGGGCAGCTTTGTGGTCTCAAAAATGTCGTTGCTAATTTACATATTATGTGGGTTCTGGGTACTTCCCTCAAATATGCTGTCGAGCAGCTCTGTGTTCCAGTCTGTCAATTTGTACATCGATTTTGGCAAGCTTGCTTTCCTATCACGAATGAAAAAAACATTGTTGATTTTTGAGCTAAATAAAGAACTCAAGTTAAACTCTAGTGCTCTCTTTACTAACAAGGTTTTTCACTTGGTTTCAAGTCGGTAGTTATAGCCTGTTTTTGTCCTACACAGTTCTTGTTTATTTCTCACTAACTCAAATATTTTCTTGAGTTCCGTCGACTGCCATCTTCCGGGTTTCGGGTGCTTCTTTGTATTCACAAGTTTAAATTCCCTCATCAATCTTTTACCCAACTTCATTTAAAACTCGTTCGCAATTCGTTTAATTTGTAACTCTTCCCACTTGTCGTTTAGTGCTCTCTGGAGGTCTCCTTATCTCCAAGATACCGTTTTGTGTATTCTCAATGATTTGATTTCTCAATGGTTGCCTATCAGTCTTCCGTTCGATTGAGCTTAAACAGATACATATTGTTTGTCCGTTGATTCAATTGCCTTTGTACCTACCTAAGCGATGCTCTTGGGCTTTACACTCTCACAACTAATGTCAATATCGTAAGAAACTTCGTATCTACGTGTCACTCATAACAGGTCACTAATAACCTGAGTTTCAAGGGACATTACAGAAACTCCGTGTGGGAAGATATGTTGGACTAATAACTTTCAACTCCCCGCTCACATCAGTTCTGCATTAGTGCAACGCTCAAGTTACTAGTTCTTGAAGTATTCTAGTTTTGTTGGGATCTTCGTGGAACAGAAATGCAATATCAAGAAGGTTCATTATCTTTTTAATTTTAATATAAGAATCCTGCAGCCTAACTGCGTAACACATTTATATTTTCATTGCCTGACATTGTGAAAATTCAACAAATTTCTTTGCGTTATTTAGGTTGTAGAGCAGACGAATTTCTAAAACATATAGCAATGGATTATGAGATTCCTTCAAAATCCTTCGGATTGTGGTTGTGTGCTACGTAATTGGGGCGCTGGGCTCTCATAATTTCGCTCCTATCCTAATCCTGATAACTTTGTCATATTTTTGGTTTACAATGTAATTATTTTTTAAGTGTATCTTACCGATGGAAAATTTACTGCAGATTACAACAAAGTCTGTCCCTTATAACGATATGAATGAAAATTAATGATCCTTGAACTGCCGGGTGGCAACGGTCATCTACTACTACGATAAGGGTAATATGTATTACAGATTCCTTTAAGAGGAAATGCGGGTGGTGTTTTTTCTATAGAGACGCTCTCGCCTGTTTTCTTTCTGGTTAATGACCATATGGCTATGATTTTTTACAGAATAATAAATGTTAGTTACTTGTATGTCCCTATGTTTTCCTTTTTCATAATACATTATTTTTATAAGCACTAGAACCCTCAAAAAATGCTCAAAATTGCCTATTTAGACCGCTGTTACCAGAGGCCTAGGGTACAAATTTACTATTCATGAAAAAAAGGAAAACATGGCATGGTATCCAGTTTATGAAATATCTTTTAAATTGGTTCAATATTGGTGGAGAAAATAGGCGAGAGCCAAACCTCGAAAATGTGACTTTTTACTTAGGCTATTCAGTCGGATCTGCAGTTGTCCTTATCGCACGAATATACGAGAGATAGCGAGACAGAGCGACAGCTATAGTTTCTTCAAATACCTAATTTTCAAAAGTCTTTCCACCCGCATTTCCTCTTAACGTTGTAAATGATTATGTACTTGTGAAAGTAAAACTGAATGATGGATTTCTGGCATAGTAATTACTTTTTAATGATTTATTATACTAAGATAGGCAGCATGACGTTTTCCGTATTGCAAGCATTTCTTATGAAGAAATGTGTATTAAATATTTAATTAGATTTAAAGCTGCTTAGGTTTATTGATTGATGTATAAGTTGGTAGTTACACTCAGTATGCAAAGCTAATAAAGAAGCAGTCAGAGTAGAGTCTAACTTCTATAAACTTGCCTAAAGTCAAACAAGTACTGATATTACCTAATAGAACGTAAATTCAGCGAATCCTACCTTCTAGGTATATATAACAAGTTCCGTATCAAATGTATGATGAATAAGCTTTAATAAAGCGCCTTCTTTTGATCTCAAAAGGGCCTGCACCCTAATTGCGTAACACACAATCAATCGGAATCGGTTTCATTTTGACAGTTCAGCAACATTCATTGCGTTATTTACGTGTTGAGCAGACAAATTTTTCGAACTTATGAAGCAATGGATTAGCAATTTGCTTCAAAATGATTCAGATTACGATTGATTGTGTATTACGCAATTAGGCTGCGGGTCACTGACGTAGGCGGACAGTGACAACCAAGTTATAACTACATTTATTCATAAACTGCAAAAATATTCTGCCTTTAACTTCAGGTGAACTGAAGAGGAATAAAGCTTGGAACGTTCGAGAAGAAAACTTTTAATCACTACATTCGTTCGGCTCACAATCAGTGCTTGTACAATTTAATTTGTACGATTTATTTTTAGATGGCCGTTGCCATGACAACCGAAGGGCCCAGATCCTGTCTTATTGATTAATTGCTGAACATGTTACCCTTGATAAACGGCTTGTAGATTTCTTCTGTCTTATTTGTTCGTGGTTTTTGCTGTATTCGCTATATTGTTGTAGCGGGATGTGCTTGATACGTTAAGGAACTTTTCGTGTCGATCAAGATATTTACTATTCATTCACTGACCGCAAGATTTCGATTATGATTATTTACCAGTCTCCAGATTGTACGGTCTACCTTCCTATCTATTTTCCTACTTATTGAAACCTATATTCTTATAGGACTTTTTCAATATTACTTCGTATAGTGGTGTTAAATTTTTATGGAATCTAGTTGTTTGAGTGTTGTTAGAAAACTCAAAAAGATCTGGGTACGACACTGTTGATGTTGATCGAATTTATGTTAAATTTCGGCAGGTTTTTGTTTTAACGTTCATATTTTTTGTTTTAACGTTCATATTGGCAAATATAACCTTTATTCCACATTCACTTAAGTAGGTATTGCTCTGTTACGCGCACGGGCTAATTTTAAACTGTAATGTTTGAATTCTGTTTAATCAACGCTATCCGTGGATCCGTTCTCATTTATTTGACAATTCATCTGATATTCTGTTGATTACATTTTCAAACTTTCCTCTGAAAACGCGGATTTTGGTTAATGAATAATGAGTTTCGGTTTAATGTTGTATTTATTGTCCTTGGATATTGTTGTTTGATATTCACATTGATTCGAAATAATACAGGTGGGTGTCAATTCAAGTTTATGTAGGTAAATACCTTCCTACAAGCATTTTAAAATGTATTTTACCTGGATTCCTAATAGTTTATTTGGTTTTTACGAGTTTCATTACTACACTCTGATAATCACGTCAAGGTATACTCCTATGTATGATGCAAGTTTACCCCGTGGTGTTTCGCTGGAACTTGATCAACCAACAAACAAAACGGATTCAACTGGATTAAGAGACAAGAATTTAAACTGTAAGTGCAAACCACCGCTTTATTCCTTTACAAGGCGTGAGAACGCACACAACTGCCTTCTTACATAACAGAAATATCCAAGAAAATATACCAACGAATTTTAAAAGAGCTTAGCAAAGAAACACTGGTACAAAAGTTACATACAAATGGAAAAAAGTTTTAAATCCTCCCAAATCTTGGAAACGAAAAAGATTGATCACTTTTTGAACTGAAAACTGAGCGGTATTGTATGCAAGTTGTGTAAATATGGTACGCAATAAAAGAGCAATCTTCCTTTATCTAAAATTCATACAGATTGCGGTAATAAAACTCGCAACATCAATATAACGCTTGATTGTTTCTGATTGCGGGCAGGGTTGGCGAGCTCTGCAATTATGAGGAATAAATAAAAATACAATAAAATTGTGATCTTATTGGTGACGTTCTTCAGAAAGGTCAGTCAGCGTGCGTGTATGACCACAGGGACAATTCTCGTAATTTTAACAACGTTCACAGTCTGATCTCAGTCTCGATCTGTCAAAAATACCTATAATTACCCTACATTTTGACAAGTTTTTGACATTTCGCACCCTTAATAAAGTAAAGGCCTATTTCAAAAATATCAACTTTTGGGAAAACGTGTTTAAAGATTCAGGAAATCGGAAGTTTATACTTGGTGTGAAAGAGGCACAATTATAATATTCCCTTTAATATTGTCTTTTTTCTCTTTCTGTGAAAGGCAAGTGGTAGAACAGTTGATTTTGAGCCCATCTAACACGAAAATTCAAAAACTCAGTATTTCGTTGTGTTGTGTTGTTGTGCCCTTACATTACTAAGGGTGCGATTTGTTTGTCGCCCAGATGAGAGTGCGACTAGATTTTGAACGTTTTAAATTACGAGAATTGGCCTTCTGATCCCAGTCTCAATCTGTCAAAAATACCTCAAATTTCCTTACATTTTTGACAAGTTTTTGACATTGATTGTCGCTGAGATGAGATTGCGACTAGATTTTGAACGTTTTTAATTACGGGAATTGGCCTTAAGATATATGAACGTAAACGACGCCAAAGGAGGATGTAAGGTTTGTAGCAGGTGGCGTTCTGTAGTCTACCCCCCATGGGCGGAAGACTTGACTGTGTATGGAAATAAAAATGCATCAGGTTATATTATTAGAGAAAGCAAACTTTGAAATAAATGCATAATCGCATTTGATGCTGATACTGATGTAGATTAGACCGAAAACACCTGTCTTTCTTACTAGTAGATAGGTACTAAAAAATGTTCTGTTGAAAGTAGATCCTAGATGCCATTCGTTCGTGAAGTACCTACGAGTAAATGTTTACTCCAGTAAAGTCTCTTTGTATCACAATAAAATGTCTCCCTGCAACCTGAAAGATATTTTACGACAATTCCATTTCTTACATAATTTTGATATATTTGATTTCAATTTTGATCTTTTTATTAGGGTATCGTCAGGAGGTCAGACAGGGAATCGCTAGATACATGTAAAATAGGTAGCTGCGTTTGGTTAGACTGGAAGAAATAGTAGGGAAAAGGTAAGGCAGATGATTACATCATTTTGGTTTATAAACGAAATACAAAAGTGCTAATTAAGTAAATAGAGGGAGCCCAAAGAATCGATGAAAGGTTTGTTTGAAAGATGATAGAGTAATAAATACACTGAGATAACGACGATAGATGTGTATGGAAGGAGAAAACATGCTCCGAACTGCTGAAATAAATTGAAATATAACGTTATTCAAATTGATATTCAAGTGAGATGACCCTAATTGTTGGCGCGTTTGATTGCAATGCCGAGTTGCCAACATGTTTGCACCACGTGACCGCCTTAGACGAAATTGGATTAGACAATGCGGACGTTACACACAATACTTTGTTTATTGACTATCAATGTTGTTCAAATAACCCCGAATTATTTACATGATTATGTGAGAGATGGACGTAAGTGTTTTTGTAATTTTCACGATTTTTGATGAAGCGTTTTTGAAGATATATAAGTAATACCAACTTGAAATATAAATAGAAAAATACATGGTAATAAATCACAGTAGTGCAACTAATTATGATAATTCAACATGTATTGAATCTTTTCTTGACCAATTTAATTACTTACGTTGTATGTAAGAGGTAACATTTGGGTATTAATCAATAAAGCCGTTTAGTACCAACAAAGCAACTTAGTCTCCTATATCAACTACTAGATTCTAGAAGGAACGTGCTACTGGAACAAAAGTAGCCTATGTACTTCCCCAGGACAACATCTATCTCCTTGCCATTTTATCGAAATCCGTTCAGTAGTTTAGGCATGACAAGGTTAGTACATACAGAGTTACTTTAAAATTTATAATATTACTAGCAGCGCCCCGCGGTTTCACCCGCATAAATGTCGATCCCGTAGGAATATCGGGATACAAAGTATCCTATGTGTTATTCTGATGTACAAGCTATATTACTGTAAAGTTTCATCAAAATCCGTTCAGTAGTTTTTGCGTGAAAGTGTAACAAACATCCATCCATCCTCACAAACTTTCGCGTTTATAATATTAGTAGGAAGTATGGATTAGCAACTTTAAAACATATACAATAAGTCATTATATTCTAATGATAATATTTCACCCATCAAGAATGGTAAAGTGGAACAAATTTTACATAGAAAGTTGCTTTACAATAGCCATGTATGCAATTTGCATTTCGTATAATAATGCAACGGAAGATGAAAATTCAAATTCACTAGTGTAAATGTAGAACAAGAATGTGGGACTTGCATTGAAACTACAATGTGAATCAAATACGAGTTTGTTTATGTAACATTGTTAAATAATTCTATCTATTTAGCTTGTAATGTCTCACTGCTAGGCAAAAGGGAAGGCCTCCCTTTCCCGTTTTTCACACATGTCTAAAGAACTGAAGATAATAATTAAGGTAGGATTTTAACCCATTCCCTGTCCCATGAATCACATATGATTCAGGTTGATTGTTTGACTATTGTGTCTACATTGTGGATAGTGAAAGTGTTAATGCTAATTGGAGACAAACAAGTAGGTTATTATCGACCTTCTGACTGCTGTTTTATATTTTACTAACACGTCCCTGCTACGCAAGGGTGCAATGGCGACATACTAAAATATCGAGTTTTCTGTCATATACACATAAATCTTCCGGAATAAAAGCTCTAAGTAAATGATTGTAAAAACCGAAATCCATTGTACACTTTACAAAGATCTAAGCGGTTACATAGGAGGAACTAAAAGCGACTTTGCTTTATACTATGTACCTACCTATAGATTCACGTTTTATTGCTTGGTACTTAGAATCCGCAGCTGCATCCGGTTAGACTGGAAGCCGACCCCAACATAGTTGGGAATAGGCTAGGCAGATGATGATGACTTAGAATCACTCAATTTTATTGTTATTTTCAGGCCCTGTAGACGGACCTTTCCCGTCAAGTCTAAAGAATATGCCATACATGTGCTACCAAGTGCCTGTCAAAGGACCATGCAATTATAAGGAATTGGTGTGGTTCTTCGATGTTGTCAGACGAAAATGTCTGAGGATGTTTTACTCAGGTTGTGGAGGCAACGAAAACAAATTTGCCTCTGAACTGTCTTGCAAGTTAACTTGTAAAACAGAAAGACGGTTATAGGGGAACGTGTCTTATTACATTTTCCAACGTGACGATATATTATCGTGGACGCCCACGTCCATGAAATGTATGGAAATACGTGCACGTTATAACGTTATCGTGGACGGAATAGTAAAAGCGTCTTCATATTTCCATACATTTTACTTCCTAGTATTATCGTGATGCCGTTGACGTCCAAGATAATATCGTCACGTTAGAAATTATAAAAAAAAAAACGCCCAATATCTTTGAAAATACCTAAGAGTACAGTAAAAATCTTTGACGCCTACATAATTTAAATTACAATGCGTATCTTATATTTCAATATTCAGAACAACCCTCTATCTCATTTATCTAGCCAGTTTATTTTTCCAATTTTGAGAATTCAGATAGACAAAAAATCCTGTACATAAAATACGTCAAAATTGATTTTGTTTATGAATTAAGTGCGCCTGGCGCTAATGTGATAAATATTTAAAAGTTAAACCGTCGTAAAATAGTCCTCGAGAAAAAACGAGACACTTTTATGGTAAGGTTTTTCATATTGTGATACGGAAAGCATTAACTCTCAAAAAATATATTTTATGACCAAATATTTATGGTAATCCTAAGCATACTTTATGATTTTCCGACTCTGTTGGGTTTTATCGACGTCATAATAAATATGTGCCTATTAGATAACACGCTTTTCTTTTATTTACGCTTGAGGAAAGTAAGTGAAGTAAGACACCTCTCTCACCGTCGACCAGGAAACGACTACTTAGATATTACCCATTTTCTAGCTCAAGAAACGTCACACTGCCGGCGAGAACACTCTTCGCCTAGTTTGTCGCAGCGATAAGAGATTTCAAACTAATTCAAAGAGGCTTCACCCTCAGTGACGCTCGCTTAGCGCGCAGAACACTCGCTGTGAAACTCACGCTTGGTACATACGCATACCAGCGAGTAATCGCTCTTCGCCGTCGCGCGCTCGCTGCTCGTCGCTCGCCAGCTCTTTTTTTATTTACACAGTAAAATACATAGGGATACGACATAATTAATTAATTATAGATTAATATATTTTAGGCATTTTAACGTCTTTTGACATTTCTCCGGACCCTGGGGTCGTGAACCTTTGGAAGGCGTAGGGGGAGCCCAAACCAATTCGCAAAGGCCCGTTAGACGTTTTTAATAATAGACATCATTATTAATTATTCTTTTTTTTTTTTCTTTTTTTTATTGACAATGGGCTCACTCTTGACCTCAATCCAGCCCAGAGGCAGGGATGAGATCTACGGTTGAACGAGCTTGCCCAGAAGAAGCCTATTCACTCTCGCCTTGAAGAGATTCGGGTTGTATGAACTCGGGAATGCAGACGCAGGCAGACGGTTCCACTCCTTAGCTGTGCGCATCAGAAAAGATGACGAGAAGCGCTTAGTGCGTATATATGGTATATTAACCAAATAGGGATGGTATCCCGCAGTGCGTCTGGATTCTCCATGGTAGAAAGGTGAAGGCGGGATGAGCTCATTCTATTTTTAGTTGCTAGCTCTATTCGCTTCTCGTTGAGTAATCGTCGGCGATGGGGCAAAGCAACAAACATACCAAGATCAAACTGTTAAATACATAATATGACTGCCCCTTTTAGTGGAAGATTGCTAGCAACCAAGATTAAAAATATTAATATTTTGTAAAAAAGTAACAAAAAGTAAGTTATTAATATTAATGTGAGAAAGGTATTTTTTTTACTTTGAACCGCCTGTCTGACGACAAAGCGAGGGCAAAATGAAATTACTCAAAATGTTTATATTTTTAGATTAAGTTTTAGTTATTTTTGCTGTTCACTTAAGGTCCACAAAAATTGTTCGGCGGCCCGCCATCATAGTGCTGGTACAGGGGCAAAGGGATTCTGCTAATTAATACCTACTGGAAAAAAAACCTGCTGCTTAAGGCATTTTTCACCAGATTTATTCACAGGAAGACGTACTTCGCTAAGTAACACATCACAATTGGTGGAGGCGCCGTATCAGACTTACTGTGAATGTAGGTATCTGATGAAAATAGTCTTAGTGCTTTCCTTTAAGTTTTACTCTCTCCCTAAGACCCTGTACCAGTCCTGTGAGATTATATATAGATCCTTATAATATTTAGAAACTAATCAATCAAGTTACTTATGTACCTACCTGCTTAAGGATAGATACAGATAGGCTTAGTACCTTCATGTAAAATTTGAACTGTGTGTACCTTGAGCTTTGAAAGTTTTCGTAAAACAAAGGGAGTTAGGTAAGTCTAGTGATCTAGTGGTATATCCCTACACAGTATTGCTAAATTCATAATATAACATAGTTAAGGATAAACAGTATTTAGTAGTAAGTAATTATTTTGAAATACAAATAAGTAACGTCTTTACAAATAAATATGGGTAGAAATAAAAATGATTGAATATAATCATTAATCACATAGTTACCTACTCACAACGGAATATAATTCGATATCATCATATTAAAACTTACCGCATGTAAATTGAAGAAAATAAATAAAACTTCAAACGTTTATTAAGGAAAACAAATGACAACACAATATCATGCCTATACCCCATGGGTTAGCCAGGTGTGTAATGTTTTTTTTCTTATATTATTTTCAATTTATATATTTTTTTTTTTATTAGCCGTTAATGTCCCACTGCTGGGCAAAGGTCTCCCTAATCTGTTTCCATCTCTCTCTGTCCAGAGCTGCCAAGGACCAATCTTTATTTAAGTAGTCCAGCTCATCACGCCATCTCCGTCTGGGCCTGCCGCGATGTCGTTTGCCATTAAGCGGGACTGCGGGACCTACTGGGTCGTATGTTTGGTCCATTGATCGTCTGACATGCGGCAGATGTGTCCAGCCCAATCAGCTTTCCGAGTGACATCAGTTATTTTAGTAATAGAATGTTATACTAATGGAATATTAAATCAAATGTGCATTATAGAAAATGATCATTAAACCATACAAAATTTGGTAAAATGAAATTATATCAATAATTCATTATATCATTTCATCGTTATATTAAAAAAAAGTATATTAAATGAAATTAGGTCATATGATCATTAGAACTTTTGTTATTTTTTCAAACGTTACACACCCGGGCTAGCCAGAGGTACTTATTACACCTACCTACATAAGTAATATTCAATTCAATTTCAATATTCTGCCTCATTTCGAGGGAACAAACCCGTAATTTGGTTCAGTATAAAAATACAGAGTCATTACATTAGCTAACAACATAGGAAGCTGTCCGTACAAAACAATGACTTGACGAAAATCTATTATTTCCTGTTAACAAATGAGGACCCATGGGAATATTTGTACCTGTATACGTATAGATAGGAGTGCCGCACAAACGTGCTTGTTAATGTATAACAACTCTGTTTCAATAATAAATAATGAGAGTTTGAGCTATAGCCAACACATCTAATATTAATCAATCCGGATGAATTATAATTCTTTCAATGCTTAGGCGGATCTCACACTTCCACGCGTCACGCTCCGGTGCGCGGGACACGCGCCCTGAGCGTCATTTCTACACAAAAATTCAATAAAATCGCGTTTCCGCGAGGATATTTGGCTCCGTTTACAGCGCCCCGTCGCGTGGCGCGTTGTTGTGCAAGATCCGGCTTAGCCTAGGTGAAAACCGTGTCCTGGAAGTACTCGTATTTAGGCAGGAAGAATACGGGGTTAATCGTAATGGCAACATACAACTAAACACATTCTTTTTTTTTTTTTGGAAGGCGCCGAAATTAATGTTCTGACCGACATTGAATGTTTTGCGTTTATGTTCACCTGATTTATTTTAGTTAGGTACTATACGAATTGAAGGGATGAAAAGTAAACCGTGTAATCTTATCAGCAAAGTCAATTATCGAAAGTGAATTGTCAAAACTTTGTTTCCTGTTTCCCTCCATTTACTCTTACCCAAACAAACCCTAACGGTATAGCACTCTCCTAAAGCAACAAAATAAGTAAATACATTTGCTAACATTGTATCCGTTTAGTTCCGGTTGCATGCGTTTACTGCGCCAGTGGGATCGTTTTAATGACTGCATCAGTACGAATTGTACTGACTGCTAGATTCGCACTATTGCCTTTGTTCCATCTTTTGGATTAGTGTCAAATGCTACTACATATTAAAACAAAGTTATTCATAACATTTTATGAAAGTTTTAAAATCGTAATAAAACATTAACATCTTGTTTATGGTGGCAAATCCGTATCCTGGCTAATAATTTATATAATATATTTTATTGATATTTAAGTGGTTTATCTATACTGATTTACCGCTAATATAAAATGATTATTTTAGATAAGTATATTCATTTGAAGGGAATATATTCGATTCCGTTACTTAGTACGATAGAATTTAATTAAATACTTACGCATAACGATTATATATTTTTTGTCAAAACTGATACACGTACGGTATTACAATGTCTGCAATAAGTCATAAATAACATAATTCAAGATGATAAGGCAATTAATATATTTATTTTATTAAGCATTTTAAAGTTATTTTTGACGTAATCTGGAGTAGTTACGTTCTAAGGCACCTATCAAACAATGATTAACCTATTGGACAGACTGTACGGATTGACACTATTGACAGGTCACTTCACCTACGTTTTCAGGGTGAGATTTTAAGAGAATTGATCGGCTGATCGAAGATGCGAAAAATGAAAAATGGATGTTTCAGATTGATGGATTTTTAAATAATCAGTTCCAAAACCGACACCAAATTGCTGGTGTCACTTCCAAGGAGAGTCTAAATTGACAGTGTCAAATGTTAGACGAATAAAAGTGCTTCAGATTGAATTAATTAAATTTTAACCCGGATACGGGCTGATAACTCGATATTATAATGGATAACATATTTGAAGCTACTGTGTTATTTTAGATGAGGGAATGGAACCTCCACATTTCTTTCGAAGTAACGAAATACGGATGGAAGACGAGTGGGAATGTTCTTCTTATTTTTGCGCTCGCGTTCAGCGTTTAGACGATTGGATTGATTTATTAAAAGCGTCATTTTACATCTGGTCTTATTTACTGGTAGCACTGTATTTTGAGTTTCTTTTCCTCCCCTTTTGGTTTTATTATTCAACGAATTGTGAACAATTTCTTTTATTAATTTCAAATCCAAATTCTAGATCTAAAGACGATATTATGAAACCAAATAAATCCTTTGAAATATTAATTAAACTTCAACCATAACCCTTTCATCAAGTTGCCTCTAAAAACACGCAGATTTATTATTGAACTCCAAACACCAGCTCGTTATTTAAGTAAACGTATGAACTGAATCGTACGCCGCCGTTCCCGATCCTATCGACTTTACAACTTTCTACTCAAGATTATCCTTGTTGCCATCAGTCTGTAAAGTCGGAAGTTACACGCAGTAAGCTTGTACATGTTGCAAACTTTGTAATGTTACGTTGTAGGTAACACAAGGTGTGTTTTTAAGTAATTCAACAAACATATCAGGTAAGTATGTGTGGTTTTGTGTCTATTCAAATCCCGGCTAATGTGAATTGAATACCAAAACATTAATAATAAAAATTGTTGACTTTTGCCATTTTAATGTCCTCGGAAATCGAATTGCTACACTGTCGAATAATGATTTGAAAATTCGCCATATTCCTCGTAGCTCACCCACGCGAGTGTACGATAAAGTTCGACCGGCTCAAAAACTAGCTCAACTGCGGACACCAGTTTTCATGCGGATGTAACGCGTGCCTCAGCACAGGGAGGTTAAAATTTCTGCCATATTTTACTATCGAACACCTAGTGGGGTATAAATTGTCTACCTAAAGGCAAAAAGACTAATCGCATGATTTATGATGGTAGGGAGATTTTGTGTTCCCATTAAAATTTTAATAAAAGACTATCTTCTATATATATAAAAATTTGATGCTGGGCCGATTTGGTTATTTATTTAATGTTGTTAATAGTCCGAATAAGGTTTTTAGGGAATGAAACATTTGGAATATTGCTCGGAACATATATGAAATTCGGAAATAGTTGACCTCTAACAAACTTATTAAAAGGACAAGACAATGATTGTCCGGTCAGTTAGTTCCTAAATACAATAGAAAATCCATCCACACGAACAAAACACATTTCACGAAGCACACTAATTATCTCACGTATAAAGTAAATAAACCTCTTAAACAACCTAGCGAGTTGCGAGCAATGTCAACACGAAAGTAATTTGATTCAGTTCTGAGTACAACATCGGGACATGCAACATCGTAAACATTATCTCAGAGACGCTCATAACGAATTTCGTCTAGATTTTCAGAGTATAATGGTAGTTTGTGTTGCAACGATAAAATGTTGGTGCAGATTACTTAAGATTGAAAGTGGCGAAACTCAGATTTTATAGCTCTTTGTTGCTAGTGTTTTAGCGAATATATTGTTGTGTACTACCAAAATCGGGGGTTCTATTTTTGCCAAATGTGGCGGTTATGGTTAGGAGTGAAAAGTATTATTATTTATTTATTTATCCTCACACTGGAACGCCATACGGCAATTACACCAACGGAGCAAATAATCACTTTATGTGCTGCTTTCAATCCATCCTGTGCGCGGTGGACATCGAACAGTATGATCTAGTTCCTCATAGCTTCTCTTACTAATTTGATTCAGTTCCGAGTAGAACATGGGACATGCAACATCAACTGAGAATTTGATATATTGTTTACACTCCCAAAAATTTCGTTTGGCGAAATTTCACAATAACGGTCCGGGAGTAGAGATTTGAGAGAGAAGGTATGATGATTTAGCTCATCATACCTTCTCTTACTAATTAGATTTAGTTCAGAGTACAACATGGGACATGCAACATCGTAAACATTATCTCAGAGACGCTCATAACGAATTTCGTCTAAATGTTCAAAGTATAATGGTAGTTTGTGTTGCAACGATAAAATGTTGGTGCAGATTACTTAAGAATTAAAGTTTAGAAACTCGGTTTGTTGTAGCTTTTTGTTAGTGGTTGGTGTTTTCACGAAAAGGGAACTGATAATTTGATATATTATTAGTATTTAACTAAAGTAACACTACAAAAACCTTTAGGGTTGTATTTTGGCAAAATGTGGCGTTTATGGTCGGGACTGGAAGTTTGAAACGGAAGGTGTGGTATATATCCCTAGGCTCAACAAAGCCCTAAATTATTTTAATTCAACTTCATGCCTAAATTATATTGCTTGAAACAATAACTAGCTTATTTAGCTCTAACTCATTTATCCGAACAGTGAATACTATTCCTGTCAGCCCTAATTTTGCTCAAAATAGGGTGTAAAGTTACTATTTGTTAGTCTCGTCGACGATGACCTGTTTACATAAAATATCTGGAGCCAGACGTCAATAGTTCTACAGTACCTACTTATTCAGTACTTCTCTCCTTCAACACGATGTTATACAAAACAGACACGTTTTGCTTGAAGGCTACAATATAACATTTTAGCATCCAAAATTTACATAAACGGATACGTTTTTTAAAAAAAAACTGCAGCAGTAAATGTGCCCCAAAATGACACGTTCACATTCCCATTTGACTAAATATTACAAAATTAACGTAGCTGGGTAATTTCATGTTCATATCGTCAAAAATAAGCCGATTCATATTAGCATTTTTATGCGCCACTTGCGATGCATAAATTCGTATGTACCTATTGTGAAATACTGCGTATGTCCCAATTTCGGAATGCGTCGAACAATAATTCATGTTCAGCAATCAGAAAAGACATATAGATTTTCACATATTATGGAAGCTGCTAACAATTCTTTACAATTACAAAATGTTTTTTTATGTAATGATTTTTTTTTCTCTTAAACAGAGCACCTGCCATCTTATCTCCTGAGAATGCCTAAGGCATTAAGTCCGCCTTTGTGCCTTATTTGTGTGTATGAAGTTTGAATACATACTTAAAATGTACGGTGTTCACTGAATGTTCATCCTTTCATCAATGAAAGTAAAATTAAAACCAAAGAAAAACAAAGCTACTGTAGTACACAGGCTTCGCCACGCGATGAGAGAGAATGAGTATAAAGAGCTCCGGTCGAGTTTGAAACCAGTCAAACAAACCCCAAATACATAAGGTAAATAATACATGAACTTGTCTCTCGAGCGTTATTACAAAAAATACTATGTTAATAACAATCTTCAACTCAAAAGATGTAATTGAATGATCCGCATGAAGCTTTTCACAGAAAAACTTCGTCCAAACAGAAAGACAGCGCTCAAGGGACTAGTAGTTTTGCTAAAGTTAAATACAGGACCGTTGTCTGTAGAAATGTTCAACATTTGTATTTATAAGAACTAATGAACATGTCGTCTCTATACTATCTGCAAATAAAATCTGTTTACGTCCTTGAGTTGTGATGCTTTAGCTTCAGAGTGCAAGGATCGCGACCACATACGACAAGTCTTCTAGTTAAGCGGTCTTCCTAAGTGTGGACTGCTTGGTCTATGCTGCCTGCAAAAGCCTTCTTAATCGCGCCTGACCATCTGCTGGTCTATTTCCGTCGATTGCCTCGAGAAGGAAGAAAGAATATAGGAAATGTTTTCGTACATTATAAAAAAACTTGCTTTTGCCCATGTTTCACCCGCGTGGATGTCGGAAATTCCGTTAAGCCATGAAAAGGTACCGGACAGACAGTTTCTTTCGCATTGATAATATTAGTATGCATAGTATGGATGAACACAACCCAGTATCATGAGCCAATGAGTTAGTAGTTACATAAATAGGAATGTGTAAGTACATTTGGAATCATGAATTCTTCGGTGCATATTACCCCACATTCCCTATTCATTCTACCCCTACTGCGTGGGTAGTTAGGTCGTCGGTCATCTCCCCTGCTCCTACTATATTATTCGAAATATCCTTATCGTTAAAATAACAGTTACCTTTTCTTCAATAAACAAAATATTCATTAATTTCTTGCGTTTAATTACGCCCAGGTTATATTGCCGCTACCACGGTGTAGTTAAAATTTAATAAACCATGTCCTACATATCGTTAACGTTATTTCCTGCGACAGACGCGGTGCGCGTGTAGTGGGCTTCTAGGGTTATTAATTTTTTTTCATACGTTTTCCAGCTCGAGTATGTACGTAAATAAATTGGACGATATTGGCTTCTAATCGAATAACTTTTACTATGCTTGAGAGTCATCATCTGCCTAGCCTTTTCCCAACTATGTTGGGGTCGGCTTCCAGTCTAACCGGATGCAGCTGAATACCAGTATTTTACATGGAGCGACTGCCTATCTGACCTTCACAACCCAGTTACTGAGTAATACGATACCCCTTGGTAAGACTGGTTGTCAGACTTTCGGGCTTCTGACTACCCGTAACGACTGTCAAAGATCCACGAATGACAGCCGGGACCAACGGCTTAACGTGCTTTCCGAGGCACGGAGGGGTTTCGAAATGTAAAGATGGTCACCCATCCACAGACCAACCGCGGCAAGCGTAGCTTAACCTGACCGATCGACCTGTGCGGCTGTTATTATTTAGCCACGGGCCCCTCTTTTACTATGCTTGAGAGTATCGTATAGATTTATCACTATTCGTCCTATGGTTATATTAACATCACCTGAATTTCCACCTGTCACATGAGCGACATTTATTTTTTCCCGTTTAAATACCAACAAATCAATTAATAGAAATATTACACGTTTACCTTTTTATTAATCCCACAAACACCCCAATACGAATGCTTACCCGAAAATATCGGGGCAATAAATATCGACTAATCGTTTGTTAAGTCCCCCGGCAAATACACGTAGCATTCACTTCCGTAGCACTCGATTTATCTCCGAGGCAAATTCCCTAGAATCACTGCTTCCGCACTACCATTTAGTAGACACCGTCGTACCTACAGAATGTCACACTCTCCCGCTCAAAGATTTATCCCTATACAATTTCCTGCTCACACTTCGGAAGTGCAAGAGGATGTTCAAATATTGGAATCTAATGGAATCGGATCTATCAGCACCATACGACGACGGATTCCGTCTATTGTTAAGATAAATTTCACTTTATCGTAACCAGTGGTAGATTTATTGCGGGATCCTATTTCAGGAGTCCGTCTCTTGAGAGTTTTGTCTTCGATGTATTTGTTGGAATTGACAACATTAATTCTTTGTTGAAAGGGACATGTTGCTTTGCGTATTTGTCACTATCGGGATACGTACATACATCCAAACTTATCGATTGTCTCAAGATTTCTAGTACGGGTTCGTTGAATGTAAATCTAAGAAGCAATTTCCTTTATTTTTCTAGTACGGATAGTCTGTTCGGGATCTGCGCACTTATATCAGCAAGATATTTGTGTTTGTATTCTTGGGTATAAGCAAAGAGCACTGAGCCAAGAACCATCTTTATCTTTTATACAAATCTTTGGCATGTTTGCCAGTAACGACTGGTATTTTATTATGTTTGATCGGGGATGTAATCCTAGGTAATCCCTAAGTTTTTATTTAGAAATAAAACTGAGACTGACAATTAAGGATGTCGTTTTTTATAGGTATCACTTTGTCCTCAATTGTGCTGCGTCATGCAATAAATTTTATTGGTACTTCAACTTTTATAGCCTTCAAATCTGTCTAGGTAAATTATAGCAGTTAAGACTTCGCATAAATACTAAAACGTAACACATAATCTAAACCCAACTTCCACAGACTTTTATTTTAGTTAGGTATACTTAGCGTCGGTTTTCATTTAATATTTTCATTGTTAGATCACGACGACCCGTACCGCATTAAAATTTATACGCGGAACTTTGTAAATTAATCCATAAACGTCTAAAATATAAGCGTTCCCATGCACCGATTTAGCTGGTACTTTAATGAATCCGCGAGGGGGCGCTGACTCCGCCGTGACTCTGTGACCCAATTCTGTGCTCATTAACGTGTGGCCACGTTGCACCGGACACCACAATGCAATGGTTTACTTATTCAGCGCACGGAGGGTTTTTTCGATGCAAAGCGCAACATTCCACGGAAGTGACTGCAGTCAGACACGAATTTTTCATATCGGATTCGAATACAACGTACAGCTTTTGGGAAAATGAGCAGTTTTTGGGAATGCGAAAAATGGCCTTTTATATTGCGAGCTTGCCAGCTCTGTCTACATAATTCAGAATTCTCTTCAGCAAACCAGACGCCGCAGCGAACAAATAGTCAAGCTCCAGATAAACTGTGTGATTAATCTCTGTGCTAAGACAAGGATTACTTAAAGTGATTTGGTAGTCTGGAGACAAACATCAAAGTGGGTGTCTTTAACAGTCTTCTAGACGACTTTAGTGCTTTATGAACTTGACTTTGGTTTGAATTGAAACAAAGCCTTTTAAATATGTGTCCTCGTGGTGTAAGTGGCGTCCAAAAGTTAGTTGATATTTCCACCTCGGCTGTCACACACCACATTATGATTTAAACTTGTAGTGATCCAAACATTTGAACTGCTATAACGTTTTTATTGACTAATTTAACCTTGAATTATTAATCATAAAAAAATATCAAGTAAGTAATCCCTTAGGAGTACCTGATTACTTTTTTATTTTAAATCATTATCAGGCATCACAGCTGAAAAGGATAAATGTCAAATAACTTTTGGAGGCCACTTTAGGTCGTATGTTTGTGAATATTTAAAAATGATGGATGGTTTAGCAAAATCTGCCAGTGGTGGCGCTGGTTTAGAGTAGCAATATCTTCGGCATTTCATTAAAACTAGTCGTCTAACATAAGACAGCACCGCTTCGGACCTTGATCAACATCACTACAACGTGTACACCTGTGCTGCAGACCATAGGCCTCTAGATAATTTCTAATAGATGTTAGGTGAATATTGAAGCCATACCCGTAACTCAAACTCAAAACGGTAAAGAAAAACATCATAAGGAAACCTGCATGTTCTAGAATCTAATTCGAAGACATGTGACATCTACCAACCCGCACTGGGCCCACGTGGTGGATTATAGCCCACTCCAGCAGTGGGAATATTATAGGCTGATCATGCTACCCGTAACTAAGGTAATCGCCATATTTACCTACCCACATAATAAATATTTCTACTTTCAAGTCTCTTCAAAGTCAAAATTTACGACACCGCTGCGCTGGGTCAAAAGATGGGGTGGCCAAAGTTTTGCAGAGGACCGCACGACAGAGAGTTTGTCAGGGGTTTAAAAATCAGTACTTAGTGATACTGCAAATATATGCACTGCCAGATTGCTTGGCCAAGTTTTTATTTTTACAAAAAACAACAGCGAAATTTTCCCTTTTCTTTGTAGACTTTCACAGCTTGGTTGGGAAAACAAACAGCTGATAGGTATCATCTTTCCCACCGTAGAAATTTACTTAAGTAAAATATTTTCTTAATTATAATTTGCTATTTAAGAAATTCTGAGAAATCTTCGTGCGTAGGTGCTCTATTGTAATTGGTTGCGTGGGCAGCAATTGATGAGGCTGTCTGGCTGTAGACCACAAAATTTGCCGTAAATGAAAAGTGGCTTGTACTTGGCAGTGGGTGAATGTGGGCTGAAGTAATAGATGAGTTAGGTACTGTACCTAATACACGTGTCCAGCCATACATTTTGTGTAAATATATAAAAGAAAAAGCGGCTCGGAAAAGCGGTTGCCATCTGTCGACGGGGCAAATTCCTGAATTATTGAAATCTCTAAATACACCGAAATTTTATTTACTCACTTAACGAGGGCTTTTTAAAACGCTTGTTCGTGTATAATCGCCTTAATATAATATATTCTGTGTAACAATAATTAATTATCAGCTTATTTTTCCTTTCCATTCCACTTGTATCAATTAATGATGGGTCGTTTGATATTGAAACTTATAAGTTACTTAATTAATGTAAAATTTTGTGTCAACTTTTTCGATTTGGCCTCTGCTTCAGCACCCTCGAAAACGACATCCATGACGAAAATTTTTCTTTTTTTGCAGCCGTAATCTTGGATTTTCATTTTGACCTCACTTCAACATCCTCGAAAAATATGAAAAATGTCTTTCTATTACTTATAATAAAAGTCACATGGAGGGGGCATAACGCTTTTTTGTTACGTGACGATTTCTACCAGTTTACTCCTACCGCATTAGGGTCCTTAGCTTTAAGCCATTGTAACATTATAGAATGCAAATACATTCAGCCAAACGATGCTTCACTTAAACATACTAAGCAAAAAGCAACACTTTAAAAACAACTAGTTTGGTCGTGTTCTCCACCGTAATCTCCTCTCAAGAAACTTGGTACACCACTAATCCTCAAATAAATTACACCGCTGTAGTACTGAACGTTTACTCTCTGTATTCCCGGAAACACACTCGATGAAGACGTCTGATATCTGATATAGAAAAACTCTAACCAATAAGAACTTATGCGTAATTCTCATCGACCATTTTGTATCTACATAGTCTGCGCTCTAATTATTAATCTTAGTTTTAGATATTGTTTCTCAGTAAGCGAATTATGTATGCAATTCTTATCTATATCTATATACTTATAATAAATCTGTAGAAGTGAAAATTCTGTACATTGAAAATATCAAAAAATAATAAATGGTTCGGTGTCGGTCTAGTAACACCCCCTGTGTTACTAGACCGACACCGAACCCAAAAATGTGATTAAAAATTTTTTGTGTCTGTCTGTTTGTTCAGGCATCACGCAAAAACTACCGCTTCGATTACGATGAAACTTGGTATAATTATTCTTTAATATCCTGGGCACCACACTGGGTACTTTTTATCCCGGAAAAGTATATACAATAAAAAACAAACTTAATTTTTCGGTTCGATCTCTAGACTCGATTACTGTACCAACGGCAAATAATAAGTTGGTCGTAGTGTTGTCTAAATGTAGGTAGTGCTGAAGGTTGAATTTGGCTTGCACCGTTCGCAGCACACGCGTGGCGCGCGGCCGCCACGGATCGCTACCGTGTATAAGGACGGAGTCTGAGCGCGCGCATTACATTTTTTGAACTTTGATTTGAACGGACGTATCGAGTGGCGAGCGTTCGTTCTTATTTTAACTGCTACTTGCAATTCTAAACCGTGCTTTTCAGTGCGAACTTTTTAATCCTTTTAGTTTTTAGAGTTATTTAGGTTTATTTTTATAAGTCGTAGGTATAGATTTTAATTTTAAAGTATAGGTAGTATATTTGATAGTGTACGTAGTGACCGTAGGTTATTTTATAATACTGTTAGGTAGGATTAGTCATTCGTATAGATATTAGTTTTTAGGGATTTTGCTTATTTATTGAGTTTAGATTAGTTATCATCAGAAATAGGTTTATTTAGGTAGGTAGGTATTTTATTTTCTGTTATTGAGATTATTTTTTTTTAATTAGGGAGGTACTTAGGTAAAGATATCATATAGGTATCCTCTTAATCACCACTAATGAGACACAATTGGTTTTCTATTGTAATTAGCCACAAAGGGCCCACGAGATAGATGGCATCCTGGGGAAGCACATACATTTTATCCTGTTAGCACGATCCCGTGGGATAATTTCCGACATCCACGCGGGCGAAGCCGCGGGCAGAAGCTAGTGAGAAATAAAGTTGTTCTTAAACCTTTTACGAAAATAGTATATAGGTACTTTATTTTGTGTTCGGAACTAGGGCATTAGGTCAAGAAGAATGTGGATTTTACTTGCTGTTTGCTGCGCTGTGTTACAGGGATTGAAAATAATAAAGATTTTTGAGAAAATAACTAAGTGCCTTTCAATATTAAAATCATTTAACCAAGACCAATGCAATGTGATACTTCCAAACACTTCTGTTTATATATCTAGCCTATATTTCCCACTCCTTTTTTCACACAATTTATAGCATAGCATAATCTGCATATAATGTTCCCATCGCTGGGCCACAGGCCTCCCCTCTTCGCGAGGGAGTGGGCTATAATCTACCACGCGGGCCCAGTGCGCATTGATAGATGACAGATGTCACATGTCTTCGAATTTTTGGTTCTAGGATAAGCCGGCGTCCTCACGCTGTTTTCCTTCACCGTTTTGAGAGCAGTAGTGATGAAATAAATTACACAATGTGCCTGGCTGGGTTCGAACCCTCAACGTAGGACACGTAAGTCGGAGCCGTTAACACTGCTCTCTTTAAATAGTTTTCTACTAATGTGGGCTAGTCATTTCTGTAGGAGTCAAAGCTCGTCCCAACATCTTCATTTTTAAATTATTATATAAGTGTCTGCTGTACCTAACGATTGTATCTTGAAAATTACGCACATTTATCTATGAAAACAACACATTGTTCCCAGTACATAAAAGGAAAAAAGGAATAATATTTTATTGTTTGTTTCAGGTAATGGCGCGTGTAAAGTCTCACTTGCTGTTATTTATGTACGTATTGGTTGCTTCATTTCCTGCTAGGAAACCAGCTGTATGAATAATACTTTTGTTTTGGTCTTTATAATACCTACTTTTTTAGAATTCCGTACCCAAAGGGTGCCAACGGGACCCTATTACTAAGCCACCATTGTTCGTCCGTCTGTCACAGGGCTGTTTCTTTTGAACCGTAATAAGTAGGCACATACATACTTGAAATTTTAATAGAGTGTTTAGTTGTGTACTATTATCATATAGCCGCTTTAACAACAAATACTAAAATTAAGTAAAAAAAAATATTGAAAAAATACAAGAAACGGGTTTTTAGGTGTACGATGGTACGGAAACCTTCGTATTCCGATTCGCACTTGGCCGCTTTTGTGAATAAAAGAGTTGTAATACGAGTATATACGTGTTACGTCTGTATTCCCGAAGGGGTACACATTGTCGATGACAGTACCTTTCAGTATCATGTAAAAAGGGCGAATATATTACAATTTTTTAAACACGATGCTCTAAATCTCGTAGCGGCCACAGAAGAAAAATATTGGAAACTCAGAAATAGGACCTTTGGCTTTACAATCACCAAACTCCTGATTCTTTGTCTTTTTCATTCAGTTTGCCCCAGGCACTTCCTTGAGTCGTGATCCCTAGAAATAATATATGTAGATACTCCCACTTGATTCCCTAAAATGTTTACTTAAAATAACCCTCAACAATAACCTTTTAACTATCCTTCATGTCAAAGACAATATATATCAGTAGCAGTAAAACAACAAATATCTTATTCATGACGTCATAACACGTTATCCGTACTTATAAACTTGGCTCTTATGTTACACAGGCTTATTTTGTGACTGCGCCCACACACATCTTTTCGGGTAAGTATCTTATGTACCTATTTGTTTAATGACATGGTAAAAAGTGGAATAGGAAGAGTTGCCTTAGGGCACGTTCACATATACGTACGTTTTTACAGGATCCTTTTTAACGGATCCGTCGCTACTGGAGATAGTATTCACACAGGACTGATTTTAAGAGATCGGATCAGTATACTGGATCCGAAATACTGTATTATGTGTGAACTCGCTCATACAACTACATATGCTAATAACACACACGTTTTAACGGACCTGTAAAACGGACGTTAAATGTGTACGCGCCCTTAGGTAGGTAGCTAGATACTATCTATACTAATAATAAAGCTAACCTAATTCTTGAGGAAGGCTATATACTTTTTAACATTACGCTATGACCCCGGGCCGACCAAAAAGAAAAAAAGTCAGAAAAAACGCGAAAAAGAAGTGATAGCGCGGGCAGGTGATGAAAGAAAAAAAGTTGCGTTGTTGTTGTTGTTAAAGTTGCGTTGTTGTTGGATGGGATGCGATTGGGTCGCGATGTGGGATGAAGTCGCAGGCAAAAGCTAGTTATTTAATTTAAAAATTAGAGAAAATATGTTATGCTAGCTTTTGCTCGCGGCCTTGCCCACGTGGGGGTCAGAAATTATCCCACAGGAATTTGTTACCGAGCTAAAAAGTATCCTATGTTCCAATCCTAGTCACGGTCTATCCGTTTGCCAAACATCCAAATCACAAAACAAACAAACGTCTAAAACAACAATACGGTTAAACGGCTGAACAGCCGTTAAGACGTGAAAAAGTAACAGACCAACAGACATTAATAAAAAAAAAATAAAAACAAAAAAAATAAAAAAAAAAAAAAAAAATAAATAAAAAAAATAGATAAAATATTAGTAAGTATAGTATGGATTGCCTTCCTTTAGTTCAGTACCAGGCGTAGATATTTTTTTAATTTTTTTTATCCTTTATTAAAAAGAACCAGGTTCTTAATAATTAATTACAATCTAGCCTATAAGACTAATAAGCAATTTTAATCTAACTTAATTTATTACGTGATATTTATTTTAAAACTTAGAATAGTGTTTATTGTACTTTACACAAGTCCGTTCCACTTTCTTAGAGTCTGATGTGATGATATAAGCACTTTGTTCATGTGTTATTATGTGTGTCATTGGCACTATTATTTCTACACTTTTTTACACTACACTAACTCAAAAGGTTTTGTCCGGCGTAGTTATGGCACATCGACAACCGTAGGGTCAGACGACGATCTTCAAATCCGAACATTCAGTAAAACTCAATAGTGCAATATTAACAGCCGCGTACCTACTGTACCTGATTAGAATTTGTTGATGGTTCCTCCCTACATGAATATCAATCTAATTAATTAAAATATCAGTGTTTTTTCTGGTTTCAAATATCATAAGATATTTGTGCAGCCTTGCCATGATGAGTCGAACTTCATTTGTTTTGAGACTTATGTGGTTCTCCTCGAAGTTTTGTTTGTATTTGTCTAAGTTCGGTGGTCTTATTATTATGGTGAAAGTTTTTAACCTTCACCTTCAGAGATAGTTGCAGAGGCCCGAGTTGAACACTTTCGGTTATACTTACGTAGGGTAGGAACTGTAAGCGCTACGCGCACTTTCAGTACCAAGACTATCAATAATATTTATATTAAGCTAACATACCTAATTATTTGTATAATTGTATAGTCTGATTTTATTCAGACTAAAACCTCTACAGTACTTACTATATATGTAAAGTTGTAAAGGCTAACAATGAAATTCAAACCAGTACCTACTTATTAGACTTCGTTCTCAACTTGTATTCAAAAAGCAGGGATAAGAAATCGAGAAACCTTAAAAACGTACAAATATCGAAAAGCTTTTTCATTCCTTTTCATAATGTTTTAGGAACTCCTTTCAAATGTAAACGTTTAGGTTCCAATAACACTCGACCCAGAATTGAAGTGGCATACAATTCGAAGAAATAATTCGACTCTTGGATCGACTCGAATTAATCTATTTGATTACCTACCTATTAAGCACAATCAATAGCAAATAGAAATTAATTTGCAGATTGCCGACTGCCGATGTATACTGATTCTATTAATCATAGATAGCCCAAAATCTGAAGGACTAAAAGATTAACTCAGCGAATTCAGTTTGTTCAAGCCCTTTCATTCTCGGTACACAGAATTACAATTCAGTTTCGATTAAATTTAACCTTTGGTGGGACCTAATTTTGCGACCTTTTATTCGTTGAGCGGATTGACATATGTGAAAGGACTTATTACAGCTAAATTGGACTAATTTACAACGGACTGATTTAATGGAAATCATGTTTACTAAGTTTGGCTTTGTTCCCTATTTGATCATTGAAATGAATACGAACATCAATGTTACTACCGTCGGCCATATCTGTATGGTTTACATTTCACAAAATATGTGAAACTTCATTATGTCATCTGCAGAATTTAAATTTATACTTACCTATTTGAATGTTTATCATCAACTAAATTCGATTACACCGAATGGTCTTATTTTTATCACTGAATTGAGACTGGAATAAATGTAAAAGAACTCGTTTAAAATCCAGTCCATCGATTGGGTAATGCTATTTGTTAAACTTGTCCCACTTAATCAGACTTCCAGAAAGTTCCAAGTAAGTTGTAAAAGTGGGAAAAACAAATTAACTTAAGGTAGAAAAGTTTTTGGGTCTTACGCGCACAATAACTGTATTTCAAAGTGAATGGTTATGCTAAGTAGGGAGTGTGTTCGACGTATCGATTTGCCAAGTAACTAAGTCTGGATAGTTAGAAACATGCTTTTAGGAAGTTTTCATTGAGGAGGAAAACCTTTGAAAAGGAGAAAATTTTAATAAAATAATTCTACTCAAAGTAAAACATCGTCCGAATTAAACCGTGTTACGACGAAAACTTTAGTCTTGATCTAATAATCCAAGCTTATTGGGAATCGAATGCAATGAAAATAGCCAAGTTTAAATCGAAGTAAGAACTATAAAATGCAAAGCACATTCTAAATTGAATTTCCGCTCACATGTTCTGTTAACAAACTAATGTTTCTTGCTGCAACGTTTAATAAGCAAGTCTTGTGCAGACGCGCCGCTCTCATTAATAATTCGGGTCCAGCGCCCTCGGTTCTGTTACGTTCCACTTTTCAGCAATAGTAAACGTCAAATTTCCTTTAACAGCAAGAAAATTAAATACGTAAACGCAACGGAAGATGAAAACGATTGTTTGTTTGCTAAAGACGCTTTGTAGTTTCGTGCAAACGGTTCAATTAACTGCATTTATATGGTACTTAGTTCTACAGTCTTTTACAGTAAGTGAATACGATATATTTTTGAGACTAGCTATTTTGTAGACCTAATGTCTAAAATTTAAATTAACCCTGGCCTTTTCTGTATTTCAAAGTTTATTTGACATTCAGATACGGTGATATTATCTGGACGCAAAACAAACCCCAACGGAGCTGAAATTTTGGCCGGCCCTTATCACGGCGTTTAAAATTAAAATTTATGAAGTAACCCGAAACATTGTAGTCGTCTTTGCTCTTTAAAATGTAATTTGTTTGAGACAATTCAGATTGTCGTATGAAAGGAAATCTCAAGCGCCTGTTTGCCGCTTTTCACTGTAGAGTAATTTAACCCTTTGTGATTCTTTGTGATTTCTACAATGTAGATGTCTACCTACTCCAACGGGGCGTTTTAATTCGTACTTTAAACATTTTTATTACATAAAAGTAAAAATAACTGGGCTTGACTCTTTTGGAGAAAATTACCTACCAATTACATGTGTTCGACTAATTACGATGGGTATCCAGACTTACAATATGGACCTACAAATCATGGCCTAAAGGCGCTCAACCTTTAGGCCATCATTTGTAGGTCCATATTGTACACCCACAATACGCAATCCCACAATTTCAATCAATAAAGAAAATGCGTAGGTAACAATTACAAATTATTCGTGAGGGTAAATTCCGGACCCGAATTCAATTTACGTAAAGGCAAAGCGTTAAACATCGAATAAATTATGTTTAAAGCCAACCGAAGGAGAGAGAATTGTTGCGGCTTCCATTGTTTACGCGACCTGATTTTTTCTCCTCTCCAAATAAAACTGTTGCGTCCAGGCCTTACAAGTATTTTCTTCGTGAACACTACTGAATTTTATTGTCCTTAGTATCTCGTTTGCAATGTTTATGATATCTTGAGCTGGGATTGCAATCGCTTTGAATTCGTTTTGCACTTAGCTGCTGCAGAGCTTTTCATTAAATATATTGCGCTTTAGACTGAAGCAATCTTGTGGAATAGTTGTTCTTTCTTCTGTCAGTACCTTGTCGTGGTTGGATTTGTTATATTGTTACCTTTTCATTGTTTAACTTTTTTAAGACTTGGTCAGCGAACATGGAAAATTGAATTATAATCAATCCAGCTGCGCTCCGCAGTTTCACTCGCATAAGTTTCGATCCCGTGGGAATAAAAACTGTGCTATGTGTTAATTCTGGTTATAAACAGACTGTGTGTCAAATTTCATCCAAATCTGTTTAGTAGTTTTTGCGTGAAAGAGTAACAAACATCCATCTATCCTCATAAACATTCGCGTTTATAATATTAGTAGGACAAATAGGAATTAGGATTGGGCAACGTTATTTAAAGTCGTGGTCAAACCTGGGGGTCTACTCAGAAGTAGTATCGGCCGAATGTTCGGCCGTTTCCTGCTACGAAGTTACTATTTGGTTCGGTCGGTTCCGATCCTACACTCCTACACTCTTTCGAATATTGACTATGATCCCGACCCAGCTGAGCAGATCCGAACTTTTTTTCGCATTTTTCAATAATATTCGGTTCGGCCATGTGTCGGTCCGATCCGAACATTCGCACTTTGCACTTCGGAGTAGGCCCCCAGAGTCAATCTCCCTAGCCTGTTCCTAAACATGTTAGGGTCAACATCCCGTAGAACCGGATGCACCTGAATGTCAGTATGTAACGTTATTTAAAGTCGTGATCAAAACTAATCAATCTGCCGAGCCATTTCTCAACTATGTTGGGGTCGGCTTCCAGTCTAACCGGATGCAGCTGAATACCAGTATTTTACATGGAGCGACTGACTATCTGACCTCCTCAACTCACTTACCGGGTAACACGATACTTAACCCTTGGCAAGTCTGGTTGTCAGACTTTCGGGCTTCTGATTACCCGTAACGACTGTCAAAGATCTACGAATGTCAGCCGGGACCAAATGGTTAACGTGCTTGTCGAGGACGGAGGGGTCTTGGTATGTAATGGATTTTCACCCATCCACGAGCCGACCGCGGCAAGCTTACCTTTGATCAACCCGTGCGGCTGTTATTTAGGCACGATCCCCTTAAAACTGGGTCTTCATTGAAAACACGATTAATTAAAATTGCCGGTAGCTAGCCGTGTTTGTATTAGGGACTAACCACACTTATTCAGCTCTGTTCAGCTTTTGTCCATAGAAAACAACGATTTTGTAAGGGATGCGTCCGCATTGTTGTCTATGGACAAAAGCTGAACAGAGCTGAAGTGTGGTTAGTCCCTTATTGTACGAAAACTCTTTCCACCAGTTTGACTTCTGACTGCTCGAAGTTATGAACAGTTAACATTATACGTGTTTCTTTTATAACCTCTACTGCAGTAGAATAGTCGCCAGGGAAAAGTCCATTCTCGCGATAACAAATAAACTAGTTCTCAAGGATGCAGTGGTGTAACAGTAAAAGTGGCCGTTCCAAACAATTTATTTCGAAAACGGTTGTAAACACTCTTGCCTTAAACGTGAACTACTATACAGAACTGTTCTCCTGGTAGATGATTCGTCGGAATGTGCTGGGTTTATTAATTTACAATAGCATTTATTTGGAAGTTCTCGCCTCAAATATTTACGGAACATTTCATTTCCTTTGGTTTCTACTATAACTCTGAATTTCACTGCATTCGCTTGCATTCAAACTAAAACCAACAACGGTACATAAGTACGGAGCAAGCTGGAAGTTCTACGAATATATTATATGAAGTCAATTGTTCCTAGATACTTCTAAATAATTAAATATTAACATGGATTGACCTAGACTTCGGACATTAATGACTTTTCCCTTGATATCCGTTATTAGTCCCTTAATTTCCGGACATACAAAGACCGTTATGTTCTTTATTACTCTCAGCCAGCTCTTATTAGTCGTAAAATTATATTGTGTTACAAATACAAAATACATTTAGAGCCTCAGAAAGTAGCCAATGCTTAAAATGTGACGTTTACGTTAAGCTACGCTTGCCACTGTCGGTCAGTGGATGGGTGACCATCTTTACATACCGAGAGCGTATAAGCACGTTAAGCCGCTGGGCCCGGCTGTCATTCTTGGATCTTTGACAGTCGTTATGAGTCATCAGAAGCCGGAAAGTCTGACAACCAGTTTTACCAAGGGGTATCGTATTACCTAGTAACTGGGCAGATAGGCAGTCGCTTCATGTAAAATCATGGTATTCAGCTGCATCCGGTTAGACTTACACTTTACAGATATAAATATAGAAATTTTACTTACTAGGGTGACACAATGGGCGGTCTTATCGCTAACCGTAATGTATCTTGTTTTTTTTTTTTTTTAACAATATTTGGCTAAAATCTATCCTTCAACTCGGCTTTATTGCAACACGATTGTGATACGTTTTTTACCGTTTTGATGTCACCTTTGCAGGTTTTCGTGTCGAGAATCAGAAAATGTTTTCAAATGTTTAATTTCTTACACACTTATAACATCGCGTTCATTTAAAAATAAATATATTTTTTTAAATAGATGCATTACTTCTTTCACCTCAACTTGTTGGTAATATGTAACTTTTTTTTGAGACTATTGGATATCTAGCTATGTTTTGTCTATACATAGAGTAGTTCCACATACATTACTTCGGAAAGGATAAGTCAATAATTGTAGCTTTGAGGCTCTTAGTTAGTTGCGGGTGGGTAATTATATTTCAGATCAACATATTGTATGTAGGTATAATCGACCTTGTAATTTATTACTGTACCACTCTAAGGTTAAATGTCACTTGCACGTCGTAAAGCGACACGAACTCCGTGCCTATGGCGTTAGATAGTTTCAACCTTAGTGAAGTTTCAATGCATCTACGAGTACAATATATTGAATCGTCGCTTGCTATGTTACTCGAAATCGAAATTCATTTCGAGTAACATAGGTTCAAACTTACAACAACCCAATTTCTCTAGCACAATTTGCTAGTACAACCTGACAACGATTAACAATAATCCGGTCTCTAAACGGTTACGGTTCCGAAGGTAACAACCGCTCTGCTACATTAGCCGGCTGTCGAAATTGTGTCTACCTGCTTTACGATCCTGGTTTATGTTCACGACGATGAATTTATATTGGAAAATGTAACAGTCTGGTGGAGGCGCCCGTGACAGAGTAAACTCTAGCAACTCTCACTTGTGAAAATATCGATTGTCCTACTAATATTATAAATGTGAAAGTTTGGATGTTTGTCAGTACACATACACACGAGCGACACACGTCAACGGCACAGGCAACCATTTGCAGCCGTCGTCGCATCGGCAGCTGCCGTCACTGCTGTCGACAACATGTCGCTCGTGTATTTCAGCACCGTACTCAAATACACGAGCCGCACGCTGTCATCGGATACAGTTTCCTTTGCCGTTGACGCGTGTCGCTCGTGTGTATGCATACGCACACTTACTTAATCACGGAAAAACGGCTGAACAGATTTGGATGAAATTTTGTAAGGGTACTACGTCGTTGGCGGATTATTTCCGACCTCCACGCGGGCGAAGCCGCAAAGCTAGTTTGTAATTTTTTTTTGCCTTCAGCTTAATGACTTAATAAAGACCATTAGCAAAAAGACCGACTGCAATATTAATTATGATCGTTACTTGAAACTGACTTTTCGTAACAAAAAAAAAATGCCTTTTTTTCGTTCCATCTGCTGCTACGCGCCAAACGTCATTAATCCCGAGCAATTGCTCATATTTTACCACGTTATATCAGCCAAAATATTAAACGAGAGATCTGAAACAGATGGCCGGCAGCATCATCCACAAATGACATCGCTCGTTTAACATAGAGACAAACTGAATTATAACAAGTGGAACAGTTAACTTGCTTTGTAAACGAACGTTAATTAATAACTTTGCAGTCCTTTCCCCGTTTGTGGGACGACTGTTTTTCTTTGTTTTATAGTTCTCAGCTCTTTTCGTGTTTGCTTTGTTTTTAAATCGTTTCGCACTTTTATTTAAGTAGGTACATGCTTCACAATTTTCACGGGTCTATACAATTCAGAATAATGAAGGTCCTATACAAAATATAATTGATTCGATTCTAATTGTTGCTGCCTAGAACTCGAATAATATAATTTTAGTAGAGCTTTTATGTTAATGTCACAATTTCTGCCCGAGAAATAATCTAATTTTGTTAATTATATTGTGTCCTCAATTTTAATGGATTTTGCTTTTAATTTTATCTACCTACTGAAACTATCGATTGTATAAACTGAAACATTGTTTTGCATTATTCACTTGTCCAAAAACACATGATATTCAAATTAACCCTGTTTGAATAATAAAATTGTACCCAATGATTCATATTACTCCCATACATTTTGCCATAAAAAGCAGCAACATCAAATAAAATACTTCAATATCGCCGTGTGCAACACGACGGTCGAATCCCAAATGACGGAACCGTACGCCCAACGCGCGTGGTATTGGAAGGAAACTAATAAAAAATAACGCCACATGGACGGGCACAGCAGCCAACGTTTTCGTGCCCTGTGTGACTTTAACAATACATAATATTTCGAAATATATGGGCCACAACCATAAGCTTTTTCCTCTAGAGAACACAACGTCAGTTATAAAACCACCTAAAATCCTTCTTGCAATTTTCAACAATGCAATTTGAACCTTACGTAATAAAACCTTAAGTTCAGTAACAGAAAGCTTTCCAACATAAGTAGCAGCCACTTTGTACTTGTAAGTCTATCGAAGAACGTAGTGACCTGTTTATAAAATACTCAGGGACCCAAGCATTCCACACAATACATTCTCTCCTTCATTCCTGTAGGTAGGTATACCTTTACGGAATTGGAACGTTGTCAAGTATCCATTTATATACATACCAAATAAAGGTAGGTACCTAACTACTTATTTACTGACTATTAAAAAAATAACTGTACCTACCAGTCAAGTACCTCTGTATGTTAGTTTTATAAGGTATTATGAATGTTGGAATAAAAGGGATAAAGTCAGAGGAAAAGGAAAATGTATATATTTAACTGGTTACTTATAAATACAAAACACATAAAAATACATCTTTATTGCCTAGTACCTCCGGGATCCTTTACCTACAGCCAGACAATGCTGGACACTATGATGGGTGGGTATTGATAACCATTGAGGACCAACGGCTTCGAAAAGCACGTATAGCTTATTCGCGTTAGTTAAAAAAAAATAAGTCTTATCGTCTTTCCTCCGTCATTCAAAAAGCCAACTGTCATTCTACCTTTTTAAATACCTTCCCCGTCATCCCAAGCATACGTCTAAGGCATATGTCATCTGTCTCACTTACACCGTTTCATTCATCAACGTTTCATTCCTCCTCCAAGAAGAAGAATTCATGAGAATCTTGGGAAGCTGTACGCAGACCCATTAAGTTATTTAGATATTAGACGCGTAAAGTTATTTCTTATAGAAATATTCCGTCCTTACCATTTCGATCTGCTATTGGCTGAACAAGATGTAATACGACGCTCTCATAACGAGGAATGCCTCGAAGATTGCAAGCACGCAGCAATAGATTGCTTTCCGTTTCCGTCGAAGATTGTGATTGAAAATCAATCTTAGTAACATGTAGGCAGGCATTGCAGTCTAGATCGAAATTCGTGACATAATGTCTCGATTTTTACGGTTTTATTCATGTTCATGTTTTGGGATTTCCTGTATGGTTTCGGATATACTTAAAACGAATTTGAAACTGCAAGGTAGATAGTCGAATTATGTTAATAAATTAATTTTGGAAGAGCGGAGTCACCTAACACAGGCTTATCTGCTTAAAAGCAGGCTTCTATCACTAGTTGTTAGGTTTACTTGTTAAAATAATATACCTACAATAAAAGAATTATAGATTATCCCATTACACTTAATTTTATTAAATCTTAATGGTAAAGCAAGTGGAAATGAGAATTGTTCACTGATTCCATTAGTATTCACTAGCAATAAACTCAGAGTAAGGACTTTCTGCAAGTATACATTTCCATATTATTATAATTTTACCTTCTAAAATTCCTATCTAGACGTGATTCCGAAATGGGAGTCCTGCTTTTTATCTTATCCATTTGAATTTCGTATCAGCTTATTTAAGACATAGTGCTCTCAAGTTCTGCCAATGGTATCGTTAAAATCTCCATCAGACACAAAGGTTTGGGTCTAAGCAGTAATTAAATGAATTATTTTGTCGGCCGAGGTCGCGTCTGTACAAAAGAGACTACCAGCCTCCTTGATACCGCTAATTAGACAAACCTAGTGGCAAACAAAGCCTCTCCGGCTTTAGGCCTTAATGGAATCTGTGAAATGGCACGTTCCGACGTCATTTTCACAAATAATAATGGGCAGGTGCCAGATGAACCTGCAATTTGTATATCCTCGCAATTTCCAAACCCAAAATGTATAATAATAGGAGTCCTTTTGTTACAAAGGGTTTGATAAATGTTTTACAGTTCGTGTCTACAAGGCCGATTTTTCATCGGAAATCGTCGGATGTCTTAAGAATGATTTTCATGAATATATAAAATATTAAAATAAAGAACAAAATATTAAATAATGATTTAGGTACAATAGTAGAACTAAAGAGGTAAAGTCGGAGAAAGAACGATGTTATTAAATTAAATAAGGTACGGTAACTCTGAAGGGTAGGTAACTCAGTACTCCGAAGGGTAGTAACCTAGATATTATATTATATTAATTAAGAACCTCTTTTCTGGACCTTGAAGGAAAAGACGGAAAGTACCTAAACTCTCTAAATGTACCTAATTTTTTTTTCCGTTTCATATTGTTCTTACTCAAAGTTTAACATCATTAAAAGTTTTCCAGAGTTTCGATTACTGTTGTACTCTCTCGGTTTTTCTTTTAGTCCAGGAAAAAGGTATTTGGATGAAATTAATTATGTTCGTTATTTATGTCCGTTATATTTCTTATTCTGTAAAATAAAAACCGCGATACTTTTGTGAGATAATAAAAATGTAGCAGGGAGAATCAATTATGCCGATATTCCGCTGGTGCAATGCATTCGCATGCTTTATTACATACATGAGTGAAGGCCTCTTAAACCTCTCGAGGGTGCTTTACGAGCTTTGCTCTAGCAATACTTTTAATTGTATGTTGCTATTCTGTATTGTCTACTTTTACCTTTATTACAAATAGCTTATGCCCGCGATTTCGTCCGCGTGAAATGTTTCCCCGATCCGATCCAACCCGTCGCATCGCATCGCATCGCCCGACCGCGCTATTACTTTGGTTTCGCTTAGCGTTCTTTTTGCTCGGCTCCTATGGGTCAGCGTGATGACAAAAAGTCTATATTATAAGAATTGGTCTATCAAATGCAAAAGATTTTTTTTTAAAATCAGACTGATAATTCCAGATATTAGCGCGTTCAAACAAAATTCAGCTTTATTACTAGTATAGTATAGACTAGCAGCACCTTGCGGTTTCACCCGCATGAGTTTCGATCCCGAGGGAATATCGGGATAAAAAGTATCCTATGTGTTAATCCTGGTTATCAACAGTGTGCCAAATTTCATCCAAATCCTTGCAGTAGTTTTTGCGGGAAAGAATAACAAACATCCATCCATCCATACAAACTTTCAGGTACCTATATAATATTAGTAGGATAATGACTGAACAGTCATTCGAATCAGGGCGTGTCTCTTCCAATTCGTTAAGTCAGGTAAAAGAGTTTCGCTAAACGCAGCATTTACTCGGCTCGTGTTCGTAAAAACACGAGAATTTGTCTACTGGTGAACCTTTTATTTACTCTCGTTGAGAGAGGTCAATCCAAAGGGATTGCTTGATAATGCTAGATAGTTAATTACTAATTCTCTGGGAATTAACTCTAAGGAAAGGGAGTTACAAGAGATTTGAAAACGCGTTGGTGTTGTACACGTTATGCATCTACCAAGGTTTTAGTTTAGGAAATGTCAAAGTAGTAAAATTATTTATGATACGCAGAATATGTATGAGCTTAAAAAGCTTGTTTGTAAGTAGGTAACCTAATATACCTATCATGTAAATATAATATCAAGTAATATTTACGTTGCTAGGTAACAACCAATACTTAAGTAGGCAACAGTAATTGAGCGAAATGCAATTGCTGTAGGTATGATTTGGGTCACCGCAAATGTCCGTCTCACTGGGTAGTCTCTCGAACTCCATCGCCAATCAGCGTCTTAGTAGTTCGGTAATCGTTGCTTATTATGAGATCTTCGGCCTTGAGTAACAGTAGCAGCATTGTGCCAAATGACATCATTGTATATAGAATTTATAGGGCCATTAAGACCCTTGCCAACCCCGTAGCAATACCTTAGAATTAATAATTCCGTTGCATAAACATATTATTGTCAACATAATATGTTTATGGGTAATGATGTAAAAAGAATATCTCCACTTTGTAATAAAAGTGACTTAAAAAGACGATCTTAGGCATGAAACTGGACAGACAGACGACTTATAAGAATCAAAGTCGTGTTAACCTTAAAATACACACGACATTACTGAGACTCGATTTTAAATCATTTGATACAACGGAAATTCCACCTCGCCTTATTGAAGAAATACTTCAGATTCAGATATTGAAATTTCGTGTTCAAACCTGAGAGAAATCAGCGAAGTATTTGAAGAATCCCCCAGTGAGTAATAACTGAGTGAAGGTTGATTAATGACCGTCGCTCGGGGGGTGTCAAAATGTTCCCTTGTCTCTTCACTGTTCCGACACTCGATCCTTTGTGTTATGACTTTATGGTCACCAAGCGCCATTGTTGGTGTTGGACATTTTTTAAGAGATTGAGAAGGTGACGTAATTACTCTTACCTTCCAAAAGACTCCTCACCAAACATTTTCCCTCGTCATCAACAAAGTTTGAACATTATTACATCTTTACACAGGATTTTCACCTCGTCAATCTAATTTTATAGGCCCTAAAACAAGTAGTTTCATAATTGCGCGCCCGTGATTTTACGAAGTTCATAATTATAGAGATGAACCACCTACATGAAAGGTCCTCGTAAAATTAATAAGGCTAATGAAGGTTTCACTCATAATTTTTAGGCCAAAACATGTTGAGCAAAAAATACGTGAGAAAATACATTACACAAAAATGTGTTACGTTTTCGCTGATTTGGACTTACTCCAAGTTCTGCCAGAAAACCTTGTAACCAACGTGCAATGCCGAGTAAAATATTGCAGACATTGGACCCAAGGATCCTTGAAGGCATTTCTATTTCAACCGCTACATCTTAAAGGCAACAGCAATGTTACCTTTGAGTGCTACCGCAGCATCAGTAAATATTTGCACTTCCAACTTGATATGTTTATTTTACGTCTAGGTAGATGTAAATTAGCTTGGATGATGTTCTTGAGAGGCACTCTATCTTTCAGTAGGTATTTGCGAATAGATAACAAATCAGTTTCAATTGAAAACTTCTCAAACGTTTAATGTTGTATACAGCTGCATAATTTCCAAACAGTTAATTCAATAATATGGACCGATATCCAAACTACAGTAAACTGCATTAGTCTGAGCGTAATCGGTTAATCTGCAGTTCGCCCCGACTGCACATGGTGCATGATCCACAACTCCCAACTACTAAGTAATGCAGGTCTTTAAATTGAAATCTATCCTGAACTAGCGCCAACTTAAACTTTTTGAACTGATTCGAAAAGTTTCGCGCTAGTCGACGTTCCAAGTCTTCGCTTATTCTGTTATATACATTCTAAGGTACGGACTTCGAATGAGGTTTTGGCAAACGAATAGACAAACTACCTGAACTTATTCTAGCGACAACAACTTTTGCATTTCGAGAAAACTTTCGGATGCTATTGTCGACATTCACAGCCGGTTTCCATTGAAAATGCTCACAAATATTAAGTGAATTACAAATGGGAGTAGCAAAAAGAAATGAACCAATGCGACTAGTAAATACACTGAACAGACGAAATAGAACAGTAGAAGTACACAAAATTCAAAGAACGACTAATAATTTTCGGTTTTTTTGTTTAGTACTGTCCTCGTAACCCAATTCTAGCCCCGCTGCATTCCGTTATATTGTACAAAAAATGTACAAATCTCCACTCGCACTAGCCACAAAGATAAATACTCGGACATCGAACAGTCAACACGTTTTTAATGGAAACCTGTTGGTTTATTCAGAGCGATGTAATATTCAGCTTTGGTAAATGGGTTTGCTATGTAAATGAAGAACGAAACAAATTGAATACGTTTCATCTTTGAACATAAATTATTCTATTAGTCATTATTTGGAAGAGGAAAAACTCTTTTAAAATGGAAAATTGATTTAAATTTGAATCGGAATAATGTTTTCTACACTCGCCTGATATTCCAACGTTGAAATAAGTAATGGCAAGATTCTAAAAAGATTTCATGCCACGAATTGCAGTTCAACATTATAGGCTTAGCTCGTTTCCTCCGAAGCAAAAAGAACAACATTTTACAAAATAGCAAACGTTTTAAAATGCCGGTGCTGGGTTCTTGCGCCACAACTGATTTTTGTAGTAACAATTTTAAAGAAAATGCACAATTGTTTTCTCTTTTAAAACAAGTAGGAGTAAAGTGACAAGTGCTTTCATGTTGCTTGAACAAATCTTTGTCTGTTTTGTCTTCGTTGGCAGATACTTTGAATATAAAATCCTTTTCATAAGGTTAGACGAAACAAGTATCTTCAGGTAAACTAAATACATACGAGTACAACCACATCCAAAGATTAAGCGAAATTTGCCTATGTACACAATATATGCAATTTAAGCTGTATTTGGAAACTAGACCATGCATACAAGCACGATGTTAAGCATTGTTTCAGCTATTTGAGCATTATGTTCTCCGATAGACTAAATTGATATAAATGCTCTGCAGTTGTGTTCTGCGCTATTGTTAGCCATATTCAAATCAGTGTTTTAGTGTCTATCGTATTACACTGTTCAAATATCGTTATACTGGTAATATTCATTCCAGTAGTACTTCGACTCACTGCAACTTGACCGTCCTAATCGATTCTACACCAAATTGATTCTTGATGAACGGTGCCGGTGTAGACTAATAGTACTACGCCCCTACTTTAGCCGCTTTCAACCATTACGCTTCAAATCGACCCTGGCGCAATCAGCGCACCGGTAAATCTTCCCTTACCAGATTCATTATAAAACCCCATCCTTTCAGAGTAATATTGACGAAATCGCGTCATGATTTTATTCGGCAATGAGCTCATAACGGAGCTATCTCTCCCAGAAATGAACGTATTACGACGCGACTCTCAATCTACCCTTCAATTCAATTCGCCCAATTTTAAAATCTCAACGCAAACAGGTGTAGGGGGATCCAATGAATTATTCCTACCTTTTTATTCTCTGGCCGAGGGAAACTGGGTCAAGGTGCATGACAAATTATATCATGGCACAGAGCTCCCGGGCTGTGCAAATAAGTAAAGCCTTGTTCCAAATGTTACGCTTTTTGCTGATGTGCAGAGGTTGTCTGTTTCACTGCTGGTTTTGCTGACTGAGATAGATGTGTCTTCAAGAATTTTGTCTTACGCCTCTTCTGTTCTGCTTTGTATCTTCGCCGCCGTTTTTGTTTTTTGTGTTATAATTTTTTTGACGACTGTTCCTTTAAGCGAACTTGTTTAGTCTATACTGCATCTTCCTCCTGCGGGGTAATTGCGTAACTCACTAACAGTAGGAACGGGTTTCATTTTGACAGTTCAACAGCATTCATTGCGTTGTTTACGTTGTTGAGCAGACAAATTTTTCAAACATATGAAACAATGAATTAAGTAGCAATATTCTTCAAAATGATTCAGATTGTGATTGATGGTGTTTTACGCCATTAGGATGCTGCTCTTTGTCCTTGTCATCTAGCGCAGCTAAATAAATAGGTACTCACACGTCTCCTCCTCACGACTTCATTACCAAAATAGATCATGAATGTCAGGCTTTGCCGATACGTACAAAATTACCAGCCCACGCCAAATAGCATCCACAAGGCAATTACTGAGTACAGTATGGTACCGAACCGCTCAATCTGAAGCGTGGGTTGTTGTACGAGGAAATTGTACCGCAAAGTCACGAACCGAAGTGAGAACATCAAATTAGAAGGAATATCTGAATGCAACAGTTTCATGGCATATTGGTTGAAGGTCGTGATTTTCCACGGGAAATTATGGTACATTTATATTTAAATGAAAGCTTCATTTAAATATAAATGTACCAAATGTATGTAAGAATTATGCTTTTACGCTAAAACTGCTGAACGGATTTAGATGAAATTTGATACATGGGTAGACCATGATCTGGAGAAGGACATAGGCTACTTTTCATCCTGGATCGCAGACGAAGTCGCGGGCAACTGCTAGTCACAGATTCGCTTCCACATAATTACGATATCAAGATTAGAATTCAAGTTCTTCCTTCCATGTTAATCTATCCATCTCTTCCAAGGTATGATTAATGGTCACATTATACCCTCGTACGTATGTGGATGTCTAACAATTACGTCTCGCGGTCGACTAACGATAATTGTGGGTAATACTTAATGCACGGTATCATTATCTTTGAGCCTTTACCGTTCAAGGAGCGTGATTATATTGATACTGTTGAATTTAAATATCGAAAGCACATACAGGTTTGTTTTTAATGTCGAGTTAAATAAATCGACAGCGTCTCTGTCAGGACACCCAGCCGACGCCCGTTGCAAACTGTGGCAGGAAACTTCCCCCTCCTACTTACTATCTACCGCCAAAGGAATATCTATCTACCTGCAGAGTGTAACCTTCCGTGGTCCACTTGAAAGTCCCTGAACCGTCTCCGGACACAAGTGGGAAGGTGTAAGTCCAACCTGGTAAAGTGGGGCTACCTTGACGGAACGGCAGTAGGGTGTGATTATGGAGCTATGTCGCAAACTATGCTCCACCTCCTATCCTGCCCCCTGTGTCCCAAAACGTGCAGTCAAAGTGTCCTCTACGATGCCACTGACGACGTCGTGGAAGTGGCAAAGTTTTGGGTTAACAAGATTTAAAATTCAGTCGTGCCAGCGACACGAAGAAGAAGAAGACTGTCGAATTTGAGCTCAGAAGAAAAAATTGTTTGATATTTTCAATGAAAAAAGAAGAAAAAAAAATGGCAAAATATGCGATTGACGAGCGGACGCGTTTATTTTCCTTGTTTCATTTGATGAAAGAAACACATTGTTAGACTGATGTAAGGGATTTCTGCATAAATAAACATTTCCTTACCTTCTTTTCCATGTTTCTTCCTATTTTGTTTGTTTCTGAGCTATTAAAAAATACTAAAACAGTAAGTACTATAGATTTAATGAGATTAGAAATCTACTAGAAGAGAGTCTTGCAATGAATTGCAATGAAATGCTTTCTATGTAGCAGTTACAGTCCATCCACTGGGGACCAATCGCTTTCACACTGCTACAACAAATCCAAACTTGAAAATGATGAGTTTATCCTTAAGTCCCCAACGACCGTTGCTCATAGCGATAATATTTTCATTTAAGAGCCAATAAACTTGGTTGGGAAAATGATCGATCTCCACCAGCGAACCTATGTGACTACGTACACATATAGCCTATTTATCATTATGTAATAGGCGTAGAAAATTCCAAACATTTTGGTCAGTGTCCCGACTTTAATAAAAAGTGATCGAAGGCCGATAGCGGTGACACCTGTCAAGGCGACCTTCATACTTGACAATGGACTTTTTGCACGTTTTTGCGGGAAAAGAAACGAGGGCGTAAATAGTTTTTTTTTATTTCTACAATAAGATGGAACACCCTGTTATGTAAAGGCTATTAAAACCAAAATGTATGTTGCGGAAGTTTCCCAAAAAGCACGTAAAGAAAGAATTTCATTTTGTTGCAGAGTTAATGTTCTTTTGTTACGTCATTATTAAACAAAAAAAAAACACTTGTTAAAACGAAGTGCATCATTTTCCTTCAGCAGTAGCTCTAAGAATATTCTTGTGTAATATTCTGTATCAATATACATATTTTATTTGCTTTTCGCGCTCCATTTTATTTATTATATTTGCACTTCAGTATTTCCAATGGAGCAAAATTAGACATGCTGCAACTTTATACGCTAGTAACTAAGGCAACCTTACAAAGAAACATCGTTAAATCTCTCTCTGATCTATTGCCAACCTGGTAGCAGCTCATATGGCGTTCAAGGATATCAAGTGCTTTAAATCGCATTTCGGAGCAATTCCTTTGAAGTACACGAAGGAAATGATCTTTGTGATGGCAAACGAGGACTACTTTAAAAACGCGTTTTTTTCCACAGTATTTTTTGCACAGCGAAGATCAAAATGTAAAAGTGAAAATATATTTTAGCGTGGAATAACGTTTTCATCGCTTAGGTGTTTTTTTTTTTTGGTTGTATAATATTGATATACAGGGTTATTTGTAAAACACCAGCAACCTCTTAAGAGGTCATTGTACTCATCATTATGAACAACTTTTACTATGGGACCAAAACTGAAATCGCAAAAAAAAAATCAGCTGTTCCCTACATTTGTGTTCGCATAACTCGTCAAAATATAGGGAACAGCTGCGTTTTTTTTGTGGGTTCAGTTTTGGTCCCATAGTAAAAGTTGTTCATAATGATGAGTACAATGACCTCTTAAGAGGTTGTTGGTGTTTTACAAATAACCCTGTATTATACTACACAGTATCAACAAAACCTTATCTGTTTTTCCAAGACAACATCTGAGTAGTTCACGTGATTTATTTTGATAATATGCAACTTCCTGACATAGGGACGGACGTTAAAGACATAGAGGTCCATACGAGCCCGTTAGCAGTAAATATACAGTCGGAAGAAGATGTAAGCAAAATCATGAGATGCAATAATGGGGGACCCTTCTCAAACAACTTGGGTCTCCTTTGGGATTATTGTTTCTCCTTTTGCACCACAGCGATAATGCGCTTCCGGGGCTTTCAGATACTGTTTATTTGTTTTCATTGCCTGGTCTGTAATTTTGAAGTACGAGTATCGTTAGAGACTTTACTCTTTTATGGACTATTTTCTTTACGTTTCTTAAATGTATCTGTTCTGTAGTAACTTACTGCTAGTTATTTGTCTTGTCTATTTGAAAATCTTAACGTCAGCAACATTTCTCAGATCTGGGTAGTTTGGCAAAATCGAAAAGTAATCTTTTTGCATCAGATATAGATTTAGCGAAGACACTTTGTATAATACCTACATTTTGAGCATTTGTGCTCTTAACCTTGCAGCTAGCTTGTTAGAATCGAATTGTGTTCAGTTTAGTCTGATTTTCAATGTAGGTGTAATCAGTATTTCTGTGTCGAAATTCAACACATTAACTTGCCTAATCACGTACACAAACAAATAGGATTCACACCCTTTTCAACATCATCATCACATCTCACTTAACTTTTGAACTTCATCTTGTTACTTGCATGTTTCCTCAACACGATGGTCACGTCTCAACACAAAACTAACTTCAATTCAAATTAAACTCTTCCTACATTACTTCTCTTCCAACTTTAGTTTTCTAAATTAAGAAAGTTTCGTCAAGTCACTTGGGAAGCCGTTTTTGAATACACATGTACTTCCGTTCCTTGCGAAAATACTGCTTTCATTATAATAACATGTTAAAATTCAAATCCCATATGTGTGGGTACAAAGTTACTGTAGATGTGTAGTTTTATTCCCAGTAAAGGTTATCGCTTAAATTCGCTTATTAAAATGCAGCAAAGCGCTGTACGTGTCGCATTTTATACGCTTGAAGCTTTACGTGATCCACGTTTCACTTGTATCGAGGTTCATGTTTACTGAACATACAATGTGAGCGAAATCGGAAAGTAACTTTCAATCAGTCCACATTGTTTGTTGTTTTAGACTTTCATGGCCTCCGAAATTTACGGTTCTGCATTTTATTTAAATACTGTTTTTTTTTACGTTTTACAAATAAATTTTCAGCCATTGTTCGAATTCTCTACAATTTTCTGCTCTCATTTTATTATCCGGTCTCTTAACGTCACTTGCAGTAATTAAAACATAAAAGGACGTTTGTATTATTGAAATTTATGCAATCCGATTTCGAGCTGAATTTTGAATAATTTGAATTTTTCTAATTTAGGCTTCTCAATTATATAATCATTCAAAAATATACGTTTTCTTAATAAATACCGATTATTATTCTGTGTTATTTGTGACATGGACTCATTCGTATAGCAGCTACGTTTCGACATTTTTTCACCATTCGTAGCGCTGTTGCTACGACGCCGCGACGTGCTACGAGCCTACGACGTGCTACGAGCTTACGACACGCTACGACAGAACAAGCAAGATGATTGAACGGTTACGCAGCATCGTTGAATATAGAACACGCAATATTCCGGAGAGATAAAAAGTTAAACGGCGTATTGATCAATAGAGGATGACAAAGTACTTTCTCTTAAAATCAAAATCAAAAGTCATTTATTCAAATTAGACTGAGAATCAGCACTTTTCGAACGTCTAAATTGCAAAATACAGTCCCCCAAAAACGCCCGCCCGTCACCACTTCCTAGTGCTATCGCTGGGAAGATGAAGTGGCGCAACAAACTCCCCAGCAGCACAGCTGTCTGTTCAGTTAGAAAATACTAGATACTTGATTGTATACAATACTAGGTGTTAAGTAATTAACATTACAGGACACAGAACATAAAATTAAATGATTTGCCATTTGTCAGCTAGCCATTATTAACTTTTCAAATATTTTGCTAAATGCAGGTAAAATGGAAATACGCCTGAAATTGCCAACGTCATTCTTAATACCTGGTTTAAATAATGTTATGACTTTACTACTCTTCATGAGGTCAGGAAAAGTTCCTAAATCAACACTTTTATTAAAAGTAACAACTAGATAGCGGGCTACGATGTCTATTATATTACTTAAAAGTTTAATGGAGATGCCCCAATAATCACCAGTGTTTTATTAACTACATCACGCGGGGTTACATATCCGAAACTAAATAAAGGACTACATTTAGGTACACTAATGCAAAAGGTTTTCAGCTTTAGACGGGGACGAATTTAAGGAGCGAGTCGTAGTTATCGGTATGTTGGCAAAAAACTCATTAAATGCCTCAGTTACGTCAGCTGCATTATTAACTAATTTGTGGTTGACCATAATCTGAAGTTGTTTTTCTTGTTTAACCGATTTACCCGTTTCATTGTTAGTAATTTTCCAAGTGGTTTTTACTTTATTATTAGAATTTTTAATTGTATCGTCTAAAAATTTTGATTTAGCAAAAGCACTAATCTTTTTGAATAATTTTTGACATACCCTAGGAAAGGAGTATCAAACCTGTATTTTTTCAAACCATATAACTCGTATAGTCTCGATCTACTTTTATAAATACCCGGAGTAGCCCATTGGTTAAAACCAACAGAGGATCCATTAATGTTAATAGTTTTGGTCTTGAAAGTAGATTGGTACTCTTTTTGCACAACATCAAAAAGGGCACCATAAATTTCACTGGGTTTTTCGTATTCTACTCTGGTTTAATAGCTTAGCTTCCCCATGTCATTACATAAAAAGTCGCATAAACTAGAATGCAGGCCTTATACAGCTCGTCGTTGCAAAATTTTTAAAAATAATATACAGTCGTTGCAAAATTTTTAAAAATAATATAGCTCATAGAATTACACCATCTAGGTGTAATTCTATGAGCTATATTATTTTTTCTAGTTTATGCGACTTTTTATGTAATGACATGGGGAAGCTAAGCTATTAAACCACAGTGGTCGGTGGTTAAGTCAGTTATCACTAATTTATGTTTGGCATCACAATCACTATAGATATTATCATGAAAGGTTGACAAAGGTGCTGTGATCCTAGTAGATTAAAAAAATGAGTTAATTAAATTATAAGACCTAAAAAGATTGAGAAGTCTAATACATAAGGGAGTAGCATCTAAAATATTAATATTGAAATCTCCACATAAAATAATACTTTTGTTACTCGATTTTAACCTATTGAAAGAATCCTCCATTACCGATTCGAAACTAATAAAATCCCCTTAACTTGATTTGTAGAACAAACTTAGTATTTGGAACTTGTATTAAATTAGATTTCGAGCCGACAGTATATTACATGTTACTCACCGCAATACTTGAGAGTTACTGTTTTAGTTCTGAACTAATGAGATTTTCGTTTAAATCCCTTGGGTTGTACCCCAGCAAACGAAGTTTCGTAGCTTCTAATAATATCTACAAATGTGCTGACATCATTAGTTCTGTAATTTAATTTCCGAGTTTATATAATTCATAAGCTGTTTTTACCTCAGCAGGCAGCTGATCCGGTTGAGCTACGGAAAGATTTTGCTTTAATATTGTAAGGTAAGACGATTAAAAACCAGTCGTAGTGACACAGAAATAGGGTCTAAAATATATCGGAATTGAAATTACACTCAAATATATGAAATACAAAATGTCATAGATTCGAAAAGCAATTTCATCTTGTCAGTATCGCACAGACATTAGGTACTGCCACGGCTCTAATCCCAGAAAGCGCGCTTGCTCCAAACCCCAAGTATTAAGAAACTTCGGTATAATATTTACGAAAGAAGAAAATATTTTACATAAAATGGAGTACCGTATTTAGCTATGTACACTGGTAACTTCTCGCTGACTAATTTAAATATCCGTCTGCGTATCCCGGAGGAAATAACGAACGCTTTCACACTATTCGCTCGTAAATTAAAATGGAAAACATTTCGCTTCTGATAGTATTGATACTTCTACTTTTTTCTTTCTTTCTGTTTGCACCTTTATGTGAGTGTAAGTTTTGATTAAAATTATTCTAATCATGATCGAGGGGCTTGGGGCTTCCCGCGGTTGGTCCGTGGATCGGTGACCATCTTTACATGCTAAGACCACTCCGTGTCTCGTGCACGTTAAGCCGTCGGTCACGGCTGTCATTCGTAGCTCTTTGACAGTTGTAACGGGTCGTCTGAAGCCCGAAAGTCTGACAACAGTCTAACCAAGAGTTATTACTAAGTACCTAACTGGGTTGTGGAAGTCAGATAGGCAGTCGCTCCATGTAAAATACTGGTATTCAGCTGAATCCGGTTGGACTGGAAGCCCACCCCAACATAGTTGTGAAAAGGCAAGGCAGATAGATTTTTTGATAGAGAATGTTTTTTTTATTTATACCATATTTCTAATATCATTACTATGTATCAATGTTCTCCTCTTCGTTTATATACTTCTTACGTTTAATCTTGAGTTAAGTTTCAATACAAGTTCAAAAGAAGGAATTGTGGCAAACTCAAGTCAAATGATTTATTTCAAACTAGCTGACCCGGCAAACGTTGTTTTGCCATATAAATTATTTCTAGCTGCCCGGGGCTACTTCGTTCGCGTGGTGTCCTACCCCCTACCCTACTCCTATCCTACTTCTACCCTACTCCTAACCTATTCCTACCCTACTCGAACCATACTACTAACCTACTCCTACCCTACTTCTACCCTACTCCTAGCCTACTCCTACCCTGATTTATATATATATATATAGATAGGCACATGAAAGGCACTTTTGAACGTCAAAAATTAAATTAAAATAAAATTGATTCTAGTCGCCCTTTTCAAAAGGTAGTTTTCGTATGGAGAAGAATGGGCAAGAAACTCCACCGTTACTCTTTTAAAATGTTATCCAATATTTTGCATACATTAATTATATAATTACTAGCTTTTGCCCGCGACTTCGTTCGCGTGGAATAGTGACTTCACCAATAGATGACACCGACTCTTGACTAATAGATGGCGCTGTATGTCCGGAATAAATTTTATTTTTTATTTTATTTTTTGTAATAAAAACTATCCTATGTCCATTCTCAAGTTCCAAACTATGTCTGTACCAAATTTCACACAAATCGGTTCAGTAGTTTAGGCGTGAAGCAAAGACAGACAGACAGACAGAGTTACTTTCGCATTTATAATATTAGTTTGGATATGTGAAGACGATGCACCTAAAATAAAATTACTATACCACAATAGGTAAAAGAATTAAAATGGATTAATGAAACCATGACATATAAATTAACTATGTGATAGATACATGTTGCTCACATATTTACAAAGATTCTAAAAGTAGACGATTTTCATAAAAAAGTAAATAAATAAAGAGCAATAAGTCCGGATGTGACTTTTACTAATTATAGAATGTCAATCAATGTAAAAAAAAAGAATAAATTATACAATTACATTAGCAACCAGTTTGATTTTGTCTAGACTCTAGAAATTGTCCTATGGATCAGGACCAACATGTTTCCAAGCATTTTATCTTTGATATAATCCTCTAATTTGTAATATCCTTGTTTACAAAGTGTAATTTTAATATAAGTTTTTAAATTTTCTTTAATTTAATTGCAATATTTCACAAGGTATTTTTTTGTGACATTTAACACAGTACCCCATAAAAGATGTATGCACTTTAGGTAATCTGTAAAAAGGTTGATCTAATTTATCTTTATTTCTAGTATTAAAATTATGTCTATCACTTATTTTGCTAAAAAGATGTTGATTTTTTCTTACATACATAGTTCCCTAAGAGATTCGCGGCGACGTAGATTGTAAATGGATCTGACAACTCTCTTTTTCAAAATAAAAATTGATTCAATGTCAGCAGCCCGACCCCACAGTAAAATACCATATGACATAATACTTTGGAAGTAACTAAAATAGACCAAACGCGCGGTTTCTACATCTGTTAATTGCCTTATCTTTCTAACAGCATATTTTATGCGGCCGAGCTTAGCCGCCCCGCAATAGATGTTATTTTATTTTAGTTATATCCCCATTGTAATTTCTTGTCTTGCGTTATTCCTAGGAAAACTGTCTGATTAACAAATTCAAGTTTTTGGCCATTTAATATGATGTCACATTCGCTAAATCTAATGCATTTGGTTTTTTTTTCATTAAGTACTAAATTATTTACCGTAAACCAATCTTGGACCTGAAGAATAGAGTTATTCACGTCGTCAACATTTTGTGACCGTCGCGTCGGTCTATTTTAAAGATCAATGATGTGTATCTGCAAATAACAATCTTCGGTTGATTTTGAAGTAATTGGGGTAAATATTAATATAAACTCAAAAGAGGAATGGACCCAATAATGAACCTTGAGGAACGCCCATTGTCATTTCAGACTTGGCTTAAAGACATTATGGCTTCGCCTCTAACAACAGACGCTTTTTACTAGCTTTAATTACCTAACAGTTAGTAGTTGAACCAATTGTCTCCTCTACACTTTTATACCCTTTGCTGCTCCAACGTCGAACGTCTATTTCCTGTAGGCGATTGCCACTTGGTAGTCAACAATCACATTAAATGGGTATTTTTTATAGCAGACTTGTATTCAGCTTATCATTCAATGCACTTAATGTTGGCTCCAGCGTCGTAAATGACGGTCACAATATTTCTTTTTATTATGATTACGATAATGATTGGCAACGCATTTTGGTATGAAAATCTGTTTTGATTGATGTGGCTTGGTTGTGGGCGATGAAATTGTTGTTACATTGAATCATAGCGAGTTTAAATGCAGCGAGTATATGGGGGCGGGTTGTATATCGTGTTATTAAACAATGAATAACATAATAATAAACATATGATTTATTAAGTTTGTGTTTCAGAGTTAATATGGTACCGCTAAGGAATCCTAATATTAAACTTGATCAGTATTCACGAGTGCATATTTTTGTACATGCAATATGTAGCATAATCAGCGTATAATGTTCCCACTGTTGGGACACTTATGTGAGAGGGGGTGAACCGTAATCCAACACGCGGGACCAGTGCCGGTTGGTAGATGTCACATGTCTTCGAATTTATGGTTCTAGGACATGCCGGTTTTCTCACGATGTTTCTTTTACCGTCATGCAATATGTTCCTAGTAACATGAAAGGCGTAATGTCAGGCATATTAAAGAAACTTTAAACCGCATACAGCTGCTACACCCGTTATAATAATAAAGAACATCCTAGGCTACAAGTAAAGTTATCACATTTCCTTTAGTTCACTTTCCCAACTTTACTAAGAAAAGCAATCCTTGTTTTAGATTTATTCTTGAACTTTGGCTTAGAACAAAAGATGGTACAAGGAGATATTATATTGTTTCAACATAATTGATTTGGCTACCTATATCTGACACAGTTAATGTGACGCTTTAGTACGCCCAGACATTGTTCCTCGGGGTGGAGACCTGGGGGCCTACTCCGAAGTAGTATCGGCCGAATGTTCGGCCGTTTCCTGCTACGAAGTTATTATTTGGTTCGGTCGGTTCCGATCCTACACTCCTACACTCTTTCGAATATTGACTGTGGTCCCGATCCAACTGAGCCGATCCGAACTTTTTTCGCATTTTTCAATAATATTCGGTTCGGCCATGTGTTGGTCCGATCCGAACATTCGCACTTTCCACTTCGGAGGCCCCCTGGTGTCCTGAAACACAGGTTTCGGCCTAGCTTAGGCACCAGTCTCCCACAATATTGTAACGTGTATTAATAGCTTATTACTAAACAGTACTTGTTGACTTATAATATTGTGGTGAGAAAATAAATTTTATTTATTATTATTAATCAAATACTGAATTGGTTCTTAAAGTAACGTCGAATGCAAGTGCTGTATAACCCAATATAACTATGGAAATACCAATACTATAACCATATAGGATTCTATTATTAGAAACCCCGCTAATATATTTTCGTTGTAACAGAGCTCTCTGTGCCGTAGCTCATCCGGGGAAATACCAGTATAACTATTTATATCTGCAGCTACGTAACGTTGCTTTATGCCGGTTTAAATTGCCATAATTCTGCAATTATGAGTCGTTTTATCCTTAACTAGCTTCTGCCCGCGGCTTCGCCCGCGTGGATGTCAGAAATTATCCCACGGGAACGTGCTACCAGGATAAAAAGTATGTCCTTCCCCTGGATGCCATCTATCTATTTTCCAAATCAGAAGTGCAGTGGTTTAGGTGTGAAAATGTAAAATATAGTTTCGAGTTCAAATCCTCCCCTAAAAATCGAATTACCCCTTTTTGCCCCGTCTGGGGTCAGTTGTCCCTCTAAGAGATGTCAGCACGAACTGACGGGGTCGGCTAGGGCCGATACCGCCAGGGCCGCGGGTTGTTCGAAAGAGATACCATGGCCCCTGGCATAGGCAACTGAAGGAACACGGGTGGGTTTTAGTCAGTAAAAGTCTGACACGCCTTCCGCTCAGCCCAGAGCGGGAGAGGTCATTTGATGATTTCCCAACCAAAAAAAAAAAGTGGTCAACTGTCGACAACTTTACATACTTATTATTAATTATTTTCTGTCTAAAGTATTAATACTGAGTTTCGAGTTTAAGTGGACCGCGCATTCAATTACTTCCATACAAACTTCAACACCCCTATATTCCCCTTTTGAGGGGATAGTTTTGAAAAACTTATAATAATAATCTTTATTACTTAGGTACTTAGGCGAGTATTCATGCAAAAAAAAAATCGAAAAACCCTGATACACATTATTCTTTACTTTCGATCCTAGGTATAAATACTGAGTTTAGAGTTAATCGGACCGCGCGCTTTAATTCTTCCATACAAACTTTAAAACCCCCCAACCCCTTTTTAGGCGGCTACCCCCCTAAAAAGGGGGGTAGTTTAGAAAAACATAAAATGCAAACAATGCAAACTTAATAATTTACTTAGATTAGTTTTGGTGCCAAGTTTCAAGTTTATTAACTTAAGGAATAAGATTTTCCATACAATTAAAACCCCCATTTCACCCTCTTAGGGGTGGAATTTAGGACTAGGCCCGTGCCGGACGGCGTGTACGTGTTCCACGCGCGCCTCAAAGAGATGTCAGCAAAAGAGACGGGGCCCCATAGGGCCGAAGCCTGCCAGGGTAGCGGGACCATCCGAAAGGATTTACCGCTGCCCTGGAACATAAAGGGCTAAGGAAGGAACACGGGTGGGTTTTAGTCAGTAAAAGTCTGACACTCCCTTCTGCTCCACCCAGAGCGGGAGGAGTCAGTTGATGATTTCCCATCCTCAAAAAAAAAAGGGGGTGGAATTTAGAAAAACCCTTTCTTAGTAGATACCTACTCTTCACGAAGGACATACCCTCCAAATTTCATGTCTCTAGGACCAGCGGTTTAGGCTGTGCGTTGATATATCAGTCAGTCAGAACTTTGAATTTTGTATAGATAGATTTAAAAAGTTTAGACATGATTTAGAGGAGTAGAGGATCTCTCTCTCTCTGGGCAATTTATTGAGGTCTATGTAAGCATGTTACTTTAATTAACGTCTGATAATATGCTTCAACAAATTTGAATAAACACAATGTCTAGTAGTCTTAAGTATTGCTTAACTAACTAGCACATCAAAGGTTATATTTATCTTAGTAAAAGGGTATGGCAATTATTTTAGTCGAATACAAGTTCATACAATAATCATAATCAGCATATAACGTTGCGAGTCACTGCTGGGACACGGGCCTCCTCTCTGTGAGAGGGAGTGAGCCGTAATACACCTCGTGGGCCCAGTGCGAATTGGAATACAAGTCCTCAATATCAAAAATTTGTACTTCCTATTTCTATTCAACATATATCATTCAGTCAATTACAATGAATTTAGAAAAAGCGCTCACCGAAGTTTCAGCGCCCTAATACGTGTGTCACGCATCAGAATGGAATAGAAATCGGATTATAGGTATCGTAGAACCAAATTTTTGGAAACATATGGAAAATGAATGCAGTCGAACAGCTGTATAATTCTAATATTGGAAAGGATAAAAGTTTTATCGGAACATGCTTTTCGGTATGTTCTCCGTATTGTTGACAAAAATCGTTAGGAATTTCGTTTTTAAAAGCCATTCGTTGTTCATTGCATCCAAAATTCCTCACGATTGTTTGATAAATGTGCTCTTCTGAAATGGATGGACGAAACGAACCTACCTGTTTTTATGACTTTTACTGCATTTTATTGAATGATTTTCTTACTTTTCTGTTATATTTATTTGTGTTTTTTTTATTGTTACAGGTAAAAACACACACTGGTTGGAAACTTTAGCTGCTAAGGTTGGGCATACACTTAGGAAATGTGTCACACAAATTGTTGTTATCAAAGAAGACAAAATTAATCTATAATTAAGTAAGTAGGCTTTTGTGTGAAGCATTAAATGCGAGCAATGACTAATTTATAACTGTCAATGACGCAATTTTCTCATACGAATAGGTTTTTTTTTCAGTAAAACTGTATTATTTTCTTTACTTCTAGGGCCTGACTCTCAACTAAGCGACTAGTTGAGTTTTCCGTTAGCAAATAAAATGAAACGAACTGTTTGCACGACAACTACATATTTAGCTTGAAATCTGCTATTGACAGCAAACAAACCCATTAAAGCCCTCGGTCACTGCATCTTAATATTCATCGAGAAAAATATTGTTTACAGCTTATAATAATAGATCAACAATTCGGGAAAATATAATATTAAACTACTTAGGAGAAAAGGTAGTTCTTATCCCTTATTTTTATTTAAAAAAACAATATTATGTGAAAAGATAAAGTTTTATATTGACGAAGAACAGAATACAATTTTCCGTCTATTCTTTATTAGACAAAAGTTCAAAACTTACATAGTTCTTTCATGCACAACGTATCCAACATTATTTTAACATTTCTTCGTTCTTAAAAATTCTACTGTGTGTAGCAGTGAAGTGGAACAATGTGCCGAGCCAAAAAGGAAGCACACTTGTTTTTCGTAGCATCGTAGCCGCGTAGCATTGTTATAGACTACGGCGTAGCACTTCCATACGTCTAATGGCCATTACATACTGGTTCGCTCACGGGGCTAATTCCGTCGGTTGTGATGCCAACATTTAGCTTAACGATTATTCTATTAAACTTACTGACTGCCCAAAGCGCTAGTAATTTAGCTACGATAAAAGTCTCTACAGAGTTAAGTAACTATCTAATGGTTGCTTCCGCTGTTTTGCTGTTGACTTTGTCGATTCTCATGCCATAACTATGGCTCGTACATACTACTAGATAACCCGCGGGGCACACAAACTGCATGCAAAGTGTCAAATGACAAATAAAGTGGCTCGAGTCGCCGCCGGCACCACTCGCGGTTCCGGCCGAGTCTACAATGTGTACACCCCATAAGTACGACTTAATTTTACACAGTAACACAGACACAAACATTCGCATTCCCTTTGAAATCCTGTGCCATTTCATTTTATATTCAGCCGTAGGTATTCTATATTCATACTTTAGTTAATTATTAAGTTTAATTTTCATGGAAACTGTTACCACGTAATACAGTGTTAATTTCACATTCCTTTTGGTTAATTAATTACTATCACACGTCTCTCGATGAAATGTTTGTGTTGGGTAATTATGTGGAGTACAATATTAACCTCTCAACATTGAAGAGAACATTGCTTCCCTAGACATTCACGGCTGAGGTCATTGACTTGCTTAAGCTACTAAAAATTTCCAATCACGTCTGAGGTGATTGGCCTATTTGCCAACCTGCAAAATAAATATCCTTGTATTCTATTCATGTACTTGGGAACATGTTGACCATCAACTGTTTCAGAACTTTCAAGGGTAGAAAAATAGTTGCAAACTCAATTAAACCGTTAACCTCAAAATGCCACTACAAAGTACGGATCGACCCAACCAGGTTAAGAGATAAAAGAGTGCTATACAATCAATTAGTTGTTCAAGTGCTTCTGTTACGTTTCATTTCTTTTTAAGCTCTTTAACTGTCTCAAGTGTCTTTCAGTTTCGCGTTAGTCTAGAAAACGAACACATTATTTCATTATTCTTCGTCGTGTCGATGATAAGACAGTAAATTAGATTTTTTTGGCCCTTAACTTAGCCACTTCTCGGCATCGGTCGGTGGCAGCGTAGAGGTCACTATGGCTGCATTTTTTGAGCCACAGAGGGCAGGATAAGAGGGGGGACATAGTTTGCGGCACAGCTACACATCCACACTCTGCTGCAAATAACTCTTATTTCATTAGAAACGTGGGATGAGATTTTCTCTAAACAAGAAATAAAGGAAATTAGAATTCATAACAAGTTTATGTTCTCGCGGAAACATGCAATAGAAACTGATTTAAAAGTGTCCCAGATTTCTTCAAAAACTTGGTAATGTTCCGACAATCCGACATTTCTTTTGGGACAGAAAGTTGTTTATTGTGTTATCATAATTTTATACGTAGACTCTGGTTGGAAGTATGCGTAGTATAACGTATTTGATGTTATCAAATCTTTAGTAGCAGACTAGCAGATATTATCAAGAGACAAAAACATCGATTGTTTAGGAATTTACAAAATCATAATGAAAACGCTCAAATTCATACCTATTCGCAGTATCGCTTGAAACGTATCTATAAATGTGCCTACACACGAGCGACACGCGTCTACGACAAAAGTAACTGCAACCGTCGACGCGTGTCGGTGACAGGTGACAACGCATGTCAGCAACAGCCGTCAACGCGTGTCGCTCGTATATATGCACACTTATAGATATACTTAGTATATTAATAGAAGTAGAATATTATAGATTATTGTACCTGCAACAAATAAAATTGGTCGAAATTAAAACAGCTGTGACAGACGGACAGAGTGAGTCGCACCATAAGGGTGCCTTTTTACCATTTTAGTATGGAACCCTAAAAAGGTAAGTCTCTACAACGTTATCGCTCTCAAGCATCACTGCTGTTCAGATATCGACATATTTTTCAAATCCCTCCATATTTTATAAATAACTTGCTATTCTTGCTATTCCGCAAGCCTATTATCGTGATATTTCCCCAGTACATACACAACATCTAGTTTACATACCACACATAACTACACAATAGTTGAGGTTACGAATGAATTTACATATTGTATTCTAAACACGATGCGACCGCAAATATTACGTATATCTGCGCAAATATGTGCACTAGTGATGCCCCACGAGTTTTCCCGCTCGACTCATATTTGCTGGCTGCAGTCGACTCGCTAAAAATGTATAAATTGAGGCATAGAGAGATATGTAACGTTGCGGGTAAAATATTACAGTTTCACGGAAAGAGGAACCAATATTAACTCGTGTCTGTCTGAAGACGTAGTCACGGAGGCATCTTTCTAAACCGAGCGTGCCTCGTAAAATATTTGAGAAGAAAAGCTTGAGGTTATATTTATTTCCTTGGAGTAAAGTATGAACCTTGAAATGAAAAACTTTAAAACTATGCTCTTGTCAGAGTAGCATCAAAATTTCTTTATTACCAAATATTTTTTTTTACAATATCACGAATAAAATGTATTATAATCAAGACATTTCTATTCAGGATCATAATGAAAACGTATCCCTGAATGTATAATTAAATATTTCAATTGACTTTACAATCTTTCTTGAGCACCATCAATGAATAACGGGGGTCACTCGAGCAGAATGTCAAGTATCCCTAAATCACACAATGCATGCATTATGAAAATATTAACATGTATATAAAGTGAGTGTTATGTCCGACCGGGACGAAAGGTCAGGGGCTGTAATATTAAGATATTTTATAAGGGTTGAACTTGGTTAATAGTTTAGGGGAAGTTAGAACATGCTTTGAGTGGGCATTTGAGGGTAAGGCGGTCAGTAAGAACTTATACTTATAGAGTATTTTATTTTTATTCGTTAGTTTTAGCTGAAAAGTTTTCTCGTTTGTATAAAATAGAAGTTTGTCGGAACATGCTGCTGAAAAGAGTATTTTCTCAAAGGCCATTGCAATAATTATTTTTGGAGAAGTTATGTCAAGTCGTTAACGATATCTTGACATATTATAATATCAACAACATCATCATCATTCATCATTCTCCTGCCTTTATCCCTATGTATTTGGCGTCGGCTTCGACACTTTATGTTGATACAATAAAACATGGTGACGACTGTTGTATCAAAAACGTAAAAATTACAAGAATAAAAATTGGTATTAATTTTTAGCTTAAAAATTGTTCACGTTTTCAGCAACAAAAAAAAAAGATCACATTTTCAGACGAAGCAAAAACTATTACTTTAAAAATAATTTCAAGAAAAATATGTAAAGTTTTCAGCGTCCTCCACTCACTAAGACTCCCTACATTTTAAGTAAAAGTCGCGCTCCATCGAACACTGAAAGCGTTGAAACATTTTGCTCTCTAGTAAAGTGAATAGCTAGCTGAACTTAGTATGATAGTAGAATACGAGAGTGAAATTACAATACTTATTAAACGAAAGCGTTCAACCAGCCACTGTGAAATTTCATTTGGACCAATTAACCATTAGACAAACGTAGTAACGCTAGTGCACCCATATTTGGCGTAGCACAAATTGGGACATTTGGTCCAGTTGAATTTTATTATCGGCTTATGCAGATGCGGCAATTTGACGGGGCAAAATCTTCGTAATAGTTACCTAATGATATTATTTTATCGTCTTTACCATGCACTGAGCTTGCGACCCGAACTTAAAAAAATTATCTTTAGGCTACCGTATGTAATATTTAAAACCAAGGGTACCTATTATCCCTCTCATTTCCCTAAATGCTATGACCCATACCTACTTCCCACCTTTTACCTTTCATAACAATTATTCAACCATTTAATTCTAAGCTAATCTTTCAACACGATTCTCGCATGAATGTTTATTTAAGGGAGTTTGTATTTTGCATATTGTAATAAATTTAAATACCTACCTACATAAACTGACATACAGCCTCCGCGCTCCGTTAGCAGTACTCTGTTATATTACATAGCCCACGTTCGCTCGGTTAGGGAAAAGTAAACAAAGTTATGCACACATAAAAATACTGTATATGCTGATAACGATTGCAATAGTACGTAGCTGTCAAATACAGGGTGTCAGGGACATCGACGCGCAACGTGTTACTATAGATTCAGTACATGCCCCTGCGTTGAAATGTTTTGCCAATTATTAATAAAAAAAAATCCGTGCAGATATTGCACGTTTCTATGAAAAAGCAGTTTTTTTTTATAACCAACTAAAAAATTCTAGCGTCTAAAATCATGTGCTGAATTCATGGTTACAGTTTGTGCGTAGATGTCCCTGCCACCCTGTATATTTAGTTTTTGTTTCACATTCCAAGATTTCAGAAAGTGTGGTTGCCTTAAACAAGACTAGACGGCAGCGTTTTGCCTAGCACTACCAAATATTAGGCGCTCTTGGTACAAAACCATTAGGAAGAGTTTTTGTTGAAGGCTCGCTGGGAATACATCGTTAGCCTCCGACGTTATAATAAAATGATAAATAGCTTAAGGTTAGAAATCTAAGCTGGGCTAGATTGCAAACGAGATAATACGTAAAAATATTAATCTTGACGATCTTGAAATACTTACATCACGAAGTGCTTACATCTAAATAATAATATCATATTTGCCTCTGGGGCGCTGGTGACTTTACAGGGTACATACATTGCCTTAAATATGTTTATACTAAGTATAACACATGTTTAAATCTTCCGGTAAATCATTTAACAGTATTTCCATTTTCATTATGCCAGATGAATGTACAAAATTTTGAGTTTGAAGTACCATACTATGTATGTCCTTAATTCGACGATTTAGGTATCATTGCAATGTAGAAAATTCTCCGGTATTTTAGCTAGCTTGCTTTGCGGAACTAACACGTAGAAAACCCGATTTTATTAAATACCTGCAGTTTTAGGAAATCAAATACCTAGTTTTATTGCGAAGCGGCTTTGAAAAGGGTTTTAAGAGACTTGCTCTGCACATTGAAATACTTTTTACCATTCCTAGGACATCGCCATTCATTTGAGGTACATTTAGAATACTGTTTCAAAAATTAACATTTTAGCAGACCTCATTCCTCATCCTCAGAAGACCGCGACGTTAAACTGACACGTTCTCCTTGAGTTCTAGTTAACGAGTTTTCCTGTTCTCATCTTTAATATTCATGGACGGTTCCTAGGCGGCTGGCGTACCTAGTTCCTTCAGCCAGAGGAAACTCCGCGTCTTAATTTTTCCATGAATTCTTGATATGCGAGTTAGGTACTTTCGCCCAGAAATTCTTACTAAGTCTTCAAATGTGTTTCTGAGAGTATATAAATTTAGTTAGTACTGAAACTTTATCTGCGGTTTATCTGCAAACTAAAATGAAGTAAATCCACATTCTGCTCATAAATTCGTTCGTTCTTAAATTGTCTTCATACGAATCTGAGCGCTCTATAAAATTGTACCTAGGTACTTAAAAGCTAAGCGTCGGTGGAGCGCGCATTAAAATCCAATGCTTTTCGAATTTATCCCGAAGAGATGAACGTCTTCCCGGATTTTTATAGATTTACTGGCAACATCGTAAATGCTTATTTATAAGGATAAGCGGATAACTGACAGACGGGCTTTGTTCTTTCAGTGATATATATCGCAAAAACCATATGTGTGCGTTTGTTTTATAGTTTTCAACGTATCGGTATACCTACAACGTTACGTCTTTAGGCATCTGTGTAAAGTATTCTGGATAACTTTGGTTCTTGCTTTTTCTGTTGGGAAAAATACAACTAAACTGTATTTTGTTGGAGCATTATTTGCCTTAGTCATCATTATCTAGGCTTATGTGAGAGAAGTAAATTAAGTACCCGCTGCCCGCTCAATTAGGAGAAGGTTTTATTTAACAAATAAAAGTTTGACTTCTACAAGAAGAAAAACACTATTATTCACAAAAAAACTGTCTTGTCTTTTCAGCCACTAACATTTAATTACCACAAAGTGCATTTGACGGCTCATCTCGCTGCACTGCCGTCACCACACCTCGCTGGCGTTGTATTCGACATCGGCTCAGTTGCCAAAAAGAAAAAAAGAACTATTTCATTACATTTACTTGTCAGTACGTGAACATAGTGCACCCTGTCAACTTCGGAAACCGAAATGGAATAAATTGGACACCATGTCATATTGCATTCGAGTCTCCATCGTTTCCCAGTGAGGGAATGAAATCTCTGATCTTTCGACGTTGACGTATATAGGTGTATCCGTCAACACACTAGTGTCATATATCTATGTAACATATCGAAAGTATCCGATATTAGATCTACCAATGACGTGACTGGATGCGAGGCATAAGGCTACAGGCTTTACCTGACTTTGCCTCAAGGTAACGTGTGTATTTGTTCGTCTTATAAAATATTAGAGATGTATTTTCCTTGTGAAGACGAGGACAACAAACTGACACTAGCTTTAAAGTAGATTATAGTAACAATATTTGCTAATTAACGAAGACTTCACAATTAAATAATTCCGTGTTTAAATTTATGCGCATTATTAACCACTTCAATTTAATTGGGTTCACCGCAGTTGTTCGTCGGGACAAATTTTCGGGCTGCAAAATGTCTGTGACTTACCTGCGGTATTTTATAATAAAGTTAAATTCCGAGGGACTCCGAGCTACCTAGGAACGAACTAGACAGAAGAATTTTTTGTTTATGTACCTACCTATGTATCTCATTTGGAAAGGATTTTTAGGAACAAAAAGCCTTAAACACTCCCAATAAAAATTAAGTTTTGACTATAAATAATTTTCGTCGCAACGAACTTTTCTGAACGCAAAAATAAAGGAAGAGGAGAAAGTTATTTGTTCTATCTCTGTCTCTCTTTTACAATTAATTAATTTAGAAGCAAGCTTTCTCAAGCTTCCTTATAACGGCACCTACACATACTTGTATATCGATCGCGAACCGCGACATGAATCTCCGAAGGCTTACACGACTTAGTAGGTAGGAAGGTACGAAGGTGACGTGTTATTATTTTCGTCGTGTATCATCTCTTGTCTCCTTCCGCTTCAAGAATCTTGTTGGATTGTTGGAAGATCCGTCGTATCAGATTATGTATTAGATAGGTACCTAGAACCGATCTATTCCTTTTCTATTTGACTTGTAGTCGAACAAAAGAACTTATTACTTTTTTCAATAAGATTCACATGTAATCTATCGACATTTGGTGGGATAGTTACGAGTACCTACCTACAACCCACACAGAAAATATTGAAAGATCTTTATTTTTTATCCTTATCTTATTGAATTTTCGAGTTTTTTCTAATATTTACTTTTTCACTGTATCGAAACCTGAATTTAATGGTCGGATATTTACTTCGTCACCTGCTGAAGTTTCAGTCCCGCTTCTATAAGAAAAGCACACCGCAAAGTGGCACTTAATGCCGCAAGGCAAGCTCAAGTCACGTTTTAAAATATTTCCAATATGGGGTTGTGGTAGCTGAAGATGCAAGCTTGCCGTTGACGTCAAATATTAGATACCATGCAGTCATGAATACTTGTATGGTATAATCAACGTTTCGACGGTTGAAAGGCTAATTGGTCTAAGAGATATTTTTCTAAAAAAATTAGAACCTGACTCAAAGACGGAGAAAAATTTGCTGATTCCGAATATGTAAATAACTCATTATTGCAAAAAAATGTCGCTTAGAACAATTAGCCTTTCAACCGTCGCGTCGGTTTCATTTATGAAAAGTGGATTATACCTTTTATTGTAATGACGTGATCGGCAGCGGTTTCTGCGGTTACTGTATTGTGTAAATAAATGACCTTTTCGAATCATCCAATAAGTAATTCATACCAAACCTAATTTGTTCTAATTTACTGAAGTGTATAATTAATGCAATGAACCTTAATACAGGTTACCATGTAACCTGCCTAGGACGCCAGATTAAATTCGTTTGTAACTCTTTATGATTTTCACTAAATTGTAAAATTATATTTATAGTAACAAACCTACCTGTATGTAGATACCACACTTTTTAGAAAAAAAACTAAAAATGCTTACATAATTCTACTTTTAAACTAATCAAGGGTCAGTTTGATAAATCAAACTGTCCCTTGATTAGTTTAAAAGTAAAAAAAAAAAAAAACGTTTTCAAAGGAGAAATTTTTGTAACAGGAAATAGTAAGTGATAAATGATTTTATTTGTTTATGTATGTTTGTACAAACACTTTTCCACGACAATCGTAATTTTAAAACTAGATGGGATCGGCGTTTCCTATCCGACTACTCTGAGAAGAAAGGCCGAAACAAACTCAAAGTAGGTACTACTTATACTTGTCTGATATGATCTTGAACTAGTCCCTAAGGCTAAGCATTTGCATTTCCAATTTCTTATACCCAAGGGTGTCATCACAGTGGATAAGGTCGTGAGAGTAACGCGACATCTTGCAACTCTGTTATCGATCATACAAGTAACTTGCAACACATTAAGTCCCCTGAATATAAGACTTAGAACTTTGTGGGAAGTTTTTGTTATGACATATTGTCATAGCTGTTTTTTTATCCAAAGAGGTAGGTTTAGGTGTGAGTAGGTACACTCACATATCGCCAGTCACATATAGCCAGTCAGTCAGTCAGTATCACATATAAGCCCTGTGCAATAGGGAGCGACCGGCGAGACTGGCTATAAATGGGATTCGAGGAATCTGGACTCGGGATTAATACTCAGAAATGTTTTCTCACACAAAAACTTCTATAACACAGGGTAGTTTTATCCTGTTGATTGAACTCAGGAACTTTAGCTCAGCAGACGTGCTTGTGTCCACTAGACTAGCAAAGCAAAGATTTTGAATATTTACCCTCTTATTAAATTAGTCCTTATGTTAAATTGAAATTCCCTCTGGTTTAGTTAAAGGCAATTCCGGGATTTGATGTATCAAGTTTCGAGGCTTCAGTATTAGCATGTGTGACATGTGTGTATTGATAACACCATTCTACGATTACCGGTCTGTCTGACCGGATTTGTGGTTAGAACAATACGTTCAGACGTGTATTGTAGAGTCTGTAAGGAGGTTGCAATGTTCATTCTGTAAAGGGGATAGATATAGGACATGCCCTTACATGATATCTAGCTTTAAAGTCAGCAAAGTAACGTTTGCTAGTTAAAATATTGAGCCATTTCATGATACAGTATTCACTTATAGCAACAAAACATTATTTTTCTACTCCCTATAATCACATTGTATGTGCCTAACCCTTTGAAAGGTAATTTTAATCAAAAACCTTATGCAGAATTTTTTGTTTGTTTGTTTGAACCCGATAATCTACGAGTCGGATTTAAAAAAAAATTGCTTTTGATATGCTAATTCTTGAGGAAGACTATAAGCTGTTTAACATCACGTTGGGACCAAAACGAGCCGAGCAAAAATAAAAAGTAAGAAAGACCGAGAAGTTTTATAAAGATTTGCCTGTTGTTTTAGTCTAGGTATTGTGTATCTTACGACTTCCACGCGAACTAGTCGCGGGCACAAGCTGATTAAAAATATATTTTATACCTTCAAACTGTCACACATTAAAGTAGTCTGAACTCTGACACATAATCCCGGTTAAGTGTGTAACTTACGGATTCATCAGAATAGTTCAGTTCACATCATACTGCGATTAACCGAAGCCACGAGCAGCTTCATTACTGAATTATTAAGCGTTAATCTCCGAAACTGTTGAACCGATTTTAATTAAACGCACAGTACCTACACATTAACCTGTGATCACACTATTTGTAATTTTATCCATACACCTAATTACAAGAGAACCAATTTCAAGTTTCATTAAAATTTCAATCTTGTAAGGGATTTTTGGGTCATTCATTCTTTACTCCCTATTGAACCCGGGAGTTAAAAGCGTCTTTAGAAGTTATGTGGATCCTTTTATGAAGGTCAGGTATTCAATTTATTTTTACGCCAAATAACGTGAATGGTAATTTCGGAATAAACGAAAATTTCAGATAACTTCGGTTGTAATGCATACAATTTCGGTGTATCTTCTGTTAAATTTGTCTTTGCTGACAGCTTCTCTTATTATAGTAAGATAACAACAATACCACGTTCATAGTAAACAGAACATAATTTAACTCATGACGTGTCAGTAACAAGCTCTTCTTGAAAATTAACGTCACTCATTCACACACTCCTATAACTAACATAGTACGTATACTCCAAAGTGGGTAAGTACAATGCCTTCACAAAGACGGTAGTCGTGAACTAAGACACCTATTAGAATACTCAGCAATTCGCACTCGTAGGAACGCTACGTTAGGCTGAGGGGCGAGCCTCGCGTTCCGTGAGACGTACACTCGCATATCAAGAATTATGTGCGGTCGCCGTTGCGTATTATTCATGCGTAGTGATGGGAGTATGTCGACGGAAATGTGACGATGTTTTTTTTTTGAAACATAATAAAGACCCTTTTGGTTACTTTTTAATGACTAACTAACTGGAAAAACTCGTTTAAAAAGAGAAATAACTTATTTAATAAGATACCCCTTGTCTATCTTAGACGCTAATTACAAAATTCTTTAACAAAAGACACCGAGCTCTACCGCTGATTCTCTGTCCGGAACTGCCAATTATTGCGCCTTTAGATGCAGTAACAACAAAGTCACTGACGAGCGAGTTCATTTAACTTAAATTAACCTTAATTACACCGCTATTGGCAAGATGCTTGCCAAATTTCCAAGTTAATGTTTCGCAAAAATATGCTGTCTGGAGATGATGGCAACAAAAGTTTCTCTTTTTGTACCTAGCTTGGACTGCAGTTTGATAATGGCAACGAACTCTTAATTAAACACTGTGATGAAGAAGTCACGGTATAAAATGCGCAGTGGTTAATTATTTTCTACAAATATTTCTCTATTCTTTTAATATAAATTCTCGTGTTTATTTGCCCTTTAATTAAACTTTTGTACCTACATCACTTTAATAACTCCATATTTATATTAAAAAATATCATAATGTATCAAATTAGGTAAACAGAAAGAAATTACTCATCATGTTTACGTATTACTGTTAAATGTAAATTATCTCCCGTGCACAACGTATTCGCAATAACCACATATGAAAATGAAATTCAAACTGAAGCTTTAAAAAAATCATTTAATTTCACGAAGTGCTCGAGTCAATTATTTGGCAATGATTTTATTGAACTTGTGACGACTCACTGTTTTAGCCTCATCATCTGCCTAGCCTTTTCCCAACTATGTTGGGGTCGGCTTCCAGTCTACCCGGATGCAGCTGAATACCAGTATTTTACATGGAGCGACTGCCTATCTGACCTCCACAACCCAGTTACTGGGTAATACGATACCCCTTGGTAAGAATGGTTGTCAGACTTTCGGGCTTCTGACTACCCGTAACGACTGTCAAAGATCCACGAATGACAGCCGGGACCAACGGCTTAGCGTGCTTTCCGAGGCACGGAGGGGTCTCGGTATGTAAAGATGGTAACCCATCCACAGACCAACCGCGGCAAGCGTAGCTTAACCTGACCGATCGACCTGTGCGGCTGTTATTATTTAGCCACGTTTAGCCTATGACACTAAAATAACACTTTCTCACTGTATGTATTTATTAATCATATTTATTTGTATTATTTATAATTTAATAGTTAATGATGACCCTACCAGTTGTTAGCTGAACAAGTGGGCAGCAATCCGACCAATAAATTATCGATATCCATAACTGCACTTCGCTACTGCTACATCCCATCAATTTCAGAGTTACTATCAACGCTCTTATTGAAATCCAACAGTATCACTAGGTTTATGTTTTTTTGTGTAAATCAAAATAAGAAAAAAATATTGGGTAAATATTGGGACAGCACACCTACGTGCGGGTGAAAACCTATCACCCCAAATTTCCCCTTAATTTAATAAAATTCATGTTATTTACAATAACGTTGTACCCGAAAGCTTTATTAAGACAGAAAAACAGAAAATAGTTCCAGTCATTCCAAATAAATTAGAAGACCTTCATTATCAACTCAACTCTTTAACTGAACGCTAAAATAATCTCCACAACACAAAGGGTATTAAAACTAAAATTTAATACTGTTTAGCGTAAGTTTATTTTGAAACATTAGACATAAACTACAGCCATAGGCAGACAATTGTAGTAAACGCGCGGCCATAATTAGAGGGCCCTGGGAAACGTCCCGGGAATCAAAATTACAAAGGCGTTTGGTGCGAACCTCGCATCCGAGATGAGACCGCAAGGGTCGGTACATATGGTGATTACGAATGAGTCTGGTACACGAATGATGTCGCATTAAGCTCGGTGGCAGCCGCCGGAATTGTTCCCCTGTTCGATGAAATACAAATAAAGGCATGGTAGAAGCCTCAGAATATATTTTGTTACTATGTGTAACTCTAACTGAGCATTATAACGTGTTTAGGGACGTGCTTCCCATGAATATTGATCATGTGTCGTTCGCCCCTGGCTTTTTTGGGCAGAGTTGCAACATAAATATGAAACGAGGATAACTCTCCTAGCTTTCTGCTGACTGGTGATTAATTCAGGAGGTCATTTCCATTTAAAAGGTTACTTCTACTTCCTACCTGACTTTCAAACATGATAAAATGTTTTAAAAAAAAGCTGAATTCGCCAAACATTTGAACCCACGCATAGACTAGGAGACATTATGCGGGCTAAGTCCTCAGTCCTACATTACCTCGTCTCGTTGAATCTCACACCCGTCACAAGGGAAAGAAACGAGTTCTAGTGTCCTAGAGAGGACATCTTTCTGCAATGTGAGGTAATGTTCTGACGCAACTTGTGTCCGACAATTACTCAAGATGTCAGGAACTTTATTTGCTGTGACCTGAACTTACCGTTGCTGCTAGTTGGAGAAAGACTGTGCAATCCTTGCGTGGATAGAATTTTTAAAGTGTCGGTTGACTATATTATCGCATAGATAACATTAATGTCAAGCAAATAAGTCTCATAAAATAACGTGTTGGTTTTTATAAAGAATGAAGCAAGCAGAAAATAATTTTCTATTATAATATCATAAAAATTGAGAGGAATGTAAAGAATACGAAATGAAAAATCATATTACAGGCATCTAAGCCACATGCCAACTAACCGGTCAGTGCACACTGTGTGTCTGTGTTTGAAATCCAATAAATTCTCGCCGTACATAGTTTGCTGAACTGTTGGAAACCTCGATTTCACTTTTATTATCAAAAAACAGACGCTTAGTAGATACGTATGTCTGCACTAACACTCAGTATAACTTCGATCCACTTTAATTATTCTGTTGTTTTGCTTGTATATACAGTAAATTGCTTAGCGTTTCGCGCTTCGGTTAATACGATAGTTTATCTCGGGTGAACGTTTGTTTTGGCATACTAATTGGACGGAAATTGGGCCCTAGTTACGTGTGCCATCATCGTTTCACACTTTGTAGGAAATTGTTTGTTAGCTCAGGTAACGATATTTTCGTAGCTGAAGCTTTTGTGTACTGTGTTGCTGTCGTCATCTTTATTTAGATGGGCTCTGGTTATCATTCTGACCCTACCCTTGCTTCTGAGCTGTACGTAAGTTGTTTTGAATGTTCAAGAAAACAATCCTTCCTATTTGAATCTATGAATAGAAATTGTCTAGTTACATACATTAATTTTGCCTTTTACATTACCATCAGTAAAATGGGCGTTACAAAGTTTCAAAATGTATCTACAGAGTTCTATTTTCGGCTTAAATGAGGTATAATACAATCGTTACCCGTTAACTATGTATATCTACATACATATTAAACGGGAACCACAATTTCAGCAAATGTATTCCAAAGAAATCGTTGCTTTAATGAAATTGCCCACAGAGGACGAATGAGCATTTTTTTGAATGCCAAAGAGGAACCTGACACCACACGTTGCTTGACTAAACTAACATTCATCCGTTGGCAAACCCGTTCAGAATCGACATTTTTCAATAGAACTAATTTAATTCACTCTCTAGTGACACTCACGACTGTCGGTTCTAACTTTTAGTTACGACCATTCGTCTACTTCGCTTGGGACCTGAATGCGGGTCGAACGGAATTCAAAGTATGCAAATTTTCCGATTGTCAATTCCTCTCGCGTGTTTTTCATTCCCCAATATTCGTCAGCATTCCAATCGTATTCACAAATTTTTCTTCGCCTTTCGTCAACAAATTCTAACTTTCCGTTAAAATGTTCAAATGTAGGACCCTTAGGATTCACGGTAGAGGATACATTCATTGCATAAAATATGTGTTCAAGGGTACTGCCACATTCTTCAAGGCCTTTCTCCTTTTCATTATTACTGTTATATTTTACAACCTGAGTTTCCTAACGCCTTATTATTCTTTGACTTTCTTTTGTATAAAAGGTTGCGGGTGTTTCTTTTATCTTAAAAGTGGTCAGGTTAGCGCACCTGTTAATATTTACACACCTTTTCGTTTAATGGATCGTTTGAAGTGTCAGAATAAATAATACCAGCCAGTTTGGGTTCAGTCACGCCTTGGCCGATAGATGTGCTCTGAATAATCGTAACGATTAGAAGGCTGGAGTGAAGTGCATGTTACATTATTTGTGACTTGACGTTACAGTTTTCTGTACTTTGTTCTCATAAAACATTGTATAACCTACGATTAATTATTCCTTACTGACCCCAGCTTCAGTATCAACCATTATTAAAACTAGATTCTAAACAAAGGCGGTTTTCATCAGTTTCAGCACTATCAGAACTTTAGAAAATATGTATTCTACCATGGTTAACATGGTCCATCCGCGCTTGTTTTGCATTTAAATCGAGTTGAGTGATAAAGGCGTGTAGTTCGACGGGCGGACCGTTAGGGACTTTCCAACTTGCCCATGTGACAGACTAATCGATTAGGAAACTTGGTGCATTTTTCTATCAGCACCGAAACGATTTTTGTTCACTCCACTTTCGAAATTGATTTAAGGAACTTCGTGTCGAGGTCTTGAAAAATAGTGCTCCGTATACTTATCTAATAGTTTTTCGCTTTCCTAGCTAGCTAGGAAAAAAACCACAGCATAAACGTAAGTCTAGACTTACGTTTATGCTGTGGTTTTACTATGTTTCTAATTAAAACAGTTGTTCGTCTAGACGTCTACATAGCTATAATCGTTAAAGATGTTCACTCAGTATAATATTATCATCACTCTAATTAAATAATTTCGACAACAAAGCAACGTCTCCTTTTTATTTGCCCGCATCTACAAAGCATCGTATATATTTTGATAATAACTACTAGGGACCTTTTTCCACTAGCTGATTTCATTAATTAAATTTACCCGGTGACTCCACACCATCATATCTTTCCCTCAACAAAGGACAGACTACTATTATTATGTAAATTTTTACTACATATTTGCACGGAGCTTTACATTATTTTATCTTTTTAACATTTTCAAATCTAATTCTATTTCTCTGGTATTTCATTTTGAAACATTCCACAATATTTCTTGTGAGGCAAATACCATCGAGAAATGTCGAAGGATTATTTTATGGGCGGTTATATTAACGACGACGGCAACTAAATTAAGAAAATATTTGGGTCAAGCTTCATTTCCTATCTCGTTACACGCATACCACATTTTGAGTAGCCGAATTGAATGGAACTTTCATATTTGTACCACATGTCTGTAACGAAACCATTATATTTTGGTCGCAAAATATATTTTGTACACGTACGCATACAGGGATGTTTGTTGTTTATTAGAAAACGCTTGTGTTCCACAGATATCGATTTTTATTTCTACTGTGAAAATGTTACCTTTTACCCTTATAATTCAAAGGAGAGTACCCTTATCAAAGAACTGAATGTGAACACATTTTGTCGAAGCAAAAATTGTTTAATCATTATTTATTCACGTCATAAAGTTTTTCATTTTGTGAAGCCAAGCTTGTATCTTGGCAGGCTTTGATTAACTTCGTTTTTTACTCGGCTTATTTCCAATCAATACTAAAACTTCATAGCTACAATTTATTGCTGAGTTCATGTTGGCGCAAATACTTATTTGGTTAATTTTCAGCTGAGTGCTTTCTTTGAATATCAAAACGAACAAGATACTATTTTTTCCCACTTCTAATACTATGTTTTCCAGTTGCGAATACGTCCAGGGTCCCTCTTGTCTTCACTTCAACTCAGTTAATGACGCTATGCCGTTTTCCATTTATTACATTGTAAATAAAATAAAACTTTACAAAGTTTTAACAACCAAAAACACCAGGTCCCAAACCTGTTGTTTTTGGTTGTTAAAACTTTTGAAAAAAGTTTCTTTTGCAATCCGATTTCATTCTGTGAAAACAGAGATTTTTACGGACAGCCTACCAAATAAGAATTTGAACAAATATAGTCCGTTTCATTTCAATAAAATGGGACGTTTGGTCGCGTCGTTCAGTCTTTTCCATTCGAGTACCTACATCATAAATTGTGTTAGATTTGATAAACTATTTTGTTGGGACAGCAATTTATTTTCTATTTTATTCATAGTTTGGAATAATAAATTCTTCTAACTTAAAGCACCTGCTATAAAGCTTAGTAAGTTCTGTCCAATTTAGTTTTGTAATAAGTTTATTTGCATACAATTCCAATTTATGTTCCAAAACTGTTAAAGCTGCAATGAGCTTTTTGACTTTATATTAGTGAATATAAAGACAAAAAGCTCATTGCAGCTTTAACAGTTTTATGGGTCAGCCCCGAAGGTATTAAATGTAGTGGCATTTAATACCTTCGGGGCTTACCCAAAGAAAAAAATAAAACGAAATACCAGAAATTGTGTACTTTTAAAAACATACGTTTTTTAAAAGTACACAATTATTCATGTTATTTCAACTATCATTTATTTATCTTAAAACATAAAAACAATTCACTTTTCATACCAGTTTCTGCACACACATCGATAAATTATTTCAGAGTCGAATGTCGGGCCCAGCGCCAACAATTGACTTTCCGTCGGTGAGGCTTTTAAGGAACAATCGTGGGGATTAGCCCGTGCTTCACCCGCACTAAGAATGTTAATGGTTTCCTATTTACGGCTGTACATACGCCGTTTCTGGGTGTGCCTTCATGGATTACCAACTTGTGTGGTGCGATTTTATCTTTCCCTCCCTAATTGCGAGTAAATCCGACGTCTATTTTGGCTTGTTAGGCGTTTCTTTGGTTGGTAGAATAGTTTTTGTCAGATTACTTTCGGCTTGCCCTCGGGTCATGTCTATTCATGGACATACTGGTTTCTCTGGATCAGAAAATGTTTTAGTAATCATCCAGATCGTTTTAAATACCAAACCGAGACAAAGAATATATTTTACCCTTTTAAACCAGTTTACTGATTAAATCTTTAAGTTTTAATATGTTTTCTCAATTTAAGCTTCTACCTTTATAAGTTCACACCTTGATCTTATAATCTTGTCAGACCTTTGGTAACCCCTATACCTTTAGCTAGGAGATTTGTAGGTACTATACACAAATGTTCCACTTACAAATAATTGTCCCCACGTCATCTAATTTAAAACAAGGTTTCACGTGTCTTTGTTTAGGATTCGTGTAATAAACGACCGAATTGAATTAAGCAAACATGTCTGTTTACTCCCCCGGTGACAGAATCCAAGCGAGTTTATAATAGGTTACCTACAATTTTTTATTAAGCAAACATGAAATATGGCGGTTGGGAAAATAAATTGGTGTTTATTTTTAGAAGTAAAATTAGAACACGATTACATTTTTTTTAAACATGATTGTTTGTTTTTTAAGAAATTTTATTTTGTGTGCTTGACATTGTGTGATAAAACAATAAGCAAACCTTCCGACCAGATGTAATAACAAAATGTAACGAATTACATATTAGGTTTTAATAAAATGATTATCTCTTCGTTTTCCATTCAAGAATTATTTATTACTGTGTAAAGGTGTTCTGAAAAAGGAAGTTAGGGACTCATAGAACTACGAGGCTGAATCTATCGATGCTTAAGTTACGTTGAAGAATAAGTAATAAGCTACTGACGTAGCTCATTACGTCTTCTAGTCCTCCTAACTAGAATCAATACGAGGGTAACCCTTATTTAATCTTTGCGAGACAATCTTGTTCAGTGGTGAAGATTTCATGGACTAAATACTTAGGTATAATTGTGGAGTTCTCAGCTTTTTTCAATTCAAGGAAATATAGACCAAATCTGAAACTAAGAATTTCTTTCGATTTCTATGTTAAGCAACCCTGGATTTATGAATGTTTCATATGAAAGCTGTCGCTATTGTACATAAAATATGGTTCAGAATTGTTTGGTGGCTGAAAATATTGGGTGTCGATGTCGGCATGATCAGACATATTGAGGAGTGCGTTATAACCACGGTCTTTAGAAAATAGATCGCTTATGAATTATTCAAATATTACTTCCGGCGGCATCTAGGGTCCACCGTAAATGTAAATTGATATCCCTTGTCGAAACCTTGTTTGGATAAAAATACGCGATAAAGGCTTAAAGGAAATCCGAAGAAGTTTTTGATAAATTACACAAAATATGCTTTGTTACAGAGAAAAGCAACGAGAGAAGCATACAGCGTTAATTCGAAAAAAATCTACTCTTATAAAATCTCTTGACATTGCAACGAATAAAAAAGAAGCTAATTAGCGTAATTACCGCAGCTCTGTCATAACACATGCTGATTACAATTCACGGATCCAAAGGAATTTTAACAAAGAAGAGATATGATTATTTCATTTGCGAGGAACTTATTCCGGTAATTTATGAGGCAGATGTTGCATTGTTTGCGTTGTAGAATGTAAGCTTGTTTTGTTCTATTTTTCAGCTCAAAAACGTTGTACCTTTATACCATTATAATGTAGACTCGGTTTGTGTTTCATAAATTAACAAGACAGTTTTAGTATTCTTACCTATTGTTTTTACTGTTTTCTTTTGTACTTATAACGTAAGAGATGATGCCTTTCTACGTTCTTAAAGTTCCAAAACATTATATTTCGTATATCGTATATTTCCGTCTTTTTTCACTAAGCTGTATAAAGTACTAGGTACTTTATTTCTTACAGATCGAAAAGCCACTGGAGCGGATGACTTGGCCCATCAGGAGCCCATCAGAGCAAATATTTAATTCTTCGCTTGCGTTACGTTTTCTTTTTGCGATGAAGTTTTCTCTATTTCCTTTCGATTTTAATTTATTACTAGAAGATTAATGTGCAAAAAATTGTTTTAAATATACTTCAGTTACCGTTTCATATTCTACCGAAGCAATTTGCAAAAGAAAATTAACTGCAGTTCAAAATCGAGTACATCCATTTTCTTCAAAGAGTATCATTTATTGTTTGTGGATATTGAATGAAAAATTTAACGAATCAACCGCTCTTCTAGAGAGAACTATCGTTTTCCAATACTATAAAATTTGAACAAACTTTGGTTCGCCACGCCTCGCTCATTGAGTTAAATCTTTTGTTCCTTTGTTGGTCGATAGCACATTTCGCTTAACTTAATTTCTTAAGTACCCTCTATATGGTTTCCAATTTCTTCGCAGATGTTTATTATGATAAAGCTTCAATAGCTATTACCTACTTATTTTCCTCGTGCTTGTTTCTCCTTTGTTATGTTTAGTATATAGCTTTCTATTTTTGCTGTCTTTCTAATTGAATGCATTCGAATTTCCAGTTGGTGAAATTCCGATATCAACATTCGACTCTTTTAACAGAAAATGCTAATCAAATCAACCTACATTTCGGACGGAATAGGAATTTCAAAATATCTTTTGAGTTTATATTTATTTAGAGATATTTCTATGTAAACAAAAATAATCATCACGATTTCAGTTCTGGTATTTAAATAAGGATACCTAGACACAGTTTTAATCTAACTCGATGTAGCATTGCGTAATTTTGATGCTTCATTTATTAGGTCTAATATCACTGTCATGTCGTTCGTATGTGCACTTATGAGATTCATTTTTAGCTTGTATGTCAATCATGGCTTGTGAATCCTCACAATATTCTTATCTAGAACTACATTCCAGACTAGCGTTAGTAGGTATATCATATAGTAAAATTGCAACGTCACCATCGTCCATCTTTGAGATTTCCGGGTAGCACGGTGAATGCTTGATATCCCAAGCATGCATATTTTAAATAACTCGATCGTCTCCGGCATGAACTATTCTAGATAGGATGATAGTTATATTTCCTAGGAAGATGTGAATATTGTTGGTATTCAGATAAATTACTATGAATTGCATTAACTACAAGAAACCCGGGCGCCGGGAACTAAATTAAAGTCTCATGTTATCGGTGAACATAACCGAACTCTATCTTCCAGTCACCCTTAAAGTCATAAAAAGCTTTCATGGGACACCATCAAAAGCTTCAGACCACATAGATAAAATATAATACAGTATTCATAATATTCCATTATACTTATATCGATACTGCATCATTCATAACTTGCCTTGTCCAAGCGCCTTAACAGCTTGCTTTGCTACTACTAATCTCTTTGACGCTGTCAAACGATTTTACGAGCTGGCAAATTATATAGCTCCCTGAATGAAATACTTTCAATAATGAAATTCCTCTAGGCGCCCCATTTTGTTAGGCAGCTTGGCTCCGTGCCATTCCGTCAGTTTTGGCCCAGTCTTCCGTTCCCTAGGAAATTAAACTGCAAAAACTAACTTGTCAGGAATATATTGCGTCTGCTACATAGTATCAAGTGCTGAAGCGTCGACGGCATAGCCAAGTGGTTTCCGTAAAAATAAAAGATGGACTAGATCCAAATTACAGAGATCTGATCTTGCATAATTTTTGCTCGTTACCTAGTTTACGAGATTTCTCTATATTAAGTAACGAGAATTTGCTAACTTTTTTTGCTAGGAATCTTAAAGTTTAAAGTAAGTAAAATAAACTTTGTAAAACCCAAAGAAGTTGGTAATTTAAATTTGATACATGGGTGTTCGACTCATTTCAATTGGAAATGATAAACAATGTTTCCTATTTGCTTCCTCTTGTTTCATTTGTAAATTGTTACCCGTAGAAGCTTACATAACCAAAATGTTGTTTCGCAAGCTAGGTGAGTACATATCTACTTTGTTAAATTACCCTGAATAATGTAATTCGGTTGTACAAAATTCGAAGTGTTGCTGCTTTATTGAGGTAGATACTGAGCCAATAATAGCGCAGGTGCGGTTCGTCGAATAGGCTTCCATCGTAATTATTTCCAGAAGTATTTATTTAACATAATGATGATTACCGCAATACTGTTTTCGTTGAATATTATTGAATGCCACGTAATTTTGATAACGAGAATTATTTAATGTTACCACAGAACTGAGAACTCATAGCGATATTTCAGTATAAGTTATTACAATTTCTATTAGTTTGTAACAAGGATAATATTTTGAATCCGAATAATTGTTTGCTTTACAGCCCATTATTGGCGGGTTAATGGAAGACCTAACAAAACTAAACTTTATAATTAAATCTAAACTGAAAGGAAGTTGTTTAGTATTCAATTTAAATAAGTACCTTAGGTGTACCTTGCAGGAACGCCAAAGAAAACATAAATGGAATCTGTTTAAGATGATAAGGGGTCTACTCCGAAGTAGTATCGGCCGAATGTTCGGCCGTTTCCTGCTACTAAGTTACTATTTTGTTCGGTCGGTTCCGATCCTACAGTCCTACATTCTTTCGAATATTGACTATGGTCTCGACCCAACTGAGGCGATCCGAAATTTTTTCGCATTTTTCAATAATATTCGATTCGGCCATGTGTCGGTCCGATCCGAACATTCGCACTTTGCACTTCGGAGTAGGCCCCAAGGCTACAAAGGGGGTAATGAATGAAATGTGGGCTGATAGAGATACTATATGGAAGATAATGATATGCTGCTCTGACAGATGTATTGGCATAAGGCTGAAGGATGACGATGACGATTGTGCTGCAATTTGAAGAAAGTCACAATAATCGAGAGAATCGGTAGCCCAGTGGTAACGGGTGCGACTTACAGAGTTGCTAACTGTTGTAGGTCGTAGGTTCTAACCCAGACAGCCGCTTTACTTAGTGTAAATTATTTCATCACCACTGCTCTCAAAACGGTGAAGGAAAAGATCGTGAGGAAACCGGCATGTCCCAGAACCAAAAATTCGAAGACATGTGACATCTACCAACCCGCATTTGGTGGCCCGCGTTCGTCTGTGTCCCAGCAGTGGGAATATTATAGGCTGATTATATCACAATAATCTGTCCTTAGGCATATTTGTCTTGCGGTATTAAGATATTGTGTCGGTTTTCCGTGACAACAGCTTTGAATGTTAAAACTGACAATGACTGATGTCTCACGAAAGATCTTTGCTAAATAAGAAAATGCCCCGTACTAAACGCATTTGTCTTATTTTCAAGAGTGCTTAGCGCTTTAATTACTGCTAACGTATTGAATGCGAAACAATTTTGTTGGGTGAACCCTACATATTGTAATGAAGTTTTGTTATTATTACTTTATTTACGCACAACGCTGTAATTAGATATTTTATTTTACTTGAATTTGTGTTATACGATAAGAATATAAGCTAATTGTTTATTCTAAATGTATATTAAAAGTTATATTAAGATCACACAGACACAAGACACAGGGACACAGAGAGACACACAGAGAGAGAGAGACGGGGACAGACGGGGTACAGAGATTTAAGTACAAACACTCGTTAATATCGATAAAATATTCTTAATCAAATTAAGTTATTTAAGTGTTTTCCCTTAGCCCTTGCCAGTAGGGACTGGTCATCTCTTAGCTGCCTCGGCTTATTTTAATTTCTGAATTGTTTTTGTTTTTTTATAACGGACGCTTTTAACGTGCACGTATTTCTACATCGTTCTCACATGGTTAATTTCAACACGAATGATGTAATCAAATATTTTGTAACAATTTTATGATTTAAAAGAGTGTCCATGGAGTTTCTTGCCCGTTCTTCTCCATAGGTACCTACGCTTTGGAATGGGCAACTAGCTTCATCTTTCTGACTGACCGACCCTTTGACAATTCAAAAGTACCTGTAATTGGTTTAGTTGAATTAAATGATTTGAGTTTGAGTTTGCTTCTCATTTCTCCTCAGACTCAAGTCCAATTTGTTTAATTGGCTACGCTAAACAAAGTAACGGACCCACTGAAATGAATTTGCACTGGTTTGAAAAAAAAATCGAAAACAAAGCTACCGTAGCAACGGTTCCTGTTGTCGACCAGAATTTGTATGAGCATTTTGTTTTAGTATTCGTGCTGCCGTTCCAACAGAAAATAAACCTCTGAGTTTTATGCGAAACGTTTTGTTTTAACCTACAATAAAATACAAAATACTTTCATTGATATGTACAAACCCTACATATGTGTCGCTTATCAAAAACAACTGCGTGACAGATAGTAGTGAAATACACCGATACTTATTATTTTATAAGCCATACATCATGCATATAATCTCGAAATCAGCTGTTATATTTCGTCAATATTTTGCGGTTCTCTCTCCGTATATCTGACGTATTTCAAATTGTCTGTGGGCCAAGTTAAACACGGACCGATTCACATTTTGGCGCGAAGCGATAAAGTCGATACTTTTGGGTGCAATGCGGCTGCCAGATTGGGAGTGTTCTTTTTTCAATTCACTGCATTCTTTCAGCGAAAATAATGGGAATTTGGTATTCATAGACAGTTTTGAATTGTTTTTAAGCTTTCTGAACGAAACTTGACGACCCAAGAGTAGAAGCATGCCACAAAGTAGAAGAATAATTTCGAAATTGTCTTTAGAAGCAGAATGAAATTTCATAACATACCCCACGGACCCACTGCATTCACATGAGATAAGGTAGGATGAAATTTCCTGGAAACAAGAATCTCTTTCCGTGCATAAAATGTCCATAAAAGACTAAATATCGCAATGTTATCTAAACAGAAACTCCTTTTGGCTACCGTCGCCGTCGGTTCTATGCATCATACAAAAGTAGCAAAATTCATGAAACGTGAAACACTTATCATTGTTTGGACACTGTAATATTTTATCTTATGCGACACAGCTACATTTGAGCCGACATCATTCTTGCCAAGAAAGAGGACTTGCGCTGTTGGTGCTTTATTTTTAGTTTCTTGAATTTACAAACTTTCCCGAGGTCATTTTACAAACTGGAAGTAAGACTTAATGGTAAGCTTGAGTTGAATCTTAAAGCCGGGTCCAGGCGTGTGTAATTTGTAATATATGTATCGTGGAATGCAACGTGAATTCTGCGTGTAGACGGCACTACCAGCATTACTTGTAACGCTCGGGATGGCGCTCGCGCTGATCTATCAGCTGTCGGTTTTAGCGCGACACAAAAGCTCTTGAAGTAGAACACATACAGGATTCGCGTTGAGTTTGTATGTCGTCCACACTGCGTATTACATTACACATGTCTGGGCCCGGCTTTAGGTATATAATATTCAAATTATTTTTCTTACATGCAAAGTGTTTTCGCTTACAACATTTGTTTTAACTTCTCCCCTTAAAATTATTTCAATTTTATAGAAAGTTGCAGCATCTCAACTTTGTGTTTAATTATCAGAAGCCTTGAATTTATGAAATTGTTTGAACAAAACTGTGCCATCGTCTGACCTAACGTTATATTATAGCTTCCATGTAAAATAGAACAAACTAACGTACACTAGGTACAACAAATTCAGTTTCAAACTATAACAAGTTTATAAAATAACTTTCTACTTCCTCTTTTCTAATATCTATTTTGTATTCCGTTCACGTTACCGTGGTACGCCAAAGCTTACCGTTGAAAGTCGATGTCGATTCGATTACTCGCTTCTCGAATACACGAAAAATCTTGACATATTATATTCACGGCAGCTCTAAGTTCTTCGGAGGTGTTCGTGCGACAAATAGAAATGTGAGGACTCCTTTCATCCGCGGCGTGACACCCCGTCTCAAAGCCGCTTTGACTATAAAATATTTCTTATTGTGCTTACGTTTTACTTTAGTACAAATCTGAGGATGTCAGCCTTTGTGATTTACTCAGTCGAGCGAAAAAGGCAAGTGATGCGATGGTTTATATAACCAAAAGGAAGCTTCATTTTTGATTCTACAATTTGAAAAGAAAAAACAAATACTGGGACAGCGATTCTTCCCTCCCCAAACCCTCCATTTATTGTAGCATTAGACGGAAAACGTCGTATTTTAATGATAAAGATACAATTTTGTACAAAGTTTGTTGTCAGCAGGTACGAGTATATCTAAACACTTCTCACAAAGCTTTTGTTATGTTCAAATTATATATTGTATTTTTCCGAGAGAGACGAATGATTTACCTTGCAGCAGCCAAATGGGCCGCTGTTATTTTAAACAAATCATTCTTCCGAAGTTCTGCTTCAAATTTGGACGCAGTTCGAAAATTGGCTCCCAACTACGTTTCGGTTGGAGCTTTAATGAAAATAAATGAAGGCATTTTCCCAACAAATCGATGTTCACAAAGCACCCACAAACATTTTGCTCTATTTACGTGGCAACGCAAATAGATTTTGTGACCGGACCCACCAGTTCGTTGAAAGCTCTCTTTCTGATGCTCTTTATTGCTTCCGATGTCACATGACCGCTCTGGTTTATTCTACGATTGGACAAGGACAAGTACCTAATTCGAAGTAGGACTTGTAGCTAGTCTATATTTACTTGAGTGTTTGCACATTCTAGGAAAACATCCAACATCAAATTAGCACTTAGCCACAACAAAGATCCTTACGGCTATGCTCTAAGGAGCGCTGCAATTAATCGATTATGCTAATCGCGAACACCAAGAACTTGATTGTATTGTTCGCAAATCCTGATCGGAGAAATAATTAGATGTGTTTATATGGAAATTACTGGCATACAAAGCTATTTGCACGAGATCAACATTAACTTTGTATTTACATTTTAAAATGAAGAGATTCTCGCTCCGTTAGCAACATTTTATTAGGAAAACAAAGTGGAAGTAAGGCGTTGTTTTCAATTTCTAACTTTACCGACTTGTGGTTCGAGACTAGAATCAGAGATGCATTGATTTATTTTAATTTCACGGTCCGAATACAAAAAGCCGTGTGTAGCGGCGCAACACGACCTCTCGACGTCAGTACCACAAGTTATATGCGCGCCTAGAATATTGTATGAGAATAGAAAACATGTTACATCTTTCTGCCATTTCAGAACATTTCGGTTGTAATATATTTGAACATGGAGCTTTAACATTAGGGACATGTTCACAAATAACTCAATTGACTTCAGGCGATTCTGCGATATCAAGTCACATTGAAGTTACGCAATATAGGTTTGTATAAGTTGTGTAATGTTGTCAGGAATTTTCTTATTAATTTTCATACAATGAGTTGTCATTGTTTTAAATGTCCTTTGCTTCAGATATTTCCAATCTAGTTTAGGCTTTTGACTATCTATATGTTGCGTATATATAATTATCTACTTCATTAAAACAAAAGAAAAGAAAAGTATAAATATAGAAGAGAACCTCTCTCACGAGACCTTCGTACTTGAAGACTCTCCCCAATAACCTTGTCCTTTATTCGTCTTAAAAATACCAAGTCCCTCTCTCTAAACGTTACATCCATAAAATGAAGAAGCTCATGACGCGAATAAAGGTTTTCATAAAGAAAAAGAAACGTACCGATTTCCGGCCACGGTAACTTTGGACAGCTGTTGATATGGGATTGGGAACTACTGAGCATGACACGCACGGAAATTGGATGATCATAAATATTCAACCCTTCATTTAGTAGTAGATAATAGGCGGACATGTGGGTGACGTAGGACATCATGAGGCTCAATATTTAAGTGAAATCGGGAAAAGATTCCCGAATTTTCTGTCCTTCGTAAACTTTGCGGTTAGAGTGATTTTGCGCAAGGGTTCTAATGTGTCTACCCATTCTTTTGCAAATGATTTATTGTTAAATAATTAAAATGAATAAATTATCCAAGAAAACCCACTCAACTAAAAATGTTGTTACTTTTTCAATAAATCTCTTCCAGTGCATAACAATTACGAATATATACCGGGAAGGAAATTAATCATTCAAAAGACGTTTTAGCTTCTCATTAGACTTAAAACTTTTGTTATAAATAATTCATTCAATTAATAACCGTAATATAACGATACTCTTTTATTTGACAGGAATCTATAAAACTAGTTAAAAGTTTGGCATTTTAATACTTCTCAGGATCCAATGGAGAAGTATTTAACTCTGGCAATGCCGTAGAAATAAGTTTTTAACCGTTAACATTTCGTTCGACCTTTGTATCTTCGGAGGTGTGATGGTTGGTGCTCATGACGATTGTGTCTTTGACGTCACGTTTGTATCGTGTTTATATCTATACATATTCATTACTTCCTTCCGCGTTTAACTGCATTGTTAGTTTAGTGATCGCAAGTGCTATACTGTTGAGCATGAGGTCCTAGATTCGATTACCAGGCCGGGCTAACTGTAATTGGTTTTTCCATTAGGCATTTCTGAGTAACAGCTCGAAGTTAGAATTTGTGCCAGTTTAAAGGCAAATGGCAACAGGCTCGCTCCCCATTAAATAGGTCTTAAACATAACAGGTGAAAACAGGGTGTAATACAAGTACACCTTTATCTAACCCTTCGGGGAAAGAGGCATGATGTTATGTTTTGTTATGTATTTCCTTCCGTAGCTACACTGGTCTTCATTAATGTAGCTTCACTGGTCTTCATCAAACACAACAATCTTAGAAACTCTACACACTTCCGAGGAAAAATAATTGTAACGTTTACGTTACAATTATTTTTCCTCGGAAGTGTGTAGAGTTAGACGAACGACGATTAATTTTAATGTGGTGTACCACATTACAATTAATCGTCGTACGTTAATCTTAGTCTTCCTCAACACTTTTCCTCTCTATTATTGGCAATAATAAATTATTTTTATTTAACCGCTCGTAAACCTCCGGCGATATATTACCGACATTAAACGAGACTTCCGAGTTATTTATCGATCTCGTTCGGCATCGTTTGGCTTAATTAATATTTGTATTAATTTATTATGTTGTTGTTGCAGGTAATGATCAGCTTAGAGAGTTGCAGGTTTAAACCAATTTTGTAAGTAGGTACATTACTACTTTTTTAAATCTACGATAAGGTGAAATTTTATGAAAAATTTGGTGATACAAAATTCTAAGTTAGAAATAAAAACAGTCCTTAGAAGTTCTCCACAACCTTCATCATCAGCCTACAGCAGTCCAAATTACCAAACTTAAGTTGACAATTATACAGGAATATTTTTTAAGCAATGCGCAAAAAAATTTTGGTGGTTCAGTATCAGTAATAGAACACATTTCCATTATTTGTTCAAAACATTTTTATATTTTTTTATCCGACTTTAAATCAGCAAAATATGGACACTATCTATTCGTAATAATATCAATGAGCGCGCGCGCCGTACGGCTTACGAGTGATGTTGTAGAGGGGGTGAAACCCCCTTCCGGGCGGCAGGGTGGCGCCAGGCGGCGTCGGCCGGCCGGCCGCTCGGCTCGACAGTCTGCTCGTCGCATGCGCGTGCGCGGTCGTCGTTACGTCACGTCCAGTCGCTTTCCCGCGCAGTGCGCAACCCCCGCGTTGTGTCGTACTTATGGTGTCGGATTTTAGTAACCGCGAGTTCTATGAGATGGTGCGAGTCTATTTGTTAAGTGGTGAAAGCCTTCGAGCAGCTCGCAGAATGTATGCTAGGGAGAGCATACCTCGAATGCGAGCCCAAGGTATCGTTAAAAAGTGCCTTAATTTAATTGATTAATGCGTTATTTTCTGCATTTTGATGGTCCTAAGCCCGTAAAAGTATGAAGGAAAAATTGGAATTACTCTTCAAATAACTTCAGATCACGGCCTAATCTTAAAAAAGTTTAATTCAAACCTGATAAAATCAGCGATTACTGATCGCTGATTTTATCAATTAAACTACATTAGACAACTACTACATTGTATGTAACCCACGTAAATATCTATCTACCCACGCCTATGCACTAAAAACGACCGAGCGCTTCGCCATGCCGCGCCGGGCGGCGCGTAGTGGCCATAAAATCAATTTCAAAATAGACATCTTTCGTTGGCGATAACTTTATTTTTTTGTACTAAGACTTATCAAAATAAAAAATAGGTGTTTAATAAAACTCATTTAAGTTTAATTTGTCAAAGTTTGCGCACTGAATAAAAATTAATCCTGTATATACGTAACCATCCAATTGTTTTGGACTTAAAGATAAGGAATCAATGGTGATTGATGTGTTTCGTTATGGTGGATCGCCAGTCGATAGCTCTTTCGGAAACTCCCTTCATTATCTCAGCTTGAGTGTACGACTTTGAAGGTCTCTAGACAACTTGGTCAATAAATCTAGTTTGGCAATTTCCATAGAATTATTATTCATTGCGACCTAGTATCATGTAACTTGCTCAAATCGAGGCCGGAACTTTTGTACTTTGGTCTCGTTTAGGTCCAAGTTTGAGCTCAATAGATTCATCCCTGGACCTTTTACAATTAACACGCCCAAGTGTGATGACGAACTTTGTTTCATCTTTTGTACTTTACGGGTAGTATTCCGCAAAATTCCATTTAAAAGACAACAAAACTAAAAATTTAAGAGTTTGTTCCTTTGTTGTGACAGCGTTTGAGTGGAATGGAACATTCAATATCCATTCAATGAAATCGGCTCACACTTATCACAGGAACGACGGATTTAATGAACCCAAGCTTCATGCCGCCGGCTATGAATGTACTGCAACGACAAAAAAAATCTCTGCCGTTTTTGTGCTTTTTTACAATCAACTCTTTGTGTACTAGAGCATAAATGAATTTCGTCTACTGTATTTAATCTACATCGTTTTAAATTAAAATTTTAGTTTCAATGCGGTTACCGCTTCCGGATTTGTGGAAAAGAAAATACAGCGGTGAAAATGATAAAGCGCTTTCAATATTAACCGTTTCGCAGCACCCGCATCTGTGCTTTTCGTTTTGTCTGAGGGATTTCTGAATTTGAATTGTTGATACTTTTCGCTTTCCAGCTATTTGCTATAATGTTTTATGACAGTTTTAATATTTTGATTCAGTCAGGCGTTTTTTTTCACATTGCTTCTCCTCATTTTGGGCTATATAGCCGATCTATTTTGTATAAATCTCACCGTGAGAACTCAGGTGAATTGAGCTTGAAGTGAGTTGTCAATACTGTCAATCTCTAGCATTAGGTGGAATGACAGCTCACTTCACCTAAGTTTTCACGGTGAGATTTTACAGAATAGATCGGCTGTTTTTTTAGTAAGGAAAATGGCTTAGGTGCTCCATCGTAATACTTTCCATCTCGAAAGACCTAACTTTGTTACATGTTTTAAACACGTTGTGTCTAAGTGAAAGTTTGGAACAAACGTGATATCATGGAGGCGAAATGTCGGCACACTCGACGTAGCGACGAACACTCAAATTACATTGTTGCCAACGTGACTTTTAAAGGCCTCGTTATATTAGTAAATTTTTTCCATGCTTGTGGCTTAAAGAAAGGTTTTGAGATGAAACCAACGACGCTGTTAAAAATTTTATGATGATTTCGTGTGGTATTTGGCCGAAATCATTATGTTCGAAATTTATTAGGAGCAAAGCCAGTATTATGACATACTAGAGCACTTCATCCGCGTGGATTTCGTACTTTACCCCTATGATCTTTAACACTCCCTCTGCCCCCTTTATAGTTTTGGAAAGTGAATAAACTTCAAGTAAACAGGGTTCTTTTTGTAATGAGCTCGATTAAAATGAGTAAAATTTGGAACTACTATCATTCACTGGCTACAATGATCAAAATGAGCGTAAATTTTATCGCAATTCCTTTCCATTTCTTTGTCTCAACTTTCTTTTAATTTATATACTAAACTAAGTTCGTAGCGCCTTTGTTCTTATCATTTCTTCTAAAGTGATTTAAGAAAGTAAAATTTTTCCGCAAGGTTGACATTAAGGCTCTCAAGGTAACAGCGAATGAGAGAGGAACTGTGTCCAAGATTAAGTACCTAGAAACTAGATTTTATATGAAACAGCTTTTATCTTTGTCCTTGATCAGAAAGAAGTAGCAGATAAAACTGTTATATTTTTTTCTAGAAATGTAACGATACCGCTTTGAGTCCTAATGTTTCGAGAAAATTAACTAATCTACGCGTTTTGTTATAAGTACTACTTAAATATTGAATTGCGTCTCGCATAAAAGAAGGTTTTCATGTTACAATAAACGTAGATTCACCAAAATATCCCCAAAAATCACCTTCCCTTAACCTTAAAATATCCCTAAACATCATTTAACCTTACGACTATAAAAGAAAATACCTCGCAATGCTTATTATTATTACCATCTAAGAACACTGTCATACATAATATTACACAGGATTACAAGCTTTGCGGGATTACCGTGGAAGTAATTACTTGGACAGTTCGCCCGCTTGGCGTGGACACGGCAGGCGTTTGCAGCTGAAATTAGTTAAAATTAAGGACAGGAGGGGAGCGAAATTTTTCCACCGGGGTTACACGCGCCACGGCTCTGGATGTGACGCTTCTGTTCCGTTTAGTTTTGTGCTCGTTTACGCTTTGTTTACGTTTTGAAATGTTTTTGTTTAGTCCATTTTTGCCTAAATGTAGTTTTCGTTGAGAAATTTTTACATTTTTCGCTGGTGTGTTACTGTTGCGAAACTCTCAACTAAGTCTCTATTGTTTTATTCTTTAAGATGACACCCTTCTGCTTGTCTGGCAACGAGATTTATTATCGAACCCTTAAATTAATGAATTCCTGAGGCAGTGTCGATAATTCATTTTGTCCTGTCATTTTTAATATCTCCTTGGTTTTAATAAAATTTTCTCGGAGGTCGTTCATGTCGATATTACTAATTAACTTGAAGTGACGCGTAACACTTCTAACATGTCCAAAGTTCGTCGCGAGCTGGGAGATATTTGATTAGCCGGACGAAGGCCCCGACAGAATTCGATTAAGTCAGACAGCGCCGGCTAAAGTTTGGACCTTCATATTTCTAAGGAATTCATAAAAACTTGTTAGTAACATTAGGCGTGAAATATAACAATATTCTTGTTAATTTCGACTTTAACAATGATTTCATATCTGGGTGAACGTGGAAACTTTGTAGACATTTAGCTCCCAAACTCAGTTTGTACAGCATCGTCAAAAACTTTATGAACAGGTATTAATGGTGCGGCCTTTACAGTACAACGGATGTTCCCGTATTAAAAGTTTTGATGAAATTACGGAAGTGGTTCGCACACAGTAGTAGCCTGTACCCCTTTCTCTCTGTTTAAATGCACTTTTAGTTCATATTATAATATTCTTTATTAATGCATTAGCATTTTTGCCATTCTTCAGTGCTTAAGAGCTACGCTATTGTTGATGCAGCATCTTCATCAGTCTTCTCTATTGATGACCAGTCCTATAAAGCTAATCAAAGATTTCTTCAACATTCTGAAAGCCCAAATGAAATCCATTTATTTCTGATATTAATGCGCGCCCTAAGACCACATTTTAGGCCAGTTTTTCTGAAACCATTTCTTTTCATTGTAATGTTAGTACCTACCTAGTCAGGGACTTTTTGCCTTGGTCCAAGTTAAATGGAATGGAGTTTTCTTTGTTACCGCACTGAAATGAGATTTATTAAAATGTTTTATTACTTGGGTACTTATTAAAGGTATTGCTCGTGAATATTGGTCTCAAAATGTTACTACAACGTAAATTAATTTTTCTACCAGTTCAATCTTAGTTTTAATAGTAGAAAATGTCTTTATATTAAAACTACAAAGAACTATAGGTAATTGGTTTGTATTGTGAAATTCTTAACTACGAGTATCTATGATTTGCTATGATTATCAAGGGCATATACTCATAATACTTGAAACCTCGTATCTTACTTGCATATATGCTCACAATCTGCAAATCCAAAATTTTCTTTTAGGGATTTTATAAATCGATTATCCCCATCAAAACTTTCTTCTTCGATCAGTTTCGCAGTTAAGCTTTCATTTTCTTTTGATTTAGAGAGTTCTTTTGATATAGAGCATACGTATTTATGTGGAAACGAACTAATTGTGTTTTTTCGTTTGTATTCATTAATATTATATTGGTATTTCATCTTTATTCTATGGCCTTTGTCTCAATCAATCAATGTTGACGCAGCATGTCTTCTTTGTTCTACAACTCAGTCAGATCAGTATTCATCCTCTTCTTTTATGCAATCCATCCATTTTCTTCGTTACTTTTGTCTTCTCCTATTCTACTTTTGGATTTGTCTAATAATGATCACACTATATAGCATTAGTCATTGGCCTACTCGAATTTTAGAATATATTTGTTGTAAAGCACTTTAATTTTTTTACTAAGTAGGTAGGTACCTACTACCTCATTTATTAAGTCTCTTAGCTACTTTGTCTGATCCCATATACCTACACCTACATTATGTTTGCTTATTATAATGAACACTATAAATACCTTTTCGACCTTCCACCTGCTATTCAAATGCCAGTGTTAAGGTCGATCAACAATCTCATTCGTTCTCTCCTGCATCACAATATAAATAGATATCAGTCTTAAACTCAGGAATCAATTAAGCGTTACCTATATCGTCCCCTATATCTATTTCATCGTCCATTTTATGGCCCTTCTTTGACAGAAGCACCCTATAAAATTATGGCGTTCACAGTTTTATAACAAACTTCGATATGAACTTTTCACAATAATATATTTCTTGGTGACAGTGGATACCATTTTCCTCTAGCGGGATGATATTAAATCCACACTCAACTTCTCATAGTAAGCGTGACGAAGACTTTTGCGAAGGACTGCTATTATACGCCAATTTGTGGAGGACAGATAATGATGAACGATTGATATTTAGACACTACCTTGCTGCTTTAACGTAAACATAACAAAAACAATATTGTAGGAACGTACTCGCGAGTGAAGGCAATTACTAATATCGCTCTAACGGGTCAGACCAGGCTCAATTCGCTTCACAAATGGATTACATGTCAGATTCCTAAAATTGATCAACCCAAAAGGCACTCCATTCAATACGGCCTCTGCATGAGCAGAAGCGTAATGTTACAAGTTCATATGGCTTGAATACAACTTCGTTATGTCAAAGGTCACGCATGTCTGAAATGGTTCTGAATATCTCATCTCATCTTTACCGTCGTATACCACCCACACTATTCTCAGATTGAACAGATGACTGTAAAACTAGAAATCACAATACATCATTGCTCTACTTAAATTTCAAAGAAAAGAAAATGGCCTTCTAACCTTTATTGAAGTCGTATTACCTTCACATATTGAACGGTATTTCTTAAATCATTTATCTTGAAAAGATAGTCCATATTTCTCAACGAAATCGTTTCAACACTCGATAACAGTTTCATACTGGGAATCGATCATTTTCCGATACAGGAGCGGCGGATTAAGATGTTCTAAACCTTTCTATTTTTCAACGACGCCCGTTTCAAATGGTTTACATTTCAAGTAGAAAATACAATTATTCTTCGGTACACTGTGAGGAGAAAATATTTATCTCTGACACCTCATGTTTTACGGGATACAATAAATCCCTAGAGCAAGAATACTAGAAGTGGTTTTTAGACTTGAAATAATGTAAAACATACATAAGTCATAAGCACACGATGTAACTGATATGTCTAGAGTGTAAGAGTTCTTGTAAAATGGAGAAATAAAAAGCACAATGTTCTGCCTTGCATAAAAATAAAATAAAACAACCATTCTTCAGTGTCATTATACATTGTATTATTTTACATCGACAATGACTTCATTACGTTAAAGCAAGTGTCTCTCTGTATCAAATTAACTTAATAAAAGAAAACTTGTAGCCCAAATATATCACAGAATTTGTTATTGAAATGGAACATAATATTAGAGTACCTACCTATCATTATATTTGAAATCTTCTCAATATTTTCACCTCACGAAATATCGCATGCCGATGGGCTATAAAAGCGTCGGCCGCAACATAAATGGCACTTAGATAAGAGCAAACGACACTTACGCTGCATTTCAACGCTTAATACGTTCCATATCAATTATTATTGAAAATACTCTTCATTTGATATAGATTTGGAATGCTCAAAAAATTTTAACATTGCCTATATTTTTTGAATATCATAAAATCTTTCGGTATTTATTTTGTATGTACAGTCGCCAAAGGAGATAAGTAACCAGGGTCGTCGGATATAGTTGAAGTTTAGTAAGAAACCGATGTATTTTTTCGAATGAAATATAATTTGATAAATTAACTGTTTGTTTTCTATTAATTCAATTAAATTTTATTCGAAAACATCCATCGGTTTCTTACAAAACTTCAACTATAACCGACGGCCCTGGTTACTTATCTCCTTTGTGCGACTGTACATTTCAAAAGCACTACAAAGGTTAATAATACTGTTAGCCTGCATCATCCCACTGCTGAGCAAAGGCCTCTCCTCATGACTTCCAGCTCTTTCGATCCAGGGTTAAAGTAGACCACTGATCGTTTGTTTTGTCCAGCTCGTTCCGCCATCTTCTACGGGGTCTAATAATAGGATAATAATATATGATGGTTTTGTTTTGGTAAACACGATTCTTTGTTCAGATTTAAAAGTGAAAAGAGAAAAATAATAAAATAATAATCCTTACATACCTATTATAAAAACCGGCCAAGTGCGAGTCGGACTTGCGCTCGAAGGGTTCCGTACCATTATCTATAAAAATCACGTCTGTTGAATCACATACAACAGGCGCGATTTTTATTTTATTTGCCCCCTTAAATATTTATTTTATTTTAATTTTATTAATTATTATTAAAATACAACTGAGTATTTTGTGAATATTTCAAGTGATACAACCTGGTGACAGACAGACGGACGGACAGCGAAGTCTTAGTAATAGGGTCCCGTTTTTACCCTTTGGGTACGGAACCATAAAAAGCAACTTATCTTTGTATGTCTGTCTGTCTGTTAGTGTGTGATTTGACTGTAGAACCACGTATCCGATTGCCGTGATTTGTAATTCATACCTAGATCTTGTCGTCTGGTTAGGGTTGAGTGCATATGAGCCAAGAAGACCGGAGTGTGCACAGCAATCTCATACGAATAAATAGAAATATGGAATCTTATAATATTTGACCCAATAACCTAGCCTAGGTAGCGATAGCTAAGCCCAGTTTCGCAGTCTATTTTTTTTCACGCAATGGAATTTCAACGCACTGCTTACCGCCAAAAGTTTTAAATCCAACAGTGTGCTTTTTTGACGCGCTGGTATGCACTCTGTTGGATTCTCAATGCTCGACAACCCAGTGCGCGATAAAATCCCGCCGCGATATTTTTACGTTCGTGCGAAGAATTTGGGCTAAGAATAGAATTATTAAAATAACGTTATAGCGTTTTTTTTATAGCGTAATATTGATTAGTATGTAAACTTTAGCTAAACTGTCACGGTTCAATCATGTAAACAGTTAAATAATTTTAAGTTGTTCCAGTAGGTACGGATAAAGAGAAATAAATGAATACATTTTGGAAACATGTTATTATTTATTTTGATTATTTATTAGGTAAGGCTATGGAGTATAAAATCTTGTCCTAGCTACATTTCACAGTTAGTTTGTATTTTCAAATTCAAATTCATTTATTAAAACTTACACATAGGCGGATCATACAGAGGCCAATTCCCCGCGCGAAAGCGCGTTTTCGTTGAATTTGTATGTAAAATATCACGCGCGGGGGCGCGTTATCTGCGTCCCGTCGCGTGGCGCGTTGTAGTGTGTGATCCGCCATAGTGTGTGTGTGTGTTGGTTAGGTTGTTTTCTGTTGGTTAGAACTGTATGCTAATGCATGCAGTTCTAACCAACAGAAAACTTAGACTGATTTAACAGCGGGTCCCAACTCCCAACCTAGGCACAGCCTGTATCTTGGTGACCCAAAAATATTCATCGAATATGAAAATGTTTCATAACGAAATACTTCACTAAAATACATCGACCTGCAACCATTCCCCTTCAAAAGGCTTTCAACAAGGTCTATAACAATTTTATATTGCTCTTATTACGAATATTTTATTGCATTGAAAGGGATCTATTCGACCTTCCGATTTACAAATTCACCTAGGCAAACGGTTTCCCGGACCGGTCCGTTTTCTTTTGTACCATGAACATGTTATCTTACTCTGTTCGTAGTAACAAGTTACCTTGTAATTTTAAACATGGTCCTACCTATCTGGGCCTTCCAGAAAATCGTTACACGGGTATTTTGTACTACGTAATGGTTTCGTTCGAATAGATTACAAAAAGGAATACATAAATGGTAGAAGAATGAAATGTTGCATACTTATAGCATAATCAGTATAGTTAACATCGTCATAGCTTCCCACTGCTGGGACACAGGCCTCCTGTCTTTAAGAGGGAATGGGCTGTAATCTACCTCGCGGACCCATTGCGGGTTGGTAGATGTCACATGTCTTCAAATTTTTGGTTCTAAGACATAGCGGTCTCCACACATGTTTGCTTTCGCCGTTTTGAGAGCAGTGGTGATGAAATGTACCTACACAAAGTAAGACGCCTGTCGTTCGAACCCACGACCTACACTCATAAGCCCGGGGCCGTTACCACTGCTGCGCCATCACTGCAGTACTGAAATGTTGCATATAAAAATTATTTTCTAGGAACATAGAATAGTTTTGAATAAATTCTCGTAAAATATCTACATACCTTCATAAATCTTTTTTTACTTCCATATTCCGAATTTTTGTTCAGCTGCTGGGTTTTAGTTGTACCTACACATTAGTTTTGAATTCTGTGAAATGAATGATTGATGTTAGTTCGGCTTTGTGGATGTAAACTTTCGGCCGAAAACTAATTTATTTTGTTCGCAGCGAAATATTAATGGAGTTAGATAGACATTTGTATGTTTGCAATACAAATAGAGAAACTAGAAGAGTAGGTTATGATTTAACAGACCTTTAGGTCCTCAGATCAGTTCAAAGACCGCCAAGACTTTGTTACTCGTAATTTTTCATCATCATCATAATTTCAGCCGAAAAATGTCCACTGCCGGACATAGGGCCTCCCCCAAGCACCGCTACTTCGACCGGTTCTGTGCTTCTCGCATACAGCGGATTCCTGCGACCTTCACGAGGTTATCAGTACACCTCATGGGAGGCCTTCCAACGCTACGTCTGTCTAGAACCTTTCGGGCCCATCCGCCATATTATGTTCTGCGAGCAATCTCCTACGGATCACTTCATTTCTGATTCGATCGCGTAGGGAAAGCACAGCCCTTTGGGAGACTATCAGCCTTCTAATGGGGCCCATTGTGAGCGACCACTGTTAATTATTAATGAAGTAAAATAATACTACCTAAGTACAAAAGTATGTAACACTGACGACCCATTTATGTTGGTGTACTTTTACGTGTAGAAAAATAGGGACAATATTTTATTCCATAACTGGGACACCGTAAACCATTTGTTTTTCTAGAATAATCCTGTTATACAGGAACTTATTTTTATTGCACAGTTCCTGTTATAATATGGAAAGAATTCGTTCCCGAACCAATAACTGCTGGTTTCTTAAAACAATACGTATTTGTAAAGGCGTTTTATTTTAGTTATTTATGTCCTACGGTATTCTGCTGTGGGGCAAAGCCGCTGATATACAAATTATATTTGTCCTTCAAAAACGAGCTGTGTGCATGACTTTGGTTTGGATTTTGTTTCTGCTACATGTTGTATGATTCCTTGCTAGACCATACATTACTTTTAGATGAGAGATGAATGGAATAGAAGAAGGTAAGTATTAAAACACTATTGTATTGTCCCAAAGGTATTTAAAGGTAAAATGAGCTTAATGGACTGATGGTGTGGAAATGAAGTGAGTGACGCGGCCCTTGTTGGCTGTAACGAGAACGCCTGGCTGACTTGATAGCCCAACGCGAACTGAACTAATTATTATGAGTTGAAATGACTGTGTGGCGTGAACTGCTTAATTGCAGAATGTGCGGTTGCACCGTACACATGTCATAGCCCACTGTGCCTAGATAAAGAATATCCTCACTGGCCGTGTTAGTTTAACAAAATGGTAATGGTCTGTATACTGTATACATATTATTCTTTCCACGTAAATCATTGCGTCTATTGAATATCTCGATGTACCCTCCGAACCCCCGATAACTGACGTCATTCACGTATTGTGCCGTCTGTCAAAGGAGTCCCTCGTACGTACGGACAATAATTTAAGAGCGTCCCATTCAATTTCTCCTGCCATTGTCTGTATGTAGGTCAGTTTAGCTAGTTTGATGTGTATTCACTGAAGTGTATTTTGTGGCACTTCTCTGGCTGTCTCCTCTGTTTGAGTTTGGTTTTTGACACCCCTTTGTGCTTTGATGCGGGAATTAACAATATAAATGCCTCATTCCCTTAAAGTGAATTATCATCATCAGCTTAGCTCTTTCCAAACTGTTGGAATCGGCTTCCAATCTAAGTGTGTGGCAGCTGAATACCAGTATTTTACAGGGAGCTACATCTGTCTGACCCCCACAATCCAATTACTGGTTAACCGTTTAATAGTCATTGGGGCTAAAGAGCGAGTAGATTTTAAGTGAACCAATTTCAATCAAAACTACTTGAGCTGTTTCCCCAATTTGAATTGAGTAAGACTTTTTTATCATTGTCATGAAGAACTCCTACTTTTTGTTCGGATAAATTAAAACATGCATTGCCTTACAAATGACAAAATTACATATTGTCCTACAAATATATGCCCAGACAACGTTACAGAACGCCACAGTCGATCACCACGTCCCAATTATATCGTGATCCATTTCCTGGAGAGATAACCGAGATATCTAATCGAATGTCTATCACAAATACACTGGATTAACACTTGATGTACTCCGCTTGTGCAACTCAAGCCTGTATTTCATCCCCGTTGACAGGTACGGTTGTAACTATAGACGTTTCCAGAACATTTCATACGTTAAAATGTACTACAAACGTGGCAGCTCCTCCATCTAATGTAGCCCTGTTACTTGGTAGTGATAAAGTGACTACATTTGTTTAAGAAACTCGTGAGGAGCAGGGAAATAAACTACCGACATTATACGTTTTTGTTTGACACCTAAAACCGGTAACGTTCGTTCCGGCCCTTCGTAGTTTTTCCTTTATGAAGTTGCGGTGTTTTATAGTGTCCGAACGGGGTAAAAGGTGGAAGTGATGTGTTTGTTTCTACGACATTTTCGTGACACAATGGACTTGTAATTCTTGTAAGCAAAAATCTTCGTCTGTTACTCCAAAGCCAGCCTTCACGTGCCATTTTTTTTACGAGAAAAAATATTCATAATGTGTACCTTCGTTAATTAGAAAAGAAGTAGGTAGGCACATTTTATGTCAGCCCACATAAGCCGGTTTCGTTCCGTGAATTTTTAAACCCATGGAAAAGTTCGGAACGCCGTCCCTCTTAACTTTTCCCACCAACTAAATAACACCGCCCTTTGTGTACATGACCTAATTAAAGTTTCCTTAAGACTAATTTTCTGCCGAATTATTAAAACTTAACAAAACTTCATAATTAAAATTCCGGAGCGTCTTATGAATCTCTCGTCTTAGAAATCTTTTTAGCGATCTTTCAGTCTGAGCCCTCTTTTCTTAAGAAAACTTGTAAACAGACCTAATTATTTTCGGCTTTTTAAAGGTGCTGAGATAAGGGACACAAAATAATATTATAGGTATTCTGCTTTGGAGAGGTTCGTGATTAAATTGCGGATAATTATTTTCCTTAGTAGAAAATTGTTGAACCCGTGTCGGATTTATCAAAGGCTCTGAAGATAGTGGCCGAAATAAGTCTGGAGATACTTAAGAAGTTAACGAGCGATCCCATCAGTAGGTATTACTTAGTTCGTAGATACGTACCTACTAGGTAAGGTATATCCATTAAGAGTAAGTCATCATCATCTGCCTAGCCTTTTCCCAACTATATTGGGGTCGGCTTCCAGTCTAACCGGATGCAGCTGAATACCAGTATTTTACATGGAGCGACTGCCTATCTGACCTCCACAACCCAGTGACTGGGTAATACGATACCCCTTGGTAAGACTGGTTGTCAGACTTTTGGGCTAGTGACGACCTGTAACGACTGTCAAAGATCCACGAATGACAGCCGGGACCAACGGCTTAACGTGCTTTCCGAGGCACGGAGGGGTCTTGGTTTGTGAAAATGGTCACCCATCCACGGACTAACCGCGGCAAGCGTAGCTTAACCAGATCGATCGACCCGTGCGGCTGTTATTACTTAGCCACAAGCCCCTCTCATTAAGAGTAAGTATGTAGAACAATAATGCAAAAGGATACGTGGCTCCGATGCTTCTAATTGGTAATGGATAGTCTACTAATAGATATATAAACACTATCTCATGCACATCAGTAGATTAAAAAAAAGGCTTATCTTCACAACAAGCCTCGCGTGCTTAACTTTAAACTATTTCTCGCCATTTGTGGTGGTGGTGATAAGCCAGTGTAGTGATATAATCAGCTGAAATACGGGATTAAAAACAGCATTCTACAGGTAGGCACTTATTTCGCCACTTTTGTTGATGCACGAAAGTGGCGAAAAAAGTGCCTATCAATCTTCATTTATATGCTTACGTTTACCCTTAACCTTTTGGCCATAATTAAAATCAGAGTAAGCACCAACGTTTTGTCTTTTCTATGGTGTCAAAATATGCAGTCACAACCAAATCACTCCCATTCAATAATATGAGTTAGTATCTATCTACATAACTGAATAAAACAATTTCTCAAGTCCCTTTCTTTCTTATAAGCTTCATTCGCGCCTCATTGCAATGTTCCAAGTCATAAATCTCCGACATAGCGCTATTAGTCACGTCATATTCTGATGTTGCCGAAAGCCCCTCCCTTCGGCAAACAAATGAGGCGTTTAGGAAGATAGAATATCTAGAAGTGATGGGTCTAAGTAACCGTGAAACGAAGGCTCCTTTAAGAAACTAGGTTACCTGATTTTGTTATGTAAAACCGGTCTCTGAATATTGAAGTAGATAGTTGTAGAGAATAGGTTTTTCGAATAAACTTAGACTTTGTAGTTTCTGTCTTCTGCATTGAAAAAAACCGGCCAAGTGCGAGTCGGACTCGCCCATGAAGGGTTCCGTTTTACGATTTATTACGTAGGTATTAAAAAAAAACTACTCACTAGATCTCGTTCAAACCAATTTTCGGTGGAAGTTTATATGGTAATGTACATCATATATTTTTTTTAGTTTTATCATTCTCTTATTTTAGAAGTTACAGGGGGGGGGACACACATTTTACCACTTTGGAAGTGTCTCTCGCGCAAACTATTCAGTTTAGAAAAAAATGATATTAGAAACCTCAATATCATTTTTGAAGACCTATCCATAGATACCCCACACGTATGGGTTTGATGAAAAAAAAATTTTTGAGTTTCAGTTCTTAGTATGGGGACCCCCAAAATATATTGTTTTTTTTCTATTTTTGTGTGAAAATCTTAATGCGGTTCACAGAATACATCTACTTACCAAGTTTCAATAGTATAGCTCTTATAGTTTCGGAAAAAAGCGGCTGTGACATACGGACGGACAGACAGACAGACAGACAGACAGACCGACAGACAGACAGACAGACATGACGAATCCATAAGGGTTCCGTTGCCATTTGGCTACGGAACCCTAAAAAGACGAACGGTGCACTTAGTTACAGCTTGTAAAAGTGCCAGTCGAGTTAAAAATAAACATGTGTTTTCGTTCAACCCAAAAGCTGTAAAAACTACCATCGCATTGGTCGAGAAAAGTTGGCCATTGGGGACACTAAATCTCTTAGTTTATACAGGTCGAAACTCCTTGCAAGTGGAGCTTTACTCACAGGACAGCGAAAAAAGGTATTATTTGGAATTATGTTTCTAAGACGCGCAAATTCAATATAAAACTTTTGAGACTTTATCACACACATAAATGCTAAGCTTTATGCCCTTCATCTAGTCTAAATAGTTTCAAAGTTACGACAAAACTAGAATGATAAAACAACTGTTTTCTCTCAAGGGAAAGGTTCGCCCATTTACATTTTACAAAGAACGGGAGGGATTGTAATTGATAGCCCTGAAAATCAGTGATTAAAGCCTCGGTTTAAATTCATTTTCAGCGGAAAGCTAGGTGGATTTCACCGAACGCACCCGATTTCCCTGTGGGGAGCCTTTCTACAACGCGACTTTTTTAACGACGAACAGTAACATTTTAACTCTGAAGTGTGCCTGCTGCGTGGCAAGACTCAAACTCAAATCATTTATTTCAATTAAACCATTTACTTTTGAATTGTCAAAATTAAATAGTCGGTCAGTTAGAAAGTTGAAGCTGCCCATTCCAAAACGTAGATCTCTAAGGAGAAGAACAGGCAAGAAATTCCACGGACACTCTTTTAAATAAAGATATTATTACAAAATCCTTAGTACATTATTCTTATTGCTTCTATATGTGAGAACAATGTAAAAAAGAAACAATTTAAAATATAAAATTAAAAATAAGCCCTGGCAGTTAAGAGATGACCAGTCTCAACCGACGGCGCCCGTTCACGAACATGAGATTATATCAAGTGCCGATATTTTCCTTTAATTTTGTGCACTAAACTAAGTTCTTGATGTTATTGTAAAATATTATTGTATTACAATAAATCTATATCTATACTAATAATAAAGCGTTGTTTGAACGCGCTACTCTCTGGAGCTACCAGTCGGATCTGATAAAATATTTTTTTACATTGGATAGCCCAATTCTTGAGAAAGGCTCTTAGGAGCCGAGCAAAAAGAAAAAAAGTCAGAGAACGCTAAGTGAAAATAAAGTAAAAGTGCGGGCAGGCGATGCGATGCGACGGGGTAGGTCGGGGCAGCAAGAAATTTCACGCGGACGAAGACGCAGACAGAAGCTAGTATTACAATAACTACTTTCTATTTATTCGGTTTTTAACTAAGACCACTAGTTTTCGGCCTTACATTCGACCAGAGGGGCAATTCTCGTAATTTTAGGAACGTTCACAGTCTGATCTCAGTCTCAATCTGTCAAAAAATACTTCTAATTTCCCTACATTTTGACAAGTTTTTGACATTTGTTTGTCGCCGAGATGAGACTGCGACTAGATTTTGAACGTTTTAAATTTCTACGAGAATTGGCCTTCTTGGCCAAAAAAAGCAGTTATGTTGTCAACTATTGACTCATTACATATCTGACCTAAAGTTGTCAAAAAGTAAAAGGCCCGTTTTGACTTTGACAGTTCTAGTGGTTAATAAAGATCAAATTCGCAAAACACGTATTCGTTTGTATGAAACTGACAGGGGTCAAAGAACGCATTCTCAAATGTCAAAATTCATCAGTCAGAACAAACCGACAGTGCAAGGAGAAGGGGCTTTAAATGTATCGCTGCTGATATCATGCATAAGTCATCGAGGGATTAGCTAGATTTTTTTCACAGAGAATTCTAGGAAAAAAGTAAAGAAGTATAAGCTAGTGACATAATATTATGTAGGTAAATGTGTAAGCAGGATTAGAATTATATTAGCTTACTAACTACCCAACAATTGCTACGGTAATCAGGCCATTATCTTCAAAACGATCCATACAAAAGTACTCACTAACAACAACAAAAAATAATACGATTCTGTTACTTTTTCTTTTATGGCCAAAGTATATACATCTGTTTTATTCCCAATTCTATGTCTAACACAGACAATTATGTACCGCAATCGGAACGAACAACTAAGTTACAATCGAACTTAAACAGATCACTCAGAAACTTGTAACGCGAAAACTTTTATCGTGTAGATAGTGTCTTTGTGTATAGTGCCGATAAATTAATGCTGTCTTGTAGATGTTGTGTAGTGGACTGACCACAGTCAGTTTCACACAGCTGTTGTGTGTTGCCAGTATTGAGAACTATTTACCTTGAGCTGGTAATTTTCTTCTGGACAAATAGGGGACCAAAATGTCAACCAACTTTTCGAGAAATACAACTTTGTACTATTTGTAGGTGAAAAACCTGTGCGCATGGACGAACTTCCTTATGCGATACTTGCACGCAGACACATACTCGTACATAAAAGAAAGAGACAGAGTGAGAGAGAGAAAGTGGCATGGAGGGAGTAAAACGCTTTTTCCTAACATGACGATATCTACCAGTCAACTCCTACCACAAGCCGCATTAAGGAATTTCGTTCCAAAAAAACCTTTGTGCAAGTATGCCTCTAGCACATTCCACTTAGCACACACTTCAGCACGCTTTAAAACCCGAAAAAGCAACATAAGTTTTCCTGTTTGAAGTCACGAACAGGTTTCCGCACAAAAAATGCTATCAAAAATTACGTTTCATAAAGGAACATGAGTGCTACTTAGCTTTCGTCACTAATTACCTACCCACACAACAGTTGTCCTTAAGCTTTAACTTTTGCTAATTAAACGACATAACATGTTGTTTAAAAGGGTTCGCAGTCTACGTTTTTTTATTCCCTAAAGCTCTGGTCTCCTAAGTGGTTAACGGTCACACAATAAGGGCTGTCCATATAGGTAAAGTGCGTTTTTTGACACTTTATTGTCAAATACAGGTGAAACAGAAAATGACAGATTTCATGATGGTCGTTATAATAATTATGATACTATAACCATACTGCTCGTTATGTTCCCACAATCCAGGCGATCTATCTGCTGAACGTCCTGATTACTCAGGAGCCGGAAGTAGACATATTTATGTATAGCAGTAATTCTATGTTTAATGTTTGTATGAAGTTTTTAGTTAAATGTTATGTTGTTGGCTTGCTGCGCGCTTTGGTGTTTACTGTAAGTGCAGCAAGCAATTGTTATACATATAAATAAAGAAATGTAACATTTATTTTAGATAATCTCTGCATTGTCATGATCAGTCGTCAAACTTTTAATAAAAATATAAACTATCTCTATAAATACCTATTTCTACGTTGGCAACACCAAGAGACTACCGCCTGAAACAAACTGCATGATTGGTTTACGATTGTAATGGAATCCCTTGACCTTTATATTTAGTGGCCTTTGGTACTAAGAGCCCTTAACTATATTTGAACAACGGGATAAAGGTCGCCACTAGACGTAGCCGTTAGGATACTCAAAATGTACTCATTTTCGGAACCCTTTGTATTATCAGAGATAATATGACCTACATCTTACGAAAAATGTACGATAACGTCTGCTGCTGAGTCTAGCCTATAAACTTCTACAACGAATGATCTGAAGACGACTTTGGGGTAATCACTACCATTCGTAGGCTGACGGGTACTAGCAGTTTCATGTTATTAGTACATACTCGTAGTCATAGAGCTTAGTCAGTGTAACGTCATCATGTTTATCCAAAAAGAAAGAAAAAATATCGAGAGCGAGATCGAATTGGAATTCGATTGTGTTGGTATTTAATCATGTTAATACTGTTTCGGAATCGCCCGAATGTTAAGTGTTTTTTGTAAAACATTAAAGTAAATATCGTACAAAAATCGTTGTAGGATACATATTTACTTTGCTCCAATCGAATTATTATTTCCGTATCTTTTTGGATTATGGTTGTGTATACGTAGTAGTGTTCATGAGTCAATAATACATATCATAACAAAACATCAGGCCTGTAATCCCGTGAGCGTCAAAATGGCGGGATCAAGTTTCCAATTTAAGTGAGTAGGTATATACCTGTACATATGTAGTCTAAGTCTTCGGGTGTGAATTACCTACCTCTGAGTAGCGCTTCCAGAAGGTACCGCCACTTTGACGTCAAAGTAGCGGGACCAGGGATGTCTTGACATACTTCCTTTACCTTTGGAGGTACAAATGTCTTGTTTAGGGTACAATTAGTACATATGTAGTACAAGCATTTTAATGTGATACACTTTAAATTGGAGAATTGATCCCGCCATTTTGACGCTCACGTAATCACCGTAGCGTAGCGTAGCAAAGGTGCACCTATAGTACACCCACATTTGGCCAGTTATGTTTAAGTTCCATGTAACAGAGGCGAGCCTATTGCCATGAACCAGGTACAAATCCAGACTCCGAGCTGCTACTGAGAAATTCCAGTTAGAAAAACTTAATAACCCTTTGCCCGACCTGGGAATCGAACTCAGGAGCTCATCATGCTAATCAATTGCGTTTGCGACCACAAGATCAACGAGGGAGTCAATAATATGAAACAGAAAGAATGGCACGAATGTATTTGTGTCCAGATCGTGCAATGAAAACCCCAATCATTATCAGGGACATGACATCTTTTATCATAGATATTGTATATCACGGATATTCCCAATATATTTTCCGTTCTTTCCCACAATTTATGTACGACCTTGGTGGATTTAATTCGATATGTTGAGCTTTTTGGCAGAGGTGCCAAATGTGGGTGACCCGCAACTTGATAATAAATATCGGACATCGCACAACGTCGAGTGTTCCGTAGCTGTTGTACTTCCGTCACAATTCAGAAGAAAAACAAACAATAGCCTTCTTATTACCTTTATTGCTAACATAATTTTCCGCTAACTCACCCCATCTGTGGGACGCCAAATTGAGACCAAGTTGAGTGCCATGCTAGCAATGTTAGTTACTTTTGCGTTTTCGATAAAGGCGGAAAATTGGTTTTTGACTTTTACAATTTGTGATGTTACAAGTTAGGCGTAATTATTTTTGTTGTTCAGTCAACCAAACAGATTTTTATACATACAGACACAGACTTATATTGGCTAGATAACGCAAGTCTCATCGTCTCTAAAGAAACCAAGCGTGCCATTATTTTTCTACCTACTGTGACGTCACATGAGCGATTTAGTGATGGGAACTCCCTGTCCGCGAGTAAACGATTCAAAACGATTTAAAGGCCCCGGCCCCCGCCGCCGCGTTTCGCCTCGCTCGTCCGCCAATACTCTTTGGATCGAGAGGTCGCGTGCACGCATCCCGTCCGCTTGCATGTTATTGTTTAAGTTCGCCGCTCTTCAAGTTACACGATGTATCCTCATTTGACGTAGACGGCTGGTGAATGTCTTGTAACACGAAGTAACTATTAAATAATCCTAATATCAGCGTCAAGACGTCCACTTTTTCCGACCCGTTACATTTAGAATAAAACGAGTACCTACTAATCGATTTTTGCAAGATAACAGTGATAATTTAACTTTGGGATCACTTGGACTTCTGTAAATATAATTAATAATATTCTAAACAAAATCACTAAATTGAAACATTGCAATAAAAAAAAAATTACATGTCACAAAATACCCAACGCAAACATTATCATTCCTCTGTTTCCAAAATCGATTAGAATCTAGAACAACTGTACAAACTGTGTGTACAACACTATTTTCTTTATTTGACAGAAAAATGAGAATAGCGACTGTACCATGAAGCTGAGCGATAAGTGAAAATATCGATCATTTTAATTTTCATTGCGTGTTTTAATAGACAAGTCCTACATACTACCTTGTAAGTTGTAACTAAAAACGGCAATGTATCATGAATTATTCGATACACACTCAGTTGCATAGTGTTCATTGTACGACCACAATGAACACAAAATAATTGATTTTGCAATAAAAAACACATAATTTAATAACAAAATGTCTTACCACTGAAAGGAAACCTTTCCATTGTCTCGTCCCATTTTTTTTGTGTAGTTTTTACAGCTCAATACCGCACAATTTGGCATTTTTTAGTTTTTGTTTGACGTCTGGCATCAAGAACGTTCGAGCGCGAACTGATTAGAAATGACGCTGAAGGAAGTCAATTTTACTCCCTTTTTACACGCGAAGTACATACACTTGCGTCGTCTAGCCAATATAAGTCTGTGCATACAGAACTATTTTAGTATCGTCACAATAGGCTATTTTCCTAAAAAAAACTAATTAGTCCGTTAGTTAGATTATCAAAAAATATTGAAACCGTATTTTTTCTTTTGTCAATTATATAAAAAATGATGAAGATATCGCCCGTTAAAGTTCCGCGTGACGTCAATTGCTTGCGACACTTTTGCAAGCAAGTGGCGTCACTTCCAAATTTTGACGCGCTTTATCTTTGTCATTTTTTGTTTGATTGACAAAAAACAAATACGTGTCCATTATTTTTCGATAATCCCACTGAAGGACTAAATATAATTATTATTTTATTACCCAGGCTACTACCCTATTACAAAGCTATTTCTACGAAGCTGTCACATAAGGTCTTGATTGTTATGTGACCTCAATAAACAACTCATCTCAGTTCAGTATTCTTGGCAGAGGCCTGCCCCGACAAATAATAAATTGAAAAACTTCGCACTGACTTTTACGAGTAGGCACGCCTACACCACTAGTGTGAGATTTGTAGAATTCATTGAATCGTCAAGTTGGTGAAACTTCGTTATGACCGCACCCGCACCTTTTAGAATATTTAAACGTGTTAGGAAATCTGTTTTACGGTCAGTTGAAACCAGAGCGGCCTAAAGGTTCCAAGGTCACATTAAAAATTAAGTTGATGTCGGTCTTCTAGTACCAACCTCGATCTTCTAAAATTCTTATTTTCCATCCCAATGCCCATACTGGCACTGGCCCAACAAAGATCTTGAAAAATTCAATCTGAGGGCTAGGAAACGACGAGGCGTTAAATTCGTTTGAGCCTTTCAATGAAATTAAAATGTACGAGCTACGAACATATCATTTATCACAAAATGCATTATAAATTGGCAAACTAAATGGCATGCCTTCCAGAACAAAGTTTCAATGTAAAACCAGCATTCATCTATTATGCAAGTAGGTAGTTAGGTTTTACAATCTACAAAATTAGCATAGTTTCAGAACATCCGAAACTTCCTCACTTGCCTCATCAATTACATGGGTTGGACAGAAGCAGTTTGCGGCCTGCCAGTTTCGTTTCTGTCAACTATACCCTGTGTTATTTAACCGCTCCTTTTATACTATTTATGGGCGATATGTCACGGGACGTTCGCCACAGTGGATTACCTACCCACACTGAAGTGGACCATTTGCTTAATGCCCAAGTCTTTACCTTTTCAACGCTAAAGTCATACCAATTTCAACAAATCCGTGTTGTTTTACTACCATGGATATATAAAAGGATATTACATTGCCCAATTTTCATAAGCTTCATAACGCTTATTTCATGCTATATGTTTAGGATTTAAGAGTACGGAATATTCTTCTTGTATTTTTTGATATGGTCGTTTCTTTTTTTAATGTTTCTTGTTTCTTTTTAATAGTATGCAAACTTCTACGACTATTAAAAAAGATAATATAACAAAGGATTCAGGGTCCGATCCCCAGTTGCCTTGCAATATTTACTTGGTTTATTTTTGCATCACCCTCAACCCTTGTAAAGTTAGACCATAAAAAGCACCTTTTGCAGAAAAACGTGGAACGATTAAAACATTAATTGCTTTTCACCCAAACTTCGTAATTCTACTAACGTTATCAAAAATGTATGTCCAAACTTTAGGAGCTGTAGGTAATAAGGTTGAAATTAGGTCTCGATAGGGACATGTGTGAACGTGTTCTCTTGATTGAATCCAAGATCGACGGGCGAATGGAGCAAGTCTCAACAACTCGTCGATGGGTAGAAATTGCGGGTACGTGATCGAGAGCCTGTTCTGTTACTAGAAGACTCGATGGTGCAATTTGGAACGAATCGAGAGCGATTTTGCCACGCTTCACCCTAGTCAACTTTACATTTTTATTTACCTTCGGGAAATAACAGTGTACTGAAATGTCAATCCCGACCTGTAAGGTGTGACCCAATTTAGATTTGGATCTCTAGTGAACCGTAGTTAAACTTGATGTGTGGTTATTTGAGGATAGTTATGGTTTTGGAGAATAGGAGAAAATCTGTTAAACTGTTTCATTGCAGTACTTTATGACTCGACTTGCCCGAACTTCAGAAATATGCTTGGTAGTAAAACAAAAGGAAAACTAAGCCTATATATACACATTGTAAACAATGCTGGTTTTTAATATGCCATTTTGTGGATATAAGCTGGCGTTCTTTGTCTTATTACACAAGGCCTCTGTCTAATAAATTGCCTAAATAAACTAACTTTAAGATAATGTTTTCAAATTAACCCCTACTACAGCCACAAACGACTCTTGAAAGGTCCTCGTGGCACGATGTCGTTTCACCCTTTCAAGGATAAACATTAGAACTTCTCAGTAATCTAGGATAAGACCTGAATATTTATGAATGTTATTTTACTTGGTGGGTACAGACAGAAGAAACTTGGAGATAGTTAAAGCTTAATTAATAAAAATTGTTGGGTTGGTCTCAACTTCAAGTAATTAACCTGTTTATTTTTGTTTATTATATCACAAAACTTTACAAGTCTACAGAATTATTAAAATTGTAGCAAAAATTACGTAACACAGAAATTGCATATGAGTTACAATATTATAGACGTGTCACTACAATTTATATATTTGTAAGGTTTTTCCGTTCAGGTACACGCACTTCAAAGATTTTGTAAATTATAGGTAATTGTAAAGTTTTGTGGTATAGGCCCTCGGTGTTTTATTTATTCCGCCTGTTTTAATATGCTTAGGTAGTGTTGTTAAATTATAGGACGTCATATCTGCATAGATGTCAAATTACTATCATACCGTATAATAGTTTTACAAAATTTGGTCCATCCCACAACAAATTGCTACCACTTCAATTTGTATCGATACATATTTCTAAAAGCTGACTGATAACACTTGATCTATTACAATAGCGAAGTACCTCCATCCATCATTCCGTCGAAAATGCCTTTTGTTTAGCATAGAATGTCCAAGGAGAAATAAGGCGAGTCCTTCTTTTCTTTTTTTTTTCAGGATAAGGAATAAGACTCCTTGAGATAAAATAGTCATTTTTCTTTTTTTCTTCTTTTAAAACGCGTTGGTAATTGCCTCTCGGATATAGTTGACGAATACAAACTGATTCTTTTGTTAACTCTCTGGACATCCAAAATAATCAACAACCTTTTAACCAATTTTAACTTGGACAGATTAATGTGTTCGTAATATCAACGTGTCGTTCGGGAAAATGGATACTTAACTGCAAATTACACGATGCAGTCATAAGTAAATTGGGCCAATATTTTGTAATTACGCTGTCATTTGTCATATCGTTAAATTGCCTTTTGTTTTCACTTTACTTAAGGGTCAGAGACATTAATAATCTGCACTGGTTTTTAAAATCTCGACGGTTTCCGTCAATTTAATCATCATCACCATTCTCCCACCCTTTTTTTTTTCAGGATGGGAAATCATCAAATGACCCCTCCCGCTCTGGGTGGAGCGGAAGGGAGTGTCAGACTCTTACTGACTAAAATCCACCCGTGTTCCTTCCTTAGCCCTTTATGTTCCCGGGCAGCGGTAACCCTTTCGGACGATCCCGCTACCCTGGCAGGCTTCGGCCCTATCGGGCCCCGTCAATCGTGCTGACATCTCCTTGAGGCGCGCGTGGAACATATACGCGCCGTCCGGCATGGGCCTGGTCCTGATCGGACGGTGAGCTACCCATTACTCTCCACCCGCAGGCCCGCGCCTACGGTGGCCGGGAGTCGTCACGCGGCTCCCGACGCCCGGAGCGTCTCCCGCGGCGGCTGAGGCGTGAGGTCCTTTCACTCGTCCACCCCGCCACATTCTCCCACCCTTACACAAATTTATTTGGAGTCGGCGCAACATGTATTTTTCTTCCATACTTCTCTATAAGACGTCATCGCGTTCTCGGTCATTCCTTCAATTTGATATTACACCCAATTCAGAAACCTTGGTATGCTTAAAAACCCGTAAGCACAGAAATATATTCCGATTATGAAAATCCGAAATCCGTTTCCAATAACGTTACGGCGCTGATACAAAAGCGTGCACTTCACGTATTACAGACAGCCATTGTGGCGTTGTGTTTTCAGCTTGTATTTGTTGTGGCATCGTGCACAGAGGAACAAATGATGAAGCCTGCATTGTGCTCCTTGTATGAGAGGCAATCTGCACTAAACATTACCCAGAACATAGATGCTAGCGTGATCAGACCATCAGTGATAGCGTTTCAATGAACTTAAAAGGAGAGTGATTAAAAATATATAAAAGATTCTTGGTTGCTTTATTATTTTTCTAGTTTATTTCTATTGTGAGTTAGATAATAGCTGTGCCCGCGACTGTTTTCATCTTTTTTGTCTTCCTGGAATAGTAATTTGATGTGTACCGGGATACATCGTGACTTTATATACGTGGACAGAATGAATTACTAGGAAGGTGCATTCAAAACGGTGAAGGAAAACATCGTGAGGAAACCGGCACGACCTAGAACCAAAAATTCAAAGACATGTGACATCTACCAACCCTCACTGGGCCCACGTCTCACAGAGAGGAGGCTTGAGTCCCAGCAGTGGGAACATTATAGGATAACGTGCATTCAAGCCTGCCAGCATTTAGGCAAGTCTCGAAAAAAACCGACCACAAACAAAATGATACATACTCGTAAATTTGATGGGCGGCATCAGTGAACTTTTCTTGCCTTATTTTTCTTTCTTGCGAGATGAAATACATAATAGTATAGAAAAATGTGATCTTGCTGTTATTGTTTACTAGTTGGCATAATGTTAAAGCTGATACATAAATTTTGATATGTGAGATAATGTATTCTGTCAGCACAAATGTTCACTGTCGCAAATTCAAATTCACGCGTACTACTCACAATTGTCTCGTCCACTTAAAATTATGTGCTTGGAGGTGCAAGCAGACCGCTAGGACGACCGTACATTAATGAGGACATGCAAACGTGTGCAAATGTCCGGAATATGTCCATAGTCCATACACTTAGTTACGTACAATATTTGAACATGAAACTTGAGCGTTAAATATGATACTTTTCCCGAGAATGATGCTCATATTACATTATACAGGGTGAGAGGAACGACACACAAACTAAAACCATGAATTCAGCACATGATTCTAATCTAAATCCATTGTAACCAACTAGCGGTGAAATTTTTCGTCGGTTATAAAAAAAAATCTGCGCTTTCATAGAAAAGTGCCTTTTTTTTTAATAACCTTCGAAAAATTTCACCGTTATTTAGTTACCATCATCTGCCCATCATCATCTGCCTAGCCTTTTCCCAACTATGTTGGGGTCGGCTTCCAGTCTAACCGGATGCAGCTGAATACCAGTATTTTACATGGAGCGACTGCCTATCTGACCTCCACAACCCAGTTACTGGGTAATACGATACCCCTTGGTAAGACTGGTTGTCAGACTTTCGGGCTTCTGACTACCCGTAACGACTGTCAAAGATCCACGAATGACAGCCGGGACCAACGGCTTAACGTGCTTTCCGAGGCACGGAGGGGTCTCGGTATGTAAAGATGGTCACCCATCCACAGACCAACCGCGGCAAGCATAGCTTAACCTGACCGATCGACCTGTGCGGCTGTTATTATTTAGCCACGGGCCCCTCTACCGTTATTTAGTTACCATGGATTCAAAATCATTTACCTACTGAATCCATGGTTACAGCTTGTTCGTCGATGTTCCTGCCACCCTGTATACCTACGTTGACGTGTTAATATCGGGTTACCTTTTTCTCTTTTGTTACAATCTACTTGTGTTGCTCATATTCTTGTATTTACACGATCGAACACCTACGTAGACAAGTCTTTTAAAATATAAATCAACAACATTATACAATGTATAGCTTCTTTGAAAATTTATTTATAGTATTTTGTTTAGCAGTTGATAAACGACGCTACGGAACTTTGTGTTAGGTATACGGTAAAAGTTTTAAATATGTTTTGTGGTGTCATTTGCATGATAGTATGGGACGCTTAACGACCTTGTTTCATCTGCTAACGCTTTCTGATTTGCCATAGAACTGAACTGCACAGCACATTGCGCATGGAATTGCATGCATAGTATCATGCATGTACCGTCGAATCGAAAGAAGAAGAAAAATATTTAAATCATGTATCTAATAAGATTTCTTTATAGAGTCTAAATCGGGTTTACATGTCCTTCCAGCTGACAAACTGAATTTCATAATAGTCAGAATTAAGATGAATTGATACATAATGAGAAATCCATAATACAGATTTATGAAGCAACCCTAATCCTCCAAACATCAAAGCCTTATTGAAAAAAAAACCTTCATTACAGTCACTATTGGAACGATTCCTCATTTTTCAAAAAGCTATTTCTTCGACCAATCGTCTTTGCTTACGGGGATCAGCGGGGTCCTGAGATCAATAGATAAGTATGTAAGTAATAAAGGACGGAATGAGGAAGGCGTATTTACCATTCTTATACCTATCGAATATACATTTCTTACAAAAACGCAGTCAATTTACCTCATAGGGGCGGACTTGTTTGAGGAACAAAGTACGGAGTTTCTCTTGGTGTTCGTGTTTTATGGGTTTTTGATATGTTCCCTTTGCTTCTGGGAAATTAATAGCGTTCCGTTTGAATGGGCTATGATTTTGAATAATAACCACAAGACCGAATGTTGATAACATACCTATCTGTATCGTACCGTATTATAGGTACCTACACAGTACCGTACCGTACTGTAGGTACACTGTACTGTGTCGAGAGCTCATAATAAACCACTTCGTTCAAGTTTAAAGTTAGTTGTGCAGTCACCGAAAATGCACGACAGAAGCGTGCATAATCCTGCAAGATTTTGAACTTGGCGATTAAAGAGACCTCATAGAAGCATAAACTTTAAAGTCAGGGAGACATTCGTGCAATATAAACACGAGTTAAAACGCTAAGAAATAAAACATTTTTTATGTTAACACGTCCCCTTTTCAGTTGCAACAAGGAAACTTTTGGCACAAAACGTGATCGCGATTCTTTTAAGGCAACATAAAGCATAACTTCTCACGTCCATATGATTGCATCATCTACTTGGGAACATGTTTTTCTCCCTAACGATGCTTATTCAGCATAGTTATTCTTTTAGATAGGAAAGGTACTCTTCAAGATTCTTGTTAGAAGATTGTCGAGAAAACATGGCGTGCAAGTTATTTCTTTTCTGATAAAAGTGGAAACTAAATATATGAATTGACTGCCACGTTGGTCTAGTGGTCGCAAGCGCTTCTGCTGAGCATCAAGTCTTGGGTTCGATTCCGCGTTCGGGCAAAGTGTTACTGGGTTTTTTAACCGACTTCTAAAAAAGGAGGAGGTTCTCAATTGGGATGTTGGTATTTTTTTTTTAATGTTTGTTCGCGCATAACTCCGTCGCTTGCCAACCGATTTGAAAAATTCTTTTTTTTTTCGAAAGGGTATACTTCCCAAATGGTCCCATTGAAATTTCGACAAGATCTGATGATGAGTTTCGGAGACAGACAACGGAACTCTTCAATAAATGCCAGCAAATCAACGGCTATTGCTGCTATCGCGTATGTAGGTATGCATTGTTTATGCAATCACACAACATAACGTCACGCCTGTACCCTCTAAATGGTCGCTGTGTCGCTGGTTCCGCATTTTCGTTTTTTGACACCGACTTCCGAAATGAATGTTATTTTTCTCATTGTAGTGGTTTTTTTTGGAAGTCGGTTGTTTTTTTTTTTTTTGTAAAAATGTTTTTCTATCTGGAATTTAGCTTTTAACGTGCACGTATTTCTACATCGTTCTCACATGGTTAATTTCAACACGAATGATGTAATCAAATATTTTGTAACAATTTTATGATTTAAAAGAGTGTCCATGGAGTTTCTTGCCCGTTCTTCTCCATAGGTACCTACGCTTTGGAATGGGCAACTAGCTTCATCTTTCTGACTGACCGACCCTTTGACAATTCAAAAGTACCTGTAATTGGTTTAGTTGAATTAAATGATTTGAGTTTGAGTTTAGTCCTGGAGTCATGATATGTGACCGGTTGATGGCAATAGGGTCGCCTATAACATGGGACTTAAAACATAACTGAGGAAATGAGGGTTTACTATAGGTACCTACACCCCTGCCTAACCGTTCGGGGAAACAAGGCGTGATGTTATCTTATGTAATTTACATAGTTATGTTCTGTAATTTATGACGGATGCAGCTGAATACTGGTATACAGCTGCATCCGGTTAGACTGGAAGCCGACCCCAACATAGTTGGGAAAAGGCTAGGCAGATGATGATGTTCTGTAATTATACGGTGTACACAATAAAGAGTATTCTATTCTTAGTATTACCTATAATAGGTAGATTTGGAGCTCTTGTAAATTACCCTGATAAAACAATCGCTAGTGTTTATATTTTTCTTCTTTTTTAAATAAATATATAGTCAAGCTGATTCTATGTAAATTAGAAAGAAGTAGGTACCTTAAAGACGCATGAAAAAAAAATGTATATAAGTAGTTTATCAGCCATCTTGTTACCATAACACAAGCATTAGGTTGTTTAGCTTGGGACTAGATGGCGCTGTGTGAAATGTCCAGGGATATTATTATTATTAGACAACGTAACCTATTTATGTACGCCCAATATTTCAAAATACATGATTTTATTGATTCATAAGATGAGCTTCTCAATCAGACTGACTTTTATAAAAAAAAAACTATTAAAGAAAAGTCTAGCATACGCCGGAGTAACTAAACAAAATGACAACGAAATACATTTTACTAAAAGCGAAAGCTTTGATCTATAAAGATATTATTAATTCAATTCAAGAAATAATACGGGTGGGAAGACGGGCGGATTATTTTCCTAGAACTCTTTTCAATATCGCGTCGTAATCTGCCAATCAGAGACAGTATTGCGAACTGAGAACTATATGTATATAGGTATGTATGTATAAGAGTATACATAGGCATAGATACCCACCACATTCACTGTAGGTACCTCCTGTAATGTGCCTGTCACCCTTTTCATAAACGATGCTTAAAGGAGACGTTTAAACGTCAAAAATGTATGGTTAAACAGTCACTAATCATTACTTAACTTTTTAAGCAACGTTTATAAATAAACCACGTAATGTTGACTAGGTAGTAGATACTCCAATTTCACACGTAGCAAGGGATACCAAGATGGTGTTAAATCTAATGAAAACAATAACCTTTTAAAAAATCATCATACCTTTCTTTTAAATGATGATTAAACCCCTGAAATAAATTAAAGTTAAGAGCTTTGTAATGAAGTATCTACTAAATTATTGATAACGGCGGTGTATAAACGTAGCCGCCAGGAATCTAGCTTATAAACACCTCAACAACCCAATCCTGCCATCTAATTTACATTTCACGATGATAGGCGCCGTCACCCCATATTTTTCTCCAATTCACGTTCCCGGAACCGTTCTAAAAACCAGTTTGAAACAATACCGCCCATTACCGCCCAAATACAATCAATATACCCTCAATATCCAAGTACCTAAATAACATCAATTAAAGGCGTGTTAGAATTTATTGGATTTACTCTGGCTGCTATTAATAACGTCGATCTAGCTGGCCAGACCTTTTGCCGAGGAAAGGGAAACCCAGCGGTCCGGCCTTTGAGTTGTTGCAACTCAGAATTTATTCATTTAGATCGCTGATACGAAGCAACAGTTATATGATTTGAGGGCCCAATTCTACTTAATTGGCCCTTTGTACACACAGGTTGTTATTACCGTGAAAAACTACGGTTTATTCGCCGTGTAGATACGGTTGTCGGTGTTGTATGCATCACTATGAAGCTTGTTGACAGACACGTTTTTTCTACGGCTCGGTTTCTACGCCGTTTTTAGGCACGGTCGTCAGTGTTGTATGGATCACTATGGAAGCTAGTTGACAGACAAGTTTTGTTACGGCGCGGTTTATTCGCTGTACCCTAATGAAACCGTGCCTAAAATTTGTTGGCGACTGAAGTGGCGACTAGAATCAATTTTATTTTAATTTTATTTTTGACGTTCAAAAGATAGCCGTTTTGCGTGAATGTGACGCATGTTTACCGCCAACTTGTTTTTTTGTGTTTTTTTTATGCGTTATGTTTGCCGCAAATAAATGCATTTTCTTTCTTTCTTTCTTTCAAAAGTGCCTTTTATGTGCCTATTTGAAATAAATGATTTGACTTTGACTTTCTTGATAAAGTTCGAGAGCTCTATTGGGAGTATCTACAGCAATCGTATTTAAACACATATTATAAGTAAATAATGTTCATACTTTCTTCGTATCCGTACCACTGGGCACTCCAAAATAAGCTTTAATAGACTTGCGTGCGAACCTCGAGTCTCAAGAGGCTTAGTAACAAGACTCTGAAAACGAGGCTATACAATTTAAGTGCGGCCCGCCCAACGGGTCGCGCACGGTTTAACAATAATGCTTACGATTCTGATATTTAATATCGGTAAATATAACTCTAGCCTCCACAATTTTCGTGTTCGGGTTTTGAGTTACATGGTCATTAAAACGAGGACTGGCCTGTAAAAGTGATCGTTGAATACAGACGTTCGGCCATTTTGTACCTGTCAAGTTTAAAAAGGCAAAGAGCTTCAATGCCAAGGGTTAGGACACAAATGTAGCTATTATACCTTTAGAATTTGAAGTTTATTTAGAAAGTAGCTGCGCCCCGCGGTTCCATCCGCATATGTCTCGATTCCTAATATTTAGATAAAAAGTATTATATGTCCAAACCCTGGTCATCGTCTACCCAGTTGGCAAATTTCATCCAAATCCGTTCTGCCGTTTTAGCGTGAGAGCGTTACAAACAAACATACAAAAATTCAAATCTTTTCGCTTTATAATATTAGTTTAGAAATATGTACTTATTCCGAAAACTGGTATGCATAATTTTAACCAGATTAGTATTTGTCTTAAAGTGTTTTGGCAAAATCCAGTACCTGCCTATAGATAATATCTACCAAGGTATTAACAAACTAATTTATTCTCGTCTTCCCAAAACTAATACTGTTATCAACCTAAACAAGACCACAGAATACTGGCTATGATAGAATCACAAATAGGCTCTGTGCTTTGAAGTTACGCTCCAATCAACCATTCGATATCGTCCACGCTTTGGGCAATAGGAACATGCCCGGTGGATATTGCCTCATCTTGTCTTTACATATTTATTGAGAATATGGTAATGGAGTTGCTCTGGAATGGGTAGCTATATGTCTCCATGTACTAGTCCTGGAACTAGTAGGTACCATATGACCAGTGACAGGAATAGGTAGTGCCTATTTGCCTAAACTTCGAAGAACAGAGACAAAAAACGGAGACTTCCTTAGGACAAAATTTTTGCCGGAACATCTGTCTCGAAATTCGGGACAACACTTTTAAATACATTTAAAAAATATGTTATTTGGAATAAGTAATTCGTCTATATTTACCTTTTTTTTAATGTATTTAAAAGTGTTGTCCCGAATTTCGAGACAGATGTTCCAAAAAAATGTTGTCCTAAGGAAGTCTCCGTTTCTTGTCTCTGTTCTTCGAAGTTTAGGCAAATAGGCACTACCTATTCCTATCACTGCATATGACACACGTGACACTAACATAACACAAACGCCTTATTTCACCGAACGGTTAGGCAGAGGTGTTCCTGTAGTACAGTCACGAGCACCAATACGTCAACACCTGGCAACTTTCAATTGCGATTTTTCAAGAAATAAGGACGCAACGTTGAAATACGACATATTACATAAACCTATGGGTTCGAAAATGCTATGTGCGTAACAACATAAAATTTCATTAAAAAATAAAGGAGTAAATCACTTTTGAATTAATCCGAGTGTATACATACTTTTGCTCGTGACTGTACACCCACATTTCGCCAGTTATGTTTAAGTTCCATGTAATAAAGGCGAGCCTATTGCCATGAGCCAGGCCTTTACAATTCCAGACCTGGGGCTGCTACTGAGAAATTCCGGATAAAAAACCCAATAACACGTACACGATACTTATTAGCTCCAAAGAGACCCACAGTGCAGCAGTTGTCTCGTGTAAAGTTCCATCCTAATAAACTATCAACTTTTAATCTCCAAACAGAAACTATACTCATCATCTGCCTACTATGTTGGGGTCGGTTTCCAGTCTAACTGCAGCAGATGCAGATGCAGCTGAGTACCAGTATTTTACATGAAGCTACTGCCTATTTGACCTCCACAACCACGTTACTGGATAGTACGATAACCCTTGATAAGACTGGTTGTCAGACTTATGGGCTTATGGGTCCGATCAGGACCAGGCCCGTGCCGGACGGCGCGTATGTGTTCCACGCGCGCCTCATAGAGATGTCAGCACGAGTGACGAGGCCCGATAGGGCCGAAGCCTGTCAGGGTAGCGGGATCGTCCGAAAGGGTTACCGCTGCCCTGGAACATAAAGGGCTAAGGAAGGAACACGGGTGGGTTTTAGTCAGTAAGAGTCTGACACTCCCTTCTGCTCCACCCAGAGCGGGAGGGGTCATTTGATGATTTCCCATCCTGAAAAAGAAAAAAAAAAAAAAGACTTTTGGGCTTCTGACGACCTGTAGCGACTGTTATAGATTCAGAAATGACAGCCGGGACCAACGGCTTAACGTGCGTCACAATGCCCGATGGGATCTTGCTATGTAAAGATGGTGAAACATCCACGGACCAACCGCGGCAATCGTAGCTTGCCCTACCTGATCGGTATTTAATGGCCAAAAGCCCATAAAACAAAAAAAACCTGAAAAATAGAAAATCTGCTATTGCCTAAATATTGTAGGTATACCTACAATCCCCAAAACGCAGTTTGCCAACCAGCTTCCTGTCACAAAACCAATGAGCCGAAGGAAGTTAACACCTGTTAGGTAAGCCATTGCGCTGTAACTAAACCGATTCAGTTAGGCGTTGCTTCCAAACTTCAAATACCGTATGTACTTACGTAGGTAGGTACTGCAGTGCGATTCTGTAACCATCTCACCGTGAAAACTTAGGTGAAGTGAGCGTGGAGTGAGCTGTCATTCCAAATAATGCTAGGGATTGACACTAGTGACAACTCACATCAAGCTCACTTCAACTTGAGTTTTCACGGTGAGATTTTTACAGAATCGACCGGCTGAAAAGGTTTACTCGATCGAACTAGGAAAAACGAAAAAATATATAGAGTAAGTCAATACTATCTTCTTTATTCTCGCTCAAGTCTGAAACAAATGAAACAAAACAACCCTTTTCATAAAAGAATTCATTAGTAAATTCCTTCGTATTGTGAAGCGCCAACCTATCGGCGTATTTCAACTTAATGATACAGCAAAATATTTCAAAGAAAGGAGACCCATTAAAAGAGAGATTTATTTCCGTTAAAACCTTCGAGAAAATTCTTCTGTGTTCCTATAATGAGTACCAGGAAAGCGGGGGTGTCTACGTATATTTGTGAATCGGAAGGCAAAGGAAACTGCCTGAGAGTGCCAATAGTCTTCGTAAATTGTTGCCAAGGCGATTCAAGAAATACTGTTGAATTTATTGAACGAAATGTATTTTGTTAGAAAAAAAAGTGGTGTCGTTAATAATGAAATTGTAATAAGATATTTTTATTAAAATTTAATTCAAACACGAATTGGATAGCGATGGTAATTGAAATAAGAAACATGTTTATAAATCTCGAATGTCTCAATTCCAATATCAATCTGGGTAATAAAGAAATAGATCAAAAACAAAGTTATAATCTTTTTACAGAACCAAGAACTATCATCATCATCATCAGCCTTTATCAGTCCACTGCTGGACATAGGCCTCTCAATTCGATTATACGCCATTCAATTCGATTTTCGGCAAGAACTATAAAGATATTATTTTCATAATACGACGACAAACACACCACGGACACTCACACCTCACATTTTGTAGTGCCTTAACATGGACTTTAAAAAAAAAAAAAAAAATAATAATCCCTAATGTTACAGTTTTATATTCAAATAACACCTGCCTAGCTGCAAAGCAATTTGTCGGCAGTAGGTTCTCGTGGATTTTGCACGACTTTTTGCTTGACTAAACATTAAGATTAAATCTAAGTTAGAAAAATTAAGACTAAAACCATGGTTCTGTTGCCAAAGATTCCGCATGTAAATACAGAACAGATATACCCCTCAACCATAGATTCTACAACCACAGTCACTACACTCAGCGGCATCAGCCTACAAACGCCATGAGACCAGTTGTGAGACCTTGATAGCAGAAGGCCAATTCTCGTAATTTAAAACGTTCAAAATCTAGTCGCAGTCTCATCTTGGCGACAAACAAATGTCAAAAACTTGTCAAAATGTAGGGAAATTAGAAGTATTTTTTGACAGATTGAGACTGAGATCAGACTGTGAACGGTCTTAAAATCACGAGAATTGCCCCCCAGATATTATTATAAGGTATTGAGTATTTTAGAAGAAATCCTCTCCAAAGCACGAGGATGTAAACGACTACCTATAATGTTGGCTAAATCGACCTTTGCTAAAAAGATTTTCCTTGTAACTTTTTGAAATTATTTCTTACTTCATAATGCCTATAATCGTTTGACGGTATCCTGAAACCATTAATTTAATACCGTCTTTACCTGCATAGTCCCGGGAAGGTAATTTATTATCCTCACATTATTAATTTACGTTCATTAGCTTCCAGCGATTGCCTACACCCCTTCATATGTAAACCTATTTTATGTTTTCAAATGTAAGAATTTAACAGATAACCTTGTTTGCAGCGATCCCGTTTTGAAAGGGCAAAAAATGCTAAATTGAAAAATAAGGGGGAAAGTGCCTTATAATATTATGTAAATCCGTTGACATGAGAAAGTGGCGATTAAGACGTTGCTTTGATGTTCCTCCATAATATTATATTAAATGTTTGTATTTTACTCGTCATTTTATGTTTATCAACATGATTTCGTCAGTAACTAAAACAGTTAAAGGGTTAAAGGCTTTACTTTGCAAACAAAAGGTTAATAAAAAATTCTGCTCTTCTTAAAGCTTTAAGTTAGGGAAAATTATAATAATACATAGTATCGTATCACTACTGCGAGTTTTTGACTGTCTTATTTAACAAGAACATCTTTTTTTTTGTTTCAGGTAATATGATTCAACAATCCTTGTCATTAGAAAACAGTAAGTAAATCATAGTTTCTTGAACAAACGTAAAACATGCTCCCAAATGGTTCCAACATCGTGTTTCTAAAAAATATTCCTAACATACACTACATAATAATTACTCTAACGTAGACTAAAAAAATCTGTAGCCAAAATCCGAGTACAACGCCATCTATGAATTTTTCGGTATATCTTTACCTCGCTTAACAGCGCCACCTAGAGGGTTTACTCGCAAACAGCAGCAATGAAACACATCACAGCGACATCTTTTGGGTGTATTGAAACAGTTGTGTAAGGGTTGTTTACTCCGACCCTGTCTGGAAGGGTAGTTGAGTTGAGCTAGTATTATTTAGAAGAGTCGGTAGATGGCGCCTGAATGAGCATTTATGATATCACTATATCTGTCGGTGCCTCCACTTTCGTATAAGTGTAACTCAAACTTACAGTTTTTTAATATAAGTATATTGGGACGTTCCTAGTTCGTATGAGTGAAGCGAGTGTAGAAGCTTCTGGTTATTTATGTAGGTATATCTAGCAACCATTAACTCTGATTCATATAATTTAACAGACATCTTAGGAATGAATTAGTATTCTTATTAAAACATGTAAAGATATGTTTTAATATAATTTCCAAGTTCAAAACACACAATTACTTATACACCTCATCGAGACTAATGAAGTATTGCGATGCAAAAGCAATAGGAGGTTCTATGTGTAGTTGTGCCTAACAAAACCGCTGACCTGCCGTTTGCAAATGACAACGCATTTCCACGTCGATGCCAGATACTTTATCCTTACCACGTTTTATAGGTTTGTTTCTACTCTTGCTTTTATTTCTTGTCAATGTTACGCATATATCATGCATTGGTTTTGTCGGAGTACAAAGGCTTGCGGACTTAGCTGGTGAATAAAAAATAGGCTTTCTCTGTAGGTACCTATCAAACTCACTTTTGAACCCCTACTTGTTGCAGCTTTTAAATTATAGAAGTTCAACTACAAACATCACGTGGGTTTTTCAAAAAAGAAATGAGAATCTTGTCTCACACAATGTTACAATACTTTACAATTCTTGATCCCAACATCCGTAGTTCCATTCTGCGAGATTATAGTAAATTGACAAAACACAACCCTTCACAAGATCTCTACGTGGCAAGAATAAAAATAGTGAAGTAACACGCGCAGACCCAGTCGTAAATAACTTTACTTACTTATGCATCCTTTATTTTCTCCATTTTCGTATGAGATGATACGGACTCCTTGTAAGCCCGATTAGTATATGCCATAATCATAAAATATTTATACCTTGTCATATCGTTACTTAAGAATAATATATTCCTGCATTTTATGATCCAAGACGCGTCTCTTGATAATGATGTCAAATGCGTACTGCTGAAGTTTATATGAAATCAATAAGAACATCTAGATGAAAAGCAAATATTGCAAATATTGAAATTGAACTCCATTTACCATTTGTTTTTGTTACCCACCCACGTGCCAATTTTTCTTCTCATTGGCCCTCAAACGTGTCACAAAGTTACCTAAATACCTGCAGACATTTCCTTGAAGGAAACAGAAAACATTAAACTGCCGTATTTTCTCCATAATATTATGACGAAGCCAACGAAAGGTAGGTCGATGCTGGCGCGAGAAACGAAGTTTTATCAAGTGTAAAGAGTTCGTCGAGACACTCTCTGTAATAAGATACGAATTTATGGCAAATTTATATCTTTGTTATGCCGAAAAAATACTTCATCATGGGAGATTTACGCTTGTATCCTTGTTTTATGTCAACGTTTATTTGAACATATTCAGAAAATTACATGTTCGAAGATCTCTACGTGTACTTTGCAGACAATCTCGTCAAGGCTATATTCTCCAGTAACTTATCCTATCTAACTTTGGTAGTAGGTCACATAAAATGTTGGTGAAATACGAATACCAGGTATAATAAAAACCGGTATAACTCTATAAACCTTGAAGTAAGGGATTAAATGATTGTGATAAAACAGTGAAGAAAATCAAAGACAATAATTTCAAAAGGCGCATAATCGAAGTCCAATACAGACACTAATTGTGACCCAAGAGCCATTACCACAGAAGCAAGTCAAAGAAAATATCAGATAGACTCATCATTATTTCACTGATGGAACAAAAGCAATTTACCAAGCCAGCAAATTCGTTGATTACCAATTCTTCTGTTTCAAAAGTAATTTGAATGCAACAAGGCGTCGCGTCGCGGTAAGACTTCATCAGTAATTCACTTTCTTATTAACTTAGCTTTGAAGATTTCAAAACTATTTGAGAGTTTAGATTTTAGATTATTGTTTTTCATGTTATCTTTGAAGAATCTACTCGCTCTTCATTACAATTGCAAATTGTTTATCGCTATAGGGATTACTTTCGTAACTTTTTGGATGAGATCCGGTGCTTTAATTAAGCGTACCGATGCTATTAACAAAGTACAAAATAAAAACGGAAGTGTTAAAGCACTCCTCGTAAAACCAACGAAGCAGAATTTGTCAGCGAAAGCACTATAAATTCTTCAGTTTATTACTGTACTCGGCATTACTCAGCTGAAGTATCACAAGATGCAGTGGCGGATTAGCCACGTAGCAAGAGTAGCAAATACTACGGGCCCTGCGCATCTGGGGGCCCCGCGCACCAACGCTTTCTGACCGTATTAAAAATATCAATTTATTAATGTAGATAGAAGCGTGAAAATATTCTTTCAAATCAATGTAGGTACAGTAATTACTACGAAAGAGTTAGCCATTTTGTGGTGGCGGCCATCTTGGATTTGAAATTTATCATAGTGTATAGTATTCTACTAGTCAAGCCCTTTCATTTGATACCCATATTGAGGGAGTTGCGAAAAAATATGTAATCCGCCATTTTGTGGCGGCGGCCATCTTGGACCGACTTTCATCAAACATAGCCAAGAACACTCCCGACAAAGTCGATATACATAACATATACATAATCAGCCTATAATGTTCCCACTGCTGGGACACAGGCCTCCTCTCGGTGAGAGGGAGTTGGCCGTAATCCACCACGCGGGCCCAGTGCGGGTTGGTAGATGTTACATGTCTTCGAATTTTTAGTTCTACGACATGCCGGTTTCCACACGAAGTCAATATGAATAGAATTATTTCTAAATTTGCCCAAATTAAATACAGAAAAGTTTGTTTGTAACAGTTTTGTTTTATTCAATTCCAAAAACTTGAAAACCTACGCATAAAGCAAACTAAGGGCCCCTTTATAGAATTTGCTACAGGCTCCGCGCTGGCTTAATCCGGCACTGACAAGATGTGACAACGTGTTTTATAAGCACTTTTAAAAATTCTTTGAGTCTTAGAGTCGTGTCCCTAACCTCTTAGCATCATCAACACATACTTCATCTATGAATCTTGACACTGGCTTAACTCGTTCCAACATGGTTTGTCGCAGGTTCTTGAGCACGTTCCCAGCTACTACGATCGCTTCACTATTAATGAATCGATATCGGTCCCTTGTCCTTCCCTACTCTCTTGAATACTCTCAATGTCTCGAAAAGTCTGCGTCAGGAGATAAACTTTCTTAATTAGTAGACGGATTTTAATAAGGTCAACCGTTATTGTTGATTTGTTCACAACAGAAAATTGTGTTTGAACAGTGCTGGTTCATAAACTAAGACCAGACTCCAACCTATGTAACGGACTAGTTAGTGTAATTAAGTAAGTTCTTTCGTAACCACAATTCTACCTTATGATAGGCACTCAACTTCACTCCTTACTCGCGATCTCAATCAGCCTTTCCTGAACATTCAATTCAATTTATACACACGCACTTTTATATACACTCATACATACTACACACATACACACCATCAATATTACAGACTTTAGTCTTTTATTTAAATCACCCTTTTTAATGTCATCGCATAAGTTTATATTCAGAGGGCACTGGCTCGTGTAACACAGGTAAACCACCTAGGACAAATGTCAGGGAGTTCACACAATTTGTAACCACTTTCTTCGGAATTAAGATTTACTATTCTACTTATATTTAAAATATCTTAAGTTGGTTGGATGACCTGAAACCGAACAAGAAAATGACCGCTGATGATGAAGAAGTGATTACGGAACCAAATTTTCTGCCGTTTAAAGTTTTGTAGTTCCTTTGAAAAACACAACATTTAGGTTAGCAAAGGCGCTTAAAAAAATAAGTTGGAAAAATCCAATCAAACTTTATGAAATTTCAAAATGAACCACTTCATCTTAGTTTAGGAACACTTCAGTGGCTTTCGTAATGAGTCCTCTAGTAAACTTCTAGTCTCAAAGTCTATGTTAATCATAATATTTCAGCCACATTGAAAAGTGATATACACCGTTTATATTAAAACTAGGACCATGACGAAGGTGGTTTGACGATCTGGTAACGTTTGCAGGGCCAACATGGCCAGAATCGCACAAGACAGGGAGGTTTGGAAGGAAAAATGGGAGGCCTTTGCCCAGCAGTGGAACACAAGGTTGGCTACAAAAAAATATATACATATCGGAGTCATTCGTTTGACTATTCGGAACGCTAGCGCCATCTCGTGGCGCTAGACAGAGTCTAGCCTGAGTTCGTGGGGGTGGACGGAGAGCTACAGCTACAACAACGGTGTGAGCGGAGCTTTCGAGATCATCGCAACATTGGACATCGTACGAACAACATGTGCTTAGAAACTGTCGCGTTCGTATAGTTGAATGTGTACCTACAGTGTGTGATTCGCTAGTGTGACTAACTTGTGCGTAAATTATAATCTGATTTGAACTGCAAACCGTTTTTCTTTTGTGGTATAACCAATACCACCCATAGTACACCCACAGTAATTAAAATATGCCTAATGTTAACGAGAGATAGACATACCTTCTCCGACATACATATTAAAACTAAGCTACGTGTTTGTAGTTAAGTATGTCGTTATACATAATAACACTAGAGGTTCTTATAGACGCCACTTTACAATATTATTAGAAAATAATGAGTAGGCAAGACGAACTTAAGGACCTTCCAAAGTAACCTTTGATTTGTTACAGAAAATGTTGATTTAACAGAAAGTCAAGATATTCAGTAATTTTGCTCTTAAATTAATTATGTCGCCTCTTGTCTCAGTTGTTCCGTTTTGTTTGTTCAACTCCTGCTTCAAGATTTTGATTTATGTATTATCCTTAAAGGTCATGTCGCCATGGTTGTTAATAGCTTACTTGACTACACGATGTACGCTGCTAGATGTTGCATGAAATATTTAAGGCACGTGCCGACGAACATGCGTTACGTGACAATAACTTTGTATCGCACATGTTTTATTTAACGTGTACGAGTAGAACTCGTTCCTATTGTCCGATTTAATTTACAAGTTCTCGCTTCCCGGAATTATTAATTACCGAACTTTGGTTTTAGTGCACAAGCAGAGATGTTATTAAGTCCTGTAGTATTGTCCAACTTGCGATGATTACTAGAACTAAAGACTGAAACTTTAGAAATGGTTGTAAAATTATAGACACTCAGGTTTCCGTATATTAAATCAAAACTCTCTGGTACCACTGTGTTCCGCCTTTTGTCTGGCGTTCAGCATTTTAAAGCGATCCTCTTCTGTCTTTTTATATTAGTTTTCTGAGTTGACACAATGAGTTATTACGGTCACTTAATTAATCATTGCCTTTGGGACTTCTTTTTAATGTAATTTGCTGGATTATTTGTTTCTCAAGAGTCGCCATTGTAGGTATAATTAATGGGTCGGTAAAAAACTATGTCTGTTTTGTATTCTATTTCTATCTGCAGCTATACTTGCCTAGTTCACGATTACGCCAATATACTAGTGGCAAGTCTAGCAACCGTGCATCGTATGACAAATGATATTGCTTTGTGGGCACGGCTACAGTTGGAATGCAATATTGTTCTGTCTCTTGTTAAGAGTTCCTGACATTTCTGTTGTGTTGGTCTGTAGGTGGTGCTCTGTATAAAAATAAACGCCGCATTTAAGCTGTAAGTTTGGACCTACTGTTACTATTAAAAATCTTTGGAATTGCTGCTTCTAAGCAATTTAAATTGTATGAGCATTGTAGCACATTTGTCATTCTTCATTCACAATATATATTCTGCCATCATTACATGAGTTCCAAAAGATTCAAGCATAACGAAATAAGCCTAGCAAACAAAATTATTCTTCCATTTTCGTACTTTTCACAAGATGGCTTTAAGACCCATTTTATTATCCTTCATCATAACTAGAAAAGTTTGCCAACCACGAATGAAAATGTCTTGTTATATCTTAATTATACTTAAATTATATTCATGTTGTTTGGTATAACAACTAAACTTAAAGACGACTTCTATTAACGTAACGTCCACAGTTAATTAAAGCGCGCCTCAGGGAAACATACTAGGCCACAACAACTTTCATAGTATATATTTCTTAAAGAAATTTACCCACACTTAAAATGTCAAGCGAAAGAAGATAGCAGTGACTACTGAGGTTTTCGATTATAGTTTCGACAGAACTCGTTATTGCAAGGATGTGAAAAATTGAGGGAAAGTTTTCCTACATTATTTACTTATTCTTCATGGACTTGACGGCTCCTTAGATATAAAAACAATTTTACTGACTTTTCTAAGTAGATATCTTTTTTGTCGCTAAGCAGATGAAAGTTAAGTCAATCTTCCGAAAAGAGTAACTCAACAAAGACATAAACAGTCACCGTATTCTTTAACGAATGCGCAACATCACTATCCTTGTAACAGATGCAAGACATGTTTCTAAGAAAAGCATTCCCGTTGAACCAATTGCAGGTTCGTTCCCGTCGTGCTTGTTTGACGTTAACAGACTGCGAAGATTAAACGTGTCCCGTTTTTTCGATGCAAAGAAAACAGTGCCGTGTCGGTGCAGGGACGGGAATATTACATAGTGTGGTTTAGGATGATTTTTTACTAGCTACTGTAATTTTGGATCAGGTTGATTATGCTTGCTCATATTACTTAGAAGAGCAATGGTGGCCCAGTGGTAATGGCCGCTACTTACGAATTGTAGGTCATTGGTTCGAACCCAGACTGGCGCTTTACTTAGTGCAAATCATTTCATAACCACTGCTCTCAAAACGGTGAAAAAAACTGCCATGTCCTACACCAAAAATTCGTAGACATGTGACACCTACCAACCTGCACCGGACCCGCGTGGTGGATTACGGCCCACTCCCTCTCATAGAGAGGAGGCCTGTGTTATGCATATTCAGTTGGAATTTTCTGCAGATCGGTAGGCAATATTGATTTATTAAAGGCAAACGAAATGATAAAATTGAATTCTTACTATATCACTAATTACCTAGCCGGAGGGGCCCGTGGCTAAATAATAACAGCCGCACAGTTCGATCGGTCAGGTTAAGCTACGCTTGCCACGGTTGGTCTGTGGATGGGTGACCATCTTTACATACCGAGACCCCTCCGTGCCTCGGAAAGCACGTTAAGCCGTTGGTCCCGGCTGTCATTCGTGGATCTTTGACAGTCGTTACGGGTAGTCAGAAGCCCGAAAGTCTGACAACCAGTCTTACCAAGAGGTATCGTATTACCCAGTAACTGGGTTGTGGAGGTCAGATAGGCAGTCGCTCCATGTAAAATACTGGTATTCAGCTGCATCCGGTTAGACTGGAAGCCGACCCCAACATAGTTGGGAAAAGGCTAGGCAGATGATGATCACTAATTACCTAGCGTAACGTACCTACACGTTCTAATTTTGTCCAGTAATGATATTCCTGTTTGTGGTGGTTATATATTCATTTCATTCATGCGGTACAGGTAAAGCGAGGTTATGTTAGCTGAATGGGACCTGTACTCAGCAGATTAGATGTCAGAGGCAGTTAATGATGATTTGAGCGAATAGACTGACGAGCATCATTTTGTGTTGACTTCTTAAGAACCTTGCTTACTTCTTTAGTATGTATTTTGCTTTACGAGTTCATCGGATGAGGTCCGTATATTTATTCAGAATGTATTTCACTACGCTACAGGAATGTTTACTTGTTTACTTATCGAATCCATTACGTCATCAATTTTCACTTCTTTTTTCGTAGTCAATGTATTGCTGTGCTCTTCTTTACAAGTTCATGTTTTTTTTTTCGTTTTCCCTATTCTGTCGCACTGTTGGGCAAAGGCCTCCCACTGGTCCTTCCAGGAACTCTTTTCCCGCGCCACCTCGTACCCGTTAAGTTCATCCTTACGGTATTAATATCAGAGGGGTAATTCTCGTAATTTAAGAACATTCACAGTCTGATCTCAGTCTCAATCTGTCAAAAATACCTCTAATTTCCCTACATTTTGACAAGTATTTGACATTTGTTTGTCGCCGAGATGAGACTGCGACTAGATTTTGTACATTTTAAATTACGAGAATTGGCCTTCTGGTGTCTCCAATAACGGGTACAGAAGTTATGTCGTGTAGTTTGTAAGTTTACTCCAAGTTAAGACTAAGTTCACACTGCACTTTACTATACTTAGTAATTTCGCTATCTACTCGTACTTGCACTACTGAAGTCGTATAGAGATTTTATTGGAGATATTCTCACGTCTTTACTGCATTGTTTTACTGCAACCCCAGGGAGTATCGTCGAAATTACTCACGGAAAGTTTATTATTTTATTTTATGAGGGAGTTAACATAAAAACATTAACTATTATTTTATTTAAAATATTATTTTTTATGACATAGGCAATCAATCTTTCGGGGTGTAAAAACACATACCTACCTAAGGTCGCATTTTTATTACAGGTAAAGTGTTTTGAGTTGGTTACATGTAATATATTTCCATATCCATTGACAATATAACTGATGTAGAAACAGAGCATATTCGAACGGCTACAAACTACGAGCCAAATAGCTTTAAAGGTAATGTCTGTGCACTGCGAGGTAGTAAGCCCATAGCGTATAAACAATGCAATATCCCATTTCTCCGGCTTAGTGAACACGACATGGTTGGAAAGAAGAATATATTGCATGTATCCTTGCAACAATGTAGCATTAGAAGGGCAACTTTAAAACTAAACATACTGTGAAAGACTGCGCAATAGAGTCAATGGAAAAAACCTTCTAAGGGCCGACATACACGGACTGCTCGAGCAGTTAGCGATTGATCAACATAGACCGCTCTTGCAGACATAGTCAACAGCTTGAAGCTGCCATTGATAACTGCTGGAGCAGCTGATACCAACTGCTGGAGCAGTTGATACCAACTGCTCGTCATTCAAATCAGGTAACTGCGCGAGAGCAGTCGACAGCTCAAGCAGTCAGTGTATGCCTGGCGACTGCTTGACCGCACGACCGCCCGAAGCAGTCGCAACCGCTCGAGCGGACAGTCTTTTACGTACGTAAAAGACTGTAGTTCACTATGCAGTCGCAGCTTGAAGCAGTACATCCTGACTGCTTTAAGCAGTCCGTGTATGTCGGCCCTAAAACTAAACATACTGTGAAAGACTGCGCAATAGACTCAATGGTAAAAACCTTCTAAGAATCATCAGTTTTTACGACGTATATCAGAAACAGATAAGTGGAAAGAGACTAGGCAGGCCTTTGCCATACAGTGGAACATCACATGCTAATAATAATAAATCAGAAAGTTGTGATTAAGGGGGGTAGTACAGACCATCAAATCGAATCACTTTGTCCGTGGAACCAATATCGTAATCGCGAAAAAATTATCAACTGCCCCATAAATTTGAGTCCATTAGGTAATTAATTTTTGTATGGGATAGTTGATATTTTTCGCAATTTCGATGTTGGTCCCATGGAGAAAGGTCAGTGTGATGGTCTGTAGCACACGCTTAAATAAATATGACATACATACATATAAAATATACTTCTACACGCAATATTTCGAATTCGCTTACACTTTTTATATCTTGCATGGTCTTCCGTTTTTTTTTTTGTAGATTTTTCTATACTTGAAATTGTGCTCAAGATACGTAGGTACTTACTTTATGATCTATTTTGATAATGATTGATTGAGTATGTAGAGAAAAACATAGAATGTTTTCTCATGTATGAAACCTTTTACAAATTGTTCGATCACTTTTGATAGATAGTTGCGGGAAAGCGCGTATATTTCAGAACGTAATCCGCTTAGACGTGTAATACTTGTGTTGGCAGAAAAATAATGGTAGGTTCTGTAATGAATCTATCGTCTATTTACTTTTTATTAAACACGTGTCTTATTTGCTCTCCTTTTTTCTGTATGTTGATGACTATTTTGATATATCTTGTTTAAATATGTTTCGTGAATATTTTTGGTTTAGTTTGTTAGCAATAAAATTAGATATCTAGAAGGTATAGGGGGTGGCAGGGATATCGACGTGCAAACTTTATCCATCAATTCAGCACATGCTTCTAGACCCTAGCGTAGATATATATTGATCTGCTGTTTTATAGAAAAGTGAAATACCTACGCGGATTTTTTTTTAATAACCGTCGAAAGCTTCAGCGCATGGTTTTCAGAATCATGTGCTGAATCCATGGTAACAAGCTACGCGTCGACTTATGCCACACCCTGTATAATCTGACTTCCCAAAAGTAATATTAATTGCCTTTTACTACGTACAATAATAATTAATACAAAACAATAATTACGCGTAAAGTTCCGGCTTTTTGGCACTTATTGAAAAGCAAACTGCAAAATGGGTCACTCCGACCTGTCACTAGTTCTACAATATTGCAACTGCTTGCATTGAAGTTTGTAGCTTTATCAGTTTCACCTTTTTGTAAAGGTACTTTACAAAAGGGGTATCTGTTCTGTATTTACATGCGGAATCTTTGGCAACAGAACCATGGTTTTAGTCTTAATTTTTCTAACTTAGATTTAATCTTAATGTTTAGTCAAGCAAAAAGTCGTGCAAAATCCACGAGAAGCTAATGCCGACAAATTGCTTTGCAGTTTGGCATGTGTTATCTATACTTATAATAAATCTGTAGAAGTGAAAATTCTGTACATTGAAGATATCAAAAAAATAAATGGCGGGGGGTGTTACTAGACCGACACCGAACCCAAAAATGTTATTAAAAAAAAATTTGTCTGTCTGTCTGTCTGTTTGTTCAGGCATCACGCAAAAACTACCGGTTCGATTACGATGAAACTTGGTATAATTATTCATTACTATCCTGGGCACCACACTGGGTACTTTTTATCCCGGAAAAGTATATACAATAAAAAACAAACTTAATTTTGCGGTTCGATCCCTAGACCCGATTACTGCGCCAACCGCAAATAATAAGTTTGTCGTAGGTTACGTCACCTGCAGTGGAGTTCACTAAGGTTATGCTCTAAATGTAGTGCTGAAGGTTGAATTTGGCTTGCACCGTTCGCAGCACACGCGTGGCGCGCGGCTGCCACGGATCGCTACCGTATATAAGGACATTTTTTGAACTTTGATTTGAACGGACGTGTCGAGTGGCGAGCGTTCGTTCTTATTTTAACTGCTACTTGCAATTCTAAACCGTGCTTTTCAGTGCGACCTTTTTATTCCTTTTAGTTTTTAGAGTTATTTAGGTTTATTTTTATAAGTCGTAGGTTAAGATTTTAATTTTAAAGTATAGGTAGTATATTTGACAGTGTACGTAGTGACCGTAGGTTATTTTATAATACTTTTAGGTAGGATTAGTCATTCGTATAGATATTAGTTATTATGGATTTTGCTTAGGTATTTATTGAGTTTAGTTATCATCAGAAATAGGTTTATTTAGGTAGGTAGGTATTTTATTTTCTGTTATTGAGTTTTTTTTTTATTAGGTTGGGATTAGGTAGGATATCATATAGGTACCCTCTTAATCACCACTAATGAGACACAATTGGTTTTCTATTGTAATTAGCCACAAAGGGCCCGCGAGATAGATGGCATCCTGGGGAAGCACTGCATACATTTTATCCTGTTGGCACGTTCCCGTGGAATAATTTCCGACATCCACGCGGGCGAAGCCGCGGGCAGAAGCTAGTAAGAAAATAAATAAGCAAGTTGTAAAATAATAATACTCTCGCAGTACAATACTAATTCATAATGTCGATATAAATATAAGATAGGTACATGACTATGTCACATAAACTTCTGCGAATCAAGACATACTCAAATTTTATTAATGTTTCAAATTGACGTTTTTTTTTTTCAAGTTAAACAAATATCAGCTTTATTTTAATGGTATTTAAGTTGATTTCAGAGTGACTAGCACTATTGAAAAAATTTACAAAAATGTTTGAAGTTGTAGCTTAAACTGAACTTTATTCTGTAGGAATTAAAATTATTTTTCCAGTAACTCGTATTTGTTTACATTTTTGACGAATATGTCGCGAATGCAGATTAGGCACAGGTTTATTTTCTTACACATAAACTCACACCTTCCCATGGGGGTAGGTAGAAACTACAGAACGTCACCTGCTATGATCCTTATCCTCGTTTATGTTCATACATCTAGTTGTACAGTCACGAGCAAAAGTATGTATACACTCGGTCTTATTCAAAAGCGATTTACTCCTTTAATTTTTAATGAAATTTTATGTTGTTACGAACATAGCATTGTAGAACCCATACCTGTATGTAATGTGTCGTTTTTTTTTTTATGTTGTATTCGTAATTTTACGAAAAAATCGCAATTGAAAGTTCCCAATTGTCGACATATTGGTGCTCGTGACTGTACACGGACCGTTTGCGATTCCTACGCACCTGACCTTATTTTCTTATTCTTTTCAATAACGGCGAATACAAACTTACACATGTCACCATCTACCTAGCTTCTTCCCTACTATGGGGTCGGCTTCCAGTCTCACCGGATGCAGCTGAAATACCAATATATTACATGAAGCGACTGCCTATTAGACCTCCACAACCCAGTTACGAACGCATGCACAAACAAACACAGATACAAATTTACACATGTATTGTTATAATACATAGCATAAAAACACAAACCCTTTTCGCTTGCCCAACATAGCCGCTCAACAGCATCTAACAACAAAACCAATGAAACTGTAACAATTTTAATCACTCCTTTATTGGTACAGTTCGCAGCATAAGCTTCGAAACACAATTTAATTAACATAATAATCTGCCTTCAGATCAGTTATTCCCGTAAGTTTGATCATTACTGATCAGGCACGATAAGAAACTTAAGTAGTCTGTGATAATAGGCTATACTTGCTGACGGTACTAAAAATGATCGTGCATCGAATCATATTCTGCGTAGCCTTTTCCTAAATATCTAGGGGTCTGCTTCCGGCCTAACCGGATGCAGCTTAATTAGCCATTATAGCCATTATTTTACATGAAGCGACTGCCTACCTGACCTACAACCCAGTTACTGGGTAATACGATACCACTTGGTAAGACTAGGTTTCTCAGACTTTCGGGCTTCTGACTATCATCCGTAACGACTGTCAAAGATCTAAGAATGACAGCCGGAACCGACGGCTCACTCTAGTTTCCGAGACACAGAGGGGTCTCGGTATGTAAAGACGGTCACCTATCCACGGACTGACCGCGGCAAGCGTAGGTTAACCTGATCTATCGATTCGTGCGGTTGTTATTACTTAGCCAGGAGCCATGTTCTTGTACCGAATATTGGCTGGATATATACGTTTTGTTTATAGAACGCATCTCTGTGGTCTATCCGAAACTTTCCTGGCCCTACCACTTGTCATTCGACCCACGTCGGATTAATTAAATAAAGTTAAATTCACCGTAGGTATTTGACATCATGTATCTTCATTTGTCTGGGCCTTAGACTTTGTGAACTTACTTACTGATTGTTATGCTTGCTTTCCTGATTGCCTGTGAAATGACACAGGGATATTTGACTAAGGGCTGATTTTTACTATATTCAGAGGGGTAATTCTCGTAATTTTAAGAACGTTCACAGTCTGATCTCAGTCTCAATCTGTCAAAAAATACTTCTTATTTCCCTATATTTTGACAAGTTTTTGACATTTGTTTGTCGCCGAGATGAGACTGCGACTAGATTTTTAACGTTTTGAATCACGAGAATTATTAGCCTTCAGATATCTTTTATCTGAAAATAATTATGACAGTTTGATATATTTTCTATACAAAAACCTTCAAACCGCAATATTTATCCCTCAGTTAAAAGTTATCTGACTATTGAAAAATCAGCCCTTATAAAATCAGTACCTATAGTTGCGTTTACAAAAAAGAAGCTTTGCAACATTTATTTTTAATTTTTAACGCAACGTTAAAAATTCGTTCACAACAGGATATCGGGTTAAGAATCAGGTCGTAAACACACATTTTTTTATTTAAATTTTCAGCAGCAAAAAATTAAGCGTACTAGCGCAATATATCGTGCCACATTTACATCTCCCGATAACGTTAGCTTGGATCCATTAATTTATTAACAAATAAAACCTCCATTGAGTTATATGGGCATTAAAGAGAGAGGTGTACCAACAATGTCACGCTTCAGCAGCCCAGTGGTCGAACTTAATTCTGAACAAACATGACGTGAATTATGAACCTGTATTTATTTTATTACCGTTCGTTTTACCAATACGCTGTTCCAACATTTTCTGTGCCGAGAAATAATATTGATCAAAATTGGTAAACATAAAAAAAATGGTTCAAAGAAAACTCGACCGGCAATTAAAGGAATGACTACGCATTCTGTTAATGAAACAAAGCTCAGATTCAATTTTATCTTTACTGTGGCAGAATTTTTCTAAGACCTTCAACTACCTCTTATCTCAGAAAGGAAAAATATTTCATATCCTGCTGAGAAAACACATCTGAGCTCCGACAGTACTTTGTATTCTTTAATACAACAAACATTGTGACATTTGTAATATTTTCACATCCGTCTCATGTACATGTCGCTCCCAGAAAAATAAGTTAAAACTAAGATCCAATAAACGTTCCCATTCTATTTTGAACACACGTTGTTTCCATCAAAAAACTCATTTGACGTCACACCCTTGTAGCTGCCAGTTACACCGAGAGGCAATTTTCGAATAGCAATTAGTTCTAAAACGTCCTATACACGGTCGAAATACGCTGAATTGCAGCAACAATGTCATAAATAGGCTGTCGTGTTAGCTAGCACTGGTAATAGCTTTGTCAGAAGATGTATTCATGTTGTCCCCATTAGGGTAGGTGCAGGCTTAAGGCGGGCTGTTTCAAAGCATCGGTTACATCGCACGTTCGTTAAAATTTTACAGTTGAAATCAGTTTGCTTGCAGTTGTTTTACTAATGCTTCTTGTGTAGCACTCGTTAGTGTAATGCCGTTTATCTAAAGTAAGGTGGCGCAAATTGAATCAATTGCCGTTGTGTGTTGATGTGTTTTTGATTTGCAATGTGACAGAAGAAGCCATTTGTTGACGTATCGTGTGGATTTGTGCGTACATTTAGAATTTATGCCTTATTTTTCCGTTTCATTTTCGCAGCCCCGCTACATATTTGCTTATCTGGCATAAAATATACTCGTCATGACGTCTGTTACAAATGATTGATGTTTTTGTGAAGGTATAGTATACAATACCGTGCTTATAATTATGACACTTCATTACTGACGCTGAAGTATTTTCTGGACTCTCAAATAAGTACCAAGGGAACAAAAATATATGGACTTATAGTCCATACTTATACTAAAAAAAAAAATCATGGTCGCTGCACTTTATTTTCTTCTCTTTTAAAACACTCTAAGCTTAAACGCTACTTAAAAAATCTGTTAGGAAGTTTTTAAGCTGTAGTATAAAAAAGTCTTTAGTAGTTTCTTTCTAATATAGGGCAGCGGTGTTCCCGAGGGAAGGATGTTGATGCCACATTCAGTCCGTGTTTGGAGACGAGCCGGGAGGCCGCGTCGCGCGTTGCGCGAATAACTTACGATAAACGTTACAACTTATTCGATTCAATTATCGCGAAACTTGCTTGCAATATTTTAATTGTAATTAATTAATACATTTTATTAATTCAAAATAGTTTCGCTAAATAATTATTTAATCAAATATAAAATAATTAAAATGTAAACAATATTAACGCGCGCGGGTTAAATGCAGTTGATTTTTAATTAGTTATCAAAATGATGAGATGATTGATTTACAAAAAGGAAATTTGGACTTTACATAAAGTGAAACAAATGGATTCTGACGGAATGAAATAAATGATTTCGAAATGCTTTGCTATGTAAGTGCATTTTTTCCTAGTCTTTATTATTACTTATACTTACCTACATAAATTATTATCCATAGGTACTTTATTATATATTTATACACTTCCTGTCTAAGTACAATAAGGAAAACCCCGAATTTATCAGCTATGTATCACCCCTTAGAAGCCGTAAAAGATAGGAAAGTTTTATTTCAGTAGATAACAACACTTGCACAAGCAATCTGTCACATAGTAGTGCAATTAAGTTAACTTTTAATACGCCATACATGCCAAACATGGTTTGAAGTGGTACTTTGGCACTAATTTAATCCATTAAGAATAGAAGCGCGTTTTTATTAACGTTTTTTTGGTTTTTACACACTACAATTTAATTTAATTTGTTTGTTTATGTGTTTAGGTATGTGTCATTCTTATATATTTTTTTTAAAATTTAAGATTACATTTAAGGAAACGGAAAAATAACATTAAGTAGGTAATTCAAATAATGTATTTCAAATAGACACAGAAAACGCACTTTTAAACGACATCATTTACAAGAAAAATTTAATTTATTCTAGTCGCTCCTTCCAAAAGGTAGCTTCGTATAGGCAAGAAAGTCTACCGTTACTCTTTTAAAATTTTTTGCAATATTTTGTATACATTAATTATGTATTTATATAAATATGAAGACAATGTCGGAGAGACCTCCATGTCGTCCCACTGCTGGACATAGGCCTCTAGGATTCAACTTGATTTTCGGCAGCTCTCATCCAGCTGCTACCAGCCATCCTGCGAAGATCATCGCTCCACCTAGCCTGAGTTAGTAATTTAGTGAGTGAGTAAAAGTAATCACAGAATGTAAAATCAATGTCATAAAAATTATAAATTATACAATGAAATTGGCAACCAGATTGTTTTTGTCTAGGCTTTAGATTGTTCTTTCGAGCAAGACCAGCATGTTTCCAAACATTCTTATCTTGGATATAATCCTCTAATTTGTAATATTCTTGTTTACAAAGTGTACATTTAATATGAGTTTTTAACTTTCAGTTCATTGTAATATATCACAAGGTATTTTGTTGTTACAGTTAACACAGTACCCTATAAAATATGTATGTACTTTAGATTATCAGAAAAATGGTTGCTAAGCATACTTACTTACATTTTGTAAATTTAGTATCGGAATAATATTAAACGTGGGAAGTACGTAGGTACTTCCCACGTTTAATATTATTCCGATACTATTAATAAACCTATTTATATCCTATGGTGTTTTATAAAGGAAATAGATGCGCCCCGCGGTTTTACCCACATAAGATCCCTTGGGAAAATCGGGATAAAAAGTATCCTATGTGTTGCCAAATTTCATCTAAATCCGTTGAGTAGTTTTTTTGCGTGGAAGAGTAACAAACATCCATCCATCCATACAAACTTTCACGTTTATGATATTAGTAGGAAGTAGGACGTAAACAGGGAAAATCGAAGTCTTTGTATTAATAGGTAACTATTTTTTATATTGCTTATTTAAAATTACCATCAATATATATTTCTATTTAAATATCATCTTGTCTTAATTATTTTATAGTTTGCAAAATTGATAATCCCTAATTAGTTCCAGCAATTTAATCTCAGTGTCCGCTCTTCATTCCAGACAAGATTAGTCCAACGTCTTCCTTTGAATGCAAAGGTATTTTATGTTCAAAAGATTTAAGTTGCGGACTAATATAACCAGAGATTACTTCATGATTCCCTTTTTAACTATGTTTTTTATTTATTCTCAGTAGCACCCGTTTTTTTTTTCCAGGATGGGAAATCATCAAATGACCCCTCCCGCTCTGAATGGAGCGGAAGGGAGTGTCAGACTCTTACTGACTAAAACCCACCCGTGTTCCTTCCTTAGCCCTTTATGTTCCAGGGCAGCGGTAACCCTTTCGGACGATCCCGCTACCCCTCAGTAGCACCCTGGAGTGTTGATTTCTGCCCGGTTGATGACAATAGACAATATTTATAAAGGACTTTATAAATAAGTATAACTGTCAAAATGCGAGTATACTATAAGTATAGGTACAGGTACACCTCTGCGCTCTTCGGCTGGCGTGACGTTGTCTCTTCAAAAAGCTAAATAGTCTAAAAAAATGGGATCAGCAAATAGGAATAAACAATTAGCGCCTAAAATGGTCATTTAAATCTACCACAAATTGAAATATAACAAGAGATTACTCTTATAAAACCGAGTGTGAGTGCTGCGTACTAAAATCTTTAACAAGTACTAAGTAAGTATAGTTCGTTCAACAGTGGCTCGTGTTAAGAAATTCATTATACATTCAATAAAATAATAATATATAGGCTGATTAGTGCTAAAAACAAAACCCCTTTGTTGAACAAACCCTTTTGTTGACTGTAGAACAGACTTAAGGCGGAAACAGACTTGTAACACGGCACTCCACGCGACGTCAACGTAACGTGCTCATTGGCCACATTTCATCTTGTGAAGCACATCTTCGTCATTTTGCCAATGAACACGTGTTATATTGTATGTTCTGTTTATGTTAATACTTAAGTCCTTTGGAGGAGAAAATAATATAGAACCACTACTAATCCTAAAATAAGGCTACACTACATAGCTTATTCAAATTTCCGAACACTCGTTTGCACAAAATAATAATATTATATAATATAAACCTTGACAGAACGGCAGTAGGGTGTGATTGTGGAGCTATGTCGCAAACCATGCTCCACCTCCTATCCTGCCCTCTGTGTCCCATAACATGCAGTCAAAGTGACTTCTGCGCTGCCACTGACGACGCCGTGGAAGTCGCAAAGTTTTGGGCCAACATCATCTGCCTAGCCTTTTCCCAACTATGTTGGGGACGGCTTCCAGTTTAACCGGATGCAGCTGAATACCAGTATTTTACATGGAGCGACTGCCTATCTGACCTCCACAACCCAGTTACTGGGTAATACGATACCCCTTCGGGCTCCTGACTACCCGTAACGTCTGTCAAAGATCCACGTATGACAGCCGGGACCAACGGCTTAACGTGCTTTCCGAAGCACGGAGGGGTCTCGGTATGTAAAGATAGTCACCCATCCACAGACCAACCGCGGCAAGCGTAGCTTAACCTGACCGATCGACCTGTGCGGCTGTTATTATTTAGCCACGGGCCCCTCCCGCTTTTGTTTTGGGCCAACAATATATAAAATTCAGTCGTGCTAGTGACACGAAGATGAAGATGACAAAAATGTTATTACTTACTATAAATAAAACTAAAATGGTGTTTGTTGGGAAGCGCATCACTTGAAAACAGCCGGACCAATTTTGGTATTTTTGTTTTCAAATGTTCTTAATAGTCCGAATTAGGTTTTGGAAGAAACATTGAGAAAGATGCTCCGGAAATTTTGAAAATTCGTGATAAACTGAAGGTGCTTTTTTCTATAGCAGTTTTGTATGAACTCAAGACCAATTATGACAGGATAACATCTGTCGGGTCAGCTGGTGTGTAATAAAAAAGATACATTGTTAGTTTATCTTCTCTCTAAGGACCTATCGGATTCGTACATAGAAGTTAGCCCAGTTAACCAAACCAATTTACGAAGTTGTTTAGTTGAATCTATCTTGAACAAAGTTATATGTCCTTCCCAAACGATTGCCTCAATTTGAAGCCCCTAAGCCCTACAGGCGCAAGATTTATCTTTATCTATAGGCTTAGCTTAAGAAAATGTATGAGTGTGTAAGTAAGTAGGCTAATGAAAAAAGCCTTTTCAAGTAGAACATTTATCACTATTATGTCTCATCCTAAATTAGGCATTGTCGTATATGTATTTTTGGTAATCGGTACCATTGACCTTGGTGTGATACCGGTATCAAATAAATATTTAGGTAATTTAGAGTGATAAAACAGATATAGTAAGTAAAAAGGATAGTTAGGTAATAGGCATTAGAAAATTTTCTACCGTACGAGGTTACTCGTACAGAAATAAAATTTGTGGTACGCGGCGGGTACCAGGAATTTGGTACCGGTACTTGTTAGGTGGAGTTCGAACTGGTACCCAGGTACCGAAATGGGAAAAACTACTAAGTACCGGTACGGAACCTGTACTTTTGGTGCCGGTTCCAAGCCCTGGTTCTGAGTTATACTCGTCTAAAGATAGTTAATAATAGCTGTGAGTGGGAGGTACCAAAATGTCGTGACCGTCTTTTGTTTCTATATGAACCTAAAGATTGATACACATTAATCCAGTATTTGAATCCAGTAGCACTGGATCTAATTTGGACCAATTTAGTGGCTACTTATTCAAATCCAGCTGGCTGGATTACAAGTGGATTGGAAGTGTTTACATTTATCCAATAGGTATCGATCGTCCAATATCGAGTGTCACTGGATTCTAGCACTGGATGAAAAATACTGGACCAAAGAAAATCAACCTTAAAAGACAGTAACCTACTAGGTATTGTATATTTTTTTTTTGTTGTGATTGTTGTTTTTTATTCTATCGTCTGCTGCACCGGTTGACGTTATCACGTCTACACTGGTTGTCACTGAAAACCAGCGCTGAGTCTCTGTCTCGCAGAGGGTCTTAGTATCTATACTGAGCGTTGGCCGTTTTGCGTGGATGTGACGCTTATTTCCCCCAACTTGTTTTTTTTCGTATTTCTTTTCTTTCTTTGCTTCATGTTTACCCGCAAATAAACGTATTTTCTTTCTACTGTCCAAACAGTCTATCCACCAAAATAATGAAACTATAAAAATATAGTGGATTTCAATTAATATCACATTTACCTGACATTCCCAATTGAATCCAACACTCAATACTTCGTTAATATCGTTATGATGAAACAGTCGGTGATATTCATTAATCTTTAATTGATGACAATTTAATTATTACACGTGGTAGGTAGACCTAGAGAATTTCAGTTGAAAATTATTCCGGAACGGAAGTAGGTACCTAAGTAATTGATGACGTATTTATAAGTTTGGAATGTCATTAGAGGAACGTGAAGTTTATGATTTATAGAGTAATTAGTGTAAACTGTAATTAATATTGTAAAGAGAACAGATTAAATTTTTTGTACGTTTGTTTGTTACCCTTTCACGCTAAAACGGCAGAACGGATTTAGTTAAAATTTGGCACTTGGGTAGACCATGAACCTGGGGGTCTACTCCGAAGTGGTAAATGTATCATATCGGCCGAATGTTCGGATCGGACCGACACATACTTAGCCGAACCGAATATTATTGAAAAATGCAAAAAAAGTTCGGATCGGCTCAGTTGGATCGTGACCATAGTCAATATTCAAAAGAGTGTAGGAGTGTAGGATCGGGACCGACCGAACCAAATAGTAACTTCGTAGCAGGAAACGGCCGAACATTCGGTTGATACGATACATTTACCACTTCGGAGTAGACCCCCTGGATTTGGCTGGTATTCCCACGAGATCGAAATTTATGCGGGTGACACCGCGGGGCGCAGCTAGTAGTTAATATCACGACCAGCATTCCGATTGATTTTTCGAAAGGATTTTTTAAGAAATTCCTATTCCATTGCTTCATGTTTGAAAAAGTCGACTGCTCGACAACGTAAGTAACGCAATGAATGTTGAACTGTCAAATTGAAAGGCATTGCAATAGCGTGTTACGCAATTGCCCAGCAGGCTGAGTAAGAATATACCTAGGTATCTACAAATTAGGTATGAAAAGATCTTTGGAAAAATTATGAGATAAATCAGGGCATAAATAAGTTATCAGGCGTTTGGCAATGATTAGTTTAGGGATGGCTAGCTAGTACTAATTTATTTAAGCCTCTTCTTATATTAAACGTTTGAACTTAAACATCGTAATTGGCTTGATTTTATCTAGTTTGATTAAATGTTTGATTTCATTTATTTTATCTAGAGCCAGCTAACCCAACACTTAATTATCTATATGGATCCACTGGTCTGAAATAAAAAGTTTGAATTTGAATTAATTAAGCTTCTAGCTCAGACGAACTTCAAAATCTTTTATGAACTCTAGCTGTCCTTGTCATTCCTATAGCATAAATTGAGACAACCATATATTTAAACTTTTTTCACTATCCGTCTGTGCTTTTCATCAGTACATAATGTACGGTAGTAACTACTAAACACCGTGCTCTTCACGTTATCCCTAAACTTTGGCAAACGCTTCTAAGTATAGCTTTTACAAATCAAATCTAACAACGGAAGTTAGAAAGGCTTCGTTACAAAGATATTTGTAATTTCTTTTAATTTAATGAAATTTAATTGAGCTATGCAGTAAGAAAGAGTCTTAATTTTCCCTATGTTACCGCTTAGTGCACTAAAATGATAAATCTATCAAATGCTTCGGATAAAGAGATAAAGAGGCATGAATATCGAGTGATATACGTCAAGGTACCTATTTAGTTTGTATGAAAATTAACAAAAAATAAGAATTCATTAATGTGTCCATAATGAAAAATGCTTATTTCCATGGTCTGAATATCTGAAAACCAATTCTCGTAATTTAAAACGTTAAAAATCTAGTCGCATTCTCATCTCGGCGACAAACAAATGTCAAAAACTTGTCAAAATGTAGGAAAATTGTAGGTGTTTTTTGACAGATTGGGACTGAGATCAGACTGTGAACGTTCTTAAAATTACGGGAATTGCCCCTCTGGTCGAAGTTTATGTATATCAACCGGAACACGGTGTATATTGTATATACGTACCTACTTTATCAATAATTTTGAAATCTATGTTAAATATTTTGGGTGCCTTCTTAAAGCTTTAATCATAATAATTATGTGATTCTCCCCATTCATCAACTACTTGTAATCGAAACTTGTGTACGAAAGTGCCATATATTTTAAATTGGCATCCGTTCAAATTCTAACTAATGGTTTCAATATTTTTCTCCGCGATAGCCGACCACTTAGAAATCTCATCTTCGTAAAACAAATTAAAAGTTCATAGCTACCCGTAGTTCTACTCAAGCCATATATTGCGTGTAATAAATCATCTTAAATTAAGTTTGTTCGTTCTAGTTATTATGAAACCGCTTCACCTTTAAATTGCCGGGTGCTACGACGCTTGGACGAAATTCAAATTCAAGCTTCTTAGTTTTATGGAGCACTTGCTACTGCTGGTGGTTTCGCTCGCATATATAGGGGAACTTCTTCATGTACAGACGCCAGCACATCAAGCTACTACAATCTGTCAAATTTCTTTAATAGATTTTCAACTTTATCGCTAAAGCATTAAGGTTCAAGGTTGATTGGGAAAATCTGACAGTTTCGGGTAGCTTGACCTGTTGGCGTCTGTACCTGGACAAAAACTACCCTATAATATGTCAATTCAGAACATAGTTTATGCTAAATTTCATAAAAATCCGTTGAGCCGATTAAGCGTGATTGAGAAATAAACATATTCACAAACTTTTACTTTTAGGTACGATTAAAATATAGTGGGAATCCGGATTTGTACAGTTAGGGTAGTTAATTTTTTTATCCAATTAACGCTGTCAATTTGCCATGTTATAGTCATCGGTCATATCTATAGTCTTTTCATACAACTGCCAAATAATGACAGTAAATTACGATTTGAATATACGGACAATCTAAGTTGGTATTCAATCTGGTAAACAATTTCCTTGAATTTAGAAGCACTTTATTGATGGGCATCTCATCATCATCTGCCTAGCCCTTTCCCGACTATGTTGGGATCAGCTTCCAGTCTAACCAGCTGCAGCTGATTACTTGACCACCACAACCCAGTTACTGGGTAATACGAAACTTCTTGGTAAAACTGGTTGTCAGTTTGTTCAGCATCTACTACGTGAAAAGAAATATCGGCGTCAATCGATCCACCTAAACGAATCTTGAGATAAGTAACGACCTCAAAGATTGTTAGAGAAGAAATGACAGTGCGCACTGATAGCTGAATTTAGTCCGATCCTTTCATAATGAGTTTACAGAACTTCTATAATAGGGTTTCTGCTTCAATAGAAAAGTTGTAAAAGCCTTTAACAATACGTAGATAGATATACTAAGTACTTACGCTGTTATTTCGCTAAGGAAAATAAATCACCTTTCAACGGACTGAGATGCAAATGGAAAGCAATTATTTTTAGTTTCGACGGTGCCCAGCAAATTTGTTCCAGTATTAAGCACAAAGGTATATAATGAAAATCACGTAATTTTTTTATAAGAACAGGAAACAATTTAATTTTCTATTATCATTTTTTCCGTAATTTCTTTCTACTTTTTCTTGTTTCCATTTTGATGGATAACGATGGAAGTGGTATCATAAAATTAAAGCTTAAGGGACACCCTGTTTCCATATCTGGGACGCCTAAGCCTTCGTAATACGGTAAATTCCTCTCAGAGCCCGTCTTTAAGGATAATTAATTTACTTATCCAATATTAACTTATCCGAATCATCAATCTTACGATATTAGACGCGATTTTGTTGTTTTTTTTTTAAATCTTTTTCTTTAATTTCTTGGATGGCTCAGTATCTGCCTAGCCTTTTCCCAACTATGTTAGGGTCGGCTTCCAGTCTAATCGGATGCAGCTGAATACCAGTATTTTACATGGAGCGACTGCCTATCAGACCTCCACAACCCAGTTTCTAGGTAATACGATACCCCTTGGTAAGACTGGTTGTCAGACTTTCGGGTTTCTGACGATCCGTAACGACTGTCAAAGATCCACGAATGACAGCCGGGACCAACAGCTTACCGTGCTTTCCGAGGCACGGAGGGGTCTTGGTATGTAAAGATGGTCACCCATCCACTGACCTACCGCGGCAAGCGTAGCTTAACCTGATCGATCGACCCGTGCGGCTCTTATTATTTAGCCACAAGCCCCTCAATTTCTTGGATGGCTGTACTTATTTATTTATTAGCTTCTTCAGTTTTGGATTGTTCCAAAGGACAAATGATTAAATTAGTTTATCGCTACTGACATTATTGAAAAATTTGTTACTAGTAATTAGTTTCCGTAATATTTTCTGAACTCATCATGTAGTAACCGTGTCGTAATATGTTAACCGGGTGTTAGGTTGGTGAATAATGGTAACGCGATAAGTCTCCACTCTACCGATAAATATACGTCCGATTTGATGACTTCCTAATGCCTCTAGGCTCTGCATACGTCAAGTTGAGCCTAGTCGAAGATCACGAGCGTCAGAGCATGGTTAACCAGTTTTAATCCAGTAGAAAATGATTACATTGTTTGTAAGGTTGATTCAACTGAAAAGAACCTGTATTGAGCAACCTTGCAACCAAAATAAATGTCTGCCTTTGACTCTTAGGGTCATCGTCCTCGACTCAAAAGTAACGTGTTACAAAGTCAGGTCACGGGCTGTGCACGAGGCAACCAATCACAAACTAGGTAATAAAGCGTTAGCACGTCGTGCGTATATAACAGTGGTGGTTCAGTAGTAAGGGCTGCGACTTAGGAGTTGTAGGTCGTAGATTGGAACCCAATAGGGCGCTTTACTTTGTGTAAATTATTTCATCACCACTACTCCCAAAACGGTGAACAAAAACATCGTGAGCAACCCGCATGTCCTTGAACCAAAAAAATCGAAGAAATGTGATATCTACCAAACCGCACTGGACTTGCATATAGGATTACGGCCCACTCCCTCAGAGGAGGCCCCTACCCCAGCAGTGGGAACATTATAGGCTGATTATGTGTGTGTAAGTCGCATCGTGTACGGAACACCATTGAAATATTAGTGCTATGACATTCTGGCTACTCATTTACTTTTGAGGAGCGTCCTGGACGACAGGCTTTAGTGACTGAAACCACACATGTAGTTTCTCGAATAATCTTTTGGCCTGTAGCAAAGGAGTTGCTCGCCAATTATCCACATCGCTACATGCGAACATCGTACTGACGTCACGTAACATCCTACATCGCGCAAGCAGAGTTTGCCTCGCAACTAGCAACAATTTATCGCGCGATATACAACGTCCCGACATCAATCGCCGGGCTGCTGCCTTCTAAACGCAACACTCGTCAGTTCGGAGGATCCTCCCTTTTCTATGGAGGATGAGTGAACTTTTCCTATTTTCCTTATCTATAATCGCATCAAGGTAGCTATAACATCTCCTGAACTTCTTTTAGCCATCATGCATTGTTAAACTTCTATTATTGGTAGACTTTTAGTAAAAACATGTCTGTTGTGAAGCAGGAATCGAGAACAAATTGTGTTGTTCCCCCAATGAAACCAGGTCGGGGCCTAGCGCGGCCAAATAGTTGATGTGCGAAACTTGTTTAATATTTTAAACCACAGAGATAACTATTGCGGAGTTTGATCATACTATTCTGTAGTTATAGACAACAGTCCTTTCAGAGTCATTTTACCTCTGACAGCAGCAAGCCAACAGCAACTTTATCGTAGTGAAGATAAAGATCATTGTGATTTTGACAGTGATGCAAAATCAGAGGTAAAATAACTGTGAATGGACTGTATAGTTGACGTCGTCGATCCGTTTGTTTAGTTTGACGTTTCATAGACCTTTTGAAAGTGGAAAGTAATCTATTGTGTGAATCTATTCAACGAACCGCATTCCAACGTTAGACAAAAGCCTTTTTCATTCAAATTATGCTTGTGCATGTCCGCTCCGTATTCACATCCTACCTATCATAACTATATTTCAATAGGTCGTCAAAAGCGACTCTTGAAAAAATAAATAACTACCTTACAAAAAGAATAACTTTCCTTTTAAATGCACCGTTTCAAATAATAATGCTACCGAGTTTTCCATTTTATTGACATCAAATAAGCTCAATAATATTCTTGTCCCTAAATCGTTGTCTTAGAAAATCTCTCCAAATACATTGTTCCGGAAACATGAACATAAAATTATAAAGGCTATTGATTTAAAATGATTGCGTTGCGTTTTTTTTTTTGGAACAAAGTTCCTTATCGCGCGTTACGAAAGGAGGCTAGACGGAAAAAATTAAGACCAAAAGTTGGTACGACACTTTTTGCTATAGCTGTAAGCCGTGCGGCGTGCGCGTGTCTCTCTCTCTCTCTCTCTCTCTCTCTCTCTCTCTCATAGAAAGCAAGCCAGTTATTTTCGTTTCGTCTTTCTATTTCGCATTGAACAGTGTGGTGTCGCAACGATTACTTTTGTTGGTGTATACAGGTTTTTTGTACATAATAAATAATAATAATTAATCGAAAGGAACTTCGTTCCATCCGGGTGTCCCTTGACACCTCTCAAATTTTTTAGTCTACTCTGTCCCACTGCTGAGCAAAGGCCTCTTCCAAATTCTTCCGCGCATCCTTTTCTAGCGCCACCTCGATCCAACCCTTGCGGTACGCGTCTAGATCGTCGCGACACCTCTTCCTGGGCCGACCTTGGCGGTGCTGTCCATCCTCAGACCTGCAGCATCCATCGTGCGGAGAATGTTGCCCAGCGGTCACTATGCATAAGGCTGACGTGATATATATTTATTTATTAAAACTTTATGCACAATTAAAAAAACACTGTCAAAGACGGACTTAATGTCTGAACCATTTTCTACCAGTCAAACTTAGGATGAGACAACACAAATGACGGTATAATATCTTTTGCAGTTTTATGACGAGAAAAATGAGTAGGGTGTGAAGACCGTTTTCAATCACCGCCAAGAACACGGGCAGTAGCGTTGTCTAATAACAACAATCTGTGGTCGACCAAGTGGTCTTATAGGAAACAGACAGGTGTAGACTTCCCTATTAATGATTGTAATAATTTATTGTATGATATTAAGCATAGAATACGTCGTAATCATCTTGATTTAAATGAATCTATCCTAAATCCAAACCGAAGTCTAATCTTCAACAAGGACGTACCTCTTTATGTACGCACTTATTCATTGCCACTTCGCTGCTTTACTCCTCCAATTTCGCTCTCAATAATACCTTCATAATCCTTATAACCACAATATACAATCGTTTTATTTATCTCTATCCGTGAGCCTGTTGCTTTTTTTTTACAACCACATATTAAACGTGGATAAGACACTTCGTAGATTAGTTCAACGAATTATGCAGGGCCGGACTTGCTATTAATTTATTTTATTTTTAGTCTATGCTGTCCCACTACAGAGCAAAAGCTGAAGGCTTCGGTGTGAATGATAAAACAATTTTAACTCACTTGAAACAAAGGATTCGATAGATGACTAAAAATCGTTTACTTTCGAGAAACGAAAAAGTTGAGTAACGTTTTAATGGTATTCGTGTGTCGTGCAACAAGCACATGTCACCTATTCGAATTGTAATTTACATTCATATTGTTGGCGGTACCTACGTAGTCTGAATACTAATGTCTCACGGAGTAAGTATAAATTGACCTAGAAGTGCTAAACCTTTTCATTCCCGGTTAAGCATCCTCCTAGGCTGACCTGCGAGATGCCATTCACGAAAAAAACTTTATCATTCTTTGACAATTCTCTTGCTGTCTGTCACCAGTAGTTGTTCAGTACCTACCGAACTCATTCATATTTAGTAAAGAATAATTGTTTTGTCCAACTAATTAGTTTAATTTTCGTAACAGCCCACTGCCTTGTATCTAATTAAATAAAAGGTACTAGGCTGTTAGGAAAGGCCCAATCTAGCAACTTTAGAATTAGGTAGATAGCCAAATGCTTCACTGCCAAAGTACGATCCGAGGTCGGTGCCAATTTACTATGTAGTTGTCTATAACGGTATTCGTTAGCCACCTAACAGTTTTGCTCTATTTAAGTAATTTATTACTGAAACTGCCAGTCGAAATTGATCAGTTGAAGGGTGCTACTTGTTCGGGTCGGCATGGTTCATGAGCAGCATGCCGCCCGGCTGTGCCGAATCAAGCCGAACCAAACAACTGTGTACCACGCCTGACCAGTGGCGTGCGGTTCATAAAGAGAGAAAGACACTGCCTACCCTAGTTCTGATAATAGATCTAATATTATTTTATCAATAAACAAAACAACATAAAAATCTTAAATCATAAATCAGCTCCACCTATCGAGTGCCGGTGTTATCATTAAGATCGATACAGTTTACTGCACTAGCGCCACCTCGCCTATGCCACGGCAAAGACACAAACTATTCGTCTCTGAATATTTTGTATGTGTGCTCCGTGGAAACTCGTGGTCATGCGTATTTTTATGTGTGTGCGTTCCTATAGCTACGTGGGCTTTGCTGACACACAATGACAAAAATCACGCACACAACTGCATGAAAAGCCAGTGTCTTGTTCGAGTTGTTCTCTAAAGCTAACACGAAAAATTACGATCCTAACCGAACATTTCCGACGAAAGTTTGCTATGCAATGCGAATATTTTAAGAAGTAATGTTGTTTCATTGAATTTTATATATATTGATGGCCATCATTTTTTTGTCGTATTAATTTTCCTTTTTACTACGTAATTTCAATAGTCAATAGAATAGTAGCCATTATTGTTTGATGTGTGTTGTGTTTGTGACTTACGCTATCAGATATTTAGGATTTTAACATTGTGATTAGAGTGAAAAATGGATAATATTGTCTGTGAAAGTTGTTCAGATGGTGTGTGTATTGATAAAATAAAATATGACGCGTTTTCAAAACTATCTTTTAGTGAAAAAAAAACAAGTTAACGAGATATGTCGTCCTACACCGGATTTGCAATTATTACAAATTAAAGGTAAAGTCAATCGTAAATTCAATACAAAACAATATGATTCATATCATTGGCTGACAGGTTGCTTAGACAGTACCTAATCGGTTATTTTGTTTCGTTTGTCTAGTATTTTCAAATAATAAAACCGTCTGGAACGACATCGGTTACGCTGATATTCATAATTTTCCTACCGGCCGCGAGAAAACATGAACAATCTGAAAAACACTTAGAATCTTCCCTTCCCTTAATTATGCAAAAAAAGACATCAGATGTGACTTAGTGCATTAAAAAAATTAGGGACTTTGAATCGTTTTTGGAATCATTCAGATCTAGGTTTGAATTAATTTTTGAAGGCGTAAAAATAATCACTGGGCCGCCAAAACAAAAACGTAATGTTGTGGACGCGAAAACCAATTTTAAGCGGATTTTTATTGAAATTATAGACAATATATCCGTCGAATGTCGCGACCGATATAAAAATCTGAAAGAGTTAAAATTTTTTGGACTACTTTCATGCGAAAATTTCAATAAATATAATGACAATTTTCCGGTTGAATTAGTATCGCAATCCGTAAATGTTTATAAATTATACGACTTCAACTTAGACCGCCTTATCAATGAGTATGTGTTTATAAATCTGCCGAATTCAAAAACCTTAGTATTTACAAAATTATAGAACATTTTTACGAAAATAACATAAATAGGTACAGTTTTTCCCGAAGTAGGTACTGCGTTTGGCAAAATTAATTGTTACAGTTCCCGCGAGCAGTGCTTCAACCGAAAGGTCATTCTCGTCGCTAAAACGTATACACACCTACTTAAGAAATACACAAGGCCAGCAACGACTTACAGATCTTTCCACGATTTCAATAGAAAAAAACCTTCTTACGGAAATAAAACGCCTTCCCAACTTTTACGATTCCATATTTTTAATTTTTATTTATTATGGGACAATAAACAGCTACAATATAAAATGTTTACAAATAACAATAAAATAGGCGCATAAGTAGTATTAACATTAATATTGCAGATATTCTTACAGAAAGATAGGCGTGTAGATTTAATATACAAATAAAACAATCCTATATACTTAGTATACCCACACCACCATCTTTTCAATGATTTTATTTAAATTTTGCAAATCACACAAACATTACAAAACATCAAACAAACGCGCTGAAAGGCCACTTCGAATATCCGTAAATTGATATGTCTATAAAATCAGTCAATCTACGGATATTTGAGTGGGCATTTGGCAATTACCTACATCATCAATCGACAAGACGACGAACCAAAACCAACGTGTAGTATTTTTGGTGAGTACAATTTTCTGCCTACCCTGTCATAAAACTGTGTGCACGCCACTGCGCCTGACTGAGCATAAAAACAGTTAAATACGAATTATTACTAGGCAATAATCCACCTGCATTACACATACCTCAAAAACGATTTAAACAGTCCGGATGTTACGTAATAATGAGGTAGTGTGGTGAGTTCATTAGATTAAACAATATATACATACATAAATAAATAGCACACAACATTTGGTCGAAATTTCATTAATGGGTGGTTATGAAATGAAATATTGAGGTTTTGTATGTAAATAACAGTCAACAGATATACCACATTTTGTTTTTAACCCATTACCACAAGCCGAGTACCTACATAACCAATAATATTAAATGTACAGGATATAATGTATAGTCAGTAGTGCCAGTTTAGTCATACGTACGGACGTTTCGAATGAAATTTCATTTGTTAAATTTACTGTTTATTTTCTATTAACCAAATTTAATTTAATTCAAAAACATCCATCTGTTTCTTACTAAACTTCAACTATATCCGACGATCCTGCCGGTCGATTCTGTAAAAATCTCACCGTGAAAACTCAAGTGAAGTGAGCTTAATGTGAGTTGTCAGTAGTGTCAATCCCTAGCATTATTTGGAATGACAGCTCACTCCACGCTCACTTCACCTAAGTTTTCACGGTGAGTGAGCTTTCAGTAGTGTCAATCCCTAGCATTATTTGGAATGACAGCTCACTCCACGCTCACTTCACCTAAGTTTTCACGGTGAGTGAGCTTGATGTGAGTTTTCAGTAGTGTCAATCCCTAGCATTATTTGGAATGACAGCTCACTCCACGCTCACTTCACCTAAGTTTTCACGGTGAGTGAGCTTGATGTGAGTTGTCAGTAGTGTCAATCCCTAGCATTAATTGGAATGACAGCTCACTCTACGCTCACTTCACCTAAGTTTTCACGGTGAGATGGTTATAGAATCGCACTGCTGGTTACTTATTTACAGACGCTCACACAGTACAGATACACGCACGCACACAAATATTATTAATTAAGTCACCCTCTGCCATTGTATGAATGAAAGAAAATATTGTTATTTTTCTGTGTACTTACTTCGTTACTGGCGTAATGTTTACAATAATAATCCTACTAATATTATATAAACGTGAAAGTTTGTATGGATGGATAGATGGATGTTTTTTACTCTTTCACGCAAAAACTACTCAACGGATCTGGATGAAATTTGGCACACAGATGGTTTATAAGCAGGATTAACACATGGGATACTTTTTATCCCGATATTCCCACGGGATCGAAACTTATGCGGGTGAAATCGCGGGGCGCAACTAGTAATTGTTATATACGTATAGTGTCAGCTTTGAAGCAACCTTATATATTTTTGTTTTTTTTTATTTAGCCTAAACTGTCCCACTGCTGGGCAAAATCCTGCTCCCTTAAGTCCTTCCAGGAACTCTTTTCACGCGCCACCTCGAACCAGCCTTCGCGGTACATGTCCAGGTCATCTCGCCACTGCATTCTGAGCAGAGGGGCAATTCTCGTAATTTTAAGAACGTTCTCAGTCTCAATCTATCAAAAATACCTCTAATTTCCCTACATTTTGACAAGTTTTTGACATTTGTTTGTCGCCGAGATGAGACTGCGACTAGATTTTGGACGTTTTAAATTACGAGAATAGGCCTTCTGATCTCGGCGGCGCCATCCATCTTCAGACACCCATTGTGGGGAAACTTTTGCCCAGCGGTCATCCTGCATGCGGCTGATGTGACCCGACCAATCCCCGTTGAGCCTGGCAGCCTTCTTGCCTACGTTTATTATACCCGTTTTGATGGGCCAAGTGTTCCGAATTTTCTCCTGTCTTTTTACACCCAGAATGCTGCGCTCCATCGCTCTTTGACAAACACCAAGGGGGAAATTTTGCGACTTGGTGAACACCAGGTCTGAGCACCATAGTTATGACGTTCAAGATACTCATGTCGATGAATTTGCGCTTCAGGGAGATCGGCAGATAACCCTTCATTATCGTCTTCATGAACCAGTAGCTTTTGCAGGCGTTTTCAATTCGGCGATCGATTTCCCTTCCCCGCAACCTTATAAAAAATAAATAAATACAAAAAAACTGAAATCATAAATGATTTGATTTGAACAAGCTTTTAATTACGAGCTTTTATGAAACAAAAGAAAGAAGAAGAAAGAAAAAATGCATTTATTGGCATTACACAAAATGACACCTTAAAACTACAAAAACAAAACGGACCACAAATTAGATTTGCTCGTGGTACTAAATAGATGGCAATTTATGAACGGTTATTATGATGACGTCAGTTCCTGGCTACCGTCGATTAGTGGCAAAATTCGATTTATGGCAACCACTAATTTATTCCCTACTAGCGCCAATTTACCGAAGAGATGATTGAACTAGCCAGTCCATTTCAGGTCACACCATTGTTCCCAAATATTACCATATTTTTCTATACAAATAATCCATCTATCTATACTAAAAATAAAGCTGAAGAGGTTGTTTGTTTGTTTGAACGCGCTAGTCTCTGGAACTACCGGTCAGATTTGAAAAAAAAAGTTAGAAAGAACGCTAATCGAAAATTAAGTTCAAATCACGGATGCGATGTGACGGGGTGGATCGAGGGAACTAAAACGAAACGCGGACGACATGGCGGGCTAGTCAAGACAGACAGAAGCTAGTCATACTTATATTATTAATATTAATGAATTCACTTTTCAATGATACGAAGTTAATGAGAATTCAATAATGCAGTTCCATTGTCGTTTTATTATCTTTCGACAGAACTAAAGTATACATAATACAGGGACATCGACGCGCAAACTGTAACCATGGATTCAGCACATGAGTTGACCCCATAGCGTCGAAATTTTCCGTCGATTATTAAAGAAAAATATTGCTGTTCCATGCATTTTGACCGCGTAGGTATTGCACTTTTCTATGAAACAGAAACCTTTTTTTTTTGATAACCGACGAAAAATTTCGACGCTATGGGGTCTAGTACCATGTCCTGAATCCATGGTTACAGTTTGCGCGTCGATGTCCCTGCCACCCTGTATTATTAACCTTTTCACCGCCAAGCACTTCTATAGAAGTTCGGGATTTTCGTGCCACCAGCGCCACAACTTCTATAGAAGTTGTTCATTTTAACTATCTTATTAAAATAAATTTACTGTGATTAAAAGCTTTGTTTCATTTTATTATTTAAGATAGCACTGTCTACTACCCTGTTTTTTATTTTTCTACACAAAATAAGCCCTAGTTTGTCCTAAAATCGGCAAAAACAGAAATTCCGAATTTTGTTACTTTCCTCAGAACGCCAATCACTTCATATCAAGTTGGCCAGTGCTGTGCCGTGAAAGGTTGATTTCACCATTGAAATATTTATAAATACAGAAAGTTACGAATATCGAAAACAATTTGAGGTCAATAAAATATGAACTTAGTTATCTACTTCATTACAAAGGATAGTAGATGAATTTCGACCTTCAGGTAGATGCCGATACGTAATTATAAAGTTGTTACCAATTCTTGTCGATAGTTATTTTCCCATCTCTACAAAACAATTGGTCGTCTATGCCCCTGTGCGCCACCGAGTGCCACGAACTACTATAGAAGTTGGTCAGTGACGTCATAGGCGTGCGGCTGTCAAGGTCACTTTGGCATAGTGCAGCACAAAATCGGATTCGCGCGCACGCATCTTTCTTTCTTTCACTACGAAACAAATAGAAAAATGAGTGAAAAACTTGATTCGGACGAACTTTTAAAAATTTTGCAAAGTGTGGAATCGGACTCGGAGTATTTTGTGGAGAACATTGAACCAGAAGATAATTCTGAGGTATGTCTAACTGGATGATAATAATAATGTTTATTCATCAAAGAGTAGGAATTCAATAAGTATGTAAAATGTTCGGTGAGCCCAGTATCTCCAGAGAAACGCAATCTGTGCGCGGGGTCCCCCGCGCGCAGATGGGTAAACGGTACCGATACATGAGTTAAGAAAAGAACAGAAACAACACTTAAAAAACAATGCTTTGATAAGTACACGGCTACAAGCGTGATAGAATTTAAATATATACTTACTTTCCATTTCAAAAAACACTTTAAAAACAATTAAAAATTCTGCCACTTAGATACCTACGGTAAAAAACGTTGACTGAAGTTATTAAAAAAACACAGGAATAAACAAAAATAGAAGAAAGAAAGACCATAGACCCCATCCCTGATCAGAATCGAATTCAACGTGCCCTCAGTGCCAATAACTTGATATGAAGTTAAAGAATGAGATCATGAAACAAATAGAGATGTACCCCATTCGATTATAGTTCTAATTGAGTTATGTATTAGTTTCTTTGATACTCATAATTTATACTGTTTTTTCTTATTAAGGATACTGTGAAATAAAACAAATCTGGAAATATTTCATTTATATTTATCAGTTTTTATTTATATTCGTAAAATCAACTTTAAATCTTAACTTTACGCGTACAAATCTTATTCATCGATATGACGATATTCCCATCACTACTGTTTACTGTATATTTAGTTATACATTTATAGCTTGGCGCTCGGCGAGGCATTGCGTTTTGTGTACGTTGGCGGCGAAAAGGTTAATATTAATGAATTCACTTTTCAATGATACGAAGTTAATGAGAATTCAATAATGCAGTTCCATTGTCGTTTTATTATCTTTCGATAGCACTTAAGTATACATAATTATAATGTTGATTTCAATATAGAAGCTCGCTTTGTCTGTTTTAAATGAACTCGTGAATTTGTGGAAATAATTAATGAATCGGTACAGATTGTGAAATAACATTATTTAGTTGTATTTTGTAGTATGAAACTTGTCGCCCTAAGCTAAAGCTGTATTTGAATTTAATAAGATATTTTGGTAAATCTCATTTTAAGTGAACTATGTTCTTATGAGAAAATAAAGTTCTTTAAACCTATTTATGGAAAGTTTTTGTATGAGCAGTGATGGCCTAGGGGTAATGGCCGCGACTTACGAGTGTACGAGGTCGTAGGTTGGAATCCAGACAGGCGCTTTACTTTGTGTTAATTATTTCATCACCACTGCTCTCAAAACGGTGAAGAAAAACATCGTCAGGAAACCGGCATTTTCTAGAATCAAAAATTCGAAGACATGTGACATCTACCAACACGCACTGGGCCCGAGTGGTAGATTACGACCCAGTTCCTCTCACCGAGAGTAGGCCTGTGTCCCAACAGTGAGAACACGATAGGTTGATTATGCTTTATGCAAATAACTGCACGACATTAATTTCGTTGGCACGCTTCCCTACTTTTTGCACGTGAATCACGCACTTCTGCACACTTAACAGAATTTGATACTATTTCAACATTTAGACCGTTCACACCAAAATTTATGTTCAACAAAAATGGAAATCTGCACAGTATCAAGATCGGTTGCTAGTATAAAAATGTTTTATAGAAATATTTTAGTCAGGAGATAATCCATAAATCTAACAGTGATGTTTTATCACAGCTCTTCATGAACCAGTAAAGATTCCGATAGCGTAAGGATATCCTGGCTTTTCATAAGATGACATACTCCATGTTATTTATGTTGACGACCCGGATTTTTGTCGATAAAGCCAGCCTTACATCCCTGGATAGGGAGATATATACCGGTTGACTTTTTTTACCGTCTGGACAAAATCAGGGTATAAAAGGTGAACGGAAGTGAGTGAGCCTTGCACAGAATATTTTTTTTGTTTCACAAAAAATCTTGAAAAAGGTGATGGCTTCAATCAAAGGATTGAATGTCGCTACGAATTCATTGATCATTTCCGCGCGTAGAGAAGGGTGTGCCTTTATGTTGAACTTTTATATTATCTGTCGATTTATTCGTTGTTTTTTTTATGGAAATAAAAACGAAATTTCTGTGCTTCTACTCCGTTTACGTTTTATATCCTGTTTTTGTGCAGACGGTAAAAAAAGTCAGGCAGTTTATTGTCTCCACCTCTGAATATGTAGTAGCTTATGTAAGTGATCAAAGCAAAAAAATAGGACATTCGTAAGTAGGTAGTTACTTAAATACATTTTGAGTAATGGAATAAGGCAAACTGTAATACTACATTACTTACGGTTGATTAAGTTAACTCTGTTCAACAGACACTGAAGATTTTAGTGACAGGATTCTCTTTGAATATACAAAGAAAAACATAAAAATCGTTTAATAAACTAATTTTAAATCCATTTTTGTTTACCCTGTAATTAAATTAAGTGGTTCAATATTAGGTTCAAAAATTATGTACAAAACAATATATAACAGGGTGGCAGAGATATTGACGCTATGATGTTATGATATTATCGAGGTCTGTCCGGCTTGGGCGGAGCACCGCCGCGTCCTTGTGCCGGTGATCGGCGGCGGCGATCTCTTGCGCCGGCCCTGGTCCAGGCCATGGTACGGAGTGAGAGTGCATGGGAGGCCGCCACCTCCTGCGAAGCAGTAATGCTCGCAAAGGAGGACGTGGAGCACGTGAGGGAGAGGCCATCTCTGCGCCCTCACGCCCCTAGTCGCCGCAGGAGACGCCCTGGATAGGAGTCAACAGCCAACTCCCGGCCACCGTAGGTGCGGGCTTGCGGGCAGGGGCTGCAGTCTCGAAAATCATAGCGATCGGTTTACGACCGAATTCGGTCGCAAAGTCCTGTCACTCCATACATTACACCTTTCAATCCGGGACTTTGCGACCGAATTCGGTCGTAAAGCGATCGCTATAAATGACGAGACTGCAGCCCCAGGCCCGGGTCGACGGCGCGTTGTATTCCACGCGCGCCTCTAAGAGATGTCAGCACGAATTGACGGGGTCCGCTAGAGCCGAGGCCTGCCAGGGTCGCAGGTTGTTCGAAAGAGATACCGTGGCCCCCTGAAGGAACACGTTTGGGTTTTAGTTAGTAAAAGTCTGACACGCCCTTCCGCTCAGCCCAGAGCGGGAGAAGTGAAATGATTACCCACCCAAAAAAAAAAAGGATATCGACGCGCAACCATGGATTCTGTACATGATTTTGAACCTCTTCGTTAAATTCTTTCGTCGGCTATTAAAAAAATATTGTTGCTCTATACATTTTGACCGCGTAGGTATTGTACTTTTCTATGAAATAGCAGATTTTTTTTTTACTACCGACGTAATATTATCTTCTAGAATCATGTGCTGAATTCATGAGTTTGCGCGTCAATGACCATGCCACCCTGTACTCAAAATATATAATATACCCTGTCTTTCAATGAAATACGGGCATTTTTTTTTTCTGGTTTAGATAAAAATACGTCCGTATTTCCCTGATAAATACAGCTACTATAATCTTAATTACTCCCAACTTTAAATGAGTAGCGAAAGTCCCATCCAGGCGTGCTTCAGTAACTTGAAATTAGCGCAAACACGAACTAACATTAGCACTTCCCTAAACACGATGCATTTAGATTTTAAGCACTAATGTTGTATGCTAGTCACTTCCTAAGCTACATAAATCATATAATTCTTGTCGCCTCGCGCTTGCGAAGTTGGAGCGCCAGAAGTTAGTGCTTGTCCCGAATTAATTTACAGTACAGATCCGGCCCTGGTTTTAGATTTATTGTTGTCGCTATTTCGGAAGCCGAGCACTCACTAGGTAACGATCGAGTGGTCTGTAAATAGGGGCTGTGGATTTTGCTTTCGCCTTTACTGACAAATGGCTATAGCAATCCGAACCGATTCGCATTCCACCAAGTTTACTAAGGCTTAATCCCATTGATTAAAAGCTTAGAGTTTCGGATGTTGGTAAGCTTGAACTTCGTATCAGAGTTTATTGGTGTTGGCGGAATGACATTTAAATGTAGTCGTATCTACTTTTTGGAGACTTGTTGTGTCAACTGAAAGTTACTTAAAAGACAAGAAAACTAGTTACCTAAAAGGATATAAAGGTAGGCTAAAAGGATAAATCTACCTTTGTTGGTGTGATTACTTATTGTTAATACAATATGCAGTGCGTACCTATTTGATTTGCAATTTTGTTAGCGTGGTGACATTTGCTACGCTGATGCTACGAATAATGCTACGCGTTGGCCACAGACGCTACACCATTGCTACGCGTAGTGCTACGCCATTGAGACGTATGTGCTACGCCGATGTTTATATCGAAACAAAGCTAGCCCACGAAATTAGATTAGATCACGTACTTAGTCAATACAAATACTTAACTTGTATCTTTTTATTTTCTTTGAGTAAATACGTAAAAACTTACGAGATATAGCACCACGACATTTTCCAAGTGGAGATAGCAGAAACTCTCTGCAATGAAAAAGACTAGATATGTTATGTGACATTCTTTTTAAAGTAAAATAGCATCCGGCAATAAACATACAGATATACTTATCCTTCTAAGTTTTCTTTAGCAAAATGCCAAAGCAGGAAACTAGTAATTGGGCATCGTTAGTACTTTGGCGCGGCCATAGCGGCAAAGCAAAGGCGACACTGAAAAGACAAACTCCTGTAAACTTTGAGCTGTTTCACTAACAGTGTCTCATTGCCCAGTGAACCAACGGATCTGAAACTGGAAAGTGGATGATACACCTTCGAGGTAAACGAAAGTTAGAACAAAATTATGCAGAGTTCATCGTTGTAAAGAGTATCGATACAAAACTGTTGACTGAATATAAATTAAGGGTCATTGACACGATAGACGTGATCTCACCGCCTTAATCTCGGATGAATTTTATTACAAGCTTTTTTTTCCATTAACTTCAGGACTGCGGTGTCTTTAATTTACTTAAAAATAAATTTGGTGTTCTTCAAAAATACTTTTATTTCATAATTGTAGTATCTTGCGAGTAGACAACTGCCGGTCTATTCTTTAAAAATCTCACCGTAAAAGCTTATTTATTTATTTACCATTTATGTACACACATATATAAACAGACAAAGAAAAACGGAACAGAAAAAATAGGTAAATATTACTAGAATTATAATAATTATATCATACTCAAAATAATAAATACATACACAACTATGATGAAGTGGACAGATAGTGTTCTTTCACTCTTAAAAACTGCAACAGTTTGGCAGTCCCTAATGTCAGGCGGTAGTGAATTCCACAATCGCACCGCGCTTAGGTGAAGTGAGCTGTCATTCCACTTGATACGGGGGATTTTGACACAATTTACGACTCACTTCCATCTCACTTCACCTCAGTTTACACGGTGTGATTACAGAATAGATCGATTGTTCGTCAGTGATATTACTTGAACTACGAAAAACATTCTTACAGGTACCATACCTGCGGTTGACTGTTCAGAGCTTGAAAACATCACTAATTAAATCGGAGGTTCATAAAGAGTTATAATACACATTTCCTAATTAAACCACACCATTTCTGAATCTTGAAATCTTAGTAACAGTCGTCAAAACACCATAGGGTTTCGACGAAAGCTCGCGAGTTTCTATGATAACAGTCAAAAACTAACGTTATTCTAAATGTTATGGGTTACTGCTTGATTGTTAACTAAATCTTGCGTCTTTATGGGTCTAATGTATTTGAATGTTGGAACTCCGGAAAATCTAGTCTTCATTTTAATACAGTTGAGGAGAGTTGTACCAGCTTTAATGTTTCGGAATGTTTTTTCAATAAGAAGTGAAAGAAAAAAAATGAATTTATTTGCGGCAAACATGACGCATAAAAAAGAACAAAAACACAAAAAATAACAAGTGGAGCCCCCACTTGTTATTTTTTTGTGTTTTTGTTCTTTTTTATGCGTCACATTCACGCAAAACGGCCATCGCTCAGCATAATGCTAAGACCACTTAGTGCACTTAGTTTCAATAGGCTTCCTTGGGACCTTAATGTCGACTTGTTTTGCACCAGTGTATCGACCTTAAGACGGCTTTTGGCACAGTCTTTTTTCTTGGATAGTTAACTTATCTACTCTTAACTAATTATATTACTTGTATGAACTTTCTTTTTATCGACTTTTTTCCTTAACTATGAGTGGAGGCTTGTTATTAGCAATTTTTTTTATATTACATTCTTTATGACATTAGTTTGTTAGTCTGTAAGCCTTCTTTAAAATAGAATAAATAAATTCATTTAAATCTCTTAATACTTCGTCTTACACAAATATTTTAAATGGACAAGTAATCTGTCTGTTTGTTACTTCATCATGACTAAGCCATTGAACCGATCGAAATCAAATTTCACAAGAAGGTAGCCTGGGACGTTGAGAACGACATAACTTTTTATTCATGATCATCATCATCATCATTTCAGCCCAAAGACGTCCACTGCTGGTCACAGTCCTCCCCCAAGCAACGCCATTTCGACCGGTTCTGGGCTTCGTGCATCTAAGGGATTCCTGCGGCCTTCACAAGGTCATCGGTCCACCTTTTGGGAGGCTTTTGAAAACTACCTTCCGCGGTCGCCACTCCAAAACCTTTGGCCCCATCGGCCGTCTGTTCTGCGAACAATGTGCCTACTGCCACTTAAGTTTGGCAATTTTTTTGGGCTATGTCGATTCCACACAATAGAAATACTAAATTCATGCAGACGAAGTCGCGGGCGCTAGTACTCTATAAATTCCCCTGTGGCGTCGACAAAAAAACCTTGATCTTACTTTTAATTAAGTTTTTTTAGTGTAGTAAATTACTCTTCAGTTGTCTCGCAGTCTTATCGGATAGAATTAATGATTAAAGTTTTTCAAAGTAATTTTAAATCCTTTGTGCGAATGGAACTTGAAGGTTTTTGGCATTGGATTTGAATGAATTATAATTTAAAATGTTTTTACTTTGATATCTGTCAGTGGGAATGGGATGTCTTTGAGAATGTAAGAAAAACATACCTAAATCTCATTTTGTTTTCAGCTTTAAAAGGCTGCAGTACAGCAATCTTGATACAATTTGCTGTCAATGTTTATGGTTTCGAATTGTGCCAACGTTTCTTAATGACCCGCACAGAAATGTTTCCTCCGGGCGAAATAAACGACATACCTACTACTTTTATCTTTGAAAGAGTCACTAATTTTTATCCTCCATTACCTCCTCTATTAAAGTTCTAGATTAAGTACTCTTAATCTAGAACTTTCTTTTCGAACACAGGCATTATAATCTAAAATGAAGTATCATTTTAGATTATAATGCTGGCAATAACAAATAAAGACGTTTGTCAGCATAATTACATTGTTTATGCCGAAACAAACCCGATTCTAAATAATAATCATATCATTACTACTGACAGCTTATTTTGTTAAGACTATAAATTAATAATAATAGTCTCCTGACCCATTCCGGTCACGGTGGCCCATCTAAACGGAAGTTAAGTAGCCAGGTTCGCAGGTGATATTATAGTGCACAAGTGTGTGCGTAAACACAGGCGCACTCTCTGTTTCTTTACTCTTATAGTCCGACGGGACGGCAATCCGACACTACCGGGGAGAGATCAGGCGCAAAACCAACGGCTTTACGTGCTTTCCGAGGCACGGGGGTATCAAACCGCCAACATCCAAACTCCGCATTGTTAAGAAACTCCTAATGGAAAACTCAATAACACTTTTGTCCGACCTGGGAATCGAACCCAGGACCCCCCGCTCAGCAGTCGCGTTTGCAACCACGAGACCAACGGGGCAGTTAAATTAATATAACTGAAACAAATACAGCTATAAACATCGTCAAAAGAACACTGAATAGTGCTTAAAAGTTTTATTGTAACTTATTTGTACAAAGTTACAAAGTTTCGCTATTTATTGAATGAACTAATACAAACGGGAAGTTTCTGTATTACACTATTAGCTCCACACAAAAGTTTATGAAACCCCCATCCAACTACAACTTGTACAGAAAATATTAAATGACGGGGAAAATGAAGTGGAAATTCCTGCGAACTGCACACACTGCCATTTTAGTTTATTTTGCTGAACAATCAATCATTTTATGAAAGCAAATAACATTTTTGAAACGCTACAGAAATTGCTGATCGTTCACGGTTTAGTTCTGAAGCTACATTGTAGAGCGAGCAACATTTTAAAAGGGAAGTTTTCATATTGAATTAGGAAGTTTACTTCAATGATAAATGATTTATCATTTATCATTGAAGTAAACTTCCTTTTTGATCCTGCCTTCGATTTGAAAAATGACTGTAATGTCTTTTTTCGTGGCGGTGAACGCTCCACGATAAAACAATGACTGGGAGAAGGTTAGAGTCCATTCGGCTTATTAGTCGATTGGCACGAATTTACTCGCGCGAATAGTCACTTTTAAATAATATTATTTTATGTATAGGCGACCCGCATGAATTTAATTTATTTGTGTCGACTCGCACGTTTCAAGCAAGTAAATTCGTGTGAATCGACTAATAAGCCGTTAATTCGATCTAATATTTCACTATTAAAACATGAAGTGAACATTCCCATCTCTTTCGTGAAATGTTCCGGTAAAAGTAAAAAATCGTTGTTACGTCCTTTCTTCCTGGCACCGGAATTGAACCATCTTAAAGTAATAAAAAAAAGTAAAAAATTTAAGAGAAGTTTCAAGGCGTCCGGTAGGAAAAAACGTCCTATCTGAAAACAAAGAAGTTGCAGATATAAAAGGAAGAAAGTTGGCGCGTCCCTCAAATAAAATTGATCCGGTTATAGTAATCCTATTTCATAACGCGTAGTAAAAATATAAATAAAATAAGAGGGTGTATGCTTATGAACACACGATAGAAGGGAAAACTTACGACTGGAGCCGAGTATACGCGATTCAACGTCACCGACCGACTGGAGCCGAGTATACGCGATTCAACGTCACCGACCGACTGGAGTCGAGTATATCCGAGTCAGCGTCACCGATTCGATCATGACGGTTCAGGGGGTCTACTCCGAAGTAATATCGGCCGAATGTTCGGCCATTTTCTGCTACGAAGTTACTATTTGGTTCGGTCGGTTCCGATCCTACACTCCTACACTCTTTCGAATATTGACTATGGTCCCGACCCAACTCAGCCGATCCGAACTTTTTTCACATTTTTCAATAATATTCGGTTCGGCCATGTGTCGGTCCGATCCGAACATTCGCACTTTGCACTTCGGAGTAGGCCCTCTGTTTCGTTCACTGTTCAAAATGGGCCAAAAGAAGTTTTCTCTTTAAAAATATGAAGTGGCCTAAGTCAACAACATCAGACCAACATTCTCAGTCATTATGAAGATAATTATGTCCTTGCAACCTTTTTCTCATCACAACCTCGCTTGTGTACACGTAGTCAGCCAGCTCTGTCCATTCTCCTTTATGAAATGGTTGTAGGATAATGTGTTAAAATTCGAAACTAGAGTTGAGTTACAGCGGGGCGTGCTTAAGTGGTGCAGATGGGAGGCGGTAACTTTTAACGATGTGCTGTAAAATATGCTATGTTTGCTCGTCGTGTCAATGATTTTCCCTTCGACGCTGCTGTAACTTTATCTCGTGTTGCAATCTGTTGAGGAACTTGCCATTATATTTGGGAATTTTAAATACATTCAACGTTATATTCCTTTTTATTTTTTACAAACACAGGTTTGAATGAAACCTAGTTCGGGTGGGTCGCTACCTAACACTCGAATTCCGAACTATCATTACTTGCACCTGTTATTAAAAAAAAATTCTATATTTTAGTTGAGGTTTATTTTTAGGCACTATAAATGTATGGGAAATTTGCCACTCCTGATAAATGTACACCTTTTTGTAATCGTTTTATATTAAATAAAATTATTATAATCCTTTTATTATTATTAAATAAAATTATTAAAATGATTACATTATTAATTATTATTTGGCCTGTAGGGCTTTCCTCTACAGGAGCGTTATTATCGGTCGATAATATCGGATGCGTTACTACGTTATTAATGCTGATATGTGTAAGATCGCATGCGTCCTAATACAAAATGAACTGAAAAGAGACAACGCTATAACGCATCCGATATTATCGACCGATAATAATGCACCTGTGGGGGAGAGCCTTTATTTTGGTAACAATAGCAAAATATTATGATGTTCACTGTGTTTTCCATAAAATCACAGTGTATGTCAAATACGATTATAATACCAAACAATCAAATACAAAACCTGTTATTGGAATAGGTAATTTTGAATACCATGTATAGAAAATCGGTTTTCATTATTTTATGAGTCGATCCAATTTGTAACAAATAAAAACATCAACCCATTTTCATCCGTTCCGTTAGGTACATGGGCACTCACAATAATAAACTCCAAATAAGAACACAACGAAATTATCAAACAACACATACCTTCACGAAATTAATCAAATTATAATTACCCAACACAGAAAAACAAATAAAAGGAATATATTCGATTATACAAATTATTTCATTAAGCAAAGAGCATTTTCGTGTCGAGTACAATACGAAATGACCTTGTTACGTGGTACCAAATTTGCTGAATATTTGCTTGTACCAAAGTATAGCCCACCTTGCTCATAAAATGGTAGATTACTGGGGTTACAACTCTTTTATTACCCGCCTGGTACTGGAATCTACTTTATTAGTTGTCTTTGGGTAATGTCAAGACAAACCAACACTTAGTATTACTCCCTTTATGGGAAATTACTGCCCCGTTGATCTCGTGGTCGCAATCGCGACTGCTGAACGTGTGGTCCTGAGTTCGTTTCCCGGGTCGAGCAAAGTGTTACTGGGTTTTCCATTCTTAGTAACAGCCCGGAGTTCGGAAGTTGGCGGCGTGATACCCCCGTGCGTCGAAAAGCACGTCATGCCGTTGGCCCTGCGCCTGATATCTCTCTCCGGTCGTGTCCAATTGCGGTTCCATCGAACTATGAGAGTGAGGGATGAGGGAGTGCACCTGTACCTATCTGCGCCCACACTTGTGCATAATAATATCTCCTGCGCAGAAGGCTGGCCTCCGCCGCTATGGCCGAAATTTGTTGTGGAGGACTTTATTAAAATTACTAATGGACATAGGTATAGGAAGGGTTGAGGGCACTAAATTCTCTGCCCGTTAATCGTAGACAATTGGTGCCTGATATTTATAGTTTGCCTACATAGCAAACACTCTGTGGTACGTTTTTTAATTTAGCTTACGTAACATCACACGAATTCTCCCACATAACCTTAGTGGTACAGGATTAGGCACTAATTGTTTAATCCTGTAAATGGAGGAAATAACTGTTGTAGGTAGAATTTCAGTGGGTGGAGCTACTTGTGCTACACGTAGACACATAAGTACCTATGTAAAGAGTAAATGTTACATTTGGAATAAGCTACGTAAATACACGAGTATTTGAGGCCTTATAATTGTAAAAAGGAAAATTTTACCGCTAAATAAAAAATCCTTTGCTACGACGACGTTGTCTTTACTCAGTGGTCCTTACTTTCCGGAAAAGACGAATATAATTTAATTTACGCTTTCAAAACATAATAGGGTCTAATAAAAATGCTTTTGAAGTAGTCTCGAAAATATGCTGAAACAAAAGGAATGCGTATAAAATGTGAAAAGAAGAAAAAGCTTAATAATAACATTAGGGAAAAGCTTAGTTGCCCAGTTTTAAAAACTGTGAGGGAACAGTGAAGAGAACTGTCCCTCTTTTTGTTATTTAGACAGTTTATAGAGGACACCCACGTAAGGAACCCTTTTTCAACAATGTGTCACATTAAAGGAGTAGGTAAATCAGATGTAGATTTAACTGTTTGAACGCTTGAGTGTGCATTGCTTTATTTTAGAAATTAAACGGTCATATACCAAATATACATAGCATTTCTGTAAACAACATTCTGTACTATTGACGTAAACATATTTCTACTCAAGAGAGTTAAGGTGGATGCTCCAAGATAGCCCGCGAAATTCAAATTTTCTTACGTTTTTTGCAATTTGCTGGTCAGTACTAAGTTGTACGTTGATTAAAATATGATTCGCGGCCGTAACAAATATGTATTTACAAAATTATAATCATTAGAATCAGTAATACAACTTGTTAAGTTAGCATAATCCTAAAATGTCAAGATTTCATGAAATAGTCATTCAGTAGGATTACTTGATCTTAGAGAGTTGTGTTGATGACTTTAATGATTATAATTCTGTAAATACATATTTGTTACGGCCGTGAATTATATTTTAATCAACGTACAACTTAGTACTGACCAGCAAATTGCAAAAAACGTAAGAAAATTTGAATTTTGCAGGCTACGTTGGAGCATCCACCTTAAGGAGATTTAAGAGAGGTCAGAATGAATGGCGTAATCAATAAGTTCTTATAAATGAGATTACAAGAAGCGCGCGTCGTTCATTGTCGAATTACTTTATGTATATCTGAAGCTCTCATCTGAAGGCCAATTCCCGTAATTAAAAACGTTCAAAATCTAGCCGCAATCTCATCTCAGCGACAATAAATCTCAAAAACTTGTCAAAAATGTAAGGTAATTTTGACAGATTGAGACTGAGATCAGACTGTGAAGTTCTTAAAATTACGAGAATTGCGCTCCAGATCTTCCCCTGTGTGATGTAATGTATGTAAGTGGACAGTGTAATGTGGACCAACGGTACAGTGTTATCAAAATCAATACAGATTTGACGGAAATTGGGAGAAACAAAGACAAACAAAATACGTGTCGATTTCTGTATTTGAGTTTGGTTAAAAGTGTTGCAACTGCAGAGTTCAGAACACTCCCATTCAGATTTTATCGTATTTGTATAAAAGATCGTTGCATAAAAGATTGAACGACGTAGTGACAGGGTTGAATCGTATCGGAGAGAAACTCAGACACTCGATATGGAAGCTTGAATGTCGGAAGTGCACACTGTGATATTCAAAATATCACTTACTGCTAGGTAGGCGCCTTTTGGACTGTAGTTTAATGTCTGCTCGTTGGCATAACGTTCTCAGAATCATGAATTGTAACCATTTAATATCTTTGTTGAAATGAAATTATAAAGAGAGCATTGTATTCATAATTACATTGAAATTAAATACCAAGTGACTTTGTTCAGTTACTTGGAAAAAAGCATTAAATTTTACAGAGAATATTGTATTCATAATAACATTGAATTTAATTATGAATATATTAATCTCTCTATTAGTTCATTCTTTTTTTTCAGTTAAGTATTTCCTATTTTTCTGTTCAAAGAAATAGATCATTTTCCCTAGTACGCTTTCATTTTCATGTGCCATAAATAAAAATATATTTATATCTGCGGCACTATTACTCGCGGTCATCCATCGATAAAAAACTTACGACACAAAACATCGATGAGTCATGTCTGTTTGTTTACTAGTAAATCACCGCCCTTTAGTATCCAGTAACGCTATCCATTAAAAGCACTCATCCATCAATGTAATGTGATACCGCTTATAAATAAGCCGCAAAAGCTTGGGGACAGAGTAAATCCGACCTCGTACCCGATGGGAACCAAAATCTTCCAATATATAAAATAAGGTATTTTTCGCCAAAGACTTTCGTGGTCCATCGCGCGGTTCGCACGATTCGGTAGTCTTCACACGAATGAAAGTCGTTATGGGAACCTGAACTGTTTGTCAAGTGTGCCATTGATATTTGTCTTTACCAAAACTTCCCTTTGGTGTACATGTCGAAGTATTATCGAGAAACTCTTTGTATCCCTTCGTAGTGTTGTGTCATCATTTTTAACCGACTTCTAAAAAAGGAGGAGGTTCTCAATTCGGATGTTTGTTTTTTTTATGTTTGTTCGCGCATAACTGCTTCGCTTGCCAACCGATTTGAAAAATTCTTTTTTTTTAGAAAGGGTATACTTCCCAAATGGCCCCATAGAAATGTCATCAAAAACGGTTCAATAGTTTGGTTTTTAAATCAAAATTACTGGTAAAAATTACAACTTATAAGAGAAAAATGTAAACTTTTTTGCAAAAAAAAAAATCAACCGACTCCCAAAAACGACACTACAAAGTGAAAAATAACTTTAATTTCGGAAGTCGGTGGCAAACAACGAAAATTTGAACCCAACGACAACGACTTTCTAAATTAAAGTTATTTTTCACTTTGTAGTGTCGTTTTTGGAAGTCCGTTGTTTTTTTTTTGCAAAAAAGTTTTTACTTTTCTCTTTTTATTTTGACACATCACGATGTAACGCCAATCGAGACTACTGCGGTAGGTATATAAGTACTTTTCAACGATTTACTTTGTGCCAAAAATTTAATGAAACCTTATATTTATACTAATAATAAAACCGAAGAGTTTGTTTGTTTGAACGTGCTAATCTCCGGAAATAGCAGTCAGATTAGAAAAGTTATATTTGCATTTGGTAGCCCAATTCTTGAGGAAGGCTAAGATCACTCAAGAACCCTTAGGAGCCGACCAAAAGGAAAAAAGGTATATGCGATGCGATGTGACGGGGTGGGTCAGGGGGACAAAAAATTTCACGCGGACGAAGTCGCAGACAGAAGCTAGTATTTAAAATAAGCTCGTCCTGTTAATGCCTACAAATGAGGGAGTGGCCTTTGTCTACGCCGTTTTGTCAGCATCACTCTCCTGCGCTAATCCATCAATCAATCTTAGGCTGGCTACGCAGCCGTATATTTAGTGTTATAACGCATTTGTACGCATAATTCATTATTCAAGTAGCTGATTTAAATAGTATAAAAACCCTCGTTACCTCACGATCCTATTTTATGAGACTAGTCCTGTCGCATAGTTCAAGTATTAAAAGGGGATAATAATATTTCACTCTGGCGCACAGAATAGATTTTTAAGAGAAAGCTCCTCTAAAAGTGTCCATACTTATCTTTAATAGTCGCACAACCGGCTAGTTTTCTGAACCAGAAACTGAATTTTATTATTCGGTACTTTGAACATTTTAAAGTTTTATATTTTGGCCGGTAGAAGCACAGTAACTAAAACGTAAGCGTTCTGTAGATCAATCTTTCGAAATTTTGTGTACACAGTTAATTGGGAAGGAATACCGCACTTTATTCAATGTTAATTAATTAATTTTGATTGTTTACAATCTGAATTCCTTGTAATCGCGTTTCAAAATTAAATTTAAAGTAATCCAAGTGAAAGACGACATTACATATAACATCCGTTTGTTAAAGTGTACAACTGTTTCAACAGCCTGAAACAAAAGCAATTATATCGGATTACTCGGGTTTCAACAAATGCTCTAGGAATCGACAGCAAAAATCCAAATCCGCTTACAAATCCCGCAAGAATGAATGGTAGCGTATTATTAATGCCACAAATTCCCTTCGCGCCAACCCTTAGCGCTGCTTACGACGCCCTTGGGGGATGACAGGATGGCCTCATTCGTAGTCAGGAAAGACAATAAGACATTAATTAATTACTGGCTTTATGCAGTGAAGGTCATCCGTCACTACGATGACGGTGGACACGTCTTGTTCTATCCAGTTTCGGGACGAGAGCGAGTGAGATGGACCCGTCTTCACTGCAGCCACTAAATCAATCTCAGATGTTATCCATTACTGTGTCCGCACCACGAAATTTCTAAACCCTTTTAACCATGATGCAATATTGTTTTAAAGAAATTGTTGCCATGAATCTGGACTGTGTTTTAAAAGTTATATAACCCGACATTTTCCAGATCGTGGACATACAAAATGATTACCACGCTCTAATTTAAAAGCACTGTGGATATCGTTAGATGACTAGGAATTTGTCAAAAAGAGCGATCAACATCAATCAGTCTGCTGAGCGATGGTTTTAGGTCAGTCTCCCGTTAGTAAAATAACCACGCGAAAATACAAATTCAACAAAAACGTATAAATTCACTCTAAAACAAAAGACTGTAGAATATTCCAAATTATTGTTTAGAAAATACACAATATTGTGATGGTGTTTTGTTTTTGCCCCAAAGTTCGCTGCCCTAAACCGTTCGGTTATATTCATACTATTTCGTTGGGAGCTTGGATCATGATTCATGACGTAACTCCGTTAGCTGTGAATATTTTGAACCCAACAGATTCAATAGAAAAATTATTTCACTATTTCCATAAGGTTTTGATGGACGACTCTACATCAAAGCTTTTAGAGTATGAATTGATACATGGATTTTATGAGAATTAAAGAGAAACTTTTTTTGAGAAATTAAGGTGTCAAATATACCAGTGCCCTAAAGAGAGAGAGAGAGACGCATTGCTTGTCTTTATTGCTTCTTAAATGGATTGAAACCTTGGTATGTACACTTGTATTTGTTTTTTATCACAGGTACAATTAATCAGCTTCCTGAACGAGATCACATTTAGAAGTATAGATAAAAACTTTTTACTGCGCGGAAGTCATTTTTTCCCCACTATTTGACTAGAGTTTCCTTTGAAAACGGTCGCCTGTGAATGGAATCGCGTCAAAGAGCTTATTACTATAAAAAGTGCAGATACCGTCGGCGTTGGGAGCATTTTATCCGTCGTTTGAAGTTTTTGTCGTGTGGTAATTTGGCCGTTTCGTTGTATTAAGAGAGTTCTTCAAAACTTCCCTGCTTCGAACCTCCTTGTAGCTTTGAAATTTTTACAAGGAAAATCTATTTAAAAACCCGCAGAGGATCATTGGATTACAAGAAACCGTAATATTTTAATGATCTATTGTTTGCTGCCCTAAATATAAAACACAATTTTGGTCAGACAAATCATTTCAGATAATTCAGCAAAGAGTTTGCCGGTTTTATTCGATTTCCCCGCAAAATAAAATAGTTGGTACAGTAGATATTCGGTAATAACAAGGCTATCAAATAACTGGGCTACCCCGAAAGATCTTGGCAAAACATCTATCACTGAGCACCGTAAACGTGATTGGGTTCTCACAAAAGGATACCTAATCAAGCGTAGCTAATCAGAACTTCGGCTGCCTTTGACGAGAACAGCAGAACAAGGCTTGAAGCACATATTAAAGCAATGAACAGTCGGGCAAGATGCAGTATAAGCAAAACGTCTTTTGTTCTCTAAATTAAAGGGAGAGAATACTCGCCTACTCGCCTTGTGTACTGAAAGGAATTCTTTTGCCAAATTCAAATAAAAACATTTCCATCGCTCGCAATATATTCACTTCCATTAAATCGTACTGACCAGTCAGCTTAATTGGTCTGATTTTATAATTAAATATTTATTATATAAAGCAGCAGAGAGGAGGCCTCAGCAGTGGAAACATTATAAGCTGATTATGCTCATATTAACCTTTGTGTGTTGTGTACCTACCCATTCGTAAAATATTACTAAACATTGTTAGTAAACGCTTGTAAAGGATTCATTCAAACTTTTAACCTTTGTCAATTAGTTATTCTGTGCCTTTGTTGATCAATTATCATCAACAAAGGTCAAAAGTTTGAAATGTTAAAATAACAACTAGCAGTTTGTTATCGATACATAATTTTGTACTTATAGGATCGTCCCGAAATGATCGAAGGCAACTTTACTATTAACATAGATACTCGTTACACGTGGTGTTACACGAATGGATAGAATAAGAAATGAGTACATAAGAGGAAGTCTGAAAGTGGCACCGGTAACTGAAAAGTTGTGTGAAAATCGGTTGTCATGGTATGGGCATGTGTTACGGAGAAATGAGGAAAATGTCGTGAGGAGAGTTTTGAGTATGAATGTCGATGGCTATAAGAGTAGGGGAAGACCAAAGAAACGACCAAAAAAGGGGGTGACTACCGAGATGACGACTAATAGAGAAGTATGGAAGAAAAAGACATGTTGCGCCGACCCCAAATAAATTGGAATAAGGGCAGGAGAATGATGAAATGAAAAATGACTCGTATCAACAAAGGAGGACATAATAGTGACCTACAATGTTCTACAGAAAGGTCAGGTGCGTAGTACTCGCAATCGGCGTGCAAAAGAAGTATGTAAGGATCGTAGCAGTTGGCGTTTTATAGTGTCTGCCTACCCCCATGGGAAGGTGTGACTTTATGTATATATGTATCTAGAAAAGATCGCCTACTAGCAGCTGTTTACATGTAAGCGCTCGATCGGCAGCGGCGGCGACCTCTCGCGTCCGGCCCTGGTTCAAGCCATGGTCCGGGGCGAGAGGGAGTGGGAGGCAGTCACCTCCTTCTGCGAAGCAGTCATGCTAGCGAAGGGGGTGGCGGGGTGGGCGACGGAACGCACCTTGCGCACCTCACGCCTCAGCCGCCGCGGGAGACGCTCCGGGCGTTGGGAGCCGCGTGACGACTCCCGGCCACCGTAGGCGCGGGCCTGCGGGCGGAGCGTAATGGGTAGCTCTCCGTCCGATCAGGACTAGGCCCATGCCGGACGGCGTGTGCGTGTTCCACGCGTGCCTCAAAGAGATGTCAGCAAAAGCGACGGGGCCCCATAGGACCGAAGCCTGCCAGGGTAGCGGGAACATCCGAAAGGGTTTACCGCTGCCCTGGAACATAAAGGGCTAAGGAAGGAACATGGGTGGGTTTTAGTCAGTAAGAGTCTGACAGGAGTCATTTGATGATTTCCCATCCTCAAAAAAAAAAAGCGCTCAATCACAGGTTTATACGACATTTGTCAGGTAAAGCAACTTAATAGTTTCCTACTGTAAACGACCAAGTAATTACGACCACAAGAAATCTCCTAGATTTTTAATTTCAACTTTAATTTATCAAGCTAACTTTTTAGAACACTTAGCTTCTTAGCATAAAGAAAAATGCAATTTCCTTGCAAAAAGAGCAATTTCGTTGGAAAAAATCGTGGAAGTTTCTTATGGCTAATGAACAATTCTGAATATTTGACTGCCTCATACCAACTCGTATGGATTTTGAATTTACGTTTTGATGTATGAGTAGTTTATACAGTTTGACGTGTGCGGTGTTGGATAGAGCATGAATTTTTGCTGTCATCTATCAAAAAGGTTATCTACACCTGGCACCTAGGCTTATTACATGGTCTCATACTAAGCTAATCTAAAGTAACGCTTAAGTTCGCTGATTTATTGGAAACTAGTTTTTGCCCGCGACTGCGTCTGCGATCCAGGTTGAAAAGTAGCCTATGTCCTTCTCCAGGTCATGGCCTACATATATGCCAAATTTAATTCAATTTCGTTCAGCCTTTTTAGCGTGAAAGCGTAACAAATAAACACATTTATAGTATTAGTTAGAAATAAGATTCCATTTGCATTAACCTATAGTTTTCTTACTAAACTTTATCCGTTCTCCTCAATAAGATATTTTTGGGAATCGCACAACTACGTTCAGGATCTCTTAAGGGCTTGTAATACCTCAGTTGAAATTCATATTTTGCCCCCACTTCCCCGCGCCATATATCAGTCTATCCCGCTCGCACTGTTAAACTGATTCAGTTAGGGTGAACTAAACTGTTGATGGACGTAGGCTTGGTAATAATTGATTCAATTATGATTATAATATTATGCGAAATCGATGTCTTCTGTATAGAATAAAAAGAAAATATATTGAAAGTTAAATTATTCATTAGTACATTATAAATTAGCTAGCAAATTGTCAATTTATAATGTACTAATAAATAATTTAGCTAATTTACCAAGGTAACCTACGTACAGAGGGGCAATTCTCGTAATTTTAAGAACGCTCAGATCTTAGTCTCAGTCTGCCAAAAATACCTCAAATTTCCATACATTTCTGACAAGTATTTGACATTGATTGTCGCTGAGATGAGATTGCGACTAAATTTTGTACGTTTTTAATTACGAGATGAATTAATTTTGAATTTAATTTCTGATGTCCAACAAAAAATAGGCGCTTCGGAAATCATCGTCTATCTTGTAAAATACGAACGCGCGATGATGAGATCTAATATAGAGTTGTAACAACTCTCAAATTGATCGATCAGTTGACAACTCTCAAATTGGTTGTCAAATAGACATGTAGGTACTTCTACAAGTAGGACTTTTGAGTCTATCGAGACCAGAGGGGCAATTCTCGTAATTTTAAGAACATTCACAGTCTGATCTCAGTCTCAATCTGTTAAAAAATACTTCAAATTTCCCTACATTTTGACAAATTTTTGACATTTGTTTGTCGCCGAGATGAGACTGCGACTAGATTTTGAACGTTTTAAATTACGAGAAATTGGCCTTCTGGTCTGTTTTGGAGACGCTGCATTGAACTAAACATATCCATGTAAAGGGGTGAGAGAAGGGGACGTAATTTCCCCGAAACTGTTCTCTAATATTTTGGGAGGATCTATATAAGACGCTGAACTGGAAAGGACGCGGCGTTAACATCAACGGGGAGTACATCTCACACTTAATATTTGCAAATGACATTATCATAGCGGCTGAATCGCTGCATGACTTGCAGCAGATGCTGTACAGCCTAGTTGATTCATACGCATTGGTCTCCGGATGAACTTGGACAAAACCCAGGTTATGTTCAACGATTGCTGTCAATGTTAATGCTTTCAAAGTTGTCCGAGAATACTTTTACCTACGGAAAATTCTGCAGTTTGATAAGAACAACTTTGAGAGGTGAACAAAAGCATTTAGCTGGGCTGGGCAGCGTTTAGGAAACTTCACCGAGTCTTTTCGTTGAGTATTTCACTTTCATAAGACTAAGATCTTCAATCAGTGTGTCCTGTCTTTTATGACTTACGAAGCCTGTTTGCGCAAACAGCAAAGAACATTGCTCTGCGCCCATACATTGTTCGCCCTGGAACCAAGAGCATCGGAAAATTATGTGTTGAATTGTCGATCATTAGTAAACTCCTATAAGATCTTATTTATATAGCGGACTTGCTGCAGAATAAATATATTTAAAAAAAAGCATCAGATTTTGAGGTTATAATCGAACCATAACAATGAATATTAGATATAGTTTTTCATAGCTCCGAGTGATATTAATAAGAAACTAAAAAACAATAACATTTATAATACATTTAGCTATTTTTTGTACCTACCTATACTCCATTTATCAATAGCATTAGAAAAAAGAGGCTCGTAGAAGCAGGAATGCAAAACATTTTATTTCAAAGTTATGGTAAAACAATTTTAAGGGAGATGTTTAAATTCTAATTTTCTTGCGTTTTTTGCAATTTGCAAGTCAGTGTAAGGCTGTACCTTAATAAAAATAATATGATGCGCAACAATAAGAAATATGTAGGTAATAATACAATTTTAACCTTAAAAATCATCAATACATTCCTTTAAATCAGAATTGCTCCGAATTCGTCTGATTTCGCGGGCTACTGCAGCGCATCCACCTTAATTAAAATTGTTTTAACAAATAAGGACGTATAATATAAACAAAATAAAAATAATATTTTAAAATTATGCTTTATTTATAGTAACTTCTTCATCACACATTACAAACTTACAACAAAATGAATGAACGAAACAACCGATCACAATGATGATTTAAAAATTATGATTAATGGAAATAATAATCATGTTTTTTAAATATTTTATTTTAAATAACAACTTACAACACAATACGTTGGTGACAGTTCTTCGTCTTCATCATCTAATTTAGTCACTATCATCTGATGATGAAGATGAAGAAGTTTCACCAACGTTAATTTGTAAATTCGGTAGAATTATAGTGAAACGAATAACCTTCCAGGTATTGTTCACCCCTGCTTCTTTTAGGTTTTTAGCATTGACACTATAATTTTAAATTGGAGTTAAATCATATAAATAAATAAAAGCCACATAATTTCATAAGATAAATAGTTAAAATGGTTACAATTAAGTGTGACAGCTGCTGTAAAAATAGATCATAATAAATTCGGCGTCTATCGTAATGTAACAATGTTTATTGTACTTTTGTTACAAAGTGTGCATTAAAAATAACCTTTTTTAACTTCTTTCTAATGCTATTGTAAATGGACTATAGATAATTAGGTATCTTTGCAGTTTTTTTCTAAAGCCTAAGTGTATAATATTATCATTGCAACGTTTAAATGCATAGAATCTAATTAACATAGGTACCTGTATTCTTAGCTTTGGTTTTTTGGAATGAGATAAAATGTTTGTGTGTATTTATGTAAAAATAGAAACATGTTATCCTTTGAGCGGTACACAGTTCCAAAAATCACAGCCAGGTAAGTCGTTTTTGAAAGCAATCAGAGTCCGTTAAAATAGCAAAGTCGTAATATTCAATACGATTACAAAGACCAATCGACGCAGTGAGAGCATAGGTTAGGTAACATACTGAAAACCGCCATTTAGTCACGTCAAAAATAAGGGTGGCAAACTTGATACGATTTATCGATATTTCCTAAGAGTACCATTACAACTAAGACAATGGCGCCGATTCCCTTGTTAACAAACTAAACTAAATTTAAGTTCAGTGCATCTTTTTCTTTCTATTTTATTAAGAAAAGGACAGAAGATAAATATTAGTTTAGTCCTTTCAAATTTAGATACTCCATAGCAAGTTTAGAAGTGATTAAAAACATGGCTACTAAAAATACGTCAATTTACGCCAGGCGCTGACTAATTTGACAGGACTAAACTAATATTAATTTGTTTTCTGCCCTTTTCTTAATGAAATAGAAAGAAAAAGATGCACTGAACTTAAATTTAGTTTAGTTAGTTTAGCTAGTTTAGTCCGTGTTACAAAAGTATTTGCAACTAATATACTAAAATAAACAAATAATTATCGTGCATGTCCGATATTTCTTGTGCACAGGGCGATTCCGGACATTGTTCTTTCACTCCAAAAATAAAAGTCGATTCCCAGCAATTAGTTCTGTGCAATGTTACTTACTTTGATGTATGACGGCTATGGCCCTTTTTACACCTTTTTTTTTTTGTGTGGGAAATCATCAAATGACGTCTCCTGCTCTGGGTGGAGTAGGAGGGCTTGTCAGACTTTTACTGACTAAAACCCACCCGTTTCTTTAGTTGCCTGTGCCAGGGGCCAACAACAATAAACAACCGTGTCCGGTGAGGACCTGCGTCAGGCTGAAGGTGAGGGTACCGTGGCGCCTCTCCAGCCACTCCTCAAAGAGGGGACTTATCGCCGCAATTGTGGCGTGCCCAGCACTGGGTTGCGACAATCGCACTCTCTATGTCGCCATGAGATCCCGCCGGAGCTCTGTCCGCTGTACCGTGATTTCTCAAAAATCCACCTGTATCTATACATTTGTGGTAATTGAAATATATTTCCATTACCACAAACCTATGTAGATTGATCGAGAAAAACAGGTTTTGCTGAGACTTGGTTGTTTTGGTTTTGGTTGTTTTTTTCTGATTTGTATTTGTAATGATATGTACGTGATTACTAGTTTATTTATTTATTTATAAGTATGTATTAGGTATGTTGAAACTGTGTGTACTCCCCGTCACTTTTCCCTAAAGGTTCATTAGAAAACCAGCGTCAGACAGCATCTGTCTGGCATTAATGCTGAAATGAACCTTTTTGGCGCAGCCGTGAGGCACACACTATTGTTGTCTGAAACATTATTTTTTATTTTATTAATTTTGTATTTTGTGTTTCACGAACTGTGTCCAAATAAACTTTTTTCTTTCTTTCTATCTCAAATAAAATTATTTACAAAAAAAGTTTTGCTGAATATATTGAAAACACCATAAAAATTTGGGAACTGTCTAAAATAGGTACGCTTACCTCCCTGAATTTTTGACAATATTTTGACATTGACGTGAGATTACAATTTTGAACAATTTCAAAGATGATTTTATAAATTAAAACTACAAAATTTGGATGAAATTAAAATACGGGTGCCTTATTTTTACACCTAAATTTAATTTTACATTATCATATAATTTCTTCAGAACATAAAACGTTGTCAATCGGGTCTTTTGAGCTCAAGCGAAGTGACACGGGTTCCCCGTCGGATAGCCGAAGCGGTACTGACAAGTACTGAATCGGGGTCCTGTCGGGGGCCGGGCGGCAGAGCGGTTCAAGATGTGAGTGGTTAAAAAGCTTGATATTTCCAATCTCATCTTTTTACGTTAAATGTAACGATTAAAAAATAAAAACGAACAGATGACACCTGCTTTATGCATAGATCGATTAGCCTGCAAAGTTTCATGACCTAATTTGAAAATTTTCATTGATAATTCTTCTTTTATTGTACGGTTTAGAGGTAACTTTGAGATTTATTTGTATCGAGAAAATGGTGTGCGATCGTGTTTTCGAAACAGACGACACCTCGCAGCAGTCCTCGTCTTTATTGTATATTAATTTCAAAGAGAATACTGCAGTATTGTTGAAACTAGAGCCATTAATGCTAAGACAATTTTCGCAATCTTGAGGTATTACAGGCCCTTAAGAATAACACCCCGTCGTTTTTGCGTCGGGGGTTAATAAAGGAGGATTCATTATAATTAAAACTGACTTTGTAGTTTACGCATACCTCTATTTTCCAACATTGTAACATTAAAATCTTAAAAGCAAGATCATTATTTAATTAACATACATACTACCTACTTAACTATAGACAATCTCATCTTCTTATCACGTTTCCTAATGAAACTTTCTTCTTTTCCCAATGAGGTAAAGCAACGCATTGCAAGTTCTTAATATAGCCCGCACCCTCAGATCTCATTCTTTTTATGTTTCTTTCATACTTTTAAGATGATTCCAAGTTACTTTCAAAGAGGACATTGAAAAACCCAAGTACTCGTTAGCGGCGTCGGCTTTTATGTAGGTACCCAGAAGCCTTCATAAAATGATTTTTATAATAGAAGATAACATTTTTGTTGTAAAAACCAGTGCACATTATAGAGCTATAAAATATAGCTATAATTTATAGCTATACCTAAAACTCACTGTAATATAGGTAACTTTTTTATCTCTATACAAATAATACCTAGAAATACTATACTACACGGTTTTTTGAAAACTTATTTAAATTAGAACAACCAACTTAGTTTCAAATATTCGACATCAAAATCACGCTCGGAAAAGGAGAGCAAGATCAAAAACCGTTGCAATCGTATACAGGGCATTTTTTTGCACCATCGGTGCAAGTAGGTTGTTGCAAAAAAAAAAATCTATTGGCACACGACCCAGTCACTATCGCTTAATCTTCTTTTTTGCTAGCTCAGCTCAGCTCATGTTTTCAGTTAAGTTTTATTGACCCGTTGGGCGCACGCGGGCAACCCAATCGATCATTATTGGCTTACCACTCAGCTACGTTTAATTTCGTACTCGACCAACCCGTCTATTTGAGCGTCAAATTGTTGCGAAAAATTGGCCCTTCCCAAGATTCGAGTTGTTCATTCGGTTAACCCTTAATTTGATTGTTTTAATATTGCTATAGAAAAAATACTGGAAATGTCAACATTTAACGCAGAAAAAGTAGGTACTATGCACAGCAACTCTTATTAAAAAAAACATCGCCAGTCATTTTCCAAGACTGGCACTAATAAGAACGCTAATAACACGTCTTGCTAAAACAGTAATATTTTAAAGCCAGTTAACGTTCTACAACACGCCATAAGCTCATTACTCGCAAAGAATATTAATAATAAAGAAATATCCAGGAGGAGGCAACAATTCTATTAAATATTCACCACAGTAACTGACACATGACATACAACTCACTTACCGTGATGGCGGTTCACAAGTACTTTTTGCAAACTTTTTAAATATTTACTAAGAAGACAGACTTTAAGCACATAATACACATGCCTGTTACTTGCACAAGAGCATGCAATTAGCTTGCATGCCATTGTAACATTCACTAATCATAAGTGGCTAAGGCACACTTACAGAAAGAAAGCAAATACGTTTATTTGCGGTAAAACATGATGCAAAGAGAAAAGATAAAAAAGAACAAGTTGGTGAAAAATATGCGTCACATTCCACGCAAAACGGCCATCGCTCAGTATAATACTGTGATTCTACGCGAGATAGATCCAAATCGCTGGTTTTCAGCGACATGCGGTGTTGACGTTTTGACGTCAACCGTTGCAACATAAAACAAGATACAACCAGCAAAATAAAATAAGGTGTTGCATGCGGCAACACCTTAGACATTATAGAAACGAAACTTTTTAATTAAAAAAATATAGAATAAGAGAGATTTTGTGTGAGAGACAGAGAGAGCTATATCCTTCTTTCGTGTAAAAATTCTCGTCCAATTATCGAATCGTCGCCTAAGAAGTTTCACTTCAAAAATAAATTCACAATACAAGTTACTTGCTTGCCAGTGTAACTAAAAGTATGTAAGCAAGTTTGCTTGCATACTCGTGCGCAAGTTACAGGCATGTGTATGTACAGCTTTATCCGCGTGAAAAATGCATTTTATCCAGCAAAATGAATTCAAGTAATATCGGAGTCGGGGAAACATTGCTTTGAGATGGTAAACTAAAAATGTAGTGAGGCTGAAATATACTTATATACAGTGTTTATTATTCTCTGAATGTATCAAGCTTTTGTTGTTGGGCGGAAATATGGATGTACTTTATTATTTACTAGCTGCGCCCTGCGGTTTCACCCGCATACATTTTGATCCCGTGGCAATATCGGGATAAAAAATATCCTATGTGTTAATCCTGGTTAAAAACTATCTGTGTGCCAAATTTCATCCAAATCCGTTCAGTCGTTTTTGCGTGAAAGAGTAACAAACATCCATCCATCCATTTATCCATCCATACAAACTTTCAGGTTTATAATATTAGTAGGATTTTATCTAAGGTAAACTCACAGCGGACAGTTAATATAATATTCTTATTATTCATAACATTACGCCAATAACGACGAGTACATAGAAAACTAAGAATGGCAGACAGTGACAAAATTATTAATATTTAAGTAAAGTGAATGCGTGTATATGTACGGTGTGGGTGTCTGTAAATGTATGTATGTAAGTATGCCTAAACTGGCACTACTGAGTAGCTGAGCATTATAATTTCAAGGAATGGGCGAGGCTGTCCAGGACTTTTATAATTGGTGACAGGGCTACCAATCGCATTGGTGATTACATAGAGAGAGGGCAAAACTCCCCACGATTTTTTGCTGCAGATTATTGAATCTGCAGCAAAAAATCGTGGGGAGTTTTGCCCTTTCGCCGTTGATTGTTTTTTTTGTGCTGGTCCATGTTCATAACCAGTAATGATGCTCTCTATTTCTGTTTTATTATTCATTCTATTACATATTGCGCTATTCTCCGCCACTGTTTTATCTCTGTAATCTAAACTAATATTAAAAAGAGAAAATATTTGTTTTCTTTTTGTGTTTGTTTGTTATGATTTCATGCTAACGCGGCTAAACGGATTTTGATAAAATTTGGCACATGGGTAGATCATGACCTGGTTTAGGACATTGGATACTATTTATCTCGATATTCTCACGGGATCGAGACTTATGCGGATGTAACCGCGAAACGCAGCTAAGGTGTTATAAGCTTAAAGTTTTATGATATTTCAAGTCCCAGTTTTTTAAAGGATTGAATATAATCGTGTAGGGCCCATTATCTTCAGATGGCACACATTAGGCTTATATTCAACCCACAGATCTATATCGCCACTATAAAAGTACTATCCAGGCTATTAAGCCAATGGGTTAAGATTTTATCAGGCGCAGTTGTTTTTTAGCGGCCGAGATAATATTATTACAATACTGAACGCAAGGGCTACTACAATAAGAACTCTTTTTCATATAATTAAGGTCACAGACGGACACTGTTACGAGTTTTTTTTTCTAGACCTTATCTAGCAAATTTCTATTTTAATTTTAATATGAAAAGTTTATACAGCCCATTACATGAAAGTGGTAGTAATAATAGGGGTTAAAGTATGAAATTGCCGTTTTATTGTAATAGGTACTTCGAATTGACGTAGAACCTTCATGGTTTGAGATTTTTGAGTGAAACTTTTTTCACATGGTACCTATGAAGTTCTTCTTTTAAAAAATGTGCAACATTCGATTATCGACTTTCAGTTTTGTTTTTTATTTAGCTTAGACAAGAAAGATGGATACTTCGAAAATTCGAGTTATTTTTGAATACGAGTTCCGACGCGGAACTAACGCGGCAGCGGGCAGAAACAGCTCGCAATGTTTCGTTTGGAGAGGGGACTGCTAATGAACGCACTGTGCGATTTTGGTTAAAACGCTTTCGTGATGGAAACTTTGATTTGAAGAACGAACCACGTGGAAGACCGCTCACACAGGTGAATAACAATGAATTGAAAGAGATGGTGGAAGCCGATCCGAGCCAAACTACCCAGGAATTAGCGGCATGGTTTAACGTTACCTTACCAACAATATTGACTCATTTGCGTCAAATCAATAAAATAAAAAAAACATGAGAAATGGGTGCCTCATGATTTGACTGATCTGCAGAAAGAAACGCGTGTTGAAATTTGTGTTGCCTTGTTGAATCGATACAGAAATGAAGGAATATTGGATCGAATTGTGACATGTGATGAAAAGTGGATTCTTTACGATAACCGTAAGCGAAAAATGCAATGGCTGACCCCAGGTCAAACGCCGTAACAGTGTCCTAAAGCAAAGCTTACCAATAAAAAGGTAATGGTAACTGTTTGGTGATCTCAGCATGGTGTTATTCACTATAGCTTTCTCCGATCTGGTCAAGCAATAACGGATGACAACAAGATGTCAATTGTGCCGAACTCCGAACAATGACAGCAAAACTAGCAGGGAAACAGCCCCGACTCATGAATCGATCTTCACCATTTTTGCTCCATGATAACGCGAGACCTCATACAGCACGAGAAACCGTTTTAACTCTACAGGAACTGCAATTAGAAACCATTCGTCACCCTCCGTATTTTTTGTAGTTAAAAAATTCTGACATTCAAGATGGTCAGGTGTGTTACATATTACTTTATTCTAGAGAATGTGATGATTAGAAATTGATGTTCAATTATATATTTTCGCCATCGAACACAATTTGTTAAAACCCATTTTATTAGTGCGTGCACGTTCCGGTACGTGTTTCGTGTCGTTTCCAAAACTTGATTTAAGTACCAACTAAAAAGTTCCAAACTCGCGAAGTAAACAGTCGTTAAATGACTTACTCACACAGCGACAAGAACTGTCGGGTGTGTTACTTATAAACCAATTAGTTGAGTTTATAACGTAATTATAAGCAACGAACTTAGGTGCACGGGTAAATGTTTCATCATTACTACTGTCACTTAGTATTTACTAAAACTACGCGACACTTAAAAAACTTGCCTTATTTGAAGCAACTGTTAGATTTTCAACGCTTGACGCACCGCTGAGAGTTGAAAATCCGAAAACCCTAAATTGCATTTTGGTTTCGCGTAATGTTGGTGAAAACGGAAATTAGTTTAAAAGGAAACTTGACTGTAAACAAATTTTAAAACCAGCATACATTTTATAGGACATCTCGCAGTTTATTTTTTTGCTTTCCTGACCTTTTCAACCACTCGGTTCGGGCAATTTTCATGCTATGCTCATTCAAAGTTACGAACTTCGCAGTTCTGAATCACTTTCTGTTTTTATTCGGCTTCAAATTAGTTCGTTCGTTCAATTTATTTCTTTACTCATTCATTCGACGTCGGCTTAGCGGGAAATGGAGAGTTATTTACGTCCCTACGTATGTTTGTGGCATCTTGGATATTTCTTGTTAACTTTACTATTTACCATATACTGATTTACTGCGGCTGGGTGACATGTTCCCAACAACAACTGACAAATTCAGCAAACTCATCGACTTTATTTATTTTTTAACAAATACGTTACCAGCGGGGATCACATAAAACAGAACTATGCCGTATTTTAGTCGAGCCGTGTGCTGACAATTCGTTTTGCACTGTCATTGAAAAACGAAATATTGAAAGGCAATAAACCAAAATGTTGTTCGATTATGTTTACACAATTCGGCGCGTTTCATATCCGCTATGGTAGTTCTGCGAACTAAAACGTATTACATTTCTAAATTAACGCTCGTATGTATGTATTCGGAAAATGTATGGAATACAAAACACACGAAATATTAGCACCGGTTTGGGCGTGGTTTCATTAGCGGGGTATTCAGTATTCGAATTAGTCGCTCAATGACCCTACCCTACCCTTCCGTTGTAGCAAATACGCGATGGTTAGGTGGGCCATTAGTAAAATATTTTGTTAGTTTCTGTGTAGAACTGTGACACAACAATTATCAGACTATTTACTAAAATTGACAATTTGACGACCCTTAAATGTACTTTCCATCATTACCCAGGGATTACGAAAAGTTGTAAGTTCCCACTCAGTGGTTTCGCGACCTTCACACGTTCGGAGGCGCCACCACATCTAGATAATAACAATGGTATTTTAATCCCGCGTTCGGAGATTCACCGAAGCCAGGTGTAGCAGGAACACCCATTAAAATATTACTACATCCTTTACACAGTGACTTACGATCGTTATTTCCACGTGGACTTCGTACGAGGAATTGCTTAAAAATGCAATAATTCCCCCAAACAGTTACAGCCCACTGGCATATTGCCAACACATATTTGCCTCGAAATGAGCGTATAAGTAGTCTCCACATTGTATAGGTCTTCCTTTCATTGCCAGATCAGTTCCATATAATACGTATTTTGTACTTCGCGCCTCTGTGGCGTATATCAAGTCTAGAGTTGTTGATGATCGCTGTTGGCTACGTTTGTAGTTCACTTGGCATCGCAAACTGTTTGGTTTGACACTTTTGCGTTGTGTAGTGTGAGTTAGGTTCAATATTTCATGTAAATAAAAACATTTTGAAAAAAAATCTTGTTTGTTAACCCCCTCTGGCTGCAATCGCAATACAATATTAATAGTAATATAGTAATACAACAGGAATAACAAAAATATCCGTATAAATTTTACATTTTCAGAACTACTACCATTTCTAGTTAGGTATAAAAACGTTACCGTTAATAAATTCGTCTAAACTGTGCAATTTCATAAGCAATTACCACCAATTTATGCCTGTAGCCACATGAGTGTGTATCTGACACTGATATAATAACCCAATCTAACCAATTTACGATTTAGTTATTGCTTAACCATTAAGATACGCTCCATTAACAGCAATAACGCTCTATAACCTACAGTTATTAAACACATAAATAAAACTTCGGAGCCAAGTTCAAACAAACTGTCAGCCATATTTTACTCTATAGTTAGCTATTCCATTAAAATGATTGCAAACCTCATTACTCGTGTTCATAAACAAATATTCATATACACGTTTGCTTTTGCATTATTGGAAATCTGTTTCTATTTTAAATTAACTAAAGTAGACTACAAATATTAATATAGTTTGTTGATTTCATTTGATGATTATGTTTGGGTGTATTAGCACTATCACTGATTCGTCATCATGATAGTTTAGTTCAATATGCTAGTAATCCTATTGAATTATTTGTGTTTGATACGGATAATGTGTCAGTGAAGCTAAACCACGTTGTTACTAATAAAATTTGCATAAGTCGGCCTCCGCAAATGACGCCGCCCGCCGTCGCCACCTGGAGTGGCGAACTAACCTCAGTGTTGCAACTTTTATCAGCCTTAACCTCAAGAGGCAACGTTTTTTGGTCGTCTCTGCTCTACAGCCCTCTATTTCGTGTTGTAAAGTTTTTAAATGGATTTTTTACGTCGCTCTAGAGAAAAGCTACCATATTTTAGTGCTCCATTAAACCATGTGCAAGCTTATCGTTGGTGTCGTTTCAGGACTTTCAGGTACTCAAACTAATACGTGAATTCGTGTTATCATTAATGGCCGTACCCGAAACGTGTTCGTCTCTCCAATGTACTTACGGTTAGTCTATAATTTCAAGCCTCATAAGCTTTTGTACCTCTTGTGTGTTTGTGTGTGTAACAATAAAACCTATCCTTATTCTTTACGTACGTTCTCGTCTATAACTCATTTACTAGCTGAAACTTTGGCAACAACACTTTAAAAGTTACCTCCTCCATCTATTCATTTAAAATTCTACGTTGTTGAATAGCACAAAATTTTCTCTGCAGCCCCTCTGCGCAGCAAAACTCTTAACCGAATTTACTCCAAGTTCGGCAAAACAAAAAAAAAAAACAAAACCTGAATATTTTAATACCTGCAAACCTTTGCCTCTGACCTCTTTGAAATTGAATTATGTCTACTTCTAAATTGCAAATTGACTCATTTATTTTTCTTCTACTTCGTTACGAATTTCAATCGTTAGATTTTTTGTTTTCTGTTGGAATATCGTATTTTATTTTGTTCAGTTCTTGTTCAAGATTATTGTTACAGGTCCTTGATATTTCCTTCCACTAGTTACGAGACTTGCGGTATCTCCGCATCGTATTTCAATTTGATTTCCTGTTAGATAAGTACTATCTCTATCTTGATCTTGCAAATCTGTTAGGAGTTAGGTTTTGGATTGTTATCAATATCAACAATCGTAGTAGTAGGTATAGGACAGGTTTTCTTATTCCGTATTCGGTATTGGCTTGAATCCAAACAAAACGCCACTGGTTCAGTTACGGCTCGCTTCCGTGTATTTATGTCCATAAACGCGTGTGTGAATGGCATTTCTTACCAATATATTTATTTATTTTGCTGCTATTTACACCGCTCTATGTCGTTTCGAATCCATCTTCGTAGTACATTGGATATGACTTCGCTTACATTTAAATGAATGTAGGTCATCGCTTAGGACTTACAATTCGTGTCTTGCGTGGCATAGGCGGATTTAGTTCTCAATATTTTCTTTTTGAAAATCATTTATATGGTAAATAACATAAATAAACGGTTTAACTGAACAATAACGTGCGTCAATGAAACTCAAAAAGCAATTTGGTCCATAGTTCTCTCAGACAGCCACCACGGGAGGCAATTTCAAAAGATTAATGACAATGGAATGGCTTGTGACATCAAAACCACTGTTTCAGTTCAACACTTGGATAATTAATTCTCTTCTCATTTCACTACTTGTTTCCATGACTTTCGACTAGAATTTGGTTTAATGGCACCGCTTATCCAGTTAAATTATCCTTTTACTTCTGTATTTAGAGCGAATGAAAAATGTTGAGCTCAGCAGTTGTTTACGTCATGGCCTATTTTCACTGTCAACTGGGCAGGGTAAAGCTTTGGTTATCATCGTAGACACACAGGCTTGGCAATTAAAACTGGATCCACATTTGTTGGGCTCTACTTTGACGAAAATATCGCTAAAAGACATATTATTTTTGTTAGAAGTATCAAGATCTAGACCTTTTGAGTCACATAATTTACTATTTCATTTTACGTAATGTTTAAACAGTTACTGCTAATGTACTTCGTTCATATTGTGTTTGAGGCAACAAATCGCCTAACAACAATGCTTGTATTGTATCCTTGTGTTGTTGTCCCCTTTTTCATAAAGACCCGTTTCCCTTTAAAATTCTCAATTTTCATACATCGTATTTAGTTCTAGGAAACATTCATTTGTTTGATGTTTATTTACTGTCGTTGTATATTTTAATTTGAATAACTTCTCCTTATTTCATATGATGTGTTAAGTAAGCCCCGTATCCTTTCTAACTAGTCCAGTTCAAATTAGACATGGGATTACTTGCAAAATCGAGTACCAGGGCTTCCAAGTACGTCCTCGTTAAAAAACCAGGGCCTAAAACCAGGGTTCGAAATACTTTCAAGTATTTTCTATCGAAAATTGATCCATGATAAGAAGTACAATCGCGTATTCAAAAGCCCTGTTAGATGAAAAAAAACTTGCATAGGAAATTGATCCGTGACTTCCTATAAATAAGGAGCACAATCGCGTTTATAAATAAATACAAACCAATAAAGTAAAAAATACTTGCATACGAAATTGTTTCGTAGACTCTTACTGATAAGGAACATGATCGCATTTGCGAAAACTAACGCAGTTGAGTACCTACGTAGTTGAGCGAGTAGCCTTTTAAAATACTTTGTAGTCTTGCAAGTATTTCGGTTCGGTACCTGAAGGCCAATTCTCGTAATTTAAAACGTTCAAAATCTAGTCGCAGTCGCATCTCAGCGACAAATAACTGTCAAAAACTTGTCAAAATGTAGGGAAATTAGAGGTATTTTTGACATATTGAGACCGAGATCAGACTGTGAACGTTCTTAAAATTACAAGAATTGCCCCCCTGGTGTGCGTACTTGGAAGCAAATACCTGGTATAAAAACCTGGTCGCGTAAATACGTACCTTCCCTAGTTCAAATGTTTGTACGAATTTCACTTAGGAAGCGAAGTTTGTTCGCACACTATTCTCTGTTCTTCAACAGTTTCACATTTTAAGTGCCCCACATACGGGCCACGAGCAAACTCACTAGGCTAAGCTTTCGGAATAGTGCTGCTAAGTGTCCCGATGGACTCGAGACAGGCATTAAAAAAAAGTTATGTGGGACGGTAAAGTTCAACTGTTCAACTATAAAGCAGTCATGCTTAACCGTATCATCATCATCATTTAAGCCGAAAGTCGTCCACTGCTGGACTTGGCCGGGCCCAAGCACTTCCACTTCGACCGGTTCTGTGCCTCTCGCATCCAACGGGTTCCTGCGGCCTTCACCTTATAGTTCATCAGAATTGATATTGAAAGGATTATGTACATAACTTTGAATGTCTGTGGCTGTCAATTAAATATGTACCTACCTTTATCTAACGAGGGTATTAGCAATTTGACTTAGGTAAAGCTTATTTTATAATGAGGGATTCAGAAATATCAATATTTGAATTGTTTTAATCAGTCCTGCCGTCATAGTAAATGGTTCTTTAAATAAAAATATTACGAAGAAAAATATTATTTATTATTATCTTTAATTTTTCTTCTTCCAACACTCACTTTGCCTAATCTTTAGCTTCCTCGGGATCTGCTAAAAGGACTTCAACGAGTAAAATTATGGCGCTTCCTGCATGTAAGAGCCAACCATTATCTCTTTATTTCAAGTTCTTTTCATTGTCTAGTTATTTTATCGTTACACTAGCCTTGAGAAATGTTGCTCCACTGCCAACACTATATCTTACGCGGGCGCACTAAGCGTAGAAGTGTTCCCATTGTGCTGAAACCTTTGCATAGCCAAGGGAAGTGGAAAAACAAATGCTTCCATATCTGAGCCACTATAACTTAGACACATTTCAATGGTTTAAGAAAGATAACTATGGAACATTGACTTCTTTTTGCTTTTGAGTTATTAAGAATTGAGTTTGAGTTTGATTGCTTCATATTATCTTTTAATGGGCAATCAGTACCGTTTATAGGTACTGCTTTTATCTCTGTGGATTCTTTTCGTGCTACCCCTCACTGCTATGACCTTGAAGAGAAGTGTCACTAGTTTATTCATAGTCAAGACTCAGCAATATAGGATTGCGACGATATCTACGCACATGCGTAATACTTCACTCACCCCAAAGGTCAAATGTGCCATACGTGCAAGTTGGAATGTTTACATGAAAACATGTTTTGGTTACTTTAGGCACTTAGGTTATTTACTTAACGAATGCGGGTATTTTACTACCCTCGTTTTAAGACTTGGTTTCCTTTGTACCTTTTGTTTGTTCGTACGGGCCTTGTTTTGTTGAATATGATAAATGGGCGCCATATTTTTGTGGTTCATATATGAGGGATGTCAATAGACATGAAACGGCTTATGTTTACTTTTAAGCCTAGTTTTATTTATGATACCTATACCATCCTTAGAAGAGCACAGAATTGTCTGTTTCAAAACTTGCATTTTGCAATTCGTTTCTCTTACTTTTTGCGGATATAATAAAGAGTATTCTATGTTTCTTCCTTCTATTCTTTCTTTGTATTCCGAATTGTATCTTTTCTATTTCAATGTCTCTGTTCAATGTTTTTATCGTCTTCCGTGACTTTGTTCAAGTAAATCTTTGTATACGTACGGCACCACATCGTTAAGTTTCAAACCGTACATCCGGGCATTGGAGCACTTTAAGAATTGGTCGTATTCTTTTATAAAACTACAATTGAAAAGTAAAATAGATGCGCTATTGACATAGGTTTGATTTCAAACTCTAACTCAAAGCTTTTATTTAAAAAAACCAACTACAGTCACTTTTGTAATGTCAATTTCCTGTTTATTGTTGTTTCCTCTTTGCTACACATTATTTAATGCTACGTCTCGTATGAGGCCCGCTGTAAAAAACTACAAGACAAAGTAAGAAGTTTTCCTGTTTGTTTTAATGTGCAAACCTGCTATAAAAGTTTACAGTTCCCACGTGGGAAACAAAATGTTAAAATTTTTCGCTTTGGTACAAAGTCGAGCTGAACTTATTCTCGTTTTGCACACTCTGAACTCAAACTCAAAATATTTATTTCAAATAAACCAATTACAGGCACTTTTGAATTGTCAAGGTCGGTCAGTCAAAAAGATGAAGCTAGTTGCCCATTCCAAAGCGTAGGTACCTATGGAGAAAAACGGGCAAGAAACTCCATGGACACTCTTTTATATCATAATAATATTGTTACAAAGTATTGGTTACATAATTCATGTTCAAAATTATGCACGTGAGAACGATGCAGAACGTTAAAAGCGTCCGTAAACAAAATGAATCTGATCGAAAGAGTTATGATCGTACCATCCAAAAGTCTAAATGTCTGGTTCAAAACAACATTCATATCGACTTTTCACACGAAATTCACAAAAAAAAAAGAAATCGAGTGTCTGGAACTAATGAAACTATCTCGCAAGTTCTGACGGCGTCGTTTATATAAACTTGTGAATTTGCATGAGTTATATTCTCAGTTTTGATCTTACTCATACCGAAACTTTTGCATGGTCCCTTCATAATTTATTTACTCGTGAAATCGACTTTGGGATCGACATCTTATATTTGTATTAGGATACTTACATAAACACGCCGAAACTTTTATCATTTTCGCTGACGTACGGTACGGAATGTTCGTGTTTGTCAATCTAACCTTTACCCTCTTTCTGGTTCTTATTATTTCCTTCAACCCTTTCGTATTATTACGTTGATTCAGTCGCATTATTTTATAACACGCTGGTATCTGTGTGTAACCCGCGTGTCGCGGGTTCGATTCCTGCACGGAACAAATATTTGTATGACCTACATGTATTTGTTCCAAGTCTGGGTGTTTTTCTATCTATAATATGTATGTATTTACAAAAAAAAAATGTATATAAGTAGTTTATCAGCCATCTTGTTACCATAACACAAGCATTAGGTTGCTTAGCTTCGGACTAGATGGCGCTGTGTGAAATGTCCAGGGATATTATTGTTATTATCTACAACAGGATATTTACTAAAAGCAGGTGAAGCTAAGTAAACTAGATCCTTATTACCTAACGAACTATAAAATCACTTCACAGGTCGCTCAAACGTAACTGTTCAAGACCACCGTTTCCCCGGTACTTAATGAACGTCGAAAATCCTTTGAGGAAACTGCTATAACTTTGGTGCACTTAAAAACTTGAGGACTTTCGAGTCCGGCCATTGGCTCGGGTTTGTCGAAGAAAATTCTGCCAACATTTTGACAGGAAAAATACATTAGGTGTTGAATGTTTGCATTGTATTGAAGGGGTTTGGCATTGTATAAGATACCATCCAAGGGAGTGTTACTTTTGGCGCCATTTCTTGGTTCATGTAATTGCATGGCCTCGTTTAGCTTTATGTACGCAATTCAAACATCACGCTTACACATATAATAGCTCTATAACACTTTTAGGTACGAAAATTAGATATATGCTATGGTAATAACCAGCGTTGATCAAGTTTTATTCCCACATAGTTATTTACATCAAGTGTACCTAAGGATGACTTTTTATCCATATGGCCTATACGTCCATATTTTTATATACATACTTACATTCAATCTCGGAGCCCATCACCCTCCTGTTTGATTTCGTCGCAATCGATCGACTCCTTCACATATAAATGTAATTTATTCAAACCCAACCACCATCATTTCATTCCTCCAAAAGAGTTTTTCTCCAAAGTATTTGCCTTATCTCATCAGACTTTCATCGTTAGATAAGAAGACCAATAACACGAGACTATCCCCAAATGAAATCTTTCCTAAATTCTGTCCTTATTACATGTCGGGCCTAGCACCAAAAGTTGGAATTTCTAAATAAGCAACAACTATTCATAACCCGCTTTATTGTCACGCTAGTACTCACGTAAATACTCCCCAGGGTTATATTACAACGACACTAGGTACCTACGAAATTATCTTTCTCAGTTAATCACCACACCGTGACAGTGGTTATTACACAAATTAGTGAGATAATGTCAAGGAATGAAGCAATAGGAATAAACAAAAGAGAAATTCTCAAGAGTAAGGTCATTACGTGACACAGGTAGTAAGAGCATGCATATAAATAAAATATGTATATGGATGTAGATATTTGTAGCTCCAACCATGATTAGAGGCACAGTGTCAGCGGAGGAACTTTAGAAAATACAAAAGGTAGCAATGTACAAAATGCACGAAATATACGAGAGTAATGTCGAGGTATCAAGTGGCATAACTCCTAAGAATATATGCAGAAAGGAATTGAAATCTTTATGATCCAGGGCTGAACTCTCATATTTTCTTTGAGTGTGTAAGATATTATTTAAAAAAATATGTTTATGCTATGAGTTATTTATTACATTTATTATTTTGAGAACAGAATATATGTTTATGAACCGTAAACAATAATAAATATGCTTAAAGTTTTATGTTGTCCAATATATTTATAAATTTTAAATACTACTTATAAGCATAAATTGTAAAACTTTTTGACGTTGTAATTAAACAATAATAAAATTAACCATTTAACTTTGAACATTTCTCTCACCAATCATCCCTCATCCCAATTTTGATGAGCATAAAATTATATTTAATAAGGAATGACCATAAATTGTTAACGAGTTTAATAACTTTGTTACGGGGTTATGCTAAATTAACTAGCTATAATTATCTCTTGTAACGACGGACGACACAAGGGAATTTGAACTTTGAACCTTTTGATTGCTTTAATATTTACATTCCTTATCTATGGAGTTTCATCTTTTATCGCAACGAAAATGTAAATCTTATTAATTTTGCGCTCCTTGCCTTGTTATATTTTTCACACGAAAATTTTTAATAAAAATTCGACAGCTATCGACATCGAATCAATATTCTAGGTACACTTCTCATCTCATCAGGAATTCCAATCAGAAGTTCCAATCAATTATTGAACTTCGCAAAAGAGCCCGTAGGCACTAAAAATCCGCGCGAATTTCAAGTTGAAAACGCTTCACCAGAAGATGGAGCAAATGCTAATCTTACACTTTGTGCAAATGCCCCAAAACTTCCAGTGCAAACATTAGACTGTTACCACTTATCCCTCTTAACTGTTGTTGCGATCGCCGAAATAAATACGACTTACCCTTGTTAGGTGGAGGTTTTGTCCAAATATGTCCCTTGGAAGAGTTTAGGTGGATGTTCGTTAACATATTTTCCTATTTGTTTTTTTACTTCCCCTAAGGCCTTGTGTTGCGAGTAATTAAGTGGGCAATTTAGGACATTTCATGTGGTCGGAAGCAGGTCATTTGGAATCTTGTAGTAATTAAATTCGCGACAATTTTATTCTTTTTATGTTTTAAGTATCATTTTTGTGAACGTGCTCGGACAGGCTCGCCTCGTCGTCTACTGATTTGCATTAGCCATTCCTGGTTTTTTTTTTCATATGTAACTTTTTATTCCCTATCTAGTTTTACAATAAAGTGCCGGTCATTCGACGGCAAACGGATTACCATACAGGCTTCAGTTTTTAGCCATGCATGTTCAACTAACGACGAGAAAGATACGAATTCTGTGTACTACGGCAATTGCTTTTACATTCTATCTAGGTTCCGAAATACTTTTTTATTGTACCGCTTCCCAACTTTTTTGTGGAGCTCAAAAGGATCCACACATGTGGGCTCTATATCAAACTCTTAGTAACAATGTTTTTGACTGTTATTTATGTTTTTTTGTATCAAACAATGTGAAAGCATCAGCCGGCCTTTGTCGCAGCTCGCAAACACATTAATAAATCTCCTGAATTGGTTCCGTGGCTCCGTCTACTGTCCTCTGAAGGCTAATAATGTTAGATAGCTTGTTTTTTTCGACTGTCATGGACAAGTCTGAATAGATGGAACATAATAGAACCGATAAGATCCACAGATAACAAGGCAATTTTCTTGAAACGTGATGGATGTTATAAAGCTTTCCGATCGTAATTCTTATAAAATCCTAATAAATTTTAACACCCTCTTGAGAAATATTAGAAGGGTCATCTTTTTGGATCCACACCCTTACGATGATTTATCGACCATATAAAGATAATGAGCTCATTTCTCGTTTATTTCAACACCCCAGAATCGTTTCTATCATCTGGGCGTTTATATCCGTCATGATCATCAATGTTGGCATTCTTTGAAACGTTTCATCCATTGTCTCAGTTGAAACAATGGTGAAATTCGTTGTTTTTATTTATGATGAAAAAAGTTACACAAATGTAGCTCTTTTTCTCTTCTTGAGCAGAATATTGCGGTCTTATATCTAGTAGATTTATGGTAACATTTTTACTGTGCTTACGCATAATACCAAAGCGGTGTACTTGAGCCCTTTCGTGCCCTGTGCCGGAAGTACCGTAATATGCAGTATTTGTGTTATATGCCATTACTATTTCGTCGGCGTGAAGTGACATTCTTGTACGCTGTTTCATTTGTCTAGTGCGGTTGAGCAAATTCGCAATCTCATTGCATTACAAAGCGGTTAGTACCTTTTGTCTTGTTGCAACGAAAAGCTATTCTCTTTAGAATTCAATTAGGATTCGTTTAGTTTCAATAAACATTTAACAATCCTTTTTAGAGCACGTACACACGACCGGCATTAAGACGATAAAAAATAAATCGAGACCTTACACAGTGAGAAATTGAGTGTGCCACCGTGCTACCTAAATGGTACTTTGCATTGAATTACGACGAAAGAATATTTTTTATTGTCAAAGGAGATGTTTCAAAACAGGCCCAGTATATGTACAGTACCTAAAAAAATAGAGAAAAAACCCTGGAATTCGGGAAAAATACAGATAAATTGCATAAGTGCATATTTTTCTTGTAATCATTTGATATTTATCAATTATTTTTATCGACTTTCAATATGGCGTCTCGCCAATTTAGGTACTCTGTGGCTAAAAAACAATGACAGTATACCAATTTCAGAGCAGGGACAAGGGCCACTGAGCGCCGAAATTGCATCATATAGCAAAATTCCTGTTATTTGTCTGGACCAGGACTCATTGGGCCAACACATTACGCCACACATTGAGTTACCTGAAATAAATGAGGAAGACTGCAATATAAAGAACAAAATATGTCTCATTAGTAGTGAGACAACTAGCAGATTATACCCAATTATGGAAACAACGCATCTTAGCAATTATGAAGTATGCCACTACCGTAAACCAAAATGTGGCATAAAAGAGTTGCTTAATAAAATTGACGGGAAAGTACGACAATTTACAAAATCAGACTTCTGTATTATCTTTGTTGGAGAAGAGGACTTTCGGGCCACAAATGACTATGTAAACCTAGTTACTTGCATTAGAATACTATTGAAAGAACTAACACATACGAACTTTATAATATGTCTTCCTAGTTTTAAATATAATAAACTAAATATGATGTATAATAGCCGTATAGAGACATTTAACAATTTGCTTTACATGGATGTTAAAACATATGAGTATGCGTATCTTTTGGACTCGAATCGTAATCTATCCTATAATTTTAATATGTTTAATCGACGTAATGGTAGTATAAACAAAAATGGAATGAAAGCGATAATTTCTGATCTAACAAATCTAGTCTCAGACCTAACCTGTTTTAGTTATCAACCTGTTAATGTAAATGACAAACCAGAAATAGTTAATACGCAGATTAATAATCAGTTTTTTCTATAGTTATTTAAATATCATTCATCAGAACATAGCAGGCTTAATTAACAAATCTGAAATGTTAACAGTTAAAATAGACGAATTAGATAATAACGGAACTCCTATACATGTTATCTGCATAACAGAACATTTTATAAAATCTGGTTATGAAGACATATTGCACATACCAAATTTTTATTTAGCTGCGTTTTTTTCAAGAAATGTGAAAAGGGGAGGTACATGCATATTTGTTAGGACAGGCCTACAATGTAAAGAATTACCTCACGTTGCTAAACAATCTGTCTCAGGCGCCTTTGAATGCTGCGCCGTGGAAATAATTGATCACAATATTATTGTTATCTGCATTTATAGGGTACCTAAAAATAACTACTCACTATTTTATGAAAAACTAGATGTTATATTGCATAGAATGTGCCGACTATCTAATAAAAAAATAATTTTGTGCGGTGATTTTAATATCGATGTGATAAAAAGAAACAAAATTGCATTAGACCTTGAATACTTTCTCCTAAATTATAACCTCAAACTTGCATTAAGCCAACCGACTCGAATCTGTAGCCAATCATGTATCGATAATTTTGCACATAATATCCAAAAAGGATGCAAATATGAGATAGTTGACCTTGTGCTTTCTGACCATACTTCTCAGATTCTTAAAGTTCCTGTTAGGAAAACCTGCAATATAAAATCTTGGAAATTAAAAAAGCAAGATGAATCTAAAGGGAATTTGTTAAAATTTAAAAATCACTTACAGTGTCTATCTTTCAAATCGGTATATGATGCCAAGGACGCAAATGAGGCCTATGATAATTTCATGGAAGATTTTTCTTTGCTTTATAAACTCTGTTTCCCTATCAAAATCATAACAATTAAAACTAACGTGAAGACTAAATGGATATCCCGCGGTATAAAATTAAGTAGTCAGAAACAGAGGCAATTATTATGGACGTATAGACTAAAACCTAGTATGAAAAATAAAACTATATTTAAAAGCTACACTAGACTACTTAAGAAAATAATAAAATTAACTAGAAAGGTGCAAAATAGCCATTTAATCAAGACGTCTGTGAATAAATCGAAAGCTGCCTGGCAGATTATCAATAAAAATAGAAATTGTCTGCCACAAGAAGTAGTATCAACAATACATAAACACAATTCAACATTTACACACCCTGCTGACATCGCAAATGCATTTAATAACCATTTTATTGACGAAATTGAACATAATATAAAACCTGACATAAATCGAACTAATGATAATAAAAATCTGACAATGCAATCTATGTTCATGCAGCCTATAATGAAAGATGAAATCATACAAGCCATTAACAGTTTAAAAAACACCAATACTATCGGGTATGACGGGGTGTCCACTAAAGTTATTAAATTCGTCAGTGAAAAAATAGCAGATCCATTAACGCATATTTTAAATCAGTCTATCTCTGATGGCGTGTACCCAGACAGCCTAAAACAAGTAATAATAAAGCCATTACACAAGAAAGGAGACAAAACTGACATAACAAATTATAGACCAATAGCCAAAATTCCTATAATTTCAAAAATTTTTGAAAAAATAATTTATAAATCTATTTATTCTTACTTCGATAAGTATGACTTATTCTCTAAGGAACAAAGAGGCTTTCGTAAAAATACTACGATTAATATGACTATTTTTGACTTAATTTATAATACCATGACATGTGTAGACAAGAACATCCCTATTTGCGCAATGTACACCGATATGACCAAGGCCTTCGATTATGTTGAACACAGTGCCCTATTGGCGAAACTTTATGGATACGGAATTAGAGGTAATGTACTGGAACTTCTAAAATCTTATTTAGAGAATCGATACCAATGTACAGAAGTCGCTAGATTATGTCCCAAAACAAAAGAATTAATAACCTACCTATCTAAATCAAGAGCTATCAAATACGGCGTGCCACAAGGAAGTGTGTTGGGACCACTGTTATTCTTGATTTATATAAATGATTTACCCAGAGTCACAAGACATATGATGGTTCTCTTCGCAGACGACAGTACAGCCCTAATCAAATGCACAAATATAAATGAATATGAAAATGACATAAATAATTGTTTAATTGACATTATAAATTGGCTTAATAATAATAATTTAATTATGAACTTAAGTAAAACAAAAATAATGCACTTTCATCAAAAATGTGACATTCCTAAAGTTTGCTGTGCCTATAATAATATTGAAATAGAAGACGTAAAAATAACTAAATTCTTAGGAATAATGATAGACAATAAACTGACCTGGAAACCCCACATAGAAAAAATATGCAATCGACTTAGTAAAACTGCTTATGCGCTTTACCAACTCGCAAAAAAAGTAAATATTGACACACTTCTAACGGCATACCACGGACTTGTGGTTTCGGTTTTAAGGTTTGGCATCATTTTCTGGGGCTATTCTACTGGTAGGGAACAAGCATTTAAAATACAAAAAAGATGCATAAGGTCAATGTGTGGTCTGAAAGCAACAGACAGCTGTGCACCAGTTTTCAAGGAGCATAAACTGTTAACATTGCCATCACTGTACATTTTGGAAGTGGCACTGTTTATAAAACAAAATGTAAAGTTATTTGACAAAGTCACTACAGTACGAGAGGTTCCCCTTCGTACCCAATACAAAAATAAATTAAGCACTGTGAAATGCAAAACAGCATTAATGAAAAAAAGTATTCTTGGTATGGCACCTCGTATCTTTAATAAGATTCCAGATAGTTTTAAGGAAATGACTTATGTAAAATTTAAAAAAAACCTGACTAATTTACTGATAGAAAAATGTTATTATACTGTTGACGAATTTCTAAATGACTTAACAATTTGATGTGACTTTTTAAATTTATTGTGATTTTTTATGTACCCACTTATTTTACTTTTTATGACATTTCGTATTTTTTTATAATCTTTCAAACCTAATTTAATTTTATATTACTAATTGTGTTGTAATTAAATTGAGTATGATTGTTATCTTAAACAATCGTTATGTTTAAAATATTTGTATGCTGTAATAGCAAAACATGGCGACCTTTAAAAATATGTAATGCAAGAACCCAATGTACCTATGTTTGACAAATAAAATTCTGATTCTGATTCTGATTCTGATTCTGATTCTGATAGATCGACCATTGATCATAAATCGTGAACAGTCTACTGTCACATCTTGTCAGACTAAAAGTACGGTAACGTAGTGATTCTCTTTGACAATGACAGAAATAAACATATCAAACGTCAATAATCAATCAACATGACAGCTTACCGCCATGACGTGTTTTTGTTGTGTTGCAATTTCAAGTGTACATTCTTGTGCTTTACTACTAAATAAAGCCAATTTCTAGTAATTGGATGATTGAAAACTGTTTTAATTATGTTTCCCCATTTTTTAGTATGGTGTACAAAGACCTGGCCGGGGCTCCATACATTTTGAAACATCTCCTTTTGTGACGGCTGTTGTTTATGCACCTTTTGGTAACAATAAATGGAGTGGAAAACCTCTTTTAACGTTTGTCGTATATGTGTTGATGTTTGGTCCTTTTTCCCACATTTCACAGACTTAAACTGAAAATCTGAAAATAATTTAATAGTAGATATATGACAGTTATTATTAATTACTAAAAAAAAATTTTTCGTCTTTTTCCTACATTTTTTTTTATTAATTCAAGTTGTGAAACGAAATTGATATTTAACCGCTATCAACATTCAATCTCCCTCTCACTCGCTGAATACGAGGCCTGTGTCCCAGCAGTGGGAACATTATAGGCTGATAATGTCATGTTATTTAAGTAACAATAAATATAGGTAGTTGCGATTTTTATTTTCGCACACTGTGGACTAAACTAGTTTATCCAATAAGTTTGCCTTAACGCTATTTCAATTCCCCGTGGTCCAGTTTGAGCATATTGAATAGGCTGATGACACAAAATTGCTTTAGCATCATTACCGTAAATTTTCAGTGTTTCAGCCAGATACATCGACAGAGTTGACCAACTAAGCTGTCTAACGGATATTTATGAACACATTGTTTTCATGGCGAATAAACCTGGCTTAGCAATGTTTATAGTTACTGATATTCCCTTTATCCCTTTGTTTTCATTCCAATGCTCAAAACAACTTCATTTGTTATTCGTGCGTGATCAAACAGATCTTACTGGAATGAAAACATATTATTATATATTGCAAGGCACGTTTAATACTTTTGCTTTCTCTAGTATTCTCCATCGCCCTCATTTCTCTACATCAACATGAAAAGTTTATTCGTTTGTAGATTTTATGCATTAAAATCCCAGCAATTCTTCAGACGCCAAAACACACAATTTTATGGAAAAAAGTTTGTCAAGTTTCTGATAAACGACAAAATTATACATGCTCTGAACTTACATTTCATTCTTTTGCTCATACAACTATAAATTAAATGCACGTGAGCTAGAAAAAGCTACAGTCACCACACGAAGCAATTTTTCATCCACAACGTCCAAACATTTACATTGCTTTTTTGATCCTAGTCTTTGCGGAAGTTTATTAACATCCGACTTGTTAGCAGTTCGCTTTATACCGCTGCAGCGCTGCCGAGGCGGTATTACGCTGTCACCGACTGTCATACCAGCCGACTGCATCGGGCCCGACTCAACTGTAATATCAAAAGGATTTATTGTTTAACGTAACACAACGCCGAGTTTATTTATTGTTTTATCTGTCGAAAGTTTGTTGGCTGTGTCATTTTTTAGTTTGGCAGCTTAAAATGTCTGCCTCTGAATTTACTGGTATGTTCTCCTCTTCATTATAATATACAGCTTATTTCTTGTTGTATTCGACATACATTCAAGTTGCGTATAATACACCGCTACCTAAATTGGACTATTCGTCTTGTTGGTCGATAACATTGTAATTATTAATAGCTATCTCAACACCAAAGGCCCATTGTTTTTGCGCGATTCTCATAGGGGTGTAACCTTTAGGTTATAATATATCTCCCTAAGCAGATATTACATTATTCAACAATAACAGTAATGCTAGGGATCATAATAGCAATATTCATAAATAAGCCAGAAATATTATACACAGTAATATACTATATACACAGTATAATAATATACACAGTATCGTATTGAAAAAAAACATCTGCCAGAAATATCAAGCTTCGTTGTAGAGGAGGCTTCACGATAAGGCTATCTTGGGAATTGATTCTCTCTTCAGTACCTTTATCGGTACCTACTTCAGACATTACGACATTCTACAATTGATTTCGAGAAGAAGCCCGTCCTTAAATCTAAGTGAGCACATAAAACAATAAAGTGCGTATCCTCAAGAGGATAAGATACCCTAAAACCGCAGGGTTTGCCGTTTTCAGGTTATTTATCGCTAATGTTTTAGTGGAAAACGTCCAAGATGTCGTTCGTGTAGTGACAGGTAAAGGTTTTACTGGGGTTAACATTTTATTCCGTAATCCCTCAGCTGAAACACAGGATATACAGTTTGTCAGCTGGGGATTGAAAACGCGCTATGACAAGCTTTATGTCATCGACTAATATGGACGTGATAACAAAATTTAATAAATATTTTTATCAAGTTATTTTTATTATTATTTACAAAAAAAAATGTATATAGGTAAGTAGTTTATCAGCCATCTTGTTACCATAACACAAGCATTAGGTTGCTTAGCTTGGGACTAGATGGCGCTGTGTGAAATGTCCAGGGATATTTATTTATTTATTATTATATTATTGACCTTCAATGTCCCACTGTTGGGCAAAGGCCTCCCTACTCTCTTTCCACCTCTCTCTGTCCAGAGCTGCCAAGGACCAATCTTTATGAAATTAATAGTATGTTAATATCAATAATAAATTCACGACCTTTTTTAGTGTAAAGTTTATTTAATATGCTTAAAATGACTTTTACAAAGTTGTTTTCTTTTTTATTGATTTATTTTTGTCCGCTAGCTTGATAAAGTATCTAACGAATGTCCAAAGGGCGCGGAACCATCTCATAATAGATATCCGATGCTACTTGATCTTTGTTTAAAAGAAATTCAATATCCGTAGCTACATCCGAATCCCTTCTTAGATCTTTACAGTGTAGTATTTATTTTTCCTGCGTTTTGTTACATTTTTGCTGTTTTTCTTTTCAGAATATTTCCTTTGAGTTATCGAGCACGATTTATAATACCGGATTGTTTTTGTCATTTGATCCGTTCGAGTTTAAGGAGAGCGGATTTCCTTTCGTGATATTTAGTTTTTTTCTTGAACTTTTTCAAATTTTTTCTCCGACTCCTTTAGTATTGATTCTACGTGATTTAGTGCTATGGAAGTTAATGAAAATGTTTGACAGCTATTTGTAAAATTGGTTCTCAGAATATTCAATAAGTGAATGAATAAAGACGAAGAATTTTTTATTTTTTTATTGCTGAATGGACCTCTTGACCTCGATCACGCCTGAATGAAAGCGATGGATGAGGTCTATGATGAAACGAGCGTGCCCAGAAGATGCCTGTTCACTGATATCTTTCGACTTTTATAAATGTTTGCGATCTAAATATTCAAAAAATTGCTGCATGTCCTACTGCACCTACTGCTTATTGACAAAAACTTTAATATTTGCATCATAAACAGATATTAATTACAAAAGAGAACCTGATTCTTATGCATCTGTTAAAACCTGAGCTGAATATCAAGTTGATTCCATGTCATCCTTCCAAATACTTCAACAATGCACATTTTTTGTTTAAACGTTTCCCACACTAGGAATTTCTCCTGTATCGTTTAAACTCACATACACAAACAACCAGACCCTGATAAACTACTTGTAGGTCATACAAATATTTGTTCCGTGCGGGAATCGAACCTGCGACACGCAGCGCAGTAGTCAATCGCTTAACCACTGCGCCAATCGTGCCGTCAAACATTGGATCCTCGTTACTCATGTTTAACTTTAAATACTTTTAATTTATTGCTTAATTGAATTTTTTACTGCAATCATGAAGCAACGAAGCTTTCCACGTTAATGAGTAATTCATCAGTCTGAAAATTAAATTGTGAGAATAATCACTTTGTTGTTGATTGTTAATGATGGCGTTCACATTTTCACAAAATGGTTGCATCTTTTAAGCTTGATTTGTAAATCTTTACTCATCTGCCTAGCCTTTTCCCAAGTATGTATGTTGGGGTCGGCTTCCAGTCTAACCGGATGCAGCTGAATACCAGTATTTTACATGGAGCGACTGCCTATATCTGACCTCCACAACCCAGTTACTGGGTAATACGATACTCCTTGGTAAGACTGGTTGTCAGACTTTCAGGCTTCTGACTAGCCGTAACGACTATCAAAGATCCACGAATGACAGCCGGGACCAACGGCTTAACGTGCTTTCCGAGGCACGGAGGGGTCTCGGTATGTAAAGATGGTCACCCATCCACAGACCAACCGCGGCAAGCGTAGCTTAACCTGACCGATCGACCTGTGCGGAAAGATTTACAGAGGGGCCCGTCGCTAATAATAACAGCTTATTATTAGCGACGGGCCCCTCTGTAAATCTTTACTAATAAATAATAATAAAACTGAAGAGTTTGAACGTGCTCATCTCTGGATCTACCGGTGGTTTTCCATTTTATAGCACAATTCTTGAGGAAGGCTATAGGCTATTTAATATCACACTAGGACCCTTAGGAGCCGTCAAAAAGAAAAAAATGCAGAAAGACGCTAACCTAAAACGAAGTAACAGCGCGAGCAGGCGATGCGATGCGATGTGTTGGGTCGGGTGACAAAATTTTACGCGGTCGAACTCTCGGGCAGAAGCTAGTTATTTATGTAATACAAATTAAAAGGTCAAGAAAGTATTGGCTTCTTCTTCGTCATGTCGATGGCACGACAGTGGATTGACAAAACACCGTTTCCTGCTATCGTGGTGAAAGCATTAGTCACCTAGACTTTCTGTTACCGAGCGCTAGGTGTCCATAGTGCTCCGGACGTGTGGGGGATGGGTACCGATTTCTAACATCGTCGTATACACCGTTAAATTTTGATCGTTTTAATCCTTAAAAGGGGTCATTGTACTCATCATTGGGAACAATTTTTATTACGGGACCAACCCTGAAATCGTGAAAAAAAAAATAAGTTGATCCATAGATTTATGTTCGCATAACTCGACATAATGTATGGATCTACTGATTTTTTTTTTAAGTTGTTCTTAATGATGAATACAATGACCCCTTTTAAGGATCAAAATTTAACGGCGTATAGTATTATTTGATTATATAGTCAGACATATAATATTATTAGGCATAAATATAACTTAAATAGTGACGAATATAATCAACGTTTTCTCAAACACCACGGCCAATATGAAAGCTAACACAATCATCAATGCGATTCCTATTTCTTATCACAATCTCAATACGCTAGAAGCAAAACTTAATCAAGCTACTTTGCCCCTACATTCCTTGCTCGAGTCCTCGTGTTCCAGCAAACCTTTTAAGAATCAAGTCACTCTCAGAGATGAAATTAAAAAGAAATCTCAAGCTTCAAGCAAACTGAAAGATATTAGATTATCTATAGAAAAAGATTTCCGCTTCTGACAACGCCTGACAGAACGTATGAAAATATTCTTTACTATTCAAAAAACATACAGAAAGTTAATATTGTACCAACTATCATTAATACAACTACCATTATTTGGTGACGAAGGTACTATGGCAGCAAAAATTGTCTTTGAATAATATAATCATCATCATCATTCTTCTGCCATTATTCCAATTTATTTGGGGTCGGCGCAATATATCCATTTCTTCCATACTTTCTAATAATATCCAGATCAAATGAATAATTTACTAAAACTACACCACATCCTACTCCAATCTGCAATTATGATCATTAAATCACTGGTAATGATATTAAATAATCAAGTTACCAACTTAACTCCGGTTAACCTGGCAGAATATCTAATAACATGGCGGAAACGTGCTTGTAATATCATTTAGCTCTTTGACTTCGTCACAACAGGTAACAGTTCAATCTACGTCAGTGTTATATTGCGACCTAATACCTGCTTGACAAACGGATACTGCTAGCGTCTGCATAGCCAGAGATATGTGGATGTCATGCACAAATTAACCTCGCTTAAGTGCTGTCAAACGCGTAGCAGAGGATCAGGAACGGATTGAATTAAAACCTGATTGACGAACAATTGATATACCGGTAGCAATTTCAGGGAACAGAATGCTTTATTGGAGCCTGATTTGATTAAATGGTAATTTTAAATGGGCAATGGCGCTAACTCCAACCCGATATACGCGTACAATGCGGGTCAGCTAATTTCTAAAAACGGGTTTCTCTAACGGGTTGATCTAAAATAGATTACGTATTTTAAAACGATCCATTTCGCTACGAAGGTACTAAAAATAGTAGCAATCTGATGTTATTTGTATCCACATTTACGGCTTTCTAAAAATGTTGTCATGAAAGAGAAGCTGCTATATTAAGAGTTTATTCATACAGTGTTTCTTTACCCGATCAAAAGAAGTACATTTTAAGTGGCTATCATATCGTCATTTGTATTGGAAACTCGATATTGGCTCCGTCTGGGCTCAGTGAAGCATGACATTAATCTCAAGTTTCGAATAAAAATATTGGGTCATCGCATCGCAAAATAGGAAGTATATATCCATCGCAGCTCGCAGTGGTGCAGGTCACATGGATACAATACCAAACCCACTTTACTATCTGATTTGTATGCGAGATTTTCAATACTCTCTAATGGTTTTATGTAGCTCTTGATATGAGGTACAGTATAGTATATAACCCATATTGTTTAAATTGAATACTCCAAACTTGAATCATGCTACGTTTTAAATCATACTGTCTTATTCCATGTGGTAGTCAAACCTCCATATGGTACGGTTGTTGGCAAATTGGAAATGCTTGAAGCGCACATCCGCAGCACACTGGGCTTAGGCATGGTAATACTGCATTATATAGTACTGCAGATTAATTATATTGTATGCCAGTACCGTGAAAGCCATTAACTTGACTGTTAACACTAATGTGAATAGTTGAATAACACCTATTGCATTATGTTGATGCAGCTATTTTTGAGAGGAATTGTATTTTTGACCAAATTGTTAATAACTTTGCCTTTCACAGGTTGTAACAAAACCTACAGCATTATACCAGGGAATTAATACGATATAGTTAGATATAATTTCATCAACAATACCTTTGTTGTCACAGCAAACTGAGTCCGATACAACTTTGTTTGGACCCTCGTTATACGGAGTATTGTTCGATTTAATCGCATTATTTGTTTCCCCTGTATTATGCGTTACAAGTAAATTAATGTGACTTGGCTTATTTGCTATTCCTTAGTTTCTTTACCGGTTACGTAACTAATGATACCTTTATTAGATTTTATTGTATTTCCTTTAGAAAGAGGAAGCGACTCTTAAGTGGATATAAAATTGCAGCGCATAATTTTATTCCACTATCCGGTTTGTTCATTCCTTTGTAAAATATTTTATAAGATTACGATAAAACATTCCAAAATATTTTCCTCATCAATATCTCAATATTTATTTTCTAAAATTTATTACGATGCGACAATTTTCTCCTGAATAATTGGTTCTTTTAATTCATGATTTATCTTGTCGCTAGTTGTTTTAAGTGCTTTGTCAACCATTAATTCCTAATTTACACCAGTTCATGCCCGAATATTAAAATGTTTGTTAATTTCCTTATCATCTTCGCACGTATTCGTCACTTTTACTGGAAGCTACTAAATCTGAAAATTAAGCGACAGGATTCATAAGAGATATTCATATAAGCCTCGCTTAGGCAGATTTGCGGTGGAGCGTTAGCGCGTAGCGGAGGATTATCTATGTTTTATCCAAATAAACAGAATTCACGGAACAGCTCGGCTACAACAATAGTGGCACTGCACAGTTCCTGCATTACCATACGAATGGGCACTGCTGTTTTTGTGATAGGAATTAGTGTAGCAGTGAATAAAGGGAATTCGCTCGACTGTTTTACTGTTGCATTTACAGTTTGGTTTTAATTATTCAGACATTTCCTGAATATAAGTTGTTTCCAAGCAAATCCGTTGACATGAAAAGATTTTAAGAAACTTAAAGCCATTTTTTGTGCCTTAGACTGAATACTACTTCTACTTACAGAAGAAAAGTTTTAACCTCGCTTTTAATTAGTTTAAGTACTTCAACATGAAAGCCATGACTCGCACCTCTCTAATTTATTGTTTGCAAAATTTGTGGTAAAATTACGCATCCAACTTTTGATCATAAAGGCATAATAATTTGAGCCAAAACTAATTAAGGTTCGTTCAATTGCGACGCATAAGTTAAGGAAGCTTTCGTGCACGTTACCAGATTATACAAACACGTGGCTGTAATTATCAGAAATTAACTTGATAATGCGGTCTGCAGTCAAAGGCAAGTGCGCTACATATATTGCTTCTTAATATTCAAAGGAATATTCACGATTAAACTAAAATTAGTTCTGGAATACCTGATTGCTTTTGATGCTGAAAGCATTCCAAGCACTTCACATGCCATTGTTAAAACATGAGACATATTAGTCTCTATTTTGAAATTAACTGCCGAACACAAAATAGGTCACAGTTTAAATCTCAATAGATGTGTACCTACCTAAACTTATGTCGAGGATAAGTAAAAATGTTGAGTCTACATTGCAAAACATGTATTTTAAATCTAGAAATATTACAGTACTTTACCATATGAATCACGCTCTAAATTCCAGACTTAGTCGGCCATGCGTCAGTTTTTTCTAAAATGTATGGGCTGTTGAGCAATTAATACGGATTGAGAGCTTTTCGCCGTTCACGAATCTAAATCAGAGGCAAATTTGTTGGGGTCACGAGTAGGTACATTTGGTGGATTATCGGACTGCCGCAATATCGGCATCGGTTGTTGGGGATAAACCAGAAGCCGTCCACGGACTCATGCCAAAAGCGCTCAAACGTAAAATGAAAGAGGCTCAGAGTGAAGTGGTGTATGAAAGCAGAAAACATTTTAAATTCACCATTCAATATGCAGCACATGTCTACTGAATTGAATTTGGATATTAAAATGTTGAAAGTTGAACGTGAATCTGGAAATGAAACTGGGAGATATTCAATTGTTTGAATTATTGGTACAGATGTAACTCACAATGAGGTGTTAAATGAAATTCAATACTTGTCACAGAAATGTGTCAAAAAAATCGTTTTGTCGTTTTTTTTATGTTTCCGAATGATAATGTTTTCTAGGATTTTGAAAGATGCTATGTCTATTCAGAGTTGGAAATATAATGTGTGGATTCATCATTTTATTCTAATCCCAAAATATTGTTCGCAGGCCCTACTCCAGGCGCACGATGTGGTCGCCCGCGAGGTGTACGGCGAAGAGTCTGTACGAGCATCTTCGCCGCCGGTCAACGGTCGTACCACCGCACCGCCGCCTGAAGATGAAGAGGACACCGAACCGGAATTCGAGAACGTGACCAGGGTCCGCCTCGTGCAGTTCCAAAAGAATACCGACGAACCGATGGTAAGGGTCTTGAATTCTTGTGGTTAGGATATTTTAGTGGTGTGGTTCTTTTCAAAGAAGTTTCAAAATTGTGGTGTTATAAAATGTGGAGAGTAGGGTGCAGGTCCCTGCAGTGAAAAGTGTAAGCTTATAGAATAGAAAGAAATTATAGAATAGATATAAAATATTTTATTATAATCATAGTGATAGTTCATAAAAAGAAGTTGGTCATTTTGCGTGTTGGTTATTTCGCGTTTTGGTCCTTCTGCGTTATTTTCTCCAATACATATTGGTCATTATGCGTCTAAACCAACAACCGTTGCGACGCATATTGACTAATTCGCATTATGACCAACGATGGTTACCGTCATAAATACGTGAAATGACCAATCGCTAAATGACCAACACGCTTAATGACCAACACGCTTAATGACCAATACGCTAAATGACCCATACGTGAAATGACAGGTGAAACGACCAACTAATGCAATCCATAGCCTACAGTTGTCCACTGCTGGACAATAGAATGGATATAGCCCGAAAATCTGACAACCAGTCTTACCAAGGGATATCGTATTACCCAGTAACTGGGTTGTGGAGGTCAGATAGGCAGTCGCTCCATGTAAAATACTAGTATTCAGCTGCATCCGGTTAGACTGGAAGCCGACCCCAACATAGCTGGGATAAGGCTAGGGAAATGATACCTAGTAAATAAAATAAAAACTATATATTCTATGGTAATGATAAAAGATGATACATGGTTTTATTTTGTAAGTAGGTTTGTACAAACACTTCACACGTCAATCATATTTTAATAAATAGATGAGGTCGGCGTTTCCTATCTGACTACTCTGAGAAGAAAGGCCGAAACAAACTCAGAGGTCACAGTCTCTTTTAAAGTCCAACATAATCTTGGTCAGATCATGTGAAGACCATGTAGATCGATATCTGAGATGATCTTTTGAGGAAAGAACCACACAGATTAAGAGGACCTGTCCAGTCAGTGCACGCATTTGTCAGAAATCGTGCAGCTCAATTCAAAACTGGACGAACAATACCAAAGAAAGGGCCACAGGGCATTTGGGTAGGCCACATAAATTACTCAAACTTCAGGCGCTACCGTCACCCAATATAGGCACTATGCTGGGTGACACCACATTCCGGCTCGGTACATGTTTGCGTCTGGGCGCTCTCTGCGGAGCTCCACATCGCTGTCAATGCGGTGAAGCTGTCGACTGCCTCGGACACCATGGCCTATCCTGCTGCAAGAGCGCAAAAAGCTCCCTTGTTACTCCTTGTGTACCTAACTGAAAGTCTTTGACTCTTATGCGTATATTTGATATTGGTCATTTTGCATCATTAATATAGGTCAATATGCGTAATAAGAAGATTGGTCAATATGAGTAATTGAGATTGGTCATTTTGCGTATTGGTCATTTTGCGTGTTGGTTATTTCGCGTTTTGGTCCTTCTGCGTTATTTTCTCCAATACATATTGGTCATTATGCGTCTAAACCGTAACAACGCGTTATTTCTTTTTTATGATCTTCTGCTATGAATAGATAATCCAAATCCTTTGTAGATAATCTAAGCGTTTAAGATTATAGAGACCTACTTCAAAATAAATATTTAAGATCTTAAAAAACAAGACCTACAAAGTTTATCTCGGCCTTTTATTTACTTTGGCTAATCCGGCTTAGCTTAAGGCTTTAAAAATATTTAAAAAACGGAGTTTATAAAGTTTTGATGAATGGACTTAGGTAGGTAATGTTTTCTTGCTTTTATTCAACCAGAACTGACAGCCGCGAGACGAGATAAAACGAAACTGTAAAATTTTAAACTCCCAAAGGGAAATCCTAAAATCTAAAACAAAAACACGAAGCCGAAACCAAAGGTTTCCTAAAAATACATGTTGAATCTCGTCTCAAAGCGTTTTGTTCTGCTACCCTGGTTAGCAAACACACGAACTGTAAACTCAGTTGTGTAGAACAGGTGCGTAAGTTAAATCGTTGCAGTTCACTGATCATATCCATATCCTTCGAATCGTTTACACGTGTTTTTGTGACTATACAAATAGTAATATTATAAACCCATATTATGGCGATATGTGAAGAGGATTTTTGTTAGGTTTTCCGAGTAGCTTATGTACATAAGCCACAGGCTTATGTAAGTGCAAAACGGACATCCTAAGGTACGCTTTAGGCCCTTTTTTTTTTGAGGATGGTAAATCATCAAATGACCCCTCCCGCTCTGGGTGGAGCAGAAGGGAGTGTCAGACTCTTACTGACTAAAACCCACCCGTGTTCCTTCCTTAGCCCTTTATGTTCCAGGGCAGCGGTAACCCTTTCGGACGATCCCGCTACCCACGCTTTAGGCCCTTAGTACCGTTTTTCTTGCCGTGAAAAACTACGGTTTATCCTCCGTGTGTAGTCACGGTCGTCAGTGTTATATGGATCACTATCGAAGTTTTTTGACGACACGACCGCACTACGGCACGGCGCCGTATACCATAGAACCGTGTCATATACATATTCACACGTTTTTTTTACGGTGTTGTTAACACGCCGTACCGTAAAGAAACCGTGCCGTGTGCCTTTGGCTTATAGTAATTATAGATAGATGATGGCTTACTGTTAAGATGATCTCGCTTGATACAGGCATCACTGTTCTATTTATTTACGTCTATGTGAAAGAGATATTTTTGGGCAAAACTTATAAAAACTTCCATTGTTTAACAGTTAAAAAGTTATGTACAGACCAAGTTCAATAAACGAAATGATTACTTAGTGATTCAAACATTTCTATGATAGAAATTCAGTTCTTGGTTTCTTTTGTAAACACAACCTCGCCTACGCTACTTCCATGACGGGATTATTCCAAGAAACTCAAATCAAAGGCTTTCTCGACATTCAGGAGTTAAATAAAATTTGCTGTACATTTATACTAACGAATTTATTTTTAGTTGAAGATATCCATAAGTAGAATTAGCTAGAATGAAAATGTCACAAGCCAAGATTAAATTAATTATAAATTATTAATTTAATTTGACGGCACGGTTGGCGCAGTGGTTAAGCGATTGACTGCTGCGCTGCGTGTCGCAGGTTCGATTCCCGCACGGAACAAATATTTGTATGGCCTACAAGTAGTTGTTCCGGGTCTGGCTGTTTGTGTATGTGAGTTTAAATGTTTGTAAACACACCCACGATACAGGAGAAATTCCTAGTGTGGGGCAACGTTTTTTTTTTTTTAAATAGAATAAAATGTTTTTTATGTAAAGTGGGGGATAAAGACTTTCGCAATATTTTTTTTAAACTACAAAAGCACTAACGTAACTAAAATACGTTTTACAGGGCATAACACTGAAATTAGCAGACGACGGACGATGCATCGTAGCCCGCATCATGCACGGGGGAATGATACATAGACAAGCAACCCTGCACGTCGGGGACGAGATCAAAGAGATCAACGGCACGGCGGTCGCAAACCAGTCGGTGGCTCAGCTACAGAGAATGTTGGTACGTATTGCGAAAATTACGAAATAAAGGGTATTTGATTAGGAGATGAAAATAATTTGCATTCTTGTAAAATGATAAATGAGAAATTGAATAAACAATTTTAAACAGTTGGTGGATCTCCGCTAACATCAGAATATTATACATTTTTGTCTTGTATAACTTTGTTACCTAGCGATAAAATAAATGATTCTTTTGCGCTGTACAGTACAATTTTTACCTATAAAGTTGTGATATGTGTGTAAAAATAGAGGTAAGTACGTACTTCGAAAGAACTATCATGTCGTCGATGTAAACAATGTGTACTTTATTGTCAATTTATTGGAAACATATAAAAATTACAGCGCGAAGCTCGCGGTTCGGTGACATTTAAGATCGTGCCCTCATACCGCTCAGCGCCGCCACCCTGCGAGGTAATACCTACTTTATGTCTTACTTATTCAATGCTCATAAGGATTTGATGATATCCTTTAGTTCATCCCAAGTTTTTGTCAGTGTGGTTTTTAAAACAGTAGATGTAGCTGAGTTTGTATTAATACTAGTTTGAATTAAAATTAAATTAAAGATATACATAAATATTGTTTTTGCAATTAACACGATAGATAGTAGTGTGACTCTAACGCTTGTTTTTACACTAAAAGAATATAGCAAAAGTCGACAAGCGCACACAAATCTTCACGACAATGCTTGTCTTGAACCATAAAACAATTGGTATTAAAATAGAAGACATTAAAATTTTGTGTTTTTGTTCTAACTAGCTTTTCCGGATAAAGCCTTCGCCCGTGCTAGTAAGTAGCGAGACCAGACCAGTTGCTACTTTGTAATATTATTTTTATGTTGTTCGTTTTATGTTGTGTTATGTTATGTTGTATTGTCACCTGGGCATGGCTGCGCGTCCCCGCGATCTCCTCCGTTTCTGTGCGCTTGTTGTTCTTTTATCATTGCTCCTCACTCTCTCACATCACTGTTTCACCTATCATTTGTTTTATTGTATTCATTTTGTTTGCCATTCGTTTCTAAAATTACTAAATTAACTGGTACTAAATTGGCATTTATCATTTTTTTTATCCGCATTTTTCATTTATTATCATTTGGCATTATCGTAACTTCTCACTTTTCTTAGAATTTGTAGCCCCATTCATCAACAACTTCATTAATCATTATTTTTGTCATATTGTTTTTGCGAGCAGATATAAAACTTTGTAATCCGTTTTAATTCTTCCAGATTTTTGTGAGAGCGCAATTTGATTATGATCCATTAGAAGATGAATTGATTCCTTGCGCTCAAGCTGGCATCGCATTCACCACTGGCGACATTCTGCAGGTACTACAAAACATAGAATTATTCACTATTGCATAAATGTTGAGGACATTAACGGTTATTAATGAGAAATTAAGACCTCTTTTAAGCATAAGTTGCAACGAACTTTCAGATCATCAGCAAAGATGACTCCCATTGGTGGCAAGCACGTAAGGACGCGTCCGGTGGTTCAGCCGGTCTTATACCAAGCCCTGAACTCCAGGAATGGAGAGCAGCCTGTGCTGCTGCGGAAAGATCGAACACCGATCAAGGTAATGCAGTTGCTAGTACCCTAGACAGAAAAAAGTCTAATATCTTTCTTGTTTCGAAGGCATATGGAACTCCAAGGTCTGAAAAATAGGTGCTTTAAATGTTAGAAGTACTTTTTGTGTTCGTTTTCTTTTTTTTTCATTTGGATGGTCAGCGTACAAAAGTATTTCATGATTCATGAAAATTGATGTTTTACTGTGTTTAGTTTTTGCAACTTTGTGTAGGTATAGCAGTTTTATTTTACCGTCAATAGTAAGTTATTAAAAATCGTCATACAGATCACCCGTTGGTATGTTTGTCTTAGATGCATTTGTGTCGCATCTTTGTGAATGTCGTATTCATGTGATTCTCTACTAGATTTTTGATTTAAAATGGTTACTGGTATATGAATCAAAATTATATTGTAACGATTACGTTATCAACCGAATTGGCAGTCGTCTTGAAGACACGAAACAACAGTAACCGTTAATCAATGTCAAATAAAGTACAATTGTCATCTAACATCTCTCTTTATTCTTCCTTTTGTTTTAATATTAAAAACAGTGTATGATTCATACCTGAAATGAAAAGTAGCTTTTAGTACACATATTAATGTCATTGTCTACCTAACTTACATTAATTTCGTGTTATGCTTTCAATTTCATCATTGGACGAAGCAGTCGGTATGTAAATTTGCTTTTTCTTCCTGTTTTTTGTTTATGAGTGATACAAGCTCCCATATATGCCAAAATATGCTAATGAAAGTGTACCTATACCAATTCTGCATGGTACAAAACCGGGCTAAGATTTCCCAAAGAAGTAGAAACATAATATATTTTGACTCCTGAATACGTATAACCGCCCAAGTATACTGATGAAACGCTCACTCCAATCTTTCGTAGTCTTTATAGAATACCGAAAAAATATTTACAATATCTACTTGTATTTACAAAGGGAGTTTGTGTAACCCTAATATTACTGTATTGTCATTATAAGGAAATGATTTGTCAAAAGTATACCTAGTCAGTTGAAGAAAACAATTCATTAAGGATCATACAGGGTGTAAAAAGAGACATCATATAGCCGTCAACTATGCATTACGAGTATGTACACACGGCTACACATCAAGCTATGCAAAACCAGTATTAGCTGACCGTTCATTGTGAGAAAATATCATACAAAGTGAGACCAAGACAAACTGGTTTTGTGTAGCTTGACGTGTAGCCGTGTGTACATCAAACCAAGTACAAAAATAATTGCTGGGAAACGACTTTTAATTTTGGTGTGAAACATTGCGGTAGTGCGCAATATAACACACGCAAAAGATTGTGCTTATTTATGGGTGCACGCAACGGCACAATAAAAGCATGTTTTGGTAAAAAAAAACGTCAGTATAAGTTGGAATTTTGACCTTCTTTACCCTCTCAGGTATAGTCCAGTACAAAACAATGATCACAATGACGGGGAGTACAAGTTACTCTCGGCTTTATTAAGTGCATTTTTACACCCGTTATTTTGCCCCAGAACTAACTTGATTTATGACTCCGTCTTTGAAACTGCCTTGAATAGTGCTAGTGTATGATATCAAATGGCCTCTCCACTACTAGAACAACTAAGTTTCGTAACTAGAAGCCTTACTTCACAGGCAGTTACGACCAGCAATTAACAGTTACGACCAAACTTAAGTATAACTCGTAGATACAGTCATGAACTTTAATAAAGCTAAGACCACCCATTATTGGGGTAAAGAGTGCCTATTTATAATGAAAAATTGGCCCGCCCGACTTTGGACAATGCGTAGATGGCCGTTTTTAACGCCTTGACGAACTCGTGTAATTTGATCTTATGTTTTTGAGACGGATATTAAGTATGTCTGTGGCTTTAACAGATTCTGTACGTTATTGCCCATGATTTAAAACAAAACAACATAATAAGTCTATTATGATATTCCCACTGCTAGGTATCTGATGGGCAATTCTCGTAATTTTAAGACCGTTCACAGTTTGATCTCAGTCTCAATCTGTCAAAAAATACTTCTAATTTCCCTACATTTTTGACATTAATTTGTTTGTCGCTCAGATGAGACTGCGACTAGATTTTGAACGTTTTAAATTACGAGAATTGGCCTTCTGGACTCACCTCTGTGGACCGGACTTGGTATAAAACGCGGGCCCAGTGTCGGTTGGTGTCCACCAACCCGCACTGGCAAGCAATCCGTTACCTGTACCTGAGAATTGAACTAAGACAGTTTCAGTTTTCTCTTGTTCCGCAAACTTTTGACAAATCATTCCCACCCACTGCGTGTGATCCAAATCGTGTAGATCCGTTACTACCATCCGTTCCGTTTGCATGAACCGTGTTGTAATGTTGTGCGGCTAGGAGCCGAGGGCTGCGTGTCCCATACCGACGGTTGTGAGAACACAGGTATTACCTACGTTTTTAGTTTATACTGCAGCCGCCATTTTGCATTGAAGTGAAACTGGATTTATGGAACTCCGGGTATTGTCAGAATTGACCCTCTTATTTGTGAATACTGGTCGGGTCGTCAGAAGCCCGAAAGTCTGACAGTCAGTCTTGCCAAGGGATATCAGTTTATCCAGTAACTGGGTTGTGGAGTTCAGATTATGCAGTCGCTCCTGCGAACAAGAGTCCTTTAGTAAAGATTCTAGGTCTTCTCTAGATGGCTTTTCACGAGCGCTATGAATATGAACGGAGAAAACATTCTAGTTTTGGACATCTTGCTGTGTTTATAATCGTAGCTGGACTGGGTATATTTTAGATATCCACCTGTGACCATTGATTTGAACACTGCAGAATGAACCAACCTTCAATTAGAACTTTTCGTAAAACTGGTTTCATTTCAAGTGTCGCCTCAAGCTTCCATTTCTAAAAACGTTTGTCTTAGCTGTAGATTTGATGTGTATTGGTTGAAGTTATTTGAGTCGATCTTTAGAGGGTTTGTTTAGATTTGATTATTTACTGAGAGATGATGACGGAGTGATCTCCTACATCGTTAACTTAACTCGTACTTTAATAGGCACGAGAAATGTTCTAATATACAACTTTTTTAAATTGAGACAAAATTATGATTATCAACATAATTTTTACAGCCTTTCAAGGTTCTAGAAATTTATTTGACGATTTTTCAATAGAAACTACATCTCTATGAATGAAAGTCTCGGTTTGAAAACGTCAATATTTTGTTTAACTCCAGGTTATAATATTTTAAAGGTTATAATGATTTAAATCGCTTTGAAATATCTTTGATGACGATAAGTGCTTATAGGTGACGCACATAATGCTGTTTGTCTCTACCAAATTATGCATGTAATATAAAATTATTTCTTGAAATATCTGTTCCTCTAAAAAAACATATTTTGTTAAAAGGCACCCAATAAAATATTTTTAAAAGCATGTTTTAACACAAAAAAAAGTAACAACAAAAAATAGAAAAAAATTGGCTTTTAATTTTTTTTTTTTTGGTTGCAACACTAACAAATCCCCTGTGTTACACGAATTGATTTTTGTTTACTTTTAACTTTGTTTCAGTGAACTGCTCCATATTTGGACGCAAGAAAAAGCAATCGAAAGACAAATATTTAGCGAAACACAACGCTGTTTTCGACCAACTAGACGTTGTTACGTACGAAGAGGTCGTCAAATTACCATGTAAGTACATTTTGATTACATATTTTAATGGAAACATGGTATTGAGCAACACAACTTCTTACATCAAAAGTATCTTATAAAATAAGAAGAAAACAAAGGTCAAAATTACTAGAGTACAACCCGTCCGAATTAACTGTGCACCTGGCGCTGTGACGTCACTCTGCAACTCACAAACAAAGATGCTATCGCTACTGAACACTCAAGGCGAACGCAGGCGCCGCGCGGGGAAGCTGGAGAGGGGTCCCATTCCAGCGAGGTGTACAGTTAATTCGTACGGGTTGTACTCAAATATAATCTAATCTAACTAGACTGTATTGTCCCAATGCAGGGAAAATGCCTCCCTCTCCCTTTTCCACACAATTCTGTCTTTTGCGAGTGCCGGCCAGTACAGTATTCCGAGTACTCCTTGTGTTGTCATCTGGCATTATGCTGAGCTGAGGCCCTTTTGGCATTATAATCTTTGTTTTCTGTTTTTATGGTTTTAAGGTGTATTTATTTTGGTGTAATGTCAATAAACGCATTTTTCTTTCTTTCTTTACTCAAATACTTTAGAAGAAATCTCAGTCGCAGTGTGGATTTTTGCCGGGTTAAGTAATGGGATCACTCATGTTACTTGTGTACCCGTGTTCAGCTGTATCTCTGGGCTGGCAACACACTGCGATACCTCTAGTATTACAAATTCCCATAGACGACGGTGCCCACTTACATCAGATGGACCGCCTGATTGTTTGCACTTCATTCAAGGATCGAGCTCAGGAGTCATAGCATAATATCATTAGAGAGACCTATTGATCCAGCAGAACATTGCTATAAGCTGATGATAAAATTGCCCTGATCATCTAATGATGACGTCAAGCATGACTGAATAACATCTTACCAAACCCAACCACGAGTCTACAAAATAATTTCAATGTCTTCTATTTACAGCGTTCCAAAGAAAAACCATCGTGCTTCTGGGCGCACACGGCGTCGGTCGTCGTCACATAAAGAACACGCTCATCGCACGTCATCCTGATCAATATGCTTATCCAATACCACGTGAGTATCTAATCTGCATTCGCGATTTATTTGCCAAAAATTTAAACAAATGTGAGTTTATCTATACTTCTATACTAATATTATAAAGAGGAAAACTTTGTTTGTTTGTTTGTAATGAATAGGTTCAAAAACTACTTACTGGACCGATTTAAAAAATTCTTTCACCATTCGAAAGCTACATTATCCACGAGTAACATAGGCTAAATTTTGTTTTGGAAATAAAATAGGGTTCCGTAAGATATTTGGGTTTTTCGGACACAAGGTGTAAAAAATCAACCAGAAAAGTTATTTTGTATCTTTATGGGTTATTTTGATTTCCTTTTGTGATACGCAATCCTGTCACAAATCGGAAATCTACGCGGACGAAGTCGCGGGCAGAAGCTAGTGGAAAAATAACTTTAATTTAAAGTTTAGTTTACGCTTGAACTTCAAACATTTTATAACTTTTTCAATAGTGCTAGTCACTCATCAACTTAATTACCATTAAAATAAAGTTGATATTTGTTTAACTTGAAATAACATCAATTTGAAACATAAAATGGAATAGACTTTACGTAGTTTGGTCCTTGAGTACTTGACATATCTCCAAAGACCACTATAAAAGAAAACATTGTAGCCGTTGTTTATTAACCCTACGTATGCCAGAACGGGGATCCACGTGAGACACAATTGCTTTTTAATTCTTTCTGTAATTATGGCATTCAACCGGCTAATTCGTGTGGCACGCATTGTTTAACCTCATCATCTATAGGGCGTGAAATGATGAATTTAGTACCTACATCTCTTATAGTATTTTCATTTCACGAAGCGAAACACGCTTTAGTTGTGGTTGCCAAGTGTACATACACGCTGTGAATGTGTGTAAGCGCAGGAGCTCTGGGTACCGTCCGAGACAATGGCGAAGTCGATAGTGTGCGTGTGGCTGCGTGCGTGCTATGTGCTGACGCTAGTCGTCTTCGCGCGCACATTCATTGCGTGTTTGTACACTTGGTTAGAAAAGTAAAGCGCGCGTCGCTTAGTGAGATAAAATACTGTACCTACTTTATTATTTTTTTCTTAATGACTAGAAGTCGAAAGGTGCCCATCACTTCTGTGAATGAATTAATGATGATACAATTTCATTTCCTCTTTTCAGATACCACGAGACCATCGAGAGCTGATGAAGAGAACGGTAGAAACTACTATTTCGTGACCCACGAAGAAATGATGGCCGACATAGCAGCTAACGAATATTTGGAATATGGTAACTATTTATTCACTTTGTCGTCGTTCCTCTCCGAAGTCGGCACGACGCACGTCGTAATGTAACCTACAACATATTGTTTTAGTTACCGGCAAGTAAGTTGGCAAGAGGTTTTGTAGTGAGCGAAGTTCGCGCACGCACAATTTCATACATTTTTACATGCACGAACTTCCCCCACTACAAAATCTCTTGCCAACTTACGTGCCGGTAACTATAATTTATTTAAGTTTCTCTCTAAGTGAAATGTAAGTTCTTTGAGAAAATAAATGTCTAAACCGAATTAAAAGTCGAAAAATCCACATTCTACTAAAGCCCTTAACCCTCAACTTTTCAAAGGCCGAATAGACCGCGTGTCCTGCAGGCGTAGAATGACTTATTCTATCTCTATTCTACCAAGAATAGACAAAGTTCTTTCTATCCAGCTCGCCGTATCTTATGCCCGAGCACGGGTCGACCCGTAGACTCGCGTTTCTTTGAAGACAAAGCCAAAGCAAGCGTTTCCGTAGCAACGGGGAGCAAATTTTAAAATCTATTTATAGATTCTTGTCTAAGTCCAATGTGATGTAGACTATTTAACACTTTATTGAGAAGAATTTTTTCTACACCCAAGTGTCAAAAGTATATAAAAATTGGTCGTCATGCTTGACAGTAGAATTTTGTCGACTGAAGAATAAAAACATTTCATAGCTTCATCGCCATGCTTAAGACGGTAGAATCTTTCTACAATCTGTCATTTTGTCTTTTCTTCCGTCGGCAAAATTCGTTTCTATAGTGTGTATAGTCACGAGCAAAAGTATGTATACACTCGGCTTTATTCAAAAGCGATTTACTCGTTTATTTTTTAACGAAATTTTATGATGTTACGAACATAGCATTTTTGGACGCATAGGTTTATGTAATGTATCGTATTTCAATGTTGCATTCGTTATTTCACGAAAAAATCGCATTTGAAAGTTGCCAAGTGTTGACATATTGGTGCTCGTGACTGTACGTGTGTAGGGCTGCAAAAAAAATTATTTCTCTATCAACTTCTTACAAAGTTGCATTATTGAATCTTCATCTGAACTTCAGAACCAGTAGACCATGTTCCACATTGATATCTAATCGCACTCCCAAGGACTCATGGATAAGCTCTTTTTTAACCATGTACAGACGCCAGCACATCCAGCTACTACAATCTGTCAATTTTTTTTAATAACTTTCAACTTTATCGCTAAAGCATTAAGGTTCAAGGTTGATTGGGAAAATTTGACAGTTACGGCTAGGTTGACCTACTGGCGTCTGTACAACCATTTTACTCGTTTGAATGATGTTAGCTCTGGATTCTTCCGCAGTAAGGCCCTTTGTTTACACACGTTTTTCTTGACGTGAAAATCTACGGTTTATTCGCCAAGTGCAGGCACGGTTGTCAGTGTTGTATGGATCACTATGGAAGCTTGTTAACGCACACTTTTTTTTCTACGGCGCGGTTTCTACGCCGTAAGTAACGTAAAGAAACCGTGCCGTGGATAACACACTAGTCTGTCATTACCATTTGTAATTTTTCTCTCTTTTTCCAGGTACCCACGAAGACGCGATGTACGGCACAAAACTGGAAACAATTCGTCGCATCCATTCAGACCGAAGCATCGCCATACTAGACGTGGAGCCGCAAGCTCTGAAGATATTGCGCACGGCGGAGTTCGCGCCCTACGTCGTGTTCATAGCCGCGCCGCCGCTCAATAATGTTGCTGATGTGAGTATTATTTACTGCAGTGCCCGTACCATCTCTGTTCGCAAGCAGCTTAACCTCAGGGCAGGCCGAGGTGACAGAAATAGTTAAACCGCACGGCGCACATGGTTCAAAATCGGTTAACTTTTCAATGTCCTGCCCACCAATAACACAATACCGAATGGCCTTACCGAGTTTTGCATAGTAGTTTGCGCAGACTGCGCGCGACGGCTCAATATACTTAGTTATTTACGCGGGCACAAATTGTTACTGTTTCATGCAAATATCAATTTTAATGAACTGAGTTTGAATACATTATCAAAAAGTTACTCATAGTTTTGACGTTTTGTCTATCATTGATTACGGTCAATCAATCTAACAGAAAAGTTTTATCAGATTGATGTGACTTTTTAAATTTTTTGTGATTATTTATGTACCCACTTATTTTACTTTTTATGACATTTTGTATCTTTTTATAATTCCTCAAAACCTAATTTAATTTTATATTACTAATTATGTTGTAATTAAATTGAATACGATTGTTATTTTAAACAATCGTTATGTTAAAATATTTGTATGCTGTAATGGCAAAACATGGCGACCTTTATAAATATGTAATGCAAGAACCCAATGTAGGTACCTATGTTTGACAAATTAAATTCTGATTCTGATTCAGCTGTTTGATTTAAGAAGCATAACTGCAGCCAAAATCGATTTTAAATGCTACAGTGGTCAAATTGTAATTCATTATTCATTAATAATCTTTTTTTCTTTCCAGTACGACGGCTCCCTAGAAGTCCTAGTCCGCGAGTCGGAACAACTCCGCCGCACCTACGGCCACTACTTCGACTTAACAATCGTCAACAATGACATTGACGACACGCTCAACCAGCTAGAGTCGGCCTTAGTCCGCCTTCGCTCCACGCCCCAATGGGTGCCCGTCTCCTGGGTCTACTGACAATCTGACGATGAATCTCTGTAAGATACACTAAGGAATAATGGACTTTTGATCAGTTTCAGGTTAATTTTCTTACTAATTTGCTTCTATTATGGACTCACCATTGGCCTTCCGAAAGGATTTTTTAATGGAAGTTTTTGAACCACTCATGTTCTGTTCCAATTTCTTAACACATCTATGTAAGTACTTAATGTATTGATATATCGATATTTGAAAAGACATCTCTAGAATAAGATTTCCTGAGTGCACTTCGCAATACAGGACTTTTACAGTCCATATTCCTTTATCTTACACCGATTATGAATAACTATTAAACCAAGACCAAAGTTTACAACAATGACACCAAAACATCACAGGATATAAGGTATATACGATACCTTTTAAGAAGATTTAAGATACTTTAGTGACATACAACTCTATAGTATAAAGCCGTAAATACACATGCCCGTAACTTGCACAAAAGTCTGCAAGTAGCTTGTATGCTAATGTGCCTTCATCTACGGTTCCCTTGTCTGTGGTTGCCGCCGCATAGCGTTTGCAATTTACCGGTGAATGGAAAGTTATTTATGTAAGTAAGTTGGTGTGTTTTCCCGAAAAGCGCTTTTGTCACCGAAAAGTCACTCCGCTGTCCAAAGATTTAAATTGCTAGATTTGCCCTCACCGTACTTAGTTACGCCAAAAAGTGTCCACACTAAGAAGAGTGAGCTCACACATTATTAAATAGCGTTTCCATGACAAGCAAGTCAGGTCACTGCGTTATTGTGTGCCAGAGATGTCAAAAACAAAACAGAAACGCGACTATCTTTTGACGCGGTGCCGCGTTGGGGCGTATCTAGCGATTTAAATCTTTGCTAGTGCCATCGTGCCATGACAGTTGTCACTGCAGACGTTAATGGCGGCTACCATTCTTTTAGGAAACTTCTGATTGGTGAATTCCACTAGTATGCAAGCTACTTGCATCCTTGTGCAAGTTATAGGCACGTGCATCAGGTGCATAAATATTGCATAACAATAGCATTATAAGTACTTTAATTTCACGTTTGTTAAGTATATGACACAGTTCTGAATACTTTGCTATCCTATTTTGATTAGAGCAATATACTTCGTAATTAATTAAGAATTATCACAATAGCTTTAATTGTTTTTGCTGTGGTAACAGGTTATAGCTCAAATTGATCGAAATTACTCTAAATTGCAACGTAACAGTTTTGTAAGAAGCTATGAAAGTGGCAACATAAAAGTCTAACTGTTACTAATGAGAGACAATTTGTCTATTGTTACCGAACTTAATAAGTTTGCCAAACACGAAAAATTAAAGCAAATGGCAGCATTTGTCTTAATACATTTACTTTGAGGGACACTAAATGCCTATAGGCGTAGATAATAACCAGGTAATAACCAAAACTTCTATTTTGTCTCGTTCAGTGTCCTTCAACCTCATCATCATCTGCCTAGCCTTTTCTCAACTATGTTGGGGTCGGCTTTCAGTCTAACCGGATGCAGCTGAATACCACTATATCACATGGAGCGACTGCCTATCTGACCTCCATAACCCAGTTACTGGGTAATATGATACTCCTTGGTAAGACTGGTTGCCAGTTTTTTGAACGTCTGATAAAGATCAACAAATGACAGCCGGGACCAACGGCTTAACGTGCTTTTCGAGGCACGGAGGGGTCTCGGTATGTAAAGTTGGTCACCCATCCACCGACCAACCGCGGCGGACGCTCACCGCCGCTCACGTTGCGGTCGGCGCCAAAATGGCGGAAATCAAATGTCTTCATTTTGTCATCGATATATATATAGTATGAAGTCCACCGTACTTGTTTATTATATACTTGTGTATACCTACCAATACTGGAACGTGTTTTGAGCCAGCTCTTTTGATCATATGAGGTATCCCTTCCGAAAAGGTTCAGACTATTAAGTTGCCAGTTTTTAATAGAGTAATTTAGGCCACAATAATCTTGACGTAGAACGTAAGTTTTAGGTATACGTCACAAAAGAGTTTATAACTCTGCGCTTCTTATTTTAGTACAGCAATGATATTATCTACAATTTTATTTAAAAAAAACCTTAATTAATATTTAACATCTATTAATTTTGATTATTATTGTGATAAATATAATTGCTTAGTTATTACTCTAAATATTCTAAACCGTACTTTAATACGAGTAACACAAAGTCTAAAATTGCGCTTGCATTGTTAATTTGGTGCATCTTAGCTCAAATTCATGATTACGTGCCAAATGTACTAAAACCGAAAATTACAAAAAAAATAAAAATACAATTTTCGAATACGCCTGCACTCGACACTACACGATTTTTGGAACAATGTACATATTATACATTAGTACATAATTTATACTTAACAAAAAAAACTAATTCTCTAGAAATGTACCGTAGCTCAAAATGTTTACTTCAACATTTAAACTTAAGATCTATTCTACCTTTAGTAAACTATTGTAAAATCTTGTCGTTTTCCAACTAAAGAAGTCGATTTTATTGCACTGTGTGATAGTTAAAAAAAAAAAAACAATCTAAAACTATGGCAACTGATTAGTACACTGACTGACACAAACTGAATAGTAAATTGTAAAAATTGACTAAAACTAATATTGATAAGATAACTAATCCCACAAAATTGATTAGAGCTTGTCTAGCCCAATTTGAACTCGGAGTTCCATTTCCCCAGATCTTTCAAGATTATCCGAAGAATTTCCCAATCTGAGGCCTCAGTGGGGATCTTAGCTGTTGACTGCTTTAGGACATCTAAGCTCACATTCAGCTTTGCTGTAGTGAGATTCATCTTTCTCGTAGGATCAACGTTGCCAACCAACTTGAATCCTAAGTTGAACCTTTTCGGCATGTCCATCCGACTAGTATGGACTTTCAAGATTGATGAAGTAGGTCTTGAGTGCTCGAGAGTCACCATGGCGAAGGCATACGGTGGAGGGTGTACTATCTGAGTCCTGTGAATGTACCGGTGCCGGAGACCATGATTACCATGATTTGTCGTTATTGGATTTCTCTTTCTCCGTAAAGTGAAGTCGTTGACTGCTATGAGGGTCATATGCATGTTGAATGTCTCCTAAGTTGAGCTTCATCTACAACTGGAATCCAGACATGGCTGACTCTAGAGGGGCTGGCTCTCACTCTTACTATTCCCTGATCCGGATGCGGTGAAACCTTAATCCTCTTCCTGTCATTAACAAGCTTTAATTCCCGCTCGAGGGACAATCCGAGTTCCTCTATATCTTGGCCTTGTTCATCCGTGAGCCAAGGGTTGAATACAGGAGGCTCTTCATGAGAGGTGGTTGGATTTGGGAATATGGTATGTTCTTCTCCCTCAGCAGTTGGAAGGGCCTTGAAGCCTTAAGAAAACTCTTTCACACTGTAATTCTTTATCGTACTCTTGGCCTCAGCACAGCGTGAAAGTGAATAATAAAAATGCAAATGCTATGCCTAAAATACCGAAGCCATAAGAAGTACAAATAAAATACACCCTGTACAACTCCTGTTGTTACTATATAAGGTGCTATAAAAATATCTGCCACGGCTGCAGTGGGAGATAGTATTGTGTTTATAGATTACAATAGTAAAGATAAATTATTGATTATTCGTCATATTTTTTTTCATACAAAAAAATGTACGTATAAATTTGAATTGATTTATTAGTATAAAACCATCCCGTAGACTTGTAAGCTGTTACCGCACCGCACTGAATTCAATTAAAAAACGCCGGCGACGTTCATTCATACACTGTTGCCATTCTTATCAAACAATGCCGCCGTGCGCGGCGGCCACTCGGTCGTCAAATATTTTCTCAAATTGAATTAACTGTTCCGGGGTACGAAAGTTCTTCACTATTGTAATCTATAAACACAATACTACCTCCCATTAAAGCCGTGGCAGATATTTTTATAGCACCTTATATATTTAAAAATTTTACCAGGTGACCAGTTACTTTCACCTGAAATATTGTTCTTGTTAATTTGCAAAGCGAGGTAGAAGTTTAGAAGTTTCTTGATTTTTTTAAAGGAGTCTGCTATTTTTTGATGTAGGAACTATCTGACACAGTGCCCTTATATTCCTTAGTTGGAAACCGGTCTATTGACTATATCACAGGATTAGAATTCACAGGGTTGCAAGAATCATGATTAGTCTTTTTTTTTCATTAATATAGTTTATAATTTTTTTATCCGTACTTATTGCTTTTATTATAAGGGTACTTTGCAATTGTTCTAATTATAAGTGTTTGATTTGATACGGTGCCATGGAAAACTAATGTTTTATAAAAATTATGAATGGATTGACGAGTTATATACTCATTTTTATTACTCATTGTTATAGTTTATGAATTTGCATTGTTTTAGATGTTTGTTGCTTATGAAAACGAAATTGAAAAAAGAAGTCACCAATTCGCTCAATGGTACGTGTGGGTCGTGGAAAAATGAAAGCATCAGTGACTATCTTTTGTTTTCATTATTCTTGAGGAAGTGAAAGATGGGTTGTTGAACGGTTTGTTTTAAATAAAACGGTTCTGTAACTAAGCCTCAGGGCTCAGGTGTGGGAACCTCATTGTTTTCATACCAGGCTAACGTATGGAACCGTTCGTTCAAGTCCTCCGTGGCGCCATCTATGAATAGTTTTAATTAAAGCTTGTCACCAGTAATTTTCTCGATTCTTCAAGTTTGATAGGCGAGTTCAATGAAAAAAAAATCTTCTAATAGTCGTTTTTAAAACGACTGGCAACACACAAGGGGACCGCCACATCGAAGTACTTCGTTTTAGTTTATTTTCACGCCTGCACTAATACATTCCTGTATATAAATATAATAAACGAGTAGTCGAATTTTACTATATAACTCTCACTGTTTCACTATTTTTACTTTTAAATATAATTAGGCTAAGTATAGGGATTGTTATAAGGGTTGATTATTATTATTGACGGATATTCGTTATATATTTTTTGTTCATTTATGGAATTACAAGTATAATGTGCATGATTGCTCAATAAATGCTCAGAATAATGAAATGTAGCATCAAATAAATAAAATAAAAAATAATAACAAATGAGTGAATGAATGAAAGTAAGATTATAAAAATAACGGCTAAAAACAAGTCGAAATAATATTATGATGAAAGTGGAAGAAATATAAAATGGTACTTTAAATTCAGTACTTTTATACTTGGTATTCCATAAATAATATTACAATGGATTTGTTATTCGTTATTATATTTTCGTTTTCCATTAGTTTGCAACCACTTATGGCAAACAATTAAATTATAAGATAAAAGTAAATTAAGTAACGAGTTTGGTTTTATAAACATTTTGTTATTAATATTATTTAGAACTAAGTTCGTCTCATCATTTATAATTATGTGGCTTATTAAGTCGATTTTTTTTTCTTTCTTCTCCTAACGTAAGATAATCAATCAATAGTAAAATGAATGTAGTTAAATTAATCATACAATATTGAATTTAAATAGTTATTACGACGAGACGATGCGAAACGACGCAAATGGCGAGTAGCACTATTGTCTATGTTTTGTTAAGAATGTTTAATGTTGCCAGTTGAAATATTACAATTATTTACTGAAAATACATTTTATAGATCAATTACGTTGCTATTTAAATAAAAAATATTATCTTTACGCGACATTTAAGATTTTCAAGTTGATTTCATAAAGTACAGAAAGTACATTATGTTATATTAATGAAATATTGCGTGCAAAATATAGAGATTTGTTAGTTAAAGTCATATTTAATAAAATATAAGAAGTGTTTCTTTTAAAATATTTATTGTAGTAGTATTAGATTTCTAGTTACACTGATTTCTTCGAAAGGAATTTGTAACGATTATGTGAAAGATTAACTCTGATAATATTATTAATTGGGACAAGATATTAATTATATTGCTGGAAGCATACAAGTGTATGTAACGACACCTTTAATGAAAAGTTACGTCCCATTTTGATTTACACTGTTAACACAAATACAAAATCGAGTTTAATTTATTAGGAAAAAGTTATTGTTTCAAAAATATATTGTTGATTTTCTATAATAATAAAATGCTTTATGGTTATTATTAAATCAAATAGGGAATTTATTTAATTTTCTCTATTCTTAGTGGCTAGTGCTGCTCTTGATTGAGTGAGTGTTCGAGATTATATCTCACAGTATATTAATATTATATTATGTAATTAATAACATATTTATCAAAGATCAATTTTAACGTTAAAGGCATCACAATAAGCAACACCTGATCCCCATACATTCCATTTCTTTTTTGTTCATGTTTATCTTAAATTATTTTAAAAAATTTTAGCGTCACTAAAATGTTATATTAATTTTAAATCATGTGATTTTTAGTTTAGAATGTGTTACTTCGTTGAATAGTCATCTTTTTGTGTACTTATCTCAGTTATAGCACTAGGTATCCAAAGGGTTATTTTTCCTGTGGTTTTATGTTCAAACTTATCTTATTTGTGTCACATCAATAGGAATGGTATTCCAAAACAGTAGGTAATATTAAGCGTAATTGAAGTTTAAATGTAAAATCACATGAAATGAACGAAACTTAAACTATAGTTAAATGTAATATCTACCTACTAATTTAATTCTTAAATTGTAATGTTTGATTTAAGTCGATTCGTACCCTCAAGTTCATTTGGACGATTCAAATCGACTTAATTCTTACATGTATCCATAAACTACAATGAATGAATTTGACGTACCGGTACGAAATCAAACACTAGAAATAAAAACTGACGAAATGTGGTTTTTATCTGATTCAAATAAAGATGACTGACGTAAAATCTTATTATAATAACTGTTAACAATTGAATAAACGGCACAAAATATTAACTTGTTTTATTTATTTTTATCCATATTATTCTTCAGGGATTCTCCTCATAGACCGGTGCTTTAAACTCGTTAGCAGCCAGCAGCACAGAACACTATTACTCCCAAGCGCCAATCTCATCGAACTATACCCTGTCCATTAGGTAAACCGTTTTTTGACAGATGGAACTACTAGTGATTGCAGCAACACACAATACATTGATTGATACACGTACGGTATTATAATGTCCATAAGAAGCCATAAATAAGCTAATACAATAAAAGGCAGTTTATATATATTTATTTTATAACGCATTTTAAAGTTAGGTAACTTTTGCGTAATCTAGATTATTTCGGTCTAAGACAGCTGTCAAAAAACGGTTAACCTAATGGAGAGGGTATAGTAAGGTTCAACTCACTGAGCAGCAACATGCTCAAGCTCTTCACTAATCTTTAATATTAACTAAGTTGCAACAATGGGGTTGAAAATATCGAGGAAGAGATAGTGCCCTAAAGTTTTTTATGTGAAACATCTATAGGCGCGCCTTGGGAGTAATTTCGATTCGTATACGTAGCGTGACGGCAAACGGCATGACGTTCTCTTATAATACCGTCATGCCACCTGCTCTCCGCCATGTTTTATATCTGCTGGGCATCCCGTGAAGACCACATTTTTATTCGAATGAGAGATATTGCAATTAAAATATCAATCCGGTATTCTTATTGAGGCTGTCAAATAATCGGTTCCTATTGAACGTCAAAAGTTAGACCTCAAATCGCTCGCCCGTTCACGTTCCTAACAGACTGTTTCTTTCTCTCGTTCCCGTTTATGTTCTAACTAGCGCCGACAGAAGATTCGGTGTCGGTGTCAGCCAGTTTCAGCCATAAAATCAGAAGGCCAATTCTCGTAATTTAAAACGTTCAATATCTAGTCGCAGTCTCATCTCGGCGACAAACAAATGTCAAAAATATAGGGTGAGGTATTTTTGACAGGACAGGGACAGACTGAGATCACACTGTGAACGTTTTTAAAATTACGAGAATTGCCCCTCTGGTGCCCTCTGGCCAAAAAGTGGCCGAATCCGCGAATCTTTCATTTGTGAGCTGTGACTTTAATAATAAAAGGGTGTAAATTGGCCCGTCCAAATTACACCCTTTTTGCACAAAACCTAAAAAAAAGTGTTTACTTATAAATGGAAGTCATATAAGTTTTTAGCATCAGCATCAGCTTTTAGTATCAGCTAGTAGGGATCACAGCAGAGGCATCTTAGTGATTCTCCGTTCGGTAGCGACAGCAAAATCACACGTTTCAGCGATTACTTCGACGCTGCGTCGCTTTTTGGCGAATTGGCTAAAATTAAGCGGTATTTGGACGTCTGTCGCTGTATTTCGCTGTCGCTTCTGAAAAACGACTTAATTGCTAATCGGAGATGCTAATAGTAGCAAGTCTGCTAAAGCCTTTATTTAAGTTAAGCCTGAAGTATCGGCCGCCATCGCCATTAAAAAATTTTACAGCTTTACACACAAAATATGCCAAAAGGTAATTTTATCTTAAAAAGAAAGGGAAAAGAAAAGAGTAAAAGAAATCTGATATTACAAAATCAGTCCCTCATCATTTGTTACAAACCCTGAGAAAATAATGTCAATTTCTCACTTTTACTTAACTTCTTAAGGTTTGGTTTTGGCCGAAACTAGAAGAGGAGCCGAAGATTCGGTTATCGGTTTCGGTTTCGGCTGAAAATCGTGTTTCGGTCGGACACTAGTTTCTAACGTTTTAACTGAGAAGAAGTGGTCGCAACGACCCAGCAGTTGTAAAATAAAAACATTAATTCATTTATAATCGTAGAGCGAGCCGTGTCTTCGTCATCGCCCACGTAAGGGCCCAGCCGATCTTCATAGTAATGAGCATTGTTTGCGAAAGGTAGTATAATACTTATACAAGAAAACTACTCTGTACATAATACCTACAGCTGCACCTGGCACCCGTTGTTAAATTGAATTCTTACAATGTTTTAGCATGGATTATGGTTTTTGAGTAGTTAAAAACCTCTAACTAGGTACTTAGCTTTATTTGTAATCCGGACTACAGAGTGCCTTTAAAAAAAATCAGTTGCACGACGACACGGGACGAAACATCGATAGCTCGATAAACATCACTCTTTAATTCTAAAGGGAAGCTACCTAATCTATGCGGCGGAATACTCGTACGAGTTCCTCTAAATGCCCTTGGTTATGCTTCTTTCACATCTGGACATGAGGACTAATAAGCCATAAATCATTTTATTATCAGTAGATAGATTGCTAATCAGGATCACTAAATAAAAATCCGACAAAAAAATGGCCCAATGGCCCTATGGCCCAATCACTGGCCCAATCTTTAGGGTATATATGTTCTGTGGGCCCAGTGAAGTGACAATGACACTGACAGATGCATTCATTTTGTATCTGTGGCAGTGGCTGGCTTTTGCTGGTGTGCGCTGTGCGAGTTATTATTTATTTTTCTCCTTTAAAAATTGACACATTTCTTAAAATAAAACAGTGAACAGTGAGGGAGCATAATGGATAAGAGAGAACGTCGTTCTAATGCTGGTAACCTTCTAGCTAAAGTACTTGACGAAGAAGAAGAGGATGAATTTTACACAACAACTTACGGAGGCTTCCAAGAAACGGAGGAAGACATCGATTATAAGTATGTTATTTTACATCTTATTTGCCTATAGGAGCCCTAAATGTGCAATACTAAACATATACCTTACTTACCTAGCTCGTAAAGCAACAATGCTATTGTCCCTTGGACCCTTGTCATCACAAGCCACCTTTGGTAATTGGTTGTTGCACTAACAAAACAGTTCAAACAGATTTTGCCGCTACCGATATGTGTCATTATCCCCTAATCATCTTCTACTATGATCATCTTCTTTTCTTTTTTTTAAAGTACATATTAAAATATCATTATTGGTGAACAACAGTATTTTATTGCAGTAAACACATTAACAACAAAAGCACTCAGTGGCTGTGCGAAATAAAACATATTAATGGACTATCTTTTGTGAATATTAGATTGCTTGTATATCGGACAAACATTTTAACCCCATAGTTTAAGTTAGAGAGACATGTTTAGGGTTACCATATCTCAGGATTTGTCCTGAGATTTCAGGATTTTTAGGCTGCTAACAGGATTGCGGGAGGATTTTGGAAATTTCAGGATTTTTCGATTTTCAATAAAATACTTATAGATTTTTATTTTATTTTTAATTAGAAAGAAACAACATAGAAAAATATATAATTGTTTCTTCTTTGGATAGGCATAGGTATTCACAAATCAACGTAATTAACATCAACATATTTTTAGAGTTGGAATCAACTTATGTGCACAAAACCAATAACTGATTTTTCCACAGAGTTTAAAATTACGTTTGCGACAAAATCTCAGGACTTTTCTATGGAAATCAGGATTTTTGTCAGGACTTTTCAATTTTCCATCTGGTAACCCTAGACATGTTAGATAATTCCAACAAAAAAAAAATAGATCTTTGCTAAAGCAGAACTCTGCAGAACCAGCTTAACTTTGTCACATTTGTGGAAGAATAAGATCTGAATTTTGTACTGTGTTTGTAGGCAAGAAAAGGAAATAGATGATGAAGTGGACTCAGATTTTAGTATTGATGAGAATGATGAACCGAAGTCTGATGATGACACTGAAGAGAAACGGAAAAGGGCAACAGGTACTAAAGTCTATAAGGTGAGTTATATTATGATAATTACTCCATGAAGATTACCCTTTTTTTTTTTTTTTTTTTTTTTTTTTTTTTTATTTTTTTTTTTTTTTTTTTTTTAGATTACCCTTCATTAGCATCTTCATGAAGGTTCATGAAGACGCTAATGAAGGGTGATCTGCCGATCTCCCTGAAGTGCACACTTATCGACATGTGTATCCTGCCTGTTCAATTCTGCTTGCCGAGTTGCATAAGTTCTATTATTTCATTTTTGCTAAGCATTATTTCGACTCTTTTCTTTTGCTCGGCTCTTATTGGCCCTAGCGTGATGTTAAATAGCCTTATAGCCTTCTGCAAGAATACGGCTATCAAATGAAAAATTATTATGAAGTCGGCCACAATTATGCCCTTCTATTATTCTTAGAACCCTTCTACCCTGCTTATTGTTTTCTTAATTAGCCATTAATCCCACTGCTGGGCAAAGGCCTCCCCACTCTCTTTCTACCTCGCTGTCCAGAGCCTAGTACCAATCTTTATTTAAGGAGGAAGTAGTATCGGCCGAATGTTCAGCCGTTTCCTGCTACGAAGTTACTATTTGGTTCAGTCGGTTCCGATCCTACACTACTACACTCTTTCGAATATTGACTATGGTCCCGAGCCAACTGAGCCGATCCAAACTTTTTTCGCATTTTTCAATAATATTTGGTTCGGCCTTGTGTTGGTCCGATCCGAACATTCGCACTTTGCACTTCGGAGTAAGCCCCCAGCTCATCCAGACATCTCCATCTGGGCCTGCCTTGATGTTGTTTGCTTATGAGTGTTTATAATTTATATTTCAACCTCTCCTATGTTTTAGGATCCTAACAGAAAGAAAAGACCGGGAGGTTCCGGACCAGGACCGTCTTTGGGTGATAAAGTGAAAAAAGCAAATGACCGAAAACCAAAGGAACAAAAGGATTCAAAGCCTAAACTGGAGAAAATTGAAAAGATTGAAAAGTCTGAAAGAATACCGCTTGACTCATCTATAGGTAGGGTAAATACTTTTTATTATTTTCATATGAAAGAAAGAGAAAGAAAAGACGTTTATTTGCCGTAAATATGACGCAAAAAGAACATAAAACACAAAAAAAAAACAGAATTGGTTGGGGGAAACATGCGTAACATCCACGCAAAACGGCTATCGCTCAGCGTAATGCTGATGCGACCCTATGCAGACAGAGCCCCAGCGATAGTTTTTAGCGACAGCCGGCGCCGACGTAATGACGTCGTCCGGTGCAGCAAACAATTATTAGGATGCCGTACTGGTACAGCGTACTTACAGAAAAAGGCATATGCTGGTAAGCTAAGTTTAGCAATAGATGTTTACTTGCTACAATGAATGATACTAGGGTAAAATTTGGAATCAGAAGTTACCCTAGTAACTTCTGATTCCAAATTTTACTTTACTGATATACAAGGTGGCATCAACGCGTAATCTGTTACCATGGATTTGTTACATATTCTGAACCACCCAATATTAAAATTTTTCATTGGTTAAAATAAAATCCTGTTTTTAAATGTTACAGGTGATTTTTTTTTTAATAACCAATGAAAAATATCTATGTTACGGGGTCAACAATCATGTGGTGAATTCATTGTAACAGGATGCGTGTCGATGTCCCGCCACCCTTTATTGGTGTTTGATTTTTTTTTTCTGATAGATTTATCTTTAATCTCATGTTGTTGTATTAGCAATTATATTTACTTTGCACCTGAGTTTAAATTCCTTTTTCTTTCTTCTACAGATTATGTGTTCCAAAAATATTTTTTTCCCGATTTCTTATATCATGTACTCGGATATCTTCAAAACCATTAATTAATACAACTTCTGACGTCTGATTTCAGAGCGTAAATCAATTAGGCAGAGTACAGCAGTGAAGTCAGCAGAAACGCAACAAAGAATTAAGATCAGGTCAGCATTGAAGAAAAAGAAGCCAAAGAAAGTCGAAGACAGGGTGCTGACACAGGAGGAATTGTTAGAGGAAGCGCTTATTACAGAAAAAGAGAATCTTAAAAGCTTAGGTATGTATACTTTGTATATCGTTGCCGAGCAGTGAAAACCTCGTGATTGCAATAAGCCAGAGGTCAAGAGTGAGCCCATTGTCAACAAAAAAAAGCCTTATTGTACAGGGTAAGAAACAAAATGTTCTTCGAGGTTCATTATCATCAACAGGCAGTACAAAGCATCTTAGAGCGAAGCACGTTTGTTCTAAATACCTATGCATTACGAGATTATCTACACAACAAGTAATGAAAAATAATTTAATTTTCTTTACGAGGGTTTCACTGCTCGGCGACGATATTCGATATTGGCGCCGATTCCCTTGTCCAGAAACGAAACTAAATTTAAGTTCAGTGCATCTTTTTCTTCCTATTTCATTAAGAAAAGGACAGAAGATGAATATTAGTTTAGTCCTGTCAAATTAAGATACTCTATAGACATTTTAGATGTGATTAAAAACATGGCGCCTAAAAATACGTCAATTTACATCAGGCGCTGACTAATTTGACAGGGCTAAACTAATATTTATTTTCTGTCCCTTTCTTAATGAAATCGAAAGAAAAAGGAAAACATCGTGAGGAAACTGTACTACTAGAACCAAAAGTTCGAAGACATGTGACATCTACCAACCTGCTCTGGGCCCGCACGGTAGATTAAATCCACTCCCTCTCGAAGATGGGAGGCCTGCATCCCGACAGTGGGAACATTATTGGCTGGTTAAGCTACATTGTGTTTCCTAGAAACCTTTATTCTGGCTTCCCCGCACAGGATGGAACTAATAACTTAAATCCATTTTTTTTTTCAAATTGATGTTATTTCAAGTTAAACAAATATCAACTTTATTTTAATGGAAATTAAGTTGATATCAGAGTGACTAGCACTATTGAAAAAGTTATAAAAATGTTTGAAGTTGTAGCGTAAACTAAACTTTATTGTATAGGAATTAAAGTCATTTTTCCATAAACTCATATTGGTTTATATTTTTGGCAAATAAATCGCGAATGCAGATTAGATAAATATGATCTTGTTTTTCAGAGAGATTTGAACAAATTGAATTGGAAAGGAAAAAGATAAGACCTACAAAGAAAACCATCACAGGACCTGTGATACGGTAAGACGCCATGTTTTTAAAGATAACACAATATTTTAGCAACATAAAAAAAATATTACTTACCAGCTTCAACCCGCGGCTTCACCTGCGCGGTATGTCGATAAAAAGTATATCCTTCCCTAGGGTTCAAAATAGGGATTCTTTTTCCCAAAATTCATCAAACTCGGTTCAGCTGTTTCGGAGATTAGCCGGAACAAACAGGCAGATAGACATATTTTTTTTTCTTTCTTTGTTATAATTACCATATATACCTACGTAATGTATTTAGAAAAAAAAAAAATTGACATTTCAAACTGACACTTTGTTTATTTTTATAGAATAGAATGTTTTCAAATATCTTTATTTTGCAGGTATCATTCATTTGCTGTACCTATTATCGAGGAAATACTGCCAGCAGAGGATAAGTCATGTTTATTAGAAGACCTTAACTTGAGTGATTTAATAAAAAATGAAGAGGGTAAGATGAAACCTAAAATATATGTACAGACGCCAGCACATCAAGCTAATTTTCCTAATCAACCTTGAACCTATTAAGGTTCAAGGTTGATTGGGAAAATTTGACAGTTTCATCAGTGAAAAATCAATATATCTAGCCAGGAATCGAACCCGTTGATTTTGATAAAAAACACTGTATTATTACACCATTCGATAGTGTCCCTAATAAGGATCAAATTCTGGGAAGTAATGACATTACGGCAAACTCAACGAGTTCGATTCCTGGCTAGAAGTATTAATTTTTTTTTAAATTCAATGATGCAGTTTTAGTTTCCTTCAAAATCGAGTCCGAGACTCTTTTAGAGTACTTTTCGCTATTCCTCATAGTTTCGGATTTGGCCATCCACGCCCACTTGAAAAAACCATCCTGTATATCCACAAGCGAATTTCGTAACCATCAAACAAATGGTCTCCCGTAATGGTTTTTAGTTTTATCATTTTCAATACTTACTAAAGTTGAGTTTCGTTTTTGTCGAATAAATAGCAGCTGCTCATCTGTCCTACCTAAAATGTTTCAGCTTTACTAACACCAGGAGATATAGATATGCCAGAGATGAAGACTGAGAGTCATGACGAAACTGAGAAGGTGGAAGGTGGACCTGAAACTAAGATGAATGTGGACTACATAGGACCTGATGAAGAACCGCCTATTGAAAATGTGACGTAAGTATCTTTCATGTTCCCCGATCCGATAGGGCCGAAGCCTGCCACAGTAGCGGGATTGTCCGAAAGGGTTACCGCTGCCCTGGGACATAAAGGGCTAAGGAAGGAACACGGGTGGGTTTTAGTCAGTAAGAGTCTGACACTCCCTTCTGCTCCACCCAGAGCGGGAGGAGTCATTTGATGTATTCCCATGCTGAAAAAAAAAAAAAAAAGTTTCTTTCATGTTTCAGTTCCGTACCTTCCATACCTACACGGCTGCAAGGAACTATTGACTCGCGCTTGATTGACATTTACTGGGGGCATTGTTGGTGACCGTCAGTTGTTTTTTTTTTGCTAAAATCTATACTAGTAATAAATAATATCCCTGGACATTTCACACAGCGCCATCTAAGCTAAGTCCCAAGCTAAGCAACCTAATGCTTGTGTTATGGTAACAAGATGGCTGATAAACTACTTATATACATTTTTTTTTTTTTAATACATACATATTATAGATAGAAAAACACCCAGACTCAGAACAAATACAGGACAAATGTAGGACTTACAAATATTTGTTCAGTGCGGGAATCGAACCCGCGACACGCAGCGCAGCAGTCCGATCGCTCAGCCACTGCGCTAACCGTGTTGTCAAAATAAAGCTGAAGAGTTTGTTTGTTTGAATGCGCTAATCTCTGAAACTGCCATTCGGATTTGAAAAAAATCTTCATTTGATAGCCCAATACTTGAGGAAGGCTATTAACACCACGCTAGGAGGCTTAGAAGCCGAGCAAAAAGAAAAAAAGTAAAAAAAGATGACATTGCGACTAGATTTTGAACGTTTTTAGCTACGGGAATTGACTTGTGACGATTCTTTTAATAACAATACTACTTGATTACAATTTTCCCTTGCATTATGATTGCATATTTTAGCATAAATTAAGATTTTATTTATGTTTCAAATTGACGTTATTTCTACTTAAACAAATATTAACTTTATTTTAATGGTAATTAAGTTGATTTCAAAGTGACTAGTACTATTGAAAAGGTTATAAAAATGTTTGAAGTTGTAGCGCAAACTGAACTTTATTGTGTAGGAATTAAAGTTATTTTTTCATAATATAAACATTTATTTGTTTACATTCTTGGCGAATATGTCGCGATTCAAAAGGTACAATATTTATCCATATTGGTCGCTAATCATTTTTCTTTTCTATATTTTCAGTAAAGAAGATAAACCGAATAAGAAAAAGCAAAACATAAAATATCATGAGCGAACTCTGCTGTCGTTTGAGAATGACATCAAAGACAAAGCATTCAAGTCTTGCTTCCCCAAGTCGAAGATCAAGAAACGGAGACAAATGCTGTGTGCTGTTACTAAGTATGTTTTTTATTAATTACTAGGTTCTATGAAAGACCTAATGAAGGGTGATCTTACTTTGTCCCTTAAGAGAAGACTCATTCATTTTGGAACGAAGTTCCTTATCGCGCGTTGCGAAAGGGGGCTAGACGGAAAAAATTAAGACCAAAAGTTGGAACGACACTTTTTGCTATAGTTGTAAGCCGTGCGGCGTGCGCGTGTTTCTCTGTCTGTCTGTCTCTCTCTCTTTGAACTTCGTTCCATCCGGGTGTCCCTTGACACCTCTCAAGTTTTTATTTATTCATTCATCAACAAATTTACATTTGTGTCGAACAGTGGTTTTAAAAATAACAATAAATGTAACACAAAATTAAGTACCTAATCATAATAAAGCCAGAAATTGACGTGTGCATACTTTCCATCCTTACATATGGTGGTCAAACATGGAGTATTCTGGGTATCAAACTAACAGACCGGGTTAGGAATACGACCATCCGTTCCATAACAAAAATAACTGATTTCACTTGGAAAGCTGCCACGCTAAAATGTAATTGGGCTGGCCATATCTGCCGCATGTCATGAGATGAGACTGCGACTAGATTTTGAACGTTTTAAATTACGAGAATTGGCCTTCTGATCATAATTTAGGCAACTTTTGACCATTGTCATTTTTTTTTACAGGAGGCCAGCTCGCTACATAGATCCTATAACCAAGCTGCCTTACAGAAGCGTGGACGCGTTCAGGATCATTCGCGAGGCGTACTACCAACAGCTGGAGGCTAGAGGCGATAGGAACGACCCTCAGCTGAAAGCCTGGCTTCAATGGAGAAGGGCCGACCATGCCTCGACCTACGTACAGATCCATATTAAGTAAATTGTAGATACAATTCGTTGCTTCGACCATAGGTAATAATACAATACGTATTTTTACAATATGCCCAAAAATTTCACCTGTACTGCGAGCACGAAACTTTTATCGTAATAGTAGAATTATAGCAGTATTTGGAACGAAAAATTAAACGCTCGGTAATTTATAGTAGCTTTCGAATCAAAATGTATAATAGTAATGCCAGTAGTAGTTATAGGCCAACCGCTTAACTGAGACGTTGCCTGAGGTAGCAGCGCGGTGCGGGAGGGGTGTGGTGTAGACATGGGCGTTTTCGTATTTATTTGCTAACGGATATGTAACCGATATTCAGTTTTCATATCGATATCGAAAACCGTTTTCAGATATCGATATCAGTAGTACGATTTGCACAAGTAACTGAAACGAACGAAACGCAAACTCACACTTTTAACGTTAATACATTGATTTAGATACTTTCGTTGTTTAAAGTTTAGTAACTAAATAAATAGAAACTAGACCTTATTGCTAGCGCATTAGGATATAGATATTACACACGCACTATTATTAACCAAATAACAAATCACTAGCCGAAGTTACGTAATATTCGCTTCATCACTTTTACGCCAGTAAAACATTGAATGGTAAGACAGAGACAAAGCGAATGAAAACCGTCGATGTCATATCGGCTCGTGATGTGAAGTTTGCGTTTTCGTAGTTCGTTTTCGTTGTTGCGTTATGGACAGATATGGATATGGATGAAACCATAGCTCGATGAAGTTTTTGTGAAAACGGTTATGTATATTTAGATATCGATATGGTATGATACTAAACACATATCCGATATAAGTTACGTTTTGATATATCGAACCCATGCCTAGTGTGGTGGCGTGATGCGAGAGCTCAGTGATTCGCCAACTTGTGACAACTATCACCCCTCCCGCACCGCGCAGCTACCTCAGGCATCATCTCAGTTAAGCGGTCGGCTTATAGTGAGTTATATTATTAGTGTTGTATAAATAAAAAAGTTATTACAAGGTCAAATTAAAAGAGCTAGCGAAACTGAAGTCGTGATGGGACGTCTAAAAATGCTAAAACAAAAAAAAAAAAACAAAAAAGATTCGAGGCTCTTTTTTTTGGGTCAACGAAAACTGTAGTAGTTACTTGATGTATGAGTTGAGAAAAGCAATTTTTTTTTCGTTTTATCTTTAGATATCGATACCCGTGTGGGTGGTCTACGGAGTTTCGCTAACTAATTGAATTTAACCCGGTTTAACTTTACGTCACAGCTGCGTTAAATTTGTATTCGCGATACTGGGGGAGGTTAACACTTTCACATCATCCGCAGAAATTTAGCCTCAATTTAGATATATGCAATTTCTATAATCAGCCAATAATGTTCCCACTGCTGGTACGCAAACCTCTCGGTGAGAGGGAGTGGGCCGCAATCCACCACGCGGGCCCACTGCGGGTTGGTAGATGACACATGTCTTCGAATTTTTGGTTCTAAGCCACGCCGGTTTCCTCACGATGTTTTCCTTCACCGTTTTGAGAGCAGTGGTGATTAAAATAATATAAGATGCAATTTATGCGAATGAAAAGAGGACAGTAAGTGTCCTAGGTGACAGGTGAATTTGTTACTGCGCAGCAACTCGCCTCATGTTCCGAGCCGCCATCAATTTTGAATCAGAGGGGCAATTCTCATAATTTTAAGAACGTTCACAGTCTGATCTCAATCTGTCAAAAATACCTCAAATTTCCCTACATTTTGACAAGTTTTTGACATTTGTTTGACGCCGAGATGACACTGCGACTAGATTTTTAACGTTTTAAATTACGAGAATTGGCCTTCAGGCTATAGTGTACGGGTTCATTTAGCTTGTATTATTTTTTGTAAGATTTTTTTCTATAGAACTTGAATTAAGAATTTTTTTTAGATAGATTTATTATTGACAAGCCAATTTCTGTTTCAAAAGTGCTTCACTGTATTAATTTTATTTCAGAGTAAAATATGATTGATTCTTTAAGAAAATTATGTTGTTGAGAGAATACGTTCCTGTTCCAATCCTAGTAGCTAATAAAGATCAAATTCCCAAAACACGTATTCATTTGTATGAAACTGACATGTGTCAAGAACGCATTCTCTCGTCAGTCGCACTGTAGTTTATAATTTTATGTATAAATTCGACCCTCAATAAGAATATACCTAGCTCAATACATTGTAAATATTGCTTGTAAGATTGTTTGTATCAATAAATTACGTTCGAGAAGGCATTTTTGTATGTTTATTTCAATTTGCCGGTAATATGCATAAAGCTCTGACCACACAGACAAATCCCACGCAACATGCGACCGTAATTACACAGACAATTAAAAAGCCATTGTGTCTTGCGTGGATCCACGTTTCCACATACGAAGGGTTAATGATAAGGACTTCTTCACGCGACTTTCTCACCAGTTTGAACACGTCCATGCAAATTAGTTGACACAGTCAGCGCGAGCGCATTTAGTCTCAAAACCGGCGCGGGATTAGCTTCAGTTTGGTCAGAGCTTAATACAGTATATGAAGTCACAAATGAGAAAACGAAAGTGGACGAATTTTATTTAATGTAGAATAAATAGTTACAGTAAAATCTTAAAACATAATAATTAGATTCAATAACTGTACAAAATTGTACAAAACTAGCAAATATATTGCAATAGCGAATTAAACCTTGCCGACAACAAAGTTTCTTATTAAGAAATTCCAATTTAAAAAATACATATTTAAATTTCATTCAACGTACTACATTAATGTCGTTTAGCATTCCAATCATAAATTCAATGTCATTAAAATACACTAGTCTACAAACAAGTAAAAAAACTGGAACGAAGTAACGTAAAAAATACTCAAAGAAAATCTACCTAGCCCATTCGATACACTATGCTTAAAATACTTATCCTTACAATCAAACTGAGTATTAGCTACGTTTTTAGGTACTAGTAAATACTGTAATTACTATGATTATGACTATGCTTCCTTTATAAGACTATGAAAGACAAAAGACTATAATTTCTCCTCTCAATTTCAAAACAACTGAATTTTGAAATAACTTGTCTTTTAACTTTCGCAGTGGAAAAGGAACTTTAATAACATAATCTAAAGGTCTACTGTAAATTTAGGATTTAATCTTAAGTCAGGCACACTATTCCTTCGTGGTCTTGTCTTCTTCAACTCTTTTAATGAGATAAGGCCGGATGCCTTTATATCCAACCTTGAGTGATATTTCGAAGGATCAGTTGTTGGCAAATATGGATACTCGCTAAGATAAGTCTGTGCATTCTTCACCGTATGCTCTTTAGCAAAATCGGTCAACTGTGACTCCGCAAATTCGTATGAATTGATTTTAGTATCAGTAATGTTTTCCATGGATCTAAACGCTTCTAGAACTGCTTTCTTATGCGGTATTCCTCTCAAACTGCCCTGCCGACTCAGTTTTCCTTCAGTCACATCAGTAAATAAATCATCCACGTTGAATTTCTCTGATATTTTTACCAGTTTCGTGGTTGAACCGCCTCCTTGACTCTCTTGTAATTGACTCCATATCTTCGATATCTCTGATGACGGCATTGAATGAGACTTGATGTTTTTCTTTACCCTCTTTTGTGGCCTTTCTATTTCAAGAGATTCAGTCGACTGCTTTTGCAAAAGTTGTTCACATTCGTTCAGTTTTCGAGGTTTTTTAACTTCTCTTAGCTCTTCGATAGATTGGAAGTATTCTTTTGCTAATTTGAATCTATTTTTATATTGTATGTGGGCTGGTTCGATTTCTCTTTCGGGAGATGACTCGCTTGATTTGTCTGGACTGCATTCTATGATCTCTAGTTCAATATCCGAAAGGCTTAGATACGTTGTTTCTTTATTATCATTGGGCAGTATTTCAATGTCAAAGGAGCCGGATGTTCTTGTTTCTATACTAAGATTGCTAACTGTTTCTGAATCTTTGCTTATCCATAGATTTGTAGGGGTTACTCCCGGGGTAGTTCTTTTTGATTCACAGTTCGAAACACTTCCTTGTTCTGCACCACGTCGTTGCACAGCATCTGCGAAAATAATCATTTTATTAACATTTTTATTTACCGTTCCTTTTAATAATATGTAATTAAACTTTTTTTTTAAACTATACACACCTGAAGTTATGCTGTAAGATGGAGACACTTTCTGTGAATCAGCAGAACTGGTCCTAAACACCCGCTTGGCTGGTTTAGGCGTTGCCGCAGTCTTGGTAACGCTTTCGTAAAGCGATATAAAGCTCTTTACATTAATCTTAGGCAATTCGTCGCAAGACTTGTATTTGTCTAAGCCGTCGTCAGTGTCGTTTGGAAGTTTATTGAAAATGTCCGTCTCTGATTTGCTGAATGACTTCTTTCGTAGAATTTCAACTTTTTCACGTGGTCGACTTTCTTTATTGAATTCTTTTAATGCCAGCCTAACATGTTCTTTTGGTTTTGGTGTTACAATTTGTTCTTGTACAGGTTTCACATCAATGGTTTCATCGAAGGTCTTACTATTCGTACTGCTGTGAACCATTCTGGCTCTTTTAGTTTTCAAGTTTACAGTTTCAGTTATATTTACATTAGTGGCTTCATTGATTTTGTTTTCCAGAATTTCAGTATGCGTGTCTTTTACTGGTTCTTCAAATGAAACTACGCTTTTATCACATTCTCTTTTTTGACTTACATTTTGTAAAGATTGGCTTTTCCGTCTTGCCCAGGGTAACTCTTCCGTGTTAGACATATTATGGAACAAAGATATTCGACTAGATACTAGACCACTCTCGTGACATTCACCAGTAATATCGGTTGTTGGAACATCGACAGCAGCTGGTTTTCCTAAGAATGTGTCAATTTTATTTAATATTTGCTGCCTTGATGTCCCGAAAAATCTTTTAGGACTTGTTTCAAATGCTTTGAAGACTTCTTCTGGTAATTCTTGTTTTACTGGTAGTTGTTCATCACTTGAATTAGAGTCGTTATTGTAATGATTTTCTACTTTTATTTCGACTGGGCTCTCGACTTTCATATAATTTGAAGATGGGCTTAGTGTCCTTACTTTATTTTTAGGAGATTTCATTCTTACCGCAACAGACTCAGCTTCTACTTGATCTGTTTCTAATTTGTCATCCCAATATTTCTTCCATTTTCCAACTAATTTTTCATCTGAATTTACCTCTATCGCAATTTGTTGATGAACTGGTTCATGTACTTTAATTTCTAAATCTTTATTATCAACCTGATTAATACTTTTAACTTGACTGTAATCTCCTGCATTAAGGAAATTCTTAACTATCTGTTTACCCTTTCGCTTGGTTAGTGAATCATGTTTTAATTGTTTAGTAGAAATGCGCTTTTTCTTTGGGAGTATCGAAGTCTCTGCTGATTTAGCCTCTATTTGTCGGATTCTCTCATCCCAGTATTTCTTCTTTTCAAGTACTATATTACTGCGGCTTGTTTCACCGAATTGCGTTTCGTCTTTATTTTCCTTGATGTAATCGAAGGGTTGGTCGCTTTCAATGCGAAGGGGTTGACTTACTGAAACAGATTCAGTGACATTTGTCTGAACCTCAGAAATCGTTCCTTCTAATTCTTCAACGTGTCTTTTCACATCTGTTACTTCAGATGCAGAATCGACACTAGTGTCCTTGGTTGGTTTAACGTATTCCTCTTCCATGCTATGAAGCCTATTTAATTCATCTGTAATTTTAAGAGAACTGGTTTCAGAATTAGGAAAGTATTCTTGGTACATGTCGTTTAGTTCAGCAAATGCCACTGATACACTCTCAGTTTCACAGTCACCCTGTTTCGTACATATTTCAGTCCTGGAAAGGTCCTTTGTGCCTGATGATATGCTTCTGTCACTTTCTTCAATGATAGGTGTAAATATTGGTCGTTTGATTTCCCATTTATAAGGTTTCGGTTCTTCCTGAGGTTTAGTAGGTTCGATTTTTAATTCGTTGCACGTTTGCCATATTTCTCTTTCAGCTGGTCCCATATTTGTTATTTCCTCTTGCTTTAACCCGAAATTGTCGTCACTAGGAGAAAACTTCTGTTTACTAAGTGTCTCGGACAGTGTTGTACTTTCGTTATTATTGCTATCTGGAGAACTGTTATTATCATCGATACTTACGTACGCAGAATCCCATATATCTTTCTTGGGTGTAAGATTTCTGTCTGAATCAATCTGATAAGGTTCGAACTGATTATCGCTCGTAGTTGACGCATTCGAATTGTCTAAAGTATATTCTGTTAAGTTGGAATCCATACTATGGAATGTAGACGATACTGCAGAAATATTTTCCTTTTTGCTATCTTTATGCGAGGTCATGTTAGTTAGCAAAGGCGTTAAAAGGTCAGATTTTGAGGTTTCTTCAGATTTTTCCCCTTGTCCTTTATTAGATTGTATCTTTTTCTTGCATTTTTCATTACCTGGTATTACTAAAGCTTTTATTTCTGGCTCAGGTGACCGAGCTCTTAGAATAGGAGGTAAAGAAACGGGTGCTCCAATTATAAAATCTGTCATAGGTGGCGGCTGCTCAAAATGACCAGATTGATGGTGATGCATAAAGAACGGATTAACGAATTCATTGCCAAGAGCTTCTTCATTTAACATTTCAGATTTCGGGTCTAAGAACATAGATTCATCACGATTAACTTTTTCGCCTGAAATGATTTTGAATACCGGTGTCTTTGGCCTTTCATATGCAGTAGTGTCTGGTTTTACTAAACCTATATCGTCTGTCGCCATAAATGGGTTCCTATTGTTTGGCGACGGTGTTAGATTAGGATCGATTATAATAGTTATCGAACTATCTCTAGTTTCCTCATTTTGCGAGTTATTGGTTTCATATTCTGAAGCCACAAATGGTCCCAAATTCTTAGAAGCGACGTAATTTTCTTCAAACATTTCATTTAGGAATGGATTGTTTGTGCTTGAAGGCGTCATCCTATCTACGGAAACGTTATCTTCTTGATCTTCGTATGACATGTTAAATCCGTCCAAGCTATCAGGAGTATCATTTCTAGTGGATTCCATCATAGGTATATTTATCGTCACATCCTCAATCTCACCCCTAGAATTATTTAATTCACTTTCGTAATAAGTTGTTGATTTTTCTGCCCTCAGTGACACTGAAATACTTTCCGGAACGATGAACTTTTCTCGCAATTCTGATATTATGTATGGTTTTATGTTTGTTTCTGTGAGAGTTGAATTAACAATATCGGGAATGTCTTGTTGGCTCCTTGATCGAATGTAATTTTCCTTCTTTGCGAATTTTAATTGTTTTTCAGCGATGAGATCATTCAATATTTTACAAACGCGATTCATAGCTACAATTTTATAAGCTGCTTTATTGAATCTTTTGCTTTTCACCGCTGTTACCTCTTCACTGTTTTCAACGTCAGAATATGTTTCGCTATCGAAATTCGGGATATCATTTTCGGTATCAATTGTCATCAAAATCTTAGCTTCGTCATCACTTATTTTCTCTAAACTACCGTTTTCTTTTAGTAACATTTTCTCAGTAACAAAGTCAACTATACGTAGGACAACTTTTCTGTCAGTTTTGATGTCAACTATATCTATTTCTTCACCGTCCTCTAAATTAAAACTGTCTCTTTCAAGGACACTTAATATGTTATTGGAAGCTGTTATCGTGAACGGTGAACCGACAATGTTTTGACCTCTGCTTGTTATTGAAACCAAGTATTTCCCTTCTATATTCAACACGTAGCCTATTTTCGTGTGATCCGTCCTGGCTTCTACTTCGATCTCAATATCATATTTCGTTTTCGGTATGTAGTAAGTTTTGTTCATGTCGTTCTTTCCGTACGATCTCAAGTACGTTGCTCCTTGTGTTGTTGGCAAAACATTTTCAGTGAAGGTCTGTTTCGATTGAAGTCCCAAGAGTTTTTGCCGGATCATCTGTGCTTTGCCCAGAATCGGTGGTAGGACAGTCATGCCATACGTGTCTCGGGGTCCTCTGATTAGAATGGTTATTTCTCCTGGATCCAAAGCTTGCTGTGCTGTCGGGTATACCTTGAAGTGTGCTTTATGATTTACTTGAGCTGCTGATAATCCTGAACCCTTGGCAACGTAGTCGAGAGTAAACTGTGTGGTTTCTGGTGATGTTCTTTGAGAGACAGGTTTTGAAACAGGAGGCGTTAGTTTGGAGAGTGCTTGGCGGATGCGGTCTAAGTAAGTAGCGAGCTTCCATTCTTGGTGTCTGCTTAACGAGTCGTTTGACTCCAGCTCTTGGCGGGAGAAGACCTGGAAATGAGAAATTCTAATTGAGTTGGCTGTTTGGCTTAAGAAAATAATTGTAAGTTTGTTGTAAGATAATAATTAAGATTTACAAAACGATATCATGCTCTTACTTAGAAGTATTATGGAGGAAACACCAATTATTGTGTGTAAAAAGTGAAGAATTATGGGCTAACTAGCTGAACATTTTCAAAACACAAAATTTATTTATATTTTCTATAGGTACGTGATAGGATAGCCTTCTGTGGACACTCAAATTTACGCTTAGTTTTAACTTTGGGACCACCAACTACAATCTAACCACCCCCTGACTACAATATTTCAACTACGTGTGGGTCACAAAAGCGAACCAAGAGACGAAAAACAGACTCACAGGTTCAACACCAAGATAATGATCCGCTATAGCCTGCGCGTGCTTCAGCGACAGTCTCGTGGGGGGGTGTCCCGCGCACGCGCCGGGTAGTGCCGCATCTAACACGCCACATAACACCCAGCCGTGTCGCCACACAGTGTCTAGGTGTTCCACTCTCACGGGACCAGCTTCGGCCAGCCATTTTAGGACGGACTGCTTTTGTTCCTCGCTTGAGAAGACTACTGTGGAAGAGGAAAGGGACTGAATAAAATACTTTTTTTTTAGGGTTTCTTAGTTTATTCACCAACACCGCAGTCCCTGGTGATGATGACAACACTAAGAGTAATTACATGCCAAAGATGCCTCACTGCGATACCTCGCGGTCGCGGTTTAGTTCGCTACCTCGCATTGCAGGCAGTGATGGAATGAAATTGTTTATTTTGTAAATAGGATATCGGAATCACTTTTACACGTCATATTACTATCTGACTACTCTGAGAAGAAAGGCGGAAACAAACTCTTCGGCATCTTCGATATGTAATTAACCTTTGAAGCGCGACTGGACTATAGTCTATTGGCTAATTTATAGACGAGTTTTTTATTTAATGTTGCATTACCTGCAGCAGTTTACTTTGTAGATTTTATCTTAATTATCATCATTGTAAAGAGAAAAGATAAGATTTTTTGGATGAAATTTGGCACAAGGGTAGACCATGGCCTGAATTAGGGCATAGGATACTTTTTATCCCAATATTCCCACAGGATTCAGACTTAAGCGGGTGAAACCGCGGGGCGCAGCTAGTGTTGAATAATTTGAACAATACGGAGTTTCAGCGAGAATTACTTGCTTGTAAATACATTTCTTCGATATATAATAGCACTATTGTACGTTCATCAATTTCGAAAGACAGTTTACCTGCTTCGAAATGGATGACCACTACGCTGGTGCTTATTTTAACCGTGACAAAATCACGACAATCGATTTGGCTTAGATAATAGAGTTTAAAATTTTGGTCGGTTTTACACTCGGTAAAAAATGCTAGCTAAGATGACACGGAAGTCGGAAGATAACCAATTCGTTTCACTAACACAAGGAGACTTTTGCAAGTCAGCTAACACTTTAAATAAATAAGGTAAATTTTTATACCGTGAGGAAACCTAGATATAACTTTAATCACAATACTTTTATCACTTGTGAGTTGTGAACTTAGCAATCCTGGCTGTCGAAGAAAAGGACACTTGTCAATTAAGGGCTGATTTCTCTGTCGCCAGATAGGTAGGTACCTAACTTTTATTCGAGGAATAAAATTGATGTTTGACAGTTTTTGTCTGAAATAACTGTCAACATTTCAAAATTATTCCTCGAATAAAGTTATCTGGAGATGGAGAAAATAGCCCTAAGTGTGAAAACAATCGATTACATTACAACACAATTTTGTTTGTAAGATTTGAATCTCCATTATTCATTCATTAAGTTAAACATCTTAGTACTTATTATCAAAGACTACAATAGCTTATTATGAAACGCAACCACACGTCTGTCTGTCTGTCTGTTAGTGCACTTATAACTCAAGAACTTTTACGCAATAAGTAGGATTAATTATATTTTTTCTTAAAAGGCATTCAAATACAACATACCAATCGGACAAAATAAATGACCCCCCACTTCTTTCATCAAGAATTACAACTCAAAAAACTGATTTACACTGAAGTTAAAAATAAAAGACACCACTTTTATAACCACGTTAGTTGCAATAAAGTCCGTTATCTTTCAAAATGACTACGTTTTGAGGCGTGCACAGACGAAAGTCTTTATTTATTTGACAGTACGCAGAGATTAGACAAAAACTGACTATAAAGTAAGTGTAATTGTGTTATAAAAACAATTTTATGCACACAAGATAAAGATCATGGCAAAGGTTAACGGTTGTGCATGTGAAGTGTTGGTAAAAGTACGCGTAAGGCTGTGTGCACATTCAAAGTGATAGATCGCAGAGAAAATGAGAACGCGCTTTGAGATGTTATGGAGGAAGATAAGCGGATTAGAGAGCATGGAGGTAAGTGAGAATTAATTCATTAAGCTGTTTCTAAACATGACCTAGTGATTTGTAGGTACTTTACGTGTGCAGAGAAACCGAAAGCACGCGATTCTAAATTCTCCATTCCCAACGAATCCAAAAAATATATATCCGGTTATTTATTTTAAAATGTTGGTCTGACCCCAAATAAATTGGGCAAGGAAAGGCAGGCGAATGGTGATGATTTAAAAATGTCCAGTCATACAAGAACCTCAATTTTGTACTTTTTAAGACTAGACAATGCAAAGGTATAAATTAACACAGTTACAGTTAAAGTTTTTTAAACCCAGATACTAATATTCACAGATGTAATGTCAAATTTCTGTACTAAAAAAAACGCAATCACAAAGACTTATATATCAGATTAGTATCTGGGATAAAAAAAATGAACTTTAGAAACTTAAGCAAAATTTAAAAACTTTTTCTCGTCAAGTAGGTCCTTTCTCAAAGTTGCAATTTCAGAAATGTCTTGTTTTAATAATATTATGTGCGTAAACACCATAAATTCAATACTTTAGTAGAAAATCGTGTTTTAATCTTGCGTAGGTGTTTATGCTCGTGACTGTATCAAACCCAAGTAGGTTTGGTAGGCTAACTTCTACATCAAGTACTACAATCTGTCAAATTCCTTTAATACATTTTCAACTTTATCGCTAAAGCATTAAGGTTCAAGGTTGTTTGGGAAAATTTTACAGTTTCGGGTAGCTTGACCTGCTGGCGTCTGTACATGGGTTTGTTCTTTTTATTTGCTTTTATGTTCTTAGGCTTTTATGAAGTGAGGCTTATTTACTCTAGCATGGCTCCCAAAAACGTGAAAGAAGAAAGTCATCAATGAAGACCTTCGCTGTCTTTGTACTCTCCTCCTAAATTTCACTTTCAAAAGATACTAGGTCACGATAAGGCTATGTACTAAATTCATTGAACAATAAATAAACACTTGGCAACCACTTATTTAGGCAAAGTTTAGTTATTGTGCATCTGAGAACTCTGGGAAATATTCTCACGATTTTTACCGAATAATAAAACAATGGGTGATAAAGCGATAAATGTCGGAAACGTGGTATGGTTGATATTTTTGTTTGAATAGTAAACATATTTTGGTCATTTTACTGTAATGTAAAACATTTTAATCTCAAACTCAAACTCAAACTCAAACTCAAAGTATTTATTTCAATTAAACCAATTACAGGCACTTTTGAATTGTCAAGGGGTCGGTCGGTCAGAAAAATGAAGCTAGTTGCCCATTCCAAAGCGTAGGTACCTATGGAGAAGAACGGGCAAGAAACTCCATGGACACTCTTTTATATCAATATAATATGGTTACAAAGTATTGGTTACATCATTTATGTTATAAATTATGCATGTGAGAACGATGCAGAACGTTAAAAGCGTCCGTAATGAAAAGTTTAAAAAAATAAAAATAAGTTAAATTAAAATAAGCCATTAAAATAAGCCATGGCAGCAAAGAGATGACCAGTCCCTACTGACGGCGCCCGTTCACGAACATGACGCGTGGATCAGCACCATTCAGCTCAACCATTTTGAAGGGAACCAAATGATCCAACACACGCGCCACCATCAGCGAGACATTTGAGTGAGCATGACATACTCTCTGCTGCCAGGGCAAATTCAAGTCAGTGAAAGACGTACACAGTATATGGTAGCTTTATAGTATGTACATAGTACTCACACATGTGCTATACAATTATACAATACTAGGAGATTGAATTTATATAATGCAAAAAAGTATTTTAAAATCTTCAGCAGCTCCAACAGTATTTTCAAATGCTAATCAATTTATTTATGCGTCCTTATGGAGCAGGACCAGCGTTTAGCCAAGCATTTTTATCAGCGATGTAATCCCCTAATTTATAATATGCCTGGCTGCATAGTGTGCGTTTTATACAAGATTTAAATTTCGTTTCATTCTGTTCTATTATGTGGGGAGGTATTTTATTGTAACATTTTAAACAGTACCCCATGAAAGATGAGTCTACTTTAGCCAGCCTGAAACCTGGTTGAACTAATTGCTCCCTATTTCTAGTGGTATAATTATGTCTTTCACCTCTTTTACTAAAAAGATGTAGATTTTTCCTTACGTACATAATGTTTTCATAGATATATTGACAAGGTACCGTCATGATGTTAATATCTTTAAACAATTCTCTTAGAGAGTCACGCCTGCGGAGGCTATATATGGCTCTGATGGCTCTTTTCTGCAGAATAAAAATAGACTCGATGTCTGCAGCTCGTCCCCATAGTAAAATACCGTACGACATAATACTATGAAAGTAACTAAAATAGACTAGTCTCGCGGTATCAACATCAGTAAATTGGCGGATTTTTCTCACAGCATACGCTGCTGAACTTAGTCGTCCTGCAAGGGATGTTAAATGAGGACCCCATTGAAGCCTTGAGTCGAGCGTGATCCCCAGGAAAACCGTTTCATCGACGAATTCTAGTTTCTCTTGATTCAATTCTATCTCACAATGACTACTTTTGACATTTGGTAAAGAAAATCTTATGCACTTCGTTTTTTTCCCATTTAATACTAAATTATTAGCAGTGAACCAATTTTGGATCTGCAGTAGGGCGTTATTTACGTCGTCAAGATTTGATGCACGTCTATTAATTTTAAAAATCAAGGAAGTATCATCAGCAAATAACACCATCTGTGGTTGAGTTTTTAACAAATGGGGTAGATCATTAATATATACTAAAAAGAGGAAAGGACCTAATATCGAGCCTTGTGGTACACCCATTTTTACTTTTAAACCGAGTGAATTGACACCATTTATTTGAACTTGCTGTTGTCTATCATTTAAATAAGATTTTACTAAACTGAGCGCAAGTTTTCCAAGTCCGTAATGCTCAAGTTTTAAAAGCAAGGTTTCATGGTCGACGCAATCAAAAGCCTTAGAGAGGTCACAAAAAATTCCTATGGCGTCTTGGGACTCTTCCCACGCCGTAAAAATGTGTTTTAATAAAGTTACACCGGCATCAGTAGTACAACGTCCCTTGGTGAAACCATACTGTTGGTCGTGCAATATTTTATTGGTGTTGAAATGATTGAGCATTTGGTTCAGCATCACCTTTTCAAACACCTTGCTGAAAACCGGTAACACGGATACCGGTCTATAATTATTAGTAACTTTACTGTCCCCCGATTTGAAAAGTGGTATCACCTTGCTGTATTTCATAAGATCCGGGAAGACTCCTTGATCCACACACAAGTTAAATATTAAAGCTAAGTACGGCGCTATAGTCTCAATAATGGAGGTACAAACTTTGATAGACATTCCCCATAGATCTTCGGTTAGTTTGATCTTGATTTGCTTGAAAGCTTTTATTACTATTGTGGGGTTTATATGCATGAATTTAAATTCAATCTGGCAGGATGAGACGTTTGCTCTTAATAAATAAATAGAACGTAAGGGCGAGGAATTTAAGATTTCAGTGGTTTTATGTGGGATACTGGTAAAGAAATTTACAAATTCATGAGCAACTTCTTTGTTAGTGCTTATGAGACCACGCGAAGTCTCTATTGTGAAATCATTATTATGTCTTTTATTCCGGTTAGTTTCGTCATTGATAATTTTCCAAACCGTCTTTATTTTATTATCGGCTGATTTGATCTTGTTGCTAATATAGAGGGCTTTAGCTACCTTGCAGGTATTTTTAAAAGTTTTAGAGTAGGTAGCAACATATTTATTAAAAGTTTCAGAGTTAATATAAGGCTTAAGGCCATACAGCTCAAACAATTTTTCCCTACTTTTCCTAATACCCTTAGTTGCCCAGTCACTGAACAAAAATCTTGGGCAAATAGTTTTGGTTTTCTTTTTTAAAGTATTATTGAACTCGGTGCGTACTACCGAAAAGAACCACTCATATAATTCATTTACATTGTTTTTAATATGGCCTGGTACATTTAACTTACTAATTAAGTTATTATTAAATCTATTTAGATTACTTGGTGTTATTTGTCTAGTTTGTATCAGAATTTTTTGTACTGGTGTATTGGATTTGAACACAACAGTTTGACCGCTGTGATCAGAAGGGAGATAATTTACTATGGCTTTATCTAAGTATTCGCAGCAACAAAAAACATTATCAATACATGTAGCAGAATTTTTAGTTATGCGGGTTGGTTCTGAAAATACATTTGACAAATTGAATGATTTAAAGAGACTTAATAATCGACTGCTATTTGAACTATTTTCTAGGATATTAATATTGAAGTCACCACAGATAATTAGCGATTTTTTACCAGTTCCAAGTTTTGCTAGAACATCTTCCATTACTGACTCAAATATGGAGTAGTTTTGATAATTAGGGGGTCTGTAAACGCACACTATAACATGCTTATCTAGCTCAACACAGGACAGTTCAATGTTATGTTCAACTGAAAGATCAACTATATCTGTACGAGTCTTAGTTTTAATAGAATTTTTAACTAAGATGAGTGAACCCCCACGCAGCATAGATTTCCGGTTAAAACAACTGCCCACACTATAATTTTCATAATTAATTAGCATTTCATAATCTTTCAACCAATGTTCAGTTAAACAAATAATTTCAAACATAGTTTTTTCTAAAAATAGCTCAATTTCTAATTGTTTGGTAGAAAAACCTTGAATATTTTGATGAAATAATTTCAAGGAATTCTGCTCAGACCCTTTTTTACACTTTACTATTTGAGAGCAAGAAGACACCTTGTTGTTGGTAGGTATAATAATATTGTTACTAGTGTCTTCTGTTGTCTTACTTACTAGTTTAAATTAACATCCAGAGTGAGCCCCAAGACTCCCAAGCCATCACCAGGCAATGATATCCCCCTACTCGTGGACCCCACATTAGGACAAGAACTTGCCATAGTGACACATGGATCCTCCTTCGTACAATCATTGTAAATAGTTATAGCATTAGTGCTACAGTTATTTTGAGTGACCACCTGTACATTAGAATTATTACTAATAATTGCAGTGTTAATTATAGTACAAGACTTCGACATACTACTTATGTCTGAGTTTATATAAGCTAATAGCCTCGCTATTTTATGTCTAAACCTAATGGGCAGATACACTGTATTCCTTGTTGATTTTAACTTAACAACAAAACTGTTGGTGTCAAAAAATATAAGTTTGTCACTGTAGTGACTTGCTAAGAAATGCATATGCTTATTAAGCAAATGTATATAATTGTTTTGTCTATTTGATAGTGTCTCAAAATATGGAAAAGCACACAAAATAATTTTATTACAATTTATCTTTAAAAGTTTAGAAACACTGTCAGTGACAACTTCTTTTTTGACTTGTGAACTATCACCTACAAATACAGTAATGTTGGTATTTGAATCATATTGTTTTCCTGTAATTGATGTAATTATTTGTTTGAAGGATGTCCCAGGTAAACAATAGTTTTGAGTATTAAAACTAAAGTTGTCACTAACTAATTTCCCCAAACCTCTTCCTATACTATCTGAAAACATAACTGACTGATAACATACTTGACTACTATAAGAGGAAACATTACTAGTTGCTGACTGTCTTGCTTGAGATAATTCTTGCACAGTATCAGGTATATCTTGGTTGGGAATACAGTCCAGAGCACTCACAACTTGGGACGGGTCCTCCGTTACCTCAGGCTGGAGAGCATCAAGGTTGGATCCCCTCTGACAAGTACACTGAGTGTTACTGAGAGTCAGTGAGTCCACTCTGTCTACCAACTCGTTTGTAGCAAGGATGTGTTCCTTGATTTGGTGTTGAGAGCATAAATATTTATTATAAAGGGACTTTAGTGAGTCATCAAGAGCTTGAATTTCAGTTTGTAAGCGTTGAGTGTCTATTTCATATATGTTTATACTATCTTCTAATTTAATTTGATAGTTCTTCAATTTATTCATAAGAGTAACACGTTCTTTCCTTAATTGAATATTTTTGGAAAAATGGTTTGTAATGGTTTTGTAATAATTTGATAACTTGTTATACAATATCTTTAAAACTTCCACAAGCTGCATATTTTGCATAGATATTGTAATTAAGGTTATAACTTACTTTTGTAACTGTGTGTTGGTTTTTGTGTTGTGTTTTTGTTCTTTTAGTCCTAGCTAACTATGCTAGAGCCATAGAGCCGTACTGAGTGTAGGGGCTAGATTCATAGACCTTTTTCGAATATGAACATTAATCCTATTCGTATACGGTTCACATTAGTATGGGACGCTTACGTCTCGATCTGTGAATCTTGGACTAGGATAGACTTTAATCCTTCGTATTCTAGCCAGAGTGATCTCTATCTTAGCTTCATAAAAGTGTTTTACTGTTCTAACAGAACCGTTCCACGAAAAACGTGTTTCTTGGGAACGAGACTCGACTTCAAAACTCAAGAAAATACTGATAGTCACGATTTGTGTTTATCTACAATCATTGAATTAAATAAGTATACAACGTGGCGCTACAATGGCGACATTAATTTAACACACGGGTAGGGCTAGTGGCCAGTAATCATAACAATTATAACAACATCGTAACTTGAAAACTTCCACTTGCGCCGCTCGCCGACATAGGGCTCTCTCTCTTTCCTTCAATTCGCCTTCTCTTTGCGCGTTATTTGCTTTAATTACATTGATGCGATGTTATTATCCGTGACCCCGGCAAATGACCCCTCGCTACAGTTCTTTAAGTCAGGTTGCTCTATGATGCTATTTTAGAAAATTGTTAGTAAATAAATAAATATTAATGTTTAAATAAATTAAAATATATTCATAAAACTAAAACGCGAAACCGTATACGTGTGTTAAATTAATGTCGCCATTAAAGCGCCACGCTGTATAAGTGTATAGATACTTACTAGCTCTAAAAGCCGAGTCGATATGCTTCAGTATCTTGAAGAGGAAGCTCTGCTGACCCCAGAAGAGCGTGAGCAGTGTGGCCGGCGCGAGGTACCGCAGCGTGGTCAGTATGGCGTCCAGGGCCACAGACCACATGCCTCGGTTCGCTTCGTATTCGGGATACTCCGGTATCGTAAACAACCCTGGAAAGTAGAGAAAATGACTTGTTAAAACTTTTTTGAAGCAAAAAGGTGATGGGGAGTCTAGAACGAGTGGACGTGTCAAAGGGCTGATGACATTGTCGCTTTGACAGTACTAGTAGCGTGTTTGCATTTGTTAGTGTCAGGGGAAAAACAATATACATAGGTATACAGATTGTCCCAAAAGGTTACGTAGCTGGGAAGGGGGGTGATAGGGGTGGTCACAAGGGTCACCAGAAAAATAAAAAAATAAATCCCCTCTGGGTATTTAAAAAAATAAATGGCAGGTTATTGACGATTACATAACAGCATTTTTTTTTAATACAGCAATATTTCTAGGTACAGTTAGCAAAATAGCCAAAATTTTTAGTTTAAAAAAAATGCCATTTATTTTTTTAAATACCCAGAGGGGATTTTTTTTTTTTTTGGTGACCCTTGTGACCACCCCTATCACCCCCCTTCCCAGCTACGTAACCTTTTGGGACACCCTGTATATGATGTTAAGTATGCATGTAAGGCTGTGTAAGGTTAGGTTCTGGGTTAAAAATTATCATCTACTTAGCCTTTTCCCAACTATGTTGGGGTCGGCTTTCAGTCTAACCGAATGCAGCTCAATACCAGTATTTTACATGAAGCAACTGCCTATCTGACCTCCACAACCCAGTTACTGGGTAACACATACTGGATACCCCTAGGTAAGACTGGTTGTCAGACTTTCGGGCTACTAACGACCCGTAACGACTGTCAAAGATCCATGAATGATAACTGGGACCAACGGCTTAATGTGCTTTCCGCGGTTAAAAATAAATTGTGGAAAACGCTATTTTATCTATTTGTTATCCCACTGATAACAAGAAATAAAAAAGTATCAGGGCAGGTTGATTTTTCTTCATGCTTGCTGAACATAAGCTAGCTCCTACGAAAAGCTTATTCGTTACTCAGAAATCCATTCATTGTCACTTAGTAACTCTGCTATGCAACCTGAATACTTACTAGAAATAAAAACATGGCTATTATTCCAATTACTGCTAAAAAGTCTTCAAAAGGAACTCATTTATAAAATGCTACTGGAAGATTCTTTGAAATCTTCCCTCAAAGACTCAATACTGTTGAAGCTCCTAGCAAAAAATGTCCTTAATACTGACCAATGCTTCGCGGGTGCTCCTCTTTGCAAACATTTTCTTTGTACCGTTTCACTAAGTCCTCGATGCTGTCTGACATTTTCTGTCTATGTTTGAGACTCCATTATTTTTGTTATCTAAATGCTATGAAAATAACTTAGTTTTCATAGAGAATAATTCCTTGTTTCAAAGTTGGTGTGTTGATTTTTGGTCGCATATATTAAACTCTCTCAGTCCGTATTTAATCTCTTCATTTGTTTATTATTGCTAACTAGTAACCACGTTTAGGTAACCTTAACAGTCCGCCATTTTATTTTCTTTTGGAAAAAACCAAAGAGAAACGACAAGTAGTTGTAGATTATTATACTACTTAATAAGTAGGTTTAATTAATAGAAAACAGTTAATTTATCAAATTAAATTTCATTCGAAAAGATCCATCGGTTTCTTACTAAACTTCAACTATATCCGACGACTCTGGTTACTTATCTCTTTTGGTGATAAATACCACAATGTAGGGTTAGATACTCAAAAAATCTAAGATATCATCTTATAACTGTGGCATATTTATATGATCTACGCAGGTACGATTCGTATAAGTAATTAAAAGAATCACAAAAATCGTTAATTTGACAATTAGCGAAATCTCCATCAATTTTCGGCAAATCAATTGAATTTCAAGATAATCGGCTTAATCAGTCATATATCCGTCATCTATTATGTTAATTCGGTAATTGGATTCATAGATAATATACCTAATTGAATTCCCACCCAACTGCATTCGCGACTTATTTGACAAAAATGTAAACAAAAATGAGTTTATGTAAAAATAACATTAATTCCTACACAATAACTTCAGTTTACGCTACAACTTCAAACATTTTTATAACTTTTTCCATAGTGCTAAGTAGTCACATTGAAATCAACTTAATGACCATTAAAATAAAATTGATATTTGATTAACTTGAAATAACATCAATTTGACACATTAGTTGACTTTTGTCATTGAATTCCTCTAAACTAAAGGTTTAAAAAATATTCATTTGTTTTAATAGTTTCGTTAACAAATAGAAGAGGCGTGTTGTTTTTCTCGAAAGAGTTTAGTTATCAAGATGACGCATTGATGTAGGTAGGTGTGTTAAAAGTGAAATCATACTTAGTGATAACGTTGTCTCAAATATTGTAGTAGGTAAGTATAGTAGATGAGTAACCGTAGGTATGTTGGTAAAAAATCACGTTTTCTCTTTGCACTAAAACGGGATTTAAAAGTTGTAAAAGTCCATGCTCAAGGCTTCTAAGAAGAGGTCCTGAGTTCGTAACCCATGTGTTGCATTATCGAATCAAAATCGACGCTTAAAGAGTATAACAACAACATTTAAAGGACTAAGGGCTGATTTTCCTAACGCCAGATAATTTTAACCGAGGAATAAATTTGAATTTTTGACAGCTCTCTTTCATATAAAATCTGTCGGACGTCAAAAATTATTCCACGAATAAAAAATATCTGCCGATTGAAAAATCAGCCAAGAAGATACTGGCAGCCACATAATAAAAAATATTTAAGTATTCTACTAGGATTCTTGTCTGTCCATGTTCAGCAGTAGGTATATTAGGTAAGTATTATGATGACCTACAATCTAGAGATTCTAGATCATAATTGTCTACGACCTTGACGATCATATTTCCAATTGAAATGGAAAAACAATATCAGTAGGCAATTGGTTTGTACCTTGGTTTGTACCAACCTATAGGTACCTATATTCTATGTAGAAAAAACTACTTTATGGATTACAATCGTGGTCTACCTACCTATTCATGTGCCAAGGTCAGGTGACGGCTGAAGAATGCAGTTCTAATCGAAAAAATACGCAACAATTTTAGAAGTGCCTAACCGCTGAAGATTTACCTTAATCTGTTAGCAACAAGTCACTTTTTTAGTCTTTACTATTGAGCAAAAAATACATAAATAAATTTGAACAAATACAATTTAAAGAGTATTAGGTAACTCTTAGGCAATAGGTACATGAAATGCTGAAAAGCATGTATCAATTCATTTTGTATCAATTTAGATGCTGCCAGCCTTTTGGGCACATATCCCATTGACAGCGATGCGGACGAATTTTTTGATGCCAATTGAACCTCCCTTTTGTTTAATTTTTGATGATTGACTTAGGTATATAATTTTCTTTAAATTTTGATTACTTATATACTTGTATATAATATATACCTATACCTACATTTTAGTGTTATCTTGTAAATGGTAATTAAGGCTTTTTGTTAGTAGGCAGTGTTGTTTGTGAATAAATAAAGAAACATTTAAGTAGATGATAATTATGCTAAAGCAACATTGTTATTCAAGTTTCATTGCTGACTGTAGGTACCTACAGTATAACCAGTGGCAAAATCACGTACTAGAAAAATTTAAGAAGAAGAAAGTAGTTATTATTCGCACTCTACCCCAGAAAGCTGTGTGGGTGCTGAAAATTATGAAAGAGTGGTCTTTGTAACTATTTCCTGGCGAGACTTTCCGCGATTATTACGGAAAAGTCATTTGATATCCGGGTCTAGGATAGTTTCTATTACGGACGCACATTTTATACGACTACACTTTCAAAAGCAGATCATCATCGAATATTTTTCTCCTAAGTACATCAAAGAAAACGCGATTTCCGAAATAAATCACATTGGCCCACACAAACCACGCGTTCCGATAATAATAAAATTAATTTTATAAACACAATACTGTTATCAACTTACTAATAATCTGTTTTATCACTATTTGCATTTTTATCACAGACGAAATTACGGTCCGTATCAAACGCTCCGCACGTTGACCATTACTATCAACGATCCATTTTTTATTAGCCATCTCTGTAAATACCATTTAATCTTATCTTGGGTGTGAGTATGTATGTCTAGTACTATGTCATCTAAGCTGGTGTTAGAAAATTCGAGTGTAAGTTTGTTTGTTGACCAGCACCCTGATTGCGTACCTAACACACTTTCAATCTTAATCTGAAACATTTTGAAGGATATACATACCTACGTCCGTTCGTCATACATATGTTGAAAAAACCGGCCAAGCGCGAGTCAGACTCGCGCTCGAAGGGTTCCGTACCATTACCTATAGCTATAAAAATCACGTCTATTGTATGAGAGCCCCCCTTAAATATTTATTTTATTTTTATTATTTAGTCTTTAAATAAAAATACAACTGAGTATTTTGTGAATATTTCAAGTGCCTACCTGTTGCCATTACTGATATGGAGCAAAAAAAGGACAAAAAAAATCGCGTTTGTTGTATGGGAGCCCCCCTTAAATATTTATTTTATTTTTAGTATTTGTTGTTATAGCGGCAACAGAAATACATAATTTGTGAAAATTTCAACTGTCAGGCTATCGCGGTTCTTGGGATACAGCCTGGTGACAGACAGACGGACGGACAGACAGCGAAGTCTTAGTAATAGGGTCCCATTTTTACTCTTTGGGTACGGAACCCTAAGAATTAGTTCTATCAAAACCGTAAATAATGCAATGAATATTGTTGAACTGTCAAAATGAAATCCATTGCTACTTATATTGTGTTACGCCACCCGCTGATTTGTAAAAGTGATAATAATGCTCTATGTGTGCTCTTTGAATGTTTTAGATATCTATCTATACTAATATTATAAAGAGGAAAGATTTGTATTTTTGTGTGTATGTTTGTAATGAATTAACTCAAAAACTACTGTGCCGTTTACAAAAATTCTTTCAATATTGGAAAGATACATTCACCTTGAGTGACATTGGCTATATTTATTGCTAGAAAAGATTAGGGATCCTTACTAAAACTTAACCACCCGTGCGAAGCCGGGACGGGCCGCAACTTCTCGATATACGGACATTTCTCATTTATGTATGCTATTTTAACTTTGATGGTTATCTACCAATTGAAAATTATTTAAGAGTTTTGTGGAAAAACCTTTTTTTTACAAATTTAAATTCAAATCATATTCATAGATATCTACTGCCTTTTTTGGTAGCTTGGACAAACTTTATTTTTATACAAACATCCGGAATGGACCATAAATATAATTTTTATTAAACTAATTAAAACAACTACGCAAAGGCAACACCGTGGGACCACTGAGTGTAAAACAAAGCATATAAATGAATCAGCGATAATGGTGTATTTTTAATCAGTAAATAAACACGGCACAAGTAGGTACTACTATATTGTATGCGCTAATGAGATAGGATAATCTAAAGAATTTAACGCTTTAAAACGTTATTAAAAAAAAAAAAACTGTTGATTTTAATGGCTATTGCCAGCAATAAAAAAATGAAAATCATCATCATCACTTCAGCCGAAAGATGTCCACTACTGGACATAGGTAGCTCCCCCAAGCACCTCCACTTTGACTGGTTCTGTGCTTCTCGCATCCAGCGGATTCCTGCGGCCATCACCAGGTCATCGGTCCACCTTGTGGCCTCAAGTGGGACTGGGCAGGGCAGACATTGTTCGCAGAGCAGATGGCCGATGGGGCCGAAAGGTTCTAGAGTGACGACCGGTTACCGGAAGACGTAGCAATGTAAATAAAGCATTTTTTTTGTGAATCAACACTAGTTCATTACCAGTGCCGACAAAAGTTGTACCTAGATATCTACCTACCTACCTACCAATTTTCTAGCGATATAAGAATGTGATAAACTCCCTTCCCTTAAAATACCTAATGGTTCTGCGCTAACAGCTTAATTATGTATACGCTTAAACTTGATTTACTATTTAAAAATAATACTTCAAAAGTAAAAATAAAACAAGTGTGCATAACAAATGAGATGATAGATATAAGGAAGAAGGTATGTAACTTTAAAATATATTCCATAATTAATTTATGTAAATAATGGAAAATACCTTACGTACCTTCATTTTTTTGTAGAAATTAGCGATCGAGAAAGTACCAATCCGTGGCTGGAGGCAAAGATTATCTATGTAGAGATACTAGAAGATTTATTGTGTGAAGATTTTTTGAGCCGTAACTATTTGAAAATTGACATAAGTGCTTACGTCAATACGTAAACGCCTTTTTATGATGGTGGTAAGAAGGCTTAACAGAACCTCACGTGCTTCAACCTTTACGTACCTGCCGGTCGATTCTGTAAAAATCTCACCGTGAAAACTCAAGTGAGGTGAGCTTGATGTGAGTTGTCAGTAGTTTCAATCCCTAGCATTATTTGGAATGACAGCTCACTCCACGCTCACTTCACCTAAGTTTTCACGGTGAGATGGTTACAGAATCGCACTGCAGCAGTGCCATCTCACCGTGAAAACTTAGGTGAAGTGAGCTGTCATTCCAAACTAAATGCTTGGGATTGACATTATTGCCAGCTCACTCTAAGCTCACTTCACCTAACTTTTCACGGTGGGATTTTTACAGAATCGATCGGCTGCTCCTTTTACTTCGTCCACATGGTCCACATTCATACCAATACCAATATCAGCGGGGTGATTGCGTAACACACTAAGAGTAGCAATGGCTTTCATTCAGCTCAACAACATTCATTGCGTTGTTTACGTCTTTGAGCAGACTATTTTTCGAACATATAAAAAAAAATGTATTAAGTTGCCGGGGCTTTCCAGAAAGTAATCCGAAGATACTTGTGATGGGATAAACCTCGCTCTTCCTCGATTAATACACTTATTTCGTTGTGCTAAATAGGTATAAGTTACACATTTCTTTTTTACAAAGCCAATAAAACAAAAAAATACAAATCAAAACAAGGCCAGAAGAAAAAAAGAAAAAACAAAATGGAAAAAATGAAAATGAAAATCGTGTTTGTGGCAGAAAGGTGAAAATGTGTGTTTATACATGTGTTTATGTGTGTGTGAACACATATGAAGCAATGGATTAGCAATATCCTTCAAAATGATTCAGATTATGACTGATAATGTGATACGCAATTACCCCGCTGGTCATAGATACCTAAGCTACTAATGCAACCTTTTTGGATGACACACCAGAGAGATCAGTGTGCAATATAATATCTTTATCCTCTATCATTCTACATACATAGACGCTTGCATGCACATAATTTATTTCGACGCCTCTAACTCATCTCTGAAAAATCCGTCATACTACAACAGTCATTTACGACCTTTTTCTTTAAAAAGCTTGTACAAAAAGTACATAAACACCAACCAAATGGACTTAAGCGACAGTTTTCACAAGATACGTTTTTCTCTGCACATTCTACAAGTTTGATGTAGTATGTGATAGTGGTGTATGTAGCTGATAGCGTATTATCTCGCCGACAAAACCTTGTTGGGCACCTGTCAGATAAGATATGAGAGATAAGTTTATTCATTAACAGTGTGTTTACTCTTATGATTGCATTCATTTAGGATTATTAATATCCTGCATCTTCATTGAGTTACGTGAATGCAATCAAAATAAAGTACCTACGTTATTTTTAATATCTAGATCATTGTTAAAGATAGTGAATATACTCGTATTATATTATTTTTTAAAAGTCCAAGTATTACCGTACAATATTACAATTACAGTAACGCCACAAGTTATTTAAAAATGTTTTATTAAAAAAACACGTACATAAATGTAAACTTGTATATTGGGGACCCCCTTTTTTAACTTTATTTTATTTAAATTTTTTGTTGTTATAGCGGCCATATGATAGTATCTAGTACCTACACACTCTGTGAACTTTTCAAGTGTTTTCATAATGCGGTTCAAAGATACAGCCCTGTGACAGACGGACGGACATCGGAGGATCCCGTTGGCACCCACTGGGTACGGAACCCTAAAAAGAGGATGTTTTATTTTCAATAGGAGTGATATTTATATATTTAAGTTACAATTATATTATAAATGGAACCTAGTTTTATTTTATCATGACATAAAATAATCCGTATTATTGTAATAAGTACGAGGTATATATATATATCTACTTATATCTTGAGAAGTTTGAATGAATATTATTATGAAGAACTGAAATGAAGCCACTGATTTTTTTTATGACAGTAGGTATTTTGAGGAACTCCAGCAGTCTTTATGTTGTGTATTCGTATGTAAAGGCGAATTACAAAACTAAAAGAATATTTTTTTTAGTCATCGTTTGGAGCTTCGATCAATACTATTATTGATTGAAGGTTTGGAGCATTTCTTTTTATTCATTCATTGGATTCGAACTTTACCCGACTGCGGAACAACGGGTACTGCCATTATTTTCAACTTAACCACAAAAAACAAAGGTTCTACAAAACGAAGTTCACACTCAAATGTTTGACCCACATCCCAAACATTAGCATTAGCTTTAAAACTAACCAAATATCCGAATGAATATGAGACCGCCCTTGATCTAGAATTCTACTTCACACCGTATTATATACAAACAGAATACTGAGAAACTCTCAAACATTGTGGATTGTGGGTGTAATGCAATATATTATCTACCAATACCTATTTATACATATGTCAATTGTTTCGACAGATTCTAACGGCGGCGAGATAATAATATTTTACACTTTTTGTATTTATTTAATTGTTTTTGGCTTGATATTGCATTTAATGCATGCTGTCCACTGAACTTTATACAAGTACGCTGGACTAAATATACTATACGAAATAACAGTTGTTTTTTGTGCCAATTCAAAGCGCTCGAGCGTCTCAGGAACTATGTAAAATTGACACACTGTTGCAAATGGTCGTTGTGTTGTTTTCGTACGTCTCTGATGATTTACGTCTAAATCGTTGAATAAAACTTTTTTGTGTTTACTACAACATATTTAGAATATTTTTAACCGACTTCTAAAACGGAGGAGGTTCTCAATTCAGATGTTTGTATTTTTTTTTTAATGTTTTTCCCCGCATAACTCCGTCGCTTGCCCACCGATTTGAATAATTCTTTTTTTGGTGGAAAGACTATACTTCCCAAATGGTCCCATTGAAATTTCACCAAAAACGGTTCAGTAGTTTGGTTTTTAAACAAAAATTACTGGTAAAAATTACAACTTAAAAGTGAAAAATATAAACTTTTTTGCAAAAAAAAACAACCGACTTCCAAAAACGACACCACAAAGTGAAAAATAACTTTAATTTCGGAAGTCGGTGTCGTTGGGTTCACATCTTCGTTGTTTGCCACCGACTTCCGAAATTAAAGTTATTTTTCATTTTGTAGTGTCGTTTTTGGAAGTCGGTTGTTTTTTTTTTTGCAAAAAGGTTTTTATTATCATGAATTTGCGCATTTTGTAAAGCTCACTATCAAAAATATTAGTTCCACGGACGCTCACGTTGTTATCAGTGACAAAATGGCGAAAATCAAATGTCTTCATTTTGTCATCCAGCGTAGGTACCTACTTGTATAATATAGGTCAGTGATGCTGTCTTAGTAATATCTAACCTGTCCTGCTACCGCTGCCCTGGAACATAAAGGGCTAAGGAAGGAACACGGGTGAGAGTCTGACACTCCCTTCCGCTCCACCCAGAGCGGGATTCCATTCGATGATTTCCCACCCCCAAAAATAAAAAGCTGTCCTGCTGTTACGTTTAAGTAGGTAGAAGAGCTAAATTAAATACCTAACTCTTTCGTTGCCTCTCCAACCCAGAGATGAAGAGGAGAATTACCCAAGAGTTTCCCTTGAAGATCTCCTGCCACCCTATTGTTACGCCACTGTGTGGCGAAGAGCTAATTTACAAAAATATTATGTTTACCTTCATTCATTTCTAAAGATGTTCTTCATAACCTTATTTAAGAGGATTTAACAAAATATTCCAGCATCTGTTACCTTGAACATTAAATTGAAGGCCGTATGGCGAACAATCATAAGATAAATACTTCATGGGAGTTAATTTGAACCTTATGTCAATGAAGTAAGAACCATGGTGTTTTTGTTGATTCAGAAACGATAATCTCATAAGATAATGTCGAAAGATGAATGATTGTAAACTGTATTTTTATGTAATATGTACTTATTGGAAATCACATGCTTTTTAGTTTCAGAGTTTGATTTTACATGACAACTATATCAGAGTACTTTCTAGAATAATTATTTATATTTTAGCTTCCGTCCGCTTCTTCGCCCGCGTTGTATGTCGATAAAAAGTAGCATATGTCCTTTCTCAGGGTTCAAAGTAACCCCATACCAAATTTTATCAAAATCGGTCCAGCCGTTTCGGAGATTAGCTGGAATAAATAGACAGAGAGACAGACAACAATTTAAAAAATACCTTTTTTGTTATAAGTACAGTATAAACTTTTATAAGCATTTAGTTAAAAGCT